>OZ010728.1:36800009-39764273 GCA_963932275.1 Andrena praecox
CATAGCACAAGCAAACCAAATGAAAAATGGGTGCAATATACTGAATGTAAGGATTGATCTGATGAAGAATGCACCAGCCAAAATGTCTTTTATTCATGCCACAATTGCGACACCACGTAATTTGTTATAGATTTTACTTTTTTCATTTATTATTATAATTTGAATCAAAAAATATTTTAATTTTGTAAAGTTATATTTGTGCTACTATCGACTCCATGCAGTGTTACAACCGACCCGGGGTCAGGGACGGTTGTAACACTTTCTCCGCTTCTCATTTTTTATTAATAACCGGAATATTACTTGACATACAGCGAAACTGTTGTGGCTCAAATAATGTCAGGTAAATAAGTAACATTCTCGTAAAAAAACTTTTGTTGTAACTGTAATAGTTTTTGCGTAATCGTATTCCAAAGTCAAAATGTTACTACCGTCCCCGGTCTACCCTACTTGATCCCAGCTCTTCAATGCTCCGATGACATTGAATAGAAAATTTAGTACCTATGAGCACGTATGGTGGCAGCAGTAAACAACTGTAAATAATGCTTAAAGAATCTAGCGTGCACATAATAGCAGATACAAATGTTGAACCCCATTAAAAAGCAAGACTGGCAGCAAAAAGCGACAAACTAACAAAACAGTGATAATACAAGAATATGGCCACTGGTGGAGAGATGATCCCTCAATATCTCCAGGAAAAAAATCTTCAAATTCCTTCCAACCCTGCAAAGGCATTACATTTTTAGCGATCGTCGCGATACCCGATCCAATTGAAACCTAAACTTCTTCCCACTTCGTCATCAAACATCTCCTGCCCGAACATCCCCCACAGGGAACCCATCCGAATCGTCAAACCCACTTCAGATCCTCTAACGAACTCATCCTAAAGCCACAGAGGCGGCCACTCTCATCAACTGAAAGCAGCATCCTTCCAGCGATCAGCGTTTAAAAACCTTCGAGCCCATTTACTCGCCTACCAATGAACAACCCCTCCCAAAAAAAAAAATACTTCGGCACAAAACGTTGAAAGGACGGAGAAAGCTTGATTCCTCGGTGAAAGAGTGCTCGACAAACCGCGACCGGGATAAATCGAGTCCCGCACAGAATAATAACGCCACAGTGCGTGGAACGCGACCGACGAGGGGTGAATAAAGCTCGGGCCAAGCGAGAGGGCGCGCGGATAGCGGAAAAAGGGGGGTGGCGTGGAGGGGGCGCCTTTGTCCGGTGCTCGCCGACCCTCTGTACAGGCACGCCTGGCGCACGAATAATAATGGGGCGGGATAATAATGCCTAAATGGCCGATCATCGATTCGAATCCCGCGAATCGATGATTCGATTGTTTCTGTTATTGCGCGGCCTGGCATCCGCGTACGGGTCGCCAAGTGGGCCGCCCGCGCGACACAAACTCCAATTCCTGCCGCGGATCAAACGTGTCCTCGCGAAGCCCGGGATATCGAGAGAACGTAAATATTGCTTTGGGGAAGGGATTTCGAGCTGGTTATTTCGGCCATGCTGTTGGCCGAATTGACGGGGCAGAGGGCACTAGTGTCTCGCTCGAGCGCACCGTTAAGGCCCTGTGCTATGGCGGAGGGTTCGCATTTTTGGCACACCGCGGCGCAAGCGTAGGTACTTAGGGGAAGACTTTTAATTCCAACGATAGAAAGATAGTGAAATGGTAAATTAGAGGGGACCAGAAAGTGAAGCACAGGGGTGGAAGGGACTGATGAGGGTAGTCGGGGACGGCGTGAACTTTTGCGGGGCCGGGTCCCAAAATTGTGCAGGGCCAAAGAAAAACGCAGTTATATATATTTCTAAATTTTATAATAATAAATATCTATGCATAGGGCCCAGAAAAAATTACGGTGAGCTTCTCGTGGACCGAGGGGCCTTTTAAAGAAATTTTGTAATAATAAATATCTATGCATAGGGCCCAGAAAAAATTACGGTGAGCTTTTCGTGGACCGAGGGGCCTTTTAAAGAAATTTTGTAATAATAAATATCTATGCATAGGGCCCAGAAAAAATTACGGTGAGCTTCTCGTGGACCGAGGGGCCTTTTAAAGAAATTTTGTAATAATAAATATCTATGCATAGGGCCCAGAAAAAATTACGATGAGCTTCTCGTGGACCGAGGGGCCTTTTAAAGAAATTTTGTAATAATAAATATCTATGCATAGGGCCCAGAAAAAATTACGGTGAGCTTTTCTTGGACCGAGGGGCCTTTTAAAGAAATTTTGTAATAATTAATATCTATGCATAGGGCCCAGAAAAAATTACGGTGAGCTTCTCGTGGACCGAGGGGCCTTTTAAAGAAATTTTGTAATAATAAATATCTATGCATAGGGCCCAGAAAAAATTACGATGAGCTTTTCTTGGACCACGGGGCATTTTAAAAAAAAATTGTAATAATAAATATCTATGCATAGGGCCCAGAAAAAATTACGGTGAGCTTTTCTTGGACCACGGGGCCTTTTAAAAAAAATTGTAATAATAAATATCTATGCATAGGGCCCAGAAAAAATTACGGTAAGCTTCTCGTGGACCAAGGGGCCTTTTAAAGAAATTTTGTAATAATAAATATCTATGCATAGGGCTCAGAAAAAATTACGACGAGATTCTCGTGGACCGAGGGGCCTTTTAAAAAAATTTTGTAATAATAAATACCTATGCATAGGGCCCAGAAAAAATTACGACGAGCCTTTCGTGGACCGAGGGGCCTTTTAAAGAAATTTTGTAATAATAAATATCTATGCACAGGGCCCAGACAAAAATGCGATGCGCTTTTCGTGGACCACAGGGCCTTAAAATATAAGAACCCAATGACGCATGGAGGGTCTACTACTACTAGTAACTATTATCCCACGTTGTCTGCTTCTACTGAAGCGATAGAACGTTGCAAATGATATTTCGTTGATGGACACTTACCTGATTCTTGCCTTTGAGAACGAGGACGTTAGTAACGCGCCCGAAGGGTGCACCAAAATGGACGATTTCGCCGTCTGACACCTCGTTCGGGATGTTTCTGATATGAATGACTCTCGATGGTTTGCCGTTGTGGCTCTTGTCGAGTTTAACCTGCAACAGAAAGATATGTCCAACCGTGAAAAATATATTCCACTGACCACAATTGTCTTGAATTACATTCAGAATTTAGTTATTTTGTTGGGTGTTAGATAATTATGAGAAGCTACAGTTGAACAGTTTTTGAAACGGATTAAAAATGCACGTATGCATTTACGCACATCTATGGAGGCATAAATCCACACATTCTTACCAACAGTAGATGCCACTATGGAATTGGGGAGCACATTATTTTTTTATACTTTTTGTGCTAAGTTTTGCCAGTTTATTTTAATATACTTCGATAAACAGATCCACACACGATACTTTTTATAGTTACATCAATCAATATAGCATTCTAGAGCAATTTTTTCTTAGCGTTCCCATCATGCCTCACCTTCCCCTAGGATTTTCCAAATTTTGAAATCTCGTCAAATTTCCCTACATTCTTCACCGCCCTTCTCCCCACCCAATACCCTACCAAAAATACTCAAACCACTGACCAACCCCCACTGAAATATTCCGTGCAGCAACAAAATGACCCACCCGCGAAACAGAATCCTCATCCAGGAGTGTTTTCTTCCCCCAAGAATATTCCTTTCAACGGGCCTCCTATTTGCATCTTGAAATACGCCTTTAAAATTCCATTAGTTCTGGTTAGAATGCCGCCGAATGGAAGTCACACACGGGCCCGGGCGTCGGCTTCTAATAACCCTCCAAGAACTACTCGCGACCCCTGCAAGAGTAACGAAACTTCTCGCTTGCGTATACATTTAAATCGAAACCCTTGCTGCCGGGGGCGGAATTTTCAATCACGGCTCAATCCAGTCGACTGTGGCCTCGCAGTCACTCTTACCCTCTCCTCTCCTCCAGCCCTTTTTGCGCCCCTTTCGCTCCTCCACGCGAAACTCTGCCTCCGCTACCCTCTTGTACCGCGAACTTTCTTTCTTTTTCCCTCTTTGGAGGAACCCTCGTCCGCCAGACTTACGGGGGGCCGAGTTGAGGTTTGCTCGGGTTTAACTGATCGGAAAACGCGCTCCTTACCGGGTTAAGGAAGACAGATACTCCCTTTACGGTCCATCTTCCGCTTTCTTTGTGGAAGACAGATTGGAAGGATTTCGGGGGGTTGGCGGGAGATAAGTGGGGGATGAATTATTGAATTCGAGAGCTGTTATTGAGACACGTATGTGACGGTGGCTGAGGATTAGCATTTTCCTTTCGAAAGTGGGCCAGTGAGGGGTGCAGGAAGTTGCGGAAGAATTGTACTGCGTAGAAGTCGCGATAATGGATTTTATGTGACGATAACGAACTTGTGAAAATGATAGGTGGTATTCATTCGTAATGAAGGTTCTGTAGACATCGTACAGTTTCCACTTTAAGGGTACATTCTACTATGCCGGATGAATTTTTTTTCAGGAACTATTACCATTCTATACAGCAAGGATAAATAAATATTTAACAAAAGAAAGAGTATTTAAATCCGTAGAGTAGTTGTTGAAAATAAATTTCATGAAAATAGGCCTCTTTTTCGACCGGCACAGTAGAATGGACCCTTAAGGGGAATGCCACCCCTGAGGCGGTTAAATGTAGCGCATGTTTGCAGAGTTATAACAACTAAACTAACACTTGCACATAAGAAGCAATGATTGATTCTTTTTATTGAAGAAAAATAGATTCTTAACAGCTTATGGTTTTGAGAAACGAAAATAAAATTAGGGTTTTCTGGGCCTTTGAATTGAAGGCGTTATCAAGGACACGCTGGTGTGGTGTGCACTCTCCAGCTGTAACGGTGGGTTCTGTGATAAAACCAATTGCTTCTACACAATCAAGATGACAGTAGTTCTGGTATGAACCACTCTCATTAGGGTGAAAATTAATTTAACCCAATTTTAGATACTTTGATTTCATATAACGAAAAATAAACACTTTTTATAAAATATGAAGAAACATGAACTCGGATTTTAAGTCTTGTCCGTGGTTCATACTAGAGTCCCATGTGTGATTAAACAACTGTAAAAATTTCAAGACTGTAGGTGCCGTAGTTTTTGAGTAATCGCGCACACCGTTTCCAAAAAAGTTTTCCCCGGAAAATCAGCAGCAAAGTTGAAATTCACATTTAAAGTGATATTATGAACACACGCATTGGCATATCAGTCTGAATCTATCCAGCCCTAATCTAGGGCCAACAAAAAATGCAAAAAAAAAGTAGCGAAAAATTTTGACTTGGGGGTGGCATTTTATTTTCCCTTAAGAAAATAAATATATTCAGCTCAAACAAGCTGTTTTCTATAGAATACTCCACTTGGGTACTTGATAAAGCTATAGTATTGTTTTTTGGTGCCAGTGAAACTTGTCGTGATAATTATTTAATTATTTAAAAATTGGTACTTTTATCATCATAACTATAAAAATAATTTTGCCTAAATTAATAACCTTACATCACCAATCTCAAGGTTCACTGCAAGCTTCATCACCACACTTCACTATGTTCTACAAAGTAAAAATCGAAGTGAACTATTGGCAAGGAAAAACCCCTAGAAAATATCAATAAAAAATAACCTAATAAAAAGAAACAATTTTCTGTTTCCCATGAAACGTTAAGTGAATGTGAGCCCAGGCGAGTAAACAATTTCATATTAAGATTCAAACGAATCCAGACAAGGTGGTCCATAAATTCTTCATCAATGTAGTTGGCGAATTATCTCAAGTCGAAGAAATAATGAGGCAGGATGGCTGAATTAAACCCTGTCTCAGTTTCGAGACGCTTCAGAAGGAGATCGTCAGCAAGTCTTGAATGGGAAGTAATCGGTGCCTCCGCGAGTTCGTACAATGGCATATTATCGTGTGCAACTCGATAATCGAGTACACCTGCACAATGCAATACTAAACACACCATTGTACACAATTTAATTGCACATTATAAAATTGATTGTGCACGGCATTGTTTCCAACACGATTCATTGCTCTGCAGTTACTGCGTAATATGTTATTATGAGACGCTAAATATTCTACTTTATTATTGAATTTCACTTAATAACATGGGCGTTGAATTTTATGAAGAATATTAAGAGTTTTTTTAAACACTTAGGTGAGGAGTTTATATTATATATTGGCAGGTTTTAATAACATTAATGGACCCCCAGGATATTGCAGAAATAGTTTATGTGTTAGGAGATCGAATCTGACGTTATTCAGAAATATTTAAAAAATTCCCTTGGCTTTTCCAAATTGACAGTTAATAAATCACCGCGGATATATTTATGATACAGGGTGTCCCTGTAGCGGGGACGTCGATTTCCCTGTCACCCCTGTGCTTTGCAGGAAAATGTGTACGTCAAATTGAATACGGTTTCTCTGTGATTTATTTCCTTCACAATGTACATCATATTGATAAAAAATTTGAAAAATTGAGTTCAATGCGTTCTTTCGTAATATTCTATCTAAGTAAATATTTCCGGAATTTTCACATAAAAAAACTCTCTTACTGAAACTTCTTCAAGCATTAAAGCAAAATTTTGAATACTAGAATTAGTAAAAATTGAATGCGAAAAAAATATCTCGCATAATATGTGCCGATTCTGAGAAACTTTACAATAATTTTATACAATTGCTTATTCTGGATGGGAGTACAATAAGTTTGAGAACTTTTTCTTATAGCTAATGATTTCATGAAATTTTGAATTTATGTACGTAGTTAGGAATTCCTTCACAATTTAATTTGTTTATCATGCGGAATTACTTCACACTTTAACTCATTTTTATTTTGTAATAAATTAATTTAATTTTGGAAGAACGGCTAATTTATTTTTTTTTCCTTGTGCCAGAGGGGGTGAAACGCTCATCCGTGCCCCGCCGTGGGTACGTTCATGGATCCAGATCTAGGCTTCAGGAATGCATTAAATCCAAATTTTAGGTTAAGTTAAATCTAATCGAAATTGAGTAAATAAGTTTACGACCACCTTGACCAAACACCGCATTTTTGGCAATTTGTTTCTAAGTGACAAAGACACTTTTCTGGATTAAAATTTTTCAATAAAGCTGGAGGCATCCCGGAATAATACCTACGTACAACTATTTTCTCAAGTTTTCTTTAAAACCCAATATGGTGGTCGAGTGTACGTTATTTCTGATGAACAGATTTTTAAAATAAAATTTGAACAGTGGAATATGAAATAAAACTAAGTTATCTATCGGCCAACGTAGGATTTATTCAACATTTTAATTTTTATCACAATTCGCCATTGTTACACGAAAAAGAGCCTTTTCCCTCAAAGTGCCATTTTGCTATTTTTCAACCAATCGAAATAAATTCCCAAAGATGCGGTGTTTCCTGACCTGGCCAATGTGATCTAACCCCTTAAAGTAAGCCCAATCAATTACCCCCTACAGTATCCCTAAGCAACTCTGCTGCCATTAGCAATAACAGAGAATAAAAGTTGTTCTCCAAACAACAAACTAAATTCTCCATACAACGTCCCCATATGCAGAATAATCACCTACTAAAATTCACCTACACACAACCACTCCCTGCACATTCTGTTTTGCTGCTCCAAGAAATGAAGGAATATAAATAAACTCCAAAATTCACCTTCCCCACTTCTTTCGCCTTGCTCGTCTCTGAATCATCCCGGGTATAATAGAACACGAGGATATTTCAACAATACGCCGCGGGAATTGAAGCAGGTCAGAGAAGCGGGTTAGTTTTGAATCCACGCGCGTCTCGGCGAATACCCTGGACAGAACAACTTTTCTCCCCCCCCCCCCCCCCCCTCTAGCCGTTCTGTCGACTGAGGTTAAGGGGTAGAAGAATTACCGCGGGATCAAAAGAAGTCGAGGGTTTAATTTCAAAGGTTAGCTGCTGCCCAGGGGCCTCCTCTCGAGGCATCTCCCGCTAGTCGAATCCACCTCAAGCCACTTCACAAGACTCGAAACTCATCTCCACAGACTTCGCGAAAGAGAGTGGGATGTGTGAGCGAGCGCGCTGACGAGGGAGGAGAGGAAGGCAGAGTAAAGCCGCGGGGAAGAAACGGAGAGACAGTCGGTGGAATATGGCTCCGAGGGAAGTCTCGTAAAGCTGCTGCTTATACGTGCCTGGGCGCTCTAAAACTCGAGTAACGATAAGAAACGACGATAAATAGGAGTGAATTCCAGAGACAGGTGAAAGAGTCGGCCCAGGGATCCTCGTAAAATGAGCCTGCAGCGATCGACGTTTTATCGGAACCCGATAGCTGTGCTTGTTGGATAGTTAAACGCAATGTTTAGCTGAGTTTGACAGGTTGCCATCCCCTTAAGACGCTAATGAAACACGATAATTGAAGAAGACTCAATGAAACGCGAATAGTCTGGTAGAACATGAAATTAAAGTTGTATCAAGTATACAGTATGGCCATAGAAATGGCACTAGCTTGGAAATATCAATGTTCTGGCTGGATTCCCTCCCGAGCAGTGCACATCTCTGTTATTAGGCATTATAGAAGATGTAAAACTATTAAAAAAACCACATTGAAACACTTTAGCGCAGCTACCACGGTTGCAATGTTTTCCAGGAGCGGTGCCAATTTATTGACCACTGCTGTAGTATTAGTTTAGGATTTGGGTTTGCTTTGAGTGTGATCTAAGGTTGAGCTACATCTGAGCTGTAGACTTATATTAAGTTCCTCAGTAGACTTCAATTGTTCTGGACCTGGTCTAGGTCTAGGTCTAGGTCTAGCTCTACTTCTGGCCTAGATCTGACTTAGGCCTATGTTAGGTGTAGTCTGTATCTAAATTAGGTCTGAGCTCTAGGGTAGCACTTAGTCTGATCTCCAATTGGTCTTGGTCTCAGCTTTAGATCTCTATTTAAATCGATCTGGGGTGAATCTGGGCTATATCCCTTAGATGTGAGCTACATAGCTCAATGTATCCAAGATCTAGATCTATTCTGAGGTGTAGAACCCTATTTCCTCTGACGTGAGTCTAGTCTAGCTTTGAACAAGTCCTACACCTATGATAGGTCTGATCTAGTCCTGAGCTGCGGGCATGTATTAGAGTTGTAAGCCAAATCTCTAGATCTAGGTTAGGTCTGTTAGCTCTAGCTCAAAGCATTAGGTTCTGCTTAAATCTTCTCCAGATTAAAGCTCCAGGTTTACCTTGAGTTTAGTCTAAACTTGAGCTAGTTCTAAAATCTAGAAATCACATGAGAACTGCCACTTCTCAGATCACTCGAAGATAATAAAAGGGTTTCAATAAACACCCAAGCCTCGCGTTAGATAGGCTTTTGGAAGTCAATGCGACCCCGGTCCCTACCCACCATCTAGGAAAAGGCAACGAAATGGGCATCGAGAGTTCCGGGGAGGAAGAAACGAGGAGTTGAAAATCCCGAGTCGGAAGTTCCGCGTCCAGGCCGGGCAATTTCGAAGAAGAGGCTATCAAATGAGACACTCGAGATGTCGAGGGCGAAACGACGCGCCGGGCGAGTGCCTGTCGATCGCAGAAGAAGAGGCTTAATTGCCCGGCGTTTCCCTTCATCGCAAAGGCAGGGTTAGGTGGCCCGATGCAGGCCACGAGAAACGCGCCCATGGTGCAAACAACGTTGACTTCGAGTGCCGTTCAACCACTCGCGGCAACGACCTCGAGGACCTCTTCGTGCCTGGACAACGTGTTCTAGCATCTCCACTTTCCTCGCTACACTTCGCCTCCCTTTTCGTTTTCCTCCTACTCCTCACGTTCGCCGGGTCTACGGCTGCTTTCTTTCCCGTCCGAAATTTCATTGCAGTGCGACGGTGATTGAGCAATTGTTATTAGCAACTATTTGTGTACAAGCAAACAGCTCGTTACAGTGTACATTTGGAGAGGTGGGCATGTCTCTTCGAAAGGATTGCTCCTGTGAATCTTTCGAACTGGGTGTTCTTACAGAGGAATTCAGACCACACGGGTATCTAATAGTGGAAAATTTGCAAGTGGAACAGGCTTCATCTGATGTGTCATTGAAGTCATCGTAATGTCACGTTGCAAACAGTATCTCTAGATTCACCTAAAAAAGATGCCTTGTACAGGTTCTTTCATTTTCCTTTGTTCCAGTCTAAATTCTATTGTGGTATCACAATATCCTAGATGCCATTTGCTCAATATTAGAAGTCAGGCAAAGTTGAAATTTGACTGCAATAGAAATTTCCTTACCGCAGTGTTTAGAATTACATACTACGACAAGTTGCAGAAGATTCTGGCCATTTTGAGGAAGCTATCGCAGGACAGATGAAAACACATGTTCTAAAATTACACCTTTAATCACAGCTTCCGTAAGTCAATTACTGTCACACTATCAACACACCCCCGATTTTACTTCCCTTTATTTGACTTTCGTGTACGTCCTCATCGCTCATTCATTGTTAGCTCCTTTATTCCCATTTCCCTGTATTCTTCCTCAGCCCGTTTAGATTGAAGGCTCCTGTATCGAAGATCCCACCACATTTGCGCTCTCCAGTGTCCGGCGTAACCTTACCAGCCGCAGAAGAGGGTCCCTTTCGTTCCCAAAAGCCTGATAAAAATTCTTCTTCCTCCCCTGTCCGCCCGTTCCTGGCCCATCTTCAGCCAGTCAACCACCCTCGCCCGAGAATATGTCTTCCTTCATCCGAGCCGATAATTGGACATAATGGAGGCAATTCGCGGAAAATCGCTCGTAGGAAATGGGCACCGTGACCTCCTCCCGCTGGCTGATAACGAGGAAGGATGCGCCCCGCCAACCGGAAGTCAACATTCCAATTCCGTTAGAAAACGCCCCAGCACAGGGAACTCCGGCTTTCTCGATGGAAACAACCAGAGGAGCTGCTCCATGTTTTTTTTTCAAATATTCGACGTTCCGTGAAACACATTTTCGTCGACTTTCCACCGTTTCCTTCCCGTGGCCAAAATTAGCCTGCTACTGTGACTTTGAAAATGCGGCAGGAATGGAATATCCTTCGAAATTGAAGATTGGAAGAATTTTATACTCTCTGTTCTTTTAATTTGAAACACTTAGGTGCACTAGTGATTTTTGTCCCACAAGGTGGCAGTGTTGACTTTCAAAATAAAGATGGCGAATACTCGATTCCTAACCTCACTTTCCACTGTGACAACTCCACATCACGAATTCAATCAAAATTGAGCTAGAAAATCGTGCATAGGTGTTTAATCTGGAAAGCAAGGTTTTCTATGTGGAAATGAATATTTACAAAGACATACATAGTTTTTTAAGAAGACTGCAACAGTGTCCACAAAGTGAAGGTAGAGTATCATAGCCGAAACTCCAAAGAGTGCAGGAGATGAATATCCCAGCAATTTTCTCTTAATTGCCTGTACAAAATCGCGGAATGGAGAAAATATTTCCACCCAATTGCAGAGACAATGAATACACCCCTCGTGTAATTCGTGGTGTTTGCGGCTGCGAGCGTTGAAGCTACGCCTCTGAAGCGTTTTATCACGCCGATAATCTTTATATCATTGCTGCTAAACGAGCCTGAGGGGTCTTAGAGGCTGCTGTAAATGAGGAAAACCCTCGCCAATGGTCGGGATCCATTATGCGGTCATACCTGCTCGTTAAAGGAGACATCAGCCTCGGTGACTCGCCATTACCGAGGCCGTGACTACCATGAAATATTCCGCGTGATAAACATGTAACGATTATTTAACCGAGCCACTCTTGCATCCCGCTTTATTGGACCTCTGGTCAGAGGTAGAAATTGCAGGGGTTGTATGTCCTTATGCATTTTCTGTCTATCGGTTATCTGTCTACACAGATTGAAATATTGAAGATTTCAATGCAGACATATTAAATAATTGAAACTGTTCAGTTAATTTTAGAGTTGTGGAGAAACAAAGAGCATGGGGAATTATTATTTATCGCTGAAGATACTCTGGTAGAAATATCGATCATTTAACGTAAAAAGGAATATATGTTCTGGTTTGCCATGGAAGGTTTTACCATTTGTGCCAAGAAGAAATGAAATCAATAATCGACAGAAAATAAAGTGGATAAGGCAAGTGATAGTAAAATGAAAATGATGGAAATTTTGAGAAAAGACAGAACTGCATTTTTGCACATTTCTTAGTCGGATGATATATGCTTGATAAATTAATAAAAGACTTGAAACCAAGGAACTGCAAAACCCTTGGACTTAATTCTCGCGTTATTTTCGTACCACGATGCACTCTAACTAAAACGAATTTTACACGAAATTCAAGACCCATAAAGAGGTCACGTTTTTCATACAACGTTGACGTCGATTATCTTTAAAAGCGACTTAAAATCGAAAAAAAAAAATAGACGAAGTTTATTTCCAAATGCAATCGATATAAAGTCCAGCAGAGGTTAACAAGAATTCCTTCTATCCAGAGCAAAAATGTTCGTTGCTCGTAAACTCACAGAACTATCGGTTAAAACTTTCAATATCCATTTTTATTCAACGAGAAACGCACGTTTAATTCGTTTTCACATATTTCAGTGCAGGTCTTCTTTTTTAAACAAACCTATTCAATGTTAAAATTATCGTTCCACAGAAGATACTTCCTCATTTCGTAAAAATTATTAAATGCAAAATAACTTTAGCCATAAATATCACGATTTAATTAAATCCACTCAAAACAGATAAAATAGACACTTCCTTCTCGAAAGAAAATAGCATCAAAGAAACTTAACTAAAAAATTAATTTCCATCATGAATTAAATTTCGATTCAATTTTACACTAAATTTTTCCCTCCACCTATATTTATAGAATATAAATTAGCACAGTTTCATCTTCCAATATATATATAACAGTCCACGTTTATTAGCAACAGAAGTCCTGCAAGATTCCCTAACGAGATTTCGGTTAAGATACCTTCCCTTTCGGCGAGTCTGATGCCAGACGCATTCTCGCTCGCGTTAGGGAAAATTCTATTGAAACGGGGCAACAAAAGACAAGGGGATAAGGGCAGAATTTGAAGGGTGATACCGAGTACAGGGATAAAACAGGACAAACAGGACGATATCGATGGGAATCCTTTCTTCGTAGACTGTGTCTGGCCTGCTTCTCCCACCGAATAATGCGACAGCTGATTTTTATTATTGGGGTAGGACTGAACACCCCTCACGTAGGTCTACAATGTCTTGGAACAGCAATTTTGCGATTGCGCGTTGCACTTTATTTTATGGACACCTCTGAATAACTCTTTCTTCACTTTAGAGACTTCTAATACTTTTTTTTTTATAAATTTGTGATACTTGTTTATCAAATTAAAAAGTTAGAATTTATAAACTGAGATTTTTTAGGATTTTTTTTACGAACTCCTAATATATCATCGATTTTAATTTTAATATTTGACAATGGTATGCGGTATTTTGCATGATTTAGTCGATGAAGAGTGTGCTTGTTTCATTTTTCTGTAAGGGTTTCAATTTTTTAATGTAAAAGCGGGTGTCAGTATTTGTTGCTGAAGGTTTATGTCGATTCCCTTGATGGTGGAGCTTTTAACCGTGTATAATGGCTCTTTTATTATAAAACAGAGTTCGAATATTTATTATTGAAATGGAATTGGACGGCGTATTTCAATAAAACAGACTAGCAGATTCATGGCAAAGTATATCACTAGTAATACACGTTCTAATAAAATAAAATCTGTTAAAGTGTTATTAATTCCTCAAACGCAATACTAGATAGAA
Organism: Andrena praecox; assembly: GCA_963932275.1. NCBI lineage: Eukaryota > Metazoa > Arthropoda > Insecta > Hymenoptera > Andrenidae > Andrena > Andrena praecox. The sequence continues at coordinate 36,813,721 of OZ010728.1, forward strand.
AATTACAGGGAAATTAATACTATATTTGTCGTAATTCAATAAAATTACCACGAAATTTGGAGTACGGTAAAACTTAATTAAAATGTTATCAAAATTGTTGCTCTATTCTGTTTGTTACAAGTGTTCAACGAAATACTTTTGGAACTATATTTAATAATATCCTTTTATTATTTTAATTATCAAAGATATTAGTATGATTTTATCATTTACATTTGAGACACCCTGTATAGTTTTCAACGTAGAGTTTGAATATGTATATGAACCCCCAATTGAATTCTTATAAAAATTATTAAAATCATATTGTTTATCACATGGAAACTAACATACAAATAATATTCACTGTTATCTAAAAATATTCTGCGCCTGCAACTAATGGACCACGCGATTAACACGTTCTAGAAAAAAGTTACGCTCCTTTCAATTTAACTTTCTACTACATGTTGCATCTGACCACAAACGTATCAAAATTTAAAAAATAGCCCCATGTAAATATTGCATCAAACAATTGATATTCTAAGAGATATCCCCAGAAAACCATGAAACGTGTTTATAAAATATGTACTCAACAACTTGTTGCTTGATTACACGACCTGTTTGCGGTTAATATAGACCCTAACATTCGAATATATTTTATTATACACCTTAGTTTAAATATATATTTGGAGGACAACATAAACATCAATTATTTAACAAGTTCACCCCTGAGTCAACGTGGCACAGAATTATAAAATAAATAAAATAATTCCTATCAATACGAAAACACAACAAACGTTAATTAATTGTGCAACATACTTTTACTATGTTAATAAAAATTGTCTCTTAACATAATTACAGATTTCTTGCAATCTATTATTTAATATTTAATCATCTGCACATTCAAAAAGATTGGAAATAATTTCGCTAATCCAAAAACATAAACCACAATGTAATTAATAAACCGTTGCCGATGTTGAGGTGAGAATCTTACGTTTGACAAGATGTCCAGCCAAAATCTGAACCGCCTCTTGCCGTGAGTTTCGCTTTTCAGGCTATTGCGCATGCCCATGGATCGTTTGAGCGTCGAGCGGCGAAAGATCACCAGAGACCACAACGAGAATCGAGGAAAAAGCACGCGTCACGCGTTAAAATTAAACGTCCGTACACACCCAACACTTTCCTCGGTCGCAGAAACCCGGGATTGTTCGCGACGCACCCGAAATCCCGCGATAAATAAAACTGATCGCGCGAAGAAACTGACGGCAACGTGGCCCCCGGTCGATGTCACGCCGTCGTTCGCGCGTCTCCGCCGCGAGTCGGCCACGCTCGGCTGTCAGCGCTGCCAACGGAATGGGAGGAGAGCGCGGTGCACCGGGACTTACGTTCTCGCGGGAAGAACAAAGTCCCTAGCGCGCGTCCTTTTGAAATATAGATCGAGTAATCCTTTATGCTCGTCCTTCGAAACGTCACTCTAGTGCTCTGTTGCCATGAAAAGGTTGTGTTTTGTTAGGAGAATTATTCTGCATCGTTGAAAGTATATTTTGGTACATTAGTGAGCCATAGAAAGTTTCTTTGAGATGTATTTTTTCAGTAAAAGAATTTGTTAATGGTAACTAATATTCTCTGCTTTAGGAATATATTTTTTATTGTACATTGTATCTCTTACCATTTAAAGTCGCAATATTTTAATTTTGCTTTAAAAAATTTCGGATATATTCCCCTAGTCACGTTCTTTAATTTTTAATGTATGTATAAACTAGAAGTCTCTGAAAATTTTGTGAGATGAAGTAATAGGCTAATACGAATTGGAGCGCTTGAGAAGAATTATTTGGATTTTAATTATTATTAGGAAGATATAAGAATTTGAAATGTGAATAGCCCTGTATAGGTACCTCTGTACGAAATGGAACAATTAATTTAACAATTTACTAAGATGGCTTATCATTCACACTCTCCATTCAAATATGGTGTACACAAATTTATTTATTAATTTACCGCTCAAATTTATTTATTGGTTTAACATTTTCAAACACTTATTTAATCAATTTAAGGGGGATCACCACTGTGGCGGCCGAAAAAGTAAGCCATTTTTAAGAATTTTTTCCAGGAATAATTTAGTTTTCATAGAAAATTTTTATTATCTATCTTTAGTACGCCGTCTTGAGAGACTATACAACAAAAATATATAGAAAAACATCCATAAATTTTAATATATTAATTCATCTTCTAGACCTCCCCACGCAAGTTGGTCGAATCTGTAACTATGAAACAGCAGGTCCGAAATTAAATTTAATTTTTTTTTATAAACTATATGAGTGTAGTTTCCGTTGTACGTACGGATTCTTTGATTGAAAACAAATTTTTTTAAATACGCTCGAAAAACTGTCCATCTTATTCGCGGATTTTCGAAAATTTTCTTCTAAAGCGCACCATATTTACAAAAATAATTTGTTTAGGAAATCCGTACGTACAACGGAAACTACACTCATATAGTTTATAAAAAAAAAAAAATGAAATTTGATTTCGGACCTGCTGTTCCATAGTTACACATTCGACCAGCTTGCGTGGGGAGGTCTAGAAGATTAATTAATATATTACAATTTGTGGATGTTTTTCTATTTATTTATTTTGTATAGTCTCTTAAGACAGCGTACTAAAGATAAATAATAACAATTTTCTATGAAAACTGTAAATTATTCCTGAAAAAAAATCTTAAAAATGGCTTACTTTTCCGACCGTCACAGTGGTGTTCCCCCTTAAGTCAGTTTTCTCTTCCCACATTGTGTCTCCACTTTAACGAGAGCACAAACCATATAAAACCGAAACATAATAAATTCGGTCTTTTTACCACAATTTCACCGACATTCACTTGACTGCGCCCCGAAGTGCGACATCTTTTCAAAAGTTTCCATCGGATTCCAATTCCCAGGCTTATCCTCGCAATTCGACCAAAATCCCGCCCTCGAAAACCACTGGCACACTTAAAGGGGAGCACGCGCCACGACGCAACAGGCTGTGCTGGATGGTCTTATCCCCATTAGAATTCCAAGTAGGTTGCCGCTCTCGCCCCTAACTTGCACAACGTTTCCCACCCTCTCGCACCCCCATCCGCGCGCGATTCTTTCCTCTCTTCTTACCCTCGGTGGCGTAACTTCTGCCCTTCGGGCACGTTCACCGCCCCCCGCCCGCCGACAGGAAACCCAGATTCCTTTCTTTAGGAAGTAGACGAAAACGCCAACATCGCGGACGAGTTTTCCAGATAAGCGCGGGCCACGTCGCTTCCACGGCAAATGCATTCGAGTGCATCCGTGGGAAGTGCAGGGAAAGAGGAGTTCGGAGTGTCTCTCTCCCGGGGAGATGGGAGATAGGGTCCTCTCGAGCCGAGGCTCTTCCATCCATCGCCAGGAACGCGTCTTGTCCAAGAACACTTTCGAATTTTGTTTGCCCCTTTGTAACGTTCAATAATTCAATAGACAAGTGTTCATACTTTGTGTGATTTCTGGGAAATTAATCCCGGGAGTGTGAAATTTTCCTTTCATTTCGCTTCCCGTTTATTAGACCAGGAACATTAAAACTGGAGATCTACGTACTCCCCAAAGGTCCTTGTGTAGATTTTGTAAATTGTTTTCGTTTTTAATATGAAAATTTCTGTTTGAAAATCTACGTCTGTTATATTATACATCTTAGAAGATCATTTTGAGAAGGATAGGTCTCGCCAGACTGTCAAAGGGTATACAATACAGGCACATTTAGAATTCGAGGGACAATCCTGGTGCGAAAAGACATCGAAAAGTCCTTTTCCATTTTGCGATCCGAGGCTTCGTTCTCGAGATATTAACGGTTGAATATTAGCGGCCCAAGTTCCGGGGCGCGCGGCCACTGCTCCGCGCTCAGCTGTTTCGGCTTTAAACTGCGCGCCTCGGAACTTGGGCCGCTAATGTTCAACCGTTGATATCTCGAGAACGAAGCCTCGGATCCCAAAACGGCAAAGGACTTATCGACGTCTTTTCGCATCAGGATATTGCATGTTCAGTATGATACCGAACAATAGTGAAGTCTTTAATGCGCAAGCGTGAACAAAAGAGGGAAAAGTGAGTCGTCACTTTTCACTCCACTTGAGACTCGCTCACACGTTTTTGGATATATATTCTACTTGCTCTAGAAAAATCATCTTATGATACGGGAAAAAGGAATCAATTGCAAGAGTCAATTTCCGGCTCCCACCATCGAAATCGAAATGAAAGTCACTTCAAACTCGATCGTGCCAACCGATAACATTAATTATACCCTGGCACCCTGACAAATTAACCGTTAGGAATGCCAATGAACGATTTTATCCACCAAATTGATCCACCCTTGTTTCGTCTCACCAACATTCCTTTCCCCTCTTTATTTCCCAGTTATTAGTGAGACGCTCGATTGTGTTAATTTGCCGACTCGACGAGGAATCGTCGATATTAAAACACAGACAATGGCGGTGGAGTGGGAGCAGAGAAGCAGGGTGGTATTGAAAATGTTGCCGCGCAGGGATCATTGAGAGGCTGTCGAGTGGAAGGGGAGGCAAGAGAAATATGTAAAAAGGACAAGTGACCTATCGAAATCGATACCCGCCGCGTGTATTCATCGAAATCGAAACCCGAGGAGTGGTGGGGCCAGCTAAAGGGGACGTGTTGCTGTTGCAGGGGGATGAAAAATGTTGGCAGCCCGTTTCTACCTGGCCGCGTACATAGCAGAGGCCTGAAACGCGCCTTCATGCTTCTTTATTTATTCCCCCGGCTGGCAGGAAATTGAGGTAAATGTAAAATATCACGCATTTAATAAAACACGCCGCCCCTATCAGGCCGACGCAGCGGGTAACACATATTATCGATTAAATTCATCCGGTCACTCCTCCACCTCCTCGTTCCTCCTCCGTCTTTTTTATCAAAATTCTTTTTTTTTTTCCTTTGCACTCCTGCTATTCCTTTGATTCAGTTTTCGTCGGCGGATTTTTTTTCTCCCGTTTCACGTCCGCTCCCAGCCCCTCCCGCCTTTTCGGAGACCAATTAAACGAACACGTTCAAGCTCCTTTGCTTTTTCCCTCCGTTCCATCAGCCTTTCATTCATACAATTCCGCGCCGCATCGATATCCTTTACCGCGGATAATTGAAAAACGAAGGACCACGCGTGCATTCTATTTTCCCTCGTCCACTCTTTTCGCAGCTTCGCGCGAATTTGTTTGCCCAGTTGCTCCGGTTGCTCGCCCACTTTCCCAGGCGCAATTAATTCGATTCAACTGGAAATCCAGCGCGATGCTCAGTATACGAGCACTGCTATCCAGATTCTCCCGCTTCTTTCCCAAACATATGTTTTTCTACGCAGAAGTTTAAAAGGGAATTGAAAAGGTCTTCTGCTGGGCAACAAAGAGGAGAACTAAGGTACCCAGAAGTAGCACTTGAAATCCATATTTTTCCAATATAAATGCTTAAAAAGTTACAAGCTTGGTGACGTTTTCTGAGAAAATGATGTAGGGGAGACCGGGGCTGGTAGGCCAGTTTTTCAGTTCTTGATTTTTAATAAATTATGTGGACGAAATATCATTAAACCGGTTAGTATATTTGATAGGGCATACATTTGGCTATCTGATTAAATTATTAAAGTTGACTAAATGTGACAACAATTAAGGCATTTTAATGCTTTTCTAACACCTTACATGCTGGTCAGCCAGCCCCGTGGTCGGGGTTGGTGGACTAACAGTATGGGGTAGGTTGACTATAGGTGCAATCAGTGAAGAAAATGTTGTTAGCAACTTATCTGAATGGTAATAAAATAGCACAATGTCACGAGAGTTGTTTCATTATAAAATATTTCTTACTTTTTAATAATAAATAACAATTTAAACCATCACTGGGGTTGGTTGACCAGCTTAGTCATGTAACCCCGAACGTTATTAGTCAACCAGCCCCGAACGATCATTTTGACTTCAATGCTCTATATAACCTTTAATTATTTATGTAAAATAAAAAACGCAGTCTCGGTAGGTCGTTCAATAAACAAACTTTAAAATAGTCCCTTCGCATTAATTCTACTGTAACTATATAGAGCGTGGAAACATAAAATCTTTAAGAAAGCATATTTACTTACATAGCCAATTTTTCGATAAACGCTGGTAACTGCCAAACAACGTGTAATGGTGGTGTCGGAAACAAATGAATGACATAGTAGAACTGACTTGTTTCTACAGAAAATCGCTCCGCAGTAGAGCACACGTTAGTGAAAAGTTATTAACAATTAGCCAACCTACCCCTGGGGCCAACCAGCCCCGGTCACCCCTACCTTTTTTTGTACCATTTTTTTTTTTTTTTTTTTTTTGGAAATTGTGAAAGGTGATGGATTGGGGTTTCTTCGATTACACTTCTTTCTATTCTCCTCTGGCCCCCGTTTTCCTTTCGACCACGCGACGAATGGTACTTGTAACGAACCCAATGAAACAAAGGGCCCTTATGAGGAAGCGGAACGGAACGGGGAGCGGCAATATTGACCGTCCACAAATATTTTCCTGGTAACGCAACGAAGCGGCGGGACGCAGGCTGGAAACAATGCTTTCACCCTCGATATAGCGGCAAAAACACGGGCAGTTGCCGAAAAACATGGCAACAAGCGAATATCGACTACCAGGAAACGATGGTCTCTCCTTTTGGATGGGTACAGGCGTGGTATACTTCTTTTTTTAGTACTGGCGAACATTTGCATTCGCCGGTGGTAACAAAAATATGCTCGCTGCATCCCGCTCAAATTTGAGAATGTTTGATTCGGAAAGCGTAAAAAAGGTAATAACTCGAATCTGTTTTATCAAAATCACTATTTAGGTTATAACTATTTCCGATTGCTAATAAGTGCAAATTTAATTAAAAGGACGTTTTTAAACTTGACAACGGTAATGGACATTTTTTTAGAAATATTTCCAACCCATCACATTTAACTTCATTAAGTAATATTCAACATCCTATTAACCCCTTGCCTTAAGGGGACCTTCCGGTCTAGAGCCCAAAAAAATAGGTGATATTTAGGAATTAATTAAAGGAAAACTACTATATATAATTTAATGGGACTTTTTGCATTGTATTAAGCATGTCTTAAGTTATAGAAATATACTTTTTGTTTTATAATTAATTATTGCAGACGGCCCTGGGGATTCGTTAAAGTCAAGGCGTCAAAAAATTGATCCAAATCGGTGGGACCTGTATCTCCAAAAGTTATTATCCGATTCGACTGAAACTTATTTTATTTTGAAGATTATACTTCTGGCTAGAGGGGGGGGGGCTAGAAAAAATTAAAAAAATGACATTTTTTTTTAGAAAATAACGACACTTGAAGTTTGAAATCACTTTTCCCTGTACTTTTCGTCCTTTCAACGCCTTTGAAAATTATAAATTTTCAATTTTTTGTAATTTTTCTAGTCCCCCCCCCCCCTAGCCAGAAGTATATTCTTCAAAATAAAAGAAGGTTCAGTCGAATCGGATAATAATTTTTGGAGATACAGGTCCCACCGTTTTGAGAACACTGTTTCGAGAAAAACGCGTTTAAAGGTTTACGTGAGCACCGAGTGCCCGGTTGTTGCCCATGCATTTGCCGCTACTCAAATGCCTATAACTTCTGGAATTTTACGAATTTCAACAAATCCTTTTAAACACGTATTCCTAAAAGGTTGAACATTCGAAAAATGAAATAAAAAAAAATCGACTTTTAGACCGGAAGGTCCCCTTAAAATGACGTCTCCGCGAAGCCATGGATTTTTTTTTTTTTATTTCAGTACGTTCTAGTCAACAACCCCGTAATTAAATTACAATTATATTTCGTCAATACAAAAATCTATTTAACATTTTACAAAAATACAAACAAATATTTCTTCAACTAAAGAATCACTCACCCTTCAAAAATAAATCTTTAAAAATTCTACTCGAAAATTCTGTCGGTGTAATCTAATCGTAAGTGCGAGTCGCCGAAAAATGTCCCCGAACTCCGAAACCTGCAGAGATGCGGAGTGAAAACATCGACCGTACGTACCGCGGACGGGGAAAATCAATATTCAGCGATGGGTATCAACCAATAAACAACCCTAAATCCCGCAAACCGGTGCTCGTCGAGTCCGAAGCTGCGCGGCTCTTCCTATTATCGGAATTGCGTCGCCCGCGGCCACGGCCGTCGGAATAATAATCGACCAACGAGGATAAGAGCGTCGGGGCGCGGAATAAGACGAACGAAAGGGACAAGGGGCAGAAATGGGGGGTGGAAAAGGGTGCCGTTTAAAGCCGAACAATCCGGAGTAAAACGTCTGCCAGTCGAAATGGCTCCCCCATTCCGAGGCATCCCCAATTTTTTCCGCCCCCCCCCCTCCCCCCTACCAGCCCAGGCAGCGAGCTTGCAACCCCCGCCCCTCTTGATCGCTCAACCCCCACGCAAGCTAGGGTTCCGTCGACGCCTAGCACCAGGACTCCGCGGAAATTATCGGCGAAACGTCAATATGCATTACCTCAACGTCCCTCCGAGCGTTTAGCCACCCCCGCCCCACCCCCGACCGTCGTTCGATTGCACACCCCCGTGCAAACGCGCCCAACCCCGCTGGTGAGATCCCGGTATTTGGGATGCGATGGAAGACACAATCTCCTTGATCGGTCTCTCCTCGTTTCTGGCTCAATGACACCGTTGTTCCGTTGTGATTATTATTGTGGTACTTATAGCCCCTTTTTTTGGGTTTCGTTCGGGGGTGAGATTGATGACGTGATTTGGTCGAAAATTGATTTAATGCTTCGAGATATAAGGCTTTATAAATTTTCTATTGAAATTAGATATTTTTCCCTTCTTGGAAATTTGACTTTTTAAATATTTTAAGAAATATTTCATTGTGAGTGTAAAGCATTCTGGTTAATTTTGACTTTAAGTTTGGACAACTCGAAAGCACTGACTGAAAAAGTAGACAACGAAAAATCGAAAATCATCTGAATTTACAAAAGTTTAGGTAACATCGACCCTTTTTTATATCCACAATTTTTTAATATATTTGCAACGGATAAGAAATTTAAATTTTGGGAAGCACTAAAGAATGGGAAATTAAGTAGATTATTTTTATGATCGCACTGTCTGCGGACTCGTTACAATTTCCATTTTCCTGATTCCAGATAGCAATTTCCCTTTTAGCGACTTTCGATCAGTTCGAAGGACGGCCAAACGGTCCGCGGCAACAATTTGCCCGGCAGGAAAAATGCACGCGAAATTTGAACCTGATCCGACGGATGCGACTTCTGTCACTGTCAAATCTTTGACGAGCGCGCTTATCAGTCGCGGATTTTCACGTCAACGGTGCGAGGGGATTCCCCGGCGTCGAATCGACGTCGGGGGATCAGTTGTTTGGACGAGAAAGATGGAGAGCCACTTGAAAAACTCGAAAAGCCATCGTCCCGCCACCGTTTGCAAACATCGCCATGACGCACTGCACCGAAACGTGTTTAGATAAAATTATCTCAACTGTATGGCAAGGGAAAGTCGAATTTGGGGATACAGCGAATGGAGGTTACAAAGTGAATTTCGAATAATAATAATATTTATTGTGTGTTACGAATAGAAGAAATTATTTTGAAAATAGACAAATTTGTTTGTTTAATATTTACTATTGATACGATTTTATGTGCGACCTAAAGAAACTTTTGTAGAGACTTCAAAAGATAAGAAAATAAATAATTTGCAAATAATTTAAAAGGCACTGATGGTGGTTATGATAAACTGGTAAATGGGGATAAAAAATTCCCTCCCGTGATGTACAGGGTGTTAAAAAAGTGATGGTCACATCGACATATTTTGCTAGCTGAAAGGAGAAAAGGGTTAAAAACGCACCATTGTCTCCTAAAATTAATTTTCAATGTTATAAACAATTTTGCGGCAAGTTTTATTTACAAATCTCCACCGATCCAGAGGTGTAGATCCACTGCTGCAAGCAGTGACCATCACTTTTTTAACACCCTGTATAAAATATTTGATCAATAGTACCAATATTACTACAAATTCCTCTCTAAACAACGACTTCAATTTGTGAAACACAATTCTGTACTCGCCATTGAAAGACCCTGTTTTCAGTAATTAATCAAACAATAAAATCGCGAAATATTAACCAGTTAAGGGGGTCTTCTAGTGTAACGAAGCATTTTCTTTGCGTTTTTTCGGAATTTTTTATGAGGAGCTTGTAAAAGTTATTGCAACCCGGTTTATGTCTACATACTTATCTATATTTCGATTACTTTTTCAATTTTTTTTAGCACGAAAAGATTAAAATTAACTCAAGTGGACCACTTTGTAGTTGCTTTTGAAAAAAAGCGGTGCCCATACGGTGTCCACTATTGGACGGTTTCTGATCATTTGAAACAAAAAATTCAAAAGGATTCCTTATTTGTATGTCCTTGGCTATAGCCGGTACCAGAATGAAAGAAAGATATGGAAAAATATTGAAAAATTAGAAAATGACGACACTTTGAAGATTGTGTTTCGATTTTCACACATTTTTTCGACTTTATGGGGCCGTCAGAATGGAAAAAATTAAATATTTTCACACAATTGGGGTAGGGGCGATAGCCAGACGTGTGCTGAAGATGTATGCAGAAGTTGACCTTAATTGGTCAAGTCAATCTTGAGATATCGTGGACACCAGTTCGAAAAACATGGTTGCAAGAAAAACGTGTTTAAAGATTTGCATACAGTTTACACAGTAAAACTTTTACTCACCATCAGTCAGCCACACATATTTTCCATAACAGATAGGGTAAAAGACCCAATTACTGTCACCTACCCAATTACTGTCGCCCTATGCTGTTTTACTTAAAATAAGCCTTAAACCATGTGAATTCATACACGAAAAAATTTTGACATACATTTAAAATTGTAATTTATGCGAGGAAAAGCAGGACTTAATTTTTTCTTCATTAATTTTGATAAGATGGTAAAAAGTTTTAAGTTGGTTAGGTAAAAGAATGAAAACCACAACTTCCTTACTAGCGACAGAGAAAACAAGGCACTAAAGAAAAGGCGGTAATTGTAATAATTAAGCTGACAATAATTGGGATGTCAGTAATTCGATTGAACACATATCACAGGTGACAGTATTAGCTCCCGTCATATCTTTTTTAAATCAATAAATTACTTAATAAAAATAGAGATTTTAAGAGTCATACAAATTTTTTTCTTTAACTAAACATATTAAATAATAATAAATAAATAGATAAACTTACGCCTGTGATCAATAAATACAAAAACTATGCGATACTGTCAGAATCAATCCTTAACCTGAGAGTAATTGGGTCTTTTACCCTACTTGTAGAAAATTGAAAGAAGAAAAATTCGATTTTTTTGACTCGTTACACTAGAAGACCCCCTTAAATGAATATAGGTATTCTGCGCAATCGGGAGGTCTCCAATGCGCATGCCCACACTGAACATGTAGAAGTGGACGGAGCCAGCATTCCCCTTCACTTCATAACAAGAATTCTCTCAAAAAACCAACCCAAAAATCAAACAGTAATATTCAATCAAAAAAATTTCCATTAATTTCAGCTTCTATTCCCCCAGTCCTATTTCACCGTTCCAAAAAATACTCCACTACAGTGGCGGATTTAACGGGCGGCCGATGAGCAGTCCCCGCCCCCAGGGTCCCATCTTCCAAAAAAAATTCTCCTTCATCCAAACACTATATCCTTTTTGTTTCCCATAATTTTCATACCGTCAAGGACCCAGTTCCTGGTCACTTAAGATGCAAAGGGAGCAGTTTCTGATCCACCTAAAACATTTTACTATGAGCTATCAAATGTTTGCGTATAAATTTAAAAATACTTCATAATTATTTAGTCATTTTTTGGAATAAATTTGTATCGTGATAAACTTATTATTTGGTATTTATATACTAAACTGATCAGGAATTGGGTTCTGATCAGGAACTGGGTCCTTGTAGGGCTGTTCGAGTACTCGAATATTTGAGTAGCTTGAAATTCGGACCGAGCCGAGACTCGAAAAATCGGACCGAGCCGAGTACTCGAAACAACCGAGTAGCTCGAATAGAACCGAGCAACTCGAATTTTTCCGAGCAACTCGATTTTTTTCGAGCAACTCGAATTTTTCCGAGCAACTCGAATTTTTCCGAGCAACTCGAATTTTTCCGAGCAACTCGATTTTTTTCGAGCAACTCGAATTTTTCCGAGCAACTCGAATAGAACCGAGAACTCGAATTTTTTCGAGCGGCTCGAAGTAAACCGAGCGGGCCGAAAGTACCTAGTGGGCCGAAAGTACCGAACAATCCGGTGTGACGAGTAGTTTGAAGTTTGAATGTTTCGAATATTTTAGAATATGTTTATATACTGGATAATGATTCGTAATTATTATTATTATTTAGGTCTAGAGGACCGAGGATTAATTATTTTGACTTTATTAAGAAAGTCAAAATAATAATAATAATAATTACGAATCATTATCCAGTATATAAACATATTTATTTATTTATTTATTTGACATTAACGGTCGAAACCATTTCGTATAATACGTGAGCAAAACAATGAATATTCTAAAATATTCGAAACATTCAAACTTCAAACTACTCGACACACCGGATTGTTCGGTACTTTCGGCCCACTAGGTACTTTCGGCCCGCTCGGTTCTTTCGGCCCGCTCGGTTTACTTCGAGCAGCTCGAAAAAATTCGAGTTCTCGGTTCTATTCGAGTTGCTCGAAAAATTTCGAGTTGCTCGAAAAATTTCGAGTTGCTCGAAAAATTTCGAGTTGCTCGAAAAAATCGAGTTGCTCGAAAAAATTCGAGTTGCTCGAAAAATTTCGAGTTGCTCGAAAAATTTCGAGTTGCTCGAAAAAATTCAAGTTGCTCGAAAAAATTCGAGTTGCTCGGAAAAATTCGAGTTGCTCGAAAAAATCGAGTTGCTCGGAAAAATTCGAGTTGCTCGAAAAAATTCGAGTTGCTCGAAAAAATTCGAGTTGCTCGGTTCTATTCGAGCTACTCGGTCGTTTCGAGTACTCGGCTCGGTCCGGTTTTTCGAGCCGAGTCTGGCTCGGCTCGCTTTTCCCGAGTACTCGAACAGCCCTAGGTCCTTGACGGTACCTCACGCGCGTAAATCTATTTGCAATTCTGTATACAGTATACGTATACAGGGTGTCCCAGAACGTTCCCCGTCACTGTCCCAGTCCCACCCACGACACATAAACGCCTGCTGAATATCACCGCCCACCGGGCGCGAGACATGTAAAATTCCAAATACATCAGCCGACAGCTCCACTTTTCCGTCTTCTGCCTGCGCATGCGCAACAAGGGACCTTGCCATTGCCCCACATTCCAGCCGACGCCGTTCAAAAACCCCGTCACGCCACTCTTAAACACATCTCCCCCAACTCTTCCATTCCCAACCCGTCCCAAACATTCAACCCCTATTCCCCCTACAAACAGATCCTCCCCTAAAGAATACCCCACCCCTGTGCCCGCCTCTTTCGACTGACATCTCCACAAGCAGTCGTCTCCTTTTCGATCGTCGCCATGGATTCTCCATATCGCCGGACTCCGCGTGTAATAAATTCCGCGGGTTGGCGAGTTAACGAAACGGGCGCCAATACGAGAAGTTGACAGGGGCCGTGGGGGCGGCGGCGGCGGCTTAATAAATTGGCCGGCGGGACGACAGAGGGCGGGGGTTGGATAACGCAGTCTTGTCAGCTTTACGGAAAGGGTGCAGAGTCGTAGGACTCGCAGGAGGGTTGAAAATACCGGTTATTGATGAACCGTGCGCCACCACCCCCCAGGCCGCCCCTTCCACGACAGGCCGCCCCCAGTGTGATGTCCGGTAGCGTCTACGGGCAGCATGTGCACCACCACGATACAATGGCGTACGCTACGTTCATAACGTATTTGGACACGCTGGCCAGCTTGCAGCCCCCGGGGTGGCATGATTAATTGCGTCCCTGTTATCTCCTACGAACGACAGCGGCCACGGAAAAGGGAAAAAGAGGAGTTCCTACGATGGGCATCGGAGGGGCGGCGGCGCAGAAATTTGCTCCGGAGCTTTTTACAGTCGGTCGTTCTCGTTTACGTGCACGTATTCGCTCGCCTCGGGGCTCGTTTCCGCTGCGAGAAAACGGCGCGATCGGGGCGAAGCTTGCCTTCGCGTTTTCGGGGGCGAATGGGAGCCTTCGGTGGAGGCCGATGAATGGGCGCATCGCCCGGGGTGGAATTATTAGAGGAAATGTCAGGGAGCACGGCGAAATAAAAGGGGAATAAAAATCTGGAGAGTTGTGCGAACGCTCTGTGCCGAGTTTCCTTAAATAATGGACACGCCGAGTCTCGCAAAGAAATTGCAGGATATGTATTAAGGGGACTAGGCAGTCAGATCGCTCGAAAATCAAGTATTTTTTGCGAATTATTTACAAGGAGATGAACACAAATTGTGACTAGTACGTTCGGGTAATGTTTATTAATACTATAAACAGTAAAAAAGAAATGATTTGAATATTATATACATATGTATGACAGCGCTACAGTCGTCTGATATGTAGGTGTTTTTTTTGGAGCCGCTGTAATTTTGCAGTGATCCTGGCCGTAAGAAATTTAATTGTGAAATATCCTCTGAAATTTATACTTTGCCCTGGCCCCTATTCTGCCCTGAACCTATTGAAAAAGGAAAAAAATCAAAATTATAGAAATGGTGGCTGCAAAACGGCGAATTTTAAAGAAACGTCATTTTTCGCCAGGGAAAAGAGCCATTCTATTATTTTTTTTGACAAACCAGGAGTTTTTACAGACTTATGCGTAGGTCCAGGTCGTAACTAGACATGTTTCATATATGCTGAATTTTTTTCAAATCGACTGATACCTCCATTTTTTCCCAATCACTGCAAAACGAAGAGGAAATATGATTCCGAGAAAAACGCGATTAAAGTTTCGAAAGAGGAATCTAGTCTACCTGCGTGCGCGCAGAAACGGTTTATGGCGCGCTCGACCTTTTCGGCTGTAAAATCCTCAATTTTGCGAATTTTAACATAAACCACACGGCATTTTAATCGGGAAGGGCGGTACTTTCGAAAAATGCAACAAAAAAAATCGAGTTTCTGACTGCCTAGTCCCCTTAAGGGGTAACACCACTCTAGAGGCAGGAAAAAAGACCTGAATTTGACAATTTATTTCGGGGGTATGACAAACGGAATAGAATTTCTTTTCAGAGGGTTTATTTAGCACATATTGAAGTACGAAAAAGAATTTTGTTATTGTCATTTTCATACAAAATGGCGGCGACAGAGCCCGTCGTCGAAAACAGCTTTTTTGAAAACACCGCCACGGGAGGACGGATTTCTCGGCATGTATGAGTCCGGGAACAAAAAATAAAAAATATTTATAATCTATATACAATTGGCTTTGGAAGTACGTAGGGGTTTTTTTTTTAATCAATTTTTGTGGAAGTGGTGCACTTTTTAAGAAATGAATTGATCTTTTGCCCTAAACATGAGCATTAAATTATTTATAAAAAAGAGAGTTTACATTCGATCAAAAAACGGCTACGTACTTCCAAAGAGAATATTGTTGTGAAGCTACTGTAAAAATTTCAAATCGATCCATGCAATAGTCTCCGAGAAATCCGTCCTCCCAGTTTGAAAGAAGTGGTTTCGACGACGGGCTCTGTCGCCGCCATTTTGTCTGAAAATGACAATAAAAGAAATTGTTTTTCGTACTTCAATATGTGTTAAATAAACCCTCTGAAAAGAAATTATATTCCGTTTGTCATACTCCGAAAATAAATTGTCAAATTTAGGTCCTTTTTTCTGCCTCTAGAGTGGTGTTACCCCTTAACCGGCCACGTCCCGCTTTGGGACGTAAACGGTGACGTGGAGTCTCACGGGCTCCTCCTTTAATAATTCGACATTGTCAATCCTAAATTTAATTTTAACATACAGTGGCGGACGGATGAAAGTTTTCTATCTTTAAAATGGCACAACTTTTTTAGAATTGGGCCAAATGACGTTTTTTTTTTTTTTGAGAAGCTAAAAAGATTAGTTTGCTAAATGACGTGTTTCGTCGTTTTGAAAAAATGCAATTGGTCGGAATAGGGAAAAAAAAATAGTAAATGTCGTTTTTTAAACTTATTTTTGTGAGCCTGTAATGAAAATTCAAAAAACGCGTTAACCAGAATAAGGTCGAAAATTTCGAAATTCCCGAAATCAGCGATTTTCGACCTTATTCTGCGATCTTTAAGCGTTTATAGCTCAGAGCAACGTTAACCGAATTTGATGATATTTTAGGAACTTACTTCGATCTACAAACGGGTTCTTTGAATTTTCATTACAGGCTCACAAAAGAAATTTGAAAAACGACGTTTACACTGTTTTTTTTTTTTTTTTTTTGCTATTCCGACCAATTGCTTTTTTTTCAAAACGACGAAACACGTCACTCGGCAAACTAATCCTTCTAGCTACTAAAAAAAAGTCAAGTCGTTTGAACCAATTCTAAAAAAAGTTATGCGATTTTAAAGGTTGTAAACTTTCTTTCATCCGCCACTGTATACTGGAGTTATTAGTGACTTTATTACACATTTGAAAAGTATTTTTTTTTTTTTTTGTTTCTTCACTGCACCTTGATTGCCCTTTTGTATTCACGCAGGAGTGAACCCTGAACTCCATTTGTTTTCGCGCATTTTGTAGTTGTGTGTTCTGTGTTTTCAGTTTAGATTGGGGTGCATTCAACAGATTATTTGAAGAGGCGTCATCCGCGGAAGTAGCAAGGAAGGTGCACAAAAAGTTTCACCCCTATTCCATGTGTATTTTATATGCTCTGTATTACAGTAAATTTATATTTCATCCGATTTCTTTTGCTCTCACCTCCTAGTATGGTTCCATTTCAAAAGAAAATAATCTCTGAAAAAGTTTATTTGCAACTAGACAGCAGGAAAGGGTCTTAAAGTTTACAATTCCTCAATGGTTTCGAGTTAAAAAGTTTCTCAAAAAACGGGACGCCCTATCGTAATTTTGTTCAAATAATATTAAAAGAGCATTCAATTTTCTGCAATTATAATCTAAATTCAAGAAAATTTCGATAGGTCTTACCATTTCTGAGAAATTCTTTAAATCCCAAAACTGACGAATTCTAAACTTTAAGGCCTTGTGGGAGCAAAAAAAATACGGAAAAATATTTCGAGACGTATAAAGAAGGGCCAGCCTAACTCTTGAACTAGACTAGATTTGTTGCGAAGCTCGAACTGACGTTGCATCATTTACCTAAACTTCGACCTTTCAATCCAGACTCGCCCAATTATATTCAACGCCATCCACGATGCGCCACCGACAAAAAAAAATTATACTCGTATAATTGCAATTTGTTACATAAACTTCGTGTCGATAGCGTGGAAGAAAAATGAATTTTATTTACATCCCACTTTAAGCTGCAACGAACAGTGTTCGCCAGGGGGGGGCTCTCGATTCTGCTCGGTCGTTAAAGGCTAAATTGGAGAAAAGGACTGGAAAGATGACGTTCGATCGGGCCTCGAGTTCGTCGTTGACACGGAAGCGCACTCCTCGGCATGCCAAAGCGAAGAGAAGAGCGGGAGCCTTAGGTAATCCGCAACGCGAGTAACGCGGCCACGATTAATTGGTAGCCCGATATTGTAGACTTTAACAGCGGCCGGGAGCAAGTAGTAGAACTGTACGTTATAGCGGACGGAGATGGTAAGTTTCGCGTTACGCCGGGTGTAGGTATCGCGTAATAGGTAAATAAAGGTTGAATGTTCCAGGCAGATAGCTGGCTGCTAAGTGTTAGATATTACGAAAGGAGATTACGTTAAATTCAAGCTGCAAAAAGTAAGCTCCTCACACGCTAAACATCTATGAAATTTTCCCGTTCCCTGAAACGAAATATTCTTACTTTGGAACATAAAAACTTTTCAAACTCTCTCTCAATTTTTAAGAAGTAAGGTTAATAACAGCTGACAGCTGTACCTCGCCTTTTGCATTCCACTACTATCCTCGTGTGCTACTCATTCTTATGTTTTCTTTTGTAAAGTGCAATAAAGAATTATTATTATTATTATTCTTATTATTATTATTATTAAAAGAGAAGCTTCGGATTTCTTATGCGGAATTTTGAAGAGGCCTGAGAAATATTTTTTGCAAATTTTTCAAATTCCCTGAAACGAAATATTGTTACTTTGGAACATAAAAACTTTTCAAACTCTCTCCATTTTTAAGAGCATTCAGATTGCTTACTATATTCGCCGAAAAGAGAAGCTTCGGATTTCTTATGCGGAATTTTGAAGAGGTCTGAGAAATATTTTTTGCAAATTTTTTTAAATTCCCTGAAACGAAATATTGTTACTTTAGAACATAAAAAAATTTCAAACTCTCTCAATTTTTAACAGCATTCAGATTGCTTACTATATTCGCCGAAAAGAGAAGCTTCGGATTTCTTATGCGGAATTTTGAAGAGGCCTGAGAAATATTTTTTGCAAATTTTTCAAATTCCCTGAACCGAAATATTGTTACTTTGGAACATAAAAAGTTTTCAAACTCCCTCTCCAGTTTTAAGAACATTCAGATTGCTTACTATATTTGCCGAAAAGAGAAGCTTTGGATTTCTTATGCGGAATTTTGAAGAGGCCTGAGAAATATTTTTTGCAAATTTTTCAAATTCCCTGAAACGAAATATTGTTACTTTAGAACATAAAAACTTTTCAAACTCCCTCTCCAGTTTTAAGAACATTCAGATTGCTTACTATATTTGCCGAAAAGAGAAGCTTTGGATTTCTTATGCGGAATTTTGAAGAGGTCTGAGAAATATTTTTTGCACATTTTTTTAAATTCCCTGAAACGAAATATTGTTACTTTAGAACATAAAAACTTTTCAAACTCTCTCAATTTTTAAGAACATTCAGATTGTTTACTATATTCGCCGAGAAGAGAAGCTTCGGATCTCTTATGCGGAATTTTGAAGAGGCCTGAGAAATATTTTTTGCAAATTTTTCAAATTCCTTGAAACGAAATATTGTTACTTTGGAACATAAAAACTTTTCAAACTCCCTCTCCAGTTTTAAGAACATTCAGATTGCTTACTATATTTGCCGAAAAGAGAAGCTTTGGATTTCTTATGCGGAATTTTGAAGAGGCCTGAAAAATATTTTTTTAACTTTTTTTTTAAATTTGTTTTTGTATCTCAAATGGATTTTATGATATTGTTTAGGGTGCCGTGGAGGGTATGACACGAAAGTGAGGGGATTATTAGAGGAAGGACAAGATTAGCGATTTATAAGTGGGCGACGGATAGCGAATGAGCGGTCAATTTTGACCCATACTGGAATTACATATATTCATAAAGTTTTCAGAGCAAGTTTTTACAATAAAAATAATAAATTGATAAAATTAAACTCTTAATATTACTATTAACAATTGCTTGACCTATTAATTGTTTCTAAACCCAAAACTTCTAGCTTCAGAATCGTTATTACTACCATTAATCATTTCAAACCATATGAATTTATAAATTTACTAATCTTTCTAACCTGTCGAACCATTTCATTTTAATTAGAAAAAAAAGCAATCCGTCTCATTCGCCCAGTCCATCATTTTTATATAAAATTCCACCTTCCTCGCTCCACTTGCATTCTTCACTCCTCCATTTCAGTCAATTAATTCGATTACTTTCCAGTCAAAATCCTTATTTTCGTGACGCATAACGTACGTAGTGTTGGATGGGTCCAAATGACCCCCGTATCCGCCATGTGAGGGTTAATTAACACGCCCAGTGCTGCAAGAGAACTGAAGTGTCTCAATCGTACTTTAAAAACTGATCAAAAAGTTGGACTAAAATATTCAATTACAGCAAATTTGCATTTGCGTTAAATCCATTCGAGATTCACCCCCTCAACCCCTCTGTTTTCTTTACAAAATCAAAATTTGTACTCCTTTCTACGTCGAAAGGAAATTCTATCAAACAACGCCAATTTTCAAAATCCATATTTTCACTAAACGCAGGGTCGTACAAAAAAAAATCCACCCCCAATTTTCCCTTCGTTTTTATTCCGAGAACCCCTGCTACTAGTATACAAAATCAAAATCAAAATCAAAGTCACATTCTTCCTTCCACAGCGGAAGCTCTCTGCGCAGCCCCATATTTCACAAGGGGGTGGAAAATTATTAGAGTGGCCTCCGTCGACGGGCCGTTGCCATTGTAGGCGCGGTCGATGGAAGTCATATTGAACGTATTAAACACAGTGAATAAATATCAATTTGATTGATCGCTATCCGGGATGGTTTTCGAATCGTTTCGCCTCCCCTGTCCATCGGCGTTCCTCCATATTCCCGGTGAAAACGCTGGCCCGCCCCCCCCGTCTGCCCTCTTTGTCCCCTTTCGTTGCTGTATATTACACGTTAACGTACCCCGGCGTTGATTTATGGACGTTACTTGGAACCATTCTCGTGTCATCCAGTCGTCCGCCAGCGAATGGGAAGGATTCGTATGAGCTCTACCCGTCCGACGTTCACTCGGTATTTTCGATCGGTGTTAATGACACTATGAATTCATTAGCCTGTCGGCCGCGAAATTGAACGCGCGCAGGCAACATCGACGCGACTCGAGTTCTTTGCTGGTGGGAATTTCTACTGGAAATTGGAGAACGTGCAGGAACGAGAATTGACCCCTTCAAGACTTTGTATTTTTATTTGCTTCTTTTTTGGGGGGTCGACAGAGACACAGTTTCATTATTCCCATTGAAGGGCCGTCCTTAAATTACGCTAAGGTAATTTTGGCGATTTCTTACCCCCTCGCTCCTTAAGGCCTTACATACGTCTAGCAGCGCCAAAAATGCGCTAAAAGAAATTTTTTTTTAGTAGGGATAACAATAGAAATTAATAAAAATAAATAGTACACATTGTTTATTGGTATTTAAACTTTATAAAAAAATTTATTTCACTTTATTTTTACAAAAATTACTATATAAAAATTTTTTTTCTCGAAACTACTTTTTCCGCCACGGTCTGCATGATAACTCATACAGTTTTTAATATTTTTTGATGCGATTTTTTTTAAAATATTCGAAATTGTTTTCTCTATAGTGTGTCGAGCCGGATTTTTTATATTTTGATTTAAAAATTTTACAAAAATAATTAAAGTGGAAAATTTATGACGTAAAACGCATACTTTTTTTTAAACTGCCATAAATTGCTAAATTTTTCGAAATTCAAAATTCCGGCTCGACACACTATAACTACAACTTTATTTTACAAGAATTTTTTTAAATTTTGCAGATCGATCAACATTTATTGAAGATATGATGCCGACCGTGGAGCAACTTTTTTTTCTTAGTGTTGTGAATCACGTGATTTTTTATATAGTAATTTTTGTAAAAATAAAGTGAAATAAATTTTTTTATAAAGTTTAAATACCAATAAACAATGTGTACTATTTATTTTTATTAATTTCTATTGTTATCCCTACTAAAAAAAAAATTTCTTTTAGCGCATTTTTGGCGCTGCTAGACGTATGTAAGGCCTTAAGGCAGGATACCACCTTCGCACTTAAAAAAAAATTGAAATTTTTTTTTGTTCTCAAAGTACTCTTTCAAGTGTATAGAATCGAAATTCATTCATTAGAAAGGTGGCCGGAACCCTTTTCTCGTGTAAAAACCGGATTGGAGCAGATATATAAATCTATATAAAACTTTAAACGCGTTTTTCTCGAAACGATGTTTTCCAAATCAGCGTGTCAGATTACTCCTACAATTTTCATCGGATTGACTTGAAACTTTGCACAATTCTTCCGATTGGTGTAATCTAACGATGTACGTAGGACTTTTGCTGTAGCGTTGTTATTTTTCTTTTGGTGCGCAATTTTATAAATTTTTTTAAACTTTTTTACCCTAAAAAATTGACCTTTTCGTTGAAATGGCCGCCATTTTCTTAAAACTCGAAATTTCGTAAAATCCCTACGTACAGCATTGAACAATATTGTTGTTAATAGGGACATTCTTTGGTTTCTTTTCTAAGAGCCACGTACAGGGCGGAATTTGACACGCCGTCTAACGATGTTTCTCCAAAGGAGTGTATTTTGGCGCCACCTACAAGAGATTATTTTTTACTTTTTCAGTTTCAAAAAATGTGTAATTACAGATTAAAGTTACATTAATGAATGACTGAAACCGATTTTGTTTCTGCGCATTCTTTGTATGCAAAAAAAATTCATGAAAAACGCCTCCAAAATCGCAGTCAAAGGTGGTATCCTGCCTTAAGTACAAATTGCCTTTTTTCAGTTATTAAAATTCTTTTAAAGGTTTATATAATTCATTTAGGTTTTCAAGCTTTCAAGCTGCTCGAATTGAAATTTAGGTTAGAAATGTTACGTAAAACGCTATCTGACTCCCTCTCCACCCTTGTAAGAAAACGTGAGAAAATTGCGACCCCCCAAAAGCCTTAAGGGGACTAGGCAGTCGTTTTTCGTGAGAAATAGGCCCTGTCTTTTATTTATTTGTAAACAAATGAAAGCACATCCAGATATATGCTTTTACCCAATGTTTATTACTACCATACAGATTGAAAAAAAAGTAATAAGAAATATATATGTGCTTTAAAAATGGCGCTGCCGACGGGTAAACATTTTAACGTTTTTCTGTCGTTTTGCTTTAATATCGGTGTTAAAATGTGACGTAATCCGATTTCAAAGGCGAAATTCTTGTTTGTTGGATTCATAGTTTCGGCCGAAACCTATAAAAACAACAATTAAATCAAAATCATGCGATTGGTGGCTGAAAAACGGCGATTTTTCCGAGAAAAATTCGTTCTTATTTGTGCGCTGCAAAAATCCGGTGACTCCTCAATTTTTTTATAAAAATCTCGAATTTTTACGGATCATATCAGAGGTTTGGGGCGAAATGGCACATGTTTTACACATCCTGTAATTTTTTTCAAGTCGATCTGAACCTCCATTCGTTTGCAATCAGGAAAAAAATAAGAGAAAAAAAGATTCGAGAAAATCGCGTTTAAAGTTTCTGGGCAAAGGCGACGCAATAAGTTACCGCTTGATCTTTTTAGCTGCCAAATCAACAATTTTGCGAATTTTAATATAACCCAAACGGCATTTTATTCAGAAAAGATAGTACTTTCGGAAAATGCAATAAAAAAATCGATTTTTCGATTGCCTAGTCCTCTTAAGGGGAAGCCACTGTGAATTTTTTTTTCTCCGATTTTTTTTTATTTTACATTTTCTTAATGCTTGGAGTCTCAAGATTATACCTACACAATTTTAAAGTAGATCTCGAAAAATTCTGGGAGATATGGAAGGTTTTGTATAGGTAGCACAGCCCTCCGAATCAAGTGCACGCATAGGTAACTTGGTGTCAATCGCCCGAAATCTTTATGTCCCAGAATTCAAATGTATCTAACAAGAGGGATTATGAGCTTATAGGTAGAGAATCACTGGCCATGACGAGACCGTATACAGCTGCGATCTTTGAGTTGCAGAAAATAACTTCTGTCAAAACTTTAAACGCGATTATCTCGAAACTATCTTTTCAAACTGGGCGCATTGATAACTCAGTCAATTTTTATAGGATTCACTTCAAATTTTCAGGGAATATTCGTAATACAATTATCTTCAGTTAAGCGTACCAGTTTTTTGATTGAATAATTCATTTAATCGTAACATTGAAAAAACATGTTGATTTTATATTTTTTGTTCCAGATTTTTTCTTAAGTCCGCCATTTCTTCAAAAATTAATATTTTTTTAAATCTGTACGCTTAACTGAAGCTATTGTAATATACTTTAAGAAACCGTTCGAATTTTTCAATTCGGAGCAAATGTTGGAAAGTTACACGTATTTTCAATTGGTAATAAAGATTTTTCGTAGAAAGTTACATTTCACTATAAAAGAATGTCTTGAAAATAGCCTTTATTTTCAACCGTCACAGTGGCTTCCACCCTTAAGTAATTTAAGGACCCTTAATAATAATTAATTACCGTAGAAATTTGGTAAATATGTTCTTACTACAGGCTTCCTATTTTTATTCATTACCAGGGGTATCGTTATCTTTTAAAGATAAGAGCTGCGATATGCAGCCAGAGAAGTTTGAAAATTTCGAGTTGAAAAGTACCCGTGCTGTGTTGCGACGAGACCTTTATTTCTGATTTTTGTTTACTCGATAAATTAAAATAAATTTATGCACCAGTTAATTTTTGTTAAAATAACTTTCTTTATGACATCTAAAATAACAGTAACAAAGGTTTTATAATTGTATTATATTTTACGAGTTTCTCAGTAAGTACCCGATATTACCTACCCCTATAAGATAAGAGACTGTGTAGATACCTACTTGCACACTTCCGAGAAATCTCGTTTTCCTGTGTGCCAAATAATTTTTTTAGGCCCATGGAAAAATTCTACCCCCTTCAAGTGAAAGCTTCGGCCCGATGCAAAGAATCGTAAGAAACAAGGAGCTGCAATAATAATGTCAAACAGAAGACGAAGAAATAAAAATCCAAACCAAATTTCCACGAGTCAGGTACAACGTCAAAGGCTACCAGTCTGATAATAACTTCGACAGTAAATCCCCGGCAATTATTCGACGCACCCCAGAATCCAGGCAACTCCGAACTCCGCTAAGCAACCCACCCAGAACAGGGTGGAAATTTGCTCTGCACGTGCGATTAATTCCCATCGACCCCGGTTCGCCGTTCCCCGATTTTTCCACACATCGATCTGCCGCTAATCAGCCCGGGGGACGTCGTCTTGCATAATTAGAAACGGTAACTCCGGCAACGGGTCTACCAGCTCAGCGGCAAACGCGGGCCGGGGAGACGCGAGAAATGTCAAAAGCACCCCTGCGGGTTTACAGCGGGTTATATTTGCCAGGGAATCTCCGAAGCAAGTTTCGCGCGATCGAAATGTCTCTGTGTGCGCGCGCGGCGCTCGCGCGCAAACAGCCCGGCGAGGCTCGATCCTAGTTTCGGGGCACGTTTGCTCGCGCCCCCACTCCGCGCCACCGGCAAACACTCTCGGCCATCTTGAAGAAATATTTGAGGCTAAGAAGCGCGCGTGGGGGAGAATTCTGGTGACGATTCGTTGATGACGTAAACGGGGGATGGAGTTGGTCAATGGGGGGATGGAGGCGGGAAATATTGGGGGTGGTGTCAGGGCGCGGGATCCTGGGGATTGGGCGCTTATTTAACATTCCCTTGTGCTACCTCTACTCCTCACCTCCTCTACTTTACTTACAAGGGGACCCCACAGCTGAGTCATAATGATATATAATAGGATAGGTAGATAGATAAATAGTTATCTATCTAGATAGATAAATATATCTAGATAGATAAATATATATATATATATATATATATATATATATATATACGACTTGTTTCAACTTGTACTATAAAGACACTGTAAATTATATATTTAATATGAAATTTTCTTTACAATACATACATGCACGTCTATGTAACTTTACAACTATTTATCTATCTACCTATCCTATTATATATCGATATATATATATATATATATATATATATATTTATCTATCTAGATATATTTATCTATCTAGATAGATAACTATTTATCTATCTACCTATCCTATTATATATATATATATATTATATATATATATGTTTCAACTTGTACTATAAAGACACTGTAAATTATATATTTAATATGAAATTTTCTTTACAATACATACATGCACGTCTATGTAACTTTACAACTATTTATCTATCTACCTATCCTATTATATATCGATATATATATATATATATATATATATATATTTATCTATCTAGATAGATAACTATTTATCTATCTACCTATCCTATTATATATATATATATATATATATATATAACTATTTATCTATCTACCTATCCTATTATATATATATATATATATATATATTTATCTATCTAGATAGATAACTATTTATCTATCTACCTATCCTATTATATATATATAATAGGATAGGTAGATAGATAAATAGTTGTAAAGTTACATAGACGTGCATGTATGTATTGTAAAGAAAATTTCATATTAAATATATAATTTACAGTGTCTTTATAGTACAAGTTGAAACAAGTCGTTATGTACCAGTTATGTTTGTACGTGTATAAAAAGTTATGTATTTTTACTATGTTTATATATAAAATTTATGTTAAAAAATTACAATATTTATGACACAAAGCAGTATAAAATTTAATTATTCAAAATAAGGGTTGAAGGAAAGGAAAAAAAAATTAGGATGACCGGGATCACTCACCCAACTCACTTTCTTGAAATTTGCTTGAAGTGAATTGCTTTTAAGTCTCACATATCGATTGTTTATAAATAATGCTCATTGGCATAAAATATTTAGCAGAGGGTAATCGAGGTGACCTCCAGATTCATCCCCTAAAATTTTATTAAAATCCGCGGGGACTCAGCTGTGGGGTCCCCTTGTTAGTTCTATGCTTAGTTTAGTTTTGTTTTTGTCTTTAGTCTTAGTTTTTAGTTTTTCTTAAGTTTTTCAAGTTTGCGCTTGGTCTGTACGCTATTACGAGGTTAGGCCTAATAACAGCTTTAGCTGAGCCTCGCCTTTTCACCTTACTGTATACTAATTGGTGAAATAAAGACGGAAAATAAAAATAAAAAAAAAATAAAAAGAAGGAACTTGGAACGTTAGCGAGGGAATATTTGACGATGAGTAGAAAGACACGGGGTTAATGAAGAGGGGAGAAATAGGCGGTAGAAAATTTATTGGTTACGAAGCATGGGAGGTTTAGGTCGATGGAAGGTTCTTTGAGGAATTTTTAATTGCAAAGGGAAGTTTTCATCTGTCGCGAAGAGAGAAGTGGGGTAGGAACATTTTAGGGGCGCACATGCATAAATTTTCGTTTCTCAAGGATCCACAATATTTTTCAAGAATAATTATACATATTTTCGAGAACTTTCTATTTTAAAGAAATCCATGAACATTAAACTATGAACTGTGATATTTTGAATAATGTATAAAAACAACAAATACGAAATTTTCTAGGTAAAATTAGCATAAAATATCAGGAAACGGTGGTTTGAGAGGTTCGGGGTGGTAGGCGTTACGAATTGTGGATATTAGAAATATGGACCTTGTGAGTAAAGAGGGTGTTTTACTGCATATGGATGAGCCACTTCGATAATAAATAAGGGTGAAATGGGAAATAACTGGAAGTTACTCTGTTGTAAGATGTTAAATAAGGGGTGAGGTTCAAAATGGTGGTAGAAGAACATTATTTCAGATTATAAAAGCTTACGATATTCTCGAAAGAATTTTTACTGGAATAATATTTCATCATTAAAGAACAGAAATTTTTGGACAAATTAAGCGCAGGCGTTGAAAAATAAAAAATAAAAGATTTCTGAAATTTTCAGTACTTATAGAGAATTTAGAACATAATCAGAAGAATATTCCATTAGGTTGGAACATATTCTTATACGAAGTGAAAATGATGCGCTCATAAAGTCTAAAATGTCTAGGGTATTAAGAGGGTCATTTGAATCGGTAATAAAACGAGTATTGTCTTTCACATTTTTTGTAGAAAAATCTATACGACCAAATGAGTTCAGGTTTTACATACATCTGAATTATGCGATGAAGAAATTGCATTTACTTTTCTTCACTCAAAATAACACATAGTTATAATAATACTAGCATCGGCGCACAGTGGTTCCAAAGTGACTTTTTGCGGTCAAAATTCCGTATCTCCGACAATTCTCAACCGATTTTTCATTTCTTTGGCTCGTTTTGTCGGGGATTAAATTTGCTATAATATCAAGTACCTGAATTTCGACCCAAACGTGTTATTTTCTATCTTTTCTCTGACAAAGTTGCATGAAAACTTTAGCAGAACAATCTTTGGGGCTAATTTAATAAGATTTTGCTTATCTAAGTAGTTTTTTTTTTACGTAAAATCTTCAATTGGCACTAGGGAATAGCGGAAACATAAAACAGGTGATTTGTTGACACGTCAGAATGTTTGAAATACAACTTTACAATGGCTGAAAATTTGGAATGTCTACCGCGTTTACTACAACCAGAACCGTCTAAAATACCAATTTAATGTATAATTATAGAACCTAATAGCGTTCAGAAATATCGAAGAACGTCAAAAACCGTGATTTATTTTTTACGATTTTATTATTGTTTATTAGTAAATAAAACTTTATCCAATCTTGCCCGACCACATCTTTTGCATTTGGAATGTGGGTAAGAATGTAATAAACAAATTCAGAAAGGAATTAGCTGCCACCATTTGCCCCTGCGGTGTCAATCCGATTTTGTTTAATTGACGATAGCGCTCAAAGTGCCTTTCTGTGGACGAAATTCCGTATCTCAGTGAATTCTTAACCGATTTTTATCTTTTTTTTTGCTCGTTTTGTCTGGGATTAAATTTGCTAAAATGTCACACAGTAGTTTTCCAAAATTTTCTTTAGGGATTAAAAAAACAAATTCTGATCTCTTGGTTCCGAAACAACGAGTTTATTAACCATTTTTGTTCCTACATCATTAAAAGGAGATAAAATAAAAAATAAATATAAATTAAACAATTCAAATTTAAACAAGATTGTCTCCTTCCATATATTCCACATCATTATAATTAGACAAAAGATATTTTGCGTCTTTTTCAAGATTAACAGACGGAGTTGGCCATTGGGACCTCAAAATGGAAATTAAAGGATCCGATGTTATTAATAAATTATGCATTATATCCTCATTATCGAAAACCTCGAACTTTTTCTGGTGTTAAAAATGTCAGAATCTTTTAAAATCTTTGTTCCTACATTCCTGGGCTTCTTCCGACATCTGGCCAATCGGCAGAATAGTGGAGTTTAAAACGTCTTTTCCGTGAATTAAAATTTTATGTAATGATGATGGCATAAAATACCATCCATACTCCCTAACAAAAATTTTGGCCGTTTCGAGAGAAAAAGATTGGAACTTTGACGGGTCTACGCTGTGTCCACACGACAAAACTTATAAAAAAGGCACTTTGAGCGCTATCGCCAATTAAACAAAATCGGATTGACACCGCAGGGGCAAATGGTGGCAGCTAATTCCTTTCTGAATTTGTTTATTACATTCTTACCCACATTCCAAATGCAAAAGATGTGGTTGGGAAAGATTGGATAAAGTTTTATTTACTAATAAACAATAATAAAATCGTAAAAAATAAATCACGGTTTTTGACGTTCTTCGATATTTCTGAACGCTATTAGGTTCTATAATCATACATTAAATTGGTATTTTAGACGGTTCTGGTTGTAGTAAACGCGGTAGACATACCAAATTTTCAGCCATTGTAAAGTTGTATTTCAAACATTCTGACGTGTCAACGAATCACCTGTTTTATGTTTCCGCTATTCCCTAGTGCCAATTGAAGATTTTACGTAGAAAAAAACTACTTAGATAAGCAAAATCTTATTAAATTAGCCCCAAAGATTGTTCTGCTAAAGTTTTCATCTAACTTTGTCAGAGAAAAGATAGAAAATAACACGATTTGGTCGAAATTCAGGTACTTGATATTATAGCAAATTTAATCCCCGACAAAACGAGCCAAAGAAATCAAAAATCGGTTGAGAATTGACGGAGATACGGAATTTTGACCGCAAAAAGTCACTTTGGAACCACTGTGCGGCGTGGGACTCCATTTATTTGTTTTAATTGCTTACATTGTAAAACCAGAACGGCTGAGCAGAAACAAAAAAAAAATGGTACGGAATTCTGATTACTATTAACCATAAAAAAAAACTCAAACTGGTTATACGAAGGAGATTATGAAGAGATTGAAAATAATATTTCGCAAAAGTAATTTTTCTAAACTAGAACAAAAGTGTTACCTAATTACCTAATGAAAAAATAATATTGCTTGCCTACTCGAGTCACTTTCCCGAAAAATTCCAACTACCACACCCGCCAGATAAAATTTTGGTAGCCCCCACAAACATCCCTTTCAATTTCTAAAACTACAGAACACGATAAACGTTATAAAAATGATACAGAATAAATTGCGAAGCTCGCAAAGTGTCCTCACCCAATTTCATCGTGAGTGCAGCTCATAAAATATAATTTAATAACCCATGCTCGCCGGTAATTAACACCAGCTGCAGACGTAACGGTAATGCGACCGCATCAGCTATTTAATTAACAACGTGTTATTGTTGGTTGCTAATGACGACTAGATAGTTGGATCAGGAATAAACCTACTTTTATTTCAATATTAATTGCCTCGTTCGTGTTAAGCTGCTCGACAGACACGAGAGCTCAGTCCAATTAATTGATATCGAATTACTATTTAATTAAGTTCCATGCACAAAACCACGCTAAAACGAATCCACTATTCTTCCTGATCAAACAACGAAATTCAACGTTACCCAAAATCCCTCGCCGGCGCCGCATTTCGCGAAAATATAACGGTAACGCGATATAATATTAACAAAGCATCGTAATGGAGCGGCAACGAGTGACGTAATATTAATAAACCAGGATAACAATGAAGCAACCGTAACAACGAATACCAAATTATTAATCACCATCACTGGTGATGATTGCCATTATTATTTCCCATTTTCCGCACTGTTAACGGTTATTCCCCGACAGTGTTTCGATTATCGAAACGAGTATTGTTTAAATTATTCGAGGACGAGAGGTGGAAAGCTTTTAAGAAGAATAATTATAGTGCAATCAAGATTGGTATGACTTAAAGAGAATTTCAATCAAACTCATTTTAAGCTTCAGATGTTTCCTGGAGGAATAATGAATACAATGTCAACAAAAATTATTTTTACTTGATAATATTGTCACTCAAAGAAATCTTCATTTTAATGTAATATTCACTCGTGTGATAAATCTACTTAATTTATTCGAGAAAATTAGGTGGAAGAGAGTTTTTAGTTTCTGCTGAAGTTTCTCCAAACTGAGAAGAAACAAACGCTTGAACTTACTCGTGCTTGCTTTTATGCAAAATAGGGAACAAGTATGGTAACAGCAGATATATATAAGAAGACAAAAGACAAGTATAGTTGAGATATAGAAAGTTTTGTAACATATAGGTTAGAATTTTTATTATTTCTAGGTTAAAGTTTAGATAATTTCTAGGTTAGAGATTGGATTATTTCTAGGTTAAGTTTGGATTGCACCTGAAAACTTCATAACTTCTAACTTCATTTTTACAGTTTTCTCTGATAGAAGTAGAATTATTCACTTGGAAGTATACCCTATTATTAAGAAGATTAAAATTTGCACGTGACACTGGATTAAATAAAGATATGTTTGAACAAAAGCCACATCTTGTTGAAGAATTAAAAACAACCAGCAAAGTATTCAGTGCCTCAATGAAGTTGGATATTGTCTGACGTTTAAGTCCAAAAGGGATGTCAAATTTTTTCGGTTGTATCTTCGTCTGAGACTTAATACCGGTATTTCGCCAATACAGCTATACCGAAACCGATATTATACCGAAATAGATAAATACCGAAAACAAAAGGTTACCGGTAACCGAAATAAATACCGGTATTTTTTCGGTATTCTTTTCAGTAACATGATAGGTTTCGGTGTTCACCGAGAAGAATACCGAAAAAATACCGGTATTTATTTCGGTTACCGGTAATTCCGAAAACCGATTGTTTTCGGTATTTATCTTTTTCGGTATGATATCGGTTTCGGTATTTATCTGTTTCGGTATGATATCGGTTTCGGTATAGCTGTATTGGCGAAATACCGGTATGAGCATTATACCGGTATTAAGTCCCTGGTAACAGGGGAACACTGCGAACTCTTACTCACCGATTCGAACGCAACTTTGTGCGTTTATAGAGCCACTCAAGACATGAACAACGGTATGTTTCATTCGTGCCCGATCGTCCTTTAAACGTCTAAAATCTAACCTCAAAGTCAAATAGGCACTCCCACTTTTTCGCGTATAACTCCTAAACTACAACAGACAGAAAAAAATGTTTCAAACAAAAGTTTAATTATACAATGAGCGCTGAAAAATTGCGTTAACAAAATTTAAAAAAAAAAGTTCTTTCCCGCCAGGTAAAATTTTTTTTGCGAAACAAAAACTTTTTTCAAAATTTTGTTAACGCAAATTTGCAGCGCTCATTGTATAATTAAACTTTTGTCTCAAACATTTTTTTCTATCACATGTAGTTTAGGAGTTATAACCAAAATAGTGGGAGTGCCTATTTGATTTTGAGGTTAGTTTTTATAACCTTAAAGGGCAATCGGGTACGAACGAAACATACCGTTGTTCATGTCTCGAGTAGCTCTATCAACGCACAAAGTTGCGTTTCAATCGGTGAGTAAGGATTCGCGGTGTTCCCTTG
Source organism: Andrena praecox (assembly GCA_963932275.1). Lineage (NCBI taxonomy): Eukaryota > Metazoa > Arthropoda > Insecta > Hymenoptera > Andrenidae > Andrena > Andrena praecox. The sequence goes on from OZ010728.1 coordinate 36,846,054, forward strand.
TAAGTGCTCTTCCCTAATTTTTGTCTCCATTTGACGCTACGACAAGAATAAAACAGAAAACTAAAAAATACCTAATACTCACTTCCATTTCCATAAACATCCCCCACAAATATCAACTTCCAAACTGCCCCATGGGGCCTACTTCGCCCCATCACACAATGTCGTCCATTTTATCTTCACAAGGTGGACCCACAAATTCAAGATGGCGCACATATGCTTCATTTCGCGTGACTTATTCATTAGCATGCCTATTTAACGGCATCATTCATTAAATCAGAACACGTCGATCGTTAACTGGACGCAGAATGTTACAGAAAGGGGGTGGCGAAGTTTTTAGTATTACAAGGCTTATTTATTCCAGCAACGGCTGGCTTCCCAGCGCCAAACCGTTCCCCTTATTTTTACGCCACCGCGAGATCTCCATTAGGAAGTTCCGCGCTTTATGCCCCGCGTCCAATCTTTTTACAAGCACGCCCGGCCACAGTTTCGCGTCTTTACGACCCCCAATATCTTTTTATCGTCGCGGTTCCGTCGGAGGCCGTTTTTTTTTTTTTCCACCCCTCCGCGGCCCCGGTTTCGGTTTCGAGCGGTGCTTTCTCGCGGCCCCGAGCACCGGACGTTTAAATCTTAATTACTGGCTTGAATGCAGCGCGAGCTTTCCACCGAGGATGAAACGGACACGGGCTATACCTACGCAATTCTGTGCTTTTCATCGACAATGAGGCTGTGGGTGATATTTTGTAAAGTATTGCTGTCTATCGCGGTGAAATAGAAGTGGAGGTTGTTATTTGTATGCTTTTAATTGAACGGAGAATTTTTCAAAATTTCGGGAGATATTAATGAAAGGTGATTTTTGAGAAAAAAGGTATTTTTCACTTTGCTTTTGGGAAAAAATACGTGTGGGGTTGTGTAAATTTTTTTTTTTTTTTTTTTTTTTTTTTCAAAAGTAGGGACAATTAACAGTTTTGGGAAAATGGAGAGACTGGATTCTACTAGTTGGAACAGGATAAGCTGATTGTTTCGAACAACTTCTTATGCCATAACCTGTTTTTCAAGCAAAGCGTTTGCCTTTAAAAGTTTGCGCGAAGTGGGAAGTGGTGGGCGTAATAAAAGACTATAACCTCGCTAAGCTTACTTCAATAATACTTATCATTGATCTGTAATACATCAGAAAGTTGTCCAATAAAAGTTTAATAAAAACGATTTGCGTGCATTGAAATTATAACCCCGTAAACAGGAGATCATTAGAACAGCGCATATAACTTCATTATCAGAAGTTGACTGATTCGCGTCAAAACAATCCTCGTATACTGTGGGGAATTATTTGGAATAAGTGCGTACACCATTTTTGCTAAATTTAACCAACGATATGATTGAAACAGAGATGGGCAGAAAATTATTTCAAATAAAAAATTGATTTCGAATAAATGACCAAAAATTTATTCGAGACTCATCAAATAAAAATAACCCAGAGTTATTTTTATTTCAAATAAAAATAAGTGAGAGGTACTTTCATTTGAAACGTCACAAATAATTTCTTTCGTTCGACGTGAATATATCCGTTGGCCACAAATAATTTTCTCGCTTGACGTGAAATTATTCGACGGCCACAAATATTTTTCTCGTTTGACGGAATTCATTTTAGCCTTCAAATAATTTTGTCGTCTTTCCATGCATTTGTATTTGAAAAAAATTATTTGAAGCGCAAATAGCTCTGGGCGTAGAGAGCGAGAGAGAGGGGGAGCGTGTGCGAGAAGGATAGAGATAGATGATACCTTTTCGCTCTCTGTAGCGGTAAGCAGGAGAGCATGATGCGAGGAGGTAGTTGTTAGAGCGATTTTTGGATTAATAATTATTTTGTGTTAAGTAAGTTATTCGTAAAATTTAGTGCGGAATGTAACGAAGGGGCTGTGTTTTTTCAGCAAATACTGTGTAAATGCGTAAATTATTTACAGGTAATGTGTAATTGGTTTGGTTGTTACCTGGTGTAATAATTTCCATACAATTTAAAATATGTAAACAATCGGTTTTATTTATTAAATCATTCCTGTAGGCATATTAACAAATTATCAATTATAATTTATTCAACAACTGCAGGCACAACTCATATTTTTACACATGGGCACCTGAGTACTCTGGGTATTGAAATCAGGTAGAAAAACTTACAGTTTATTTATTTATTTAACGGGAAACACCCTTTAGTTGCAATAAAGCATAAAGCTAAGAGACAGTCTGTAATAATGACGCAAGAGAAAAATATACAAAGTCGTTTTTAAATATACAAAGAGTAGAACATAGATTATGTACACACACACACAGCCCCTTCGTTACATTCCGCACTAAATTTCACGAATAACTTACTTAACACAAAATAATTATTAATCCAAAAATCGCTCTAACAACTACCTCCTCGCATCATGCTCTCCTGCTTACCGCTACAGAGAGCGAAAAGGTATCATCTATCTCTACCCTTCTCGCACACGCTCCCCCTCTCTCTCGCTCTCTACGCCCAGAGCTATTTGCGCTTCAAATAATTTTTTTCAAATACAAATGCATGGAAAGACGACAAAATTATTTGAAGGCTAAAATGAATTCCGTCAAACGAGAAAAATATTTGTGGCCGTCGAATAATTTCACGTCAAGCGAGAAAATTATTTGTGGCCAACGGATATATTCACGTCGAACGAAAGAAATTATTTGTGACGTTTCAAATGAAAGTACCTCTCACTTATTTTTATTTGAAATAAAAATAACTCTGGGTTATTTTTATTTGATGAGTCTCGAATAAATTTTTTGTCCTTTATTCGAAGTCAATTTTTTATTTGAAATAATTTTTTATTTAAATAATGCCCATCTCTGGATTGAAACAACTAGTATTGTCTCTAGTAGTTCTCAGTTCGCTCACCGATCGGCGCGCCGCCCAGTCACAACTCGAAGAGCGCGAAATTCAATTGTGCAATAAGAGAAATAATAATTCCTACAATACTCGTTAAACAAGTACATACACCCTACAAATTGGGTAAGCTGATTGCAACTTTTTGCCACCCGTGGCGCCACCAGCCCGCGTGCCACTTGTCATCAGTGTTTTAAATAAATAAATAGAATGTGAGAATACGGTAAAACTATATAAATGTATTCGTCAATAATAAGTAAGGAAGAAGCAGCTATGGTTGAAAAATTATTATTATTATCATAAAAGACTAATTTGAAATTGAAACAAACCATGTAAAGTCACCATGAAAATAATATGAAACTGATACATCATAATACTCGTTTCCGTAACGAATCTTTCAGTTGGACAACAGTTAAATGTCCATAATTTTCACCCTTCGTTGTCATTTTAATTTTAAAATCAACAGTCAGCAAATAGCGGAGAAAATATTAGAAACACAACTTCTAATATTATAACAACATTGTAGTTTGGTCCGTGCGCTAGTGGCGCCCTCTGCGTTGAGTTTTGCGCCAGCTTCCCCATTATTCCCTGTTAATACTCTCTGGGGTTTGAAAGGACCGGTTTCCGAATTCCACTATTCCCAAAAAATATAATTAAAATAGTAAATAAATATTTGTGCTTATTTTAAAAAATCTCAGTTTCCTTAACATTGTGGAATTACGAAACTATAACAAAATAAAATATACTCTATCTATAAAAAACCAAATAAAAAAATTATAATAACCAAAATCCGTACAAAATATAAATATTTTAAAAGGTGTTACCAAATTATATATCTTTATTCCTTTAGTATTTTTCTTCCGAAATTATGAACTCATGAAGATTAGTTTTACAGTAAACTGTTACCTACTACAATATGCTTGTGTCCGAAGCGATTTCAAGTCAAAATGTTAACGTTTTCGATTAAATTATTAATTCATTTCTGCATATTAATTCTAGCATTTACATAAAACCGGTTTTTTAAATTTAAAACCGGTTTTCGAATCTTACAAATTTATAAATAAAACCGGTTTTTAAACCCTGTTTTTTAAAACCGACACACGGTGGTGCCTTTTCCCGAAAAGCTGGCCAAAAGTCAATTTCTGAAGTGAATAGCAGCTTGTCGATAGTATGGTACATTTAATATATATACATCAGTGCAACAAATGCCGCTTGAAAATTTAAAATATAGTGGTTGGTTAATGAGATATAGGCTGTCAAAGTTGACGAAATTTCGTACTTCTTAGATGGCTTGAAAACGCTCGCATGTTTAATGTATCAGGCAAAGTTTATTTTTAAAAAATTCATATGTAACACATTTTACCCTTAAGATACGTGTTATAAACATACATTTTGCACATGAATAATGCAAAATATCTTTGAACTTACTCTTGTATTTCCCTTCTCAAGATGTCCTAAATCCTACTCATATTTTAGTACAACGGAAGGAAAATAGTTACTTTATTCACGGAACTTCACACAGTTAAAGGTTTCTTGACGTAAAGTAACATGTGAAGTACGATATCCAATTGAAAAATCTTGCGCATATTTGCGCTTTTTTAAGATATCCGCATTTAAAGTGCCTATTAGTATCTATCTACGCTCTCCGTGAACGAACCCTTTTCATTTCAAACAGCATTTATAATTCCAACTTTGTTTATTACTATTTTCAACCACATATTTGAACTATGCAATCTTCTATAAACGTAGGAATGCCGCATTTTTGATAAAAAAAAATGAAATTTTGACAGTAATTAATTTCAAGAATGTTTTAAAATTAAGATCGCCATACTAAATTCGATATTTTGATTATATAATTTTAGGCGAATATTGGGAAATTATCACAATTTCCGCAAAAATGAATTAAAAAAAAAAGTTTATGCCAATGCTATTAGGTCTGCGATATTGAAATTTGCATTTTGGACAAGATATTCGTAATCAGCGACCCGAAGAACAGTAGGATACCAATTTTCGTGCAGACCTATCCATTTTTAATATACACGTCCGCCATATTGGATTCGCCATTTTGTTTTCAAAAATTTGAAGCTCAGATTCGTAATCAGCGACCCGAAGAACAGTAGGATACCAATTTCCGTGCAGATCTATCAATTTTTTAATATACACGTCCGCCATATTGGACTCGCCATTTTGTTTTCAAAAATTTGAAGTTCATATTCGTAATCAGCGACCCGAAGAACAGTAGGATACCAATTTTCGTGCAGATCTATCAATTTTTTAATATACACGTCCGCCATATTGGATTCGCCATTTTGTTTTCAAAAATTTGAAGCTCAGATTCGTAATCAGCGACCCGAAGAACAGTAGGATACCAATTTTCGTGCAGATCTATCAATTTTTTAATATACACGTCCGCCATATTGGACTCGCCATTATGTTTTCAAAAATTTGAAGCTCAGATTCGTAATCAGCGACCCGAAGAACAGTAGGATACCAATTTTCGTGCAGATCTATCAATTTTTTAATATACACGTCCGCCATATTGGACTCGCCATTTTGTTTTCAAAAATTTGAAGTTCATATTCGTAATCAGCGACCCGAAGAACAGTAGGATACCAATTTTCGTGCAGATCTATCAATTTTTTAATATACACGTCCGCCATATTGGACTCGCCATTTTGTTTTCAAAATTTTGAAGCTCAGATTCGTAATCAGCGACCCGAAGAACAGTAGGATGCCAATTTTCGATCAGATCTATCAATTTTTTAATATACACGTCCGCCATATTGGACTCGCCATTTTGTTTTCAAAAATTTGAAGCTCAGATTCGTAATCAGCGACCCGAAGAACAGTAGAATACCAATTTCCGTGCAGATCTATCCATTTTTTAATATACACGTCCGCCATATTGGATTCTCCATTTTGTTTTCAAAAATTTGAAGTTCAGATTCGTAATCAGCGACCCCAAAAACCCCCGACCACCAATTTCTGACAAGATTAAAGTACGTTTTGAGGGTTTTGCCGCTTTTTTGCGATTTGGAACCACTGTGCGACAAACCCTAATACTCTCCTACAGCACGAATCAAACAAAACACTCAAAGGTGGCACACCACCATTTGAACCACCCTGTAGCTTCATTATCGACAACGTCAAAACAGGAGCCGCGGGCCCGGCAACAAACATAACGAAACGTGCAAACGGAAGGGGGGGAAAAAAATTGGGTAAGTTACGGTCAGATTACAGGAGAAAATGGCCCCAAGAGGGGCGAGGAGAGAAAGCGGAGGGGATGGAAGCCGGCCTGGCGCGTTGCCAGCAGCTCCGAATCTCAATGGGAATCATGTTACCTGTCCCGCGCTACTTTGTAGCAGACCCTGTTACCCTAATCTCGCATCCGTTTGATTTATCATCGTCTGACCCGGCAGCGCGCGGCCAATGTTCATGGTGGACTCGTCCAAGGGGTATTCCCGCGGGTAATCAAGAATTTGGCGGGAGAAATGCGGGCCGACGCTCCGCGGCAGCGCGCTGCGCGGGAATCGACGATTGAAAATAGATGGAAAAATTATTTCCCGATGATTGAAATAAACACGAGAGGAATGAAAAGTGTGCGTTCCTGGAGACGCAAGGAGCGGCGCCGAAGTGAGCGTTATTCCCCTTGTTTTTATTTGAGAGCAACCGCGGATGAAATATTCCGATCGGATACGCTTTCGTCACTGGGAATAAGAGTACCCGGCCGGGTGGAGTGCCATTTTGAAAATTAAACCGAGAATATTGACGCGGGCGTTGCGATAACCCTTCGTTTCTCTACGCGATCGAAGGAAAATATTCGAATGGATCGGCTCTGCAAAGAAATTTCTTCGACCAATAGACGAAATGTGGCAAGGGTTGTTATGAATTTTAAAAGAAGAAGGTAAAATCATTAGTGCAATGTAAATTAAAGAAGTAATTCATTAGTAGTATTATTTTCTACTAGCTGACCCGTTACCCGGTTTCACCCGGGAATTATTTATGAGGTTTGAAAAATAAAAAAGCCTAAACCAAAATAATAAATAGCCTATAATCTAATTTAGGACGTGTGTAATGTATATTCAGAATTTTAATAAAATCCGTTCAGCCGTTTAGGCGTGAAAGAAGGACAAACAAACAGACAACGTTTCACTTTTATATATTAGTAAGGAAGTAAGGATTATTAAAGGCGAATTGTGGAAATTGGTCGATTTCGGACCTGGCTGGCAACGAAATTTTTTTACAGGATAGGTATGTTTCTACGTGTCGATGGGAAAATTATAAAAAGTAAGCGTAGAGTTCGGAATGTCGTCGTTAGTAAAAATATTTCCAATAACAGACAATATTTGCCGGGGAAAAAATAATAATTTTAAGACACATCGTTTGAGTTAGTGTCTTATTGTGTAGTGTCAGAATTATAATGCATTTTTCTTTCCTCACTTACAAGGGAACATTATAAAAAGTAAGCGTAGAGTTCGGAATGTCGTCGTTAGTAAAAATATTTCCAATAACAGACAATATTTGCCGGGGTAAAAATAATAATTTTAAGACACATCGTTTGAGTTAGTGCCTTATTGTGTAGTGTCAGAATTATAATGCATTTTTCTTTCCTCACTTACAAGGGACCCGAAAATTCAAAAAATTCTGAAACTTTATGGGTATGTAGGGGATTTCCTTCTGATTACAACGCATTTTTTTTTTGCTGCCCAAAATGACTCTAAGGGTGTGTAATTGATTTTGTGTTATAACTCGTGAATTGTAAAATATTTTTTTACCAAATGATAGATCTAATTAAAAGAAGTAACTTTTATCTCGAAACTTTTTTTCTATCTCTTACGGTTCGCGAGTTATAACAGAAAATCGAAAAATAGCCGAATCTTCAGGGGTTAATTTCACCCCCTTGGAGTGATTTTGGGCAGCAAAAAAAATGCGTTGTAATCAGAAGGAAATCCCCTACATATCCACAGAGTTTCAGAATTTTTTGAATTTTCGGGTTCGGGATGTTCCCTTGTTAGCTACCCTTTTACTTATGCGCTTGTAACTCGTAAATTACAAAAGATGATACCGTTTCTGAAGGTCGATATTTGTCGGTAAGAATTTTCGCAAAAATAATGTTTTTTAATATTCGCTTATTATTTACTAGCAAAATACCCCGCGCTTCGCTTCGGGCCTAAGAGATATGTATTAAAGACTCCATGCAAACACAGTTTACCCCTTTTCACCCCCTTAGGGGTTGATTAGTGCAAAATCCTGCAATTGATTTTTAGGGATATGTGTGGGAAAGCTTTGTATGTAAAAACCAAGTTGATATCAAATCGGGCCTAAGAGATTTTGAGGAATCCGTGAAAATACATTTCACCCCCTTAGGGGTTGGTTAAGGAAAAATCCCGAAATTGTTTTTTAGGCATTTGTGTGGGCAAGCATTGTATGTAAAAACCAAGTTGATATCAAATCGGGCCTAAGAGATTTTGAGGAATCCGTGAAAATACATTTCACCCCCTTAGGGGTTGGTTAAGGAAAAATCCCGAAATTGTTTTTTAGGCATTTGTGTGGGCAAGCATTGTATGTAAAAACCAAGTTGATATCAAATCGGGCCTAAGAGATTTTGAGGAATCCGCGAAAATACATTTCACCCCCTTAGGGGTTGGTTAAGGAAAAATCCTGAAATTGTTTTTTAGGCATTTGTGTGGGCAAGCTTTGTATGTAAAAACCAAGTTGATATCAAATCGGGCCTAAGAGATTTTGAGGAATCCGCGAAAATACATTTCACCCCCTTAGGGGTTGGTTAAGGAAAAATCCCGAAATTGTTTTTTAGGCATTTGTGTGGGCAAGCTTTGTATGTAAAAACCAAGTTGATATCAAATCGGGCCTAAGAGATTTTGAGGAATCCGCGAAAATACATTTCACCCCCTTAGGGGTTGGTTAAGGAAAAATCCTGAAATTGTTTTTTAGGCATTTGTGTGGGCAATCTTTGCGAGTAAGAACCAAGTTGATATCTAATCGAGCCTAAGAGATATTAGGGAGTCCGAGAAAACACAGTTTACCCCTTTTTACCCCCTTACGGGTTGATTAGGGAAAAATCCTCAAATTGGTTTTTAGGCATTTGTGTGGGCAATCTTTGCGAGTAAGAACCAAGTTGATATCTAATCCGGCCTAAGAGATATTAAGGAATCCGAGAAAATACATTTTACCCCTTTTCACCCCCTTGGGGACGGAATTTCCAAAACCCCTTCCTTAGTGGGCGCCTACGTCATGAAAACAATCTAACCTTCCAAATTTCACGTTGCTAGGTTAAACGGTTTGAGCTGAGCGTTGATGAGTCGGTCAGACAGTCAGGACTTCTTCTTTTATATATTTATAGATAACTTTACCAACGCTTCCAGTGTAAATAGTTATGCATTTCGGATTCCTCAACACCTGTAGAAGCATATCCCGTAAAAAACTTTCGTTGCCAGCCAGGTTCAAAACTGACCAATTTCTACCATTCTCCTATCTAGGGAATTTTAAGCGTGAGCGCTCCAGGTAGCAGTGGAGTCCGTGCGTGTGAACCCCGGTTCGATGCAATTTTACGCACTTGGTATTGTTGAGTGCAGTACACTATTTCATATATAATTCTAGACGAATACTTTCGCTGATCAATTCAAATTAAAAACTACTAACATCGACTGTTAATTATTTAAACAGTTAGCGTAAATATTGTCAAAAAAACTCTACATAAAAAATGGCAATATTACGGAGCCTACTGTTGCGAATGTTGACAAAAGGAATTCGAAATTGAATGAATTAATAACGATCGTTACACTGAAAAATTGGAATAAATGGTAATAAGCTGTGGCCCTCGAGAGCCTGAAGGATCTTCCGAAAGATCCAGCCGAGCTCCCTCGAATCTTCGCGATGACATCCAGCAGACACGCTCCAGCAAATTAACTGTTTAATTAATCCTATTTATTACACGCAGAACTCCGGCCGGCTCGGTCGAAACAATTCTGAATTAAACATTTGCAGGTGGCAAGGCGATGCAAGAGTCTGCTCCGAACATCCCTGCAGCGCCCAACATCCTGTTAATTACCAAGACGCGAGTTTCAATTCACTTTGCTCGCATCCAATCCCGGGAACAGCCTCCAGTAAACGGCGTTTCGATTGTAATCCTTCTCGTGTTGGGCAAACCTGGAGGCGGGTAGAGGGGGAGAAAAAAATCAGTTACCATCGCGGCAAGGAATCCCGTTTAATCCGCGGGATTCGGAAGCGCGAGTGAGGGCCAACGCGGGAGGACGAACACTTCTCTATGCGCATAAGGGAGTGAAATTAGCGGAAATAGATGCCTCACTGTCTGCTCTCGTATGCGGACAACGCAGCGAAATTAGGAGGGAAATATTTCAACTGCCGGTTTCGGTTCGCGCACGCGCGGGACGGGTGGGTTTGGACGAATGCACCCTGCAGTTTTATTTCACACACTCACCATGGGTAAAGCACAGTTCAATGGAAAACCTTTTGGTTGAATCGTGGTATATTAATGGACGGAATTAACTTTGGTTGATTGGAACATTAATCAGTTGGGGTTAATCGATTTTTATGGTCGTGGATTATTAATTTGCTGACAGCTTCTGGGATTCGGAAGGTGGCGTTTATTACATATTTGAAATATCTATTTCATATCGCACCTGTACTTCTAGTTTTACATATATTATATCATTTCTTACTCTACTATTATTCTCATTCTTCGTTTATTATATGTATTTATGGTTTTTTTTTTATCTTTTTGTGGCGATTTTTAATGTCTGCTGGTGCTATAAAGAATTATTATTATAATATGCAATCTAATGTATTAGATAATGGATATATTAGATAACAATGCATTAGATAATATTAGATAATATTAGATGATATTAGATGATATTAGATGATATTAGATGATATTAGATGGTATTAGATGATATTAGATAATATTAGATAATATTAGATAATATTAGATAATATTAGATAATATTAGATAATATTAGATCATATTAGATAATATTAGATCATATTAGATAATATTAGATAATATTAGATAATATTAGATAATATTAGATATTATTGGACAATATATTAGATAATATTAGATACTAGATATATTACATAATACATTAGATTGTACATTATACTTAATAATAATTCGTTATATCAGCAGTAGACATTAAGAATAATAACAAGAAGATAAAAAACATAAATCTAATATATTAGATTGCATTAGCTTCATATTACACTGTTCTTAAAGCTAAAGTACCTCGCAACCCAGTAATTCTGAACGAGCTAATATATAAAAATTGTTTAAAACAGCCTTTTATCACCTTACAATTTAGAGGCCCTGTTTCTGACACACCAGCAATTTAAGGTTAGGATTCCTGGTCTTCCAACGCGCGCTATTTAAATCTCGGCATGCATTTATATACGAAAGTTTTAAAAAAATTTCAGTGAAATATATTTCTTTTGTATCATTAAATTCATCACAAAGTTTTCTACCATAATTACTTCCATGCTACTTTTCAGAAGAATATCCAATTACACGACGTGCAAGCCATTGTCTCAACACAGTAGCAGAGAAACTGGCGAAATAACAAATTTGAACTGCTTAATCATGAAATCTACAAATATACGAGATTACCAGAATAAAAAATTATTAAAAATTGAAATGATTAAGGAAGATTGAAACAGTTTCACGCAGGAATATTATCGAGATACCTGCATTGAGATCAGCATATTTTTTATTTCTTACTTCGCATATGGAGCGATGTTTCGTGCTACGAGGAAAATAATGAAGCTCTGTAATTTAATACGTAGCCGTGATAATTATTATTTGTAATATGCGATCGGTCGTATGATATACCTACAGGTAAAGCGACATGAAACAAATGAAAGTAATTAATGGGGATACAAGGAAACGTCGTAACGTTGGAATTAATTAAACATCCTTCAGCTTGTCAATTACACGCGAGAGTATAGTTACTGATTCACAAAAAAATTAATTTCCAGCTGATAACAAGATGCGTCCACTTATGACACATTAAATAATTATAATGATGAAAATAAATAAGTGGAGAGCTGAAAATGATTTATCAATTCTCTAATCTTCTGATCCTCTGACTCCTCATCACTTTGCTAACTTCTTCATTTTTTCGTCTTCGGAATTTTCAATTTTTTAATTCTCAAATTTCTCAACTTCTTGGTCTACTAATTCTCCGCATATATTAATCCCCTCATTTCTGAATACCCTAGTTTTCTAATTCTTCTTCTTTTCCAACTGATCTATTTCTTAATTTCTCAATTTCTCTATTTCTCTATTTCCCTATTTCCCTATTTCCCTATTTCCCTATTTCCCTATTTCCCTATTTCCCCATTTTCCCTATTTTCCCAATTTCCCTATTTCCCCAATTTCCCCAATTTCCCTATTTCCCCAATTTCCCTATTTCCCCAATTTCCCTATTTTCCCATTTCCCATTCCCCATTTTCCCCATTCCCCATTTTCCCCATTCCCTATTTTCCCATTTTCTTCATTTCTTAATTTTCCAAGTTCCGAGTTTCCTAATTCACCTATTTTTACTCCCCTAATATTCCTATTTCTCAGTTTCCCAATGTCCTAAATCCCCAATTTCCCAATTCCCATATTTCCAATTTTCCCAATTCGCTAATTCTTCAAACTAACTATCCTCCAATCTCTCAATTTCTACTTAGTATCTCCTTGATCCTTAACCTCATAATTCCCAAATTCCTAATTTCCCGATCTCAAAGTTCCAAACGTCCCCCGACATCTCCACCCTCCGCCCATCAGCAATCCTCTTCCCACAGAAAAGGGCTTAACTCCGTTTCCCGGCGCCGACACGTTAAATTCTGCGAGCGAAACACATTCGCCGAGATTTAACATCCAATCCTGGGCGCCGGGAACGAGCCACCAATTCCCACTGAGCGCCGGAGCCAATAATCAGAAACACCATGGAAAATGGGAAAAAGAGGGAAAGCAGAGGCCGCCGATTCCACGGGACAACGGGCGGTTAACGAAAGGACGAGCGTGTCCTGTCGGTAGGATCCGAAAAGACAGGCGCGGCTGGAAGCAATTTATCTAAACGGCAGCTTTGCGAGGGCACTCGAACCGAAAGCAGAGTCCATCCGGAATATTACTGGCCCGCCGCCATTACCCTTTTTGCGCTTTGATTCTTTTGTGCGCGGCCAGCAGCTCCGAGACGAGATTTCAACCCTTTCCCCGCTGCGCGATTACGTGGGCGGGCTAGCAAGCTCCCATATTGAAGGCACCGAGAGAAAAATAAAAAGGGGAACACCGGAAGAGTGGACGTGCTTAACGATACGTGGTCCTGCGCGGGCGAGATGGCAGGGGAGCTGAATGTCTGGTCCAAGAATCCTTGCTGCCTCAGAATGCAATGATTTTCTGCTCCAGAGGGAGCCTTAGCCGATGAAAGGCGAATTTTTTAAATCAATTCCATGCCTTCAATTATCAGACATGCTGTTGCGAATTGAAGAGTCCTTGTAGAAAACACTATAAGTCCCAAATTTTAAAAAAAAAATCATGGGAAAATATTCTACCTGCCAATGATAATTTATTTACACAAAATTTTGAGTACTGTGTCCTTTCTGATTAATACACAATTATACACACCACGAACTAAATAAGATTCTAGTCAAATGGATGGTACAAAACTTGACTATTTTCTTTAATAGTTAATTTCTTACTAATAATTTTGAAGCACCCTGTAGTTGGCCATCGGTGCACGCAAGTCCGAGCGAGATATAAAATTGAAATTAGTGCCCTCGATTAAGACAGCTATCGATAATTAATTAAGAGGGTTTTGCACGGGACGCGGGCGGAATTCCACGGGGCAAGGCACGCGAAAAGAGAACGTCGGAAGCTAAAATCGAGGAATCGAGATTATCCGCGGACGCGAGACAGCTGGCATTCGAAAACCGTGCCCTTGCGTTCCGGTGCGTTCGTGGAGAAACATTCCCGGCATGAAATATGTCAGACATGCCAAGCAGAAGTTTCCGGTCAGATTTCAAAGTCTCCATAGGTGATTGGTCCCTCACTCGCCCTCCCCTTGCCGCGTTTTCTAATATGGAAATTCCTCGACATCGCGGGACTGCGCAGAACAATTGCACGAGAATAATACTCCATGGGCATGACAGGCTTGCCCAATACACAAGAATGTATCCCTCAATTTTCACTTTTCTCCGAATTCCACGTTGGCAGCTGGAATTGGGATTGGGTGCATTTTTTACTTTTCTGTTGCATAATTAATTAAATGAAATTCTTTGTGGGACAAATACACAGTGTAGTTACTCCACTTTTAAAACTCTACAGATATTTTAAGCTCGTTTAAGGAACTGCTATAAATTCAAATTTCCATGTTCAACATATATATGGTCCAAATACAAATACACATTATCGAACAAGTGACAAACAAAATCTTTGCCTCAAAAAAAGTTTCACCCTCTCAAAATTCAAAACTCGAAGTAATAAAAAATGACAAGTCAAGCATCCTATGCTATATACAAAGATAAGGCATTTCTTCCAAGCAACTTTGAAATTGGGTTGCCGGATTTTTTATTTATTTATTTATTATCCACTATCGCAGAAATAGCAACAAAATTTTTGCCCTCAAAAATTTTCACTCTCAAAATTCGCCTCCCAATAGTAAATCCGTAATAAGAAATGTCAATTCAAGCTTCCTATATATACAAAGATAAGGCATTTCTTCCAAGCAATTTCGAAATTAGGTTGCTCGATTTCTTTATTTATTTATTTATTACCCACTATCGCAGAAATGGCAACAAAATTTTGCCCTCAAAAAATTTCACTCTCAAAATTCAAAACTCGAAGTAATAAAAAATGACAAGTCAAGCATCCTATGCTATATACAAAGATAAGGCATTTCTTCCAAGCAATTTCGAAATTAGGTTGCTCGATTTTTTTATTTATTTATTTATTTATTTATTACCCACTATCGCAGAAATGGCAACAAAATTTTTGCCCTCAAAAAATTTCACTCTCAAAATTCGCCTCCCAATAGTAAATCCGTAATAAGAAATGTCAATTCAAGCTTCCTATATATACAAAGATAAGGCATTTCTTCCAAGCAATTTCGAAATTAGGTTGCTCGATTTCTTTTTTTTTTTTTATTACTCACTATCGCAGAAATGGCAACAAAATTTTTGCCCTCAAAAATTTTCACTCTCAAAATTCGCCTCCCAATAGTAAATCCGTAATAAGAAATGTCAATTCAAGCTTCCTATATATACAAAGATAAGGCATTTCTTCCAAGCAATTTCGAAATTAGGTTGCTCGATTTTTTTTATTTATTTATTACCCACTATCGCAGAAATGGCAACAAAATTTTTGTCCTCAAAAAATTTTCACTCTCAAAATTCGCCTCCCAATAGTAAATCCGTAATAAGAAATGTCAATTCAAGCTTCCTATATATCCAAAGATAAGGCATTTCTTCCAAGCAATTTCGAAATTAGGTTGCTCGATTTTTTTATTTATTTATTTATTACCCACTATCGCAGAAATGGCAACAAAATTTTTGTCCTCAAAAAATTTCACTCTCAAAATTCGCCTCCCAATAGTAAATCCGTAATAAGAAATGTCAATTCAAGCTTCCTCTATATCCAAAGATAAGGCATTTCTTCCAAGCAATTTCGAAATTAGGTTGCTGGATGGAAAACGGAAATGACGCGGTGGTTCTTTCCTGATAGAAAGAAGCAGGCTCCTTCGTCGCGCTTCTTGGGCTGCGCCACGGGCTTACTTCCATCGGCCTTAATCGGGAAACTGGGCGAACCATGGCCTCCCTGAAAAGGCAGATAACCCATCTAATCTTTTCAAATCAGAAACCCTAGATGAAGCCCATTCATGGGCCCTGATCAATTTAAATCAGCCTCAGGAACTATGAACCTCCTCTAATCCACTTACATCCCGTCGAACATAATTAATCTATCACGCACGAAGTCTTTGACATCCCTTATCTGAAAGGATATTTCGCTCGGGATTGCTGGGAAGTCCCCATTATACTTGGCATCCTCAAATTTCTGACTCCAGTACATTACACGGGGATGTAGAGTTGAGTCCATTCTCTAACCGAAATATGAAAGTGTAGGAGAAAAAAGAACCTCGGGAAATGGGACTCGAACCCGCGATCCGCGGGTCCTCTGCGTTACTGGGCAGGCGCCTAACCAACTCCCCCAAAGCCGGCTCTGCCGTGTTAAGCCGGGAATTCACCTGGAAGCTAAGCTAAGCTATGCTGAATATTAAAAAAATTAGCTTCAATAGATCCTTATGGAATCGTTTCCACCAAAAGCTGAGCTAATCTGTGATACGTTTTTTTTTATGTTTTATAGCAACGATGAGCAACATTTAGCCAGTACTAATCGAAGAATATTAATATGCGATGAATTTGTTATTGCTGGCATAGATTTACTGAAAATAAACTGAAAATGTCGGATAACTTTTTTGGTACACGAGACTTAATTTCCGAGAAAATTGGTTTTGAAAACGGGAGCGATTCTCAATCTACCACGTGGGTAGCGGATGGATTTTGGGAAAGGAGAACCGTAAAGGAATGGAAAAGAAAATAATGTCCGATAATTGACTTCGCCTTCGGCACCTTTAACGAGGCCCCAACGTTCACCCTCGCTCTCGTTCACGCGCAAGGTGCGCCCATTCTTCAACGGGTGGCGCGAGCGCGCCCCCGCGCGGATAAGTGGCGCAACACCGCCGCCATTCGTGGATAATGGGACGGAACGAAGCGGAAAATGGCACGTCAAAAAGAAACTGGGACAAAGGGACCCGCTGTCCACCTGATAAAGCGAAAGTGCTGAACAGCACTCACGATATTAGGGCCGATTCTTCAGCTTTCTGAGAACTCGCCGCCCCGTCCGCTGGCAATCTTTGGCGGAACTTTCCAGGAGTGTTACTCTGGTTGCTCGGGCTGTTGTCGGAGTGGAGGAAACGACTGGTGTCAATGATTACGAGGGGTAGCGAATGTAGGATTCTTTGCGGGGAAAACGGGTAAATTCGACTTTCAATTTCTTTAAATATGTGCGAGACTTCTGTGACGCAGACATTACTTGGGTGACAGGTGGGAGTGGTTTTGAATTTTTGTGTGGTCAATAGTGACTCAAATTTGATTAGAGCTAGGTGGCTTTAGAGACTAATTCAGAAAGACACATTTTAGGATGAAGTTCGTTTTTGGAGATTCTAGGTTAAATTATGGGCAATTATAATATTGTAATGGTATAAAACATTTTTCTATTTATTAAACTACATTACTACAGTAGGTAAAAAATATAAAATTAATGTTTTTAAAATACTTTTAAGGGCAAAAAAATTCAATAAACATTTTTGGTATTTTTGTTTGCCATTTTGTTAATTTTGTAGATAAATCTTTCATGGCAATTCGGACGATAGGGATAGTCATACTGATGAAGAATCCGTTTGGATTTTTTATTTCAGATAAGTCTAACATCTATCATCAAGACCACTTTTAAAAGTATTTTGAAAACATTAATTTTATTACATTTATCTTTTTTAATTACTGTAGAAATGTAGGTTAATAAATAGAAAAAAAATTTATACGATTACTATATTTCATTTCTTCGCAATAAATTCTCCCAAAAACGCTTAATTTATCGGCGCGCAAAGCGGAATGGCCCCATAATCTTCACATCCGTTTTCTGAAAAAAACTCAAAAAGATGCAACGAAGCAGAGAAAAAAAAATCCCCGACAAGGATATCTCATACAAGTAATAGCTTCACCAACAAATAATCAGTACTACCTATAAAATAAATAAAATTGTAAAAGTTGATATTCACTGCTTTTAACAAATGTGTGGCACCCGTTAAATCAGGTAGGTACTAATGGACCCTTTACTGAATTCTTTCCATTATGAGGAATTCATCGCGCCCACCATTTCCCCAGTAAAGTTGGCGAACTGCAATGGCGCGCTCCTAATCGATTTACAACGCACAGGTTTTAATTCCTGTTTTAAAGCGTGATCGTTAATCAGTTTAAAGTAAAAGGGAGGCCACGGATTGAATTAAAAGTCCTGATTAAAAGGGAGCGCGCCTCGGGCTGGCCAGAAATATTAAGCCCCCGTAACTCGATCCGCTTTCGGGACTGAGGCGTAGATCCCTTTCGCGAATTATTGCGTCAGGGATAAATATGAAACTCGACTCGACGCGGATGGATGCACATTGTCCTTAGGAAGCTTCACTTTCGTGCCTAACGAATTCCTAGCGCGCTTGAATTCACGCCTCGCTACATTTTTTAAATATTCTTTGGTGTCTCTTAACAGCCAGAGCTGGAAGAATTCTACTTCAGGAATGCCAAGTTAACAGTAACAGATGTGAATTGAGGATTCGTAATCTGCTGAAATTGAGTTGCAGGTGGCATTGAATGAAAAAAAATTAATACTAAATTTAAAAACTAATTTTTCTGAAATTGTGTAGATTCATGTTTTCCGGTACGTTTCCATGTGGATACTATATAATACACAGTTCCAAACATACTAATTATGTTTAATCTAATTATTTACCCGAGATATGTGGAATTTTTTATTTTTACTCAATTCGGTGCAAAAGGGGGTAACTCCTAATTTGGAAGATTCACCCTGCCTTAGGGAACAGATATTTTTGGTTAGTAATAGTACTAAATGCTGTGTTTATATGTAGATTTTTAATGGGTAAAATACTTTGAACATATGTTTAAAAATATTTTGTCAATATTGCTTTTATTAGTTTTCTAGAAGCTAATAAATTTGGAGCTACCCCCTTCTTGCTGCAAAGTCTTTAATTCCTCACCTGCAAAGATAAACAATTCGGTAACAGGGGACTTGGAGAAGTTGTAAAAAATTTCACTAATCGATTTACTGAAGGATTTGTCAGAAGAAGACTTTTGATCCTGCTAGGAGGAATAGAAACAAGAGTTGGGTCACGTATGTCCTTGGGGATACATTAATTAACTCTGACGATGTATACATTTTTACGAAATTAGCCTATTCCTTCGTCAGATTTATTGCCGCAGAGGTGACTGCCCCTAAAACCGAGCACCACTAAATTGTTTTTAACCAAGAAAGGTTTTAAGTGACGTCACTAAGCGTTAAAGTGGCTGAAAAGCGACTGCCAGTGTGCACGTTTTTCACGTGTGCGAGTACTTAAGGATGTCCAGTACGTGGCGGCAGTGTATCTTTCAGTCAGCCCACAAAGAGTTCCCAGAGAGAGGAGATACAGAGTCTTTTCTGCGTTCAAAGAGAGTGTCCGGCCAGCTGATGCTGTTTAGAGTTACATAGAGCCCAAAGAATAAACCCTACGTTTATGCTTCAACTGCCACTGCATTAATTATTGCACACTTCACGTGCAATCCAGCTAATCCCTCCACCAAGCTCACCAAAGACACTTCCCACCTACCAACATTACTTTGCGCAGATACGCAAAGTATTCCAAGTGGACCTGACACAGAACTGCTTCGTCTACCCAGCCAAACAAGACGATGACTCGAAATAACATTCCAGTCCAACCAGCAACAGCTTGGCCACCAGTGTCGACCACCAAGCACAGGCAGAACCCATTTGCTAACAGTCACCCCAGTATCAATCAGTCCCTCATTCTGACATGGTCAGGCCGCTCCTGGGTAGCCAAAGGCAGCCCGGGTACCGAGGTCGATGTCGATTTGTAGGATTCCGTTCAGCAGAGGGGGTGATCGATCCTCAGAGGTTTTCCAAGGAGTAGAACAAACCTTGAAGCGAGTCCAGGCCAACTGATATCGAGAGGAAGGGCCCTGAAGGCATGGCCAACGGAAATACGATGGCACTGCTGCTTCTTAACCCCCTAGCCCACCCGCGCCAAGCTTTATTCAACCTGGAAAACGCGGCGAATGGTCGCTTCGGCCAGCCGGAGCACTTCTTTACGGCTGCCTCCAGCAGGACACCCTGTCCCTTCGACTCCTCTTTTAAACTTTCACGGCTAGGAAAGGTGACTGGCAGGATTTTTCTTCGCTTTTCTCAGTCCTTTTATCCTCCTGCTTGGTGTTTCCCTTTTCCCAGTGCCTGTGTTCTTCAGGGTCCTTCTGATTACGTTCCAGGGTATCGTGGCTTCGAGAGACTTTGAAGGGTCTGGCTGCGAGATTCTGTCGCGGTGAAAGGTGGCTCGACGCGGGAGGACTTCACTTTGAAAATGAGGACAGAATTTTTACTCGGCCGGGCGTTGTGGATGATGAAATCAATCGCGGCTTTTCATGGGTGAAGAATTTATTTTTTCAAGCAGTATTCGGAACGAGAGATGTAACTATCAGGAGACATCAGCAATTGACGCCACGGATTTTAATTAAAATTTGTTTATTGCTCGCTATTAATACAGGGAGTGAAAACTACCCTCAAATTCGGGGCTGGAGAAGGTACTTACGAGGGAAGTTCGGCAACTTGGAAATTCAAAAAATAATGATACTTTGCGGAAATGTAGCTCAAGCGATGCTAATAACGGAACTATTTTTTGATTCAGCAATAAATTGGTCCTAAGCGTGAAAACACCCCCCTCGAAAAAATGGTGAGTTTTCAGATTATCGTCTATATCTACGAAACTGTGAAATATATAAAAAAGAAGTTAAATTCAAAGATTTAAGGTTTTTTATGTCCTATAATTCGGCGATAAAGAATTTGCGAACAACATGATTTTTTTCCAAATTTATCCGCACCGCCATTTTTTTTGGAAAATTCTTTATCGCCATATTGTGACATATCGAAAGCCATAAAACTTAGAATTGAACTGTTTTTCGATATCATTTAGGGTTTCGCATGTATTCACGATAATATGAAAACTCACATTTTCTTTGAGGGGGTGTTTTCACCCTTAAGATCGTTTCTGCAATGTTTCAGATTTTTTTTAATTTTCGAGTTGCCGAACTTCCCTTGTTAGTTAAATTTCTCATAAATGAATGGTCACAGATTTCCTAAGAGATTTTCCATCTCTAAGTTTAAGGTTAGTTTTCATCCCTCGCAAATGAATATCGGATAACAAAAAAAAAATATCAAGTATTTTCTAATACTCCACCCATATGCCAAATTTCTTAAAAATCGGCGATGGTCAATTGGTATGTTTCTTATAAGACAATCTCTTCGTAAACGAATCTTCGTTCCGGAAGCTAAGACGACGCTCCTCAAAGAGGCATCTAAATTTCTCAACGAGCCTGAAAATAATCTCGTTGGTTCGAGCCATTTCTTCCGCGGGGATCAGAAACTTCCCACTTATTCCATTTCCCCCATTCCCATCGAGTTTACTAAATCCCATTTTTCAGGGTTTCCCAGCACTTCGTTGGAGTTCCTCGATTCTCGATAGGCTTCTTCCGCTTCGCGGATCTTTTTCTACAGCTGCCACCTGAAAAGGTGCCCGGAGAAACACTTTCTTCGCGAGTGACTGCATGTGCAGAGGTAAAGTGAGAAAAGAAACAGACACAGGAAGCTCGAAAGTACACTTCTATTACGAATTTTCGATTAACCCTACTACGGTCGCTGGATCTTTTCTGTCCCAACCGAATTCTTACTCCGTTAACCTTACATTTCGACCCACTCGCTTTCTTAATTTTTTTGACACTTCTAATATTGGAAAAATGTATGAAAGTTGTTACTAATATGTGTGCTTCTTGTTCCTTAAAATCATGTTAAAGTTAAATGATTAAAGTTAAGTGATACCGAAGCAACTATGGTCCTGTTACAGTAATGAATTCAGAAAACTGCTAATTATCCAAGCTTGTTTAAGTGACTACTGTTAAATGTAACAGAAATTTTTTATGATTCGAACGTTACTCAATCGAAAATTCGTCCAACCGAAAATTCGTCCATCTGAAAATGCGTCCAACCGAAAATGCGTCCAACCGAAAATGCGTCCAACCGAAAATGCGTCCAACCGAAAATTCGTCCAACCGAAAATTCGCCTAACTCAAAATTCGTCCAACCGAAAATTCGCCTAACTCAAAATTCGTCAAACCGAAAATTCGCCTATACTCAAAATTCGTCAAACCGAAAATTCGTCCAACCGAAAATTCGTCCAACCGAAAATTCGTCCAATCGAAAATTCGTCCAACCGAAAATTCGTCCAACCGAAAATTCGTCCAACCGCACAATCATTCAAACACTTTTCAACCAAGAACGAGATTGTTTGAACACCATTTCACAGTGTCTACGCATCTACTCTTTATGTAATTGGAAATAATACAACCTGATGACGTTCTATATGCACGTTAATTCATATAAATATCGTTAACCTACCATTGCGAAATTTTCTCCCGCCACAACCAAGGCACGATCATTCCCCGCCTCTCATAAAAGCATAAAAAGATTTAAAACTCTGCCGCGCAGCAACGATTATAAAAGTGTGCACACGTCGAAGCAGAGACAATACGGGCGCCAGAAAACGCACTCCACGGGGCGAAAATTTGTACAGTTTCTGTGACAGAGCCAAGGAAAAGCGTCTGGTTATTCGCAAGTCTGGCCGCCGTAGTGCGACGAGCGTGTTCTGCTCAAATTTCAAGCGGGGCCGCTAACGATTTCGCGCTTTTTTCGTCGCGCGCGCACGCCAGGCCATCGAAAAGTGGGACGTGTACGTTTTCAAAGTAAAAGAGCCGAGAACGCAACAGAGGCGGCTTTGTTACCGAATCCCCCGTTGTCTGTCCCTTCTTCCTCGTACGTGCCGCGTGCATTAACGATCCGCGACGACCTGCACTCGCAACATTATGTAACACTCCGTGGAGAATTTGTGGACACTGAATGAGAGGAGCTTCTTCGGCGAAAAAGGTGTTATTAAGAAGAAGCAAATTCCGATTATAATTGACAAGTAGATTCAATACTCAGCGTGTAGGTTTCAGTGTGAAATTTTTTAGATTCCAGGGGATCGAAACTGTTACTGCAGTTGATTCGATTTTTTTACTGTAATTTGCGTTTGGATTACAGCAAGGAGATTGCAGAGCAGAATAGGGGCGTAGCTATTTGGTGTGGCGGGCGGTTAATCCTCCTCCTCATACGGCCTTCAACAGTCAACTGATCCTCTATCGACTATAGGAAGACAGTAAACTTACTATTTATACGAGAGCATTGATTTCGATGCAATGATGAAACCCACCTTTTTGTGCCATTGGGAATACATTCTGGAAGACTTTGAAGTTAAATTTTACCATCATCAATTTTAATCGTTCGTAGTCACGCGGGGTGTATCGCACCCCAGGATATATCTTTGCCAATATTTCTGTCAATTTTTAGACCTTAATAATAAAATTTTAAAATTGGTGCCATTTTAACAACAAAAATCGCTCTTATCCACTACTGTTTTTCAAATTAATATTTCTACATATCAAAATTTAGATTTCTAGCAAAATGTAATAGAGCATAATTCTACGAGTATTACGAATGTACAATTATCACTCAACAATTAAAAGATTAAAAAAATACGAAAATGGAAAACTTAAAATGACGCTGGGGTGCAGTGACCCCATGTGACCAATTTGTGATTACAAGAAGGTGTGACCACGGAGGGTTAATAAAATCTGAAATCCTTATTACAGCCTTAGAAAACTTAACAAAATAAATCGAGCAACAACAAATCACTAGAATTCTAAAACACCATCACTTCTATAATAAATCAACAATTTAACTGTTACCATATTCCAACAACCAGAAGGAGAATAAGAAGAACCTGTAGTATCATGACCTAAAAAAGTAGATCTGTTGGAACTGTTCCACCAGATATTTAGTTTTGCCTTTTGAGGTTAGGTTTTTCTTGTTTCCCCTAGAGGGCGTTGGTGTCACCTGCTAATTACAGTGGGTCCAGGGACAGTGTGGCCAATGAGCCGGAAGCCGCCATTTTCAGTTCCAGCCAGGTGAAGCGCGCGCGATATTTGAAAAGCGTGGAATCATGTCTTATATAGTGACGTGTATGTATAAACTTAATATTTAATTTTATTAATGAAAACTTAGATAAATATTTTATAGTTTATATCAGTTTATAATTATATATAATTTATATATAATTATATAATTATATAGTTTATAATTATTAAAAAATATGTAGATACACAAATGTTTATAAGTAAAGCTCATATAATTATAATTTGATTATACTTCAATAAATACTTAAAAAATAAATGTATGACTTGTAGTTCGAATACTTTATTAATCATAGTATATTACATAGTAGTTATATTCAATAATTTATTAAAAAATATGTAGATACACGTGGCATCTCAATTTTTGACAGCTTACCATATTTGACACTCGTCAGGTTATAACCTGACTGTAAGCTGTCAAAATTTGGAGCAGCCAATTTGAGGATGTGTAAGTATATATGTATACTGATCTATACATAAGAGCTGCCGGAAGTTGCCTGAAAACGGCGGCACCAATCAGCGGCGAGGAACACATTGGCCACACTGTCCCTGGACCCACTGTACTGCTAATTATTAATCGCGACTTTGTGTTACTGGTAGTCTATTATTATTCGTTTAAGGCAGGATACCACCTTCGCACTTAAAAAAAATTGAAAATTTTTTTGTTCTCAAAGTACTCTTTCAAGTGCATAGAATCGAAATTCATTCATTAGAAAGGTGATCGGAACCTTTTTCTTGTGTAAAAACCGGATTGGAACAGATATATAAATCTATATAAAACTTTAAACGCGTTTTTCTCGAAACGATGTTTTCCAAATCGGCGTGTCAGATTACTCCTATAATTTTCATCCGATTGACTTGAAACTTTGCACAATTCTTCCCCGTGGTGTAATCTAACGATGTACGTAGGACTTTTGCTGTAGCGTTGTTATTTTTCTTTTGGTGCGCAATTTTATAAACTTCTTTAAACTTTTTTACCCTAAAAAAATGGACCTTTTTGTTCAAATGGCCGCCATTTTCTTAGAAATCGAAATTTCGTAAAATCCCTACGTACAGCATTAAAAAATATTGTTGCCAATAGGAACATTCTTTGGTTTTTTTTCTAAGAGCCACGTACAAAGCGGAATTTGACACGCCGTCTAACGATGTTCCTCCAAAGGAGTGTATTTTGGCGCCACCTACAAGAGATTATTTTTCACTTTTTCAGTTTCAAAAAATGCGTAATTACAGATTAAAGTTACATTAATGAATGACTGAAACCGATTTTGTTTCTGCGCATTCTTTGTATGCAAAAAAAATTCATGAAAAACGCCTCCAAAATCGCAGTCAAAGGTGGTATCCTGCCTTAATACAAGTACCCCTTTCCCAACTACAAACTAGTGCGTGGTGGTTTTTTTTTTATTGTTTATTTTAATACCTAAGGAGATCAAATTGCAAACCGCACTAACATAAAACTTATGCATACCGTAGAGTTTTATCTGAAATTAAGATAAACACTCCCCAAGTCGATCGCGCCAATGTTTATCGAGCATGTTTACCCTCGCGTGAAAAGGGGTAGCGCGGCAGAGGCGGCGAAAATCAAAAACCCTTTCGTGTCACGCGACTTACGAGCTACCGTTCTTTTTTCCATCTGGCCAGGGAAATGATTAACGAGGCTGGCTACGGGGCTACAAGTTTTGATGCACCCGGTGCACGTGCAGCCGGTGTCGGAGACGTGCATCATCCGCGGCTTACGAACGCACAGCTGCATCTATCGCGCGCCTAAACTTCCGACATTTTTTCCGCGATCGTTCCTCCATACGCGATCGGCAACGTCACGGGCCGCTGACAATAATAAATATATTCCCTGGCACGCTGGGGAATTCGAAACGACGACGCCTTTTTGTCCCGTGGAAAACACATTTTTTTTCACCCGCCCCCCAGAACGAACATCTGCACGCAGGTGATTCGAAAAGGAAACGTGAATAAATACTCTGGATGTTGGAAGTTGCGCCTCTAGTAACTGTGCAGTCTGTTGATTGGTCGCAATGAATTTTATTTTAATTACAATCACTGACAGAATATTGTGTAAATATATTTTCAGGATTTACCAGAGGAAGCTTCTATTTCTTGACAGTCCAGGGGGTGAATGGAATAGAATGGCAATCAAAATTTATGAAAAGTCGAAAGAAATTGACGGAAACTTGATGTGGAAGAGCCTTACATGTTGAAACGAAAATTTCACAGAAAATCGTTGGAAATTGTGCTTTCTATTGCAAATGTCAATGTACAGGGTGTTGAAAAAGTGATGGTCACTGTTTTCCAGAATTTGTTTTCTACTGCAAATGTAAATGTGCAGGGTGTTAAAAAAGTGATGGTCACTGCTTTCAGGAAATTGTGTTTTCTATAGCAAATGTTACTCTACAGGGCGTTAAAAAAGTGATGGTCACTGTTTTCCAGAATTTGTTTTCTACTGCAAATGTAAATGTGCAGGGTGTTAAAAAAGTGATGGTCACTGCTTTCAGGAAATTGTGTTTTCTATAGCAAATGTTACTGTACAGGGCGTTAAAAAAGTGATGGTCACTGTTTTCCAGAATTTGTTTTCTACTGCAAATGTAAATGTGCAGGGTGTTAAAAAAGTGATGGTCACTGCTTTCAGGAAATTGTGTTTTCTATAGCAAATGTTATTGTACAGGGCGTTAAAAAAGTGATGGTCACTGTTTTCCAGAATTTGTTTTCTACTGCAAATGTAAATGTGCAGGGTGTTAAAAAAGTGATGGTCACTGCTTTCAGGAAATTGTGTTTTCTATAGCAAATGTTACTGTACAGGGCGTTAAAAAAGTGATGGTCACTGCCTTCTCCGGATCGCCACAGATTTGTAAAAAAAAACTTGCCGCAAAATTGTTTGTAACAGTAAAAACTAATATTAATTTTTTTTCTTTACATCAATATATTTTTCCCGCTGAAAGCAGGAAACGGTTTCCAAAACAAGAATTGATAGTTTAGGCACGGATGAATTAGTGATCCATGTATTTGATGAAATTATTTTTCACGTTTTTGGGAAAACGGTGCGTTGCGACATATGGTCCCTTTCAAACTTGTCCTCCTTTCAGCGAACAGAATGTGTGGAATATAAAAATATTAACATTAACTTTCAATATTATAAACAATTTTGCGGCAAGATTGTTTTTATAAATTCCCGGCCGATTTACCCCCGAAAGTAGTGACCATCACTTCTGTAACACCCTGTGAAAGTGTTTCAGAGTTTTAAACAATATTTAATATTTACCAATGTCCTGCTATAGGTAATCTATCCTAGAAACTTCAAATAAGTTAAAATAAGAATTCTTTAGCACAATATAAATACTCCAAAATCAAAAATTACTTTTCATAAAATAAAAACTATACATCCCTGTATCCGATATTTATCACTAACGTAATTTCACCATGAAAAGGAACTTTTAATAAAGGGTGAATATTAATTATCTCACAGGCGACGTCGAAGAACAGAAGCATTCGAATCGCTTTTCGGGAGGCCTGTTCACTTTGATAGCGCGCGGCGCGCGGCCCTTTTGACGAGAATTTTGCCGTCGATCGCAGAAGATCGAGTAGGTCAGAGGACGGAGCTCTTTGCGAGCTGCAAAACACATAGGTCCAATTTCAATGAACGCGCTTCAGGCCACGTAAACACACCGAAATTCCCCTCGGAGATAGGGGTCGGCTTGTCAGCCGCGTATTCTCATTGTCGAATGTCCATCACCGAGAAAAAAGAAGAGAGCGAGGGGAAAGAGACGAAACTCGAGCTGCAGAGGATCTGGCGCGTCGAAAACGAGCAGTTCCACTGAACAGTAGTATGACTCGAGGCACGGGGATACGAAACAGGCTCTATCAAAGTCGGCATTATTAGTGGAGTGGATTATGGCGTGATTTCGAACAGACTTCAATTGCAACTTTGAAATGTTCAATTTTAGAGAGAAGAGATAATGGTGGGAATAAAAATAAAAATTTTTGTCAGAGTAGATATTGTAGGTCAGATTGTTTTATTATTGTTGGACTCTGACACGGCATATTTTAATTTCTAATATTTTTATACGAGGAGAAGGCAGCAAGTTCAGTTTTACAATATCATTCATTTCAATTGAATGTTTATAACATAGAATATTCATAAAAGGCGAGGTGTGGAGCCACCAGGTTGTTCCAAAACAACCTCAATTACTAACTGAACTGCTGGAGACACATCTACTTTATTTATCAATTTAAATATATACAGAGTGGTCCACACAACTTGCGCACCTTGAATAACTTCTAAAGTATGCGCTGTATGAATTTTTGTTATATAAGAGTTGCATGGTTTGGACGGGCACATTATGGGAGTGGATGTACTTTTTTTTTATAGGTGGAGGTGTTCTAGAGATTTCAAGGTCAACTTCATTATTTTAAATGGAATGCTATATTTTTTATGTCGAAATATCGAAGAATGATGAATTCTAAGTAGAAAAGTATTGACCCTTATTAGCCCTAAATCTAATGGTTAACTCCAACTTGCCATTACTACTCAATCTCCAACTTGATATTACGTAAAGTAAATTTGCAAGAAATGAAGCGAAATTAATCGGTTTAGGTCTAATAAAGGTCAACGCTTTTTCACTCAGAATTCAAGATTCTTCGATATTTTAGCATACAAAATGTAACATTCTATATAAAATAACGAAGTTGACCTTGAAATCTCAAAAACTCCTCCACCTATAAAAAGAGTACATCCACTCCCATAATGTGCCCCTCCGAACCATGCAACTATTGTATAAAAGAAAATTTCATTCAACCCATACTTTACAAGTTCTTCAAGGTGTCAAAATTCTGTAGACCACCCTATATATTGAGCTATACAGTAATATATTTTCCGGAGAATAAAGTAAGGACTACTTTGTTCCGACATCCCCTCATAATTGTGTAGTTAGATGTCTCTAAATGAAATTTTCAAAGCGGTTATCCTTCACTTATTGTTAGTACAATAATGGCGTGACTCACCTTCTTGGCGTCATTGTTGTTGTCGGCCGCGTGATGTGGTTGTGGACTCATTGCAGCACCATTGCTAACTGCTCCGCTCTGCGACAGAAGCTCGTCGCTACCCCTCTGAAACAAAAGAGCAACGGAAACTTAATACAAAGTGTCGAAGGAGTCAACATTGAAGAGAAATTTCTCAATGATTAAAGGGACCTAGTGCTGCTACAGTCGGAACAAAATCAAGGGGCCACTGAATGGGTCCCCGTCACGTAGTTTGGCTACGCCCACCACTCCTGCAAGCTTGCGTAACTTGGTGTTCCAAACAACAGAACAAATTCATACAAATCCATGTCAAAATAAAAATAAGCCTCTTTTGCTTAATCTGCATTTTAGTATTCAGTGTAACTATTCAAATAACTGTCAAACTCATGTAACCAGAAGCATACTTATATTGATGCACTATAGTACATCAGAGATGTTTGCTCTTGTATTGACTTACACTACTTGCGAAGCCCAATGATTTTTCAATTTCAATTTTATTTTCGCTTTAACGTGCATTTCTTTACCAATTTATTTCCTTGCCAGAAAAATATTATAATTGCACCAAGCTCTGCAGAAAGCTAGCAACCCTCAATGATCCGAACATTAGTAAATTTAGTTTGAAGATGTTGATTGTTAAATCAAAGTAGTTTTCTTTCTATTTGGTATATTTAATTTCTTGTTTATTTAATAATTTAATGTTTTTTAATGGGTTATTTAATAATTAATAGTACTTTGAGTTTTTGCTTTTTAAGGGGGGTCACTCAAGTGAAAATGAACTACCAGTAATTTTACAGATAAAAATTTGAAAATATGTATATCCATATTATTTTTTACGCTGAAATGAATTATGTAAGAATTAATACAGTGACATTTTTTTTCAAAAATTTAAAAAAAAAAATTCGAAAAAATTATTCGATTTTAAAATCCATACCCTTATCTCTGTAGTATTGTATACAAAGACTGCAAAACAAATTTCAGCTCGAAAACTTCATTTTTGTCCGAATTATAAAGTTTTTATGTTTTGGGATAGTAACTAAAACGCTCCTGCTCCGGACGTTGGACCTTTCTCTTCTTGCAATGCCTGTTCTCTTCGTGATTGTGCAGTTCGTATCATTTTTCTTGCACGTTTGTATCTTTCTGAGGCTTTCTGTTTATACCTTTCAGGGTACCCTGCCCTTTACCCCCTAAAGTAATACCTTTCGTACGCTCCTATTTTACCAAATCGGTCAAAGCTCTCCATAATCTTTTGCCAACGTGGTTCACACACTCTTTTTTTTTTCGATTTATAACTTTATAACTCGGACAAAAATGAAGTTTTCGAGCTGAAATTTTTTTCTGCAGTCTTTGTATACAATACTACAGAGATAAGGGCATGGATTTTAAAATCGAATAATTTTTTCGAAATTTTTTTTTAAATTTTTGAAAAAAAAATGTCACTGTATTAATTCTTACATAATTCATTTCAGCGTAAAAAATAATATGGATATAAATATTTTCAAATTTTTATCTGTAAAATTACTGGTAGTTCATTTTCACTTGAGTGACCCCCCTTAAGCCTAAAATGGAACTACGGCTTGGTAGTTTTAACAATTGTATAATTTAAGAATTGTTCCATGGGTTGGTAATTTTTTGCGAAATTAAAGATCGCTAAATTATTGAACGCGTACTGTGTTTAACTAATTTTCTGGTATTTTGAGAATTGGTAGCTTCCCGCAATACCTCGGCCCAATTCAGAGTCACTAAATCTGCAAACTTATTGCCCACTTACTTCCTCCACGCTGTGCTCTTCCATTTCCCAAGTCGAATATCCGCCGATGCTAATTTAAAAGAAACCTCCACCACTCGTTACACCTTCCCGTATGTAATCACTGCAAATTCCCGCCGCGCAGAAAATGAGGGAAAACAGACCACCGACCACAATACACATTAACCAACTCGGTAGACAGTCTTTATCCTCGCAACGCGTCGCGAGGATTATTAAAATCCCCCCGCGAGTCCGTAAACACAGTTAATTCCCGATTCTCCGCGGCTACCAGCGACGAGCACGGCGATAACGGGATCACGAGTCCCCTCGGCGAAGTCTAATTCGCAGCCTCTACGGTTAAGAGCCCCGTCCGCGGGACCTCATCCCTCAAAGGCCACACCGATAAACAGGAAAAACGGGAAGGGGGATCGCCGATTCGATTCATGGCTGGAACCCGACCCCCGTTTCGCAGCAAGGCCTGCCACGTGAAACGAGGAAAAGGAACCGCTCGGCGAGGAAGCTTCCTCTCGATTTATCCAGGCAACTCTGGCACAATTTAACAGAAACCTCTTATCCGTGGATGCATATTATCCCCACCCACACCCGCCCCTCCCGCCAACCTTCTGTTCGCGTCGTTCAATCTGCCTCGCGAACCTTCGCCCCGCCGCCTCGTCCTTTCAGCGAGGGAAATACAGGAAGGATAATTCATAACCCCCCAGGAGCGAGGGGAGGCTAGCGGCCACGTCATCCGCTGGAGAGACAGAATGGCAGATCAAAGAGTCCCGCAGGATCATGTTCCGATCTTCTGGGTTTACGTAAGAAAAGATCGGGCGGATGGAGGAGGAAGGGAGGATGACGCGTTACCTTTGACGGATATTTATGGCGAGTCGAAATTCCTCGCTGCAGAACACGCTGGGTGACGGACCGCTGAGTTTTCTGCTCCTCTTTCGCAGATATTCTATTAATACTGTGAGCGACGCACATTTGGCAAAATGTCCCGTTGACGAGGGAACTTCGGTAACCCGGAAATTCCAGATTTTGGCAAACTTTGCAGGAAGTGTGAGATAGTTTTCTTTTTTGGCTATCTTCTAGAAAATAAGCTTATTTTTATGATGTTTTTTTCGTATAAAAACATTCTTAAGACGATAATGTGGTACTTGCAGGCGCCAATTTTGGAAGAATTTATTTTTTGGAAAATGGTAGCTACCCGAAGTCAAGCGTGTGATTTTCGACCTAAGTTTTCATCTTCTTTTGTTAATAAAAAAGAAAACAAGACACTAATGGAAAATTCGTCTGGGACAAGTACCAGATTATAGTCATAAGAATATTCGTACCAAATTTTATTCAAATCGGTCCGCTAATCTCTGAGATATTACCTATGAAGAGGCCTTGGAAGAAGGGGTTGCTATGGCACAATTTCTAAAGATATCCAATTTCTTTTTGAAGAGAATACAACTTAATTTATACACAACAAAGCGTGTATGATTTGTAAATATGACGTTTCTTTATATGAAAAAGAAAATCATAAAGATGACCCTATTTCCCGACCTGTCAAAAGTATGTAACCCCTTAAAGGTGTGTATTTCCCTATTTTCCTGTATATCTTCAAAACTATAGAATAAAAGAATTGTTGGGATGAATATTTAATGACTATTCATGCTGCATAAAACTATGCAAACTAATTGTTTAAGATTTGTAGAAGGGAAGGTTTTCTGGTTTAAAATACCCAATTGTATCAGCTGGCCTACACTGAAGGGTACCCAGTAGTTAAAGGAAGAATTCTATTTCGTAGTTGGAGGATTTTTCCCAAGGTAATCGGTCTGCTTAGTGTCCTTCTTCAAGATCCCCCTCAGAATCTTCTTAAAACTGCTCCACGAAGTGCTCGCGTATTACGACAGAAGGGATACATCCTGCTGTATAGGAAGAGAGTGTGCCCTGTACTCGAGGAAAAGAAAATTCCGCGAAAATCTCGAATGACATCAAGAGATAGGAGACGAGAAGCGCGGGAGCATGGGGGAGGGGCTAAATTTCATATATTTCTGAGGGTATACGGGGGTGGTTCCATCCTCTGACTAACATCCGGTCAAGCCAGCCGCCAGACCCCCAGAGCCCGTGTACTATTTACTCGCCGCGAACGTATGGATTATGGACCTCTTACTCTCTCCCTCCTTCCCCGACCGCTCTCGTCTTTCAATTCTCTCGCCTCGACCCTGCAACGGCAAATACAGGGACTCTGGGTGTTCCTCGTTGGTTGGTGGAGCATGTCTCAGTGGCCCGCAAACGGGATGCCAATCGTGCGAAATTGGGGAGGTGGGTCTATGGACCACAGAGGATCATTGCTTGGAATCAGCGTTTATGTGATACAGTTAAAACCTAGAGGATGGTGTTCAATATTAGGTAGGACTGATGTTAAGATCTAGGTATCACAGGTGGAGATGGCTAGATCTGTTGACTGGCTTACACATTGAAAAGTATATTTTGGGAGTGTTCTAGTTGATTATAATTAGTTAATAGTCTAGAGAATAGATGATCTCATAATAGTAACTTTAGTAAGAGCTCTGGTAGGATTACTTAGGCAGTCGGAGGGGAGTCGTAGCAGTAACAGTTGAAGTCCTCTCAGCAGGAATCATTCGAAGAGTTCTAGTAGGAGTTTTACTAGAAATTTTAGC
Organism: Andrena praecox; assembly: GCA_963932275.1. Taxonomy (NCBI): domain Eukaryota; kingdom Metazoa; phylum Arthropoda; class Insecta; order Hymenoptera; family Andrenidae; genus Andrena; species Andrena praecox. Next base: position 36,879,295 of record OZ010728.1, read on the forward strand.
TAAAATTGTAGCATGATTCCTGGGGGACCCAATAAGAGGCTTCTTAGGAACTATAGTTGTATTCTTAGGAGGTTGTACGGTCTAGTAGATTTAGTAGTAATTGTAGTAGCTGTTTCAGTAGCGATACTAGCACAAGTTCTAGCAAAAATCTTAGCGATTGTTAAAAAGTCACTGGAGGTTCTAGTATGAGTTTTAGTAGACCCTGTAGTAGATTACTCAAGTATCAGACACAGTAGGATTCCTCGCAGAAGACCTAATAGCAAACACAGTAGGGATCCTAGTAGGGGACCTAACAGGAATGCTATTCACAGCTGGAGATCTAGTGATAGTCTCCCTAGGAGCATCAACGTGACTCTAGTAATAGTCCTCTTATAATCCTCAACAGGGGTCCCACTAATAATCATCCCAGGAGTTTCAGTAGGAGTACTAGTAATAATCCTCCTAGGAGCGCTACTAATAGTCCTCATAGAGGTCCTTGCAGGAACACTACTAATAGTCCTCCTAGAGGTCCTTGTAGGAGCACTACTAATAGTCCTCCTAGAAGTCCTTGTAGAACCGCTACTAATAGTCCTCTTAGAACTCCTTGTAGGAGCACTACTAATAGTCCTCCTAGAAGTCCTCACTTAGGAAACCTCAAGTCCTACATTTAACCTCGTCAATATCGAATAACCATGAACGTTTAATACGCACCACGATACTATTTCCTAAAGTATGTCAACTATTGACGAATGAGATTATAAACAATGTTCTTTATAAACTCAAATATGATGATAAATCTCAAAGCAGCCTCCAAACCTCAAACCCAACCCAAAAGAATCACATACCATCACTGTCCACAATCAGGAATCCTCTTTTCATCGAGAAACTAGAAGTCACTCATCTGAAATCTGCTCCCCCCAATAGCGCTACATGGAACAGTGGTCGACCAAGAAAACAAATTCGAGAGCCACTGTTCGCTGGATCCGAAATCCAGAAAGAATAGTCTCTCTCGCAGCACCTGTCCCTCATTTTTCCGCCCCTCCCGTCACAATCTTAGGGGACGTTTTACGTGCTCGCTGACCCGCACGGAATTGTCTCACGATCGTCTGGCCAGATGTCGGGAATCCCGTGGATCACACACGAGAAGGGTTCACTCGGTTGACAAACCAATTTCACGTCCGAACTGCAAGGCGATCCGATGAGTTTCCGTGTAGCTAGCTGGGCCACCGCGCGCCCGAAGGGGCTTTGCTTCTCTCCTGTTATTTGCTCCGGGATTCAAGCGACTCGCATTAATTGCAAGGTAAACAGGCGGCACGCCTGACGACAATTTGCTTGCTTGACAATTTGCTCGGCAGAGAAGTAACTGGGGCAGCGAGAGACGTTCTGCGGTAACCGAAGGCTGCAAGACACCTGACCACCAAATTCCAGTTAAACGGATACGCCGCGTCGGGGGTCAGTGTGCCCTGAAGTTTATGACGGTTGATGTTTCTTCTTGCTGGTCAGGAACGAAATTGTATGCAGGCTAAGTAGGCTGGAGCCTAGGGCGGCAAATTCTGAGCGAAAGAAATTGACGAACGTCAGACACAGAGACACTTGGGACAACTACAAAAACAATTCACTTTTTTGTCATCTAAAAAAACTCTTTTAGATTAAAATATTTGATGATATTAGCCTAGGTTAGCCTAGGGGCACAGAATCTCCAAATCCGCCCCTGTTGCTGATCATTGAGTTGTTGAAAGAGAATACTGTGGAACACTATGGGGGTACTTTTTGATAATAATTAGTGCCTTGTGGCTGTGCAAAGAGTCTGGATAGTAGTAGCTTTCAGCACCAATATTAAGGAAGAGTTGATATAGTGGTTCAAAAACAAAATTTTTGAATCATCACTTCCTCCCGATTTTTTCCCTGTCTTTTCTACAACAAGCCTTGAAGGACACCTCTGGTACAAGTAACTGGCACGGCACATTTAATGACAAAATCTGAACTAGGTATACGGTGTGTGTGGGTAGTTATAAGCTGGGTCTGGGTTAGTTATAAACTAGATCCGGGTTGTTCATAAATTTTGGTACCCGAAGTAGAAGTTTCAGTGCTATCACCTAACTACCCCTTACATTCCTCAACCGCAGCCTCGATCCCAAAATACACATCAAATAAATACACACCCCAACAGGGACCAATTTTCTTCTCGCTCTGAACTTTAATTTGACTCCGCCAACTTTCGACACCTAAGCCAAACCTTATGGTGTAGGTGAAAAATCTAAAAAAAAATGGAATACCTCACTTACTTTGTGTTACATCACCTTACATTACAAAGTAAGTGATGAATTCAACTTCTGACTAACGCCACTTTCATAATGCCCGGCACAATCAGACGCCACCCAACTTTCATAAAAAAAAGAAGGCAGGAAATGTACCTCATGAAATGGTGCAAAAGTCTGTCATGAACAGCCCCATAGCCGCCCCATTATCAATGAGGGTGGCGGAACAGGGTTTGAGTGAACACCAGTGAAGCTGAGAATCCAAGCAGAGAGCTACAAAATACCGTGGTTTGATACCATGGAAATCTCGTCGTCGCACAATCGAGACAAGATGATGGATCATCCTGCAGCCTCATCCTACTGACGTCCAACTACAGCCAGATGATCCGCAGCCCCTCGTGAAGCTACTCCCTCGCGAAATCTTTTAGAAGCCTATCGAGCGTCGGGGATTCGCGTATCGGACGTGGCTACACACGCGCGCGGCTCGCTGAAATAATATTGCCTTGGTAGAACCCTCGTGATAAGAGGCTGGCGGGGCCTGTGCCGAACAGTGAACGGGGCACGGCGGTTATCGTTTTCCAAGATGGATGGCCCGACGACGACGGGATTCGTATAGTTCTGCTGGAATATGTACCTAGGTCCTCTTGGTCTCTTCAGGAAAATTGGAAGACGACGGGACAGGCGACGAATATTAGAATATTACTTTTTATAGAATTTCAGGAGTGGAAGAGTTAATAGAATTGCTTCTTCGTCGTTGAAGTTCTGTCGATCCTAGGGTCGATGAATTTGAACATACAGGCTGCGGGAAGAGATTTCAGTGTGATTTTGATGGCTCTTTCTTGAACACACTGATATTATTTAAGAATTGTATTTGCGTAGGAGGTAGGCGTGAGTTTGGAACGTGGGAGTTTTTGATTATTTAATTACTGAATTTAGGGTGGAGGCTATGTTTCTGAGATTTGAAACTGATTTAGCCTCGCGTTCCATGTAGGAGGAGGTTGTTTAAAAGCGATTCTACGTTAATTTAATATTTACTAGCGTCGTTCATAATACCGAATAATAATATAAAAAAATCTGCAAGCCACTACTAAAAGGAAAACTATTGTATAATAAATTATTTGCTAAATCTATTTAAGTACACCTTTGAACAGAAACTGAAGAATCTTGAATTCAATGGTAATTTTAAAAAGTTTGCGAGTTTTATAGAATGGTCAGATATGTGCCAAAAAAATGTACTACTTCGTTGATTAAAATCCTCGTTATTTTCCCACTAAAATTATCCTTCTTATCTCGAAGTTGTAATTTCCTAAACAAATTTCCCTAATTTCCTCCGATTTCTCATTTAACAAATATCAATCAATATAATTTAGTAATGCACTGATCCACAGCACTATCCCGAATGAATGCCGAGGTACCTTCAAGGTGCCCATCAGGGCTTCGAAAAAGGGGCAGGAAGGGTTGTTATTACCCTTGGAGATAAATGGATCATGATCCAAGTCGTGCAACGACTTTCGTGCCTCAATATACGAGGTAGATGGTTGAGTCAGCAGGCTGCTAGGATCAAGGAAAGATCATTTTGCGTCACTACGCTGAAGATTACGTCAAAGATACAGGGATTCAATGTCCACTTTCTGTTCTAGTGGATAACAACAAAATCCACTATACACTATACGCTATACACTGTAGGACGTGTATCCTTAAGCTGCAATTTCAGTGAAGAAGACAGAAAGTAGCATCCCCTTTTGCATTCAGGCTTGCCTGTCAATTGAATATTTTAGGGTTGAAAGCATAAGGAATTTGTGTTTTCGTGAAGAGCAAAGAATAAAGTAGACATCATTAGCTTTTCAGAGGAATTTTTGTGAGAGAGAAAGAGGATTGCAATTTTCAGAAAACCACAAATTATTCGAATACTTCCTGAACAGAAACTGTCTACAAACCATAGCCACTGCCAAAGCAGCCCAAACTTCATACAAGCACAAGCACTGAAACAGAAAGTAATCGCGATAGTGCAGAGCATAAAAGCTATTAGCCAATCATCAGAATCCTTCGCTACCAGTCCAACGAAAAGACCAACCGACATCTCCCACAATATCACAACGAAGTACCCAACACAGGATACACTTGATCCACCATTACAATCCGGAATCCATCAAAGAAACGCCACGCCAACAACGGATTCTCGTCGAAACGGGCAAGGGAACGCGAAGCCTCAATCCTTCCAATTTCTTTGACATCTCGTTCAATTAATTATCTCGAAATCGTGCAGAAGGGGGAGGGGCGGGGGGGGGTTGGAATCGCCGGCGACGCGGCCGCCTCTTTTCCCCAAGTTCATCCAATTTAATATGACCAGCAGGAGGAATGACGAGAGGAGGACGCGATCCGCTTTCTTCGGGCTCTTTGTGTCTCGAATATCGAATCTCGCCGGGCGTTCGTTCGCGGCTCAATGGCTCCGAAGCCCCGGCGATCGGTCGAACCGTTTCACCCTAACGAGCGGCTTTAATTTCTGCCCTCTTTCCACGTCATTTGCCATGGAGAAGGGCGCTCGATGAAAATCACGACAGCGTGACACAAATCTTCCGGCCTCATTCGGTTATCTGGCTCGCTGGCTCGTTCAGGGATCCTCCGGCGAGGCTCGTCTCTTCGCCCGTTCCGCCGTTCTGCTTTATTCTACTTCTTTCTACTTCTTTCATTTCCTGGGACGGAATCACGATCGTGAATATTTTCAAGCTGTCGAATGGCGCATGGTGACGCGCGGAAAGGCGAGGTTGGAGGGTGAACATTTGGGACTTTGAGGCCGTGTCTTTATTCTGGTGTGACTGATGATTGCTTCATATGAGTTGTGTTGGAAGTGCTTGGATTTGTTTTGATGCGAACTGACTATGTAGGCTGAAAATATTGATAAGATTCAGCTGTTCTAATTTTTTATAGAAATAGTATGATAGTTGGATACTATGATGGTATGATAGTGTGGTGGCACGATGATGTTACAATAGGACATCGCGGGTGTATGATAGTCGCCACACTTTTATAGTCATCATACTATCACAGCCATCACACTATCACAGCCATCGTACTATCACAGCCATCGTACTATCACAGCCATCGTACAATCACAGCCATCGCACTATCACAGCCATCGCACTATCACAGCCATCGCACTATCACAGCCATCGCACTATCACAGCCACCGCACTATCATAGCCACCGCACTATCATAGCCATCGCACTATCATAGCCATCGCACTATCATAGCCATCGCACTATCATAGCCATCGCACTATCATAGCCATCGCACTATCATAGCCATCGCACTATCATAGCCATCGCACTATCATAGCCATCGCACTATCATGTTGGTTGTGATATCATAGCCATCATATTATCACGGTGATTGTGATATCATAGCCATCATGCTGTCATGGTGATTGTGATATCATAGCCATCATACTATCATGGTGATTGTGATATCATAGCAATCATACTATCATGGTAATTGTGATATCGTAGCCATCATACTACCATGGTAATTGTGATATCGTAGCCATCATACTACCATGGTAATTGTGATATCGTAGCCATCATATTATCATAGCAATTGCGATATCATAGCCATCATGCTATCATAGTAATTGTGATATCGTAGCCGTCACACTATCATAGTAACCATGCTATCATGGGGACCATTCTATCTTGGTAATCATGCTATCATAGTCATCGCGCTATCGTAGTCATAGTATCATAGTTATACGACAGTTATGCTATGATAGTTATCATGCCATGATAATATAATAGCCGCATTATAGTATCATTATGGAGTGGCAATACGACAGTATCATATCGCGATAGTAAGTATCTCGGTATGATACTGCATCATAGTTCGACAAAGCAGGTAATAGTATCATACTGTGATTGCGTTGACAGTACAGTAGCATGACGGTGTGATAGTGTTATCACGTAGTAGTATTATATAATATGTAACAGAAGAGCTGAATTCATTGTCAGTATAAACTGAACGCGTTCTTTATCACATATTTAAAGAACATTTTGTCCCAAGCCTGCTGCAGAATAATTTTTCTTCCTTTCATGACCATGACCACTTCGTTATTGCGTAACTAACGAAAAATTGTACACAACTACGGCCAACTATCATCGTCAAGCTGTATTCATGTACTCATCGTAATTAAATATGTGTACACGCTACTCTTCGACGAATAGTTCCACATTCTATGCCCTGATGAAGTTAATTAGAGGGTTTCACCTTAATTAGCCCATCAAGCACAGCGAAGGGCTTCATTTTTAATTTACTACACGCTGCCTCCCTCGTCTTTCCCTTGAAATTACAACCTTCAAAGCGATTGAACGAATTTTTTGCGAAAAAAAACAGTAGAATGATATTAAGAAAAAATGATAATCGAAAAGTAAAGATTATACCATACTTTTTAAATGTTCCTGAATAATGAATAATCGAGAATTTTAAATTTGCGGCCACTGCTTTCAAAATTATTATAAATTAAAATTTCCATTTCCATTTCCATTTTCATTTCCGAAGCTCAGATTGAAAGCTTTTGTTTCCTTTTTCCCATTTTATCACGAACAATGTTGTAGCGTAATTGTGCTACAAAAAGCACAATTACGCTGAATTAATCAAAAACTCCATTGAATTTTACATAATTCTCAAATTCCAATTTCGCGATTCGGCAAAACGAAAGAACAATGGTATCGTTCTCAATGGACCTAATTGAACAATTCAATATTTTCTGCCTTGACGTTTTCTACATACCCCCCTTTAAAATACACAGGACTGCAATTTTTAGTACATACGAAAGATAATTTGATTTCGACAAAAAATACGACAGTTTTAATAAGATTTATATCACCGTAACATTGTTTACTAAGTTTTACGAAATCATCATCTTTAGGAATATTGAAGTTAATAGTAACAGTGTATACAAGCTGCTTCACTAATTTTGTTACAAAGGATGCCATAAACTTCTTTATAATTTGATAAATTTTAAATAAAATTCATTAAGTTTGTACATATTTTAATAGTTTTAACTACTCTGAACCATTCTTACCCAGAACATATCTTAAAATAATTCACACGTAAAACGATATATTATAACGAACACATAAATCCCAGTCATATTGGTCCGAAACCTGCGTCTGACCATATACTGACCACATTCACTTACTAGACCTCCTTGTATTGACACCATAATATTCGAAAAATTATTTTAAATAACACTTGGTCAAACGAAGCAAAGTGTACCAAGAAACAATAGCAATATAATAACAATAAATAAATAAATTACACAGTTATATCTGCTCCCAGAGATGGGCAAAATTTTTATTTAAATAAAATTTCTAATAACGAAGAGAAGTTAAAAAGATTATTCGACATGTGTCGAATAAAGTTAACTCAGGTTAACGAACAAATGACACCGTTTTTTTTTTTTTTTTTTTTTTTTTTTTTTTTTTTAAACTTTTATCCGATATTCGAAATTTTATTTAAATAAACAATTTTGCCCATCTCTGTCTGCCCCCAAATTCTCTGTATTTACAGAACAGCTACCGCCTGTTATCCCAAGGAAAACAAAATTCCCCTGCAGCTGGAGACTCGAGAATAACATTCTACTTCCAAAAATACTTGAAAAGGCTACTAATACGACCGTTGCACAGATTTTTGTCGCACGTTATCGCGAATGGTCCAGAAAAATACGCGTCTATTCGCCTAACGATACGCGGGCAAAAGAGTTCATTTCAGTTTTTCCGCGCTGCAGTCGCCACTTTATTCCTCCCCCTCGTGTCTCCGCTGCACCTTTTTCAGTTTTTTTTTTTTGTTTCAGAAGAGGAAAACTCGACAAACTCACTTTGTACCGAGCGCACTCGCGTCGTTGGTAGCTTTGTTGTTGAAACTGAATCACGGGGAAATCGGGGGCGCAAATGAAGCGCCTCGTAGTTCTTTCTTTCGTTTCCTTTTTTTTTTATTTTAATATCGCTGAGTAGCGCGAATCGCGAGAAACAAAGGGCGACTTAACGATGCTGAAGCGTGGTACATTTCGTACGCTTGCAAAAGTAATTCTTTCCAATCTCACACAATGACTGTGGTGACCTGAAAAGTTTTTGGCTTCTGAGGATTTTGGAAATTTAGAAGCGTTTAAAAAAAGAAGCTACCTCTTGAAAAGTACAACCTAATCCACTGCTGCTTATTAATAGTTTCAAATTTATAATTTTGGCACTGGAAGTTCCTCAGGATTTTTTTTTAAAGATGCTAGTAGAACCTCTTAATGCTAAAATATGTTTCTACGGTTTTTAAAATTTTAAAAACAGTTTTGCAATGGTTTCAGTATTTTGACCGATTTCTTTAGACTTTTTTATACACTAATTAGTCTCTAATGATATAAATAGCTACATATACGTATGTGCATTGAATTAAATTCTCAAAACCATAGATTTCCATTACTCATAATACAGTTCATAATGAAATTCACACTACTTTATTTAAAAAAAAAAAAAATAAAAAATTCGCTTGCTCAATGTAGAAAGCACAGATATTTAACGTCGTCCTACACGAAGACATGAAATATTACTATTCAACAGTTTCGAAATTATAAGGCCCTTGATCTCCCAAAATTCCAGACTCTGAAATTCGAAAAATACTAATAACAATTTCTTCCTAAAAACCGGAGGAAAAAACTAGTACCCAATTTTACGAAATACCAACCAGCCTACAATTCATTTAAAGTCTCTCTCGCCCATAAAGTATAGATACTACCATTTCCCGATACGAAGAAATCAAACCTTACAACTCAACAATAAAAATACTTTAAACATCCAAAAGAAGCCCTTCCCTCAATGACCGCAAACTTTCGTAAAAAAAAAAAAAAACTCCATCCTCAGAGCACAATCGTCCCAAGAACAAGTAGCCACTGTGCTATTCATGCAGGAAGTTCCTCGACCGGAGGACAGGAGGGATCCACGGAGTTTGCAGATGTAACGCGATGTAAAGCAATTACAATCCAAGCCGCCAGGTTGTCTGGAGCCCCGACAAGACCGCGAACAGTTTGCGGGTGAGGAGCGGGGCAGGCACAGGCGACAATGACGCGAATTGGGGTTGAAAGCGTCGTTAATCCGGCATATCCTTCGGGCTGGCGGCGAAACAATCGCGGAAAATCTCCGGTCGGCCATTCGTTGACTGGAGACGGGACCCATCGGAGCGACCAGCGTTGATCTTAAGCGAATTAATTAACGAAAGCCCCCACGTTAGGCGCCGCTCTGCGCTTGAGGGGCTCGTTGTCGCCGAGGATCGATTCGATTCCACGTGCCGGAGGCTCGCCGAGGTTCCTCGAACCGTCGTCTCGATGGAATAATTCGTAATTGAATGTCGTTACCGTGGTTCGCGGGCCGCTCGGTCCTGTTTTCGTTCAGCACTGATCGATTGCCCCGCGACAGCATTCCCGCGATTCATCCCCGCTTCGTTGGATCTTTGTTTCGCGAGCATCGTGGCTTCGACGGGGGATCGTAATTGAATATTGTTACCGTGATCTGAAGGGTGCACAGTGTTTTCTTGGAGCAGTCCATTGTCCTCCGCTGGCATTCAACAAGTTCATCGGGAGCGTTATTTCAAGGAGGGTTCTGATGGTCGGGTTTCTTTGTCATACTTTTACGCGAGATTGGGTGGCTGCGTAGCTTTCACGAGAACCTGTGATGCACAGTGAGTCATCACGGAAGTCTATTGTTGAGGAGAGAAAGCTCCTGCATAGCCTTCGAAGACCCATAGAGGTGTCCTGCGCTTCGGCTGCCCCAGCTGGCGGGCACTTGGTCCGTCATTCCGCACTTCTTAGATTTGGGACTGATGTATAGTGCCTATACGAGCTATAGTGACTTAGGTGTGAAGTCACTCAGCGGGGTCCTTCCCGATACCCTGCTGGGTACTGGCCGCTAAACGTGCTCGCTCCTACTACCTCTTGCAGGGCTGCATTTAGAGAAGACTAAGGTCTTAAGGCCCCGGTTTTGGCCTGGTCTTAGGGCCTTAGGACCCCGGTTTTGTCCTGGTCTTAGGGCCTTAGGGCCCCGGTTTTGGCCTGGTCTTAGGGCCTTAGGGCCCCGGTTTTGGCCTGGTCTTAGGGTCTTAGGGCCTTAGGGCCCCGGTTTTGTCCTGGTCTTAGGGCCGAAAGGCCCCGGTTTTGTCCTGGTCTTAGGGCCTTAGGGCCCCGGTTTTATCCTGGTCTTAGGGCCTTAGGGCCTTAGGGCCCCGGTTTTGGCCTGGTCTTAGGGCCCCGATTTTGTCCTGGTCTTAGGGCCTCGGTTTTGTCCTGGTCTTAGGGCCTAAAGGCCCCGGTTTTGTCCTGGTCTTAGGGCCTTAGGGCCCCGGTTTTGTCCTGGTCTTAGGGCCTTAGGGCCCCGGTTTTGTCCTGGTCTTAGGGCCTTAGGGCCCCGGTTTTATCCTGGTCTTAGGGCCTAAGGGCCCCGGTTTTGTACTGGTCTTCTCTAAATACAGTCCTGCCAGAGGTATTAGGGAGCACGTTTAGCGGCCAGTACCCAGCAGGGTGTCGGCTAAGGCCCCACTGAGTGACTTCACACCTAAGTCACTATAGCTCGTATAGGCACTATACTCAGATGGCTTCGCCGGTCGCGTTTTCGCCGTCACCGATTCTCAGGATCCCCTTTCCTGTACTTTCTCCAGCAACCATTTTCACATTTCATTTTCACCCTCTTTTGACAAGTCACACCCCTAGGGGAGGCTCCGCAGTTTTCTTGTATGAAGTCAGTTTCCTTCGCGGCGGTAACCAACAGAACTCACAAATATAAGGTAAAAGACCCAATACGTGGACACGTCCCAGTAGCTGGACACTGGTGCAAATAATACTGATTAGTACATTTAATATTCGCTTTATCCAAAAAAGAACTATTTTATTCAATTATTCAAATATTTAGTAAAATATATTCATATATATATATATATATATATATATATATATATTTGGTATATTTGTAACACTTTCGTAAAAAAACAATTTATTCTCTTGAACTGTCCGCTTTACACTATTTTAGTATTGGATTTATCTGATTTGCTAAGCAGTCGATGTTACACACGAATACACATAACCTTAAAATTAGTCATTCAATAATAGATTCTTTGTACTCAAGTTTGTTTACTGATTTGAATAAATTACTTATACAGAAGAAATATGCAAAAAGAAAAAACTATTGTGTTGTTTTTTTTATTTAATTTCTCTAGAAAACATCCAAATTGCTGATGTTTCATTATGTGTCCATGTAATGGAACAGTAAAATCGGGACGCCGGGACATACTAGTTAAGCTGTCCAAGTATTGGGCCATTGTAAGGTCTATGAATTTTCAATATTTCACAAAATTATTCACTCCTACAATATGTGTTTTTTTTTTAATAATAAAGTACACACGATGCCCCATCTAATTGCAAAATCGTTTTTTATATAAATCGATTTGTATAACTGAAAAATTTTCAAATGTGTGTACGCCGTACCTTAAATGTCCAGGTATTGGGACATTTACCTTATAGACCTATAGAACTCAGCGATGTCTCAGTGTACAACATGGTTGTTACTCATAGTAAATACATTGTAAATAGTGTTATTGTTACAAGCGCGGTGTCTCGATTCGCTAAAACAACCTCCACATCTCATCATCCTTAGCACAGTGGACTCTTATGGTCCTAAAACACCATAGAGATAGTGACTTTGTGTCGTTGAGCTTTACAACCCCCAAAAAAGCGACGCGAAAAAGAGAACGAGATCGTACTGGGCAGCTGCCGAACCATAGATCGTTCCCAAACGCCGCCGGATGCCTACAATAATATGCACCCTATAAATAATAATAATAATAATTGAGGTCCTTGCAGCAACAGGGGTGCAGCTCCATCTTCACCAACTTGGAGTAAATTAGAGAAAACTGTTTATAAAATTATTGCTGTGACTTAACATTAAAAACAGAACACTAATTGGAAAATATATATTTTCACACTTGAGTTGATAAGTTTTTATTTCCATTGTTGGTGAGAAAATATTCTGTAATAAAAATATTCATACTAAACTTAGAATTTAACTTCTTTTTAATATCTTTTACAGTTCCGTAGATATTCACGATAATCTGAAAACTCGCCATTTCTTCGACAGGGTGTTTCCACCCTTAGGACCATTTTACTGCCGAATCCAAAAATAGTTGAGTTATTAACATTACTTGAGCTACATTTCTGCAAAGTTTCAGATGATTATGAATTTTCGAGTTTACGAACTTCCCTTGTGAGTTGAACAAAGGGGTGTCACATAGTAAACGTCACAAATTTCGAGCACAAACCACTCTCCTCCACACGAGCCCAAGTAACACTTCTGCACCCTAAATTCAAACCAGTAAGAACGTCCCTGTCTACCACTGTTTTCCACCCCGATGCTTCGAAATGGTGGTAAATATTTCGGGGCAAATCCTGCGAGGCTATTCCTCAAAAGAAGGCCCCCCTGAGCGCGTATCTCTTCGAGGGGGTGCGGCGTCGTCGCTTTGAAATTCATGAAGTCGAATGGCTTAACCGCGTAAGAAAGAAGTTTCGAGGGGGGGTTGGGAACATCGGGAGTCAAGTTCCCGCGAATCCTCGGCGACACCATGAAAAAAAGGGTCGAGGGGGCCGCGGAGAACGCACTGTTTGCGCGTGGCGCCCGACCTCGGGGGCTTCCTCGATATTTGAATATCCGCTTTTCGCGAAATTAAATGGGACCGCTGGCGGGGCGAGTTACTCGAAACGAGATTGCGGTCGCGGGGGGTGCCTCTTGTTCTCTCCTCGCGACTTCCGAAAGAAACTCGGCGGCCTCACTTACGCTGGAATTGAATCTGCGCGTTTGTTTTTGCTGGGGAATGCAGCTCCGGGACATTTCTGGGGGAAGCCTCCAAGTGTCTGATTTCTGTTCAGCGATTTTGGGAGAATAGCGAAATTGTGACATTTTAATGAAGTGGCGGTGGAATCTTTTTATTTGAATAGAAGGATTCTGGATGACTGTGGGGGATGATACTGATGGTGTGTTTGGGATTTATTAATTGGAGTATGGAAACTTGCGAAAATAAACACGAAGAGACTATTTAGTTAATTTGACCCTACGTGGTCACACCTTCTTATAATCACAAATTGGTCACATGGGGTTCACTGCACCCCAGCGTCATTTTTAACCGACTTCAAAAAGGAGGAGGTTATAGATTCGACCCGTTTCTTTTTTTTTTTTTTTTTTATGTTACCATTTTCGTATTTTTGAATCTTTTAACTTTTGAGTGATAATTGTACTGTGATAGTATTTTTCTAAAAATGTAAATTTTGATATGATGAAATTTGTAGTTGAAAATATAATTCTGGAAAGAGTAATTATTTTTTTTAAAATTCACGAAATTTCTAAATTTTAATATTAAGGTCTAAATTCATTTTGAACTCGTAAAATCGCGACTGTGGAACTGGACAATTGCCTGGGGTGCGATACACCAGTGTGACCACGCAGGGTTAATTAATCTTTTATTTAGTTTATTAATAAGATCGGTTTGCCCGTTTAGTTAGTCAAGTGTTTAGCCTCCGTACACTTTCAGAGAGCAATCAGAATCGTGGTTTAACTGTGGCATGATGAATACAGGGCCCATTTAGATCCACCCCGTGACATGTCAAGCTACTTATGCTACTTAGCACTTACTTTTTTAAGAAAATGTGGATTTTAGATCATAACAAGATCAATCTTCAGTATAAATGCTTATTCTAAGATGTCTATGAATGAGGATGTATCATGGGTCAAAATTGACCCCGTATCCGCCATGCGGTCAACTGCCAAGTTTATATTAAATTCAACTGTCTCATCTCAAAAAATCTAAAAACAATTTCAGATGTCATTTAAGTCAAAGATTTAGGAGCATAAGAGAATTGCAAGATCAGAACCTAACCTAAAACCGACACCCGCAGCAATATAAGGATTAAAGGGAAAATATTTCCTTTCAATAAACCTATTAGTAGTAGAGCTATTGTTTTTGCCCGGGTATCCGGGTACCCGGGTACTCGAGTACCCGGTGAGACCCCGGGTAGAAAAAAATTACTCGGGTACCCGGGTACCCGTAGGATACCCGACTACCCGGGTACCCGTGCAATACCCGGATACCCGGGTAGACAAAAATTACCCGGCTACCCGGGTAGACAAAAATTACCCGTGTGTCCATGAGATACCCGAGTAACTGAAGTGTGATGAGATAGTTGAGAATTTCGATTTGACAGCATATTCCGTTCATTACTGAGGTTAGCCGAAAATGATCGAAAGTCGAAAAACGATCGGCTGTCAAATCGAAATTCTCAACTATCTCATCACACTTCAGTTACTCGGGTATCTCATGGACACACGGGTAATTTTTGTCTACCCGGGTAGTCGGGTATCCTACGGGTACCCGGGTACCCGAGTAATTTTTTTCTACCCGGGGTCTCGCCGGGTACTCGAGTACCCGGGCGGGCGGGTAGTAAGAGCTCTAATTAGTAGTAGTCAAAAGAAAGTTTAAACTGTGAACGGTAAGAAAAATAAGGTATATAGTTCTATTAGAAAGAATTATGCCTTTAAATTTATATCCCATAGATTGGGAGGTTGCTAGGATTGGCCAGTGATGCCAACATAATACTTAAAGCAGTGATTCCCAACCTGTGGGTCGCCACGGTTTTTGTGTTGTTTTTAATATTAAGTTTGAATTATATTCTGAAATACCTGTTTCTAATGTGTTTTCTTTATCTTATTAAATTCACCTAATTCAAATAATAAGTTATATGAATATTGTAAAAGGGTATCGCGACTCAGAAACAGCTGGGGAACACTGACTTACGAGGGGAGGACGCGAATGGGACGAGCGATTTTTTAACGAAACAGGGCAGAAAATGTTGAGGCCGATGTGTATAAACAAATTCCAGAATATTAGCTGTGAATGGCCGGTCATTTTTATAAAAAATTATGAAGTCGTCGAATCGATTTTATACTTCATTAAATGGTAGATCTTGATGAAAGGAATACAAAACTCTTGTGTGTTATTGTCATATTATCAATAATTTAACCAGAACATGCAATTTTTGATTCGACGACTTCATAATTTTACTGTTTAAAGCCATTTTTTATAAAAATGGCCGGCCATTCACAGCTAATATTCTGGAATTTGTTTATACACGTCGGCCTCAACATTTTCTGCCCGGTTTCGTTAAAAAATCGCTCGTCCCATTCGCGTCCTCCCCTCGTTAGAGGCTTAGTAACACCATAGTATGAAGCTAGTTATGGAGACACTTAAAAACATCAGTGTTAAACTTTTCTTCAGCATCATTGTTGCTACCCTATACTTCCTTAAGGTAGTTCCTAATCAACTATGTTAGTCAAATTAGAATTGGGTAATGAACGATAAATATAAAGTAGTATGATACTATAGAAATAATAATATTAATTTTTACCATCATGTATATATATTTTAAATAGTTCAATGTTAATATAAATCAGGGACTTAATACCGGTATAATGCTCATACCGGTATTTCGCCAATACAGCTATACCGAAACCGATATCATACCGAAAAAGATAAATACCGAAACCGATATCATACCGAAAACAATCGGTTTTCGGAATTACCGGTAACCGAAATAAATACCGGTATTTTTTCGGTATTCTTCTCGGTGAACACCGAAACCTACCATGTTACTGAAAAGAATACCGAAAAAATACCGGTATTTATTTCGGTTACCGATAACTTTAGTTTTCGGTATTTATCTATTTCGGTATGATATCGGTTTCGGTATAGCGAAATACCGGTATGAGCGTTATACCGGTATTGAGTCTCAGACGAAGATACAACCGAAAAATACCGGTATAATACCGGTATTTTACGTACCGGTAGGAGTCCCTGATATAAATAATTGTAATACAGAAATAGAATATTAAATTGGTTAGCGTAGTGAATTGGAGCAGTAGATCTGACAACGTCGCATTCATTCGGAGCGCCTGTTATAACCAAAATGTCAGAAAAAATGTTCATATGAATTTGAATCGTCGTTCGTTATTTAAATGTCTAAACATATCGATTGCGCGACGTTGCCAAGTTGACTGCTCTACGTAGTTTCTAAAAAATTTGCACGTAAACCTATTTTTTATGGGCATTTCCGAAAAAACCATGTGGTCCATTTTGCAGAAATTAATAAATTCATTTCCTGACATTGCGATGTACTTTCGTGCCAATTTTGGTACACTTCTTGAATATAGAGTTCTCCTGTTTCGGAAGAAAAACTGAAACTATAACCCTCTTTTTGTCGACTTTGCCATATGCCACTGGGTTAAAATGCATCAACTTTAATTAACAATTTCTCGATAACTACCGTTAAGGAACTAGTTCTTGATCAGGCACTAATTTTTTATCAGTTCATGAAATAAATCGTTCTTTTGAGTTTATGTCAATAAATAATTGTTTGAAATAATTACTAACATAAAAATTGATAATTCAAAAATATATGTGTTGTCTGTGAAAGCAGTTAGTATTGTTAGTTTTAGATGATTAACCCTCTAACGCCCAGACCCTTGAATCCTTATTTTTTCAAAATTGTGACTGATACATATGTTGTATCTTGGTATTTTGAAATGAAAAATAGCGATTTTTTTTTTTTTTTTTTTTTTTTTTTTATAATAATCCACAATAATTTTTTGAAGCGAATGTTTGATTTTCTAAACCGAGAACATTGAAATCTACTTTACCATAATGAAAACTACGGATGGTTGCTAACAGAATTTAAACATAAAAATATAAAAACTTTTAAAATGAGTGTTGCACCGGTGCAACTCTGGGAGTTAGAGGGTTAAAAACTAGTTCCTAGTCACCTTATTATTCCATACCTTATAAGTATTTAAATTATATATTTATTTTCAACTTTTTAAAAATTTTCCTTGAAGTTTAAACATTAATTCAACTTTTAGTATAAAAAAGTCTATGGTTTAACGTTTCATTAGGTTAAAAATAAATATTAAAGCGGGAAACCTTCTAAACTGATCAGAAACTAGTTCCTTAACGGTACCTATGTGGTAAATCGATTTTAAACTTTGTACAAGGGTTTCGTGTATTCCAAATTAGTTTTGAACGAAATTTGAAAGAATTCTTGAATTTAAAAGATTATTCAGGAACTACCTTAATCTTCAATTTTAATAAAAAAAAAACAAGCACACATCCTTCACATTTCAGTCATCCTCTACTATGGAGTATATGTACTCCATTAAAGAACATAAACACGTTAACCGAGCCTGCAGAAGAGCAACATCCATCTTTCCTAGTCGCACCTTGCACAATTCTCCACTTTCACCAGGGAATTAAGATCACCAACGTCCCCCAGTGTTTCTTTTCCTTCTTCCTGTTCCTGCTTCTTCCCCTTGTTCCAAGCCGAGCGAGGCGGCCTTTAGGATTCCGCTGGCGACGTCAGACAGTAAAGGCATTATTTTACAGCGTCGTTCGTCCTTGCAGGATCCACAACAAGACACGACACGGCCAGCCAATCGGCTCCCTTCAACAGTTTTATCGTTCACTTTGAAGCGCGCAGGCTTTCATCGTGTTGCCACTTTTCTTCATTTCATTGCTCGGTCCCAGCCTCCGTCTTTGTTAACTTCCACCTGGGAGAAGGATCTCCATCTCTGCGCTCGTGAAAACTCCCCCGCAGAGTTTTGATTCTTCTTTTCTAAATATGATAGAAAGTGTACGAGACGAGCTCGCCCCTCCACGTTTTTCCGCCCCCAAACATTTCTTCCCCTTATCGCACGAGAAATAGAGCGAAATTGTTCGAACGTAGCTGAGGAATTAAATAATACTGCCTACCAAACAGAATAATAAATTGCAGTGTAATAATGTTTGATATTTTTGAATCTTTTAGAATTTGGAAGTTTTCAAAATGTTTCAATTTTTTGTGATCAACGCGTGTAATATTGCGGTAGGTTTTTAGTGTATCCCCTCTTTTTAACCAAAATGACGGTATTTTGAAATTACAAAAATGGGGGGAAAGAAAAAAAGCTTGATTTTTTAGTAGACTTTATACATTTTTCAGCCTTCAGAAATGTGAAATTCTTTTTCAAAGTGGTTTTTTGTCTTGCAACGAAATTTTACAATGCATCAGATTTCTGAAATTTGGGGAGAAAGCAAGGAAATTTAATGTCTCGGCAACTCAAAGTCGAGTGCTTTTATATAGATAGAAGCACTTCTTACGTGATTTCATTTTTTTTTATACAATTATTATCTCCTTTCTTTCGAACTAAAAGACTTTGTTTTTGCAAAATCGAGGTTGATTTTATGTCAACAAATTACCTAGGTCACTTTTCTGCTTAGGAAAAGTTAAACAAGTTATTAACCGGCGAATATTGAAAAACTTTCTTCGTCGGAAGTGGTTATTAATATGGTAACGATAATTACCCGCGGTGGCTCTTTTCGCGTTCCATTCACTTAACTTGCCAACTTTTATTTACTCGTGAACGTTATTGCACCCTATTAATCGCATGCATTAAAAAACACTTAACCAACATGAAATATGGTCGAAAGGTGATGTTTTAAAAATCAATATGTGACGTGAACAATTTACTTTTTCCCCTGTTTCATATAAAATAACCTTAGTTTTATTCTTTATACACGGTGTCCAAAAATTTAGTGAATAATTGTTCATTGAAAGTCGACTATACCAACTCTATACGACATTTATTATAAATTATCTATTGTTTGGAAGAAAATACTTTGAAACTTGAAGCTCTGTGTGTCTAATAGTAATCCTTAAGCCTCGTTTCCACGTGCAAAACGCACACTATAGAACACACCTCAAATATCAAAAGAAAGCATCATGAAAGTAGAAAGAAGTAAAAACACAAATTTTTATATAAGATACAATATTGAAATACCTTCGGCAAGTACCTCCACTACCAATTAAACTGAATCGAAGAGTCCTTGTAGAAAACACTGCAAGTGCCAAAAATCAAATTCTACACTGCGGTATTAAATTTTTTTTTTTTTTAATTTTGGCACTTACAGTGTTTTCTACAAGGTCTCTTGAATTAATGATGGAACTAAAACTGGACCTCCACTTCTCAAAACGACTAATGTCAAACACAATAACAAGCATCCAATCCCAGAAGAAAAGGCCAAAGAGGAAGGCTTCCAAGGAAGTTATCACGAACCAGAATTCCTACAACCAGATGAATATTTCGACAGGAAGTTTCGAGGGACAATATCGCCAGCTCTATTTCTACAGTATCACACAAGCTCCGAGGAACTTTATCGGTCGCTCTCGATACCTCGCACCTTCCCGTCTTCAGCCCCGACCTTTTTACAACCCGTTGACGGCTCGCGAAGAACTATAAACGACGACAATAAACGCGGCTCAGGTGGATGCTGCGCAGCATCCACCGTCAAATGAATCGAGCGATCCTGCCCTCGGCTAATTAGAGAACATTCCTCGCTCGTTAATCGACAATTATTCGCCCCTTCAGCCGTTCATCTGCCCAGTACTCGCGCCACTCTTTTCGATTACCTTTCTTTCCAGTGGACGAAAGGGGGCCCCTGTTCTTTATAATGAGAGGTGAGGGTCAAATATCGGGGAATAAAAAGAATGGGGACGTTAGGAATGATGGTTCTCTGAGTTTCTAACAGTGTTAGTGTTCGAATGTACACTGTGGTTCTAAAAAAATTGAAAATAAAAAAGACAAAGCATTTTATTGTTAGATGGCCTTTGGGACGAGTCAAAGTTGTGCTTGAAATTCAATTTCGAGGGTCTTGAGGGATAATAAATTTGTTATGGAGTAATTAGTTAGGGTTAAAAATATCAGTTAGGATTAATAAACTTCTGAAAAGTATATTTATAACTGGTGTCCTGGGTATTGCGATACCGAAAAACTTTTCCCAACGATGCAACTTTCTATTCCTTGCACATTGCCATTAGGACCATTGGGAGCAATAATGGACCAACCCTAGTAAGGTAAAAGTACCAATAACTGGACACCAATGACATTTATATTTTTACTAAGCTTCATAGAAAGTTTACAACAATATTGTTGGGAATATATGCTATTTTGCAACTTGATCTCTTATATAAAAAATTAAGAAAGCCCCTAGATGCAAAGTTGAATATATAAAACAGTCTTTAAATATCGGAGGTGGGTGCACTTGAATTCTGCGTAGATTTCTTAAGTAATTCTTAAGACAAATACAGTTAGTTGTTAAGGTGATAATAATCGTTACATAACGTTTTTCTGAGAAGAAAACGTATGTACAGAATCTCAAGAAGTTTCTTGTGACATACAAAACAAAACATTGATCGGTTAATGTTGATTTTAATTAAAAATATACGTGTTTATGTACCGGTACATAATAATCTTGTCCTTTACACGCTGTCCCAATAACTGACCAGCCGTCCAGGTGGTAGGCCTGTCAGCATTTTGAACGCTTAAGGAATGTCCCAATACCTGACCGCATTGTCCAACCGGTAAGGTGTCTGGGTTTTCTCAAATTTTTGTATATCGAAAGTGTAAGTACAAGTATATTGTACATAAATTAACAGTTTTTTTATTTCCAAGTTCTATTTTTAGTCAATTTCATGCTACACTTTCAACATAACCTAAAATTGTATTTGCTTTCTCCGCGCGCAAACCATTCACACAAACAGTAGTGGCGCTCTCTGCGCCGTGCTTTGCGCCATCTTCCCCATTGACCAGGTATTGGGACACCAAAAATGGGACGCTGGGACAAATCAGAATTCTATTGTCCATGTACTGGTACACATAGCTACTTGTGTTTTTACTCAATTTAATTAAAATTACGCACTGAAAACAAGTTTTTTAGTAGCTCATTTGATAGAAAGAAGTAACATTTATCTGAATATTGACACTTTTGTTAAAAAGAACGTTTATTTTTACTCCATTTTTAAGCTATACTACTTTGATATCCTTAAGTGTCCAGTTATTGGTACTTTTACCTTACTCAGTAAACGGAGAAATAGGCTATCTAAAAAATAGGGTCTCAACAGCATTTTGTTTCGCAGGCGTTGTTGCCAGTGCAGTTGCAATTTCTAGCTTTCGATACTATTCAAGAAGCGTAATTAATTTTCCATTTCATTTTAATAAGGTGTGCACACAGATGTCAGCTAGGGTGGTCCTTATTTTTCAACTTTAAAATTTGTATTGTCTCACCCTCTTAAAATCTTCTATTTGACAAAAAAAATATCTTTATGTTTTTTATTTGTAGGGTAGACCGGGGCGAATCGGATCACTTTGTGTTTGACGGTAAAATAGTAATAGTCAAACATTAAAAAAACTAATTTTTTATTACATATTCGTGATCAGTACACCTTTGGCTTCAACATTAATATATAAAACTTCAAACTAAACATAAAAATCTTTCATTTATAAACAAAAAACGAAAAAGTGAGAAATATCCGATTCACCCCGAACCTTGGGGCGAATCGGATAACCCATTCATTTCTGAAAAAAAAACTGAAATTTTCATAACAAAATCTTTTGAATCAACTTAAGCAAATCTAATTTAATGACAGTGGAGTCAAGTGACACTACTTAGCACACAGATCGGAACGATATTGCCGTTTTTTGCCGCCTCTATCAGTACAATTCTCGTGGCACCACTCTTCTCAGACAATCTTCTGAAAGTGGACGAATTAAGTTTTCACCACAGTAAATACAATGCCATCTTCTAAGAATTTATTTATTTTTTCGTCATTTCTTTAGATTTAATTTTTATCACAGCTTCCCTTATTTTTTTTTTTTTTTGACACCATGATCCCTGATGGCTCTTTTTTCGTACGTACGAAACATCTGTATATAAACAATTCTCATATTTATAATCATAAAAATACACAAATGAAAGAAAAGAGCGATCCGATTCGCCCCAAATAACGTGATCCGATTAGCCCCATATATAAGTATTTCAGACGGTGGAGATTACATAAACATATTATGATATAATAGTGTAAAATACATCAAACACTAAACTTGGACACCGTGCAAACTAATAACAATAAACACATTTGAATTTTCAAGCTTACTTTTTATTTTAATTACGAAATTGCAGATTACCTAGGTTAGATTCGGACAAAAATTGTAACGTTTGCACGCGTTCATCTCCCTGAAAACGTATGCCAGCTCTAAACAATGACTTAAAACAATTGATGGGCTATTACAGTAGGTGCGGGGGAGAGGGACGAGGTACTACGAACGATCGGAATGCTCATTTCTATCGCGATATAAGAAATATGGACCAAATTCTTATTTTGATCCGATTCGCCCTGTGATCCGATTCGCCCCGGTCTACCCTATATTTTGATGTATAAAGGTCGCTCAAGGAGTTTATATTTCGCATGTACCACAAGTTTGGCAACTGCGAATTTCTATAATTGGCACTCGTCAATTTTGATGAAACGGGGCCCATATTTATATACAGAATCCGAAACCTTGCTTTTATCCATTTTAATTTTAAAAGTTAATAAAATTATTTTGATCTTATTGCAACAATTTCTATCAATTTATACCAAAGTAGTTATATTTCATTGCCATTGAGCAACCTATAATCCTTAATATATTTTAACAAAATTTTACACGAAATTCTTTTAAACTATTTGGAAGCTTCCGAGAGGGTCAGAATAAAATTTCAAGAACTTTCATTTTTTACCACACATATAAGGACCACACTAATGTCAGCACAACATTTCAATGCAACAAGTGATTTTGTCATGCCCTCTGCTTTTAACTAGAAAAACATTAATTTTTCCATTAATAATTTCATATGATTACAGCCTATTGGAATACATTACTGCTACTAACTCAATGTCCCAAAAAATGTGGGTTAGTCCATTCTTTATCTCAATGCCTTGTGATTATGAAACACCTCGAACTTAGAAAACAACGAGACAGTGGAAACCTTCAGACGTAAATTTCTCACCACCTCCAATTTCCTCCAGCATCCTCAAATTTTCCTCCGCCTCATCATTCATCCAACTTCTACCAAAACCACCCTGCCTTCACTTCCGTGTTCTCCCCCAATAAGTTCGAAGGGGGTGCAGCCAGGAGACTCAAATTAATTACAAAATTTTACATGCCGCTCCAAAAATACTCAGCACGAGATAAAACGACGAGTGGAAGATATCGAAGGGGTGCAACGATATTGCAGCGCTTCCTCCCAGCGAGGTCATCTGGAATTGTGGTCGGTTTATCGAGGAAATGAAACTAAAAAGAGAAGAGGCCGGGGGGGAGAGGAGGTCTTAACAATCGAACGGACACAAAAAGACCGACGTCGAAGATTGCCTCTGATGACCAGAAATGGCCGTTACGGTTCTATTATACCCGTGTAGCCCCCGATACAATTTCGATTCCGCTACCAGCGGCGGATCCACTTTATTATTCCGCCACCGGGAAGACCGATGAAAACGGTCCCGAAGGAAAGCTCGAATGGGAAATTTAGTCAGCCGGATGCGATTAAGGCCGGGCCAGGCGCGGATGAAATTTAAAGCATCCTGTTTCTTGCAACCCCTTTGAGATATCGACTATGTATATATGCGTTATAGGGGTGGCTTTCCTGGGAAACAGTACGCGGACGCGGAGAACCTGGGGCGGGGAGTCGATGACCAATGCTGGATTCTTGGATGATAATCGAAGGGAGGGCGTTTTGAATGAATTGTGGGAAGAAATCAACTTCGAAGGGATGCGCAGGTGATTTAATTCTTTGGTACACAGTTAGTGGTGCGTGGAATGTGTAGATGTTAAGGTTTTTCGTTCGTTTAATTTTTTTTTGTATTTCTTTGCTCTCGCCTCCTAGAACGGTGCCATTTATTAAAACAATAGTCCCTGAAAAAGATTATTGCAATCGGACAACAGGGAAGGGTGCCGACCAGGCCTTGAAGTTTAGAACTCATCAATACTTTGGATTTAAAGAATTTCTCAAAAATGGTGAGCCCTAAGGTAAAAGTACCTATTATGGAACATTGTCCCTTTCATGGAACAGTTTCATCATTACTGTAATTTTAATATAGTTTTAGGGATTATTAGGAATTACAAAATTGTTTTCAATACATACGAATATTTAATTTTGTAGATAAATAAGAGTAAACATCATTCTCTCATGTAAAATATTAGAAAGAAATTGTAATATTAAACATGGTGCCAGCTCTGAGAAATTTGGCTAGTGGCCGAGTTAATACCGATAGGATTCGACGATTTATTTTTTAATTTTTTTTTTTTAATTTAAATCTTTATATAGCATGTGTAATAGATTGTAGGATGAATAATTCTACTCAGTTTCCGAATTTGAATAGAATTTTATTTATAAAATAGGTGTTCCAAATTGCGTACATAATATTTGTTCGCATGCCGTATTTATGGAACAGAAGAAAAGCGTGTTTCATAATTGGTACCCCTGTCACTCTAGCTGGTACATGTTTATGAAACACATGCGCGAATTCCGTTCAACGTAGTACGTTACTTATATGTTCGCGAAACACGTGCATTCATTTTTATAAGTTGTTTATACTTACATAAATAAGTAATTAAACACAATAAGTAAGTATTACTATTTTATAAAAAAAGTCAAAACCTAACCTCTAATCTGTAGTATGTAAAAATATAATTAATTTAATTTCATAATCAATACTTATTTACTGCATAATTTTTTATTTATAAGTAAAGAACTGACTTAAAATGGAAAGTGAAAATGAATGCAATTAAAAAAATAATAAAATCAGAAGTAGCATAATTTTTCAATATAACTAATTCAGTTCCCTATTTTATTTAAAATAAATAAAACACTTTTACAATTGCCTCTACAGTGTCCTGATTATTGTAAGTGCCCAATGTTACACCGTGTCCAAACTACATATCCCCGGTTTCCCAATCAATTTTTAAAAATTTAAAATTAAAATAATTGTCATAAATTTATACGTAATTTTTTAATTATTTGGTGCATGCTATGAATTAATTTCACTTTGTTCCTTTCATCTTTATATAATTAAAAATCTTAAAAACTAGAATCGAATAACAAAATAAATTTAAAGCAGTAGATTTATGCTTTTTCTTCTGTTTCATAATAGGGACATAATTTATGGAACAGCGGTACAGGTGCGGAAATACCGTTTCATAATAGGTACATACGAGTGCTATTAGTATTTTGTTAATAAAATAAATTTTATACATTAGATTAAGTTATAAAAAGTCATTTTTATTTCTAAAAGAACTAGCCCTTTGTATAGTTAAAAGATTTCTAACATTTTGTAAATTTATTAACTCGAATTTGACGAAAATTCTAATCTTTACGAAATTTCGTCCCATAATGGGTACTTTTACCTTATCGAAATTTCGTTCAAATAGTATTAAAAGAGCATTCAACTTTCTACAATTACGGTATATACAATTTTGTCGTGCTCCCAACCATTTCTTTGATAATAGCGTTTGAATATAGAGAAGTCCGCACTACGCGCGTGTATACGTCACGCCGTACAGGTGAGACGCGCGAAGTGCAGATCTCTCTATATTCAAACGCTATTATCTAAAAAATGGTTGGCACCCTTTCCTGTTGTCCGATTGCAATAATCTTTTTCAGGGACTATTTTTTTTATGGAATGAAACGATATTAGGGGATGAGAGCAAAAGAAATCGCAGGTTGAAAATAAGGGCCACCCCAATGCACACTACCAAGGCGATACATGATGAAGTACGCGCGAATAGAAAAGTAAAGTCGTAAATTATTGATAACGAATGATTGAAAAAGTTTGTAGCTTGCAAACAGACAATTTCCAACGGAAACTGTTACGTATGTATCTTGAGGGTGGCCCTCCTACCATCTTTTCAAATCTATCGTTTTGTGCTCCCCAGGGTCCACTGAATAAGGCGGGCCGAAATGGAAGAGAAACGAGAGTCTGGAAATGCAGTTCCTCCAAAATACCGATCGACTTTATGTCCGTTCGTAGTTCTTTCGCTGGCCGCATCACTATCGTAGCGATGCAACGGTGCATAATACGCGTATAACGTCTGATCGGTGATCGAAGCTATCCCCGAGGAATATTCCAAGTCTGCCTCCGTGAAGATTTATACCGGCCGATCCGTAAGGGAGTTATCACCCTCTTCGTTGCTCGTTTTTCAAAACGTCACAGTTCGTATTCCCGTCAAATCGTTTCTGGTTGTGAACTCGGTGGAATTGGAAATACAGTCCACAGTGAACTAATTAAGAAATTTAATTGCGAAACCGAAACCGTAATTGTGCTTTCTGGTTCATTTTCATTTTAAGTTTATAAAGAAGCCAAATTGGGAATAATTTAATGCACCTGTTCCAGCAGATTTCGTAAGGGTGGAAAACGGGGTAATGGCCCGGAAAGGAAAGATATCGTTGGGAATTTATTAAAAGCAAACTACTTAATGAATTTTTCTGAAACTTCAGGATTTTCTATTGGCTATTTCAGTTAAATGAATATCATTTCTGAAATTTATTTTAAGCAGATTTTTGACGAAACGGTTATTCTGAAATAAAAAACCAAGAAGTTTTAGAAACTATATGCGAATGGCTATGGCATGACGGGTTGGATTTTGAAAATTTTGGAAAATGACAAAATGACGGACCTCTGAAAAAAATGTGAATTGTGGTTCTAGTAAATTAACTTCTTTCGTTGAAAAAGAAATAGAAGCAAGAGACCAATCAAAAAAATCTCCCGGCGTGCCATAGCCATCGGCATATAGTTTCTAAAACATTTTGGTTTTTTGATTTTAGGAGCACCGTTTCGTCAGAAACCTGTCAGCCACAATTTTTGCAGCGCAAAGTTACTGGTCCTGTACAGCTTGTAACTCTGCTTTAAATAAATTTAAAAAAACAAATCCTGAAAGTTTCAAAAAGATTCATTAAGTAGTTTGCTTTTAATAAATTTCCAAAGATACCTTTCCTTTTCGCGCCATTACCCCGTTGTCCCTCCTTAAAAATATTTAATAAATGCAGTATATTTTGGGTTTACGTTTTGCGATATAATGCAAGCTGAATAATTTCACCAATCGGCAACAGTTTGACGAACCTGAGTGTCTGCTTAATAATATGGCACATCATATCACGTGACGTAGCCTCGAAAACGAAGTGAGAAAGGTTTTCTTATCTGTACGATATTTCACATATATTTCGAACAGAATAGAAACAGACACTCTTTCAACAAAACAGTATGCTATTTTTATAAAATAGAAATATTTTCTCAAAAGGACAAACCAAATATTATAATTTACCAAAATGTAGTACTAAAGAATTTCATCAATAACTGTTCCGTTAACAGCTGCCAGTTCCTCAATTCTCCAATCAGAACTACATTTCAAACCAAACCACAATACGATACAGTGAATTCACAAGGAACATCCAAACTAATACACCCCGGTTTTTATGAAACTTATTTTTAACCACATATAGAGGATACAGAAGCCAATCAGTGCAAGTCCATTAGCATTAAAACCGAGGAAAATGAAGTTTCTACAAATTAGTTGTAAAAAACTGACAATGCTAGTAAAGTTGCAAAAAACGATTTTCATTTTAAGATAGCATACAAATGAACCTAACTATAAAATAAACAAAAGAAAATCACTATGGTTTTTTAAAAGAAATCAGAATGGATAAAAAAATGGTGACTTCTGTGATTGGCACTGAAAGTTTTGACACTAAAGAGGTTTTTGAACTACGAAACTCGTTTTCAGGGAAAGTTCGACTTACACTGATTGGCTTCGGGACCCTCCATATAAGGTGCCGTCCTTAAATTACGTAAGGGTAATTTTGGAGATTTCTTACCACCTCCCTCCCGCGGTATAAGAATTCTTAAGATTCGATATTCCAACCCCTCCTTGCGTAATATTCTTTATATTGAATTTTTTTAGTTATTAAAATTCTTTTAAAGCTTTATATAATTCATTTAACTCGGACTCGGGAAATTTAAACTAATACTACTTTTCTTGAACACTAATGATTGAATTTGTATTTATTGAAAATTAGGTTAAATAGCCTTAAGTAATTTAAGGACGACCCCTAATGTCCCTAAAAGAAAATCAAAATAGATTTGTTTCATCCACTCAGTCGGTGAAATCGCTTATCGAAGTTCTGGAACGGAAAATTGTCACGCCCAATAACCCGAAAACAAACGGACCACTAGAAAAAGTTAAACACGAATCTCGATTTAATTGTCATTAAAAACAACCCCATCTAACGTTCATCGTAGACCAGTGAAAACGTTCGCTCGAGTTATCAGCGTGCAATCTTCCGCGGGGCGCTCGATTCCTCCATCCCTTGTCCGGCAAACAGATTCCGCTTTTCCCTCCCCTTGATATCCCTCCCCGAAAAACACAACGGCACGTCAGCCAACTTGCCACAAATCCTCCTTCCCCCTGTCCAGAGAACAATTTCGCGGAACGCAGCCGGCCGCAAATGGCCGAGTTTCGCGGCCACGATATCCCCGGAGTCGATCGACGGTAAAATCGAGCCATTGAGGGCCAGCTAGGAACCATTTTTCCATCCCCCCGGCCACATAATGGCAATTATATTGGCAGGAACGATCGAGGGTATTCCGGAAGCGGAAGGGACGTTCCCCGATTGTCCGGAAGCCGTTGAAGATTGCGCGTTTCTGTCGATTTTCGAGCGCGTCCCTGGGCCAGAGAACCAACCCCCGACCCCTACAAAACCAGCCATTGCTGTTATTTTGCCGCTACACTAGCGTGCAGACGCCTTCGACTACGTTGGACAGAGTGATTTCCTGTTATTTTGTACGTTTTCTTTTCCTTACTGATAATTGTTTTCTTTGTCATATCTTCAGTCACTGACATAGGCGAACTATTTTGTTTTATTCACATTTGTGACTATTGAGTTTGTTGTTAGGAAATTGTAGATTTGTGGTGTGAAATTTTTAAAAAAAGTTTTCTTCGTCAGGTATTTTTTTTTTTTTAACTTTTTTCAAAAATTTGTTAACGCAAGTTTGCAGCGCTTATTGTGCCATTAAACTTTTGTTTGAAACATTTTTCTCTGTCTGTTGTATTTTAGGAGTTACACACGAAAATGTGGGAGAGCCTATTTGATTTTGAGGTTAGTTTTCACGAATGAAGCATACCGTTGTTCTTGTCTCGAGTCACTTTATAAACCCGCAAAGTGTGTTGTAGTCGATGAGGGAGAGTTCGCGGTGTTCCCTTGCAAGTTTCGCTACGTTATTTCAAGCGCTAACGCATGCGCGCGTTTGAGAGTGTAGCGAGGTCCGTGCATGTGGACCCCGGTCTGAAACAGAATCTCTCAGCTGACGAACGCGAGGCCAATTTTCTCGCGGACCAGTGAGTATAAGTGTGTTTTAATATGCATATCGCGTTAAGCTAAAGTGAAGAAGAAAGGGAATAACAGCGGAGCGCGGAACATTAACTAAAAATAATTCTAGCGTCTAATGGATTAACTATCCTTGCCGTGACTCTTCCCAACTGACAACCGCTGGAGCAGAGACACTGTATCCCCACTAGGATGTTACTCAAAGGTCTTTATCACTAAAATATCACGCGCTTCAATTATAGTCTCAAAATAAATACGAATAAAATAATAATTGATTTACATGAAAACTGAACAACATTCTAAAGAGCCTTGCGTTACAAATCACAATGTTTTACAACTTAAGATTTATCCACGGCAGAATTTTTACAGTTCTGAATTTGCTAGATACCTCACAAGGGGTAGAATTCTCAAACTCTGCCTCGCGAAAAATAAAACACGGTCGAATCCTAATAAATTTTGGACACACTCAGACTTGGAAGGGAGGTTCGCCCCTCCGCATGCACCACACTCTCCTTTCCCCAGCATTCCCAAACGCATCGAAAAAAATCGCATGCAGTAGTGCTCGCGCCCAACCACTTCTGCACCCCCTTTCTGACCTTCCACGCGGCCCTCTAACCCCTCTTCCGACGATGCACCTCGGCAGCCTCAGTGAACCACCGCGACTGCCTTGAAATTGGATTGTTATTCTATTTTCGAAAGCAATTCTCAAGTGTTATCAAAAACTTTCCTCGCGCCACGTCTCGGTTCCTCCCTTTTCACCCTCGTTTGCGTCGCTCCTCTCTCCTCCTCCTCCCAGCTACCTCGAGCCCTACCACCCTCCCGCCTTCAGCTGTCCGCTGGTGGGTCTTTGATGTTTCTTTCACGCGTCCTGCGTGCCGCTTCTTTAATCGAGTCGGCGATTAGGCAAATGCCCTCGTCACATTATTCTCTCCCCCGCCCCCCCCCCCCCCCCGCCCTCGTTGCAGAGCGCCCCTAATTACGATGGCGATGAACTTTATTCGAGGGTCCTCTTATTTAAAGAATCGAAAGAAACCTCTTCCTCGACTGTCAGATTCGAACTGTAAAATTTCGCAAATTTCTCCGCCTCGAGGGGAAGCACGTTTCAGGGTGTCTTCAACGATAATCAACGACCACTCTTGCGAGCTTACACCCGTATCGTTTAAGCGAATTCCATCCGGCAATGAAGTGCACAAGGAAACGTTCCGTTCGTGTCGAGAACGCGATCTTCCGTTCGCGTCCAGAGCTTTCCGCTATTCGAAATTGGAAATAAGACAGGGAGCGGGGTAACGAGGGGCATTTCTGAAATCCCGGAGGGAACGTTGGATGTGCGCTTTGAAAAATGCGCGAGGTATTTTCGGGTAGTCGAGTGGAACTCGAAATGCGATAAATGCGCTGGGTGCTTCCCGTCTTTCCGTAACTGGAAGTAACTCCGCGGAGAAAAACAGACGGGAGGGGAATTAAATTCGAGGGACTTAGAAACAGTCCAGCACTGCCATCACCGTAATTAGTTTGTTACACGTTAATTAAAAACCGGCTTTCGCCATGTGAAACGACGAGATTTATGTAATACGTTTTAATGATGTTGGATAGTGTGAATAAGGGGTGGTTTTCTGTCGATTTCTGGGGAAGTTGTAAACAAGAATCTTGGAGAAAAATGATGAACTGAATGGGATAAAAAATATACTCAACTGAAACGACACTGCTCCAGGTATTAATAAATTATGTATTTTAAGGTTAGGTTGGAAATTTTTACTCAGTAATTTATCCATTGATAGCACAGTGAAGTTTTCAAGTGATTGCTTGGCACTCTAATATATAAATTCTAATAATATTAATATTTTCTAAATTGCAAATAATAGCCCTGTAAAGAAATTAGGTTAACCTTCTATCCGCCACAAGGAGGCGACATCTGTCGCCGTCCAGGGACATCATCCGCCATCTTGAGGCTATACGTAGACGCAACTAGGCGACCGAAAGTTTAATTAATTAATTCATGAGGTTACGTCAAGCGTAAAGTGATATTCGTGTACACTAATTAAAGGTGGAATTCATCAGCATCGCTCGCAGGCGATAAGTGACAGTCCAGCGGGGACATTTGTCTAAGGAAGGAATGTAAATGCCACCTGTCCCAATGCGATCGTAATGAGATGACTCTCGAATGACTCAACCGTCCGAGTGGAACTGAAGTACAGTGAAGTGTAACGCGATGACGCGTTGTCTATTTGAACAGCGAACGAATGACATCAACGTATGCTACGTGCAAAATGAAAGGGACCATTTTACCATTAAGAATATTGACCTTTTTTCAACGTGTTAGATACACAGAGTGTTCCAAGAATCTAGTATTATGAAACCAGCATTATTTATGGCGAAAAGGGGAGTAACAATGGACAATTGAAAAACGATAAATATTGTATTACTTTTCCTTTTAAAAATAATTTTCGTCCCAAAAAAATTAGTCTCTTAAGGACACACTATTGCAATTTATTGTAATTATACTAGGCATAACTAACCCTCTCCCCCTTGCACTGGTGATAGCCTAGAGCCGTTTCATTTGACAGGCAGGCACATCCTTTTTCAGAGTTGTTGATGGTTAGTGCAGAGTCAACAGATTCGTTTGCCAGCATACAATAAGTTTATTAACGATTCGTGTGACACAAGGTTTTGAAAAATGCCTCTTTAAGAGGGGAGGGCCATTTGGAGGGGCAGGGAGGGGTGAGTATTTGGTCACATTAATACTGCCCACCTTTAGGGATGGAGTGCAAAATCACTAACGGTGATTTATCACCGTGATCGCAGAATCACGATCACGGTCGTGATTTAACGTAAATCACGACGGTGATCGTGATTTTCTTACCTCGAGTTGTTCACTGTGAATAGTGTGATCTTTAATTCTTGATCATGATTGAATTATTTTTTATAAAATACTTCAATATAGCTTGTGTTATAGTCAAAATGTGTTAATTCAGCGAATATATAGGGCGGTATTTTCAGTCGGTACTTATTCTTAAGCAAATGCTTAAGCATGCTGCATCTTCTACTAACCTAGTAGCTAATAAAGGATGCCGAATGCTTAAGCATTTGCTTAAGGATAAGCAACGACCAGCAACGACTGAAAATACCGCCCATAGTATAAAATTCATAAATAGTCAATGTATGCACGCACTGATTTGATTGGCTAAAAGTATTCACATATACATTATACTTTTTAACTAAAGTGAATAAATATTCGTTAATTTAAATAGATCAAGAACGATAACATTGGTTCAAAGTGTACAACTGAAATTCTATAAGAACAGTGAGGACTTGAGAATGTTTCGAGAGAAATTAGAAATTGGGGTTATGTGGAAGCGTGCAAAGAGCAGTCATACTCTCCACCAATCAGAAGCGATCACTGTTCTGCCTGCACTAATCAGAAGCGATCACTGTTCTGCCTGCACCAATCAGAAGCGATCACGAAAATCACGGATCACTGTGAAAAATCACCGTGATTGGGAACGAACGTGATCGGATCGCTCGTGATTCACAAATCACGGTTCTAGCCATCACTACCCACCTTAGTTAAACCGTCCTATCTAGCATTTTTTCATTTTTTGAGATATGTTGAAATATTTGAAGTAGCACACGTCTTTTACCTTTTAAGTAATGTTAGAAAACTCTAAGTGCTTCGTAAAGATTTATAAACAGTCTAATGTATTTAACCTAACTTATTTCCAAATGGTTAAAATATCCTATCTAAAACAATTAATTAATTGGTACGTTAATAATACATTACCTACCGGTACACCTATTACAAAAAAAATATATTAGGCTGTTACGAAATAATGACAACATGTTTTAATGTGAATAAAGGAAAATAACTTCAGTTTTCTCGGTTGTTCCAAAATGCTAGATAGGACATTTTAACTAAAGAGGGCAGAATAGTAATTAAAATTCCGTTTGGTTTTTTCGTTTCTGTTCAGCGGTTCTGGTTTTAAAGTGTCAGTAACTTAAACAAATAATCTTACAAGGGAAGATCCCGAACCCGGAAATTCAAATAATTCTGATACTTCGTGAATATTTAGAGGATTTCCTCCTGATTACAACGCAATTTTTGTTTGCTGCCCAAATTCACTCTAAGGGGTGGAATTAACCTCCGAAAATCCGGTTATTTTCCAATTTTCTGTTATAACTAGTGAACTGTATAATATTTTTTTACCAAATGATAGATCTAATTAAAAGCACTAACTTTTGTCTGGAAGCTTTTTTTCTACCTCTTACAGTTCGCGAGTTATAACAGAAAATCGGAAAATAGCCGAATTTTCAGGTGTTAATTTCACCCCCTTCGAGTGAATTTTGGGCGGCAAACAAAAATTGCGCTGCAATCAGGAGAAAATCCTCTACACATTCACGAAGTTTCAGAATTTTTTGAATCTCCAACATCCCGGATCTTCAAAATGCATCAACAGATAAGTGTCATCGCGTAATGATGTATAATCACGTAATGCAGTAGCTACGGGCGTGGAACTACAGAGAAGTCTGAAACGATAAAACTTCCTCTACACCGCTTCCAGTCGCAGTAATTTTCTTAACGAGCTGATAGAAACGCTTCTCCGATGTAATATCGAAAGTGTCTCTCCTTGCAGTACAAGTGGAAAATGTTTCCCTCTGCAGAATGTTTTCTTTGCTCGGAGGGTAAACAACGGGACCAGCAATATTCAGAATTAAATTCCAACGACCTGGTTGCGAGCGGTCGCTTGCCAATGACTCAAGGAATTCAGTTTCAATTTATTTCGCATTACGTACTTTGTGACCTGTTTAGTAGCAGGAATGAAAATATTGTCTTCTCTGCGTTGCAATTAACGATACACAGAAATGAAAATACGAGAAGCAGGTAGAAGAATGTTATAAACAAGATTCAGCCTACCGGTGGTTATTGGAATATTTAACCTTCTACAACGCCATGTGGCCAGTAAAGTAACCAGACGTCCTGCATTTGTGTCGTTTGTCCCGGATTGGACATGTAATTTATTTAACATTTTCGCAGTGGCGCAAAGTTAATTTTGTTTTAAGTTATCAGCAGTTTAAGTTATTATCTTTATTATATAATTATATACACTAAGAAAATGGTATTCTCACGGATGTGTTGTTTCTTTTTTTTTTACACGTTCCGCATTCCAAGATAAAACATCTGGCCACTTTACTTCGAGGTAACACATCATATTGTTGGGTTATTTATTCACAGAGCACACATACACTACGACAATAAAGTAATCTTAATCTATGAAATAGTGAAATAAATCGTCGAAAATCGACGATGCCAACCTCGTCGTGAGACGCGACCGAAGAAGAGAAGAACAATGCACGCTAGACGGAGTAACAGACACGTGTTCGTCGCACGCAGGGACCCCAGCGCCGCCATCGGGCGCAGGCACGCACTATCCCTGCACGCGGTGCGTAAATCGAGCGGGAATTTCAAAGTGGCACGGGAGGAATTATCCAAATACCAAGTCCAACGCGTATTATTTGTGTTTTATATTGCAGTGGCTAATTCGCAAAAGGTGTCATATTTAACCATTATAACATTGGAATCAGAAATATTTATTATACAATAAAATGTTTACGAAATGAAATTGAAGTTAAATAACCTGTTTTATATGCAATTTTTTTTTTTTTTTTTTGTAATTTGTTTATTGAAGGACATAACAAAATAAAAAATATATATGTCTAGTACAATCTTTGGTATCAAAAACATATAAAAACTACCATTGCATCACTTGGTCAGCTAATTGCTCAGCGCCTCCGAGTCTCTTAGCCTATCAGTCTCTGTTACTTGACTATTTATTGCAACTTTAAGTAGGATTAAAATATAACAATACGTTAAAGGAAACTCTTCGTACTACCGCAACGAACGTAGGAACGCGGGGAGAAAAATGTCCCTAAAAACCCCTTGTTTTATATGCAATCTACAATGTCTACCAGGGTCCTAAACATTTCGGTTACAGAGGGTTAAATAAAATTCCAAGCTCTTGAAGCGACATTTACATACGTTACTTGTGCAAAATGCCGGATTTTTATTTCGGTAAAATTCCCTAGACCCCGAAAAATCGTTCGCTCGGTCCTTTAAGCCAGACATGGCGTAGAATTCTTGGTATTTTATTTCTGTCCTTTTTGCCGGTGAACAAGAATTCAATTTCTCAGATATTCCCTCCCCTCAGCTTTCCTGGGATTTTATTGAATGAATTCTTAAAGTGGAATGCTTCGGGGACTCGTTGAGGTTCTCCGGCTTTCTTCTCTTGATCTAGTTCGGTCATTCTAAAGATTCTACTGTTCGTGGTTATCAATCCTATTCGAAGTACTCATGTCCACGCAAGTTTCGGTATAGCACTTCGTCAATTTGCATTGGAATAAATTATATCTAAGATGCAAATTCGCCAATACTGAAATTACTGCAGTTGAAGAATACCAAACAACAGAATAAATTACCAATAAATTTCAGTTTCAATGCAGAGCTTTAGACTTAATTTAAAAAACAAATTTGCGATAAAAGTGGATGCTTCCGAAACTCTGCGTGTAGATTTAATATAAATAAACAAGAAATATTTGGCAGCTCGGAAATTTAAACAAATTTCAAACTTTGCAGAAATGTAGCTCAAGTGATGCTAATACAACGTCATCATTATTTCTTTTGGCAATGAAGCGGCCCTAGGGTTGAAAACACCCCCTCAAAGAAATCGTAAGTTCTCATATTATCATAAAATCGTAAAAGATATCCAATAGAAATTTAATTCAAAGTTGTGTGGTTCTTAAAATCCTATAATATGGAGATACAGAATTTTCGAAAAAAAAGTTTTTTTTTCAAAATTCTTTGTTTCAAAAATTATTTTTTTTTTCAAAAATTTATTTATCATCGCATTGTAGAATATTAAAAACCATAAAACTTAGCCACGTTTTACCGCGCTCACGTACGAATGCACACATAGATCCGGGGTCCAAAAAAATACAAACTTTGAACTCGATTTTCTCCAGAACTTTTAGGTGCAGCTCTCTACGCGTTTACCACATTATTATACACGGTGTGCGCTACCTATATGCAAAATTTAAGCCAAATCGGTGACCCCAACTTCGTTCGCACTCCTAATCAGCTAAAATCATCATAGGGTTAACCTCGAACCGAAGAGACAACCGTTTGAAGAGAGGAGCCAGAAGCTGACAAGTGTCTGAACCCAGCGAGCATATCCTGTCGTCGGGACGTCAAATAAACCGGATCGTCGGGCTTGTTAGCCCACAAACGTTAAAGGAGCCACGAGTTACTCCATTTCCTCCCAAGCAGACTACCGACCCTCTTTCCTGGTGTCCCTGGGGCGACGGATGAGCTAAGTAATTCCATTCGAAGACTCGGAAGGAAAACTCTCCTATTTCTTCCTTTTTCCTTTCCCTCCGCCATCCGATATCCCTCGCCCCTTCGTTCTCGCCCCTTCCTCATTGCTTCGTCTCGTTCTAGCTCTGGACCCCGCTCCGCAGTCCCCAGTTCTTCCCCGCGCCTTTGGTTTTCCTTCGCTTTGACACTCGACTCCTCTTTGTTGATACTTGCTCTGGCGACCAATTTGTCAGCAACACTCGAAACTGATTCCGCTCGTTTCTTCTTTGGCACTTCGGTTTTAGGTCTTGCGTGTCTGCTGCTAGGTGGAAGGTTCTGACACATGGCTAGCTTTGCTTGGAGCCAGCTACAGGTACTCATAGACGGTTGATGAATGGTTCAGGGTTCCGTTTGAAAATTTTATGCTAAATTATAGAATTAATCTTCACAGATAGCTCTGGGATGTAGAGATGCGCCTAAGCATACAATCTTTTGCCGGATTATCTCAAAGCTGATGAATATGCTTATGCGATAAGATCTAAGATACTAAGCTTTCACGAAGCCTACTCAATAGTATTCACCACTGAGCTTATTTTCTGTTTGCCAGTACTCAAATGCTCAGGCAATCCTCATTCCCAGACGTGGGTATGTCCCACCTCAACTCGCTTATTAGGATCTCAGCTCTCCACCCAGGATTTCATTCAACATTTTAATCAGACCCGACCCGTCTTTCGAATTTACTATTCCAAGCCGCATCCCTCTCGATCGATCACCACTCGCCACAGTACGGGAATCGTTAAGAACAATCGACGAAGACGGACGCGTTCGATGGTCGATAAAAAAAACAGAGGATTGACGCTCATTGTTTACAAGGAAGCCAGCAAGTAAGAGACAATGCATCGTCCCTCTCTTGTTCGTTTTTTCGACGCTGAATTTCCGGGTCACCTGACACGAAGCAGTCCAGTCTGCTGTGTCCAGCACGCAACAATTGGGTTCGTTCTAATTCCCAGAAGAATAATTAAAGTCCGCGATTGGGTCGCCATTGTCCTCCCGTGACGCCGCAACGTCAGGCTACAGAGGGCGCTCCTGTAAACGCGGTGCAAACAGGCAAAATTCGCGGTTCAGTTAAGTCCTTTCTCTCTTAGCTAGCTCGAGAAGACAATTAAGGGGCAATTAAAAAGGTTTCCTTTGCGTTCTGGTCATTCAGTAGATATCGAAAGGAAACATTTCTTCTTAATTAGATTGGTGTTCCGTGAAAATGGAATTTCAATCGGGAAGAACCAATGCGGGGGACGGAAGGTTGGAAACACTCCCGTAATGATCGAAGATGAGTGGATTTCATAGTAAGACACTGTCCTTCGTTTCGCGAAAAGTTAAGTAGCTCTATTTGTTTTATTAATCAATGTTAGTCCGCCGGATGATTTTCCAGGTGGAGGAGTACCATCGCGAATGGTATCGGGCTTTGCAATTTTACAGAATACAGACTCTGCGCTTTGACTTTATTTTGCTACAGATGTTAACCTGGCAAGTACATGGTACATTCCTATAGATTATCTACTGACGCCTTGATGTGAAGGATTTTGTTGAAACTGAGACACCGTGTAGTCCACGTGAAATTAGGCGGGCTTTTAGTCATCGTTTTGCTGGCCTCGAATTTCTTTGAGAAATATAGAATGTCGAAATTTGGAAATGTGCATCTCAATGAACACTTAACTTGGATAAAGAAAATCAATAATTTTACATGCCGAGAAATCCGTCCTCCCGTGGCGGTGTTTTCAAAAAAGCTGTTTTCGACGACGGGCTCTGTCGCCGCCATTCTGTATGAAAATGACAATAAAAAAAATTGTTCTTCGTACTTCAATATGTGTTGAATAAACCCTCTGAAAAGAAATTCTATTCCGTTCGTGATACTCCCAAAATAAATTGTCAAATTTAGGTCTTTCTTTCTGCCTCTAGAGTGGTTTTACCCCTTAAGACATGTTAGTCAGGCAAAACAGTCTTATAGTTGTCTTTTTGTCTTTTTGTTGTGCCCATTGCCAGGCTCGGCTGCAACCATTTTTGTGCCCCTGGCGAACTTGCCAAATTGCGCCCCCCATTAATAATATATTTATTTGAGTTTTTCATGACCTTACTCTGAATGTTTATTCGTAGCTTAAAACATTTATAGTACAACTTGTAATATTTAATTTAAAACTTTATTTTAAAAAATGCCAACAATGGAAATACCATTTTGTGCCCCTTTTCAAAACGCCCTAGGCGGCTGCCTAATTTCGCATACCGGGACTCCTATATAGCAAGGATTATCCTAACCCGCCAATCCTCGTTTACGATAAATAGTTACACTCCACAAAAATACCTATTTTTCTTTTCCAGATAGACCAGTTTTTGACCAAATTTTTGACAAAAAAAGCTCGCGAAGAACTCAAATTCCCGCGCTACAATTTCCTCAGAGTCTGCGACCCCCTCTCCCGCTCGCCACGCCCATAAAAAGTTCATCGTCCCGGCGAAATAAAATAAAATGAAATAAAAAGAACTGCCATCTATCGGCCGTATTTCCCGTGTCTGGAGGCGCGACCGCGTGCATCGGTCCGCGCGAAGACGTACGAGCGTCGAGTGGCGCGTAAATCAAATTCCAGGGTCCCCGGGTGCGTCCGGTGCACTTCGTTGCGCGGCAACACAAACGTGAAAATACGTTACGGGCCGATATAAATACGCCAAATAAAATATCGCGAAGAATGGCAGCGCGTTGCGGAGTGCTCGCTGCGGCTCGCTCCCGCGGGTGCCGTTTCCCAATGGCCCCGCGCCCGTCGGCCGCTCCTACTCGTCTAAATTGAATCAACGCCCCGCGCCCGCCATTTCGCCACCGACGACTATTGGATTTTAATTCCATTCGCAGCCTCCGACCGAGCGGCATCAATTATTTTCGGGAAACAACCGCCCCGTTACGTTCCTGCCACCTCGGCGGCGTCTTCTGAAGACTTCGCCGCGCGTCACTTCGGGTTCACCGTTGGGGTATTCCGATGCTCGACGTGCCGGTGTTTTCTGGATCGAATCCTATTGTTCAGAGTCCGTGGATGGCCCGGTTTGATTGTAGGGTAGATTTCTTTGTGGCAGTACTTTTGTTGCGGAGGTAGCTTCAGCGGGAATGGAACGATTTAGCTGCAGGTACGTGGAGTTCTTTAGTTCGGTGGTAGATTGTGATTAATGTTTTTAGCTAATGTGAAATACCGTGTGGAGATTTTATGTATTTGGATATCCAATGAAAAGTCCTATATTAAAATAGAATTCTATATAAAAATCTCGGGAACAGATAGTAGAAAAGGAAATGGATGACGCTACGGGATAGAGTAAGACCGAAATCAAGAGTAACGCGAAAGAGAGCTATGAATGTTTAAAATTTTGGATCAGTAACGCCTGAGACCAGGGACTTAATACCGGTATAATGCTCATACCGGTATTTCGCCAATACAGCTATACCGAAACCGATATCATACCGAAACAGATAAATACCGAAACCGATATCATACCGAAAAAGATAAATACCGAAAACAATCGGTTTTCGGAATTACCGGTAACCGAAATAAATACCGGTATTTTTTCGGTACTCTTCTCGGTGAACACCGAAACCTACCATGTTACTGAAAAGAATACCGAAAAAATACCGGTATTTATTTCGGTTACCGGTAACCTTTTGTTTTCGGTATTTATCTATTTCGGTATGATATCGGTTTCGGTATAGCGAAATACCGGTATGAGCGTTATACCGGTATTGAGTCTCAGACGAAGATACAACCGAAAAATACCGGTATAATACCGGTATTTTACGTACCGGTAGGAGTCCCTGCCTGAGACACGGCAATTCGGCGATTGACGACTCGTATTGCCTAACCAGAAGGATCCTCGTACAGTCACTGTAAAAAACTACGATGCGTGAGGTAGCAGCTGATGGCAAAGAGTGCAGCTTCTACAAAGAAATACAGTAAATACTCGTTAGGAGCCCGTCGAAAGGGGCTGGCGGCGGGCTGCTAACGCGACTGGACGCTATTCCGCGCGGCCACTGACGCGAGTGAGAAAACCCAATGAGCGAGCGAGAGGAAACGAAAGCCGACGGCAACTTCGTGTCGACTCGTTCCTTTCCTCTCGCTCGCTCATTGGGTTTTCTCACTCTCCTCCGAAGGATTCCAAGAAATGGTGGGGATAGTCGCCGGGCTCCTAACGCGTGGTAAAAACGGGCTCCAAACGAGGATTTACTGTAGTGATAAATGCGTCGGAGTTTTTTAACGGGGACTGTACGAACAGCTGATCGCCGAATTGCCGTGTTTCAGGCGTTTTTTAACCGAATTTTCAAACATTAATATATTCCTAAACAAGGAAGCTCTCATTGTAATTTCGTTACTGTTGACATTGGTCTACTTTTGTCAGTAGAATCACCCATTTCAGTTTCTACCATCTGTTGCCGAGCAACCTGTATATCTGTGGTTGTAAGGAAAAACGCCGCATGTCACATGTTTTCACTTTCGAGATATTGCCGTTGAAAGATCTAAATACCAATTCTTCTTATTAGCAATGTTTCCTTGTTTTCTTCTTACGATATAAACGTATATTTCCTGCACTTTGCATAATATTCAATATTCGTATAATTAACGTAAATAATAATAAACAAAATAGTAATAATTTACATACACTTTAGGCAGAACGACACAAGTCCACTGGACTTGTGTTGTTCTGCTTGACCGTGTCGCAGTTAAGTAGTTTTTCCAAAACAAAATATAAACATTCACACGTCTAAAGCATTAGTGCGTTCCCGTTCAGTAAATGTGTTAAAGTTTAATAAACACGTTCATTAAAATTTAACTATAGTTACCACAGTTGAAAATGGATCTCGTTGCCCAGTATTCCTCAGATACGGATTTAACGGATACAGATCAATTTTTTGAAGGTAGGTACATTATAATTATTGCCCACTAAACTAAATAATATATCTTCACATCGTACATAATCTCAATGTGTGTTAAATATGAATATTTTATCTGCAAACAAAAATTAAATGTTTATGGAATTACGATACAGGGTAAAGGACCAAATTATACTGACACTTTAAGCGTTGACTCTGACATTATCTTATAGTTTTGTACTTATAGACTAAATGTATATGTTGCTCTTGTTATTTATTATTGTTTAATACGTTTACTTGATGAAAAAAATTTGGTGGATCTTAAAACTTTGATTTTTACGTATAAATTCATCAATATTTCATAGTGTGCTGTTTCTAGTAAAATAAAAATATGAAATATAATTTTGCTCATATTATTTTACACAAAATACGTTATAGTATATGCAGATAAATAAAAATAGAAAATAAAAAGCGATCACGAAGGAAAGATACGTCGTATTGTGCAAATTTTGTGGACTTACGTTGTTTTGCCAAATGCGTATTAATTGAATATTGGACTTCGGTTAAATTGCATTATTTTTTCAACGTATAAAATTCGTTTTTATGCATTTTTTTCTGATAAAAACATACATCCAATATTCTACAGTTGAATTAATGCATAAACTCAAATTTTTTGAAATTGTGACATGGGTCGTTTTTCCTTACAACCACAGATATACTTGGGAAAACAAAGGAAAGTCCTACAAAATCATACCTATACAGGACCAATTGAGTTCAACGTGTACGTACAGTTTACTCCGAAATCAATCCCATCATGTATGAGAATTTAATGGTATCAGCCATGAATAGCTGATGTGCCAATCAAAGTGTTAACTCCAGCCTCATCAAACTATAAATTGCCGTATTGTATTACAAATTAGAGGAGCAACACGTGTTAATGCAGTCAAGTGCCACCTAATGAACCATTATTTAGAACTGTTGCCTGCAACAGT
The DNA here is from genome assembly GCA_963932275.1 of Andrena praecox. Lineage (NCBI taxonomy): Eukaryota > Metazoa > Arthropoda > Insecta > Hymenoptera > Andrenidae > Andrena > Andrena praecox. Next base: position 36,922,097 of record OZ010728.1, read on the forward strand.
ACTTAATTTTGAATCAACGTAATATGTAGTGTATTCATCTATCATTAGCGACTTCACGGAAATTGAAGGTGTATAGTCGGAATTAATTGCAGTACAGTGGTTAGTCCTGATGTTTCTTGCGTAGTCAGAGGTAATTTTTAATTTCTCCCTTCAGAATTGTCCCATATTTTGTGGGAATTTCGTGGTTTAATGCTTTTCGTCCCAAATCAAGGAAATAGCATGTACAGGGTGTTAAAAAAGTGATGGTCACTGTTTTCAGGGGTGAATATACCCCTGCATCAGTGGAGATTTGTAAAAAAGAAGTTGCCGTAAAATCGGTTACAACATTGAAAATAATGGTTAATTTTTTTTTTTAGCATTTTTATCTATGCCAAAACCTTATGAATTTGTTTACAAATCTCCACCGATTCAGGGGTCTACATTCACCCTTGAAAGCAGTGATCATAACTTTTTTAACAACCTGTAGAGCTACCCAAGAACTTCGATCATCAATACTCATCCATAGTTGTTGATTCTGACTTACCAGTAGAAGCAGCATTCAACGATCGACACTCGAAAGTGATTTAGAAAAATTCTCAGTGCTTACCTGCAACCAAAAAAAGGGAATAAACTTTTAAAACGGATTGTCACATTTCTGAGTTCACGCTAATAAAATTGCATGATTTATATGAATTGTGTATTATTACTAAATCCTTTAACATTCATAGGTACACTAATTAGTACACCGCAATATCGTTCAAATATATTTAGGAAGAAATATATATATATATATATAGCAAGTTTGCTTACAAGCGAAGGACCCCAATTGGTCGACTTCGATTTTAATGACCTTTTGCACTTTGATACTATATAGGTCTTTAATGATATGAGTAAAATATTAAATATAGTTATTTGTTAAGTTATTATATATATATATATGTAAAAAGTCAGTATCTGTTGAACTTAATTTTTCGTTCTTCTGAAAATCGTTTCGCAAAATTAAGTTCAACAGATACTGACTTTTTACATATATATATAGGGTGCACCAAAATCGTTCTTCTGAAAATCGTTTCGCAAAATTAAGTTCAACAGATACTGACTTTTTACATATATATATATATATATATATATATATATATATATATATAATAACTTAACAAATAACTATATTTAATATTTTACTCATATCATTAAAGACCTATATATATATATATATATATATATATATATATATATATATATAGGGTGCACCAAAATCGTTTCGCAAAATTAAGTTCAACAGATACTGTCTTTTTACATATATATATAATAACTTAACAAATAACTACATTTAATATTTTACTCATATCATTAAAGACCTATATAGTATCAAAGTGCAAAATGTCATTAAACTCGAAGTCGACCAATTGGGGTCCTTCCCTTATAAGCAAACTTGCTCCATATGGCAACTTGACTTCCCTCCAACTGAAGCTTCCGATACAAAGCAAAAGGAAATTACAACTTTGAAAGTCCAGATATATATATATATAAGAAAAAAATTATTTTCGAATTTTTCCCACAAGCTTAGCAGTTCCACAGAATCACTAACTGGCACGATCCAAAGTCCCATATAGTTGCAATGCCGCAACTCATCTCGCGCATATTCGCACCCGTCGACGGTTTATCAATATTCGCCACCAGCGGCGCCACTAGTCAATTCCTTCCGACGATCCAGCTCCCGCGGCTCGGCGAAACGCGAGTTTTAAATTAATCATCGGCGAAGAGAGAATTTCCTCCCCACCCACGCCCGGTCTGTGTTTTTCTAACCCCCCCCCCCAGAGCGTTTTTAGCACACGAAACGGGGTGGCCGCGTGCGAAAGGGAAACAAAGCTGGGCGGGGGCAGGCAGTGTGTACTCTGGATGGACGGCCGGGGAAGCTCGTATAAATATGGAAATTTCGTAAATCGAGTTACCGCTGGCGAAGTGTCGCCGAGTTTTTCCAAGGCAACGCCATTTTCCCAATTCGCCGACGTTTCTGCGGCGCAATTAACTGTTCGTTCGGCTCCTTCGATCCATTATAACGATCGTCGATGGAGATTCGACCTGTGCCGGCACACGAGAATTTTCACGGGGCGGGGAATTGTTTAACGAACCTCTAGAGGAACGGAGCAGCTCGTGAAAAATTGTTTTTCGATGCCCGCCGACGGCGTCGGTTCCCCGTTTTCATCCCCTCGCTACCGCCATCACTGGCTTCGGCATAGACGGATTTCGGAATCGACCTTGAAACTTTTGAGTTTTTTTTTTTTTTTTGGATCCACTGAATTTGCTGTCAGTTAGGGTAAGTTTCTGCTGGAAGTTCATGCTTGAGTCGGTTGAGCTTGGATGGAGGGATGATTTTTTAAGAGGTTGACTTCTTGGGCCTTTGAGAACCCATGTTTGCATTTCAATTTTTGCAGATTCGATTGTGTACGTTCGCAGTAATTATGGGAGAGAATTAAAGATCTTTTTAGAAATATCTGCATTCTTCTGTTTCTGATGAGGGGGGAAGGGGTAGGTGTTTAGGGTTGAAAGTAGAAAGGGAAACGGAAAATGGGAAAAATGAAGGAAGTATACGCGTAAAGGACTTTTAAATTAAAAAGGGATAGGTGGCATATCGTTTGTTATCCCTCGGTTGTCACACTGTGTCAAATGACCCACAAGTTGACTTTGAGGTAAAATATCTTTGAGGCATCATTGAAAATACTACTACTGTTAAAAAATGCTAATACCTTCTTAAACGTTAATTTTCAACGATGAACATATATTCCACAATGCTGAAATTTTATATTCCAATTTTTGCGACTTAATTTAACAGGTGACTTTTAAACAGCAGCAGATTGAAAAGATGGGTGTGACAACCGAGGGTTAATATTACACTGCAATGTCTCAAATTCTGGTTTTAAAATTGAATAAAGACACCTATATCTATGATAATGTACAGGATGTTAAAACAGTAGTGGTCACTGTTTCCAGGGGTGAATCTACACCTCTGGATCGGTGGTCATTTGTAAAAAAATACTGCAAATTTGTTTATAAGTAAACACAAGAAAAATTGGAAATTCCTGCTCTTCAAAAAATACCTTTTGAAGACTACAAAAATCAATATGTTTATATAATAATGCTTCCTTCCTTTTACTTTCCTCTATAGTTTTTAGTGTAACATAAGAACCTACACGGTTAATATTTCCTTCTTAACCCTCTAACTCCCAGAGTTGCACCGGTGCAACACTCATTTTAAAAGTTTTTATATTTTTATATTTAACTTCTGTTAGCAACCATCCGTAGTTTTCATGGTGGTAAAGTAGATTTCAATGTTCCCGGTTTAGAAAATCAAACATACCCTTCAAAAAATGATTGTAGATTATTATAAAAAATAAAAAACAAAAAATAAAAAAATCGCTATTTTCATTTCCAAATACGAAGATACAACATATGTATCAGTCACAATTTTGAAAAATAACGATTCAAGGGTCTGGGCGTTAGAGGGTTAACTAACCGGGTTACTTAACAAAAAGGATATAAGATCGCCAATGAGCCAGAAATAAGTGGAGCCAGTTGAAGCCAGAAGTCTGCTGCTCAGAATTTCTCGCGAGTTGTCAAGTTCTCTTATCGATTTTTTACGAGGACAACCAAGAAAGTTCGGGTTTATGAGGAGTTCATTTCGAAAATGGTATTAGCGTAATCCACGGCTGGTGGATTTACAGGGAAGCCAGCTTAACCGACGGAACTACATTTGGCGATTTAAGCTTCTGCTTAAATATTAGTTCAAGCGCCGTGACGAGCTTCCGGTGTTCCAGTGTAGTCACGAGAGCTCCATTCCCTCGAATCTTCAAAATGGCCACCGGTCCCTTCACGAGAGACTCAAATCCACAGCCTCGAAAATATTCAGCCATTATGCAGATTAGAGGTAAATGTTAAAATTTACAGTGACCCCTTGTGTGGTTAATAGTGACTACTATACTAGCTCCATATCAGCCATTTTAGAGTCCGATGGATTACAAGAATTTTTTGTGTTTCATTTGCGACACTTTTTTGTTTACACGAATGAAAAGCTAGGGGTGATAACAATTGATAGTGTTAGAGTAAATTGTTCATAGAGTTTCTGAGACATCTTTCAATGTTTCTGGATTGAAGAATTTTAGGTTATTAGGGACAGCGCGTGTTTAACGGGACTGGGAAACATGGTAATGGAAGACGTTAAAGCTAATGGCTTACAATATAGAATTCTGAATTACGATTTATGGGATATAGGGTTCTAAATCTCTAGATTACAGATTATTTACAATACTGAATATCGACATGTTTAAGGTGCAGATTAATGAACACGTATTTAGATTCTAGAATACCCTAGAAGTGAAAATCCCTAGACACTACCATAACTGAAATTTAAAATACCTAAAGTCTAAAATTCGTTGCCTAGCATATTCAGAATCCAGAATAGAAAATTTATGAAATATTGAGTCTGGAATTTCCAGAAACAGACTTCTCAGAGGAAGATAGAAGAAGAGTAGTATTCAGACGTGTCAGTAAATCTGGTACTTTCTGAGGCATAAAATAGTAACTAGTAGAAATTAACTAGGGGCAAAATTCTAACGGAGGAACAGTTTCACAATTATCATTATGTAACAAAGAGAATACCTCGTCGCAACCATTTTGCCTATTTTAAAATTCCCACAATTTCCACTTCGTGTTAAGAAACGTCACCCAATAACGTGCTATCAAATTCTCTGCTTTCTACGGAAAGGAATAAATGGACACTAAAATATTAACAGCATGACTTGAACGAAGTACAAACAAGCAAAAAAAAAATACATTTTTCCACCAACTATCCAAACACGCCATACTGACAAGGGGAGGTTCCCAGGTGTTCGCCTCCGATTGCTTTGGTTTTTGGATATGTTTTAGAGGACCGAAAAATAAGATACACGTGTTTTTTTATAGCGACCCGTTTGCACGTTTTGGGGGTGAAACCACCCCCCAACGATCATAACGGGTGCAAAATTGTGTTGAATAAAACTTGATATAAATTTAGTTTGCGTCATAACTTGCTATATGGATGATGTTCTTGTCGCCAGTCACCGTTATTAGGGGGTAAACCAGACGAGGGGTGGTTCACCTCTCATTGTCAGTAGCGATGGAAGGTCATAAAATCAATGATGTGTCATCCTGAAATAAATTTTTAAGAATCTTATGACTTTTTGTATACGTTTCAAGTCTCTCAAATGCGTATTTAAACGATTAAGGGTAGTTTACCCCAAAATAACGGTGACTGACGACAAGAACATCATCCATACAGTATGTTATGTCGGAAATTAAATTTATAGTAAGTTTTATACAACACAATTTTGTACCCCTTATGAACTTTGAAGGGTGGTTTCACCCCTTAAACATGCACAGAAGCTAAAATAAAGATACAGGCATTTCTTATGTTTCGGTGCTCTGAAACATATCCAAAAACCAAAGCAATCGGAGACGGACACCTGAAAATCTTATAACTTTGAGGGGTGGTTTAACCCCCCAAATATGAAAACGGACCGCGATAAAAAAACACGTATATCTTATTTTTCGGTCCTCTAAATCATATCCAAAAATCGGGGGTGGACACCTGGGAACCTCTCCTTGCGAGTGCCATTTCACATCGACTTCTCAGAAACCTCTGCACCCTCCCCCTCAAAAAATCAATTTCTTACATTAATTTCTATGCAGAACTCGATTCCCACCCCACTCACAGCATTCCCCATTTCCGTCGCTACGATCAATGGAAGAGTCGCGAACTAATTACGAGCTAGCAGCGAAAGCAGACATTCATGAAACTGTTGCTGACCAGCTATCGACCACTTATCGAACGACTCCCTATGGCTGACTTCTCGAGGTGAGGCGTGCATGGAAAAATATGGATACGGAAAGTATGCTCAGCAAGAGCCGTCGAAATATACATCCAAGAGACCTCTGCTCTTCGTCGTGCAGGTTCATCGAATATTTACCTGACCAGTGCATTGAATATTCCCGGCTGGCAATAGATTTGGAGTACAGTGTAATGCGAGTCGTAGTGGCGCTAGAAGCTAGGATGCACACAGGGTGTTGCATAAGTCGAAATATATGTCTATCACTTTTCGAAGGAAATAAGTTTCCACTGAATAAAATTCCATTATTATTTGGATCGATTTTTCAGGTCGTCCATGAAACACTGTACAGTAGGTATATCAAGCAATAGTGATGCGAGTAGGATGAGTAAAGAGGATAGTAACGCCCCCATACGCATCGCTATTCGCAGAGGATTCGTGTTGCGGAGTGGCGGAGAGGAACAGCTCCGCCCACTTCTCCTTCTCCTTGCGCATGCGCACTCGTCATGTCACTGATGCTCGACGAGATCTATACATTTTTAAACTTCAGAAGATGCATTCACAATTTTTTTTTATATTTATTTTATTTTCCGTAATTATTTCAATAATTTTAATACACGGGATGGTGAAAAGGCGAGGCTCAGGTGAAGCTGCTATTAGACCTAACCTCCAAGCGAAGTCACGTTGCAGTGTGCGAAAGAGTTTCTAATTTTCGTGAATACTTTGCCAACACAATAAGTTCAACGAAATAATGATCTACGGCTGAAAATCTAAAATGGAGAAAATTAGAAAATTGCTTTTTATTGTTTGAGGGAATTATATAGGTGTCGCGTTAAAATCTTCCAGACATCCTCTTTGTGTTATCTGTTCGAACGAGACACCCGATATACGCGAAGTGAACCGTGGACCATGAGAAATAGCGGAGGGCATGGGGTGGGCGGGTGGCATAGAACGGCTGTTCGAAGAGGGTAGCGAGTATCGAATTTTCACCCCATCCGAGAGCATTCGTATTAATATTTTACGGGATGCCGGCGGACCCGCTAAGCCAACCAAAAACGAAGCTCGATGGTGCAGATGCGGCGTCAATGGAGGCGAAAGTCGATCTCTCGGTGAGATATTCCCTGTTGAGTGCGTCACCGTCTACCGGCGCTGTCGCGTTACCGTCTAAAATGAATTGAATGGAAACCGAATAGGGGCTCTTCCGCTAATAAAACGGGCGGCGAAATGGCAGCTCCGCAAACTTAGTTTGCGAGAAGGGTTACCATACTCGGAAACTGTGCTCACACTTCAAACGTCACCGATTCATATACGAACGAAATATATAGGGTGAACATAAAGGACCAGCTATCGAAGAAATTGCAATACTTTTCTTCTGGCTGCAATTAAGAGGCTGTAATGTCTGGAACCCACCCGTTCCTGGACTAGGAAGCCCTACACTACACCGAATCCTCATAACCTGGAAGCCCTAGGAACACCGGGGGTCTTCAGAATCTAGACTTCTTAGACTCTTATCGGATTTTCAGAATTCCGAATCCTCCGAATTTAAAATTTCAAAAACACCGAATCTTCAGAATCCCTTGCCCCGTCGCCTCCAGCGTCGCCGTAATCCCTAAGGCGGGTTACGCGGAATTGAGTACTATGCAGGGCAGGTGGATTGGCGTTTTAAGGATCGAGGAGGAAAAGAAGAGGTGCGGCGTTTCGTCTGGGATCCATCAGCCAGACTCATCAATAGGGCTACAGTCGACAGACCCTGCCCTAGACGCTTGGGGACCGAGAGGAATAAACTCGGCACTTGTATATATACACGAACGGAACTGGGACCTGACACTTGCGAGAAAGACTTTGGATGATTAGACCTCTGGCGGCGTTGGCGAGCACTAACAGTCGCGACCTCGTGGTGGGACTGGGACGTGACAAGGGTTAAAAGTTTATGCTTTTAGACAGAATGTAGTTTAAGGAGCTTCTTAAATTTATTTTGGGCTAAGTTTGAGGAAAACTATACTCGGAGAAACAAATGCTGTGTGCTCTAGGTCACTGAACAGGTGTACCCCACCACACGGCTGTGAAGACACATTCTCCGTCTATGAGGCAGTAAACAACTATTGAATAGTCACAGTTCAAATCTCTTTATTTTTGTATGCCCTCGATGGTTTATTTTAATATACCTACCCATTTGGATGGCCTAGAAATTAGTGACATCACCTTTTCTCGAAATCCGAAGTGACCCACTATTGACAAACTTCTACATAAAAGATGTCTTGTTAAAAATAAGAAGACTCAGTTGTCCGCAAACTCGCCACATGTAGCATTGTCCAATCGCCATCGACGTTTCAATCTTGCAACACTTGAATGAGGTAAAAAGCAACCTGCAGTTTCTATTTCCCCTCGTCGTTCTATACCACAAGTCCCCGCCAGCTGTCTGGGATCTCGCGAATCCAAATATCAACGAGTGCAAATGTCCCATCAACCGCTCTAACCGCTGGATATTTACGCAACTCGAAGACGCCGTAGACACAAATCTGCTGCGAAACACCCAGAGGACCCGAAAAGGTCAGGGAGCAAGCGCTGCTGAAGAGCGCCCTGTCGAAGAGCCGAGAATGTTAGTGGAACGAACTTAATCTATCGGGGGTTTAATTATAACGCGACAGCGCTGAGGAAACGGGAAGGAGATCGGCAAACGAAGCGTGGATCTTTATTTCCCACCGATAGGTTAGCCCAGTTTCCCCTGGAATCAATCTCGCCTCGTTATTAGCGATTCCTCGACCCTTGCGCCTAGCCAGAGCGCAGGACTAACGCAATTTTCTTGGAAGAACGAGCCGGGTAAAAAGGGAAGACGGTCTCGTTTTTCCGCTTGCGAACGAGTACACCGACGCAGACAGGTGCTCCGAGGTTTAATCCCGAGCCGGGGTTTAATCAGAAATGCCTATCGAAGATCGATCAGTTCGAGAAACGCGCCAACGATTCACCAACACGGGCAGGGAAGTTGAAGGGTCTCGTAGGAGCTTGGGAAAACACTTATTAAACGTGTCAGTGATCGTGGGAATAAACTGCATTTCAATTTCGCGCATGCATGCCGGGTTTATTAACGCCGAGGCTTGGGAGTTTACCGTACTGCAGAGTTTGGTGCTGTTCGATTATCTGACGAAGTAATTGGGTAATTGGTGAATCACTAGATGTCGAAATTTAAATTTAAGCAATAATGATGAGTAGTAGTTTTTAACAGAATGAAATAGAATGAGTGTTTTCCAGGCTTAAAGAGAAAATAAACTACCTGTAGTTCGGGTAAAATGAAATGGCTACTGATGGCGACTTCACTTGTTCTGAAGAATGTTAGACACGGAGGACACTTTTATGATGTATTAGTTTGTTTCTGTATTTGAATGATAGACGATGGATGCTCGGGGCCTTGCGAGAAGGGATGACAAGTAGAATGGTGGGCGTGGCCTAAAGAAGTGGTGGGATCGGCTAAATGGATTAGCGGGAAGGGCTTATTAGAATAATAGGAAGAGCTAAATGGAATAGTGGGAGGAGCTAAATGAAGTAATGGGAGGAGCTAAATGGAATAATGGGAGGAGCTAAATGGCATAATGGGAGGAGCTAAATGGAATAATGGGAGGAGCTAAATGGCATAATGGGAGGAGCTAAATGGAATAATGGGAGGAGCTAAATGGCCTGGGTGGCCAGTAGATTTTGTTGGGACTATAGAATTCCTAATTCTATGAGCACAGGAAAAATTATTGATTTCACTAGTCATTAGCAACTGTAAAATAATATCTGAAATAAAGTATTATATCCTAAGCGAAGTTTCATTTTATTTCAAGTAATTACTTATCCAATATGGTATTTCTTCGTCAAAGAAAAAAGCCTTTAACTCTGATATATTCTGAATTGTATTCTCAAGAGGATATCTTTCACATATAATTATTGAGAATCCTGAGATTATGTTTTATTATTTTTAAACTCTATCAAATTACTTTAAATAGATTAATATCGCGCTGTTAATAAAATGCTGGAAATGACAAATAATAAACGTATCAGAATTCATTTAAACCGAATTTTCACGTATGCATCTTCCTTTGATGCACTGTTCCATTGTTATTTGCAATCACAATTGGTATTTCCTAGATTCATTATCATTTAACGACAATATAAATGAAAATTGAAAATCCGCTATTATTGAATGCAATGCCTTAAAAATCATCAAAAAGGAACGATTTTCTTAATTCATTAATTTAAACGATCGATATAACTTATCACCTTTAAGTAACAAATTACTGAATGTTAACTCTGGCACAAATGAAGGAATACACTATTTAAGCTCCACCATTATTGCAAACATTACGCGATAAAATTCGGTATAAAAATTGAACTACAACTACTAGTGCTCTATTAATATTTTTATTAAAAAATGATTCAGTTCACTTTCATGAATATCGACTTTATTAAAAACCGTTCAGTTTCGAGAGGGGAAAAAATACGATGCGGAAAATAGTTTATCTTACAGGATGTATTTTTCCCTGCGCGTCGATTGGAGAATATAGGTTTTCGGTACACGAACTTCGTTGAACACATTATAACCTTGTTTGCACGATGCACTGATAACAGCATCGCGTGTCGAGAGGTACGTGAATCTCATCTCCCAAGGCTTCTTATCTCGTGCAAGCTCGTATAATCTTGCGAGACACGGTCAAAAGTCTCATTCAAAAATGCAAGGCGAAAGTGGGTGTCTACCTTTTTTTTGTAATTTTCTGCATACTTCATAAAGTAACAGGAAAATGTTACAAGTAAGGCATGTGAATTGCAGGATAATTCATTTTTCCTCAAATTCATCGACTAGAGCTCGCTGCAACGTGAAATATAGTCTATTGAATTTTTAAGCAGGTAAGCTGCTGATTTGATTAAATTTCAATTTTGTATTAATCCTGAATTTCTTTCTTGAATACCGTGGACTGAACAGAGGAAGATAAATGGCCCTTGGATAATTACTTTGTATTTTTACTTTTCACTAGCTGTACATTGGTGCTTTTTGATGTACCGTCGACATTTTTCCAGACTACTGAATTTTAATTTCCTTGGAATTTAATACTCCGCAGAAGAAAAAGGAAGGAACAAAAGAATATTTGATGAATAGCGATCCATTGTTGAAATCACTACTATTCGAAAGAAAATTTCTGATCTTGAAAAAATTCGAAATTATTTTACGATAATATTTTATTTATGAAAAAAATAATTTTCAAAATGCGTGGAGTAACTGCACTTTAAATTCAACTAGTTTGTACGTGACGAAAGCAACAATTTATAACAAAAAAATAGTATATTTCTAGCAAGTGTTGAGGACACGCAATGAAGAAAATCAAACTGTTAGCTAAATATCAAAATCAAATAATAAAAAGCTCAAATACACTTTTCTAAACAATGCTAACCCCCAAAATAGATTAATTTCACATAGACTTCTAATATAAAAATGCGTGAAGTAAAAAATTCACAAATTTGTCAAACAGAAAAAAATTTGTAAACTCGAAAATTCTGACTCCTTTTTTCATTTCGAATCACCTATATCCAAGTTACCCCTATTTTGAAACGCCCTATGTATTCAGTTATTGCACCATGAATTAGGAAAACAATTTTCGAAAGAAGCAACAATGTTGCCCCCTTTCAACGCGAGCAACGAACTTTCTAAATACAAAAATTACTAATTACCCCCCTGAGCATGACACATGGTGCGAAAATCCCTCGGGGGAAGCGCCGCAGAAACTTACAATTTCTCGCCATCGGAATCGTTGTCCCGCGGCGAGGGGAAGAAATTAATCGGAGATTTATCTCATCAGAGAAGAAATCCCATTATCCGTGGCACGTGCAGCGATACTTAAGTAAATAAATAAAAGGGACGGGAAGCTGTCAAAAGAAGAAAATGGTAGACAGTGTGGGGGGGGGGGCTCTGGACGCACAGGTGTGATGGGAAAAACGCACGAAATAAATCTCGACATGACACTGCACGGTTCACCTGTAAGAGACACCCTTACTAGACACCCCTCTCCCTCTTCGCCCCGCCCGAACCAGCGGGAGAAAAAAAAAAATAGCAGGCAAAAAACTGGCGAAAATAATTTGGACGCAACGTTCTGATATTAGCACGGAATTTCCTTTTTCCCAGTGCAATTGGTATCTCTCGTTTCCTTCCGATTCGCTTTCGCTTCTTTGCCCCGGAAGTCGTTCCATCTTGCTCGCCATGACGCTAGTATGGCGCCGTTTAATTGTTCGCGAAGAGGGATGGACGAGCCAGACGCGTACCCCCGGAGAAAAATTCTTTCATCGGTCTGATTTTTTTTGTTTCTTGTGGTGTTTTATGCTGCTTTTCGTGTACTTATTGTTACTCTGCGTGTAGGACGTACTTCGTTGCTATGCATTCTTATAAATGTCACAGTACCTACCCCTACTATTACCAGAATTAGTGTCTGTAATTGTAAGAAAATTCGTTTGATGAGGAAAGTGACGTTAAGGGTGGGTGTGCTGTGTTTGAATGGAACGATATTATTATTATTATCATTTATTCACAAGTAAGAAATTCAATTTCGGATATTCAAATAGTTGGATGTTTGGGGTAGTGGAATGGTAGAGTAGCAGAATGTTCGAATATTTTATTTATTTATTTATTACCGTCAACGGGAAAAACCCTTTAGTATACAAAGGGGGTTGATCTAACAGCAACAAAAATTATTCGGCCTGAGGAAACGCAATCAGCGAGCATTAAAAACTAGGTGACAATCGTGCGACACACCACTTATGTAGGTGATTTCGAAGGGTGTTGAGGGGAATAGAAAATAAGTAAATATCAGAGAGACACTGATTTGCCTCACACGTAGCCCTGTTGATGGGATCGGCCGTGTAGTTGTAACATGACGGCAGTCTAAAAGCGAAAAGGGGCCTCGGTTGCAGTTGCCTTTGAGGGGCAAAGAAACTCAGGGATGCCACAAGCTCAGGACAATTAACTCGACCATGAACAACCTTCAACAAAAAGGTGTCTGCAATTAGCCTACGGTCCGCGAGAGTACTGATTCCCATTGCTTGCAGGGCAGGACCACAGTCATGGTCAGTAATACCCATTGGGTTACCCAGGACCCTGGAAGCCAGTCTAAGGAATCCGTGTTGCACCCTTTCAATTGAGCTAATATACTCGCTTATGCTTCGGACACCATATTACTGAGGCATATTCCACCTGGGGGACCTAACGAGGGCAATGTATAAAAAGTTTAAGCGATTCTATGCGTCTAAAATGCCTCGCAAATCTAGCAATGAACCCCAGTGCTTTCAGAGCCATACTGGTAATCCTCGAGTGGTGGGTCCGAAAGGCGAAACAGGACGTTATTAAGATTGGGATGTTCTAATAGAGAAACGTTCAAACAGTGACCTGTTCAAGATCATAATCGGTTTCGAATAATATAAATTTGCATCTACTAGGAGATTCCAAATAGCGGGACGTTGGCATAACAGCAAGTTTTGAATAGTGAAACGTTTTAACAGCTAATTGAACATTCAAATAGTATAACGTTCCAATAGTAGCAACTTTTGAATAGTGAAGCATTGAGGTAGTACGTACATCCTTCGAATAGCAGAACATGAAGCATCCGTATAACGCAGTGTCTACTGTATCAAGGCGAAGCAATTATGCTGACCGCAATCATGTCCCCTTTCGCGCCTCTTTTCGCCCTCCTCGCGGAAGGAGAGTAATTGCACTCTCGGGAGGGGCGCGAAGCCGTGGCCGGCGAAAAATTTAAATTGTCCGTCTTCCGCGGCCTTAAATTGCCGCGGAGGCCGCCCTAACCCCTGTCCTTCATCCATCTTACTGTCATCCGAAAATTTATCTGCGGCCGCTACGTGCAGCCGCGCACCGTGGCCGAGATAAGGGACCAAGATACTGGCCGCTGCACCGCGGGTGAAAATTATATCGCCGTGGAAATTGAACCCCCCTCGAGGAAACGTAGAATCTCGGTGTACAGCCGTCAAAATGTCAAGTGGCCTCTACGGTTTCCCTGGGATTCCTCAACCACTCCTTATAGGTGATCCTCGTTCTACAGTTGCTAACGAAAGCTTCTTTCGATCCACGTTATTGCTAGTTCGAAGCCAGCCTTGGTATTTACAATTCCTTGAGTAGGTCTGTGTACATCCGTTGCTAAACATTCCTCTAATTTTGTGTTGGAAAATAAACACAGCAGGGTGAAACGAAGAGTTTAGGTCTTATTCAATAGCTGCTGATTGTTTGTTCAGCTTGTTGTAGGCTAGAGAACACTGTATGTCTACAAGTTTGGTACGAACGATGGAGTGTCAACTGTCCATAGCTTCTAATAGACATGACTGCCCTCATCCTTGTAAGGGAAATTCCGAAATTACTCGCAGGACCCTGGGTACTAGTAGTTTCAACAACACCAGGTGTGCCCATAGTCCCCCAGTAAATACGTTCGCTACCCCTATACTCCCTAAGAAAGACACTGAGGAGCACTCCCAAAAGCTTGCTCGCTAATAGTGCCAAGAAGGCGAGAACTCACCCCCGCTAGTTTTTATCGACGCAAAAATCAATTGTCCAGGTGGTTGAGGGGCGTATAAAAGCCGGAAAGAAGCTCCGGGGGGAGGTAATCGCAAGTGTGGCGTAATTTAAGTAGACCTTATCGAAGTTTATCGCGTCGGTTCTGACGCCAGCGCCCCATAATCCACCGTGGTTCGTTTCCAAGCAGGGAACCCATTAAGGTAGCAGTTGCAACACGGATGCCGCGAGAACAAAACGAGAACGAGGGAGAGGAAGGAAAAGACCCTCCCCTTGCGTCCCCTCCTACTCCTCAGCGCCGTTTCTCGCGGTGCTGGAGTGATTAATGTGAATGGATGGAAGGAACAAAAAAGGCAGCGGTGGAAAGAAACAACGAATCCGGCTGCTGCGCCCCCGGTGTTAACTTTTTCCTTGGTTTCCTACCTCCCCCTCGCCGAGCGCGGCCTTTATTGCGCTCCACCGAGAGGATCACTTGGTATCATTGAAAATTAGTCTGCTCGATCGAGAGCGGCTAAAGGGGAAGAGAAATTTGACCAGGAATTTAAAGGGTGGCTTCTGAAACTCGCAATTAGGACGTTTTTTAAATGGAATATTTTGTTAACTTTTTCCTATTTTCTTGTTTAGTAGGGGGGGGGGGGTTAATGGGAGTTCGTTTTAAACACAAAATAGAAATATAGTTGTCGAAATGGTAGTGAGACAAAAATCGATATAACTTATATTAAAATTTCTGCCCTTATTGCTGTGATAAAATTCTGACTATGAAATTAATAATGTAAATTCTAATGTTTGGGAAATTAATATAGCAATATGATGAGAGCAGAGGATAGAATAATGCTTCACTTCCAAGATTCAAAATCTGCATTTGAATATAAATAAAGGATACCTATGCTTTCATTGAAATCACACATTCGGCATTCGACAAAGTGTTCGCTAGGGTAAACGCACCAATAAATGAACACTTAAGGCTAATGAATGAACGCTTTTATAAAATTATGTTTGCAGCGCGATTGATTCCACGTGCTGCAAAAATTGTTTAGATACGAAGCAAGAAATTAAAAGAAGTCTCTAATTAATTAGTTGCTGATTTTAATAACTTATTTTACTGATTTTAATATAAAACGTCCATTCACTGGTACGTGTTCATTTACTGGTGCATCCACCCTATGCGCTTATTCGGCAAATGACAAGGCGTTTCGACTCCTGATCGGGAACATTGGCACAGAAGCTCCCGCAGAAACATTCGCCTGCGTCGCTAAATGCCGAACGTGTGGTTCCGCCTTAAGACACCACTGCCTCTCTCTGCCGCTCGAGCGAAAAAGAGAAAGAAGAAGGGAACGCTGAGATTATCGCGATTAGATGCGCGCGATGGTCCGCGCGGCCGTCTACCAGACGTCCTCCAAGGCCCCCTAGGGGGCTACGCGACGGCGAGCCAGACGAGTCACGTGCGCACGCGCATGCGCGACGGTAGCACGCGCGAGCGAGCGGCTCGCTGAAGCGTGTCGGCGCAAAAGGGAATTTATGCACGGTTCGTCGACGCGAGGGCGCAAAACACGCCGGCCAGCAAATATTAATGCGCTCATTAGCCGCGCTTCATATTCATGCCGTGAAAACTCGTCGTTTATTATGTAACGATTGCTGGCGGCGGGTGGGGCAAAATCGCCCCACCACCCCCCTCTCAACCCGCATCGCGGATTACCGGTTGATGGTAATCGATGAGGGTGGATTTCGATGACTCCCCATCCACGATGGGCCCGACTATAATCTTTGACGTTGCATCACGAGGATCGATGGCGAGTGAGCAGGTACTTGCGTAAAGTATGCCCTTTTAACCCTTCTACTTCTGATTTTTACATTTATTTACATTTTTTACTTTCTTCTAGTGGATCGGTTGGAGAGAGAAATTACTAGAATACATTTAATCTAGATCCCTTCTAGGGGGGTGTTTGTTAGTGATGGGCGTGATACCGCTCAAGCAGTATCGATACCTAGCGGTGAAGTATCATGGCATCTCAAGCAAGTATGAGTACCGTAGGTATCAGAAGGTATCGATACCTAAATGATACGTACTCAAAAGGTTCGATCCTTGTAGGTATCAACATCTTCGCTGGACTTGGTATCGATACTATTCGAACCCGAAACAACGGTTCGAATAGTATCGATACTTTACTGTTGCCGTGATACCAATTCCACTCAGTACTCATTTCAGCTCCTACTGGTATCAAATGTCGATACCAAGTACTTACAATTTCGATACGTATCGAACCTTCCAAACGAGTACTTTGGGTATTGAACTACTTGAAACTCATGAGAAAGACTGGTATCACGCCCATCACTAGTGTTTGTTTAAGTATCAAGACACTTCAAGTTTGACCGTTCGATTCTCCTAGCCGCCAAATTGGAATAGTTCCTGCGAGCAAAAGTGGAACGGTTGGAAACATCCCCTTTTCCCCCAAACTTTCACAAAGTCTAAACCCATCGCAAGATTTGCTAACAAACTCTATCCTTATCTAAAAAAAAAATTGATTTTCGTGGAAGTACCTAAAGAATTTTATAGAAACATCCCCCTGCGTCATCCCCCTGAAACATCCCGTTGCTTCGAGGTTCACGACAAAGTCACTAAACCCCCGTCACGTGTACCTGAATCTCCCTAGCCGAGACGTCGGATCCCTCGCGAAATCTCGGTAAACGATTAAACCGACAGAGGCAATTTTTAACCGTTCCGACGTTAACGCAATTACCGTGGGCGGCTTCATTCGCCGCTCAGTGCCATTTAAAGCCAGCTATTTTAACTACCCAAGGGGGCAACGGTGGGGAGGCGTGGTGGTAAGTGACGTCGGCGTAAAAGCGCGAAAGCTTCTCAGCGTTTCCCGAAGTGCCTGAAAAAGATTGCTTCGTGCCAGTTTCTCCGACCAACCCTGCCTCTCCCTCGCTCCTCCCGATGCTCCTCGTTCCCTCCCAGAACGTGAAACGGTCGCAATAATGCTGGCTGGCCTCGTTTGCGTGTCGCTCGGCGTCGTCTATAGACCGAGAAACCGGAAACGAGGTGTCCGCGGTTATCTTTTTGGAGCGCGTCTCTCAACAAGGACAGTGGCGGGGGTTCGGGAGCAGGGAGGGATGCACAGAGGCCGCTTGTAACGCGCTCAAACGCCGATAGGATTGTGGCCGCGCGGAATTTCCGCGAAAAACCCCGGTCGACCCGTCTCCAGTAGCGAAATTCCCTACCCCGAAGGTAACTGCGGACTTCTCGTTCGGGTCTGCTGAGAAGCTGTGGTTAATGGCCCGCGACTGTTCGAACCGGGAGGAGACATTTGTAAGTTGGAAAAGTTCGTAGGGAAATGCGATAGAATTCGAGGACGATTTACGGGCGGTTGAAGTTTCGCGCCATAAATCAGGAATGGAGTCTTGTCGCGTTGCTACTGAGATCAATCTTCGATCCTCGGGGAGCTGAGGCTGCCTTGGAGTTGGACAATGGAGAGATCTCACTAATTACGATTTTCATCATGCTTCTTTGTGATGATAGGAGCTGCTGATATGGTGGTAACGCGAGAGTCTTTGTTAGGACTCTTTGGGCTAGGTTAGGTGTGTCTGTTTTGGGCCCAGAAGAGGTGTCAGTAGGGTTATGTTGAGCCTAGACTAGGTATAAAAGTTGGGTATATATTAGTTTTTAGTAAAGTGTCAGGTCTTATTTTGATTCGTCATCAGTTAGGTGGTGCATCAAGTCTAAACCAGGTTGAGGTTATGTCCAGGTATTAGTGAGGAGTTCTGGGCACATCGAATCACTTCGTCTATGTAACATAAACCTCTAATATTATTCGAACCCGAAAGTTTGTGAAATTTTAATTTATTATAACCTACTATCCTCCATGCAACAGGTGAATAATCAGCATGGAATCTTCTACTTCAAAGTTGAAAAAAGAGGTTATGTGTGAACGGTAACGGTGCTAAGACTGATGATTAGTTTTTTCCTCTTGTCAGCTTTTCTAACGATAGAACTGATACAATATTGCATTTCAGTTAATTCCTTAAAAACTACTAAAGTATTTTAGTTTATTAGAAGCTGAAAACATTTAAAATTTCATTTGACGATAGGTTTCAATAATTATAATAGTTAGTTTGTTCACTTGCTATTGAAGAAAAAAAAAGCAAAATAGAGAAGATTTAAAGAATCAAACAACACATCGTCGATTCAAACCTACTAATGGGAGCCAATCGTGGGAACCTGAATCCTAGGAGGCAAGCTGTACGTCTCTCGCCCACCTCGATATCTCGTCCACAAGAATAGTGGCGATCAGAACGAAAGGGCCCAAAGGGACGAGCCGCCAGCCCTATTTCATCGGCCGCCGACCAGAGTTTGGCTTCTCGAGCTTCTGATGACTCGCGAAACTCCTCGAGACGACCATAAGCCGATATATTTATTGCGAGATACTTCTGAGTCGCGTCCGCCCTCGGGCCAGAGGGGGAGAGTCGATTTACTAAATAAGGCCGGAAGTGGATTGCCTGTGACATCACCGTCAAACTTGTACCTTTGAAGTAGGATTTCAAAGGATTTTTTCTCTCCCCCTGGCCGCCAATTGACTCGGCTTCGCTCAATGATAAGAACTTGGAACGGAGAGCAGGAAATTGTAGTCTCGCCGTTCCGTCGGAGTCGAGGCGGTTTAATTAAAGAAATCGACATTGGGCCCTGCAATTAACGCCCTCTAACAAGTTATCGCGAAGACGAGGAATTATTCGCGGGGAACTCGAACACTGTGGTCGACCGGATTTCGCGCGGCATGGGTCCACGCTGTTTCTGGGACTCTTCCAATTTACAGCATCGAGGATTACGAGTGGAGAGGTAGGTATTCAACACCCACAATATAAAGACACTTTAACCCCTCAGCTACCGACCCCTGAAATGACAAACTGACTGTGAGGCCCGGGCCCTCGGAACGAAAACGACACTTTGCTACCTGAGGCCTCGACACTGAAACATCACGGTACAGACAGCCTCTAGAGTATCTGGCACTGACGCGGGAGCCGCATTACAAAAAGGGTCCGTACCAGATACTGAGGCGGGCCACCAGTGGAAAACGGAGGGTCCGTACGAGATACGGAGGTGGGCGACCAGTGGAAAACTTAGGGTCCGTACCAGACACTGAGGTGGTAGCCGAGGGGTTAAAGGTGCTTTTGCAGCTGATATGTAAAATATCTCATTAGTATGTTAGCGTCACCAAATTTACGGGTGAGGTCGAGAGCGGATGGTCCCAAGCTGTGTTGCCTTCGAGGATTTTATGGCAGGGACTTAGCCTGCGTGCGGTCCTGGTAGAGGGTACGCGAGGCTAAACAGTCCTGGCGACGGGCGATGGCTGATGACCACGTTGGGTCTCCTAGCTATCGGGTGCCGAAGGATTGATTGTTTAGAGTGAGATAGAGAACATGGGAATGGCAAGCGGCCCGGCGCCGTATTGCTAAAGAATAGGGACTCCGTTCCTGGAGGATCTGGCCACGGAGTGGGGAAGGCTATGCCTTTTGATATAGTTCCCGCAAAGATATAGGTAGGTCGTAAATTAAACACTCGAACAGCGGCGGTCTTTGAGGCCCTGGCATCCGGGGCCATACGCGGCATACTATTGTAGGAATATCAGTAGGAATTGAGTCTCAGGCCACATGTCCTGATCCCTGAGGCCGCCCCTAAATGGGGCCCAAGCCCCTTATCTGCCTATGGATCTGTCGATTCGCTCGTTCCGACCCTCGAAACATGTAAACAGTACGACCTCCCTATATCTTTGCGGGTAATATAAGTCGACTGTGATGAACCATACGGCCAGGGTTGCCAGGGATTACTTGTGGCGCAACACCTGCTGGAGTGGTGGTAATGTGTGCGTGAACTGACGCTAGCGCCAAGGCAGCCAAGTGGCCCGAACGCGAAGCCAACCACGGCCAATCAGTGTCGACAACAGATTTCCCGCCGACGCTGGTACCCGGGCCAGGGTTGCCAATTCTCTGCACATGGAGAAGACATGGCGTCACATAGACCTAAATACACTAATCGACTTGTCCCCGCCATGCGATGAGTTGGCATGACGTCACCAACACAAATATACCATTATTGCTGTAGGTGCTCTCCTTCTCCCATGCCAGGCCCGTCCAACTTTTGCTCTTGCCGTTGAAGAGCAACCGCGGGTGGTTGCGAGCGAAGGCAAGAGCGACGGTTGTGATCCGCCATGGGGATCTTTAACTCCTGGCTGGGGCCTGGCTCGGTGCCTTCAAGAGCGAAGAGCAACTCGCGGTTGTTCCTGCGGGCTAATCCCTGACAGGCCTATCCTACGTGGTGTCTAACCCGCCATTAAATCCCTACATATGGCAACCCTGGTCCTGAATCGTCTAGGATCGACTGGCAACTAAGTAGGACTACTTCTAAACTGTCCTCCACAATCCACACCTCCAGCCAATATTTATATAAATCAACAAAACATAGATGTCATCAAAGTACCGCACTGTGACATTCTTCATAGTGGGGCCATTTACCTCCTCACAGTTATTTAAAGCCGTAATTATTTTTAATCCCTGACAGGCCTATCCTACGTGGTGTCTAACCCGCCATTAAATCCCTACATATGGCAACCCTGGTCCTGAATCGTCTAGGATCGACTGGCAACTAAGTAGGACTATTCTAAACTGTCCTCCACAATCCACACCTGGAGCCAATATTTATATAAATCAACAAAACATAGATGTCATCAAAGTACCGCACTGTGACATTCTTCATAGTGGGGCCATTTACCTCCTCACAGTTATTTAAAGCCGTAATTATTTTTAATCCCTGACAGGCCTATCCTACGTGGTGTCTAACCCGCCATTAAATCCCTACATATGGCAACCCTGGTCCTGAATCGTCTAGGATCGACTGGCAACTAAGTAGGACTACTTCTAAACTGTCCTCCACAATCCACACCTCGAGCCAATATTTATATAAATCAACAAAACATAGATGTCATCAAAGTACCGCACTGTGACATTCTTCATAGTGGGGCCATTTACCTCCTCACAGTTATTTAAAGCCGTAATTATTTTTAATCCCTGACAGGCCTATCCTACGTGGTGTCTAACCCGCCATTAAATCCCTACATATGGCAACCCTGGTCCTGAATCGTCTAGGATCGACTGGCAACTAAGTAGGACTACTTCTAAACTGTCCTCCACAATCCACACCTCGAGCCAATATTTATATAAATCAACAAAACATAGATGTCATCAAAGTACCGCACTGTGACATTCTTCATAGTGGGGCCATTTACCTCCTCACAGTTATTTAAAGCCGTAATTATTTTTAATCCCTGACAGGCCTATCCTACGTGGTGTCTAACCCGCCATTAAATCCCTACATATGGCAACCCTGGTCCTGAATCGTCTAGGATCGACTGGCAACTAAGTAGGACTACTTCTAAACTGTCCTCCACAATCCACACCTCCAGCCAATATTTATATAAATCAACAAAACATAGATGTCATCAAAGTACCGCACTGTGACATTCTTCATAGTGGGGCCATTTACCTCCTCACAGTTATTTAAAGCCGTAATTATTTTTAAGCTTCCCGAGAAGAATGGTCCTGAAGGAACCGCGATGTCCAAAAGATCCTCGCGCCTCCTTCTATCAGGAACTAACTCCAGGACAGCAATCTCTGCCCAGATAAGGCTGCCGCGGCAGCAAAGAGTTACGCACTTCCGGCACATCGAATTCGGAAGTTGGAAGCCACCCAGAATCCCCCAGCACCATCGCCCGCGGTCGATCGAGACCGATAATGTGGATTCTAGGGGTTTCGGTGGGAGGTTGGCACCGATCGAACCTCGAACACGTAACCGCCGTGTTATCTATTAGCTCTCCGTGTGATAAACGACTCGCTTCCTTCCACGCGAACTTCGCACGTAAATCGCCTGGAAAAGGATAAGCCGCCGCGCCGGGTACGACTGCGAACCCCTCCCTTTCTTTCCGCGTCTAGGGAATTTCTCCGCGGGGGCGATAGGCCGCTGGACAAATTGGGGTTAGTGGGGGAACAGCGTTGATCCACTGCCGCGGGAGTAAATCATCCCGCGGAATGAGAAATAATATTACACCGTGTGATAAATCTGTTATTTTGCGGAATGCAACGTTTAGAGCTGCGGCTTTCAAACTCTGGGACGCGAGCCAATGGGCGATACTATTATTATTGTTAATGGCTTGGAATCCAACGTATACAGTCGAGCGCAAAAATCTGCGCGCACACCATTCTCGTTCGAAGACATAAATCAAAATTATTCGGATTGCTGTATTTGTTGTAACTTATACGGTGTTTTGTACAGTTTTTGATCGACGATAGATGAAAATGTGAGAGGAATCGAGATGTGTCGAAGTTGGAACGTTGTTTTGTGAAAAAGAATGCAAATCTATAGGAAGGATTAACATAACCTATAATACAAGATGGAAGCAATGCAACTGAAAGAGTCACGTATACCACGTTTGGCTTCATAATTTATTATTATTAGTTGAGTTTAATTCATAACAGAAAATATCTGGAAAAACTAAATTACAGACGCGTATAAAATAACATTTCGTACGAGAGGGGAAAAATTGATATGCGCATTAATTAGGTTATGTGAGGGACAGAGGTTAGTAACTTCCTCCATTTTGTTACCATCGCCATTTTGAAGTGCAAATCCCCCCCATTTTGAGACTCAAAAAGGTTCTATGGTTATTGGATTTTCATAACTAAAAACACACTTTGACTTTAATTTTAACTCCATGCGTTTAAATCTTGCAATCAGGACTATTTTTTTTTTAAATGTGGAATAAATGATAATCTGGTGAAATAAGATCATAACGGTCCCAGTATATCGCATATTGAATACAATTTTTACCCTTTTGGGAGGAGTTTGGGTTACGATAATAATTGTTATTCCGACGCAGCGCGGAAAATAAAATGCGTCTCGAGCGGTAATGGATGTTTTATTAAACAAAAACGAGCAGAGGTTGGGATGTTTAAAAATTCCTGTGGGCATAGCATGCGCCATTGAATGTAATGATGGGACGAAATGAAAAATGTATGCGCGCTTGGGCATGTCCGCTTCGAATCGAATAAAGTCTACAGAATGTGGCTTAATTAATGCAGAATTTGCTGCTTTCTGTGTGATATACAAGAGCAGAATGGTAATTTTTTCGGTTGCTTAATGAGCCGAGATCAATGGGAATTGTAATTCATTTTTAAAAGTTCGCTTAACGATTCGTTCGAATTTACCATTCCCCCGTTCTAAAGTACAGCCTTTTATTCTACGTTCATTAAATAAAATAATATTCCACCACGAGAGAAATATCAGCGTATATTATTATTATATATGGCTGAAAATTCTAAGACACTGAAGATTTCATCTGATACTACGAGAAGCCCAAAAAATGTGCCATTCGTGGCAACTTGCTCCTAAATTCACAACCTAGATAATTCAATAATTAATACCTTTCTGCTTGAAAGGAAATTGAAACTTCATCCACAGTAATTACTACGAACATTAGGATTTTATTAAAATTTTTTCTAAATTAAATTAAACTAAACCAAAAAATACAATAAAAACAATCCATACTCAAAATACAATACGAGTATCCTGAAATTTATTTTCGTGAAAGATCCATGAATACATCATGGATCGCTGTCGCTTTTACGACAGATAAAACCGATCGCTGTGGATGAAACGGAGGCACTGCGAGAAACATTCAACTGTCAATGACTTATGCATGTTTCGCGCCGGCGTTACTCTATACCTGAGTTTTATGGAACCAGCGCGTGGCCACAAGAAGTGGACTTTATGAGAAGAACAAGGTTGACTGTTTTACGGTGTTCTCCTCAGGGCCATGATCATTTTACGACCTGTCGATGGTGGACAGAGATTCACGAGGGTGCAAGTGATACATTGTGCCAATTCTATTTTGCATTCAAGGAGATAACCGTACTTCTACGTTTTCGTAATTACTGAAAATTCTAAAAACCCAAAATTTTAACGTCGGGTGCCCAAAAATTATTTTCGCACCCTTGCAACACTAAACTGATTCAGAATAAATGAAAACGACAAGTTCACCCCCAGTGGCATCCAAGGTTACATAAATTTATACTATTATTTAAGTTTCCCCTTAATTACCAAAAATTCTAAAAACCCCAAATTTTACTTTCGACTGCCCAAAAATTATTTTCACACGCTTACAACACTCAACTGATTCAGAATAAATGGAAACGACAAGCTCACTCGCAGTGGCATCCAAGGTTACATAAATTTATACTATTATTTAAGTTTCCCCTTAATTACCAAAAATTCTAAGAACTCAAAATTTTATTTTTGAATGCCCAAAAATTATTTTCACACGCTTGCAACACTCAACTGCTTAAGAATAAATGAAAACTACTAGCTCACTCCCAGTGGCATCCAAGGTTACATAAATTTCTACTATTATTTAAGTTTCCCCTTAATTACCAAAAATTCTAAGAACCCAAAATTTTATTTTTGAATGCCCAAAAATTATTTTCACACGCTTACAACACTAAACTGATTGAGAATAAATGAAAACGACAAGTTCACCCCCAGTGGCATCCAAGGTTACATAAATTTATACTATTATTTAAGTTTCCTCTTAATTACCAAAAATTCTAAGAACCCAAAATTTTATTTTTGAATGCCCAAAAATTATTTTCACACGCTTGCAACACTCAACTGATTAAGAATAAATGAAAACTACTAGCTCACTCCCAGTGGCATCCAAGGTTACATAAATTCATACTATTATTTAAGTTTCCCCTTAATTACCAAAAATTCTATAAACCTAAAATTTTATTTTTGAATGCCCAAAAATTATTTTCGCACCCTTACAACACTAAACTGATTGAGAATAAATGAAAACGACAAGTTCACCCCCAGTGGCATCCAAGGTTACATAAATTCATACTATTATTTAAGTTTCCCCTTAATTACCAAAAATTCTAAAAAACCCAAATTTTACTTTCGACTGCCCAAAAATTATTTTCACACGCTTACAACACTCAACTGATTCAGAATAAATGGAAACGACAAGCTCACTCGCAGTGACATCCAAGGTTACATAAATTCATACTATTATTTAAGTTTCCCCTTAATTACTAAAAATTCTATAAACTCAAAATTTTACTTTCTAATGCCCAAAAATTATTTTCGCACGCTTACAACACTCAACTGATTCAGAATAAATGGAAACGACAAGCTCACTCGCAGTGGCATCCAAGGTTACATAAATTCATACTATTATTTAAGTTTCCTCTTAATTACCAAAAATTCTAAGAACCCAAAATTTTATTTTTGAATGCCCAAAAATTATTTTCACACGCTTGCAACACTCAACTGATTAAGAATAAATGAAAACTACTAGCTCACTCCCAGTGGCATCCAAGGTTACATAAATTTCTACTATTATTTAAGTTTCCCCTTAATTACCAAAAATTCTAAAAAACCCAAATTTTACTTTCGACTGCCCAAAAATTATTTTCGCACCCTTGCAACACTAAACTGATTCAGAATAAATGGAAACGACAAGCTCACTCGCAGTGGCATCCAAGGTTACATAAATTCATACTATTATTTAAGTTTCCTCTTAATTACCAAAAATTCTAAGAACCCAAAATTTTATTTTTGAATGCCCAAAAATTATTTTCACACGCTTGCAACACTCAACTGATTAAGAATAAATGAAAACTACTAGCTCACTCCCAGTGGCATCCAAGTTTACATAAATTTCTACTATTATTTAAGTTTCCCCTTAATTACCAAAAATTCTAAAAACCTAAAATTTTATTTTTGAATGCCCAAAAATTATTTTCGCACCCTTACAACACTAAACTGATTGAGAATAAATGAAAACGACAAGTTCACCCCCAGTGGCATCCAAGGTTACATAAATTCATACTATTATTTAAGTTTCCCCTTAATTACTAAAAATTCCATAAACTCAAAATTTTACTTTCTACTGCCTACAAATTATTTTCACAGCCTTACAACAGTAAACTGATTGAGAATGAATTAAAACTACAAGCTTGTCCCCTCTTCACACGTCACTTCATTTAACGACGATCAAAGCACGATTAATTATATTCTTCCCCCGATGATACGTCGCGATGATTAATTTCCTGGCACCACTTGCACCCTGCTGAACGACACGAACTTCCCAAGGCGTTTATTTCTCCTTGGGCGAGGTGAAAAATGCCGATGTGTCTGGCCTAACCGAAAGTTCGCCCTGTGCCCCGGTCGGAAGAAAAGGTGAAAAGCTTCTTTGGACGTCGAACTCGCGAAAGTGCACGCTCATTTCCGCGTTCACTGAATACCCTCGACCCCCCTCGATACAGTGTCACTGCATTTTTCACGGCAGGGCCAACGGGAGTTCCCTCCGAAGGGAATAAAAGGGGACAGATTCGCCTAGAATGAGGTGGAGCACCTTGGACCCATTCTTTCGAGGAATTTCGAGCTTTGGGAGCACTTTGAATGTGGGTCCTTTTCGAGAAGCAAAAGGGCGATTAAAATACTGCATTTTCTACTGGCAACGAGTTATCTGAATTTCTATGAAATTCCCTTCGGTTTAAGCAACACTGAATTGGAAATAAAGTTCGGTGTAAATTCGATGGAATTTTGAAGAAATATTTTACAGAAAAATTAATTCGCTGATGTTTGAATTATTTTGCATTTTATAACATCAATGCCTAACAAGGAAATCAAAGTAGTATTCCAATATTTTCGATGAGTTTGTTTAATACTTAGCACAAAATTACTATAGAAATGCATTTATTATTATTATTAAATGTGTTTATTACACCATTAAAATTACAAATTAATAAGCATAAATATTAAGTATTGAACTTGTTATTAAATCGCTTAATTTGCTAAATAATTGACAGCTTTCTATACATACATAAACCGAATAATTTACCAGAGTATTCCAAAGCACCACCAATCAGGTGTTAAGGGTGCTAGGCAGTCGTTTTCGTCGAAAATGAAGCATTTCTGTTCCAATCAATTACACAAAAATATATCGAAGCTGAGACTTATTCTTTGACACAATGTTTAATAACATCGTAATGTTTAAAAGAACCTGTTTGTTTCGCCAAAAATATGCATTATAAATGACGCTACAAATGTATTATTAAAGAGGCTTTTTAAAAAAGCTTCTTTGGTTTTGCAGCGACGAAACGAAACGAAATTCAGCGACCAGCTTGTAAATTCTACTTCAGAATATCTCTGGTTCTGCACCTATGAGAGAAGAAAATTATGAAAATGACAGCTACGAAATGGCGATTTTTAACAAAGTGCCTTTTTTGTTAGACACACATGAGATTTTAGTTTCTTTCCCTTAAGAATAAAAGTTTTTAGGAACCTCAATTTATGTTCAGGCCGAAACTACAAAGTTGTGAACGTGCTCGAATTTGATTTGAATCGATCGGAACTAAGGCTGGGACTACTTGTCGAATTTTTCGGTATTCGAATATTCGAATACTTCAGTTGCTCAATTCTTTGGCGAATATAATTCGAATATCCAAGTATCCAAATACTATTCGAATATTTAAGTATTCGAATACTATTCGAATATACATCAGTATTCGAATACTATTCGAATATACATCAGTATTCGAATAGTATAGTGTGAATTACAAGTCAAGTTCTTTAGGTTCATTTTTTTACAAGCCTTTATTTAGTTTCAGTTGTGAGTTCGTTAGTTTGTCAGGGTTAAGTATTGTAAGTTAATTTTGACCCAAAATTGAACTATATATGTGTGCAAAGTTTCAAGTCGATCGGATATGTTGAAGTGGGTCAGTATTCGAATGAATAGTATTCGAAAACTGAAATATTGGAATACCGAAATATTTGAATACCGAAATATTCGAATACCGAAATATTGGAATACCGAAATATTCGGATACCGAAATATTCGAATACCGAAATATTCGAATACCGAAATATTCGAATACCGAAATAATCGAATACCGAAATATTGGAATACCGAAATATTCGGATACCGAAATATTCGAATACCGAAATATTCGAATACCGAAATATTCGAATACCGAAATATTCGAATACCGAAATATTCGAATACCGAAATATTCGAATACCGAAATATTCGAATACCGAAATATTCGAATACCGAAATATTCGAATACCGAAATATTCGAATACCGAAATATTCGAATAGCATTCGAATACTTAAATATTCGAATAATAACATTCGAATACTCAAATTTTCAAAGTTTATTCGTAGCATTCGAATACTTGTAAAATATTCGAATATTAAATTATTCGAATAGTCCCAGCCCTAATTGGAACCTCCGTTTATTAAGTTATCACTGCAAAACAAAAGAAATTTTTAAAAATCCCCTGTCTGTAGCGTCCTACATAATGCACATTTTTGACTAAACAGCCATGTGTTTTTAAAGCTCGCGATGTTAATAAACTTTGTGTCAAAGAACAATTCTCAGCTTCAATTCGTTTCTTTCTAATTAATTGAAAAATAAATGCTTAATTTTTTTACAAAATCAACTGAATTAAAAAAAGAAAACAGACTTAATTTACCCAGCAATGGGCGAGAAGCTACTTCACAGAGGAATAAGGGAATCAATATGAAACAATCTGGACGTTTCGTTTGCACATTCACGAGCGATATCTCCTCATTCTCCAGCCCTTTAGCCACCTTGCCAATAATTGACCCTTACGACTCGAGGGATCGTGCCCCGATCGAGTAGAACTGTACGGGATTCCCACGTTCGGAATCCCCGGAGCACATCCCCCACTGCAGCCATTTTCGTCTAGCGCCGGCGGTTCAGCACGACGAATGGAATTTCCGTGCCAGGAATCGCGCTTGGAATCTATTTTCGCGGCGGAGTGACGTATTCGCGGCTCAGCATCGCGCGAGTGAAAGTAATCTATCATACCGCCTATAACGCGATATCCCAGCACGAGAAACGGAAGATATGTACTCCTCTTGGCGCGGTCCCTTAGGTCTTCTGCAAATTTCCGCCACACCTCGCGAGAGCACGCGCGTTCGTTGAAATACGCGAGATTTAATCGTGGATTATGATTCCGAGGGCAAAAATTAATGAAATATGTGGAACAACATTTTTCTGTAGAAGGCTTTGTTTTCGAGCAAATTTAGCTTCAAGTTTGTCGAGTGATTACTAAATTTCACTATAGAGACTACGTGACGACACGTGTATTTGTTAACGAACGCGAAGTTTAATTACGGATCATGATTGCACGTGAAAATATGAATCGAATATGTAGAGTAACATTTTTCGGTGGAAGATTTGTTTTCTGGAAAATGGGAGCTACAAGTTCGTCGAGAGTGCGGCTGCTAGATTCTGGTAGGCCCACTTACAAGGAGAGTATTTTAGGTGTCCGCCTCCGATCATTTTGATTTTTGGATATGTTATAGAGGACCGAAAAATAAGAAATACGTGTTTTTTATTTTTCCCCGTTTTCATATTTGGGGGGTGAAAACTGCGTTCAAAGTTAGAGTTAAAAAATCATTTTTCTGGAATATCTCGAGAACTAAGGTAAATGTCCCAATGGCGAAACAGTTAAGGAAGCAGTTGAGATGATTGCAATTTTTTTTATATTTAAATAGTATAACATTATAACTAAATATAATTTTTCGAAAGCTTAAAATTTCTACTTTCACATAACGTAACAAGAATCTACATTTGTTAAAGCAAAAGTTTTAAATTAATTAAAACATGAAACTGTTCATATGGCCCAGTAATTAAATAAAATTCATAGCGTGTCCCTGTCAATAATTAACAGTGTCCCAATTATTGAATATGTATTTAATTTAACTATTTCTATCAGTTAATGAAAAGAAATCAAGTGACTGTAGTTCTTCTTCTTTATCTTTTTTACCTTCGGCATGACTTTATGTCTGAAAAAGTTAAAAAATGATTAAAAGTATATTATAAAAGTTTAGGTTATGTTAATATTATAACGAGTATAAGATTAATTATCCTAATAATTCTTAAACAGTATTATATTTTTGTCTAGTTATTATTAACGTAAATATATAGGATACAAAAAGTACTTACTTTGGTACAATAAATATTTATAATTTTATAACTACTGAACAGTGACGTCTGTAACACCGCGGTTAAACAACCATTGAACACACGTTTAATGATTGGTACGTGTCATGTTACCGTGTACTAGTGGATAAACGCAACAATTTCAATATTAAAAACAAAAAATTATTAAAAGATCCAATTAATTTTAAATTCTTCAATGTATAATAAATCCAAAACAACTGTATAATTTCAAAAATTATAAAATAATAATTAATTACAACCTTAACAAAAATATTCTCTCGCTTGCTTGAGCCCATTAGGTAAGAAGCGAGATTGAAACTGTTGAAGCTTTACTGTACAATAATATTTTTGTATGATATAACTATTCAGTTATGTAAGCTTATAATTGTATCTATATAAAGCTAATACATTTTGCAATTATATTTCGAACAGTTTAAACGTTGCAAATTAGTAAAACTATTATTATTAATAAAATTTCTTCTCAATTTTTAATTATTGGGCCATGTTTAAGGACTGGGACATTTACCTTATTAGAGATAGGGGAATAGTGTCAATGGACGAATTTTGTGTCTTTGAATGCGAAATATGACTGACTCACCAGATTTTCAAAAAGTCCACAAAACTGATTTTTCAACCCTAACTTTGAACGCAGTTTTCACCCCCCAAATATGAAAACGGGGAAAAATAAAAAAACACGTGTTTCTTATTTTTCGGTCCTCTATAACATATCCAAAAATCAAAATGATCGGAGGCGGACACCTAAAATACTCTCCTTGTTAGAGATTTCGTAACGACAGGTGCATTCGTCGAGGAATATCGAATTCAACTGCAGATTATAATTCTACACGCAGAAATAGATGGGAAATGTTGAATGAAATTCTTTCGCAAGAGGTTTCCTTTTCGAGGAAATTAAGAGTTTTCAGGCTTTCGCATCTCGTCGGATGCGTGCGGATCTGCGATGTTTCTGCGAATGATCGGGCGGATTTATTTTCATTATGTTTTCAGCCAACAATGTAGCAAAATCACTCGCAACGTGCCAAATAGCAGCGCCAAACATAATATCGCGTTCATTATTCTGAAATGTAATAATAGTTCGCATGGAAAGCCGCAGAAGTTTCTCATTAGCAATGCAACGCTTTCAAACTCGGTTTGTTGAAAAATAGATACCTATCACAGGAGAAAATTCTATTCCATGTTTCAGGAAAACCTTATTTTGCAAAATCATTACCTGCTAAATTTACGAATATATATTACGATTTGGGTAATATTGATGACAATACCGCACTAATCAACATAATATGTTACTAAATTAGACTATATTATAGTTGACCATTCCGCTTAAGGGGATATTCGAGTTTAGACGGACCATTTTTCAGCCGATTGCGCGATTTTTTTCTAGGCCATGAAAAAAGTGACAATATTGGTGCTTTGTAGACACACGTATATCTATTCATTTTTAGGGTGTTTGAAATCATGCGGGGTGATTTAAAATGTTTACAACTTTGAGGGTTGTAGGTTGTTACCGTGTGACGTCATCGGAACATCCTCGCTGACTTGTCCCACTAGGGTGGCACTTATTTATTTATACGTGTGGAAATTGTTTTTGGTATTTCTTTGCTCTCGTCCCCTAGAACGGTGCCATGTGATAAAAAAATAGTCACTGAAAAAGTTTATTGCAATCGCACAACAGGAAAGGGTGCCGACCAGACCTTTTTAGAATTCATCAATACTTTGGATTTAAAGAATTTCTAAAAAACGGTAAGCCCTATCGAATTTTTGTTCAAATAATATTAAAAGAGCGTTCAATTTTCTACAATTACTGTATATATCATTTTTTCGTGCTTCCTACCATTTTTTAGATAATAGCGTTTGAATATAGGGAGGTCGACACTGGGCGTGTATAAACAATACGTCACGCCGTATATTCAAATGCTATTATCTAAAAAATGGTTGGAAGCACGAAAAAATTATATATACAGTAATTGTAGAAAATTGAATGCTCTTTTAATATTATTTGAAAAAAATTTTGATAGGACTTACCATTTTTGAGAAACTCTTCAAATTCAAACCATTGAATTGGGCGGCACCCTTTCCTGTTGTCCGGTTACAATAATCTTTTCTAGGGACTACTTTTTTATGAAATGAAACCATATTAGGGGGTGAGAGCAAAAGAAATCGCAGGTTCAAAATAAGGGCCACCCTGTTGCCCCACAACTGGCGGCTTTGCTATTGGGCAGAAAAAATTGAACCCAACGTTTTTTTCAATCCCCACGAGTGTCGTAATAGCCGCTACCAAAATCAGGTAAATATTTTCCAAACTTCGAATTTTTTAGCACCTAAAAGTTACGAAAACCGCATGAAAAAATGTATTTTCCCTTTATTTGACTCCCATTTTGTATAATTTTTCTCATATTTCTGACCATGGTAGGGGCAATAGCGACACTCAAAAGGATTAAAAAAAAGTTTGGTTCAATTTTTTCTGCCCAATAGGAAAGCCGCGAGCCTTGGTAGAAGTCAGCAAGGATGCTGATAACTCTAAAAGATGTAAACATATCAAATCATCCTTCGTGACTTTGAACCAGGGCTTGAAAAGGTTCGAAAATAACTGTTTCAAACTGTTATATAAAGGTTCTGACTGAAAGAGTTATGAAGAACCTTTATTCTGAATAACCGTTATAAAGAACCTAAATATCAGGCTATATAAGTAGTGATGGGCTCAAGACATCAACTTCGAAATCGATTCGAAGTTATTCAATCCTGTAAAGATTCGAAACGCCTCGAATCTCATTAGTCGTGGTTGCCAAGCAAATCGAATCGCTTCGAATCCCGGGCGAAAATTTCGAATCGATGCGAGTAGCTTCGAAACCTTCGAATCGCTTCGAATATTATTCGAAACAAAAATTTCTTGAAAGCCTTGATAGATCATGAAAGTCTTGATAGGTCTTGAAAGTCTTGATAGGTCTTGAAAGTCTTGATTGGTCTTGAAAGTAGAGCTCTTACTACCCGCCCGCCCGGGTACTCGAGTACCCAGTGAGACCCCGGGTAGAAAAAAATTACTCGGGTACCCGGGTACCCGTAGGATACCCGACTACCCGGGTACCCGGGTAGACAAAAATTACCCGGCTACCCGGGTAGACAAAAATTACCCGTGTGTCCATGAGATACCTGAGTAACTGAAGTGTGATGAGATAGTTGAGAATTTCGATTTGACAGCATATTCCGTTCATTACTGAGGTTAGCCGAAAATGATCGAAAGTCGAAAAACGATCGGCTGTCAAATCGAAATTCTCAACTATCTCATCACACTTCAGTGACTCGGGTATCTCATGGACACACGGGTAATTTTTGTCTACCCGGGTAGCCGGGTAATTTTTGTCTACCCGGGGTCTCACCGGGTACCCGAGTACCCGGGTACCCGGATACCCGGGCAAAAACAATAGCTCTACTTGAAAGTCTTGATAGGTCTTGAATAGGAGTAGGGTAACGCATACAGTTGTTGACCCCTATACAATGATTGACCCTCTTCCCCAAAAAGTAGGAAATATAATATAATTATTATTATTATTATTATTATTATTGAACTCAACGGGAGAACCCTTTAGTATACAAAGTGTTAACAAAATACTAAGATAAAGAAAACATACAATGCTTTTTTTATATAATAAAATATATCTATATTTCAGTAGCCCAGATATTTTTGTTCCGAATACAATTATATTTTATTATGATCCACATCTTGTAAATGTATAGATAAATCGGAAATATCACGCGGCTACCATTCTTATGAAATCGATGGAATTTGATCTAAAAATCGTAACGTTGTAGCCAATGATTTTTTCATATTTTCAATTAATAATGACAGTAACTGTATATATAATCATTACATATGTATAAAATATGGTCCAAAGTTTGCGAGAAAAAGTTATTTCACTCAAAAATGTCTATATTTTCAAATATACAAGAGGTGTCAAGAACTGTCACAAAGTCTTCCTACTTTATAGTGATTGACCAGGGGGGGGTGTGGGCAATAACTAATTGAAGGTTATGGGAGTACTTTTATAGTGATTGACGTGCAATTTGTTATTAGTTAGTGTTATTGGTAAGTATTACTATAATTACATAATCTGTCATGATAAAATAAATCGATAAATAATTTAAATAGAATTATTGCAAATTAAATAATATTTACTCTGAAATAAGTTGGATTTTGTAAAATATTTTCCCAAAATGTATGATTTTTAGGTTACTTGCAATTATCATCCTAGTCAAAGATGCCAAATTAATTACATCTAGCAGCGATAAGATATTATAACCATTTAAGACGACTACCTATTTTATATTCTTAGTGGATTATTAATTATAAGTATGTATTAGAATTGTTTAACATTTAAAAAAATACAGTACAAATACAATTTTGTATGTTTGAAATGATTCATCAGTGTTTTTATGCCTGTCCTAAAACAAGGGTCAATCACTGTTACAGAGCCTGCCAATTACTATGTAAAACCCGGTCAATCGTTATAATTTTAGGATCATCTTAATACTTAATGATTTTTTTAAGTTACTTTTGTGCGCAGTTGTATGAAGTAATTTTGTTTATTCTTTCGAAACTCTTTTAATGTGATAACAACAGATTTTACTCTCCGATTTTAGCGATAAACACTTCCTTTCTATGAATAATGTAGCACTCGTTCTTAAACTGTCAATCACTGTATATGTTACCCTATGCGGATCGTCTCGTGTTTCGAGGCTCGGGAACCCGAACTTCGGAGCGAGTCGAAAAAATTCGGGGGGGATCTGACGAGATCTCGATTTTGGCGTTACTCTATGGTATGAAGATGCAGTTGTCCGACTAATCGTTATCGATCATGCGTGCTTTATCTTGATATTACAATTCCATTCAAGACCTATCAAGACTTTCAAGACCAATCAAGACCTTTTAGGTTTGAGCAGTGGTGTATCGCCGACAAGATGCAGTTAAATACCGGGAAATGTATGTTGTTAAGGTCCCATAGGGCTACTATTGGCATCCCATCGTCGTATATGCTTGGTGACGGAAGTCTCTGACCTTGGTGTTACATTTACTTCTGGCTTGGACTTCCGCAACCATTATCGCAGCATCACGTGTAGGGCGATGAAAACCCTCGGGTTTATCACCAGGTTTGCCAAACACTTCAGACAGATCAGGACGCTGAAATTGTTGTACTTTGGTAAGGCCATTAGTAGAATACGCGTCGGTTATCTGGAGCCCGAAACATAAGCAATATGTCTGTTTAAGGGCTTACGCCACCCTGAGGCGGCCGAAATGACATCGAAGTTTACGAATTTTTTTCTACGAAACTATGAATGTGACAATTACTTCATTATTATTTATGGTTAGGGCATACATTAAAGGACATATTGTGTGAATTTGACAGAAAAATATTAAAAAATGGCCGATCTATCCGTTATCCTGCAATGTATCCTGATAAAATATCTATCGTGTAGCATAGGGATTTAGAGAAAAAAAACATTTTTGTACAAATGCGAGCAAAGTGAAAATGAACATTAAATTTTTACCAAAAAAGGCAAAATTCAAACAATTACTATAAACAATTGGGATATGGCATCAAAAAAATCCTATGCTACATGATAGATATTTTATCAATGAACAATAAAACTATGGGTTCTTTAGTTTCAGATAATCCTGGGCATCACAATCCGTTACACCGTCTGCGCGCGTCCTGGCGGAGGAGTTTTGCAGGATAACGGATAGCTCGGCCATTTTTTAATATTTTTCTGTCAAATTTACACAATATGTCCTTTAATGTATGCCCTAACCATAAACAATAATGAAGTAATTGTCACATTCACAGTTTCGTAGAAAAAATTCGTAAACTTTGATGTCATTTCGGCCGCCTCATGGTGGCGTAACCCCTTAATTTAAAGGGTCCAGCGTAAGTTTCTTAGATTTGCTATGAGAGCTACTGGTAGCCCTATGCGGTTTGATGACCATGACTACAGTCCAGCTTTGCGAATGATGAGGCTTTCTAATCTCTGTGACCGCCGCACAGTGGGGCAAAGTGACAAATTTTGGGTCAAAATCAAAGAACTTTTGATAGAAATGAGATAGAGCGATGATTTTTTTTTTTGTTAAAGCTGAAACATTGCAGAATAAGGGAAAATTGCCGAGATTATGGTACGAATGTTTTTTCACTGTGAAAATTTGTGTTAAACTTGAAATTTTTCAACAAAATTGTGATTAATCCAATACCATGCACGGTAGGATTTTTTTCTTCACATGTTGGACCTCATTTCCTGTAGATTTTGTCACGCTGATTTCAAATCCGTGCGCAAAATTTGTCTACTACCTCAGGATTTTGAAAAAAATCGATTTATGTGAAAGACTAATGAAATCATATTTTTTTCGTTGAAATGATTTGATAACCCACTGGTTTGAAGGTATATTGTATGCCCATATATGGAACACAATCAAAATAAGAATAATGAAGTATTTGAATGTTTTTAGTTACTTACAAAACACTTCACATCTCGTGATCACTTGACGTGTCGCTGTCCTGGTCACTGGCACTCTCTGTAGGCTGTGTGTGGCTGCAATGTAATTTAAATTAGATATCTATTTTCCATAATTATATTTTCATTTACACATGAAGTAAGGTAAGTATTTAATCTTTTTAACTTACTTCTCATCAACAACAAAAAAAAATTAAAAAAAAGACATTAATATAAATGAATATAATGTAAATGAAAATATAATGATGGAAAATAGATATCTAATTTAAATTACATTGCAGCCACACACAGCCTACAGAGAGTGCCAGTGACCAGGACAGCGATACGTCAAGTGATCACGAGATGTGAAGTGTTTTGTAAGTAACTAAAAACATTCAAATACTTCATTATTCTTATTTTGATTGTGTTCCATATATGGGAATACAGTATACCTTCAAACCAGTGGGTTATCAAATCATTTCAACGAAAAAAATATGATTTCATTAGTCTTTCACATAAATCGATTTTTTTCAAAATCCTGAGGTAGTAGACAAATTTTGCGCACGGATTTGAAATCAGCGTGACAAAATCTACAGGAAATGAGGTCCAACATGTGAAGAAAAAAATCCTACCGTGCATGGTATTGGATTAATCACAATTTTGTTGAAAAATTTCAAGTTTAACACAAATTTTCACAGTGAAAAAACGTTCGTACCATAATCTCGGCAATTTTCCCTTATTCTGCAATATTTCAGCTTTAACAAAAAAAAAATCATCGCTCTATCTCATTTCTATCAAAAGTTCTTTGATTTTGACACAAAATTTGTCACTTTGCCCCACTGTGCGCCGTATCTGTTCTGACCTATTATTTTTGTACAAAGTAATCCATGGCCAGATCAACTGCCAGGATTTGGTCGCACTGATCCGTCTCCGAGCCCCCACAACGGGATTGCGTCCGAGACCTCTTTTTGCATCAGGTGTCCCTGAATATTATCACTACACAGTTGATCCCTTAAATCGTGCCATGGATGAGACGAACCAGTGCCCTGCTGACATTGATGTGTTCGCAGACTCCTTCGCTTCGTTCAGGAACCGATTGCTCAGTAGAATGTTAACTCAGTAATTCTATTTAATTTAAATTAATTTAAGCACCTTTGGTGTTGTGATTAGGTCTTAGGGCTCAGACTGTTTTGTTTGTTTTTGTTTATTTTATTTCTCAATATTCTATTTTATTGTTTTGTATTTTATTTTATGTTATTGTATGTTTTTGTTTTATTTACTTTATCTTTGTACTTTTTTTTTGCTCTAAACTTTGTATCTAAAGGGTTCTCCCGTTAATAAAATAATAATAATAATAATAATAATAATAATAAGACTTTCAAGACCTATCAAGACTCTCATGATCTATCAAGACTTTCAAGAAATTTATGTTTCGAATAATAGTCGAAGCGATTCGAAACTTCTGTCCAGAATTCGAAGCGATTCGATTTGCTTGGCAACCATGACTAGGGATTGCAAACCGGTAAATCGGTAAATCGGTTTGAAGTTTTTTTTCACTGATAACTTAGTAGATATCGACGGAATTATGCGCTACATATGTGCGTTACATTGCTTTACATACAATTTTTACCGGTAATTCGTGACATTTTTACCGGTAATTCAATAAATTATGTATTTCTCGCGATTTACCGGTAAATCGATTTATCGGTAAATATCGGGAAATTTTTACCGGTAATTCGTGACATTTTTACCGGTAATTCAATAAATTATGTATTTCTCGCGATTTACCGGTAAATCGATTTATCGGTAAATATCGGGAAATACATAATTTATCGAATTACCGGTAAAAATGTCACGAATTACCGGTAAAAATTGTATGTAAAGCAATGTAACGCACATATGTAGCGCATAATTCCGTCGATATCTACTAAGTTATCAGTGAAAAAAAACTTGAAACCGATTTACCGATTTACCGGTTCGCAATCCCTAACCATGACTAATGAGATTCGAAGCGATGCGAAACATTGTGTCATAGATTCGAAGCGATTCGATCGGTCTTGAGCCCATCACTATATATAAGTATAAGTTACGGTTCCTATATAGCTGTGTAACTTTTATTTTTTAGATTCTATATAAGTTCCAAACGGTTATAGAACCGATTCAATAACTTTTATTTGTTAGGTTCAATATAAGTTCCAAAGCGGTTACAGAACCGATTCTTGTAACGATTGTACAGAATTTTATAGAAAATGAAATGACAACATATTACAACTATAGACTACCGTGTATAACCAAATTTTAAATATATATTATGTACACATTTGTACATACGTATACACAATTCTTTTGTAATATGAACCACAAGCGGGCACTTGAACAATTATAATTTATAATATCTATTCTGTATTATAACAAAAAGTGCAATAAATATTTAATACCATAGATCGAAACATTTATTTGTCAAGTTCGTTTTTTCAATTAGGGGCCACCTCACCATCAAGATCGTGATTCTGACAACATATTAAAATATCATTCTCAAATCGGGGAGCTAGACCCTCATCGGTATAACAACCAAACATTTATATTAATCAACACTTCATATTACAAAAGAATTGTATACGTATGTACAAATGTGTACATAATATATATTTACTTACTTATTTGTAATAATTTTTAAAGAATTTGGTTATACACGGTAGTCTATAGTTGTAATATGTTGTCATTTCATTTTCTATAAAATTCTGTCCAATCGTTACAAGAATCGGTTCTGTAACCGCTTTGGAACTTATATTGAACCTAAAAAATAAAAGTTATTGAATCGGTTCTATAACCGTTTGGAACTTATATAGAACCTAATAAATAAAAGTTACAGAACTATATAGGAACCGCAACTTATACTTATATAGTCTGATATTTAGGTTCTTTATAACGGTTATCCTTACTAATATATAAAAGTGGAACGTTGTCTGTTTGTTTGTCCTTCTTTCACGCCTAAACGGCTGAACGGATTGCAATGAAATTTTGAATATACATTAAATACGCCCTAGATTAGATTATAGGCTATATTTTTATTTTTTTTTATTTTGCAAACATCATAAATAATTCCCGGGTGAAACCGGGTAACGGGTCAGCTAGTTCAGAATAAAGGTTCTTCATAACTCTTTCAAGAACGTAAATCTTTATAATAACGGTTTCAAGCCCTGCTTTGAACAGCCAAAAGATGAATAATAGTGTATACAAAGCACCAATACTGTATCTTCCTTCATCACCTAAAAAAAAATAAAATAAAATCGGCTGAAAAATCGGTCGTCTAATCCGGAATTCACCCTTAGTTTCCTTACAGCCATAATTAACTAACTAATATGCCATCGACATTATAAGTACCTATTCTAATATTCTATCGCCCTTTAATTCTTTCATTTTTTACTGAAGATTCTGAAATTTAAAAGAATTTTTTCAACCAAAATTCCAGCAGCTTCGACAACAGAGCAGAACGGCACACTTCAAACAGGAAAATACACCGCGGCCGTTCCAAAATTTCAATCTTCGCGTCATTTCGCTCGAATATCTTTCGCGGCAGACCGCGATCAGCTTCGCGGAAATTACTACGGGTTTTCCATCGAGCGAACGTGGGAGGAAAATTTCGATGGGCTTTCTTGCGCGGCGAGAAAATTCCGGAGGAGGCGTCTATTTCGCCGCACGCTTTGATGTTCTCGGTGCGGTCGCGAACACGAGCTTCCCCCGTCCGTGAAAGCCCCGGGAGAAGAAGAAAGGCGGCCCGGGCGAAGAAAGAAGCTCACGGGAAAGCGTTCGCGCCCGTCCTCCCGCCCGCGGAGGAAAGTAAATCGCCCCGAAACGAGGGGAATTTTCGTGTCGCGTGTCGTTCCACGGGGCGGAATGGGACGCGTGCCGCTCGTTTGTTCCCGATAAATATCGTGCACGCGATAAGGCCGTCGAATCGACGTAGAATACTCTGTTGCCAGCGAGCAGAGAATATTTACGGAAATGGTCAAATAATTCGAATTATTTACTGGAAGAATATATGTTTTTATGGTGAAGTGGAGAAAACACTGTAGGTGACAAAAATCAAAATTTTCAGCCGAGACAAAAACACGTCCCTGACTTTAATTATTTACGGAATTTCATTTGTTTCGATTGGTAAATATGCTTAAGGCAGGATACCACCTTCGCACTTAAAAAAAATTGAAAATTTTTTTGTTCTCAAAGGACTCTTTCAAGTGTATAGAATCGAAATTCATTTATTAGAAAGGTGGCCGGAACCTTTTTCTTGTGTAAAAACCGGATTGGAACAGATATATAAATCTATATAAAACTTTAAACGCGTTTTTCTCGAAACGATGTTTTCCAAATCGGCGTGTCAGATTACTCCTATAATTTTCATCCGATTGACTTGAAACTTTGCACAATTCTTCCCCGTGGTGTAATCTAACGATGTACGTAGGACTTTTGCTGTAGCGTTGTTATTTTTCTTTTGGTGCGCAATTTTATAAACTTCTTTAAACTTTTTTACCCTAAAAAATTGACCTTTTTGTTCAAATGGCCGCCATTTTCTTAAAAATCGAAATTTCGTAAAATCCCTACGTACGTCATTGAAAAATATTGTTGTTAATAGGAAACATTCTTTGGTTTTTTTTCTAAGAGCCACGTACAGAGCGGAATTTGACACGCCGTCTAACGATGTTCCTCCAAAGGAGTGTATTTTGGCGCCACCTACAAGAGATTATTTTTCACTTTTTCAGTTTCAAAAAATGTGTAATTACAGATTAAAGTTACATTAATGAATGACTGAAACCGATTTTGTTTCTGCGCATTCTTTGTATGCAAAAAAAATTCATGAAAAACGCCTCCAAAATCGCAGTCAAAGGTGGTATCCTGCCTTAAGCGGGACTATGCTTCACGCAACGCTAAAACAGACCAATTTTTGGGAATTTTTTCTAGAGAGGTTATGGAGCAAATCATTTTGATTTTTTTTTTATGGCTTTATATGTAACATTTGAAGATATTAACAAAAATTTAATGTTAAAAATATGTGTTATAGATGTCGCTATCGAAGTATCTTGCTACGGTGACGGTTCTTAACGGTGGGGATTCTAGTGCCTTCAATTTTTGTCTAAAATCAAAAAACGAAAAATATTCTTATTACTTATGAAATTATATCGTCGATGAACCTCGAGAACAATAAGAAAGTCGAAAATTCACAAAATTGTAGAGCTTGGGAGAAAAGGTACGATATTTGAGGAATTTTCTTGATCGTATTTTCTCTCCTAAAGCTCTACGATTTTGTGAATTTTCGACTTTTTTATTGTGCTTGAGGTTCATCGACGATATCATTTCATAAGTAATAAGAATATTTTTCGTTTTTTGATTTTAGACAAAATTTGAAGGCACTAGCAAGGCGTACCAAGATACTTCGATAGCGACATCTACAATACATATTTTTAACATAAAATTGTTTTTTCGTATCTTCAAATGTTAAATATAAAGCCATAAAAAGGTTCAAAATAATTTACTTCATAACTTCTCCAGAAAAAATTATCCAATAAATTTTCGTTTTCATTTTCGACACTTAGTGTTTTCTACAAGGACTCTTCAAGTGTGAAATTGTGGACGCTTGCGTTTGACGTTCTGTGGCCAGGTTTACGAAGAAAAAAGAATATGTTGCACGAAATTGAATTGGATATTTTCGAGCCGATTAAATTTTAATGTACCTATTAGAAAGTTGGGACAGCACACCTTATTTTATCTTGGACCAAAT
This sequence comes from Andrena praecox, assembly GCA_963932275.1. Taxonomy (NCBI): domain Eukaryota; kingdom Metazoa; phylum Arthropoda; class Insecta; order Hymenoptera; family Andrenidae; genus Andrena; species Andrena praecox. The sequence goes on from OZ010728.1 coordinate 36,964,824, forward strand.
CGTATACATATATCGTACACTATATGTGAATTTTGGTTGCATTAATCGTATCTGTATTCGTGCCAACAACATGTGCAATATTGTTCATTTCTTTTGTGACAAACCGGGTGAATTTAAAAAATCGATTATGCAAACTCTGCATTCTCGTTATTAATGCGTTCTATTTCCATACTGTCATTTTAACCGTCCCGTACCACGTGCATATATTTTGTTTTTTGCTAAAAAGTATTACCCGTGAAGAAATGACAATAATAATATTTACAGCTGGAACTACTATATTTAAATCAGCTGGTCGCGTCAGGTCGCTTCCCCCGCTCTGACTAGCGCCAGGCACGCCCCCTACGTTACGTCACGTCGTATGGTGGGGATATCCGCCCCGGTGGCCAAATATCCTTCCAGACTATATACTTAAAATAATTTAAAATTTTCATTGAAAAGGCGTGAGTGAATTTCTGTATAAAAAAGCAAATTGAAATTCTTCAATAATGTTTTTTCATACAAGGCTTAGTTTTCGAGTAAATTGAATTTAAAAAATGCGCGAAGCACGTATAACCCAAGCCTCGCCTACAGCAGCCACTTTCTTAACAGGATTTTCTCGCTAAGCGAGGCTTCGATTCGATAAATTTTATTCTACATTTTCCGATAATTTTTTCATTAAGAATTTCGAACACCTATTTTTCAAGACATTTTAGGTCAATTAAATAAAAAAATTTCTTCAATCGCAGACTATGATTCCCCATAAAAAAGTTAACCATCTTCGAAGATAACTAAATAGGAGTTTCATTGTCAAACTCGATTTGCCGGAAAACGAAGGCTCGTCCGAAAAAATGGTATTCCGCATTTTTCGTTCATTTCTTTAGGCAATTTGATCCAGCTATTTTTTAATATACTTTCCCAAGGGATATCTCGAAAAATCCCTCGATTTTTCCGTAAAACGCATTCCTCTGCCGATTTCACTTACGATATCCAGCTCGAAGACAACAAATTCCACGAAGCGAATGTTAATGAACGCTCTGAAATTCAATCTAACGCGCATAATATCTCGAGCGCTCCTTTTATATTGCGCCGTAAAGAAGGCTCGTTTCTGTATCGCGACCAGGGCGGGCCGGAAACACGAACGAAAAAGAAAAAAAAAATATACATGCCGATAATGAGGCGGAAAAAGGGAGAGAAAATACGAACAAGTGGTAATGGTTGACTTCTACCAGGGTCGACCATGTCAGGCACATGTTTGACTTTAACGATAGCCAGAGGCTTACTCGTTGATAAGACCTGTCCTCGTTTATTCGCAAAATAAAGATAAGCCACGGGCGAGGGTTCAATGCCGCTCGGTTTGCGCGACATTCCCATTAAAAGAAAGAAAAAACAACGAGAACGGAGGGAGGAAAAGCGACGAGCACACACCAGCCGAATTTGCAACCATAATTTGGGTTTCGTTAACGAAAAAATGGACACGAGATATACAGACGGAGAAAGAGAGTTTACAGAGTTTAAATATTTTGGAAATGATTCAAAAACACCAAAGAGCAAATTTTCATTAAACTTTTCATGACAAGTTTTGAAAAAATTTTCCAAATTTGAGGAAGTAAATGGATTTTGTTTTTGATACGTGCTTTTGCAAAATGCTGCGGCAAGTAGGAGTTGAGAAAGTTGAAAAAATGGAGATAAAATTATTTTTGAGTTTAGAAAATTTGACTGTGAAACGTGTGGTTTTGCGTCGCGATAAATGAATGAAAGTGAAATTGCGGGATCAAACTGTCGAGATCGGGGATTTGTTTTTCACCCGGAAAATCCCTTTTTTCCCACGGGTTCCTTTGTGCCGGCGCGGAAGAAAGCGTTTCACACGACGTACGACCCCTCGTTCTGGAAATTGTTTACAGGCCTTTGAAGAGGTGCAAATTGAAAGCGAAATAGGGCTGGATTTTCGGTGCATCCGGTGGATCCATTTTTCCTCTCCTCTCAGACGCTTTAACACCACCCGAGAGCTTCTTTTGCTATTTTTCCGCAATTTCCACGGTGTCTAAAAGTATCGGTCAATGTTTAAGTAAAACAAATTGTTGCTTATTCCGTCCATTAGAATTCTCTGGTATAGATGGAGCTTAGTAAGAATAGTTTTGTGCTGTTTATGGTACGTTTCCAGCGAGCAAGAGAAGGAGCAACTCTTCTTTCATTTTTGGAAAAATTAGAACTATATTTTATTAGACTATTTAAATTAATTTTCAATAGGTCCTCGAGAATATTAGAAAAGGCTTCATGAATTTATTTACCGAAGACTGATAACACATATTAAAAATGAACATGTTTTTGCGTTATTTGTTGCTAAAAGAAATCTCCTTGCAATTAATTCAACATATTTCTTGTAGGGAATATTGAGTATTAAAATCGTTTTCAATTTTATTTTTCCTCAAAGTTGAAACAAAGCTTAGTTGAACATATTCTGTCATTAAAAAAGGGATATTCTGGAGATCACTGAGTAATTAAAAATTGTATAATTTATGTTCAAACGAATTTTTATCCAAATCGTCCACAGAAATAAAAATTAACTTCTTCAAAAATTACACATAAATTACAGTGAACTATTCATCCTAAAACAAATCAATTACATTTTACCCGCATCCAGTCCCCACCCACTCCCAAAGAAGTCCAAAGGAATTTTATAACAAATGTGGCACAGACTGTCGACTTTTAAAAGATTGATTCAGTCGCAAGAAGCACACAAAACTCACCACAGTGGCAGGAAACGATTTTTCTCGTGTGTTACACACCCCTTGGTGGCCACCCTGATGATATACAAATACGTTCGTCCCCAACTCTCTTGGGATGTGGCTCATTCTGTAGCAAGGGTAGGTGAAACTGGGTTTAAGGGGGCGTAACAGGCGAGTCAGGGCTGATTTTCCTTGTTAAAACGAGGCAAAGGATATTGTCAACGGCACACGGAATATTTGCAACTCCTCTGGAACGAAAATTGCTTAAAGTATAACGACGGCTCTTATCCGAGGATTTAAAGTAGACCTGTTTCACTTCTTCCCTTTTTTTTTTTTGAGGAACGAATTTGTTTCAATGGAAGCAATGCGAATGTGGTGCTCAAGATAATAATAATAATTGCAGGTGGGTGCATTGGGATATGAGATGATTTAATGAGAATAAACGGGATAAATAAATCTTGTAGTGCATCGAAGAACTGTATTGATAAACTGAAATCAAAGTGGGAGAAAGAACAGTGTATAATACTTTTAGACTTCAACTGCTTTTTCCTGAAGTTGTTGCAATGCTTCGTGAAGAAACTTGCATCAGTGGAAAACTTAGTTTTCCATTCTCTTTACCACAATCAGTATTATAGCACAATACTACTAGTATATTAAAGAATATAACGATTTGAGAAGAACGTAAAGAATTTTGTAAAAACATATAATGAAATATTCCTAAAGAAGAATATTAAAAAATTATTTCATGGCATATACACTTTACATGTTACAATCCAATATCTGTAACAGTGTCAACACATCAAAACACTAGGATTTCCAACTTTACTTTGCCCCAAAATCGAACTCCAAAACCTGTCCACCTCGAGAAGCCCGAAAAAAATTTCAAATTTAACTGAAAAATCCCCAGAAATCCAAAAAAAAGTCACCCCCAGATCCAACCTATCCATCAAACCCAACGTGCCTGCCTCAGCGCGTGCAAGTCAGCGTGTGAAACGCGAAAGAAAATTTCGCAGCGCGTAAAAAGGAGACTAAGCTTGCGGAGGGTATTCCCCAGACAGCTATGCGTGCAGCTGCCAATTATAACGACCCAGTCGGGCCGCGATATCTCGATTCTCGATTCTCAAAGGACCAGTGGCGCAGCGATGCCTAGTCAGGGCGTTGAATCTTGACCAACCGCGTTGGAAGTCGGTTAATCGAGCAAAAGAGCGGGACGTGTTGGGATGTTAATTAAGGAGGATATTCTTGGGGCGTCGGCCAGGCCTACCAACTCCCGTCGCTCGTCCGAGATGACAAGGAACGAGGATATGTGTTCGCGCAAGAATGGCGCCGTCAACAGCGGTATTGGGGCCACGTGGAGCGGACGAAGCGAGTCGTACACGCTGGAAGTGAAACGGGGAGGTACATTGCTTTATGGCTTACCATCGTCAGGGACGCACCCGTCCCTCGAGCGTACTGGAATTCCGGGACACTCACCTGGAAACAGAAACGAAAGGAGTTAGAATGTTTTGTGCTGAAGATTGTGGCTGGTGTGTGGAAAAGGGGATCGCAAGGTAGGGTTGGGATTATTCGAATACTTCGGGAATGCTCTAAAGTTAGAAATATTTCAGTACTGGATTATAGCATTGGAATAAGGGCTGCAATCGAATAGTACATTCGAATATATCAGTATTCGAGTAGTACCTACATTCGAATATACATAAGTATTCGAATAGTACATACATTTGAATATATAAGTAGTCGAATATATAAGTAGTCGAATATATCAGTAGTCGAATATATCAGTAGTCGAATATATCAGTAGTCGAATATATCAGTAGTCGAATATATCAGTAGTCGAATATATCAGTAGTCGAATATATCAGTAGTCGAATATATCAGTAGTCGAATATATCAGTAGTCGAATATATCAGTAGTCGAATATATCAGTAGTCGAATATATCAGTAGTCGAATATATCAGTAGTCGAATATATCAGCGCTCGAATATATCAGCGCTCGAATATATCAGCGCTCGAATATATCAGCGCTCGAATATATCAGCGCTCGAATATATCAGCGCTCGAATATATCAGCGCTCGAATATATCAGCGCTCGAATATATCAGCGCTCGAATATATCAGCGCTCGAATATATCAGCGCTCGAATATATCAGCGCTCGAATATATCAGCGCTCGAATATATCAGCGCTCGAATATATCAGCGCTCGAATATATCAGCGCTCGAATATATCAGCGCTCGAATATATCAGCGCTCGAATATATCAGCGCTCGAATATATCAGCGCTCGAATATATCAGAGTTGGAATATATCAGAGTTTGAATATATCAGAATTCGAATATATCAGAATTCGAATATGTCAGTATTTGAATACTGCATTCGAATAAACATTCGAATACTGAACATTTTACTTTCCTCAGAAAAGTGTAGGTATATTGAAAACTGAGTAACACCTGTGAATGAATTATTAGATAGATGTTATTTCGGTCAGCGAACTAAGAAGGTTGTTTCATCCCCCAAACTGTGCATTAGCAGGAATGCACCAAAAAGAATGTGTAATATGTTTTAATACTTTGGAAATCTGAATTTACTGAATACTGTGGAATTATGAATTCTTTATGAATTCTTTATTATTACACTGTACCTTTTACGGCGTGGAAAAACCCATACTATTATTATTATTATAATTATTATACAATATGTCGCTTTGTATGATAAACAATTGTGCTTCTGGAATGTTGCATCGAAAGTACAGAACTATTCGAATGTAATATTGGAATATTCGAAGATTCGGAGCATATTCGATAAAATTAAAAAATTCGATTGTATTTAATAATTACAATGTCGTGCAAAATTCTAAACTCATGAAAATATTATGCAACGGTGACGTTACACTGCATTTAATATTCGCTCACCTAATGCACGGCCGACCTGTTTCTCTTCATAATCACTGAACGTGAAATTCCTGCACACGTTTGTAAGTAGCAACAGTCGACGCATCGTCAGACGCCGGAAATTAATCCACGGCGACGCATTTACATCGACGGAACGCTTATTCTGGCAGTGAATGCAGCGCGTCGCGTCCGTCAATAAATTTTACAAAGGGACAGTCTCGGTCTATTTAAGCGTCTGCAGCAACAAAAGCCGGCGGGGAACAACGGCGAAAGCTTAGAAAACCTTCGCGAACGCGATTCCTGCAGGATCGATAATAGATAGTTCATAATCTTGATGGGAGACGCGGAATATCGCCGATGAACTGAGATTGCCGTTACAAACTCGAACATTGGCAGAAAATTTTCAAATAAAAAAGCGAAGGCATAAGTATTCCTTCTTTGAGTTTAAGGAATATATAACAAAAAGGTCAATATCCTTTCAAATCGATTTCCATTTCTATAAATTGCACAATTGCACGTCCTCAGCCTTCACGAGCCTATACAGGGTGATCAAAAAGTGATGGGCACTGCTTTTAGGGGTGAATCTGCACCTCTGGGTTGGTAGACACGTATAAAAAAGAATAACTTGCCGCAAAATTGTTTATAACATTGAAAATTAACGTAAGGTTTTTTTATATCTACATATTCTGCTCGTTGAGAGGAAAACAAGTTTAAAATGAACCATAAGTCGCGAAGGACACCGTTTTCTAAAAAAAGGGAGAAATGGTTACTTCCAATACATAGATGACTTCATCCATGCCATAACTAAATCAATTTTTTTTAGAGAAAACGATGCGGTTCCCTCCAATCCAAAAATACCTCCAATCATACTAAAAACTAATAAATATTTAGATATTTCCATAGAATTTAAATAAAAAATCATTAAAAATCGTGACGTACCATAAGTTCTCAATTTGAATGAAGTTGATGCTAATACTATTGAAGCAAATACAAGTGCTTCTGCATGAGCCTTTAATAATCATCCACGAAATATATATATAGTAATTTTTAATAAAAACACTTTTGGTCCAAACGACTTGAGTTTTTTAAAAAAAGTTTTCCAGGTGACGTGTTTCGTCGTTTTGAAAAAAATTGCAACTTGTCGGGATAGCTATGAAAATAGTGAAGGAATGTTATATATACATATAAGGTAAATGTACCAATACCCGGCCGCTGAAGGGGCTTAAGGAATAGCGGCAAAGTTTGTCTCCTAATTTAATTTGTAAAACCATCATGAAATAAAAAAAGTTGTTTAAATGTTGAAGATAACACAATATTATACCATTGGAAGTTGAAAAAAAAGTTTATGTATTATAATAGACGTATTTATTAATGAAAATACGAAAACATGCAGATGTCCCAGTAAGCGGACAACCTAAAACTGCATGTCCCAATACCTGAATCATATCGTCCCAGTAAGCGGACAACCTAAAAATGCATGTCTTGATGTCCCGATATCTGAATTATATCGTCCCAGTAGTCGAACATTTAGACTCGTTTAAAAAAATAATAATTTTCTTGCAAGTTTAACCATCTTAAACTAAATTTAAATCTATTTACTATTATAATAATGTATTATTATAATATATAAATAAGAAATGCAGTCAATATTTTCTTAGTAAATGAGTAGGCGTTTCTTAACGGAAGCCATAGAAATTTCTCGAAATCTGCTATGCGTGCGAAGTGTGTTACAAAATAATTATTTCTATCTAACGATTTTCAATTTTCTATAATAATGATTTTAATTAATATTTCTAAATACTTATGCATTATGGTACTATTTTTGTTTCTAATTACATTAAAAATTAAGCCTAAAAATAAATAAAATTCGCATTGTTGTTCAGGTACTGGGACATGGCCGGGCACTGGTACATTCACCTTATACAGTAATTCGTCGTTATTGTCCCGTTTTTACCATGCGTAATAGTCCCGCTCACTATCCCCACCATTTCTTGGAATCCTTCGGTCGAGAGTGAGAGAATCCGAGAACGTGCGAGAGAACAAAAGAGTCGACACGAAGTTGTCGTCGGCTACGAATGGTGTCCGCATCGCGTTGTTGTCCCGCCGCCAGCACCCTTCGTCGGGACTATTACGAATAATCACTGTATATATAAAATTTGAAGAAAAAAAAACGACCTTCACTATTTTCATAGTTATACCGACAAGTTGCATTTTTTTTTTTCAAAACGACGAAACACGTCACCTAGAAAACTTTTTAAAAAAACTCAAGTCGTTTGGACCAATTTTAAAAAAGTTACGCGATTTTAAAGAGTGTCAGCTTACTTTCCGACGCGACTGTACCTATACCTATGTGCACATGTTTCCTAAAACTAATTGGTGCGTCTCTCCACCCCCAACGTCCACCCCCCAGAATCTTAATACGAGCATTCAGCGTATGTAATGAGTTCACTATATTATTTACACAGTTCGGTACTTCATGAGCTGACTTTTGTGATAAACGTCAACCCCGAGCCAGCCAATCGCGTCCCTCCCCCAACAGCGGGGGCCGAGCCACGTACATAATTAGCGCGCCACGTGCATTAACAACTCGCGAAGGAGAAGTCGACGTACTCGTACAAGTATTCTCGACGGTTTCCTTCGGGACAAATTCGTTCACGGGCCAGGAACGAATTAATTGGAAGGCAAACGCGTGTCCATAATGGCGTATCTGACATGGTATGCACGCGCGATCTCACGTCCCCAGGGCAAGACCTCCCTTTAGTCGTTTCAGAATGCCTTCCGGCAGCGCAAACAACGCTGCCAGTTTCAACATGGCTTGCGCCCGCTGCAACGTTTACATCGATAGAATTCGTGCTCTGTACAACCCCCGGCCCCACTCACCCTCTCTCGCCTTTCCCCCACTGTCTGTGCCCGTTTTTAGGGCTCGCGCTTTGCCCTTCCCCGCCGCCATTATTGCTAACGTCCCCGATTGGCTAGATAAACTTTATTCCTCGATTCGACGCTTTGGCTGGGAGATAGTGGAGAGGTTCGCAGGAAACAGTGGCAACAAGCAACCGTGGGGGAAGCATTTCGGCTTGTAAGATGATATATTTTTGGTTGACGGGGGTTGAAGGGGGTCTGTTTGATATGGAAATTGTATTTAGTTGACACTTAGATTCTTCTTTTCTTGGATGGAAATTGGAGCAGTTTTACCCAAAATCGAGTCGCAAATCCTGTGTATTATTTGGACAGACACTCCTTCATATCTTTAAATAACTAATAACTGTCAATAATAAATTTTTTTTTAATTTTTTTTTAGTTCCAGCAATTCAATAAGTTTTATTTTTGTATTTTCGTTTCTTGTAAATTTATAACTAATAACCGTCGATAATAATTTTTTTTTTTTAATTTTTTTAGTTATAGCAATTCAATAAGTTTTATTTTTGTATTTTCGTTTCTTGTAAATGTATAACTAATAACCGTCAATAATAATTTTTTTTTTTTAATTCTTTTAGCTATAGTAATTCAATAAGTGTTATTTTTGTATTTTCGTTTCTTGTAAATTTATAACTAATAACCGTCGATAATAATTTTTTTTTTAATTTTTTTAGTTATAGCAATTCAATAAGTTTTATTTTTGTATTTTCGTTTCTTGTAAATGTATAACTAATAACCGTCAATAATAAATTTTTTTTTTTTTTAATTTTTTTAGTTATAGTAATTCAATAAGTTTTATTTTTGTATTTTCGTTTCTTGTAAATGTATAACTAATAACCGTCAATAATAAATTTTTTTTTTTTAATTCTTTTAGCTATAGTAATTCAATAAGTTTTATTTTTGTATTTTCGTTTCTTGTAAATGTATAACTAATAACCGTCAATAATAAATTTTTTTTTTTTAATTCGTTTAGCTATAGTAATTCAATAAGTTTTATTTTTGTATTTTCGTTTCTTGTAAATTTATAACTAATAACGGTCAATAATAAATTTTTTTTTTTTTTTAATTTTTTTAGTTATAGCAATTCAATAAGTTTTATTTTTGTATTTTCGTTTCTTGTAAACGTATGATATTGGGTAAATCTGACCCAAATCTACTTATCCGTGTAGCTTTACAAATTCCGTACAAGGGTTGATTGTAAATTTTGTGTTTGCTTTTAATTTTTAACACGGATATAGTTTTTCTTACTCGTGCCCCTGGATAGGAATTCAAATATAACTGTTAATAACGTCTAATAAATAATTCGAAGCAGCAAACTGGATTTTTTAAACTTGTATTTTCTTACTTTTGAAATATTTAAAATCACTTATTTCTATAGTTTCCCTTGGTCTCATTTCTGTTATCCCGAGCAACTCGAAAAAATACGTGAATCTTCCATTCAAAAATATTAAAAAATTCACTCAAAACCTTCATCAATTTACTTATAGATTATTTTAAACTCTTAGAAATAATCCTAACCCTATAAAGAGTGTATACAAATCTTTCCCTAAGGGGGGAATCCTAGATTTTGGACTAAACACACGGTCCAAATTTCAAACGAATCGAATCGCTAGTTTCTTAAAAAAAAAATCCAAATTTTGCTATATTTATTCCCCAAAAAGTGGATCCTCCCCTTAATACATGCTATTCGCCTGCTCTTCGCGCGTTTCGAATTCGAAGCCAAAAGGTCGGCGATGAAAACCAATGATAATCCTACGTTTAAAACTGATCCTAGAGGTATTTCAAGGAAACCATACAGTGCTAGTAAAATGTTAAAACATTATCCCCTGTCGCGGAACGACGTTAATAAGCAAGTTTTCCTGGAAAGCAGGTCGCGCGTGACAGCTCTGCGAAACGCACGCACAAATTGGACGTGGCGTGACAAGCTCAGTTTCCGTGGCTTCGCTTTCAAAGGGGTAGGATTTCCAGGGGGATACCGTTTAAATCGTATCGTAAATCTTCGAACGAGCCTTCTGGCCCCGGTTTCATCGAGGATTGACGTTAATTCCTTCTTCCCCCGCGCCGCGCAACCAATTAACAATTTTCTCTTCGCCGAATAGGAGATAACCCAAAGGAAGACGTAAATACACTATAGGTACATTTCAAAGCAATTTGAAATCAAAATTATTACACCAACGTAAATCGGATCCGGGATAGTTGGGACAGAAGTATTCTTTCCTCGGACTCCTCTCTTAATCCCTTAACGGCACTCTAAATTTTGGAAAACCGTTAAAAAATTAACCTTTTTATGTTTTTATGTTACTATATAAATTTTTCTACACTGGGATGCACACAGTTTTTCGAAAATAGCTTTTATTCTTTACTAGCCTTACTACTCGGCTTCGTCCGAAATTTAGATTCTGATTTTATACAAATAAAAATTTTTAACTTTTTTATTTTGTGAAAATAGGGTGAAAGCACTAGTAGTCGACCACTTAAAGTTAAACTCGAATGAAAAGTACTGAAAAAAAATAAACAATCAATGTTATAAAATATATAAAATGTATTGAAGTAATTCAAATGTATTTAATGTATCACTAAATATTTTGTGTTAGTAGGAAAGTTCGGGGAAAATAAATAATTAGCGTTAAAAATAAAGTGTCCGAATGCTTTAATAATCGACCGCTTAACTCTAAAAGTCGACCGGTCCGATAGCTAGTAGTCGAGCACCTTTTTTAATATGAAATTCAAAATGGGTTATGTGCGCATTACAAACTAAAATTTATTTTTAAATATAATGTGCAACATCAGTAAATAATCAATAATGACAGGAATAATGCGTAACTAAAATAAGTTCTTTTAAAGACTTTATCAAAATTTTAATAAGAAATAGAAATTATTTTTTTTTCCAATATAAATTAAATTATTCGTTTTTGAGATAGGAAGTAGTAACAAATTTTAAGTTTTTAAAGTAGGTATTTGTATTCTATAAATAAATTATATAAACGTGGTCGACTATTAGCATTCATTGTGAATGCAGTTAGCTTCAGAAGTCGACCGCTGTGGTCGACTATTGAAAATTGAAAGGGAATGATGATCCAGTTACCGACCTCCCATAAATAAATAAATTATCCCATTTTTTTTTTAAATTTTTGAAGCGCATATAAAATTGTTGATGCTTTTTCAGTGGAATAGCATAATTTTCCAGTAAAAAATGTATAGAACTGAATTACATTTGTCGTTTCTATTCAAAGCACACTTATGTTTCTCGGGTTAGAAAACAGCAATGGCGCATGTAGAATCAAAATTAGTTTACAAATCACTTTAAAAGCATTTATTTTTTTTACCTATGAAGGGCGCCTTTTGCCTTATTGTAAAGTTAGAAATTCCAAATATAATATAAAATTGTCATTTAATAAATTCTTTATTTCAGTACTTATTTCTTTAAGCTAAATAATAAAAGTGGTCGACTACTAGAGGGTGGCCGACTACTAGTGCTTTCACCCTAGTTACGTTCATTTGGAGTAGTCAAGCATAATCAGCTGAGGCACAGTTCGTGATCACAGAGTTTATCGTTCGAAAGTTTTCAGGAGACAGAAAAACACACAAACAGAGGAGCTTTCTGCTTTATATATTAAGATGCACAGTAATTTTTAATTAGTTATAATATTCCGGATTCGGATTCACAGCGCAATTTTTTACAAATGATAAATTTCGCGCCCCTTATATTTGCATAAAAATTTATAATTTTGAATTGAAGATATTCTAAGATCGTATTAATTATCTAAAGCTTAAAAAAATATATTAAAAATCTCCTCGCAACTACAGAATTCTCTGCGATATTAAACACCAAAAAAAGTTGCATAACTTTTGCGCGTTAATATGAAAGCACGAGGTGGTGGTTTCACAACCACATTAGTATAATTAACACTTGTTTAATCCCACAACGAAATATTAAATATGTGTATGAAGTCTCATGTTCAGTGTTTGTTGTTAATCCGGATGGTAAAACGCTCTTAACAAGCAAAGATAATTAGTTATCCGTTAATGTGATGCTTTCCACGGGAAATCGCATTTGTGGCTCCATCGCGGCAAAAATATTTGTGCTTATTTGCGAATCGTCGTTCATTTCCAAATTCGACAAATACCGAACGGCGCGCGGTGGAAAGTTAATTAAAAAGAAAAATCCCCTCCAGCCGTTGTTAAACACCGTGGTATCAGTTTTTTCGTTCCTCTCTCTTTTCTGTTGCCACGAAAAAAAAAAATCTAAATTGAACCGCGTTCCATTCATCTTTGCCCGCCGTTCGAGCGAAAAAAATCAATAGGGCGTTGTTTGCCCTGTGTTTGCAACATACTTTATTTAAACTGCAAGGTGTGCATTGAACGAGACTGCGTGTGTGCTACTATTTTTTATCTATTTTCCTCCTTCGTTTATAAGTGGAACGTGATGTTAACTTTGCTGGAAGTCCTATTGAGAATTTCAACGAAACAAAGATTAAAAATTACTGCAGTCTGAAGATTCCACAACACTAAAATGGAGAATCACAAACCCACTCATAATTACGAATAACAGTAATATTTCTAAAAATATGTAGAACAACACTGTTTCATCAGCGAACTAAGATTATCTCTCCACGTGCAAGAAAACCTGTTACGACTACTATTAGTATTATTATTATTTATTTTTTTATTCTTAGAAAAAAGGTGGAAAAAAAACAATCATGCAAATACCTTCGCATAATTGTACCTACTACTTTCACACATTTCGATGATTCGCGACTCTCCGTTTTGAATTTCAAAACGCTATAAAAAATAAACCCTTCCTAACAGTTTTCACGCAATAAGCACTCTTCAAATTGACTGTCAACTGTGGAAAGTCGCAGATGAAGATGAGAGTGCGAAACTCATTTTGAAATGGACGAATGCATGCATATTCTAAGCGCGACATGCTCCACTACAACGGCAGAACAATATCCATCAATTGCATGCTACCGCGAAAGGAAAGAATGATTTATAATGATTTTTCGTGACAGCAGCTTCTAGCCTGTCGTCGTCGCACGAACTTTCCGTTCATTACCACCGCCTCGTTAAGACTTTAAAAGTCTTTATTACGAATTCAGAGGAGACCTATAACGGGGGGCGTGTAAAACGCGACTGAATAATGAGATCTAATCCATAAGATCGTAATTAATGGCTCGCATGAAATATTTATTAGCCAACACTATTTGCACCGCGCTGAATGACATGGTCCTGCATTATTATGTGGTTCCTTTAGCTTATCGACTTTAGTCACTATCCGCTGTGTCTTTATTTTACGATTATGATTATTTTGGACAAGCTTAACAATTTTACGTGTTTATCTTCGTAGGCTTGTACGAAAATCCTGGAGGAAGAAATATGAATTATCATAACAACTCTAATGACAAAAAGAAATTTATTCTCAGCATTTCTAAATCTCCAACACTTTCAAATGTCTTTGAATTTCTTTGATCTTCAACCCCCTCTGTCGAAACTCGCATGCTATAACTCAGTAAACTTAGAATTTAAAATATAAAAAAAGAAGCCAAAAATTTCGCGAATGTATGTAAAACAGTAACTGGTAATAATAAACATAAATAGTAGGTATTTATTGATAAACAATAATAATAAATGATATTCATTATTACCAGCTGCTGTTTTATGCATTCGCGAAATTTTTGGCATCTGAAGCTCGAAATATTTACCATAATTTGTAAGTTGAGTTTCAAGCTTCGAAGGAAATTCAAAAAAATCTGAAACTTTGTGAAAATTCGGCTATTTTATCCGATTTTATTTTGTCACTCGCAATCTATAAGGGATAGAAAAAAGGTTCCAAAAGGAAAGTTACTTCTTTTAATTAGGACTATCATTTGGTAACTCACAGCTCTTACATTTCGCGAGTTATAACATAAAATCGGAAAATAGCCGAATTTTCAAGGGTTAATTTCACCCCCTCAGAGTGAATTTAGACAGCAAAAAAAATTGCGTTGTAATCAGGAGGAAATCCCCTACATATTCACAAAGTTTCATTTTTTTTTGAATTTCCGGTTGCGGGATCCTTGTGAGCTATAGTATGCGAGTTTCAACAGAGGGGGTTGAAAATCAAAGAAATTCGAGTAGGAACTCGAATAATGACTTCGCTGCTCAGAAATATGCTTGTAGGAATACCGAGCACCAGTGAGGTCTGCAATGCGCATGCTCAAGCAGAAAGTGGGCGGAGCCACTGGAACCAGGGTTGCCAGGGATTAGTTGCGGCGCAACACCTACAGGAGTGGTGGTAATGTGGGCGTGAACTGACGCTAGCGCCAAACCATCCAAGTGGCCCCAACGCGAAGCCAACCACGGCCAACCAGCGTCGACAATCTATTTCCCGACGACGCTGGTTGGCCGTGGTTGGCTTCGCGTTGGGGCCACTTGGATGGTTTGGCGCTAGCGTCAGTTCACGCCCACATTACCACCACTCCTGTAGGTGTTGCGCCGCAACTAATCCCTGGCAACCCTGACTGGAACTCTCCACTTCACAGCCTGAATTCTGGGGATAGCATTGACTAGATTGAAGGTTTCGTAGGCGATCTAGTATCGAGGCATTACTATTGGGTGGCTAATATCCAATGATCTATTGGCTCCTCCTACAAACATCACTGTTGCACAATATAATACATGTAATAGTTTGAAAGGGGAACCCAGAGGATCGATTGAAATGAAAATTGAGTCCTTCCCAGCACGAACGCGTACGTACATGCCTGGAAACGGTTAACTAGAGCTTTTATCATCGCGGTCACGCAACGTGGAACGATTCTCGCGTTTTTTCCCCTTGCCCGGTAATTATCAAACACCCTTTTGGCATCAACGGGAAACCGATAGGATCGAGGTCGTCCTTCGATATTCCACATTTATGACATCTACCATTGCTCGTAAATGCTAATCGAAACGAACCCATTAAAATGATGCGAAACGAACGCAATTGAACTTTGTAATTAGACGATCAATTTATAAGTAAGCAGACATGGAGCGCTTGTGATTATTGCAACGAAGTACAGCGTTACCATCGGTTTCGAGCTCCTCTTGAACATTTATATGTCTGTTTCTATGTATGATATGGATATTCGAGTTCAGGTTGGGAAAGCAAATGTTGCAATTATATGAATAACAAATAGGAAGAGACAAAATAAAGTACGACTAATATTAAACGAAAAGTATTAATGTTCAATGTGAAAAGATTCTGCTTTCTTTCATTTGAACAAAAAAATGGTTTTCGCGGCCACTGGGGTGCAATAATCATACAGGGTGGGTCAGTATTCTGGTAAAATTCTGCTATAAGAAAACAAATGTTCCCATTTGAAAAATCAAAAATTTCGTTTGACCCATTTATGTCCGCCTTGAAACTACGCAATTTTTACTTTAACCGATTCCTCTCCACAGATAATAATATTGACGTAAATCAGGGTGATAATACCAAGCGACCCAACCCCTTAACGACACTAAATTTTAGAAAAACGTTAAAAAATTTCCACCTTTTTTTACATTTCTATTTTACTACATAAATGTTTATAAACTGAAAGGAAACACTGTTTTATCAAAAAAACTGTTTACTTGTAAACAATTTTATTTGTTCTATCGAACGTAATATTACGAAGGTGGGTCTTAAGGAGCTCAGTTATTTTTCATTCGCAAATTTCAAAAATCAATACGTCCAACGATAAAAACTCCTTAAACAACCCCCCTTCAACTTCTACAAAATCAATATTTTACTCCATACTTACATCAACCCCCCGTAAATCATCCCCATCCCTGGAAAACTGCCTCCCAAAACTGCGCCCAGACCAGTTGCAAGTACCGAAGCAAAAAATCGCTAACGAACTGCATCGCCGTCAACGAAAACATCCCCCACCGAGAATTCCCCTCGTTCCCAAAAATTCAATGAATAATCGGAAACCGCGACCACCCGTTCCCGAGCACGATGTACACTCAAGTCTCCCTTCGTTTGAGGCAAAGGGAAACAAAGGAAGCCGCCGGAGGAAGTGGCGCTTCCACCCTCGACTAAAGAAACCGTGTTTCATCCTCCAGAGAGGGGTTGGGCGGGGGGTGTGAGTGAGAGTGTTTCCGAAGCACGGGGCCAGAAAACTTGCCGGCTGAAGGGTGCGGGAGGGGGTAACGTTGCACCGAGGAAGGGCAATTTATCTTGTTGTATTAGCAAATGGATGATAATGATGCTGTGAGAGGGGTGGTTGGGCGGGGGAGGGGGTGGGTGGCGGCAGGGGTTGCTGGAAACTGTCGGAAGCTTCAGTAAGCGGCTGCAGTTACTGGCGCTTCTGCGCGGCCAACTTAAGTGTACATGCATTAGTGTACAGGCCGTCCTAGGTGTACCCCGTTGGTGTACCCTTGACAGTTTGCGTCTGAGGCGGTGGCGAGGTGTCTCCCGGGTGTATGTGTGTGTCGACGCACGCCCACGAGAGCTTGGGTTATTCAGAGGGCAAAGTGTTCGAAGAGAGAGAGAGAGCGAGGAATTTTTATTTCCTCGATGAAGCGGAGGGAATTGCGAGGAAGACTTAAGGATTCCTGCTTCTGGCCGATTGAGGGGAGTGAATCGAAGAAAGAGGGCGAGGGAGGACCTGTTTGGCTTGACTTTGTGTGTTGCAAGTTTTATGTGGATGCTTGAAGCAGATAAGGAATTTTCTATATTTAAGAGGGTCTAAATTTTGAAAATATTAGTTTTTTAGAAAATTTTTTATCTCCATATTGTAGTGAATTGAAAGCTATACAATTTTGAATAAAACTGTTTTTCGATACCTTTTACGGTTTCGCAGATATTCGCGATAATATGAGAACTTATCATCTCTTTCAGAGGGTGTTTTCCACCCCTGCGATCGTTTTATTGCCGAAACAAAAAATGGTTACGTTGTTAGCACCACTTGAACTACATTTGTGCAGAATTTTTTTGAATTTTCGAATTGCCGAACAAATCGCTTGTTACTCGAATCAACCCCTACGACATCTTAGAAAGTCAAAAAAGTATTCAAAACACTACAATACTGCGGGACACTACTTTTTACCGATCAGTCACGGGAGAAGTTGAATGAAATTCATGTGAAGTAAACAGTGTATCATCTGATGCATAGATGTCATTGTTTCCAATTATTAGTTAAAAACAGGGACTTAATACCGGTATAATGCTGATACTGGTATTTCGCCAATACAGCTATACCGAAACCGATATCATACCGAAAAAGATAAATACCGAAACCGATATCATACCGAAAAGATAAATACCGAAAACAATCGGTTTTCGGAATTACCGGTATCCGAAAGAAATACCGGTATTTTTTCGGTACTCTTCTCGGTGAACACCGAAACCTACCATGTTACTGAAAAGAATACCGAAAAAATACCGGTATTTATTTCGGTTACCGGTAACCTTTTGTTTTCGGTATTTATCTATTTCGGTATGATATCGGTTTCGGTATAGCGAAATACCGGTATGAGCGTTATACCGGTATTGAGTCTCAGACGAAGATACAACCGAAAAATACCGGTATAATACCGGTATAATACCGGTATTTTCCGTACCGGTAGGAGTCCCTGGTTAAAAGAAGCTGGGGTATTGTTTCTGGGGGTTATTGTCTTATTTACTTCTTACATGATTTTCAAGAAGATTGTATATACCTTTTCTCGGGCATTTACTTTTCAATTAATGTATATCTTAATATATAAAGCAAAAAGTTTATATTTTTGTGTGTTTGCCTGTCGCCTGAAAACTTTCCAACGGTAAATTCTTGGCTCATGAAATCTGCCTCAGCTCATTATGCCTGGCTAATCCCAATGAATGTGACTATTTGTCATCCCCAAAAAAATCTAAAAAAAAATTTTTATATAAAATAAATAGTAGTAAAACTAGTGAACTTCCACATCCCAGGTTACAGACCTCCAGAATCCAAGAAGCAACCCTAAACTAATGTAACGAACTCCTCCCCTGCTACAGTCCACGCTGCTCCTCCAAGGATCCGACCTAGCCCAGGTGCCAGGACTTGGAAAGCACAGCTCTCCCCTTCCAGTCACCTGTCCGTCACCGAAAACGAACGAACGCAGGCATAATAACGATGCAAAACGCTGAGCTGGCGTCCTCAGCTAGCGTCCATTAGCGTCCTCAGCGCTCGAGGAGCCTCCAACGAGTTTAGCGCCGCCTGCACCCAAGGTGGCGTCGAAACACCTCCGTTTCCCAGACAATCGGGACCCCGCCGTGCCCTTCCCATTGTTTCTACGCACGTTGGATGCGCCTTGTCGTCGTAACATCTGCTGTTACAATACTAATTGGTCCCGGCTGATGGACAGGCCCGTAAACAACCGCGGAAGCATCCGCAAGCTTGGCCCCCTTTTCCGCCGCACAAAGGCCGCCGACTTTTCTTCTTCCCTTCCCTGCAGCGTCTACTCTGCCCGCCTAACAATGGGGGGATGAACACCCTCAGTTCTAGCAACAATACGCCCCAACAGGGCCGCGTAACGACTCGCGGCCCAAGTAAATTGGCAGCGACTCCCTTTCGCCGTGGCGATTGCAACGCGAGGAGCTTGGAGGTTAGGTGCCTCGGGAGCTGGGTCGTGATCTGGTCAAGCGGAGCGTGAGAAAGGAGACGGAGGGCAGACGACTGGGTGGCGATTGGGCCAGGTTTAGGTGGATCTGCGTTTGGGCCTCTTGGGCTTGACCTGCGCGTGGCGGTCGCCGGGTCAACTTCGACCCATTGCAACTCACGTTACTAGTTGGTAGTGTTACTGCACTAGGAGATTAAGAGTCACGGGGCATGACAGTGGTAAAATGTTGCGTGGAAGGTTATTCTGGTGACCTTCGTCCAAATGGGCCCCTTGAGCCTCGTTCGCATTGGTCAAGTTGTGTTTCAAGACAAGCAGTGTTGACAGAATCGCTACTTCACTTGAAGCTTGAAGGAAACCTCAAAGTACACTTCAAGCCAAGTAGATAACAGGCTTACATTGGTAATGTAGTTTCAAGTTACTTGGATTCAAGTGGCTTGATTGATGTGACCAAGGATTTATGGATGATGCAGGATGGACTATATGAATATTTCACTGTAGGAGGCAGATGGTAGAAGGTGTACTGGAAATCGTGACTTGGTAGCTATGGATCTTTTAGTGTCTGTTGACGCTAGACGATACTAGTCTCTGTTTGGCTAGGTAGCAGATGGCGTTTGTAGTAGATGAATTGTTAATAATTAATTAAAGCATCCTTGCAGAGGAACTTAGCTCTACATGTCATAAGCATGAGGAATGAGAATGAAAGAAAATTCTTTATGGAACCATCTAGGAAGTAGGTTAGGTGTACCAAAATTTAGGTCTGCAGCTTCTGATGATGCACAAGATGGAATATGGACTTCTTCACCACTAATCGCAGGTGAGGAAGATAAAAGATATTATTGACTCGGGCAATCTCTTAACAGTAGGTACTATTACTGCGCGAAAGAAGGCTCCTGGCAGGCATTGTGTAGTAAGCCGATTCCGCCAATAACAAAAATACGTGTGCCCCGTCTTTATGTGTGCAACAATCGGTGACAAAAACCAATCGTCATAGCGGCGGTCTGCACCGCCTGCCACGAGTCTTCTTTCCGCGCAATAATAGTACTACTCGCCATGTCTACTTATATACCTACTATATATATTTAACGACCATACCGTCAAGGAACTAAATAGTTCTTGATCAGGCAATAATTTTTTATCAGTTCATGAAATAAATCGTTCTTTCAAGTTTGTCAATAAATAATTGTTTGAAATAATTACTAACATAAAAATTGATAATTCATAAATATATGTGTTGTCCGTGAAAGCAGTTAGTATTGTTAGTTTTCGTGAAAATAAATGTGTAACCACTTGACGGAAGCCCCTGTTGAACGCCATCTCTTACTGTTCGAAGTAAGAGATTACCATCGACGTCACAGTCGATTTCTTTGCTGGTTGTTGCGGTATTAAAGGTTATTTTCATACATTTCGCTTACAATAGTTTACTTTACCACGTAGCGCAAGAATTTTAGTACTATATGTATCATTTTGCTTTAAAAGTCAGTGGTCATTATTTAGTTACAATTTTTTCTTGTGGATCTAATTTTTGATCACCTGAATAAAAAATAGGTTAGGACATTATACAATTATAAACAAATTAAATTTGGATGGTATAATACTAAAAACAAGTTTATTTGGTACTTTCTTTTTAATTAGTGTCCGATTATTTACATTGAATAGTTCCTTACCTGATATGAAATTAGTTCCCATGTATTTTAGATGATCAAAAACTAGTTTCTCACCTGACCAAAAAATTAGTTCCCATGTATTTTAGATAATCAAAAACAAGTTCCTGACCAGATCAAAAATTAGTTCCCATGTATTTTAGATGATGAAAAACTAGTTCCTAGTCACATTATTCCATACCTTATAAATAATTAAATTATATTTATTTTCAACTTTTTAAAATTTTTCCTTAAAGTTTAAACATTAATTCATCTTTTAGTATAAAAAAAGTCTATGGTTTAAAGTTTTATTAGGTTAAAAATAAATTAAATTAAACATCACCTAATCTGGGGATGTATCATCATTCATTAGGACAAATAGGAACGAACAATATTCGTTTGTTAATGAATAAACGCTTAGTAGTAGCATTTATTAGTAGTATACCGGGGCACGGATATTTTTCATAACTTTCTACGCGGAAGATAAACTGACAACTGCACTAATTAATATAGAAAATAATTATGACAAAGGAGCTGACGAAGGTGCTGTAACTTCCCGCGAAAAAATAAATCTTCATTAATATTCCGAGTCTGCCTAATCAGGATCCTAATGAATGCTAACGCATCCTTCCATTAATCTCGCTCCAATTCAAGCAAAGCAGCATACGTATATCGAAACTCCGATGCAGCGATCGTAACTCGTGCCTGGTAAGTTCCGAATGCATAGCTCACCTTGTGCAAAATCATCCGCTATCCAATTTATACATCTTTCGAGAAGTTTTTGATAATTTTAATTAAATTATTGAAAATGAGGTGGGAAATAGAATGTGATATATATTTGCCCCGCAAATAATGCAACGTCTAATCGGCAGAACTGGAACGAGCGAGATTTAAAATTTCCATAATTCGATTTCCATAACATTCTTAAAATAAATTTACTAATTTCATTAGTCAATTCCTTCTCATTCTACAATATTAAACTGTCTTCGTGTAATGAATTGATACGGTGGAAGGTTTTATGCAGAAGTGAATTAATCTTTAAGAAAGTTTGTCTAGCCCTCCTCGGTAGCCTGACATAATTAATTCAATTTCGGGTTACTCCGAGGCTGTTCTATGTCTAACGCACAGGAAGCCTGATAAATTTATCACACATTTTTAAACTCGAGATCGCAGGAAATACATATTTCTAATCCCGGAAGAAAGAAACTAGATGGTATCGGGTATGTAAAAAAAGAATAAATACTGGTTTAAAAAAGGAGTGACAGATTAAGACAGAAACACTCGTACGCACTATTTATTTCCCAAAAACTTTCGAATTATTTATCTAATAATTTCTAATGTCTAAAAAATTAAGAAGGTCACAAATGAGGGCTCGGATGCAATAAGGGGACTACCTAGCGCTGGAAAATGGGAAAAATTATTGTCAAAACGCTAAGAAATATTGGAAAATTAAATGTTGTTAAACTGTACTTTAAAAAATATAGTGTTGTAAACTTCGTCACGACACACATTTGTTGTATTTACAGTTTGTTTATCGAATCATTACTATTCGAGCCAAAAATTATAAACAAAAAATTTTTCATCGTTCAGAATCATTATTGTTGTTTATTTGATTTATAATTATATTCTTTATTACTAAGTATAAACATAAGATAGTATACGTAAATGACGATGTATTCTCTTTGTGGGTTCGAGACGATCTGATTCTATTATCACACGTAAACGCTAGGAACGGCTATATGTATAGGAGTGGGGACTATGTCCCTGTCTATTGTTACCTACCGAAAGATGACACTGCTCGGACAATCTTGATTATTCCCAACAATTATTTCTTTACGGGGGGTCACTCAAGTGAAAATGAACTACCAGTTATTTTACAGATAAAAATTTGAAAATATGTATTTCCATATTATTTTTTACGCTGAAATGAATTATGTAAGAATTAATACAGTGACATTTTTTTTCAAAAATTTAAAAAAAAAATCGAATAATTTTTTCGAATTTTTTTTTTTTAAATTTTTGAAGAAAAAAAATGTCACTGTATTAATTCTTACATAATTCATTTCAGCGTAAAAAATAATATGGAAATACATATTTTCAAATTTTTATCTGTAAAATAACTGGTAGTTCATTTTCACTTGAGTGACCCCCCTTAAACATAAATTGCGATAACTTGAGTAAATATTAAGGGATCGTTATGAGACTTAAAACATAACTTCAGAAAACTCTAGCGAAGCGGTAAAATGTATGCACAAACCCTTATGTTAAAAAATGTAATAATATTTCATTAAAAAGAAATACTGGACATAACCCATGTTTTTCAACGTTCGCCGTTAAAAAGTATCGAGGCAATTTTGAGGTACATATAACTTGCAGCGACAAAGTTTTTCCTTAATATACAAGGAAGATTTTCGCCAATTTTCACACTGATTAATAAATAATTGTAGAAGATACGATGATATATATCAATCTCGCGCGCCACCAACAGTTAGCAGCCGCGTATGTGCTTTGTTTCGATTCATCCTGTATACTGAAACAAACGCGTGCCTTCAATTCGCGTGACTGATAATTTTACCTTTCAAGAAATTCTTTAACATTCTTACGTAGAGTAATGTGGGGCAAGAGCGCGCACTTAAAGTTTAGACTTCTCTAAAATCCTTGGTATTACACTGATAGTCATATCGTTTTGTGAGAAATAACTACTATCCCTTATTATTCGATAGGTGACTTCGTGTAAATTTACCTGTCACAACTTATATAAAATAAATATTTCCAAAAAGTGTCAAATGCGAACTTTTACCCGCTATGTGGGGTAAAAGTTCGCATGTTGTGGGGTAAAAGAACGCTTCGGTTATTCCCAATTCTGCAGCGATTTTTCTTTTTGAATGTCCTGCTTCTATGTTTATCTCGAGCGATCTGAAGCATCTCACCAATTGGTTTTCGGCCGGTTGCCCCCTTATAAGTTCTAAAAAACGTATTTTGGACAAATATTGCGGATTAAAAATTAATAAAAAAAAATCAAAAGCTGACATCAGCGTGGCTCAACTATCATAAACTCAAAATTTATTTCCATGTTGTAATTGATAATTAATTTCAAATTTCTTTTTTATAGTCGGTTTAATCGGTGTTCGTTACTAATTTAGCAAACTCTAGAAATAAAATAAGTTTAATGAACATATAACACCCGTCAAATTATTTTGGGACAAAAGTTCGCATTCGAACTCTTGCCCCACTGTATTGTGCGAACTTTTGCCCCCACAGCTACTTTTACATTGTTTAATCAATCCTGTTATCTGTGAGGAGAATTGAAAACTTCTATTAGCACTTTTTAATAGAAGAATTTCAGCTCTTTCAGGCGGCATATTAATTAAAATATTTACTGATCAATTTATAGGAATAATATTGATTCCCAAACATGAGAATATTACATCAGAACTAACGAATTCAGTACTTACCGCATTGTAAGATAACAAACCGAAACACAGCAACGAAATTCGACATTAGTGACTCTACCTTGATTGACAATGAGGGCTTGGATGCAATAAGGGGACTAGCGCTCGAAAATGGGAAAAATTATTGTCCAAACGCTATGAAATATTGGAAAATTAAATGTTGTTAAACTGTATTTTAAAAAATATAGTGTTGTAAAGCTCGTCACGACACACATTTTTTCTATTCACAGTTTGTTTATCGAATCATTACTATTCGAGCTAAAAATTATAAACGAAAAAATTTTCATCGTCCAAAATCATTATTTCTTTAAACATAAATTGCGATAACTTGAGTAAATATTAAGGGATCGTTATGAGACTTCAAGCATAAAACTCAGAAAACTCTAGCGAAGCCGCAAAATGTATGCACAAAACCCTTATGTTAACAAATGTAATAATATTTCATTAAAAGGTAATACTGGATATAACCCATGTTTTTCAACGTTCGCCGTTAAAAAGAATCGAGGCAATTTTGAGGTACATATAACTTGCAGCGACAAAGTATTTCCTTAATATACAAGGAAGATTTTCACCAATTTTCACACTGATTAATAAATAATTGTAGAAGTTATGACGATATATATAAATCTCCCGCGCCACCAATAGTCAACAGCCGCGTGTAATGGGCTATTTAGCAGTCTTAGCATTCGCGTTGACAGTTGGCGCCGTGAGAGAATTATATATATCGTCATAACTTCTACAATTATTTATTAATCAGTGTGAAAATTTGTGAAAATCTTCCTTGTATATTAAGGAAATACTTTGTCGCTGCAAGTTATATGTACCTCAAAATTGCCTCGATACTTTTTAACGGCGAACGTTGAAAAACATGGGTTATATCCAGTATTACCTTTTAATGAAATATTATTACATTTGTTAACATAAGGGTTTTGTGCATAAATTTTACGGCTTCGCTAGAGTTTTCTGAGTTTCATGTTTCACGTCTCATAACGATCCCTTAATATTTACCCAAGTTATCGCAATTTATGTTTAAAGAAATAATGATTTTGAACGATGAAAAATTTTTCGTTTAGAATTTTTAGCTCGAATAGTAATGATTCGATAATCAAACTGTGAATAGAAAAAATGTGTGTCGTGACGAGCTTTACAACACTATATTTTTTCAAATACAGTTTAACAACATTTAATGTTCCAATATTTCATAGCGTTTGGACAATAATTTTTCCCATTTTCGAGCGCTAGTCCCCTTATTGCATCCGAGCCCTCAATTGACTGCCAATCACCATTGGCAACTGCCACAACTCAAACCATGAAATTCGCATGGTGCGAACTTTTACCCACCTTTACTCTATACTCGAAAATATTTAATTTTCTATATGTCTAAGTAAATACGAAATGATAAATAATACCGAGATAACCGCATAATATTTCAATTAATTCCAAGACACACACACACACACACAACAATAAGGAACCAAACCTGACCCTATAATATCAACAATTTTAATTTATCCATAAATATGTAACTGCTGAGTTATAACATAAATCTTACACCATTAAAAGGTTAATACTCCAATAGCGGCAGCCGAATTACCCCCACACCGTCAAAGAATCCTCCAGCACCTTTCACCAACTTCCCATCGCACCTTTCAGAAAAGAAATCAAAAGAAAAATATCCTCGCTCCACTACGAATCCTCGACTCCCGACACCAAAGAAGCCCCCTCCCGGCGACTTCAAAGACCGAGCACGAAAGGGCACGATACTCCAGTGACACATGCGGCTCGGTGAAGCGGAGAACAGAAAGGAAAAGAGGCCAGCGCGGGGCGGCGTCGAACAGGGGAAGCTCGAAAAGACGCGTCGTAAGGCGATCGTGCCGGCGCGAGGAAATATAATTTCCCGATCCCGGGAGGTGATCAGGAGGCCAGCTGGCTGGATCCTGGGCGAGGAAATACGTCGTATCCTCCGCTGAAAGGCGCGATTCCATGTACGTCGGGTACGGGAACCGTCTAATCTATAAGGTATTACGGGGAGGCCCCCCGCCCGCGTGTAAAAGGGGTGGAAGCTGCGACGGAAGGAAGAAATAAGAGGAGTATCGACGGGGCTGAAAGGGTGGCCGCCCAGAAGCAAGTCAGACTTCCAGAACCGAGCCTCCACTCCGGTAATGAGAAAATCACAAAAGGTGCGTCGGTTGAATGGGCTCCGCGCTCGATGCGCCCGCCGCCACACGGCGACGGCTGTCGATCCCTTTCAAGCCTCCCCGCCACGGGCCGCTCCAATGACCTTCGAGTAATCCGTTTTTCAATCTTATCGACGGGGATTTGTTCCCCGGGAGCCGGGAATATCGCGTTTCCGCCCGCGGGGATCGGATTATCATGCATTGTGCCCTGGTAATGACGGGATAGGGCAGGGCCCCGTGGGAGCGCGTGACTCCGAGGCACGAGGGTCCTTGGCGGCTCGTGCCTGGCCGGGCTCACGTGACTCCGTAAGCCGCGATCCCACGTGTCGGGAGGGGAAGCGGTGAATTACTCACTGCCGGAGCCTGGAGGAAGGTAGGAGCTACTGGAAACCGGAGCGTTGTTTACGCTTCACATCGTGTGCCGGATGTGTGGAAACGGGGCTTAAGGTGTTCTCCTTCGGAAGGCCAATTTTTTACCTCTCTTTAGGGGTGACGTAGAAAAAAGCTACACAGGCTTTACCGATCAGCTTTATCCACACATGTTTATTAAGATTTCAGTGAGTTGTAAAAAAAATTTCACGCATATATAATAATAATAATTAATGAAGATAGTTGTGATTAATTCTAGTAAAAACTGTGTAATTTTTTGTGTCTTCCTAAAAGGCAAAAGTGGTCTTCTCAACGAGAATATCCCTTTAATGGTTCGTACCTTCAATTTTTTGGGGAAATATAATGACGCGTTTAGAAGAGAGGTTACAATTGTTTTACAGTATCTAAATTTTTCTACTTGGTGTTATGGGTGTGATAATGGTTTTAGGAGAATATTGACTAATCTGTGTGTAATGGGAAGCGCAAGATGCACCTGAAGTACCTAAAAACGATCGCTTTTTGCAAACAGCCTGTGATTACAAATATTTTGCAGCAAAAAATCAACATGTGGGAACGTGGCTTAACATTATGTGCTGGTGTACTGCTGACAGGTGCAGCGACACAAACGAAAAATGCAGTGACAAGTTTTCTGTCGCGCAAATATTTGTTATTATTGCTACTTCAGGTGGCAATGTGTTTGTAGGTTAAGATGTATTAAGCCGCATTCCCACGTGTGTGATGAGCAGCACAGAATACGCTTTAAGGGCTTTAAAGGAATCACTTTTCAAGAATAATCTGCGAATAAGAGGAGTGAGTACTAAGTCTGTCAGATGCTACGAATTCGACATGTGCGAATGTGGCTTAATTATCTATGTTATTCAATTCTCCATGAGCACAGTGAAAGCCCTCACAAATGGGAAGTTCTTTAAAACCACTGAAGAAACATGCCAAGCATCTTCTACGTCAGTTATCCTGCATGTGGGAACGTGGCTTAACATTATGTGCTGGTGTACTGCTGACAGGTGCAGCGACACAAACGAAAAATGCAGTGACAAGTTTTCTGTCGCGCAAATATTTGTTATTATTGCTACTTCAGGTGGCAATGTGTTTGTAGGTTACGATGTATTAAGCCGCATTCCCACGTGTGTAATGAGCAGCACAGAATACGCTTTAAGGGCTTTAAAGGAATCACTTTTCAAGAATAATCTGCGAATAAGAGGAGTGAGTACTAAGTCTGTCAGATGCTACGAATTCGACATGTGCGAATGTGGCTTAATTATCTATGTTATTCAATTCTCCATGAGCACAGTGAAAGCCCTCACAAATGGGAAGTTCTTTAAAACCACTGAAGAAACATGCCAAGCATCTTCTACGTCAGTTATCCTGCATGTGGGAACGTGGCTTAACATTATGTGCTGGTGTACTGCTGACAGGTGCAGCGACACAAACGAAAAATGCAGTGACAATTTTTCTGTCGCGCAAATATTTGTTATTATTGCTACTTCAGGTGGCAACGTGTTTGTAGGTTAAGATGTATTAAGCCGCATTCCCACGTGTGTGATGAGCAGCACAGAATACGCTTTAAGGGCTTTAAAGGAATCACTTTTCAAGAATAATCTGCGAATAAGAGGAGTGAGTACTAAGTCTGTCAGATGCTACGAATTCGACATGTGCGAATGTGGCTTAATTATCTATGTTATTCAATTCTCCATGAGCACAGTGAAAGCCCTCACAAATGGGAAGTTCTTTAAAACCACTGAAGAAACATGCCAAGCATCTTCTACGTCAGTTATCCTGCATGTGGGAACGTGGCTTAACATTATGTGCTGGTGTACTGCTGACAGGTGCAGCGACACAAACGAAAAATGCAGTGACAAGTTTTCTGTCGCGCAAATATTTGTTATTATTGCTACTTCAGGTGGCAATGTGTTTGTAGGTTAAGATGTATTAAGCCGCATTCCCACGTGTGTGATGAGCAGCACAGAATACGCTTTAAGGGCTTTAAAGGAATCACTTTTCAAGAATAATCTGCGAATAAGAGGAGTGAGTACTAAGTCTGTCAGATGCTACGAATTCGACATGTGCGAATGTGGCTTAATTATCTATGTTATTCAATTCTCCATGAGCACAGTGAAAGCCCTCACAAATGGGAAGTTCTTTAAAACCACTGAAGAAACATGCCAAGCATCTTCTACGTCAGTTATCCTGCATGTGGGAACGTGGCTTAACATTATGTGCTGGTGTACTGCTGACAGGTGCAGCGACACAAACGAAAAATGCAGTGACAATTTTTCTGTCGCGCAAATATTTGTTATTATTGCTACTTCAGGTGGCAACGTGTTTGTAGGTTAAGATGTATTAAGCCGCATTCCCACGTGTGTGATGAGCAGCACAGAATACGCTTTAAGGGCTTTAAAGGAATCACTTTTCAAGAATAATCTGCGAATAAGAGGAGTGAGTACTAAGTCTGTCAGATGCTACGAATTCGACATGTGCGAATGTGGCTTAATTATCTATGTTATTCAATTCTCCATGAGCACAGTGAAAGCCCTCACAAATGGGAAGTTCTTTAAAACCACTGAAGAAACATGCCAAGCATCTTCTACGTCAGTTATCCTGCATGTGGGAACGTGGCTTAACATTATGTGCTGGTGTACTGCTGACAGGTGCAGCGACACAAACGAAAAATGCAGTGACAAGTTTTCTGTCGCGCAAATATTTGTTATTATTGCTACTTCAGGTGGCAATGTGTTTGTAGGTTAAGATGTATTAAGCCGCATTCCCACGTGTGTGATGAGCAGCACAGAATACGCTTTAAGGGCTTTAAAGGAATCACTTTTCAAGAATAATCTGCGAATAAGAGGAGTGAGTACTAAGTCTGTCAGATGCTACGAATTCGACATGTGCGAATGTGGCTTAATTATCTATGTTATTCAATTCTCCATGAGCACAGTGAAAGCCCTCACAAATGGGAAGTTCTTTAAAACCACTGAAGAAACATGCCAAGCATCTTCTACGTCAGTTATCCTGCATGTGGGAACGCGGCTTTATTCAGAATTAATTTTAAAGTGTACCAACAGAATTTACTTCTACATTTCTGAGACTTCACAAATTTTCAAGTCCTGAATGCGGCTGGAACCTCCGCAACGTTAACTTACCAGGAAATTTACAAGCAAATATATAAAGCCCCATCCCTACTTGGAATATCTTGAGCTTGATGGAAACGCTCCGAAAAGCGCTTCTTTTCATAACAATGCACCGTCGACGTGAACTCCCGGGAAAGGGGTAACGAGCCGCTGTGAAATATTCATGAGACTCCCCGTCGATTTTTCACGATGTCCAAATTTCTCGAACCAGCTCGCTCCGCGCCCGCTCGCTGAATCTCCGTAATGGCTTCGAAATTGATTTCATCGAGGCGTTGCGTCTCCGTAGCCGCGGATCGTTATTGTTTGCGCCTCCTAATTAAATAAACATGAATCCACGGCTTCCGTTTTCGACGATATTCGAAGCAAATTGAAAAGCAAAATCCCGACGATTATTCCGTCCCTGGGTCCGCCTCCATTAAAACTTTCCCTAAACTCGATTTTATTTCACCCCCGAACTCGATATTCGAAAGAAGGTGAGCTGAAGTTCCCTGAAATTCTCCACCTCTGTGTCTCATTTTCTAATCTGAGAATAAATTAGTAGCATCGTGGCTAATATCGTGGCGTATTAATTACAAACAATACAAGCTTCAATATGGGATTAGAAATGTCATAACTGATAACTGGGATTAGAATATTATAGTACAGTTTTAAGTATCGCGTTATGCTGCAATATTGTGCAAAAATTGTTGCGTGCAGTTGTGTAATTAATATTATTAATATTGCGGATATTATTTTTGCATCTATTGGACATAAAATTGGCTGAATTAAATGTTACATAAAAGCCAGTGTTTATTGAGGGGCTACATCACCCTGAAAATGTAGGTAAAGTTTGAAAAATTTTTCACAGGTAATTACTAAATGAAAAGTTTCAATTTTATCAGAAGATATAAATGTAACTTTCAGCAGTACGCTGCAATTCTTAAAAAGTGCAAATGTTGCAAAGGAAAAACCTGGTTGAACCCCCTAAAATCAACTTTAACCGTTGAGGTGTTTCCTCGTCAAACTGCCGCAATTTCCATAATTATTAAAAAAAAAATTAAAAATCCTACTCTACACTATGGGTAACACATGCTTCTTTATAATTCAACCAGAATTTTTAGTCGTTGTCGGCGATGGCAGCCAGCAATCGATGTTCTAACAGAAGAAGTTTCGAAATTATCGAATAACTCCGCCTTTCTACAACATCTCCACTTTTCAAAAATTGCAGCATACAGCTGAAACTCACAATGAATAATTCCTGAAAAAATTGCCGTTTTCCATTCGGTAATTACCTATGAAAAAAATTCCCAAACTTCGCCTATTTTTAGACGCCTCGGGGTGGTGCACCCCCTTAACGTTATCTCGTAAAGAAATGTATTCCAGACCACGTAGGGGCTATTAACGCGAGCAGGCAATGGCCGATGGTAAGGCGAGATAGAAGAAAATTAAAGGAAAGGCTGACGGAGCTGTTTCCACTTTCCCGGCTCGAAATACTGGTAATTGAAAAAACGAAACTGTGCACTTGCCTTCGGAAGGGAAGAAAATTTCTCGCGTTCACAGAAATTCATCTGCATTTGTTTGCAATTTTTTTAAGCGGCGAGAACTCAGGACAAATATATTAAATAATTATTCCCGCCTCCCTATTGCTTGCAGCACGCTTATTATTCTAAACGCGGAGGAATGGGATTCCAGAACCGCAAGAAGCCACGGAGAATAGTGAGTGCGAGGAAGACAAGGAGCGTCAATGCAGGATGATACAATCCTCGTTAGGGAAAAAGCCAGGAAAAGCTGGCCGAGAAACGTAAACGAGTAAGCAGCCTGTAAAATGGAGAGCCTCGTCTTGCTCCGCGAGACAGACACCCGTCTGGAAAAAGGCGGACGGAGAAAAACGGGCGCGCAGAAAAAACGGGTTTCGCGCTAAGGGGTGGCACGCGCGAGGGTATTAAGCTGGAACGCCATGGACGTCGCGAGGCTTGGGCAAAAATGCGGTCGAGAGAAAACGACACGCGCCGCTCCCTTCTTTTGTTTCGACCGCCGTTTCCGCCACGACGCACAGTGGGGCAAAGTGACAAATTTTGTGTCAAATTCAAAGAACTTTTGATAGAAATGAGGTAGAGCGATGATTTTTTTTTTTTTTTGTTAAAGCTGAAACATTGCAGAATAAGGGAAAATTGCCGAGATTATGGTACGAACGTTTTTTCACTGTGAAAATTTGTGTTAAACTTGAAATTTTTCAACAAAATTGTGACTAATCCAATACCATGCACGGTAGGATTTTTTTCTTGACATGTTGGACCTCATTTCCTGTAGATTTTGTCACGCTGATTTCAAATCCGTTCGCAAAATTTGTCTACTACCTCAGGATTTTGAAAAAAATCGATTTATGTGAAAGACTAATGAAATCATATTTTTTTCGTTGAAATGATTTGATAACCCACTGGTTTGAAGGTATATTGTATTCCCATATATGGAACACAATCAAAATAAGAATAATGAAGTATTTGAATGTTTTTAGTTACTTACAAAACACTTCACATCTCGTGACCACTTGACGTATCGCTGTCCTGGTCACTGGCACTCTCTGTAGGCTGTGTGTGGTTGCAATGTAATTTAAATTAGATATCTATTTTCCATAATTATATTTTCATTTACACATGAAGTAAGCTAAGTATTTATTCTTTTTAACTTACTTCTCATCAACAACAAAAAAAAAATATAAAAAAAAGACATTAATATAAATGAATATAATGTAAATGAAAATATAATTATGGAAAATAGATATCTAATTTAAATTACATTGCAGCCACACACAGCCTACAGAGAGTGCCAGTGACCAGGACAGCGATACGTCAAGTGATCACGAGATGTGAAGTGATTTGTAAGTAACTAAAAACATTCAAATACTTCATTATTCTTATTTTGATTGTGTTCCATATACGGGAATACAATATACCTTCAAACCAGTGGGTTATCAAATCATTTCAACGAAAAAAATATGATTTCATTAGTCTTTCACATAAATCGATTTTTTTCAAAATCCTGAGGTAGTAGACAAATTTTGCGAACGGATTTGAAATCAGCGTGACAAAATCTGCAGGAAATGAGGTCCAACATGTCAAGAAAAAAGTCCTACCGTGCATGGTATTGGATTAATCACAATTTTGTTGAAAAATTTCAAGTTTAACACAAATTTTCACAGTGAAAAAACGTTCGTACCATAATCTCGGCAATTTCCCCTTATTCTGCAATGTTTCAGCTTTAACAAAAAAAAAAATCATCTCTCTACCTCATTTCTATCAAAAGTTCTTTGATTTTGACACAAAATTTGTCACTTTGCCCCACTGTGCGACGCCTGGACAGACGCGTTCTGAAACGTACACGCGAAAGAGGAGCTGAAAAAGAGGAGGAAGATGAAGAAGCTGGCGGGGGAATTTATTTCCATTAAATCGAGCCGTCCTGCGAGTTCATTTTTCGTCCTTAGGACTTTAAGTACTTTGAATAATTCCTACGTTAGACGGTTGTTACTCAGAGTGTTAATGCGAAATGTACCAGAATATGTTAATTAATGTGGCAATAATAATAACAACACCGAGTGAAAGTTCTAAGAATATTAAGTCGTCATTTGAAATTTCTTTTTAAGAAGTTCTTTTCCGAAAAGTGACACCTTTTCATTTAAAATGATACCATTTTTGTGTTTTCAATATTTTTTACTTGTTCTAGTTCACAATCATATAGATTAAGGGGTTACACCACCTTGGCGCTCGGAAAAATAGGTATGAAAATAAACTTTTTTTTCACGCTCCCATTAAGTATATAAAATGATCTTTATTTTACACATATATATATAGTAGTTTTATGAACAATTTACAATATTAACGATAAAAAAAAATAAAAAATGGCGGAGATATAAGCCCATAAGTAAATCCTTTTGAAAATCCTTGCTGATGGTGTACTTGATTTCTCTGTTAGGCATCTTCTCAAACATAAAAAATATTTTTTTTCTCATTTAAAAGGGTAATAGCTAAAATGTGACGTAGGGAAAATTTTTTAAAAAATTTTTTGTAGAAATGACAGCTGTTTGGAAAAAAATTCGAATTTGCATCGAAATTTTGAGTTTAAAAAATTTATAACTTTCGAACATGGCACCCAATCACAAAAATCCTACGTCACATTTTAGCTATTACCCTTTTAAATAAGAAAAAAATTATTCTTTATGTTTTAGACGATGCCTAACAGAGAAATCAAGTACACTATCAGCAAGGATTTTCAAAAGAGGGTCCTACTTATCGGCTTATATCCCCGGCATTTTTTATTTTTCTTTGAATCGTTAATATTGTAAATTGTTCATAAAACTACTACATATATGTGTAAAATAAAGATCATTTTATATACTTAATGGCAGCGTCAAAAAAAAAGTTTATTTTTATACCTATTTTTCCGTGCGCCAAGGTGGTGTAACCCCTTAAGAAAAATGTTGCGTTCAAACCCCTCTTACTACTACCACTGTAACTTTGAACAGAATAATTATTATTGCATGAAAAAAATAGAGCACACTCTTCGATTGTCAATTAATAAACGTAGAAAGTTTGGGATTGCAATCCCCGATAGTTTTCTTTTAAAAAATTCCCCAAAATTTGCTTTATTTTCACAGCGTCAAACCCATTAAATCTCGCTGCAATTTTTGCTTTCAAAAATCGTTAATGACTCTGCGCATGCGTTCTCCCTGAAAGCTGTCTAGAAGACGACTTCCCTATTCCATGTTCGAGCGAAGAGAAATTATTCGGGCGAGCAATAAAACCGTTAAATACTGGCAATCGAAGTCGAGCGGGAGTTCGTCGTCCTTCAATCTTTCGTAACGCTGTTTATCGACTAATTTGCGCTTTGTGATTAAATACTGCGTCCCCGCCGTGTCCCCGAGAGCTACTAATGGCTTCTATTAGTCGACAGACGTACTTCCTTTGAAGTTTTTCCGCGATTCGGGCGAGTTACTCGCTGGTCTCGATTACGCACACTTCGGGGACTGTCGTTGCCAGCAGCGGGAAAAAGTCCCCCGACTCACGCCGATCGCTTCGTTAACAGCCGTGCAGTCAACGTTTTTTTTTTTTCGAAAGAGAAATGTTTGGAGGAGAACTTGTCGACGAAGCCGTAAAGTTTGCTATTTTATGAACTCCTAATCAAAGGGTTCGTTTAATTTAAGGAGCTTCGGTATTAACGAAACTGCGACATTTTATATATTCGCGAGAGAACTATTCCACGATTAATTAGACGGTGTAATTAATCAAGTATAACGGAACTAGATTTAACGTGCATCGGGAAAGCATCGACTTTCAGTGTAAAATACACCTAGGAGAATAAATAAATTTTCACAGCAAATGCGCTCGGAAGGCGGGAGAAAGCGTGCTTCTGATAATACATTTTGTTTCAAGGCGATATCTCAATTAGTTCCGGAGACGTAGAGCGTCAAAGTGTACAGTTGAAATGGACGGAAGCATCGCGACTAGGGATTGCAAACCGGTAAATCGGTAAATCGGTTTGAAGTTTTTTTTTTCACTGATAACTTAGTAGATATCGACGGAATTATGCGCTACATATGTGCGTTACATTGCTTTACATACAATTTTTACCGGTAATTCGTGACATTTTTACCGGTAATTCAATAAATTATGTATTTCTCGCGATTTACCGGTAAATCGATTTATTATAGGTTGTAACACGGGGTAAATTGTAACATAAGTAAAATCTTTTGAACGACAAATCTGGTAACCCACAGCATGAGAGAGCTGCTTGACGATATTAGGCACCGTCGATTTTAGTGACACAAACGAGCGTTATGTAATCATTTTGTGGTAATAGCCCAGAATTTTAGTATTTAGAGCACGTAAGTAAATGTTGTCTTAGCACTTTTATTTCAATTAACCGTCATTTGGAACCATTTGAATTTTTGTTTCTTTGTAGCAAACGAATCAGTACACATTGGTTTATTATTATGTGTACGCATTTTAGTGATTTGATGTTTAGTTTCTCGTTTGGTGAGATAAAACACAAAAATTCGACCTCGGGGTAAATTGAAACATGTTACTATACTTACTTCGCTCCAAATGGTGATAAAGCAAGCTATTTGCTGACACACCGGAAAAAGATGCTATAGACGAACAACAAAACAATCGAGAATCCAAAAAAATAGAAAAAAAAGTATGAAGGCAAAAGTAAAGAAAGCACAGAAGAAGATTTTGATAGAATCAGATGCATAAGCAATGATTGCTTAACTCATGTATATCAAATGTTTAATAATGATCTGTGTTTTCATTTCTATTTTTTAAAAATGTTTATTTGTGTTCATATTTGTATTTAAATAAGTAAAACAGATGTGTTACAATTTACCTCGGACTGGGGCAGATTGTAACAAAGGTTCAGATTTGTTTAAGATGAAGCTAGATGTCTAAGTGTCCAAGATTTTGTCACGCAATTAGTTCACCACATATGTAAGCAGTAAATCACGCAAATTATTTCCTGATTGAGGAAAACACTTTCGAGAAAAAACCGTGAAAACTTTTTTTGTTACAATCTGCCCCGGTCTCCCCTACATTGGAAATTTTACCATCATTGAGCTACCCCTAAATATAGATCAATTGTGCTCATGTTCTGCTGGATTTCGTTTTTTATAGAAAGGAACAAATTGAGATGGTGAGAAGATCATATTTTCATAGTTGAAAAATAAGCTCCACCCTACTGCTCCGGTCTCCCCTACTATTACTCAAAACTTCATGTGTTCCCCGAGTACTACTACCACACAAACTCAATCAAATCTCCAAAACGAAAAGGGGAAATCGTTCCATGTTCAAACCCTAGTAGCACAAAATATTGAATGCACATACATCCAACATTAAAAAGAGGTTCAATCTCTTTTTGATATTTAAATATACATACAATATTTATTCTAGATTAAGCAGCAAATATTTTTTCCAAATATACTGGAAACATTCATTTTATATTATGAAAAAAATATTTTTTTTCAAGTATACATAGTAAATATTTATTTAATGGTAGAAACAAAATATTTTTTCGGAATGTTTATTTCACATTTCCTGAATATTTATTTCACATTTTTTGAATATCTACTTTACATTTTTTAAATATTAATTTTACATTGCCTGAATATTTATTTCACATTTCCTGAATATTTACTTTACATTTTTTAAATATATATTTTACATTTCCTGAATATTTATTTTGGAATTCTGAATATTAATTTCACAATTTCCAGAATATTTTCTTTACACTTTCTAAATATTTCTTTTATATTTCACGAATATTTAGTTCATATTTTCTAAACATTCATTACACATTTTCAGTATGTGTATATAATATTTGGAATCAACATTTTTTTCATATTAAAAAGTGTGGCTAAAAAAACATTGGTTTAATATTTGGAAGAAATATTTAATCAATATTTTGTGCTACTAGGGAACAAAACCAATTCTCAGAGCTCCAAATAAACTGAATTAACCATAAAGCTCGCAGAAACAGAGAAACTAACAAAATATCCGCTAAAATAGTTTAATGGTCACTAAAATGTCCTAAAAAAGGGAACCCGCGGCGAAGTGCCTGAACACATAGAATTCCATCGATTGCAGAAATACATAAGCAATACTGACCAACGGCAAAGAAATTCTGCTGGGATTCTAAATCAATCCCTTTCTCCTTCGAATGGCCTCGATTGGCATCTTTGCGGATTTTATTACTCATCCGCGAGGAAACGACCGAATGGAAAGGTAGCCTCGAAGGCGAGGCAGTTGTAGATTCGAGCGTTTGGGCCACGTCTTAGGAGGAATCGCTCCGTTGGCCCCAAGCCCTCGCGAGTTT
Source organism: Andrena praecox (assembly GCA_963932275.1). NCBI lineage: Eukaryota > Metazoa > Arthropoda > Insecta > Hymenoptera > Andrenidae > Andrena > Andrena praecox. Next base: position 37,002,541 of record OZ010728.1, read on the forward strand.
ACGGGCGCAACTCTGTCGAGCGACCGTTTCCGCGGGTATATCACGTCGTAAAACGGACAAGTTGCCGGTATGCCGATCAAGGGAAACGATGGGGAGAGGAGAAATTGGGACGCCAAAGGGCGTCGAAGGCCTAAGATGGAAGAGCAAGAGAAGATAACAGGAGGAAGAGTGCGGATATTAAAAAGAGCGGGGCTAAAAATAAATTAAGGGAGGACAACAGGATAATGGCCCGAAAAGTCAAGGTATCTTTGGGAATTTATTAAAAGCAAACTACTTAATGAATCTTTTTGAAATTTGCAGGACTTTTTACTCGATACTTAAGTTATACGAATATATTTTTTGAAATTTATTTCAAGCGGATTTATACACTGTACGGGACCAGTAACTTAACGCTGCAAAAAATCTCCGATGACGTGGGTGGCAGTTCTCGGACGGAACGGTTCTTCTGAAATCCAAAATCCAAAAAGTTTTAGGGTAATGACCAACTGGCGAACGTCTGAAGAAAATTCTAAAATTCTGTCGTAGAAAATTAACCTCTTCGGTGGAAAAAAAAAAATAGTAGAAGACGACCGATCAAAAAACCTCTAAAACATTTGGGCTTTTCGATTTTAGAAGCATCGTTTCAACGGAAAACTGTTAACCCGATTTTCTGCAGCGCTAATGCTTTCAATAAGTGTCAAAATAGATATTCGTGTAACTTAAATATTCAATAAAATGTCCTGAAAATTTCAAAAAGATTCGTTAAGTAGTTTGCTTTTAATAAATATACAGACATTTTTAATTTTGGGGAAATTACTCTGAAAACTAAGGTGTGTGGGGGTTGGGAGGGGTGTTTGTAAAAAATTGCAAGGAAAATACAAAAATGAAGTAAAAATGCATAAATGAAGAGACACTCAGAAACTAACGAATATTAAAAACCAGTAACATCGCTAGAATTAGAGGAATCAAAATCCTACTAAATTTTTAGATTTAAGTAGCAAGACCTCCATAAAAAAAAATTGGAAACAACAACTTAGTTAGGGTTTATACAAAAACCGACTTTTGAAAAAACCGGTTTTCGAATACCACTATTCCCAAAAAACCGGTTCTCGAATTTTCACAAAAAAAAATATTTAAAATAGAAAATAAATATTTATTACTTATTTTAAAAATTTTCAGTTCTTTTAATAATTATGCAACAACAAACGTATAACAAAATAAAATATAATCTATCTATACAAAACCAAATAAAAATAAAAAAACTAAAATCCGTACAATTTTTGAGTTCATTTAATATTTATGGATCCACAATAAAATACACTGCATTCAAAAAACCAAATGAAAAAACTAAAATAACTAAAATCCGTACAAAATATAATTTATAAATCTTAATTTCATTTAGTATTTTTCTTCCGAAAATATGAACTCACGAAGATTAGTTTTACAGTAAACTGTTACTTACTACAATAATGCTTGAGTGCGAGGGGATATCAAGTCAAAATGTCAACGTTTTTAATTAAATAATTAATCCATTTTTACATATTAATTCTAGCACATAAAATCGGCTTTTTTAAATTTAAAAACCGGTTTTCGAACTTTACAAATTTATAAAAAAAAAACGGTTTTTAAAAACCGACAAACCCTAAACTTAGTGCCAAATACAGGACAACTATGACAAAAATAATTCCACTCAGACTGAATACACCAGGGTGCTAATAATGGATATAAAAAATCGCGGAACTAGTGCAACTAAATAGAATCGAGGTGAAGGGAAGATTGAAAGAGTGAAGAAATAGGGAGCCAAGTGTCAAGCGGAAAGAGCTGTGAAAAGGGAGGGAAAGGACGAATTCGTTGGGTTCATATCGCGTCGATATCCTGGCACTTCTCGCGCCGAAACTATCAATCCTGACATGCTTCCGGCTCCCGTAGCTCCGTGGGCCGACGATCATCGTTCAATCACGCCGAGCATGCGATGCTTCCAATCCGAAAGTAATCTACGAACTTCGTCGATGAAAGCATCCTCCACACCAGATCGTAAAAACGAATTAGAATAATGCCGCTGCTGTAGATAAATGGCACCGATAAGCGCTTACAGCGGGGGCAGGAGTTAGCGTCGACATTGGTCAGGCATTGTTCTTCATCGATAGCGAGCCGATCAGGAACGAAGTGGAAGTTTTAAGACTTCGCAAGGCATGATGTCAGATTTGTGAAAAGAGTCGAGACTTAAATTCGAGATTGAAGATATTTGAGTCAATTCGTTCTTTTTTTTTTTAATACTTTATTCTTGGTTCTTCGTAAAGCGACTTTGTTGGGACAGATAATTTATTGTTCATCGAATATGACGCAGGCAGATGATGTATATTAATTGCTTGAGAATGGAATTTTTGATACGCTTCTCAAATTTTTTTCTTTCTTCGTTTTGACGAATATCATTTTTCATTCCTCTTGCTTTGCGATCGTAACTTAAAAGTGTTAGCTCATTTTGGTACGAGAATAATGACAAATTTCGATGTTACAGCAGTATACCAGTGAATGACCATTAGGCAAAGAAATGTCAATTATAAATTTATATGTTTACAAATGGAGTGTAGTTGCACTTTTAATATCCCGTATTTTTAGTTACGCGTATTAAGCAAACATTAATAAGTATAATTCTTATTAAAAGTATTTCAAGAATTTTTCAAAATTCGGTCATTTACTGGGCTTCTACTCGTTTTGCATTTTATAATTGATTTTTTAAAAATTATGATAAGAATAAGTAATTATTTTTATAGAAATTTCAAGAAAAATAAATTTAAATGCAATTTCAACAGTTGTTTTGCTGTTGTACATAAATATATTCAAGTATTAATCTCTAAGGTCCATAAATTCAACAATTCGATCATTCACTGGTTGGTTTACCCTACCGACAATTAATGTATGCCTTTCTACCGGACTAAATAAACCTTTATTCATGTTTTTAATTTTTATATTGTTGAAATATATGTATATATTATTATACATATTTATACTAATTAAAAATACACTTTTTTCATACTTAAAAGTGGTAGATTTATTACCAAATTTAAAACCAGTCATTTTGACTGGTTTGGTAGTTTTAGCGTTAAAAAGCGTTTTTAGGAAAATTTTTAGGTCTATTATATAGAAATTTGGAATGATCGAATTGAAGACGAGAGTGCATGGGTATATCGACTTATGATAGTGTCGACAAAGGGGTTAATATCGAATATTTACGATAGGTGATTGCGACGAAAGGTTGTAATATCGGTATTAATATTGACTATGTATAGAATCTGCCGGGGAACCTTTTGCGAAGAAGCACAGAAAAATGGTGGGCAAGGTAAAGAATATTTCAATTGTTTAAATAATCATCCATTATTTACTATTTAATAATAAGCGTTAGTATCTAATACTTAACATTTCATATCTACTACTTAATTACAATTTTAATAACATATATTATTATTTAATATTTACTACCATTAATCGTTACTAAACAATTATTCTATTCTTTCAAGAAATAAAAGTAAAAAAAAAAATAAATGACACACGAACTACTATGACTTCAAAAAACTATATCAATACTATTCAATGACCTCACAAATTTACTGCTCAAAAACAGTGATACCTTGTAATAAAAAATTCTCTTAATAAAGCGTCGACCATACCAACGTCAAAGCACAAATGTAATCAGAACAATTCAAATATAAATAATTAGAAAACATTATAACAATCTTGTGTGCAACTTAAACCAGGGACTTAATACCGGTATAATGCTCATACCGGTATTTCGCCAATACAGCTATACCGAAACCGATATCATACCGAAAAAGATAAATACCGAAACCGATATCATACCGAAAAAGATAAATACCGAAAACAATCGGTTTTCGGAATTACCGGTAACCGAAATAAATACCGGTATTTTTTCGGTATTCTTCTCGGTGAACACCGAAACCTACCATGTTACTGAAAAGAATACCGAAAAAATACCGGTATTTATTTCGGTTACCGGTAACCTTTTGTTTTCGGTATTTATCTATTTCGGTATGATATCGGTTTCGGTATAGCGAAATACCGGTATGAGCGTTATACCGGTATTGAGTCTCAGACGAAGATACAACCGAAAAATACCGGTATAATCTAACTTCAAAGAAAAAATAAAATATTAGAAACCTAATAGAACTAAAAGCTAAGAATAAAACTATAGATAAAAATAAATTCAAAAAAATACAAAACATCTCACTCTCATCAATAATTTTTAAAATAACCCCTATTATAAAGAAAACCAACAAAATTAAATAATAAGAATATAAATTAAATCCCAAATTATAACCGATAAAATATCAATCCAATAAAAACCCACATTGAATCAATAAATACAACATTAAACAAAAAAAAAATTTCTCAAAAAATATTTACAACCAAAATTATAAAAAAACACAATCAATCCAACCAAAAACGTAAATACCGGTATTTTACGTACCGGTAGGAGTCCCTGACTTAAACCCCACAAAACCCTCCACTAATTAAAAAATATCCGAACAAGAAACCACCATAGCATCCGTTCTTCGGAATTAAAATTTGATGCAAAAAGTGCAGAAAGTTGCTCTCCCCCATTGATGTACCATTAATGAATTTTGTTAACAATACGCGAAGCCTCGCCCGAGCAATGATACGTGGTTTCAACGGCACATACGCGGGTATCGCTGGAGCGGAAGCGACAGCTCCTCCGAACGCGATTAATGATCTGATCAATAATAACTGGGGCATTATCGCATTAATTAGCTCGGAACGCTTTGTCCCGTATTCGGGTAATATCTTTGTCTGGCTGGCCGGGCGATTAATTTACATTCATCGATATTCCGTTTCGCTCTCTATCGGTTTAGAATCTCGTGCGCAAGGAGGAAGATCAAAGTCTGAAGTGGAAAGCTCGACGCTCGGGCCGTCGCGGCAAGCTGGCTTAAAGGGAAGCAAGTCGACGCATGATCGGCCGCGCTAACGCCACAGCCAGCCCGCTGCGGTTCGCTCGACCGCAAATCCGACAAACAGGATCGCCGTTCGTACATTTGTTAAGGATTATGAATATTCTAATTATACACCGCGTGGTGTGTCGAGCTGTACGCTGCGCTATTCGACGAGGAATATATTTTTAATTCGATCCACGGAGAATGTAATAAATAGGTTAATCGAATGTTTTGAATCATTCCTAGGCTATCTAATTTGTTATTAAATTGTCAATGTGGAGCATAAAGGTATTCGTTTTACGTAGGTATTATAACAGTGGCAGGGTGTTTTGAAATTGTGGGTAGAAAATTTAGAGGAATGGAACTTATAAAGGGAAATAAAATAGTAAGTAGTGGAAATAAGTCTGTAAACTACTAGTACTTGTTTTTAAGGCAGGATACTACCTTTGACTGCGATTTTGGAGGCGTTTTTCATGAATTTTTTTTTCATACAAAGAATGCGCAGAAACAAAATCGGTTTCAGTCATTCATTAATGTAACTTTAATCTGTAATTACGCATTTTTTGAAACTGAAAAAGTGAAAAATAATCTCTTGTAGGTGGCGCCAAAATACACTCCTTTGGAGGAACATCGTTAGACGGCGTGTCAAATTCCGCTTTGTACGTGGCTCTTAGAAAAAAAACCAAAGAATGTTCCTATCGGCAACAATATTTTTTAATGCTGTACGTAGGGACTTTACGAAATTTCGATTTTTAAGAAAATGGCGGCCATTTGAACAAAAAGGTCAATTTTTTTAGGGTAAAAAAGTTTAAAGAAGTTTATAAAATTGCGCACCAAAAGAAAAATAACAACGCTACAGCAAAAGTCCTACGTACATCGTTAGATTACACCACGGGGAAGAATTGTGCAAAGTTTCAAGTCAATCGGACGAAAATTATAGGAGTAATCTGACACGCCGATTTGGAAAACATCGTTTCGAGAAAAACGCGTTTAAAGTTTTATATAGATTTATATATCTGTTCCAATGCGGTTTTTACACAAGAAAAAGGTTCCGGTCACCTTTCTAATGAATGAATTTCGATTCTATACACTTGAAAGAGTACTTTGAGAACAAAAAAATTTTCAATTTTTTTTAAGTGCGAAAGTGGTATCCTGCCTTAATGAAAAGTTTGAGATACTTATTCTTTTCTAGCTAATGATATGGCCATTATTGAAGTCGAACGTTCCGTTATTAGTTATGATCGAAGAATTACAACATTTATTTATAAATTATTGTATATTATTAGTATCCAGAAAATAGCCAGAATAGGATTACCAAAAACGGTTTTCCCAAAATCAGAAAAAAAAACGTGTTTCGTCAATAAAAAATATTCTGTTACTTGAGTATAAATAAGAGCAGTCGATAGAATAAAATGTAATGCTTCAAAAAATTAATATTTTCACAAGTTTTCAAAATACCAACAATCTGCAAACTTCCAAGCCATGCAATACTAACGATTTACACTGATTAAGGGGTTATGCCTAGTCAGCTTTCGAAAAAGAACGCGATTTTCGGGAATTTTTTGTGGAATATCTACTGTATATTATTTTACAACTATTCGCTTATTTGAAAAGTACATATATGCGGCAACTCTCGGTAATTTTGTTATAGAAAAACATTAAAAAAATGATCGAATAACAGTCATTCTTATGGAAGCTGTGCTGATATCGGCGAGCAAGATATTTTTTATTTTAACCAAAACTCTATTTTTAATTAACGAAAAACGATCAATTCAGACGTATAAAAAGCGTGGTTTTAAACGTCCGCCATTTTGTCAGAAATCAACTTTTTGACAAAGCCTTCGTTCGTCTCCCGAATGCAACCATATATTAACCGAATGTTTTTGAATTTTGAATTTTAGATGATCCGGCTCAGAGAAAAGCGCCTTTATCAAAACAGCTTCCGCGAGAATAGCTGTTATTCGTTCATTTGTTTAATGTTTTTCCATAACAAAATTACTGAGAGTTGCTACACACATCTACTTATCAAATAAGCGTATAGTTGTAAAAAAATATACGCTAGATATTCCACAAAAAATTCCCGAAAAACGCGTTACTTTTTCGAAAGCTGACTAGGCGTGAGCCCTGAAGGCGATGAAGAAAATTCCACTTGTAACTAAAAATAATACCAACTAGATTCGTTCAACCTTCCATTTCGCAGCAGCTTGCCCACCAACGAAGAACAAGCTTGAAAAGGGAGCACGAAATGGTAATAACAAACAAGACTCCGAAGACACTTATTACGCTAGGAAGCTACTCTCCGAAACCGGACTTCTGATTAACTTGAACGACAGAATAATCTATTACAATGATCTTAAAACGATACGCTGCATCAGTCTCAGGTGATAGTTCGATGTTTCCCGGACGCTTACAAACTACCGAGCTTTTCGCGTGCACGGGGGAGATAATCCGTCCAGAAACCGTGTGCCTCGGAATGATCCTCTATTTACACGCCGAGCATTCGAAACAGTATGATTAATGACGTTATCGTGATACGTATAAACCCATCCCTACCATCGATATCATTTCGATTCAACCCCTCCTGCCGGGCTGGAAATAAGCATCGGCTGCCATAACCGAAACGACTATCGCGAACGAGAAAACTGAAGCGCGTGAAATCGCGCGCTGACTCCGACCACTTGATCGAACGCTTTCAAAATGGTCAACGATCGGGGAATAAGGGGGATGAAGGGGCGAAAGGGAGGGTGAAAAGGGCTTGGGAGTCTCTGCGATTTTTTTTTAAAACATCTGTTGGTAATTACCGTTAAGGAACTAGTTTCTGATCAGTTTAGAAGGTTTCCCGCTTTAATATTTATTTTTAACCTAATAAAACATTAAACCATAGACTTTTTTATACTAAAAGTTGAATTAATGTTTAAACTTCAAGGAAAAATTTTAAAAACTTGAAAATAAATATATAATTTAAATACTTATAAGGTATGGAATAATAAGGTGACTAGGAACTAGTTTTTAATCATCTAAAACTAACAATACTAACTGCTTTCACAGACAACACATATATTTTTGAATTATCAATTTTTATGTTAGTAATTATTTCAAACAATTATTTATTGACATAAACTCAAACGAACGATTTATTTCATGAACTGATCAAAAATTAGTGCCTGATCAAGAACTAGTTCCTTAACGGTACTGGTCTCTAGAATCTCACGTATTTCATAGAAAATTCATTTCTACGTGTGGCTTAGTTTTCACTCACAAGGGGACACTAAGGTCGACGGGAAACGGATTTTCCTGAACCTTGCAGTATTTGAAGATGTCGCCTCCGAAGTTAATTTGGCAAAGCAGTAAGGCGCGCTTCTCAAGATTTTCCGAGAAAATTGCATTTGAAAATCGTTTAGGGTAGATGTACCATTTGTGGCCACTTGAAGGATTTCCGTACCACTCACAGATACATAACTTACAAAAGAATACGTACACAAAAGTAAAGAATATATAAGTGTAATCCAAAATATACAGATAATTAAAATATTCTACGTTGAACAATGTTTTGAACGTAATTATTTAAAAAATCATTATATTATCGTGCCAGACTGTTTTGCACCATTTGTGGCCACTAGAGTACCATTTTTGGCCAGCCGGCTTTCCATTTGTGGCCACTTATAGAATTGATAATACGAAAGACCCACAGTAAGAATTGTAGTTTTTAATTTATTACAAATGTTCACTACTGAACAAATAATACAATACTTGCTGCACAAAAATAATATTAACTGCCAATATCCTTTTTACTTTTTCTCTTGGTAGCGACAGGTTTTGCGTTTTCTGTTTTATTTTTCTTATTCCTTTCTTCGAACTTTATGGCTTTAATCTTTTTATTTTCTTCTATTTTTGCTAGTCTTTTTTCTTTATTAATCATTCTCTCCTCTTCTTTGTTCTCCTTTTCTTTTTTTTTTGGCCAACATGATCTCCATCCATTTGTCTGATGTTATTACAGCAGGTAAATGTTCAACTGCTTTCCGCTTTCGCTAACTATTGTATAATAATTTTACAATAATTAGGTATTGTACGATAAGTTGCTAATGAGAATGCCTACTGACCAAAAATGGTTGTACCGTGGACTGTTTATGGCCATTACGTGGCCACGAATGGTACAATTCCATTTTCGATGTACCATTTTTGGTCAGTGCCTAATTCCACTAGAGTTTAGGTTATATCGTTGAAATTCTTTTTTAAATCTCAAAAATATTTGTTTTTTAATATAAATATGTATAAAACTTCATCCATACTCTTGTTAAATACAGTAACTAATTGTTTTGTTACCAGTCGTATGCTAAGCACCATTTGCAAGGATGTGGAAAGTTATCAAAGATTTGGACATTCACATATGATAATTAAATAAAACGGGACAAAAAAACAGTATAAAGTAGTAGAAATGTTGCCAACATAACCCACCCTTAGACAGCTTCATTCATTGTAATGAAAGTAAACTAAGAATACTTAATATGTCGGAATTAATAAGACAGTGGCCACAAATGGTGCAGTGGCCACAAATGGTACATCTACCCTATAGTGTGTGCTAGGTGCCGCAAAAATTATTGTTTTCCATGCTTTTATGATGAATATCACCCTGGCTCGCGTCATACTAGCATGTAAGTAAAAAAGGGAAAGTAAAAAAAAAAACAAAAAAAAAATAAACCGAAACTCGAAGAAAGCTAATTGCGAAAATAATTCGATTTTCAAATGCAATTTTCTCGGAAAATCTTGAGAAGCGCGCCCTACAGCTTTGCCAAATTAACTTCGGAGGCGACATCTTCAAATACTGCAAGGTTCAGGAAAATCCGTTTCCCGTCGATCTTAGTGTCCCCTTGTCAGCATGGCTTTGCTAAATATATTAAGAGAATTCTATATCATAGAACCACTGAGAGTGCTATGCTGTTCAGCAAGTCTCAGAGATTAGTGCTTCGCAAAAACACAACGGTAACAGCAAGGAGAATGAAAACTTTCATTCGAAATGTTAGCATTTTTGTGTGTTTCGATATTTTTTATGACAATTAATATGGTCGCCAGCAACAAACCCCTCTTACTACTACCACTGTAACTTTGAACAAAATTATTATTATTGTATAAAAAAAAATTGAGCATATTCCTCGAAAGCCGATTAATAAACGTACCAAGTTTGGGATTATAATACTTTTATTTCAAAAAATTCCTCAAAATTTAACGTTTTTTTTTTTTTTTCAGAGCGTCAAACTAAGGCAACCCCTTAAGGGGGAAACACGGCGATTGTTTAAGAATTATTTTCTCGGCGAATATAAGAAGAATCTTTACAAAACTTTAAGGGTGTTTTGCTGTATATTCGGACAAGAAGAAAACTTTCTTTTTTATTCAATAATAATGCATTTAATATTGTTTTATTGGTACATTTCGTAGCGCCGCGCCGCCGGAGTTGTCCAATTGTGCCACATCTTTGCCCAAAATAAAAAAGCCAAAGTTTTTCTTAATTAACATGAATTTATATCGTCGGTGAATGAAAAATGAAATTAAATCCTTTTTTTGCAAAGAAACGTCGAAATTTTTCCATCAAAATCGTGACTGTTTCCTTAAAGTCCCATGACTTTGTCAATTTCAGACTTTTTTCTTATTCTTTTTAATATACCAATAAAACAATATTAAATGAATTATTATTGAAAAAAAAGTTTTCTTCTTGTCTGAATATTCAGTAAAACACCCTTAAAGTTTTCGAAAGATACTCTTTATATTTGTTGAGAAAATAATTCTTAAAAAATCACCGTGTTTTCAGCGCCCTAAACCAGGTTTCCCGCCCTTAATTTAATCATACCGCTGCACTATATTCGCTACACCCTCAACTTTTTCCTACACAAGTGACCAAAAACACCCCGGACAACTACTGGGAAGAGTTTGGCACGTGTGTCTTATTATCCATTTCCATTAAACTTTTGTTCCGCCTCGTGTCACGAATCTGAAAAGAGATTTCGCAATTGCTGCCCCCAGTAGCACCGACTCCGCCTTAAGAAAAGTTCCTGCAAACGGCAGAACGATGCAGGGCAAGAGACAATGGGAGCGCGAGAAACCAGCGGGAAGAGGAGACCTTACCTCAGCATTAGCCGGTTCTAATCGAAACTGGGTAAAAGCTCGTTATCGGAATTGTCTCGAGCTAAGCAGAACGGGGGTAATAGCAGAGCATAATGGGCATGGCTCGTGGCCGTGTGAAACACGGCACGTTGCAACGTATCATGGGTAACTGGTGGAAGGCAGAGTCGGCCATTCACCGCCATCCCTGCGTTTTGATGGCAACGTTTGGAAATTATGACGATATAATACGCTCGTATATTGCCGTCTTAATGGTTTCATTCGTGTCACACTGCAGTTTAATGGATTTGTTGGTCTGTTTGTTGGATCAATTAAAGGGGCACTGGGAAAATAGTCGGGAGCAAGAATAGGAATTTGCATTCCGAATAGGGTTTACACAAAAACCGACTTTTAAAAAAACCGGTTTTCGAATTCCACTATTCCCCAAAAACCGGTTAAACCTGTTTTCTAATTTTCACAAAGAAATATATTTGAAAAAGAGAATAAATATTTATACTTATTTTAAAAATGTTCAGTTCTTTTAATATTTATTGAATTACAAACGTATAACAAAATAAAATGTAATCTATCTATACAAAACCAAATAAATTAAAAAAAACTAAAATCGGTACAATTTTTTATTTCATTTAATATTTATGTATCCACAAAAATATAACACAAGAAAATACACTGCATTCAAAACCAAATGAAAGAAACTAAAATAACTAAAATCCGTACAAAATATAATTTATAAATCTTAATTTCATTTTGTATTTTTCTCCCGAAAATATGAACACATGAAGATTAGTTATTAAACCCGGTTTTTAAGAACCGATAATCCCTAATTCCGAATCTATTTCATAGGCCTTTTACTGATTAACATTTAACGTGTATCATCCTCTTAACGTTGTATTTTCAGTGGACGAGTGTTTTTAAAGTCAACAGCGTATTCTGAAATGTAATTATGAAGAAGGAAAATTCGTGCTTAAAATTTATAGGTTAAATTGGTAATAATAACCGTGTACCGCGTCAGTTCAATAATTCAGAGTCTCGTGACATAAATTCAGGACGTCATAAAGTAGACACGTTTCGCGTATAATATAAGAGAATTATATGTACAATTTTCAGCCTGAAATAATCTCTGTATTATCTTCATTTGTTAAACCACATTAGGACCTATCCAACACCCATTGATCAGCTTCTATGACACCGATATATAAATCCTCTTGTGCATCCTATTTTTAAACGGGTTTATTTAACTTCACTCCTCTGTCTGTTTGTTTGGTTCAAATCTTGTAACTCAATTTTTTAACTCAGTTCCACAAATCCAATCCACTTGAAACTTCGCAGGCGTATGTACGTAGTTATGATGACAATACAAGATTTTGAAAAACTCACCCCCCCCCCCCTCGGGGGTGAAAAAATTGCGTACCCCTACAATTTTAACCCATTTCCACAAATCACATTGACTAGAAACTTGATAAAAATAACTGCGATTTTTTAAACATAAAAACGGTGCTCACTATTTAGTTACTAAGGAATATTTGAGTGGAGAATTCATAAGAAAATATATTAGTTGCAAAACAGAAACACTGAAAAGTAAAACATATATGAAAAAGAAAATTGAGGCGAAACAATTTTGTTTAACTTGATCAATAAAACACTAAAAAGTAAAAAATAATTATTTTCTTGTGCTGCAATTTCGATGGTGATATATGACTTTAAATAAAACCATGGGGGCACCCATAAATCAATTAATTCAATTATTAATAATTTTCTTTTAGCATTCAACCACTTTATCGCTTAAATTAATTCATATTCAATTACGAAATATCCTGCCCCACGATTTCATTTGAAGTCACATATCAAAATCGAAATTGCAGTACAAGAAAATAATTATTTTTTACTTTCTAGTGCACTATTGACCAACTTAACGGGGGATTGACGTCTACCAGCCCCAAAAGTAACAGATATTTAAGAATTTTTTTTAAAAAAACTATTGGTCGTATTGGTTTAAACTTTTTGGGATATAAGGAGGCATATTTAAACTCGCAGAAAATATTTTTCTTATATCGATCCTTGCTATTATTTATTAATTATTGTGGAATATTGTCCACCTCTTCGACGATGTAACTCCTGTTGGCGGGATGTGTAGCACCGATCAGTCATCTGCTTGCAAAAAAAAAATAGAAGCTTCTTAAAGCTAGATAGTTTACGCTGGGATTGATTCACTTTAAAGAAAAAAAAAATTAGAAATTGAAAGAGTTATAGCGCATGAAAGAAAAAGTAAGTTTTTTCCTTGTACAAATTTTTCATATTATTCTTTATATCGACGAAAAAAGCATTATAAATGAAAACTAAAATTAAAATTTTAGGCCCAGTACCAGCATAAATTATTTAACTTTAAGAAAATTTTCTTCTTTTTGCAATCAGATGACTGTGACAGGTGCTACACCTGCCGCCAAAATCGTCGAAGAGATTAACACGATTCCACAATAATTAATAAATAATAAAAAGGATCGACATAAAAAAAAATCTACACGTTTCAAGATGCCTCCTTATATCCCAAAAGAGTTTAATGCACTATTAACAATAGTTTTTTGACAAAAATTCATAAATTTCATAAAAATTCATAAATTTCATAAAATTTCATAAAATTTCATAAATTTCATAAATTTCATAAATTTCATAAATTTCATAAATTTCATAAATTTCATAAATTTCATAAATTTCATAAATTTCATAAATTTCATAAATTTCATAAATTTCATAAAATTTCATAAAATTTCATAAATTTCATAAATTTCATAAATTTCATAAATTTCATAAATTTCATAAATTTCATAAATTTCATAAATTTCATAAATTTCATAAATTTCGTAAATTTCATAAATTTCATAAATTTCATAAAAATTCATAAATTTCATAAATTTCCTAAAAATTCATAAATTTCCTAAAAATTTCATAAAAATTCATTAACCTTTCCACTTAAAGATTTTTTACATATATTTTTCATCCCACCTTTACATCATCCAAAATTCAACCTGACCTTCTTTTCCTCTGCCAAACGACTGGCCAAAACCAATCTCTGTTCTGCCTCTCCAAACACTGTGCACCAATCACCAAACCACATCATGTTCGACCCAACACCCGCCAGCGAGGTTCACTGTACTGGACAGCCCCGCTGGAACAGTTGAAGCAACAATCGCCCTCTATCATACCGATCGCCCTAATTAAGCCAGTTTCTTCGACCGCCGAACAACAGCAACCACCAAGCAAAGAGTTCCCGCAGCGGGCGCGACGCGCACGGCCGACTTTCCAGAGTTTAATTAAACCGCCGTCCTTGCCCGGCCATCTGCATTTCGCCGGCAATTCGCGATCGTGTATCGAGGGTGGCGAGCAGAGAAGTCGATTTCCTGCCTCTTGCTCCTATCTTCCCCTTTTTCCTCCGCCTGCCACGGCACACCCGCCGCTCCTCGGCCCTCGTTCTTCCCCTTTATCTACGCTGTGGCCCGTATTGACTCCCGAAGCCAGGGAGCTCGGTGTGTCTCTATTTCGCTCGGCGGCAGACGCGAATCCCTCGTTAACGATACGGCCCAGATACGACGCCCCATTGTCTGAGGCTAGCGCCGTGGCACGGTGGCTAAGTGCCAATGCGTGTGTTGATTGATGGGGACACGTGCGGCCGTGTGCGCCCGCGGACGTTGAATAATACGAGCGGCGGTCGGCCGCGTGATAATTGGCAGGACAGGGCCAGGAGTCTTTGGTGACACGAGTCGGAGAAAAGAGGCTGTCGGGGCTCGGGAATAATTGAACGACGCCGCGCGGTCGATGCGTCCAGGAGCGCTGCGCTACGGTGTTTAAAGGCGCGCCTATGTGCGAAGGTGGGTCCGCGTCTAACCGAGGAGCAGGGAGAAGTCGAGGGAGCCCGGGCGGGCGCAAATGAACGCAGCTGAGCATGGGCAAATGGGAGCGAACGCGTAAGAGCAGTCGAGGACCATTTCGGGTATGTTCGTTGATGTTGAAAGCAAAGAGTCAGTCATCCACTGCGTGTGTACGTGTTGGTTGGCAACGACATTTTTTAGGTAGTTATATTAGTACTGTAAAGCGCCACCTAACAGGGTGGAGCATGTAACGAGGTAGGGCAGGTTGTAGGACCATTAGTCGTAACCTGCAAGGATGGCCTAGTATGAAGGTGTCATGTATGAGGCTTAGGGTGGCCCTTATTTTCAACCTGCGATTTCTTCTGCTATCACCATCTAATATGGTTCCATTTCATAGAAAAGTAGTCCCTGGAAAAGATTATTGGAATCGGACAACAGGAACGGGTGCCGACCAGGCCCTAAGGTTAGAATTCATCAACGGTTTGAATTTGAAGAATTTCTCAAAAATGGTAAGTCCTATTAAAATTTTGTTCAAATAATATTAAAAGAGCATTCAATTTTCTACAATTATTGTATGTATAATTTTTTCGTGCTTCCAACCATTTTTTAGATAATAGCGTTTGAATATATACGGCGTGACGTGTTGTCTATACGCGCGTAGTGCCGACCTCTCTATATTCAAACCCTATTATCTACAAAATGGTTGGAAGCACGAAAGAATTATATATACAGTGATTGTAGAAAATTAAATGCTCTTTTAATATTGTTTGAACAAAAATTCGATAGGGCTTACCATTTTTGAGAAATTCTTTGAATCTGAACTATTGATGAATTCTAAACTTAAAGGCTGGTCGGCACCCTTTCCTGTTGTCCGATTGCAATAAACTTTTTCAGGGACTATTTTTTTATCAAATGGCACCGTTCTAGGGGGTGAGAGCAAAGAAATACAAAAAAAATTTTGACACGTATAAATAAGAGCCAGCCTAATGAGGCTATAGTGGCATAACCCACAATTTTTGGGTTTTTTTTTATCTCTTCGAAGACTCGCAAAGGACGAACGAAAAGGAGATTTATTTCGGATATCGAGAACTATTTCTCCGGAATCTCGGGCAAAAATTGTCCTCGACGTGAGCACAAAGGTGGAGAATTGAGCCTGCCAGCGTCCGTGGCAATGAAAACGTAGATCCTGGATCACGAATTGACAGTAAACCTATTAGATTCAGAGGCAAGCTCGTAGGGGTGGATCACTCCCTATCTATTACGTGTCGTTTCAACTTTAAGGTTTCTACACGCACGATCTATTCCTGAAGGATTTATTGCTCGGCGCCTGACAGCGCGAAAACCCGAAATTCTGTGACCTTATTTATTATTTATACATAAAATTGCTATTTCTGGATCAGCCTCTACAGTGACGTGTAGAATTTTACAAATATTTTACTGTGACTACAAGATTTGCAAGAAATGTTTGAGATTCAATGAATACGTTATTCTGTTTAATTTTTGTATTTTTTCCACAGCGATAGTTTGTTAGTTATGCAAAATTAATTTGTCAGAATAAGGTGTAACGATATCCTGACAATTTTGTAGACTTACACAATTTAGTCTAGTGATAATTGTCTAGACTTATTGTTAGACAATTTTACTCCACAGTACCAGTCAGAGAAAATGAGAATTCAATTACATTATTTCTCAATATTTATTCGTAATCCAAAAAACGACGCTGAATCACACAACCAGGACAATGAGACATGCTACAATCCAAAATTCAAACCCCGCAAACTTGAAGCTCCCAAGCTCCTAGTTTCTCGTTTTTAATACATAACTTATTAAAATTAGTGACACTAAATTGTACCCCCTACTGTTAATCATATTGACGTGACATTTTTATGCTGTAATATGCGATTGAATGAAATTAGTAGTGAAAGATGAAATGTGGTATGAAATTTGTATTATGTTTTTCGAATTCAGCACTCAAGAATATATTAACCCTTCGGTGGGCGCGCCCGCGGCAGTTAGCCGCAAATTTTACATTTCGTATTGTACCATATGTAGTGTTCAAACTGGATCCATGTCCAATTCAGGATTCTTCCAGTGGACATTTTTGCATCATGCTACGTACTTGGAAGTTTTTTTTTTTTTTTTTTTTTTTTTTTTTTTTTTTTTAGAGGACAGAAAAATAAGATATAGGTGTTTATTAAGCAACTAATGTAATTTCGATTTTCTTCTGTGAGACCTAAAATTGTCTAAATTTAGAAGTAAAACAACGAGAACTCCGATTGCGGTGTAAATGCCGCAACGCGCCCACTCATGCAAGTCTGAAGAGCGCGGCCACCGAAGGGTTAAAAAAAGGTAAAATATTAAAAAGTTTTTCACTTCAGGCCTGTGTTATATTAGACATTTTCCAAAATCACTGAAAGAAAGTCCGCAACAACCACAAGAAGGAATACACGATATTAATAGTGTCAATCCCTAAAAGGCTTCCGCTTCTTCCCCCCACGGGATCCTAACGCCCTCGGTCATCCCAGAAATCCTCCAGTTTGTCCTTCCCAGCCAGCCGAATCATCTTGGCCGTTTCAGGATTCAGGGCGCTCGCCACTCTTTATCTCTGTGTCTCGTTCGCTCTCGCCTTATTCCATCGTAGCGTTATCGCGGCAAAGCCAACTCCAATTACATTCGGGATACTGGATCCCCCCGTACGCTCGGCTGGCCAATTGAAAAATAATAGAAGCCCCCTCGATGCTGCACCACCCTCTCTGTCCTGTTCGGCGTGTACACGCAAACCCCTGCGCATCCCTCTGCCACCCGTTGGGAATATCAGCGCGGAAATACGTCGATGCCAGGCGGAATGAAACGCGCCGGTTCCAACCTGTTCCGGAGGAACAAAACGATTCCGGCGAGCGCAATGACTATCAGATCATTTAGGTTCGAATGTCTCGCTTCGTTTAGATGGGTTTGAACTACTTTGTGTTAGATTGAATCTAGATAGGAATAGACACTGCGGGTGTGTAGTTCGAATTCAGGCAGATTGTGGAGAGGCTGTGGTCCTTGGGGAGCTCTGGTGACGGTAAGTATCTAGAGTGGTGGGATTGAAATTGTTTACATAGGGTGGAAGGTGAATTTCTGTGCTGGGTGAAGTACAGGGAATTTCAAATCATGCGGGTGAAAAGTGTCAATCAACCATTTCATACTTGGATGACTAATCACTTCAAACCTGGACTTTGACGTTCTGGTGAGTCTAAGTGCCCAAGAATCTATGAGATCGAAGTTGCTTGTCTAACAGAAAGTATGGGGTGATGTGCAGAGAATTTTCCGAAATTCTTAGTCTTTGTTGATCAACGAGTTTAAGATCTGCAGATCAACCGTTTCAAACCTGAGGAATCAACCGATTTGAAGTCTAAAGGCACATTAGACTCGACAAGATTCCCCAATGTAACAAAGCCGAGTGCTCAAACTTCAGCAAACACCTACCTAAAACTACATAATCCCACACGCCTTCAAACCCAATCCCAGAAACCCAAATCCCCCCATCGTTTACCCTGAAGAATCGCCTAATTGATATTATCTGCAAACTTCCTTGAGCTCCAATTTTTCGGTAGGCCCAGAATTAATTATTCGGAGCTTCAGGCGGAGGATCCTCCTCGGTAATTCTCCAAGGACCCCTAGCTTCCGCGTGTGGCGGAGCAGGGAAGCGAGCGAAGGATCCAATAAACGAAAACAAACAGAGGATATAGTGAACGCGCGCGACATGCATCACCGAATGTTGGGATTTGCAGGATCCTCGCGGCGCGTGGGAACCAGTATAAATGGAAAGTGAAAAAAATGAGGCAAGGGCCAGTGATCCCTGTCGGGCAAGCAAACGGACAGCGTACGCGGCAGATGCCGTCACGCCGTCCACCGAGATATATTTCCTGTTTCGTGGCGAACGCTGCCCGCATTCGTGAAACGCCCCATCACAGGATGCCGTGTTTTCTTATTGTTTATTTGTAGCTGGGCATCAGTGGAACTGTCGCTGATTCCTTTACAGTGTTTAGGGTTTTTTCCGATGGAATTTTTAGTCGTAGGTGCTTTTAATATGGCAATGATGCGGAGCGGGACATTAGGGATTTTTTGGTTTTAATTTGGCAATGATGTAGAGGGGACACTAGGGATTTTTAGTACTTTTAATATGGCAGTGATGTGGAGGGGACATTGGGGACTTTTTAATGCTGTTAGTATGGCAATGATGTGGAAGGGACACTAGGGATTTTTGGTACTTTTAATATGGCAATGATGTGGAGGGAACACTAGGGATTTTTGGTACTTTTAATATGGCAATGATGTGGATGGGACATTGGGGATTTTTTTGTGTTTTTAATATGACAATGATGTGGAGGGGGCATTAGGGACTTTTTGATGCTGGTAGTATGGCAATGATATGGAGGGGACATTGGGATTTTTGGTACTGTTAATATGACAATGATGTAGAGGATACATTAGGGACTTTTTGATATTTAATATGGCAACGATGTGGATGATACATTAGGGATTTTTTGTTTTTAATATGGCAACGATGTGAAGGGGACATTACGGACTTTTTAATGCTGTTAGTATGGCAATGATGTGGAAGGGACACTAGGGATTTTTGGTACTTTTAATATGGCAATGATGTGGAGAGGACACTAGGGATTTTTGGTACTTTTAATATGGCAAATGATGTGGATGGGACATTGCAGACTATTCAATGCTGTTAGTGTGGCAATGATGTGGAAGGGATACTAGGGATTTTTGGTACTATTAATATGCCAATGATGTGGAGAGGACACTAGGGATTTTTTGGTATTTTTAATGTGGCAATCATGTGGAGAGGACATTAAAGACTTTTTGGTGCTTTTATTAAGGCAATCATGTGGAAGGGCATTAGGAATCATACCTAATGCGAAGCTAAATGTAATTCATGGAAATGAAGATGCAGAACGTACATTATTAAATAATACAATGTAGTTAACGTAACCCACTAAATATATAATGCATAAAATCTGTGTATGAATTTAAAAAGAAACTCGTCCTCGTAGCGTGATCTAAAAACTTGCAAATTTCCTCAGCCCATTATAACTACTTACAAACTATCAACCTAACCTAACTAAGCAGACTAGTATTCCAAGAAATGACTTCAATGTTCTAACTCCCTTCAACATCACTAGCTCCCTACTTCAAGGGCTCCAGCTCTCATTCATCACAGCTCCCATGTTCCCGAAAAACCTTCAGGCGAGCTACAAACCTACGTCATGCCCGATTTTCGCGTGGAACCAGGCCAGCAACCAGTGATAAATGCTAATTAACGTCTGTAACCGGCGTTTCCGACTCGCTGCCATAAATGTCCAATCAAGAGGCGAAGTTTGCCCGGCTGCAGCAAGCACGCTTCTCCTTAAGCCGTGGAGTTAGTTTCCGCGGGTACTTCCTAGCATTCGTTCTTTCCCTCTTTCTCCGATCCCAACCCACCCCCTGGCCGCCCTTCGCGCCTGTCGACCTTCCTCACCGACTCCAGTTCCTGCCGACATATTTCTAAGTAAATTTCATTGTATAATTAACGTTTAATAACCAGTGGTCCACCATCTCCTCCCTCGCCACTTCTGCACGCCTTTCGCGGTTCGCGTAAGGAGGAAAGGCTGGATCGGTGACCGAGCTGAGCACAGGCTGCCCCTGATAGAATGGGGAACAGGGAACGATCCTTGTCTCGTTTAATGGCGGCTGCAAGGGCCTATTGAGACGTTGATTGCCCTGTGAACAGTCACAGTGAATTTTGCTTCTACCAGGGATGTTTTTGGTTGCTCGTGATTTGGGGACAACATTTTTACTGAAGTTCAAACGCGGAGCGCATACCACGTGCGGAAGTAGTCTGATCGTATCTCTTAAGTGTACTTGGTTAACGCCTATGAGCGTTCCCCGCACACGGTGTAACGATTAACTGAACGTATATATGTCTATGGTATCCGAAAGATTAACGGTTGATAGGCTCTTGCAGTGGTGCTGATCAGTTTTAGGCGAGCTTTGGTGTTTAGGAATTTCCAGGCAAGTCGAAACTCCTTTGGGTTGTTTAGATTTGCACGGACATCTTAGTGTGGTATCTGTTATTATTTTTTTTTAATAACTGCTCTATTTGAAATATTTTGTAAAACTGTACTTTTGTATGAAAGAGAAGGATTATACAGATGATAGAGGCCTAACTGATAGACTTTGAAGACAATTCACGAGACATTAAAAACAAGAAATATTCACACTTATCCGTGTCTAACTTCTAAAAAGAGAATCATTCTTGGACTTACGATAGCCTCAAACCACTTTTACAAAAAAAAAACCAAGCACTTTTCACTTCAAACATCAAGGGACCTAACCAGACACCTTCAAGCTCCACGCAGAGATAGTGCAGCAATGCCACCTTAACCTACGCGCTAGCAAACAATCCACTCCACGCAACAGAAACGCAACTCCTCGTCCCCGCAACGTCAGCACAGAAAACCACCCAGTCCGAATTGTCGATCTTAAAGCGACATCCCGCGCTAAGTGAACCGAAACCTTTGCAAACATCTCTAGGGTGGTTGGATACCGAAAAAGAGCGCATCGACGACGGCAGAAATTAAAACGAAAGCTAGAGTTAATCCCAGTTGCCTGTGAAACCCCGGAAGAGGCGAGAAGGGAGCAGCGGTGGCGGTGGGTGCTGAGCAACGCCAGGGCAGGGAGGGAGCGGGGTCAGTGCATGAAAGTGCCCGGAGCGGCTGTCAAACCAATTAAGCCCGTCGCATTGTAGAGGCTGCTTTTAGGGGGCTTTGTTGCAAACCGGTGGTTATGGCCGCATAACCGTGCCGTTGCGTCTGTAATGGATCAGTTTTATGGGTGAGCGTGGACGATGCGTCCCGCGGACCCCGCGAAACCCGACCGCAAAGTTCGTGCTGCATTATATCCGAGGGCGAGCGGATGCGGCTACGGCGTTGTACGATTGTTTGGGATACGAAGACCGGTGGCCACTATGCGGAACGCGGGTTTAATGGTTCGTGGAGTGTCCCTTCGGGCTGGAGGAGCCACCTCTAACACGTCCGTTCTGAGGAACGGCCAGAGAGGAGGGATCTTTTTTTCCTCGGACATGGCACAAGGATATTGGGAAGAAAAGGGATCAATTGATTGGGCTGTCATTAGACTGGTAGTCGAACTATTTACCTTCTGGTAGATCTATTAAAACAATTAACCTCCTCGTTGATGAGATTCAAACGCTGGCTGTATACGCAGTGCGGAAATTGGTCAGGCGTATTTGATAGACGCACCAGCTGAACGCCTATAGGCGTTAGCCACTCAGGCAGCACTGACTGAAAGCTTGTATAGGTTAGGTCCTCATTTAGCTGATTTCTGCAGCGTGGACCATGAGCGATACTTCTGGATAATGTCTGTTGCTAGGTCTAGATAGGTACTATTGTGTTAAGAACGATACGGGGATACCTAATTTGATGGAAATAGGGTTGAGAGCGAAATGGTAGCTTAACCCCTCGGCTACCACCTCAGTATCTGGTACGGACCCTAAGTTTTCCACTGGGCGCCCGCCTCCGTATCTCGTACGGACCCTAACGTTTTCCACTGGTGGCCCGCCTCAGTATCTGGTACGGACCCTTTTTGTAATGCGGCTCCCGCGTCAGTGCCAGATACTCTACAGCAGGCCTGCCCCATCGGGTGCAAATACCTCCTGAAGTTCTGGGACCCGGGCAACAGCCGAGCGCGAGACGGTTACGTTGCTAACCACAGCATGGGTTGCGAAAGAACTGCATGAGTGTGCGGCCGTCCATGCAGGCTCGTACCACCATGCAGTTCTCTCACAAATTTCGCAACGGGTAGCAATGGAACAGTCCCGCGCTCGGCTGTTACCCGGGTCCCAGAAATTCAGGAGGTATTTGCACCCGATGGGGCAGGCCTGCTCTAGAGGCTGTCTGTACCGTGATGTTTCAGTGTCGAGGCCTCAGGTAGCAAAGTGTCGTTTCCGTTCCGAGGGCCCGGGCCTCACAGTCAGTTTGTCATTTCAGGGGTCGGTAGCTGAGGGGTTAAAAATTTCGGGAAATGTTGTGGAATATACCAGGGAAGCTTTTGCGCTAAAAACGCGTGGCAAGATTCTCGCGGGCACTTTTAGACCAACGCCAGAATGTTTCCCAAGGATACGAAGCAACCGAAAGGAATGTGCCCTGCAAAGATACATATAGTACTACCATAAAAGCGACAGAGGACGAGGTCAATAGCGCTCTTAAGTGTCTTGCGGAGAAAGCCTAAGTAGGTATATACGTAGTCAGCATACTTTTGGACCTCAAGTAACAGGTGCTCAAGAAAACATTTGGCGTCTTATAGCCCACAAAATAGTACTTCATACTGAATTTAAGTGGGTCTCCGATTGGTCACCATATACCTGAAACCACAACACACACATTTCAGCTCTCCAAAAGAGCGAAGCATTGCTAAAACACGAGTACCCACCGCACAGCCAAGCCACTGATCCAAGCAAATTTATTCAACGAACGTCCCAACGAATCGCCACAATTAAGTTCCCCGGCGGAGACCGGGGCCAATATTTGAACATCCGTCGAGCCACGAGGCGAATCGTCAGGCTGGGATCCCCCCCCCGCAGTGGCCACATTCACACGAACGGCAACGAAAGACACCATTCCGCGGGAAAAAGCGGGAGCAAGGCGTTCCGGAGAGGCAGCCGGGCGAAAGTAGGGGATCGAGTCGATCGTGTGCCGGCTCTCCTTTCGGGATCGATGCAGCGCGCGGCCGCGATCGCTGAATAGCTGAAAGCGGCGTGTCCGCCATAATACACTTTCCATCGTCATGCCGGGGCGCAGTGAATGTGCGACGGGCTGCAGATTACGCGCATCCACCGTGCACCCGCGCAAAATCCCTTTCGCCTCGGCCCCCTACTCCCGGCTCTTGCCCTCCCTTTGTGCTCCTCTCTCCCTCTTTTCCTGTCATCCGTCTCTGCGGGCGGCCCCGGAGTCGCGCGTGAACGCCGCGCGGTATTTCCAGGAGAACGTTAATTAATAATTTAATCGAAGAGCCTGTGTTTCGGGGCAGCGGCCTCGGCGCAACCTCTCTAATTAAAATCGACCACTGTGCGGGGCTGCAGCTCAGCACGCGGCCGGTGCACGCACCGCAGCGCTAGCGCCCCTAGCGGCGCGGAAAGGTAATAAGAGAAGCCAGCGTCCACTCGGCGACGCGGGGACCCGAATTCTCGCCACCGATGGCCCATTGATCCCCTTTTTTCCACCATGAAAATCCGGTTTCCGGGCGAAGCTTCGACCGCGACGGTCTCCGCGCTAGAAGGATGGATTAAGTGGCTCGCAATTTGCGGCCAGACCTCACCTCGGTTTTTCGACGACTCCTTTTTTGATTTTTAAGATCGGGGTTAGCTTGAGGGGCGAAGGAGGTAGCCGGTTTTTTGTACCGTCTTCTCTTCACTTGGATCTGTCGTGGCTTTTGGGCACGGAAATCGTGGCGGATGATCCTTTGAGAGGATTGACGCTCGGCCGGGTTTCTTTCAGACGATTTTTCAGTACATTCTTTGTTCGTGAATTGGTATTGTCTTGGAGGAAGTGACATGCTTTCGTTCGGCTGGCTCATATTGTCAGTTGCTTTGGAATAAGTTTTTTTAAGAATCAGGGTTGTTGGGTCAATGTGTACTATTACCGGGCGAAAAGAAGACTCCTAGCAGGCGGGCTCGGGCTGTGCCGTCCGCCGCTGTGACGATTGGTCGAGTCACCTATTTGGGCACACTTTTAAAGACGCGGCACACGTATTTTGGTTATTGGCTGAAGTAGGCACAAACATTGTCGCACCGCGCGGTGAAGAGAGCGAACGAAACACATCGAGACCGAGTGGGATAGAGCGATCTGTACCCTACGCTATTGTTTTGTTTTGACGATCATCGGTCAGATCGCTCTATCCCACTCGGTCTCGATGTGTTTCGTTCGCTCTCTTCGTCGCGCGGTGCGACAATGTTTGTGCCTACTTCAGCCAATAACCAAAATACGTGTGCCGCGTCTTTAAAAGTGTGCCCAAATAGGTGACTCGACCAATCGTCACAGCGGCGGACGGCACAGCCCGAGCCCGCCTGCTAGGAGTCTTCTTTTCGCCCGGTAATAGTAGATATATAGTCCGTGTGTGGTGTTTCATTTGTTTTCGTTTCTTCCGCTCTTGCATTTTTTCTAGAGCACTAAAGAGGTGAGTATGTGCATCCGCCATGTTTGGTTCTCTGGCATGGGCGTCCGCAGGGGGCAAAAGGGGCAGTTCCCCCCCCCCCCTGGCTTTTGAGAAAAAATCGCTTATTTGTCAAAACTGATCTTTATTAAGTTTGTACTAAAAAAGGGAATATTTTTAATTTTCGGTTTTAAATTTTTAATTAAATTGGCACTATAAAATGGGTTCAAAAAAGCAAGAGGGGTATATTTATCTTTACCATCATCCCAAAATTCCCCCCCCCCCCCCTGGAAAAAAGTCTGCGGACGCCCCTATCCTCGAAGAGTATTGAGAATCCGCCTTTTTGAGTATTGTCAAATTCACTTTACAAAGAGAATACAAACTTAAATGTAATAAAATACTCCAATAACGTGTCGTGCTACCAAGTATCAATATCGACGACGCATATTCTGTGTATAAAGTGAATTTGACAAGACTCAAAAAGGCGGGTACTCAATACTCCTCTCGTTACAGAGAACCAACATGGCGGATGCGCATACTCGCCGCTTTAGTGCGCTAATCTTTTCTAGTTGATTGTTCTGCTCGTGGCGCTGTTGCGGTTGGCCCCATGGACCTGAAGGACAGTGCATGAGCTAAAGCGGTGTAAGCGAAAGACGCAAGGGGAATCAAGCTGTTTCAGCCATCTTGTTATGATATACTAGTGGTGCCATCTATGCCATACCGTGGTAAACTTTGAAACTTTACACTTGCATTACTCAGGTTTCATAAATTGATCAATGTTTTTATAAATAATACATATTTATACGAATTGTAATACATAGGGTGAATGAAAATACGTTATATTTAATTGCCAGAAAATAACTATATATATATAATGGGCTATAGAGTGCACTACTAGTATATCATAACAAGATGGCTACACAGGCGATTCCCCTTCCGTCTTACGAGTAAACCCCCCGCAACTAGGCACTGTCCTTCAGGTCCATGGTTGGTAGGGCTGTTCGAGTAGCTTGAAATTCGGACCGAGCCGAGACTCGAAAAATCGGACCGAGCCGAGTACTCGAAACAACCGAGCTCGAATAGAACCGAGCAACTCGAATTTTTTCGAGCAACTCGAATTTTTTCGAGCAACTCGAATTTTTCCGAGCAACTCGAATTTTTCCGAGCAACTCGAATTTTTTCGAGCAACTCGAATTTTTCCGAGCAACTCGAATAGAACCGAGAACTCGAATTTTTTCGAGCGGCTCGAAGTAAACCGAGCGGGCCGAAAGAACCGAGCGGGCCGAAAGAACCGAGCGGGCCGAAAGAACCGAGCGGGCCGAAAGTACCTAGTGGGCCGAAAGTACCGAACGGAAAAACCCATAATTGTATGTTTTCTTTATCTTAGTATTTTGTTAACACTTTGTATACTAAAGGGTTCTCCCGTTGAGTTCAATAATAATAATAATAATAATAATAATCGCAATTTTGACTCTTTGAATTCTTGATTTATTTATACTTATTCATTTTTCATTAACGGGTAATAGCCTTTGTTACCAATGACTCGGCAGAAACATAGCCCACACGGAGAAGGCAAAAAAGAAAGAAAAATAAAGGAAAACGCAAGAAGAAATATTAATAAATCATACATACGCGCAAAATTATTTTCAATAGTTAGAGAATATTTTCATTTACAATTTACATTTTAATTACTCACATTATTACTGCGGCCTCGCCTTTACTCGTATCTTACTTTCTTAATAAAGTCAAAATAATAATAATAATAAATTTTATTAAATTGGTTGAAAGGGTGCAACATAAATTCTTGAGGTTCGTCACTCGTACCCTAGGTCTTCCTATGGATAGAGCTGACCATGACTATGGCCCGGCACTTGCAACCCTTAGAATGGTCACTCTGGAGGAGCGTAGGCGCATTGCAGACATGACGTTTCTTTATAAGATTATTAACGGCCACATAAACTGTCCTGATTTGCTTTCCTTAGTGACCATCAATGCTCCGGCTAGGAACATGCGGTCTAGGCCTCTATTTGCTACGAGGCATCCGAAATATCGGCATTATGCGATCGACCCTATTAACAGGGCGATGATAACTGCGAATCAGTACTTTAGAGTCATTGATCCCTTTCTGGGGTCCCTGACTTCGGTAAGAACATTATTATATAGGATTGTAAGTGACTCAAATGGTGGTACTTAGTACCTAGTTAATTTTGTTTTAGTTTAGTTAGTTATCTTGTTTTTCTACTCATTATTGGCTAATTTATTTACTGTTCAGACTCTGTTCACTGCACCTGTATTGTGTATTTGTAAATCATGGGTACTTCCCGTAAACTTATTAATAATAATAATAATAATAATAATAATAATAATAATAATAATAATAATAATTACGAATCATTATCCAGTATATAAACATATTCTAAAATATTCGAAACATTCAAACTTCAAACTACTCGACACACCGGATTGTTCGGTACTTTCGGCCCGCTCGGTTCTTTCGGCCTGCTCGGTTTACTTCGAGTAGCTTGAAAAAATTCGAGTTCTCGGTTCTATTCGAGTTGCTCGAAAAAATTCGAGTTGCTCGAAAAAATTCGAGTTGCTCGAAAAAAATTCGAGTTGCTCGGAAAAATTCGAGTTGCTCGGAAAAATTCGAGTTGCTCGAAAAAATTCGAGTTGCTCGGAAAAATTCGAGTTGCTCGGAAAAATTCGAGTTGCTCGAAAAAAATCGAGTTGCTCGGTTCTATTCGAGCTACTCGGTTGTTTCGAGTACTCGGCTCGGTCCGGTTTTTCGAGCCGAGTCTGGCTCGGCTCGCTTTTTCCGAGTACTCGAACAGCCCTAATGGTTGGCTCTTACGTTCGCCGACCGTGCGCCTTACTCCACGTCGCAGACTTCGCGCCGTGTGTTGCGAGCGATGTTGCGTGCGAAGTCGTGTTCGCCACGTGCGGTTTTCAATTTGTATAATAGTGTTAATTTAATTATTTTTCGCCTGTTTTCTCCTACCTTAACAGTTGCCTTAAGTAAATTGTGTATGTATACCCCGAAGCGGTGGTTTTATTCCCAATAACGATGCAACCAAGTGTTGTTTTAATGATTCGAACGTTTGAGCTACGGAGTTGTGGTTATGTTTGCTCCTAGCAAGTCCTGTTTTCATGTAGAGATATTGAGAAGCCTATTTCCCTCACCTCGTTTATGGCTTTTGAACAAGTTGAAAATTTGTTCATGAAAGAACGGATCTCAGAAATTTGCATTAAAACCGTGAAAGTTTATGATTTTTATAAATTAATGGCACAGTTAACCAACGCAGCTGTGCCACAATAAACATAACTTTTTATTATGGAAAAGTGACGAGGCTTCAGTGATAATGAAACTTTACCAACGATGGTAGGTAATTTGTTACACAATGTATTTCTTATTTGTGCGCTCGTTGCACTCAAATCGCGCAGTAAAAGAATTTAGTAAACTTTCTGCATAAAGTGCGCATGCGTTAATGCCTTTCATTAATGTTTTAATACTAAAAAAAAAAAACTCCTGTAACTTAAAATCTTCCTGAGTTACAATGTTCATTGCATACAACACTTTCATCGTAAACGAAAGAGGGAAATTTTAATCAACTGTTTAAGAAATGACTCACCAAAGGGTATGAAAAGCAAAAAGTTGCTGAACGATCCAATATCAAATGCTTACCTGCAACAAAAAGGAAACATTCGTTATTAAATAAACCTCAGTCATATCCACCTTTTCTGCTTGCAATAATTCAGTGAATATTACAAGAATAAAATAATTAACTTCTTTCTAAAAGTGAATGAATAAAACACGAGCTCAAATTGAAATTTATACCATAAGCAAAGCTAAATTAATTACTCGATGTATCTTTTACTGCAAACCTATAAGCTCGCACAAATTTAAATTGCGATTAAAATATAACCTCGCGGATTCACATAATAATTAAAATATAAAACCTCACAGATTCACATATTAATCTCACCCCAAACGCCCCCAAAACTCTAATTGAACCAGAAATCCAAATGAGAAATTATAAAAATTCCAACAACACTTTAATGAAATTAACAACAAAATACAGTTCTATCCATAATCATCAATTCAGTTGATATCAAAACATTGCGAATTGCCCACACAATTTTCTGCACGAAATTGGAGAAAATTGCCAGGGCTGCACATCAGTTAGCAATGCCGTTGAAATGACAAAGCATCGAGCGGAAGACAGGGGGTTGATAATGACGGTCTAAATGGACACTGTTTCGACACAAAGTTCCAGTGAGAGGGTTAACGGCTGAACCAGGAAACAATGGCATTTCTGCGTGCCAGTTTGCATCGCCAAACTCGGTCTTCAGTTTGCTCCGAACGGTCGGAAGATTTCGGCAATGGAACGCATAGTTTCGCGAATCCCCCAGCGATGCTAATGGCGTGGATCGTTCGCTTTGATAACAAGCACTCACCACGGAAAACTTCGGATTCGATGTGTTGGGAATTAACGACGAATTTATAACAATTTCAACGTTTTGAGAATATTCCAAAATTGTACGTGAAACATTTTAAAATTTACAGAATTGCTAGAGACGAATGCAGCAGTTTAATTTTTTAAGTTTAACACGCCAAAGGAGGGTAAAGTATCTTCTGTTCGTGGGTATTTAAAAAAAAAATTGTTCAAAGGTTTCAGAGGTCTCCAAAAAGTGACCATATTGATAATTACTTTTTTCGGAAAGTACAAATTTTTATACGTTTTTCAATTAAATGCAGAAAGTACGTATTTGATAATAGAATGAAAGAGGAAACGATTCTGTAATATAAAGTGGAATAAATTTTTTTCGTGCGACGCATCGTTTTTGAGTAAATCGACTTTGCATGCAGGGTGCGCTTATTGGCCGATTTTGGAGAACGTTTTTCTCGAAAACGAGGAGTCAATTGGAAAAAAATTATTCTACACTTTCGACTCATTTTTTAACAAAGAATATTGTTTTGTATATAAATAAATATTTACAATCTAAAAATTAAGCAAATAATTCAGTTTTTAATTATTTGCAGATTACCACTCGAATGATACTCATTTGTATCAAAACTCAATGAAATTAATATTCTAGAAATAATTTAAGTTGGAAACACAAATTTTATTCCAAAAATTTCATTACAGCATCGGAATATAAATTCCACCCGCTTATAGCACCTCGACTTTAATAGCAATAATTGCACTAAAATGATTTTCGAATTAAGGTGGAAGTTTCTGAGCCTCCCCTTTGTAGACTTTAAAAAGACCTTTGCAATCGTTCAGAAGCTGCTTCGCAACGTTTTCGTATTGATGCAAAGAAGAGGGGATCGTTAAAAACCCGCGGTGCAGCAATAAATCGAAAGGGCAGGGATGCGCATTTTGTTTCTCCCACTTGATCCCCCTTGCGAATCTATAAACGTCGCGGGACGCTCCGTCCATCTACATCTTCCTCGAAAGGGCAGTTTCTCAGACTCCCCGAGACCACTCATGATTCCTCTAATGGACTTTCAGGAAATTAGACCATGCGTCACGTAGAAAGCCGGTATTAATATCGTCTCTGGAGTTTTCATCCCCCTGCGAGACCGGTCCCCGAGGAGATGCATGATGGTTTCAGGGGGAAACTACGCCGTTCGCCTTAAACTTCCCCTAGTGGAAGTCGTCGCTAATTTTACTTTGCCCACCCGGCTCTCGATTCTGAGTTGTGCAAACTGCTGGGAATAACATCCTCCATTTTTCAGCCTCCCATACTGCAACCCTCGCTCATTAAGGATCACGTTACTCTGCGAATCGACGGATTGCTCGGTTATTTACGGTGCTAATTGGAAACGGGGACAGGTGCTGTCACCAAAGTCGCTTGGGAGATGGGACGTTCCGGAATAATAGCAAGTATCTTAACAGCTTAAATACTTCAGTGTCTGAATACCTAACTCCCGGTGAGTAAATACTATGCCAATGTCTAATGATAGCCTGGTACCTGGTGTCCTAAAACTGACTGCACTGATACCTCGTGCTCTGTTAGGTGATAATGCCCTGATATATTTTGCAGTACATCCTAATGCATTGGTACCCAATATTCTAATACGCAATACTTTGATACTGTTACGTGCGTAGCGAATGGCCAGGTCAGGGAAAGCTCAGTGAGAAGATCCAGACGTAGTCCCGAGTGTTGACCGAGCATTTTAGCAAACAACTAAGGCAGAGACCTTCCAGTGAACCCGGCGCGCTCATCTGGCGACGGACTAGGCCGTAACCCTTGGGCCCAAGTGCGGTCCTCGAAATCGTGACACCCAAGGACTTTCAAGGCTACGCTGCGATGTCTTTCCGCCGATGCCAATGCCTGGATTTCGTCAGCGATGTAGGTTGGATCGTGGGAATGTTTGAGCCTGTCCTCCACTTGGCCATTTAAATAAGAGTTTTTTCGGCGCGGAGCGCCAGTCCACGTGTTTGGTCCCAAGCGAGCAAGTACTGAGCGTTGGAGGTAATAAGTTATTCGAATATTGGATTTTAGGGTACTAGGGAATAAGGTATTAGAGAATTAGGGAATTGTATAAGGACCGTTAGGTGTCAGAGCATTGGGATTGAAAGCAAGAGGTATGAAGGCATTAGGTGCCCGACAGTTAGGTATTAGAGCATTAGACTTGGCAGCAAGAGGTATCAGAGTATTACTATTGGACCACTAACCGCAGAGATATTGGATATAGGATTAGGCACTTCAACACTAGGTATCAGGTCGATAGGTAGGGAAAAGTGGGGCAAAACCGGGTACGCGGGTCAGACCGGGTATCATTGCTTTTCTAAGACAAGAGCTGCGATACCCGGTCATTAGGTACTGAGTATTGCTACGAATTATAACAGTAAAATATTTGTTTATATATTTATCTATTAAGGTGACGCTCTTTTTGAGTCGTGACATTTAAGTCTTTTACATCTGCGATCGGGACTTCGGTAGCACGAATATAATTAGTCTCGTGCTAACATAGTTATATTCGTGCTACCGAAGTCCCGATCGCAGATGTAAAAGACTTAAATGTCACGACTCAAAAAGAGCGTCAGCTTAATAGATAAATATATAAACAAATATTTTACTGTTATAATTCGTAGCAATACTCAGTACCTAATGACCGGGTATCGCAGCTCTTGTCTTAGAAAAGCAAGGATACCCGGTCTGACCCGCGTACCCGGTTTTGCCCCACTTTTCCCTACCTATCGACCTGATACCTAGTGTTGAAGTGCCTAATCCTATATCCAATATCTCTGCGGTTAGTGGTCCAATAGTAATACTCTGATACCTCTTGCTGCCAAGTCTAATGCTCTAATACCTAACTGTCGGGCACCTAATGCCTTCATACCTCTTGCTTTCAATCCCAATGCTCTGACACCTAACGGTCCTTATACAATTCCCTAATTCTCTAATACCTTATTCCCTAGTACCCTAAAATCCAATATTCGAATAACTTATTACCTCCAACACTCAAACCCTTCACACTCAATGGTTTGACACCAATGATGCCATGATGCCTCATGCTTGTACCGCATGCGCTGATCCCTCCATGTCCTGGCACCCATTACCCCGCATCTAGCACCCTCATATTCGTACAGAAAATATCCTAGTGAGATGATTGCGGAGCAGAGACTTGTCTCGAAAGAAGGTGACAGTTCGGAACGGTCTATAGGGAGTCTTTTCGGTTTTCCTTTATTGCCTTATCTCACAACAGACGAATTTGAGGTTATGTTGAAATTGGTGATTATCTTATTCCGAGCCAGGAACCCCATCCTTCTGTCGAGTTAAATGCATCATGCAACTAGTAGCACACTATTAAATGCTACCACTAGTCATCCGGTACCATTCCTCTGTCACACATTTTCAGATTGCTAAATGAGCTCGCAATAAGTCGAAATGCAACAAATATCTTACTGAATATTGTCCCGTGTAGCTATCTAATTATGAACCCGTATCCATTATGCACCCAGCAAGCCAATGCCAGTCAGAATACCCTGGCACGTAGCCTCGGATGATTTTTGAAGATGCCCGCGCGTCGCGCACGAAATTGAAGACAGCGAATATCCCTGGGAGAGGGGTCTAATCCCGAGGGAGGTAGCATTCCTCGGTGCCATTTGGCTGGGAATCACTTCTGGGGCTCGGGAGAAGGACCAGAGGCGGCCTAATCGCGTTACAGCGGCCAATCCTGGCCCCGGGATCACCGAAGAGGAACCGGCTGGGCTGCCGGCAAAAAATGCAATCGCGTCGTACGATTAATGTTTAAAAAGGCGCTGCCCCATTCTCGGAATTACTCCTGGCTGCGTGACCCCGTGGCGAAGCCGCGGAACGAGCGGAATTTTTCTCCCTTGGCGGGCTTCAACGAGATTAGTCTACCTTCATGGCACCTTAACTGCCAGCACGTATCCGCCCTGTATTAATCCTTTCGATGCTGAGAACGCGGGACCGTGTTTGGCGAATGCTGACCGGCATGGAAGCTGGCGAACTATTGGACGCGGGGAATGGAGACGTTTATCAAAGTGGTTATTCGTGTCGGATCACTAAATAGTATTGGTTACAGTCAACTTCAGTAGCGCACCCTAAGGAGGGCCAAGGGGTCCTGGCACACACGCCAAAGGAGGCGTTGCAAGAAAAAGAGAAGACTGAATTTTATTCGTTAAATAAATTTTTATAATCACCTAATGAATTTTACTGAATATGCGTTGAAAATATTTTTATCCTCAGTGCGCCACTGGTCAGTTTCAAAGGGAAATAGTGGCGAATAGTACAATTAACTATGTTGTCATGGTGGTCTGAAGATTTAGAGGCCTCATTGTCAGTAACAGTAATAGTAGTGATAATTTAGTAATAATAGTAAATGGTATTTTCAGTGAAACACCACTTTGTCATAAGTGTAACAGAAATATTCTAGTACTTAAAACACCTAATGCTAGTGTATCCTGACGTTTAAGCCGGGAATCCACCGGGAAGCTAAGCTAAGCTATGCTACGCGATGCTATGTTTTAACTTAGCTTTTGGTGGAAACGGTTCCATAAGAATGTATTGAAACTAATTTTTTTTAAAACGTAGCATGGCATAGTATCGCATAGCATAGCTTAGCTTCCCGGTGGATTCCCGGCTTTACTACCGCAGCATACTGTAGATACTAATACAATATTGCACTGCAACCTTGTTACCCCCAAACTTGCTACCTTTATCTCTTGAAACTGGTGCTTTGATATCATAGCACCAAATACTTTACCATCTCTGCTAGCCTGATATCTAAATACTCATATACCTAATACCCTGGTATTTAATACTCTGCTACCACAATACCTGATACCCTGTTATTCTGATATCTTGATAAACTACTTCATATACCTGATATTTAGATCCTTATATCCTGATACGTTCTACCCTGATTCCTGATACCCTGATACCCTGATACCAAATATCTTACTGTCCTACAATAACCCTAGTACCATCATAGACTGATATCCAGTTATTCCTATATCCGAATATTATAATTTCCTTGTACCTTACACCCTAATACCCAACAGCTTAAAAGCTAACATCCTGATTAGGTTAGGTTGAAAAACAGTCTCTGACTGAACTTCGCCTTTGCTTTTATCTTTGTTTTCTCTCCTTTTTTGCTTATATACTTGTGTTTTGCAATAAAGACGCTTAATAATAATAATAATACACACACCATATCCTAGTGCTATAGCTCCACTTAACATCAGAGGTACAGAGCATTACTGGAACTACAAATCCAGCTCCCAACCATGAGGAAATCAACTTCAAAGCGGACAAAACGTCGAATAATTATACCAACAAGCATTTAACAATTTTAATTAAGGAGAACTCGTGTTGCCACAGCTTCAAGAATCAGTATCAGAAATATTTACAGAAATAATTATACTCTACATTCATATTAAATTTTATTAAAATTAGAATTCCTGGGTTGCCAACGTGTCCTTGTTAGTAATAACTTGAAAGAGATCTACAGCGCGTGCGCATAGAGGCTAGTAGGGGAAGTAGGCTTTCGGGGGAGCACTGACGTCGCGAGAGGGTTAAAATCAAAAGCAAATATCAACACCACCCATGGAACAAGCATCTTGATACCAACACCTCCATGGGGAAAATGTGCCGTTGCACTGTTTTTGGCCATATATAGGTAGCCCCAAACGGTGAAAAATGGATTTCTTAATATTTTTTAAATTTTTTAATCCTTTAACGATTTCTCAAGTTAATGGTAACTTAGAGGTTAAAGATAGTGGGAAGAGAGTAGTCAGAGATTGATAGCCAGAGCGAGGTGTGGTAATCTCGAGGTGAATAACAGATATTGGATGAAGGAGGAAGAGAGAAGATGCGGACTGCGCGAGAGAGGACCGGGGACTTTGAAGGACCTAATTGAAGACTGCACGGAAACAGAGAGACTAGGATACAGTATAGAAAGAGTATTCATAATAGAGTGGCTGAGAGAGATAGAAAGGAAGTTTGAAAGAAAGGAAATATGAGTTAGACTTTCAATTTATAAGTTGGAAGGAATGTCAGAGTGGATGGACGAATGGAAATTTGTAAATCCAAGTTCCTTTTCAAGGCCGTTGCGGCTGAAGATAAATCTTACACATATACTAAAGATAGTGTGAAATTTATTAAAGCTTATAGTTTCCTTATCTTAAGTACAATTTTGAAGGTAATTACGATGGAAGTCACTGGAATCCTTAAAGTGACTACAAATGGCACTATATCCTTAAACTCAAGATCTGAGTTTAAAAAGACAAAATCAGAAATAGTTACTTCCCGGGGATGTTTGTGGCCATTCGATTCGCCAGTGAGTCTACTCCCCGGCTCGAGGGAAAGGAACAAAATAATCGAGCACTACGGCAGCATTTTTAACGACGTCGTTCCATGACAACACAGGGTCGACAGCGTTATCGTCGAACGGAATGCGGGAAGAAAAATACGCTTCCGCTCGGCCTGAGCCACGGGATCAGCTATCTAATCGAGATATCTCGATTCGCACGCTCCAGAGACCTTCGACTTCCTTCCGTAGGACCTGGGACGTGCAAACGAGCAGCAAAATCCGTCGCGCGTAAATTTCCAAACCCGCCGCCTCGCTCTCGTTCCGCCACTTTTGCAGGGATAAGCGGATATTCCCGGTCGAGGGGACATTTCCGCGATCCTGAGTTCCTTGGATTCCTCGAGGTAGAGAATAACAGCTCGAGGAACGTCTGTCATCCTCGATGGAATAAAGATGTGTACCGGCAACGAAGAATCTATGGCCGAACGAATCCATTTCAACAGTTGCCGGGATGAAAACCGTGGAGAAATGTAGGTGTTTGGGGCTGCTTCTTGGGATCCGTTTGAAATTGCTTCGTTTTGAGTTGATGTGTTTGAGGGCGTCGTTTGGTGGCTGATTCGAAGCATAGTTGGGCATTAACTAAATAAAAAATTATTTAAATAACGGATCAAATAGAAGTTACTTTAATTGTAGATTACTTGACGAATAAAGTTAACTTTTTTATTCGTTTGAACGTTTCAACTTCGGCGTCGAATAAAATTTTCAACTTTAAATTTAAATATAACTTTAAATGTAACTTTAACTGTAATTTTAATTGTAATTTTAACTGTGACTTTAACTGTGACTTTAACGGTGACTTTAACTGTGACTTTAACTGTGACTTTAATTGTGACTTTAACTGTGACTTTAACTGTGACTTTAACTGTGACTTTAACTGTGACTTTAACTGTGACTTTAACTGTGAGTTTAACCTGGGTTAACTTTATTCGACACATGACGAATAATTTTTTTAACTTTTATTCGTTATCTGAAATATTTATTTAAACAAAAATTTAGCCCATTTCTGGTTTGGAACAAGATGTTTGCTGTAAAGGGGGAGTGCTTGATGTTTCGTTTTAGAGGATACTTTTGAACATCTCATCTTGGTGTTCAACTGGTGTTCTTTTATTTCTACTAGTAATTAACCGCGTCGCGAACGACAAGCATACAGGGTGACCCGTTTAAATCGACCCACTCGAATATCTTCGAAACTGTTGAACATAATAAATTCCGGCTGAAGGACGTACTTTTCAACACCACCTTTAGAAGGTAAGTGCTAATACGTGCAAAGTACACAGTACTAATACCACTACTAAGTATTAAAATTAAAATATCTTCAAAACTAATGATTTTTCGCCATAAGTGTCTTAGTACTTTTATGTAGGGAATGCCGAGCTGCATCGATCAGCGCATAACAAACTATATGATTTCATTAAAAAAAACAAAGTTGACCTTCATATGTCCTCTACGCGTCCTCATAGGAAAAATGTACTCGCATCAAATAAAGTGTCCCCTGAAACCATTTCACTCTTGTCTGTTGCATTTTTTAGCATTATCAACAGTTTCGAAGATATTCGAGTGGGCTGATTTAAATGGGTCGCCCTGTATATGCGTTTAGTCAGGGCATGCCGGTTGTGCGGGGAACGCCTATAGGCGTTCAATGAGTACTGTGAAGAAATGAGGCGGTAGGATTTCCGCACATCACGTACGCCAAGCGTTTCAAACTACATACTTAAAAGGTTAAACCTGCAGGTTCTTTAAACATAGGAAAGGGAATTTCGTTTCACTGCGACAGAAATAAGCGCGTAGTATATTATTTTGAAACTAAAAACTCATACAAAATATCTCCATTATTTAATATTAACCAGTACAATATCCCACTGTACACTATGTGATTTCAATAAAAAAGAAACTACGCCCCCAATAATGTAGCATAAAATAGTAAACCTTCAGAAACACACTACACGTATTTCATCAGCACTTTTATCGAAAAGAAACTGAGTAAAAAAAATACTATGAGACTCTGGAATGTCACAACGAGGACCAACAATAATACCAACAAGAATGAATTAATAAAAATACTGGTCCTTTGACTTTGACACGCGTTGCTATAAATTCCTGCATAGTTGACCGTTCCATACATTTCGCATTTAATTAACCCAGAACAAAAAGCCAATCAGTACGGGTTGCAACCGACACTGCCTATTCCGGGGCCGTGGAACGAGCGTTTTCGAAATTTCACGAGGAACTCCGGTGGCCGAACTTTTAAACAGCTTTCGCGCGACAGGAACGGAACCAACTGGGGGCGAAAAAAAAAATTTATAGTTTCGGTGGTAAAACAAGTGAAACAGAACGACAACGTTAATTACAGGTCTCTCCGGCTGCGGAGGGCAGACCGTTTCGCGCGCAACCAGGGCAACAATTAATAAACATTCGCCGTCGGCGAACCGTGACAAAATTAGTGAAATTGAAGTGTCAATGACGTTCGATTGGCGACTCTGAATTGCATGCCTTCTCGTCGTTTAATTGGCGCCCGATCGCCGTTTCAATTTCCATCAAAACCGACCAGTTCGTTTCAGCTCCGAACGTGTCCCAGGTCTGTCCATCTGTAAAATTACCAGACGTTTCCGCGCCCTTTGCAGTCAGCTTTTTTTTTTCCTGCGGAAATATCGACGAATAGAACCCAAGTGCGCTAACAGTTAAACTTTTCAAATATTTAACCTGGCATCGAAGAGCTTCGCTTCAGAATATAGGTACACTGTGTGATCTTTTTCGCGGGGATTGGTGACACTGTGGTGGGAAACATTTTTTCTAACCTTTAAGTCAGGTTCTAATTGCGTGGTTTTAGTCCAGGATGGTGGAGTAATGTGTATTGTAATATGTACCGCAATAAAAAAAAAATATAAAAATATAAAAGCTGATAAAATTCAGACATGGGAGTAGTACAGAGCAATATTGCCATCTACAACTGCGCATGCGCCAGCGGGGCAGCTCCACAGCGCCACTGTGGAGACAACGTGAACTACTACGCTGGTGGGAAAGATCTTGAAGCTGAGCACAATTGAGGAGTTGAAATAGTGCCAAAGAAATAAAATATTATTGCTTTAGTAGAAAAGGATGTAAATTTCAAGTTGGATGCGATGGTAAACTCTGTGAGAGCTAGAATAATTTATTTTAGTTCCTAAGGCTATCGCAAGATAGAGTTGAGATCATTTGAGAGTTGAGAAAATTTTCACTTCTATCATTTTAACTCCTCAATTCTACTTGAAATAAGATTACACACCTTCGTCGATTAAACGAATTATAAATTCAAATTGTAAGTATTCTCCACAACTCGGCGTAGTGAAACAGAAATTAAAGAAAAAACAACCCTTCAATCGTGAGAAAAGAGTGCCCTGCACCCCCCTTTTCGATAATCCCTCTTTCTTTCGCTATAAAACATATAAAATTCGGAGGCTAGAATATTGATTTAGTTATTAAAAAACTGAATGCATGGCTGAACTATATGACATCGCTTAATAAAGTGTGGAGTATAGCAACTGAGAATACCAGGAGACGTGACAGCGCGAACCTCCTTCGATATCTCTATTTCTCTAACAAGGGAAGATTCCCAACCCGGAAGTTAAAAAAATTATGAAACCTCGGGGATATGTAGAGGACATATAGGTATGTCTTACGAATTTTTTTTCCTGCCCAGATTCACTTTAAGGGGGTGAAATTGACCCCTGAAAATCCGGCTATTTTGGATTTTGTGTTATAACTCGCGAACGGTAAGAGATAGAAAAAATGTTTTCAGACAAAAGTCACTTCTTTTAAAATTAGGACAATCATTTGGTAACTTACAGTTCTTACAGTTATAACACAAAATCGGAAAACAGCCAGATTTTCAGGGTTCAATTTCACCCCCTTAGAGTGAATTTGGGTAGCAAATAGAAACTTCGCAATACATACCTACATATCCTCTACATATCCCCAAAGTTTCCTAATTTTTTTTAATTTCCACCCTGGCGATCTTCCCTTATAAGACATCCCTTATCCTCAAATCTCACAGAACACTCTGCACCACCCCCATATCTTCCGCTAATACAACACGCTACCAGGGGTTGCGCGCTAAACACCTATTCAACGTGTCCCACCCTGTGCAAGGAAAATCCAAGGACCAGAACGAGGACAGAGGGGGGTAGCATCCCCGGCGCCACTTTTCCAGCCGGATGCGCCAGAATTCGAGCGTGGGTGGAGCGGCGCGGCGAGCCGCTGGAATTCGGCTGATGCATAGTCAATCCCGAAGTGGTTTGGAAGCGGATACTGAAAAGGCGGATGATGCACGCGGCTCCGCCACCCCCTGGGACCCAGGCAGCCGTTGGTTATGCCACGAACTTGCTCCGCGGAGGGTGGAGGAGGGACGGCAGGCAGAAGTCAAATTTGCTCATGATAATGCCCGCGAATTTCTCGCGGAAAAGTGGAAACTGTTTGCGCCTCGAGGTCGTGACCGTCGTTCCATTTTACGACGGGACTCTCGCCTTCCCTGCGCGAGCAAACTTGCAGCACTGTGGGAAAAATTGCGGCGCAGGGGTACGTGAGTTACGGAACAAAGGAGTGGAAGAGTCGAGGAAACGCTGAGACTGAATTTGTTGTAAGATAAACTTCGGTTTTATTTAAGGGGACCGTCCGGTCTAAAAATCGATTTTTGTTTATTTCATTTCTCGAATTTTCAACCCTTTAAGAATACGTGTTTAAAAGGATTTTTTGAAGTTCGCAAAATTCCCGAAATTATAGGCATTTGAGTAGCGGCAAATGCGTGGATAAAACCCGGCCACTCACGTAAATCTTTAAGGGGGGTCACTCAAGTGAAAATGAACTACCAGTTATTTTACAGATAAAATTTTGAAAATATGTATTTCCATATTATTTTTTACGCTGAAATGAATTATATAAGAATTAATACAGTGACATTTTTTTTTCAAAAATTTAAAAAAAAAATTTCGAAAAAATTATTCGATTTTAAAATCCATACCCTTATCTCTGTAGTATTGTATACAAAGACTGCAGAAAAAATTTCAGCTCGATAACTTCATTTTTGTCCGAGTTATAAAGTTTTTATGTTTTGGCGTAGTAACTAAAACGCTCCTGCTCCGTACGTTGGACCGACCAAAATGAACTACCAGTTATTTTACAGATAAAAATTCGAAAATATGCATATCCGTATGATTTTTTACGCTGAAATGAATTATGTAAGAGTTAATATAGTGACAATTTTTTTTTTTCAAATTTTAAAAATAAAATTTCGAAAAAATTATTCGATTGTAAAATCCATACCCTTATTTCTGTAGAATTGTATACAAAGACTGCAAAAAAAAATTCAGCTCGAAAACTTCATTTTTGTCCGAATTATATAGTTTTTATGTTTTGGGGTAGTAACTAAAACATAAAAACTTTATTATTCGGACAAAAATGAAGTTTTCGAGCTGAAATTTTTTTTTTTAAATTTTTGAAGAAAAAAAATGTCACTGTATTAATTCTTACATAATTCATTTCGGCGTAAAAAATAATATGGAAATACATATTTTCAAATTTTTATCTGTAAAATAACTGGTAGTTCATTTTCACTTGATTGACCCCCCTTAAACGCGTTTTTCTCGAATCGTGATGTTTCCGAACGGTGGACAGCGTAACAAAAGAAATTATTAACCGATTCCAAAAAACTTGGTGGCATTTTCTTTGCAATTGAATTCACTATCGCATCACCCTCGGACCATTAATTTTACAGGTCATAGTTCTTCGTTATTAACATTTTTAGGCGCAGGATTACCCCATTTTTCGCATGTTTGTGTTCAAACGTGTGCCAAACATCGCCATTTCGCTTTATTTGCCTTCTTAAAGGCTGATGCGATAGCGATTGATATAATCTATAAGAATATTGTTGGTTTCTCGATTTCAGGCAATCCTACGTCGAGTTCTACTGTCTACCGTTTACGCCTATTTTGTTGCAGCAGTGCACTGAGCGCCACGTAAAATTGGAAAGCATTATAGGAAATTAAAGAAAAAATGTTTTTATATCCTTGAAGAACGAATAAAGAAAGACCATAAATTTTTTTTACTGCAAGTTGTATACCTCTTCGAAAAAAAATCCTAAAGATCACCTATTTTTCGAGCGTTTTGACCAGACGGTCCCCTTAAGGGGTTACGCCACCCTGAGGCGCTCGAAACAGCACTAAACTAGACGAATTTTTTTTACTGAT
Source organism: Andrena praecox (assembly GCA_963932275.1). NCBI lineage: Eukaryota > Metazoa > Arthropoda > Insecta > Hymenoptera > Andrenidae > Andrena > Andrena praecox. The sequence goes on from OZ010728.1 coordinate 37,044,731, forward strand.
ACTATGAGGTTGAAAATTATTTATTTTCTTCTTATGTGTAGAGCATGTATTAGTGCATATATTGTATAAATACGGTACAAAGATATTAAAAAATGACCGAGTTATTTGTTCTCCCGCGAAGCTCGTCCGCCGTTACACGCGTGACTAACCTAACAAATTATAACGAACATGTTCGTCTGAAATCAAAATCCCGATGATTTTCGTGTTCCTTAATAAAATACCTACGATGTAGCATAGGGATTTGAGAAAAAAAAATTTATTGCACAAATGAGAGCAATGTGAAAAAAATATACGTTTTTCACGTGAAAAAACGAATCTAAACCATTAATTATATACGAATGGGGTATCGGATGGAAAAACTGCTATGCTACATCGTAGATAATACCATTAAGAATATGCGTAGCAAGTTTGAAATCAATCGGACAAGTAGTTTTGGAGATATTTGATAGGTCACCTTTGAAAATGTAGTTTCGAGAAAAACGCAAAAGAAGAAAAGTAGAATGGTCGCTACCTGCTGCGGAATATCGACATCCGCGCCTCGTTTAAAGTCTGTAACTCGGCTATTTTTGGGAATTTTTGCGACTACCATGACTCAAATTATTCTTAAAATTTCACGCAATAAGAAAATGCAAAAAAAAAGAAATCGATTTTTCAAAACTTTCAGTGTGGCGTAACCCCTTAAGGGATGGAGGCGTTTTATGGGGGTTGGTATCCTATAATGCTAGGATGCTATGAGGATCGTGGTAATTCTTTATAATAATCGACATTTTTGGGACATCAAGAGATATTGAAGATTGTGTGTAAATTGACAGGTATGTTTTAATTCTATTTCATGTATAACTATCAAATTTTATTATGAAATGAAGGCTTGTGGTTTCTATATTACAGTAGTTAAATGTAGAACAAGAGGTCTATATTCCATATATGTTCCTTTAAGTCAAACGACGTTAGAGAGGGTTAAACAGTTTTTTGTTTGATCAGAGCACTTTTTTGTAGATGTCAGAGTGATAACGAAAGTAGTAATTTAATTTGAGGCATTGAGCGCAAAAACGGAGTAACCCACATTTCTTGCGAAACTGAGTTAGTAGCAATAATGTATTCCAATACACTATACTAATCATATAAAATAGGAAAAATTATTAATTTTTTTCAATGCAGGTTAGTCCGATTTTGCTCTCAATGCCTCATTTGTAGTATAACTGATTGTGAGATAACAGAGGCTAAAGAAAGGATGTCAAACTCGTGTTTCTTAGGTTTGTATGGTAAATATAACCGTTTTAAGTAATTTAAAAATAGATGCTTTTCAATTGATACAAATTGATCGAATACAAAAAATTCCTGCTCTGAGAGTAAATATGTTAACGTCATTTGGGGGTTAATTTCTCGCATTTGCAGGCTATAGTAACTACAATTTTAATACGTGGAGTAGAAAGGGATTTGATTTGAAATTTGAAAATAGGAAATCTAATTAGCCCCTTCAACCTGCTGTGCATAAAATTGCTCGCTCCGATTAACTGAGAGCGGTTATATCGGCGAAAATTTGTATATAGATAATGCCTCATAATAACTACAGCTGTACAATTTGTATACCAAGGTCTAGTCTCGTTTAAATAAATAAATAAATAAATAATAATAATAATTAGGTGATTTGTATCAACGAAAAAATTCATGAATATTCCAAAATAATGTTGAACTGTATTTAAAAAAAAATACAATTATTTCAACACAGTACAAAAAGCGAACAAAAGCACACGCATCTAAATTCCATGAGAATAGCGGTGCTTCAAACAAACGAGCCGATTAGCAAGAGAAGTAGAAAATGAATGCGCAGAATATTGCACAGATGGTGGAATACGTCAAAAAGTTGCAAAACACAGGGAAAAATGGGGTTGATTGCGAGGGCATGCAATAATATACGTGGGGTGATGATTAAAGAAAAAAAATGTGAAACAGATGAGGAAAAAATGCAACAACAGTGCTGTTGGCAAGAGAAATGCAGCAAGAGAGTGGAATGTATTGTTAAAAATGCGTCCAGGGGTAAGGAGATACGAAAAACTCGCAACGGATTATGGCGCGGAATTTTCCCACCCAAAAGGGAGGGATGGGAGGAATTAATTGGAAAAAAGAGAGGGTGAAAATTTCGAACGAACCGGGAGTGAAAAATTCATCCTTTCATTGGTAGATTACCGTCGCCCCAGCGAGCTGCGTTCTCCGACGTAAAATAAATTCGAAAATTTCAAATTGCTTTTACAAAATCGTACATTTAAATTGAAAGCCGCTTCTGGAAATGTTTAAATACTTTAGCTGGAACCGATGGCTGTTGAAACCGCCGGGGTTTCGGTTAATATATGGGGGTGTTAGTCCTGGATCAACTGCCATTATCGATTTTCACGCTTAAACTTCGCATTGATTTCCGCGTCAATTTCATGGCTCGATTGTCCGTCAATCTTGTCGAATTCCGTTTAAATATCCATTGGATCGGTATACTCAACGTTCGGAAATCAGTGCGGAGGCAAAGAAGGCAGGAAAGCGAATTGTGGTATCGCGTAATAGAAATTGGAAGCACCATAAATAACAGAAAAAATTGAAACTTCAACTTGTACTTGTGAAGTTTCTATCTATTAATCGTTCGTTCTTTAAATCCTTTTTAATTAAAATTTCATACCCCTTCAAGCTTCTGTCAGTAAAAATTATTTCCACAAATTCCTATATTGCGTTTTGTATTGAAATTTAATTGGGTTAATACAGGGTTATTTATAAATTCATTATTTGTATATAGGTAACTGGAATATTTCTTATCTGCTTTATTAATGTGGGAACGTGTATTCGTATTTACAACAGCTGATGATTTATGAAAATGGTAATTTATACACACAAAGTGTCGCATGCTATTAAAATTTTGAAAATATTTCAATTAAATTGTAGTTTCCAATAGCTGCTGTCGAATGTGATATTTATTGGAAACACTGAGCTGTACCTTGTTCAATTTAAACATCTTGGGTAACAAATGATTCTCTGAAAGAAATTTTGAAGTTTCGAAGAAGTTGAGCATCATTTTTCTAAGTGTATTTTTGACCAAAATATATGTTATTAAATTCAAAAGCAAAGCCAACTAAGAGTAAAAATTGTTATTCACAGTAATGTAAGAACCACGCAATTAGAAGTATAAAATACCATAAACCAAACTGTAAAAATGATTCCTTTTTAACATAAAATAAAACCTGGTATTCTCAACATCCCATCAACACTATAAACCCAGTTCGACTAAAGGTCTTCTCAACACCCACGATGAATTTCTGACAGCAAAACGGTGAGAGTTTCACACGACGCACGACACAAATGGGAACGCACCTTTACGTCACATAAAACGCGCGACACTGGCCACTAAATGAGCTCAGCGTTCACTTAACTGGCTGCTCGAAAGCGTACACCGAGAAGCGGTCTAGATCAGTGATTTAAGGTCGGAAATTTCAGCAATCCTCCCAGGAATCGTTCAGCAAGCCGTGGAGCAACACGATCCAGCATGACAGGCAAATTTTCCAGGGGATTCGCGTGCCTAGGAAACCGACTTCGAAAATTCGAGGCCTGAGAGGATGAGAGCGTGAGTTAAGGGCACCAGGGGGCACCATAAATCCGTTTAAATTGCAACGACGACCTTCGATCCCGAGATCTGGCGATTGTTCGTCAGCCCTGACACTTGGTTTCCGTTCGCTCCGGTACCTTCCTTTATTTCACCGCGAGGAATCCCCGTCTACCGCGCCGTTTCCTTCGTCAGAGACCAGAGGTAGCCTATCTTCGTGGGGAAAGGGAATTGCTAGTGGATGGGAGATGGAACAAACTAGCTCCTGACAGTCTACTAACACTAATAAACAATAAACCACAGGTGGAGTACCTATAGAAAAGCTTGTGCACAAAGTTACAAAGATTGATGCTCCAGTTTAGAAAGGCGAAGTTGCCTTTCAAATCTTGGAAACTGTAGGACCCAGTGGAGGATTTAAGGAAATAGGCCCCAGGTGGCAAACGTTCTGAGGGGTCCATTTTTGGAGAAAATGAAGAGGAAGTTTACTAAGAACAGGTTAAGTGTAGTAGGGCAGAGGTGGGATGAAAGGGACAATTGTGTTTGGGACCAGATAGTAAGAAACTAAATAAACATTCGAGTTCTAATTGGGAAGAATTGAAACGTCAGTTAGCTGAGGATAACCGTACACGGTCATATTAAGCTTCCTGCCCCTAGTACAGAAAAGAAAATATAGTGTTTGGATAAGATGAGAATTTCTTTTCGGAAGATGCGGCCCTGGGTGGGTGTTCTTGGCCACCCGTGAAATCCGCCACTGATAAGACCTATGAAAAATACCAAACTCCATCATTGTAGCTAACTATTTTTATCAAACCCAACCTTCGCTTCTACTGAAGACTACTTCACGCATACACACTCCATCACCCTAATCCCTGGCTCTCACCCTGAAGAACACTTTCTTAAACCCTGCCTTGGCATCCTCACTTCTATTCCAACAACCTCTAAAAACCCCTATGCAATATTCTTCTCCAACTAAGTTCCAATTGCCTCTAACTGAATTTCAACCGCCATTCTAGTTCCCCACAAGCCCCACTGCCGCTTCAGTTCAATTCCACTTCATTACTACTTCAGCAACAAGGCAAACACAACCCAGTAGCAATCCAAATTCTAACCAGATCCTAGTCCAGGTACTTTTAATTCAATTCCTCATCCGTTTTTTACGCTTGTAAAGGCTCCAGCGCCAGCACAAGACACTTCCTTCACATCATGTATCCAGCGCCCGCGCAAATTCCAATTATGCGTGACAACGCTGGCCAAGATTCGACCAGGGTGACCAGCACTCAGCCTGGTGAAAAGAGGGGCGTCCCGTTGATGGGAAGGGTCGAGGGTCTTCGTCGGAACGTCATCGGTATCATGGGCGCAGAGGTGTCCCGCTCCTGAACCCATTATCGCGACCAGAAGCTATGATACATGGTAGCCTGTAAACTTGTTCCGACGAGGGCTGACTGCCACCCTGCCCGAGGATCCGCTGCCGCTCGACACGCTCGACGTGGCCGCCATTGGCGCTGTCGTCGCTGCTCGATGCTTTAATGATTTACAGCGGTGACAGGGTGACGCGTGTTTTGCTCTAACTAGGTTTCCGTGTGTCCAAATAGGAGCTGGAGCTGGTCAGCAGAAGGACCGTCTCGAAGTGATTCGTTTCTGCCTGTTTTCTGACCCCTCGTCGGTTTCAGGGGATATTGGAGACACCTGGGTTGTAGCAGTGACGTAATGACTATTTTTCTAATTCGGACGTTCCGGGTATGCTTCTGTTTACTGCAGCTTGTACAGGGTGATAAAAATGTGGTGGTACCACTGCTTTCGCGGGTACCGGTGAAGATTTGTAAAAAAAAAACTTGCTGTTAAAGTGATTTATAACATTGAAAATTAATTTCAATTTTTTTTCTTTGCATTAAGGGGTCTTTCCACTGTGACGCCCTGATAAAGTACCGATGTGTAAAACTTTTTTTTGTCGCAAGAAGCATGTGTTTACTAAATTGAAATTTTTTTCTGTATATTAATATGTGATTTGGGAATACAACAAATTTTTTTTCATAATTTTTAATGCTGGCTTGCACCGTTTCCTAAAAGAAAATTGATAAAAATTTGGCATGGACCATTTTTCACGTTTTTTTAGGAAACGGTGCATTTGCGGTATATGGTTCCTTTTAGACTTTTTCAATATGTTGATGTGAAGAAAAAAAATGAACATTAATTATTATCAATGATACGAAACAATTTTGCGGCAATTTTTTTTACAAATCTCCACCGATCCAGAGGTGTATTTTCCACCCCTGAAAGCAGTGAGCATCACTTTTTTTAACACCCTGTACATGTGTTTCCAGGGATGGCACAGTTGAAGGCAGTGTGTCGGCAGTTTTTCTTGGGATCCATCTGTAATTAATTCAGGTGTTTTGGGGGGCCATTGAAGATTTTTATTTCACGGCTCTGCTGAGGTCTGAGGTTTGAGAAAAGAACTAGTTGCATTATGTCGGAGAACGCTGCTATTCAAACTACTGTGTTGGAAATGAATTAATGTGCATTCAGTTCTAGCAACAGTTGCACATACATGTAATATTAGCAATTATCTAAACAGGTCTTTTTCAAACATCCAAACAATTCATCCACTCTTCGAACCGTGTATCTTGGTTTCCCCTTAAAAAATTCTGATTTTAATGAAACTTTCTGTGAATGTAGAGCCGGAGCCGCATTTATACTTTTGGAAATTTTTCAGCAGCCCCTAGTTTTTATATTACGAATTTAATATTGAAAAAGCAGTATTTTATTTTACACCTATAACCAAATTGTTTTTTATATCATTGTTTGTGAGGAGTAAGATTGTAAAATGTGGGCCCATAAAGCGCGAGGCCCCAGCTCGCGCCTAATGCGCCTTACGGCAGTGGTTCCCAACTTGTGGCTCGCGAAGTACTTTCGGGGTGTTCACCGCGGTTATTTTTAGTTGACAATTTTTAGCGCTTATTTATTTTCATATTTTTACATTGCCACATTCTAGTCACGATGTAACACTGATTTTTCATAAATGAAAGGAAGGAAATATTTACCTTACCTACCTTATATACAGGGACGGGAGTCGCATGTTATTTGAATATTATAAAAGGAGATCGCGTCTGAAAAAAGCTTGGGAAACACTGCGTTATGGTAAATGCGGCGCTACGCAGAGCATTATTAGAGTATGCAAGCAGCAATTTTTTTCTGCGGAAATTCACCCTGTAGGGGTAAAATCACCCCTAAAAACTTATATTACCGCTCTTCCTATTTTTTTTATATTTTCCTTTACCACTGTTAAATCCTTACTAATATATGTTAAATCCTTATCCTTATCCTTACTTCCTTACTTCCTTATCCTTACTTCCTTACTAATATATAAAAGTAAAACGTTGTCTGTTTGTTTGTCCATCTTTCACGCCTAAACGGCTGAACGGATTTCATTAAAATTGTGAATATACATTACACACGTCCTAGATTAGATTATAGGCTATTTATTTTTTTGGTTTAGGCTTTTTTATTTTTCAAACATCATAAATAATTCCCGGGTGAAACCGGGTAATGGGTCAGCTAGTATAAAATACAGTTAAATTCTTAAGCCTACACCCACCCAAATACCTGAAAAGTTTCCAGAAAGTCGTAAAGTATTGAATACCAACAACACCCGTCTGTTTTCACGACGTAAACGCAAAATGCTTCAAAATATTGCATCAGGTCGACCAAAAGTGGGCCACGATCGTAAATTTCCCCGTGTCCCCCGAAACAGCGCGTCCAGCTGCGCGCAAGTGGCAAGTAGACGTTCTTGGCGCGTTTCAAAGTTCACGCCTGCGCGGGCCGAGCGTCTCGGGGAGCACGCGTGACAGGGCGATAAAACGAATGTCGTAACGCGGCAATAAACTGGTCACGTAGCTGAACGGAAACGCGTAACAGCCAGCGCGACATTTGTTTCGCCGTCGAACGGGGGGTGGAATGGTAACGCGATCAAATTTGCATACCACGCGATAGCCGTCCTCGAGATTCTGAGTACGTGCGCCCCCTGGCGGATGGTTTCAGCACTGCGCGACCCAGGTCGTTTGAATTTTCTGTTACTATGTTTCTTTTTTTTTTTTTTTTTTTTTTTTTTTTTTTTTTTTAATATCCACCAGGGAAGCTCTATTAATAATAGATTTGTAATTTGAGGAATGTTTTCTGCTAACGAGTGGCTTCCGGCTGCCAAAGGAATCACTTATCATCACTTGTCTTGGAAATTAATTGCTGCTCATGCAATTCTACTGATCGTGAGAGTTAAGCGAGCTTATTAGCAATGAGGGGATACTCCAGTGTAACTGTCTGTTCTTCAACGCCATCTTCGGAGATTTATTTAAGGCAGGATACCACCTTCGCACTTGAAAAAAATTGAAAATTTTTTTTGTTCTCAAAGTACTCTTTCAAGTGTATAGAATCGAAATTCATTCATTAGAAAGGTGACCGGAACCTTTTTCTTGTGTAAAAACCGGATTGGAACAGATATATAAATCTATATAAAACTTTAAACGCGTTTTTCTCGAAACGATGTTTTCCAAATCGGCGTGTCAGATTACTCCTATAATTTTCATCCGATTGACTTGAAACTTTGCACAATTCTTCCCCGTGGTGTAATCTAACGATGTACGTAGGACTTTTGCTGTAGCGTTGTTATTTTTCTTTTGGTGCGCAATTTTATAAACTTCTTTAAACTTTTTTACCCTAAAAAAATTGACCTTTTTGTTCAAATGGCCGCCATTTTCTTAAAAATCGAAATTTCGTAAAATCCCTACGTACAGCATTAAAAAATATTGTTGCCAATAGGAACATTCTTTGGTTTTTTTTCTAAGAGCCACGTACAAAGCGGAATTTGACACGCCGTCTAACGATGTTCCTCCAAAGGAGTGTATTTTGGCGCCACCTACAAGAGATTATTTTTCACTTTTTCAGTTTCAAAAAATGTGTAATTACAGATTAAAGTTACATTAATGAATGACTGAAACCGATTTTGTTTCTGCGCATTCTTTGTATGCAAAAAAAATTCATGAAAAACGCCTCCAAAATCGCAGTCAAAGGTGGTATCCTTCCTTAACAAAAACTATAAGTTTATACTGTCCGGCGTTTCGCCCGCATATTGCGGTAGGGTTGAAGTAACACTCGGAATTTTTTGAGCGTTTTTATCGCACATATACATAGATATAGTCGGTAACGCAAACTTCTTAAAAAAAAATATTTTCCGTCGAGCGATGATGAGGGTGATTGTTATAGTCATCCAAAATGGAAAAATTAAGGTTTATTTTCTTTATTACGGTTGTCTCTATGGTTGGAATCACGGAGACCACCTAACAATAAAAATTTGCAGAATGACAGTATTTTGAAAAAAATTACTAAAAATATAGCTGTCTTCGTTCTGCAGAATTAATTTTTCAGAAGATAGAAACTCGTCAAAAGAGGACAAAAGAAGTTTTAAAAAAAGTCCATGGAAATTCAAACACGTTGGGAATAATAAGAAGAATAAAATAAATAAAAACTCGAATTGAGGAAAAGTATGAAAATCTTTGCGACCCCTTTTAAAACCATGAATTCAAGGCGACCCGGTCAGCCGATGTATCCTGCAATTGCCGATGGTTTACCCGACAAATTCAACTGTGATTCTAGGTCACGGTAGTTCAGAGTACTCCATCACGACGAACACGTACGATTAATTATCCGTCCGTGAGAGTTTCGCCTTGTCGTGCGTAAAATTAAACGGAGGCAGAGACCCAGTCTCCGCCGGCTTTAAAGTGGATAACGCCGCAAGTGGTAGAGACGCGCCGCTTTCCGACGTCCGTCTGACCATCACGGTCCGTTGCTACTTCGCAGGAAGTTCGGCCGTCTCGCTATTCCGTTTCGGTCTCTTGTTTTTTCCTTTCCGACCATACGATCTCTGCGTAGATTGGAGAGAGGCGCTTTCGTTCTTCTTCCTGACCCCAGAAATCACCACGTTTCGAGCAACCTCCGTCGTGTTATTAATTGTGTTAAAAGTCGATGCAGTGTTTAGGATAAATCATTAGCTTGTTGGTAAAATTCATGCCGCCCATATTTCTTCATATCTAGTAAATGCGAAGTTAAAGTTCGATCCATCACGACTGTTGGATTTAAGTGGTTAGGTTAACAACAGTTGACACTTGGGTCTCGCCTTTTACACTCTACTTCCGCTTTAACATATACTGTATAATTTCTGACTCTACTATTTCTCTCTCTCTTGTTTTCCTATATGTATTTGTTTTTTCTTCTTGTTATTTTTGTAATGTCTACTGATGCAATATATTATTATTATTATTATTGAAATAAATTAGGGAATAATTTAGAGCTATTGCAAAATATATAAGCTTCTCCGTATATGGATTTTTATTAATCTATTGTAAAAAAAAATTTAGAATGTAATTGCTTCCACTAATCTTTAAGGATTTTAGGATGAAATGATGGACCTGGAGGTTTTTCCAAGAAGCCGATGACATTTATTAATATAGGGCGGAGTAAATACTATATATTTTTTTTTATGAGCGAAACACAGTGAAACGCATTATTGTGTTGCAATACTAGGAGTTCCTATGTTGGGGAACTAACGGAATAAACTGATTGCGAGTAAACTGAACATGTAAAAGGGGCAGGGATTAAAACGAAAGCAGAGTGAATCTTCGAGAAGAAACGTAATCCAATTATTACGAAACTTACTATTCCACATCTCGACTCTATTCAATATTAAAACATATATTTAACGAAATATGTTAATAGTACTATAAGCATATAGATTTGAGGAGAAGAAAGCAATTTTTTTTGTAAATATAATTTCAACTTGCTTGTTTATAACAATATCTTGCAGAAATATCAAATTTTACATTCCACCGCGTTCTTCGTTAATATCTACATAAATAAATGAAGCACACTCCGCCTCTTCAAATGAAATGCATCGCATAAATATATGCCAAGTGCAGGATTGCCAACTACAAATGCAGTGTTCAATATTTTCAAACCCCTCGCGCACCATGCAAGTCAAATACTTAAGGAAACCCAAACTCCACTCAGCTCACTCCTCTGAACTTAAGGCAGGATACCACCTTTGACTGCGATTTTGGAGGCGTATTTCATGAATTTTTTTTGCATACAAAGAATGCGCAGAAACAAAATCGGTTTCAGTCATTCATTAATGTAACTTTAATCTGTAATTACACATTTTTTGAAACTGAAAAAGTGAAAAATAATCTCTTGTAGGTGGCGCCAAAATACACTCCTTTGGAGGAACATCGTTAGACGGCGTGTCAAATTCCGCTTTGTACGTGGCTCTTAGAAAAAAAACGAAAGAATGTTCCTATTGGCAACAATATTTTTTAATGCTGTACGTAGGGATTTTACGAAATTTCGATTTTTAAGAAAATGGCGGCCATTTGAACAAAAAGGTCAATTTTTTTTAGGGTAAAAAAGTTTAAAGAAGTTTATAAAATTGCGCACCAAAAGAAAAATAACAACGCTACAGCAAAAGTCCTACGTACATCGTTAGATTACACCACGGGGAAGAATTGTGCAAAGTTTCAAGTCAATCGGATGAAAATTATAGGAGTAATCTGACACGCCGATTTGGAAAACATCGTTTCGAGAAAAACGCGTTTAAAGTTTTATATAGATTTATATATCTGTTCCAATCCGGTTTTTACACAAGAAAAAGGTTCCGGTCACCTTTCTAATGAATGAATTTCGATTCTATACACTTGAAAGAGTACTTTGAGAACAAAAAAAAATTTCAATTTTTTTTAAGTGCGAAGGTGGTATCCTGCCTTAATATTCCATTTAATTTGCAAATGCAGAAATCTCCCAACGCTATCCTGAAATAAATAACGATATAACGATAATATATAAAAAAATTATTTTAAGCGGCGTACAAACGAGCGAAGGCCCCCTGAACCGATAAGAACAGCAATTTCCATCAATTCACCAGCGAATAACGGGACTCCCTTTAGCCGAGCAAAAAGGAATTACGCACTGCGGAGCAGAGTGTCGCGGGACGTTTAATTGAAATAGAAGTGTGGGGGAGGGGCAGCGAATAAAAAGCCGACAAAGAAAGAAAGAAAGAAAGAAAGAAAGGAAGGAAGGAAGGAAAACGAAAGAAGGACGACTGGTCTCTTTGCGCCTCTCGTGGCCACTGGCTGCAACCTGTTGAATACGAAATCAGTCGCCAAGAGACGGGGAGAGAGAGAGAGAGAGAGAGAGAGAGAGAGAGAGAGAGAGAGAGAGCACAGAGGGTCCTCGATATCCTCGAAAATTCTCGTGAAACTCATCTTGAAATTAGCTTCCGACTTTTCCCCAATTAATTTTCCACGAAATTTGTAACAATTTCGAAAATAAAAAATAATTGACACCATGGGGATAAAGTAACAGTTGCTAACGCTGGCTTACGACTCGAGAAATATCACAGAAGCTCAAAAAAAAAAAAATAAAATAGCTAAAAATATTTTTGTTTAAACTCCTCCAAGCGAAACGGCAATTTCATATGCACCAACCTAATGATCAGTTGTGGAGGAACACCTCCATCGGTTAAACCACACAGTGTGAAATTAAGGTGAGAAGATTTCGGTTGGGCCTCGGAACAAGAACTGCAACCGAGTCGCGAAGCGGACGTTCGAAAGCGAGGGCAAGGGCAGCCAGTTTGTTTCTTCTGCCTGAGAAACCAACTCCGACTGTGGCCGGTCTTTCGGCGCCGAGGACAAACTCTATTTTCACCAGTCGATTTCATTTTTCCAGCCTTTTGGCACGAGAGAAAGTGACAGATGAAATCGAGAGTGGTACAGCGTCTGACACTTTCTGGAGGAGGCTTCGTGCTATTCATAATATTTAATTTTTATTATCATTAATATTAGTAGATGAAACTACAATTATTTTCAACAATGTACAAATATCAGCTCTTAATATAAATACGCAATTTGTTAACGTAAATTTTGTGTTTTTATCTTCTGAGACTTAAAGGTTCCACTTTTATACTATTTTTCTTCATTCTCATTGACATTATCAATTGAGGACCTTGCAGCAAGAGGGGTGCAACTCCATTTTTTACAGTTTTGAGCTATGACACGTAATATTGCAAATTTTAATAATGAAAGTATTGCAAATTTTAATAACGAAAGTATTGCAAATTTTAATAATAAAAGTATTGCAAATTTCAATAATGAAAGTATTGCACATTTTAATAATGAAAGTATTGCAAATTTGAGTAACGAAAGTATTGCAAATTTTAATAATGAAAGTATTGCAAATTTTGAAACTGTTTTGGGCAGCTACAGATTTGAAAAATTCACCAAAAATAGAATTAAAAACTCATCAACTCAATAACTACTACTTGTTGTGTGAAAATATATATTATTCAATCGGTGTCCTCTTTTTAATGTTAAGTAAAAAAAGCAATAATTTTACATATAGTGTTTATAGTTTTAGATATAATAGTTTTTTCTAATTTACTAAGTTGGTAAAGATCCCCCTGGCTGCAAGGTTCTCAATTTAACCAATGCAACGTTCAACCCCACTAATTTTCCAATTACAGTTTCCGATACGTCATCCAACATTTTTCCCCGTCAAAATATAAAAGAACTCAGATTCGTCGTACAAATAATAATCATCACGATCGCTTTCTACATAAAAACGTCATACTTGTTCCTCAAATTAATCGCACTGGGTGAAATAATTCGCCTTATTCACGCTACAACGGAGGGGTCGACGAAAGACGATGTCCCGATAAAAAAAAAAAGCGGCGAGGGAGCGACTTTAAAAAGTTGCAGATTTATGGTTCGTTTCAAGAACCGTGACGTTGTTTTATCGTTAAAAAATATTTCAACCCCCGAAGGTGAACACAATTCGCGACAAAGGAATGCGATAAAAAGGGGGCGGTTTCGATGTGAGAAGTTCCGCGGAGTTTTGTCGGCGAAAAAAGCTCGCGTGCCAGTCGATCGCCGACATCTGTCTTTTTAATTGTCAGCCAGATGTTATTTACAGTCTTTAAGACGGACAAATGCTTGGCCGCCATGCTAAGAAATTCATTGGTCGAGGTCACGAAGCATCGATGCACGCTAAAATTATTGAAGAAACGTGTGGACGAAAAGAAAAGTAACAGTGTTTGATTTCTGTAAATCTTTTACGTTGTAGACTGGAAGAAAATATTTTCTGCGATTTCTGGCTAATAAATGATTTCCTGCCAATCTGGTGCACTGTGCTGATTTAGAAACTTAAGTTTGCAGGGAAAGTTCTGAGGTAAATATTTTGGGACAATAATGTTGAAATTAGATTTTTGGAAATACAATGCTTTTGAAGCAAAATAAGCTACTGCTCAAAGTGACGAAGTTTATTTTATTTGATTATCATAATTTTATACCTTTTTCTAATTTAAAGAATAGGTTAATTAGTGTAAGAATAATAATTTTAATATTTATGTCAATTTTTTAGGAATTTTATTTATAAGGTTAGGTTATAATAATTTTTCTTTGTTAAGTAATTTTGATAAAAAAATTAAGTTTTAAAAATGTATGTACCTGGTGTATTTTCAGGAGTAGCATTTTCTATATCTTGAATAATGAATCATTTATATTTAATGCCATTTTTTGTTTCAGTATATTTGTTAAGTATTGTGTATAAAAATATTTAGATGAGGTTTATTTTAAATGCTTTTAAATATGAAATTTGTTTTGAAAAAGGTTGGTGTGAATCTTCTGGAGAGTTAGGAATTTATAAAACACTTAGTGTAACCTCCTTTTGTTTATTCTTAGATTAAAATTCGTAGCTATATTTGTCGGAATCTGTAATATCAATTCAAGTTTAACAAACATCAGTCACACTGCATTTCACTGCTTGCCATAATTGAATATAAGACACAGACTATAATTAATACACTATGGGGGAGACTTAGGTCGGTGCGAAGCAACGAAGGGTGAAGTAGTGAGGAGGACCATTAGGCAGACTTCAGCAACTAATGTTTCCTATACTGACTATAGCAACACGGTCTCGGCAATCATTTCTTCAATGCTTCCATCTTTTGGAACGACTCATCATTGCTAATTCTATTTAGCTTTCGGTACGCACATAAATTCTGCAACAGCTAAATAGTGTTAGAGTATATTGTCTGGAATCATTCTTAATATCCCTGTCCATGCCGGATAATAAAACTAGGGAAGGGTAGAAAATTTATATAAAAACGTGAATCAAAAATACGAAATTCAATTATTTTATGCAAAATTGCTCACTCAGAAACTATTTCAGTATAATAGAGTGATACAACAGTGGTGAACCAATAAACAATATATGCTTCAACACTCGTCATGACGAGAATAATAAAATACCATTTCGGTATACATGATTAGAAATTTAAAAGACATATCTCATATCTTTATTGGTAATACATAACTGATTTTCAATTAAAAAAAGAAAATACTGTAATGTAATGTTAGGGTGGATGCACCATTTGTCGCTACTTTAAGGTATTGTACCAGTTTTGGCCACTTCTTAAAAAATATAATATTTTTCCGTGTAAGCAATAAATGTAACTTTATATTTCTGGCGGTATACTAAACAAAATATTTATGATGTGAAATTCTCCACATAACAATCATCTGCAAGCAATTTAAAAATAAGATAATGATGCACACGGCCAAAAACAGTGCAATGGCCACAAACGGTACATCTACCCTACGCGTATCTGTTTGAAATTCACAGTAGAGCTCTTACTACCCGCCCGCCCGGGTACTCGAGTACCCGGTGAGACCCCGGGTAGACAAAAATTACCCGGCTACCCGGGTAGACAAAAATTACCCGTGTGTCCATGAGATACCTGAGTAACTGAAGTGTGATGAGATAGTTGAGAATTTCGATTTGACAGCATATTCCGTTCATTACTGAGGTTAGCCGAAAATGATCGAAAGTCGAAAAACGATCGGCTGTCAAATCGAAATTCTCAACTATCTCATCACACTTCAGTTACTCGGGTATCTCATGGACACACGGGTAATTTTTGTCTACCCGGGTATCCGGGTATTGCACGGGTACCCGGGTAGTCGGGTATCCTACGGGTACCCGGGTACCCGAGTAATTTTTTTCTACCCGGGGTCTCACCGGGTACTCGAGTACCCGGGTACCCGGATACCCGGGCAAAAACAATAGCTCTAATTCACAGTGCGCAACTTGCAAACGAATTTACTCGAGTTCGTTGCAAATGTGTACAGGGTGCTACACATCAAAGCGCGAACTAGGGGAGCCTTGGCATGTTTTCGGAACATTTTGCTATATAATATAAAAATTAACATTTTTAAATTTTCTTCAAGCATCCTATCATAACACTGCATCTTTTCTGATTGTACTAAAAAATTTCTGCCCCTTTCCTTCTGCAATACACGTCAAGTAACTGACAATGTAACCCTGTACTGCGTCTTCACTACCACTATTCATTCTCGGTGTTTAATGTTCCGCCAACGTAGACGAAAGATCAGCTATCAAAAATGCAAAATAAAATTTACACTTACGTTCAAATATTATTTTACTACAGTACAAACGGCTGTACAAAACAGTGCTTCCTGCAAAGTAAATTGCAAAATACCAGTCCACCGAATTGGCAAAATATCTAGACGATATCATTAAAATTTAATTTCAAATTTTTCAAACTTTTTTTTTTCCTCCAAAAATTCGTCGCGTGCACAGTGCACCCGGAACCGCCCCAGCAAGGCCGAAGCGCATAAAGGATGGGCGGAGAATGTAGCGAGAGAAGTGAATAATAAATTGCAGGAGTGAATCTGCAGCGCAGGAATTGAGAAATAAAAGTTCGCCGAAACCTTCGAGATACGAGGGAGTGACAGCGGAGCGCGAGGAGGAAGAACGCGCGCGTTTTAAAACAGAAGGGGGAGCCGCGGAGCTGGGGGAGGGGGTAGCGAGGCAAGGAGAGGGGAGCGAGGGAGAGTGCAACGACCAACTGCAGACTGCTGTGCAACGTTGCGCACGGAGGAGAAACGTTACGGTGGGGTGAATCTCTGTGCATTCCTCTGCTTCAAGGTTGAGGTCAAGGCACACCTAAGTATCCGTTCTCGGTCTAGGAATTCGAGGAGTTACTGCCACGCGATCCCGTGTATAATCTTCCTAAGACTGGAGCCTATTTTGGCTCGTAGATTTTTCGACACAGCCCGGTGCGATGTGGGCTACCGCCGGAATGATTAAACCGACGTGACAAGTAGTACGCGTGTACTTAATGGAACGTGTCATTTAATTGACAAGTGAAGATTCAAGATTTCGGCGAATTTTAAGAATGCCTGTGTTAGTCGCGTAAATCATGTTTGGTTATGACACCATGATACTCTGCGTAATGATATTGCAAGTCGTCAAAGTGGATCGTAGTTTGAGGCACAGTTTGTTAGAACAGGAATACATGCAGTGTCTAAGTACTGTGTCTGTGGCTACAAGGAAGATTAAGCTAGGTTTTCTTACCCACCTTCCAGTTCAAATTATGGATAACAATAATATATTTAAGAAAAAGATCATTACTATTATTATTACTACTATTACCATTACTAATATTACTATTACTATTATTACTATTTTAAATAAAGTAGTTGAGCTATCGACCGTATTTTTAGAATAAAACTTTAACTGACCGAACCAGTGCGCCGAAACCACTTATTGTTATATTATTACTATTATTACTATTATTACTATTATTACTATTATTACTATTATTACTATTATTACTATTATTGCTATTATTACTATTATTACTATTATTACTATTATTACTATTATTACTATTATTACTATTATTACTATTATTGCTATTATTACTATTGTTACTATTGTTACTAGTATTACTAGTATTACTAGTATTACTATTATTACTATTATTACTATTATTACTATTATTACTATTATTACTATTATTACTATTACTACTATTATTATTACTATTATTATTACTATTATTACTATTATTACTATTATTCCTATTATTACTATTACTACTAATATTATTACTATTAGTATTAGTGGAAATCTATGTGGGAACTATCACTTGGTAAACTAGAAAGCGGTTAAGGGGTTAGACTACTGTGACTGCCCGAAAAAGTAGGTAGGTAATCGTCTGATGTAAATTCTAGAGAATCTAATGAGCGGATTAAATTGCGGTTTGGCACTTAAGGGGGTATTACCCGTTTGAACGCTCGGAAAATGTGTACATTTTGTGGATTTTTTTACAAGTCAACGGCTCAATGAAGATTTTCCGTTTTTGTATTATGTTTACCTAGTATTATGAACTACTTAACAGAAAAGTTCTGCACGCAAAATTGGAAGTAAATTGGTTGAACGTAGCGCGAGTTTTTAGGGCCACCGTAATGAAAAATATAGTTCCGCTGCGATCGGTCGAGTCGCCTCCCCGTTCTACCTGGGTTGTTTTACTCAAATGCCTATAACTTCGTCAATTTTCCGAATTTTCACATCGGACTTGATTTATGATATTCCCAAAACACCAATCTACGAAAATATGTAAAAATAAAAAAATCCGGTTTTTGACACTGTCAAACGATTACACCCCCTTAATTTTGGCATATTGTAAAGCATTGAAAGCCATTATAAAAGTTAGGAAAATATATATAGATATATAGGACGAGGTGTAATCTCCGAACTGGCGGTTTTTTTTTACGGAGGATAAACGCTGCACCTCCTAACTCAATTTTCGATTATCTAAATCGATTTGCTGCGAATGAAAAACAGCCCTAAAAATACTAATATCAAGCGCGCCCCTCCGCAAGTTCCATGGATGAACGGGCGTCGAGATGCGATCCGAATCGGCAACGCAGAACGAATTTCACGAATACGTTTCTTTTACGGCGGAGAAATATTCGTATCTATAAAACCGGGGCGGGAGGAACAGCGGAAGCGCAGGGGTGTCGCGAGACAGTTCGTAAGATAGACAGTGCATGCAATCCCGAATCGGTCAGACGCGCGTCGAATCGGACGTCGCAAGATTTACTGCCGCCTCTTTATTGCTGTATCTATTGAGATCGTGGATTATCGGCGAGCGCATCCATGGGAAATGCGAAAATGTATCGGCTGCGTGGGAGGGGCGAAGGGAAAGTTAATTTCGTTTCGCCTGGAAAGCGCTGGATATCGGTGAAACGGAAGTTTATCGTACGACGTGCATATTAGCTGGATAAAATTCAAAATTTAGTTTCATAAAGAAAAGTGCTCCGAGTATTCCTTAATAAGTAAATAATAAAAAAATAATTCAATTCTTCTCCCAGTGCAACCATTTTTTTTTTGTTTAGAACTTATTTTGTTTAAAAGTATTACAAACGACGCGCTTTGTTTACCTGCGGGAACCTACTATCAACAGGTGATATTCGTTTTAACCCTTCAGCGCCCAGACACCCAAAAAAAAAAATCAATTTCTGGGGAAGTTTCCCAAAATTATTTACTACGTATAGAGTTTTTTCACACGGTCGAAAATTGTGTGACGTTATGTTGTGAATGTACTGTTTTATATCAAATTCGATATTTTATGTTGAAAAATTGTGGCGACTTTCATTTGTGTTATTAATAGCTACATGAATTTTGCAAATACTGACGTAAACGTCAAAACGAAATTTTTTGCTAATTCCTATTTAAACTTCTAGCTTTTAAATAATGTCAAACTTTAATATGCACAAATCTGAGCGATTTATAATAAATAATTTTTTTAGTGACGTTGATTACCCTTTCGTGATCGGAGTTTTTTGAAAGTTGGAGAAGTTTTCTAAAAGGCACTACCTATATCTTCATATATTGAAGAAAAAAGTCTGACAAAAATCTACCACCTTATCGATAGACGTAAGGAATTCATTAAAATTAGATGATAATCGATCAGAGCACCCTTCCGAAGTAGCTAGAAGATTTTCAATTAGCGACGAGGACAGCAGTTCTGACGATAGTACAATCAGTGAAGATTAAAAGCAATTGCATTACCTTGCATAATTTTGTTTTTGTTTAAAATGAAATATTTCTAAGGAATATCGAATAAATTTACAAAAAAACATATCAATGTTTCTGAACACGATTTGAAGCCGCAAAGCATGAAACTGTTCAACAGAATTCGATGAATTTCTGTAGACTGAAGGTAGTTGACAAAAACTAGAGTAATAAGGTAAATGTCCCAGTCCTTAAACATGGCCCAATAATTAAAAATTGAGAAGAAATTTTATTAATAATAATAGTTTTACTAATTTGCAACGTTTAAACTGTTCGAAATATAATGGCAAAATGTATTAGCTTCATATAGATACAATTATAAGCTTACATAACTGAATAGTTATATCATACAAAAATATTATTGTACAGTAAAGCTTCAACAGTTTCAATCTCGCTTCTTACCTAATGGGCTCAAGCAAGCGAGAGAATATTTTTGTTAGGGTTGTAATTAATTATTATTTTATAATTTTTGAAATTATACAGTTGTTTTGGATTTATTATACATTGAAGAATTTAAAATTAATTGGATCTTTTAATAATTATTTGTTTTTAATATTGAAATTGTTGCGTTTATCGACTAGTACACGGTAACATGACACGTACCAATCATTAAACGTGTGTTCAATGGTTGTTTAACCGCGGTGTTACAGACGTCAGTGTTCAGTAGTTATAAAATTATAAATATTTATTGTACCAAAGTAAGTATTTTTTGTATCCTATATATTTACGTTAATAATAACTAGACAAAAATATAATACTGTTTAAGAATTATTAGGATAATTAATCTTATACTCGTTATAATATTAACATAACCTAAACTTTTATAATATACTTTTAATCATTTTTTAACTTTTTCAGACAAAGTCATGCCGAAGGTAAAAAAGATAAAGAAGAAGAACTACAGTCAGTTGATTTATTTTCATTAACTGATAGAAATAGTTAAATTAAATACATATTCAATAATTGGGACACTGTTAATTAATGACTGGGACACGCTATGGATTTTATTTAATTACTGGGCCATATGAACAGTTTCATGTTTTAATTAATTTAAAACTTTTGCTTTAACAAATGTAGATTCTTGTTACGTTATGTGAAAGTAGAAATTTTAAGCTTTCGAATAATTATATTTAGTTATAATTGTATACTATTTAAATATAAAAAAAATTGCAAACATCTCAACTGCTTCCTTAACTGTTTTGCCATTGGGACATTTACCTTATTCAGATTTAAAATTTTTATAATATTAATCTCCTTTTGTGCACTTAGAAGATTTATTTATACGAGGCTTAGGATCTGTTGGGGCGATGGGCAAGAGAATTCATGAATTGGAAAGCAATTTTTATTATGAGCGATTTTTTTTTACTTTTTCTTACAAAGTATTTCATTTCCTCGTCACATGCTTGATCAAGCTACTATGTTAGAAGCTATTGTTAGAAAACGTGACTTTCGGTTTATGGCGCCTTGGTGAATAGGCTTAAGAGTTTATGTTCGATCATAAACACTTTCTATGTTGGCGAGGTATCGAGCTTCGATTTAATACACTCCAACTATCATTAAATGTCAACGAACTGATGGGAATTATGGCAGAAATGTTGGGAAAAAATGACTTGTAATTTTCGTGGAAGAATATAGTGCTAATGTAAGTACCATAAAAATTGTATTCTCTGTTTAAAGTATATAAATGATTCTATATAGCAATATACAGCGTGTTTATTTATAGTTTACATTATTGTATAATATTTATTTCTTATTTCTACTCATGGAACATACTGGTGAAGTTTGATCGCTTAACGGCCAAATCTCTACGGGAAGGACGTTGGATTCGCCCTCTGGAAGAGGATAGCAATATACACCCGACAAGGACAACGATTACTCTAGGCCAGGCCTTCCCAAGTAGGGGAAATCTGCTCCCAAAACAGATGTTTCGGTTCTCCCTCCAACGCTGCGCCTTAGCTGCTAAGGCCGCTAAGGTGGGACGAGTTCTGCTACCCTCTCTCCGAGGGCACAGTAACGTCGCTGGGAAGCATGTTGGGCGCTTTAGGGCGAAAGTACCAAATGTGTCAAATTTTTATAGGAAATTTCATAATGACTTAAAAATAGTAGGAAAAATTAAAATTTAAACTAGCATTTCAAAATGACGTAAAAAGAATTTAAAAAAATGTATTACATACAACGATACAGTAATACAATAATCGTAGTGATGTCTTTTCATTAGAAAAATATATTCATTTTTATAAAAATACAAGTAGTAGTTATTTTCTAAATTTTCGTACAATACATAAATACCTACATTTTATATTTTAAACAACTTTCGTACAATGCAAATGTGTTATACATTTAAAGTTAAACTTTAACTGACATGGACGTCAATATTTATAATCTGACAGAGGAAAAATGGCAGAAACGTTTCTCGCGGAAACGTAAAGCCTAAAAATATTATTGTATGTACATATATGTAAAAAGTAAAACGGTATAATATTATGTGAATTTTATATTAATTTTGTTAAATTTCATATTGTAAGCGTTGATATTTAATTCAAAACTATTATGGAGTAAAATTATATTATACACAAAATATGTATAAAATGCATATTTCTATAACATGTATATAATATGTATATATTGTACAAAAATTTATAAAATAAGTAGTGATTGCATTTTCATAAAACTGAATAAAATGTATAACACATTTGCATTGTACGAAAGTTGTTTAAAATATAAAATGTAGGTATTTATGTATTGTACGAAAATTTAGAAAATAACTACTACTTGTATTTTTATAAAAATGAATATATTTTTCTAATGAAAAGACATCACTACGATTATTGTATTACTGTATCGTTGTATGTAATACATTTTTTTAAATTCTTTTTACGTCATTTTGAAATGCTAGTTTAAATTTTAATTTTTCCTACTATTTTTAAGTCATGAAATTTCCTATAAAAATTTAACACATTTGGTACTTTCGCCCTAAAGCGCCCAACATGCTTCCCAGCGACGTTACTGTGCCCTCGGAGAGAGGGTAGCAGCACTCGTCCCACCTTAGCGGCCTTAGCAGCTAAGGCGCAGCGTTGGAGGGAGAACCGAAACATCTGTTTTGGGAGCAGATTTCCCCTACTTGGGAAGGCCTGCTCTAGGCCCACAGCTAAGTAGTCGAAAGTCATTGGCCAAGGCGTAGCGAGCCGCGCAGGGGAAGCACCAATCGCGGGCCTGGAGTAGCGGCAACGTCGCAAATTCTGGCCCCGGTCCCAAGGCGCCTTCTTTAGTTAATTCGACTATAGTTTGTGTAAACGTATCATGCTACTATATTTTGCAAAAAATGGGAAGGGCTCCCACGAATGTAGTTACCAATCAATTTTTCCGATATAAAATTAAGTATCAATGATAGCCAAGCATTCATCTATGTTTATTCATCTGAACAGTTCTTGTGAGAATATGTAACGATGTTTAAGGAAACTCTAATTTGTCTGCCAATTATCAAAAAATAATGAAAAGAGAAGTGGTAAGTTTAATTGTATCATTTGCCTGTTAAAGTGGAGAAACTTTCCCTGAAATTTCTTTCTTCGAGTTAATAAACAAGCAAAAGTCAGGAACCCTACTTCAACTTACATATCTCCATTATTGCATACTTTCAAAGCTACTCTTATGATACATAAATTCAATTATTTCTCGTTATCCATAATTCAGAAATTCCACGACAATGAACTATGAGAGAAGAAGAAAGCAGAATAATTCGCGTAAAATTATTATTTAAGCTTTCACTTTTTCAAGAAACAATTATTCACACGCCAGAGATATACCTCCCTTTCAAACCTCTTCCGTATGGAAACCACCCCAATGACTGCAACAGCTAAACTACCACCGTCGAAACGATTTAAAACGGGAAGGGAATATCAATCGAATCCGCCACGAAACTTTCGTAACATTTCTTTCTCCAGTGAAAGAGCTTTCACTCGGCCGAAATAACTTGATTTCGTACGGCGAACTTCTCCGTCCCCGAATGGAGCGTCTTGAATCTATTCGGCGGACGAGGAACCCCCTATTTCCGCCCAAAGAACACCACTTCGTGACGTATCAACCCCCGTTCAACGCAAACAGTTTCCCCAAAGAAAATTAAACTTTACAATTACAATTTACCGAAGGGAATTTTACGGGGACTATGAGATGCCATTTGCTAAAAAACAGGGTAAAAAAATCAGTCAATTACTTAGCAAGAATTAGTTTTATAATCAAGAAATTGTTAAAGAAGCTTTACTAATAATTATTCGTAAATGGAAAAAAGTCCCCATTATTTTTGCTTTTTTATGGGGGTTGAATGATGATTGAAAAAATTTAGAGAAAATTTTGGAGAACGTGCTGGATAAGAATTTTCTTTACTTAAACGTCTGAAAGCTTCTATTTATTTTTTCAACAATCTCACAGTGTATTATTATTTTTCTATATACACATACATCTTCAATAATTAAGAATGCAATGATCAATTTCAAATTATGAAGTAAAGAATTCTGCTCCCGGAATGCTGGGCAAAATAATTTATTTTTCTGGAAGGGAGGCGGGGAAAGATTCAAGGGTAAAAATGCTTCCCGACGGCGGAGGAGTTAGGTGAAAAGCATCGACCCTAAGCAAATGCAGGGTTACCGTCCAGACATTTCAGCCCGGGTGGAAGAAAGTAGAAAGAATAATAAAAGCCTAAGGACGCGGCGGAGAGCAGTAAAAGATGGCTCTCTCGCAGAGGTGCGAAGGCAAAGGGAGAAATAATTTAAATCAAAGGCGGGGGAGTTACGTGTGTCGAGGCGGCGAGCCTGAGCCGTATAACCTTTTAGTGTCAAGAAATTGCGAGCCCTAGAATCCGCAGCGAGAGCTCACTTCGACACACAAAATGCCGTAAGTCACCTTTTTCGGTACTCGTAGCGTACAAGGGTGAAGTTACAGAGCCAACTCACTCTCACTGAATTCCTCTTTTCTGCAGAAATTCTGGTTAGGGTTGTAATTACGAGAGGCTTTTACGATTTTCAAGGGATTTAAATGTGCTGATGGTAAATAATTAAAAAAAGGTACTTAGTATCAAGAGACGGTTAAATAGTCCCCAAGGGAAGAGAAGAGTTCAATCTGAAGCTTGACTCGGTTCAGCGAATCATATAATGTATATGTAGAGTTATAATTAAGATTTCTTCAGTTTATTTCAAACTGTTCCAGAGTATGTATAAATCTTTTAGAGATTTGGAAGGCCAAAGTTACAGAGATTGAGAGGACTAGAGACCTAGATGTTTAGGTAACAAGATGTATAGATATGCAAACGACTAGAAGACGAGACGACACAGTCTAGATATCTAGATATCCAAGGAGTAAAGGTTTACAGATTAACAGGACTAGGGGTCTAGAGATCCCTAGGTCTAGAGGTCTAAAGATCTTAAGGACTAGAGGTCTAGAGGTCCCTAGGTATATACGTCTAGAGCAGGGTTCACTAAATATGTATGGAGGGGGCCGATCAGCATGGCAGCAAGACGGAGGTGCCCCGGGTGGCTCGCGGGCCAACAGTTAGTCAACCCTGGACTAGAGGTCTAGAGATCCCTAGGTCTGGAGGTCTATAGATCCCAAGGACTAGAGGTCTAGAGATCCCTAGGTCTGGAGGTCTAAAGATCCCAAGGACTAGAGGTCTAGAGATCCCTAGGTCTGGAGGTCTAAAGATCCCTAGGTCTGGAGGTCTAAAGATCCCAAGGACTAGAGGTCTAGAGGTGTAGATATCCCTAGGACTAGAAGTCTAGCGATCCCTGGGACTAGAGTCTAGAGATCCCTAGGACTAGAGGTCTAGAGATCCCTAGGTCTAGAGGTGTAGATATCCCTAGGACTAGAAGTATAGCGATCCCTGGGACTAGAGCTTCAGAAATCTAGAGATCCCTGGGACTAGAGGTTCAGAAATCTAGAGATCCCTGGGACTAGAGGTTCAGAAATCTAAAGATCCCTGGGACTAGAGCTTCAGAAATCTAGAGATTCGGAGGGCTAGATGTACCTCAGCCTAGAGCTCTAAGGTGTTACAGGACCAGACAACTTGGTTGTCTATCCCTAAGGAACAGAGGTCAAAAAGTCCCTAACACTAGAGGCTTAAAGATCTAGAGTTAGTACTACAAGATTGAAGATACGAACAACTACTAAATAGCAAGATACCAGGCTGGAAACTATAGGACCAGAACTAGAAATCAAAGGTTCAAAATTAGGGAACTAGAATTTAAGAAACTATCTCTGT
Organism: Andrena praecox; assembly: GCA_963932275.1. Lineage (NCBI taxonomy): Eukaryota > Metazoa > Arthropoda > Insecta > Hymenoptera > Andrenidae > Andrena > Andrena praecox. Next base: position 37,070,536 of record OZ010728.1, read on the forward strand.
TACTTAAACAGCTGTATCCTACTATATTTCCCTGGTCCTTTTCTTTACGTACATCATTTTTTTAAGATTCTAGAAGATATTTGAGAAAAAAAGCTTATACAAAATATACCAGAAATCTACACATTTTTAAATGATTCAGACTCCGTCGAATCATGAATTAGGAATAACGCATCTCGCTCTACAGCAGCATTCTGCCTTCGGGCATTCAAGACAAATGGAATACGTGCGCAGTTATACCAAACACAATCACGCAACTGGATTTCATAACACACATGTAATGTTTGCTTAGTGTAAATATACGAAACTTGTTAATCAGAGCCCAACCCAAACACCACTTCCGCAACGCGTTCTTCAATTCCTACTGTGATATTAATTTCTCGTAGCTGGAAACGTATATGTCACGAAATAAGACCAAGTCTATGTTTAACAACATTACCTTCGTCATGTAAAAATATCAAAGTTTTGCAAGAGCATTATTTCGAATCCACAGAAATTGTAAACCCCCCACAAATTAATAATTATTAAATGTATAAAAATTATTGAATGAATATTCAAACTTCTTTAAGTTTGTTACTTCAAATATAAATTTTTAATCTGTAGCTCAGTCGCTTATTTATCTATCCAAGGATGACTCGTTAAAGCCAACACCTTCAAAGGAGAAAATTTTCAAGATGCAGAATTATTTTCCCTTAATCGCTAGGTTTCACCTATCGATGTGTCATCTAGGAATTTTTTCCACCTTAAAGGCTGCTCAAAAGAGTTTACATTGCACCAAAAAAGAAGGCAAATTTCTGTACCTTTTTACTGCTTGTACTAAACTAGAACTTCCGTTCGATTCAATTACTCACAGTACGAGTTTTGCACTTCTGTAATGTTGGCTGCTTTACATTTTCCAACGGAGACGGTACAACGTTAATTACGAAAATTCCTTACCTGCAACAAAAAGAATGAAATAATGAAGTATGATATCATTGTTTGAAATTTAATATAAGGATTTACAAAAACCAATTTTCCAAATATTGAGCTAATCACACTTATCACTTATTACACATCACGATTTCAGGACATTCAATTTCATATTTATTTCAATAATTATTTTCTACACCCCCGTAAGTGTCTCTTGAATCTAACGATACAAGAAAACCTACACGACAAAATGTTCCAAATATAATCCTTCTTTCAACTACTTCAATGTAAAATTATTTTAAAATGCCTGACTAAACCCACCATATTCTCAGTCACAACATAAAATTAATAAAAATGTGTTCGAGAAAGCAATTGACAATCTGGATGATTCTAAAAAAATGACTTCATATCAAAAGAATTTGAGTATCTTAGTTTTTTTAACCATCGATATGAAATACTTAAATATTTTTCTGTGCCTTCAAATTCACGACCGCTACTTAAAATAATACTTTCTGGCGATTTATCTTGTAGATAACAAATGCAGTAACAGGAAAAGCAACTGAATATTTATTTCCATGATGGATTGCTCTGTCTTACGTAGTATCTTAAATTTTGAAACATCGCTCCCTTTCTCCCAGGAAATCTAATCTAAACTGAATATGCAATTCAAAAAAATGAAAAATGTTTCCCCATTCAGGAGTCCAGGAAGGGACTCAAAATCAGCCCCAAGTCGCTCTTTTCTCGCAATAATCAATATGCCCCAACTTTGCACGAGGTACACGAAGCTCGGACCATTGTAGACACATCGGCGAAGCTTCGAGGCGATATACAATGGTGGTTGGCCACCATGAGGCCACCAAGTCTATAATCACATCCTGCCCGCAACTGGACAGCCTTCCAAACGGGTTTTCCCCGCATGCAAATATAAACCTGTTAATTTCTTCTTCGCGGAATAATGAGTGGAGCACGTTTCCAGAGGAATTGGACTAAATTTTGACATTTTTGACCAACTAATTTTCACAGATTTTTCGCAGATTCGTTAAAACTTTGAATCATAGAATTTCATTTTCCTCGAAAATAGTGATAATTGTTGGGAAATATCGACGTGAGAAAAGAGAGTAGTTAATTGAATTTAATCATGATATAATTGTGCCTAAGCCAAAAATCTAAAAAAAAAGTGGAATAATTATTATTACTAGTATTAGTTATTATTTATTTCTTATTTTGGAATACACCGATTACATAAACTCAGATGTCTAAATATCGCGGAACGGAAAAAAATGACTTAGAGTACTTAGACCAACTTCATAATCACCAGCGCAATTGAGTACTGGAACGTTTCGGAAAAAATCGCAATTTTTCCTTGAAAGGACGAAAAGAATAACATTGTGGAGTATGTTTATTCGAGGAGCGTAGACCATTGTTCCCGACGCAATAAAGCATGCTTTTATAAACGCTGAATTTGATTGGTGTTTTATTGAAAACTGCGTTAACTCATTTCGGCTAACAGGTCTCGGTTTCCCTGGACCGCGAATTTTTCAGTTCGTTAACATTTTATTCGCTTTTTTATTGGACGCAATAATCGTAACAATGCAAACGAATTGTACTCTCCTACTGGCTACGAACTTTTTGTTGAATTTTAATTAAAATACATAGGAATGTTATTATTACTGTCTCGACAGGTTCCAATTTAGTTGCAGAAAAATTGCAATGTATATTTATAATCATTTGGGACCTCGCTCCTTACTTGAAATTCAATTCTGCAAACCAATAGAAAAATCTGACAAGTGGGGGGGGGGGGGGGACGAACAAGTCATGTTCTGATTAACTAATCTATGTTTCGATAAAATAAATAAATAGATGAACATAATTGAAAACTGGAACTTTGAGATCCTAGAAAATTTGAATCTTGAAGAATTTGAGTACGACAAAAGTCGAGTACTAGAGTACTTGAATACCAAACGAATTGAATACTAAATAGGCAAAAGGCCAGCGTTAAATATTTATAGAATCGCAGTTTAAGTATCGAAATAAAGTAAAATAGCGTAAAAATTGAATCCCACGTAATTTAAATACTAGGTAAATTAAATTCCAGACAAGTTAAATACTAGATAGCTAAAATACCAGATAAGTTAAATGCTACATAGATAATTCAGGTACCAGAGAAAATAGAAATTAAATCAGTTGAATATCAAACGAACTGAATACTAAATGATTCACATACCAAACAATTCAGACACAACAACATTTCGTCACAAACGTTCGTCATACATTCAAAGCTCATTGCCAGTCGCAGTCACTTATCCTTAATAATAATCTTGCAAACATTGGCTATTAATATTTCAAACTCTCTAAATAATCATCCCTACGAGGTTCGTAGGAGTCAACAGAGGACGTTCGCGGTGTCGCGTTACCGCGTGCTGCCAGGATAATGTGACAGCCAAGGAACAGGCGAAAGCCCTTAGCACCGTGTCATTCTTTTCCACTTCTAGCCTTCGTATTTGCCGACGTCATCGCAGCCTGCCAGAAAATGTGTCCGTTTACTTTCTATAAACCGGTGAAACACTGCCGTTCCATTACGATCGCGGGCGAACGTTCGCGTCCGTTGTTCCGTTTAAGGCCGAAAATACCGCAGGAATAGAAACGGACTTTTATCGGGCGAACAGGGGAAGAGAGAGAGAGAGAGAGACATCGACGCTTCCTCTCAAGTTCACCGTTCAAAAACTTCCCAAGCACGGTCGAACACGAGTTGAGAAGATTGAAAATCTCGTTGAAAGGGATGTCTGCGATAACTGCGACAGAAGTTTCGAAAAATTACATCCTGAATGCACTTGTCCCTTAGGTCCCAGGGAAATCGTTTCCCCGAGATACTTCGCTGACATGTAGTCAACCGATTGACTTCAAGAAGCGATCACAGAGGAGCAAAATATATTAATAGATTTGGGGAAGTTTGAGAAATTTAAGTGGTGTTCCATTCACTAATAAATATTGTTAAATGATCTTCTGTTTATGGAATAATGATTCTGAAGCTAAGATTCTGAAAGGAAACTTCTATTTAATAGTTGTTTCATTAAATTTTAGGTAATTGTTACTGTGCCAGAGGAAATTGAAGTCTCTATAAAATTTGAGAATATCATTTAAGAAGTCTCCAATTGAAATATATAAATTTCTCACGCGAGAAGAAATCGAAAAGTCTTACTATTTTACGATATGAAGCCTGGTTTCTGAGATACAAGCGACTAAAGTTTCCAGGTGGACGATTTCTGGCATCCGCCATTTAAATGTCAAGTACTCAGGCGCGTGCGGGTCCTCAGGCTCACAGGTTTTATTATTAATACAAAATATGTATTCCAATAATTACAGGTAGCAAAATAATACTGCATTTTAATTTTTCTTTTAAAAATAAGCATGTGTCTTTTGGCTTGCACAACGATTTTGAAACATCCTGTACATATTCTGCAAGGTTTGAAGCCTATTGAATGTCTCGACGCTTTGAATTTGAAATTTTAAATACTTTTAATTTAATAAAAATTGATATTTTCGATAATCCAAAATTTATCCTGTGGACAGTTATAATAAACCTTTTATTGCCAATTATGAGTAAACTAACGAATGATTCAGCAACGACAGGTTATGTGAAATAGACGAATAGAATGTAAGCACACTTGCCTTTAAATATTTCGCGTGGCAAACTTTCAAAACTCCCGAAAGCACACACAAGATAATTGAAAATTCATAACCTTTCTCATACAGTGATCTCCTACCGATCATTTATTCATAAATTTCACGGCGGGAACATGTCGGATGACGTGGTAGAGGCGCGATATCGCTCGACTGCTACATCGGGGGAAAAAAGACAAAGTGATTTTTCTGAAGGAACTTGTAGTAGCGTTTCTTATCGACTATTTCATTATTCATAAGCTGACGTGAGGAAACGAGAGTCAGGAGCAGTTGACGTATAAATACGTCAGGAGAGGGAAGAATGAGCAGGCCAATTTCACAATTTGCGACGATTTCTGTTCAGCCATTATAACAAATTGCAAACATCCTATTTACTTTTGCGTTCCACGCAACGAGCTCGAAATACGCTGAGAGGAACCAGAGTAGAGAATATTTCGTCTAAACATTTAGTCTTCGGCCAACAATAAGAAATGTAAAGACACGTTCTCATGTTTGGAATGTCTTAAGTCGTGGAATATGCGTAAAACCACGTTTCCACGTGTAAAATATACGACGACATTAAACACAATTAAAGCCACATTCCAATATGTCACATCCACAACGTGGAATATACATAAAGCCACGCTTTCTCGTGTGAAATTTACGATGTAAAATACACTTAACACCACGTTCCCACGTGTGAAATGCATGGCGTACATTACACTGAAACGCACGTTCCTACGTGTACAACGTACACTTTACAATATAGCTAAAGCCACGTTCCTACATGTATAACGCACACTGTAGAATATTAGAATATAGTTAAAGCCACGTTCCTACATATACAACGTATGCTGTATAATATAGTTAAAGCCACGTTCCTACATGTACAACGCACGTTGTAGGATACAATTAAAGCCACATTCCTACATGTATAACGCACACTGTAGAATATTAGAATATAGTTAAAGCCACGTTCCTACATGTACAACGTATGCTGTATAATATAATTAAAGCCACGTTCCTACATGTACAACGCACGCTGTAGGATATAGTTAAAGCCACGTTCCTACATATACAACGTATGCTGTATAATATAGTTAAAGCCACGTTCCTACATGTACAACGCACGTTGTAGGATACAATTAAAGCCACGTTCCTACATGTATAACGCATACTGTAGAATATTAGAATATAGTTAAAGCCACGTTCCTACATGTACAACGTATGCTGTATAATATAATTAAAGCCACGTTCCTACATGTACAACGCACGCTGTAGGATATAGTTAAAGCCACGTTCCTACATGTACAACGCACGCTGTAGGATATAGTTAAAGTCACGTTCCTACATGTACAACGCACGCTGTATAATATAGTTAAAGCCACGTTACACATACACTTTAAGCCACCTATACTGCATATTTTTGGCGAAACAAACATGTTTTCTTAAAGCTTTTGATATTAATAAACATTGTGTTAAAGAACAACTCTCAGTTCCAATTTAATTCTTTGTAATTAAATGAAAAAGACATGCTTCATTACCCACAAAAACGACTGCCTAATATCCTTAAGCCACGTTCCTACCTACACTACAGAAATAATTTGTGACTTCACAAATTAATGTAAAAGCACTTTAACTCTGTCCAGGGCAAAATTTTGTTCGCCATTCTTCTTTACAACTTACCTTATTTATCCTAAAGAAAATTCAATGCTGCAATCACCCAAAAATTATTTAAAAAAATCTGCCCAGCAACGATAAAGAAATATCTGGTGAATACACTTTCCTCGATCCTTCCCTAACATCAAGCCTCACTGTGCATCAATGTGTAATAAACACTCGAAGGGCACCAGTTCTCAAAACTAGATGAGTAACACCAAAATCCCCAGATATCACCAACCTAACGAACTAAAAATTCCAGCTCAACTCTAAACAAACTAACTATCCTAAACAAACTTCTAATCGTGTTAAGTTTGATCGCTCCTCCCACTAAAAATAATTTACAGTGTCCATGGCCTTCGACGTTAAGGGTGTCTAACTCCATCGACACGGGGTCGAGGCTCCCTCCTAGCTCCGAAACGTGTCCCGCTTTTCCACCGATATCCTTCTTCCGCTCGCGCAAGCTTCGCCCGCCGGTGGAGAATCGTTCGACCGAATAAAACGAACCGTTCCACGCCTCTCAGACGACGAGCGCGACGGAGGGAACGACGTCGGCGCTAAGGGCTTTCGCCTGTTCCTCCGCTGTCATATTACTTTGACAGTCCACAGGCTGGGGTGTCATCGTAGATACCGTGGCTCACGAAAATCCCTCTGTTTTTTGCTCTTCGCGTGTTTATGCTCTGCAGAGCTCCTTCTATTTCGTTGGAAGACTGTGGGGGGGGGGGGGGGGGTGGTGGTGGTGGTGGTGTTACTACGACCGAACTTCATGAAGCGTGCAGGAAATTTTTTGAGACTTTCGTTATTTTCTTAATCCTTAGGGGAGCGATGGTGGCAAGGTTGATTGTTGAAGGAATAAAGATTCTTTTGAGTAGAATTTGATAGTACACGTTGAGTCAGTGATTCCCAACCGGTAGGTCGCGACCCCCAAGTGGGTCGCGAAGTGTTTTCGCCACGGTTTTTGGGTTGTTTTTTAATATTATTAAGTTAGAATTATATTCTGAAATACTTATTTTTAATGTGTTTTCTTTACCTTATTAAATTTACCTTACCTTGTATGGGTGGCCGTGGCAGTGGCGCACTCAGGATTTAATCATGAGGGGGCCGCTTATTCTTTAAATAAATTTTTCAGAAGAAAAGTTGTAAGTAGAAAGAAGAAAATATGCGCGATGAATTTTATTATTCAGTTATCTTTTCTTCTTACAACGCCCCTTCTCTGGGGGTGGCAGGGCCCCTTGGCCCCCTTTGGGTGCGCCACTGGGTCGCAAGTTATTTGAATATTATAAAGGGGGATCGCGAGTCTAAAATGGTTGGGAAACACTGCTTTTAGTGAATACATAATAAAACAGTTTTCCAAAATGCTCGAGATCCTCAGGAAAATATGAACGCGTTTATTTACTCAGAGGGACCAGTGCGATATGAAGCTATTCTATTACTGCAGAAAATTTCAAAATTTTCATTACAAATGCTGGGAATAGTGACATTTTGTATTTACTGGTACATGGAGCATTAGGGATTTGTGGGAGAAGTTAAGCGGGAGAGGTGGGCATCCAATAGCAACGCTGGGAGATTAGATCATCGCTATCCCAAGAGCACTCGCGCAGTGGGGCGTTCCTGGCGCATGCGCATTGGAGACCTCACTATTGCTCATTCCACTTGGACCGATTGTTTCCCTCGGACAGAAGTAATGCTTGCAAATTTCTATGTGAAAATTAAAAGCAGATGGTTTTCTACCTCCCCTCTTCAATTGCACCCTATAATCGTGAAAATGTTCATATTCCTGTCAACATATTCACCATCTACAAACAAATAGGTAATAATTCAAATTCGTCCCCTGAATTCCAATAATACCTACGAAACCCATCTAACAAAAAACATCCCCCTACAAACTACCCTCAACCAACCCAGCAGCTCCAGGAATCCTAGAAAACAGGTCGCTGCCGAATGTTTATTCGATCACATCCGTTCAAAAAATATTCCTCCCACCGAAATCAACTTTTTTTTTCCAGGCGCGTACGTTCCCTAGGGCAGGGCGGAGGGTGCATAAACATACTTATCGCTCGCGAGATTTAGAACGCGCCTGGGAATCCATGGTTCAGGTGAGGTTGCAAGGAATGCAGACACACTAGCGTAACATGAATATCTCAGTCAGCTTATTTACATACCTCTTCCGCGAATATTCACCAATAGAGTGCTCGATGGGATTGAACGAAGTTATGACTACCATTGGTAAATTCCACCAGGATCTGCACCCCCCACAATTTTCTATTGATAATTACTCTCACGCTTCCTCGATCCAATAAAATTCCAATTTAAAATAAAACGAGATTTCATTGAGTTCCGTTGTGAAATTTTAAATAGTTATTTTTATAGTGGCTGGAATATGGATTAAATTCCGGTAATTGTTTTTTAATACAGGGGTAGGTGTGTCTATTCAATCACCAAGCGATTTTAAGTATAGTCGAACCGTTCCTAGGTATAACTATAGCTACGACAAGCATCGAGGGTGAATCAACATATGGGGGTTGTTGCACACGTAGCTTCCCCGTCGGCGCAGACACGCACCGGATTTATTGACGGGAAAATATTTGGTGCCATTGTGAACAGCGTGCTTCCAAGAATTTCTGTAGCAGTTTGAATAGCGCGCGCCCAAAGCGGATCCCCTTTGGCTGGGGGAATAATCATTTCAAAGCGTTTAAAGTAGGAATGAGATATAGATAGAAAGCGACGGGGACGAAATTTCGTTCGACTGAAAGGCGAAATTAATAAACTGCACTTTGATCGCCGTTCTTAGCTATTTAGTTTGAAACGGGTAAAACGGTAATGATATATGTAGGTACAGCGAATAGATTAGGAAAATTCACTAGTAGAATTGGAATTTTTTTTAAGTTTAAAAAATTGATTTTAACATGCTCGTTTTTTGATAATTAAAATCAAAGTAACTATTTAGATAGGATAGGGTTAAATGGTTTAAAAAGATTCAAGCGAAGGGAGAAATGTTTAAATAAGGTATTGATTATTGAGTAATGTGGAATCCGTTAACCTAATTCAAGAGCTGAGGGTACCTTTAAAATATTAATTAAAAGATTATTGCGTATAAAAAATACACCTTATTTTCCATATTGGGAACCACACTACCTGCGGTTATTAGTATAAAAGCTGCTATGCACCATTTCCCTTCCAAAAAAGGGTCTAAATATATTTATATAATAATTGTCAGAATTTGAGAAAAGTTTCAAAATTTTGATGAAATATCAAATTATAACCATGTCCAGAAGTTCTTTTTTAAAGTATCAGTAAGGCTAAATTAAATACTATTGAATTTTAAATTTTATCCGCACAATTTTCAGAAATGTCAGGACAGAATTCCCCCCCAAATATCTAAAAACTTTCATGGTTAACGATTATCAGTAGACAGCTGTCAAGAGAAGTTTTAGAAAACTAAAGACGTTGAAGAAAACCTCTGAGCCATCTTATTAAAAAAAGGGGACGAAGCTTAAATATGTTCCAAAATTTGTTTAAAAAAACCTAATACCGATACTGATTGAAGATAATCTCTCAAAACGAAGTATATCTGGAAATATTCTCGAAAAATCCCACATGATACATTTCTAAAAATTTAATTAGGAAACTTAATCCTAATGAGGTTGATAACAACCCCTTAAACACGAAATATATTAAAAAATCTGCTTACTAAACAAAATCAAGATACAACAATGAACGTAGAAACATGTCCAAAAATGTCCAAAAATTCCACACACAAAGAAGTCCAGTTACATTCCTAAAAATAATTTCTGACATGTCAAACATGTCCAAAACAAAAATACAAACCTATTCGAGACAAAATTAAAAGTTATCCTCCACCCGACTCAACATGTCCTACAGCTTCCACACCACAAACCGTGCGGTTACATTCCTAAAAATAATTTCTGACATGTCAAACATGTCCAAAACAAAAACGCAAACCTATTCGAGACAAATTTAAAAGTTATCCTCCACCCGACTCAACATGTCCTACAGCTTCCACACCACAAACCGTCCGGTTACATTCCTAAAAATAATTTCTGACATGTCAAACATGTCCAAAACAAAAATACAAACCTATCCGAGACAAAATTAAGAGTTCTCCTCCACTCGACTCAACATGTCCTACAGCTTCCACACCGCAAACCGTCCGGTTACATTCCTAAAAATAATTTCTGACATGTCAAACATGTCCAAAACAAAAATACAAACCTATTCGAGACAAAATTAAAAGTTATCCTCCACCCGACTCAACATGTCCTACAGCTTCCACACCACAAACCGTGCGGTTACATTCCTAAAAATAATTTCTGACATGTCAAACATGTCCAAAACAAAAATACAAACCTATTCGAGACAAAATTAAAAGTTATCCTCCACTCGACTCACCATGCCCCAAACTGCCTCCACAGAACAAAATCGGGATGCAATTATGAAAGTAGCTTCCCGCAGCTCAAACATGCCCAAAAACTTGCTCAACGACGCTCATCCGAGGACGAGATTGAAAATAATCCCTCGCGAGGCCGAACACGTCGCCGGTTTTTCCCGCAGGTTGCACGCAATAAAGCGGCCCGCCGTGGGGCTGCGTTTGACTAAGCAAGTATCATGTCGCGGAATAATTAAATGCCAGCCGGGGAACTCGTGCATTAAGTAGACTTAGAGGTTACTTTGCCCTTCCCTTACACGTCTTAATAATCTTTCCAAGATTTGCCGGGGAACGCGGGAAGCCCGATGAAAGGGATGAAAGGCGGCTGTCGGTCGCTTTTCCAGCCACGTCATATTGCGGATTCGTGCGAGGAGAGCAAGCATAATTCTCCTTAGCCGTCGCCGACAGCCAGGTGAGAAATAGGAAGAGAGTGGATCCTGCTTTTGCCCTTTAATCCGCGGGGCGCCCCGTCTGCATGAGCAGATTCCGTTTGCTGGCTGTAAAGAAGAAACACGGGGGTCGCCGACACAAGGACTCGCGCCGGTTTTTACCCCTGATCTCCTCCACTCGAGATTGGAGATCCCATCGTGCTCTTTTTTTATTCTTCTTCTTTTTTAAAGGTGGACTTGGAGCATCGAACGCGGTGGGGGCGGATGGAAGCAGCGAAAGCGACGGTCCCGCGCGAAATTCTGGGAACTTCTGGGAAAAGTTGTTTTGAAGGATCAAAGCCACTTCCCGCAAGGTCTTCTGCGCGATAGATGCACACCGGGAACTATATCCGGGGAACTTTTCGAACTGCACGAGAGATTTCTTGGGGTGTCTCGGATTCGGACGTGATTATGTTTAACCCTTTACACAGTTTAATAAAATTTCAAGTTACGGTTGAAAAAATGTATATTTTTTATGTTCGAAAATATTTCCGTTTATGATAAAAATGGTAATTTTTTTATTCGGTCAATAAACAGTCAAAGGGTTAAGGAACATTCTGATTTTGTACTGGAAATGTTTCTGAAGTGGTGTTGTGAAATCGTGTAGCTTAAGTTGAAGTCCTTTTTCGACTATCCAACGTCAATTTAGAATTTTATTTAAACATTTTTTTAATGAATATTCTGGCAAAGCGTTTTGTAAATCTGGATTTAAAACATGGTCCTGTGGCTGGAAACCATGAATTTGGAATTTTTATGGTATACAGGTCCGAGGTTGAAAAGTTTTTAAAATCGAAGTCCTCGTTCCGCAGCTGAACTGCCAAATTAAATTTTTAGATTCTGGATTCGTGTGTAGCCTCAAATAAAAATTTGATATGTAGAATTTTTTAACGTTGTAGGTTTTAAATCTGCATTGACGAATCAGAACTTTGAATTCGTAATTTCTTTTGCAAATGGAAGAACCAGAATTAGAATTTTCTGAAATTGTAAATACAGGCTTAACATATTTCCCAGATATTAAAATTTTAGTGTGAAAGTGATTTATATTCTTGGTTTCACCATTTTATAAATCAAAACTCTAGATTTAGGTGTTTTTATTATGCAAATATTTTCGCAAACAAAATTTTAGTTTCAAACATGGCGTCACATTCAAATTTTAAATGTAACTCTTCCTTTGGTAATCGAATTTGTATGAATCGAGTATTTTTCCAAATTCAAAATTCCAATTTCACAATTTTATAGTTCAAACTAAAAATGGTAGCCAAATTAAATTGAACCCCCACAATTACTAAAACAATATTAAATCATCTACTTTCAACTATAAGCATTAGCCACAAATCCCCAATATGATGGATCTTGAATCACAACTCTAAAAATAAAAATCCCTCAGCTAAACCACACAGCCATCATCATTAATCCCAAACTAAAATTTAATAAAAGTAGCAAAACAAAGAGAAGTAGCTTACTTTCGTAAAGGGAGAGACTCCTGGAAGTGCGGCGTCTCTCCCAAAAAAACGATGCTTTTAGTTTCAATTTTTTAAGGGTGACAAATATTAAAATTTGGATTTTTTAATGCAAGTAGCAAAAAAATTCCATTGCAAAATTTAGACACGGTGACAATTTTGAGTAAACCGCGGCATCTCTCCCAAAATTACCCTACATCAATAAAATCACAAGTAAAAGTCAACATAAAAATAAAATCAGGTGATAATGGCAAACGAAGGGAACAATTTCAGAATTCTGAGAAAAGTCCCATTTGCCACCGAAGCTTTTTACAAACAGGCAGCACCACCAAAGTAAGGAGCTAATCACAGAGAGATTAAAATCACAGGGTACTCCGCAAGACGTGAAAATTGAATGCGCCCGAGCGGTGCATCAACCGTATTCATTATGAAACGTGCCCCTCTGTTTATGATGGTAAATCTGCTCCGGCAAAACCCGCTTCCCTGGAACGATCAACGCGAAACAACGCGAATTATCGCGTGCAATATTAACGGGTGGAAATTGACAGTGACAGGAGCAGCAATCCAGCTAATTTTTAATCAGACGGTTTACGGTGAAAGCTCCTCCATTTGAAGCACCAAAACACCCTTCCGACTTTGCCAAAACGGTTATCTATATTATCCAAGAAATATTATACGTCCGAAAATTGACAAAGTCATTAAAAGGTCGCCGTAAAAATGTCACTTTGCACTTAAAAATCGGACGAAAACAACTTCAGAAATATTCTGATATTTTGTCATTTTGAGCATAAGAGTAAAAGAAACTTGTAGCAAATTTGGAACTTGGGTGGAAGACGGAAGAAGAAGCTAATTGTTAAAAAATATGATAAACGGAGAATTGTAAACAGAAATAAGAAACCTTGGTATCAAGTTTACAATTTAGTTTCAATAGCGCGATCCTTTTCGTCCCCACGAGAAATGAGCAACAGCAGCGCGAGAACGGCTCACGAAACCGAAAACGGCGTCTTCGAGAAAGGGGGTCGCGCGCGCCAGGCGTATTTCCGAGCGAATTTACCCCGGAGTCGAGGAATTAGGCAAGCTGTCACGCTTTGAATCCACCAAGCCAGATTGAATCTAGAACGCTTATCAGGGACTTCCACTATTCCGTGATCTAAAGATTCTGGCAATTAGTAGCGGGAGATTCTAAGCGGGAGCAGGAGTTAGAAAGGGGGACAAGCGAGATTCTGAATTCGAATGTCATCGTCACGGTGGCAGAGTGACAAGTTCGAGTTATCAGGATTCCAAACGTGCCACCTGTTTTCCTGTAATGCTAGCTTCGATTTTCCGAGAATTAGTTGCCGGCTGGAGTAACGCGAATCTGAATACCGAAATTTGCGGATGATATCGCAAAGTCCTTAGAGTACACTCGACACCTTTATTTTGGAAAAAGTGTTGGGAGTTAGAAGCAGGGACTCCTACCGGTACGTAAAATACCGGTATTATACCGGTATTTTTCGGTTGTATCTTCGTCTGAGACTCAATACCGGTATAACGCTCATACCGGTATTTCGCTATACCGAAACCGATATCATACCGAAATAGATAAATACCGAAAACAAAAGTTACCGGTAACCGATTGTTTTCGGTATTTATTTCGGTTACCGGTAATTCCGAAAACCGATTGTTTTCGGTATTTATCTTTTTCGGTATGATATCGGTTTCGGTATTTATCTTTTTCGGTATGATATCGGTTTCGGTATAGCTGTATTGGCGAAATACCGGTATGAGCATTATACCGGTATTAAGTCCCTGGTTAGAAGGAAGCTAAAAACTCAGACATTTATTTTAAAAAGAATTCTCAATAACAAATATATTTCACCCCCTTAGAGTAAATATCTAGAGGAAGTGCAGCATATTTGGAATACTGTTGGTAATTTGGAATACCGAAGTATCTAATAAACTACTAACGCTATTTAATTTGTAACACCGTAGATTATAGGGGCTAATGACCTCTTAACTAATGACATTTGTGGATGAACCGCAATTTTTACATTTTCGACTTAATCTGCAGAGGAAGAAAACGTCAATCTGCAAAACTTTTTCAGCGCGTATTCAATCGTTCCAATCATGGTTAAAATATGTCAAAACTTTAGTGTTAAACACTTAATCGACTAATTTGCATGTTCCTTCTATGGTTCCGTGCCAGTTTTGCGATAATTTCGAGAATACAAGGTGTGACATGAAATTTTCGGTTTCGATGCCATGTGGTTAATTCGGAATACCGAAGGTGAAGGTAATTTGGAATATTCCAAAGCCTACCGATGCTTTTGTTTCACGCGTAATGGATACCACCGCGTCGGTTTCATCTGTCACCTGTATAACCTTTTAGGAGCATTTGTGTAAATAATGTCTTATAGACATCTACATCTTCAAGATTGGTAGAAACTTAATTGTAATTTCTTAGCCTCATTACGTCATAAAATAAACTAATTTTATTATCGGCATGTTTTGTTTAAGTTTATAAAGTGAAGGTAAATTGGAATACCGGTATTCCAAATTACCTGCACCTTAACGAAATCGATACTTCTTGTCGTTTTTCATTCAAACCAAAATTTCAGTTACTTTTTGTTTTTTATTTTTACTGACACTCAGAAATATGAAAGTTTATTAGTTTCCCTATGATATTACGTAGTTTAATTTGATCCCATCCTCTGTCGTAATTTTTTATTCGTCTTAAACAAACTGGTATTCCAAATATACTGCACTTCCTCTATATATCCCCAAAGTTTCATCATTTTTTGAATTTCCGGGTTGCGGATCTTCCCTTGTAAGTTTATTTAATCAAGTAAAGAAGACTGAGAAGAATGAAAAAGCTTCGAAAGATCCGAATAATTATGAACAGAATTAGGAATAATTAGAAATTGAGTAAGCCCTTTGTGCAGAGTCGAAATGAAATGAAAAGTCATGAAAGATTACTCTAACGTAACCTATTCAACTCTGCTAAAAAAAAAAGGGAAAGGTATTACGAATATGTTATTCGGAATCCACTCAGCTGATTCCGTCACGTTAACCCACTAATGACTCACGGCGGTCGGTTTGGAAAACTCTCCGCTGGAAGTTGCGTCGGTGTTCAGAGAAATCTCGGATGCAATTGACCGTCCAGCGCGGCGCGTACGAGCAGAGGGGACGATTATGCGAGCGTGCGTCACACGAGATTCGATATTTCGTCCGCGCGGAACACGCAGCGTAGCATGTGCGGGGAACGGCACCTACGCTGGCTGGAGGCTCGGTGCGGCACGTTAATGACAGGAAACCAGCAATATGAACTTGACGGCTCGGTACCGCATCGTGTGCCACAGTAACGTACCGACAAACCGCAGGTGCCCCGACGACGCCGCTGCTGTTGCCTTCGTTCCTCTGGCTGCTACCCCACTCGGCATGTAGCCGCCGCCAGGCCGCCCACCCGCCTCCCTCATTATCTCTCGGGTTATGCACTCCGCTTGTACGAGCTCGGTATCCGCGAGGGAAGTCTCGTTAGGGGAGGATATTCTCAGTGAACGAGTTTCTGGATGGACGACGGATTCGTCAGGCTGATTCTGACAGGCTTCCTTCGGTGACAGTCCCGGGTGACGGAAAGTGTGCGAGGCTAAAGGTGGGTTTCCCATACGCGACTGGACGCAACGTCGGAGAATTTCAAAGTGGATTTTCTCGAAAATGGTGGGCAATATCAAAAAAGTTTATTGCTTTTGCTCGACTTATTTACTTGTTGCAAGGTGAAAAGGAAGGGTAACTTTTTTTTATATCGCGCTTCATTTTCGAGGAAATCGACTTGGAAGTTCTTCGCGTTGTCTATCTCAAGGTCTTTGACGATCGCCGCGGTGATTAGGGCTGGGACTATTCGAATAATTTAATATTCGAATATTTTACAAGTATTCGAATGCTACGAATAAACTTGGAATATTTTACAAGTATTCGAATGCTACGAATAAACTTGGAATATTTTACAAGTATTCGAATGCTACGAATAAACTTCGAATATTTGAGTATTCGAATGTTATTATT
The DNA here is from genome assembly GCA_963932275.1 of Andrena praecox. Classification (NCBI taxonomy): domain Eukaryota; kingdom Metazoa; phylum Arthropoda; class Insecta; order Hymenoptera; family Andrenidae; genus Andrena; species Andrena praecox. The sequence goes on from OZ010728.1 coordinate 37,087,137, forward strand.
CGAATATTTCAGTATTCGAATATTTCAGTACTCGAATATTTCAGTACTCGAATATTTCAGTACTCGAATATTTCAGTACTCGAATATTTCACTACTCGAATATTTCACTACTCGAATATTTCAGTACTCGAATATTTCAGTACTCGAATATTTCAGTACTCGAATATTTTACTACTCGAATATTTCACTACTCGAATATTTCAGTACTCGAATATTTCAGTACTCGAATATTTCACTACTCGAATATTTCACTACTCGAATATTTCAGTACTCGAATATTTCAGTACTCGAATATTTCAGTACTCGAATATTTCAGTACTCGAATATTTCAGTACTCGAATATTTCAGTACTCGAATATTTCAGAACTCGAATTTTTCAGTATTCGAATATTTCAGTATTCGAATACTATTCATTCGAATACTGACCCACTTCAACATATCCGATCGACTTGAAACTTTGCACACATACATAGTTCAATTTTGGGTCAAAATTAACTTACAAGATTTCACCCTGACAAACTAACGGACTCACAACTGACACTAAATAAAGGCTTGTAAACAAATGAACCTAAAGAACTTGATTTATAATTTACACCATACTATTCGAATACAACAGTATTCGAATATTTAAATATTCGAATAGTATTTGGATACTTGGATATTCGAATTATATTCGCCAAATAATTGAGCAACTGAAGTATTCGAATATTCGAATAGAAAAATTCGACAAATAGTCCCATCCCTAGTGGTGATGGGAATTTTAACACGTTGCCTAGAGTTCTTTGTGCTTTATCGCCTCCGTGAAATGGGGTAACTTTGGACACTGGGGTAAATTTGACTACGAAAATAGATTTATAATAAATTTGTCCGGAATCTATTGTATAAACGGTATTATTCTCAGACAAAATGCATCTTGAAGGAGGCAATTAAAGCTATCCAAGGCACTTTGTCTGAGAATGATACTTGTTCTATGTTAGGTGTTGGGGGAATTTGTTTTAAAAACTAGTTTTGTGGTCAAAGTTACCCCATTTGACGGCACCAGCTTTGAGATTCGTGTACTATTGTGTGGCAATTGCGGGATTGGAGGTAGATATTATTTTGTGATGACTTAGAGATCCGAACTATTATTATGTAATAACTTAGGGATTCGAAGTATCATTGTGTCATAATTTTTTTAGAGATTCGAGCTACTGTTGCGTGACCACTGACAACTTAGAGATTCCAGATTTTATTTAGTGAAACTATGGATATACGAGCCACTACTATTTTGCGACACTTCAGGGACTTGAGATATTATTTAGTGAAACTATGGATATATGAGCTACTATTGTGTGACAATTCACAGATATGAGCTACTATCGCACATACGCGTAGGATGAAATTGTAAATGACTGTAGGAATTCAGAAATACTGTGAAAAATTATACGTGATCGACAGTAGGCGGAAATTAGGCAGAATATACATAATGTTTATACAATGAAACACAAAATAATTTATATGGAATAAAAGAAGAGTGGCAAAGTAATCAAGAAAGGTACTCATTATGAGATAGAAACTGAAGATAAAGGTAAAAGAATTGATTTTAGGGGTATCGATTCAGTTAATAATACAAATGAAGCATTGTTAGTAGCAATAATGTAATCCAATAGGCTGTACTAATCATATAAAATAAGAAAAATTAATTATTTTTCAATGTGGGAGGGTTTTTCCTCTCAATACCTCAAATATTGCATCATACTTCGAAACAGAAAAAGGTAGTGTTTTGTTTACAGTTTACATCAGTAGTGCCAATTATAAAGCCATTACCACGAAACGATCACTGGGAAGTTAATAACAATCCATCTACTTATGAACTATAATCTTCATTGATACTTGCTGAGTTTGACTTACCAATAAAACCAAGGATCAAGAATTGGTAGATGAAAGTGGTTGGAAAATATTCGTATGCTTACCTGCAACAAAAAGTAGAAAATTGTTAGGATAAATCATCAAATTTTTCGAATCACTGTTAGGTATATGTAGGTACAGTAGGGTGGCCCGTATTGTCAACCTGCCATTTATTTTTCTCTCACCCCCTAATATGATTCCATTTCATAAAAAAACAGTCCCTGAAAACGATTATTGTAATCGGACAGCAGGAAAGGGTGCCGATTAGGCCTTAGAGTTTAGAATTCATCAATAGTTTGAATTTGAAGAATTTCTCAAAAATAGTAAGCCCTATCGAAATTTTGTTCAAATAATATTAAAAGAGCATTCAATTTTCTACAATTACTGTATATATGAGTTTTTTGTGCTTCCAACCATTTTTTAGATAATAGCGTTTGAATATAGAGAGGTCCGCGTCCCACCAGGCAGAAAGTACATTTAATTTTCTTGTGTATTCCACATTGATTGCGCCACACAGTACGCAAAATTCTGTGTAATTAACTAATTACACAAATAGTTAAAAAAAATCATTAAAGCACCTCCACCCCACCCCATAAAACTCCACCAGCGCATAAAATTTGCAAAAAAATAAACTGCATAAATCACCCTCACGCGCTAACATTTAAAAAAAAAATTACCATCCACCCTTGCCATTGCTTCCCCTAATCAACTCTGCATGCAAAAGTAAATCGCAACCCACTATTTTACACTCGAGTCCTCTAATTCCATTTTTTCCTTCGCGCAACGAGTGCTGGCAAATCAGGGGTGAAGATTTCCGGCGGAGGGTTGTCAAAGAACGGGACTAGCGGTGGCGGAAGATTTCCTGAAAGGGAAGACTAGTATCTACCGTAATACGAATCTCTAAAGCTGAATGCCTCGTCAAGATGTCAAGCTATTGAGATGAGAATTTTCAGTCGCCGAAAGCTTTTAAATTCCGAGCGAAACCCTTCGTCGCGGGTTTGGGGGTTCTGAAACGTTCAGCCAGCATGACTATCAGAAATTCAATCTGTGTGAGTCGGGAAATCGCGATGCCAGGAGGATGCAAAATGACAGGATGAAAAATTTCCCTGACCAAGAGCAGTTTGTCTCTGCTGGAGACAGGGGAACTAGGGGCGAGCCAGTCAAAACTCTTACATCTTGCTTAGTACTCCACGTTTGGGGATGCAACTTTCGAGTTCCTTCGCGATAGGATTCGAAGTACTCGAATGATTCTGTATTCGAATACGTTAGAAGCACACGAACGATATGAATGCTCCTCGAATATTGAAGTATTCAAATACAAAATTCGAATATTCCTTGATTCTTAAAGTAGATACTCGAATACTAAATTCGAATATTCGTTAACTTTTAAAGTATTCAAGTACTAAATTCGAATATTCGTTGACTCTCAAAGTATCAGAATACTACATTCGAATATACGTTGACTCTAAAGTATTCAAATACAAAATTCGAATATTCATTGATTCTTAAAGTATTCGAATACTAAATTCGAATATTCGTTAACTTTTAAAGTATTCAAGTACTAAATTCGAATATTCGTTGACTCTCAAAGTATCAGAATACTAAATTCGAATATTCGTTGACTCTCAAAGTATCAGAATACTAAAGTCGAATATTCGTTGACTCTAAAGTATTCAAGTACTCGAATACTAAATTCGAATATGCGTTGACTCTAAAGTATTCAAGTACTAAATTCGAATATTCCTTGATTCTTAAAGTAGATACTCGAATACTAAATTCGAATATTCGTTGACTCTAAAGTATTCAAGTACTAAATTCGAATATTCATTGATTCTTAAAGTAAATACTCGAATACTAAATTCGAATATGCGTTGACTCTAAAGTATTCAAGTACTAAATTCGAATATTCCTTGATTCTTAAAGTAGATACTCGAATACTAAATTCGAATATTCGTTGACTCTAAATTATTCGAGTACTAAATTCGAATATTCATTGATTCTTAAAGTATCAGAATACTAAATTCGAATATTCGTTGACTCTAAAGTATTCAAGTACTAAATTCGAATATTCATTGATTCGTAAAGTAGATACTCGAATACTGAATTCGAATATTCGTTGACTCTAAAGTATTCAAATACTAAACTCGAATATTCATTGATTCTTAAAGTATTCAAATACAAAATTCGAATATTCATTGATTCTTAAACTATTCAAATACAAAATTCGAATATTCGAATACCGAAACCTTTCCTTTCTAATGCTATTCAATGGCTAAGCTTTTTTAATTCGACAAATAGTTTGGGATTAATTGTATCGCTGCTGGGATGTTTACTTAGAACTACACAACTGTATAAATGTATTATTTGAACATTGGACGGCTCGAATCATATTCGACAGCTCGAGTATTTAAGTATTCGAGTACAGCTCTAATTCAAATGTAATATTCGAAATGTATTCCATACATTGATTGTAATCCGCAAGGAACAATAAAGATGTCTATACGTTTATACGTAACATACAGTACGAATGTTACTCCATCGAATTAATTCTTAAAAGTCACGGCTACCCAAATTCCCATCAGCAACCTGTTTCATTAGTGCCTACCTCTAGTAGTACTGCACCTTGCGTTCTACCTGGGTTTATGGCAGCAGGAGCATTTGGGTATTTCCCTGTGTCCCCGAGAAAGAAATGTTCTACCTGAAGCCTCGCTCCACCTGTTCTCACATCCTACTGTTCTCTGTATTTATGGTTAGACCGACCAATTTCGAAACCCAAGTTCCTATGCACGGAAACGAGTATACAAGATTCACCCTAGAGCTGCAGATTTCGTACGAAGAAAGAGGAATACACTGGGTAAATAACGGAAAGAACTTTCATATTATACGAGCTCTTCTCGACCGAAGAAAATAACCAACTCTTAAATCGAGCAGCTGTCTGCCACGCGAAGTATTACGCGCATACTATGACAAGCGATAAATAATTTTAGTGGCCTTCTCAGTGATAAATGATAAATGAAATAAAGCAGGAGTTAATACTCGCAGCATGGGAGTTGAAAATAAGAGGATTGCATACCTAATGAGTACGAAATAATAATACCTGGAACTTTAAGTTTAAGAAACACTATTCGACAACAAGTTCAACACTACCAATCCCTATCAGAGAAGGTACCAAAGGAAGCCAGTTTCGAAAATTTTGACGTAGAACAACGTCTTACCCCGCGGCCAATTTAAGACTTTGATGTCACGAAATATGCAACCCTTATGCCTCGTTCACATTAGTCAAGTTTACTGGCTTCAAGTCGCTTGAATTCAAGTATACTGGCTTCAAGTTGGTGTTCAGATAGTGTCAGCTGCCTTCAAGTTACTTTCAAGAGTACTTGAAGCTTGAAGCTGAACAGTGAAGCAAGTAATTAAGATATCTAAAATAAGAATATAACTGGTTTAAATAAAAAATGCCAAATTAAATTTATATACAGGGTGTTTATAAATATGTGGGACAATATTTCAGGGTTGGTTCAAAATATAAAAATACTTATAACTGCAAAGCTAAACATTATCGGGCATATGCATATGCCAACTTTTATTGTCTTGATGAGTGGTGCCCAGAACCTGAAATATTGTCCCACGTATTGATAAACACCCTGTACATTTTTATTTGTTCTTATTCAAGTCCCAATGGGGTTTCTCCTGATACAACAGCATTGACATTGTATCGATGATAACCTCAGTTTTTAAAAGCAATAGACAGTCGGCTTACCTTCGTGACTCTTGTACATACGTTCACACTATTCAAGTTGTATAGGCAAGAAAAGTTGGAACACTCTCTACTTCGCTTGAAACTTGAAAGGATATTTCAAGTGAAGTGAATAACAGGTTCACATTATCAAATTTACGGATTTCTAGCGACTTGAAGTTAGTAAACTTGACTAATGTTAACGAATATTTCGCGTAAAACTTGAAAGAAAGTTAAAAAGATATTTCAAGTCAAGTGAATGACAGGTTCACATTAGTCAAGTTTACTTTAAAATATTAAAATATGATCTCGGCGCAAAGTTTCGGTCAATTAAAAAGAATAAAAGCTGATTTGCAATTAAAGAAGTAACATTTTCCAACGTTTCGGTCTGTGTTTAGACCTTTATCAAGGAAAGTTTGAAACTAGGTACTGCTTGTGCTTCTATGTGGCATGCTTGAACGAAGCGTGCGACGTACGAGTCAAGTTTACTGTTTCCAGTCACTTGAAGCAACTTGAAGCGAGTAAACTTGACTAATGTGAACTAGGCATTACTGCTCGCAAACGGAAAGAGATAGAAAGATGATTTTTATACCGTTAGATAGAGAAAGGAACGCTGCATCTAAAACTATACGAACTGTTATTATCAGTTGAATATGAGATAGCTGGCAGCGCCTCGCGAAAATTAACGACATTTGATGGCCGTCTCATCTTCGCCGGATTTCGCCGGTCGCTCATGCGATGATTCACAGCTTATTCGAAAAGTGAAACTCCTTATTTTCTTCATTGAATCAATATGACAGTGACACCAATGGAATGCTTATGTTATTCCGATGAAAATCATACCAAATGTTATGTAAATCGGACTATTTTTAACGAAGTTAATTTTACATGATGCAAATCAATTTTTCACATCATTTCCTTAATTATGGTCCGAATTATGCCCTTCTTGGGGCCAATTTCATCGGGAACACATAAGGAATCGATTGGCGTCACTGTTTCCAAGATCCGATTAGAAATGCAGAATTCGAAACGCTGGTTTCGAGGATCGAAGACCACGAAACCCAGCGAGGCGCGTGATTGCTGGCGGCATCGCCTTTGACGACTCTTGCTAGAGAATCAACCTGCCTTTGCGTCGTGCTTTTTTGGCATTTTGCAAATAATTGTACTCGCTAACTGTTATCAAGCCACATAAGAAAATTTGTATTTACTTTAAACTTTAAACGCAATGCGTAACACACTTTCAATGCCGCAGCAATCTCGCTACAAACCGAGGTACTTCCAAGATATACTGAAAAATAGGAACATACTCATTAACCTCCAGGGGGTGTTTTCACCCCCGAAAACCCGAAAATGGGCACAAAAAAAATTGACTGATACTTCTATCGAGGTCCCCCACAAATCTGCACAGTATAAAAAAAAAATCGGAATGTTCGGGGAACCGAACTACCCTTGTCAGATGGCGTCAGAGTCAGAACCGTGGCTCTGCGTGAAATAAGCAACATAATACATTTATGCTTGAGACTTTTTTAACAGCGGCGTGTCACTCAAACCCACAGCCCCCACTATTTGAGTAAACAAAGGAATCGTTAAAGCAGCTAACGAACGGTTGAAAAATTCCTCGGGACCATATCCGGAGCTCATACATAAGCGCGCGAGTAAAAGGAAGCGAACGTAAGGGTTGCACGAGCCACGGCAAGGTGGCTAACGATAATTCCTATCCCAGCGTCACGTGCCGGCAATATAAATCACCCCCACCTACGCGAGGCGCAGAACTCACCCCCACAATTACCTAATACGTCCGCTACGTTATCCCCAGACACCATCGGTGCAGACCACCCCCCTACTTCGGTCCCTTCGCCCTGGCAGCAGCCTTTCGCAGCCCCTGCGGCCGCCAACTTACGTTCCGACGCCAATAATAGATCCAGGCGGGCTCCCATCTGACGAATCCCCCCTAAAACACCGTATTTCTCGTCGACGGGGCTCGACGCGGGAGAAGGGGACATTCGTCACGAAATCATTTCCTTGGCAGCACATGAAAGGGGCTGGCGGCAGGGAACGGAATCGATGAAATAACAACGAGAGGAAATGGCTTGGGATCTTTTTTTTTATGAGGGGGAGTATAAACAACGCGTTTTGCAGTGATAATGAATTTCTGTGGTAATTGGGTCAATTGTCTTGTGAGCGAAAGTAGATTATTGTTTGTGAGGGAGTAGATATATTAATTTTGGAGAAACAGGAATTTAAATATTCTGTGTATTTTGTTTTTGTTTTTGATACCGTTAAGGAACTAGTTTCTGATCAGTTTAGAAGGTTTCCCGCTTTAATATTTATTTTTAACCCAATAAAACATTAAACCATAGACTTTTTTATACTAAAAGTTGAATTAATGTTTAAACCACAAGGAAAAATTTTAAAAAGTTGAAAATAAATATATAATTTAAATACTTGTAAGGTATGGAATAATAAGGTGACTAGGAACTAGTTTTTAATCATCTAAAACTAACAATACTAACTGCTTTCACAGACAACACATATATTTTTGAATTATCAATTTTTATGTTAGTAATTATTTCAAACAATTATTTATTGACATAAACTCAAAAGAACGATTTATTTCATGAACTGATAAAAAATTAGTGCCTGATCAAGAACTAGTTCCTTAACGGTACATGGTCGCAGCGACTTTCGTAACGCTATAGGGGTAGATTAAATGGAAACGAAAATATGAAACAAAGGGAAAAGGTCCCTAAATTGGTGGAGATTGTAATAAGCAAAATGTAAATGCTTGATACCTTTGTTGAATATGTAACACAATCTGAAGATATTTATGTTGAAATGTGTTCTGCGAAATATTGGCAAAGGAAAAATTGTTCCGAGTAAAATGTTTGATATTGAACATAGTTTACATGAAATTTGTGAAAAGTAAGAGTCTTTTAATTTTAAAGCAATTTTTCTTTCAGTCACAACTTTCAAGCTGTCCGGTTTATAATTAATATGTTTTGTAAATTTCCTCTGTGTGGAACATTGTGATTACACAATATTAACTGTCATCGATACTCCATCGTCATGAAGTAATATAAGCCGTGTTATATGATTGGAGAGCTCTATCATACGAGGCTATTTTCGTGAAACTATAAATTTTCGAGCAGAGCTGAGCAGCCATTCCTATGCAATCCCATAGAAACTCGCTTAATCGCTATTAATCTAAATCCCGGGATCTAGACGTCTCACGGGGGCATAAATTTCATCAACTTATGTGAACGTTACATCTTCATTTTAAAGTGCCTATGAAAATTATGAAAATGGCGCCCTTAGGGGACCACTAGTGACGCCTGGCGGAGATTGGACAGTGTAGCACACCTCAAGTCAACGCGTACGCTTGTATTTCAAAAGTATTTAATTACTCGTTATAGGTGCGATTGATAAAAGAGAAGATTTTTTCTACATCCCTGTGGTCTCACTCGGATATTCCTGAGCATATATAGCAATCGTTTCATTCGATTTTATCTGAAAAGTGGTTTTCGAACTGCAATTCAATCATTATTATGATTATTCGATTATCACACTAGTTTACAAAATTCAAAAATTAAAAATAATTTTTTTAATTTGTTTTAAATTTTTCTATAGCCGCAATATGCGTCCACAATAAGAGGCGTGTCTGTGGCGCGGGTGGTTTCCTCATTCAGGCTTATCCAAAACAAAAAAACTCGAACAGATTTTTAATCTCTATGAGTGCCGCTATCGCCCGTACCGTTAAGGAACTAGTTTTTGATCAGTTTAGAGGGCTTCCCGCTTTAATATTTATTTTTAACCTAATACAACTTTAAACCATAGACTTTTTTATTCCAAAAGATGAATTAATGTTTAAAATATAAGGAAAAATTTTAAAAAGTTGAAAATAAGTATAATTTAATTATTTATAAGGTATGGAATAATAAGGTGACTAGGAACTAGTTTTTGATCATGTAAAATACATGGGAACTAATTTTTGATCAGGGTCAGGAACTAGTTTTTGATCATCTAAAATACATGGGAACTAATTTCTTATTAGGTAAGGAACTATTCAATGTAAATAATCGGATACTAATTAAAAAGAAAGTACCAAATAAACTTATTTTTAGTATTATACCATCTACATTTAATTTTTTTATAATTTTATAATGTCCTAACCTATTTTGATCATCTAAAATACATGGGAACTAATTTCTTATTAGGTAAGGAACTATTCAATGTAAATAATCGAATACTAATCAAAAAGAAAGTACCAAATAAACTTATTTTTAGTATTATACCATCTAAATTTAATTTTTTTATAATTTTATAATGTCCTAACCTATTTTTTATTCAGGTGATCAAAAATTAGTTCCACAAGAAAAAATTGGAACTAAATAATGATCAGTGACTTTTAAAGCAAAGTGATACATATAATACTAAAATTCTTGCTCTACATTGTAAAGTAAACTATTGTAAGCAAAATGTATGAAAATAACCTTTAATACCACAACAACCAGCAAAGAAATCGACTGTGGCGTCGATAGTGATCTATTACTTCGAACAGTAAGAGATGGCGTTCAACAGGGGCTTCCGTCAAGTGGGCCACCTTACACATTTATTTCCACGAAAACTAACAATACTAACTGCTTTCACGGACAACACATATATTTTTGAATTATCAATTTTTATGTTAGTAATTATTTCAAACAATTATTTATTGACATAAACTTAAAAGAACGATTTATTTCATGAACTGATCAAAAATTAGTGCCTGATCAAGAACTAGTTCCTTAACGGTACCTGATTGAACAATATTGGTCGAAGAATAACAAAATGGCGGCCGTTCGAAATTTGACTATCGATTTTTTCATAGTTTTCGTACCCTTCGCGGATTAAAATGTGAGAAAAAACATGATTTTGAATTAATTCTGGTACCGGCTGTAGCCAAACTCGTTCCAATTAAGAATCATTTTGGTTTTCTTATTTCAGATGAGCAGAATATCCAGGGAATCACGGACACTGTGGGAAGACTTTTTTTTAGCGAGTGCGTTCAAACGCACTGCCACAAATTTCAATTATTTCTCTCTAATAAAATTTGCAAACATTACTGAAGCATGTATAAATACGTGAACCAAACTTTGACGGAAAAGGTTGTATAGCTGCTTTATAAAAAAAATACCAAAAATTGTGGAAGAAAAAGCTTGACATATAGTAAACTACCCCTTTAAGAAATGCAATTTAAAAAAAAAAACAAATGGAAGAGTTAACTCCTTCATTACTGTTGGTGCCAAAAGGCCGCCGCGCATTTTGGCGAAACGAAACGCAGCGACAAATAATTAATTATTATTGATTTCTCCGCTTTGCTTCGCCGCGCTTCGCCAAAACACGCGACGGGCCTTTAAAGGCGCTTTGAAAATTCGCTTCCGGTGTATGTACGCTCACTTCATATTGCTCGAAGCCAATTGAAAGCAGCTGAAATAATTGCAATTAACTTCGCTTGTATCAGCCGTAAGTGAATTCTCATTATAAAAAAAAAAAAAAAAAAAAAAAAAAAAGAAGCGAGGCGCAAATGTATAATGTGTAAAAACTTAGAAAGCATAACAGAGCAATGAAATCGCATTATGTATCAAAATCTGTCGTCGCGCAAGAGTTAATACTCAGCGATGACCCGCTTTCAAACATTTGTAAATTCAAACACTCCCAAAGAACGCATCCAACCCTTGGAGCAGCAACTTTCGTAGTGGGAACTCCTGGACACAGGGGTTCTTTCCCACGACTTCTGGCGGGGCCACTTACCCCCGTTGCAGACGCCGTCCATCCCCCCTCTATAACCAGTCGGGCAGACCGTATACATTCCTCAGGTATCTTTTAGCATTTACCATGGCCGCGATAGATACCCCAGGCATCACTTTGCCCGCGCGGCACATAGGGGTAGAGGCACCACTTTCCATCCGAGAACAACGCTGGCGATGACCGCGAGACTCGCTCGTACAAACTTGCCCCTGCACCGCCCGCTTTCTACGCGCATTTACGTCTTTCGTCCATTTTCAAACTGCCGACGGAATGGTGTACAGTTATATACCAGGGGGTTTCATGGGGTTCGTTTTGGCCACGGATCTTCTACCTGCTTGGGGTAGCTAAGGGTCGAGGAAGAGGAAAGGACAGTCCAGGGGTTCTTCACCTATTCGTGCCATGTGCCACTTCGCGAAGTGTCTTGGAATGAATAAAATGAGCGAAATGGGGTTGATGGGGGAAGCAAATTTATTCCGAAATACTCTTATCAAAATGTTGAAAAGAGTAAATGTTTTGAATTTATTTACGTGTGCGACTCTTGGGGGTATGTGGATTATAGGTTAAGAACCCCTGGAGTTGTGAGAAACTACCCCTAATTCGTGGTACTAGAGTCCAGAGTTTTTCCTGGCATTAAAATCGTGGCCATTTTGCATTGTTTTTTTTTTTTTTTTGAGGGGGGAAATGTGTAATTAATTGTTGAAAAACTATGCACTTTATTTGTCAATGTACGGCGTGTAGATATTCTGTAGTTGTAAGTTTGGGGAGGGTGTAGAGTTTGAATGGAATAAAAAAATATTAACTGATGCTTGGAAACTAGTGATTTCAAGGCCACCTAATTTTTCTTCTTCAAACAGATTATGCGCTGCACTCTGCTGCTAGGTTAGAGAATTTTGTGTAGCAGAATATTTACAAGAAGCGAATTGTTAGTCATAATCGATAAAACGAATATTAAGTCATTTAAAACAGAACAAGAATTATTCTGCAACTCAATTGTTTTTAATAAATGACCAGGGCTTCTAAGAAGTAGCAAAGTAGTTAACGGTAGGTTTCGGATTACAGGAAGCAGGTAGCCATGTGCGGCACGAAATTCTTCGGAATTAAGGCGTTCGAAAACTGTTTGGAAAACTCGATGGAAGGTCAACAACGCCCTTGAATCTCGAGGAGTGTTTTGAAGAATTCTCGAGACTGAAGGGACTGGGCGAGATTTTCCGGGGTCACGAAAACATCGTGAAAATCGGAGATTTAAGAAATTCACAAAAGCAAAAGGTCTCAGTCTCAAAGGATTTAGTTAGAGAGTGCAGAAATTGCTATAGTTCAATAGTAAATTGGCGAGTAAGCACAATGGACTACAGAACAGATTTAGAGATCAAGGACCAGAATAAAAGAAACCAAATCCGGGAACAAACAACGGGGAATATTTTTCCGCCAAACTCATTCCTGGGCAATTTTGGACTCAATGCATTAAATAATTAAATATCGCACTAATAAAAGTAAAACGAATCCCTCGGCCCAATAAATATTGGCCCTTCGTTTAAAAATATTATGAACTAACACGTCCACGTTTTTATGCTTCTTACAAGGAGAAGGCACACCTGCTGCAATCGGTTCTGGAATGAGACTAGGTGGACATTGTAGTACACACCTAGTGTTACAAAACCATTAAGGGTTTTATCAAAATGGGCCTTCGTTTTCGAGAAATTTGAGTTCAAAGTTTTGCGCGATACTAGTAGTTGAGTTGCGCAAACGTTGTTTTCAAGCAACGGTCGTAGCTGCGGTAGTAAGGTGTTCGGACTAGACAAATTGCATCGGGATATGTCTCTCCGCAGGCGTTCACATTCTGTGATAAGATGGGCCTTATCCAAAACGAATACAACACGCCGTTAATTTACCATTGGCGGCGCAATAAAGCAAATAAGCGCATTGCGTTTAACCAAAACACTAACATTTATGATGAGACTTTATTTAAATATTCTACTAAGATTCCGGAGCGAGATTTCTATGATTTCCATAGGCTTAAGTACAATAAATACTGGTGGTTGAACGCAACCAGTGCGCACATGCCTGAATACTATAGACGATGGTGTGAATATACTAAAAAATAAACACCTACTTCAACTGTGAGAAAATGTAGAGTAATCCTCGAATAAATGCTTTGTAAATAGCCTCTAGTTTTAAGTTAGTCTTAAGGTATAGCTGTAAGATTTAAACACACGAAAGCGACTCAGGGGTTTTTTAACTTGGACATTTTTTCCCCTTTATTATTATTAATAATATCACCAAACTGGGTGGCCTATCATAGACCAACAAAACACGAAACGATATAATAAGCTAGAAATATCAAAGAACCGAATGACTGTAAGATTCAGATGCACTGAACAAACAGCTCAAAAAACAATAGCTATTGGTATTTTTCTAATGTTTTTAATACCAGAACAAATTTTTGTATGACTCGTTTGTTGTTCCTTAATAAACGTCTGTACAAAAAAAAAAAAAAAAAAGTAGTAAGGTGTTCGGCTACGGTGCCGGAGGTCTTCGGTTCGATTCCCGTGTTCCCCTCTTTTTTTTTTCTTTTTCTTTTTCTTACCGTAGTAATGCAATGGCTGCAGCTAAAATTATTTTGCGTTGTAATGGCTGCGTCAAACAATTTTTATTTTGTTCCAATAATGATGTTAATAGTATATATTATTACAATAATACTCCATACAGTATTATGATTACAAATTACAAGTATAATACAAGTACAGATATAATATAAATATAATAAAACCGCAAATTACAAATAATATCATTGCAACAATATTAATATTATTATTATTATCGATGATGCATTAAATTTACTACATCTACAAGTGCGAGTGATTTTATATATTTGGAAAATATGCCGAAGTCGTCGAGGCTGCAGACTGTCGAATAGCTGACGGCCATACCTGACCGTAGGGATAGTCGTATACCTGGTCGAATAACTGTTCGTAGGGGGTGGGTTAAAATAAAAATTGTTTGACGCAGCCATTACAACGCAAAATAATTTTAGCTGCAGCCATTGCATTACTACGGTAAGAAAAAGAAAAAGAAAAAAAAAGAGGGGAACACGGGAACCGAACCGAAGACCTCCGGGCACCGTAGCCGAACAACACCTTACTACCGCAGCTACGACCGTTGCTTGAAAATAACGTTTGCGCAACTGAACTACTAGTATCGCACAAAACTTTGAACTCAAATTTCTCGAAAACGAAGGCCCATTTTGATAAAACCCTTAATGGTTTTGTAACACTAGGTGTGTACTACAATGTCCACCTAGTCTCATTCCAGAACCGATTGCAGCAGGTGTGCCTTCTCCTTGTTAGAACCCTCAGAGTTTCTATTAATAACACAGTCCAACAAAATGAAACTTTTTTTCTGTTCCGCACTATCCACTGGGTGATTCTTGTAGAGTTTTGCGCCCTGAACACGAATCCGCAAACCGTTTATCGCCATCACCCTCAGTTTTTGAGGAATTTGATTTTGAAAAAAAAATGCAAATTTTCAACTTTGAACATTTTTTGTGTCGAAACGGTAATAGTTATTCGATTGCTCATTGCGTCAAATTATTCTTCGAACCCTCCCGAATACAACGATATGAGTTATTATTGCATTATGATCATTTAAATTTGTTTAAACAACGATCAAAGGGAAAATGGCACCCGAAATGCACCCATTTTTGAAGATATCTTTCAATTTATTTCCAAAACTAAGGGTCTTAGAAAAAATCTGACTACTCCACGCGATGCAGCAGACATTTTTCCTCTGGAAAGCATCAACAGGAGTGGTAAGTCACGTTTTGTTTTCAATACAGAAGCGAAATAGTTTGGCAAAACGCGCGGTGCCAACAGTGGTACTCAGGCGCGTTAAGCGATTGTGTTACGTTGAGCGGCAGTGTACCGCGCGCCGCCATTGACTACCACTGTCGACACCGCGCGTTTTGCCAAACTCTTTTGCTTCTGTATTGAAAACAAAACGTGACTTACCAGTTTTGTTGCTGAGTTCCGAAGGAAAAATGTCTGCTGCATCGCGTGGAATGGTCAGATTTTTTCCTGGACCCTTAGTTTTGGAAATAAATTGAAAGATATCTTCAAAAATGGGTGCATTTCGGGTGTCATTTTCCCTTTGGTCGTTGTTTAAACAAATTTAAATGATCATAATGCAATAATAACTTATATCTTTGTATTCGGGAGGGTTCGTAGAATAATTTGACGCAACGAGCAACCGAATAACTATTACCGTTTCGACACAAAAAATGTTCAAAGTTGAAAATTTGCAGTTTTTTTTCAAAATCGATTTTCTCAAAAACTGAGTGTGATAGCGCGGCAGAAGTAAAACCCATACGAAGAAGGTAAAAAAGTAAGAAAAAAGGAAAAAGTTAGAAGAATAGAAAGATAACATAAAGAGAAGTGTATGAATACGTTTATAAATACACGAAAAAGATGGAAAAAAATAAACATTTGAATTTAGTACTTATTTTCAAAAGTTACAGAATATTTCCATTTACATTTTAATAATTCACATTACCTATTGAGAACCATTATTTACATTCCAGTAGACAAACGTAACCTAAAATTTTCGAAACATTCGTATTGCCCGAAACGTTCAAGCTTCAAGCTTCAAGCTACTCGACACAGTCGGTCAGCTCGAAAATTTCGATCTGCTCCAAGTATATTCGAGCCGCTCGAAAAAATTCGAGCTTCTCGGTTCTTTCGAGCCGCTCGAAAATATTCGAGCTACTCGGTTTTATCGAGCCGATCGATTCTTTCGAGCTACTCGGTTTTTACGGGTACTCGGCTCGGCTCGGTCCGAACTTCAAGCTACTTGAATATTCGAGTACTCGAACAGCCTTACTAATTATCACAATGCCTGTAAATAGATCCTTCCACTCAATAAACAAATAAAAACGAACCCTATCAACGAGCCAATTAAAACCAAAATTTCAGAAAGCGACTGACAAAAAAACCGACGCAAAATTTACCTTATTGCATCTGTAGAAAGGAAGCGGAGGTTGCTCCGGCATCTCGGTGGTTAGCACGCGATCGTAGAAAATCATGGCGGCAGAATGGTTCTCGCACACTCTCGCGGCAAACACACAGAGAGAACGCACGCTGGCTGGCACACGCAGCGGAGACACAGACAGACAGATGCCGCCGGAGATACGAGCGTATAGGCACAAGGGGCCCAGGCGCAGAAAAACACGCGAGACGCAGTATGTAATACGAGTAGCACAACGAAGGATCGTGACGCGACCAAACTCCACGGCGTTCGAACGGAGACTACGAATTCGGAAGGTCGTCCGCCGCGGTAAGTGCGTGCAGGTGGGTTTTTCAGCCGCTCGGGGCCCCTCGTGCACGCTTCGACCAATTGCTTGCGTTCCCGCGTTTTTCGTGGCGACGGGAATCAAAGCAGGAAGAAGTAGCTGCCTCGACCGGTCGCGTCCTCGCCTTCTGCGGCGTTCCCCTCGAATTCTCCCTTGACTAATGATCGTTCAGATCTGCGATTGATTCGCGAACGAAGGAAGTTTTTGCTGCAGTTTTTCGAGTCGATTAACGACTGCGGTGGATAAGTAGCGAGGGTTAAAAGAATATGAATGTGGGTCATGGAACGTTTCGTAGGTTATGTAGAATTGGTGTTGTAGGCAGGGTTGCCACCTCTCCGGTTTTGGCCCGGAGACCCCGGGTTTTGTAGCAAATCTCCGGGCTCCGGTTTTACTGGAAAAATCTCCGGGTTGTAGAGAAAAATGAGATAATAAGAAATTATGGTATTATAGAATGGTATCAATTTTATGTACAATAACAGTTATTAATTAAAGCAACATATACTTTTAAATTCTGAATTGTTCGAGTTTAAATTCTTGCACTTCTGTTTTCCGGATATTCGAGAACAAAAATTTTTTTGCTTTCTCCATCTCCGGGTTTATATTCGAATCTCCGGGTTGGAATGTGTGGCACTCCGGGATTTATATGGTGATAAGGTGGCAACCCTGGTTGTAGGGTAAATGATCCAATTACTGTCGCCCTAAGCTGGTTTACTTAAAATAACGAATAAACCATGCGAAATGATACATAAAGAAATTTAGCATACAATAGGCTTGTATCCACTAAGAATAATTTGCATGGATTAGAGTTTCTAACGATTAATCATGATACAGAGGAAACAAAAAACTAAACTATTTATTATAAAAAATAAAGTTTGATAATATTTTTGGAAATTAAATTCTGCAAAATTAGGCATTAAGTCACGTGACAGTGAACACCAATCCGAAAGCATGACGTCACGCCGTGCAAAACACCAACGTCATTGTATGTTGTTGTTGACGGGTTCATACAACAGGTTATTTCGTATTTACCAGTTTATGTGAAGGTGTTCGCGATTAAGTATATCTTGAAGCACAAGTGTAATAAGCGATGGAATCAGGATTTAGCAAAGCAAACAGTAGTAATTTGCCTAAAATTGACGCTTTTATGCTTGGCAGATTTTTCGCGGCAAACAGTGACTTTTGCTCATCGGAATTCCGCAATGTTAAAACTTCGATGTAAGTATACATAAGTGTAAAATATATATTATAAGCGTAAATAGTATTATATCAGTTTCGTAGACCATAACCTTTTGTTATGACATAGGTATTGTAAGTTAATTGATACTGGTTTTGAGGTTAGATTCATTGTTTGGAACATAAATAAATAATTTGTTTGGCGTCTTTATAGTTGTGCTTTTACACTGGGGCACTATACAATACTTGTAGTACGAGGAATTCATTTTTAATTAAAAACAACACCGAAAACTAACAATAGCAATACACAGACACGATCGTTTAGGTTTGTTTTACACGGCGTGACGTCATACAGGACGCCATGACAGTCTGGCCCGTTTTCGAATCAAGTTTAAATAAGTTTTTTAAAACGCAAAAAAAATCATGTAAATGTACGATTTTTCGAAAATAAATACAGTTTTCGTGTAAAATAGACATGAAAGTAATGTTTTAACCAATGTCTCAAATTTAGTCAACTAGCCTATTGAAACTGTTGTTTATACGAGAAAAAACAGCACTTAATATTTTCTTCTTAACCCACCGTGGGCACACTGGGTCGTTTATGTCCATGGCTGTTTCTTTTACTGTTTTTGACTTTCAAAAAATCTGAAAAAATTACGGGATACTTATTCAAGCCTCTACTTTAAGATACAATCGTTATTTTAGTCAAATGTTTAAAGGATTAATTAGGAAAAATAAATATTCGGCAGGAAGTTTAAGAAAAGAGGCAACTTGCCCGGACATAAACGACCCAGCGTGCCCACCGCGGGTTAATTTAGATGAGACGATTAAAAATTTTAAGCG
This sequence comes from Andrena praecox, assembly GCA_963932275.1. Classification (NCBI taxonomy): domain Eukaryota; kingdom Metazoa; phylum Arthropoda; class Insecta; order Hymenoptera; family Andrenidae; genus Andrena; species Andrena praecox. The sequence goes on from OZ010728.1 coordinate 37,105,901, forward strand.
GTTATTGGGAGAGTGTAAAACGATGACTTTTTTACTAGCGAAAGAGGAAACGAGGCATTAAAGAAAATGCTGTAATTGTAATACTTGAGCTATTAACATAACAGAATATAATGTTTTAGATGATATAAGCATCATAGAAAGTAATAACGATTGGAATTCAACGATTCATTAGGTTGTTCATTGGGTGACAGTGACTGGTTTAAATGCGTTTCAAGCATTTTGGTATTACTGTCATAGCAGTAGTTGCTCGTGTACGTGAAACGACATAACCTTAAAATGAGATTAACAGTATTTGGTTAATTGGCATTAATTGGGGTGTCAGTAATTCCATCGACTACGTTTTAAGGGTGGCAGTAATAGCGCCCGACATAATTTTTTTAAATCAATGAATTTATAAATAAAAATAGAGGGTTCGAGAATCACAAACATTTTTTTCTTCAACTAAACATATTAAATAATAATAAATAAATAGAAAAGCTTATACTTTTGGTGAATAAATACAAAAACTACGCAATAATGTCAGAGTCAATTCTTAAAGTGACAATAATTGGGTCCTTTACCCTAGATGTTTCTGTGTATTTATTGTAGTTATGCATTTGTTGTTTTATATGGATATTAATGAATTGTTCAGATGGGGGACTGAGTTATTCAGTTTGGATGATGAAGCTGCGAAGAATTTTTTCCAGTTTTTTCTTTTGAGGTTTAATTAAATTGGAGATAAATCTTGAAAATGCGTTTTGTAATTATTTGAGTATATAATAAATTAATAATTGAAGAGTCCTTATAGAAAACACTGTAAGTGCCATAAATCAACATTTGTATTATAGGATTACCATTGGCACGTAGAACATCTTCCGATAAAATTTTTTTCTTCTAATTTTCCTAATTTTCTAATGTCCACTTCTTTATTTATGTAAAAACTGCGCGCAGTACAAAATTTATAACATCTTGCCAATATTTAATAAGAACTATATTCGCGAAATTGATAATAAAAATTAAATATTTTGCATTAAAAATAATTAATAATGATGACAATTTTATTAAAAAATTGGGGTTGCAACGTCGAATGCGTTAAGAATGATATATACATAATTCGCAATGTAACGAAACAAAAAGAAAAATTCATCAGAGATACTGAGTGGAGGATTCTAAGTTCGTTTATGGCCATCACTATCGAACAACCCTTCTACTTCCATACGCAAGACGAAAATTTAAAAAAATAATTCACTCTAATTCAGCATCAAGAGATCCCCAAAATTTCAAAATTATCCATTACTTTAATCAACTAACAAAAGGATTGCATAGAAAATTATTCGCAAACACTAATATTCAACTCGGGAGAAAATAAAACATTCAAAGGACATTATTATGGGAGGATATTATTTTCGATGATATTTAAATTTGAAGAGATTGTTATTCAAAATTATTTAACGGTTTGTGATTTGGTCGGAGGTTTCCAAAAAACTTAACGTTGACTTAAATTTGAATAAAATAGTTTCAAATTATGCACCAAAAAAATTAAGGTTGGTGGGAGGATATTATTTTCGATGATATTTAAATTTGATCCATCCCTGCAATCAAATTCGTCACCATCACTGTCGAACCACCCTTTAATTTCCATCATCCAAGGACACTAAAAAGAATAAAAGTGCTTCAAAAAGTGCAGAAAATTCTACAATATTTCAGAATAAGATTTTCAAGCACCGCATGCCACGCATTACAGAATCATTCCCCACAAATTGAGATTCAACTCGAGACGTAAGGAAAGATTCGACGGGGATCCGCGACGAAGGATTCTAAGCTCGTTCGCCGCCATCGCTGTCGAACCACCCTTTCCTTTTCGCCGCGTCTCGCGCGCGCATAACTGCATATCGTAGCTACATCTCAGCCCAGGCAGAGCCTCGAGGCACGTCTTCACAATACTGCATTACGATACCACCCCATTTACACCCCCTTCCTTTTCTTTTCAAGCTCCCCCACTGTCTCGGCAGCCAGCCCCCAGCCGGGGGAATTGCTGTTGAAGGTTCGAGGCGACGCAAGATGGAAGGCGATCCTCGAAAATGAGATCGAAAAGTAGGCCCGCGACGCGGATAAAAGGAAAAGGAATGAGATTCACGCGTGACCCCACCACCCCCTTCGCCCCTCTTCCGCCTTCTGCCGCCACCTTTTTTTTTTTTTTTTTTTTTTTTTTTTTTAACAAAAGGAACGGAAAAACGGCGAAGTAACGCGACAGAGTTCCTTCCGTTGGAATGCTGTTAGAACGGGGATTTAGGTCACGTGATCCTTTCTTCCCCTTCCGCTAACCCTTCCAGTACTCGCGGGGATTGGAATCGCGATCGTTCGGACGCTTTTTCCTCGAGCAAACTGAAACTGATACGTCTTCTTTTCTTTTCACCTCCGCCCTTTGTTCATTGATTCTTAAATGTAACCGTGGAGGCGAGGAATTACTGGGGACGAGCCGGGGACCTCGACTGACGCCGTGATTTTAGAAGACGTTTGCGGGTGCGCGAGTCCACGGGATGGCTCTGGGAAACCCTTTAACCTGGAAATTTTTAGGGCAGGTTTTGTGGAAATGGGGGTGTGATCGTAGCACTTGAGAAAGGTTCGGTATCTATATTTCAGCCCTTTGGTTCACAAGTGAATTAGGACACTTTTTTTAGTAGGTACCTACTGTGGAAATTGGACTTTCGTGTAATACTTTATAAAAAATTAAGAACGGAATGTAGATTTATTGTAAGAAAATTAGGTGAAAGAATATTAATTATGATAACATAACTTAAGGGGAGAAATTTTTGTATGCATTTTTAGGAATTTTTTGCAAAGATACCAATGCGCTCAGCCGTGTGGAACTTTAAGGGTACTTTATTTAACATTATAACAAGTAAAAAAAAATTTATAACAGTAAAATTATAATAAATACAAAAGCAATAAAGCAGTAGCTGAAATAGGTTTTTTTTCGTGATGCAAAAACGGCGCCGGTTGTAGCGTCTCTGGTAGTTATGTGAAACATAACAGAATATTTTTTTTTGTTAATTTATGTGCCAATTGTAAGAATATGAACCGTAAATGGTGTAAAAAAATTGCACATTTTAAAAATGGCGGAAATTCAAGCAATTAAATGTGATTTTCGCCAAAAATTCGCGTTTTGTTTAAAAACAGTGGTTAAAATTAATAATTTGCTTAAACATTGTAGTTCATATTCTGAGGAATATTATAAACTAAAACTGTGCAAAATTTGAAGTTGATCGGTCAAATAGTTTTTGAGTTATCCCCGGCGTTAATTTTGAAAACGTGGTTTCCAGAAAAACCCGTTTAAAATGCGGTTTAGGTATATTCGCTGACTCACCAGGCTATATTATCGATAAGGAAGTGAATTTCGACCTATAGCTTTGACAATATATTTTTGAAAAATTTTAGAAGCGATTTATGGAAAAAATTTTGTTTCTATTTTTCGTTCGATTTATACGGTCTTCTCTCCTTAAAAGAAACACTACATTTCTTCCAATGGTAAACTAACGGTAACATTACGAATAATCGAGTGCCATTATTGCACTGAATTGTGATATCACTTCCTTGGAAAAAAATGAATTTAAACCATATGGCAATTGATGGGCTAATAATCGTAACTTATGCTGAATGTTAGTTTGAAGACACTACGACAAAAAAGTCAACACTTTCCATTAAACAATCATTTATTTAAATAGGTATATAAAGGAACTCATTCCTTGCTGGATTCGTCAACACTTTCTACAATCGCACTGGTTTTTAATCCGTGGGAAAATGTATGATGAATCGGAGGACACTAATAAACAGTGACGATTTTAAATTTAAATAATTCGAACACAAAAAAATAATTGAAGGGTACTTGTGGAAAACAGTGTAAGTGCCAAAAATAAAATTCTGGACTATAGTATTACCAGTGGTATGTGGAACATTTTCTGATAAAAAGAATTTTTTAAAAAGTGTTTTCTATTTACAAGGACTCTTCAATGGTAATTATCGGAATAAAGTAGAGATACCTATGATAATTTTTGCTCGCGGCTACAACAAATCAAGCGGCTCTTTGATGACACAGAGATAATTATTGCAATTTGGCGTTTGCGACGTTCGCGTGCTTACGTGCGTCCCCACAAATTCGCAAATTTCCATCGTTTGCACAAGTGACTCTCTGATCGTTTCTAGCACTGAATTAACACGTTCGATGCTGTTCACCGATAATTGATCCATTTTTTGGTAGCGTATTGGAAAAAAATGGGTGAAGAGTGATTGCACTGAATTGTGACGTTTGTAGTTTGAAGTAGGAAGGGTTCAAACATTCAGCAGTTTTGTTAATTTTAAGTAATATTGGAAACAACAGTGCAACCAAAAATCTGACCAACTTGTTTTTATAAGAGGATAACATAATTCAATGACGTTAAGAATTTAATTATTCATAAAGGTCCAGGCTCTCCCGCAATCCATTTCAAGTCATACAGATTTTCTCAGATATTGTTTCACGAAAAAGAAAAAAATCACAAGGGTAATTTAGAAAAATAGACTCAGAACCAGGGCTTGAAACCGTTATTATAAAGATTTAGGTTCTTGAAAGAGTTATGAAGAACCTTTATTCTGAATAACCGTTATAAAGAACCTAAATATCAGACTATATAAGTATAAGTTACGGTTCCTATATAGCTCTATAACTTTTATTTTTTAGGTTCTATATAAGTTCCAAACGGTTATAGAACCGATTCAATAACTTTTATTTTTTAGGTTCCATATAAGTTCCAAAGCGGTTACAGAACCGATTCTTGTAACGATTGTACAGAATTTTATAGAAAATGAAATGACAACATATTACAACTATAGACTACCGTGTATAACCAAATTGTTTAAAAATTATTATAAATAAGTAAGTAAATATATATTATGTACACATTTGTACATACGTACACAATTATTTTGTAATATGAACCACAAGCGGGCACTTGAAAAATTATAATTTACAATATCTATTCTGTATTCTCTATTCAGTAATGGTATCATTATCAATAGACTATGCAAGTCTGCTAACAAAGTTGAACCTCTGGTTGACTTTTTTTCCGGATCCCTATATACGTTCAAGAGCGCAATAGCTAACTTAGTAGACGACCTTTTACCTACGTAGTATATAAGTTATCAATAATTAATTCCAAATTATATTACTCCTGTTTGTACCAAAGGGTAGTACCCGTAAATAAATATTATTATTATTATTATTATTATTATTATTATTATTATTATTATAACAAAAAGTGCAATAAATATTTAATACCATAGATCGAAACATTTATTTGTCAAGTTCAGTTTTTCAATTAGGGGCCACCTCACCATCAGGATCATGTTTCTGACATATTAAAATAGGGTAAAACACCCAATTACTGTCAGGTTAAGGATTGATTCTGACAGTATCGCATAGTTTTTGTATTTATTGATCACAGGCATAAGTTTATCTATTTATTTATTATTATTTAATATGTTTAGTTGAAGAAAAAAATTTGTATGACTCTTAAAATCTCTATTTTTATTAATAAATTTATTGATTTAAAAAATATATGACGGGAGCTAATACTGTCACCTGTGATATGTGTTCAATCGAATTACTGACATCCCAATTATTGTCAGTTTTAAATTCTAGTTCAGCAAGGAGTAAACGAGAATAAATATAGGAATTTTGTTATTTTAATAAAAGATGTCAAAGTACATTCTGTTATAAATATTAACAATAGTACTTACAAAACGTGTACGGTTACGTTGTCAAAAATTTCGAAATTGGACAAGGTTATGTCAATACGCGCACGCACGTGAAATGGTAGGAATGACAAGTGACAATAACAGCGTAACCAACTTAAAACTTTTTACCATCTTATCAAAATTAAAGAAGAAAAAATTAATTCCTGCTTTTCCTCGCATAAATTACAATTTTAAATGTATGTTAAAATTTTTTCGTGTATGAATTCACATGGTTTAAGGCTTATTTTAAGTAAAACAGCATAGGGCGACAGTAATTGGGTAGGTGACAGTAATTGGGTCTTTTACCCTATCATTCAAATCGGGGAGCTAGACTGCTAGACCCTCATCGGTATAACAACCAAACATTTATATTAACGAACACTTCATATTACAAAAGAATTGTATACGTATGTACAAATGTGTACATAATATATATTTACTTACTTGTTTATAATAATTTTTAAACAATTTGGTTATACACAGTAGTCTATAGTTGCAATATGTTGTCATTTCATTTTCTATAAAATTCTGTACAATCGTTACAAGAATCGGTTCTGCAACCGCTTTGGAACTTATATTGAACCTAAAAAATAAAAGTTATTGAATCGGTTCTATAACCGTTTGGAACTTATATAGAACCTAAAAAATAAAAGTTATAGAGCTATATAGGAACCGTAACTTATACTTATATAGTCTGATATTTAGGTTCTTTATAACGGTTATTCAGAATAAAGGTTCTTCATAACTCTTTCAGTCAGAACCTTTATATAACAGTTTGAAACAGTTATTTTCAAACATTTTCAAGCCCTGCTCAGAACATTATTAGTTGTTACACGATGTTATATGTGAAATAAATTCCCTAATTTACACCTTAACAATTTCCTGACAGTTTGGTTTCGTGTCCATTTTGTTAATTGTATATTCAAATGAAATATAAAGATTTTCAAACACCTCCAAATATTATTAAAAATTATCATCTGAATATTCACCTTTTCTTAAAATGAGATCTTAATCACCCTGTACATATTTGAAATTATACTGGAAAATATTCAGAGAACATATCCAAATACATATGAACATTAAAAAATTATTACAAAGCAATGTTTACTTAACAAAATATTAATCCCCACAGGATTACTTTCACCTCTCCAATAATAATATGAAACAGCAACTCGTAATCCCATTTAAATTCCACCCAAATGCTTCTACTATCCATAAAGAAAGATCGCCACGACCAGCGACAAATAATTCAACATAAAAGAAACTAATTGACCCAATAATCGTAGCCTGTATTAACACGTGGGGCAACGAATTTCGAAGTAGCGCCGGTTTCCATACATTACGGTGAGTAATTGTGTATAGCCGTATCGATTTCAGTTCGGCGATACATTAAGGGCTGTCGTAATTTGCCCGTATTTAGGAACAGTGATAGTCTGTTTATCGGTTTCGCAGCTGTAACAAGGTCGTCCTAATTCACCGACGAATATTTCCGTCCCGGCTCCCCCAATACTCGTTCCCCCGTCGAGTTTCAACTTTACGACCCCCCCCCCCCCCCTCCTCCAATCGTCGAGTCGATGCACCCAGCTCGATATCTGGTCTTCGATCTTGTCCCCGTCGATCTCATTCTTTACGAGTTCGTGAGACAACTCACTGCCCTCTCCGCGCGACTGCCGCGGTTTATCGCTGGGAATTTTATTAGAACGCTGTCCAATCGCGATGCCTCTAGACTCGCGGTAACAACGCTCAACAAAAGATGCAGAACACTTGTAATTAATTTATTAATGACGTTTTAGCTTCGAGGAATCAGATGGCTCGTTTTTGCTTAACTTTAATTTGGATTAGCCACGCGATTGGTCCTAAGGTTCATTTATGATAGATAGGATGCAGCCAGGGGAAGAGATAATTGAGGGCTCGGATGCAATAAGGGGACTAGCGCTCGAAAATGGGAAAAATTATTGTCCAAACGCTATGAAATATTGGAAAATTAAATGTTGTTAAACTGTATTTTAAAAAATATAGTGTTGCAAAGCTCGTCACGACACACATGTTTTCTATTCACAGTTTGATTATCGAATCATTACTATTCGAGCTAAAAATTATAAACGAAAAATTTTTCATCGTTCAAAATCATTATTTCTTTAAACATAAATTGCGATAACTTGAGTAAATATTAAGGGATCGTTATGAGACGTGAAGCATAAAACTCAGAAAACTCATGCGAAGCCGTAAAATGTATGCACAAAACCCTTATGTTAATAAATGTAATAATATTTCATTAAAAGGTAATACTGGACATAACCCATGTTTTTCAACGTTCGCCGTTAAAAAGTATCGAGGCAATTTTGAGGTACATATAACTTGCAGCGACAAAGTATTTCCTTAATATACAAGGAAGATTTTCACCAATTTTCACACTGATTAATAAATAATTGTAGAAGATATGACGATATATATAAATCTCCCGCGCCACCAATAGTCAACAGCCGCGTGTAATGGGCTATTTAGCAGTCTTAGCATTCGCGTTGACAGTTGGCGCCGTGGGAGAATTATATATATCGTCATAACTTCTACAATTATTTATTAATCAGTGTGAAAATTGGTGAAAATCTTCCTTGTATATTAAGGAAATACTTTGTCGCTGCGAGTTATATGTACCTCAAAATTGCCTCGATTCTTTTTAACGGCGAACGTTGAAAAACATGGGTTATATCCAGTATTACATTTTAATGAAATATCATTACATTTGTTAACATAAGGGTTTTGTGCATACATTTTGCGGCTTCGCTAGAGTTTTCTGAGTTTTATGTTTCAAGTCTCATAACGATCCCCTAATATTTACCCAAGTTATCGCAATTTATGTTTAAAGAAATAATGATTTTGAACGATGAAAAATTTTTCGTTTAGAATTTTTAGCTCGAATAGTAATGATTTGATAATCAAACTGTGAATAGAAAAAATGTGTGTCCTGACGAGCTTTACAACACTATATTTTTTAAAATACAGTTTAACAACATTTAATTTTCCAATATTTCATAGCGTTTGGACAATAATTTTTCCCATTTTCGAGCGCTAGTCCCCTTATTGCATCCAAGCCCTCAATTATTACGTTCAGTCAACACAGATTTTTGCAATAGTTTTGTCGAATGTAACCCTTGCACGGAAATTGGGTGATTTTGACAGCAAATTGAGTCACGAATCCTCGTTCTCCGTTTACTGATGTATTATTTGGATTGAAACTGCTTTATACCTTTGAATAATTAATAACTACCAATAATAAATAATAATAATTTTTTATTGTTTACTTCTATCTCTTTTTCATTTTTCTTACTGTAGAAGTTTAACAAGTTCTTGAAATATTCAACAGTAGTAATTAAATAAATTGAGTTTTATTTTTGTATGCTCGTTTCTTGTAAATATATGATATTTGGTCAATTTGACTAAAATTTACTTATCCGTGTTACTTTAAAAATTCTGTACGTTTAAGGGTTAACTTAAATTGAGGACCTCGCAGCAAGAAGGGTGCAGCTCCATCTTTACCAACTTCGATTAAATAGAATAACTGTTTATAAACTTGACTTAACATTAAAGAGAACACTAATTGAAAAATATATATTTTCACGCAATAAATAGTAGTTATTGAGTTGATACGCCTTTATTTCTATTTTTCGTGAATTTTTCAAATCGTAACTCCTCCTCCAAAAAATATTGCACAAAACAGTAAATAGGTTCTAAATTTGCAACAAATCGCTCATTTAATATCGATGTAGAATTTTTTTTTTAGATGTATTACACATCATATCTCAAAAACTGTAAAAAATGGAGTTGCACCGCTCTTGCTGCAAGGTGCTAAATTTTTTAAAAAAATTTTGCAATGCAAGAGTCACTAGTCAACAGTCACACGAGAAAGGCTCGCAGTTGCAGATTGTCTTTGCTGATGAAAGTTGGCTTTCGAAATCTCGATGCAAAGGTCAATTGAGCAGAGTACCTATAGGTATACCAAGCAATAACGAGGTTTGCGGGAGGAGGAGCTGTGGGCCGTTATTGGTTACCAGACAGCCAATAGTAGTACCCCTACTTAACCTCGAATCTACTTTACGTTAAAAATTATTGTTGCTTGAAATTAAGGAGCCAATATACCTGGATCCTTCTTCTTATCACTGTAAGTGCCACTTACCACTGAACAAGTAGAAGAAGAAGATACAGGAAAATAGAACAACATTAACCAAGAGGTAAAACTCGGGTCTGAGATTCCAGAAGAGAATGTTAAAAGACTACCACATTCGACTGCTAATTAGCCTACGTGCAAAGTATTTTTTAGTAGAGAATTTTTGCCACCTTTTTCTTAATTGTTTCAAACGAAACTATTTCAATTATTCTTCCTCTCATTCGTCTCACTGTTTCTTCAAAGGTTACTCGCGCTCCGAGTTGGCGACACCTTGGACAAAGTAATTGATAAGTTATCGTTGGTCGAGCGACCTGATTGCTCGTCGAAGTTCGATTGAGAATTAATCGAGCACACCCCGAGTGGGCTTTAATCGAGGCGTGACGGTAAATCGTAAGAATCGGAGCCGATTCCCGCGATGATCGAGTTAAGCGGGTGGATCGAAGATTTCTTCAAACTTCCAGCGGCTTGAAATCTCCGGGAAAGTTTCTGTTGTTTAATGCCGAGGTTCGAGAAGTGCCCTCTGTCAAGCTTGTAAATTAAAAATTCGCTGAATTATAGGGAAACATCGATGGCTATCATCAATCCAGAGACAATTGGAACTTTTCAAGCTTTTCAGACTGTTATCATTCAAAGGCAGATATAATGCGTTGGAAACGACTTGGAGAAATTTAAATTTCTTCTATATGAAAAAAATGTGGATGAAAAATAGAACCTCGGGTGACGGGACTCGAACCCGCGATCTACGGAGTACTGGCCGGACGCGTTACCGATTCCCCCAATGTCGACTCCCCAATGTGACTCTTTTTTTAACTCTACTTAAGTAGTTACTACACCTAGAATAGGGTAGATGTCCCAATTACTGCCACTTGATTTAATATATGTAATAAAAACGTAACGGATAAAAACAAATGTACAAAAAATAGTTATTATTAAATGGAGATTCTGATTTACATTAAAATAAAAAAATATATGTACTCATATGTACCTAGGACAAGATGATTTTTGAGGTGACAGTTATAGGTACACTAGGATCGCTCGCGAGTTTTAATGAATTATTAATAAATTCTTCATATTAAATTCATAAAACTATTTTTTTTTAATGACAGAGATGTTAAATAATATTATGTTTCAAACTGAAACAATTTTTAGGTTACATAACACGCGAAATAATTACATGAAGTGCAGTTATAATCTTAAGGTGGCAGTAATTGGGACATCTACCGTAGTCGAAAAAAATCGATTTTTCCAATAAAGAATTCGCAGAAGCTACAAAAGAAAATTATCTCATTTTAATCATCTCATCAATATCTAGTCTTTATCATACCGATTTTTTTTTAAAAGCCATAGTTTGTGTTGAATCATTAAAAAGCTGAGAAGAAGAGAACATTTCTGAGAGAAATTTTATCAGTTTTTTACCCACATTCCTGCTGTCTCCTGTTTCCGTTCTAAATGCACATATTGATTTTTTGACTCGGTCAAAAAGGTCAAACCTTTCGCCTTTTACTCGCTTGCCTCGAACCTTCTACTGATATGAATACTTTTCGATTTATCACCAGAATTGGAATGAAGATTGACGCGTTTATACATTCGTTTCTCGCGGCTCTTACGAATATGGCAGCTTGCTCGTCGAATTCAGAACACTCAAGCATGGAAACGTGGTTGGACCAAACGCTCAGCCTCGAGTTCTGGAATAGTTGGGAAGCTCGAAGGATTTTTCACGCGATTCGGGGGGACGACGCCGCGGAAGTTGGCGCAGACGACACGCTGTGTGAACACGGAAAGGAAGACGGGCAGACAGCCGAGGAAGAGGCGCAGATGGAGGAACAGTTTGCTACAGACTTTACGTCCATTTTCATTTCCATCGATCTACTATATAGCAGATAGTAAGATCGACGGAAACCAGATAGTACCACGCCACCGTCGGTGCTTACAAACACCAACACAAGTAGAAATGATGAGTGGTGGGCAGTCACGTTAGATAAGTTGTAGGTAGACACTTTCTGCTACGTAGGCATTTTCATGACAACGAAGTCTCGCGTAAAAGGACGCAAGAAAGGGATAGGGTAATTCCGGGGGAGATGGCCACACCTCTTTTTAACTCTCACAAAAAAAAATTTAGAATTTGAGTGGGAACAATTACGATACGAGATACATACTTCAATAATCTGCTTTTATAGCTAGCTACAAAAGTTTAAACAAAAAATGAAGACAAAATCGTCAGAAATTTAAATTTAAAAAATCTTCGCTGTCCATCTCCCCCGGAATTGCCCTAAATTTAATTTTCCAAATTTCTTCACTTAACCCACTTTCAGAATTACTGGAATATATACACATGGCGGAGGGAACGCTTATTTTAAAGAAACACAAGAAGAAAGAAAATGTGTAAATATGTCCAGGATAAACACGTGCTAAATGCTTTTATATCTCACTTTGTAAAAATGGCGCTAGGTTAGAAAATGTTTGAAGTTATCTATGTACGCACCAATCAGGTGCCACAGAAGTGTTGCATATTCAAACGGCCTTACAAATTTGAATACCTACCGTAAACTGGGGGACATTTGCCGGTTATTGTGCCATTTTGTTATGTAATATAAAAATTGACGTTTTTACATTCGCTTTAAGTGTTAGCGCGCCGATAAATTCAGCGATTTTCAGGAATTTATTGCGACGAAAATAATTATAGTAATGGAATAAAACTTTTTTCTATTTATTAAACTACATTTCTACAGTAAATAAAAAATATAAGAGTAATAAAATTATTTCTTTTCAAATGCTTTTGAAAGCGGTCTTGATGACATGTTTAAAATTTCATGCCTCGTTCGTGAAGGCGATTTCAGCTGTTAGACTTAACCCAAAAATCCCAAAAATCCCAAAAACCCAAAAATCCAAAAATCCAAAAATCCAAACAGATTCTTGGTCATTATGACTGTCGCTGTCGCCGGGACTATAATTAGTGATTTATCTTCAAAATTAGCAAAATGGCCGGCCAAAGTGCAAGAAAAATGTTTTTCGGCTCTTTTCTATTGCTATATTCGATTTTAAAAGTAGGTTGGACTCAATGAAAATACTTGGTTGTAGTTCCTGCGAGAGACACAGGTGTGCAGAATAAGCAGTAAAATTTATAAAGCAATCGGTTCGATAGATTTTCAGATTTTATCTTCACGATGTGAAAAAATTACGTTTCGAGAAAAACGCGCTCAAAGTTTTCATCTATAGAGGCCGAGCCTCTGCGCTCCCTCTGCCTCTGTAGAGGCTAAAATAATCGGAATTTGGTCCATGAAAATTTAACAGTATATTCTTGAAGATATGTACATTCGAAAAATGTTTAAAAAAAATCGACTTATAGTATGCTATTATAAAATTGCAGATTTGGGATTGTAGTACAAGTGTACACATATATATAAAATTGATGTCCTTTTCCTTCTTTATCAATGTCACCCCAGTTACGTCATATATGTAAATAGTATTAACAGTTAAAGCTTTACTAATCTGAAGTTACTATCACACTTGAAGAGTCTTTGTAGGAAACACAGTAAGTGCCAAAATTAAAAAAAAAAAAAGGATATGATTTTTGGCATCTGCAGTGTTTTCTACAAGGACTCTTCACTTAAATTTGTTTCCATCAATGTTAAAATGCACTCTCTTTTGTATCCTTCTTTTGTTATTTTTTTTTTTTTGAAAATCAGCTAACCTCAAACGTTTAAACAACTGAATTCCTACAATCTTGATCTCCCATTCAAATTCATATTCATGTGTATACCCGCCAATGTCACTCCCTATTTCCAACGTCCCCCCAGTTTAGGGTACCTATTTTAGTAACTATGGAATAAGTTCCCCCCAACAGTGTTGCCTCAAGTCTAACAAACAGAAATCACTTTACACAGAACGCGAGCGACCAACTTCCCCATGCAATTTTAACTCAGAATGACCGTTGATCGTTCACTTTCAGCAACCTATTGATAACTTACAACATCCCCCTTCATGTACCTGAATATCCTCCCCGTCGTTCCCGCAGAGTTACATTCGTCGCAGAGTAACGTTCAATTGATTGCAGCATCATGCTTCATCCAAGCAATTAAAATGGCTGCCTCTGAAAGACGAACCACCCCGTAGTTCTGCCTGAAACGAGACGCAATTCTTCCCCCCGCACTCACCCCCTTAGAACTCTATACATATATCTCTGTTCATCCCTTTTTCCGCGGACCTCTATTTATCTCCACTGATCTCTTTTCCCGCAAACTCGAAGGATGGAAAACATCAACAAGTCGCCCGGGGGTAGCGGCAGTCGAAGGAACGCTTCTCTGGGTATCCTCATCGTCGTTCCTTGCGCGTACAGGATAATTAGCGAGGGTCCCGCATCAAGAAATGGAAAACCAGCGGAGTATCAAGTGCTTGAACTCCACCCCCGTGGATTTAGTTTAACCTCCCCGTCTGTGCTAGCTATTGGATCCGCGATTTCATTTCAATCCCCCCGCGGCATTTACGTATCTGCTCGTTTCTCCAAGCGAACCTGTCCGCGAGGCTGTATTTGATGATACATTTCAAAACTGTGCGTGATCTCGGAACCACTGATTCTCGTCATTTACACCCTAAGTGTGGATTTTTTTTGCTGTTTATATATTTCTCTTTTTTTATCCTGTGTCCGGGTAGTAAATTTTTTCAATTTTCTTACAAAATAAAAATTTGTTTATAATTTTCCATTCTCCAAAAATGATTTTGCAATTTGATAAAATAGCATTCAAACAGGCTGAACCTTCTGGATTAAAATGAAAATTCGTTTCGAATGAATAAGTCGAAGATGTGGAATAAAGTCGGCGATTATTTTAATAATTTTATCAGCAAAAGAACAATCGAATGTAATTCGCGAACGAATAGTAGCGCGTCATTCAAGGCGATCCTTAAAGAACAGTACTTTAGAACCGCATGAATAACAGAAGAGCAATATTTCTGCGCTCAAGATTGCTAGGAAAGCGTTCGCTCCGTTTTTCAAGAAGCTTATCCAGAGTGGTGCTTAAGATTTTTGTCTGAACAGCGCCGAGGGAAAGATTCAAATCGGCGTTTCCCAAGTACTGGGGAAAGAATGAAGAATATTGGCAACCTATTATAAATATTCCTTAACAAAGGGAGGGTACTTAAATGTTCCCTTTTTAGTCGAGTTTCTTAAAGAAAAAAAAAAAATGAAGAGGATTATTACTTGTTTCAGGGAACAAGGATTTAAAGTGAAAGCAGTATTGTGAATGAAGCGCACGAAGAAAACTGGAAATCTAGCTGAAAATTTTGCGTTTCCAGTTGGAAGTTTAGTTTCCCATGCTGTGAGATAATTTCAATAATTAGATGCTTAATAATTATAGCAAGAGAATAGTAGATTAGTGTATATTTCGCAAAGCAGAGAGTAGGGAAGATTCTAGTTCCTTTAAGAGGGCAGCACAAGCAGACAGAACTGCCAACCCTCCAGGGCAATTGATTCTAGATCCAACTAGTGATGGCTATTTGTGAATCACGAGTGATTCGATCACTTTCGTTCCCAATCACGGTGATTTCTCACAGCGATTTCTCACTTCTGATTGGTGGAGAGTATAACTGTCATTTGCACGCGTCACACAACCCCAATTTCTCTCGAAACATTCTCAAGTGTTTCTTCACTGTTCTTATAGAATCTCAGTTGTATATTTCGAACGAATGTAATTGTTCTTAATCTATTTAAGATATGACGAATATTTCTTCACATTAGTTAAACAATTTGTATAAATATATCGACTAGTTAATTATGGCCACTATTTTCTTATTTAATTAGCTATTTCACATTTCTGTTTCTTTCCTCCTACCAGTGGTGGGTAAAGACACGAAATTTCTATTTTATACACGACACGTGTCTTAAATGTCGTAAATGTCGTAAATGTGTCGTAAATGACGTATATCTGAAATGAAAACAACTAACCTATAATACATTTTTCGTATAGTTTATAAAGAAGTGCCAATTTATTAATAATTATAATTCTGATTAAAAAAATTAAATTAAATTAAGTTACACTGACGAAAATGGATATTGAAAGGTTAGTAAAATAAATACATGTAGAATAATAAATATAATTTGTTCAAATTAAAAATTATGTTAATAAAAAGACTATTTTTATTTTAGGGAAAGAAAGATCGATCAATTACTAGCCAATTTTATTTTTGGCTGTAATATACCTCTTAGCATAGTAGAATCAAAACATTTTAAAGCGTTAACAATAAATTGGACCATCGTCCATCAGTATAAGCATCCTACAAGAAAAACATTATCCACAACAATTTTAGATACAGAATGGAACTTGTTAATTCTATAAGGAAAGATGAACCACAAGATGGACTACTACTAATTGATGGTTGGAAAAATTCAATAGCTAATACTAAAACTGTTGTGGCCATGTTACATCTTATAGAATTCAAAATAACGCTACAGCTACGTTTAACAAAAGTCATTATCTCATATGGATTAGCTGCAAACTTTTTACATCCATTGTATAAAGGACATAGGTTCATTAACAATGCTCATAGACTAAGTAATGGGGCCAGAGAGATGCTAGGTCACATAGGAAGTTGAAAAGAGAAAACTCAACGATAAGCGGGATACTAAAAGGAGAAGTAGGAGTGGAGTGGATGCGTATGGTTTTGGAAAGGAGAAGAAAAGAAGCCCAAGATGAAAGAAGCCAAAACAAAAACACAATCTTGTGTTAACAGTCCCAGAAACACTTACACGCACAACATATGTAAGCCCATTTTGAGGCCGAAAGGCAAAAAATAAACCTATTTACTACTACATTAACAATGCTCATTATGTAAATATAACGAATGAATGTTTTAAAAGTTCATTAAGAGGTTAGCTCCCCTCAGGAGGTAGAAAATGTATCGATTCTTTGGGAATTTATTTCAGAAAGTACATGCATATTTTTATGCAATGTTTTTTTATATTCAATTGAGAGACACTTTAACAGATTATTATATTATGTTTTGGTATAAAAATATTTATTTATTACAACTGGTTTCCCGGAAGCTGTTTTTAGAAACACGTTTTGCGGTGACCAACATTATTCGGAACTGGGCTATCTGAAATCAAAAAACGAAGAAGATTTAGTTAGTACAATAGTTTATCTAGTCTTTAATCGTTCCGTTTTATAAAATATTAATCTGGGACAAAATGGCAGATGTTTTAAGTTAAATGATCGATTTTCGTAGAAAAAAACACTGATTTTTCATCAAAAACATCTGCCATTTTGTCCCAGATTAATATTTTATAAAACGGAACGATTAAAGACTAGATAAACTATTGTACTGACTAAATCTTCTTCGTTTTTTGATTTCAGATAGCCCAGTTCCGAATAATGTTGGTCACCGCAAAACGTGTTTCTAAAAACAGCTTCCGGGAAACCAGTTGTAATTGTGCAATAAATAAATATTTTTATACCAAAACGTAATATAATAATCTGTTAAAGTGTCTCTCATTTGAATATAAAAAACATTGCATAAAAATATGCATGTACTTTCTGAAATAAATTCCCAAAGAATCGATACATTTTCTACCTCCTGAGGCGAGCTAACCCCTTAAGTCAAAATGGTATAAAAGAATTAGAAGAGTTCAAACATAAAACTTCTATATTTGGAAAACTGTTTGCAAGAATTTAAATCGCCTGAAATGTTTTGGAAACTTGCGAAACCTTTTTACTCAGAATAAGTTCATTAGCTGAAAAATTGCTTAATCTACAGCGGAACATGAAAGATTATTTTCTCAATGAGCATAGGTTCGTTGTAAAACGAGAAATCGGTTAAAAGACCACAAATTGGCAAAATTAGTGGGATTGTATTATTCACTGAAACTAGACGACTTTATTAGATTTGTCTTATGATGAAGGCTGAAGGTATTTGTTTGTATTATAATAAAAAATTAAAAAATTGTAATCTTACAAAAAATAACTTTTAAAGTTAGTGTATTAAAATTGAAATTACAAAACATAGTAATACCGTTTATAACACATTTTTACATAGAATTAGAATAAAATTTGTTCAAAATGGTATACTTTTTTGGGGTTATGAACGCGGTGATTATACGTAGTTTTCGATATTATCGACGTATTCTACAGTATTCGCGTGCAACCAACAAGCGAGTCAGAAAGAACTATATTTTTCCAACACTTTAATTGTGGAAACCTTAAAATAATGAATATTTCTATTTACGACATTTGCGACAAATGACACGTATAAAATGGGCTTAAAAACGACATATTATACATACATTTGCGACACGTCATAAATGCATTTACGACGCGGCGTAAAATACGCGACCCATCACTGCCTCCTACTATTACATTTTCAAGTTTCTTATTTCTATGTTTTCCATCACCTCTGTATTTTTCTAGGGTAGGTTAACAACAGCCTATAGCTACTAGTTACTTCTTTGAAACATTTTTCATCAACCATCAGTGCAACAAAGATTATTACGATCCCTATTAATAATCCCAGTTCCGTGGGCTTGATTTGCAAAAGTCCAGGGTTCAAGCCTCCGCCAATAAACCGCGCACGAATGCGCGATGCGGTTCAGTTGCGCAAGATGTCTAGCTGCAGTCTCGATTCCGAGGCGTATAGAAAGGGACGCGGTGTAAATGTCGCGGGATCCTCGAATCGCGCGAATTCGAGGTGTGCGTAAATCTTTCCGCCAGCGGTGCATTGAAACGGGCTGTCAAGAGGCAACGACCGTTCTCCCTAGCTTCTCGAGCGTGACGCGGTGCTCTATTCGTCGCGGAATCTCCAGACGCGAAGATTCCGCCCCGCAATTTCACTTCAGGGGTATTTCCGAATGCGATTATTTTTTTTATTCTTCCCAACACCCCTATCGTAATGCGTTTTTTTAAGTCAAATTCCGCTTCTCGCGGATTGGCTCCCCTTGTCGATCATGAGTCTCTTCGCGAGGAATTAATTTGACGAATAGGCCAACGTGTTGGAAGGATAGATGCCACGTGACTGGGACTTTGGCAGGACGCTTTGCCATTTTATGTAGCTAATTGACTTTTCCCTGAGGAAATTTTTTGACACGTTTGGTATTGATCTCGGGAGGGTTGTTTGAGGAATCGCAAGGGGGCGAGATAAGCTGCAGGTAAGGGGAGCTAAGGGAGGCATACTTCCTAGTATTTTGCTTTGGATACTTGATATCACTCGTGCTAAAATGCAAGAATTTGTCCCTGCGTGTTACTGTGTTACGCTCACAGGGGTACGTCGCGACCCGGAGGAACAGTTTCAGGGTGGAATCGAACTTGAATTTTGAAGATTGATATTCGAATCTTCTAAAACATTAACCACTGAAGAGGTTAACATTTTGTTACTTGTACAGAAACTTATAGAAGCATACGATTTGGTATCAAAAAAGATGTTGGATACGAGAAGATACTCACTGTGCAGGATAAAGGGTCAGATTTACAGGTACAACAGCACTTTGCTATAGGAATGCCAAGTGTCACAGTCTAAAAAACGTCTAGGAATTGAATGGAGATCTGTACCTTTAAAAAAATCGAACAACTCAGGTATAGTAGTATAGCCACCCCTTTGTGAAACACTAGGGTGGCACTTACTTATACGTGTAGAAATTTTCTTTTGTATTTCTTTGCTGTCACACCCTAGAACTATGCCATTTGATAAGAAAATAGTCCCTGAAAAAGTTTATTGCAATCGGACAACAGGAAAGGTCGTCGACCAGACCTTGAAGTTTAGAATTCATCAATATTTTGGATTTAAAGAATTTCTCAAAAATGGTAAGCCCTATCGAAATTTTCTTCAAATAATATTAAAAGAGCATTCAATTTTCTACAATTACTGTATATATCATTTTTTCGTGGTTCCAAACATTTTTTAGGTAATAGCGTTTGAATATACGGCATGACGTATTGTTTATACGCGCGCAGTGCGGACCTTCCTATATTCAAACGCTATTATTTAAAAAATGGTTGGAAGCACGAAAAAATTATGTATACAGTAATTGTAGAAAATTGAATGCTCTCTTAATATTATTTGAAGAAAATTTCGGTAGGGCTTACCATTTTTGAGAAATTCTTCAAATTCAAAGTATTTATGAATTCTAAACTTTAAGGCCTGGGCGGCACCTTTTCCTGTTGTCCGATACCAATAATCTTTTTCAGGGACTATTTTTTTATGAAATGGAACCATATTAGGGGGTGAGAGCAAAAGAAATCACATGTTGAAAATAAGGGCCACCCTAGTGAAACACTCAACTGATGTTAACAATATCCCAGAAGGTACAAACTATCAAACTTGCTCTTCGTCGCCTATTACAGGGCTACACTTATATTTCACACTCCTACACACGTCAGGCCTTCAATCCTCATCCGCCCCTTGTGTCAGTTCGACACTTTTTCCTCACAAAAAAATGTTATGCTGTCATATGTAAAAATGTGTGACCTGCAAATCTTATGCCTGAATGTACCTACAGAAAACTTCATTCCTATTATTTTCAATAACAGAGTTTGCAAATTTGACTATTTCTCTGTTCCATTTGACACCAAGGGGTAAATTAAGTTGGGAAAATGAGGGTGGATAAGGGTCAACGTACTAATATCCAACAAATAACCAGAATATATCCCCACGTCCTTGACGCGTCAGCAAGACACTCGTGACATTTGCTCCATACTGCGTCTAGGACAACATTTGCTCCATACTGCGTCTAGGACAACATTTGCTCCATACTGCGTCTAGGACAACATGTCCTCTACCATCTTCATGTCTAACCTATCCCACGAACGATCATTCAGTGCTAAACCATGGCACCTTCTCGAAGTTGCTCAAGAAAACATAGAACCCGCAGCCGAACAGATCACCAAAATCAGAAGCAAGCAGTCTGCTACATTAGTTCCGAAGCAAGAAACCCACAAGAATTCCCAAAGCAGTGCAACATTATCGCCGAAACGGCAACCACTTGCTCCCTCACCTTCCCCGGGCGCAACGATACGGCACGAGCCCGATTCGCGAACCGAGAAGGCTCGTCTCCATCATCCCAAGACAGGTGTGCCTAACGCAATTCCCCGCCGCTCGACGAGGCGTCCCCGACGCGGCAAAGGGGGCGTAAAATGATTTTCCAAGCTCACGGAAACGTGGGGGATCGCGCGATCGAGCGGAAAGCCCGAGTTTGTTCAGGATCCTCGATCAGCAGACGCGTCCCCGTGAACGGGAGCGTCTCTCTCGACACCTGTCGATCGCGCGGGATTAAAGAGGATGCCACGGCAGACATGCCAGGATTTAAAGCGTCCTCTCCCTTCCACGGCGCACCTTCGCAAACATCTGAGTGCCGGAGGTTGAACGGCGGGGCTGGGGTCGAAAAAGAGCGGTCCACCCGGCAGGGGGCGAGTTTGCACCAAGGTTGGGGTTTTCGGCGGGGAACTCCCTCCCTGTTTGCGCAGCAAACGTTGGGAGTGATTCATCTCGGCTGGTCGAATCTAAATCTGTTCCTGATTCACTGCACCACACCCGTCCGATGGCACCGCGCCTCCTCGCGTCTATCCTCGACAGCCCTAGTTATAAGGAACGTCGCTACACCGCCGGGTCCCCGCGCGAGCTTTGTTCTTGCAGCTTGTTCTCCTGGGCATACAAAGGCAACGCGCTTGGAAGCGTTGCAGACGTTCACCCATCGAAGACGTTTAAACGACGATGCTGTTTGGGGCGAATCGATTCGCGACGAGCGTTCGCTTCGACTGGCAAGTTCACTGGGATAGTTAAAGTTTCATAGTTTGCTGGGGTTATTAGGAGAATATAAGCAATCGTCAAATAGAGTATTAAATACCCTCCTCCCTCTCCCGCTCCCGCTACTTAGTCTATAGTCAGTCAGAGTCGAGACAATTACGTCGTAAAAGCTCTGAACTTAGGGGTACTGAATAAATGGATATCCGGAGGATCCGCAGTTGCGCGGCTAATTTATACGACGGGGACACAGAAACCGATATTAACGAGAGCCTTCCACCCATGAAATATCGTCCAACTCGCGCTGGGTTCGTGCAGAAAGTTGCTACGTTTCTGGGGACCTCGTTGCATCAATACCGGCGATCCCAGGCGTCGAAATGCTCGCGCGAGACACGGGGACACGTTTTTCCGTGGGAGAATCGAGAATTATGGGGTGACGGGAAGGTGGACGAGCAGTCGACGGGAAAGATTGTCGCGGGATTTATTGGTGGAGGCAAAATCGTGATGGGTGTTGTTCTGGAGAAGGAGAAGGATCTTTATGGGTGTTTGGATCCCATCTTTATGGATCCCATTACGGGAAGAGTGAACGTTCACTGTTGCTTCAGTAAGGAAATTGAGCAGGAGTCCTAGACTGACGTCTGTTACTTTTCATTTGCCAATGAGATATTGCAATCCTAATCTGACGATCGAAATGATGTAGCTGTCCTTTTCCTCAGAAAGTATTCATACTTGGTATGTAGTCATGGCATCTATAGACGTCTGGTGTGGGATATGCGCTTGAACATAGTTTGATACCCTAAATAATAGACTGTTCTATAGGTAATCTGACAGCAATCCTAGGAACTGCTACCTTGTGATAGTTTTGAAAAGAACCTAACCACCCTTGAGTCGACTGAATTCCTCACACTCCTAAGTTTCTTATTTCCACAACCCAGTAATCCCTTCCCCAATTCCACCTCTTGGCCCTGTCAATCTTCTACACCCCAGTGCCTTCAGAATCTCTACAAACCACTATTGAAATACCTTCCTCAGTTGAAAGATAAAAAAGAAACGAAGTATAGGAGTTTCATCCTAGTTAGATTACTTTCCAAATCCTTCTTCAGACTTATCACGCCCAGCACCTCAACGAAGTACAGAAACACTGAGATAGCGACTAACCTTGGTCACAAGCCTGACCACTCGCTTGTTACCAGGCAACTAACCCACGAAAGACCCAGACACGATTCTCCCAGAACGAACAACCAAATAGGAGACATCAAGACTCACCATGGTGTCTTTGATGTGCTCGACAGGTTGCAGGAGGACCGTGGCAGCTCCGAGCGGCCGATGATGCTGCTGCTGCTGCTGATGGTGATGCTGCTGCTGCTGGTGGTGATGGTGCTGGTGGTGATGTGGATTGCAGTTGGCGAGGTTAGTGCAGGTGCAGCTACAAGCTAGGCTGCAGGCTTGCTGACCACCGAATAGATGTCCTACCAGGCCCGGGGTGATCGCTGCTGCCGCCGCGTTGTTGATGCTGTTGAGCAGTGGCGGAGGCAGGGACACCGCACCACCCGGGACGAACGGGTACGAATGAAAATACGTGGTGATGGAGGAACGTGCCTCGTCGGCGCCGATCGTATCCGCGAGCCAAGACTTGCTTGGTTGGAGGAAAAAGCCGCGGCTGCCTGTAGCGGCCAACGACTGCAGGCTCCAGAAGAACCTGGCGCGTTCCTGCGCGCTCCAGGCACGCTCCAAGGATGCCTGATGGCGAGCTTCCGTCTTGCTCGGTCGGCTCGACTCGCACGATGGCCACCACAGTTTGGCTGATTGTCGTGCGACCGTTTCCTTCCGAACCGGTGCGCCCCGCGCGCGGTGAGGTCGAACGCTCGGCCGACGAGACCGCCTGGCTCCTTCCAACGAGCCGATCTCGCTATTTTACCGCCTCCGGTTGCCCCCCGACCGAGCCCCGCGGCCGTTCGAGCGATTCTGACAGTCGTTCGGACGAGAGACGTCGCGCTGAGGGATTATTCGGTACGCGGCGACACGGAGAACTGACCTTACCTTACCAACTATCGGATACGACGTACATACATACACGCGCGCGCGTTATTTGTCGCTTTCAATCGACGATTTATACACTATCGCTATTGCCTAAGAACGTTATTACTCGTAGGTACGTGCAGTCGTGACACACAGAGAGACCGAAGACGTAAGCTTAAGTGATAGTGAGCGGGGACAAGTTTAACCTAGACGGGCGTGAACGGGACGCCGGTCCGGTACAAAGTGATGATTGTCGGTGTGTGAGCGAGCAGGGGGAGGCGCGACGGTGCGTGTTACGAGGGGGCACCGCGGGCAGATTGTGCACAGGTAGAAACAGGGGAGAGGGAGTTAGCGGCGGGCGTGCGATGCACAACACCGCGTACAAATATGTGTCAAGTGCGGGTGGGAGAAAAGGGGACGAAGACGCGCGGTGTCTTCGTGGGGTTTCGCACACAGCTCTCACTCGTACGTTAATTGAAACGTCATAGGTACGCGATATTCACTTATTTAATTGCTCCTAGAGACTCCGCCTGCTTCTGGTCGGAGCGGCGGCTTCGACGCACGCTGTCGCGAGACGCCGCGATTAAAAAGAGATACCTAGGTCGAATATAGCCTAAGAGAGCTAGGTCGAAAATGATTGTCACGAAGATTGACAGAGAACGCCCCTAGAATCGGAGCACAGGGAAGAAAAAACGGTCGGGCTACCTTCTCCTCGCTTCCTAACCGTGCCTCAGCGGGGCCTGCTCTCACCTATCTGCTCTGCTGTTCTCGCGATCGCCCAGCGCTACGTAGCCCCAATGACCGGATATGTGCCGAAGGGTGTATACATATAAACGTATGTATACAAGTGTAAATATATATAATATGTCGTATGTAAATATATATAGAAGTATATGTACATATATATCTATGTAGACATAGAGCGTGTACGCAAGTAGATTTTTCGGTACAGAGGCTGGAGATCACATGAAGACACGAAACTTGAGATTTCCCAGAGTCGCTTACTCAGAATGTGGGAGGAAAGACTTTCCGCGGACCAACCATCTCTCTCCTGTCCTCCGAATGATTAGCCCAATCCCACTACTACTGTGCTTGATTGTCTCGACGCGATTCTCTTTAATTCGAACGGTCGCTCGTGATCCACGGGCGACCTTCTTCTACGCTTAGGTTACGTTAATATCCTAGTACTTACGCGAATTCTTTGTTACGCCTAAGGGTATTAAGGGGAAGCGGGTCGAGGGCACCAGGTGCTCCTCGCGCCTCCTCGGTATTCCTTAAATGCCTACGGTGTTACGCCGCCTTTACGCGCCCGGTACCTCCGGCAGCATTACCCTCGGATGGGTCATCCGACGTCCGAACGACTGCGACCACGGCCGGTTCTCCGACGAGTCGCGGGCCCGCCGCGCAACAAAAATATAAATCTCTCGGGGTATATCGCGGATCTCGACACGGCCTCGCGTTCTACTCCCTCGGCCAGACCCTGGCCCGTCTCTCTTCTGCCACAGCCTCTTCTCGGCGGTCCTCTTTAAGATCCTCCTGCTCCAGATTCCCCGCTCGCTCTCCACTGCGTTCCCTCGTTCTCTTCGGTGTGGGGGGCAAGTTTACCGATAGATCGTCCTTCCTCGGTGTGCGCCTCTGAACCAACGACCACGACCGCGGTGACGATGACGAGGGTGACCTTGAACCCGTCGCTGCTCAGGGTGGCAAGCCTCTATCTGTCTCCCACTCTCTCTCTCTCTCTCTCTCTTGATGACAGCAGACTGGTTCTCCCACCGGTCGCGGGACAGAGACCCGCGTTCGACACACACAGACACACACACACGGTCGGAGAGAGGTGTAGGACAATGCGGCCGCGAGAATCGGCCGGAGCCGGTGCGTGCACGTGCTGCTCGCGGACGGTGAGCTGGTAGTGCTGGCTCTCCCAAGAGGATCCTATACCTCGCGCACGACCCTCTGTATCACGTGCTGTCGCGGTTCGACCGTTCGCCTATCTCTCTCTCTCTCTCTCTCTATCTCTCTCTCTCTTTCACCCCTTGCTCTGTCCGTTTCTGAGCCCGGCGAGGTGGACTCGGGGCGCGAGACGCGCGCGCGTGGCCACCGACAGGGCTGACGGTGCTAGTAAACAGAACGGCGTAGCCGGACTACGGGCGATCAGCGGCAGGTGTATGATATCGGCGGAGGAGAGGTACAGAGTGCACGAAACGGAGGCGGGGGGGGGGGGGGCGGTAAGAGGCGCGAGCGCGTGTGTGTCTGTCTGTGTGCACGTGTGGTAAGCGGTGGTGTTGGGGCGACTCTGTGCGGAGGACCAACGGGCTGGGGAACGGTGACAGATAGACGGAGGGTGAGTATGAGTGTGTGTGTGTGTGTGTTGTGTTGTGTTGTGTTGTGTTGTGTGTGTGTGTGTGTGTGTGTGTGTGGGTGTGTGTGTGTGAGGCGGTGTGTGTGTCGTGAGAGAGTAACTCGGAGGCGGGAACGATTAAAGAGCGTCCTACTCGATCGCCTAGCTTGACACAACTGAGGAGCGTCTCTCTCGCGGCGCCCGCGTAGGCCTCCACCGCCACCGTCGCCGCGGCCGGGTCGTGTCGCGGCGTATACGCGGCTTTCAAACGCTGCTCCCCGCTCCTCACACCCCGTCGCGCGGCGCGCGGCCAATGGCGAGCGGCGCGGCCGCCGACGGGCCGCGAGATCCCACGAGCCGCGTCGAGTCTGCGCTGTCACGCGCGCAACGAACCTCTATACCACGGCTACGCTCGCGGCAACCCCTCCTGCCGCGTAGCCTGCACACCCTCCGCCCGCGCTTCAAGGACCGTGTCTTTCACTAACCCTGTTTCCCATTCGGCTTCACCTCTTTTTGTCGCCTTTTAACACCAGGCAATACCGTTTGCTCTCTCCGGGGGACGGCTGGTCAGCTGGCTGGTGACTTGTTCTAATTGATTAAGGGGAATGTGGACAAGCGGCTGGATGTGGAATGCGGTGTTTATGGCACATTGTGGGGTCCCGGTGTCGAGTAGTGGGCCTGGGAGGTGGTTGACGAGTGTTAATTGTTTTCCTTAGCGCCGGAGCTGCAGTTATGGGATATAGTCCAGTGAAATTAGACGGGAATCTGCCCAATCTACGGAATAATTACCAGCAAGCTAAATTTTGGTGTGGGCCTTTTTTTGGTGGCTTGAACATTATGGCAAAAGACCCCATCGATGCCGCTAAAAATTTTACAGAGGGTTGAAAAAAGGAAGAACTGTTTTTTCACGAATATCTCGTTATCTAGCAGTTTTGCGACGAAAATAGTTATTACACAATGTATAGCCTAGGAAATTCTGTACAAAAAAGGTTCGATGAGTTTTTTTCGTAGGAGTGACCATCTTCGTGTATGTCGGGTTACCAAGTTTCAACCCCCATAGTTTTGACAAGGGAAGATCCCGAACCCGGAAATTCTAAAAATTATGAAACTAAATGTGTAGGGGAAGTCCTGCTGAGTACAACGCAATTTCGTTTGCTGCTCAAACTCACTCCAAGGGGGTGAAATTGGCCCCTGAAAATCCGTTTTTTTTTTCGATTTTGTGTTATAACTCGCGAACCGTAAGAACTGTAAGATCTATAATTTACCAAATGATAGGCCTAATTAAAAGAAGCAACTTTTTCCTGAACACTTTTTTTCTATCTCCTACAGTTCGCGAGTAATAATAGAAAATGACAAATTTTCAGGGGTCAATTGCACCCTCTTGGAGTGAATTTGGGCAGCAAACGAAATTCCGTTGTACTCAGGAGGACTTCCCCTACATATTTACAGACTTCAATAATTTTTTGAATTTCCGGCTTCGGGATCTTCCCTTGTCAAAAGTATGGGGGTTGAAACTTGGTAACCCGACATACATGAAAATGGTTACTCCTACGAAAAAACTCATCCAACCTTTTTTGTACAGAATTTCCTAGGCTATAAATTGTATAATAACTATTTTTGTCGCAAAACTGCTAGATAACGAGATATTCGCGAAAAGCAGCATTTTTTTACCTTCAACCCTCTGTAAAACTTTTGGCGGGGGTCGGATCGCTGGGGACTTTTGACATATTGTTTAAAACGACGAAATAAAGGCCCATACCAAAATTTAGCTTGCTGGGATTTATTCCGAAGACATATCCTAATTTCACTGGACTAATAAATAAATTATGCGGTTTAGTTGCACCATACTTTTGTTGCTACAATATGTGCGATCTAGTATTTTCAAGCTATCCAACTCAAGATACCGGGAGATGGCGGAGCAAGATCCACACAAGGGAATATTTCAATGAATAACACATCCAATAGTTTCGAAGAACGTTTGAATACAGATCGATTAAACTATTGGTTAAGCCTCTAAACTCTCTGACCTTTTCCCAAGACGAGTCAGAAGATATGAATAGAAGCCGAGGTAACTGTTCCATGAAGGTTTTAGATGACAACTGGTTTGGGTGCTATATCTAGTTAGATTTTTCTTTAAAAAAACATTCAAAGCACTTAATGGACCTCAAAAATGGAATTCACATAAATGCATCCTAAGTGCAGTTGCAGTTGCAGTTAAAACGATTTTGGACGTTATTATAGATGTAAACAAAAATTATTATGTATTACAAATTTATTAGCGCAACGAGTTCAACCTTTAAAAATCCCAAAAGTGTAGCTATACTCCATTCCTTCTCAATTTCTCGTCTTTAATTTGAGAATTTTCGATTATTCATTTCAGGTCCCTCGCCCCTGCTCCCTTAAAAAAAATACACCCAACTGCGCGTAATTTTCTTTCTTCGCATTACAAACTTTCGCTGTATCTTTTCCCATTGTCGTCAGCCTTGGCTTACCACGATTGTTTTTCCTCGCTCTTTAACTCCCATTCACTGCCCAAGTTTTTCTTTAATTTCCCCTTAACGCATTTTTGCTTTCTTAATGCTCGCCCAACGTTTCCCTCTTCCCTCAAGTTTCACTTGTAATTTTCTACATTAAACTTCATTTTGATCTTCCGTGCTTCCCACTATTATGGTTCTGCTGCTCTCGTCTTCGAGTTGACTCTTCCGTAACTTATTTTTCTCCTCTCATTTCGCTCTTCTCATATTGTCAGCCTCGTTATTCTTTGCGATGAGGCTGAAAAGCTGACAGTAGATTCTAAACAATTTGCGTACCGAATGTTTGATTCTCGAAACGATCATCTGTCAGAAAATTCAAAGCATTCTTAACTATTATAATTAACTTTTGAAAAACAATTCAGTTTGCAGAAAAGTGAAATTGAAAGTCGATGATCAAAAGTGGTCTCTAAAATGTGTAATTCCTTGGACAAATATGCATGGTGGTAAATACTGGACGGTTTGTAGAAATTGTGTAATAACATTTTTCAGATAAACAGTAGGGGAGACCGGGGCAAGTTGATACGTTTTTCAGTTTTCATTGTTTTTCATTTTTGTTTGAATCAATTACTTAATAACAAATATGCTAAAATATACTTTGGTTCTTCCTCTTTAATATATAGTAAGCGAAAACTTGAGAAAGTACATACAAAATGAATGAAAAAATGTTATTTGAACGAAGGCAAAGTGTATCAATTTACCCCACTGCGGGGCAAGTTGATACATCTTTAAAATATCTGTTTAATGAGTAACTAATAAATTTGAAAAATATAATTTCAATCTACATACCTTTCCAACAGTCAAAAGTTCAAAGATCAAACAGATTTTTAATCAAACATACCTAGAAAAACATTTTTATTTTCATTTTTTTTTATGTCTGGAATATCCCACTTTAACATGAGGTGTCTTCTTCTTTTTGTTACTATATCTTAATAAACTCATTGTGTCATGATTGTATATTTTTGTGCATGGCCTTAATAATATTGAGTCTTTTTCTATTTCGGCACACGCTTTTTCCAAAACATCCTACGATATTTCGCCACGATTTGTCTTTCTGATATAATTTCAAACCATTTTCCAAGAAATATAAAGAAAAAATTCAATTAAAAGCAGTCGGGGAAAATTAATATACTGAATCAACATGCCCCACAGAAACCGTATCAACTTACCCCATAGGAAGTCATTATGTATAAACATGTCCATAAAAAAATGTATAGCATATAAACATAATTACAAAACGTAATTACCTTACCTTCAAAAGACTCAATATGATGCCAAATTACTTCGGGTTATAAAATTCTTTATATCGTCTCAAGACGGATTGGAAAGTGAACACAACTATTTACTTTTTCTTTATATAAACGAAAACAGTTAAAAAACGATTGCTAACGTCAAGGTACACCCACGTACGCTGGATCGTAGGAAAGAATTTATCAACAATTTTCACATATCCCATTGAAATGAAGCTACATATATACAGTGTCGAGATAATTCGTCTGTATCAACCTGCCTCTGTATCAACTAGCCCCGGTCTCCCCTACGTAAGAACACAACGCAAACTCTCGTAGCCTTTACTGTATTTAAACCCTCCCTTTGCTTCCTAAACTTTTGTAAATCGTTTATTTTCTATCAGTACTCTGTCAATCCATTATAGCTCTGTCATTTTCTTCGCTTTAGTTTCCCTGTCTCCATTCTGAAACTTTCTCCCTTGCTCCTCTCATTTCCGTTCATTCAGGTACCTACCCTTACCCAAGTTTCCATTTTCCTTCGCATAGTACTTCAATTTCACCCTATTACGCACCAGTTTCGTGTTACTCCATTTTTACTTCAATAAAAAGCGTGCCAAATTCCTATGCAATTGAAAAGTCCTTATAGAAAACACTGTACTTAAGTGCCAAGATTCAAGAAAAATTTATCGAAAAATATCCCACGTGCCAATTGATTTCTGGCGCTTACAGTGTTTTCTACAAGGAGTCTTCAATTATCTATTAAAGTCTTCCGAATATAATAGTAAAGTGCTTATTTGTTGTTATCACTTGACAAGTGAGTGTGAATTAATTTCTTCAAAACTCGTCAAATTATCTCTAAAAACAGCTCTCTAAAAAATCCTCATATTCAGTGGCAGAATTTTAAAAAAAAAAACTAATAAAACTGATGCAGAGTCATCTATTAATATTTATTTCGTTCAACATAAAATCGTTCATCTATCGTCACTGAAATGTGCATGCATTTCCTCGAAACTTTTCGCAGTATCTCCAAGAATAGCTTTTGATTGACAAAGGCAAGGCCTTTTTCCACTAAAACAGTCTACATTTACTATTTTCCCCGACTTTCCTGGGTCCAGCTGCCTGTATCAATTTTCTAAGCGTCCACCGAAAAACTTTTCATTCATTGTACGGGAACAGCTTAAGTTTCTGATTGGACTTTCGCGGAAGTTTCGCCGATATTAATTTCGCAGCCGGAAGTTCCGCGAACGGATTTCGATTTCATAGTGTTCGCACGTAAGTAGCTCGGCGTTCTGGCTTAATTTTGGACACCCACGCGACAGACTGTTTCAGATATTACGTAGCCATTTCGTTCCAAAGACTCCTCTCTGTTTTATGTCCAATCTGTCGTCACACTGTTTAAAGATGGAAGCAGGAGAATTAAACTCTCACGAATTCGTCAGATTTCAGTTGAACGTTCCGCGTATTAATCAATAATGTCACTTGAAAGAAAGTGCAGGAGTAGTGAGAGGGAAGAGGAAACGTGGGAACATGTGAGGCATTGACAGCAAAAACGGACTAACATAATTTTTTTCGAAATTGAGTAAGAAGGCAACATGCCGAAGCCGGAAATTCAAAAAAATTCTGAAACTTTGTGAATATGTAGGGAATTTCCTCCTAATTACAACACAATTTTGTTTGCTGCCCAAATTCACTCTAAGGGGGTGTAATTGACTCCCTGAAAATCCGGGTATTTTCCGATTTTGTATTATGACTCGTGAACTGTGAAATAATTTTTTTTACCAAATGATGGATCTGATTAAAAGAAGTAACTTTTGTCTTGAAAATTTTTTTCTGTCTCCTACATTTGGCGAGTTATAACAGAAAATCGGAAAATAGCCGAATTTTCGAGTGAATTTGGACAGCAAACAAATGTTGCGTTGTGATCAGGAGGAAATCCCCTATTGTAATTCATATTACATTCACAAATTCAGTTCCGCGTATACTGGATGATTAATTTGCAATATTGATACTTGTACAGTCGCATCGGAAAGTAAGTTGACACTCTTTAAAATCGCATAACTTTTTTAAAATAGGTCCACACGACTTGAGTTTTTTTTTTAGAAGCTAGCGGAATTAGTTTTCTAGGTGACGTGGTTCGTCGTTTTGAAAAAAATGCACTTGGTCGGAATAGCAAAAAAAAAATAGTAAATATCGGTTTTTAAACTTTTTTTGTGAGCCTGTAATGAAAATTTAAAAAAACCGTGTGTAAATAGATTGAATGGCTACAATTTCATCAAAATCGGTTAACGTTGCTCTGAGCCACACACGTTTAAAGATCCAAAAACGACCTTTACTATTTTTTTTGCTATTCCGACCAAGTGCATTTTTTTTCAAAACGACGAAACACGTCACCTAGAAAACTAATTCCGCTAGCTTCTAAAAAAAAACTCAAGTCGTTTGGACCAATTTGAAAAAAGTTATGCGATTTTAAAGAGTGTCAACTTACTTTCCGATGCGACTGTATTTATAATATCTGTTCATCTTATTTCATCCCTTTCTGTTGTTTTCTTTGGTATTTGTTATTTTAATTTTAATTTTGCCTCATTTGTCCGCTCTCTATTCACGTCTTTTCATGTTATTAATAATAACTTCCGTTGTTAGCTTCGATAGATTTTACATGAATTGAAGGATAACTTGACATTTTCTCAGCTATTGTTTTTTTTTATTTTTATGTATTTATTAAATTAAAAAATCAATAGCCGAGAGAAAGTGAACCTACCCTTCAATTCATGTAAAATCTATCAAAGCTAATTATCGAAGCATAAACATCCAGTAATATTCAAAAGAATCTCTAAAAATGATATATATTTTACATACATAGGTACAAGTAGACTTGAGTCACTACTTATCACGTTGGCGTCACTGATTTACTTCTAAGAATCTTCAGCATTACAGACAAAAATGGGAATACAGCTCCTTCCTATAAAGCCTTCACATTTTCTCACAACTCGCCCTTTAAACTTTCCCTCGACCACCGTTGCACACACAATACAGGCATTGCTCGTTTGAAATCAAGTAGATATTAAAAAAAAAAAAAAAAAAAAAAAAAAACGGTTCACACTTTAAAACAACAGCCAACAACAATAGCGCCATCAGCCTGAAGGGAGCAGAGTGTTTCGAGGACATGTTTGAAGGTGAATTTACTGGTTCTCGATCTGACAGGGGGTGATAACGGGCAGGGGTTGAAACAAGAGGGAGAAAGAATCGTGATTCAAGCGCAATCACCCCGTGGCCCTCGACGCAGGAGCAAAAAACGACAGGGAGACTCGTGGACCACGAGGACCTTCGATGGGTTCTTCGGTGGCTGATTGTTCAGAAACGGTCGGCGTTGATCAGGATCGATTGCACAATGAACCGATTCACTCTCGGCGAACTCGAGGACGCTCCAACGACTGGTGCTCTCGAAAGTGGTAACCTGATTATCCAGAGAGCCGCCGATTGGATGAATGAATAATGAATCCAGAAACGCGATTTTCGCGGTAAGGGATCTTCCTGGCATGGCCGACTCGGACAGCCGACCGTCTGCTTTTCCCTTGGCGCTGCAATTTGAACGGTGCGCGCAAAAGAAATGCTGGTCATCCGGTGGAAATGGTAACTAAAGAAAATTAATGTTCACTAGTCTTCTGTGATGCAATATCGATACAGTGTTTCTTGTAACAGATGTGACGGGTGGGAATTGATAAATTTATGTAAATGATTAATTGGAGAGAATTTAAACGGATGCTTCATTCCAGTCACTGGTTTTAATTAAACGATTTTTTTATTATATTTAACTTCACGCCTCTTTCTGTTTGTTTTTTCTTTTTTTTTGCTTATTCGGTTCAAATCTTGTAACTCAATTTTAATTCACTTCCACAACTCCAATTGGCTTGAAACTTGATAAAAAGAATTGTGATTTGTTAAAAATAAAAACTATTTGTAATTTGTTAAAAATTAATTGCAACTTCTGAATGTTTAGATACAAAAATTTAAGTCGAGTTTGTTTGACGCAAATGAAAAACAATCGAAAATATAGCAAAATCTTAATTTCGTGTTTTTAATACTTTTGTAATTAAAAGGAATGAAACCTTTGCAATATTTCAATAATAATGGCATAGCTTGCAAAATAATATCAATACAATTTTTAAAAAGATAAAAAAAAACAATTCTAAGCATTCCTTTTCTAGAAGGAAGTCAAGCAGATGTACAAGTCAGCGATTACACAGGTCGTGTGGACGTTCCAAAAGTCTTTCTGCATGCAGCTTCGTGCATCGCGAACGAATTACATGATTACAGATGCCAGAATAGCTAACTACGATGGGCAAATGTAAATTCTCCACTTAATGCTCCACGAAAAAATGATACTGCCTCAGTCTCTTGACGTAGGGACTAGTATGAGTACAATTTCCTCTGTAATAATGTGGTACCAAAATAATTGCCCCCGTTGAGCTTTTCCTTGTGACACCTAATTGCTGGTGCAAAGCGATGGACACAAATTAAGCGGTCCAAAAGGAATTTTTCATTTACGATGTCTACCTTCACTCCAAAACTCCCAACCTGCATATTTTGCGTGACAAGAACGAAGCGTTGCAATTTTTTCTGTGCGGTGTCCGATGCAATTTTTATCACGACGAACTATGGACACTGACTCCATTAATTTCAAACATTTCGACAAACTAAATGCCATTTATTATACTTCGTTCTTTAATAAAAATTGCTAACTGACTCAGAGGAGATTCGTTGAAAGAACCAAGAATTTGAGATTCACTTTCGTTTACTTCCACGTCTTTCAAAGAGAAGAACGCCTATGTATGAAACGAACCGTTTTTTTTTTTTACAAAAAACTGCAAAATCTGCTAATAAACCGTGTTATGTACGAGTGGAGACCCTCGCGCAGCGTCTGCGCCGTAGCGCAGCGCAGTGGGGGAAGCGGCCCGCCCACAGCTGCAACGTGGCGCGATCTAATTGGTTGACACTTCGACAGTCATTTATCGGAAAACGGTTCGTCTAAGACACTTGGTTCTTCTTGAACATTTTATCCTATTATCCAGTAGAATGTATAGAAATAAGAAAATTTAAGATTTAACTCGAATCTCATTTGAATTCCATTTCCAAATTTAATTGATTTCATTTACAAGCAGCTTCTCCTCCAATAAAATCTCAAGCGTGTCCACCGACAAATCTTACTACCCTTTCATCCAAATTTAGATTTCCGTTCCCACCGGAGACAGAAGAGGGGATCAAAGAGTAGCTTGATAGGTATATCGTTAAATAATCACGATCATAGTGTCATCAGAAGCGACGAAGGTTGAACAAAGAGAAGAATAGGAAGTAGTCACTCAATGGAGCGAACTTGACGTCCGACGTGGTAATTCCTGGTCGGCGAAGTGGATTCGTTAATTACTGTAAAATCAAGAAGTAGGGAATGAAATAATTACTAGCGTCGCGCGGCTCTTTGCACCGGCCTCTAATTACAACGAAATACCAGACACGAGGATACCACCCCCTCTCAACGTGGGCGTCATTTTTTACAGCCCTCCCACCCTCCAGTTTCCAGAACGTTAAAACGGGAAGAGAATGAATTTTTTAGCACGGCTACTTGCACACGGACTTCTTCATTTACCCCCCTCGATGGAACTTGAAAGTTTTTTTTTTTTTAATTCCATTAGGCAACCTTGCATTACCCTCGATTATATTTGCATTGAAAACTTCGGTTGACGATAAACATTAAATTATACTTCGAAGTCAGTCAAACGCCATTTATCTACGTCCAATGTTACAGTAGCGTATTACAGTTCCTCCACTTTGAAAAGTGGATTGATTGGAACGTACGTTGTGTAAAGAAATTTTTATGACGAAAACACTTGGAGGGATTGATGATAATTATTTTCTTTAAACAAACCACTTATTGGCGCGGTATATCGAGTAGTTTCATGTGATTCTTGTGCTGATTGACATTTTAAAATATTTATTCAATCCGACGCGCAATGAAGTTTTTACAATTCGTCCCGTCGCGGGCGCGAACGCATTCCGTTTGGTACTTTATGGCGCCGGAATCAAAGCAACACCGCCAAGGGAAATTTAATTAACTTACCGATCTTTTCGCGTGTCAAAGGATATACGCAGTCAAAGAGGCCAGAATTCTTACCTGGAACAGAAATTAATATACAATTCTTAATTCCGGAAGACAGTTCGACAGAGGGCGCATGCATATAGAGGGGGGGAAGGGCGCGAGATTAGAAAATGTTATGAAAATGCAACAAACACACAGAGATATGCATACTTTTATATAAAAGTGGAAAATTTGAAAATTGGGAAAAATCAAGATTTGGGCAGAAAAATTGTTTGCTATTTTTAAATCCCGCAGTGGGAATGATAAAGGAAAGCTCGTCACATTTCCTCGTGTTTTCTAATATTTAAATTGTTTCAAGCTACAATTATTTAGACACCCTCTATAGGGTAGCTACAATTTTATTCTATCGCTCTGCCAGTCAATCTGTCAGTCTTTTAATTAAAATATACGTACTTCAAGGAGTGCACTCCTCGCTGCTCTGCCTATGTACCTTACTCCACCCACCTTGTTGGAGGAAACCAACAGGTGTTAAATAATTTTTATAATTATTATTAAGCGTCTTAATTGCATAGAATACAAAAATAGGAATAAAGGAAGAAAGAGAAAGAAAAAAATATGGCGAAGGCGAGGTTCAGTGGTAAGACTCTTTTGCAACCTAACCTTCAATATTAGTAATTTCCCTTTCCTCGCATAATTTGATTGTAAGAACTTATTTCGGACTCAACAATTTTCCAGAAAATACAGAGGCATAATAGAAATGCCAAACACCCTTAGCAACATCGACAGGGATATTGGCTACTACTTCAGCGCCATCTGGAAGGCATTGGTACCACTTTTCCGATAATTCAGTTGACCAAATAATTGACCAAGTAATTTCTAACATGAGAATGCGTTTTTTAAACAGGTAACTTCCACGGGATAAGCACTACTTATCAGTCGATGACATTGCCTATTAGTTAATTAACGTTGCAAATGGATTTCAATAGAACACAATTGCAACGAGTTTCAACGGTTCTATCGGTGAAAACTCACAAAAACGAATTCTAATTTCCAAAGAGGAGCGGATATAAATACACCAACCACCAGTGAGGTCGCCAATGCGCACGGCCAGGAGCGGATTTGGAGATTTGGCGCCCCTAGGCTCACAACCCTCTCCCGTCCTTTATATGAAATTTATTAAATATTTTAATTCAGAAGAGTTGAGACGATTTTAAAATTAATTCACTATAACAACTCACCTACTGCTAATTTGCTACATGAAAAAAGGGTGAATTGTTTTTAAAGTTGTCTCAAGCCTCTGTATTTCAGGGTAGATTCTCGTGTAACCCCTTCAAAAATTTAGTTGCGTGCGTGAACTTTTCGGTATCGATATAACCAAAAAAAAGTATTGTTTTTTCCGATGTAATCTTGAATAAATGCCTAATAACTCTGACGGTGATAAAAACTAATTTTATCCAATGTGTTAGTTTTTTTTTTAAATCCTAAATTTTTTTCGCCCAAAATTTTCCGCCCTAGTCCTACTTAGCCTATATACAAATCCACCCCTGCGTATGCGTGGTAACAATTTATACGATTATTCTTACATACATAAATTTTGATTCTGAAGCAAGAAAGAAAGGGGACCTACATTTGACATTTTTTATCCCCTCAGTGGATAGAACACGTTACAAAAAAAATTGACCCTGATTTACAAAGCTAAGCTCAATTTCATATACACAATCTTTTAACAGATTTCCACCGATCCAAGTATGTAAATGCAGAATCGCCCATGAAAGTCACTAAAAATCTTTTACCACCCTGTGGATTATTCGGCTTCCTTTTTCCGTCACTGCGACGTGACGAAGACGAATCCCGCAAAAGAAAGGGGGAAACGACGATATAGCAGAGAAAAGTCTTAACACAGTGTTAATAGCAGGTTAATAACGAGTAGGGTAGCGCTAATGCGTAACGCACATGGTCCCGCGAGCGTCTCGCGCGAGAGCGCAAACGAAATCGCGAGGCGTCGACACGATCGTTAATCCCGCCGTGCCGACGACTTAATACGTTGGGCAAACCATTTCAGTGCGCGGGGGCGGGTAGAGGGGGTTGTACTACCAATCCCTCCGCCATCCTCCCCCGCGCCTTCTGAGAATCGACCCCTAAGTCCCAGTGAAATTACTCCAGGGGTAAGCAGTATGCAGATCGCGAAATCGCGACATACGTTAAGGATTAACTCGGGTAGCTGGCGGCGCGCGGCTAAAGAGGATCCACGAGACCGGGAGATCGAAATGTCCCTAGGAATCCTACTTAACTTACTCCCCGGCATCCCTCGCACCAGTTGCTCCATAATTTCTGTGAACGCACGTTCCTCGCGGCGCCGCCGAGGATTTTGCACCCTGACAGAACATTTTGAAATGGGGTGGCTAATTGTAAAAACAGCGAGAGCGCCACCTAATACCCTGAAAATTTCTATGGCTAATTTAGGTTAGGGTGCGCGAGCCAGTAAGGGGCCCTAATACATGTAGGGGTAATTTTGGAAATTTTTTACTCCCTCCCTCTCCCAGTATAAGAATTCGTAGGATTTTATTTTCCAACCCCCTACCCCGCCGCCCTCTTTGCGTAATATTTTTTACACTGTATTTTTGCAGTTATTAAAATGCTTTTAAAGGTTTATATTTGCCGATGATAAAAAAATATTACATTAGACGCTACCTGATCCCACCCCCCTGTAGGAAAACGTAAGAAATTAGTGACTCCCTTCCCCCGAAAAAAAGAAGCCCTAGGTAATTTAGGGGTGATTCCTAATATTCTTAATTCTACAGAAGGATAGAGAGCTTCGATATTGAAAAGAACAGAAATTCGATTCTTCCGAGAAAAGTTTAAATGCAAGTGCTGCTAATTGTGGCTAAATTGAACTTCCCTCTTGCACCGCCCTTTAGGGGATTTCAATTTTGTCTGGTCGAAGGTGCGAAACGAAATGAGTAGGGTAGAAAAATTGGAGAAATTAAGAATCGGAGACTTTGAACATCTTGGGGCAGGAGGACGAAGTGACCAGGGAGAAAAAGACCGCGCGCCCAGATCCAGTATAATCGATTTTGTCCACCGCTGGTTTCGTGAATGCCAGTCATCGGGGCGGAATTGTGTAACGGCGATTTGTCCGCGCTTAGCGGCGTCGTTATCGTGGCATCGGCCGTGCATAATTCTGTTTGAACGAATCATTATTGCGGTCATCCGTAGATACGTGCCGGTAAATCCATTTACGGTCCAGCTGTCGATTGTTCCACGCGCTGAATTATGAAGGACGATCGATGCGTCGTGCCCACCGGCTGTCGTCGACGTAAAACGCGAAGAAGCAAAATCTCTGCCGCGACTTCGCGCCCCAATTAGGGACTTCGCGAGGGTTGATTGCGGGTAGGAATAGCACGTGAAGGAGGTACAGCTTTCACTAGCATTGGACGAAGATTATTCCGAGAAGTCCGTGAAGAAAGTAAAGTTATAATGAGAAATATGTAAAGAAAGTATAGTTATCGCGAGAAACACGCAAAGAAAGTGTAGTTCTTGCGATAAATAAGCAAAGATAATATATAGTTATCGCGAGAAATACGCAAAGAGAGTATAGTTGTCACGGAAAATGTGCAAAAAGAGTATATTTGTCACGGAAATGCGCAAAGAGAGTATATTTGTCACGGAAAATGCGCAAAGAAAGTATAGTTATCACGGAAAATGCGCAAAGAGAGTATAGTTATCACGGAAAATGCGCAAAGAAACTATAGTTATCACGGAAAATGCGCAAAGAAACTATAGTTATCACGGAAAATGCGCAAAGAGAGTATAGTTACCACGGAAAATGCGCAAAGAAAGTATAGTTATCACGGAAAATGCGCAAAGAAAGTATAGTTATCACGGAAAATGCGCAAAGAGAGTATAGTTATCACGGAAAATGCGCAAAGAGAGTATAGTTATCACGGAAAATGCGCAAAGAGAGTATAGTTATCACGGAAAATGCGCAAAGAGAGTATAGTTACCACGGAAAATGCGCAAAGAGAGTATAGTTATCACGGAAAATGCGCAAAGAAAGTATCATGAAAAATAAGCAAAGAAAGTGTAGTTATCATGATAAATAGGCAAAGAAGATATAGTTCTCGCGAGCAATGGGCAAAGAAGGTGTAGTTCTCGCGAGCAATAGGCACAAAGGCTATAGTTCCCGGGACAAATGCGCGAAAGTATAGTTCCCGCGAGCAGCAGGTCGAGAAGATATAGTTTTAGTGAGCGATGTACAAACACGAAATAATTATCACGGCCAATAGGTACGGAAGGTATAGCCCTGCTGAGCAAACTGGGCTGCGAAAGAAGGGAAAGGCCACAGCCCTCTTCAGTTTCGCATGTGAGACCTATAGCAAAGTCTAACCCCTTTTGAATCGTGGGTCAGGTGGAAGTTTCTTTAAGCGACAATGTAATCGATATATCTCTAAAAGAATTCTGTAAAATAGGCTATTGAAAATAGAGGTGCATCTGGATAAGTACACCGAGCAGTAATGAGGTCTCCAATGCGCATGCTCAAACAGACGCGAAGAATTGGTCCACTCCATAGCGCAAATTCTACGGGATTAGCGATACCGTAACTCGACATTCATCACTCAACCTTCCCACATTTCCACCCTACCTTTAAGCTGGGTTTACATTAGTCGAGTCCAGTGATCGAATCCGGCATCGGATTGGAACTAGAATAATGTAAGCAGTGTCTTCATTCCAGCATGTACGTACTCCAGTCGAACGGCTGGATCGAAACTCCACTTTTTCAATCCAGCGTTTACCTCCACCATCAAGAACACAACATTCCAGCGTTACTAGAATCGTCTAGACCAGCGCCGGTCAGGCTACCGTTTTCAGGGCATGGGCAGCCGCAAACGCTGCGAGCAAAGCTCGGGGCAGTGACGTCAGCTATCGTTAGAGCGGAGTGGGGAGGAATGGTTGTGGCTTGCGCGCCGCCAGCAAGTGTTTGCCCCGGGCTGTCTGACCAGTTGCCCTACGCGGCAACTCCTGAACGGCGCTGGTCTAGACCAGGGCTGGGCAACCCGCGGCCCATGGGCCGCATGCGGCCCGTTCCCGGACTTGTCTGCTCTGCTGGGCCGCAGGAGAACGACCCCCACCATACTCTTTTAACTCCTACACTACATTGTACTGGTACCTAAGGAAGGGACATGGAGTGGCGGCTAATCTGCTGATGGTGGCTGACTGTTAGTGGGGACTGTGCGGCCCGCGGCGGCGAACAAGTTGCTCAGCCCTGGTCTAGACGACTCAATCCAGTTGCAGTATACATGTGTTTCCGAAACACATGAGCCGCGTGTATGCGTGCCACTGCGGCCTACCACTTTCAACGGTTCAAAAGAGTCTGGAATAATGTAGACATCAAGCGAGTTCCAGTCAAACCACTCGCTTGATCCAGCGACTGGACTAACGTACACCCAGCTTTAGGCACGTGCGGCTGCAGACCTCGCTACACCTACGCCCGTCACCCCCAAGCGATCCATCCATAAACAATTCTAATCCCTTCCCCGACAACTGTTCACCACTTTCCACCGCCTGCTGACAAATCGCCAAGCATCTGAGCCGCTACTCTCTTTATCGCTCACGATCCAGTGCGCGGCGAATTAACATCGCCGGGCAAGGGCGTTAATTCCGTCCACCGCGATCCCATCCATCATCCTAACGAAATCGCGGGCTCGTTTTTATCGCGCTCCCATGAAACTTTCTCGGCTCGTCACGGTTTTCAGCGACGTCGACCTTCCACGGAGGGGCACACAGCGTGGAAATCGGCCATCCGAGTTTTCCGCGCGTTGCGTGACCGGGCGGCTGATAAAATCGCCTAAGAAATCGCGCGGTGAATCAGCAGCTGCCCCTGGAAGGGTGGCGACTCGAGAACACTGCGCTCGCGTGAGGACAGGGGGCGAGGGATGTTTGCTTTACCTGTTTCTTCCTTTTCCCGCGGACCATGAAAGCCTCGCATGCGAGGACATAATCTGCCTGGAGTTTGTTAAACGCTGCGTCTGGAAAGTGGACACTGTGTTTCGTACCTCCCCGCCTTTGTTTGTCCAACGGGGGCGGAATTAAGGGCGGTGCTTGCGGGGTCGTTTAAGGGGTGACGTTTGAGGAAATATTGTGCCATAAACATCGTGGATCTTAATTAATGAAAGATGATGGTATGGTAGTATTCCGGGAAAATCTTGCTATATTCTTTTGTCTGCGGCTCTATATTCCCGACGTGGTATAATTCAGTTGGGTTTTTGTTCCTTGCCCCGTGCTCCTTAGTCAGATTTCGTTATTTAGCCCCGTATGAAACAACTTGTTACAAATTTTTATTACCCACGATTTGCACTGCGTGTTTCCATAATTAGGTTCCCTTATACAAACGTGCGTATAGTGATTGGTAGAAATATGTAAAGAGATGTCAGCCAAGAAAAACGTATTTTAAACATTTTTGGGGAGGTCAGGATTTCCACTTTCGTGCGAGGAACTCTATAAAAAAATTAAAAATAAATTGAACCGACCGTTTTACATTTTAGTGCTGTTTTTTTTTTTTTAAAATCGGTTCAATTTTTTTACTTTACACTTTTTAGTTGCATTATTTCCCAAGAGTCATCTATATAACTATAGTATTTCTAGAATTCTATTAACTTCTGGAGTTTTCTGATAAAAAATGTTCGTGTTACCAATTGAGGAACATTTTAATCTTAATATGTAAAGCAGAAAGTGTTTGTGTTTGTCTGCCGCGTAGAAACTTTTGAACGGTAAACTCTGGGGTCACGAAACGTGTCCCAGCTCATTATGCCTAGGTAACCCAGATGAATGTGACTATTTTCACAAAAAATAAATAAATAATTTTTTTTTTTAAAATCAGAATCTGAATTTCGAGTTAAGCCGAGTAGGAAAGCTAGTACTCTAGATTACAGCGAAAGAATCATCTAAATCGGTCCACTCGTAACAAAGTTATGCACAGGCATACATTAAAAAAAAAAAATATA
Source organism: Andrena praecox (assembly GCA_963932275.1). Lineage (NCBI taxonomy): Eukaryota > Metazoa > Arthropoda > Insecta > Hymenoptera > Andrenidae > Andrena > Andrena praecox. The sequence continues at coordinate 37,148,744 of OZ010728.1, forward strand.
TATATACAGATCAACTTTATAACCTCCTGGTTTTGAAGTCGTTTAAAAATAAGATCCTGTATAAGACCCATGCTGCCCTCCTTCGTTAAAAAGTCCTACCTAGTATTTCGAAACAACCGAGAACGTCCTTGTTTTTCTTCACTCAATTTAAAAAATGTCGTCCATATTTCGTAACACACTAATATTATTTTAATAGATTTACCGGTAGATAATGTATTATCAACGTAGCAATCAATTAAATCTTTCAAATAGGATATTTTCACCATCTGAAAAGAGGTTAGGTTAAATACATTAGAATATTTCTAAATCTCTACGAAGCACATAGGGTTTTCTAACTTTACTTAAAAGGTAAAAGACGCGCGGAACTTCAAAAATATTTCAACATACATACCTTGAAGAATAAAAGCATGCTAGATAGAACATTTTAACTAAGGAGGCCAACGTAGTCTTTCTGTTTAGTGCTGCCACCTGCTGTCGAGCTTGCGACTTCGCTACACCTCGACCATCCAGTGTACAAAATGGTACTAGGGTGACTGTACCTAATATCGCCACTCGCTATATCTCGCAAAGTAAGCTCTAAAATTTATCGGTTATGCACTGAATTAGTACCTAAACATATGTAGGAAGACATACTGTAATTGCAGCATCATGTGATCAACAATTACAGAAAGGGAAGGATTTTAGAGAATCTTAATAGCGTAAAAATTTATTGGACTATAACAATTTTACGTCACATTCGGAGAAGGTAACTCTAATAAATCTGTGAATGCAAGAATATCTACTAGAAATACCTAATTAATGATGTACTTAAGAAATGAAATCGATTCAAATATTTTTCGTAATGAAAATAGAGTTTTTCTTTTAGCATTATGCGTGTTCTCAATACCGCCTACCGGAGAACAATGGTTTCGATGTAATGCTTGTTACAGGTGAGGTCACGAAATGTGCGGAGCAACCGAAATAAACTTTATTTGTCCAATATGTACATCGGAACGTAAAAAGTAAAATATTTTTAAACTTCTATATTATTCTAATAAAAATGAAATCAAAGATGGATAAAAAGCACATGTGAAAATAACTTTAAAAACTCATATATACATGAATTAATCAATATTTCTTGAGTAGGCGATATTAGGTACACTTTTTTCAGGACCCGATTGTTGCATGTCTTACGTTTTTTTGAGTCCTAATTAACAATTTGTAGGTTTCAACGATTCCAACATATGCTACACGAAAGATGAATAATTTCTCTTTACTTTGAAACGAACTGCATGGAAAAATATCAATTATTATTCAATTGACAGCGATTTAACTTTTGCCTGGCGATATTAGGTACAGTCACCCTACTCATTTATTCGCTAAGTTAACCCAATGGCGTTCATAGATGCTATGTATTTCAGTTTCCTCAAAACAAGAGAAATGCTGAAAAAGCATTCTGGCTGGCTGCTTTTCAGGAAAAGAGTTTATTCAAATAGAAGCTGAAAAGGCTCCTCAAAGATACCAAAACTATCATATCCACAATTTTGATCACTAAGTTCTTATCCAAAAAAAAAAAAAAAAAGATATCTAATCGAATCCAGTCCCTGAAACAACTCTGTGGGCACCCCTTCGAAAAATCAGCCAAAATGAACCCTATGGAGGACAAGGAGAGGAGATTTCCTTGAATTTCAGTTACGTCTACCAAGCAGCGGTTTGAGTTTAGACCATCCTGGGTAATTGGGCTTGATGCATGGCTCCCAGGATGCAAGCCTTCCCCTCCAAATCCCCCCACTCCTCGAGTGCCATTCGTCCTCCAGACAAAGCACCCCTCAGTCTTCCCGGGCTCGGTCTTTATTTATTTAAAGTCCGTCACCGAGTTGGCCAGCCACCGCACCCCCATGGGAATCGGTTGCTCGTGGAGCTGTGCCTGCGTGGGCGTCGAATACTCGATTGGCTGGACCGATTCCTTGTTTCTCGAACAGTCGCCGGAGGATCCCTCTGCTCCCGCGATTTCCATCGTCAACTGGACTCCCAGCAGACCGATTACACCTGCACCGAGCTCCTAGGACCATCTCCGCTCCACTATCCATGGGTCGTGGAGGTTTAAAGGTTAGAGACTCGAAAGCGAAAGTGGAACTTTTGTGTTTGGTGGTTCGGGGGATGAAAGGGCCGCGTGTTTCGGGACTTGTTTGGATGGGTACCGTTAAGGAACTAGTTTCTGATCAGTTTAGAAGCTTTCCCGCTTTAATATTTATTTTTAACCTAATGAAACATTAAACCATAGACTTTTTTTATACTAAAAGTTGAATTAATGTTTAAACTTCAAGGAAAAATTTTAAAAAGTTGAAAATAAATATATAATTTAAATACTTATAAGGTATGGAATAATAAGGTGACTAGGAACTAGTTTTTAATCATCTAAAACTAACAATACTAACTGCTTTCACAGACAACACATATATTTTTGAATTATCAATTTTTATGTTAGTAATTATTTCAAACAATTATTTATTGACATAAACTCAAAAGAACGATTTATTTCATGAACTGATAAAAAATTAGTGCCTGATCAAGAACTAGTTCCTTAACGGTATTGTTCGCTGGGGAAATTATGCGGGGGGAGGATTTCTTGCAGAGTTTGTCGGTTCTTAAAAACCGGGTTTGATATTTTTTTTTGTGATAAATTTGTAAAAAAAAAAAAATCGAAAACCGGTTTTTAAGTTTAGAAAATCGACTTCAGATAGTAGATTTAATGTGCAAAAATTACGAGTTCTAAGTGAACTATGTGAAGGACCGTTTGAAAATGGCTTTAGTTCAAATTCCGTTGTAAAAGTGTTCAGAAAAAAATAAGTTACAGATGATTAATCTGAAAAAGTTGGCCGAGAATGAGGTGTGGGTGCTTCCGCGCGAAGTGAAGGCCTCATTACTTCTTCCACTGGCTAATCTATAGCCTGATCCCTGACTTACGATTAACAGACTCGTGAGTTGTATCGATTTTGACACTGACTTAGTTTCCAAGTGAATGCTAAATTCTAGGGAAATTGATTAATCAGCGAATGCTTGCGACTGCTGCACAACTACTTTACTAATTGTCAATATTATCTCGGAAGACATCGCTGTCTCAACCGTCAGTTTGTTATTGAAGATGGGAGAAGTGAAAGCTCGTGGCGAACCACGATAAATGTGAAGAACGTGTGGATGTTATCTTTTAGCAAACACACGGCGATTATAAATTCCCTAATGGGGTCACAGACTCTGCCACCTAGTGGTGCTACCAGTAAATAATAGAGTCCCTAGGAATGTTAATAAATTGGGGTAGCAGCGATGGTCATTTCCAAAGTGAAAATTTGTGTGCAAATAAAATAGTGAACAAATAAATAATAAATAATAATAGTAAATTATTTGCATACCCCATTTAAATTCCCCTCCTAAAAGTCAAATTTATCATTAACAGACATGTTGCAACAAAATTTTAGTTCCACTGCTTTCGTTTTGCATCGTTTCGAAGTGAAATCGAAACGCTCCCTCGACAAACTGCTCAGCATCAGCTTTCTAAATAAATGATTAATAATAACACGGCGAACCAAATGGACAAAGTGGACAAAATGGCGAAAATAGACAAAATGGACGAAAGGCAAGACAGAAGTTGAAGGCGCACTCTAGAAAGAGTTACAGCCTAGTAGAGCATCCATAACAGGAAAGAAAATTCATGGCGGGCCGGTCTCGAAACGGAAATCCTTCCATTCGACAATCCTCTCGCGAGTCCCAGGGATTAGCGAGGATCGAAAACTCCGGTGATTTGTAGCCGACGGGCAAATAGATTCTCAGCATCCCCCGAACTTCGTCGCCTCGAAAGAAGGAAGAGGATTGTTTGCGCGGTTAAACTGCGAAAACTCGTTGGTGGTTTCTGCATTCGAATTGCCACACTCAGCCACGTTTCTAGTCAAAATAGATTGCAGGCTTTCGGAGGGAATTAATGCAAATGCACGTAAAACACGAAATGCCTGAATTTTTAAAATCAAAAGTTCAAATTCGTTGTTAGCAGTCAGATAAATTCACAATGGCCAATTCAATATATTTAAAAAAAGCACCCACTACACATATATTTATATTTTTTTATTTTTTATTTTTTTTTAATTTTGAAAATTTAAGATCAAATTCGTTATTAACAGTCAGCAAAACCCCTGGAAATAATTATTTAAATTATCGGACTGACAAAAGTCTGTAGATCGAATTTTCACTTCCTTGACCTCCCATATCTCAGAAGTTAATTGTCACCTCGACTTGAAAATTTTGTGCGATTGATGTCTCATCATAAGGTATCGTTTGGCGTAAAATTCAGTTCCAAAGTCGTGGCACCAAAAAGAGGCGAAAAAGGGCCTCATTTTTTGGGTCACTCTTTCCCTTACCTTATACGGGGAGGATTTGAGTATTATAAAGGAGATCGCGACTTAAAAAAAGGTCGAAAAACACTGTGTTATAGAGACACCGAGCTATAGCGACGTCCCCCGTGCGCAACAAATGATGAAAGTGGGTGGAGCTATCGCCCCTCCACTCCGGAGTCAGGCCCAAACTCCTCCCACGGGCCCCTCGTAGCTCCGCCCACAAATTTCGCTATTGCTCGGTACGTCAGCAACCAACTACCTAACTCACAGTCTCAAGACGCCGCCACACGTACACTCCCATCGAATAAACTCATATTTCCTACAAAACCTTCTCCATATTCATTTTCTCCAAAATAACAAACTGAATGCCAACAGGCTCCGCCCTCCTCGCCCGCCCATCGTCGTAAAACCCAACCCGGCGAAATTCCGCCCAGTCGGATGCAAATGTTGGAGCCGGTGTTCCATGCGAAAGGAGTCGTTAAATTCTCGAGCAGCTCTGCAACTGCCGATTTAAGAATGCATCCTCGGGATTCGCGGATTGATGAATCCTTCTTGCTCGACGATTGTGCCGGGCTTCGAATAGAGGTAACGAGGATCGTCAAGCGTCGGGCAATCTCGAGGCGGCGTGGAATGTCGGGGACGAGGGCGTTTAAGGAACTCGTAAACAGTGACCAAATAAACGGGGGCAGGTCGCGCGCGCGCGCGCGCGCTCGCACTGACTGAGATTAATGGAACCCGGGCGAAGGAGCGTCGAGGCAGTTTGCTTAATTTCCGCAAGGTTAAAGAACACGTCCAGAGCTGAGGAGGGGGCGAGAAATCGAGTGGTCGCCTCCAGGGTATCGCTCGATACCCAAGCCGGGAAAAGAATCAATTAAGGGGCAGAATGGGCCGTCGGCTTGCATGATTAACGAATCCACCGAACGTTCTGAGATCCGCCGATAGGTGGAAGCACCATTTGTAATTTTATTTAAATACTTGCTTAAAGTACCCGGCGTTGCCCGGGTAAAACTTCGATTATCACGGAGTGTCAAGGGGGTGAAATAAGGGGGAAAGGGTGGTATGTCCAGATTTCATGGTAGCCTATATTTTCCGCAGGGTTCTAGAGAGTAATTATGCAAAATTTGGTTCAGATAGGGTAAAAAAATCGGGATAAAAAGTATCCTGTATGTTATTCCTGTTCCTAGATTACGTATATTCAAAATTTCAGAAAGATCCGTTTCGTAATTCCGACGTGATTGAGTAACAAACATCCAAACATCCAAACACACTTTCACATTTATTATATTATATTATATATTATATGTATATTATATGTATATTATATTATATTATATTATATTATATTATATTATATATGAAATCGGAACAGGTCCATACGCGCATAGGTAGAATCTATATAGTGTTCTGCGCTCTGCGCGAAAGAGATGCGCGTGACGGTTGCCCGTACAGTGGTGGGGATGCGAGTCCCATCGTTAGCTGTTCTGTGAGCGCTGCGATTCACGAAAACCTTGCTTCACTAAAATCGTCATTGCTCGGCTTCTATTTGTCATAGCTTAATGTCGCATACACATAAACCTTCCTCGAGAAATGCTTTACACAACGGTGCAACCCGCATCACAATCCGTCCAGTGGTTTCGGAGGTTTAAGATTTTGAACAAACGAACAGTTACATTTTTATTTATATAGATTCTGGACTATACAGGGTGCCCCAGTAGTCGCGGTAGCTTTGTGAGAAAGTGGGTCGAATTTGCAGTATAAAGCCTTTTGGTTTTTGGAACTTCTCGAACTCTGAGTCTATTTTTATTTGAACACGTTATGAAGTAAACTATAGGTTTCCGATTTCCAAAAAGTTAATATTTAATGAAATTCACTCTAAATGAAACGTTCAATTTTCGGACGAGAATCTTGACTTTTTATGCGATAAAAAAGAAACTACGAATCGAGTAAAAAACCGCCCCGTCGTAAGTGTCATTTTTTAATCTATATTTTAATAATAATAATAATGATAATAATAATATTTATTTACGGGTAATACCCTTTGGTACAAATATGAGTAATATAATTTGGAATTAATTATTGATAACTGATTTTAAGAAACTAATTTGCTTTTTGCTTTCAGGTAAAAGCTATTTAATTGGGAGTGGATACCGCGAATCACTGCAGCGAATGACGCATTTGGAACTAGCCCCCATAACTGTATTATACGACTGATATTTTTACATACAAAAATCAGGTGGTATAGCCAAAGATGTGGCATAATTAATGAAACAATTACGGGCGCGATAATGTTAGTACTTTCTTTTAAAAAAATTCTAAAAGAACGTCAGTTTTTAGACCACTCTAGGTGTATACGTCGCACAGTGGTTTGAACAGAGGAAAAAAGTCATTTTTTGGAATTTTAAGTACGCAGAATTTTTTCAATACAATTCCATAGTAGGATAATTGAAGCACCAGAACCAACAAGAATTTTCTGTAAATACCATTAATTTGTAAGGAAATTATAATATGAAAGATGGGGAACAGAATACTTGCAAGTTTGAGTTACAAACGCACTATCTTACAAGTAAAATTTAAAGTATTTACAAATTAAAAAAAAATCGCCATTATGTAATTTGATTATGTTCATACTGAACAAATAAATTACAGTGGGACACAAGTTGAACAAAGAGGTATTTTTAATAATAGAATCGAAGTTTACTTACAATTAGACATAACTTTTTTGCGACAACTAGCGTCAAGGTAAGACTTAATACTAGTGGTGCATTATATCTTTGAGTACAAAACCAAACAGGTTTCATCTGCGTAATCTTGCGGCTTTGGTGTCGGGAGAATTTTTTCTATAACTTTTATCAGTATTTGGAGTATCTTGTTTTCATTTTTCATAATATTGAAAAATGTTTTAGATAAAAGTTGAATGGTTCCTAGGAGGCCATAATATAATGTAATTATTATTTTTATATGTGGACGCATAGAGGTCGCAGAGAAGTCATTACTGAATCATACCATTTCAAGGATTTTAAAAAATAAAACCGAAGAATTTGAAAATATAGGTAGTGACGCAATGACTCTTGTTTCTAAATGGGGGTGTGACGGTTCATCTGGACACAGTGAATATAAGCAGGGTTTTGATGAAGAAAACGTCACAGATGCAAATATGTTTCTCACATCTCTGGTTCCTCTTCAGTTACATGAGAAAGAACATGATTCTCTGGTGCTGTGGAAGAATGCAAGACCTTCCTCTACTAGATTTTGTAGACCTGTTAAATTTCAATTTGCTTCAGAAACACCTCTCAAAACACCGTTAACGCAGATTATTGTTTCACTTTGGATTAGCCATTTTGTTTTTAGTAATTTTGACTTCAGATTTGTAAACAGCGACCTCAAAAACCCCGGGATACCAAGTTTGGTATAAATTGAAGGTTTCACATTGATGTTATCATATTTTTTCCTTGATATGTGGATTTCGGACCACTGTGCGTCGCCCCTTAAGGGGTCTCCCTAGTGTGACGGTTTAAAAAATCGATTTTTTGTTTTTTGCGTTTTCTGAATTTACAAGAATTATATGAAGAAGAGGAAGGTGTTCTCTATGGGCCAGGCATTGGAGACTAATTGTAAGTATGATTTATTATTTGATAAATGGTTTTTTGAATATTTAAACACATTTTCCTCGAAACGACTTTTTTCGCGCGGCGATCACGATATCTCAAAAACTACTCAATGAAACGACTTAAAACTTAACATATATAATCACTGCGTGTTCTGTTAGAACCTGAATGAAGTCATTATATGCAAAATTCGAATTTCGCAGCTCAAAAAACTGATCACTGTTTTGCCGCGAAATGAAAGCTTTTCTTTAAAGTGCTGCCATTTTTGTATTTTGTGATTTTCTATTTCCGTTCTAGTTCAAACCCTAGCTACGTTCATATAGATTAAGAAAATAACTGTGTTTTTTGTTTCAGATGACCATGACAGCCGGGATCATGATCGCCATTTATTTGCGAGCTCCTCATTGTAATCCTTCAAACATAAAATATAATTATCACTAATGCTTCAAAAAATTTAAGTACATTGCCCAAATGTAACTGAATAAATACTCCAAAGTTTGAAACTGCAATATCAAGTACATTTCCTTCAAAAAAAATTCCCAAATGTTGCCCTATTTTCCAGGCGTCACACTAGGGAGACCCCTTAAGGGGTTAGCTCCCCTCAGGAGGTAGAAAATGTATCGATTCTTTGGGAATTTATTTCAGAAAGTACATGCATATTTTTATGCAATGTTTTTTTATATTCAAATGAGAGACACTTTAACAGATTATTATATTATGTTTTGGTATAAAAATATTTATTTATTACAACTGGTTTCCCGGAAGCTGTTTTTAGAAACACGTTTTGCGGTGACCAACATTATTCGGAACTGGGCTATCTGAAATCAAAAAACGAAGAAGATTTAGTTAGTACAATAGTTTATCTAGTCTTTAATCGTTCCGTTTTATAAAATATTAATCTGGGACAAAATGGCAGATGTTTTTGATGAAAAATCAGTGTTTTTTTCTACGAAAATCGATCATTTAACTTAAAACATCTGCCATTTTGTCCCAGATTAATATTTTATAAAACGGAACGATTAAAGACTAGATAAACTATTGTACTAACTAAATCTTCTTCGTTTTTTGATTTCAGATAGCCCAGTTCCGAATAATGTTGGTCACCGCAAAACGTGTTTCTAAAAACAGCTTCCGGGAAACCAGTTGTAATTGTGCAATAAATAAATATTTTTATACCAAAACGTAATATAATAATCTGTTAAAGTGTCTCTCATTTGAATATAAAAACCATTGCATAAAAATATGCATGTACTTTCTGAAATAAATTCCCAAAGAATCGATACATTTTCTACCTCCTGAGGCGAGCTAACCCCTTAAGTAAATGGGGATCGCCAGTCCTGCCGGGCGAGCTATTCCACGTCAAAACGGATCGGTGAAAAATTTAGTTTCACCGATTCTCTTCAAAATTACAGCATTTGTCGACAACCTTGCAAAAACAAAGCATACTGAATTTTAAAGGCCTATGTCAAATAGTTTTCGAAATATTTAATGTTAAAGTTTTAAAAATTGAAACATAATCGGCTGACGCGTCATCAGTTAAACCGTAATGTCTCGGTCATTTTTAAAGATAATGCCTCCGTCTTGGGCTCATTTTAAAGCTGAAGGAATGCTTTCTCAACCCGTATATAGAATATTTTGTTTATCGTTAATAAACTTAACAGTAATCGATGTCAAAGTTTCAAATCGCGATTTGACGTCGTTCCCACCCACGATCCGGCTTGAAAAAAAATACCATTCGATTCGTTGAGCCTTCAGCTAATAAATGCGTCTTTTAAAAAAGGGGAGAGATTTCGGGAACAGTAAAAAAAAAAAAAAACTTACGACAGTGCACATCGCTTGGAACTGCACGGATCCCGTGGTCAGTCCGCACGCACGCGTTTTCAAAACAATCGCCTAGCGTAGGAAAGTATTTATGTACGATGCAATAAAACAAACTTTTCGTTCAGTGTTTTCAGCATTCTCGAGAAAAATAATAGGAATATCTGCTCACTATTGCTAATCTTTTATATGGTGAGCAGATATCCCTATTATTTTTCTCGAGAATGCTGAAAACACTGAACGAAAAGTTTGTTTTATTGCATCGTACATAAATACTTTCCTACGCTAGGCGATTGTTTTGAAAACGCGTGCGTGCGGCAGAGTTGGGCATTATTCGGTTAAATTTTTATTCGAATACGGATACGTATAAATCCCAAGATTTATTCGCGAGTAACGAATGACGGTTTTATTCGACGAAAAATTATTCGTTATTCGCGAATAAATCTGTACCGTTATTCTAGCCAGATTCATTCGGATAAGAATTTATTCGTTATTCGACCTGAATGAACGACGAATATGTGATACCCGGCATCTATCGATGGAAGTCTGTCTGTACTGTGTCCAACATACGTTTGGACGTGTGTGTCTGGAAGTGTGCGTATACGTCTGAACGAGCCGAGGAAATATGCATATGTGAATATTCGCATGACTATTTGTATGTATTTAAAAACGTTCAATGAACGCTTATATTTCGAAGAGATTGATTTTTCATTAGTTTAAATCAGGGACTTAATACCGGTATAATGCTCATACCGGTATTTCGCCAATACAGTTATACCGAAACCGATATCATACCGAAAAAGATAAATACCGAAACCGATATCATACCGAAAAAGATAAATACCGAAACCGATATCATACCGAAAAAGATAAATACCGAAAACAATCGGTTTTCGGAATTACCGGTAACCGAAATAAATACCGGTATTTTTTCGGTATTCTTCTCGGTGAACACCGAAACCTACCATGTTACTGAAAAGAATACCGAAAAAATACCGGTATTTATTTCGGTTACCGGTAACCTTTTGTTTTCGGTATTTATCTATTTCGGTATGATATCGGTTTCGGTATAGCGAAATACCGGTATGAGCGTTATACCGGTATTGAGTCTCAGACGAAGATACAACCGAAAAATACCGGTATAATACCGGTATTTTACGTACCGGTAGGAGTCCCTGGTTTAAATGGATTGCCGTGAGCAAATTTTATTTAAAATAAATCAAAACGCCACTCTATATAGTACCGCGGTCTTAAATCTTCCTGCAAAGTGCGACCTATGACAAGAGTTACTTAACCTAAAACATTAGGTTTCATGGGTGTCAGTCAGTGGTGTCATGATACATCGCCGAAATCACGTGATCATTTTATTCGTCCGTTGACTCGAATAAATTATTATTCGAATAAGAAATTATTCGAATAAATTTTCAGTCGAATAAAAAATTATTCGTTATTGTCGAATAATGTCATTTTATTCGAATTTTTTATTCGAAGATTATTCGAATAAAAATTTATTCGCACAAATTTATTCGAATCCGTATTCGAATAAAAATTTAGCCGAATAATGCCCAACTCTGGCGTGCGGACTGACCACGGGATCCGTGCAGTTCCAAGCGATGTGCACTGTCGTAAGTTTTATTTTTTTTTTTACTGTTCCCGAAATCTCTCCACTTTTTTGAAAAACGCATTTATTAGCTGAAGGCTCAACGAATCGAATGGTATTTTTTTTCAAGCCGGATCGTGGGTGGGAACGACGTCAAATCGCGATTTGAAACTTTGACATCGATTACTGTTAAGCTTATTAACAATAAACAAAATATTCTATATACGGGTTGAGAAAGCATCCCTTCAGCTTTAAAATGAGCCCAAGACGGAGGCATTATCTTTAAAAATGACCGAGATATTACAGTTTAACTGATGACGCGTCAGCCGATTATGTTTCAATTTTTAAAACTTTAACATTAAATGTTTCGAAAACTATTTGACATAGGCCTTTAAAATTCAGTATTCTTTGTTTTTGCAAGGTTGTCGACAAATGCTGTAATTTTGAAGAGAATCGGTGAAACGAAATTTTTCACCTATCCGTTTTGACGTGGAATAGCTCGGGCGTGAAATACGCGGAAAACAAATTCTCCGGGCTCCTTGAGCGTTCCACCAGGTGAAGACAGTCGCCAGCACAGCTCTGTCAACATTCTAGGGGCCGCCAGCCGAGAATCTATCGGGGTTACGATATTAAATACACCGAATTCCCCGTCTCCGTGATTTAGCGTCGCGGCGCATTCTTCTTTTGCTCCCAGAAAATATCACTCAACGGAGGAACGCGCAGAATTCGCAACTGGCAATGAAGTCCCTTCGACCCACAGCCCCGAGACACGGCCCATTGATGTTGGCAAGGGGGTGTAACAACGGCGCCGCGAGGCTGGCTGGATTTTTAATCGATTTTCACGGAAATATTACGACCTCACCTTCCTCTGAGAAGCGTACGAGATACGTGACGCACGCGTGGCTCGAATGTTTTCACCGCGATCCGCGAAGACCCGTCGCCCAATGTCGAGGCGGAACAGCCTACCTTTTTCCGTGGAGGGGCCGAGGGCGAGGGGGAAATTGACAGAGGAAGAGATTCGCTCTTGATCGAAGCCTAAAGCCGATAAACCAGAAGCCGATTAAATTTATGGGGCGAAAGAGCCTCGAGAAGCCACCCCCTTTGTCGCTTCTTGTGAATTTCGTATCAGGGTAGGAAAGTAGTATACGGGGTGTCGGAGGATTCGGGACTTGGGCGAATTGATAGCACTCGATAGACTGAGGAACACTGACAGAAAGACTGACACCTAGGATTTGGAAATTAACTCCCTTTTTGGAAACTATTGTGAGTTGCCTCTATCTTCAGCAACGGAGATGATGTTATAATAACGTATAGATTGAACAACTGTATTTAATTAACGTTGCAGCTGATAATTCTTAATGTGCCATAATTTTCAAATATTACAAAAAGTACTAAGTTTTTAGGTCTGTGGAGTTGGCACCCCCAAGTGCAAATTTTTATAGAGTAGAAACTTTCTCCACGACTTGTCGACATTTGTCCAACAGAAAATTTTTCGTTTGTCTACCCTCCAAAAAAAATTATGAACAAAATAAAAAATTTGTCATCAGCATCCGCATGAAAATTTTTATTGATTTTTAAGTGGGATATGATTGTCCACCTAGTAGAATCGATATATTAATAAAGTACAAAAAAAAACAAATGAAAAATTCTGTTGAAAAAATGTGGACAAATCGTGAACAAACAAAAACTTTTCTATTTTATAAAAATATGCACCTGGGTGTGCCAATTTCAGAGACCTTATTTTTTGCTGTTACTAGTACGAATTGTAGTTGGAATGTAGACTCGGAATTTTTGAAGGAATACCTAGGGAATTTTGTGTCGTATAATTACAACACCTGCTCTCGATAAAATACACATGCTCATACACACTACATACAACAAACGAAAGAAACTAGAATATTTTCAACGCTGAAATGAAAAACCGTTTTTGATTGGCATTGCCAATTTTCGAATCACATTTCTCTAAGTGTCTTTTACTCGGGAGAAGTCGCATTCCAAAGGACTTTGGTTACCAGCCGCCTGAGAGTAATGCTTCGATACTAGATTGTCTGCTAAACCCCTAATCTAGTCACTACATCTCAACAGTATTGACGCTGTTGAGTAAAGGGCGTTGGCAGACAGGTCCATATTGCCATCCTCTACTTGAGAATGCGCATTAAAGATGTCACTATTGCTTGGTACAGTAAATTCCCGTTAGAGGCTCCACGCTCGGGGCGAGCTTACAACGCATACCGTTGACTATTCCGAGCCGCCGATGAGAGTGTTGTACGGTGAGAGAACCCGTGACGAAAGTCCCCTCTCGCTCACTTCCGACCGAAAGATTCCGAGGAATTATGGGAATAGCGACCGAGCATACAACGCATAGTCGACATGAGCTTATAACGAGAATTTACTGTATATCTATTCTTCTACAAATTTCGACATTTAAACCCACATTTTATACAGAAAAGTGGGAAAAAATTTATAATTTCTTTTAATATGGACACATACCACATGTTTATATTTCATATTATGTATATATCTTATTATGTGTTCTTCTCTTTTTCCATGATGCGAGACGACTCCATATATTGTTTTCCTCTTCCTTTATATAGATTAATTATTTTAGGCTGCCTCTTACTTACTTAGTTATGTGCTTCGTTGTAACTAACTAAAGGGTACTCCCCCTTAAATAAATAAATAATATTCTACAGTTTATTTACACTATTTCGTTAGTGCACTGAATACTATCTGCCTCGTAATTCTGCAACCCCTTTACCAACCCTCTGTACGCTCTTCTGCAATTAAAAATTGAAAGAGATTAAATTATTCTTGCCCAAGGGAGTTGAATGCAAACGCTCGTAGAAAATTGAAAAGGACACGGCAAAACAAACCTTGGACGGTTAAATATAACGAAAAGCAACGGGCCCAGAGGGTCGGAAATTGAAAAATGATTAAACGGGGCGTGTTATTAAAAGGTCCATCATTTTTTGCAGTTTCCCTTGGGGAATAATGACGAGCATGCTCGGGTGCGATTACAAAATTTGTATTAAACTCCGCATTGAGTCTTAATTCAATTTCCTCTTTTCCGCAATCCTAGCTGTTTTAAAGCGTACCCAAATTATTATATACCTGTACGTGCGCGCGTTGTTACACAGTTTTTGCGAAGCTTAAAAAAAATTCAGGGACCAGTATCTACACCCGCGTTGAAAATAAAACCGCCCCGAGACATCTTTCGACCGTCCAGAAAAACCGCTGGCGAAACCAAATTAATCCGCGGCGAGCGCAACCGTTAAGTAAACTTTGTCGGCGATGCCGCTATCAACCCGACACCGAAAATTTGATCGCTGCGCGTCCGCGGCTCGATAAAACGATACGTTGTGCTCGTGACGTCCGTTGGCGGACGTTTAATTGACTTTTCAATTGGAGTAATTTATTTTCCAATTCGGATTAGTGTTTAAAGGGTTTCATGGACAACTGTTACTCCGGGGTTTTTACTGGCCATGAATTTAGTACACTTCGGTGGTGGGTTAGTTTTGAAAAATTGTCGGTGGTGGGTTAACTCTGAAAAATTTTCGGTGGCTCAGCTTTAAAAAAATATTCGGCAGGGGATCAGCTCTGAAAAATTAAATTATCAAGGGTAGGTTGGTTGATTGTGAAAAATTTTCGGTGGCTCTAAAAAAAATATTCAGCAGGGGATCAGTTCTGAAATTTTCAATTTTCGAGGGTGGGTTAGATCTGAAAATGAAATTTTCGGTGGTGGGTTATTTCTGAAAAACTAAATTTCCGGTGGTGAGTTACTTCTGAAACACTAAATTATCGATGGCGAGTTAGTTCTGAAAAATTAAAGTTTCAGTGGTGGGTTAGTTTTGAAAAATTAAATATTCGGTGGTGGGTTATTTTTGGGTAACCCAAAATACTAACCCTGGTGGGTTAGTTCTGAAAAACTAAATTTCCGGTGGTGGGTTATTTCTGAAACACTAAATTTTCGGTGGTGGGTTAGATCTGAAAAATTAAATTTTCGGTGATGGGGTAGTTCTGAAAAACAAATTTGGCGGTGGGCCAGCTCTGAATAATTAAATTTTCGGTGGTGGGTTAGTACTGAAAAAAATTTAAATGGTTCCGAAAAAAATTTTAACGGTGGATTACTGAAAAATTGTTAAAATTTTGCCTTTTTTTCATCCGTTACTGGTGACGTAAACCAAAAGCGGATAATTCTTTAAGAAAAAATAATTTGGAAATGTACAATAATAATTCTTAGTTTTGGGTTTCAGGCATAATGTATGGTTCCCTTTAAAACAAAAGAACAGGTGATCTTAAATTCTTGTAAAAAAAAAATGTTTTCCTTAGCGATCCATTGACAACTCGACCAATCGGAAAATAAGGTGATAAATAGTTATTAAACTGTTTATTTCGCTTCCCTTGGACGTGAGAGGGCACAAGCAGCGTGCACAGGCGCACAGTGTTTGTGTCCCGTGACCGCAAAACGAACGCAAGGGTGGAAGAGTGTCCAGAGAAGGGGAGGGGAGGGTCTATATCGTTCAATCGCGCCCTTAATTAGCGCAGTCAATTAAGCACGCGCGGCAAGCCCGCGCGGCAAGCCCGCGCGACAGACTGCGCACCACGAGTTTTTGCGTTTAAACTGCATTAGACGATCGAATTGCCGGCAATTGTACCGGCCGCCCTACGAATTGTTTGTCGGCGGGAGAATTAAATTAGCAGAAGGGTAGACAACCTGAGCTAAAAAGACAAAAATGTTTTTTTTACTCCAATATTCTTGGAGGTTACAATTTGTTGTTTGATAAAAGAATGAAAAAGTTGGGCAGAAGCTTCTGTTTCATCCTGACGCGTGTATTAGAGTGCAGATTCGAGAGTTTATTGTGTAATATTGTCTGTTTACTAGTTATTTATGGTGAAACTGATTGGTTAACGATTGCTCGCCCAAAAATGCGTGGAAAGTTGAGTTTATCATACTTTTTTTTTTTATGAAGAATATACCGGAAGGAATGAAATTTAGGACTTTTCACCTTAAGTATTCGCCATTTTGCCAATTTTCAACACAAATTATTTATTTCAGTACGGACGATAACGATAAACGTACTAATTAAGAATCTTCTTGATATTTTTGTTGTAGACACACGATTTTTAAAAACTTAATAAACAATTAATTAAAACGGTTAAAAAAATTCTCACGCATGATGAAAAAGTAACTAAATGAACTACAAAAAGAATCATAACATTGAACATAAATATCACTTTTAAAAAAATGGTAAAAATGGTCAAATCTTGCAACTCCCACAGGAGAGTGCCGTCCTTAACAAAAAAAAAAACAAGCACGAAAGAAAGCAAAGATTAGAATCAAGGTTAATTTAACCTAAATACTGTAACGTACCCGTAGACATTTATTTTCAATAGTCCAAAAAAATATTACACTTCATTTTCCTGATAATAAAAGTCGCTTAAAGTTTCAAAAATATGAGAACCAACTTATTTTTAATGCAATTACAAAAGGAATAGAGGAACCCGAAAAGAAGGATCATAGAGAGAGATACAAAATGTTTTTCGCGCTTCGACAATCGGGGGCATAAAAATGGCCAACTCGCGAGGCGTCTAAATGTTGCGGGTAAACAAATATCCAGGGGCAAATGGCAGCGCCGTTTTCCAAGTGCGAGTCGAGGATCTTTCAGAATTTACCAGAACTCACCATTATCAGAAATGCGAATTCGAGGGGGCTTTGCACGATATGGCGGAAGATAGCGACGCGGCGATGCAACGAGGCAATACACGGTCTTCTTCCCCTGGATCCAGCACACGTGGCGCACTAAAATCGTACGAGGGATCCATTTTCCATTTGCCACTCCCAGGACACCGCGATTTCACCATTTTCCAAGATCGTACCAGTAATGTCTATTGAACGACACCGTATCGAGCCTCGGTGGTAGTCCTCTTATTATCGTTTAACAGATATACGATCGCAGGGGACAGAAGTGCTTTTCTATCGGAAACCCTCGCTTCTATTTAATTATTTATTCGCTTGGTAAACAGGGTAAAGTCTCTTTAGTGTACGGAGGCATTGGCAAAAATGGTATTAATAATAAATGTCACAGCTTGATAAATATGCATAGATATGTAGGTGCATTTGAAATCACATGTTCAAATGAATTCATTTATGAGAGAGAATGTTGGATACTAAATTTTTAATGTAGATAAAAAATTTTAACACTATGAAGTCGTGGGGATATACAGGGTGTCTTAAAATTGTGGGAATTCCTGGAACGTGCAAAATCCTGATGCAAGGCGACAATGAAAAGTTCTTTACCGTTTTGGGATCTGAGGCTTCGTTCTCGAGATATTAGCAGTTGAATATTAGCGGTCCAAGTTCCGGCGCGCGCAGTTTAAAGCCGAGTCAGCTGAGCGGGCGGCGGCGCGCTCCGTGCTCAGCTGTTGCCCCGGAAATTGGACCGCTAATATTCAACTGTTAATATCTCGAGAACGAAGCCTCGGATCCCAAAACGGTAAAGGACTTTTCGATGTCTTTTTGTACCAGGAAATTTGGGATTTTTTTTCAGAATCCAGCGATTCGATTGATCTGAAATTTGGACCATGTTTTTATGCATTTTTGAACAAGTTTAATCTTTTTTATTAATTTTTAAGAATAAAGTTTGATGAACAGAATACAGATAAGTTATATACGTCTTTTGGTACATAAGAAACTGGCGGAAAATTGGATAGGAAAAATTAAACGTTTAGAACTTTCAGTTTGAACACTCACCACGCTACTCAATAGATTTTTTGTTTTATTCTGGTTCACCAAACTGAAGCTACATGTGTATAAAGTAAAACACCGTTTCATATTTCTGTTTCAGATTACCTTGAAGATAAATATTAGGCACACCAGCCGCCAAAGAATTTTGTGCGGTGTATTGGTGGGTCATACATAACTCCCATATTTATTAAATATTAATAATAAAAATTCAACTTCTTCAAAGATGCATAAAAACATGGCCCAACTTTCAGATGAATCGAATCGCTAGTTTCTTAAAAAAAAAATCCCAAATTCTGCTATATTTTTAACCCAAAAAATAGGATTCCCCTTAACAGTTGAATATTAGCGGTCGTTTTTCATTTCTTATCACTAAGAGATTCCCTCTTTTCACTCTTTCAGACGACTCAAAAAAAATTCTCAGTTGCTCAATCCAGACATTAGTTAACTCAAAAAATTCTTACTACCCCTAGACCTGATTAATTTTCGTTTTAATTGAATAAAAAAAAATGTCCAAAAAGTCATCGAAGGAAAGTTAATAAATTCACACTAAAAGATCGATGACCCGATATTCACAAAAAGAAACTCAGTACATGGGGAAGCGACGAGGAGCTGAATTGCAAAAAGAGATCTCACGAAGCACAGTCACGAATGAAAATATAGAAATTCACGAAATAGGGGAACGCGGTGCACGAAAAGCGTTGAAAATTAAAAATGTGGAAAATGAATTTGTGGTTTGGGGAACGAACGTTTTCATATGTGGCCTTGTGGTAGTGTGACGCAATTTTTGGTTTGCCCCTTCGTTAATAAAACGTGGCCAATTTTTTCCAGAGGAGAAACAAACGCATTTCAGACATTTCCTTAAAAAAATATTTAAAATTCTATACCTGCTTTCGAAAAAATATTAAATAAAACAGAGCTGTAGTCTCTGATTTAAAATACAATTACATTATTATTCAATAGTGCGTTCTCAATATAAAATTCCGCAATAATTGCTGAAATTTCATGCTATTTTTTAGGATCATGTCGGGATTGTATTGCAAAGGATCACGGCGTTTCGGAATATCTACTCCCCGCCGACATTTTCCAAGGACTAGGATGCTCGGGGAGTGCGTGACATCTCCATTGTCTGGCAGCTCCTAGGACCTGTTTGCCGTCACTTGTCTTCGATATGCTCGAGACAATCGCTAAACAAAAAGGGTCGATACCTCACGTCCCATGGTTCAATCGCGAGTGGATAAAATGGTAAATTCGTTTGCAGGTTTGCGTTCAATACTGCTTAACTGTCCGATTGTTTTTTAACTATAAGGTGTTTCACTCATTTGCTTTTTTTATTATTCATATTTTTTGGCAGACGGAAGAATCAAACTGGCCGCAGAAAAATGTCACCCCCCGATGATGAAAGTTTGAAACGATAAAATATATTTCGCTTTGTTTCGCGGGCCAATTTATCCCGCGGTTTTTATATGCCACGTGACTTTGTATTATGTTGTTGGAGAATTTTTATTTATACGGCTGGAAACAGCGAGGCGCGTTAATGGAAGTGTGAATAATGAATTGGCACCGTGATTTAATGTTTCGCTTCTGTGTCAATATGATTGCTATGTTTTGTAATATTCTTTCCCCTGTCGATTCGAATTCAATAAAGTTTATTCGGGGTAAAATGTACGGATTATATTAGTCTACGTTTTGTAATATTCCAACATCTTGCAATGTGCATACTTACTGGTTAGTAATTCTTTAAACAGCTTGTGGTAGTTCGTCGATTTGTATTTTTGAATTTGAATCTTTATTTGGATAATTATTTACTCGTTGTGTAAATCGTGTGAACACACTTTAGGAAACTAAGGGGAAATATAACTTATGAAGAGTTATTCGTACTATTATTTGAATAATTTTGTAATAGAATAAGTGGACAAATATTTTGCAAATAATTAATAATTTTGGATTTCAGAGATAGAGTGTATTAGGTCTATTTTTTAAAAAAATTACATTTAACATATTTCCGATAGAATGAAAAATTTGATACAGGAAACATGTAAAATGTCATTTTTTAAGAAAGGTGGACTTAATACACTCTTGAATTATTATCTAAGGGTGAAACCACCCGGTCAAAAAAATTGTGAGTTTTCAGATTATCGTGTATATCTACGAAACTGTAAAACGTATCAAAAAGAAGTTAAATTCAAAGTGCTATAGTTTTTTATGTCCCATAAAACAGCGACAAATAATTTGCGAAAAGAATTTTTTTTTTTCAAATGTATCCCCACCACTCTTTTCTTCGACAATTCTTTATCGCCATATTGTAAGATATCGAAAGCCATAAAACTTAGGATTTAGTTTTTCGATATCTTTTACGGTTCCGCAAATATTCGCGCTAAAACTCACAATTACTTTGAGGTGGTGGTTTTGCCCTTAGGACCGTTTTATTGCCGAATAAAAAAATAGTTACGTTATTAGCATCCCTTGAGCTACACTTCTACAAAGTTTCAAATTTTTTTGAATTTTCGAGTTGCCGAACTTCCCTTGTTAGGTTTTCCTTGCAAATTTTTCATTAATACTACCCCCTATGCATTTAACAAACTGCAAAATACATTTCTGCTAAGTTACAGATTTTTTTAAATTTTCTAGTCCCCCAGCTTCTCTTATAAATACAATTAATTCAAATCGTTATCTTACTCAAATATTTATTCGAAACAATTCAAATAACACCCAACTCTGATGTCAACCAACAACCAGAAAAAAATCATCCCTGAAACTCCAGCTAAATTTCAGATCCTCCCCAACCAACAAACGAAAACATTAAAATAAAAATAACACAAATATCCTATTATATCCTCCCCCAAATGAAACGCGAGTTTCCTCCCGCTTCTTGTTACCGCGCGATAAAAACTTTCGAATTAACCTGGCCAAAGAGCTGTCGCTCCGCTCGCGGGTCGGCGCGTCAAAGAAAGAGGGATCGTTATTCGAAGAGGGACGCATCATTAGACGCGCCTCAGCCGGGAGCCCCAGCGAGTGATGTGATCGCGACACCCGGTATATAGCCTGTTCCTCGGATGTGAAAGCCTCGCTTTTCGATCCACGAGCCTACAAAGGCCCTCCCTTCCCTCGCCCCCTCGGTGATCGAGCGTTTCTTTATCAGGAAGCGATGCTCCACTCGCCAGAAATTTTCGATGAAAATATTCAACGGACTGGACATTAATTTTTCATTCATCCTTTGGCTCCGCGGGCCGCCATGCGTGCTCCTTCTTTCGCGATAATGTCAGCTGTAGCAGGCTCGGCAACGAACGGAGTTTTAAGGGATGTGTCGCGGCATGTGGGAGCATTCGAATTTTGATTGGGATTTGCGAGGTGGAGCCTGGATTATATTACTGGGTTCGAATGATTTTGGGAGAACGGCTGCGTTGGATATTAATAACTCCTGCTATGCGTGGTCGATCTGTTGTGCAATATTAGGGAAGACGAGGACTGTTTGAATAGTATTTGAGTTTAGCGTGGCTCTGGGGGAATTATTTTGTTAATGCGAGTATAATTGCCACTTTTAATAGAGGCTAACAAAATTTCATTACCCTTCTGACACGTGTGTAGTGATTGAGATGTGATTATTCGAATGTGATTGTTTGTTTAAAATTTTTGGAATTATATATTATATATTATATATATATATTATATATGTTATATATATATATAATATATAATATATATATATAATACCAAATATATATATATATAATATATATAATATATATATAATATATAATACCAAATATATATATATATATATTTGGTATTATATATTATATATTATATATATATTTGGTATTATATATTATATATTATATATATATATTTGGCATTATATATATATTCACGGAGAAATGGCAAAAATTGGTAAACAGAAAAGCAACAGAATAATATTATTATAACAGAAAAATTAAGATACCGTTCTAAGGATATTAGAGATGCGTGAGTTTTAAGTTATTAATATTATTCTATCGTTTCCTTTTTATTTGCATATGTGTAGAAGAAATGCACGAACGGATTTGCAGACAGTAAAAAGGTGACAGAAGTGAAGACCTCCCTATAATGTTGAACTACCCCTAACCACCCCCTAACCACCCCCTCCGCGCCACACTATTTGTCATCTTACATTGAGTAATTTGTTTGCAATTATATTACTTCTAATGAGTGTATTAAATCCGCATTAAACTCTAGTACCTTATTAAACGTTCTATGTATCATAATGAAATAGATATTATTCCCCATTAAAATAATATTATTGCTTATTTCCCAAATAGGAATACTTATTTCGTACACAGTTTCTTTTTCAACATTTTTCATTTTTTCTACTGATTACCTAGATTATTATAAATGTTGATAATGTTTGATTAAATATTTTTATCGAAATTAAGAATGAACAGATTTCACATGAAATTGATAAAATCCTTGTTTCTTATAAATCATATTTAGACAGAGCCCTAGTGGGAGCATTTAAAAAAAGTAACTCGTTGAAATTCCAGAAGAACGACTGTAATTAAATGTAATGAAACTTCAAAACTATTTAAGTCGAGCAACTTACTTAACCCACTAATTAATTGTACCTTAAACGCTTTCGCGAAGCCATTAATCACTTTCAAGGAACTGAATCTTCATTATACTCTCTATTCCGCTCATACCCAGTGAAAAATTTCAATGCAAGCATTATAGAATCTATCATCCACCCTTGAAAGAACAATTCGACGACCTATTTCACATTATTATATCCCACTAAAAATGTCATCATATCGTATATCTCAAATTCTACTAAACTGTTAGGATGCTTTAATAATGAATTTGAAATTTTCTGCTAAAATAATTTCTGCTTCCTATTCCTTCTATTTAACTATAAATTGAGCCACTTGAAAAATCATATACGTAATGACTGAATTAACTGATTACGACACATTTTATAATAATCATTCTTATGTGATCTGAATAAACTAATCAAAACCGCAATACGTTCAGTCTTGGTCGGAATAGAATGGATGGAAAAAAGTTTTATCTTAAAAGAAAATTTCCTGGCGAAATTTTTTTTTTTTTTTTTTTTTTCAAATTTTTGTTGGCGCAAGTTTGCAGCTCTTACTGTACCATTAAACTTTTGTTTCAAATACTTTTTTCTGTCTCTTGTACTTTAGGAGTTATACATAAAACAGTGGAGTGCCTATTGGGCTTTGAGGTTAGGTTTGCCGAAACTACCGTCACAGCCGAATCAACTGGCTGCTCAAGACTACTGGCAAAAGACTATCCCCTCGATTTCTGACACAACTCACAGTGGAAGAAGTCGCCATGATCGCTCAGTTACCTTTGTACTAACTATAATTACAGGTAAAGCTTGTTAAATTTCACTTAAAAAACTATATAGGTAACTTCGTCTATAAAATAATATACACGGTGTCACCTAAAAACTGACGATCAGAATAAAAAAAATCATTTCCTTTACTCGCTTGGCCTAGGAAGTCGTTTACCTGTTGCATCGCAAACTTCTTCTTCTACCTGTATCACAAAAGGGAATAAAAGGATTTATTCCTCATAATGTGGACCACCCTACATATTTAGAAGGCACTACTTATAGGGGTGTACCTTTAAACTCTCAATCACTTTCGTTCACTCCACTAATTCGAACCTTAACAATTTTAACTTGTTCACACTAGTGCATGTGTGTACATATTAAAAGTATACTCCTCGCCAATTCGTCACACTTCAGACAAAAAAATGTTGAATCTTCCAAGGCCCACACACTTTCAAAATGACTAACCTATAAATAGCACTGTAACAACAACCCCAAATTGATACCATACGCTAGTGGTGGACTGGCCTGGGTGTCACCTTGCTCGATGACAATTGGGCCCAATGGGCCCTGATAAAGTGGGCCCCTTAAACACTGTAATTACTAAAAAAAAAAATACTTTTTTGCCACTTTAGTATTCTTCGAAAATTTTATTTATATCTTACAAAAGTTAAATGATAGCCTCATGGTTGTTGGTGGGCCCTCTTTGTCCCCTGGCAGCCATTATTTTCAGACCCAGTCCGCCACTGCTCAAAATGCTTAAAGACTCTCAATGCCCGCCACCTGGACGGCTCGCCACAGGTTGCGCGGTCGTTTCGTTAAGCTTGTTGCGAGCCTAGTGGCAGGAAAGCTACGAGGATGGCGTCGGATTTGATCATTTTTCAGGCTGCACCGGCGAGGGAGAGTTTCGCAGCTTTCACCAGAGCTCGTCGCGTTGCGAATTTGAATGGATTGCGTCCCAATGTTTGCCTTCTCCTCCCCCAGCTATGTACAGCCTGCACATATATCGTGCTCCCTCGCATGGCGTAAAAGCACAGGGTGGGTTTCCATTAGTTTAATTACAGACAAGGTCGCCGTCGGTGGTAGGGCATCGTTGCAGGTGCGAGAGGGAGTTGGCGGCACGAGCCGCGAGTTAATTCCATGGAAAAGGTAAATCAGACAATGCGAGACATCAGCGGAACGTGTTCGCGGGAGACCCTACACAAAATCGGATCAGCGGCGACTGTCGGCGAACAGCTTTAAAAATCCGAAGGAACCTGGGGACCTGGGATGGGAGACCCGGGCAGCCAGGTCTGTGCTTAACTTTCGATTGAAATAATAAGGCTTGACAGGGTTTCAGAACCGAATCCGAATGCTGTACCTCTAGGTCTTCCTCATTGAACAATTCTCAGGAGCAAAGGCGTTTGCTAAAATGTAGGAAGCAGGTATCAACTTCCATCAACTGCTATCGAACACAGAAGCTAGTCATTATTGCCCGTTGTGACTGGGGGTGGATTAATACCACTTGTTCACTCGTATTACTGATTGTTATAGGGTTTTAAAGGGGTACCCTAGCGTAACTGCTCGTGTTTCAACGCCATCTTCGGACAAGTTGACACCCTGGCCAGTCCGCCACTGGTTGGCAGTTCGACCACCGGCAACTCCACCGCGTAAGGTGAACGAACCCCTCTTTATGACGAAACATCTCGTGCCTAGGAGACCACAGAACTATGAGGAGCTCTTTCTACTCAAACGTTTGCCCCATTGAAACGTGTACGCGTCGTTGCGGCGAACGCGCCCTGAATGTACGTTCGAAGATGTTGCAAAATGCATGGTAACTTGCAGGCAAACACGCTCTCGATTTCCAGCAGCCGCGTCCCAGCTACGGTTATCTGAAATCAGCTCTTTGTCAAAGCTTGGAGCCCCCTTTTCTAGCTGGGTGCCGCGTTCCACGAGGTGCGCGAGTGAAGCAAGAGGAAGGTCTGAACCGAATGTTGTCTAATACCATTTCACAGCGGTTTAAGCGCCTATGCTACCAGGGCAAACGAGTTCATTGTACTGCCAGAAACTTCCGCGAGATATCCCAAAGACGCGCTACAGTTCAGCCATTGTGTTTGATTCTTTGCTTATTGGATGAGAGCGGGACATTTATATTTTAGACATTTCTGGCATGTCTTTGTTTTTAAAATGTCCTCATTGTGGTGACAAAATATTTAATATTTTCATGTACTACTCGCAGGTTCGTGTGATTACTTTGTGGAGATGTTGGGTTCGGAGTCTAGGGATATATGTCGTTGACAATCATTTGAGTTTAGCGTTACCATTGCAGGGAGAAGTTAAGTGTAGTTTATACAGCGAGTACCAGAAAGGTGGGAACCCCGGATTAACTCGGAAATATGAAGTTTTTGAAAAAAATATTTCAAACAAAAGCTTGAGAGTCTACAAAGAGGCATGTGATTGGCTACCTTGGTCACGACCTGGGGGTCAAATTTGGAAGTGATTTCAAAGTCAACTTCATTTTTTAATCACTATTTCCAGCACCAGATGAGAAATAAACCGAACATTTTACATTCACATTCGTGGTCCTGTTATAGGGTCAAAGATCGACTTTGATCTAGCCAGTTAAGGCAAGATAGACCACTGACCCAGCCAATTAAGGCAATATCGACCATTGATTAAGCTAACGCATTCGACAAATTAAAGTGTTTTATATTAAGTGCTTCAAATGTGCGCCATTCACGGTTTGACAACGGCTATTCGTTCACCAAAGGCGGATATGGCCTTTCTGATGAAATCCAGGTCGATGAGTGCAGCTTCTTCCAGGATTTCTTGCAGATCTTCCAAATTCCTTGGTTGATCTTTTCGTTCTTTTCATTTCTAGCGTCGGAATTAGTGGTTCAAAATCCAAAAATTAAGTTGACCTTGAAATCATCCCCACATTTGACCCCTAGATCATGATCAAGGTGACAATCAGATGCCTCTTTCGGAACCCTAAAACGTTTGCCTGAAGCATTTCTGCGAAAACTTCAAGTATGAAGCATGATGATCCCAGTTAATCCGGGGTTTCCATCTTTCTGGTACACGCTGTAGTTACAGATACATTTAACTTGCTGCTGGTACTTTAGAAATGCCATTACCAATGGTGTTCCGTGTCCGAGACGGAGACTCATAAATTACGCAAGGGTTTAGTCTGGCAGGCGCCAGATAGTCTGACCCCAAACATTGGACCCGGGTGAGGATTGGCAGAGGTGGCTATGGCTTAGCTGTCGGGGGTGTCTGGATAGTGTCTTCGAGGTGACGGAGCGTAGATGCGGTCTTCCTGGAAGATTTTTTTCCCTCTCCTTGGGGACGGAATGCAGCTGACCAAAGTCACGCCTACAATAGGTGATCGCCAATAAGCAACTGATAATTTCAAGAAACCAATCGGGCTCCACCCGCACAGAGGCTGTAGGATATGTTTATTCTCGTGGCTGCACGCAGTCACAATCAACCAGTCAGTGGCATTCTACCAAAGATTCTTGTACCAAACGCATCAAGCGTAAAGACCATTCAAGTCACGATTTTACTGTTATAGATTATATCGTTATTGTTTTAATTCTTGTGCCTCTACTCACTTACGTCAAAACCTTCTCCACCGCCATTAATTTGCCTACGTACGTGGTGTTACCGCGAGTCGTAAATTCACGGTCAAAACAAATGGACAACTCTTTTCTGGCAACCAACAAGTTCTTCAGCTTCATAAGTTTGTAACGTCTCTTGACAAGCTTCCTTCTACCATTCTGCAAGCCCTTTTCGTTATCCAACATAACCTCCAACCCTGCCACTTTGACCCATTCCCAATAAGTCCCTCGGCACTGCCAATTTCCAACTCCATCCTACGAAATAACAAATCCTCTCCTCAGCCCCAGAAGCCGCCATTGGAAGGCAACCTAGATGGCGCCACCGTCGCCCACCATTCTCCCCTAACCCTCAAATCGGTGTTCCGGTCAGCGGCGTAATTAAACTTGCCGGAGTATTTAAAACGGGACGGCGAACGGCCATTATGAGAGTCTCGCTAGGGAAAAGGAAGATGTTGAAGAGGCCCTAAGGCTGCGGCGGGCGCCGGCGACGGCGGTCATGGCGGTTCCAGTGGCTCCCTGGCGCAGAGGGAGTGGGCTCGCCCGCCTGAAAATCCACCGCCCCGGCGGAACAAAGCGGAAAGCTTCGGCGTGCAAACAGCCTCGGCCCCCCCTGGCCGTGTTGCTGCAAGTGCCGCGAAACTTTAACAATGGTTATTGTTTCGGGCCCGGCTCTGTAACTGGCCTAATAAAATAGCGGAAGCCCGTGTGCTCCACTGAAATGGCTGGGAAAAAAAGCCGTCGGAGGAAAAATCGGCCGGCGCGCCCTGGCCACAGGGATGTTACGATAACGGGCAAGTTCGAGGCGGAACAGAGGCGGAGGGGGCCGTGGGAGGGTGGCGGCGGCTCGAAACTGCGTCTATTGCTCGTTATCGTTTCGAATGCGCTTTCTGATGTTTTATACGGGGGCTGTTGTTTTTTAACGGCCCCGGCAATGGGGGAATCGGCCTAATGGCTGAACTAGTGGAGGCGTTGCTTTAGAGGCGCAGCAAGATATTTGACTGCTCGGCCGTTTCCTCGGGAGTCCGTTTTTAGCGCCCATGGAGTTTGAATGTTCGATGATTTTACGACGGTTACTGGGTAGCTTTGTTGTTGCCTTGATCGGTGCGGCACGGCGAATCTTCTCGTTCGCGTAATGAGTGCGCGTTTGAACGGCTGCTAATGTTCAGCAGTAAGGTATATAAATGCGAACGACTGGCTTGAATCCTCTTCATTTGTTCTTGCGAGGTTTGCTAGGAGGTGAGAGCTGCTCCCGTGTATTTGTTTCGGTGGCCGACTCGGACGATCTGTTTAATTAGGGTGTAACGGGCGACTTCGCTATTCACTAACAATATTTTGCAATCATTTTTTAATGTACAGAATATATTATATTATAGTATAGTATAGGTATATTACAGTGCACTAAAATAATGAAACTAAAAATACTTAAATTTCCTACTTTCAAGAACTTTTTTTTTTTTTTTTTTTTTTTTCCATTTTTTCGTGTTACATTCTATAAGCAGATGAAAATTTTAAGAGGAGCTGCTCGTTGTACACGAACCGTTTATTCATGAAAGATTGCTAATGTCTCGGCCAATTAGGTAGTAGGGAGTGGCTTTCATGGGCGGAGCGCTTCCCCCACTATGTATCCCACTACAGCATTTACAGAAAGACAGAGCTTTTATCATGGGTTACTATCTAAAACTTGAACTGCTTTTTATAAGGAAACATCCTCTTGTTAAGTAGAAAACGTAGAAATTAATAAATGATATGTATAACAAATTTCATTATTCAGGTGAATTTTATAGTATCTGGATCTTTCAACTTTCTACCAAGCCATCTACGAAAATCTTGATATTTTTATTTTCTGCGTACCCCATGCAATCGAATTTAATTTAATAAGGAGTGTATTTTATCAACCAGAGAAAACTATTTTATTAACAATTAATGTGATAACAGTAAACAAAGTTATTTCCATGGAGAGTACATGACTTATTTTTAGAAAATGCATTCTTTACTAAAATTAGAATGGAAAATAGTATAGCAAAAGTTTTGGGAAAAACTATTTGGGAATAATATTAGCGTAAACCCAAATTTTACTTTTAGAAATCACATTTTCCTTCTAGAGGATGAACCATAGAAAAAAAATTTCTACAAAATTTCGGAACAAAAGGTTCATTCCGCCAATATTTTTCAAAACTGAGTTACCATGCTTTTTTTTCAGGAAGCACGAAATTGCACTGATTGTAGTTGCAAATAATGTACATTTGAAAAGGTTGACGCCTGGATTTTCCGTCCCTCAAGATAACAAAGGAGGAATAAACAGTATTGTTGGGTGGAAATCGAGTGTCAAGTAGAATGTTTTGGCAAATTATCCATTTTCAGAGCGACCAAGACAGAATGCAGAAAGATAAACGATCCGAGATACGTCGTCGATTGGCTGAATATAAGATATTATTGAGGATGGAGCGACGTTTGATCGAGTATGATGGATTTGTGCTTCGCCAGGGAGCCTCTATTCATGCAAATAATTATCTCCATAAAACGTGGGCGAAGGGTAAACGATTCTGCCCTATTCATGCCCTTTTCCAGATTAAAAAATGATTGAGGTAGCGAACTGTACAAAAACGTTATAAAATATAAAAACCTCTACTACCACAGCTTGTTAATGTATATTTTAATCCGGCATAATTGTAAATGGCGAGTTTCTTCTCGACTATTTTTGCCTCTCAAATTTCGAAAAATACATTAGAAAACCATTATTCTCTATTTGTTTCAGTATTTAATTTAATAATTAAGCGTTTTTAGTATATAATTTAAAAAGAAATTGAGGATTTAAATATATTTTTGAGTTGAAACTGTTTCCACAAAATCCCAAGAGTGTTTGCCACTCGAAATTTTCATAAATTTTGCTACATGCGATTTTCTGTGAATTTATTTACCAAAAGGCCTGCCTCCTGGACTCTCGAAAAGATGTGAAACATGGCAGGATTAACATCCCCGGATTACCAAAGGATGTGGAGAAATGTACTAGATACGAGCGAAAAATGAAACGAAAACATGTTATGCCATCTCTCGAGAACACCAAAAAATAGTGTACTAGTCTCTGTGCATCTATAGTGAAGAGACATCACTATACCCTACATATAACCACATAACCTAAAAATGGCGAACATAACCTAAAATAACATAACTAACATAACCTAAAATGACATAACTAACATAACCAAAAATGACATAACTAACATAACCTAAAATGACATAACTAACATAACCTAAAATGGCATAACTAACATAACCTAAAATAGCGAAAAAGAGAGGGGAAGAGACACAGCGCTCGTCAGTCGCGTAATAAGGGAGCCATTCGAACTTTATACACTGAATATTATTGAGATACTGGTTGGTGAGCCACGGCATGGCAGTGAGCGATGAGGTGGGCCCGGGGTTCCCCGATTTCCTATTAAACGCCGATTTATTTATGGAATATTCAATGGGACTGGAAGAGCCAGAGGCGTCGAGGCGTCTGAGAAAAATTCAAATCGGCCTTGTCGCGGCGGTATCCACCGTCAGTTTTCCGCCAGCGGAGGATTTCCCGCAGAAAACGCGTAATCCGCGGCTAAGACAACCCCTGACTTCCGGGAGTTCAGAAATTTTGACGAGCGTTTCCACATGTCTCTATCCGCCTGAAGAATTCCCTCTATTTTCGCGTAAATTTAAATTTCCTCGTTGGTCCTCCTCTAACCTAGAGGATTTTTTTTTTTTAAATAACTGTTCGCGGAATTGATTGATTGTGAGACATTTATCAAGCTCGCCATAGTGCAGAATTGCTATAATTTTTGTTAAAAACCTGCTTGGAATTTAGAAGAATTTATCTTTTTAGGGATAGGGGCTGTTTGAACTGCCACCTAGGCAGTTCCAATTTTTTCGAACTAAAATTCAATATGGCCGTCCAACATAGTCTGCGAATCCAGTGATAATCTTTTAATTGCTGCAACATTTGTTGTACTTTGATCGCAAACCATACTGAGGATGATAAGTCCTGTTTCTTCGACAGCTTTAACAACAGTCTTGATGCAGCGCATCAACTGATTTGAGGACGTCTTGCATTTTGTGAAATAAAGCAGACAGAGCAACAACGGACTAACCTACATTTTTTTCGAAATTGAATTAGTAGCAATAACGTATTCCAATAGGCTCTACTAACCATATAAAATAGGAAAAACATTTTTTATTTAATGTGGGTTGGTCCGTTGTTGCTCTGACTGCCTCAAAGAATAAGCAAATGGAAGTTTCCAGTTCGATACGATACCTTTTAGCATAAACACTAGTGCATGGCCATATTGAATTTTAGTTCGAAAAAATTGGAACTGCCTAGGTGGCAGTCGAAACACTGTCCCAAAATCGCAAATGAGAGTAGCAGCCCCGTGGCTCCTACACTCCGCACATCAATTTCGGCGAGGATAGCGGTAACCCCGAATCCGCCGCAAGAGGGCCATTCCGCCGATCCCGCTCTCTCGCAAGTTGTCCTCAACTACCGATTTGTATAGATGTTACAGTCAAAGCGTTAATTCAGCGAATGTATACAGTCACTAGTCAATGTATACTTTGACTGTAACATGCATACCTGTTTCGTCCTACCTCCTCACATCCCCGCATCTAAG
This sequence comes from Andrena praecox, assembly GCA_963932275.1. Classification (NCBI taxonomy): domain Eukaryota; kingdom Metazoa; phylum Arthropoda; class Insecta; order Hymenoptera; family Andrenidae; genus Andrena; species Andrena praecox. The sequence goes on from OZ010728.1 coordinate 37,180,435, forward strand.
GCAGGGCCTGCTAGGTAAGCCCTGCCGATACGAGTCCACTAGCAGGCCCAGGACGAGACGCAACCTTCCTTCTCGCTCCTTACATCCTACCTACCAACCGATCCAGAACCCCAGCCAAACCTCGGTTGAAGATTTGGCGGACGATGTAGTATTGAAGCACCACTACTGGGGTGGCCAGCAACCAAACCCACCCACTGAGATTAATTTCTTCCCGCCGACACTCTTATCTTCTACCACAAACCGCACTATTGTTGCGTTCGCCTACAAGTAACCCTTTGTAAAATACACCAAAAATCTAAATTAAACCAGAGTAGAGGTTGGAAAATGAATGGTCGTCAGCGGGGGTAACAGGAAGCCCCGAGGACCTCGCGCGTTTCGCGTAGTATCGTCGATTGTCCGGACGTGTTTCGGCGACAATAACCCCACCCGAGGCGACAATAACGTGCTCTCCGGAGCAAAGGAACCACCGATCGTGAGTGCAGGACGACGTGTCCGGTCCTAATTCCTCTGTTTGCGTATGCAAACGGAGATACGAGGTCGCTGAGGGTTGCTCGAGCACTTGTGCGTCGCTGGAAACCTCCACCAACAATTGACCGTACATTGGGTTCACTTCTCAGCGTTGAGAATCAAAGAGGAGGAGTTAGGAAAGAGAAGGGAATACTTTTTCTTCTTCTTTAGCACCTAGTAGTCTAATACTTTGGTCTATTGCCGCGGAATATTGGTTTCTGCTCAGGTGACTGGGGTTATTTGCGATCTAAGTGAATTGGGTAGCACGACTGTCACCCCGGGTCCACACCAAGGCGAACACGAACAGAAACATTGTTCGCGAACTTTTTCGTCTGTTCTTGCCAAGTCCACATCGCTGCGAACATGAAAAAAAACTCAGCGTACGAACCGTATGTGAACGTACGCTGAGTTTTTTTCATGTTCGCAGCGATGTGGACTTGGCAAGAGCAGACGAAAAAGTTCGCGAACAATGTTTTTGTTCGTGTTCGCCTTGGTGTGGACCCGGGGTTAGAGTCATACTTCTGCACAGAACATCGAACAAAGCTGAATTATCTCAGTGCAGTTTTCTACAGAAAATAGTACCTACTTTGATCCACTAACATTGGATCCTACTAATACAAGATCTCAACGTGCAACAATCCTCAATTTAACTGTCCTCAACAACGCCTCGAAAAGTTAGTTAAATCGCGAGAAGTCCGGCAGATGTCGCAACAGCGGCCGAACCACTGCGCAACTGTCACCGCGCAGATTCGTGGGTCAGCAGCGCCCGGTGGAAATCTGTATTAACTCGCAGGGACCTGTGGGGGATCGGCCTCCGAAACGTTTGGAAGCCACGAAGAGATCGAGAAAATCGCTGGAACGGATTCGCTGACTGTTGCAATAAAGGGCCCAGGACTGGATCGCACAATGAAACCGCACCAGGATGATATAGGGAGGGCCGGGGGGCGTCGAATGCGGAAATTTCGAAATTCACCGGCCTTGTTTCCTGGCGGGATGGAAATTAATTCCCTCCGCTGCGCGGTAATGAATTTCGAATTTCATATGCGCGTAAACGGGGACACGTTATGCGTGCGTGACGAACGAACCGGACAACCCGGGACCACTCGCCAGGTGGAGATAATATGAATAATTCGCAGGGATCCTAGGGGAAGGAGCGGTTCATTGACGCTGGTAACACGGCGTAACTAATTTGATGCTTGCGCGCTGCGAAAAGGTGGGATTGCGTCAAGCAAGTGATCCAGACGGTTTCGGGGGTTTCCCTGTCGTTCTTTTTTTTTTGCGGCTATGGTTTAGGTGTTCTTTTCTTTAAATAGTTTTATTTGCTTAGGATGCTAAACACACCATTACATGCATAATTATAGTACGTTTGTATGGATGGTTTGTGAATTTATATGCGATAGAATTGTATGACGATGTGAAAACAAAGAGTAACCCAAAAATAAGGCCTTTTTTAGCCTCGTTTTGGTGCCACGATTTTGGAACTGAATTTTATGCGAAACGATACCTTATGATGAGACTTCAATCACACGAAATTTTCAAGTGGAGGTGACAATTAGTTTCTGAGATATGGCAGGTCAAAGAAGTGAAAATTCGTTAACGCGTCAGCTCATACGCTTCGATGTACGAACTTTTATGTCAGTCCGATAATTTAAACAATTATTTCCAGGGGTTTTGCTGACTGCTAACAACGAATTTGAACTTAGAATTTCAAAATTCACGGGGGGAAAAATCAAAATCAGGAAATATAAATGGCTGTGTAGTGGCTGCTTTTTTTAATATATCGTCCACCATGTTGAATCAGCCATTGTGAATTTTGAAAACCTAAGTTCAAATTCGTTGTTAGTAGTCAGTAAAACTCACAATGGCCGATTCAATATGGTGGAGGATATATTTAAAAAAAGCACCCACTACACAGTCATTTACATTTCTTGGTTTTTATTTTTTTTCGTGAATTTTGAAAATCTAAGTTCAAATTCGCTGTTAGCAGTCAGCAAAACCCCAGGAAATAATTGTTTAAATTATCGGACTGACATAAAAGTCCGTACATCGAAGCGTATAGGCTGGCGCGTTAACGAATTTTCACTTCTGTGACCTGCCATATCTCAGAAACTAATTGTCACCTCAACTTGAAAATCTCGTGTGATTGATGTCTCATCATAAGGTATCGTTTCGCATAAAATTCAGTTCCAAAATCGTGGGCCCAAAAAGAGGCTATTTCTTGGGTCACTCTTTGGAAATTTGTGGATCTACATAATTTATATTTAGCAGATTCTGATTTTATCTAACTTGTAACCAGTTGGGTGGACGAGCCAAGACTTTTGTAAAGGTTGGTTGGTCTGTTAACTTACATGTAACTTATAATTACCTGTGTGTTTGGTGGAGCATACAGAGGTGATTTGAGTCTGTGAGATCTTGTGGTGAGTGATGAAAGGTGCATTCGATGGCCTATAGCTTCAAGTGTGTCGTTTTGCTCATGGCCAGTACTTAGGTGAGTTCAGATTATAAAACTATCGAGTCATAGAGAAGATTGCAGGAGAAAGAAGTGGGTGGGAAGCGAAGTAGCTTAAGCATTAGTCAAGCAATAGTAGCCAATAGTAACCTACTTGTAGCTGAATACGAATCCAACAGTAACCTACTTGTAGCTGAATACGAACCCAAGAGTAACCTACCTGTAGCTGAATACGAACCCAAGAGTAACCTACCTACTTGTAGCTGAATAGGGACCCAATAGTAACTTAATAATAACTCGATAGTAACTCTGTAATGAGCCAATAGGAATCCAATAGGAAGTCCATCCAATGGGAAGCCAATAGTAAATCTATAGCAACCCAATAGTAGCTGAGTTGTATCCCAATAGTACCCGAATAGTAACCTATTTAATAGTAACCCAGCTGCATCCCTATGGTGCTCTAATAAAAACTCAATAAGGGCCAATTATGTAGCACCCCACAGTACCCCAATAGTAAGGATTACTGACAAAATATTAATTTGTTACATGTTTAGCTCGACGAAGCAAGCAGTAGCTAACGAAACTGTTTTACCGAAAGAGAGCCTTCAAACTGTAGCCTTCTAAGTGTCATTGGGAGGCTACAACCAACTATTCCTCACAAGCTATTGTTCAACCTCGAATTTCTAAGAACGATGCACATAAAAGAGTACATACACTTAAATATTTCCGTCATACTAGAACTTACAATGAAATTGAGGCAACAAATGTTCCTCAGTTGAAAGAGGAAGCAAGGCAACGGGAAAAAGTCTCCTGAACTTCATTATTTCCAAGCTCTTGAAGTCATTAGTGGTTTCTTTAAACGGAACCTAACGTTTCCTTACTATGTAAATTGAAGAGACGCTACAGACTGTTTAACTAAAACTACTAAACCAAGGACGGGATTTATGCAGAACTAATCAGTGTCCAACTTTGAATGCTCATAAACAGTCCTCGTTAAGTAGAATATTCCAATACGTTATCAGCGCATTACTACGCATTCACTATCCCAAGTCTCATCAAAGTTATCGACCACTACCAACTCTCCTTAGGATTAATAAAAGATGTACAATAATTAAGCAATATCAGTGGCTTGATATACAGAATCTGAACTTCCAAACAAATTAGGGTCTTGCTGAGTAAACCTTAATGGACCTGATCTTGAGGCAATTAATAATCTCAGGACTTACATGTTAACTTAGGTACTCTATCAGATTTATGTCACAGAGCAAAAGAAGAATATTTCAAGCTAGTAATTAATAACTATTAAAAAGTAACAATAAACTGAATGTCTCAAATTAAACAAGATTGAAATAATATTTTTGGCAGATTGCACAGTAGTATTTACTTAAATACAGCATAATTTCAGTAAATCGTGTAAATTCAAGCTACCAAGTTACAGAAAAGTGAAACGTACCAGTTAAGAGTTAATTGCACCTTCATTTATTCGTCGAGAGTTATTGATTGGGAGAGTTATCGAGAAAATATATTGTGAACAAAGTAGAATCAATTTTTAAGACTTTAAACGTTCCTTCATTCCAGCAGAATTCATACTCATCAAACATTATTATCTCTGCTTTTAACAACAGAACGGTATAATTCTTTTCCAGCTCCCTCGCCGTTATTTTTCATCCCTCATCACAGGAAAGAATCCACAATTCATAAAGAGGCATTAAAACAATTACTAAACATTTATTGGAAATATAATAAACCAAAGTCACAAAGGAAGAGGAGATGTAAAAGTGGGTGGTGCCACCTACTACCTCCACTGTGTTTTGCAAATTTCGTGGCGACAGCAAACTACTTTGGGGGTTTTGGAAGTAATCTAGTATCGAGGTATTATCATTGAACAACTGGGAACTTAAAAGTCTCCCAAGGATACTAGGGGACTTTTACATATACTAGGGGAAAGGTGGGATAGTTGATCACAGTTTTGCTTTTTTATTAAAATAATAATAATGGTTTGCTTTGTTTGCATTTAATTATGTAAGTTGTGATTCTTAGAGTATTCTCAATATACTTTGACAAATTTGAGAGCTGAAAACTAATTTTAATGACAGAATTTCAACATTTTCTGGCAGTGACGTTATGCACAAGTATCCCCCACTGAAGGGGAGACTTGATCAAACGGTGAGGGAGACTTGATAAGTGAACTTTCAGAGTAAAACAACACATTAACTTTCTAAAAAATATTTATTCTCTTCGTCAATAACATGAAATAAAGGGGATATCATAAAAATAAAGTAAACTATAACAAACTTGAAGGAATTACTGAAAAAATGAAACCGAAGAATTAAACTCTATGACATAAAACAACATAAATGCATTCTTAAAAGACATTTCACTTAGATATCATCTGATTAAGATGATGATAAAGAAAAGATTTTCCTTCTCACTTTCTTTGTCGTATTTTTCTGTTTCATTAGCCGTTCTATGGTTCTTTATTGGAGCATTTTCAGCTGTTCAAGTATCCCACCTGACACACTGATCGTGTATCCCTCAATGCACTCGATTTGAAAAAGATGAAAAATTGAACTTACCATAAATATTTAGATAAATCAATAAATAGCATTAATTGACTCGAAATTGCCGTTTTTACTTAGTATATTTCAAATCGTTGAAAATGCAACATTTATTCGAAAAGGAGGAAGAACAAGCAGACCGAAATATTTACTTTTTGGCTGCAAATAAGATCGAAGCTTATAACAACATTATTCTATGCTCCCAAAAGAAAACTGCAACGTGAAGTGTTGCGATGATATAAACATTACCATGCTAGCGTGACAGCAGGCACAAATTGCCAATATATTAAGGCAGGATACCACTTTTGCACTTAAAAAAAATTGAAATTTTTTTTTGTTCTTTAAGTACTCTTTCAAGTGTATAGAATCGAAATTCATTCATTAGAAAGGTGGCCGAAACCTCTTTCTTGTGTAAAAACCGGTTTGGAGCAGATATATAAATCTATATAAAACTTTAAACGCGTTTTTCTCGAAACGATGTTTTTCAAATCGGCGTGTCAGATTACTCTTACAATTTTCATCGGATTGACTTGAAACTTTGCACAATTCTTCCCCGTGGTATAATCTAATGATGTGCGTAGAAATTTTGCTGTAGCGTTGTTATTTTATTTTTGGTGCACAATTTTATAAACTTTTTTAAACTTTTTTACCCTAAAAAATTGACCTTTTTGTTGAAATGAGCGCCATTTGCTTAAAAATCGAAATTTCGTAAAATCCCTACGTACAGCATTAAAAAATAATGTTGTTAATAGGAACATTGTTTGGTTTTTTTTCTAGGAGCCACGTACAGAGCGGAATTTGACACGCCGTCTAACGGTGTTCCTCCAAAGGAATGTATTTTGGCGCCACCTACAAGAGATTATTTTTTACTTTTTCAGTTTCAAAAAGTGTGTAATTACAGATTAAAGTTACATTAATAAATGACTGAAACCGATTTTGTTTCTGTGCATTCTTTGTATGCAAAAAAAAATCATGAAAAACGCCTCCAAAATCGCAGTCAAAGGTGGTATCCTGCCTTAAGTAAAAAACTGATGTGATCGTGTATCCCCGCTGATCAACTATCCCACCTTTCCCCTATATAATTTCTAACTCTACTATTTTTCTCTTTCTTGCTTTCTTCTATGTATTTATGTTTTTTATCTTCTTGTTATTATTCATAATGTCTACTGGTACAATAAAGAGTTCTTCTTTTTCTTATTATTATTATGATTAGTATTTTCCTTCTTCGTCTTCTTCTTCTTATTAATAATAATAATCCAAACAAATCTCACTATTGCTAGCTACCGCCAATCTAAAATCCAACAATTTATTCTAACTCCTTTCTCCGTAGAGTTGCCTAAAAGACGAATCTTATGTTACATTCATTAATATCCAAAGACATTTCCCAAAAGTTGATCACCACCATGCGAGAACAGAGATGACACATACCTGGATGATCACTTATGTCTGACATAATTACCATCAACCACCGTCCCTCCCTTTCCCATTCTGTAGAGCCAGTACACGGAGGATCATCCAGTAGATTAGACGCGTAGAGGACTAATATATTACCAGACACCCGTCTCACCGGCATCTCTCAAGTATTTCCAGAGGAATTTTAATTAATATCTCGCGGTTTGCAGAGAGGCGGCCGAAACGCGGCACGAACGGACGCCAGGGGGGACTACAAAGCTCTCAGATAAAAGACGATACCCAAAGGGTCGCCGGGGGTATTTTTTTATCGACATCGAAATGCCCAGGCGTTTTTTTTTTTTCGTGGGGCGAGCACGGAGAGCGAGAAGGTGGCAGACGGGAACAGAACCTCGGGGCCAATGACATCGCAAATGACAGCGGGAGGCTAAGGAATCGCTTCTACTATTTAGGATGATGCGTTAGTGATGATGGATATATTCGAAAGGCTTTAGAAATAGGGAAAGTAAATTTCTCATCTTACCTATATCATTGTATGAAAATGTTCATGCCATGTATGGATACGTTTGAAAGCACAAAGCACAATTGAAACCGACTTCAAAAAACTAAAAATGCGCTAAAAAGTAAAAAATAATTGTTTCCCTTAGTTAATCTATGAGTCTCAATTTTTTTTAAGTCGGCGCAAGATTTAAACAAGGGAAAAAATTATTTTTTACTTTTTACTGTATTTTTATCTTTTTGAAGTAGGTTTTAATTTTTTTTTAAATTTTTTTATTTTCAACTTTTTAGTTTTATAAATAATAATAATTAGGTGACACTAAGTCTTTAATATTAACCAGAACTGGCAAAATATTGGGCCAATATTGATGCAGTGTAGGATGGGACCACCGGGGCATCGCCCTCTTTCGAAAAAAAGATTATCAAAATCGGCCCACATGCTGAAGAGTTATGCGAGGACAAACATAATGAAAAAAAAATACATAGGGGAGAGGCTTGCAGGTTGCCACCCCTAAGCTTTTTTTATCATAACTCGTCATAAAATTAACGTATCGTTGATTTATGGTATAAGTTGGAAAGAGGAAGTGTTGAGCTACAATCCTGAGCAACAAATCATGCAAACTCTCGAAAAATAAAAATTATACTGCAAATTATCGAAAGTATCTAAAATTGTCTCCTTGAAATTTTGGCTCGCAGGTTGCCACCCCCTAGAAAAATTGCCAAAAGTGTAAAAAAGCTCAAGTAAAAACCTGATTCAGAAAACTTTTAAAAATTTATTAAGTTTTATTAATAAATTATATTATTCAGATTTTCTTGACCTGCATGCTGCCATACTAAAAATCTATAAAAATGTAAAAAATAAACCAAAATATGACTAAAATGCAATAAAAACACTTCACTCCAAACTCAATGACATTTGAGTGTAAACAAGCGGGAAAGTGAGAGGTGGCAACCAAAAAAGGAGGCAACTTGCATTCTGACGCATTTTTAGGAAAATATGAGAAAAAATTGTCAATTCATGATATGTTTGGAAATCTGTTTGGCATATGTAAATTAGATAAAAAAGACAACACAGTACGTATAGTTATCTTGAATTGTCGATGAAAATGTTCAATTTACGAGCACAAGGAAAGCACACAATTTCAATAATTCGGTTTCTTGACAAACACTATATTACCCTTCGTTCAGCAAACACAGCGTTATTGCGTCTGTCCGCTCCAGAGGTTATAAAATAGTGACACCTACTCTTTTAACGTCGATGTGAGTCAGAGTTGAGATTATGACACTGCTAGAAAGTCGAAATACAGCAGGGGTGGCAACCTGCAAGCCTCTCCCCTACGGGTCGCGTCTACTATAACCTCCTTCTTTTTAAAGTCGGTTAAAAACTACTGAACCCATTTCGATGAAAAATATACCAGAAGAATCTTTGTTTTAATGGTACTGCTATAGGCTATAGAATAGCTAAAAAATCCACGTGCAGAGGGCGCTACACTTACATTCAAAATTAAATATTAAATAAATTAAATGATAACGAAAGGTCTAACTTATACCTTAACGAAGTATGGGTATTTTGCTAGTGTTATTATAATTATGTTGTATCGATAATCACTGTTTGAAGTGAAGTTAATAGTGCCCTATTAACAAAGGAAGTTCGGCTACCCGAATTTTCCGATTTTTGTTTGGCCCTGCAATAAAGATTGTTATATGCGTAATTTATTCCTATTCTGTACGAAACACATTCTGAGGATTGTGTACACCTCTTCAGTATGGACGATCATCGACAAAAATATTTTTCAAGAACCACTTCTTAGCAGAGATTCGTCAAAAGTGACGTTTCGATGTGTTCCCTTTAAGTGAAATAGGTTTGTGGGCGGAGTTAGGAGGATTAAGAGGGGAGAAATAGGTCGGTGGGCGGGTCGTTGATTGCCAGCCACCCAATACAAATGCCCTGGCAATAGAGGGCGTGTCAGACTTCCAATCGAATAATTGGTTTTCCAAACGCTCCGCCCACTTGGTCCTCCTTCGCTTTTGAGCATGCGCATTGGACACCTCGCTACTCCTTGTGCACCTATCACTCTCTAGGAAATGAACATTGATAAAATCTGGCATGAATTTCGAAGAGGATTCGCCTTGTAAGTTTGCAAGATAACCAGAAGTTGGTAGTTTAATCGTGCCTGGATATTTGTACAGTTTGGAAAAATATCAAAAGCAATATTGTTTGTCATTGACGACATCGAATACTTTGAAATATACCTCGGTAAAAAGGGGACTTTTCATCTGAATCTGAAAATGTAAATTCTTGTTGGACAGTGTTGTAAAATCTGCCACTTGTGTAAATATTAACTGGTCGAGCAGTGAACCAGAGCAGTAAACTGGGAGTGTGACGGGAATTCGGACGAAACGATAGCGATGAGGGGAAAACTTTATGTTCCAATCAGTTTTTCGCCGATATTTTTAACATTTTTTTTATATGAAGTGTGATCGACCATCTAGGCACTCCTTTAAAATCGAATTTTTAAATTAAAGCGTGGAGCAGAGTATTCAATTTACTGTATCCCTAGGGAAGCAAATATGTATCTAGTTCAAATAAATAAATTAATAATTGGTTCTGTCACAGAAGTCAAAAAATTTTTTGTTATTCCAAATTTTTATTGATTTTTACGATGAGGCAGAATTTCATGGTGTTTATACTAGGTCAGTGCATGAATTCATATATAGGGGCAATATTCATATGCAATTTAAAAATCTATGAAATACGCACACTCAAAACTTCTAAAGCACAGTGTATAGAATCTACAGTATACTTTTTGGACACCTAGTAAAAATTTATTCATCTTCACACACGAGGCGTCAATAACATAGTCGAGCAAAAGGACCCCGTACGTTTTATAAGGGAAAAAAGGTTTCAGTCAAAGTGGCTCAATTTTTTATATGTTGCAGATTTTCTTAAAGTTTTTGTGTTATAGTACTTTGAAGTTTGAACACAATACAAGAGGGGCGAAAAGGATCCCAGTTATTCTTATCTTTTTCGAAAACCGTTCGTCGCACGAGAAAAAGTAATATCATATAAAAGATGCTCCTTGTCTAGATCTACAACATTTGTTGGACTTGTTTTTTTATGTAATTAATAACTTAGAAGATAATTAAATAAAATCGACTTTGCGCGCTTTTAAGTAATTATTTAAATGTTTAAGGGCAGAAATTTTCATTTTTGTACTGAAATATTCAGTAACAAAGAAAAAACAAGAAATCGTTTTGTCCATTAATGGAATCCGTCATGTGACAGACGAATGTAAATATTCAATCATTTCATTCTCAGCAGTAGATAGTAGAACAAGGCCGTTTCTAATCCAAATTCGAGTTTGGGGGAGAAATCCAAATGTGTGTCTTGCGGGAGGGGAAATCCAATTTTGTGTTTGGAAATCCAAATTTGCATTCCACCTTCAAAACTCAAACTTGGGTTTCCCCCTCCCTCAAAACTCAAATTTGGATTTTCCCCTCCCTTGAAACTCATATTCGGATTCCCCGTCAAAACTCAGATTTGGATTCCTCCCTCAAAACTCAAATTTGGATTCCCCCTCAAAACCCAAATTTGGATTCCCCCTCAAAACCCAAATTCGGATTCCCCCTCAAAACCCAAATTTGGATTCCCCCTCAAAACTCAAATTTGGATTCCCCTCAAAACTCAAATTTGGATTTCCCCCTCCCTCAGAACTCAAATTTGCATTTCCAAACTCAAAATTGGATTTCTCCCACCCTCAAATCTCAAATTTGGATTTTCCCCTTCCCCCAAAAATCAAATTTGAGTTAGAAACCGCCTTGTTATACTACTCTCAGCTCATATAACAATTTTATCTAGATAGTATCCGTCATCCTTGGGAAGTATTTATTTTATTTTGATATTACTCAATGCGCCTAACAGTATTTTTTCCTCGATCTCCAAAATATTGCATGCTTTTTTGCACCCGACTATAAAATTACCATACTCCAGAATGATAAATAAAAAAAGATCTAAATAAGCAAACACATCGATACGACCAGTCCAAATCCACTTATTCCACCCTTTTGCCCATACTCGCACTTTCTCCCGTCGCGTCAAAGCGGGAAACGCGTGTCGAAAGATGCGACTAGCCTTCATGCAAACGGAAATGCAGATACCCCAAAGGGAAGCTAGAGAGGGATGTTACAGTGCTCCATCCCCCGCGGAGAATTCCGAGGCAAACGCGGGGAAACGAATTCTCTTTTCGCGTTTGTGCCCGCGAAAGTCGCGTCAGCTTCGAAACGAAATTAAGTCCTTAAATTTGCAGGATTATCAGCGGGAACACGGGGACATAATAATGCCGCGTGGCATCCTTGGGGCGGATTTCCAAGGACTGTTTCATCCTTAACGGAATTAAGGTAGACGACGGTTACGAATGCTGCTCTGGACAAGCTTATTTACGGTTAATTTATTGATGGCAGAACTAACCGTGTTTCCACGCCTTGAGGAAGATGGCATAATTCTTGATGAATTTATTATGATGACGATATGTTTTTATTACGTAGGTACTAACTGGTGGTATATGAATAAAGAAAAGAAACATTAAAAATTGCGAGGCGAGGGAGGGTAAAAGTCGAGACTCTTTTTGGTACTAAATTTTTCATGTGTAGTTTGGGTCACTGATTTGGGTCCTATTATACACATAGCTATTTAGTAATCCACGTGTACAGTAGTTTGCCAAATGCATAGGAGGTATTAAGTGAAAAATTTGCAAGGAAATCTTTACAAGGGAAGTTCGGCAGAAACTTTGCAGAAATGTAGCTTAAGTGATGCTTATAACGTGACTGTTTTTTGATTGGGCAATAAAACGGCCCTAAGAGTGAAAACACCACCTCGAAAAAATGGTGAGTTTTCAGATTATCCGGAATATCTACGAAACTGTAAAAAATATAAAAAAGAAGTTAAATTCAAAGATTTATGATTTTTCATGTCCTATAAAGCGGCGATAAAGAATTTTCGAAAAACATTTTTTTTTTTTCAAAATTTATCCCCACCCCCATTTTTTCGAAAATTCGTTATCGCCATATTGTGACATAGCGAAAGCCATAAAACTTTGAATTGAACTATTTTTCTATATCTATTACGGTTTCGCAGATATTCACGATAATATGAAAACTCACAATTTCATTGAGGGGACGTTTTCATCTTTAGGACCATTTTGTTGCGGAATCACAAAATAGTTACGTTATTAGCATCACTTGAGGTAGATTTCTGCCAAGTTTCAGATTTTTTTGAATTTTCGAGTTGTCGAACTTCTCTTGTAAGTTTTTGTGGCAACTCAACTGTGATTCATACAGTCATTCCAGGCACGTGTATACATTTTTTCTCTCTTCATTATTCCTACGATTAGCTATTTAAATTCATCTATGTAGTTCTTAATCATACATCGATCCATATAGAGAATTTGGAAGAAATCAAATTTTGAATTCGATTTCCTTGTAAAGTTTTGAGTACCTACTAACTAACTGAATGCACAATTTTATCTTGCACACTATTCTTGTCGAAAACAACATGACGATAGACATTTGTTTATACATCCTTTTTGTGCTGTTTTTTTTATTACAAATTCAGCGTAACTGTATTTTCTTATTATTAGTATATTGGTTCTGAGGGTTTTAAATTCCACCTACGTTGTGTGACGTTTCAAAAGCCCACGTCAGAAATACACATAGAACTCCCAAACTGCAATCGATTATATCCTGAAAGCTAAGCTTGAGATTTCTAAACGACAAAGAGCTCTCCGATTCCATCTGGGTGTAAGGAATTTTCAAATTCTGCCAAGCCCTCTAATTTTTATACAAATTTAATTGGGACCTCCTTTGATCCAATACGCCAACCACCTCAGCGTTGTTCCCTGTTTGGCAATTATTGATGTGACGCACCTGAATCGCGTAAATATTAAATGTCTCAAATAAACAGTGCGAAATATTTAGAATTATTAATAAATCAGACGTAAGTAATTCTACTCTAAAGAACATTGATAAAAGGTCTGAATGTTAACATCTAAAACGTGACAAGGCAGTCAAAAAGATATACGAAAGAACAGTTCGATAATTAACCCTCTCAGCGTTATCCCCGTGTACACGGCTCGTCGCTAGTCGGCGCAGTCTGTGCGGAGACCGCCTTTAGGCGTTCAGCCAGTACGATCAACATATACGACCAAAGGATTCCCGCACGCGGGGTTGTGCTCAGCGTTTGAATGTTCCCGAGCGCTGAGAGGATTAACGGGCATGCCTTCTCCAGGTTGGAAATAAAGTGGAGAACAAAACAAGAGGCAATTGCAAATCACGTACTCACACGTCACATCAGTATTTTTTGGTCGTGACGGAAGCAAGCAACTACAGTTCAGAATTGGTGTCATTCGTAGCATTGTGTGCTGTACAATATTCACTGACAGAGGATAGAGAAAGATTGAGAAAGGGTACGACGTTGGTTCACTTACCCCAGAACACCGACTAAATTTTACGCTTTTCTGTTCCTTGCCTTTTTTTTTTGTATTCACTTTTTTGAAAATTCTACTTAGGTCCCGCCTATGAAATCGATTGTTACGAGTCGAGAGAGTCGACGTCAAAGCACCTGCCACGTTATTTCGTTGAAGGCGCGTGAATTTCGTGATTAGAAGAAAATTTGGTCAGAAGATCTGCGTCGCCAATCGAAACTGGATCATCGCGACTCACCTTTATTCCGAGGGTAGGAGTCAGCATTCCATAGTCGGTAAGGGGTGGCAGCATAACGGGGGGTAGGTTTGCCATCATCATACTGTCTAGAATCTTCGCACGTACTTTCCCTTCGTGCACAGAACACAAATCAATTTATTGCTTACTAGACCTACCTGAAACAGAAGAGAACAGAGGAGCATTAGGTGGTGCTGCAACTTCGTGGAAGCCGGGGGGTCGTAAAGCAGAAGGAAGTGTACTAGGGGGAACTTCATCGGAGGAAGAAGTATGTAAATTCAATAAGGAGGAGAAAATGCTGCATGATCTATGGGGCACTTCTTGACGTGCGTGCAGCATTTGGGTGCAGGTAGGATCTAGGAACTGTCGCGTTGATTCAATAACAATACACGTACAACAATTGTAATAAGGTAAAAGTGCCAATAACTGTACACTTAAGGATATCAAAGTAGTATAGCTTAAAAATGGACTAAAAATAAATATTCAGATAAATGTTACTTCTTTCTGTCAAATGAGCTACTAAAAGCTTGTTTCCAGTGCGTTATTTTAATTAAATTGAGTAAAAACACAAGTAGTTATATGTACTAGTACTTGGACAATAGAATCCTGATTTGTCCCAGCGTCCCATTTTTGGTGTCCCAATACCTGGTCAATGGGGAAGATGACGCAAAGCACGGCGCAGAGGGCGCCACCAGTGTTTGTGTGAATGGCTCGCGCGCGAAAAAAGCAAATACCATTTTAGGTTATGTTGAAAGTGTAGCATGAAATTGACTAAAAATATGACTTGAAAATAAAAAAAAAACTGTTAATTTATGTACAATATACTTGTACTTACACTTTTGATATACAAAGATTTGAGAAAACACAGACACCTTAGCGGTTGGACAATGCGGTCAGGTATTGGGACTTCCCTTAAGCGTTCAAAATGCTGACAGGCCTACCAACTGGACGGCTGGTCAGTTATTGGGACAGCGTGTGGAGGACAAGATTATTATGTAGCTCTGTAGTATGTTTTTAATTAAAATCAACATTAACCGATCAATGGTTTGTTTTGTATGTAACAAGGAACTTTTTGAGATTCTGTACACACGTTTTTTTCTCAGAAAAACGTTATGTAACGATTATTATCACCTTAACAACTAACTGTATTTTTCTGAAGAATTACTTAAGAAATCTACACAGAATTCAAGTGCATGCACCTCCGATATTTAAAGACTGTTTTATATATTAAACTTTGCATCTAGGGCTTTCTTAATTTTTTATATAAAAGATCAAGTTGCAAAATAACATATATTCCCAACAATATTGTTCTAAACTTTCTATGAAGCTTAGTAAAAATATAAACGTCATTGGTGTCCAGGTATTGGGACGTGTCCAGTTATTGGTACTTTTACCTTATACAGTTCTGAGGTTCCACTGCCACACAATTTTATTTATTTCTTGCCTCTGCTGAATGCATTTAGGAAAATTCCGAGGGACCCCATATTTCAAGCAGCTCGTGACTCACATGAGAGAATTACTTCATTATTTTGTTATTTCTTATTTATTTTGTCATTAAGTTTATGAAAGTAGATTCTCATGAGACAAGTTTCCTGATATATTTTCAAAAATCTCATCACTCGCGACTATTTCCATTATTTACATGTAGTTATTCCCGAGATTTTTGCCTCGTGATAGAAAAGTCTCATGTAAAATCTCATCGTGGATTTGCACCTTTGTGCAACACTCAGTTTAAAAATTCTATCGTTTGTTTATATTCCACTTTTGTTAGCAACCCATCCGTAGTTTTCCTGATGGTAAAATAGATATATCAATGTTAAGAAAGTCAAACATTCTCTTCAAAAATGTATTGTGGATTATTTCTTCAAGCTGCAATCTTGTGTCTCCTTAAACTTCGCAAATAAACCAGTGGAAAATCGAGGTAAGCACTTTTTTTTTTAAATAAAAAATCGATATTTTCCATGTCAAAATAACAAGATACAGCATATATATATAAGTCTCACTATATATCAGTTGAAGAGTTAAAAAATAGAGGTGACCTTGAAATCTTCGAAAACCCTCCACCTACAATAACATTATTACTAACATATCATGGCCCCTTCTGTACCATACAACTTTTGTAAATAAACTTTTTCTGCGTCCCTAAAAATATCGGAGATACTCCAGGTGGGCAGTTATTGAACCGCCCTGTACTTCCACAAACGACCCTCCCATGTTCGCCAACTAAATCAACGCTAACGGGGCACATTCGTGTTAATTAGCGGCATTCTGCTGAAAACATGCAGCCCAATTGTGCCCGCTCCTCCCACCCCAAGCAACTGTTTTTCCTCAGCCGAAATCCAATTCACTAGGAAAAAGAAACAGCACAAAACAACCCACAAATCTGCAAACGCATCCCGGCGTCTCGCGGAACGGGGGGACACGGGAATCCACGCGGCCCCGAGTCTAGCAATCAGCAAACTTGGTGGCAGTTTCGCGTGCAAGCCGCCCCGCGCTTTCCTTATCTTAAATCCGCGCGGAATGCAGAAAGTGTAACAAAGGCTGCGGAACCGTGGCTCCCAGGTATCTACCCGATGAACTTTTCTCGGGCCGCGGCGACACGTTCCGCGCAAACATTGTTCCGAAGTCGTCTCGAATCGAACGGGGGAAGTCCCGCGAGTTACAGAGTTCTGGAGTTTCGTCGAGCCCTGCCCCTCCCACAGCCACGTTTCAATTACACCAGGCAGCCAATTAAGAAATTAATCCATTAAGATTAACGTGAACCGCGATGGGGATTGTACGTCGGAAAGGTTGACTGAAGCCTGGCCACATACAACGTGATCATTGTGACGGGGGGTCAGAAGACTGTAGCCAAGGACTGTGTTCATCACAACCGCGGTTAGGTGACAGATACGCGTGCCAAGTGATTTCTTTATTGCAAAAGCCTGGTGCGTATTTAGCAATTATCCGAGGCGAGCTGAATTTTCATTTTTATTGATGGGTGCCTATAGAAGTGTCTGTTTTAGCAATATCTAGCTTCCCAGTTGGGGTGAAATGTTGCACCAATACAGTGGAGTAGGTAGGACAAGTTTATGGTTAAGGGTATGACGCATAGTGACTCGTGTAAATATTTTGTGAAAGAGTACAACAAAGTGTTCCTGTTGACACCAGTTTTAGGATTAGCAGGAGTTAATGTTTAGAGTTACAGAATTTTTGTAAGAATTTTCAACAGAGTTTAGAATAACAGTTTTCTTAGAAAACCTTGGCTGCACCAACACACTACTGGGCAAACTGCATTCCAGACATCCGAGAGGTCAAAATGTCAGCAGACAGTCCATGAACGTTACAAACGTCTTGATAGAAGTTCTGGGACATGTTGCGTGACAATCCGCATGCTATCCTCGTAAAGAGGCTGTACTATTGAATTATGGACTATAATTCATGTCCTTACATTACTTCTTTGCATAGCAACCCAATTTGCGTGTTCCTGAACTGCCGAAAGAAAAACTACATTATCACGAATTTCAAGCACTGATACACCATACATGCTGCTGTGGTGGTGCACAGCGAAACCTGTGAAGTAATGTTCAAATTTTTTTCAACACCTCTGGCAGGTCATTCTGAATAAAAAAGGTTATGTACAGTACGATACTTGCTTCACTCTTTCGCGAGATTAACGCAGCTCAGTGTTTTGACATCAGCCATAGTAACTGTTGACGAACACAAAATACTCGTTTACTATCCCGGGTCGCCCATTTATTGCAATTTGATGCCGAGAGACTCGAGCTGCATCGTGCCGTGTAGATTCCCACCCAGCCTCCGAGGAAAATTCCTATTAATATTACGATTGTTTCGAGAAAACTGAGCTAACTGATCTCCCACAGCTACCGCGGACAGTGACAGGACGAGGCGCAAACGTTTCTTAGCTATTTTCTAGATTTACCACCTCTGTGCCACCATTTTACACTAGTTTCAGTTCATCTATTCATAGTGGCAGAAGAATTTAAAATAGAGAATCATCGTTAGGTTCCCACACCTAGTTTCCGTAAAATCCAGGTGACTGGCGCTTGTAGTATATCCGCTACGATTTACCAGCAACGACGGAAATTAAACCGCTCTAAGTACACTTTAATTAGCCGCGGGGCAAACAATCAAGGCCTTAAGCCGCTGATTTACATGAAAACCGTGCGTGTGGATCCAACTGAACGGGAACGGTGCCGCGAATCAGCCTGCTCCCAGAAGAGATCGCTAGTCGCGTCTGGGAGAAACGAGACTCTCGATGATTTTCGGTGTTCGAGCTCACGATCACGTAGCGCGGAACGCTGAGCCGCTCTAAGTGCTCTTCAATTACTCCGTGGGTCGGCCAATTAAGAACTTAATCCAGCAACATTTCGACGCAAAGCGCCTGGGAAGACACGGTTAAAGAGGGAGACAAATAAAAAGGGTTCTATTCCAAGTCTAGTTGCAGAATTCGCGTTGTCACTCGTGGGATGCCTGTATTCGTGGTTAGAAGGGTCTTGAATGATGAAGATTCCTGGATCTGGGTAATCTTAGTCCTAACTCATCGGGTTATTCGTGTAGATCCTTGGCCTCAGCTACACATTGGTCTACCAGAGGTGGGACAAAAGGTGCTTTTAAGAAGACACTTTTGGAATCTAGCTATTCCTAGTTCTATTCATCCATTAGATCCTTACAAATCTACAATAGAACATGGTTCTCGATACGAATATCTGGACTCTAGCTATCTCTAGACCTAGGCTGGGAAACTAAACTATGAGAATTCAATAATTTCAAAATTCCCAAAGTACAGAGAACAAACAGTGAATGAGGAATAGAAAAATCAACCAGTCGCAAAGTCGCAAACAGTAGTGCTCAAACGCTTATGCCTCGATTTTTTCGAAATGGTATCAATGCGAGATGACAGACTCGCTTGAACGAGGACATCGAGTAAGCCAACCATCTCCAAGTTACCGCGTATATTTCTTAACGTTAAACAACAAGAAGGATCAGGGATAAGGACGAGACCGGGAGCGGGTCTGGGGTAGGAAGAAGTGGATAGTTCGGTCGAGTACACGGAAACAGCGTGGAAACACGGCGTTCGCGGAAATAGAGATTTCGCGGAAGGTCTTACGTCGGATTTGCCGGTTAAGTCGCCTCGGATCGTGCTGTTACAACGTTTTCCCTTCCGCCCCCACCCCCACCCCCCCCTCCGGCAAAGCGTCGCGCCCCCTCGGCCACCTCAACCGCTCCACCAGCTCGCAGATCGACGACGGCCACGTGACACCAATCTAAGTTTCGAACTCATCCTTCAACCTCCTTCTTTCCTTACTTCCCGCCGACCTACGTTTTCGAGAATCTGTGATTCCCATTCTGGCGCCCGCGTTGCATTTTAATTAGTTACTTGGTCCTGATCAAGATTTATAATATCCCTTGTCCTTCTTGAACGAGTGGGGATGCAATCTACTTAAGTCTGTACTTTCGTGCCCAATTGCTTTTTAAGGTGTGAAAACTAACCTCAAAGTCAAATAGGCACTCCCACTTCTTCGCGTGTAACTCCTAAAGTAGAAGGGTGAGAACAAAGATTTCAAACAAAAGTTTAATGGCACAATAAGCGTTGCAAAAATGCGCTAACAAAATTTTGAAAAAAGACTTTTTAAGTTTTTTTTTTAAATTCAAAATTTTGTTGGCGCGAGCTGATAGCGCTTATTGTACCGTTAAACTTTTGCTAGAAATCTACTATGGCCCACATGTTCAGCACAGTGCGAACCAGCGTTGCCAGGCGTACTGAATAAATGGCGGTGTGCTGACGTATATGACGTCATACGGTGTAGGAGAAGGGGAACACCTACAGCAATAACGGTGTATTTGAGTTGGTGACTTCGTGACGTCATGCCAACCGACACCAGCGCCAAGGTATGCCAAGTGACGCCACTACCGATTAGTACCACAATTCATCGCACGGCGTGCACAAGTCGAGTAGTGTATATAGGTCTATGCCGTCTTGTGACGTCATATATGCCAGTACGGTGTACTGAACCGCCTGGCAACCCTGGTGCGAACTATCAATACACAGAAGTAATTTCCAACTCACGAAACTACTCCAAGTGGCAAAATTCAACTCTACTACAATCCGCTCGATCAAAGCCGCCATCATTAACCTCCTGCACCATCTATCCTCAAGGTGTAGCGGCGAATAGATACATTGTAAATAAGTACCTACATAATGCCAAGCAACGCACGGAAGAGTCCAGGATGACGTTTGTCCACTGTACATATAACAACCAGAATATAAAAATCGAAACGCGTCCAGTTCTCAGCATCCCTCTTGCTCAGGGTCCGTGCTGCTTTTTTCACTCCGCCGCCTTCTTCCCTCTTACCAACCTTTTTTTTTTTTTTTGTTATAGGGTTGGATATTTTATTCAGCGGCACTCCGGTAGCTCGCTTCTCGCAGCGTTTGATATTGCAGTCTCATTGCATAAAACCCGAGGCTTGCATAAAACACGGGCCGGCGTTTCTCCAGCGGGAGCTGACGGCACGGAAAGACAGCCAGATACCGGGCAGCCCCGGGACGCCGCCCTATGCCCCATGGGCAGCGCGAAAAAATTTCATCAGTCCGAGGATTAAGCGTGACACGCGCTAACGCCGGGCGCCCGGCGCTGCCTCTGTCGTTTCTTTGCTGCAAGACGAATTATGGGACACCGAATTCCTGTTTGCCTGCATAATTAGCAGTGGGCCATTTGCAGATCGAAACCCAGCGCGAGTTTATTGCAGGAGGTTGTAATAAAGGTTAGAGAGGTGATAACAATGGTAAGAACTGTAACGCAGCACGCAGGACACTTAGGATGAGTGATGTGCTGCCCTCTGTCGGCTTTTTAAGCGGCTGATGCCTGACACTGACTGCTACGCTATTGTCGCACGGTTTTCGTTCACTCATTATCAGATTCATTTACGTCTATGTTGGCAAGGTATTATACAGTTTAATCGTACACTTGATATGTCACATCGTGCCTAATCACGGGAATATTCTTCAGACGTTTTTAGATCTAAGGTTTCATACGTTGCAAGACTTTTAAGGAAAAATTGAGGTTAAGGCATTGGTTGATGGCGACCTCTGGGACAGTCAACGCGTTGGGGTACAGGGTTCGTGGTGTTTACATTTGCAACCCTCGTATAACGCGCGCAGTTTTGATATAACGCGGTCTTGGAAAAAAAATTGGGACCTAACTCCATTTTTCTCTTACAAGGGAACATCCCGAACCCAGAAATTCAAAAATTGTTGAAACTTTGTGAATATGTAGGAGATTTCCTCCTGATTACAACGCAATTTTTGTTTATTGCCCGAATTCACTCTAAGGGGGTGGAATTGACCCCTGAAAATCCGATTATTTTCCAATTTTGTGTTATAAGTCCTGAACTGTAAAATATTTTTTTACCAAATGATAAATCTAATTAAAAGAAGCAACTTTTGTCTTGAAACTTTTTTTCTATCTCCTACAGTTCACAAGTTATAACACAAAATCGGGAAATAACCGGATTTTCAGGGGTCAATTACACCCGCTTAGAGTGAATTTGGACAGCAAACAAAAACTGCGTTGTAATCAGGAGGAAATTCCCTACATATTCACAAAGTTTCAGAATTTTTTGAGTTTCCCGGTTCGGGATCTTCCGTTGTTAGATCTGATTGCGAGTCTCGCATAACGCGATTTACATAATGCCGCATTTTTATGGAACAGAATATCCGTGTTATGCAAGGGTTACCTGTATAGCGTTGTAATTATTTAATATCTTCGTTCCTTCTTCAAATAATCCATCATCTGGTACTTAACAGCTACGTGTCCACGGATTCATAGGAGTAATTACTATCAGGTGATTGGATGTACTCTGTAGCAAAGCCATACTTAGCTCTGATCTTATCTCAAACTATCAAGTGTGTGACAATTAGAAGATCGTGTTGGATCTGACAGTAAAAGAAGAACGCACATAAGATGTTGAAGATAGGGCTGTGTACCTGGCTAGGTGGATTCTTCATGCACAATTGTCTTGAAATACTTATAGTTTGCTCAGGTCTACAGCATCTATAGAACACTACGACAGCTATGGAATATTTAGATCAGCATGTTTGTACGTGTTTATAGCATATTTGGAGGAAACGTCTATTAATGGCTACAGTATATTTAGAATTACACCTTTAGTACATTGAAATATCGGTATTTACAGATGCATGTAGCATTTAGAGGTAGGCATTAATCTATAGGTTAGTTGGTCCTACATGGTCACACTCTATTTAAATCTAGATATCTGCATACACCTATACCATATTAAGAGCCAGACACTTATGGATCCCTTTAAAATATTCAGACCTAGGTGTCCATAGATACTTTCAGTATAATTATAGGTAGGTGATTATAGACACGTGTAGGTTAAATACACAAACACTTAGACTTCACTAGGGAGGTATGATAATGGACAATTAAACAATGTCACGAGAAAACAGACACTACTGCTTCGCCCACGATTAATTTACTCCAGTTGGATGGAGGTGGTCATTTCGAAATAACGTATATTTCTTAGCGTCGAAATAAAAAATAAGAGTAAAAAATCCTCTTTGCCTCAGACGGCGTCGTTCCAACCGACGACCATTATCATCCTCTATCATTACCAGAAAATCACACTAAACGTCCGCAGTGCATCATCATTCACGCGTCACTGTCAATATTTCTAATGCAGGTACACTGATTGCCAATTAGTAGCACGAACGTGTATCGACCGATCGAGAGAGGTGGCGTACAGGGGCGACCGACCGGACTCGTTAACGTGTCCTAGGTTTCTGATTTTGATATCGACAAGGAAATCGCTCCTCATCCGCGATCATGATGGTTTATCCTCCAGGATTCGGCGGGACCCTGTCGTCATCAGTCGAGTGCCTTCCCTCCCCCACTTTGCGATTAGCTTCGATTGGACGACCTAGCCGTGGCTGCAATATGCACCAAGGTGGATTCGACGCCTTTGTTCATCACGGTGGAGTAAGTTTTGAGGAAATAAGGTGTAATTGTAGCCAGGGATGGTGCGGTCACGATCAGAGAAAAGGAAGAATTGAGCACACCCATACGGTTCCTAGAATTGTCTTCCTGAGTCCAGCTCCGTAGCCTCAATTTAAAGTAGAGAAGCTCTAGTACAATGCCAATTAAATTCTCGTTATATTAAATAAATAATAGAAGCTAGAATCCGTGCAACTACTTAAGTGAACCCCTAACATTCCCTACTACAGTGGCGCCATCTACTGAGCGCATACAACCTGTCAACTCACCACTCTTTCATTCAAAGTCGGCGTCGGAGTCATAACTCTACTACGAATTTAGCCAACAATACACCCAACACATCCTTCAAAGACAAACAATTTAAGTACAAGGTACTAAGACCTAACGAGACAAAAAACTCCCAGAATTTCAACTCCACTCTACCTTCGTCCGTTCAACACCACCAGAGATGGAATTCTAGACACGTCACTGGCCCAGCACAAAGTGAGCTTCAAGGGGACGCTCAAAGGGATAATTGCACGCGTTATTCCGCGTTAATACCATCGGATAAAGTGTCCATGGCGTGTCCACCTTTGGTTACTTCGCTTTGGAACACCCTCTCTTCTTTTATTCCCAGCGGTTCCAGTTTCTTCCTCTTTTATCTCGGCGCGTTCCTCTCGTTATTCACCAAAGCCTGTGGTGCACTTTCCCTCGCGCGTCGCGACCGTCCGCGTTTGATTAATTCTGTATCCAACCATGGCTAATTCGCCGGCGATTAACTCCGCGCCGAGAGGAATACACCGGGCGACGGAGGGAGGGAAAGGGCGGGAAAGCGGTGTCGACGTGCAAATGCAGATGTCAGGTCCGTTGAATCGCCCAAGTAGTGGAATTTGTTGGCGGGTTTGAATAATTGAAAATGGGTCATCTGAGGGATTACTTACTGAGGCTAATCCGAAGGTGGTGTGTGAAAAAATGAGAGTATATTCTGCTTGTGGAATGAATATAGATGGTTCTAGCAGTTTTAAAAAAGCAGGACGCATGTTGTTTCTACCTCCGAATTAAGGTGATCGCTACCCCTCCGCTTCTGGTGTTGCCGCGACGAATGAGATGCAATGAGCGGAAAGGTCACCCAATCCCTGTCGCTCATATCCTACGAAATAAGGCAATAAAGGCAAGCCGAAGAGACTGGAAGGTAAGAGCTCGGGGCTAACCACGGCCTTCTTTCAGGACAAATCTGTACCATGAAGCTATCTCCGTCTGAATCTCCACCAGCACGCTTATGCCCTAGCACACCCAAGTGTCGGCGAAGCTTTCTGTGCCGCGAGCTCGCATCAGAAGTCGGGAAAGCAGGAGAAAGAGGCGGCTAGCACCGGACGCGTCGGAACGGGACCCCTCGGGTCATCGTTGCCGGAGATGACGCGTGTTTTCAATTACCTCACAGCGGCTGGGCAGAGCGCGCTCGAACGAACGAACAGGCTGAAACGATGAACCGGGGTTGGCACATCGTTGTCTGGGACAATTTACATTTTTAGCCAATATGCACGGCCGCGCCATCTGCTCGGCGGACCGTGGCGCGCCTCTGTCTCCCTCTACGCCGGCCGCTGTCCAATTTTCCCTGCTCATCCCTGCTCGCGCGGGCCTGTCGTCGCCGCGCGAAATACCGATTTCACGTCGTTACGCCGAGCTTGGTATACCTGTTGCCGGATTAGCGGCCCGTGCTGCGCCGCGGACGCGTCCGCACTTCCGGGGCAGTTGTCTTCGAAGAGGCGGGGTGCTCTGTGGGGACAGCGCGCAACGGGTGTCGTTGGGGGTGCCGATGGGTACTGCTGAAGGATGGTACTATTGGGGTATGGTTGATTAGAAATTGATAATGGAGATGGATGGTACTACTGGAATGCTGCTGGTTAGAAATGGGTAGTGGTGAGGAATGGTACTATTTGAATATTATCGATTGTAAGTGGGTACTGCTCAAGCATGATACTGTTGGAGTATCCTTGATTATAAATGGACACCGCTGTGGAATGGTACTATTGGGATATTATTGATTAGAGGGTTGTACTGTTGGAAGATGGCACTACTGGAACAGTATTAATTAGAAATGGGTTATGGTGGATGATACTAGTGGAATTATGTTAACTATAGATTGGCACTGTTGGAGAATGATTATAGCGAATTCGGTATATCGCGCTGACTCCGTGCTAGTGTCAGAAAACGACCCGGATTGGTTCTCGTGACAGAGACGAAGATAGCTCTATGAGAATCAACCAATCCAAGTCATTCTGGGTGCAAGATACCGAATTCGCTATTAGTTTTAGCATGGCGCAGCAACCCCTAATCATTGGCTGCGAACGATATAGCAAGGTTGGAACTAAAGGACAGCGATTATCCTGCAAATGTGGGAAAGGGATTAGTAGGGTTGAACAGATGTGATGGTTCTAAATTGTAGGCTGAGCATTTAGTAAAACATGATTTTCGCGTGAGCGGAAACGCAATCTGACCTAACTAGACAAAGTGTTAAGGACCTCTATTACGCCTGGCTGCCTGGTTCAGCTAAAAATTAACCACTCTGTTCCGCTTAAAGCTTTCTTAATACCAAGACTGTAATTGTCTCTGCTCATCCTTAAAGCTAAGAAGCCTTTTAGCAATAAAACGTGAGTGGCCTGCGAGTTTCTTCCTCATTTAAGAGAAGATATTTTCACCTCCGGGAGGATCCTTAGAAAATTCTTGTACTGTACGCGCAACTGTTGGTCTCCTGAATCTTATAATGACTACAATTGTAGTGTACCTAACAAACAGCTCCCTGCCTTTCAAGTGAAAATCTTTTGTCTGAGGCTCAGAAGATCAATGTACCCTCAGATGAAGCTACTTGTAACCCTAGCAAACCGCAGCAATACACTTCCAGAAGGAAACTGGCTACACCTAAATACTTCAAATGGTAAAAATAAAAGCTATTCAACCAGATAATTCAACTGAATAGGCCTAGCGCATACTTGTCAGCTTCTCATTGACTCAACAAAGTAGTCAAATTGATACGCGAACGTTTTTTACAAAAATATCAAGCAAGTATCAATCGACAGAGTAATATCTCCTATGTTTCCTTGAAGTGCAAATAAGAGCCTTTCTGTTTCACATCTTGCTGTCGATCGATTATTGGTCGATAATTTGAGCACCGTGCTCAACTAAACAGTTTTATCGACGAGAAGTCATGGACAATATTCGATTTAACTAAACAGTTTTTTCGATGGAAAAATCGATAGCAGTCGCCAGGCCTGCGAATTGCAAATAGTGAGCCCCTGTGCACTCGATAACGAGCTTCTATCTTTGCATATTAAAAGAAATTAATATACAGGGAAAAAATTCCCTGTGACAGTTATCATTATATTTACACAGAGTTTAAGAAAGCACAATTTGATACACTTGTAGAAGTTAGTTCTGATGATGATTCAAACTTACTACTAGTCCAAAGCTAGTCCACAATAATTAGAGGGAGCACTCTTGTCTAAACACAAAGAACTCTCATTTTCAGCTGTAAACATCCTGCCATTTAAAAATCTTCATCAATAGGAAATACTTTTAGGTCCACATTCAAACTCTAACTTCTAAACAGTACCTCACAACACTGTCTCGAATCCCATTTAGGAAACCTGCCAAAGAAACTCCCAGCTCACACCCCCAGTCAAAATTTTCAAAAACACCCTCTGAAGAACATAACCCCTAATCGAATCAAAGCCCCAGGTTCCCCAAAGTCTTCCTCCTCCCTCGAAATACCAATCCTCGGCGCGCCATCTCCAAGCGAACGTTCACCAGGATACAGACTCACGGACACAGCGTCCTCAACGTGCCTCCGTCCATTCATCCCGCGTGCACTAGTATCCGCCATCCGACCAGACGTTTAATCGAATAGGACGCGAGATTTCGGGACCTACCAGATCTGCCCAGGGATCGACACGTGCCAGGTCCATAAATATGAACTAACTTGGCGAATGCCACCCAGACTGGGTAGCTTCACAAGAGGCAGTAACGGTGGGGTGCGAGCGCGCAAAGGATCCGTGCCTGTGAGCCAGGCTGGAGAACTCTCCGGGCGCCTCTTACCAGCGGATGGGAGGAAGGAAGCGAAGTTAGGCACGGGTCGTTAATTTTGCTATGAATATGCCTTGCAGGAGCATGGTGGCAACCTTGGGGCGGGCTAGCACTGGACTCTGTGTTAAGTATGTTTGGATTGCTGGTTTATTAAGTGGACGAGGGACTGATAGTGGCGTGGGACGAGCTAGACCTGTGCTTGAAGGGAGAGATTTGGTTTCCGAGGGACTGTGATGTGATTTAGCATTCAGGGTCGCCGAACGATCTGGGTCGACTTTGCGATCCTTTAGGAGCTGCTATGTTGATGGCGGTAGCTGGAGATTAGTAAAGGAAAAAAGAAAATCGGGAGTGCGTGGCTTCTTGGGTTTCCTAGTGGACTTGTAAGCTTTTGTATCAGGCCCTACCTGAGACGGGAGGGATTTTGTTTTGTAGTGGCTTTGGTGTAATTTAATATTCCAGATCGTCGAACGCGGTAACTCAACCTTCCCGTGCCATTTTTGAGCTTGAAAATAAAACTGTACCATCAAAGGCACCTTATTCTATTTACAAGATACAACTTCAAAGGTTTTCAGGAATCAATGGGTAAGTTGGAAATTTGGAAATGAACGACAGTGAGGTGTAAGTTTACTCCAAAATGGCGGGTACAGTGCTAAGCGGTGGGTTTAATTGAGCAGATGGCGCTAGTAGGCAGTAGGAATATTAGGCAGTAGTAGCGATTGGAATTTACAACATGGAAGAACGTAGAGCGAGTTTCAGTTATTCAAATTTATCTTCTATCATCATATTAGCCTTCACATTACAAACACTTTTTAATGCAAAAACACACAACAATTATATCTATACTAAAGGAATTTTGAGTACGGCCACAGTTCCTGTATGGTACTTCCACAGATTAATTGCCTAACTTTTAACTTGATACGTTATATTTTGCTTGTAATGTACAGATTACGTGAGTTATAACCCACATGTTTATTGGCAAGATATAATTAGGGTAAGCCGGCCAGTAGACGGACGGGCCCCAGTAGATGGACGAATCGTTGGTTAATCGTTAATATTGAAAGAACTAGAGTTTTAATCTATATTATAGTTTTTTTATTTTGTAGAAACAACGTTTGTTGTTTTATAAAACATAAACATATTGATCGAAAAAAAAAATTTGTATGCAAAAAATGTATTTGTATGTATGATTTTACGCCACCATGCGCGAGTCACTCTTTTATTATTAGCTATTGCTCAGCATCGCGTGCCTTAAAGTTAATAAAAAACGTATTTGGATGTATTGTACAGAGGTATGCAATAGATGATTGCATTCTAATATTAACGATTTATATATTAACGCGTGAACAAAGAAAAATAAAACGATAGAACTTATAAAAATGACTGTCCATGTACTGATATGGATTTTCTAACCTTGTCGCAGTAGATGGACAGAATGGAATTAAACCTTTTGAAGCCGTTTCTTTAAATAATCAATCAGTTTACACATTTACTTGTAGGTATCTTATTTTTCTTTATTTATTTAGATAGCAAGCATTAAAAAAAATATACCGTACATCAATATACGTGTAATGATCTAAATAGAGCCTTGGATGATATTAGAAAAGGAACGAGTGGATATATATTTTTACTTTGTACCACTAAGAAAATGTTAAAAAGGTTACATATCCAATCCGGGACAATTTCCAAGACAGTTTTCAATGCGGGACAAACAATTAAATAACCTCATTTTATTTGCGGCCTGGGCCCATAACCTGTGGCACCGGTTTCTGCCAATGAAGACTCCATACGTTTTTAGTTTTGATGAAATAAACTATATTTTAACCAAAAATAACTTAATCTAGGTACCTACAATAGCTAATAAGTCTTTTACTCGTCTAGCCAGACACCCGTCCATCTATTGGTTCTGAACTGTCCATCTGCTAGCCCTATCGTCCATTTATTTGTGATACGGGCTATGAGTAGAATTTTCATCATTTTATCCTTAAATACATTAATTTTTTTACTTGCAGTTATTTTATTCTTTAAATTTGTACATTTTTACGTGCAAAGCTTTTGAAACACCTTGATGTAAACTTCGGAATCAGCTAAACTGTCCATCTACTGGCCTGCTTACCCTATTAACATGAAAAAGAAACAATGCACTAAGGCTCTTAATTAATAACATAATATGTAATATAATAAACTTTGTACGCTACTAACAATAAGATAATCATTAATTTCACGATTATTCCACTGACTCATTCGTTATCGAAATTATAAGTCATCATTAGTACAAATGAAACATATCAAAATCAGATGCCTGTATAATCACATCGATAATTGTTGTGTAATTAAATTCGTAGAATGTTGATAATTCTGTTTTAACGAGCAAATACTAAAAAAACATTTGTATTTCAGCAAACAGTGATTATTACCAGTCGCCTTTGATTACACTGAACATTATGCGTGAATAAAAAAAAATGGTAAGAACGAATCTTCCAATAAGGAATCCCATTTAAATGTTTTATTTGGCGAGTATGCTTACCTAGCTCGCCCAAAAGAATATCTAGAATTATTCCAGCCATCCTCCATTAAATGTCAGAAGAATATAGCTGAGAGCTTGAATGCAGCCTATCAAATATTTAACGACGTTCAAAGACAAAGTTGAAAGCTCTTTGGAGGGCCTTAGACCATTTTTCAGCAGAGAGGACAATGAAATTTCCCTGTCAGCTAAAAGGTGCAAGTTTAATCGCACTTACATATTAACCCACTCCAGCGAGAATTCTTCTGTTCTTTTTTAGACGTCGCGTCGATGTTAAAAAATTAATTATCGTCCAGAGTTTTTGTAACGTCCGTGCCAAATATGGAGAAGCTATATTTGCAAACTTCTTTTATTTTTTAAAAAATTCTCCTCAATTACAACGCATTAAGAAAACATTTTTAGAGTATGAAAGGGGAAGGTGTATTTTTATGGATAGAAAATACTTCCGACACAACTTGTAAATAATTACTCTGTTATAGGAATATAATATACGCTAGACTAATATTTTTACTGAACACCTAAATTCTTTCCCACAAGTTTGGACTACTAAAAAAAGAAAAAGCCACTTGCCCATGTACGAAAAGATTCATAAAAATTGAAATTAAGAATAACCCCAACTTACCCCCGCGAAGGCACCAAAAAAATGAGAAACATTTCACCACTTATTGAAACAGCTCATTAAATTTCTGCCGCTAGATAATTTTCGGGAATTCTCCAAACTATTTGAAAATACGAACATCCGCGAAGAAGGAATGCACCGTAGCCGGCACAAAGGATTGAAATTCAATAATACCCGCTTCTTTGCCCCCGCTTCTTCGGGCTCTGTCGCTTGAGCGGCGGCTAATCGTTAATTGAGGAGATGTTGTCTGAAGACTGAACAAGATTATTCGACGATTGTCCCAGTAGTCTCGTTAAATTCCGAGTCAACAGGTTCCAGGCGGGTCGGCTGGCAACAGTGGCTGCCGAATTCAATTCTGACAGATTGCAAATGTGATTGCAGTCGCGGCACGTGTCGCCGTTATGACATTCAAGCAGCCTTCGAAATGGGACGCGATCGCAGGGAATCAGCCGCCATTGTCTATGCTCCGAATCGAATAAATACGTGACGAGGTACGCGGGCGAGGATTCACAGTCTGACGGCTCATTAATGCATACTATAAACGCATTACAGTCTTAATACGTGAATTAATCCCGTCGATCGCACGGCAGAGTATCCGGGGCTAATTAATACCGCGTGGAAAAAGAATTGATGGATTTGCAGGTTATTGAAATTGGGCAGAAGTTGCACGATTGATCTGCTGCGCGCTAGGATGGAGCGAAACAGGTGAAAAAAATGTTTAATACATATTCTCGTATTCCTGTATTACTATTTTTTCACCCGTGTCTGGAAGTGTGTAACTGTAAAAAATTTCAGCCGTCTGCGTTATTATTTTCAGGTGGCGCAGGTGACTTAAAGTTTTCGTAAAAATTGGGAAAACAGGGTTATAAATAAGTAATCACAAAATTTCTAAAAATAATTTTTAATTAATGTTACAACTAAAATTAGATATTACAGTGGAGGCTCACTGGAGGGGACCAGTTTCCCCTCGATCGCTGTTCGCGGGACAAGTTCGGACCGGACAATGTATCTGATCTCGACCTTGAGTCAGTAGAACGAATAATCAACAATTGCTAGAGCGAGAGAGGACACTAAGGAAAGCGCGGAATACTTGATTTGTACAAAATTTATAAAGTCTTTATAGGTTTTTTTTTTAATTTACCATGCGCCACCTGAGGATGATGTAATAACTTATTAATTTTCTGGTATGAATGATGCTTTAGTATAGGGTAAAAAATGAAACATACAGTGTTGGCGAAATTGTCAAAAAAAAATTTTCACTCCACCCTACTGCGCGCAGCAGCTACAGTGCGGGCGAAATCAATTAGCTGCCCGAGGCCACCGAGGTAGCGCTACCCCCACCGTATTGCTTCTGGCCACCACCACTGGCGTTGCTTGGCCACTCCCACCCGTCGCACAGTGGCACGTCGTGTACAAAAAGCTGGCCAAAAGTAAAAATTTTTTTTCTGATTTTTACAGATCTGTGTATTGCATTTCATTTATGACTTATCAAAGCATGATTTTCCACTAATACCAATTTTTATTGTACGATCCTCTTAGAGATATGCGATCTCAAAGTTGCTAGTGTTATGATCTGGAACTTTTAGACCAGAATTGAGAGTAAATTTTACATTGAATGTGGAACTATGATCTTTTTTTTTTGTGCTGGCAGCTATCTGACATGCTCCATGTTAATATAGATTCTGGTATTATTGGTTTATTTCACTGTTTACAACTATGGTAGAGGAGAATACACGATTTATATTTTTTTTTTCTTCACCTAAGCAAATAGTTATGTTACAAACGTGCTCAAGCGGCAATTTTTGTTGCAAAATAAAGTTTGGAGGTTCTTGATGGAAAGCCCGTTGTATTTTCCTGCGATAAATTGCGATCTTATGAGTCATTGTCATTTATTTGCCGTCCGCACCGTTTATGGAGGGGTACATTTACGGCATAGGATCGGAATATCGTGTTGATGAAGATGAAAAAGAAGAACAAAAAGAAGAAAAAACAGTAGAAGAATATTATAATTAATGAATTACAATATAATATTATAATCAATTAATATAATATTATAATTAATTAATATTATATTGTAATTCATTAATTACAATATTCTTCTTGAGAATGATGTTAATTACCTGTACCTAAGTATAAAAATATAAAATGCATTCCACTTCATATTTATTATACATTATTAATTAATTAATTATATAATTATTATACTCTTAATTACAATATTCTTCTCCTCGTAATATCTTCATGTGTTTTAAATTTTTATAGTTATAGTTAATTTCATTATTTTTATATTTAAACAAAATAATTTTTATATTTAATATTTAACGTTAAAATAGTACATTATAATCATTTTAGAATGGAAGTATTGAATTTAATTCCAACAATTTATCGTAGATTCAAAAATATTACTTTTGGCCAGCTTTCCGCAGAAACACGCCACTGTGCGTCGCCACTTGACGCAACCTTGCAAGGCACGTGTAATATATTTGCTACTTGGAATCTTTTGTATATTTGAAAATGTGAAACACATCTGCCTTCTACGTTTTTAGTTTTAATCCTCCCCACACATTTTTCAGATAATAATATTGGTAAATTAAAAGATCATTATGTGATTGGTTAATATTTTCTGTCTCCACTTTCCTTGTGTTTGGTAGATGGTTTTAATAGTGTCAGGATTTTGAAAATTGTTTTAACATATTTGAAGACAAATACCATTAATCAGTTTAGAGGTGCCAGCATGTAATCCACTTTTTTTAGTTACAGTGTGGGAAGAGGGCGAGAGGGGCCAATTAATTTTATCTCGACTATATTAGGTATACAGTAGGGGAGGATTGCCGATATCGCAACATTTGAGATATTTTGCGTTATCTTAATATGTAAAGCAGAAAGTGTTTGTCTGTCGCCTAAAAACTTTCGGACGGTAAACTATGGGGTCACGAAATGCGTACCACCTCATTATGCCTAGCTCATCCAGATGAATGACTATTTTCACAAAAATATAAATAAATAAATAATTTTTTTTTTTATAAAATCGGGATCTAAATTTCGGGCGAAGCCGAGTGGTGAAGCTAGTATTTCATATTTGGTACTAATTTGAACGTAGGTGATTATTAAATATTGCAGCTTGATCTTTTAGGCACTTATTATTATATGTTAAACCTCCGGTTCAGAACAAATTAATTTGTTATTAATCTTTTTGTGACATAGTGTAAAAGGTACTATTTAGGCAACCGGTCTCATAGATCGTACCCCTCGGTTTCCCAAATCGTATCTCGTGTAAAAATAGTATCAATAGAAATAAAGAAGAAAATATTCAACATAAAGTAATGATTATTATACATTAACCTATGTATGTGATATATGTACATAACCTATATAACATATTAGTTCTCAAATCCTACTGGTACGATTGTAATGGTGGGTACGATTTAGGCAACATGATCAATTTAATAATAAATATCAATTTAATCTTTATAATAAATGTAATGTGTACATAAATTGAATGCACAATATTCTAAATTAAAACAACTTTTAAAAAAACAATAAAATAAAAGATAAAACTGCATTTTTTGAGAATTATTAGCTAAAATAAACTGGTAAAGAGTTACATCGATCATACCTGATTTTTTAAAATGTTTTTAGCACGCACAAAATGGGGTGTAAGCTCGAAAGGTTTTGCTTCTATCTCTCATTTCACAATTTACTTGATATTTTTATCATCAGCTGTCGTTTATATTCATTAATTACTGAGAAATTGACGAGGTACTCTCCCGATTAATGCGGTAACTCTCCCCTATTTACGTAGCACAGTGCGTTAGGATGGAGCGAAACAGGTAAAAAAAATGTTTAATACATATTCTCGTATTCCTGTATTACTATTTTTTCACCCGTGTCTGGAAGTGTGTAACTGTAAAAAATTTCAGCCGTCTGCGTTATTATTTTCAGGTGGCGCAGGTGACTTAAAGTTTTCGTAAAAATTGGGAAAACAGGGTTATAAATAAGTAATCACAAAATTTCTAAAAATAATTTTTAATTAATGTTACAACTAAAATTAGATATTACAGTGGAGGCTCACTGGAGGGGACCAGTTTCCCCTCGATCGCTGTTCGCGGGACAAGTTCGGACCGGACAATGTATCTGATCTCGACCTTGAGTCAGTAGAACGAATAATCAACAATTGCTAGAGCGAGAGAGGACACTAAGGAAAGCGCGGAATACTTGATTTGTACAAAATTTATAAAGTCTTTATAGGTTTTTTTTTAATTTACCATGCGCCACCTGAGGATGATGTAATAACTTATTAATTTTCTGGTATGAATGATGCTTTAGTATAGGGTAAAAAATGAAACATACAGTTGGCGAAATTGTCAAAAAAAAATTTTCACTCCACCCTACAGTGCGTATCCATTATTGCAGCAAACGGAGGATTTCATTTCCACCTCCTATACGAACGAAACGAGCGTTGCTCGTTTAAAACAAATCTAGTCTTAACCTACTCGCTCGCTCCGTCGTTATAAGATAAAATTGTCACAAGAACTCATTAAAAAACACTTCAAAGGGGATGAAAAGATTCATCAGCATCTCATCTGCTATCCTACGAGCGTTTCGCCGTCTCTAACAAAAAAAAAAAAAAAAAAAAAAAAAATAACAGAAACCCTTCAACTTGCATCCGCGGGAAACACAATCCTTTCAGAAAAATTATTCACGGTGAAAAGAATTTTCGCAGATTATCCTTCCGTCGTGGATATAAGCCTTTTAAAAAAGGATAGAAATTATCCTTAAGTCCAGAGCAGAAAATCCTGATACCCCGCCATTTCGAAGCGCGTCCACCCCGTTGGCGCATTCAAAGAAGAGATCTCCGAAGGGCAGATTGCATTTTATTAAAAGAAAATACGGCGGGTCGCGAAGCCACCGAAAATCCGTCAAAGAAAAAGAAACCCGCGATGTAGGCTCCCAGTGGAATTAAAAGAAGAATTCCCCACGAGAATATGAGATGACGCGGGGACAATGGAACACGGAGGATATAAGGGGGTTCCTCGCGAAAGACCCTTCAAATTCCCCGCGTGCTATGGGTCGTTAAGCGACACCAAAGAAAATATATCTTGTTGAGGGGCGTCGAACGCGGCCCACCGTGGCGGAGAAAGAAAGACGGCCGCGAGTTTATAACGTAATAAATTGCGGTTCGTTAAACAGTTAATGGAGTTCGTCTAGCGGCACCCCTCCGCACGGCCACCGATGGAGTTACGAAGAGTTGGCGCATCCCTTTAGACAGCAGACCTGAATTACTATCGGCTGCTTAACCCTTTGGTTCCTAGCAGATTTTGGGGCGAATTTCGTGATGGTGCTTTTTAGATGTTCCGATGCTTTCGTGGAATCTTTGCGATTGGGGTAAAAGAGAAGTAGCGAGTGTAAATATAGGAAAAAATAGGAACGAGTAATTTGGGAGTAAATGCGAGCGAATAAAAAATATGTTGTGCGAAAAAAATTATTTATTGAAATATCAAAGTATTGTTATCGTTTTGGGAGTATCTGGGGATTACAGAATAAAGGTGTAGAAATTTATTGTTTGTCGACTTCGAACTATACTGTAGGTGTTTACTTTGATTTCCGACTCATTGTCAGAAAATTTATATGGAAACTTTTTTTATTTCTACGTAGTCTACCTGATGATACGGCGAAAAGTTCAAAGGGCAGCATCTGTTGCAAACGAATTGTTTCTCAGTTAAATCGTTGCAAAAGTTTCGGCCAATTATATCGCGCGCAGTTTATTCAGGGGCGGAGCGTTCCTCCCACTTCATAGAACCGCGTGACGCGTGGAGGGGAATCTCTGCCAGCGCGGATTAAACAGTGAC
Source organism: Andrena praecox (assembly GCA_963932275.1). Lineage (NCBI taxonomy): Eukaryota > Metazoa > Arthropoda > Insecta > Hymenoptera > Andrenidae > Andrena > Andrena praecox. The sequence goes on from OZ010728.1 coordinate 37,216,636, forward strand.
GAAAACTTCAACCATATTTCGCACAAAAACGGTTCATCTGAGACAGGTGGTTCTTGAACATTTTCTCCTCCCGTTGCAAATCTGTTTCGAAATAATAAATCTTCAGGAGTCCATGTACACAAATCTAAGTACCTATGGCTGAAACGAAGAATGCCCCAATCATGGTGGAGTCTCAGAGATCAATTTCTTCAAAAGCAGACCCAATACAAAACTAAATACTGTAGCATACACTCCTGATTTATTTCCCCATTAAAAAGTCATCTTCTTTTCACCCTATGTATTTATTACTTCGAACTATTGCATTGCAATGTTGTTACAAAGCCTATAACCCCAATAAGCTGTCATGAATTTAAAACCGAAGTCTGAAAAGTCCATTTACATCAAGGACACTACAAGCAGAGTAATAAATCTGCCTTATAAAAATTCCTGGACTATTTATGTTCCTTCCCCAGTGCTAAGAAGAAACTAGCAAGGAAACGCCTTTCAATCCGGTACAAAGGAAAGTTGAACGAAGAGGCTAGAAGGCTAGCGCGCACCAACCCAACAACAATTAAATACAAACGTCGAACAATCGTGTCAGCTGTCTTAGCAGCGAGAGGCTTCAATTTAACACCAGCTGGGTACCGCCTCCCGCGGCTCGCGCCGTCGCCCATAAAATCCCAACAATTCCTTTGGATGCACCCAGCGCGGCGCGGGCCACAGGTGAAATTTAATATCGGCTCAGAAGGACAACGCCGCTGGAAGATCTTTATGAGGCGCAAGCTTAATTACCTTCGGCATTTCAACCCCTTCCGCCCCCTCTCGCGTAGGCCAACTGGAGCGGCGGGAGGCTTCTGCATCTCGGAGAAATTCACTATCATCGCGGTGCAGGGGAGTTCGCGCCTTGCCCCGAACCCTCAGCAGCGTTTCTCTTTCACTCTTCTCGCACCCCCTAGCCTCTTCCCCTTTTTATCGCTCCCTCCCCCCACAGTGTTGCACGCGTCCAGAGGCCACCACCAGTGCCCCGGCAAGCAGCCACGAAACATAATTAAAATTTTCTAATTAAGAATTTCGATAAGGAAGCTGGCAACACGCTAGTCTATCCCGCGAGAGGTACGGCTTTGCTGTCACGATGCAAACCCCCATCTTGCTTTCCTATTTTCCCCTCCGTTCGTGCCTACTTGCCCTCGCCGGTTTAGCTAACCTAATCGCGGACTGGTTCTCTGTATCGTTTCTGTTTTATATCGAACCCTTCTGTCTTTACTGGTTTAACGAATCACTGTGGCTTGCTGAGGCCTGCTACCGACCCTCCAAGGGATTCCAGTGAGCTACCCCCACTCAGCTGCCCGATCAGCGAAATCGAAACATTTCTTTCATCTTCCTTTCGCGTGGTTGATGGACAGTTGGAGCTGTGAGGTTTTGCTTGATGTGATTTAGGTTTACTGATTGGTGGGTGCTTCGGGATGATGATCGTTGGGCGGTAGCTTATGTCTATGTTGTTGGTAGTATTATATTAATAAGGTGATTAGTCTCTGGGTAATTTGTGATAGGAGTTGCAAGGGAATCTGAGGATTTCTTGTGGCTTGACACGCGGGATATTTAAAGTATCGATTTTATTTTAGGAAGACTTAGTGTAGTTACGTTCCTGGACGAGAAAGGGGATCATCTCGCCCCGTCGACTCCGGCGTAACTGTAATCCCTAAGGCCGGTTAAGCGCAATGGAGTACTATGCAGGGTGGAGGGGAAAAAGAAGAGGTGCGTTTCGTTCTGGGACCGTCAGTCAAGATTCATTAGCAGGGCTGCAACCGACGGACCCTGCCCTAGCTCATGGGGACCGAGCGGAATAAACTTGGAACTTGTGTAGGTAGGGGAGACCGGGGCTGGTAGGCCAGTTTTTTCAGATTTTGATTTTTAATAAATTATGTGGACGAAATATCATTAAACCGGTTAGTATATTTGATAGGGCATACATTTGGCTATCTGATTAAATTATTAAAGTTGACTCAGTGTGACAACAATTAAGGCATTTTAATGTTTTTCTAACACCTTCCATGCTGGTCAACCAGCCCCTCGATCGGGGTTGACTTACAGTATGGGGTAGGTTGACCATAGGTACAATCCGTTAAGAAAATGTTATTAGCAACTTATCTCGGTGATAATAAAATAACACAATATCACAAGAGTTGTTTTATTATAAAATATTAATTTGTTTCTTTCATATTTTAATAATAAACTGAAAAAATTGTCAACTTAAACATAAATTATAATGTATTTATAACATAGTGAAATTTAAACAAAAAATAAAAATAGCATTCTGAATAACAAAATAACAATTTAAACCTTATTAACGTTATTAGTCAACCAGTCCCGACCGATTATTTTGACTTCAATAATCTATATAACCTTCAATTATTTTTGTATAAACAAAAATACGGTGTCACTAGATCGTCTAATAAACGAACTTTAAAATAGTCCCTTAAGGCAGGATACCACCTTTAACTGCGATTTTGGAGGTGTTTTTCATGAATTTTTTTTGCATACAAAGAATGCGCAGAAACAAAATCGGTTTCAGTCATTCATTAATGTAACTTTAATCTGTAATTACACATTTTTTGAAACTGAAAAAGTGAAAAATAATCTCTTGTAGGTGGCGCCAAAATACACTCCTTTGGAGGAACATCGTTAGACGGCGTGTCAAATTCCGCTTTGTCCGTGGCTCTTAGAAAAAAAACCAAAGAATGTTCCTATTAACAACAATATTTTTCAATGATGTACGTAGGGATTTTACGAAATTTCGATTTTTAAGAAAATGGCGGCCATTTGAACAAAAAGGTCAATTTTTTAGGGTAAAAAAGTTTAAAGAAGTTTATAAAATTGCGCACCAAAAGAAAAATAACAACGCTACAGCAAAAGTCCTACGTACATCGTTAGATTACACCACGGGGAAGAATTGTGCAAAGTTTCAAGTCAATCGGATGAAAATTATAGGAGTAATCTGACACGCCGATTTGGAAAACATCGTTTCGAGAAAAACGCGTTTAAAGTTTTATATAGATTTATATATCTGTTCCAATCCGGTTTTTACACAAGAAAAAGGTTCCGGCCACCTTTCTAATGAATGAATTTCGATTCTATACACTTGAAAGAGTCCTTTGAGAACAAAAAAATTTTCAATTTTTTTTAAGTGCGAAGGTGGTATCCTGCCTTAACATTTATTCTATTGTAACTATATAGAGCGTGAATAAATAAAATCATAAAGAAAAAATATTTACTTACTTAGTCAATTTTTCGATAAACGCTGATAACTGTTAAAAAACGTGCGATCGCGGGGTCGAACATAAATGCATGTCATAGTAGAAGTGACTTCTTTCTATAGTAAATCTTTCCGCAGTAGAGCATATGACGGTGCAAAGTTATTAACAATTAGTCGACCTACCTCTTGAGACAACCATCCCCGGTCTCCCCTATATACGAACGAGACTGGGACCTGATACTTGCGAGAAAGAGTTTGAATGATTAGACCTCTGGTGGCGCTGACGAGCACTAACAGTCGCGATCCCATGCTGGGGCTGGGACGTGTTAGTTTCAGATTAAAATTATAATTTTAATATGTTATGTGTCACGCGTAGAACAGTGCAAGTAGAACTTCTAATAAAGAGACTTGCAGATCCTTTGATTTAATATTGGAATATTAAAAAGGAAAAAATAAGTTGTGGGTAACTACGTAGAATTCAATTCAAACCTCAATTTCCCTGTAATGAAATGTCCCACTACAACCATTCCATCAGTGTTTAAAACCCTACCAAGAACCTTATACAAATCATGACACACAACTTGTTAACATGTTTCACGTCGAGAGATTCGAGTCCTCTGCACTCGGGGCGGGTTAACCAAAACTTTCCCCTCAGAAGCGTCTGCTTAGAAAGGCCTGAACAACTTACAAAGACATTTCTCAAAAATCTTGAGCCACTCACGATTGGTCAGTGCTATTACGATTCTTAAACCCCCAACAAGTCAAGGCTCAACTAAAAACTCCACGCATTAACAGTGGGCAATTGATGAAATTCCCGTGACATCCTTTCCTTCGAGGTAATCGAGACGAATCGCGCGATCCGAGCTGCCCGTTTCAGGTCACTGGTTGGCGGAGCGATCTGACTAGAACGAAGACTTAATCGGAATAACCGAGATTCCATGGCTCCAGGACCTCCAGCAGCCTCTGGAGTGCCCAATTCCAGGTTAACCTCATTCGTCCTGGTAACGAAGCGGCGCAATCCTGTCGTGGATTCTCGTTTCGAAACTTAATCGCCCCCACCCGCGGCGGCTCGGGTATCGAGATTTCGCGTGTCGAAGAACGATCATCGAAGAACGAGCCCCTTGAACCTAACAAACTGCATACTAGCTGCTGGGAACGAGGGGCATCAGTTTCGGAAGCGATAACGTCGCCCAACAACGCGATATCTTTCCGCCGTGGCAACTAGTTTGAGGGCGTGAATTGAGACGGGGTAGGGCCAGATAATGAAGGAATGAGGTGGGACTGGCACTTTTCGGGGAAGACTGCTGAATTCAGTTACGGGGAAAAAGATTTCGGTCGACTTGTTCGAGAAACTGAGAAGGGGAGTGCGTAAGGCTTGGGTTACCGATTTCATTGAAATTTTATAAATAAATAGTTAAGACGTAGCCTACTCAAAATTTCCGAGAAAATTAAGTACCGATGCTTGCCATTCCCAGACCCTCGATATATGCACGCGTAAGTAAACATGGAACCGTAACGAAATTGCAGTAGTGTCGCGCTATAGTTATTAGTGTAAATTTTGACTAGTTTTTAACCCTCTAGGGACGACTGGGACTCCAGAGTCCCATTCAGATTAACACATTTTTATTTACGTTCCATCAATAAGATCGAGATTTGATAGGTATAGTGACCTTTAGTAGGCAGAGAAGAAACTGTTGTACCATCAGAACCCGAAATTAAACTTTTTTTTTTTGTTATATTGTTATAAACAAATTAAGGAAAAAAAAATAAAAAAAAACTAACGAGTAGCTTCCAAATCCGAAGTATAAAATAGATTATTTTAACGCTCAAAAAAATTCTACGTTAAGTTTAAAACATCCCCGTCCCTAGAGGGTTAATTACATCCACGATAAGCTATCCAAATCATTCTCGTTTTTACATATAGTTCAGCTACAGGATCTAGAAATGACAATGGCTTGGGCTTGAATTTTCACAAAATTTTGGTTAGAACCTACGTTCTGTGTGTTTAATAGATTATTGACAATGTTGTGCACTATGTGCAAAAATTTAATCCAATTGGCAACCTTGCACCGGTTCAAACCATGAAAATGGGTTGTGCAGTCGGTTCTACTGTATGTGTGTGTCTGTATATACGCGTGCCTTCTGCGGGTGCGGGCGAGCGTACGCTGCCGCGCGCTCAGCTGACTCGGCTTTAAACTGCGCGCTCCGGAACTTGGACTGCCGATATTCAACTGTTAATATCTCGAGAACGAAGCCTCAGATCCCAAAACGGTAAAGGACTTTTTGACGCATTTTTGCAGGAAGGATTCGCATGTTTTGGATTGTCCCATTATTTTGGGACACCCTGTATACATATGGGCATACGCGACGACGCGTTCAGCGTGGGCGTTGCAGTGATTCTCAATCCCAGCAACAGTTGGGGTGTCTTCTATTTAGTGTCCTTGAACAGTCAATTTACTTTGGTCTGAATTTAACAGTGCCCTGTATGGTGGAAGTATTAACAATTAATCGGTACTTAAAACGCCAAAATTGAATGTTGACCACTGCAACTATTCACCACACTTCAGCTAAGCTGCACATTTCCACACCAACTTTTTAAACAAAAGAAGAGACCCTTTATTTAATACCAAATGTTATTCCCAAAAATTGTTAGTCCCTCGACGAAAACACTACTGTGAAATTTTCCCCAAAATCCAATTAGGGAAGTGAAGATGTAACCCTAATGGTAGTCAAGTTTGTGATTTACACTACGCGGCTGTAGAAGACAGCGTTGAAAACGAGTGAGTGATTTGCCAGGTGGACAGCTTCAGTTTTGTTAGCACTCCATTTTTTACCCTCTCTGTGATGGAAAATTGGTGCCCGACATTAATTGAAAGCCGATCGAACGCAATGAATGCGGCCTCTTTCGCTGCCGGAAGTGATGGTCTCTTCCTCTGTCCCCCCTCCGTCTCTATCTGTCCTCTTATCTCCCGTGTTTTTCACGATTCGCCAAATATTTTCGCTTCCTCGGTGTCAATTTACTGCGGAAACGGGTTCGAGAAGAAGAGTGTCTGGTTCCTAGAAATTGTTCCGAGTGAATGACACAATTCATTCAGAGGGCAAAATAGATCAATCCTTCAGCCACAGGAATACATTAAAGAAAATAATAAATACAAAGTTTTTGCGTTAGAAAAGAATATATGTAACGTCACGAGTCCCTCGAAAATGTTTACAAACTGAAAATGAATATTATAAAAAACTATGAAAGTAATTTTAAAATAAATATTTTGTTTATTGATATATCAAAAATATTGCTTAGTATTTTGTCTTTTGAACTCTTAAATTAGAAAAGAATAGTGAGGTATAGACCTATAGGGGCGGAGTTAAGAGAAGTGGGAGGACCTCAACTGCCAGCGACCCAATAGCACTGCCTCAACACTCGAAGCTCCACCCCTTTTCCATCTCCTGCCTGCGCATGCGCGTTGAAGACCACACTATTGCACCATATACCTACGCCACCAATAACAATTCCATATTAAACGAATTAATAACCCAAATCCTTTTCTAATTAATAAAAACACTCGCATAAACATGAAAAGATCTAGAATTCCTCAGAATTTTAAGAATTAATTCTGATCTTTCGTGAGAATACATTACTCAAAGAAGCAAGTCTCACACAGAGCCCCGAGATCGGAAGTGCTCATTATTACGCGGGGACTAAGACGCGCTGCCAGGCTGCATGCACCTCGAACTCGTAAGCAGCCAATTAAGAATAACTACTTCAGAGCGTCGGACCGACGCCATTCCGACAGCAGCTTGCGCGATTTCTGGCAGCTTCAGTCAGCGGCACAGTTCCTAGTCGGCAAGTTTCTGCCACTTGCGTCGATTCGCCGACCAAACCCCCTGTCCTTGATGGCTAATTAGTTATTACTAATTGCCTGGGAGTAGTTGGGTAGTTTCGATTTGCTCGGCCCAACAGCCGAAGAGGGAGCGTGAGAGGCGGTCGCACGGAACCTAAGCTTCTCACGAAGATGGCACGTGGTGCTGCGTGGGGGCGAGGATTTTGGGGTGGATGGGGGTGTGTACCCTTGGATACGAATTGCTGGAGTTACGTTGAGGGATTCGACTTCTTCTTAGCCGAAGATGTATACAGGTACGTGTCTCAGGAAATAATTGTTGTTTCGTTATTAACTGGTTAAGAGTGTTTATATCGCGAAAATCTTGGAGAACTTGAAGTTACCTAGTGGAATTGTGATGTTCGGAATTTTTTACTGAATTTCATGCTATTGGGAAACCAAGTGGAGGCGTGGCTTAGATTTCAGCGCTGCGGTGGTAAGTTGGCAAACTATTGACAGTAGGCTGGATTCCACCAAACATTCCGAATAATTATTTATTAATCGAATAAGTAAAAATTTAGTGTTCCAAAAAATTTAAAAACACTCGTTTTTCACAACATGTCTACCGTTAAGGAACTAGTTCTTGATCAGGCACTAATTTTTTATCAGTTCGTGAAATAAATCGTTCTTTTGAGTTTATGTCAATAAATAATCGTTTGAAATAATTACTAACATAAAAATTGATAATTCAAAAATATATGTGTTGTCTGTGAAAGCAGTTAGTATTGTTAGTTTTAGATGATTAAAAACTAGTTCCTAGTCACCTTATTATTCCATACCTTATAAGTATTTAAATTATATATTTATTTTCAACTTTTTAAAATTTTTCCTTGAAGTTTAAACATTAATTCAACTTCTAGTATAAAAAAAGTCTATGGTTTAATGTTTCATTAGGTTAAAAATAAATATTAAAGCGGGAAACCTTCTAAACTGATCAGAAACTAGTTCCTTAACGGTATATAAACACTGATAATCATATGGACTTCGACGGATTTCAGCCTACTCTGAGTAGTTCAATTTTTTGTCACTAGTTGGCGTATCGAAATTCTTGGTTTCCCAATACCGACTGTGTATGTTTGTAACTTTCGAAAAGCGAAAATAAATAAATTTGTAATAAAAAACCCTATCAACCCTTAACGACTCACGGACTTTTAGAAAAATGTTCAAAAATGACCGCCTTTTTTTATGTTTCTATTTCACTACATAAATTTCTATAAACTGGAATGAAACGCCGTTTTCGAAAAAGCTTTTATTTTTGTATATGTATATAATAAGAATTCGTACATGGTAGGAAAAAAATGGAAAAGAAAAACGTGAAATTCTAAGAAACCAATACGGTACACAAATAATGTAAACCATAAGTTGAATTTCAAAAACTGGATGCCATAAAAGTTAGACGTTCTTCGGAGTGTGTTTCAAGCATACTGAAAACAAAAAAGACAAATACCTCCCCAATATGCATAGCCACTAAAAATATTCCAACCACACTTCTATCAACAAATTACCAAACCGCTATCGATTCTACTTATCTTCAGTGACCAATCGCAGTTTCAAATGTCGCCAAGAAACAGTGGGGAAAAAATTATTCGAAAATCCCCCTCGTCACTGGCTTTCGCTGGCACACCTCATTAACGGTCGCCCATCGAAACGATTAACCGTCAGACACAGACGCAGAATCCGTCAGCAAGGATCGATCGATCCGTTCGACTCAACAATTGTCCCGTGGAACGAGCCACCTTGGTGGTGGAGGGGGGGGGGGGGCGCCCCGCCGTCGCGACGCAACAAAAAAACAGGGCCGACGATTATTTTATTTATAGACACGCTAAGGACCCTCGACAGAACGAAAAAAGCCTCGGCCAAGATCGCTCGTTATTTCCTCCCCTCACCCACCCCCCCCCCTCCAGCCCCTACAGGCTCTTCCGGCTCCTGCGCGTGGCACTCTTCGTTCTTTTAATCGTCCCAGACGATGACGTTCTGGCCTTCACTCAAAACTTGACGACTGAGGCCATTGTTTACGGCGGTTTATTATTTACACTGAGTTCAAGCTGGGTCAAGAAGCATCCCCCCCGTGTAAAGCGGAGGGGAAACTGCCGTTCGGGCAATTTTCATCGAGTTTCAACAAATTTTTTAGAGAAGCGCCCTAATTTCAGTACGTATTGCGGGTTGTTTGCGATATTTTACTTCAAAAGGTGTGTTTGTTTATTTGTGGTTCAAGAGTGTTTCGTATTTAAGGGTAGGTCTAAAAAGGGGTGATTCCCAACCCGGAAATTCAAAAAATTATGAAACTTTGAGGATACGTAGAGGATGTATAAATACGTGTTACGAATTTTTTGTTGCTTCCCAAATTCACTCTAAGAGGGTGAAATTAACCCCCGAGGATCCGGCTATTTTTCGATTTCGTGCTAGAACCAGGGACTTAATACCGGTATAATGCTCATACCGGTATTTCGCCAATACAGCTATACCGAAACCGATATCATACCGAAAAAGATAAATACCGAAACCGATATCATACCGAAAAAGATAAATACCGAAACCGATATCATACCGAAAAAGATAAATACCGAAAACAATCGGTTTTCGGAATTACCGGTAACCGAAATAAATACCGGTATTTTTTCGGTATTCTTCTCGGTGAACACCGAAACCTACCATGTTACTGAAAAGAATACCGAAAAAATACCGGTATTTATTTCGGTTACCGGTAACCTTTTGTTTTCGGTATTTATCTATTTCGGTATGACATCGGTTTCGGTATAGCGAAATACCGGTATGAGCGTTATACCGGTATTGAGTCTCAGACGAAGATACAACCGAAAAATACCGGTATAATACCGGTATTTTACGTACCGGTAGGAGTCCCTGGCTAGAACTCCAAATGATAGTCCTAATTAAAAGAAGTAACTTTTGTCTGAAAACTTTTTTCTATCTCTTACAGTTATAACGCAATATCGGAAAAAAGCCGGAATTTCACCCCCTTAGAGTGAATTAGAGCAGCAAGAAATTGCGTGATACACACCTATATATTCTCTATATATCACCGAAGTTTCATCATTTTTTTGGAATTTCATTTTTCAAGAGTTTTCCTTGCTTTGGGGTATTTCCTCCTTCAAACGATTTGAGGCAGTATGTTTTTTTAGAAATAAATTAGAAACAATTATGCTTCTAGTTATTAATAAAAGTGTACGATAAACCGCCAAAGAGTGGTACAAAGATCGCATGGAAATACTTCGTGGGAACGTTTGGTCGAGAAGTGAAACAGAAGATGGAGCTATTTTGAAACAGGCAATTGCCGTGAATAACGTGAATTGAAACGAACGAACAGTAGTCGGTACGCGATAAAATCGATTTCGAGTGGAATAAAAACGAGTCAAGTGAATCGTAAGAGAATACTTCGGCGACCCGTAACTTCGATAATGCCCTTTGAATACAAACTATCGAGACCGTGGTACATGGGGCTCGTAAAATAATTATCGATCAATCGAATTGGCGCTAATCGGGTAATTAGCCATTAACTGAACCGTACGCTCCATCGTCTGTAACGTGCCCGTACACGAAATGAACCCGATGGGACCGTGATACCGTTCGTTTTAATCTTCGAACAGGTTGTACAACATCGTCCACGATATTTCCATAAAGCCATAATTATTTTTCTAACGAACGAAATGTGGGCAGAATAAATTATCTAATATCGGCGTTACATAATTCAACATCTTTCATTCAAAATTCGGGGTTTAAAGTCCGATATACAGAATTTGGTATTTGGTATTCCAAGCTCGACGTTCTATTTTTAAGATCTGGTATTCAATATTCGTAGTTCACTTCTAAAAATTCCGTGTTCGATATTCCGCACTCGGCCTTCAGTACTTAAGGGGATATTCTACTCTCTCGGCCTCAAAAAATTCAATTTTTTTTTGCCGAATTCGGAAGAATGCACCTTCTACAATATCCTCCTAAATTTTTGGAGCGAAATTCGATGTATTTTCAATGTTATGGGTATTTGTAGCGTCAGCAGCCTGATTCTTTCCACCGCGCCGGTTGAGTACTCACAGCTTTAAACGCGTTTTTCTCGGAGCAGCATTTTCTTGGTTGGCGGATATGATAAAAAAAAAACTCCATGACCAATTAATCCAAAATTTTTATATGTTATTCTACGCATTAGTGGCTTTCCCGCTTAGCACAAATATCTTAAGATTTTTTACTATTTTCTCACATTTTATATCTATTAAACCGAAAAGAAATGCCCTTTTCGGTACTTTCAACTTCGATCGACCGTCATTTTAATAATGTTGGTCCAAAATTTTTCTTTCGTGGTAAGCGCGATAACCATACTCCTGCGAATTAAAAATATGTTTGGTTTTTTTATTTCCGATGATCCAGTCGTCAGAAATTTCAACCGCCAGCAATTCTGATACCGCCAACTTAACTGCGAAATATTTGTGTAAACAAATGAAATAAACAAACAACAATGATTTTTTCTTGTATTTCAAGAGTGGTAAAATATACCCCCAGAAATTCGAAAACATTAAGTGTTTACTTCATTATAAAAACTATCACCGAAAAGTGGACGATTTTTCGGCCGAGAGAGTAGAATGTCCCCTTAAGGGGACCTTCCGGTCTAAAAGTCGATTTTTTTTTTATTTCATTTTTCGAATGTTCAACCTTTTAGGAATACGTGTTTAAAAGGATTTGTTGGAATTCGTAAAATTCCAGAAGTTATAGGCATTTGAGTAGCGGCAAATGCATGGGCAACAACCGGGCACTCGGCGCTCACGTAAACCTTTAAACGCGTTTTTCTCGAAACAGTGTTCTCAAAACGGTGGGACCTGTATCTCCAAAAGTTATTATCTAATTCGACTGAACCTTTTTTTATTTGGAAGAATATACTTCTGGCTAGGGGGGGAACTAGAAAAAATTACAAAGAATTGAAAATTTATAATTTTTCAAAGCCGTTGAAAGGACGAAAAATACAGGGGAAAGTGTTTTAAAACTTTAAGTGTCGTTATTTTCTACAAAAAATGTCATTTTTCTAATTTTTTCTAGTCCCCCCCCCCCCTAGCCAGAAGTATAATCTTCAAAATAAAATAAGTTTCAGTCGAATCGGATAATAACTTTTGGAGATACAGGTCCCACCGATTTGGATCAATTTTTTGACGCCTTGACTTTAACGACTCCCCAGGGCCGTCTGCAATGCTTAATTATAAAACAAAAAATATATTTCTATAACTTAAGACATCCTTAATACAATGCAAACAGTCCCATTAAATTATATATAGTAGTTTTCCTTTAATTAATTCCTAAAAATCACCTATTTTTTTGGGCTCTAGACCGGAAGGTCCCCTTAAGGGGCTACATACACCTAGGACAAGAAATATCGGGGTGAATTTAAATTGTTTTTTTTTTTTCATTGAAAATATTTTTTGATTTAAGAATCCATATGTGCAGCTTAAAATACATACTTTGATGTAACAATTGTGTAAAATTCAAGAAACTAAGAACATTGAATATGTAATAAGAGTTTCTCAAAATGGTATTTTAAAAAACGGTAACAAATATTTCTCGAGAACTACTTACTTACAATTAGTGAACCGAGTCCGTTCAAATTTGAAACAGAGTAGGAGTATTCAAAATTTCGAACATTATACGAATAGTCGAATACATCAAATATTAGAATAATTAGGGGTATTCGAATTTTCGAATAATTAGAAGTATTCAAATTTTCGAATACTTAGAATATTCGAATAATTAGAATATTCGAATACTTAGAATATTCGAATGCTTAGAATATTCGAATGCTTAGAATATTCGAATACTTAGAATATTCGAATACTTAGAATATTCGAATTTTCGAACATTATTCGAATACTTAGAATATTCGAATGCTTAGAATATTCGAATGCTTAGAATATTCGAATGCTTAGAATATTCGAATACTTAGAATATTCGAATACTTAGAATATTCGAATGCTTAGAATATTCGAATACTTAGAATATTCGAATACTTAGAATATTCGAATTTTCGAACATTATTCGAATACTTAGAATATTCGAATTTTCGAACATTATTCGAATACTTAGAATATTCGAATGCTTAGAATATTCGAATGCTTAGAATATTCGAATGCTTAGAATATTCGAATGCTTAGAATATTCGAATGCTTAGAATATTCGAATGCTTAGAATATTCAAATGCTTAGAATATTCGAATGCTTAGAATATTCGAATGCTTAGAATATTCGAATACTTAGAATATTCGAATTTTCGAACATTATTCGAATACTTAGAATATTCGAATGCTTAGAATATTCGAATGCTTAGAATATTCGAATGCTTAGAATATTCGAATGCTTAGAATATTCGAATGCTTAGAATATTCGAATGCTTAGAATATTCGAATGCTTAGAATATTCGAATGCTTAGAATATTCGAATACTTAGAATATTCGAATACTTAGAATATTCGAATACTTAGAATATTCGAATACTTAGAATATTCGAATACTTAGAATATTCGAATACTTAGAATATTCGAATACTTAGAATATTCGAATACTTAGAATATTCGAATACTTAGAATATTCGAATGTTCGTAACAGCCCTAACTCAAACCACGGGGATCCAGAAATCGATAATCATTCGGAAAAACAATATCCACCAGAATTAACTCCGAAGCAACGTTCTCCACAAATTTACAAATAATCTCCATACAAGCCCACCAAAGCGTACAATTATCGCAACCAGGCCCGAATGGTGTTAAAAACGAGCCAAAAATCGCCCGTTGATTTTCGATGGGCGAAAGGAATGGCGCGCGAAACGTTTCAATAAAATCAATCGATAGGGTAAAGATAATTTAATGAAACAACAACGTTCGTTATTCACGGCACAGCGATTCGATTTTCGCGGATGCGTTGGAACGCGGGGCCGTGTGAAAACTGGCCAATAAATGGGTGTGTATCGCCGTTATAGCCAATTGGCGGGTGGCGGGATCGTTTACATAGAAATCGGCCCGGTCCGTTCCGCGAGACGCGCCAATAAGCACGTGGCCGAGCGCGTTCACGATTTTATTAATTGCAGAAATTAATTCAGTAGTAGGGGCTGCGTGCCAGCTCGCACCGCTAACCCTTCAATTAAGACTGGACAGTCAATCAAAGCTAATTGAAACGGCAGATACAGGGGTGGCGATTGGATATTTTTAAGCGCAACCACCCCGATATCGTTTACAAACGCTTTTCGTGGAAAGGAAGAGAGAAAGGGGTGAAAGTTTGCCATCATTTTGTAACCAATGAGGCCTAAAATTATCGATGAAGGGTTGATGACTCGGTGGATGCTCAGGTATAGTCATCAACAATATTGCAGTGTTTCTCATCCGAGGGTCGCAGAACATTTTAAGGAAGCCACAAAATCAACTTTTGAGGAGCCAGAGGGAACTCTAAGAGGGTCACAGTCAAAATAAAATATTAAAATTATATGAAAACGATTAAAATTCAACAAGTAAATTATTACAGAAATATAAATAAATTCATGAAAATATTTAAATAAATGTCAATTTGTTACATATTTTGTTTTTAAAAACGAATATATATAAGTACCTATGTAGTTTATAAGCAATATATTATTATTTTTATTTAAAAATCCATTTTGTAATTTTAAAATAATCAGTGCAAGTTTTAACGTTTATTTTTCATTCTCTTCCACCCGAGCAACTATAACGGCTGGAGGCCACAGAAAACTATTAAACTCAGAAGGGAGTCACAGGTAAAAAAAAACAGTTGAGAATCTGCGTTCCAGAATAATTTCATGGAAAAAGGCCAAGGAATTGAATTTCTTTTGAAGTGGTACAACAAACTTCTTTAAATAAATCAGTAATTCGTTCATTTCGCGGTACGAATGTCTCCACAAAAGTAATTTTTCAAAATGTATCCCTACCACATTTTGTTAAAAAAATTCTTTACCACATTGTATAGCATCAAAAATCATAAAACACTGAATTAAACGTTTTTCGATCATTAGCATCTATTACACTTTGGCAATTATCTAAGATTTCAAGCAGTACCAATATTTCAGTGGTTCCCAACCTGTGGATCGCGACCCCCAAGTTGGTCGAGAAGAGTTTCCTGGGTTAACGATTCCTAGCACTTGTTCGAATATTACAAAAGGGGATCGTGACTAAAAAAAGGTTGGAAAACACTGCAATATCTAGTTGTTATTTAATGTTTCCTTGAAAAACCAATACATCTCCACATTTTCGAGCATTTCCTTCAGACCGCCTCCAGTATGGAATAGTTAATAGAAAGATTAATGACCAGCAAGATTTTATGAAACACCGATCTGAATCAGCTTCCTCAGAATCGTGGAATCCCGAGAGCGTGCCTCTAACGCTTCTGTCGATCGCTCTTTGTCTCTGGAATCCCTCGTGACTGTCTGTGTACACGGAAAGCAGGAAGACGCCGGAAAAACTTGGCTGAATTTAATTCCCCGGGGACGCTTTAACATCGTCCCACGAGTGATTTCGATTTTCCTGCTTTTTCCGTTACACCGTGTTCCAACTACTTACATCTTCTTCTTTATTCGCATTCGCCACCAAAGCGACGCTCCTCGTCAAAGAGAATTATCCTTGCTTTCTCGCGAATTCCATTAAGCTAAAAGTGTGTCCTTTATCGCTCGTTAAAAAAGCTTTCCCTTCCCTTTCTTTCTGCCTTTCATCTTTATCAGCCATCCGACTAAGAGAAATAGTAACGAATTATGCGAAGTGAAGTAATGGAAGGTTTACACACGAAGTTTTCAAGAACGTTGCGCGTCTAACGTTGTCAGATAATTCTTGTTAAAGAATGCATACAGTGTTTCTCAGTCGGGTTTTTCTATCAGAGCTAACCAGTTTCCAGCAGCCAGGCGTCGAACGATGCTAATTCAGAATTCTGACGAGGTTTCTATTCGTTCAAAATTGAATTTAATTAAAATATTTATTTGTATTTATCTATTCCAAAAATCTACTTTCCCCAGCCCTATAGGTGGGCCACAAGAACTTTGGGATTTTTTTAAAACAAAACCAATAAATATATTTACTTCCAGCTTTGTGGCTTCGTTTGTCAATCTTTAGAGAATATGAAAAAAAAAAAAAAATTGTATGCAAAAGTAGTGGTTATATTCGGAGTTATAATGCTTCAAATAGAGCGCCTTACAAAAAACAAATGCGCATGGTTCGCGTAAAATCAGCCGTCGTAGTTGTCGGAAATAGAAAATTTCAAAATTTGTGTAATCTGTACAAGTGCGAAAAAAAATGACAGCGCTAAAACAGGCATCGATTTCTTCAAAAAATTTGCTGGTTTTTTAACTCGCAAAAGTTGAATTTTGCAAAATCCGACTTAGTTTTAGTAACAGCGGGAATGGAACATCTGCCGAAGATATATACCAAATTCGGAGTAAATCGGGTGATTAGTTTTTGAGATATCGTGCTAACGAATTCGAAAAACATCGTTTTGAAAAAACGCGTTTTAAGTTTTAGCTACCATTTTTTAATTAAATTTTTTTTAAAATGTTGCCTAAATATGTACAAATATAGGCGTAAAGTTTTCAATTAACATAATTTGAGGGTTTCTCTAAAAAAAAAAACCCAAATATCGCGCTCCTTTTCACTCCTTAAACACTTATACACCGTCAAACACAACCACCAATCCACCGAACCATATTAATTCTCACTCAAGTAAAGATCAACCTCGAGGAGCAGTCAAAATGGTCGCCCATCGCACCAGTTAATATCACAAATGTAACACAATTCTCTGGCAGTCCATTCAGAACCAACCCAAACACAAAGCGCTTCTACTCCGCCATTTTGCAGCAGCGAAATCCGAAAACACTTTTCTTCCATTCGAGCCATCAGTACTCTTGGTAGTTTCACCAACGCCCCCTTGCTTCGACTTCCTCCCTCCCTCGAGCTAACAAGGGGAAAAAGCTGACGAAGGTGAATCGTCAGTTTGCCAGCCAACGGGCGGACACAGAGCCGTGAGGACCCGGCTTTATCCGTCACGCGTTTGCCGGCGAAATAATTCCGCTATATTAATTAGCCGCGCTCAAAAGCCGCAGCGCCGATACAGGCGGAGGTGTCAGGAGACTTTCGATGGGGGAACACTAGAAAAGTAATCGAAGTAATGGCTCTCCAGAACGAGGAGCAACCGCCGTTGGCTCCGCTAACCGTGGGGCTCACGGAATTATCGGCACATCCACTGGGGAGTTAGTTTCCAGCGCGCCAGGAGAGGTGCTCGATATACTTCGGCCACGCTGTCAGAAACGCAGCTGGAACAATGGGCCCGGGTGAAATTAAAAAGAGAAGGCGAAGGGGAAGCTGGCAGTGGCGTGAGAACGGCTTTCCGGCGCTTCGGGTGCGCTAGTGCGACGCGCACCGAACTGTGCCTTTAACCCCTCAGCTACCGACCCCTGAAATGACAAACTGACTGTGAGGCCCGGGCCCTCGGAACGAAAACGACACTTTGCTACCTGAGGCCTCGACACTGTAACATCACGGTACAGACAGCCTCTAGAGCAGCGCCGGTCAGGCTACCGTTTTCAGGGCATGGGCAGCCGCATTTGCCCGGGGCAAACGCTGCGAGCAAAGCTCGGGGCAGTGACGTCAGCTATCGTTAGAGCGGAGTGGGGAGGAATGGTTTTGACGGGAGTACAGGCTCGTAGATGCGTAGGGAGGCGACGGTCCTTGTTCATCCTAGGCATCTGTACCGTATTGCCCGGGGTGGCGTGGCTTGCGCGCCGCCAGCAAGTGTTTGCCCCGGGCTGTCTGACCAGTTGCCCTACGCGGCAACTCCTGAACGGCGCTGGTCTAGACCAGGGCTGGGCAACCCGCAGCCCATGGGCCGCATGCGGCCCGTTCCCGGACTTGTCTGCTCTGCTGGGCCGCAGGAGAACGACCCCCACCATACTCTTTTAACCCCTCAGCTACCGACCCCTGAAATGACAAACTGACTGTGAGGCCCGGGCCCTCGGAACGAAAACGACACTTTGCTACCTGAGGCCTCGACACTGTAACATCACGGTACAGACAGCCTCTAGAGCAGCGCCGGTCAGGCTACCGTTTTCAGGGCATGGGCAGCCGCATTTGCCCGGGGCAAACGCTGCGAGCAAAGCTCGGGGCAGTGACGTCAGCTATCGTTAGAGCGGAGTGGGGAGGAATGGTTGTGACGGGAGTACAGGCTCGTAGATGCGTAGGGAGGCGACGGTCCTTGTTCATCCTAGGCATCTGTACCGTATTGCCCGGGGTGGCGTGGCTTGCGCGCCGCCAGCAAGTGTTTGCCCCGGGCTGTCTGACCAGTTGCCCTACGCGGCAACTCCTGAACGGCGCTGCTCTAGAGTATCTGGCACTGACGCGGGAGCCGCATTACAAAAAGGGTCCGTACCAGATACTGAGGCGGGCCACCAGTGGAAAACGTTAGGGTCCGTACGAGATACGGAGGTGGGCGACCAGTGGAAAACTTAGGGTCCGTACCAGATACTGAGGTGGTAGCCGAGGGGTTAATGGCCGGGCAGTGGTAGCCGTTAACTCCTCAAACAAAGGGCGTTCGGCAACCCGAGAATTCGAAAAATAGTGTAAATTTGCGGAAATGTAGCTCAAGTGATGCTAATAACGCGACCATTCTTTGTTCCGGCAATTAGAAGGCCCTGGGGATGAAAACCTACCCTCAAAGAAATTGTGGGTTATAATGTTCAGTCAATAGTAGGATCTTGGCATCAGATTTTCTCCAGCGCTATCCTTTGCTGAGCACTTCGCAAGTATGAGATCCAAAGCGTCAAGAGCCTTGGGTTTCATTATGAAATCCACAGCTGATTTCCAAAACCTTCGGACGCTTAAAATCTTATACTTTGCTCTTGTGCTCCCACACCTTGAATATGGCTCCTGCATATGGAACCCATACCACCATTGCTATGTCAAATGTCTGGAGAGTGTTCAGCATAAGTTTCTGCGTTTTGCTGCGTTTAAAATCGGATCCCCCCTCTCTAGAACCTGTCATAACTACGAACCGATCTTAAAGCTTAGTGGAATGCGTACCCTTGAGCAACGCAGATTTATGTGCGATATGGTATTCATTTATAAGGTGCTAAACAATTATATACATTGTACCGAGTTATTGACACTTTTCAAATTACACGTACCACCTAGGATACTGAGAAGGCTTCCCCTCTTCCATCTAAATTCTTACAAAACTACCTTCAGTAGTGGTATCATTATCACTAGACTATGCAAGTCTGCTAACAAAGTTGAACCTCTGGTTGACTTTTTTTCCGGATCCCTATATACGTTCAAGAGCGCAATAGCTAACTTAGTAGACGACCTTTTACCTACGTAGTATATAAGTTATCAATAATTAATTCCAAATTATATTATTCATATTTGTACCAAAGGGTATTACCCGTAAATAAATATTATTATTATTATTATGAGTAGGTAGAGGAAGTGCAGCATATTTGCAATACTGTTGGTAGTTTGGATAACCGAAATATCTGTGGCGTGCGAGAACACGCGTGGGCCTGATGACGTCATGGCTCGGGAGAGTTCTGGGAAGAACCTCCCTTCCGTTGGACGGACTGCTTCCTCCGTGACGTCGTCAGGTGTTTAGTGACATGGGTCATTCTACTCGATAAAATCGAAAAATAGCCGGATCTTCAGGGGTTAATTCCACCCCCTTGGAGTGATTTTGGGCAGCAAAAATATTACGTTGTAATCAGGAGGAAATCCCTTACATATCCACAAAGTTTCAGAATTTTTTGAATTTTTTGAATTTTTTGAATTTTCGGGTTCTGGATCTTCCCTTGTGAGAGGTCCTAATATAAAAGTTTATTAGTTTCCCTATAATATTATGTAACTTTATTTGTTCCCATCCTCTGTCATAATTTTTTATTAATCTTAACCCTTATGTACACACCCAACTTTTACCACGTTGTTACACACTCTGGGTACCCGGGTGCCCACCACTAGTTTTTCTTAATTCCTGAGTTCGCATATGAACGGAATCGTTCGGAATCAGTTTTCTTTATTAAATAAACATCAATAGAAACTATCTATGCCATTTCCAAGTTCCCTAGCCCGCTACATCTACCATAAAATAAATTAGAAGTAGGGTGCGAGCGCTGCACAGGTAGCGCGCGGTCAGTTTTGACATTCGGCGACCGGCAGATGTTCAAAATTTAAGTACTGGGGATAGTAGTGTAGCGGCTTCATCGCTACTTGGCTTTCGTACGTAATTGTTTATTTATTAATCCCTGTTACAACAATAAAATATTCATCAATGATATTAATTAATTTCGGAGTCAAAACATCATTTTTCATCTAGTGGGTACCCGGGTACCCGGGTGTGTCCGCTAAGCACATGTAGGGTAACGCATACAGTTGTTGACCCCTATACAATGATTGACCCTCTTCCCCAAAAAGTAGGAAATATAATATAATGCTTTTTTTATATAATAAAATATATCTATATTTCAGTAGCCCAGATATTTCTGTTCCGAATACAATTATATTTTATTATGATCCACATCTTGTAAATGTATAGATAAATCGGAAATATCACGCGGCTACCATTCTTATGAAATCGATGGAATTTGATCTAAAAATCGTAACGTTGTAGCCAATGATTTTTTCATATCATATTTTCAATTAATAATGACAGTAACTGTATATATAATCATTACATATGTATAAAATATGGTCCAAAGTTTGCGAGAAAAAGTTATTTCACGCAAAAATGTCTATATTTTCAAATATACAAGAGGTGTCAAGAACTGTCACAAAGTCTTCCTACTTTATAGTGATTGACCGGGGGGGGGGGGGGGGGGGGAATAACTAATTGAAGGTTATGGGAGTACTTTCATAGTGATTGACGTGCAATTTGTTATTAGTTAGTGTTATTGGTAAGTATTACTATAATTACATAATCTGTCATGATAAAATAAATCGATAAATAATTTAAATAGAATTATTGCAAATTAAATAATATTTACTCTGAAATAAGTTGGATTTTGTAAAATATTTTCCCATAATGTATGATTTTTAGGTTACTTGCAATTATCATCCTAGTCAAAGATGCCAAATTAATTACATCTAGCAGCGATAAGATATTATAACCATTTAAGACGACTACCTATTTTATATTCTTAGTGGATTATTAATTATAAGTATGTATTAGAATTGTTTAACATTTCAAAAAATACAGTACAAATACAATTTTGTATGTTTGAAATGATTCATCAGTGTTTTTATGCCTGTCCTAAAACAAGGGTCAATCACTGTTACAGAGCCTGCCAATTACTATGTAAAACCCGGTCAATCGTTATAATTTTAGGATCATCTTAATATTTAATGATTTTTTTAAAGTTATTTTTGTGTGCAGTTGTACGAAGTAATTTTTTTTATTCTTTCGAAACTCTTTTAATGTGATAACAACAGATTTTGCTCTCCGATTTTAGCGATAAACTCTTTCTTTCTTTGAATAATGTAGCACTCATTCTTAAACTGTCAATCACTGTATATGTTACCCTACTTTGACGTCATTTAGTTTAGGTTGAAAAAATTTGAAAAAAAATTACCAGTGTGTTTCAGACTTTCAAAAGAGTTAAATAATGGGGATCTGAAGGCCCAAGTCGAAATTTTCATTTTTATTCAAGTTATAAGCAAAAATATGACGAGGTGGCCACCCGGGTACCCGGGTGTGTACATAAGGGTTAAACTGGTATTCCACATATACTGCTCTTCCTCTGCTGTACGTATAACCAACATATACCTATTTTACATTAAAAGTATCCTCTACAAAAGGAAGGAACGAGCATAAAAAAGATTCAGCGTTCCCTGCAATGATATTTCGAAATTCCATCTCACGCAAGTCAACAAGCATGGGAGAGGGTGGATTCGCGGGAACGATATAGTAAAATGACTCGCGCGTTAGCCCTGAGAATATATTTGAAGGCAGTGCAGAGGATCCGCATCGGAAGATGGGGGTTGTTTCGTGCACGCGGCGAGCTTTCGAAAAGCCATCAGCGAGCAATGGAGTCGCCATGTCTCGCGGTTCCCCTGCATTACGTTCTTTCCGATTATTCCGAGGATTTGGAAGCGAAGAAATACGAGCTGTCAGGCGAATGCCGTGTCGGAACCGCGCGCTCCCTTCTCCGTTCAGACAGCAAAGAATTGCTCAATGTTATCTGAAAGTTGAGATTCATGAGCAGCATTGGGACAAGAATATTTTGTTCCGTGCTGGTGAACGGCAGAGGAATGTTAAAATGTAGAAGGATGCGCTGAGGAGATGAGAAAAAATACGCCTAGCCGGCTCTCCCTCGCTATAGACGCGTCGCGGAGGATAGATAGTGTGCGATAAAGGAAATGGAGGGTCAGTGGAGGGTTAATTTCTGTCCGGGCGCACTTTCGATTGATTTTTAATGACAAGTTGACGGGCTTTGAATTGCTTTTGGAAGCCTCTTTGTGTGCTTCATTCACAATTATTTGTGTATTAAATGGTGTGCTGTTGGGGTTGAAAGTGGAACCACACTTCGAAGACAGGAAAAAAAGCGTGTTCTTTGTGAATTATTTTTGAGACACGCATACTTCTTTCACATTTTATTTAGGGTAAATCCGGGAGACGCGGTCGACCGAATATAAAATGGCTATTAAAACTAATATAGATATTACTTATTTTATCAGAACAAACCTAATATATAATATTTACTGTAAAACGGGTTGAAAACTGAAGTCATGACATCTGACCACCTGCCCCGAGGTGCCGGGAGAAATGGTTTTCGTCGTTGGCAGAGACCACTCACATAATTATTCATGTAAAATTAACAAAGGATAAAGCAAAATTATTTATGAGTGAATACAACTACGGATTCATTGATATTTAATTTGTTTACGCTAAACAAGTAAAGAACACATCAAAGAAAAAGTGAATTACCTACTGGCGATTAGCAAGGCAAATGAATACAAAAGTGAATAAATAAACTAAATAAACAAAAATAATAATAAAATAATAATCAAAAATAAAAAAATAGACAAAAATAATAAAAAAATCATAACTCGACCATCTCACCTTTCTGCAGCGAGACATGGTCTTCTCGTTAGCTTTGAGAGGAAGAGTTAATATGGCCAAATACTTTGGCTGCATTGTCCCTCAATATCTCTACTATCTTATTACTCCAAACATTAAAGGAAAATAAAGTTAGCAGTAGGTATATTTTAAATGCGATTCTGTACAACCGCTGTTTGACAAAAGAGGTTAAATGTAACATAGGGTAAATCCGGGAGACGCGGTCGGGCCGGAGAGTTGGTCGTGTCGCTATATTTCAGAGTCTATACGTAAAAATGCATTAAAGTGCAGACCAATTACTTCTCTAGAAGCCAAATAGTTGAATGAATAGCATTATTTCGCTTCCTTCTGTGTTTTTCTGGATTTATAGGCTATAAAAGGTAAATTGATGTTACATTTAACCTCTTTTGTCAAACAGCGGTTGTACAGAATCGTATTTAAAATATACTTCTAAGTTTATTTTCCTTTAATGTTTGGAATAATATGATAGTAGAGATATTGAGGGACAATGCAGCCAAAGTATTTGGCCATATTAACTCTTCCTCTCAAAGCTAACGAAAAGACCATGTCTCGCTGCAGAAAAGTGAGATGGTCGAGTTATGATTTTTTTATTTTTTTTTTTTTTTTTTTTTTATTATTATTTTATTATTATTTTTGTTTATTTAGTTTATTTATTCACTTTTGTATTCATTTGCCTTGCTAATCGCCAGTAGGTAATTCACTTTTTCTTTGATGTGTTCTTTACTTGTTTAGCGTAAACAAATTAAATATCAACGAATCCGTCGTTGTATTCACTCATAAATAATTTTGCTTTATCCTTTGTTAATTTTCCATGAATAATTATGTGAGTGGTCTCTGCCAACGACGAAAACCATTTCTCCCGGCACCTCGGGAGAGGTGGTCAGATGTCATGACTTCAGTTTTCAACCCGATTTACAGTAAATATTGTCTTAAAGCAAATATCGACCAGTTTTTCTGAATCGGCATGAAATTCTGAACATATTAGGTTTGTTCTGATAAAATAAGTAATATCTATATTAGTTTTAATAGCCATTTTATATTAGGTCGACCGCGTCTCCCGGATTTACCCTAAATTTACCTTTTATAGCCTATAAATCCAGAAAAACACAGAAGGAAGCGAAATAACGCTATTCATTCAACAATTTGGCTTCTAGAGAAGTAATTGGTCTGCACTTTAATGCATTTTTACGTATAGACTCTGAAATATAGCGACACGACCAACTCTCCGGCCCGACCGTGCATATATTGAGCAATATTTGAGATTTTTTTATTACCAAATATACATATTTAATCGGACTAGACGATTTTAAATTAAGCAACTTCAGTTAGGCGTTCAGAAATTTTTTTGAAATTATATTTACCATGTTTTTCACCCCCAAAATGTACTCGCACTTCGCATGAAAACTCGCCATTTCCTTGAGGGTGTGTTATCACCCTCCAGATCGCTTTATTGCCGAATCAAAACATACTTCCGCTATTAGCATCACTTCAGCCACATTTCGGCAAAGTTTCAGATTTTTTTGAATTTTCGAGTTGTCGGAACTTTTCTTGCCAGTTAACAATATTTTATCTGCAATATAATAATCGAAAACTTCCAGAAATTGCTTTGAAAATTTAGCATATTTTACCAGCGAGAATAGGATGATCGATAAGTGAAACGAGCTGTAACGAAATCACTGGAAATCTTGCCGCGAAGCTAACGACTCGTTGCAAATCGTTAAAAATCACTCTGCTCGAGTGGAATCCGAAACTTCCCAGCCTCTACATTTACGACGCGCTGGTTCTTACGATTTCTTGCAAAATCTCGCGTAATCGCTCGGCAGCCATATTGAGTTCAGCTTTCAGTTACTGTAAGATCCAAGTTACTATTAACGAATTAGTTCTTTACATTAACGTACTCAAAATTCTATTCATTATTCGTATAATAAAGTCTGTGATTTTGTTGGAGGCGGTTGCAAAGCATGCTTTATGAATTTACAGCAAAATGGCGAGCGTTAGCTTTTGAGGTTAGGTTTGGCGGCAGCATAATTTCGACGAACCTTTACACCTTAATTATAAGTTTCTATTCTATATTCCTCTTCACCCTTTGTTTTCTAAACTTTTATAATTATATGGGTAATAAAATCGTGTTATCGTGATATGAAGCAAGAAATGGCGAAATCACGAGTCCATCTAAATTATTTTTATTTAAAATCTTCCACTTATTACAAAATATTGCTCTAAGTATTTCTTTGCACACTTAACACTATATTCGCTCTTTTGGAAAAACTGTGATTATTAAATTTTCGCGCCAAATTTGTAAGTTTTTGTGAGTCCTCCTCCGTTAATAGGTTATGTCTACCTGCAGCGCTATAGAAACGCCTCGGAAGAAGAAATCAGGAGGTAGGTTAACATTAGACTGCTTTCGAGAAATCAGAGCTATTTGAATAACCGAACAGAGCTTCCCCTGCTGCAGACTTGTTTAACTTGTAAGTTGTATCTCGACACCTTATAACTCCGGAATCATTAGAACCGCCCGAACCACCAAATATTGAACTTGTAGCTCCGTGAGAGTGTTTCTGTTAACGCAGATCTCGCTACAAGTCCACTTTCATCCCCACTTTTACCATCATACCACGGCACCTCGCTGTTGCTGTCAGCTGTGCCTGATTTTAATCTTTCTGCCGCTACATCGTGGCATTTAACATTCTGTCGAATTGTCATTGTGCCATTTATGTTCATGTTTTCAACATATTTGCCCCACTTTGGTCTGCAAAAATCAGTCCATACTATAAATATTCACATAAACACATGAAATTAAATAAACATTATTAGCGACACTATGCACTGATAATATTTTAATTTTTATGGAACGTTCAATTGAAGTTTGAAAACTTTTACTTCGGAACCTACCCTCCCACCTCCTCCGGCTGCTCAAAGCGTCACCACTGTCAGAGACTGACAGAAATATCGCGGAGATTTCTAAACAACAAGCGAGTACACCTCGAGAAGCATGTAATGCTTGCAGGTAGAGCCATTGAGGATCAATCGAGGGGCCAGAAGGACCCCCGTGTAAGTGTACTCCGTGGGCGAAAAATGGCGGATACTTAAGTGGCACCTAAGAAATTGCGGCGGCCAAGCCCCCGATATCCGGAAACGAAATTGCACTCGAGCCAGCAATCGTCTGGTAATGGCCGACGTGCAAGCTGCCTTTTCGCAGAGTGAGAAGCCGCCGGTAACTTGCTAGCTAAATCCAGGGAGATGCAATCTCCAGGAATTAACGAACCGCATCTAAGTGCCACCGACACTTGACTCCAAGTTCGAACGACGCCTACGAACTCCCTTCCTCCGCACCCTTCTTTCTCCATCTTCTTCCTTTCCCACTCCGAATGCCCCTTCGAGTACGAGAAGTCCTTTAACGGCGTCGAAAGGCGGGATTTTCTGGATACCATCAGCCCAGTCCCGCTGATTAGCGTCTTCACTACACACCAATTGGAACACAATTATGCGGGCTTATAGAGTGGCTCGAGACAAGAAGTGTGCGAAAACTAACCTCAAAATCAAATTGGCGCTCCACTTTTTTCGCGTATAACTCCTAAAGTACAAGAGAGGAAGAAAAAAATTTCAAACAAAAATTTAACGATACAATAAGCACTGCGAACTTGCGTCGACAAAATTTTGAAATAATAAGTTTTTAAAAAAAATTCCAAAGAAAAAAACTTTTTTCAAAATTTTGTTGACGCAAGTTTGCAGCGCTGAGAACACCATTAAACTTTTGTTTGAAACATTTTTTTCTGTCTCTTGTGCTTTAGGAGTTACACGCGGAAAAGTGGGAGTGCCTATTTGAGTATGAGGTTAGTTTTTATAACCTTAAAGGGCGATTGGGCACGAATGAAACATTCCGTTGTTCTTGTCTTGAGTCACTCTATAAACCCACAAAGTTGCGTTCCAATCGGTGAGTGCGGGTTCCACGGTGTTCCTTCATAAGTACCTGTACTAGCTCTGAAGAGACGGTAGGAAAAGAAGGAACGACCCTGTCCAACTCCTATTTCTATCAACTTAAAGCCCGCGTAAAGCCAGAAGCACAAGCTCGTGATCATATAAACCGTAATCACGAGTTGCTAGGACGTCGCAACGAATCACTTGAATCCTTGCGGGTGTTTCCTCCTCAACGCCACCCTTGCCCCGCAGCGATCATTAAAACCGAAACAATATTCCGTTGTAACGGTCATTAATCAACGCATCGATTCACCAGCATTTTCACCGCCGTCCAATAATTCCGGGCCATCATTTTTCACGGTACACGCATTAAATGGAGTATTAAATCGGGGGGGCACTAAAATCGAATCACGCGTCGCAGCTGAGAGGTCCATCCGCGCCGATGTGACACCTCGCGGTTCCTGGACGATCGTTAAAACGCCCCTTACAAAATGGCCGGTCGTAAATCAGAAAATAGTCGATCGAACATTCGTTATGTGAGTAGCGAGCTTTTGCCCGCCGCCTACGCGACGGAATAAAGGGTGAGGATCGAGACGGGTAGCAGCTGGAGACTGACAGCTTTGACCGTAAAAATGACGACACCCTCGGTTATTTTATTACAGGTTACTCCATCCCTGGAGGTGGCTCTAGGTTTCGATGGGAATAGCTGCAACCAGGCTGTAGCTGGTTTAGTACACGGAGCGGTGCAATTATCAGCAGGTTAGTTGTCTCTGAACAATATGCTCCAAGGGACTTCAATGTTGTTGCTGACTGATCCTGCTGGTGGCACTATGAAACTGACGAAGAGAGGCTTTGGTCAGGTTTACCGTAGACATAGGACTGCAAGGACTACTATAGATATGCTACTGCGGGTCTCCTGCGGATGTACTACCGCAGATTTGCTGCGGGTGTGCTTAAAATTCATTACGATTGAGTGTAAGTGGTGTTACTTCTTGGTGAAAACATGTTGGGACTGATATGAACTGAGCTTACCGTAGTGAAATATACTAGCGAATGTCTGTTGGAGATATACTGTTGCCGGTCTACTGAAAGCATCCTTAAAACTTTTCACTATGGCATGTTGTAAATTGTGTCTGTTTTTAGCGAAAATTGAAGAGAGTGGTCTACCCCAATACCTTTCGCTTACACACCTTCTAAATTCCACTGAAACAATCTATGCTGCATTGTGTTGGAAATTGCCTTCAAGCGGCATTCTTGCGCCATCTCTAAATTGAAATTACAATCATTTAAAGGACATAACTTCCTGACTGTTTTTACTCTCCGCAGGAGTAATGAACATTATGCAAAAGGAAAAGTGTTGCTTTCATCACCTTGTAATTAATTCGCAAAAAATACTTGATTTTCGAGCGATCTGGTTGCCCGGTCCCCTCAATTCATCATAAAGGAGCAACGCAACGTAACAGAAATATCACTTGTGCTAGGACACTGTGCCATCTTAAACACACCCCGCCGTCAATGAGACCCAATGCAGTTAAGGGCCGTCACGATGTGTATCCACAAAGCTGTATATACCCACCAATTGCTCTGGAACTCTCTAACCTCGCGACAAAATCGCGAGCATCTGAAAACCGATCGGTCCCTCCAGCTGGCCCCCGTTAATTAAGAGTAATTGCTATACCTGTCCCTACCCAGGACAAAGAGAGGTTTGTCCTCCAGTTTGCAATCACTTAATCGCAGGGAAGTCGAGCCTAGGGAAGGTTACTTCCCGGCCTGACGGGTAAGGAGCCGAATTGGAGTAATTACAAATGCTGAAGCGAGAGAGATGTCACGCCAGCTAGGGTAAACGACGGGGGGCGAGAGCCAGGGGCTGGATCAGGCTGCTTCTTTGCATGGTAGCCTGAGAGATTGCCGCGAGCTGAGAGTCGATCGGCCGGAGTGTAATCGCCTTTAACCCTTTGAGGAGGGACCAAAAGTCCTCCAGCAGTTTAGACACTTTTGGTTAGGAACAGGACGTCTCTGATAACATTTGAAATATATTTATAAGCTTCCATCTAGTATTTCTTCTAGCCCTAGCTTAAAAAGATGAAAGTGGTCTAGATTTCTTGCTGAACTCCGCGGTGGATGTGTGTATGATGTATACTTATATGAGTGCTGATGAGTGTACGTAACCATTTTGAACTGTACTATGTACAAACTGAATTTTCAATCATCTCAGCGCTGCGAACATGTATAGTCCGCGTTAGGTCAGTGTGCGAGGTTTGCGCGTAGAACGCCTGCAGGCATCAGCAAGTATGTTAATGAATTCGATTGAAACAGGTATACTTAGAAACCATAAATATACATTGGTGGACTAATTGCATGGCCTCCAGGACCCCAAGCTTTAAATACACCCGATCTCTAATTCTGGGGTCAGGAAAAATCCATAATGTGTCCTGCTCGAATTCA
Source organism: Andrena praecox (assembly GCA_963932275.1). Classification (NCBI taxonomy): domain Eukaryota; kingdom Metazoa; phylum Arthropoda; class Insecta; order Hymenoptera; family Andrenidae; genus Andrena; species Andrena praecox. Next base: position 37,246,199 of record OZ010728.1, read on the forward strand.
AACTTCTCAAAAATTACAAGAAACGAAAGCAACATCATTGGATACTATCAGGCGAGAGTGTTCGAATGCTCAAAACTGCACTACAGTAAACTCTCGCTATGGGCTCGCGCTTGGGACTGGCGATGAGCGCTTAACGCGTAGTTGAGCTGATTGTGAGTCTATAGCGAGAATTTACTGTATTCCCTCTCTATACTCCCGCCAGCGCGTGAAAATTGTATTAAGCTTTTCGGTACGATTATCAACTTTAGTCGACGGTTGCTCACTGACTTTAACCGGCTGATAATTTTTTTTTTACTGGCTATTGTTACAATTGGATATAGTAGCTCTCGCAAAATATTTAACGAAAGTAGTGCTGCATGTTGTTCTCGGTCGTCAGACAACATTGCGCGGCGTAAGTCCGTCATCCCGAAAAGGTTAAGTCTTCTGACCCTAAGTACTGTAACACCTGTATCTCGAAAAGGAAAGGTCCGCGAACCCAAATTTATCAGAGACTTTTCTTATTTTCCAACTACAGAATGCGTAGCCCATAAAGTGTGTACCACCGCTTTTGAATCACTCTGTATATTATAACATCTGAATATTAAAATGAGCAGGCAGTAAGTAAAGTGGCCGCCGTCGGGTCCGAAAATGGACGCCCGGTCGTCTGCAGCGGCGGCGCGACGTTTGAACCGTAATCTCGTGGCAGCGTAGCCAAGAGGAATACCATTATAATTTCGCGGGGCGAAGAGGCGCCGCGGGACAATCCATTAGCAGCAGAAACATATCCGTGCGTTGAGCATTACGGGATCCGTGTATATCTCTGGCTCCGCTGCTGGTCGATCGCCGCTAATTAATGTAATAAACGGCCCGGTAATCGGCTATAAATAATAGACGCGATGGAATGTGTGACGATGATTAATAATCGAGCGCTCCTGGCTGTCTAGCATCTGCGGATGCGACTGGACGCTCGCGGGAAGGGCTGGGTGATAGGAGGCGTGAATTAATTCGTTGTGGTCGGGGATTACTTTTCGAGGAGCTTGTAAATGTGACGAGCTGCGGGGGAGCCTGTCACGAAATTGCTTTCGACGAAAATGGAAATTGTTGGGATCATGACTGCGAGAGTGTGCGTGTACTGCGTGGGCCCGACTGTGCACAGAGAGATGATGGTTAAAACAGATGTATTTGTACGCGTAGGTATTTCAGAGCTACGTTCAAGTGGGCACTTTGAATGTTAGTAGATAGTAGGACGGACCTATCCCTCTGTTTTAGAAATCACACTATTTTCTGTGTATTAGAACTTAGGTGAAGCAGTATTGGCCTGGCAAGGTCATTTTCCGATTTGCTGGAGACCAAGTGGCACTACCTAGTGCTAGGGAAGAGAGTGGAGGAGGGAATTGAGGGTTAGGTGAAGAATTAGAATTTAGATGTTGTAAAATAAGAGCTAGGGTTAAGAGTGCAGAAACGTAGAGGAAGGTTTCAGCCCGAGTGAAATTGGTGAATGGAATATATCACCGGTGATTATATCACATAGGTGTGTAAATACAGTATGTGGGATGATGCAAAGATGAAGAATTACCGTAAAGGGTCCTCCAGACGCTGATGCATGTTGCAGTGAAACACTGATGCATGCATCATGACGCAGGTTTCATGATACATGTTGCTACGTCTGTAGATCGGTTTCCGTGTTTCAGCATCAGAAGCGGAACTGGCACCTTGCTCATCAGCTAGGCGGGTGAGCAAGTTGCAAGAGTCATGAAACCTGCATCAGTGTTTCATTGCAACATGCATCAGCGTCTGGAGGACCCTTCAAACACAGTAAAATTTATCCCAATTCTAGTTCTAAAATTCTATGTACCAGAAACAACTACCTAAATTGTGATATTATCAAATCTCTAATTATCAAGCTAGATATGACAGCAGGTAGTCATTAAATACCCATTATTCCAATCCTGTAACCTCTAACTGGTGTCAGTTATAGTATATTGTAGCAGTGTTATTTCAGCCTTCCAAGTTTAAGTTATATGCCCCTAGAACAGAGATCCAGTGTTAGCATTACAACTAGCTTCATCAAAGTTATATTCTACTTGGGAAGCCTACGTACGTGCATCGCATACGTATAAAGAGTCATGAGCCACAATTTTTATTTTGTCAAATATCACCTGGGTGTCTAAAAAATACCAACACTTCAAGAGCCTCAAACATTGTATTGCACTGCACCTGCCAACACTACCTAAAACTGCCAAAGGCTGTCACACACTTAACCTTCGGCTGCTGCACACCTTAGACTAAACAGTCACATTACAATGTGATCTTAGAATCCAAAATCCTTACACCAATACCAATACTAAATAACACACGTACTATACCTAGCCCAGACACAGTGGCTGTCCAGGAGCCTCCTCAATTCCAGTGCAAGGGGATACCCCTGAGAGTACAAACCACCAAATGCATTCTTCATCACCTATTACAGACCTGAATGTATTTGATGCCATTCCTACACGCTTAGGGTCTTCAAGTACTAATTTCCCCCAAATACGCTGGAAACATCCCGTTCTCCTTGACTTAAAGAAAAACCAGTTTGATACTTAACATGGGTCAAAATGAACCCCGCATGCACAGGATGAAGGTTAATTCTCGCCTGCCTACCCGGAGGATAGATCAACTAGTAGTATACCCTGAAAGTTCCTGCAAAACAATCACATATGCACTTCTTATTCCTCAGTCTACGCCTCAAACTAGCCACCACAGCAGCCACCATTTTGGTCCGCCTCTCCAACACCATCGTCTCATACAGTCCAACTGTTAGGTTCCTGGGATCTTCTCTGCCTACAAAAACAGACCACTCCAGGAGAGCTTGAGGCTCCACCTCAAGCAGGAGCCCCGCTTAATTCCAACGCAAACATCAGTAGCGAGTCCTTGGTTGCGCGTGTACACGAAAAGCAGTAGGACAGAACATAAATTAATGATCTTTGCCTAAGTACCGGAGATAATTTAACGGGTATTAACTAACCCCGGGGCCAGGCGTAGCCGTTAGAGCTACTCCACCAGCCGCGAGTGCTTTATGAACGTTATTAATTAATTTGTATTTGTCGCGCGCGCGCTGCATGATCGTTATGGCTAGGGCGTCGTTAATAGCCGACCAATCAGGATCACGGACGGCCCCGGGCGAACTTTGAGTCTCATTAGCTGAAATATAATATCGTTTCCGCAGAAAGGATACAGGGAAAGCCTTTGGCGGCCAATAGTCCCGTTCAGCGCGAATTGTTAAGTATCAATGCCCGTCGGGCCGACACGCCTGACTAAATGTATTAACGGTCGATTGTTTATAAACGCTCCGGGAGGTGGCCACCAATTGCGCATGGCGAAATTACATCGTTGTATCGTAATTAATGGGAGGAATTGGCGGTGACAAGTGGAATATGATGAAAAGTGAGATTGTACTATATTTTGTTATTGGATTATGGTGTGTGTGTTAGCTCTTTGCACTCAAATATTTCACCCAGACAGATCAATATTTGAATTGTTATTAAACACTGATATGGTTAAGTGGAAGAATTCGCGATTCGTAAAATCAAGTGAATTATTAAGCTTAAAAAGTTCAGTGTTTAATAAGCACAGCATTTATGAACAGACCTCAGTGGGAGGTTAGTATTGAGATTTGACCACTATTTTTAGTGCAAGAATTTGAATGCTTCTCTAATTTAGTTTCAGAGGTTTGGTTTTCAGAAATATTTGAAACTTGTAAAGATACTCCATTATCTGCAGCTCTATTGTGCATAAAGTGATCCGAACTTCTGGAAATAAATATTCACGCTACCCGTCACAGTTTCTCAAAAACCCGAAAATACTGCAGGCACTGACGTCGAATAATAATTAGTGGATTATTCTGATCCGTTATTTCGATCGGCAGGGAACGTGGCGCCGCGTACATATGCAGTCTCGATACGCAAAATATTTCAGTCTGTTCGATTAACCCCCTAAAGCCATAGGGTGGCGTGAACGCAGGTGCGTGAACAAGTTTTAAAATTTATAACCGACTACAAATTTCCGCGTCGCAGAGGCTGTAACCGGATTAATGGGGAGGGGTGCCAATAAAGACTGCCGCCACTCTCCTTAATATTAAGGGGCACTTAAGACGACCCCCTAAGTCGAAACATCGTCACCCCCTGACGCAACGGCGTCGTGTTGTGAACACTTCGCCGACACGTCTTCCTCTGAAAAAATGCGATCTATGGAGCGACAGAATTACGAATGTCACAATGAGCGAGGATATCTTGAAACAAGTACAAATTATATTTCAATGTATAATTTTCAAAACGTCACACATGTACCAAGCAAAAGTGGCATTAAGCCTGTCAAGAATGCTCGATTAAACCGTCTAAAAAGTAGAATAGAAACAGTACACTGCGAACAAGCGAGAGAGCGCAGACGCAAAGCGAAAGTGCTTTGTCCTGGACTCCGGCACACTTATATTGGGTGTCCCAAAATTGAGGGGCAATCCTGATGCAAAAAGACACCGAAGTGTCCTTTACCGTTTTGGGATCCGAGGCTTCGTTCTCGAGATATTAGCAGTTGAATATTAGCTGTCCAAGTTCCGGCGCGCGCAGTTTAAAGCCGAGTCAGCTGAGCGGCGAGCAGTGACCGCTCGCGCGCTCAGCTGTTGCCCCGGAACTTGGACCGCTGATATTCAACTGTTAATATCTCGAGAACGAAGCCTCGGATCCCAAAACGGTAAAGAACTTTTCGACGTCTTTTTGCGTCAGGATTATCCCCCAATATTGGCACACCTTGTATCTCGACGACTACCTCGACGACTATCGATTTAGTCCAATAATTATATATCCCTGGACCTGTACTGAATATGAAAACCGTTACCAAAATATAGCTTATTATTAAATACACCCTGTCTATTATACGATCCTTCCTCTCCCTCCCTGGATTCCAACAGCGTCAATTGCCTACCACAACACTCATCCTCCATCCAAACAGCTTTTCAACCACCGATCCAGCACCGCGAAACGTCCACACCGAACAAAGTGAAGGACATTTCCCTTTAAAACTGATATATCGCTCGGGCGGTTAATAGTTCCAACCTTTTTTCCACCGTTCCATCTATTACAAGCTCCCGCCACGCCTGGGCCGTGCCGATGATTTACAGCGCGTACGCGGCGTCGCTGAAAGCATCGAGTTAATCGTTATTTCCTGGCCAAGTTGCCCTCGCGGTGACCAGAGACGCGAGGATGACGGTCCTGCGAAGAGAGCCAAGAGGATATCAGCTCCGCGCGCGCTTTATCGGCCGGAGTGCCCGGGGCGGGGAGGGTGGCTTAATAATTTACAACGACAAGACACACGCCTCCCGTTATTGGCCCATAAAGTATCCCCGCTATGCCTCTACTCGTTTACCCGCCGCCACCGTGCTTTATATCGTCGTCTTCGGCCCTGCGCCGCGGGATGGATTGGCACGGGATTCTTGGGGCTACGATTTCGACGGAAGTGTCAGTTTTACGCTGATCATTTGGCGGACTTAGTGTTCTTTTCAGTGTGATGTGCCTTACTTCTGACGCTTTTCAATGTTCTGCACTGATGGACCCACCTGAGCTTAAAGAGAGCTTTGGGTGTATGCCTAACTTTGGACGAAATTGTGGAATTGTGATTGAACATGTCCATTTTGTATGTATGCCTTAAGGGAGTGAAATGGAGCTCCATTTGGATTCTCTATTTTGTTATACGATTTATCTTGTTTCTGTTGCTGCTTCATTATTATGACGTTATACTATGTCAACGAAAACAATTACTACCACTTTTAAAATTTTTAAAAAATTGTATAAATTTTATATACGAATCTTGTTCTGTAAACAGTCCACGTTAAATGTGGTGTGATCCGCAGTGAAGAAACTGAAACCAGTACTGTTTGTTATTACGTTGTACACATTCGTATAATTTAATCACCGCGAAATCAGGTTTCCTCTGGCCAAATGAGTAACGCAGAAATGAAATTTGGGCTCGGCCAAATGTGAAACGTGATATGCTGCAACAATAATGCTTCAGAATTATGGAAAACGTGACGTAACGAGATGTCTGTAATAACACATCGAATCACGCAAAAACAGATTAATCAGGCTCTCGAAAATGCGCGCAGATTGCACTAAAATTGAAGTCTGATAGAAAACAAAGCATAATGGTAGCTGTTTCTCGATGCTACTACCGTTTAAAAACCCATAGCATTTTTAACAATAATCCAAGTGTAACAGAATTTTTATGAAACAAGTCTGGAAAGACCTGCAATCGAAAAAAAATCAAATAACTATCCCTATAATAACTACTAGGTTAGGTTGGAAAACAATCTTTGGACTAAACCTCGCCTTTGCGGTAGTCTTGTTCTTCTTTTCTCTTAGTTATTTTGTTTGTGCAATAAATACGCTTAATAATAATAATAATAATAATAATCGAATAAAAAATAAATATATAAATATTTGCATAAAATGTTTTCGCCAAACACGTGTGCACCTAACTCAAAATTAGTTGTATCATACAAGTTTTAATCGGCATTTGCGATGCAAATGATTAATCAATGTAAAATGTTTTGTAATAGAACATATGTACAATAAAATACGTAAGTCTTCGAAGATTGAAATCTATTCCAAATAAGATTAAATAACATTCAATCGTAACGACAAATAAAGATTTACAAATAAATAATATTAAAGGACAGGCATCGAAAAGATATTTTAAAATAAACCTTCAGCGCGATTTCTAATTATTTCAAAAGGGAAGCAGCAAACAAAATTTCATTAAATTTTTTTTACATAAATGGAAAGCTTAGTTTAAACAATAAACTAATCATCTCACAACGAGTCTCCAAAAAGGCACAATATAGAACGCTGCAATACGACAATCTACCCTTAATCAAACCCCAACAATATATCCCCAAAGCAAACAAAAATGGTCACCGAACAAATTACGGTCAGCACGATAAGCCCCTGAACATAACTTTCCGGAGCACTAATGTAAAATCTATGCGCATAAAACACATTCTGGTTGCTCGATGGGAAGTTTCACGGGCGGCCGATCCCCAGGTGCAGACGAGACTGGAGGCGCTTCCCCTATATTGCAGCCCGCCCCTAGCCACCCTCTCTCAGTGCACAGAGCGCTGGGCGACGTCGACGACAACCCTTATATTATGACTCTGATCTTCGGTGCGATGACGAGAGACGCTTCTAATTAAAATCTCCGGATTTTTTATCCCCAACGCGTTTCCACCCCGGCGAGCAAGGGTAAGGGTGAGCATACCCAGACGTTCGGCGGCGGCGCGAAGGGGGTGGACGATGACGATAGAGGGGGGGGATTAGTAGAGGGAAAGGAAGAAATAATTGAAGTCGTTCATCCGCCCTTCGCGAAAGCAATTAACACCGGTCGCGGGAGAAACACGCGAAGAATGACGGGTGAAGCGCATTTTATTTGGTTTCCGGCGGCGCGCTGGTCGGCCGATACAGTGGCTTGGTTGTATTATGGAGGCCGGGTGAAATGAAAACGTTCGGAATTTAATTATACACGCGGAGCTCGCGGGCGGAGGGAAATGTTCCGTTTTCGAAGTTTACTGTAGCTGAGTGGTAGTTGTATTTGCTATGTACAAGGTGAAAATTTGATGGCTCCCCCGGCAATTGCTGCAACGAATCGCTAGTTTCAGATGGTTGCGCTTCGATGGTGAATTTCAACGCTGAGGGATCGGAGTGATACTTGTCTGGACTTTCCGGGGCAGCAAGTGTTTTTGGTAGTGGCTAGTAAGTGGCATCGTAAGTGTCTTTAAGAAAGATTATGAGTATGTGTGTTACGTCCGAAACCGATGGGTGTGTGTGTGTGTGATTTCCGGAACGTAAAGGGATCTTGCCCCGTCGCCTCCGGCGTAACCGTAATCCCTCAGGCCGGTCACGCTTTTTGGAGTACTGTGCAGGGCAGGTGGATTGGCATTTTGAAGATCGAGGATGAAAAGAAAGATTTGTGTTACGTCTTGGGACCGTCAGCCAGACTCATCAGTAGGGCTACAGCTGACGGCCCCTGTCCCAGGCACGCGGGAACTAAGAGGAATAAACTTGGAACTTGTATATATACGAACGAGATTAGAGTTGGGGACTTGCGAGAAGATTAGACATCTAGCGGCGCTGGCGAACACTAACCAGACGCGGACCCATGGTGGGGCTGGGACGTACCAATGTGTTTTGGAATTATGTGATTTATTTGGAACTCGAGGGAGGGGGTTGTGAAACCTATTTTTTAGAAGTTTGGATTTCGGGAAATTCTAATTATAAGTAATTAATAAATTAATTTTTGTTGTACTTGCTGCATGTGACTATACGAAGCTTCATAATTCCCCACAGATTTTATAAAATTTTGCAACTCTAGGAATATCTATAATTTAAGAACATTTTACGATTTTCGAACAATGCACAGTTTTAAAGTCACACAAGTTTATTAAATAATATATTTCTACTCAATGTTCCAATTTTGTAAGACTGTATAATTACATAAAATTCCGAACCCTCCAAAATTTCTGCAACTCCAACAGAACCTTTTGCAATTCTACAGAATCTAATATTTCTGGAAAATTCAACTATTCTATAAAGATTTTGTAACTGTCCCACTCATCTGAACAACATAATTATCTCTGAATTATTTAAACAAATTATTGATAAAAATGAATATTTTCGTATTAATTTTAATTTGTTCTTAACGACAGGATTATTTTTAACTTGTGGTTCATTAAGATTTTTAATATTTTTTTAGGTTAGATTATTAGGTGCTTGTTTAAATTATTATTTTAAAATAAGGGTTAGGTATAATGCACGTAATTCTGGGTAATTATTTTATATTTTATACATTATCTTTTTCTTTTACCTAACCCAGACCCAAATCCCAACCCCTCGTCCACGAAAGATACTTATAAAAACACAATCAACCTTCCCTTGCCAATAGTGTACAACCCCTATCTCTGCCTAACGCCTACAACAGCCATTAATCCCTAGAACTACAAAGATCAAACATAAAATATCCAAGATACGTAACAACATACTTATCCAACCAAAGCAGATAATTTCCAGAAATGCACGTACACCTAATCATCCCCCTCCTGCCAACAACCCTAATCCTAAACACGCTTTACTTCGACTATCCATTTATTACTGTTGCATGCAGTAAACTCGGGTGCCACTTTAACCAGGAGAAACACGTTTTCTGCGGACATTGTCAGCGAAGTCGTCGCCGGGAACATGTCCCTTCGTGTCCCGGGCTCGTTACCGCGAAAGCGCGCGCTTGTGCACGCGGTATTTATCTGGCGGAAACCGTGGCCATAACTTCGTTTCCATGGGAATTGTTCGGCAACAGGTGGGGAAAATTTCCACACACAGGCCACCCCTGCCACCCCTCGTTTGTCGTTCCAACTCCCCTCCCACCCCTTCGCCGCCCACCCCGCGTCGCCGACCCACCCTCCGTGTCTTTCTGCTCGCGGCGAACAATGGAACAATTTAGTTTTCACCCTCCCTTTCTTTCGGACGTTCCTTCGCGCTACTTTTCCAAATTCCGCCGAACTTCCGGTTGTCAAAGGAGACGTGCGGGAATTGAACGCCTCGCGGTGGCATTTCCACTGTTTTTTTTTTTTTTTTACTGAATGCTGTGACTTTTGTCGGGGAGCAATGCAAGCGGGAGTTGAAAGCATTTAGCCATCCTGAAATGTGTGTATTTTCCGCTTTTGGATATTTTGACTTTCCCGCTCGCGTGCGTGGAAAAATACAAAAATGGCACCCCCAAAGAAGGGGCTTTGTAAAAATGAAGGAAAACTGGACTTTATTCGTAAAATAAATTTTTATAGTCACCTAATTAATTTTATTGAATTTGCGTTAAATAAATTTTTCCTAAAAATATTTTTAGGTTCCCGTCCAACTCGGCTCCCCCGAGAGTACCTGAATCCTGAGCGCGGCGCTGAATTCCATTTCCCAAGATTTTTTACTTGTCAAGCTAGTTTCTTAATTGCTGGCACACATTCGTGAAAGATGTTTCACTGTTTGAACAGGCAAATGCAAAATGGCGCTGGCCTTGGCCACTTCCGCTTTGTCCAGTGGACGAAAAGGGGCTGGTGAACGGAGAACTAGCCGGTTGGTAACCAATCCTCAGGGGTGCGATCAGTTATTTAGAATTTCATGACCACTCTCGGCACGGGCTCCATCGATTTCCCAATCGCAATGGCGGCCCTTCTTTCCGGTCAGCAGTGAGGACGATACTTTTTGCCTGTATCGACGAACACGCCAAACTAATTTCAAACTTGTTCGCGAATTATTTTCACCAAACGTACATCACAGCGCGAAGAGCGAAAACAATGGCGCAGGTGAAAAAGGGAATGGAAAAAAAACTTTGGGGGGTGGGCAATGGTGAATTTTTAGATTTGGCGCCCCTAGGCAAACAAGCATCTGCCGCTTTTTCCGTGAAATATCATAAAATGTTTTAATTTGAAAGAGTTGAGATCATTTTAAAAATTAATTCAATATGACAACTTACATAAGAGTTATTCCTATTTTGCTACATGAAAAAAAAATGAATTGTTTTTAAAGTTCTCTCAAGCCTCTGTGTTTAAACCTTTTTCAATTTCTTTCGCCCAAAACTTACAGCTCAGCCCCCTAAAAAATTGCCGCCCTAGGTTGCAGCCTACTTACAAGGGAAGATCCCGAACCCGGAAATTCAAAAAATTCTGAAACTTTATGAATATGTAGAGGATTTCCTCCTGATTACAACGCAATTTTTGTTTGCTGTCCAAATTCACTCTAAGGGGCTGTAATCGACCCCCGAAAATCCGGATATTTTCCGATTTTCTGTTATAACTCGTGAACTGTAAAATACTTTTTTTTATCAAATGATAGATCTTATTAAAAGAAGTAACTTTTGTCTTGAAACTTTTTTTCTATCTCTTACAGTTCGCGAGGTATAACACAAAATCGGAAAATAGTCGAATTTTCAGAGGTTAACTTCACCCCTTTCGAGTGAATTTGGGCAGCGAACAAAAATTGCGTTGTAATAAAGAGGAAATCCCCTACATATTCACCAAATTTCAGAATTTTTTTAATTTTCGGGTTTGGGATCTTCCCTTGTTAGCCTACATACCAGTGGTTCTCAACATATGGGTTGCAAAGTGTTTTCTGCGTGGTCGCCACGATTTTGTGTTTTTTTAATATTATTAAGTTAGAATTATATTCTGCAATATCTATTTTTAATGTGTTTTCTTTACCTTATATTATATGGGGAGGGGGGGGGGGGAGATTATTTGAATAGTATAAAAGGGGATCGCGACTCAAGAAAGGTTGGGAAACACTGCTATATACAAATCCACCCCCGGTCGTGGGACTGATGGTGCCAGCGTTTTTTTTTTGTTTTGAGGTTATGGCAAGGAGGGTCTTTTTTAACCCTCTAACGCCCAGACCCTTGAATCGTTATTTTTCAAAATTGTGACTGATACATATGTTGTATCTTCGTATTTGGAAATGAAAATAGCGATTTTTTTATTTTTTGTTTTTTATTTTTTATAATAATCTACAATCATTTTTTGAAGGGTATGTTTGATTTTCTAAACCGGGAACATTGAAATCTACTTTACCACCATGAAAACTACGGATGGTTGCTAACAGAAGTTAAATATAAAAATATAAAAACTTTTAAAATGAGTGTTGCACCGGTGCAACTCTGGGAGTTAGAGGGTTAAGCAAGCGGCAATACCGCTTAAAATTTGATAAATCGAATTTACTTTGAAAGTTGAGTATGCCCGTGGCATCTGTGCGAACACGTGACGGGGCGTTCATGATTTAAATAATTCTATAATATACAAGCGATTTAAACATTTCAGCTGTTTTGACAATCAAATACCTAATATTAACTTGCACAATAATTTTCAACCCTTTGAATCCGGGTAGTTTCACAAGAAAAAATTTTAAAAACAATTTTTCCGCATCGATATTTATTAATTTGATAAGACGTACATATACGTCGCCCGGATTCGCTGAAAATATGCAGAACGTATATATACGTCGCCCGGATTCAAATGTTTATAATGACATTCATACGAATTTTTAGTGAAGGTTATACAATAATAAATCAAGCTCTGTAATGGCCACCCTTTTTCCGAAAATTTTCGTTGCCCATTGAAAGCCCCGAAAGACGCACGAATACTTTTATCTGCGACTCACTTTACACGGGTACACAGAATCCAAAGCAAAAACCGAGGAAAGAACTCGATGGCAAGAAAAGAATGACAGACACCGTCTGAAATTTCTAAACGCCTCCGCGTCACCGAGCAACTACCTATCAACGGCTGCCAGTCGCCAGGAATTCTCCGTTGCCGCGCGGAACGCCGGCGGAAAGCGCGTATTCCGTTCGAAGTGACGCGCTTTCGTCGCTTCTTCAACTAATTCCTACGAGACGGAGTTTCCGCCTGTAACTCAGCTCAGTCGGCTCGCCGCGGCTAATTAAATGTTTCTGAACGCGCGGCGAGTAGGGGATGTGGCGGGGGTGGCGGGCAAAAGCGTGTAATAAAACGACGACGTAATAGAGCGTAATTAAAAACGACATTACCATGACATTATTAACGTAACGCGAGAAAGGGAAAGGCGGCACGGGGAACGGGCTAATTAACGGCAATTAATTAACCGAGCGCGGTCGAATTAAAAAGGTCCGAGCCTTTTACTGGCCGATTGAACGTTGTTCACCCGTTACCAACCATTGAACTCTCTTCGGAACGATTAAAATTTTTTAGTTGCTTTGGAGAGCTGTTAACTCGTTTTTCCCTTTTCCTCCCGCTTTTTTTTGTGGAGTTCGAAATTGATTTTAGGATTTTTTGCTCCCTACTCGGCGATGGTTACGTTAAACTATTGGCGGGAATTGATGCCACGATTGCGGGAGTGGTTTACCGTAGAGTTTTTCTGTTGGTAATTTTACAGAAAGTTTTTGCGGCGTTGGTAGGCATTTTGTGGATATTTCAGGCACGTTTCTGTAAATTGTTTCTGCTTCTGAGAGGGGATGAACGTGAGGCGAGGCAAAGTAATTTGGTGAATGTAAACAAGTATTGAGAAGATAAACTAATTCATTTGAAATTTCTGAGTTAATACATGTCACAAGTTTCATTTGTTTATTATATATATATATATGATTTTTGTTAATTTGTTAGTTGACCACCTATCTATTTGAATATTAATGATCTCTTAGGTTATGTTGGATTTTATACATCGCGTCGTCTATCCGAGCGCCCTCTACTCGGTAGATCACTTAACCTTTATATATTCGCTGTTCTTTTGATTGCAATAAGTATAATTTCCAAAAAACCTATACTGTGTCGCCACGTGCTGTGTTGCAAATGATAAAGAATAGTAAAAGAATTAAACATACGTGTTCAGAATAAACAACGCAAAATCCACAACCTAATTCTAACAGGTTATGTTTGAATTCACAAGGTTAGGTTAGGTTTATTCTTTTCCTTTGTGTATTATACAATTTCCCAAAGATGGCGTTTCAAGAATAGAGCTCATATATTGCCCAACTTTGGATTCACTAATTAATTACAAAATGTAAATTCACCTTTAACGCACGTGCTGCCCTCTCTGTACCATTTTCGGTAAAAACTGTGCTATACATATTGGGACTCGTCTACGTTACTTTGAGGCGATGCCTCATTCTCGACAAGACTTACCCTTCTTACTTTTGTTAACAATAATTAATGCTAACCAGTACTCCAAAACGTATTAATTATTGTATTGTCACATTTTTTTAGTGTTAATAATCTTTTCCCACAATTTTCTGTATTCCACTATGACACTTTTTTGCATTTTGCGAGCAACTGTTAATCCCTAATAAAATCTACATTTGAAGGTGTTACAATATTGTCGAAGTTGACATGCATATTTCAATGCATAACTTTTAATTTCGCATTTTATATGAAAAGTTGTTGTAAGATAAGGACAATTTTTTTTCCTGTTACTGTACTTAAGTGTCCTCCTTTAAGTACTTCGCATAAAAAAATGGCACACGTGCTAAGCCATTATCAAGTATAAAAAATGAGCCTTTGAAAAAGCTGATAAATTACTCCTATTATGTATGGAGTGTATTGTAGCACACAATATAAGTTACATGATTCTCGGCCTAGATAGTCTAAGGCATCCATGTTCAACCAGACCCTTTGTCGATCCCCCAACGGGAGGGATCCCTGCGAAACTTTTGGCCTTAACTCACCGACTTGTCGCGAAAAATCTTTGGTCCCTCAAGAAACGGGGACGAAACTCACCTGAAACAGAAAAAGGGAAAATTTAAAATGAATTGAGGAAAACGCTAAAAAATGTTACCTAAACTTTAATAAATAAAGATACTTCCAATTTTGAGTTCGAGGTGAATAAATTTATGAATTAGCGTTAAATAATGAACATTACTGCGAAAATTCTATCGCCGCATTATAAAACTAGCGAAAATATGGCCCAGGCATGTTAGTCTGCTGATCTGAGCTGCCGGCACATTGGTCCGGAATCTCAAGTCGCTCCAAATACAAAACCAACGTCAGATTCAGTCAACTATCATAAAAAACAATAGATCCACGGCTACTAAAAGCAATACGTGAACTTACAATTTTTTAAAGGTATATAGCCTGCACGATCAATTTTCATAAATAATAACCACGTTATCTAAACATCTTGACATCCTCGAATAAAGTCTTGCCATGCGTATAATTGGTTATTCACTGATCACGTAAGATTCAATTGGCGAGTGACATGTAGATTTCGCTGCAATTTATAACAATAAACGTAATTGCTTCGTTCTGGAGTCTCCTCAGTTTCTACTAACGATCTGAAGACCAGCTGAGTCCATATAACAGCGAAAACACAACAGTCACAGAAATCATACCTCAGTTAACGCACAACGACGGTTAATCGTTTTTCAAATTGCCGTGACACTTCGTTGTTTAATGATTGGAAAGACAATCTGGGACAGCGATGTGTGAGGGACAATACTTGTTCATTACCAAATTAACGCTCGGTCACAGTCGGGCGGGGAGCGACAATTAATTCTCCTCGAGCTCCACACAGACACAGGACAGAAATTGTGCAAGTGAATTACGCGACTGTTGATTCGCGACGATTTAAAACGAGCTTGCAGTCGCAGCCGAGCGAATTATTATCGCGCATTGTCACGATCGGCATTCCACGTAATTATTTTCCCAGCGTCGAATGACAATCTCTTGTACAATTTAAATTTATAACGACGACTAATCCATGCGCTATCGATTTTCCTTTGTCTCTTCGTAAGACGACATAAAGGGTGCTTCATAGGTACATCCCAATGCTTTTGGAGGCCGAAGTGAATCTATACATTGAAATGAATAAAAACTGTTGTGCGAATTTTAATTAATTAAAATTATAAATATAAATATGTGTATATATATATATATATATATATATATATATGTATATATTTATACCACATAAATAGGTAAAAAATAAATCCATAGAAAAAATTATTTATGTACATTTCATACATAAAATAGCTGCAATTTAGGCATACAAATATGAGCTGGATCAAAATGGCCCCGCATTCGTTGTACGAGGGTTAAGAGGAGGTTCCGGTCTAGAAATCGATTTTTTTTTAATTCATTTTTCGAATGTTCAACCTTTTAAGAATACGCGTTTAAAAGGAATTTTTGAAATTTGTAAAATTCCCATAGTTTTAGGCATTTGAGTCGCGTTTTTCTCGAAACAGTGTTCTTAAAATCGGTGGAAACTATATCTCGCAAAGTTATTATCCGATTCGACCGAAACTTTTTTTATTTTGAAGAATATACTTATGGCTCGTGGAGAAACCCGTAAAATTATTTAAAAAAAAAAAAAAAAAAAAAAAAAAAATTGAAAATTTGTAATTTTTAAAGGCGTTGAAAGAACGAAAAATATAGGGAAAAAGTGATATCAAACTTCAAGAGTCGTAATTTTCTCAAAAAATGTAATTTTTACAGCTAAGTCCGCGAGCGAGTTTCATGCCCTTTAATAATCTGGGATTGTTTTTTATTTCAGACCAAGAGTTTAGGTGCTACAGGTTCCACCGTTTTGGATGGATTTTTTTACGCCTCGATTTTAACGATTCCCCAGTGCCGGCTGCAAAGATAAATTATAATACAAAAAATGTATTTCTACAGTTTAAGACACCCTTAATACAATGCAAAAAGTCCCATTAAATTATATGTAGTAGTTTTCGTTTAATTAATTCCTAAAGATCACCTATTTTGATGGTCTCTAGACCGGAACAGCCCCTTAAACACATAATTTTAAAACCTTAAAAAGGACCCCTTCTTCCAACCCGAACATGACCACTGCTGCCTTAAGACATTCTATCAGCTTCTGAGGCGCTTCAACTTGTAATTTCGAATCCACCCTAACCCAGACCACAGCGAAACGTGATGACATCCTGCGATATCCGACGTGGCGGAAGACGTAGCCGTGTAACAGGTGCCCTCCGCCGAAATTTCGAGCGCTGCACGTGTTTTATCAACGAACGTTCCGTCCCATTTCGTCGACGGCTGCGACGAACGTGCTGCAGCGAGAAACGGGGATCGCACACGTGCGTGGACGCGCGTCGAAACAACGTTAAACAAAATGTGGAAAACACGAGCTGTACGGGAGGGTGGACCGGAAGCGCGGACGTTAAATATGGTTGCGAGCATACGTACACATTCGGTGGCCGAAATATTACGACTGACGGGAATTAATTAATTTTGAGTTGTTGCAAATTGCTCCTAAACCGAATCCAGTACGTGTGGGACTTTTCAACGTACCTATTTGTAATACAGGGAAGATGGTGAGAATAATTCTTACAAGCAAAAATTATATGTTGGCGCTGGTAGTTCGGTACGAAAGTAGTAGTCTTGTAATATTTGTGATACAAAAATATATGTATTTAGAAAAGTAAAGTGTTACATAAAATGAAATACACTTATGAACTAGTCCATAATCAGGGGAAAGAAAACTAAACTCCGCAGAATTCCGGACGCGTGGATCCTTTCTGTATGATCAGAGGCGCAGTGCCACCTAGCGGAAGTTGCGTGGCGCCATTACTGAAGGCGGATAATAACTCAACTACCCTATATTAATATTATTATTAGGAATAGGAAGGAAAGAGAAAGAATCGAAAAGAAAAATATAGTGCAAAGGCGAGGTTCAAGCGCCAGACTGTTTTGAAACCTAACCTTACTTTGCAACCTAACCTATAGACACATTAGCCGAGAGCAATAAACCGGAGGCGAGGGACAACGTCATATATTAATGAAAAGTGAAAGTGTATAATTTAACATTCTTCAGTAAATTTTGATCTTAATTTACTAAGAATAAAATGACGGGGATCCTCCGAAAAAAATAAGTCCAAACACAATTATCTCAGAATCTCATTTCGAGTATTTATAAGGCTCCATATCAAAATACACAGTACAAAACTACACGTGCAATTTAGGACACATCAGAACAGTGCACAGAAAGTAGTGCACATGCAATTTAAAGCACATTAAAATTATAGTGTACATACAATTTAGGACACATGCGATTTAGGACACATACAATTGAGGACACATGCGATTTAGGACACATACAATTTAGGACACATACAATTTAGGACACATGCAATTTAGGACACATGCGATTTAAAACACATGCGATTTGCAGTGCACATACAATTTAGGACTCATGCGATTTAGGACACATACAACTTAGGACACATACAATTTAGGACACATACAATTTAGAACACATGCGATTTAAAACACATTCGATTTGTAGTGCACATACAATTTAGGACACATGCGATTTAAAACACATGCGACTTAGGACACATGCGATTTAGGACACATACAATTTAGGACACATGCGATTTATCATGGGCATAGCTAGGATTGCATTCGGGGACGGGGGGCCTAAAGCCCCTCTCATTTGGGGGGGGGGGGGGGGAATAAAAGACTCCTTCGGCTTCCAATTCGGCCATTTGTACACTGAATTTTGAATTTATGTACTTATGTAGGAACCAATATAACCGGGGTCGTGTAATGCGGAATTAGGTCACAATTGAATTTATTTCTATTTGATAATAAACTAATTTAATTTTGGATGAACGTTTAAGTTATTTTTTTCCGGAAATTGAATTTATTTATATTTTATAATAAACTAATTTAATTTTGGATGAACGTTTAAGTTATTTTTTTTTCCGGAAAAAAATAACTTAAACGTTCATCCAAAATTAAATTAGTTTATTATAAAATAGAAATAAATTCAATTGTGACTTAATTCCGCATTACACGACCCCGGTTATATTGGTTCCTACATAAGTACATAAATTCAAAATTCAGTGCACAAATGGCCGAATTGGAGGCCGAAGGAGTCTTTTATCCCCCCCCCCCCCCCCCCATCCGAAATGAGAGGGGCTTTAGGCCCCCCGTTCCCGAATGCAATCCTAGCTATGCCCATGATAAATGGCATATGTCCTAAATTGTATGTGTCCTAAATCGCATGTGTCATAAGTCGCATGTGTCCTAAGTCGCATGTGCTCTAAATTGTATGTGTCCTAAGTCGCATGTGTCCTAAGTCGCATGTGTCCTAAGTCGCATGTGTTTTAAATTGTATGTGCACTATAAATCGCATGTGTCCTAAATTGTATGTGCACTACAAATCGAATGTGTTTTAAATCGTATGTGTTCTAAATTGTATGTGTCCTAAATTGTATGTGTCCTAAGTTGTATGTGTCCTAAATCGCATGTGTCCTAAATTGTATGTGCACTGCAAATCGCATGTGTTTTAAATCGCATGTGTCCTAAATTGCATGTGTCCTAAATTGTATGTGTCCTAAATTGTATGTGTCCTAAATCGCATGTGTCCTAAATTGTATGTGTCCTAAATCGCATGTGTCTTAAATTGTATGTACACTATAATTTTAATGTGCTTTAAATTGCATGTGTACTACTTTCTGTGCACTGTTCTGATGTGTCCTAAATTGCATGTGTAGTTTTGTCCTGTGTAGTTTTGATATGGAGCCATTTATAAGGTACCTATATGTCGCAAGGTAATTGTAAAATCAGCCTTTTTACAAAACGCCGTCTCTACCTCGGAAAAACATTTTTACCTCGATTGGGCCGGGACCGAATCTAGAACTAATCACCAGAGGCCTAGCAAAAGGGCTAGGCTTTTTATAAAAATTCTGATTTTACGGTTGTCCTGTGACATATACATCGACGGCTTACTGCACAAATATTGTATGTCCACTTTTAGCGTTTTCGAAAAAAAAAACAATTTTAAAAATGCAACGTGTTGGTACTTTATAAATAAAGAAATACACAACTCCATAATTTAAAAACAAATGGGCACACAATATTTGTGCAGGAAGCCATCGACATGATTGTACAAAACGATTCATCGGGACAGTGTTTCCCAACCTTTTTTTCAGTCGCGATCCCCGTTTATAATATTCCAATAACCTGCGAGCCCCCTTTCAATATAAGCTACGGTAAATTTAATAAGGTAAAGAAAACGCATTAAAAATAGGTATTACAGAATACAATTCTATCTTAATATGTGAAAAAAAATATTCCCGAAAAAACCGTGGCGATCTCCAAAAAAAAAAAACACTTCGCGACCCAAAGGTTGGGAACCACTGCACTAGGATCTGGTGTGTCGACACTTCCTTAGGCTTTAAGGCTAAAAAACAGGATGCAGTAGACTGAGCAAGAACTTGGGGACTCACTCTCCGTAAATTTGCGCCGCGACAAATGCCACTGACCACCCCGGGATCCCTTGAAATCCACGTTGGAGGCAGCCCACTCCGATCCTCCTAACGACCCCGTCGATCCTGACGAGAAAAACCCTTCCCCCGATCTGCAAGCTGCAGCGAAAGGGAGGCAAACGGGCCAAGAGAAGCTCGCCCTCCAGGACTTTCGAGCCCACTTTCCGCGCGGCTCACCCTCGTCGCCCGAAGCGCTCTCCTTTGTCCCGCCGTCTACGCACAATTCCAGGACAATTCCCCTCGTTTCCCAAACGGCTACGGGGGACAGGATTCGGAGCGTGCTGCCTCTGAAGCGAGGCGAAAGTCGACGATAGCTCCGCGAGAGGCGAGGACGTACCGACACCGGGTAACTTTGCCGATCCAACTTGTCGCTGGCAAAGCTGCAACTTCAACGATCCAAGTTTCCGCGTCCCGCGATTCAGAAAGACAGGGGTTGCGGGCGGCAGGGGGTGAAGGGGCCTGTTCGTGTTTTGCATACACGCGGCCAGGACGCCCGGATTTACCCCTGCTTAACAGTTTAAACCGTTTTAACTGACTTCTTCCAACCAATTAATTCGACGGCGTCCATGGCGGATTCACCACGGCTGGCCTGGTTGCCGCTGCGCGAAGGACTTGGAATGTGATGTTTGGGTACGAAGAAGGTGGAAAAAGTGGGAAGTATGTTGGATCGCGGCTAAATAGTGCGCCTTTGGAAACACTATGAGGACAGAGAGGACTTTGGTCTTTTGTTTTAGACGATGTTGTGTCTTTTCCCAAGTATATCTAAAATTTTTCTATGTGCTTCTAGGCTCAGCTAGTTGCGAAGCTGGTAAGAAACCATCTGGTTATTAAAAAATATGAGAAGGGGGCCGGTTGTATTAGTTTGATGGACTAAGGCGTCCCGGGCACATTGGTCCGCAGCTGGAAATCATTCGAACCGCGCAACTAACTTTATACTCTTTTTTTCTGGGCGTTAATAACAGCACCTACGCGCAGTAGCAGCAGTATATCATTCTGGGGTTTTTCGAGGAACTGTCACGTCCACAAACTTTCCACGATGAAGTGGTCGCTAATGAAAATTGACTTTTAAGGCTGATTGACGCAGGTCGTAGCAAGAGTCTCAGCAGGTTAATGTTGTACCTAATTAAATTCTACGCGTCTGGCTCGGTTACCATGTGCGACAGAATACTTCAGACATCTTGACAGGTAATTGAATGATAAGTCTAGAGTTTAAAATCGACAAAATTGCCAAATAAATTACCCTAAATCAGTCAGTTGATTCTCCCATTGAAATCCAAAGGATACTCATACACATTCTGCAACATAAATGTTTGTAACTGTGCGATAAATATGCAAACACCTCCATAGCTCAAAGCACTGGCGTACCTACGTCACTTCCCCTAATTGAAAACACACATGAGGCCAGTATGACGACAATTCAGCCCAACTCAAATTCAAACCCTGTCTTCGCCAGCACTTGCAATAAGAGTAAACAGTGTGTGACTCGTGGTTTCGAAAAACATTCCATCGAGACAGTATCATGTCCGCCAAAGCGAATCGAAATAATTTCCCAGTCAAACAAATTCCAACGGAGCAGCGAGGCACAGCGAAAAACCTACCCGCAACGATTTCCAATGAAAAATCGGTCGACCGCTGGCGAAACACGAAGAGACAAATTTCACGGCAGTTGCTATCGCAGCAGAAGTTCCGCCCATATTAACGTAATTCGCGGTGGCAGCGAGCGGCGCGGCTTTTTAATTAAAAGTACCGTGCAGCTATTATCTCGCGAACTTATAATCGCGCCTATCCGCCCCTCCACCCTCCTATTCGAGGAACTCGGCTTTTATTCGCGAAGCACGAGACCGTGGCGAGTAATAATTCAAATTTCTATGCTCAGCCCGTGGCCGCACGCCACGCCGGGAAATAGAATGGCCGACCGCGACAGAGGACAAGATTGTCTCCATTTACCGAGGAGTAACAGATATCCCTGGATCGGGGTCTTTAAAATTGCGTAGAACTACCTACACCTCTTGTAAGCAGCGTACACGAGGCTCGGTTACATTTTGCACATACCAGACAACATGTACGATGATGCGTTAAGCGGATGCTTTAGTTTGAGGCCTTACATACGTCTGGCAGCGCCAAAAATGCGCTAAAAGAAAATTTTTTTTTTAGTAGGGATAACAATAGAAATTAATAAAAATAAATAGTACACATTGTTTATTGGTGTTTAAACTTTATAAAAAAAATTATTTCACTTTATTTTTACAAAAATTATTATATAAAAAAACACGTGACCCACAACACTTAGAGGTAGATTTACACTAGCCGTCTTGCCGCCGTCCAGACGGCTAGTGTAAATCTACCTTATAGCGTTTTCGGACGGTCGCACTGGGACGGCCCGAGTGCGAACCCTACCCAATCGGAAGCGAAGGGTGTGAACTTTTTCGCCTCCGATTGGCCAAAATTCGCACTCAGTGCGCCCCAGTGCGACCGTCCGAAAACGCCATAAGAAAAAAAAGTTGCTCCACGGTCGGCATCATATCTCCAGTAAATGCTGATCGATCTGCAAAATTTAAAAAAATTCTTGTAAAATATAGTTGTAGTTATAGTATGTCGAGCCCGAATTTGGAATTTGGAAAAATTTAGCAATTTATGGAAAATTTATGGCGGTTTAAAAAAAAAAATGCGTTTTACGTCATAAATTTTACACTTTAATTATTTTTATAAAATTTTTAAATCAAAATATCAAAAATCCGTCTCGACATACTATAACTACAACTATATATTACAAGAATTTTTTTAAATTTTGCTGATCGATCTACATTTACTGGAGATATGATGCCGACCGTGGAGCAACCTTTTTTTCTTAGTGTTGTGGATCGCGTGACTTTTTATATAGTTATTTTTGTAAAAATAAAGTGAAATAATTTTTTTTATAAAGTTTAAATACCAATAAACAATGTGTACTATTTATATTTATTAATTTCTATTGTTATCCCTACTAAAAAAAAAATTCTTTTAGCGCATTTTTGGCGCTGCTAGACGTATGTAAGGCCTTAAGGGGATATTCTACTCTCTCGGCCGAAAAATCAGCCTCTTTTCGGTGATGGTTTTTATAATGAAGTAAACATTCAATGTTTTCGAATTTCTGGGGGTATATTTTACCACTCTTGAAATACAAGAAAAAATCTTTGTTGTTTGTTTATTTCATTTGTTTACACAAATATTTCGCAGTGAAGTTGGCGGCATCAGAATTGCTGGCGGTTAAAATTTCGGACGACTGGATCATGGGAAATAAAAAAACCAAACATATTTTTAATTCGCAGGAGTATGGTTATCGCACTTACCACGAAAGAACAATTTTGGACCAAAATTATTCAAATGGCGGTCGATCAAAGTTGAAAGTACCGAAAAGGGCATTTCTTTTCTGTTTAATAGATATAAATTGTGAGAAAATATTAAAAAATTTAAAGATATTTCTGCTAAGCGGGATAGCCACTAATGTGTAGAATAACATATTAAAATTTTAGATTAATTGGTCATGGATTTTTTTTTTATCACAACCGCCAACCAAGAAAATGTTGTTTCGAGAAAAACGCGTTTAAAGTTTTGAGAACCAGGCCGCTGACGCTACAAATACCTATAACATTGAAAATATATCGAATTTCACTCCAAAAATTTAGGAGGATATTGTAGAAGGTACATTCTTCCGAATTCAGCAAAAAAAATCGAATTTTGTTAGGCCGAGAGAGTAGAATGTCCCCTTAACTGTCCGCTTTCGACGCTATTTTCCTGAATTTATTTAACGAAATCTATAGGTTTATACTGTATGCCGTTTCGCCTGCATATTCAGGTAAGGTGAATGTTCCAATTTCTGCTCATTTAAGAGGTTTTAAAAAATTTGTTTGCGATCCAAACTTGCAGAGTAATTGATTAATCCTTTAAAAATAAATCGACAAATTCAAACACTATTTAAGAAAGATATTTCAAGATGTTTAACTATTAGTAATTTGTAATTAAATACGATGCTCTAAATGTCCGTGTTTCTGCTCACGAAAAATGGCGATGTACGTATTTCTACTCACCATTTGTACCAATCCCTGCTCACATAATATGTTGCCTTTTCAGGTTAAATTAAGTTACATCTTCTATGGAGAGGTTTTATAACACAACAGTAAAGCATAAAATAATGATAGACAAAAAGTAAAATGGCTTCGAATAGAAATAGAGGTTACAGCATACATTGAATTGTGAGGTTATGTTACTAAAATTTTGGTGAGTAGAAATGCGGACATGACGGTGATTCACTTGACCCTAAACCTACTCACCTGTTTTCTACTTAAAAAAAATTAAAAATAGTAAAAAAATCTAAATCCAGAGCACAATACGGTATTTGTTTTTGTTATTAAATAAGAACTTTTACTGCAAAAACTATTTTCTGCCCAATTATCGAATACCAATAGTGACCCTGTTCCTTAGCACAACCAACTAGAACACGATCGAAAAATCATGAGTCTCTCGTTTTAAAAGTTTTTCGTTGCTTATGCTGCACTTTGATTAGCCCCA
This sequence comes from Andrena praecox, assembly GCA_963932275.1. Taxonomy (NCBI): domain Eukaryota; kingdom Metazoa; phylum Arthropoda; class Insecta; order Hymenoptera; family Andrenidae; genus Andrena; species Andrena praecox. The sequence goes on from OZ010728.1 coordinate 37,270,547, forward strand.
ACCTCGTGCAACACTCGTGTAAATGTTCAAATAATTTGGAATTATTTTGTTGCAACTATAGTACAAGCGTAACGCTTATAATAATAAGAAAAATACGAAATGAGCAGAAATGGGGACGTGAGCAGAAATAGGGACATTTACCTTATCCCAGCACTTATAACTTATAACTTCAGCCACCGTATCCCGCATGGAATTCGCATAATTCTCCACTGAAAATATTCTTTCTGTGGCACCTACATCGTTTACCATTTCAGCTTCTCAATTACTTCGAGCATCATACACGATGAATCTACAGCGCGCTGTTCCCTCGATCTCTCGGCCAAGTCTCCTCCACGACCCACTGCCATAGACTAACTCGTCTCGCACAATAACATTCCGCGGAAGACAACAGGAGTGTAATAACTTCCTCCCCGTCGTTCCCGTCGGAATTCGAGAGGCTTTGGGCCTGAACTCTTCAATCAGAACGGGACCTCGTCGCGCGGGCGTATTTTCGGAACGGAAGGAATCTCTTTAAGCCGGGGCCAGGAACGGCCGGGCGGCTGAAGTACGAGAAACAGGTGTCGCATGCAAATTTATGATGCTCCGGCGGCCGATGGAAGGTAACCAGCCGGCCACTTTCACGGAACAAAAGCGGATTACGGGGATTACGTAAGGCGCGCTAATTTCCTCGGTGAGCGGTCCCCGCTTCTTGCCCCTTTTCCGCCTCGATTAATCTGCAACGTGACACGGTCAGGTGTAACGTTACAGGATTACGATGACAGCCCTGTCACTTTCCGTGATCGTGATCCACGGGTAGCTTGGAAAGTGTTTTTTTTTTTTTTTTTTTTTTTTTTTTTCCGATGATCGTGATGGATGAGATTACAGCGAGTCGAGGAATTCGGTATACACCTCGGACGGGAGTTGTATACCGAAGAATAAGAGGGGTTCGCGCAAACGTCAGGTTTGCTGTGTAACGGAATCACGCTTGTGTGTATTAACCCCCTTAAGGACACGCTAAATTTTAGAAAAACAACCTTTTTTATGTTTCTACTTTACTATACGAATGTTTATAAAATGGGACGAAATCCCATCTCTTTCTCTCTTTTTCTTTCCTTTTTTTTCTTTTTATTTTTTCTTTCTTTCCTTTTTTCTTTTTTATTATACGTAAAGCGGGTACTATTTTATCAAACATAATATTACGGAGGTGGTATTTTGAGACTCCTCGCATCAAACGTAATATTACGGAGGTGGGTCTCTCTTTATCTTTCTATTTATTTCTTTATGAGGTGGGTTTTATGGGGTAGCATGCACACACCTACGAGGTGAAAAAGTAGGACGGATTTGAAGATTTTTTTTTTCGGTGGAGAAATGTGCTTATTAAAGAAACATTATATACATTAGAAGGGTCGTACTTCTGTTTATGTTTAAAACAGGAAATTTTCATTAAAAAATTCGGAGAAGAAGCTGCGTGGTAGCTGTTTCTGTACAACGGCTGTTTTTCATCTGAATCGAAAAAGGGAAAATTATTCTTAAAGTAGATTAAAAAACTAGCACTTCTCGCATCTTTTTTTTTTCAATTCGATTTCTATGTTAAAATGCCCGCCCTTCTGCGACAAATTGAAAAAAAAAATCGGCTACGAGAAGGATTAGTTTTTTTTTGTCTACTTTAAGAATAATTTTTTATTTTTTGATTCAGATAAAAACGGCGAATATATGATGGTTACCGTAGACGCAAAACCGTTGTATGGAAACAGCTACCACGCGGCTTCTTCTCCGAATTGTTTAATGAAAATTTCACATTTTATAGACAAAAGTCTGACCTTTCTAATGTACATAATGTTTCTTTGATAAAAACATTTTTTCTCCACCTAAAAAAAAATATTCTTAAAATCCAACCTACTCTTTCGCACCCTAGGTGTATGTAGCCCCTTAATAAATATAGCAACTACCTACTTTACCACCCTTTCCAAGCAAACTTAATTAATATCACCTGCCACAATAATTTCAAAATAATATTTTGAAAAAATTTCAAAATATTCCATCCCGAACGGACCGCCCGCCAGCGAAGCGGTGGCACAGTTTCTACCGAAGAAACTCCCCACCGTGAATTAATCGTGTAACCCGAGTGCTCAGTTATCGGCAGTCATAATCCACGGTTCGGATACCAGCGAAAGAAATCGCTATCGATGGTGCTGACATAAGCGGTCGCGTGAAATTAAACAGGAGTCAGATTTTGGGCGCAGGGCTTTGATGAGCGTTGAGGGGGATAGAACATGAAGAGCTGGTCGCGAAGAAGACGAAGAAGGGTGGGTTTACATCAGGGGCTGCCCTTGGAAAATTTACATGCTAACGAGCCAGCGGCCAGGCTTCCCGCAGTTTCTGCCCACCCAATGAAGTTTCAATTTATTCGTGACCGTCGCCTTTTCCGTTCTCCGAATCCATTATGAATTGTACCCGACACGTGACCCCGTCAAGGCCGCTGGGAACAGGAAAAATCGATACAAGGGAACACTGGGTGAACTGATGAATCAGCACAGCAAGATTTAATTCGCTACTTTAACGAGGGATTCGATCGAGCTTGAAGAGGCTTAGCTTCGCGGACTATGCAATGATCTGCTGAACAAACAAGGTGGGATAAATTCTTGTTCCTTTTAACATCTACTAGTTTGTAGAATGTACATTTTTTTATTAAAAGTGTAAATTTCCAGCTACAGTTGGCGAAATTTTTGTTTGAATTTTTTTTTAAAATTCTTCATATTAGAACAGTGTTTTTTGAGTCGCGGTTCCCTTTTATAATATTCAAATAACCCGAGACTCTCCACCTCGAATATAAGGTAAGGTAAAGAAAACACATTAAAAATTGGTATTTCAGAATATAATTCTACCTTAGTAATATTTTTGAGAAAAAAAAACCAAAACCGTGGTGACCCCCTAGAAAACACTTCGCGACGCACAGGTTGGAAATCACCGTATTAGAATTTTCTTTCTATCTCCATTAGTATTCAAGAAATTAAGCTAAATAAGTTTTCCAACCCCAAGTTTGAGGGTAGTTTTCACCCCACGGACATGCATCCTAGCTGATAAAAGAGAATATGTGTTCAATATTTTTTAATACTCCATCACTGTGCCGAATTTCATCAGCATGGGAGATTATGAATTCAGTGGTGCTCCTTTGTCAGTGAAGCTGTATGCTTGCAATTTCTAAGAGGATATGGGTTCCAACGCCACTTTGACAGGGATCGGGGATATGGGACAGGGGCTGGTATAGAAAAATTAGAATAAGTAGAAATAAGTAGGTAGTAAAATAGAGTAGGGATAAATTACGAGCTGCCTTAGGTTAGCGATAGAAATAACAGTAAACTAGGAATGAGAAATAACAGTAAGCTGGAAGACACAGATAAGAAGGTAGGAATATTGTAAGATGAACTAGGCAGTTTGTTGGAAAACAATAAATTGTACTACTTTCCATTTCCTAAGAATATTAGTTACAAATTTTCCACGTGATCATCCGCATCGTTGTGGAACAGGTGTTATTCTCAGACAAAATGCATTGGATAGCTTTAATCACCTACTTCAAGCTGCATTTCGTCTGAGAATAATACTTTTTATAGAGTAGATGCTAGAGGAATTTCTTTTACAATCTACTTTTGCGGTCAAAATTACCCCATTTAGCGATACAGTTTTAAAAATAGGATTACATAGAGGATTTTGAACTTATTATGGTCTAAAATTCATATGGTCCTAAAACAACGATGCTAACAAGCAATGAGTAGCACAAATAGATGGGTCCAAATGTAATCCTCATGAGCGGTGTGAAGGTTAACCAAAATTTCCAAAGTTTCTAATCGCTTGTCCAATTTCAGAATTACCTATATCTGTTAAGAAATGTTTCCACAACATGAAATTAACCCTTTTTGATCATTGCCAATGTTACCAATCTAGTTTTGAGCCTCGGGGTTGCAATCTTGTTTCTGCTATCTTTCTTTTGCTAAGATCATGTTTTTTCTAGTTAGTAAGTTCTACAGTAGAAGCAACCTCTGTTAATATTAAAGTTAATCAGCAGCATCCCAAGAGAATTTTTATTTTAAATGCCCAACAACATCAATTCACATCTAATGAGGGTCCACACCAAAGCTAGCTTACCCCATCTTCCTCGACAATTTACTCCCTAGCAAAACTAACCTTCCCCAAAATCACCAGTTCAGTTGTTTAACAAACTTCAATGCCACAGTTTTTAAACCTACAGCAAATAAAGTCGCTCAGAATAACAACTTCCCATTCCCTGAGCTAGCGAATCCCTCAATTCTTATGCTCTCTCCCAATCCGCCATTTTTCAAGCTGCCGCAGCGTTTCCTCGTCAAAGGCCTGCCAACCTCGTATAAAGTTCCCCCAACTATGACGGTCGACGCGTGTGAAACTGATAACGTTCGATGAAATCGTCGCGGATGGCCGAAAAGAGGTTCTTTGTATTTCCGCAGAGCCGTCGGAGAGGCAGCCGTGAAAATCAGACACGAAAAGGAAGGAAAAGGGAATCGAAGAGCGGAAAATCGTGAGGGGGCGAGAGGGTTCATTGCCCTCGGCGAAACACCGGGTTCTGTTCGACTGATGACACGTTAGCGTTCGGTCTTGTAATCAATCTGCATTTCATCGATTTTATTTGACGGGAGAGGCTTCTTCCAGGAGACTGACGTCTTCACTGGCCACAGGAGGATAAAGTAGAGTGCCTCCTCGGCTGCTGGTGGTAAGGAAGCGTTCGAAGAAAGAGGAAAGGAGCAGCCTATACCGACTCGAAGTGTCTTCTTTAGTCGGGAAGACAAGGTGGCAAACCCAAAACGCAATACGCATGTTCGCACGAATTCTACAGTTCCGGGCAAGTTTATGGTTGATGCTGGGACTACAGGGAGTTTGAGACTTGTGTGTAGGGATGGAGTGCAAAATCACTAACAGTGATTTATCACCGTGATCGTGATTTTTTTACCTCGAGTGAATTTGCTCACTGTGAATACTGTGATCGTAATTCTTGATCATGATTGAATTATTTTTTATAAAATACTTCAATATAGCTTGTGTTATAGTCAAAATGTGCTAATTCAGCGAATATATAGTATATTATACATTCATAAATAGTCAATGTATGCACGCACTGATTTGATTGGCTAAAGTATTCACATATACATTCTACTTTTTAACTAAAGTGAATAAATATTCGTTAATTTAAATAGATCAAGAGCGATAACATTGGTTCAAAGTAACAACTGAGATTCTATAAGAACAGTGAGGACTTGAGAATGTTTCGAGAGAAATTAGAAATTGGGGTTATGTGGAGCGTGCAAAGAGCAGTCATGCTCTCCACCAATCAGAAGCGATCACTGTTCTGCCTGCACCAATCAGAAGCGATCACGAAAATCACGGATCACTGTGAAAAATCACCGTGATTGGGAACGAACGTGATCGGATCACTCGTGATTCACAAATCACGGTTCTAGCCATCACTACTTGTGTGTATGAACAACTGCTGGGGTGTTTGTTGATACATTGTTGGTATGCCTGAGAATCTTGATGTAGGGGATTCACAAACAATCGGGATATCAAATTAAACTGAGATCTAGTATATTTTTTTAGCAAGTATCCCTAGGGGACCAAGAACTTAAGCTGTGTTCAGAAGCAACTGAATGAATCAGTACCATGTTGCGAGGAATAAAAATAAATCCTATTAACATCGAAATCTTCAATATTTTTTTTAGACAGTCATTTCTTTAGAATAGGCCACTTTCAGTTTGGCCATTTTCTTAACCTCTGAAATCTGTCTGATAATTCTAACAACACCTGATTATCACAAGAACTATTGTCGGATGCAAACTTACTCGGATTTTAATAAACAGTGAGGCTCGTTATCGACATAGTCAGAAATTTACCAAAAGAATAGTGTCAGGTCATATTCACTCCCAACGCATCATGCTAACAAACCAAATTTAACGGCTAAGCCAGTGGTTCCCAACATTTAAAGTAAATTTAGGGTAAGTTTAATAATTGAATAAATATAAATAAACAATAATTTAATAATTTTAAACTAAGGCAAATTTAATAAGGTAACGGAAACGCATTAAAAATAGGTAATTCAGAATATAATTCTAACTTGATAACATTTAAAAAAAAAAAAAAAATGTACCTCCCAGAAAACACTTCGCGACCCACAGGTTGGGAATCACTGGTCTAAGATGGCCATACCTACAAATCCGCGAAAGAAACCGAAACGAAGGCCACAATCCGAAAAATCCAGTACTGCCAATATATTTCTCTTAGGGTACAAAAAAATAACGCCAATTAAGGGTACCATTGTCAGGAAAAAAAGTTTAATTATTAACCCACATTAATTTCCTTTAAAAAAGAAAAAACTAATATAAAGAATTGAAATGGTAGCAGCTAAAAGTGGGTCAAGTAACCAGTAACGAAAGTGAGAATTCTTCCGAGCGTCGGGTGAAGGAAACTCTTGTCAGAGAGTGTACGCAGCCACATACCAAGTCGCGATTTGAATTACAATCGACGCATCCCGCCATCCCGTCCAGCCGGTTCGCGTCTCGTTAACCACCCGCCATTCTTATGTAATTTTATGCTAAATTTCCGCCACCGTGCACCCAACACTCCCTCGGATCCCCGTCCATCAACCCTTTTTCCCACGGCAAACCGCCCCCCAGCTTTTCTTTTTCACTTTTGCATGTCTACGACCACCCTCTCCCCTTTTTGCTTCCTGCGTTTTTTAACTTGGCGCTGACGCGCACTAAAATTCTCAGAAAGGAGCTGGCTCAAAATGTGTCCTACAAGAATTTTTGGAAACCTTAATTTCGTAAGATTGATTTTACAATCTTGAATTGAATTCGAGACCCAAGGGGAAAATAAAGGAGTGTTCTATTTGTCAAGGTACCCTCTATGCACGCGAAAAGTTCATTAGTAAAATTCTATTTCTGGTATTTTGTACATTTAAAATTGAGAGTAACGGGGTGTTTTTGGGATACAGAATTTCTCGAGCTAAAATTTTAATTAGCATTTGGGGGGCTTGAAGTTGCTTTATACCCCTCGATAGAGCTAGGAGTCTTGTGAGCTTTAGATACCTGATTGGATTACAGCAGGGGTTCCTAATCTAGCATTCATACACCCCTAAGGGGGCAGTAGATTGATTCCGGGCGGTCCCTGAATTTAAAGGGGAAGACGTCACTTCTTGTTTTGGGGAACCTCGGACTACAATTTCTATAACTTTCAAATCTAAAGTCTTTCGTTTATATTTATACATTTAAAAAATATTATTCTAAAGGGAGTCCATAAGCTGCAACAGATTATCAAAGAGGTTCATAGAGAGAAAAAAAAATCCCTAGATGATTGTTTGTCAGACAATGACAACAGGGTATAGTATAAAGTCCACATAAACTCTAGAGCACAAGCTTCCCAAATGTGGGCCGTGAGCTGATTTCGGGTGGGTCACGTTAAACATTAAAATTAGAGCTCTTACTACCCGCCCGCCCGGGTACTCGAGTACCCGGTGAGACCCCGGGTAGAAAAAAATTACTCGGGTACCCGGGTACCCGGGTAGACAAAAATTACCCGGCTACCCGGGTAGACAAAAATTACCCGTGTGTCCATGAGATACCCGAGTAACTGAAGTGTGATGAGATAGTTGAGAATTTCGATTTGACAATATATTCCGTTCATTACTGAGGTTAGCCGAAAATGATCGAAAGTCGAAAAACGATCGGCTGTCAAATCGAAATTCTCAACTATCTCATCACACTTCAGTTACTCGGGTATCTCATGGACACACGGGTAATTTTTGTCTACCCGGGTAGCCGGGTAATTTTTGTCTACCCGGGTAGCCGGGTAATTTTTGTCTACCCGGGTATCCGGGTATTGCACGGGTACCCGAGTAATTTTTTTCTACCCGGGGTCTCACCGGGTACTCGAGTACCCGGGTACCCGGATACCCGGGCAAAAACAATAGCTCTAATTAAAATACGAGAGCAGTTTACATTACATTAGGAGAGTTTTACTCATTGAGTAAACACATCACAGGAGATTTTGTTGCGTCGCGACGATGAAACACCTTAAGGCTTCTATTTATTTTTTTAATTTAACTGTGTGAATTTTTGACGATCAAAAAACATTTTCAACGAAGTGTTTTTGGAAAAATCAATTAGTTCTCGTCTGGCTTCATAGATATACCAGCAGCGGCTAACCGCTAGTAATTAACCGATAATCGGTTAAACAATCGGGAAAGCACAATTGAAGAGTCCTTGTAGAAAACTGTCAGTGCTAAAAATCAAAATCTATGCTGTATTATTACAATTGGCACGTAAAACATTTTTCGACATTTTTTTCAATTTTGGCACTTAGTGTTTTCTATAAGAACTCTTCAATTACTGATCCAAAATGCAATGAAAAAATAATAAAATAGAAGTGCAAACTTGAAGCTGTGACGATGATGAATCTCAAATAGACATTACGCGACATTTCCACCCTTTGTTTACAACTTCTCAATACTTACGCCTTCCGTACTCCTCGAAATCTACTGTTAAAAATGCTGCAAAGAATTTTTCTCGCCCGAGAGGTACCCAAAAACGACCACTTTATACCACCTTCCTCTCCAAAGCCCTAAGAGCCTCCTGAAACACATTGCCCGAAGAAACAAAGCCTGATCGCCATGCCTGCACAATCCGCACGGTTACGAGAATTTCTCCGGATCCAATTTCGCTGGGAAGGAAGTGACATAAGCCCACTCGTCCGCGATCCTCCTCTTCCACTTTCCTCGGCCGGGAATCTTTTTTGTTCATCGGAGTGGCCTAAAAATAAGCACTTCGGCTCACGAACGTCCACCTATACGAAAACAGATTTTATTCACCCGACACGCGCCCTGCCTACGCTCCCACGGCGCGACAGGGAGTCGTGATGGCCCCCGAAGATAATCAACGGTCTCGCCGGGTTGCTCGGAACAATGGGGGGGACTCGTAGGAACCGGCGAATTTCATGGCGAACGGTCGGAAGGGTCACCTTGACCTTCGCCGGCGTCACGTTTCTCTCGTGATCGTGCATCTTGCAGCGAGCGCTGGACGAAGCGGATATTGACGAAGCGTGCGAGGAATACGCTCGCGGTACCCAGAAGTGGGTCTTCTCGAGGAAAAAGCGGACAGTGAAATTCTAAACAGAATTGGCAACGGAGGTATCATAGTTTCGATGAATTGGTGAATCTGCAATGGGAGGTGGAATGCGGGGTGATCGGTGGGAAGGGTTGAGACTGGACCAGGCCCTTTTATGGTTAGTTCCAGCGGCACTGCGGGCAGATGGCGCCACGAGACTTTAGATGACCATATATGCATGGCTTCGCGAACAGCTAAGGGGAGGCGGCGACATCTGGGACACGGATTTTGATGAATCTTGTGTATGTGTAGTGTGGGTCCCAGGCTCAAGCGTGTCCAAAATATTAACACAAAAAGATATTGATGCGGTGAAGAACTTAGAGTTTATTGTAATTACGAATAGCGGCTCGCCAGAAGCCGTGTAAGCGAAATTAAATCAAATGCAGTGTCCGTTAGACACTAATTGTACAATTAACAAATATAACTGCGGCCATATATTTTTTATTAGATACTTGCTGACCCGTTACCCGGTTTCACCCGGGAATTATTTATGATGTTTCCAAAATTAAAAAAGCTTATAAAAATAGCCTATAATCTGATCTAGTCCGTTCAGCCGTTTAACAATAAGCCTGAAAGAAGGACAAACAGACAACGTTTCACTTTTCTATATTAGTAGGGACTAGGGAAGTAGGGATGCATGGTGTCGTAAATTTTACTGTTTCACTTGTTTTTGCGATAAATCTTGTATATAGAAAGTAAAAAATTATGTTTTATATTTTGAGGAATAAAACAATTAGAAGTACTGTGCTATAGTTTAAGCTCTTCACCGCATGAATATTTTTTTTTATTAATATTTTGGAAACGCTGGCGTGTTGGACTCAACAAAGCCGGGAATCCACCGGGAAGCTAAGCTATGCTATGCTATGTTTTAGCTTAGCTTTTGGTGGAAACGGTTCCATAAAAATGTATTGAAGCTAATTTTTTTAAAACGTAGCGTGACATAGCATAGCTTAGCTTCTATTTAGGTGGATTGCCGGCTTCAGCTTAGCTTCCAGGTGGATTCCCGGCATACACTGCAACATATTTAACCCCTCGTGGTCACACGGGGTGTATCGCACCCCAAGAGCAATTTTCGATTTGAAATGTCGCACCTTCGTGTCTTCCAAAGGGGATTTATCGCAAAAGAAAAAATAAAAAAAATTTACAAAAAGTCGGTTTCTCCAAACAACCGTGGAAAATCGCTCATTTTCAACTACAAATTTTATCGTATCGAAATTTACATTTCTAGAAACAGACTACTAGACCATGACTGTATAAGTATTACGAATGTACAATTATCATTGAAAAGTGAAGAGATTCAAAAATACGAAAATGGCAACTGAAAAAATGACGCTGGGGTACAGTGAACCCCGTGTGACCAATTTGTGATTATCAGAAGGTGTGACCACGAAGGGTTTATTAAACGAAAAGTGGAGAACAAATGAAAATTTGTTCAATGCGCACGCACGGGACGAAGAATTGCTATATGGCAGCAGTAAAAAAAATAGAACAATCGTGGATGATACAAATCCCCTGTGCAAAAATAAATCGAAACTGTAGAATAATTATTTCGCCGATCTTCGAATCAGGTTTCACGTCTAAAACTGATTTTTTTCGAAAACAAAATGAATAGATGAATAGTAAAATCTCCAGTTTCATCACTGACAAATCAATTCCAAATAACCGAAAATAGAAAAATGGGAACAAAATCTGTACTTCTGAATTTCTTATCATTTATAGAACTAATTTAGAAAATAAAGTAAATTACGTATTATTTTCTATTATTCCTCATGATTTTAATCCACTGTAACTGAATTAGTATTATTAATATTTCTACCTATGTGCCGATGAAAAAAAAGTGGAAGCTTCCTTTTTCCTCTCTCCGATTGCAGTGTAAGGTAGCCTTATCGAGGGATACACGTTTATATTTTGAGGGGGTTGAGTCCTCGGTCTTGGATAACGTATCCAACTTTTGGAAGTATGTAAATACCAAGCGGGGCGGGCATAGCATTCCCAGTACAGTGCATCTTGACCAGAAGTCTGCCTCGTCGCACTTGGAAGCTGCGGAGCTTTTTGCACAATTCTTCGGCTCGGTTTATAATCATCCTACCGGTGTAACGCCTGCATTAAATCCTGGTTTGTACTTGGCTAGTAACATTAATATTCATTCCATGTCCGTTCCAATAGGTCAAATATATAGTGCCTATACGAGATATAGTGACTTAGGTGTGAAGTCACTCGGCGGGGTTTTACCCGACACCCTGCTGGGTACTGACCGCTAAACGTGCCCCCTACTGCCTCTTGCAGGACTGTATTTAGAGAAGTTTTGCCCTGGTCTTGGGGCCTTAGGGCCTTAGGGCCCCGGTTTTGCCCTGGCCTTAGGGCCTTGGGGCCCCGGTTTTGCCCTGGTCTTAGGGCCTTAGGACCTTAGGGCCCCGGTTTTGCCCTGGTCTTAGGGCCTTAGGGCCCCGAGTTTGGCCTAGTCTTCTCTATATACAGTCCTGCAAGAGGTAGTAGCGGGGCACGTTTAGCGGCCAGTACCCAGCAGGGTGTCGGGTAAGACCCCGCTGAGTGACTTCACACCTAAGTCACTATAGCTCGTATAGGCACTATACACAGCACTTGAATCGCTTGATGTTTCCAAAGGACCGAGGTTCGATGGCATCCCTCCACGGCTCTTAAGAGAATGTCGTTTCATTCTATCAAGGCCCCTTTGGCATGTTTTTAATTCTTCCCTATCTTCGGGTACTTTTCCGGCTGCCTGGAAGACTAACTAATGTTAGAAATTATAGACCAATATGCAAGTTATCCGCCCTGCCGAAGATCTTCGAGGGGATTGTAACTGATTATTTAACGCCCTGTCTCTCAGATGTGATTGTCGAGGAGCAGCATGGATTTGTTCCAGGGAGATCGACGACTTCTAATCTAGCGATATACCACTGCTTCGTCTCTAATGCACTTAACATGGGTCTACAGGTCGATACTGTCTATACAGACTTCCGGAAAGCCTTTGATACGGTTGGCCATTCTATTCTGCGGCAAAAACTATCCATGATTGGAATTGGGGGGACGCTTTTGTTATGGATCTGCAGCTATTTGGAGAGTCGAGTACAGGTCATTAAAGTAAGGGACCAGTTATCCTCTCCGATAAACGTTTCCTCGGGTGTCCCCCAGGGGTCACACCTTGGTCCCCTCCTTTTCCTCCTTTTCATTAATGATCTTAAGGAAATATTCGTAAACAGTAAGATTCTCATGTATGCTGACGACCTGAAAATATTTAGGTCTATTAGTAGTGCGCAGGATACCGATTTGCTGCAGTGTGACCTTGTAAGATTTGAGCAGTGGTGTAGTGCTAACAAGCTGGAACTGAATGCGGTGAAATGTGTCGCTTTGAGATCCCATAGGGCTGCTAGTGGCATTGTTGCGAGGTATAGGCTTGGTGACACCCCATTGATGGAAGTGGGTGAAGTCCGTGATCTTGGCGTTTTGTTCGGTACAGGGCTGGATTTCCGTAACCACTACCGGTTGATCTCTTGCAAGGCTATGAAAACCCTCGGGTTTATTGCCCGTGTGGCTAAGAATTTTAGGCAGATCAGAACGCTTAAGCTGTTATATGTGGCGCTTGTGAGACCACAGTTAGAATACGCATCGGTAATTTGGAACCCAAAACATAAGCTATACATCAGCTGAATTGAGAGGGTCCAACACAAGTATCTGAGGCTAGCTATGAGGTTATCAGGTAGCCCTATGCGGTTTTACGATCATGATTACGGTCCTGCCTTACAGATGATAAAGCTTACCTCTCTAACGTATCGTCGAGTTTGTTCTGATCTGCTCTTCCTATATAAGGTAATCCACGGTCATATTAATTGTCCTGAGCTTGTTGCATTGCTTTGTTTTCAAGCCCCTCAAAGGTCTTTACGTCCAAGACCTCTCTTTGTACCGAGAATTCCCGCTCACTACACCGTGGACCCCATAAACCGTGCGATGGAAGAGTGGAATCGGTGGTGTGATGCCAATGACCTGTTTACTAGAGCTCTTACTACCCGACCCGCCGGGTACCCGTGAGATACCCGACTACCCGGGTAAACAAAAATTACCCGGCTACCCGGGTAGACAAAAATTACCCGGGTATCCATGAGATACCCGAGTAAATTAGATGTGATGAGGTAGTTGAGAATTTCGATTTGACAGCCGATCGTCTTTCGACTTTCGATCATTTTCGGCTAACATCAGTAATGAATGGAATAAACTTCAAGCCAAAAGAATAGCTCTACAGTGTTTACAGGTTCGCTAGATCGGTTCCGTACGCATCTATTTAGAAATCTTCAATCACATCAATAAAATTTTCTCTTGCGCTGTGATTAGGCATGAACAGGCCGACTGTTATATGTTGTATATGTATTAGTATTATTTTATTTTACTTTATTTTATGTATTATTTTATGTAAATATTTTTATTTCTATCACTTATATTAACTTTCCTATGTAATAATGGTAATAATTTTGTATCTCTGTACACTAAAGGGTTTCCCGTTAATAAATAATAATAATAATAATAATAATTCCAAAATCAAGAACAATGGAGACTTCCGTCACTTTCCCCAACTACTTCCGTAAGAATACAAAACTCTCCCCGTGGGGCCCGACAGCACTACATTTTCTGCGAATAAAAACGGCGCCCTCGAAAAGGCAGCGATTGTGGATGGTGCTCACGGAACGACAGAGGGCGATTTTCGGCGGAAAAACGGTGACGCAGAGCAAGAAGTATAATGTCGCGCGTCAGGCCAGACAATGGACGACGTACACGCTGCCCATAAGGCCTGCACACGACGTTCTTGCTGCCACTTGTTGGAGCACTGCCATATGTCGTTTCGCGAACGTGCACACACGTTCCACGAATCTCTGCCTGCGCGCGCTGTTCGCGTTCGCGTACAGTTTCGAACAAAAAGTTGGAAGCTGACTGCAGGGAGCAATGATTCACTCTATGATATTCTCTTAACAGATCGGTTAATAGTTTGTTTTTTTTTTAAAATAAAACGCTAAAGATATTTAGGGAAACCTAGAGACGATAGATTTTATATAAGGTTGAATTAGTAAATTTGACGTTTCGATCAGTTTTCAGTCATTGTAGTTGGAAATACATAATTGAGTAATGAATATTTAAAATAGAGGAAATCCTCGAGGATACTTGCGAATTTCTCAAGCTGCTGGTTACGTCAACAGTCTCGACGAACCTCTTCTCGCAATACTGACTTACCTGAAACATAAACAACACATGGATGATTAGTATTTGTATGAACAGGTGGATAGTTTAAGAATTTTTATTTAATTTTTATTTGACCACAGTGAAGTGTAATTTAATCGTCCGAGGATTAATAAAGAATATATTTGAAGTAATTGGGGGAAGGATCGTCTACTCGAATGATTTAGGGATTTTCACTGTTATGGAGAAAGTAAATAAGTTGAGGAAGCAAAATCGAAAATATAAACATAAATGGATTGAAATATTCATACAATTTTTCTAATTAAAAATAAATGATATAATCAAACAGACGTACAATTTTAGAAGTGTCGAAAAATTTATGGGCATATAGTAGTGGCGAAAAATACGCAAATAGTATAAATCCATAAATCAAGTAACTGAAATAATTTCTTATTAATTCTTATGAGTTCCTCGTTCCTCTTTTGCACGCTGAATTATTTATCGACGCCAACTCAAAAAACTCACAAAGACATATTCATGAACGTGTGAGAATGTTGCAAGGATATATTGGATACACTGTTTTAAATTCTAAAAATATCCACACGCGTGATAATCGAAAAAAACAAACAAACATTTTCCACTCGAAAGTTTCAGAAGTGTGTTTGCATTTAGTGGAACTGGCTTTCAGCGAGCCGAGACACACCAACATTTGCAATTTCTGACTGCTACAATAGCAGTTCGACTCACGTTGCAACTAATATGTAAATTCCTATTAAATCTTTTGGATCCAACCACTGAATATACAAGTTTCCTATTTCTACTTTCTCCAAAAGCTAATAGGAGAGCAAACTCTCGCGAGTTCTCACTTGGGTACCTCTGACGGAGTGAAACAATTGCGTTTTCTGATTCGAGGTACAGATTGTGAATTAGAGAATCTACAACTTCCTTGATAATTACAGCAGTCAGACCAATTAACAGTAAAAATATGCACACACTTAATTAAATCCACGTCCAATAGGTCCATCAAAGCTATTCAACTTTTTCATACCTGCTTTAATTTCATAAACGTAAAAAACGAAAATGATTTTTAGTAAACAATTATTAGAGAAACAAATGTTTGTTTGATTCGTGCAGTTGCAATTATGTTTTGTCTAATAATAATGACGCGGGCCTGCGATGAAAAATATTTTTTCACTATTTTAACTGTTTTTAATATATCTTTGGGTGATGAATTCGAAAAATACAATAAAAATTTCATACTACACTTCATTTGTTAGGTAAAATTACAAGTGAAGAAATACTGCATGTATTTTTGCATTTAGAAGTCAAAATTCCTATAAAATCAGCATATACTTTAAAAGAAAGTTGTTATGACCCTCGATTTTGCAGCCCAGTGTAATTGACGTTTACTGTAGTAATTATTGGCAAGTATTAACTCCCCAAATTATAAATTTTCGATAACAGTAAATCATTGAAATATTCACTTTCGAATTCTCATTATAAAAAATACTTGACTGATGTGAAGAAAACTCCATTTGGATTATTAATCCTGAAAAATAATTCATTTACTAAAGCGACGATACAACTGCAAACAATTAGAGTGCATCAGAACATATTTTACATTGCACTTCGCACAACAAATATTTGTTTCACAACAGTCTGAGTACATGAAGCACGCATCAGAGTATAGAACAAATATGATCAGTTCATCGGAAAAGAAAACAAACTAAAGAAAACATAAATAACGAGTCAGTAACTCGGTTTCGCAGTGATCAAACCAGTCCTACAATTGAGCCAAATTATACAGAAACCTGCCAACCCTCAAAATGCCAAAAAATTAGTTAAAAACACTACGAATCCCATAATTTTGTGATGTTTATTTTGTTGGTGTTTATAACTCTCACATTATACAATTATTAAAACTACAAAGCCATAGTTTCATTTTAGGCTTAAAAAAAAAAAAAAACTACAGAAAAGTTAAAATAACATTAATTATACTACTCACTACAAAATAACCCATTAGAAAACACTGTAATACAATAACAAGAAATAAAATATACCCAATAGAAATAAAGCTACTTTTCTTTAACAATTAAAATCTAAAAATTGACTAAATTTCAGATCATTGAGGGTTGGTAGTATTCTGCACAACTTGGTCAAATTTTCATTAAAATCCAGCATCTCCAAAAACCATAATTCCCCTACCAACATTTTACTATTTTCACTTACTCAAAGAGATCTTAACTTACTCAAGAGAATTTAAAAAGTACACCTATCGAGGAAGCCAAAAGGTTCTAAATACCCCGACCAAGGGGGCTTAAACGACCCGTACGGAAACGTTTTATCCCCCTCGACCCCCGACCCCCATAGCCCAGAGACCGTAATCGAAAGAGAATTCCTCCCGCAGGCCCCCAGCTCCAAATCCTGCTGCACCTCATTCAGAGTGCTCGTATGAGAATCACGGAGATGGACCGAAGGTCGAACGCGTCTAACGCGAAGGAGGATGTATCCCCCAATAGCGGCAGGCCGCGGCAATTCAAGCTGCCCGTTCAGGAGCAGCGCCAGGCAGTTGCGTGTACCAACGAGTAATTTCACGGCAAGACGTGACTGGACTCGCAAATCCAAGCTAGAAGCGTGGGTCCAATTGACCCACCGGCCCGAACCAGCTAATTGCCAATTGTCGAGCGACGCTGCCGCTCGTTCCGCCGTCACGTCGACGAATCCACCCGACACCTACTATCTATCGTGGCATAGGCCCCCGTCACAGCTTTGCTAGCCTTCCACCTGGAAGAATAGCGTTGTTTCTTTCTATCTCGTCATTAGCTCGATTTTGGGGGAAAATGTATGGTTAACGGTAGAGGTATAGTGAAATGGTGAATTCGATGGTTAAGTCGCAGAATGGACAGCTGAAGATGGAAGCAGGAAGACCCCATGGTTATGTAGGAAATTCCATTTTTGCGTTCCGTGGTTCCCGTAGTGAGAATATGGAACTCTTCCCTCGCTATATGCCTGGTCGTCGTCGCCCAGCACTTCCATGGCAACGGAAACTCAGTCCGATTTTTCTAAACTTTGCAGGTTTCTGGGGTACCCCAATGTAGATAAATATCGGGAATTTTTTTTTTTTGCTACTTTTTGGTTCTTCAGGGTGAGAACACCCCTTGAAGATTAATATTTAGTTTCCTATTGTAAGCGAAAAAGGGATCCCAGGCGATGGGAATCGAACCCAAGATCTGCGGCTCCTTCTGCGTACTGGCCAGCCGCGTTACCAATTCCCCCGACGCCACAGTGAGACAAACTGCACTTTTTTGTGCCAAAATCGTAGAACTTTTGATAGAAATATGGTAGAGAGATGAACCTTATTCGTGGTTAATGCTAAGATGTTGCAGAATAAGGGAGAAATATTGAAAAAGTATGACAAACAAGTTTTGACTTTGAAAATCTATATCAAATAATCCTGAAGGATAAGGCAAATTCTGCGGCCAGGTTTAAACTTAACGCGTTAAAATATACAGGAAATGATGCACTTAGGTATAACAAGTCAAGGAAAACTTCAGCCAAAGGTTATGACAGAAAAACCGCAAATTTCTTCGAAAATGTCAACTTTGACATAAATTTTCAAGGTCAAAACTTGTTTGTCATACTTTTTCAATATTTTCCCCCTATTCTGTAACATCTTAGCTTTAACCTCGAAAAAGATTCATCCCTCTATCTTATTTCTATGAAAAGTTCTACGATTTTGACTAAAAAGCGTGCAGTTTGTCCAGTGCTACTCTTTTCTGAACTCTACAAGTAATACCGAAACCAAGATGTCGCCACTTATGTGCCAATGGGACCATAGGGCGTTCCAAACTATTCTCCTGTATATCCTGAAAACTATAGCAGGTAAGAAAAATTGTCGGAATAAAAATTGAAGGGTATTTTATGTTCTATAAAACTGTGCAATGAAATTGTTTAAAATTTGTAGTTTAAATAAAGAAGCAATCCCAACCACAAACAGTTAAACTAGCAAAAAATCGTAACTTTGAGGTTATATACCTAGTTCCCTCGTACGTACTAATACCCGATGAGAAGAAGACTGGCTACCACCATGCTGAAATGTCACAGGGGCAAGGGGAATCGCCCGCTCGCTCCACCCTATCCCCTCCAAGAAGTCCTACTTTTCGGCTCTTAGCGGCTGTCCATATCCGCGGATTGTCGCGATTGGTTTTGTTTACGTTCCTCGTCACGGGACGAACTGTGTTGGAGGGGATAGGTTGACGCGAGTGGACAATTCCCCTTGCCCCTGTGACATTTCAGCTTGTTGGTAGTCAGTCTTCTTCTCATCGGGCAATAGTAGGCCATCAAATGCATGTGGCAGAATACAAAAATGAAAGGAACGAACATAAAATTGAGTTGGAATCAACCACTCAGACTTTAAGAGTTGTGCATTGAATTAGATTATCGTAGTTGAGTGTTGTTATCTATTAAAGCGCATGTAGAAATCCAAATTGAGGTTCGGGCTCACACGCCAAAGCTGGAACGCGATAAAGAGATCGAGACGGTGCTCGACATCGATGACGCGACAGTTAATGTCGCGTGAAATTATAAAGGGGCGTTTTCAGTAGATGTAATTTATATTCCATCAGAATATGACTAGAGTTATTTAGGCAATATAAGAAGCTTCTTGAAACGCTATCGTTGGGAATATATGAACGTACATGTAAACCAAAGAAAAAGAATAGACCTAACCTAACCTAACCTAACCTAACCTAACCTAACCTAACCTAACCTAGATTGATCCCACCTGCAATGAAAATAGAGGAAGAAAAACGCGAAATTAAACATTAGAGTTTGTTGCTGCTCAATATCAACACATTTTCAACAATTTCACAGTGACTCATATTTCATTGGTTGTACTAAAAAAATTATTTTGTACGTAATTATATTCTTGGTTAGAAAACTGAAACACAGGTTTCGACACTTAAAGTGATTTTACTTTGACGTACATACGCCTTTCCTAGCGAAACTAACGCCACCGTCTGTTGCAAGGATGAGGAAAGACTATAGTTAGGCAACACTGAAAGGAGCTCTTTGTATTTGCAGCAGAGGCGCGTATTTCGAGGGAAACGTGTGACATTTTGGAATTGGAATGTGCAAAGCTACTATTTTCCAAGCCTGTCAGAGAATTTTAGTCAAGCTGCTGCGTCTTTTTTTAAGACTGATTTTCTTGAAAATAAAAAACGATGCAGAAATATTTCATTGCACTTTACATTTTAGATTTGCTTTGGCCGGCATGGATCCGTAAATTGGCTGTCTTTAAGATATTCGTCTTACTAAGCCACGCCCCGATGTGTGCAATTTATAGTGCACAAAGATCTTAAAGTCACGTTTACACAGGTGCAATTTACAATGCAAACAGCTCGTAAAGCCACGTTTTCACACATGTAACTGAGATGGGTGGAATACTCGTAAAGCCACGTTTTCACACGTGCAAACGGTTTTGAAAAGCACTTTGAAAGTAAGTATTTCAATAACCTGCGTCGCACGTGGCACACATGGAAATGTGGCTTAATACAAAATTAACAGATCCACTACAAATGCTCTAAAACTAGCTTTATATCATTCCACCACAAAGTTAAAAAATGTATTAATCAGTTAGTTAAATAATAGTCCGTGTAGAAGATAATAGCCTTAAGCCACGTACCCACATGTATAATGCGAAGCACGGAATACAATGAAATGCATCCTCGTTGCCCATTGCCACTGAAGAGCGTTCCCGCTCAAGAACTCCAGGCGTGTTGTGCTCCTCGAGTTGTATAAGTGGGATCGTGGCTTAATACAAATTAACACCCATCTACCAACGCTCAAAAATTACTTAGACATCATTCTACTAGCGAAATGAAAAAATATCAGTAACTTCCTCACAGAATAACCCATGTTACGTGCAGAACTGCAGAAAACAGGAACCTTAAGCCACGTCCCCACATGTACAATTTTCGAAATGCATCTTCATAACACACTATCTCTGAAAAATGTTCCTCCTCAAAAACTCAAAGCGTGATCCATACCTTTTTGGCAATTGCAGCGCCAATTTATAATATTAATTTAGTTACAATAAACTGAATTGCTATATTTCAAATTAACATTATTCATTAAATAAAGAGCTGATATGAAACCGTGTACAAACTGATGAACTTCTTTTTACTAACTCCTCCTAGCCAACAAATTATTTTCATAAAAAGAGTAACGTCACTTGACAACATACAGTCTAGGGGAAAACTCTAGGAAAACTAGGAACTATTAACACGAGACGCTACACCTTAAGCACAAGTGGGAACGCGACTTTAGCCGAGCCAGACCCCCAGGTTACCCCGAGCTCGCGAGAATCCGGGCGTCGTAAAGCTGAGCGAAAATCGTGGCGGCAAAACAATCGACTTTCCGTAGGAAATTATATTTTCGTCGGTTGCCGCGCGCAGGGACAGTGGATAAATAAATTTCCTGTCGTTCTATTTTGGGGCCAGAAGTAAATAATTCGCCGCTACTCTTGGGATACCGGGGCCACCACTCTGTGCTCCGTCGTGTAGCCGTAAAAACCTATTCTTGGGTGGATCGACGACCAACACCGTCGACACACCAAACACGGCAAGATTGTATCGAGCTCCCTTTGCCCATCAGAATATGGGCATTGAATAAAACTGTTCAGGAAATCGTTGCGTACACCCCTCCATCCCACTTCACCCCCTCTTATCGACGGGGAAACCCTCCGCGCGCGTACTCTGCCAATTCCATTGCGATTCTTCGGGTCGCGAACGTTAAACACGCGGAACGTGACGAGCGTGACGTTTTGTCAGTCATGGTTCTACTGTGTCTCATTTGGTAGGGACATTTTTTTAGCATGTCTATAAATTTAATTATTTTAATTTATGCATTTGTATGTGGAATTTGCTCCGCTGTTGCAGTTTACCCACTGGAAAATATGAAATGCATTTTGGTATAATATATTCTTCCTTGTGCAATACATTTTGGAAATTGTGACAATTGTTGTAGATGCAAAAACTACAGCTTTACTTTTTTTAAATATTATGATTCTTCTGTCTTATCGCGTCAAAGAATTTAGGTGCACAATCCATTGTGAGAAAAATTCCTTGCATCTAGAAAATTTAGACGAACCAAAATTTGGATAACAGCGAGTAAATTGTGAATTAATGAAACAAGGAATTTGTGACTTTTCATATAGCCAATGAACCACAAATACCAGCTCGAATTTCTATCAAATCTAAAAATTTCCTACAAACCTTTGAGGCATAAAATTTGTTTTACTTGTAATAATCAAAATTGTTGATTTCAATAAAAGGCAAACGAATAAAACTCGAAAGAATCAGAATACTTTGTCTTTTATAACCACACCTGCAGTACCAGCACAGTTTTTAATTTTCGAAATTAACAACACCTTTTTTAACACCCACCTCTCGATTTTTTAACAACAGAGAAGAATAAAATTTTATACAATTCTTATGTTTACCAAAGATCAATATTTTGTGCCATGTGTTTTAATATTAATCAAAGTGATTAGGATGACAATCGTGGCAGTGAGTTCCGTTACAACTTCCAACAGTTCGCGTCGCTTCAAATGACTTCACACAGCCATAATAGATGATGAAGCCTGACCTGAACTCTAATCAGTTACTTCCTACACTCGAAAAAACTGACTGAAACATATCATTGGATAACTATCTCGGAGAATCAGATAGGGGCTCTATGATTGACGCAGTGATTATGGTCAGGTGACACTAATGCTTTAGTCATAAATAAAATGGAGTTTATAAATTGCACTAAATATTGAAATTTTTCATCAATATGAGATTGCTGTAAATTATGAGATAACATGAGATACATAAATTCATGGGCATTACCTTTATAAGCAAACCTGCAGAACCTAATAATGATTGATTCCTGTGTATACAACTTATAAAAGATTATAGTCATGAGTTTAACAATTCGTAACACACTCGTTCTGATAAATATTAGATAAGTATGAACTGATGAATATTTAAAATAGAGCAAACTCAAAACACAAACCAATTACAAAAAGTGACTTCAATAAATTTGGTTTCTTTAAACACTACGATTGCTGAATTAAGGTAAAATAATCATATCGTACTGGCTCGGAGTGTTCTCGTTTCACTGACACTTTAAATTATTTACATGAAATTCTGTGTACTTCGTTTTCAAAATTTGCGAAATTAAATTTCTCATTTTGCCTACAATGTTTTGAAGTGTATAGAATCACGATTAATAAAATTACCGAGAATCTAAGCTCTAAAGCAAGGAACACAATAGCAGCCAGACATTGTTAAATAACCAAGAAGAGTCAAAAATTACAAACGGCTCGCTATTGTCAACAGACCTGAATTTAGACAATCTTGGTTAATTTCTTCATTGACTTCGTAATTTGCAGTTTCGTAGTAAGCTAGCATAGAATTGAATATCAAATACCCCATAAACAATGTCTAATACCACAAAGCGTCGACTCCAATGTTACTGATTCTGTACAGCTTTTAAATCGGCTTTAAATAAATTTAAAAAAGATATTCATATAACTTAAGTATCCAATAAAAAGCCCTAAAAATTTTAAAAAGATTCATTAAGTAGTTTGCTTTTAATAAATTTCCAAAGATACCTTTACTTTCGAGTCACTACCCAATTGTCTCCCCTTAAGGCAGGCCTGCACAGGGAGCCTTTTTCAGCGCCTAGCGGCAAGCAACCAGCCGTACGCCGTTACTAAGGGTAGAATCGGTGAGGAGAACTGCAGTAGTGTAGGTTGGGGCTCGTAGGCGCGTAGCGTAAATATATATGCCTGGGTTCCTTGTGGGGCCCCAGTGCAGAGCAGGCCCCGTAATATAAGTCGGTGAGGTCATGAAATTTCCAAAATGATTTTTTTCTTTTTTAGTACATTTTAATAAAAGCTTGTCTTTAAAATTATTTTTTATTATAATTTATTTATAATTATATGTTGTCAATGTGATTTCACATACATGCTCCATCTCGTATTCTTCATGAATTTTGCGTGTATTGTTCAGTGTATATACATAATATTATGTTTATAATATTGCAGCTATAAGACTATTACTATGTGCAATGATAGGCACCACATGCGTACTGCACATATGTATGTATTATTATTAGCTGACCATACTGCATATTCCTTAACTCCCGCGTATATTGTTACGTGTACAGATTTATTAGTAATGCAACTTTCTGCTTGTAAATATCACTAAGTGCAATGATAAGCACCACATGCGTACTGCAAATATGTATATATTATTATTAGCTGACCATACTGCATATTCCTTAACTCCCGCGTATATTGTTACGTGTACAGATTTATTAGTTATGCAACCTACTGCTTGTAAATATCACTAAGTGCAATCATGAGCACCAGATGCGTACTGTACATATGTATATATTTATTCATATATCTAGCTTTTATAAATGATATATATCGTTACTTAAAATTTTGTTTTCTTTGTGTCCGAGTTATTTATTTCTATACTATTAACTTACTAATTATTTTATGTGACGCTGAAAAGATAAGTATTATTAGCAATAATTGTTTTATTCGAACCGTCAAGTCATACGAAATGCCGGCAGTAGCAAATGTTTTGGAAATTCCATGACCTCACCGACTTATATTACGGGGCCTGCTCTGCACTGGGGCCCCACAAGGAACCCAGGCATATATACTTACGCTACGCGCCTACGAGCCCCAACCTACACTACTGCAGTTCTCCTCACCGATTCTACCCTTAGTAACGGCGTACGGCTGGTTGCTTGCCGCTAGGCGCTGAAAAAGGCTCCCTGTGCAGGCCTGCCTTAAGGGGACTAGGCAGTCAGATCGCTCGAAAATCAAGTATTTTTTGCGAATTATTTACAAGGAGATGAACACAAATTGTGACTAGTACGTTCGGGTAATGTTTATTAATACTATAAACAGTAAAAAAGAAATGATTTGAATATTATATACATATGTATGATAGCGCTACAGTCGTCTGATATGTAGGCGTTTTTTTTTTGGAGCCTCTGTAATTTTGCAGTGATTCTGGCCGTAAGAAATTTAATTGTGAAATATCCTCTGAAATTTATACTTTGCCCTGGCCCCTATTCTGCCCTGCACCTATTCAAAAAGGAAAAAAATCAAAATTATAGGAATGGTGGCTGCAAAACGGCAAATTTTAAAGAAACGTCATTTTTCGCCAGGGAAAAGAGCCATTCTATTTTTTGTTTTACAAACCAGGAGTTTTTACAGACTTATGCGTAGGTCCAGGTCGTAACTAGACATGTTTCATATATGCTGAATTTTTTTCAAATCGACTGATACCTCCGTTTTTTCCCAATCACTGCAAAACGAAGAGGAAGTATGATTCCGAGAAAAACGCACTTAAAGTTTCGAAAGAGGAATCTAATCTACCTGCGTGCGCGCAGAAACGGTTTATGACGCGCTCGACCTTTTCGGCTGTAAAATCCTCAATTTTGCGAATTTTAACATAAACCAAACGACATTTTAATCGGGAAGGATGGTACTTTCGAAAAATGCAACAAAAAAAAAATCGAGTTTCTGACTGCCTAGTCCCCTTAAGGGGTTTGCCTACTGTGACAGATAAAAATAAAAGGCTTTTTTCGGACACAGATTGTGAGAAAAGTAAAAGTTCAGTCAATTTGCGGTTTGTCACATTATTTGAGCACATTATAAAGTAATAAAATCCATTGCAAAAACATTAAAAACTTGAATATATTAACTGTGAGACGACTACGCGTGAGTTATTGATTTTCGCGAACAGCCAATCGGTGTACACGATTGTGCCTTGTAGGAGTAGGTGTGTGAAATAAAAAAGCGAATATTTTTATTAATTATAATGCATTTCCTAGGTGATGCCCTTTGGTTTTTGTTAATTTATCAAAAATGAACTAAATGGCAGGTGTTTGAACATTTTTTGCGACTTTCTGCAGAAAAATTTGTACTAAATTTGTTTAAAATTTACAATAAAAAACTGATATTGCAAGAAGCGCAGGTCAGCACCTAACGGCTGTTATGACGAATGTGTGTGTCAATTTTTATTGCAATCGGACCATTAGAACCCGGAGAAATCGTGTACACCGTTTGGCTGTTCGCGAAAAGCTATAAATTACGCGCAGTCGTCCCACGGTTAATATATTACACTTTTTAATGTTTTTGCAATGGATTTTATTACTTTATAGTATGCTCAAATAAAGTGCCAAACCGCAAATTGATTGAATCTTTACTTTTCTCACAATCTGTGCCGGAAAGAAGCCTTTTATTTGTATCTGTCACAGTAGGCGAACCCCTTAAGGGGAGGTTCTAGTCTAAATGTCGATTTTTTTTTTATTTCATTTTTCGAATGTTCAACCTTTTAGGAAAACGTGTTTAAAAGGATTTGTTGAAATTCGTAAAATTCACGAAGTTATAGGCATTTGAGTAGCGGCAAATGCATGGGTCACGACCGGCCACTCGGCGCTCACGTAAAACTTCAAACGCGTTTTTCTCGAAACAGTGTTTTCAAAACGGTGGGACCTGTATCTTCAAAAGTTATTATCCGATACGACTGAAACTTTTTTTATTTTGAAGAATATACTTCTGGCTAGGGGGGAACTAAAAAAAATTACAAAAAGTTGAAAATTTATAATTTTTAAAGGCGTTGAAAGGACGAAAAATACAGGGAAAAGTGATTTCAAACGTGAAGTGTCGTTATTTTCTAAAAAAAATGTAATTTTTGTAATTTTTTTTTAGTTCCCCCCCTAGAAAAAAGAATAATCTTCAAAATAAAAAAGGTTTCAGTCGAATCGGATAATAACTTTTAGAGATACAGGTCCCACCGATTTGGATCAATTTTTTGACGCCTTAACTTTAACGACTCCCCAGGGCTGTTTGCACTGATTAATTATAAAACAAAAAATATATTTCTATAACATAAGACATCCTTAATACAATGCAACAAGTCCCATTAAATTATATATAGTAGTTTTCCTTTAATTAATTCCTAAATATCACCTATTTTTTGGGGCTCTAGACCAGAACCTCCCCTTAAGGGGAATTCTCAAACCGCGGGAAACGAAAAGCCGCGCTGCCGTCCGGTGGAGACTGTGTCGCCTCTGACCAATGAGTCGAGGCGAGCGAGAGAGAGAGAGAGAGAGAGAGAGAGAGAGAGAGAGAGAGAGAGACCGACCTCCCGCAGGAAGTGGTTCTACAAAGCGCAGGACAAACATACGCGGAAATATAAACGCAAACTTAATGGACCGACTCTCTGCCCCCACCAGCTTCTCTATTCCAAGAAAGACGGTTCCACAGCGTTCACTGGGTATATTATGCGGCTTTGCGCGGTGTGTTGCCAGCCAGAAGTTTGCGGGCAGATTCCTTGCCATAGGCGCGGCCCGGGCCACGTTTCAAGCGTATTAATCGCAGCCTCTGTTTCGCGTGAACTCGACGGCATTAATTTGATTAAAACCTAAAGCGTTCCTGGAACGATGGGATTTGGCTATCTTTGGCGTACCGCGCGCCTTTCTCGTGTCGGATACGTTTTTCAGGCTTGGCGTCGGATGATCAGGCTTCTGTTCGGTTTGGATCACGACACTGTCGGTTTGATAAATTTTATTTGGCAGGTAGTTTAGAAATGGCAAACTAACCGTTGTGCTAGAAGTTGTGTAAATTCGAATGTTTTTTATTTGGCCATTTAAGGTTGAGGTCGCCCTTCAGCTACTAAGAGAGGACATCATCCAAATTTTACACGCCGATTTTGATGAGGATTGCGTAGATTATAGTTCTCGAAAGATGTTTGACAAGTATCTTTTTTATCGGCGAAAGTCCACATCTAAGGGATGAAATCAGCCTTCAAAGTTGGGGGTGAAAAACACGTTTGCCCCAATGTCTCGAGAACTATGCGCTGTATAAGAAAATCTTTTAGACAAAAATGGTGTATTTTTTTATAACACAAACAGTCACGCAATCAGATTCAGTTAAAAATTAATACTTTTTAGTATATTGTTTAAACAAATTAACGTAGTACGAATCTGATTACGTGGTTAAATTTGTTATAAAAAAGTACATCATTTTCGTCTGAAAGATTTTTCTCTATAGTGCGTAGTTTCAGACATATTGGGGCAAACGTGTTTTTCGCCCCCACATTTGGGAGCTGATGTCACCTCTTAGATATGGACGTTAACCGATAAAAAAATTACATATCAGATATTTTTTTTACCTCATCAAAATTAGCGTGTAACAGTTGAACGATGTCCCTTGTAAATTTTAAATAAATATATGTACTTCCTTAGCTTGTCTTATCCTTCATCTTCAGACTTTAACCAACTGGCTTTTTTTTTAAGAAAAAGTGTAATTCCATCGATCCTGTGGCTACCGATATAAAAGCGTCACAAGGGCGGGACGCACAATGAAATAATCTGATGCGGGCCAGGAATTCATCGGAATTTATATAATTCCAAAGCAGATCTATCTAAAACTCTAAAAATATTCGTTTCATCATTTCACCCCACTTACTCGTTCAAGTGCATGCTTTTAACTACCCTCCACTTTCTATACATAAACAAAGAAAATTCCCCCGTTATAACCTAACTAAACGAGCGATCCATTTAACCGAAAAATAGGGATACAGGCTAATAAAAAAAATAACAGCAAACACCATTCACTCGTTCACCATTTCAGCCTCGAAGCACGGTTTTCGACATACATAATTGCGCGCACGAGCGAGCAAACAATAATCCGTGTCGCGCGTGCGACGAAGGGCTAGTGCAGCGCGACAAACAAAGGCGCGGAGAGAACGGCCGAGTAGCGAAAGCATTCGAGCAACACATACGCTGAAAGCCGGGGGGCGCTGGATCCAGGAGAAAGGCAGATGAAGAGGGCCAGATAGAGAAGAGAGAGAAAGACGGGAGGGGGAAGGTCGCAGAGGAGGCAGGTACACGAATTTACATGCAGCTGCGTTGACTCGGCTTTAATAATTCAGACGGACGACTGACCAACGCCGACACCATGTCTGCGGTTACTGGCCACGATATGAACTAGGGGTGTTCGATTCCGATTCGATTCTTCAGAAAATCGATTCTTTTGGTTAAAAGATCGATCTTTTGAATCGATTCTTTGGTATCCGATTTTCCCCAGAATCGATTCTTTGATGTATGAATCGACAACCGATTTTTTGCCCTCTGGCGGAATTAATTGCCACTAGTGAAAGGACCAATCAAACTGCTTGATGCGTAGGTTTTCCTGATCTTATACGTTTCCCGCCATTTACACACGATTCCCGCCAAATTTATATACGATTCTTATGTTCTGGATATTGGTTACAGTACGAAAGGATTTATCCTACATTAAGTATCATTGCAAAAAAATATCTACCAATCATGGCAAAATGTTGTTTTAATTCATAGTATTTCTTGTAATTTAAAAGGGTTTCCCGTAAATAATAATAATAATAATAATAATAATAAAAAATCTGTGCCATCAGAACGTGTATTTTCCAAAGCTGGAAATATTTTAACTGATCACAGAAATAGTTTATCACCTGAACATTTACAGCAATTATTGTTTTTAAATTCCTTATCAATGAAAGAATGACAATTACATGATGAATAAAATATTTAAAATGAATAGCAAAATATTTCTTCTATTCAATACAATGCCCTTCAACAACTATCCCAAATTGTTCCTTGTAAAAGTAATTTTTATAGCGATTCTTTCAAAATTATTCAAAATCGACTTCTATATGTACTAATTTCGGAAAAAGTTTTATGGCGATTCTTTTCGTCTCGATTCTTCCAGAATCGATTCTTTGGTTCCGATATTTTAGAAGGATCGATTCTTATGATCCGATTTTGAATCGATTCAAGAATCGATTCTTTGAGGTGAATCGAACACCCCTAATATGAACAAACAGGGTTCGGAGGTCTCCAGTTTAATCCCTCACCTACAGGAGCGGTGGTAATGTGTGCGTGAATTGACTCCAGCGCGAAGAGAGCCAAGTGGCGACAACGCGAAACGAATGTGACGTCACGAATGTATAGACGCCATTGCCAAAGACGCCACGTGCGATTGTGAATTGGACATTTTTAGTAGTTTTTCCAAGTTTTTCATTCAATTGAAATTACACTTCATTACGACATGAATAAGGAATCAGGTAAGACAAATACTTAATACTTTCGCATCAACAGAATTATAGAAATTATATTTTTTATATATACCAGCGCCAAGCGAGTGACGCCGCGGCCAATCAGCGTCGACAACATATGTCCCGGTGACGCTGATTGGCCGTGGTGTAGGTTCGTCTCCCATCGTGCGTCTCACGCTCCCATTACCATCGCTCCCTGTAGGTGTTTGTCAACTGACCAATAGCTGCGAGGGATTAAGCTGGAGACCTCCTAAGCTCGACCAAATTAATTCAGAGCTCCCATATGACGTCACATTCGTTTCGCGTTGTCGCCACTTGGCTCTCTTCGCGCTGGAGTCAATTCACGCACACATTACCACCGCTCCTGTAGGTGAGGGATTAAACTGGAGACCTCCGAACCCTGTGAACAAATCCAGAGCCACCCGGACCTGGAAACTCAGGCAGAAAGTCGCTAACTTTTGCTGCCATTTCTTGTTCGAAAATAAAGGAATTACGTTGAATGCAAGAAAATGATCACATTTGCTATTTCAGTGTGTGTGCCGAGCAGTGGTGAGGTTTGTAGTGTAGTCGATCTCCCTCAATAAACTTAACACCGTTTAATGGTAGAATAGGTGTATATATTCGGATATATATAGAGATATAGGAATAGAACAAATCTTGTACATAACCGCACATACAGCGCCAGAGCCGCCCTCAGCACCGGGCAGACGGGGCCCTGCGCTTAGGGACTTCATTTTGTAAAAATTAAATGAATTAACCATAATTGCCAAGGTATCAATTTTTCTAGAATAGACTTTCGGCAAGCCTAAGTGACGCACGAAGTAAAGACGTAAGGTTATCTGTTTCCAATTAGGTGTTTCCATTAATCTCGACTTGTGCCCCGGGCCCCGCAAACTCTAAGGACGGCTCTGTACAGCGCACGCAACATTTGGCACGTTCGGGAAGTACGCCGTAGACCGACTCGCTCGGCGGTCCCCGGTAGGCAACGCCGCATCGAAACAAAAGACCCATGGGGCAACGTGGTTCATTGGCTACGCGCGAAAATTTTACAGCCATTGCTCCTCTGCTACGTATTTAGGATTTCTCCTGGTTGTTGTTCGGATTCTTGGGCGAATGGGACGCGAGGATGGAGGTCTTATAAAGGATTGAGGCCCAGTTGATATTAAATAAACACAATTTAATGTAAGTAGGTCTAAGTGGTGAATAAAGGTATATAAAATATGTGAAGGATAGAATACGTAAGCACGCGACTGTGTCGCTGCTGGACGACCGGTACGCAACTCCCTCACGCCACGCGACAATGCCGGCGCGCTTTTCGGCCGTTTCTCTCCGCGTCACGCGTCTGACCTTGACCAGCGCTCATCGGCATCCCACGCGTATTATAATTCTATGGGGGAAGGAGTTTAGAGTAGGGTAAGCAGGCCAGTAGATGGACGGGCCCAGTAGATGGACGAATCGTTGGTTAATCGTTAATATTGAAAGAACTAGAGTTTTAATCTATATTATTGTTTTTTTATTTTGTAGAAAAAACGTTTGTTGTTTTACAAAACATTAACATATTTATCGAAAAAAAAATGTTGTATGCGAAAAATGTATTTGTATGTATGATTTTACGCCACCATGCGCGAGTCACGCTTTTATTATTAGCTATTGCTCAGCATCGCGTCCCTTAAAGTTAATAAAAAACGTATTTGGATGTATTGTAAAGAGGTATGCAATAGATGATTGCATTCTAATATTAACAATTTATATATAAACGCGTGAACAAAGAAAAATAAACCGATAGAACTTATAAAAATGACTGTCCATGTACTGATATGGATTTTCTAACCTTGTCGCAGCAGATGGACAGAACGGAATTAAATCCTTTTGAAGCCTTTTTTTTTAATAAACAAACAGTTTACACATTTACTTGTAGGTATCTTATTTTTCTTTTTTTATTTAGATGGCAAGCATTAAAAAAAGTATACCGTACATCAATATACATGTAATGATCTAAATAGAGCCTTGGATGATATTAGAAAAGGAACTAGTGGATATATATTTTTACTTTGTGCCACTAAGAAAATGTTAAAAAGGTTACATATCCAATCCGGGACACTTTCCGAGACAGTTTTCAATGCGGGACAAACAATTCAAATTCGGGACAGTCCCACACGATCCGGGACGTCTGGCCACTTTAGGCTAGACATAACCTCACTTTATTTGCGGCCTGGGCCCATAACCTGTTGCACCGGTTTCTGGTAATGAAGACTCCATACGTTTTTAGTTTTGATGAAATAAACTATATTTTAACAAAAAATAACTTAATCTAGGTACCTACTATAGCTAATAAGTCTTTTACTCGTCTAGCCAGACACCCGTCCATCTATTGGTTCTGAACTGTCCATCTGCTAGCCCTATCGTCCATCTACTTGTGATACGGGCTATGAGTAGAATTTTCATCATTTTATCCTTAAATACATTAATTTTTTTACTTGCAGTTATTTTTTTCTTTAAATTTGTACATTTTTACGTGCAAAGCTTTTGATTTTTTTTTAATACAACAGATATTTCTTAAGAAACACCTTGTTGTAAACTTCGGAATCAGCTAAACTGTCCATTTACTGGCCTGTTTACCCTAGTTAGTGGGGAATAGTAATGCGTCGATAGCTTTCGTGACGAATCTACTGTATTAATAGGTATACAGAGCAATGGTGAGATTTGTGGGAGGAGCTACGGGGTTCAAATGAATCAAGTGGAGGGGGTTTGATTGGCAACCATCCAATAGTAATGGATCGATGCTATACAATAAATGGTACAGACAAGAATAACGGCATGTTCGCCCAACCGCACTTTAGGGGTGTCAAAACTAACCTCAAAGTCAAATAGGCACTCTCACTTTTTCGGGTATAACTCCTAAAGTAGAAGGGGCACAAAAAAATGTTTCAAACAAAAGTTCAACGGTGTTCTCAGCGCTGCAAATTTGCGTTAACGAAATTTTGAAAAAAGTTTTTTCGTTTGGAATTTTTTGTAAAAACTTATTTCAAAATTTTGTCAATGCAAGTTCGCAGTGATTATTGTATGATTAAATTTTTGTTTGAAATTCTCTCTCTCTCTCTCTCTCTCCCTGTCTTGTACTTTAGGAGTTATATGCGAAAAAAATGTATTTTTTTAATAAACCTCTCTGCGTGAAAAGACGCCGCGCAGTGTTAAAAGACAGAGCAACTGCACTTCTTCATTTAAAAAACGAGAACCATTTGCATGATTGTTGAATGATAACTACTGACCCCAATTCTCCCGGGGGTTGTTATCACGCAAAGAATCGTCGCTACGGAATCGATTTTTTAATCGAAACGGCTGAAAACCGGATATGACTGCTTGATAACCGGATATGCGAAAATGGTCCCACCTGCGTCCCAAACAGAGTGTCACTCGGGTATCGTGCGTGCTGGTCACTCGCCACAAACACAGACACGCTCCCCAATTGACGAGCACGGTGTGCTTACAGTCGAGCGTGTTTTTTGGTTCATTGTTCTCGAATTCGGAGAAATTCTGTTTCCTATTTATGAACATTTTCAAATTTAGAAAATAGATTTAAATTGTTGAAGTAGGTTAAATAATTAATAGTGTTAGTAATTGTTTAAGTAAGAATGGTTTCCATCAATAAGTTTTCAATATACGATTGTTTAACCGAGGATTATTTGGCAAAGTGAAGGAAATTGTTGAAATTTTAATTTGCTATATTAACTCTTAAATTGTATTATTATTATTATGACTGTGACAACTGTAAGGTGTTGAGGTTTGAGTTGGAGATGTTTAATTTAAATTTAAAAGATGTAAGCAATATTCATTCCAAAAAGTGGATATTTATTGTTTAGATAATGTTATGTTAAAATAAACGTCAACAACCAAAAATTTCTTGTTGAAGAAACTGGAGTTCCATTAGCGTCAAGGAGATTGCAAGGTTACTAATTTTTCCGTAATAGAACCGAGCTTTAAGTTTATTCACTCGTCAAGTTCTATATCCTACACCCGGTATATAATTCATTACCATTAACGACCAATGACGTATATCACTTTAGACCATAAATGATTAACAGCTACACACGTCAAGGAAAATATTATGCAAGGTGAAAGAAATAGCAAAATGATAGTCATTTTACAGCTAGCTTACAACCAACCTTACATGTGAAAAACTTCGCAGAAAAGTGCATGTGGCTTCTTTCCGCAAAGAGCAGCAAACAGCAAAGCTTCTTTTAGTTTAAAAATTTGAGTAATAAGAAACTCTAAAAGTGTGTCAATTTTGGCAGGAATAAAAAAGGTTGAAACTTCGTTTCTTTTTGTATTGTTACATTATAGTTAATTCTACTTTGGTCAAAGGAAAATTATTAACTGAAGCAATTTGGGGGAGAAAGATTTAAAAATGGGTATCATTAAAAAATTCACATATTTTGAATTATTTCCCTAACTGAGTTCCAAAAAGTCTTAAAATTACATACACCAGAAAATCTATACAAATACTTTAAATATTCACTGTATGTATATAGCACAATATTTGCTACATATTTGAGAGAAAATAATTGCAGCGGCAGCCATTTTCTATCTATGTTTCGTGAATTTCTTATAGAGTTAAAAAATTCGCAATTCGAAAACAATAATGAAGTCCTCTTACTTTCGAGATCCAAATTATAGTGGAGCCTCGATAATCCGAATTACGTATAATCAGACTCCTCAATAATTCGAGCCACCTCAGATCAGAGTTTGGGCATTAATTAAATAAAAACTTATTTAAATAACGGATCAAATGAAAGTTACTTTAACTTTAGATTATTTGACGAATAAAGCTGATTTCTTCATGACGAATAATTATTTTTTAACTTTTATTCGTTACTCGAAATTTATTTAAATAAAAAAATTTCCCATCTCTGCCTCAGTTCTCCTTTGCATCAAACTGCTGAAATCTTCAGACTATACCATTTGGCTAACTATATCAATCTAACAATTTTGAGTTTTACAAACCTTGACCTTCAACTTCCACGATAAACATATTTAAAAGCATACAACAAAAAGATATAAGACTATGTCTATAAAATTGTGCGATGTTTACGTGCTATAAAAAAAAATATCAATATAGCAGAATAAAAGTTTGAAGCTTTAAAAAAATGTTTTTCAATGCTCCATTCCGAATTGCACGTGTGTATCGTGTAAACAATCCCGCGTTTAAGTAAAATTTATCTGACGCCAGAGGTATAAGTTAAATAGAACACGCTGCAGCTCGCACTTAACGTTCAATCGGTCGCGTAATTCACTTTCAACGGAAGCTAGAGGGCGAACGAACTGTTTCTACCCCCTTTTTGCTAACGCAACAGAGCCGGATATTTGCAGCGCGCACAAGTGCAGCGTGATTCGATGCCGATACATAGTTCGAAATTCGCTCGATCTAAAGCGGACCGACCAATTTAACTCGCTAAATAGAGTATCCACGGAGGTTTATATTTATCGACGATCGAACGGCCGATAGTTGTCACCCTGATAAAAGAACGGGAACAGTTTACTACGACAATTATTGCAGAGACACGAGAAACTGATGGATCTTTTAGAGCATTAGTGACGCCTGGTCAATTTCGTTTTTACTTTTTATTTTATGTCAATGAACCTTGAAAACAAGTAAGAGTGATGAATTCTCTTTCGCTTTATCTTCAACAAGGATCAATTTTGTCCTCCATTTTTGCAATGAAATAGACTTTACGGGGCTTTAGGTATTTGTTATTAGGTATTCATTTTAGATAAAATTGTTTATGACAAATTACTTTAATATCGACTAAGGAAATTAATTACCTTTAGGTATTCACAAAATTGTTAGATATTTGTAAAGTATTTTTATTTACAATTGTGAACACACTTTGTATTTTCTTCTCAATTTTTTAATGTAAATTTAATGCAAAAATGATTCGAAAGCGAGAATTTTAAGTCCTCAAATATGACAGCAAATTTATGATGAGTATACAACCAACAGTTTTTTAAACAGAACCATTAATGTTCCTCACTGTGGTAAAAAAAATGAATTTCTCTTAAAAACACTATTATTAAAACTTCCAACTGTGTTTTAGCATTACAGCTACTGATTGGTTAGTAAAGCTCATGAAAATAAACAAACGGTTCTAAAAAAGCTTGTCTCCATTTTCTTCGCTTGTTTTTTAATTCCTGCGTTAATAGAAACAGCTGTCTACGCTTACTCAAATACGAGCACAACAGATTATAATACCTACGCATAAAAAAAAATTTCAAACAATTTCGAAGAAAACTTTCTACCAAACATTGAACACCCCAAGAACGTCCACCTTTCGTGCTTCTTTCATCGAGCCCTGTGACTCACTTACATTCGCAGCTACAATTCTGAAACGCCCTGTAGAAAACACGACCCAAACCTCTTTTCCACTCTCAAATTACGTGCTGACCTAATTCCAACGGGGGGAAAAAAAAGGACTCTCCGAGCGGCAAAGAACGCGCCCAAAAAATCGATACGTATGTGAAAAATCCCGCGAGGCCAATATCCCCCTTCTTAAAAGAAAAAAAAAACCGAGCGATTCGGCGTTACCGTGGCACAGATGCCCCACAATCCTCTGCAGTGACTTCGCCGAGGCGAGAACGGAATTCCTCTGAGCTGGGGACGACTAACGATCGCTTCGTTATCTGCGGTGGTCACAATTATTCGATTCGAGTCGCAGAATGTCGGACAAGGTCGGCGACGTGAGCCACGTGGACAAAACGAAACAGAAAGGAAGATCGTCGTGGCCCAGAACGAGCGGATCTTGCGAATTTCTGTAGAAGCTAGCTGGACGAAGCAGATCCTGCGACGAATCAGCGCCATCTGTCTTAGCCAACAATTATTAGGGCGCGCATGCCTTAGTTATAGGTTAAACGCATTGAGTGCTCTCAGAAGTTTTTGAATAAATCAACTTCAAAATTCGATCGTTTCGAAAACTTCAACATCCAGAATTTTATAGTTTCAATCTATTTCGAGAGTCGCCCCATTTCCATTGGTTCTATGAATTTTGGTCCACCCTGTATGGCACGAGTCCCAAAGCGTCTGGAATTTTATTCGCCAACAGAGAGGGCAGCACGTTTCGTCGTGGACGGCGGCGGTTAACAGGGAAAGAGTATGGCACTGTTTGCTCGTCGAGATAAGTGGATAATGTCTGTTTGCGCAATGACGTGGGCCCTTGAAGAGAATGACTTGGAACCGCGACCGAGGCAATTTTTGCAATCGGTAAGGAGAAAGAGGTTTGGAAGTTTGGCTCCCAGTTTCTTTGCTGAATAATGATTTTCATCCATTATACTCTAATTGTGCCTCTCAGTTACATGCTGATGTCACTAAGCTTTGTAAATGTGGACGAATTTTTTAATCATAAAATTAAACGAGTTTCTGATTTTGAAAATATTGTCCTATAGTTTTTCTTATGCTAAAGTTCTGTATTTAATAAGTGCAGCATTGAGCAATAAATCTCTGGTTGACTGAAGACCGAAAATAAAATGGAATGCAAAGAATTAAGGCGATTTTCGGATATTAGTAATAATACTACCAATATTCTCGCTACTATTAATAGTAATATTAATACTGGTACTGATACTATGTACTTTCTCGTTCATTGACATTATATTAAGTGTATAACTGAACTGAAAGCCGTAGCAGGGTTAACTATGTAGCGATGGAAAGTTTTTTGAGGTTAGGACTGGTATATGAAATTGGTGATAATGAACTTTTAGAATGATAATTGTAAGTAAGGCAAATCACATGAAAGGGCACTTTTTTCTGACAACGAAGATCCCGAACCCGAATATTCAAAAAATTCTGAAACTTTGAGAATATGTAGGGGATTTTCTCCTGAATGTAACGCAATTTTTGGTTGCTGCCCAAGTTCACTATAAGGGGGTGTAATTGACCCCTGAAAATCCGGTTATTTTCCGATTTTGTGTTATAACTCGTGAACTGTAAAATAATTTTTTTACCAAATGATAGATCTAATTAAAAGAAGCAACTTTTGTCTTGAAACTTTTTTTCTGTCTCTTACACTTCGAGAGATATAACAGAAAATCAGAATATAGCGGAATTTTCAGGGGTTAATTTCACCCCCTTCGAGTGACTTTGCGCAGCAAAGTAAAATTGCTTTGTAATCAGGAGGAAATACTCTACATATTCATAAAGTTTCAGAATTTTTTGAATTTTCGGGTTCGGGATCTTCCCTTGAGAGTCCACTTGGGTAGTTTTCTATATATACAGTATTTCCAACTTGTGCCCCTACTATTTCAATTACAAATATCCTCAACAATCTTAAAGGACAAATACAGAATAGTAAATAGTAGTTAGAAGAAACAGTAGGGACATCCAACAGATTTTGAATTTTAATTTTGCCTAAAGTTGAATATTCGATGGTCCTTGAGGTTATGTCCGGTTGATGAAGACCTTTAACCTCATGACTTCAGTGGAGTTTGACTTCCGGTGTCATTTTTTACACTTTTCGAGTTTACATTTCATCAAAATTGAATTAGACAATTTTGTAACATGAATGGAAAAAAGTAAGTCTACGAATAAAAAAGAAATATAAATTTTTGCAGGTTAGAATTGGCAGTCCTAAGTGACTGGCCGATGAGTCACAGTACCATCGCAGCATAGGAGTGATAACACGACACTTAATCCACTGTGTTACATAATGCTGCTCACACAAAGCAGAAAGTTACTTTGACAATTGTTTCAAAGGTTGCAGGATGAATTTGCGAATTTATCCTCACATTTACAATATTATAAAGTAGTATTTACTGCAATATATTATTACCTACATTGTTAATTCGTTTGAAAATCGTTAATAATATTTTTTATTTATATTTCTTGTTCCTGTAATTTTTACCGTAATATAATTTACACACTGCCAATGCACCTAACAATTAATCCAAGCAAACTAAGTAACAAACGAAATTGGAGATGCGTAGGGGCAGTTGAGAACCCAGTAGCGTTTTTTTTTCTTTAGAGTTAAGTCAACGTTTATCGCGAACTCGGTGAATTTTCACACAGAAAATAATATTTTGGCACTAGGGGAAAAATATTTTCGACCGCATAAGGCTTTAGTCCAAGAAGAGACCAGATGCTGACGCATATCGCATACGTTACTTCGCGGCCAAGGTTCTCAACTTTCAACGACTGAACGCTCAAATTCGACGCCATTTTTGCTAACGTATCCCTAGTGACTGAAAAAAGTCATACTGTTTTTAAGGACACGCAGATTCTGCTGTTTTGGGGCTAAATGTGTTGCTTTCCAACAGTTAGAATCTAATCATCTACTCTTTAGATGATGATACGAACATTGTTACATCCTATTTATCATAAACAAAGCACTGTAATGATTGTCACATAACCCTGAAGTACGTTTGAACACTTTATCGACTGCTTTATTTTGTTTTATTCAATTTCTGAAATCGTGCTTTTATTATTAGCCCAGTTTCTTTACGCAGTATTTCATTTTCATAATAAGAGATTGGAGTTAGGTTATGTGTAGTAACAGCGCCATGACAGTATCAAGAGGTCGCCTTTTACACACCTATGATTTGAGGCATTGCCAGCAAAAACGGACAAACCCACATTTTTTTGCGGAATTGAGTTAGTCGCAATAATGTATTCCAATAGGCTGTACTAATAATATGAAATAGGAAAAATTAATTTTTTTCAATATGGGTTAGTCCGTCTTTGCGGACTAAACTAAGTTTTAATTTATGAATTTAAATGTATATAACTGTACTATATGCTTACTACTCAATAAAGGCGATTATTTAATGAAAAAAATAACATTAAAAAAATAGGTTATTAATTAATAATAATTTCCCAGAGCACTGACCCAGAAGTGGTATTAGTAATATTTTGCTAGATCTCGAATGATGACATTCTTATTTTGGGAATATGTAACGAAGTTACATATCTATTAGGGTGTTTCATATTATAGGGTTAAATTTAAAATATTACAATTCTTTTTACTTTGCTCATGCCCTGATTCCTGTTAATATAAAAAGAACATCTGATAAATTTTAGGAAGATTGAGTAATATTTAGAGGTTGCACACTTTGCACACTAAATAATATGTGGTAGGCTAAGGAAACACGATTTCCAATGATAATTATTTTTATTCTTAAGTCCTTGAAAATGAAACAAAACTTCAAAGAAGACTTAGACTTAGATAAATTTGCATTTCATTATTATTATTATTGTTCACATCTATAAAAATTCTGTACCTTATTATTTTACCCACATTTTTAAAACCTGAAAAAGAGAATATATGTAGGGTAGAACGAGGTCGGTAGTAACAGGGGAGTGAATGTAACACGCTAATATCTGAAAACATATAATGGATATTAACACCAATTTTAGATATATGATAAACAATGACATTTGGAATCCATGTCCTAGCAGTATATAGATACGCAATAGACATGGATAGTGAACAAAACAACTTTTCGATACCCTACAGTAACTTTTTCTTACTGACTTATGATTGTAATGTAAACACACCCTTTGCAAGTATGTGCTTTTTTTAATCTGTAATTTGCCTTTTTTTAAACTAATACTGATCGTTACTTAGCACTTTTAAGTGTCTCGTTAGTCACTATTTATAATTGAAGTTTAAAAGCATGGTCGAGGGCGATTGTAACATCGGCAGTCGGGGTCGGTTGTACCGCAACAGAACCGAATAGTGTCAAAGAAGCCGAATAATATTGTCTTGTTTGCATAGAATCCATGCAGTGTTACAACCGATCCGGGGTCAAAGACGGTTGCAACACTTTACACTGTAACGTTAGGGCTATAACACTCCGCTTCTCATTATTGATTAATAACTTGGATATTACTTGACATACAGTGAAACTGTTGTGACTCAACGATGTCAGATAAATAAGTAACATTTCCGGATAAGAGTTTTTGTTGTAAATGTAATAGTTCCTGCGTAATCGTATTCCAAAGTCAAAGTGTTACTACCGCCCCAGGCCTACCTAGTGATAAAACTGTGCAACCCCTAAATATTATTAAATTTGTCTAAAACTTGGCATACAGATCACTTAGATGAATAGAACCAAGGGGGCGAGCAAAGTTACGTGAAAATAGCACCTTTGGAAAATTGAAACACCCTAATATCTATACCTACATTATACCTTTGTAACTGTCTTTGCTAAGGTATTCTTAAACAAGATAAACTTATCTGGCAAACTCTACCAGCACTCCTATCAATTAGGTGCACCAAATACATTCATTATTCCATAACAATCTTAAGGCCAAAACACGTCAGCAAGAACGTTAATTACAGGAAGAATTATAAAATGAGGCTTGAAATTCGAAATACTTAAAATTTTTCTCTATGATTTGGAAGAATTCTATTACATAAAATTACTTGCTCGACCGAGGTGATAACTGTTTTACCCTATTTTAAAAATGATTAGAGATTATGGAAACTGAACCTGAGTAGGTATCCCTAGTAGCATTTATTTGTTGGGAGTTTGTTGGGCCAATGACGTGTTATCCGTTGGCCAACTGTTGAAGTGTCGCGCTATTTTTAAATGGGTCAACGATTGTAACCAACGTAGGCCCAACGTCACTTAACACGAAGGCCCAACCGAAGGTTTCTTTCCATAGGCCCAACTGGGCCCAACTGAAGGCTTCTTTCCAAAAGACGTCTTAAAAACGTCCAGAAGGCGTCTTAAAGAACTTCAAAAGACGTCGTAAATACGTCTTCTTCAGGTCTGGTTTAGGAAAAAAAAAAAAAAATTCGCGGTGAGGAGAATCGAACCCAAACTTTCCGCTTACAAAGCAACCGCTGTTCGCAGCTGACCAACACACTTCCTTGTAAACACTTATAATTTCTAGTTACATAACTAGTATTAATTGTTTATGAAAACTGTGCAGTGACGCGAAATATTCTACAAAATATCATCATCCAACCTTTAGACTCATTCCTTAAAATTTCACATTTGTCTTAAGACAGACGTCCTCATTACGTATTTATAAATAAGAAAAGAAAAATCACAACAGGTTTTTTGATGTAGCAAATTTTCTGACGTTTGTAAGACGACATTTAATCATCGTTGTAAATTTTTTGCTAATTAACCAACCATAGTAATTGTAGGCCCAACATTGGATATTCGTAGGCAAACTGTCGTAACTTTTTGTTAATTAACCAACCATAATAATTGTAGGCCCAACATTAAATATTCGTTGGCAAACTGTCGTAACTTTTTGTTAATTAACCAACCATAACAATTGTAGGCCCAGCATTGAATATTCGTTGGCAAACTGTCGTAACTTTTTGTTAATTAACCAACCATAACAATTGTAGGCCCAACATTGAATAGTCGTTGGCAAACTGTCGTAACTTTTTTGCCGTAGGCCCTGTGTTGGGAATTTGTAGGCACAAACACTAACTATATCCCAACTAATTCCCAACTGTTGGCAACCGTCGGCCAACCAAAAATGCTACTAGGGATACCTCTGTACACAAATACACAATTCCACCGAATCCTTGGGAAAATGAAACATCCAACTTTCACCAGTCTCGATTTGCGATTTTTCTTTCCTCGACGAAGAGTGCCATGAAACAGAACACATCCAACTACCCACGACCGACCGAAGAATTCCAACAAAAATATCCAAAGAACATGATTCATTCCCATCACTAACCCAGTGTGTGCCAAAGACATCCACTGACCTGGCCCGAAACGATTTTAATAAATCCATTCCA
The DNA here is from genome assembly GCA_963932275.1 of Andrena praecox. NCBI lineage: Eukaryota > Metazoa > Arthropoda > Insecta > Hymenoptera > Andrenidae > Andrena > Andrena praecox. Next base: position 37,312,817 of record OZ010728.1, read on the forward strand.
CCAAGAAACATCCTCTCGCGACGAACCCAAGACACCTTGCCCAAAGCAACACTTGTCGCAATGCACACGAAAATCTCTGAGCGAAAGAAGGGCCCTCGTGCTCTCGTCTAGCGGCAAAGCAAAACGAGGGCAGTCGAGGTGTTATGAAAAGGAAAAAACGAGAAGAGAGAGGAAGAAAAATAGAGAGGCAGAAAGCGGAGCGGGAACGTACCCCGGGTGAATAGCGAAATCGGAGAAGCGATAAGAGCTGCCTGCTCTCCTCTGCCTGATTCGCCGTCGGGTGTCTCTTGGCGTTCAGAGATCATCTGCTCGCTGGTTTGTTTGGGCCACGTTACACGAGCGGCATATTCAGCTGCTGCGCGACGCGCACAAAACCAGGCAGAAGTTGGCAGGAACGGACGATGGGACAATGCCAGCGGAGCCGGGGCCATTGATAAGGCGCGAGGGGCCTAGAGCAGGCCTGAGGAATCTTGTGAATCGTGTGTGCGAGGGAAGCCTGGCAATTGTGTAGCTACTATTATGTACACTACCGCTCAAAAGTATTTGATCACTCATATCTATGGCTCACGGCACAAATATTGTATGTCCACTTTTAGTGTTTCTGAGAAAAAAAGTTTTAAAAATGCAAGTGTAATTTATATAAATGAAGGAATACACAGTTTCACAAAAAGTGGGCATACAATATTTGTGCGGTAAGCCACCGGCATGTCTGTTTGATGAAAGAGGAAATAGGAGATTTTTCGAAATTTCTGCAGTCCTATTTTGATGTTGCATTGTTCCGTTATTAGGTGGCACTGGTGGCCCACGATATTTTTCAGTGCTGGAACTTTTATTTCAAGGAAAAATATTCCTCAATTTCGAAAACAAAATAGAATAAAAAGAGCTGAAATTGTGGAGAATATTGCACAACTTCTATTTTTCTATAATTGAATATTGTAATTTAGACTTCTTCTCACTTTTTACAGTCCCGCCAAAAATTTGAATTTCCACTGTGCGTGGCAGGGCATGTGTTAAAAACGGATTTCAAACTGCAATTCAACCATTGTGTCGACCATTGACCAATCTCTTATAATCGAAATTTTTAGGACAATGGTAGACACTAAAGGTTGTATACAAATTTCAATTTCGTGTGACAAGGATTTTTTGGTAAAATAAAATGAGTAAACTTTTCCGCTGGGAAACCTTTTTTTTTTCACCGTAAATTTATATTGATCGAAACCACGTATCAAATAACATGCACAAATATCAATTTTGACTTTAGGAACCTATACGTTGAAAAATTGTTAAGCAAAAAAGACTACGAAAATTTGAGTATTTTTTAACCTTTAATGCGACTTCATCTATCATACCTATATATATACTGTAACACGAGAATTTTTCTAAAAAGAAAAACAGCAATGGTTGAACTCGATGTCAGAGATATTTTGGAAATTTTTAATTCCACGCATAAGATCTGCAACGCCAAGGGCCGCAAAAATATCTGAACCAGGCCCAACCTCATCTGTCTTTCTAAATACACATTACAAAAATAAACACAGTATTTAAATATATATAACATATAAAAAGACAATTTTTCGAAATCTGAAAAGGTATTTTTACAAAATACTTTTATTAATTTTTATAAACATAGCAACCTTTTTCGCCTCATAACAACGAAAACATTCCCGAACTCAAAATTGATATGGTTAAACTCTATACCACAAGTACTTTCCATAAATATAAGTTTCCCAAAAGAAAAGTTCACATAATAAAATAGTTGAATATAGAACTTTTATTTTCTCTCCCTTTCTATTTCAAAAATAAAATAATTTCCTAATTCAGGATCATCAACTGATTTTCTGTTGGTCAGTATTAAACAACAATAATAAGAATGGTACACCTAGGGTTTGTCGGTTTTTATTTATAAATTTGTAAAATTCGAAAACCGATTCTAAATTTAAAAAACCGGTTTTATATACTAGAATTAACATGCAGAAATGAATTAATTATTTAATTAAAAACGTTAACATTTTAACTTGAAATCGCCTCGGACACAAGCATATTGTAGTAGGTAACAGTTTACTGTAAAAATAATCTTCATGAGTTCAGAAAAAAAAATACTAAATGGAATAAAGATTTATAATTTGGTACCACCCTTTAAAAGATTTATATTTCGTACGGATTTTAGTTATTTTAATTTTTATTATTTGGTTTTGTATAGAAGAATATATTTTATTTTGTTATATTTTTGTAATTCCATAATATTAAGGTATGTGAAATTTTTTAAAATAAGTTTAAATATTTATTTGCTATTTTTATTATATTTTTTTGCGAAAATTCGAGAACCGGTTTTTTGGGAATAGTGGAATACAAAAACCGGTTTATTCAAAAGTCGGTTTTTGTATAAACCCTAGGTACACCCAACCAACGACGCGTCAAAAGGGAAATGTTTGCAACAGAAGGTGAAAGACAGAGAAAGAGAAGCAAGGAGGTGAAAACTGGTTTCGAAGAGTCGCCGGAGCGTTCCACGAAACCGAGAGCTCTCGTCGAATGGGTGTTCGATACCGGTGTCCTTGAACGTCCCGGGGAAATACGTGACCCCTGAAGAACCCAGCAGAGTTACGAAACACGGTCTTTCGTGGGAAAATACGCGGTCCTGTGTGCTTCTTGCGAGTTCGCGGGAAGGCGCCAATGGGAGTCCACTGGGCACGTCGAGGCTTCATCGAAAAGTCAAATTGGGAACGCCTTTGAAGCGTGCACGGAAACGGGTAGCGCCGGAAATTGGAGCAAAGAATTCGTAGAATTAGAGAGCTCACGAAGCAACCACGTTCTTTTTACGTTCTTGCGTTACTTCTGCGAGTTTGGCACTCTTTTTTTAACGTTTCGTAGTTGGAAGTCTAACGAATTTCTATAAACTTCGTCCACTAGATGAGTAGTTTTAAAATTGCAAAATATTTTATATCGAAAGTGCACTTTATCAGTAGCATTTTACCATTGAAACACATGAATAATGCAATATGCACTCAATGATAACAGCAAATTATTTACGACAAAAAATTATGACAACATAAATTAACTATATTGCCCATTTTTCAAAAAGTTACATTACACATGAATAATTTTAATGTAAATCAGTCATACTGTGTTTAAATTTGCTAAAGAATTTTGATAATGAAAATAAAGAATTTTGATTCTCAAAATACAGAATTTTTATACTCAAAATTTTACCACAAATTATATTCAAATATCTACGTTCAAAGTTGATAAAGGTTAAAAATGGTTAGAACTAACATTCAAAAAATAAGTTTTTGACTTTTATTGTCATTCAAACTACGGTCACCGAAGGTAATAATGCGATTGCGATTACCAGTAAGATGTGTTTCTATTTGCAATCAGATAAGCATCATCTTCCGTATTCCTGATGGCCATTTTATAACACCTCGTAATTCTATTTCAAGGGCGTCGTGCGCCAATCATTTATTTTTACATTTTCCAGGAATTACGTGGAAATCGTGAATTTCTATGCAAAAAACATGAATACTTTATTTTATGACAATTGCAAGATAAATACCAATGATGAAGGACGAAAACGTTAAAATAAAAGCTATATTCTGAACAATAGAAGAAAAATAGAATTCAAGAATAACATACAAGATTCAAAACAATTAGAAAATAAGAGTAATGAAAACTGTAGTTTTTACAATATTACAACGTTGCCAATTGTAAGAGTACGAAACAATTACTTTCACACATAATACAGAAATATTATCGATCAAACTCGTAAATCAATTTTATATTCGCACCACTCCATCCTACGCATTCCCAATTGTTTCATTTTCACCGTCATAAAATATTTAAAAGATCTATTTAAGCCACTCCCACGATTAAAACCAAAATATTTTAAATAACACTTTTAAAAGTGCAAGCTGAAACATTCGTATTCAATATTTCCCCACGATTAAATGCAAAAATTTATCCATTTGCATTGTGAAATACTATTTCGACTAAATCTCGCCAGATGCTGCTTTTAAAATACAACACGAACCTATTATCTACGATTGAATTTTGCAGCGTCGAGGCTCCTAAAAATATGGGTCCTCTGGCTCGCTTCAGCCGCGACGAAGTTCCGTTAGAAACGCTCGCGCGCGCGCGCGCGCGCGCAACACACGACGGCCAGAGAGAGAGCGAAACAACGTCACTGGTGCGGGCAACACGGTATCAAAGTTGAGCCAACAATTTCAATCGTCCCGTGCTTCCTCCGAAACATCGCGATTCCGCCGGAATATGTCACTGGTTCGCGATCGTTCGAACAAAAACTTGTTCTGTCTGCATTATGTAAACCAGCACTTATCGCGTCGCAGATAGTCGTAATTAACGGACGACGGTCTGTATTTCCCCGACAATAGCGGCAGTTTACAATGTGGACTCTGCATGAACTTGTTTTTGCTAGTGCACCGGTACGTGGCTCGCGACGAGCGCGTAAAGGCCGATACGCACGATAGCGATTTACAGCCCATGCAGCGGCCCAGTTGTACACATACCTTGGTTTAAATCTATTAAGGGCGATTTCCACTTACGGCCAAATCGCCCATGAGTTTCATTAGGGTAGGTTTCCTTATACGCGACTGGACGCATCGTCAAGAATTTCAAAGTCGATTTTCTCGAAAATGAAGCGCAATATCAAAAAATTTTATTCCTTCTTCTCGACTTATTTACTTGTTATAAGTCGAATAGAAAGAGTAACTTTTTTTCATATCGCGCTTCATTTTCGAGAAAATCGACTTTGAAATTCTCGACGATGCGTCCAGGCGCGTACAGGAAAACCTGCCTTAATGAAAATCACGGGCGATTTGGGCGTAAGTGGAATTCGTCCTAAATGTATTGCGGAATATTCAGTCTGGAATGCTGAGAATTCCACTTGGAAGGGCTTAAGAGCCGCGAAGAGGTTGAAATTTTCAAGATCGAGGATTTCAATGGTTAAGGCTGATTTACACGTGGCAAAAGGAATTTTGTGGTGGGTGTCGAACGAGTATCAGGTTGACAGATGTTGTATGTATGCAGGAGGAAACGATGGTAGATTAATAAATGGGTAGGAGTTGTGACACGTAAAGGCGCGTTTACAAGTGGCAAAGTTAACCTTAAATTCCGTTGAGCGATACAAGACAAAGTCTTGAAATGCCGTCTCCTAGTATAAGTAACACTGTACAAAGAGAAAATAAAAAACCTGAACCTGAACCTTAAATTCGAGAGACTATAATTCGTTGGGCAGAATAAACGATTGCTTGGAACGCCATCTTATGGATTGTAACCGTTTGTAAGAGAATAATAAACCTAACCCCAAGCCTAACGTTAAATTCAGGGTAAGTGAGCAATTGAGTATTCATTTGAGGAATTCCTTCCTGGTTTCGGTTTGATTTTGCAGGGAGGATTCATAGTACAATAATCTATACGTCACTCGTGGAAGATAAAGGAGCGTTTACACGTGGTTAAACAAATATTTTGTTCTCTTGTTTCAAAATTTAAACTCCTTACAAAAATTGTATAATTAAGCGTGATAAAAAAATATATACTGCTTTCGAAGCCTGTTGTAAAAAAACTCTAAATTTTGAAAAATATAAAATCAAATACAGTTTTGTTCAATTTTTAATATGATTTTTCTCAAACACATTGCATTGTTATCACAAGGAACTAGGAAGTTCTCCTGTAATTTCAGCATTGTTTAGCACGACGAAATAGAATTCAGCCCCTAAATGAATGACACAAATGTGATTCGAAAGATCCAAGAAAGCCGTTTTTGCACAAGGTAATTTCCAATTCGACAAACTCGATTCGTACGCAGCTAGAAACATGGCTGGCATAAAATATGCGTTCCAAATCAGTGATTCGCAGAGAATTTCGCGATTTCATACCTAGAACACTTTCCGGGAACATAAAACCATGCGATTATTTATTTTCGCGTTCCAGGCACACACGTTTCCGACAAACACAGCCGGTGATCTGTTCTCGATTATGGAACTCGACGAAGAGCTTGCGTCAATCTTTTCGTGAAATTATTATCGGGGAAAGAAATTCTCTTTTCAAAATTCCCACTTTATCTTGCTTGGCCGTGTATAATTTTTTATGCGGCATTATGGGAATTTCATTACAGAAAATTTATTCGAATCAAAGATAGATTAAAAATCGAGAGTAAAGGTGTGCTCTAAACATCGATTGAAATTTTTACAGTCCTAAAAACCACCATCTTTAATTACCCTTTCAAATAATTATCCTTACTAAATACTCTACATTTTATCCCTACTCTAACAATAAATAAATATATAAAAATAAATAAATAAAATAAATTATAACTGAATATATTAATATATATCATTTTTCGAGCACTGAATACTATTAAAATACGGCACACTAATTTGTATCCCTTTCTAGAAAAATATAACATCAAAATTCTTTCTCAAAAATAATTTACACTAACATTTAATCTATCAACATTTTACATTTTTTACAACAAAAACACAATACACTTGTTCGCACCCTTCTTCAAAAATAATTAGCGTTAAAATATGATATATCGGTTTGCGCCCTATTTTCGACACCGCGCAAGGTTTGAGCAGCGCGACAAGTGTTTTCACTTCGCCAGTAGGGGCCAGCGCTGAAAAAATTCTCAGATCTTCCTGCTCTAAGCAGGAGCGCGAGGGGCATTAGAAATCGCCGATCGAGCGTAGATCATTGGCGGAATAAGGTTGCCAGAGAACGTTACGCAAGCATCCTTCGGCACACTTGACCCACCAACATACTTTCACTTTTCCATTCGGAGGGCAAACGACCGTCCTGCCGACTGTTTCCTTCCTATGGCCGCGTGATCGACAAACCCACTGAACCGAGATCGCAAAGACGACCAGGCAAACGCGTCGTGGTTCGAGGCGAAGGTGAGACCACTGGGTCAAAGGTGAAAGTTCCCCTGAAAGAAATCGCTGCCGAGTTTTATCGAAGTCTGAAGCTTCCATCGATAGACTTCGATGGAAGTGAATTTTAAGGTTAGAACTTTCTCTGGCGAGCGCCCCTTTCGAGAACCTTGGCAGACTCGAGTTCGCCGTGGATTTCGGTTTCTAAATTAGGGGAACTTGAAAGTCGTAGTTCCTTTCTTTTCTTTGAGGAGGTATCGTGAAAAGGAAAATGTTAAGTAAATTGAAATATTACTTGAAAAAATATATAATTTTTCTTTAAATAAGTTAAACGATTTTATTTCACTTGGTCAATGATGCACTAAAAAATAAATTAAAATAAAGTCGTTTAATAACAATAATAATAATAATTAAATTGAGTTACTAGATTTGAACCAAACAAACGAACAGAAAGAGAAGCGAAGTTAAATAAAATTGTTTAACAGTAAAAATTAACAGCCTGCGGCACACACGTATTTATCTGAGTCTGGTGTGTACTAGAATCAATCGAAAATATGAAATACAATTTTTTTCAATAAAAAAAAGTCTCGTACATTTTTCTAAAATATCGGTTTTCTTTATTTCAAATATAGTGCCATTTTGAATGTTTTCGTCTTTCACTGGTTATTGTCGTACCAGACCTCGCCATACTCATAGGAAACAAGAATTTATGTAAAATTATTGCTTCAGATGCAGTAGAGGTGAGATTTTTAAGAATAAAACAGTTATCAGACGATGATTTTGTTCACAGATCGTACTTAAACAGCTCCTGTATGCTAACTGTACTCATATTTTGCTAAGAAAAAATTATCAAAGTAGAGTAACAATATTTTACAACCTTGTGTTAAAATCTCACTTATTTGCACTAACACCAAACCTACAAAATTTCATGAAAACCGCCTGTTTCCGATCGCAAATAAAAATACCCCCCTAGGACATCAATTTCCCCAGAATGGAGCTCAGATTAACCCTCTAGGGACGGGGATGTTTTAAACTTAACGTAGAATTTTTTTTTAGCGTTAAAATAGTCTATTTTATACTTCGGATTTGGAAGCTACTCGTTAGTTTTTTTTTTAAATTTTTTTTTTAATTTGTTTATAACAATATAACAAAAAAAAGTTTAATTTCGGGTTCTGATGGTACAACAGTTTCTTCTCTGCCTACTAAAGGTCACTATACCTATCAAATCTCGATCTTATTGATGGAACGTAAATAAAAATGTGTTAATCTGAATGGGACTCTGGAGTCCCAGTCGTCCCTAGAGGGTTAAGACGTTCTAAGACCAAAAATAAATATAACGAGAATAAGGTCGATATTTCCTTCTCACAGATGCATCGGAACTTCGTAAATACGAGTATAATTTCACCAATGAATCTTTTAATGCGTTCCTCTGCCTCGTTTCAATCGCTCGGTAAAGAAAGCCTACCCATCCCGCGTTCAAACTGCCTTCCGTTTGCGGCAAGTTTTGCTTTCGCCAGGCGGAACGGAAAGGGAAAGGGCGAGGAGGCAGACGATCCTTTGTTCGGGGCCCGGTTTCTGGCCCAAGGGCCTGCCGCGGACCACGACTCGCTGGAGTGGCCCGAGCTGCAGCTTGTAATTGCTCATTGTTCCCCCAGCTCGTCGCTGCAGGCTGCCTTCCAGCGCGGAACAGTAATTCCCAAAAGCTTCGGGCTAACCTTCAAAATGGCTAACGCGGCCGAACGGTTCGTCACAGACGATTGTGAAATCCTTTATCGTCGGTAGCCATCATTAGAGATAATACAGGGTGTTTCAAAAACTGTGCTGCGAATTTTTAGAAATCACAGTGCCCATTTAAGCAACCAAAGTGTTATAATAATTGTAAGTAATTCTCAAAAGTAATATTTAACCGGTTAACTGGTAATGTATCATATTGGGAAACCAAGAATTTCGATACGCCAACTAGTGACAAAAAATTGAACTACTCAGAGTAGGCTGAAATCCGTCGAAGTCCATATGATTATCAGTGTTTATATAGACATGTTGTGAAAAACGAGTGTTTTTAAATTTTTTGGAACACTAAATTTTTACTTATTCGGTTAATTATTCGGAATGTTTGGTGGAATCCAGCCTACTGTCAATAGTTTGCCAACTTACCACCGCAGCGCTGAAATCTAAGCCACGCCTCCACTTGGTTTCCCAATATGATCAAACAAAAATCTGGCCAATTCTGGCAATGTATCATATATGATCAAATGGAATAACTTTTTTGTTTTTCAATCGATTTGAATGAAACTTGGTATGTAATGGTTTTTGGGGTCGCTGAATCTGAATTTCGCATCGGAATTGTAAAATTCAATATGGCAGACTCAAAATGGCCGAACCAAATTGGCTGACAAATATTAAAATACTATCGGGATATAGAAAAATTGTATATAGGGGTTTTTGGGGTCGCTGAATCTGAATTTAGCATTGGAATTTTAAATTTCAATATAGCAGACTCAAAATGGCGAACCAAAATGGCCGCCAAATATTGAAATACTATCGGGATATAGAAAAATTGTATATAGGGGTTTTTGGGATCGCGGATAAAAAAAAAGCACTTGCGGTGGAATTTATGGATGAAGAATTCAGGTATAAAATTATTTGAAACTTTTTCGTAGTAAATAAAAAAACTAAAAAATTAAACCCCTAAACCCTTATTTTTCAGGGGTTGGGGGTGGCATTGAAAAAAGTAACTGCTGCAATCGAATTATAGACGAGAAAACTTCACAAATAAAAAAGGTTTAGTAAAGAATTGACAAACTCACCCCTAAATTCTATTTTTTTAGGGGTTGGGGGTGTCAGATGAAAAAAATTACCCCCGGAATCGGTTCAGCGACTCAAAAAACCCCTGTATACCAAATTTTGTGTGTTTCACTTAATTATTCGATGGTACCAGTTTGGGCCCGAATAGTGAAAAGGACCGTGCCAGTTAACCGGTTAATGAGATACGTGCTGAAAGAGAAATCAATAAACTCAATATTTTTAGATTTTTTGGGGGAGGCTACTTTTGCATTTACTCAAGATGTTTTTATTATTCTCGGTCCACTCTTTCTAGACTATACTAAACATTATGTTTTGTGACACTAAAGGTCTATCTTCTTAGGTAAATAAATGCTGTTTACATGCCTATCAACATTTCCTCGGAACAAGAAGCTGAAATTTCCTTTCAAATGGGAGGAAATCGTGTGAAACACCTGCAGTGAAAGTAAACACTGAACACCTCTCATATCTTGATAAGGATTACTGTTGGGACGCGTATCTACTAAGGCTTGTTTACTTGAGTAGATGTGCATTATAAGCCTAGACAATTTGTAACCATGTTTTCTTAATCACCCTGTATATTATGACACTTATTACCCATTCGAGTTGAAGATAGGGTGGATGTAAATAGAATCCCGTGAAAAAGAAAAGGGTGTATTGGCAGGGGGAGATTCGTCCAGTAAAATTTTACACAAGTTAAGTAAATTAAAATGACGCCATTGCACATGTTGGGCCTCGCAGGCCCATATCTCCAAATCTAGGGATACCTGGGTATTTTGAAAAAAAATATTTTTAGATTGCATGTGATCTATTGCGCTCAATCTTTATTAAGAAAAATATTTATAATAAAATGAAACACTAAACGAATATCTCTCTAACACTCCGGGCCATCGTCATCTGAATCTTTTCGATATCATGAGAACTGGCTTACAGAAAACCACACAAGATATGGTACAATTTATTTACAATGTTCCTTTTTTATATCCACTTAATTGTTCACTTGGGCCTGATAGGCCCCACTGCAGGGTGAGCAAAAGAAAATATACGAAGATATCAAATAAAGTGAAAAAAGTAAAAACATTTTTAAGACACGAAAATTAACGACTTTATTGGGCCTAGGGTAGAACCCCCAATTACTGACACCTACCCAATTACTGTCACCTTAAGCTATTTTACTGAAAATAACGAATAAATAAACGTTGTAAAGCCATACACAAAAAGAATTATGTAATTCAACCTATAATTTTCTATACGCTACAAAATGCACCACTTAATATATTTTTTTCATTAATTTCTATAAGACGATACAAAATTTTAATTTGATGACAACAGTGGAAATGGCGACTTCCTTACTAGTGAAAGAGAAAACAGGGCACTAAAGAAAGGGCTATAATTACTATATTTAAATTATTTACATAATAAACAATAATTCTTTAGTACAATATAAGTATCATAGAAAGTCACAACGATCGTAATATAACGATTAATTAAGCCTTTTTAATTAATATATAGGTGATAGTGATTGGTACAAGCGTTTCAAGCATTTTGGTATTACTGTCATAGCAGTGGTTGCTCATGTACATGAGACGACATAACCGTAAAATGAGTAATAAACAGTGTTAGGTTAGCTGGCAGTAATTGGGGTGTCAGTAATTCAGTCACACACGTTTTAGAGGTGTCAGTAATAGATCTAGAAATATGTTTTTTAGATTAATGAATTTATATATAAAAATAGAAATTCTAAGACCCACAAAATGTTTTTCATGAAGTAAACATATTAAACCATAATAAAAAAAATAAAAAACTTATACTTTTAGTCAATAAATGCAGATACTATGTAATAATATTAGAGTCAGTCCTTAATGTGTCAGTAATTTGGGTTTCTACCCTATACGAGTACAACACCAATAGGAATTCGATCACGTGATCACATAGTGGATTAATGGGAATCCTATCACGCAGGCATGACCTTATATCTACGCCATCCTGACGAGTGGAAAATAAAGTGGACAGAGTCTCTGCCATCTACACTCTGTGTTATCCTAGAGTGGCCTATCATCCTGACCCCTACTCTAAAAACAGTTGAAATTCTCTATAATACATTTCCTCAGCCAGCTCAGCTTAGTCTCAACGGGATTGGACTCCACCATTCTAACTTCCCTACACCTCCAATTTTTATTGACAGTTCCATGTTGGGCCAGGCTCTGTGTCACTCCAAGGTGGAAATTAGGAAGCTTCGTGCTAACGCCGATAAGGGTCTTTTCATGCGAGAGACTTCTGTGAGATACCCCACCATAACAAGACCAGCTGCGTGTGTTCCCCTTAGAGCACACAGCTTTGAAAACGTTGAGACCACTGATCACAGGATCTCGAACACGATTCCTCTCCTGCCCCTAGCATTATCATCCTTCAAGGTGCCCCAACAAATACGGCTACCCTAATACCAAACGACTCCTCGATTGTGGCTCTTCCTTCGGCAAACCTCTCAGTGGTGTAATCCCCCCCAAGATTTCGTCCATGTCCACATCGTGTATCCCAACTTTTACCCCTCGAGCAATGCCCACTGTCCCCTGTTTTCGCCTCCCCGTCCGTTTCTGCTTTGTTGCATTGTCCACGCACGCCTCCCGACGAGAATGCCTCAAAGGCAGGAGGAGAAGACGCGGGAAGGCCGAGGCAGAGGGGCTTAATAATTCAAATGTTTACCGTCGCTTTCAGAGATAAGCTGATAAAAGCGCGCAGCCGGCCAGCAGGCAATATAAGGGGACTTAGGGGCAGTGCGTGCAACCGTCTCCTTAGGCGGACACGCGTCAACGTCCACGCACACTTCCGGCAAGCGCGACGTTGCACCGGCGACGGATTAACGGTCGATCTGTGTGCAAGTGCAGCGAGACGTCGATCGATAGTGTATTAGTCAGCGGCAGCAGTGATTACGCATAGAATATTAAGATGGGAGGCAGGTTCGTGGACGGCGTTGAGTTTCGGGACGGGATCGTTTGTTCGATTTAATTGTATTTGAATATTCGAGGAGTGTCGGTGTTCGAGTATTATAACCGAATTAGGGCTGTATACGAGTATTGTATCCAAAATTAAGCTGTATTCGAGTGATATATTGGAATTAGGGCTGTATTCGAGCGATATATTCAGAAAAAAGGGCTGTATTCGAGTGATATATTCGAGTTAGGGCTGTATTCGAGTGATATATTCGAATTAGAGCTGTATTCGAGTGATATATTCGAATTAGGACTGTATTCGAATATAATATTCAAAATTGAACTGTGCTCGAGTGATATATTCGACTGGGGCCTGAATTTAAGTAATATATTCGAATTAGAGCTACATTCGAGTAATAATATATTCGAATTAGAGCTACATTCGAGTGATATATTCGAATTAGAGCTGTATTCGAGTGATATATTCGAATTAGGACTGTATTCGAATGCCATATTCGAATTAGGGCTGTATTCGAGTGATATATTCAACTGAGGGCTCTGTTTAAGTAGTATATTCGAATTAGAGCTGTATTCGAATATTATATTCAAAATTGAACTGTGCTCGAGTGATATATTCGACTGGGGCCTGAATTTAAGTAATATATTCGAATTAGAGCTACATTCGAGTAATAATATATTCGAATTAGAGCTACATTCGAGTGATATATTCAAATTAGAGCTGTATTCGAGTGATATATTCGAATTAGGACTGTATTCGAATGCCATATTCGAATTAGGGCTGTATTCGAGTGATATATTCAACTGAGGGCTCTGTTTAAGTAGTATATTTGAATTAGAGCTGTATTCGAATATTATATTCAAAATTGAACTGTACTCGAGTGATATATTCGACTGGGGGCTGAATTTAAGTAATATATTCGAATTAGAGCTACATTCGAGTAATAATATATTCGAATTAGAGCTACATTCGAGTGATATATTCGAATTAGAGCTACATTCGAGTGATATATTCGAATTAGGACTGTATTCGAATGCCATATTCGAATTAGGGCTGTATTCGAGTGATATATTCAACTGAGGGCTCTGTTTAAGTAGTATATTCGAATTAGAGCTGTATTCGAATATTATATTCAAAATTGAACTGTACTCGAGTGATATATTCGACTGGGGGCTGAATTTAAGTAATATATTCGAATTAGAGCTACATTCGAGTAATAATATATTCGAATTAGAGCTACATTCGAGTGATATATTCGAATTAGAGCTACATTCGAGTGATATATTCGAATTAGGACTGTATTCGAATGACATATTCGAATTAGGGCTGTATTCGAGTGATATATTCAACCGAGGGCTCTGTTTAAGTAGTATATTCGAATTAGAGCTATATTCGAATTAAGACTGTATTTGAGTGATATACATATTCCTATAGGGGTTATGTTCTAGTAGTATATTTGAATTACAGCTGTATTCCACTGGTACAATCGAATCAAGGCTTGTGTTTTAACATCTGAATACTCTAATTATTTATCAAACATGATCTGAACCATCAAGTACTCGAACATCATCGAGTCATATACTTATATATTAAAATATACTTGAACTGCACTAAAAGTAACATTCTCCATCCTTATAATTACTTTAAAAAGGTTCATTATTATTCGAAATTGTATGCAACATACAACCTGCTTTATAGACTTACTTTTAGACTTACAAAATAACAACATCGAATTCTTACGAACTTTCATCTGATTGGAAATGACAGCGCCTTTGCTGTTAATTTTTCAAACAGTAATCCCTCCGAAGAGCTTCCGTGTTCTCCAGATTTTAAAACTCTTTATACCCATTACATCCAAGTATTCAAAATTTCGAACCAAGTTAACGTTTCGATGATTGAACCCTCGTTACACGAGGTCCATTTCCAGTAACGTTCACTCCACCATTTTCGAAACATGTCGCGCGCAAAGCTTGCAAAACGTGCGATCATTCAATGGAAAACATGACCCATTGGGTTTCATCAACGAACTGAATTATTCAATCTCCTCGATAATCTGTACGCATCCGGCCGAATGCCACGCGATGTTGTTTCGAAGATTGTGCGCTCGTAAAACTAGCTCACGTTTCGAAATGATTCCGTGATGTACCAAATAAAAGGTGTTTAAGCACAAAATTATACTACGTTGAGGGCACAATTCAAATAAAACATTAAATTGATGAAGAGAAAAAGATTTAACAGAGTTAATTTGTTATTGGCTTATGTTCAGCAAAATCACCATTTTTTTTGTCTACTAATATCGCATGCACCGGTAATTCGAAAAGTAGCCTAAGAAAAATGTATAAAAATTGAATTTATCATAAACGCAAAACTCGAAATATTTCACAACGAAATATATATATATATATGAAATTATTCGCACAACCCACTCGTTATATAAAAGAAATGGAAAATGAGGAATAATATTTTTTCATATGAGGCTTCGCTTTGGAGAAATTAAGTCCGAAAATTCGTTTGGTACCCCATGTGCTTTAATAAAAATCGGTTCCCCTTTCAAAATAAATTGTTAATGAATTTTTTTATGTGGAATTGAAACAGCTTGAGGAAATAATTAATTCAGAAACAACAAAAACTGCACTGATATTGCGCGGGATTCATGCAAAATTCATCAGTTTATACATCGAGTAGTTTTCTAAAAGGAATTTTGAATAATGAAAACGAAAAAGATACATATCTCAAATTCATGAAATTTGCAAATATCATATATTTATATAATACGCAAGTGTTATTTTAATTGACATTCTTTCAAAGAAAACAATTTTTGAATGAAAATTATAGAAGTTTAATTAATTAGAGCTAAACTCAATTATTATAATAATACCCAAAAAATCTAATCTATTTGACACTTCGACCGAATTTACCGATTTCAAATATATAAGTTACTAAAAAAAAATCAAATTTTCCAAATTACTTCCAAAGGATTATATTAAAAAAAAAAGCTACTCTCTCTTTGTTCGTGAATCAATATCAAAGTAACAAAAACTGTACGTTGTTCAACTTTTTCAATTAAATTCCCCATTGTCGAATTTCGCTTCCATAGTGCTACTCTCTTTTTCGCTCAATGCTTTTCCGATTTTCATAGAATCCATTCTACCCTTTTTATCTTTCCCCCTTTCTCACTTTTTCTCTTTTGAAGCTTGCAATGTTAAATAAAAAATCAATTTTTTGACACTCCTAACTGCATGAATGCGGGGAAAGACCCACCAAACTCTATTGTTCCAACCTTTTCACCAGCCTGGAAAAGGTCGTGCTCGTGAAGTAAACCCGCGGAGAACAATTCCCGAGGAATACTAACGCCATGATCGAAGATAAGTGGTGCAACAGGGAGCATAATAATGGAGGGCATGCCGCCTGCACCTTGCATTACCCGGCGAAACAACAATGATAGTCCACGCGGCTTAAATCATAACGAAGAAGATCTAAATTACGAAACGCTACACCGCCATGATTCTCTTCTAAACTGACAACGAACAATTCAATTTCTACATTCAAAGAAAATTGATTTCTTAAACATCTATCGTGTAGTAATAATAGTGCTTCATTTGGTACAGTTCCTCAACGTAATATTTTATTTCCTTCGCTACTATTTTTTCGACTGTCCCAGTTTGCTAAAAAACAGCCAATTTTTACGACACTGGAAAAACGGCACCGAACTTTGTTCCCTTTTCTAGCATTTTTTTTTTTTTTTTTCGTTACACGAGGTTCTGATAGTTGCGAATTTTATTCTAATCAAGTTTCACTTTGACCTGCACGCATATCGATTTCTTAAACTTTCAAGTACGAGACAACGGGAAGCACGCGTCTTCCTCCAAAATTCGATCACGCTGGTTGAAGAATCCCCCTCGTTGACCGACTTTCCACCCCGGTATGCCCAAAAGTGTTTCGAATCCACGTCACGTAAACAACAACTAATTCTCCAGAACATTTCGAGAGTCGATCCCACACTGGTATCTCGCGATCGAAGCACCCGAAAGGCCAAGTGAAGGGCCAAGTAAAAATATCTTCCACACGTATATCCGTTTTACCAGCAGTTACGTCGCAGGAAAATAAATGCGTTGGAAATTTCTATCTTTTGTAATTCAAATGAGTTACAGAATGAAGTACGAGTATATTATGGTTGCAACAAAGTAATTGTGTCCAGCTATAGGTTTCCTTCTAAAATGAATACAATGTTACATAAGAACCGTTGGAAATCCTTGAGCAACTTCCTACCCAACCCTGTTTCAACCAGGTAGTGCACTTCCAAGGTTCAATTAAAAAATATCAGAATATGTATAATGGCTCAAAAGAGAATCTTCTAAAGTTTCTTCAATAATCTGTTATTTAGTTTATTCCGTTCTTGTCTTCATCAGATGCTTCACTCTCAGTATTCCAATTTCTTCTCAGTATTCCAATTTCTACTTGTTTTTTTTTTTTAATATAGTTATACAGATGTATAAATACCCATATCTCTTTCTTCTTCCCCTTAGATTGTTTTGTCTTCTACTTTTGTGCAGGAGTACCAAGCAATAATGACACTTGCAGGAGTTACGAAAAGAAGAGAGGATGCAAAGGTAGGATGGCCAACCGAGCTATCTTAATATAAGGCAGTGAGAGCAACAACGGACTAACCCACATTTTTTGCGAAATTGAATTAGTAGCAATAACGTATTCCAATAGGCTCTACTAACCATATAAAATAGGGAATTTTTTTTTTTTTAATTTGAGTTGGTCCGTTGTTGCTCTGACTGCCTCATATATAAAGCAGAAAGTGTTTGTGTGTGTCTGTCCCTTAAAAACTTTCGAGCCGTAAACTCTGGGGTCACGAAGTGTGTTCCATTCCAGCTCATTATGCCTAGCTAATCCAGATGAACGTGACTATTTTCACAAAAAATAAATATTTTTTTTTATAAAAATCAGAACCCAAATTTCGGGCGAAACCGAGTAGTAAAGCTAGATATATATAGTATTGTACTATATTCTTGTCTCGGTGTACTGTACATATACTGTTAGAAAAATATATAGTATGTAAAAATACTATATTTTCGTTAAACCGATAAAATTCTGCAATTTTTACTTATTTTTTTTTTCTATGGCTACATCAGAACTTTAATTTGTGAATTTAGACTTTAACAGAGTGTACCACTTTCCTCTGAAAAGTACTATTTTTTCACACTTTACTATATTTTCTTCATCACATTTGGTCGCAAAGTACTATTTCCCCGAAAAAGAGTTGGCTACCCTATGCAAAGGAGTCCTTGGAAAGCTCATGGTCGCTCCTTGACCTAACGCCCCCATACTAGATCGCCTGCCAAGCTTCGAAGCTAGTCATCGCTATCCCCACAGAATTCCCTCGGACCTGGAGGTCCGAGTTCCTTGGGATCTGAGGATTCAGGGATCTAAGAATTGGATATTCTGAGGATATGGAGCTCTGGAGATTTGAGATCCTGAGGATGTGTAGCTCTAGGAATGTGGGACTCTGAGAATTTGGGACTCTAGGAATTTGGGATTCTGAAGATTCGATGCTTTTGGGATTTGAAATTCTAAGAATTCGGTGTTGTAGGGATTCCAGATTCTGAGGATTTGGAATTCAGAAGGTTCGATGCGTTTGGGAGTTGAAATCCTGGGGTAGGTATAGTGAAGGTCCACATCTCCTTCCGCTTGCGCACGCACATTGAAGCCCCCCAGCGTTGCTATGTTCGAGGAAAAAGGGGAAAAGTAGTATATTTACAAGGAGAGTCTCCCAGGTGTCCGACCCCGATTTCTTTGAATTTTGGATATGTTTTAGAGGGCCGAAAAAGAAGATATACGTGTTTTTTATAGTGGCCCGTTTTCATATTTAGGGGGTGAAACCACCCCTCAAAGTTATAAGATTTTTAGGTGTTCGGCTCGGATTGCTTTGGTTTTTGGATATGTTTTAGAGGACCGAAAAATAAGAAACAGGTATCTTTATTTTTGCCTGTTTGCATGTTTAGGGGGTGAAACCACCCCTCAAAGTTATATGGTTTTCAGGTGTTCGTCTCCGATTGCTTTGGTTTTTGGACAATTATGACGCAAATGAAATTTATATGAAGTTTTACTCATCACAACTTTGCAACCCTTATGAACTTTGAGGGGTGGTTTCACCCCCTAAACATGCAAACAGGCCAGAATAAAAAGACACCTGTCTCTTATGTTTCGGTGCTCTAAAACATATCCAAAATTCAAAGCAATCGGAGGCGGACACCTGGGAGACTCTCCTTGTTAAGGCGCGTTTACACCAAGGCGAATACGAACAAAAACATTTCCGTCTTTTCTAGGCGCGTTTACACCAAGGCGAATACGAACAAAAACACGAACAAAAACATTTCCGTCTTTTCTCGCGAACATGGTCGCTAACACGCTGTTCGTCTCGTTGTAAACGCGAAATAGCAGTGTTCGCTAACATTTGACCCTACTAATAGCCGTGAAATCCTCCGGATGCCCAAATCCATGAAACTTGGGTCTTGCTGTCCCTTGCCATTGTGGGACTGCTTGTAAACAGGCGACCCTCTTGGACCGTCCGCCAGCAGGTACTCCACAGAAATAGTATGCGTGGCAAGCTCGAATAAAATGTTTATATTTTTGGTTTTAGCATAATGAGAATATTTCCAACGTATGGATGAGATTTTTCTAATAAAAATGAAACCAAACCCGACGCAATTCAGACAAGTTTGAGTTCTGCTTATAATATACATATTATAATATACATATAATATACATATTATTATATACATATAATATACATATTATAATATACATATAATATACATATTATAATATACATATAATATACATATTATAATATACATATAATATACATATTATAATATACATATAATATACATATTATAATATACATATTATATACATATTATAAGGAGAACTCAAACTTGTCTGAATTGCGTCGGGTTTGGTTTCATTTTTATTAGAAAAATCTCATCCATACGTTGGAAATATTCTCATTATGCTAAAACCAAAAATATAAACATTTTATTCGAACTTGCCACGCATACTATTTCTGTGGAGTACCTGCCGGCGGACGGTCCTAGAGGGTCGCCTGTTTACGAGCGGTCCCAAAATGAAAAGGGATGCGGATCGCCAGGTATCGTCAGAAATGTTCGTCCACTGCGTTCCTACCGACGCAAACATCTTCGAGAACGTTCGTACGCTGTATTCTGTTCGTGTTCGCGGCGGTGTAAACGCGACGAGAACAGACGAACATGTTTTTGTTCGTGTTTTTGTTCGTATTCGCCTTGGTGTAAACCCGGCATTAGTGAACTAGTAGCGTCATGACACATATGTACACTAATGGACAGAATCGGCTTCCCTTCGGAAATTTGGCAACGTTGCTTGTCACTAGAACCACTGAGTTATGCCTAGTGACATGCAACGTTGCCAAATTTCCGAAGGGAAGCCGATTCTGTCCCTTAGTGTACTGCCAGGGTTGCCAGGGATTGTTTGTGGCGCAACACCTACAGGAGCGGTGGTAATGTGTCCGTGAACCGACGCTAGCTCCAAGGCAGCCAAGTGGCCGTGACGGGAAGCCAACCACGGCCAACCAGCGTCGCTGGGAAATAGATTGTCGACACTGGTTGGCCGTGGTTGGGGCTTCCCGTTGGGGCCACTCGGCTGCCTTGGCGCTAGCGTCAGTTCACGCACACATTACCACCGCTCCTGTAGGTGTTGCGCCACAAACAATCTCTGGCAACCCTGTGTACTGCAGCCCAATGGAGGTGGAGAGATGGATACTGTCGAGGAGTGAGAGACAATAGACGTCACTCAAGTCACCTGATACAGGTTAGGTAGGTGTAGAGTGCTAGGGGGGTGGTAGTGTGACGTCATAGAATTTCCCTCGGAGGGAGTTTCTCCTGGCAACGCTTTAGCTCCCTCAACTGCTCGGCACACTGCACACTTCTTCCCTTCCTCCTCAAGCCATGTACTCCCAAAACACAGCAATCTCGCAACGATTCTATTCCGCTCTAATATTCCAAAAACTTTCACGCATTCGCGCACAATCGAATAAAAGAGCAGAGAGATCCTCGTGGATGTTACGCGAGACCATTCGACCAGCCGCAATCGCGGTAATCGGATCAAATTAACTCGGAGGCGTGATCGGATTATCGAAAGTTCGTATTGTCGACTGCTCGCGAATCGATCGTGAATGTTTTCGAAAGCAGCCCACGAGGAAGGATCCTTCCTCCTCCCTTTCTCTCTTTTCTTCCGCTCCGACGTGGGCGCGAGCGATCCCCGTTGCCCGTTATATTTAGTTCGAACGGCGAGAATAACGGCTGGCCGAAAATTCGGTTATGCGAAATTTATTTACGGCCGGCCATGGCAGCTGGTTTCGATCCCTGGATAAGCGCGAACCGCATCAACGTTTGTTAATAGCGCTCGTTAATGGACCCCTCGCGAATACTGTTTTCGGCGGCCGTGGAGATCCGTTGCGGGGAGGCTCTGGCTTCTGTTTCGACTCCCCGCGGTGCTGGTTACCGGTTGAGCTCGCGTTCGATCTTGGGAATGCGCGGAATGTCGCGTCACGCGAAAAAAAATAACTTGCAGACCTGGCGGGCCGTACATAGTTGAGGCGTTGCTCTGGAGATGGGACTTCTAGAGGGCGAAGGATTTTATTCGTGGCGAAAGATTCTGTTCGATTACAGTTTGCTTCCTCATTCACTGACATACTGGGTGAACACATTTGTAATGATAATAATAGTTTTTTTTTTTTTTTTACAAATAGTACTTTTATACGTTCAGGTGACCATTTTTGTCTTGGTGTTTCATGAGATTTTTTTTAGGGACCACTTCTACTCCTCGTAGACTTCGGTTTCGTATTGATTGTTTGTAAGTTTAAAGGGGAAATATGGAATCAGGGACTATTAACGAAAATCGGGGATGAATGGTCACCTTATTATACGTAGAATACATTGTGAAAACAGAAAAGAATAAAAAAAAAAAAAAAAACAAATAGCACTTTACGGGATCACATTTGTCATAATAATAATAATCCATTTTGGTCCTTACTAAAAGATAATGCACTTGGGAGTCGCTAAAGACCAGAATCTCATTATTGAAAAAAAGTAGAACTGGTCGGAGACCAATGCTTCGATACTAGATCACCCCTCCAGCTCAAACCTCCAAACAAGTTCACTACTATCCCCACAGACTTCACACGGTGGAGTCATTGAACACCGAATGTCTCACTGTTGCTTACTACACTTACAGATCGCCAATACTTGTGAAGAAACAAAATTGTTCAAACGAGACTAGTTCTACTGTAATTCGCAATGAAAATTAACCACAGTAATAGTTGTCCTTCGAGGGAAAGTTTAGCGGAAATACGGTCATATCGAGTCGCATAATTCTCAGTATCGATCAGCCAGGTGTAGCGTGGCCGATTTAATTAATTAATTCCCCGTGACATGAATTACGAGCACTTTATCGGATGTTCGATCGCAGGGAAAATAAAGCTGGTGCACCTCGGACGCGAACTGGCTCCTAAGCCTCCAATTTTCAGCGAATCCAACGGCCTCTGTCCTCCTTCCGGCGGAGACTTTAAAACTGACAACCCTTTCTATTCAAAGAATAAATTAAGCTGGCCTTTACTGCCAGTCTAGAACGATGAACTTAATCCCAACTTCGGCAGAGCAACAATTCTTTTTTAGACACTTATTTGAAAGTTTATTGTGTTTGAGTGTGGCATCCTTAGGCCAATTTGTAATTTTTGCCGAAGACTCTAAGTATAGAAATTTGGAAAAATTAAAACTGGAATACTTGTGACATTTTTTATGAAGGTGTTTATCCCAATGCATCCAAAAGAGCTACAATTATTAGTTCAAAATGAAAACTGTGGAACAAGTTGATACAACTTCTGTGCTCGCTATTATTTCAAACCAAGTATGATTGAGAATTGAAAAAATAATTGAAGAATATTCTTTTTAAGAATAATTGAAAAAATAATTGATGAATATTCTTTTCGGGAATAATTGAAAAAATAATTGAAAATATTATTTTCGAGAATAATTGAAAAAACCACCATTGCTTAATAAATTTCCAACTCATCCGGCATGCAAATCTAACAATAAGTATCTCAAACAGAACACAGTGCATTCACTCTGAACTCTCTGCTAGTCAAGGTCTATTTAATAGAAACCCTCCACTTGACGATCTCCTCAATCAATTTCCCTTTCTTTTCTATTGAAGGCAATCTCTAAGATAAGCGTAACTTGGCTACGCAATAAAATAGATCCCTCGACTTAGGGCAACTCCAATATCGACTACACAGAACGAAATTCCGCCATCTTGCCCAATAATGCCGCCTCCTTGAGGCTAAAATTATTTCACCAAAAAATTCCCCAACTACTCTAAACAACTTATTACCAAAACATCCCTAAACACTAACAATGCAATCTTATGACAGAAAATTAATCTAAAATTACCAACGTCAATTCTTCCAACCTGCTTCAACCAACCAAGCAAACGTTGCAACTCACAAAAATTCAATCTCGGAAGAGCTCCTCGAATCTTTCAACAAAATTCTAGGTCTCCCATCGTCAAGATCGCTAAAAATACACGGGAATCATCGGCTGTATCTTATCAGCGCCGTTATCTCCCGAAGAAAGTACTCCTCCGCGAAACATTCTCGCCGACGCTGGTATGTGCAGATTGCAGCCGTTTATTTTGCCTCCGCGGTTTCCAGCGGGCAAGTGTTTCTGGAAACCAGAACGCGGAGGGATGGAATTTTGCTTTCCTCGAGATGCTTTTACGACGATGAAAAAGCGAGGAGGACCACTCTCGGGGCCGCTCGATCGAAACCGCAGGACGAGGAAAATGGCGGAAACATCGGTGAGAGTACCAAGCGCCGATTAAATTCATTGTTTTCGTAATGCCATTGGAGAGCGCCGCGAGAGCACGCCGATGGCAGCAACGCAAACAAAAATAGCTGGCCCGGAGGCGATTTATACGAAGACAGCGATCCTTTTTCCGGCGCGATAATTAATGTGGTATCGGTGGAACGTAAGCTGGAAAGAATTCAGATCATGGAATATAAATATGCACGCGGTTGTGAAATTTTTTTATCTTCTTTTTTTTACCGTGGCTGCTAAATTACACGTGTACCCTCCTGTGGCTAAAAACAGCTGAAACGGTAGTTGGCAACGATTGATCAAACGATGTGGGGTGTATTGGCAGTGTCTCACTGTCGTCACGCAATTTGTCCGTTTTTATGGTGTAATGGAATTTCGGGATAAAGGAGGCTATATTAACCAGGGACTTAATACCGGTATAATGCGCATACCGGTATTTCGCCAATACAGCTATACCGAAACCGATATCATACCGAAAAAGATAAATACCGAAACCGATATCATACCGAAAAAGATAAATACCGAAAACAATCGGTTTTCGGAATTACCGGTAACCGAAATAAATACCGGTATTTTTTCGGTATTCTTCTCGGTGAACACCGAAACCTACCATGTTACTGAAAAGAATACCGAAAAAATACCGGTATTTATTTCGGTTACCGGTAACCTTTTGTTTTCGGTATTTATCTATTTCGGTATGATATCGGTTTCGGTATAGCGAAATACCGGTATGAGCGTTATACCGGTATTGAGTCTCAGACGAAGATACAACCGAAAAATACCGGTATAATACCGGTATTTTACGTACCGGTAGGAGTCCCTGATATTAACCGAACGTTTCGGTGTTCGAATGGTCTATTATTGGAGATGGGATTCGACCGTAGGGGGTCCCATTTGTTGCCCGAGGCTTACGGTGTAGGTACGCACATAATTGTTACTAACAAGGGAATTTCGGTAAACCGAAAATTCCGATTCTTTGGAAAATAGCAAAATTGGGATTTTTTTTTAAGAAACTGGCGATTTGATTCATCTGAAATTTGGACCATATTTTGATGCATCTTTGAGGAACCAATAGTTTTTTTTGTGCATTTTTAATAACAAATTTAGGAGTTACACATGACCGACTAACACGCCGCGCAAAATTTGTCGTCCGCTGGTGTGCGTGATATTTATCTTCCTGGTAATTTACAACAGATAAATGAAACGGCGTTTCAGTGTGTAAATTTGTAGCCATAATTTGATGAGCCAGAAAAGAGTACAAAATTTTTTTGAGTAGTGTGGAGAGTTTTCAAATTGAAAGGTCTGAAACTTTAACTTTTGCTATACAATTTTGCGCCAATTTTCTTATGTAATCAAATAAGTATACAACTTATCGGTATCCTAGTATGTCAAACTATAAAGTAATGTTTGTTGGACATACAGGCCAAATTTGAAGGCAATCGGTTCGGTGGTTACAGAAATATCGTGCACACCAACGGACAACGGCGGCGTGATGGTCGATCATGCATGAATCCTACATTTATTATTAAAAATTAATTAAAAAAAACTACAACTTCTTCAAAGATGCATAAAAACATGGTCCAAATTTCAAATTATTCGAATCGCCAGTTTCTTAAAAAAAAATCTAAAATTTGCTATGTTTTTAGCCCAAAGAATAGGATTCCCCTTTAAGGAAAAAGGCCCAACTGGCACACGTTTTAAAGGGCCCATTTTTTCGGGAATGAAAGGGGTAGTTTACTAAAAACGGACTCAGTGTAGTAGTAGAAAAAAAATAGTGGTTTGGATAAAATTAATTTTTTTTTTAAATTGGGTCCTGAGAGGCCCAGACAGCAACTACTCATCGGCCACCAGTTAAATCCGCCACTCTCTGCAGAGCACTTCAATAGAAGTATCAGGCAAATTCTTTGTTCTGCTACTTTTTGGTTCTTCAGTGTGAATACACCCCTTAAAGGTTCAATGTGTGTTGCCCTATTTTCCTGTATATCTTCAACAGATATAAAAAACTTAGAATCAAAATTTAACGTTTTTTATGCTGTACGTATAAAACTGCGCAATTAAATTTCCCTTGCAAGTAGTTCGGATCCTAAGAATTTGGAAAATTGGGGTGGTCTTCTTTTGGTAACAAAACCGTGAGGCAAGTTGAATAACACGAAACATTTAAAAAACTTATTTCTGCTATAACTTTTTCATTAACTTTGGGCGCTCCGAACAAATTTTGAGCAGCATAAAATTTTTTAAGTATTTTATCGTTGCTCAGAAGCTTAATAAAAATTGAATAAGTAGAAAAAAATTGATAAGCTTCGAAGAAGCCCCTAATTATTATATAATAAATTATTATTGTGGCAGGTACGAGAGTGGCTGTTAATTGGTGGTTTAACGATGCAACGATTCTTGTTCGGTATGTACTCTGCAATCGAGGCAGAGGGTGAAGCGCGGGAGACCTGAATAACGACCGGGGTTGAAAGACAAAATAGTAAACGGGCGTGTACGCGTAATAAATATTTGATCCCGCGTTCCGATCGTCGGCGAAATCCAATTTATCACGGGCTCGCTCGAAAATTCTGTTTTTCCTACGAACGGGTCTCAATGGCGCAACGCGATTAAACGGAACAAAGAAGAACGGAAAATAAATTAATCGGGGGCGAGGGGTGCACCGCGCCATTATCGAAAACCACGGCCACCGAATAAACCGACAGTTTATTTAATTACTGCGCGCCCACTCTTCTCCACGCCAGTCTGTTTTTATTTGTTAATTGAAATGTGCCTTGCTTAACGTGCCTTTCATTCGCCCAATTGTTGGTCAAATAATGTTCTTTTTTTTTAATTTGAAGCCGCAGGAGAAAATATTAAGAAAATCATGGTGATTTTGTGGCGAGTACTTTGGATTGAATTCTTGGAAATATTTAGAAGTTAAAAAAAAAGGGAGCAGGGAGGTATGGTATTTAAAAAAATGTGTCTGAATCAATCTGCAAAAACTATAATCGCAAATGTGTAGTGGTAATACATTTATTTGCATTACTCAAGTCTTTCAATGGCTTCCATAAATTACTATCCGTGCTCATGGATAATTCAAATATTAATAAAAGGTTTAATTCCAAATGAGACGCTGATAATTTTAAAACTTTAAAACGCGAATACTATCGAGTGAGAGAGAATGAGACTAAAAAAGGGGAGTAGGTATTGGGAAACCAAGAATTTCGATACGCCAACTAGTGACAAGAAATTGAACTACTCAGAGTAGGCTGAAATCCGTCGAAGTCCATATGATTATCGGTGTTTATATAGACATGTTGTGAAAAACGAGTGTTTTTAAATTTTTTGGAACACTAAACTTTTACTTATTCGATTAATTAATACTTATTCGGAATGTTTGGTGGAATCCAGCCTACTGTCAATAGTTTGCCAACTTACCACCGCAGCGCTGAAATCTAAGCCACGCCTCCACTTGGTCTCCCAATACGTGTAAGGTTAGGGTCGTCGATTTATTTCAAATTTTGAGAATCAATTTCAAAAATTGAGTATTTAATGTTTTCGCCGCTTCTACGCGTATAAAACTTCGAGTTTGAATTTCTTGAAAAATTTCCTGAGATATATTCTATCGCTGAACGCGATCGGTTCGCGTGTTTCTTGTCCAGGATCCGAACGTAATAGATCGCAATCGGTCCCAGATGTCTGAACACCGTGGCGCGATAGTCGCGAAACGAACCCTTCGAGCGATAAAAAGCATTCAGCGGCGACTCGAAACAGGTGGCCCTTGCGTCATCGGAGAAAATAACTTTCCATTTCACGAAAGTATTCGTGCAAGTATTCCAGCGCCCGGCGAGATGTGCTCCACGGTGACTGGCGTCATCGTTATTCGTACCACGACTCAAATTACAGAGATATCAAGCCTCGGCGAGACGCCGCAGCGAACCTCGATGAGAATCCAGGAGGATATGAGTCGCTGGCCCGCGTCGCACGAACCGAAGGATTAGAATATTGATGAGAAACGCGACTTTCAGGCGAGCCATGCTTCTGTAGTTTTCATGAAAAAAAAAACTAGTTCGGATAAACGACGCACAATATATTATTAGGTTAGGTTCGGGTTAGGTCAAAGTAGAATGATGCTTATCTAAACGCGGATGAAGTATAGGTTAGGTCACACTAGAGCGATGAATGTGTGAACGTAGGTTAGGTCAAAATAGAATATTGATTAACTAAACGTTGACTATTCGTTGGTTAACTTATCCGCAACAGTCAAGTGTGCACAAACACAAACCCTGACTAATATGTTGAAGGTCATTTTTTCTAACCTGAAAAGAACCGATTTTTTCCTACACTTTTAGAAAGCTTTGGGGGTTAAAAACATGTTTTTAACCTTTAGAGGGCCGGGCTGGCCACTATAGTGGCCACTGAAAATTTAAAATTTGAGCTTGTTTCTAAGGGTTTTTGATATCGCTAATCACGATTCTATGGTCAGAGTATCGAAATTTTATGCAGAAACAGTGTTGCCAACCTAAACAAGCCTAAATGAATAACAGCAGTTACATTCATATATTATTATTTCCTTTGGCGTTACCCAGCGCTAACAACGTGGACGTAAAAAGTTTTGTAGCTCTTTTTTTGTTTTTTGGGGTTTCTTGTGTTAGTTTTGGATTTGTTTTTTTAGTTTTCTGATTTCACTATTTATTATGTGAGTTGCACGACTGCAGTTCGCATAATAAATAGTAAACTAAATCAGAAAACTAAAAAAACAAATCCAAAAATAACACAAAAACCCCCAAAAACAGAAAAAGAGCTATAAAACTTTCTACGTCCACATCGTTAGCCCTGGGTAACGCCAAAGGAAAGAATAATATATGAATGTAACTGCTGTTATTCATTTGGCCTTGTTTAGGTTGGCAACACTGTTTCTGCGTAAAATTTCGATACTATGACCTTAGAATCGCGATTAGCGATATCAAACACTTTTCGAAACAGTAAAGTTCAAATTTTAAAAATTCCAGTATATGCCATGCCGTTCCCGGCCGGGCTGGCCACTATAGTGGCCACCTAAGAATTTTGATACTTTGCCGGCCATTTTGGTGGTATATATGCATAAATTTTAAGTAAATAAAATTTACAATTGAGGGCTCGGATGCAATAAGGGGACTAGCGCTCGAAAATGGGAAAAATTATTGTCCAAACGCTATGAAATATTGGAAAATTAAATGTTGTTAAACTGTATTTTAAAAAATATAGTGTTGTAAAGCTCGTCACGACACACATTTTTTCTATTCACAGTTTGATTATCGAATCATTACTATTCGAGCTAAAAATTATAAACGAAAAAATTTTCATCGTCCAAAATCATTATTTCTTTAAACATAAATGGCGATAACTTGAGTAAATATTAAGGGATCGTTATGAGACGTGAAACATAAATCTCAGAAAACTCTAGCGAAGCCGTAAAATGTATGCACAAAACCCTTATATTAACAAATGTAATAATATTTCATTAAAAGGTAATACTGGATATAACCCATGTTTTTCAACGTTCGCCGTTAAAAAGTATCGAGGCAATTTTGAGGTACATATAACTTGCAGCGACAAAGTATTTCCTTAATATACAAGGAAGATTGTCACCAATTTTCACACTGATTAATAAATAATTGTAGAAGATATGACGATATATATAAATCTCCCGCGCCACCAATAGTCAACAGCCGCGTGTAATGGGCTATTTAGCAGTCTTACAATAGCATTCGCGTTGACAGTTGGCGCCGTGGGAGAATTATATATATCGTCATAACTTCTAGAATTATTTATTAATCACTGTGAAAATTGGTGAAAATCTTCCTTGTATATTAAGGAAAAACTTTGTCGCTGCAAGTTATATGTACCTCAAAATTGTCTCGATTCTTTTTAACGGCGAACGTTGAAAAACATGGGTTATATCCAGTATTACCATTTAATGAAATATTATTACATTTGTTAACATAAGGGTTTTGTGCATACATTTTGCAGCTTCGCTAGAGTTTTCTGAGTTTTATGTTTCAAGTCTCATAACGATCCCTTAATATTTACTCAAGTTATCGCAATTTATGTTTAAAGAAATAATGATTTTGGACGATGAAAATTTTTTCGTTTATAATTTTTAGCTCGAATAGTAATGATTCGATAAACAAACTGTGAATAGAAAAAATGTGTGTCGTGACGAGCTTTACAACACTATATTTTTTAAAATACAGTTTAACAACATTTAATTTTCCAATATTTCATAGCGTTTGGACAATTATTTTTCCCATTTTCGAGCGCTAGTCCCCTTATTGCATCGGAGCCCTCAATTTCAATGAAAAAATCCCAGCCCTCTAAATGTTAAATTATTACACTGAAATTTGAAAAACTGTTGGAATTACGTGAATTGAAGTATACCTACTCAGGTTTCAGTAACCTAATCTAGCGTTGAATGATAAATCCAGATTAATGAAACGAAACGCATGGCGGCGTTGCTTTCCACAAGATTTCCTAGCATTTAGGCCTGAGTGGTCTACCATTGCACCCCGAAATAAGGTACATCAGAGGATTAGAGAAAGCAGACACGGTTACCGCACAGTAGCGAACGAATTAAGTGGGTCTTACTACGACACAATCTCGTACAACCTTCTAGCCAAGAATTTGAACTGCCCAATCGTGAAAGAGAACAGAAAGAGACGCGGGGAATTGAGTATCCTTTAATAATGAATTAGCACGTGGAAAATCCTGCAACTTACATTCGTCAGCCTCGGAAACTGATTTTTCAATTGGTCACCGATCCATCTTTGAAGCATTGCACGAGCCACGTCTTTTTTTAAAAATCTACTTTTATCACTCCCGCGTGTTGGTTTCGACGCCAGCTAGCAGAATATAACGGGAGTTTTGCGTGTGGAGTGACTTCAAATCCCGGACCAATGTGCCGGGAAGTTTCGAGCCAAACCGACGTGACTGAAACATATTTTCGTATTTTCTAGATGTGGACAAGCGCTTCGTAGGTATTTTTACGGCTTGATAAGTAAAATTGCGCGAAAACTCATAAACCTGCTCGTAGCGAAATCATAAACCAAAAATAACGTCTACTAATATTGCAAGACGCCGTACGTAACTTGAAGAAACTAAAATCCTCGCAGAGAACTTCAACAGATTATCTACAGGAATTGTGTAGAAGAATTGTGAGAACTGTGTTATATCGCAACGCGCGGAGAATCGAGTTCGGCGAAAGTATCAAAACGCCTTGACACTGAAATTAAAATCAAGATCTCGATGATGACCCTCTAACAATTTATTACACCTTCCGTTCGCTCGTTAATACAATCTCTCGCGAAGGTTTCGCTGGCACAATTTTAAATTGTTTCAATCTCCATTACTAATCCCCGACACTGTAATCTCTTTAACTGTTATTTTATTGCTATTTTTAGGACCACTCAATGTTGTTTATAGACAACACACTTTTTCTCGCCCAGTACAAAGCTTCGCGTCGTACGATAAATCCAACTGCCATAACACTATACTTTTCTCTAACACCGCCACTATGACGTAACCGATTCTTCCAGCAAATTCCACTATATTTTCGAGCGCTCAAAAGTTTCTCCTACGTGCCGACGAACTCTTTCTTACGCGCGTTAGTTTCTTTCCACGGCGTAGCTCATATTTTATTCTTTCAATTAGAAGTTTCTTTATTGCAACTTTGCAACTGCTTTCTATTTTGCGCACCAATTAAATGATACCCATAAACCCAACTTACACATATGTACAGGGCGTATAAAAAGTGATAGACGCCGCTTTCAGGGGCGAGTCTACACCTCTGGATAGGTTTTAGGATTTTTTAAAAAAAAAACTTGCCGCCGTTTTTTTTTACACCAACGTGTTATGCTCAATGAGAAGACAGAAAGTACAAAAGGAACGATATGCCGCAAACGCACCGTTTCGACGCAAAAATTTGGTATTTTTAACCCTTCGGTGGGCGCGCCCGCGGCAGTTAGCCGCAAATTTTACATTTCGTATTGTACCATATGTAGTGTTCAAACTGGATCCATGTCCAATTCAGGATTCTTCCAGTGGACATTTTTGCATCATGCTACGTACTTGGAAGTTTTTTTTTTCTTTTTTTTTTTAGAGGACAGAAAAATAAGATATAGGGTACCCAATTACTGTCAGGTTAAGGATTGATTCTGACAGTATCGCATAGTTTTTGTATTTATTGATCACAGGCATAAGTTTATCTATTTATTTATTATTATTTAATATGTTTAGTTGAAGAAAAAAATTTGTATGACTCTTAAAATCTCTATTTTTATTAATAAATTTATTGATTTAAAAAATATATGACGGGAGCTAATACTGTCACCTGTGATATGTGTTCAATCGAATTACTGACATCCCAATTATTGTCAGTTTTAAATTCTAGTTCAGCAAGGAGTAAACGAGAATAAACATAGGAATTTTGTTATTTTAATAAAAGATGTCAAAGTACATTCTGTTATAAATATTAACAATAGTACTTACAAAACGTGTACGGTTACGTTGTCAAAAATTTCGAAATTGGACAAGGTTATGTCAATACGCGCACGCACGTGAAATGGTGGGAATGACAAGTGACAATAACAGCGTAACCAACTTAAAACTTTTTACCATCTTATCAAAATTAAAGAAGAAAAAATTAATTCCTGCTTTTCCTCGCATAAATTACAATTTTAAATGTATGTTAAAATTTTTTCATGTATGAATTCACATGGTTTAAGGCTTATTTTAAGTAAAACAGCATAGGGCGACAGTAATTGGGTAGGTGACAGTAATTGGGTCTTTTACCCTAGGTGTTTATTAAGCAACTAATGTAATTTCGATTTTCTTCTGCGAGACCTAAAATTGTCTAAATTTAGAAGTAAAACAACGAGAACTCCGATTGCGGTGTAAATGCCGCAACGCGCCCACTCATGCAAGTCTGAAGAGCGCGCCCACCGAAGGGTTAAATAACCTATTTTACCCTCGCAAGGATTCGACCGATTTCAACTCGACGTCCAATCTAAAAAAAAAGTCACCGCGGGGGAAAACGAAGAAGACAATGTATAGCGCGCGCTTAATTTCTAACCTAACCCCTGAGAGCGGTGTCCACCACTTTTTATACGCCCTGTACAACACAAATATGCCTGTGACTCATCCATATATGCCTATATACACGTTTAAGAGGCGATTTTCTTACAGCATTAAAACTAAATTAATTGATACAAAATAAACATTTATGTATGGGGGATAATATTATGAAGGATAAAACGTATGTAGGAACCGCCTACAACGAACACCTAGAAACGGAGGGCAGCGTTTCTAATCCGCGAGGAGACTGTTACGTGCGAGGAGTTTCCTCGGTTGTTAACTGCTGGCGTCGTTAACGCAACACACGACGAGAAGCATGTTTAGTTTGCAGGAAGGTACGCTCTGATTGCCAGTTTAAGGCTAGTTTCTATTTGACAATAGCCCGTTCTTGCCAGCGAGTGAGCCCGCGTCGGCCATCTTGTCCCGTGGAAATTGCTGGTGCAACAGGCGTCGCTTTCGTTTTCAGTCAAAACGGACCTACAGAAGCAATCTTAATTGTTGGTCAGTTACGAACAACGAGGAATTTGTTGGGGAGGTTACTTAGTAGGCTATACAAGCGACGTTGATTTGAATTCAAGTTGAAGACATGGGGGAACATATTACGGGGCTATTCATATTCGACCTGTCGCTATTTGAGGTGATTTTTAGGATTTCAAATATGAAGGATTGTGAGATCAAGGAATCTCGCATTTTATTCACAGATGTGGGACTTGTGTTTTCTTCGGGAAAGTAGAAAAGCGTTTTTTACGTAATTAACCCCGTACAAGCAATGAGAAATCGTTCGGAATTTCACATTTAATTTAGGGTTAATATAAAGTAAGTAAAAGTACCTGATTGTCATACATAAAACGTCACCTTTTTTCTCGTGGAATTGAGTTAAGAAAAAATACGTAATACCAGAGAATTCTAAAAATTAGGCTGTCATCAATCAGATTGAAAATCCACAGAATAAGAATACATATCCTGCAAAACTTCTCAGACATTTAAACTCGAATTTCAGTCAGTCAAAAATATCTACAGGCCATGAATAAAGGCTCTGGCACTTCGAAACATCCCAACTTAATAAAGAAGGCAAGATAATCCGAGAAAGTAGAGGAAATTATACGTAGAAGTAAAAAATCCACCAACTTCGAGGAACTTCTTGCAACACCCCACAATCCGTACACTCGAATTTAAATGGAGGGAGAAGAAATTGAAAAAGAAACTTATAAGCAAGCTCTTCCGTCTCAACAATCTCAGTTCCACCCAAAAGCGAATTAAAAGACTAAAAAAAAAAAAAAAAAATCAAAAGTAGCAATTCTTCAGCCATATCTTCCAGAGTTGAAGTAAAAGCAAAATGTCACTAAAAATCGAGTCCACTAGTTGCCAGCGTTCTAAATATAGCAGACGCAAGGTCTGCTCGGTACGGCTGGAAGAGTTAGCAAAATAAAGAACGCCGAACGATTCGATACAGTGATCGTACGAACGTTCCCCTTCTGCGAGAACCGCATGATTCATGCGAAAGGAGGAGTAGGCACAGGCGTGCCTGATGTTCCGTTGGCCTGCGTCGTGGGCAACGCGATTCTCACGATCCTGAGAAACATATAATGAGCGTGCACGAACGGGCAGGTGTTGCAAGTAATGATGGAACCGATCCAATATTTGCTATTCCCTAACAATGCGAGAGAAATGGGAATTCCAGAATAACGCGGCGTACGTTGGAACGGAATTTCATGTTTCAACCTCCTTACTATTAGAGGTCTCTATAACATCCGTATTTTGTTTCGTGCTGTTTTCAGCAGACGGGTACACCAGTGTATGTATGCAAATATATTTATACGTGTAAACACTCGCTTACTTACCTTGACTAGCAAATACATGACTTTCCAAATTTCGAGGTCGCAAGTAACAATAATAAATTTCAACCGAATCTCTCGCAACAAAATTGGTTAATAAATAAATCAGAACATAACTACGCGTGCATCTATATTCGTATACAGGGAGATTAAAATGAACGCGGATTTTTCATTTCCTAATACACGGGTCCAGTTTCTACTTATCTTATTTTGTTTATTTTTAATCTAACTTTTTAAGATTCAAGAATTACATGCACGTCTACACTTGGAAATTGTGATGGCAGTTTGAAAAGGCTGAGCCAAAAAAGATTAGGAATCTCTGTGCTAAATTCACTGACCATTTTTGTTAAGAAAGTCAAGCACGAGACTGTTAATAAATTAAGTAGAAATTTGTGTAATTTGGAAACGTAATATTTTGGAAGATTTATGTAGACTACATTTTTCATGATTTTAGATTTCTACCAACACTGAGGGTATAGAAGATACGACGCTGTAGAATAAAGTACACAGCTCACACTCTATTGCATTAAAGATTCCTGACAAAAGCCGAAGTAAAATGGAGGTGCATGCAGCGATCTTTTCAAGCGAACAAGATAAAAAAATATTCTTCCATAATGGGTATCGATCGTGTTTCTTCCAGGGCAAGTCGAAGTTTTCCCGGAGTGCACGAGTCCCCAAGTTCCTACATTAATACAATTTATAGAGACGTTTACTCTAACTTTACTCAGAATAGTTTCAATTATTCATAACACTACCCTAAATTTCGCTCGAGGATCAAGGGGGCTGAGTGGCTCTAATTTTAGCCATAATTTATTTCCTTTCGAAACGCACGTAAAACAACTTCGGCATAACTTTTTTATTAAGTTTGCCCGCGAGGCAATAAAAGGCAGGTAAAACGCGGGATAGATCGATTGAAAATTTAGCACACGAATTTTATAGCGAGGGGCTGCTAATTTCATGATGCAGTATACGTGCCAGAAATTAATAAAGTGGCCGCAGCCAAAAAAAGAAAAACAAAAACAAAATAAATGATAAATTCCATTTTTCCAGATTTTTGATTTATACCACTTTCATACTTACTGGCTAAATCTGAGTTTTATCGTCATTGTTTATTAGTTTTATTATCATTTATTGAGAGTAGAAGGATCCTAATCCTTGCAGTAGGAGGCAAAGTGTAGAAAAGCAAATAAAATAAGATATTCTTAATTTTTTCAGTAGATAGAGAAGAATAAAAATTGATGCAGAATTTATGCAACAAAGATTTTCACAAATTCTATATACTCCAAATATTATTCCAAATAACGTTAATTGATAATCTCGCACTCACCTCATGACGAATATACAGGGTGTTCCATGTTGAACAATTGAAAGCATAGTGATATTACATAAAAAGTAAGTAAGAAGTGTGGAATAAAATTTGTTCGTTGGACGCTTTTGAAAACTCTCCAAATATCGGTAGAATTTGTCCATAAATGTGCAACAGCTGCGTATGAAATGAATCCTTATGAAAAACTAGGTCGAAATTGTAGAATTTTTTTCGAATGGGGCTTTGGTTTGGAAAAAATTAATTTGAAAGTGGAACTGATGTGGTATGCTCCACGTCTACCAAACGAATTTTCAAATAAATTTTCTCAAAAACAGAGCCACATGTGAAGGAAAATTATTTTACAATTACTTTTGTATAAACATTCATTTGATTGCAAGTTATATCATAGTGAGCGACTAGTTTTACTGATTTTTAATTAGGTGCGCACTTTCCCGGCGAATTTCCAAAACCAATTTCCTAAAATAAGAAACCCCTACGAAAAAAATTTTATTCCACATTTCCCACTTACTTTTTCATGCAGAATCACTACCCTTCAATTGTGCAATCTATTACAAAACACCTTGTATACATCTCTCCCATTCGAACTACCCTCTTATCAATCACACTGGTTCAAATTTTCTTCGCTAACCTTCGCGCCCTTCACAGCACCTCCTTATGGGCCGTCCGCAACCTTTAGAGGGCCAGACTGGCCACCATAGTGGCCACCTAAGAATTTGGATACTTTGCCGGCCATATTGGTGGTGTATATGCATAAATTTTAAGTAAATGAAATTTACAATTTCAATGAAAAAATCCCGGCCCTCTAAAGGTTAAATTACGTAAGGGTAATTTTGGCGATTTCCTACCCCCTCCCACCCTCAGTATAAGAAATCGAAAGATTTTATAATCCAACCCCCTCCCCCTTACGTAATATTTTTTACTTTGTATTTTTCAGTTATTAAAATTCTTCTAATTATTTATACAATTCATTTAACTCGATTTCGAGAAATTTAATTTAAACTAAAATTTTCTAATTATTTATATAATTCATTTAACTCGATTTCGAGAAATTTAATTTAAACTAAAATTCTTCTAATCCTTACTAATATATAAAAGTGAAACGTTGTCTGTTTGTTTGTCCTTCTTTCACGCCTAAACGGCTGAACGGATTTCAATGAAACTTTGAATATACATTAAATACATCTTAGATTAGATTATAGGCTATAAATAAATATACTATCTAAAATAATAAATAATAATTAAAATAATTCCCGGGTGAAATCGGGTAACGGGTCCGCTAGTTATTTATATAATTCATTTGACTCGACTTCTGGAAATTTAATTTAAACTAAAATTCTTCTAATTATTTGTATAATTCATTTAACTCGATTTCGAGAAATTTAATTTAAACTAAAATTCTTCTAATTATTTATTGAATTCATTTGACTCGACTTCTGGAAATTTAATTTAAACTAAAATTCTTCTAATTATTTGTATAATTCATTTAACTCGATTTCGAGAAATTTAATTTAAACTAAAATTCTTCTAATTATTTATATAATTCATTTAACTCGATTTCGAGAAATTTAATTTAAACTAAAATTCTTCTAATTATTACTAATATATAAAAGTGAAACGTTGTCTGTTTGTTTGTCCTTCTTTCACGCCTAAACGGCTGAACGGATTTCAATGAAACTTTGAATATACATTAAATACATCTTAGATTAGATTATAGGCTATAAATAAATATACTATCTAAAATAATAAATAATAATTAAAATAATTCCCGGGTGAAACCGGGTAACGGGTCCGCTAGTTATTTATATAATTCATTTGACTCGACTTCTGTAAATTTAATTTAAACTAAAATTCTTCTAATTATTTGTATAATTCATTTAACTCGATTTCGAGAAATTTAATTTAAACTAAAATTCTTCTAATTATTTATATAATTCATTTGACTCGACTTCTGGAAATTTAATTTAAACTAAAATTCTTCTAATTATTTGTATAATTCATTTACCTCGATTTCGAGAAATTTAATTTAAACTAAAATTCTTCTAATTATTTATATAATTCATTTGACTCGACTTCTGGAAATTTAATTTAAACTAAAATTCTTCTAATTATTTATATAACTCATCTAACTCGACTTCTGGAAATTTAAACTAAAATTACTTTTCTGGAACGTCAATGATGGAATTTGTATTTATTGAAAATTGCCTGCCCCCCTTCAAAGCCTCGCGTAATTTAAGAACGACCCCTTAGCTCAATTCTGCAATTCCCTTTCTGATCTGCTCTCATCGTAGTGTCCATTATAAAAATGATTACAGTAAAAACCTCCCACCACTATTATCACGATTAGATTACAATAAGTATCCCGCAACCTACTCCCTCGAGTTCGCCGATCCTCCTTTCAGATCACCCTATACGTTCCCGAGCACAAAAATATCTTATATCGGCCTAGAAGGCCTGATCGATACTTTTCACCCACGTATCGACACCACGTGCAAGGGTATTGGACCCATTGGCGAGCGTGGCCGCGTACACGCGAGCCTCCGAGGTTCGAGGAACCAGGCGAGTCGTCATTTCTCGACCCCGGCGTATTACGGGCAAAGCTGTTCTAACTATGTATACGTCACGGGGCCCAGCCGCCTGCATTTTTACACCCGCCGCAGCACAGCGAAACAGTGTGGGCCCTATACAGACGCAATCGCAGATATCGCTAATAACAGTTTAATGGGTCGCAGCAGCTCAGCGTTCACCCTCAATTCCAACATGATTAAGCCCAATTAAACAACGGGCTGTCGCCTAATAAGCCGACTAATAGGCGGCAGAAATTTCTGAATGGAAGCCTGCCGTTGCCGGAGATTAGAATTTCACTCGACGCATGGCTCGTTGTGCAACGAAGGAGCGATTATGCCGGGCTGGGCCTTGCGGGGCCTGGTACCATTCAATGCGGCCCATTCACACGTTTTACGTGCCTTCCCAGAGCAGGAACGCGCGAGTACAGCACGCTTTGCTGGTCTGTTTGGTGTAGGTGGTTGGTTGAGGAAGAGGAAGGTTTTTTTTATTAATAAATAGAATGGTAAGTTCAGTTTTTGAGGGATGGAGTGAGACCCCGATTTAACTGGTCGACGCCTGTTTCTGAAGTAAAATTGGTCCTTTGTTCCTCTGCCGGCGAGACTGTCGACGCTAGCGAAATCTATTCGATACTTGGCAGGGCCTCGAAGTGATGATGCAAGTACCCACGTGGATTTGCTAAAAATGCGCTGGTATGATTATAAGGACATTCTCGGAAGCGAAGCTTCTGTTCTGAATCACTGAAAGCAGCATTTATCCGCCTAAAAAAGCACTAATACATGGATCCTTGTGGACCAGATACTAGGGGTACCTACTAGCAAAGCCAAATAATCAACTCTCAGCGGGTTCTTGAAAAATGAAGTATTCGAGCTAAGTCATGCATTTACTTAATTCACGTGGCCCCGCAAAAAATTCAAGTGCTTAGTAGAGCTCTTACTACCCGCCCGCCCGGGTACTCGAGTACCCGGTGAAACCCCGGGTAGAAAAAAATTACTCGGGTACCCGGGTACCCGTAGGATACCCAACTACCCGGGTAGACAAAAATTACCCGTGTGTCCATGAGATACCCGAGTAACTGAAGTGTGATGAGATAGTTGAGAATTTCGATTTGACAGCCGATCGTTTTTCGACTTTCGATCATTTTCGGCTAACCTCAGTAATGAACGGAATATGCTGTCAAATCGAAATTCTCAACTATCTCATCACACTTCAGTTACTCGGGTATCTCATGGACACACGGGTAATTTTTTTCTACCCGGGTATCCGGGTATTGCACGGGTACCCGGGTAGTCGGGTATCCTACGGGTACCCGGGTACCCGAGTAATTTTTTTCTACCCGGGGTCTCACCGGGTACTCGAGTACCCGGGTACCCGGATACCCGGGCAAAAACAATAGCTCTAGTGCTTAGCATTGGAGTATTAAATACTAGTAATAGTAACGCAAAGTAATCAAACGACAATAAGTTCCTAAAATATTAATTTTTCTAAAGTAAGTAAGCACTTACGTGATTAATCCAATGCTACAGGAAATTCAATTATTCAGGATGATAGTACTTAATACTAGTGGAACTAGTACTGCCTGTTGAGTGAAGGATATCCAGTTTAGGAGAAATGATTTTTCCAACCTGAAGAGTATACATTCTGTATAAAACGTAGACGCCGAAAAAAGTGAGATTTTAGAACATAGTTGGGATACTAGTGATACTGTTTACTCTAACTAAGCAGATATCAGGGGCCCACATAAATGTTAGAAAATATTGAAGCACCATTTCGTAAAAGGCGCTGTATGGTTGACGAGGGGGCCTTCAGGTTTGACAATTTCAGAAAATGTTGATACTTAGTGTACGCGAAGGTCTTCACTCGGACATTAATTTCCCAAAGCAGTAAAACGCGCTTTTCAGCCAAATTCGAGAAAATCGAGTTTGAAAAATTCTGAGTCCCCTTGAGCTTGAGGGGCACGCGCCTACGGTGCACAGTGGGGCAAACGCGGACAAAAATCAAAAATTTAAAGTTCGTATCTGGAAAAAATTATTATTGTATTTTATCCGTAAATAGTCAAAGAATAAAAACCTCTTCCCTTTTTCCAAAAGCAAAATGTTACAAAGCTAAAATTATCAAAATTTTCCTTTGTAGCTATAATTTATTTTGTCCTTAATTATTATTTAAAGCTTGTTACAGCCTATCTAGTTGGTCAATATTTTACAACCCGCACTTTTATACTATAAAAGTATCGTTTTGTAACAGTAGCCACCGCATAAAGGTCATTAAATTACCAAAACCGAAAAAAAAACTGAATAACTAACGCGTTATCTCGCTTTAAGTTGCCGTTAATGGATTTAATACCGGGAAGTATTAGAAAATATATACCTAAAAATTTATTTGCACTTTCTTGCACATTTGGTAGTTATTGGAATTTATATGGGATGCCGATGAGCGTTGGTCAAGGCGTAGCGCGTGACGCAGCTCTGGAATTATTAATTTAATTAGTTAAGGTATTGTTGTAGAGGATTATTAATATTTGAAGATAATTATTTTTTGTATAAATAAAGTAAAAAAAAAAGGTTTACTTATTTTTAACTTTTGCTGTCCCAAAGTCCTATAGACGACCAAATGGTAAAAAGTAAATATTGGTAAAAATTCATTCTGAATCGAAAGAAACCAATTGCATGTCGATAGGATCATTAGTTTAAAAAATATTGAATTTTGTCCCCGTTTGCCCCACTGTGCGATGCACGCGTATTTAGGTGAAATTCAAAGTCAATTTCCTCGAAAACGAAGCCTTTACCGCAATTTCGTCACTTTTGATTTTCGTCTTATTTTTGCCTGTATAATCATCCCCTAGGGTATTGACCATACGTAAA
This sequence comes from Andrena praecox, assembly GCA_963932275.1. Taxonomy (NCBI): domain Eukaryota; kingdom Metazoa; phylum Arthropoda; class Insecta; order Hymenoptera; family Andrenidae; genus Andrena; species Andrena praecox. Next base: position 37,354,037 of record OZ010728.1, read on the forward strand.
GAAACACCCTGTATATAAGGGAACTCAAAATTTTTCATAGTCGATTTCCTCGAATTTGACTGAAACGCGCCTTACTGCTTTGGGAAATTAATGTCCGAGTGAAGACCTTCGCGTACACTAAGTAGGGTAGATGTCCCAATTACTGCCAGTGTCCCAATTACTGCCACTTGATTTATTATATGTACTAAAAGCGTAACGTATAAAAATAAATGTACAAAAAATAGTTATTATAATAACTATTATAATAGTAGATTTATTATATGTAATAAAAGCGTAACGTATAAAAATAAATGTACAAAAAATAGTTATTATAATAACTATTATAATAGTTATAATAGTAATAACTATTATAATTTTTATACGTTACTATTATAATAGTTATTATAATAACTATTTTTTGTACATTTATTTTTATACGTTACGCTTTTATTACATATAATAAATCAAGTGGCAGTAATTGGGACATCTACCCTATCAACATTTTCGAAAATTGCCGAACCTGAAGGCCCCCTTGTGAGCCTAAACAGAAGTGGCCAGCGTGACGCGGACAGCGACGATGGGCCCGACCAGCGCGACGCCATACCCGTCGTAAATTGGCATCGGGGTCCTTAGCAGAGTTGGACAAAATGTAATATAATTACAAATTACAAATTACGATTGAAATGTAATTGTGTAATTGATTACGCATTGTTTTCTGTAATGGTTAATTTAGTTAGTTGACCACAATTTTGTCAACTACCTAAATTAACCATTACAGAAAATAATGTGTAATCAATTACACAATTACATTCTAATCGTAATTTGTAATTTGTAATTAGATTACATTTTGCCCAACTCTGGTGCTTAGGAATTTCCCAAAGGACAACAGGGCACTTTCCACGGGAAAGAAAGTCAATCTTCTCCAGACCTCACAACGAGAAAGAGCTTTCATTTTTACCTTGTGTCCGACTCAGGAATAAATATATTAATAGTATAATTTCGACGGCGAGTTTATTCTGCGATTTTTAGCTTCCCTTACATAAAAGTGAATTTTATAGGCTGAGCCATAAAAGAAACCGAACAATTCAACTATTCAAGTAGAAATTAAAATGTTAGATAGTAATGCTACTGCTGATGTCAACTGACCAGATTCCAGTGGCTTCGTCCGAACGAAAATGCCTAATTAGTATCATTAGAAGAGATTATTCATTTGTTTAATGAGCATGGTACACCGAAAAATCCAGCCTCTTAAATTAAATCACAACATTACATACTAGTAATAATACTTGCCATCATAACTACATTTATTTATTTATTAGCCTAGAGCACAAGGCACTCCAGAAAGTCACTAAGAATGTTTAGTAGTTGACATTGGACACTATTAGCGTCAACTTCGATAAGAGTAACTTCCTCCAGACATGAGACTTCTTATCACAATCGTTAAAAAGCAATCATCGTTGGCCCACAGAAAATAATACTAGAAGAAATGTATTTATTATACCACTAACTAATTAGATGACAATGACTTCTGCAGAAATGTACATCCTATCTTGAATAATTACTAACTATTCATTAGCCTGAACAATAAAGCTCGGTTTGATAGTAGAAATTACTAATCATTGTCTATTTAAAATTCTAGCTACGCATATCATTCATATGAGAATGACGTCTGCAATTCCACGCGTCCAAACCCCCCCCAGCATTTGAACATTCCAACATAATCAAATACGTAAACATTCGTTAACGAGTTTTTCCAAAGCATGCATTCAAATTGGAGACTAAGCACCGCTAGGGTAAAAAGTACAGTGGTTGGCCACCTGACAATGATTGGCCATATTTTGAAAAAAAATGAATATAAAGAAATACCAATGTTATGCCTTTTTTAATGAACATATTCATATTCCTTGTACTTTCTTGCTTCGGATGTAATCAACATTTCTCCACTCACTATATACTGTGATTATATATAAAAGCAAATAGGATGACTCGGCTTTGAAGCTTGGAAATTACAGCCATTTAATCAAAAAACCATAAGAGTACAGTTAAAAGTTTACGAATAGTTTAATGTATTTATGATATGTATATCTCTCATATTCGGTATATATCGATAAATAAAAGTTGAGACTTTATAAAAGAATTATTTATTTGTTAAAATTATACATATATTATGAAAAATACAGGGGGCCAACAACTGTCATATGAATAATGTTGAATGGCAATAATTGGCCGGGCGGCCGGTGATTGTTTTATAGCCTTAGTAACGGTAAAACGGTTATTGGCCCCCTATTCGTTAGCGGTACTGAAACGGTCATTTGTAAGAAAGATTCAACATTTATATAATTATAGTATAATTAAATAAAAAGAAGAAGTACAATTAGGTATGTTACATTGTATAGTTATATTTTAAGTTTCCTGTGATTTGAATTTTAATTGGTGTATTCAAATTCAATTTGATTGGAATTAAAAATGAAATTTGATTGAATTAATTAGATTATTCAAATTTAATTTGATTACAGAATTTATTTAAGTAAATTGAAGTTAAAATTTAAATTGTGCTTTCCTAGTAGATAAATTGTAAAAATTTTGAATTTTTTAGTAGAACTGAATTACCCCACTATAAAATATGCCAAAAGTGAAAAAAGGTGATAGGAAATATGGGAAAGAATATACAGATGAACACATTATAAAAGCTATAAACATTTTCTTTTAGGTTATATTATGTGTCAAATAGCGGCCAATCACTGTCGAACCGATCGGACAACTACTGTCGTGACCATGCCAATAACTATAATTTTTCGTAGTCACCACATTTTTTGTATATTTTTATAAATTCTTGCTTTTTTTTTTAAATAAACTCCATTTACTTTTAGATCATTAGGACTTCTTTTTACTTATTTATATTGATTTCCAACGCAAATTTACTAAATTCACACTTATAATTCATTATTTATGTGACACTCTTACTTAAGTGGCCAACCAGTGTACTCATTACCCTATAAAATCTCTCGAGACAAAGCCGGAATATTTGCGAAACGGATCGAAACGCGGACGGTGTTCCGAAAATTCGGGGCGACGTTGTGTACAGGGCGCCCAGCGCTCCGTCCGCAGAACAATAACAAAGCGTTCGGTCGGGACGGTTGGAAACGAGTCCGCTCGTTTCGCACGGACGCCCCTGCGAAACGTGGAAAAGGTTTTGGCGCGTAAACGGCGAGCGAGCGAGCGCGCGTGTTCGTTCCCGCGATCCTCGCCGCGCGAACGTAAACAGAGAGCGGCGCAAATATTATGATTTCGAGATCGACGCCGGGTAATCGTGACCTAGACACAAGGGGGAGAGAAGAGAAAATGCTTCAACCGTCGCGGGCTGGAACGCCGAGCGTTCGGCAAACCGAGGGTCCGGGGAAAGAGAGAGAGAGAGAGAGAGAGAGAGAGAGAAAGAAAAGAAAAAAAAAAAAAAAAAAAAAAGAAGGGAGCGAAAGGACCACCGTGAAGCGAACGCGACGCAATAATGGAAAAAGAAAGGAAAACGGAAGGGGGGGGGGGGGAGACCGTTTGAACGTAACGGAGCAGAGCATCCGGTGAATGGTGGACATGCGCCCTTGAATCTCACCGCCGACGACCGGCGGGCTGTGCGTGTGCACACCGATATTTTCGAGCAGGCGCGCACGAGAGAGAGAGAGAGAGAGAGAGAGAGAGAGAGAGAGAGAGAGAGAGAGAGAGAGAGAGAGAGAGAGAGAGAGAGAGAGAGTGAGAGAGAGACGGGGAGAGAGAGAGAGAGAGAGAGAGAGAGAGAGAGAGAGAGAGAGAGAGAGAGAAGGAGAGGAGAGCGTCGTCGCCGGCGCCGCGATCTGCCGAAAACGCGTTTACTCGCCGCGCGGGCACGTCCGCGGGCGCGCCGGCCGGCCGCGGCCGACCATGGAATTTTTAGTGACAGTAATACCAACCGTGCGAACGGTAGGACGTCTGAGGATGGCTGGGAAGAATCGGTATCCAGATAAAGCACGGCCTGGCCCTCCGTGGTGATCGGTGGGCGCGCGCGAGCCGCGAGTATCCTTGGCACACACAACACACCGAACTGAGGCACACAGCGACGCTGGGGCCCCCGAGGACGATCGGGGCGGGCGCGACGGTCACCAACGCGGGAGCACGATCTCGAGGGGGGAGCGAGGGGGGGTGTCGGGGTCGGGGGGGGCGGGCGGGGTGGCACGCACTTTACGGGCGCGAGTTAGCCGTCGGCGTTGAATATCGCGTCGAAGGCAACGTCGCACTGATGCGAGCAGGACGCAGCCGCCCGGCGGTGTTCGCTCGTCGCACGGGGGGGCCTAGAGGCTAGGACGGACACACGCACGCACACACACACACACGCACGCACAGAGAGACGCGCGGGGCGGCGTTGCTCGAGGCGACGGCGGCTTTTGGAGGTTAGGAGGAGAGAGAGCCGCGTCGCGTGGAATCGGGCACGAGGATCGGCGTCGGTCGTACTTCCGGCGGGAGAGCTTTTCTTACTAGCGCGAGGGGGGCAGCCGGGCGTGCACGCGGTTCGTACGGCGAGGGGCTCTCTGCGTCAGCCGCGGCGAGCACGTATCGCAACACTGAGGAGAACTTCTCGGGCGCGCGGAGAGAAAAAGCCGGCGGGGGCCCCGTGGCGCGACGCGACGCGTGAACGTGCGGACGCGGAAAAAAACAGATGAGCGGCGCGGGAGACGGGGGGCAAGGGGGGGGGGTGCGGCGGCGGCGAAAAGAATGAAGGTTCCGAGGGGGGAGGGGGGGGGGGGGTAGTAGGGGGGATATTGCTGGGAACGATTGCCGGCGAAGACGTGTACGACGTCGCGCGAAAACACGAAAACTGCGCGGGTAATAGATCCGGCTAAGAGTTGTAGGCACGCCACGAGTAGAGGTAGGCGACGCTAAAACTTCGCCACGAGTCGTGGCACGCCACCAGAGGAGCCGAGGGAAGGGAGCGGGGTAGAGCGAGACGACGAATCTAGAGGGGGAACGAGTAGGGTGGCGAGGGGGAGGGGGGGTGGGGGGGCGACGGTGGCGACCACTCGAGTCACGGTTGCACGTGGGCACGGGGAAACGGGGGGGGGAGGGGCTGGGGGGGAGCACAGCGACCCGTCGCAGGGACGTGGGGTGATTGAAGCGACCAAGCTGGAGGGGCGACGCCGAGGGAGGGGTAGCACGCAGCCGGCAACAGCCGACTCGACTCGACTCCGATTCTCTCCGCTGTTCTTCTTCTCATTCTTTCTCCGTCTGGTACCCTTTCTCCCTCCCTCGCGGCGAGGGGGGCCGGGCGGCGCGTGTGTGTGTGTGTGTGTTGGTGTATCGGGACGCGATGCCAGAGCGCTGTGTGCGCCGGGCACCGACGCGTATACCGGGCTGTCTTTTCGCTCGGAGTCGCGGGCAGTGGTGGGTTTACTACGTTACATCGAATTTACTACGTGACACGCGTAAAGAATGTAAATAATTGTATAAAATGTAGAAAATGTATTCAATGTCAAAAATTCAAATACAAACTATTCTGCCCTCCTTAGTTAAACTGTCCTATCTAGCATTTTTTCATTTTTTGAGATATGCTGAAATATTTGAAGCAGCACACGTCTTTTACCTTTTAAGTAATGTTAGAAAACTCTAAGTGCTTCGTAAAGATTTATAAACAGTCTAATGTATTTAACCTAACTTATTTCCAAATGATTAAAATATCCTATCTAAAACAATTAATTAATTGGTACGTTAATAATACATTACCTACCGGTACACCTATTACAAAAAAAATATATTAGGCTGTTACGAAGTAATGACAACATGTTTTAATTTGAATAAAGGAAAATAAGGACGGTACAAAGTAAATGATAAAACTTCAGTTTTCTCGGTTGTTTCGAAATGCTAGATAGGACATTTTAACTAAAGAGGGCAGTATTAACCTCTACCTATTGCGTTGAATCTTACTGCACACTATTTTAAATTAGTGTAAAGAGACAGATTGGAATGTAATTATAAAAATTATAAATAATTTGAAATTTTTTAGTAAATTTCATATCTTTGGTGTGCAAAAGATACTCGAGTTCTTACATATATCAACATGGATTCTGAAGAAATTGATAAAGCTTTAGCTGATTATTTCTTTGGATGTAACATTCCATTTAGTATTATTGAATCTGACCACTTCAGGAACTTTGTTCATAAATTGAATCAATCTTATAAAATTCCAACTCGAAAGACATTGTCGAATAATTTGCTTAACGCAAAATGTTAAGATTACAAACAATCAATAATCGGTGTGGAATCCGAAGATGCAGTTCTGTTTTTAGATGGTTGAAAAATTTATCATCCAACAATAAGTATGTTGTTGCAATTCTGAATTTAATGAATACGGCGCATGTATGTCCATGCAGGTTATGGCGTTCCACAGTCTGCAACGGTTTTTTCAAACAATATGATTTTATACAGTAAAATACATGAACGTAATAAAGTTAAGCTATTTACTACGTCTTATTCTACACGTAGAGAAGTCACTTTTCTACGTCAGGTAAAATACGGACCCACCACTGGTCGCGGGGAGATCCCTGACAGGGTTGCCAATTTGGCTTTTTTTGAGGCCAAATTCCAGAAATCTGGCCTCTCTTCAACTTGTTTGGCGTTGAAAAATGCATTTGGCTTTTTGGCTCTTTTTTTTGGCTTTTTTTACCATTTTTAAATAATTCCATAAATAATGATAGGGTAATTGTGGGAGAGGTGCCGCACTCGGAGAGACGCCGCACTATCGGTATTTCAGGGATGTCGTCGATAAAACAGACCATTGTTGATTTCATTTATTTGCGACTGTTGATCTAGACCAGTTTACCAAGCACGAGCGTGTTTCCTGCATTATTATTAAAGATTTTGCTGTTTTTCGAGGTAAGCCTAGCGCGCTTCGCCTGAATAGTTATACGTCACTTTTATTTTTACTATCATAGTAGGGTAGGTGTGGGTATTACTGCGGATGTCCCGATTACTGCGGATATTCTAAAACAGATCATATTTAGTGTTGGAAAGCACATAATCTCTTGAAAATTTTTGATAAAATTATTTTAAACTCTATTACAGATCATTATTAATAAGTATGTACAGCAATGTTATTATTAATTCTTTTATCGTAGTTTAAAATTCGTCAAGGCGAAACTTCGGTCGATTTCCGATATGGCGGTCATGAACACCTACTTGGAAAACATTTATATTTTTGTTATTAACAGTAATACATGTACTGTAGCGGTATTGCTCGATAGAATAAGAGTTTTTTTTTTTCAGAAAAACAGTAAATCAGTCGTCTACATTTTAGTTTTAATTTTTATTTCTCACCGCAATATTAGGTGCACTACTTGACACCATGTGCATGTATTACTGCGGACCTACTACTGCATTTAAATTTATTTTTCTTGAAATTTCTATAAATGTAATTACTTATTCTTGTCATAATTTATCAAAATACGATTATAAAATGCAAAGCATGTAGAAGCCCAGTTACTGGTTGGTTTACCCTACAAGTGATATTTGTACTAAGGTTATGTTTGGCCTGACATCAGACCGTAGTAATACATGCGCAGTAACTGGTGTTTCGTTAGTAACTGGCACACATTAATACATGCATGTCCGCAGTAACTCATGCAATGACATTGATCGACAAATCTCTTTGTTTTTAATTAACTGTGCTTATTACCCCGCCCTTATATTTTTTTATGGAATTATTAAGGTCCCACCTTTCTTTTAAAAAAAGAAGGAGGAACTTTCATTCATTTGAACGCCGTATCGAGGGTTCTAAAGTTAACCTAACTTAAAAGTCCGCAGTAATACCCACACTTACCCTAGCTAAAGTTCATAGTTTTTCTTAATACAACTTTTGTAATACGTTCAAGGGACCTTGTAGAATATTTCCTTGGTTGAATAGGTTACCTTCGACATAGCATGTGGAAATACGATAGTGCAGCGCCTCTCCCGGCCATTTCGGATAGACGCCGCATTTTTTCTGAGGATAGATGCCGCACATTGATAACGTACTGTTTCGGAAACTAAGTCGTTTTAAATGATGTATTTAATGTTTAAAATACCAAAAAAGTTTTTTAAAATAGCTAACGTGGTATCTCTAGGCAAATTATTTATTTCTAAATGAATAATCTTATAATCCACATATATTTGTGGACTATTTACTCTTTTTCCACATTTTTTTATTTTGATTTCAAGATGCCAACTGAATATAAAAGAAAATCTAACGCTAAGCTTAAAGCTCAGTGGAGTGAAGAAACTTTGATTGAAGCATTACATCAAATAAAAGCTGGTGAAATCGGCAAACGTGAAGCGGAACGATATTATGGAATTCCGGCAAGAACTTTAGGAAGACGTCTTGAAACTAACAACACTACGAAAACTCGATTAGGACCTGATTGCAAGAATCTATTGACTTCTCTTTTATTATTATTTTTATTAATAATAATTTTTTATTTACTTTTTTTACATACCTATTTTAGGCCTTTTGGGATACAAAAACGAAAGACTATGTGTAATGAATGTGGGAGGCAGAAAAAAAGAATGTTAAATTTAGAAAAGCAAAAATAATATATGTACCTACTGTACCCATTTAATTGTTTCGTTTTACTTTGTTTTTACTACTTTTTTATATAAAAAGTTAGAATTTACAAGTTTAAATCGAAAAGTAAACGTTTTTCGAAATGCGGCACCACACCCTCATGTGCGGCGTCTCTCCTACTAAAGAGATGTTTTTAGTTTCAATTTTTTAAGGGTGACAAATATTAAAATTTTTATTTTTTTTAATGCTAGTAGAATCACAAGATGTTGAACTAATAATATGTATCCTTGGAAAACATTTTCATTGCAAAATTTAGACACGGTGACAATTTTGCGTAACGTGCGGCAGCACTCCCACAATTACCCTATAGTATAAAGCATGATGTAAGATACTGTACCAATACAACAATAAAACTTTACGATTTCTGGTCCCTGCCAATGAAAATGGCTGCGTTCAGCGGACTCAACCGCTAGGTAGCGGTTACCAGGGATTGGCGGAAATTTCGAGCGGAAAGTCTATCAAAATTAAGCCCTCATATAATTTTAAATCAAGTTTCAAGACCTCTATTTTCCGAGTTACCATTTATACATCTCTTAGAAAATAACATTAGTCTTGTAGAAGAACAGTATAGAAAAATGATTTTTGTTGATTGGAAAGAAGAAGCTATATTTAAAAAAGATGGAATCCCTACAGATACAGAGCAGTTTTGGATTGGCATATTTCGGCATCAGAGGTTTAAGGAGCTTGCTACATTTATTCTTACTTGCTTAATAACTCTTGTAAGCAATGCAGTAGTTGAGAGGATCTTTTCTCTCGTATCATCAGTTAAGACAAAGGCAAGGAATAGAATGCAGCTGAAGCTTCTTGATGCCATCATTAGAATTAGAGCAGAACTAGTGCTCTCACAAAAATGTTGCAATAATTTTAGTGTGACACAACAAATGCTGCAAAAATTAAGCACAAAAATTGTTTATGATTCGAGCGACGAGAATCTGGATCTCGATCTTTTATTGTAATTTAATTACAAATATATTTTTCAAACTTATTTGGCTTTTTTCTGGCTTTTTTTTGTATCATTTGGCTTAATAGTAAGATTTCGAGTTGGCAACCCTGATCCCTGATGCAGTTTCGCTAGAGCACTAAAGAGGTGAGTATGCGCATCCGCCATGTTGGGTCCTCTGGAGAGAGAAGATTATTGAGTACCCGCCTTTTTAAGTATTGTCAGATTCACTTTATAAACAAAACATGCGTTGTTGATATCGATACATGGTAGCACGACACATTATTACAGTATTTAATTACATTTTAGTTTATTTTGGTTTATACAGCGAATTTGACAGTACTCAAAAACGCGGGTACTCAATAATCTTCTCTCTCCAGAGGACCCAACATGGCGGATGCGCATACTCACCTCTTTAGTGCTCTAGTTTCGCGTACGAGCCACTGGCGTCAGCAAGGTGCCGTTCGGCTATTCTGCCCTCCTTAGTTAAACTGTCCTATCTAGCATTTTTTCATTTTTTGAGATATGTTGAAATATTTGAAGTAGCACACGTCTTTTGCCTTTTAAGTAATGTTAAAAAACTCTAAGTGCTTCGTAAAAATTTATAAACAGTCTAATGCATTTAACCTAACTTCTTTCCAAATGGTTAGAATATCCTATCTAAAACAATTAATTAATTGGTACGTTAATAATACATTACCTACCGGTACACCTATTACAAAGAAATATATTAGGCTGTTACGAAATAATGACAACATGTTTTAATTTGAATAAAGGAAAATAAGGACGGTACAAAGTAAATGATAAAACTTCAGTTTTCTCGGTTGTTTCAAAATGCTAGATAAGGTAAATGTCCCAATACCTGGACATTTAAGGTAAGGCGTACACACATTTGAGAATTTTTCAGTTATACAAATCGATTTATATAAAAACGATTTTGCAATTATATGGGGCATCGTGTGTACTTTATCATTAAAAAAAAAACACACACACATATTGTAGGAGTGAATAATTTGGTGAAATATTGAAAATTCATAGACCTTACAATGGCCCAATACTTGGACAGCATAACTAGTATGTCCCGGCGTCCCGATTTTACTGTCCCATTACATGGACACATAATGAAACATCAGCAATTTGGATGTGTTCTAGAGAAATTAAATAAAAAAAACAACACAATAGTTTTTTCTTTTTGCATATTTCTTCTGCATAAGTAATTTATTCAAATCAGTAAACAAACTTGAGTAAAAAGAATCTATTATTGAATGACTAATTTTAAGGTTATGTGTAGTCGTGTGTAACATCGACTGCTTAGCAAATCAGATAAATCCAATACTAAAATGGTGTAAACCGGACAGTTCAAGAGAATAAATTGTTTTTTACGAAAGTGTTACAAATATACCAAATATATATATATATATATGAATATATTTTACTAAATATTTGAATAATTGAATAAAATAGTTATTTTTTGGATAAAGCGAATATTAAATGTACTAATCAGTATTATTTGCACCAGTGTCCAGCTACTGGGACGTGTCCACGTATTGGGTCTTTTACCTTAGGACATTTAACTAAAGAGGGCAGTATTACGGTCCGAATCGTAGAGAAGCTATTTAGCAGGCCGACGGAGGGGGCGAGATTTTCGTCGACCTGCGACAGGGAATTTCTTTTCCTCGAGTATTATTTGTCCGCGGCCTCGGTAATGGAATCTTCGGGTTTTATGGAACGGTATATTTTGGATGTACATTGAGTTATTTGATGCTTACGGTTGTGTCGAAGTCGCGAGAGGAATATTTCTTGTCGTCGGTGGCATTGAAAATCGGACGTTACTGTTGCTCACGCATTGATCTTTATGAAACGCGGTATGCACAAGAGAAACGCGTGTGGAATGGACGCTGAGATATTCTGCCGTCGGTATTACACAACGTGACGTAGAAATGGGATATTTTGTGGGATGACTGAGGAACACTGTCTCGAAGTATGCGTTCGTGGTAGGGCACTCATTGTGGCCGTTGTTTGTCTATGCTTACTTTTGAAACTTTAATGTTGATTTTGGGAGAGGATCACACACTTTGTGCTTTATACGACTTATTCAATTAGTCCGCACAGCTCTGAGGCTGGTGTTGATTTTACTTTTGTAAATAAGTAGTTTCAAATCTTTTTCTTACACAATTTGGGGTACAGATTTCATTCCTCGATTTCTGAAGAGTATAGGGGAGACCGGGGCTAGTTGACTAACGAGGTTAGTTGACTAATTCCCTCTAATTCTTGTATTATGGAATAAATTATGCTGCGATTCGCAATATTGGAGCATATGAATGACCAGCTTGCCATTTAATGTGTCGCCGTGACAAAAACTTGCGTGTTCTGTCAGTGAGAATGAAAAATCTAAAAAGGTCGGCTGGAAGTAAATATTTTCGTTTCGACTATTTATGAATTTTTGTCCACTAAGTACTGCTTCATGTTATTTCATGAATATTTTGTGGAAACGTGATACCTTGACTATAATTTACGGTATTTTATTTTATCCGGTGCGTGGAGGTTTTGTACGTACGACCCTTAACAGGTTAACAATGTCGGACGGGGTTACTTGACTAAGCATAGGAATACTACTAATAACTGCATTTTTTATGCTCAAGATGCAGTCGAGGCAAAGAGTTTAGCTGCTCAAGTCCACTTCCCCCACCACAAATCCTTCCAAACTCACCCCTACCAGTTTTACACCCTATACTCCCTTCAAACTCTCAGGCCATCCAAATAGACCATAACAAACCAGTACAAAATAATTACAGTATCTTAGACCATGATAAATAATAAAAAAAAAATAACACTGTGGAGGAGTGAAAAAAAAATATAAAAATTTATTGGTCGTAGTATACATATGTACGCGTTTCGTATACTATATTGGTGGAATTGGCAGCGTTTATATAAGTTTTTCACATTATATTGATGTACTGTGACAGCGTATATATACACCTTTCGCATGCAAAGGGTTAAAACTGAAAAGTAAATGTCAAGTCAACTGACCCCATCATATTTGTCAACTAACCCCGTAGCCGGGGTCTGTTGACTTATTCGTCTCACTACTCTAAATACAATAAAAACTACAACCTAGACTCAATTAAAACGATTTTCAAAATTATGCCTGTATACCTAATGAAATTTGGAAACTTTTGGTATGCAGTAAGTCAACAAAATACTAATGGTCTATTTATAAAAATTAGAAATGTAAAAAATTAGTCAACTAGCCCCGGTCTCCCCTACTCTATTCTCCGAAGTCTACTTTGAAACTTTGGAATAGGATTAGGAATATTCCCTGAAAATTGGAAGTAAGAGCACGGGGACAACTGTTTTTCCTTTTCGCGATTCTAACAGAGTAAAAATGATATTTTTATTTCCTCACATTTGATACGAGTCCAAAGTCTAAGGCCAGCTTGACTTTTTCAAATAAAACAGCACAAAAAAAAAAAAAAAAATTCAATGATTCATATAACACGACCTTACGGTACCCAAAAAAAAAATAAACTGGCCTCCAACTCACCTTAAAACCAACAACAAAATGTGCCATCCCTATTCGGTTACATTCTACGTGAAAAATCAGTAGCTTATGCATTATTCCAAGTGTCCCTCGTCTCAACACAACCTCTACACTTCAGAATTTGAAACGCGAACGTTCGATTGCCCAAAAATCTCCAGAAATCCGAATACAGTCCTCAGATATTTCATTTTCGACGCCACGTGGAATCGCGCTGGACGTCTCGCACGACTGTTTGCGCAGTCACCTATGATCCCCCGTAATCTCGCGGCAAACACACGGCGGCCGGGAATAGGTGTTTGCAAAACAAACGGATTCCGGGACACCCGGTGCATGCACGTGCACACGGTCGCATAGGCGAAAAGAATACGCGACCGGGCAAGGTGAGGAACCGAGAGGGCACGATGAGGGCCTGAGAAAGAATGGGCGTAGGAGCGAGAGGGACGCCGCTTGAAAAGGACGAGGGGCACTGCGACGGGCGGGGGGACGGCGGGAGGGGAACGAACGGGAGACCTTGCAGAGCGTGGCTCCGAGCCGCGCGTAGAAAACGCCGCTTTGTGTCGGGGTAGCCTGCATAAGAGAGGAAGTACAGGTCTAAAGGAAAAGAAGGCCCTCGTGCGTCTCCGCTGGCGGCGATTCGCACACGTAAAGGCCTTTTCACACGGCTGTTCTCTCGACTTGCTGGAAGACACTCGAAGCCGCGCGCCACCCCACGGAGGAATGCCCGATATATTTTCCATCCCGTCCATTATTTTCTTCTGCTCCGCCGTCCCGAGCCGGAGCATTTAAAATACAGTCGACGGGCGGGCGATGATGGGTCCTCGTGTTTCAAGGAATTGCTGGGTTTCAACGGCGGCGAGCGCGCCACGGTTCCGAGGGTAGAGGTTAGGCGCGTGGTCACTGGCAGAGGGTTAGTGTGCTCCCATACGGGCTGCAACGTATCGGGGTTAGAGAAGGGCAGTCACGTTTGGAAAGAGGCTCGCAGGGTTATCCAGTAATACAGAGCTTGGTGAATGCTTTGTGCGCACAGAAAAGATGAGGAATAGAGTAACCATGTGGGCATTTAAAGAGGAAGACTGTTACAGGGGATGAGTGCAACGATAGATGTACATGCCTTGATATCTAAGGAGGAAGCCACGGAACAATTGCCCCAAAAAAAAAAAAATGGAAGTAGATTCAGGTAATGCAAAGAACAGGGAATAGCAAATTTTGTCAATGGCTACTTTGTTAGGAAGACATGTCGCATCAACATACGCATACTCGATGAAGACCTGTTCAATGACACAGGAAAAAATACAAAATTGCTGAAGGAAGTAATTGAAAAGAAAAAAAGTTATAATGCCACGTAGAGAAAGTAAAAATGACCCACGTTATAAGACAAAGGCACTGCAGTAGTTTGTACGAGATTAGATATATTCCTACATCTATGTGCAACAGAAGAGAATAATTTTATTGCTCCCATTTTTTGGCCTCAAGAAACTAGGGCCCGCTTACACGCTCAGCAGCGTTGACGCTTCTTAAGTAGCTTGCACTGCGCCGAAACCAGAAAGGAAAAGTCGCGTTACGCGCCGCGAAGTAAGAAAACTGTATGGGGTCGGTCTGAAATAAAAGACGAAACCGCTGCCCCGAGTTTCTCGGAAACCTCGGCCGGGATCCTCGATCCTTGTAGTCGAATGCCTTGCGCGCCACGTATCGGTCGATCATACTTGAAACTCATTCGTTAGAATCGCGTGAGTTACATAAAACCATGCAACACCGGCGTTACGTAACGCTTAACGTAAAATACCGAGGTTCCGCCAGCAACGATAGCCCGCATGAATATTTCGACTTGCATAAGGAGCCTTTCGTTTAATAACAGTGAATTCATGTAACTGGACACAGATTGGGGAGGCTCGGAACCAGGGTTGCCACCTTATCACCATATAAATCCCGGAGTGCCACACATTCCAACCCGGAGATTCGAATATAAACCCGGAGATGGAAAGAGCAAAAGAAATTTTGTTCTCGAATACCTATCCGGAAAACAGATGTGCAATTCTTTTAAGTCCAAACAATTCAGAACTTGAAAGTATCTGTTTTTTTAATTAATAACTTTTATTGTATACATAATTGATACCATTGTATAATACTACAATTTCTTATTATCTCATTTTTTTTACAACCCGGAGATTTTTCCAGTAAAACCGGAGCCCGGAGATTTGCGGCAAAACCCGGAGTCTCCGGGCCAAAACCGGAGAGGTGGCAACCCTGCTCCGAACAAAGGGGCCAGATGAGGGAGACAGAAGCGTACGGCCCTGGGTCGAGCCTGCATGAGAACATGCCCACACGATCCTGCTCACCGCATACACAAAGGACGAGCCACCTTTTACGTGTAAAACCCGTGCCAAGGGGAGTCGTATTTGCGCGCACACGGCCGAACAGGTTTCTGGATGTCCTCCTGCGCTAGTGGCGCCGCCACGCCGAGCGGATTATTGTCTTCGAGCCGCACTGAATTATCGTGGGGGGGGGGGGGGGGGGGGCGGCAGACCTATTGGCGTCTTCAAGGCCAATGCTCTCCCCTTCGCGGTAATACATAAATAAACATTATTCATGAAACAAACGAAAAACAAGTGGACGTTAAATATTATTGATAAAGAGATTACACGTGTGGACTAAAAATGTTAAATAAATTGTATTAACATGATATTATTATTTATTAATTCTCCCAAAATATAGTATTATTGAACTGATATTAAGATATAAATAAAGTCGATTTCATGGATTTCAGAATTCTGTCGTTTTGAAAACGATGTAAGGCCATTTATGGTGGTAAGTCTCGGTTTTTGTCAGATATTGGTATTGTGTTAAAGTATAATATATACGAAACGAATCAAACTAAATAGTTATGATCACAGAAAATACGAAATGCGAAGCTTTTGGCACTACGAAGCAACAAAAGTCGACTTAGACTCCACTTTAAACATTAACTGCTCATATATTGAAGGTCATGAACAAATTGCTACGTGATACAGATATGTAAGAGGTGGCAATAGGGGGCTAAGCACGTGGTAACCCAACGGGAGAAGAGGGGTCGCGGTGTTCGAGACGTTCAGAGATCGTTTCCCTTCGATTATTTATTAGAGGTTATACGAGATGGTTTTGTAGAATACGGACAGCTTTGAGTGAAACAACGATTTATGCGCAGCACGTCTACTTTACACGTCTGCTCAATACATATAGGACTGTCACGTGTCCTACATTCGGTAGAACAGTCCTATAGTCGCCAGAATGTGTCCCGTGCCCTACTTTTGCATATTGTAAAAATAAAATGTTGCAATACTATTAAGATGTCAATTACGCAGTGGTGGATTTAACGGGCGGCCGATGAGCAGTTGCCACTCAGGGCCCCATGTTAAAAAAAATTATGAGTTTATCCAAACACTATATTTTTTGTCTCCTATAATTTTCATACCATACGCGTAAATTTATCTGTAATTCTGTTATCTATACAGGGTGTCCCAAAGCGTTCTACACCTGGGCCTTTTTCCTCAACTCCGCCACTGCAATTATAGATTACTTTTATCTATTACTTTAAATTATATTGTAGAAGCAGAACTGTATAATTATATTTGCACGATCTTAACAGAATTATCTACATTTTATGGAAAGTATGAAAACCAACGAAACCTTGCTTAAATGAGTTTTAGTAAGTAAAGTAAAGAAGATGTTTATGTTAGTTTATGAATAAACGTATATGAATATATTATGTTTAATAATACAAGACGTATATTTTTAACCTGTTTAATCTATAAGTATTGTATATTACACACTTTAAAACGTGGTCACCCTCAATCAGGATTGCCAGGGATCACTTGCGGCGCAACACCTACAGGAGTGGTGGTAATGTGTGCGTGAACTGACGCTAGCGCCAAGGCAGCCAAGTGGCCCCAACGCGAAGCGAACCACGGCCAACCAGCGTCGACAATCTATTTCCCGTCGACGCTGGTTGGCCGTGGTTGACTTCGCGTTGGGGCCATTTGGCTGCCTTGGCGCTAGCGTCAGTTCACGCACCCATTACCACCGCTCCTGTAGGTGTTGCGCCGCAAGTAATGCCTGACAACCCTGCCCTCAATCGTTTCAATTAAAGCAAGTGACGTAATTTGTCAGCGCGTTTCGTGATTTAAACAGAAAATGACACCCTGTTTATCGCCATCATGAAAATTAGGCATTGGGAGTGGGCCATTAAACGCTTTGCGGTGTTTACGCTTATTACCTATGTAATGTAGGTATGGCTATCGCATAATGGGCGATGCAATTAGAACGATGGCGATACTCGACAAAAAAGGTACCAAATTACTCAAGAAATTTACAGTAATTTTTTTCATACAACTTTTCTTTTCAAGACAACAAAAGAGATCTTTCTACTGTTTATTAGATCTATTTAGACGAGGTACCTATGCACAATTCGAAATTAAGATAGTTCAAAATAATACAAGTTAATTTTCAAATTTTTTTTCTTACTCAGGTACTTTCTTCAGTGTAATCTTTAAAAAGTACCTACTGTTGAATCGAGGATCAATAAACCTTTTTCAATGCAGTTTAACATATTTTTTTTAATTACGTATGACCATTAGTAGTTTTGTGAAGAAAATAGTATTTTTACTACGCAATGACTTTCATTGAATCCACTTTTCCTAAAAAAAAAAACGAAAATCCATTCAGAGAAGTTCCGCCTACTTTCTCGTACACAGTCATCTTTTCACTCACTTTACTCCCCCGTTTGTACGCCAAGGGATAAATTTAGGACCTTCGAAGTAACCGGGTAAGGAGTTGCAGAAACGTTCACCAACCTGCTGCTGAAACGTCATTTCACGGCCAATTTGAAACGTAGTTATTTCCGTATCGCAATAGCTCCAAACTCCTAAATAAGAATCCACTCCGTTCTAAAGAAACTCTACCCACGAAGTATGCTATTTAATTAACAAAATGATATACTCGGGTGAAGAGGAATTAATATCTCTTTTCATTCGCCTATCGCGAAGCAGGGAAATTAGCAGCCCGCAGGGCAAGTAAAATTTCGCAATTGCGTTAGCCGTGCGGCATAGGAATGCGGCACCATTCCTCAGCGGGACTGCGAATCGCGAGAAGGACTCTCGAGTTGTATTTTTCAAAAATGTACGACCGACCGCGACGGGAGATCGCGGTTCTCCTCTTGGGACACAGCACGATCGTTACTTTCCTTCCAAGAAAGGGGCCTCCGCAAGTCCTTCCCACCTGAACTTCTCGTTTCATCCTATACCGAACATTTTCACGCAGCGGTCGTCTCGTAATTTCGGGAAACAATGAGGCTTGATTGCGGCAGGCGAATTTTCGAAGAGCTCCTCCGCCGAACTGTGCATCATCAGCCTCGCCACAGCATTTAATCATCTTCCGAAACTAAAATATTTCAGAAATAAATGGGGGAACAAAATTAGGAGCTGAATATATGAAATTTAAGTTCACATCGCCTGCACACTCGAGGAAATAAAAATAATTAAGTTGATGGAAGAATTTTGAGCAAATTAATTAATAAAAAGTGAATTCGTTATTCCCAAAACTAATTTACTTTTTAATTTTCTAAGGAAATTTTACTCCATATTTTTGACGGAAGAAAATCGAATAGTATTTCGAGATGGACCTGGTGAAATATTTTCGAAATATATCCACGGAAGAATATTATTAGTCGATTAGAAGCTAAGACATATTTAAAAGAATTTGAAATTAATATACCGAATTATTATCCAGCAAAATGCTTGAATACCTGCCAGGCTTTTAACGCGATCTGACGAAACCAAACAAGCGCAGAATTTCACGTAATAACGCAATATCCCGCTCCCATTACATCGGTTTAACGATCGACAGTAACAATACAGAAAAGTTTAATTAAGCCGGAATACCGCGTGCCTCGCAGCGAGCTTTAATTACCGATAAATTGGTAACATTATTATGGCGATGGTGGAGTCGATGCCAGAACTTCATTTTTTTTTTTTTTACTCCACGTCGCCGCGAAATCACTCGCGGTTCCGAGCCCCGAAAGCCGTCGATAATTCGTTTATCGCAGATCACTGGTGCCGAAAGAACTCGATAAAACCGTTACACATTACGGGGTAATGAAGACGCGCGCTCTAAATTATCATTTCACGCTGGACGCCTCCCAAAATAAACGCTACCGTTGCATTCTGTACAGTGCCGTCATCGTTTCCCCGTGTATTAACCATGGAACCTGCCCGCGTGGACGACGATCGTCTGTTTATTGAAGCCTCAGTTTTTCGAGCTGCCTGGTTTAATGGACTTTGGATCGGCGATTTTATTCTGCCTGACAGGATAAACACACGACGAAGGGAAATCCACTTTGATCCGACACAAATGTGGTTAGTCTGAACAGAATTATACAGTTTATTCTTAACGTTGTGTATCATAATCTGCGCGCATTTATCAGTGGAGACGCGTCAAAGAAACTGCTGTGAAATTCACCTCGACCGCAACGCTTGGGTTCAAACTTTTTCCCCTTGTATCTACATATTCTATTCGAGGAGAGGGTAAAAAGTTTCAGATATGTCGCTACTGAATCGTTTTCTCGTAAGACGTTAAGGTTATGAGGAACAGACAGCGCTGCTCACAAGTGGTGGACGAGTGGGCCACGATGGGAAACACAGTGGGGGGACGCCCCGCCCCAGAGGCGCCTTTGCACGATTTAATTGGCCAAGACTTTAACAGGCTCGTATAACGGAACGGCTCGTCTGCGTTGTATGGTTCCTTTTAAACTTTTTACTGATTTCTTCTGTAAAATTCTAGTTGTTGAATGTAAGCTTTAGATTCGTAGTTTGGTCATATGTATTTAGAAGACTGTCAGCTAGTGGAGTTATAGATATATGTTCAACGACCACTGATCGTTTGGGAAGCCCGTTGCGAACGGTTGGGAGTTTTGAAAGTTATGCGCACGTTAAAAATTTCATATTTTCTTTGCTCAATTATTTCGATCATTAAAGTATTTTTCCGTGTTCGTGTGAAGCCGGATAGAGTTCTTTCCTGTTCCCTGCCATTTCCTGCGAAACTTCAATTACAACGCTAATGATCTACTCCATCTCTCCCAAAAGTCATATGTGCCTAAGCTCTACAGATATTATTATTATTATTATTAATTAAATGTCTTTATTACAGTTACAAATATAAATAGAATGGCGAATAGGCGAGGTTCGGCATAACTGCTGCTCTAGAACCTATCCTAAAGAGACAATAAGGACAATAAATAAAGAATTTAGATAGGAAAAAAGATAATGGAAATCGTGAGAGGACGAAAGGACGAACGCTGCGGTTAAAGAAAGTAAACGACGACAGAGAACGTAAGTATATTAGGAGGAATAGAATTATAATACTACTATATAGGAGGTCACTGTACTTTTTAAAACATACACATATGCAAATTAAAATACCTTGTACTGTAAGTACCTAATCTCACTAAATCTTTCTCCGTAAGCCAAAACTACGTTATATTATCTCTATCCCAGTTTGTTCCCCATTTAACTCGTAGCAAGTCCTCACAAGGGATCGTATCGAACCCGCACACACCGATTTTGATGAGAAAAATATTTAACACGTGAGTATATTTTGCTATCGGCAATCATCTACGTCGAGGGGGTGAAAGCAGCCCCTAAAGTTGGGGGTTGGAAACATATTTTCTGGAATACCTCGAGAACTATTATTAAACGTAGAGTTTTTTTTTTAAAATGTGTGTGTTTCCAAGTGTTGAAAGTTTTTTAAAGTGTGTGTGTGTTTCCAGCCTCCTGCTCAGTTTTTAGAAAATTTCAGAAAATATGTTTTCGACACCCAACTTCCCTAGTAGCATTTTTGGTTGGCCAACGGTTGCCAACAGTTGGGAATTAGTTGGGATATAGTTAGTGTTTGTGCCTACAAATTCCCAACACAGGGCCTACGGCAAAAAAGTTGCGACAGTTTGCCAACGAATATTCAATGTTGGGCCTACAATTGTTATGGTTGGTTAATTAACAAAAAGTGACGACAGTTTGCCAACGAATATTCAATGTTGGGCCTACAATTGTTATGGCTGGTTAATTAACAAAAAGTTACGACAGTTTGCCAACGAATATTTAATGTTGGGCCTACAATTATTATGGTTGGTTAATTAACAAAAAGTTACGACAGTTTGCCTACGAATATCCAATGTTGGGCCTACAATTACTATGGTTGGTCTTAACCAGACCTGAAGAAGACGTATTTACGACGTCTTTTGAAGTTCTTTAAGACGCCTTCTGGACGTTTTTAAGACGTCTTTTGGAAAGAAGCCTTCAGTTGGGCCCAGTTGGGCCTATGGAAAGAAACCTTCGGTTGGGCCTTCGTGTTAAGTGACGTTGGGCCTACGTTGGTTACAATCGTTGGCCCATTTAAAAATAGCGCGACACTTCAACAGTTGGCCAACGGATAACACGTCATTGGCCCAACAAACTCCCAACAAATAAATGCTACTAGGGTTAGAGGCTGTTTTCACTCCTTCAACATGGTCGATTGCCGATAACAAAAGATAAGTACGTGTCAAATATTACTATTCTGCAAACTTGCAGTGTCTCATCAAAATATTCATTTATCAGTTTCACTGCATATTTAAGAAATGTTTCGTACAGAAATTATTTCAAGACTAAGGCTAGACAGTTCCAAGATACATGGTCCTAATCGTTACATAAAGACCACGTACCAAGTGAAGCTCATCGAAGGAACAGATTGAAAACAGACCGCATGCAGACTTGTGGGCCAGAGGTAAGTACGCGAACAAAGGTTATGGCTTCTCTAGGAGCTTTCTTTCTCCCCTACGGTTCTTGCTTACTCCGTTCAATGCAGGGATGGAGACACCTCTGGAGCTCATATCTCAGCGGATGAAACGCTAAACGCCGCTTTCAACGCGCGAATTAAGATTTATCGCGTGCGCCGTTTGACCGAGAAGCCTTTTCGCGCGCCACCGTTAAGTCGCGACGAAGACTTACGAGTTTTAACTGCCTACAGACCGAGGGCCCAAGCTTTGGCCCCGTATTTTCGTTTCATTATGAGCTGAGTGTGCCAACCACCTCGATGGCTGAGAAAACTAAGGTTGCATTTGATGGGAACGGATCATATATTGTGATTAAATTCTAGTGTTTTCCACTGAAATTAGTGGCTTCTAATTGTGGCTGGAGCCAGCGTAATTGGAGTTTCTTAGCAAGCTTTAATCGCGACCGGTAATAAGAGCACTCAAACCCTGTACACACTTACAGACATTGTCTGCAGACAGTCTGCATACATAGTCCGCGGATGTTGTATGAGGATTTTTATATCGTGTCGCATTCAGTGTCGCGTGTCCACGTTTAGGGTAGATGCAGTGGTGGATTTAACAGGGCGGGTGATGAGCTGTTGCCGCCTAGGTCCCTGTACAGAAGGCCCCCACAGGGGCCTCATCACCCAAAAAAAAAAAATATGATTAGGTATAGGTATCCAAGCACTACATAATTTTCGTACTAATACACTTGGCTCGTTTTTAGTAAACTACCCCCTTATTTTTCCGAAAAAAATGGGGCCCTGCCCAAAAGGCCTCCCTAGGGCCCTATCTTAAAAAAAATTATCATTTTAACCAAACACTACATTTTTTTCTATGCTACTACACGTAGCCCGTTATTAGTAAATAACCTCTTCATTCCCCCCCCCCCCCCAAAATGGGCCCCTTAGAACGTTTGCCAGCGGGGCCTTTTTTCTTAAATCCGCCACTATGGGTAGATGTCCCAATTACTGCCACATTATTTATTTTACTTAATAAAAACGTAACGTATAAAGAATAGTGTACAATAAGAAGAAGAAGAACAGTCCCAATTCAATGATAATTTTTTTATACATTATTCTTCATACGTTTCGTTTTTATTAAGTAGAATAAATGAAGTGGCAGTAGGTAATAGGGACACTGGCAGTAATTGGGAAATCTACCCTAAACTGATATTTTACTGTCGTCAGCCATGTTGTTACGCGAGGTTGCTGCTGCGGTTTTTTCGAGATATATATATATTTTTAAATTTGCGAAGAAAAAGAACAGCGAAATCTTAAACGTTTCTGGATACGTAAATTTTTAAGTGAAGGTTACCAGTATGGAAACAATTTGCTTCGAGAACTAAGCCTAGAAGACAACTCTGGGTTTTTATGTTCCACAAACACTCGTTTGAATGAAAATCTTCAATAAATGAGAGAACTACAGTAAACTCCCGCTTAGGACTCGCGCTCGGGGTTGACGGCGAACGCTTAACGCATAGCGTCGACGATTCGGTGCCGCCGATGAGGCGAGTGAGAGGCAGAGCGTGGGCACGTGAAGGACGAAGCGAGACAAAGTATCATGCTTTCTCTCTTCCGTTGCAGACGGCAACGTCGCGTTGGCTCATTTGTCCCCCCGCGCTCGCTCTCGGGTTCTCTCACTCTCGACCGAAGGATTCCAAGAAATGGTGGGGATAGCGGCGAACGCTTAACGCATAGTTGGGCTGAGCCCCTACCGAGAGTTTGCTGTATTTTATTCGACCACGTGTTGATTGGACGACTGCTGCACGCGAATTATAGACGTTGTCTGCGGACACTGTCCCTTGCTTTCCATTTCAACGGAAGACAAAAGACTGGTCTGCAGACTGTCTGCGAACAGTCTAGACTAGAAAGTCTGCCGACTGTCCGCGGCCAATCCTCGGACGCCCACAAACTTTGTATGCGTGCACATGCTGTAGACAATGTCTGCAAGTTTGAACAGGGCATTTCTCAGCACGCCTTTCGTCTATCGCCGAAACCAGAGAATTGCATTTGCTGCCATCAGAGCACATAGATAGGTAGTTAGTTTTATTTCTTTTTGAAGTATAATAGTGACTCAACTTATAAGGGAAGAGGGTGAGTAACTTACGCCGATTTTGATGCAACTTGCCTCGATTGTTTGTTGGACGAACCTAAGACCTTTGCCGCATTCGGTTGGTGCTACTTTTGCACTTTAAGGGAGAAGCCACCCCTTTTATCCGAGTCGCACCTCTTACTTGTGCGCTTATAACTCGTAAATTACAAAAGATATCGAAAAAAAACATTCAAATAAATGTTATATCGTTTCTGAAGATTTATATATCTGTCGGAAAAAATTTCGAAAAAATATTTTTTTTCAATTTTCGTAAATCTCTATGAGCTCTCAAGCCGAAATTAAAGTTGCATTTGATGAAAACTGATCATTTATCTCGTTTATATTTGTGTTTAATGGCAACCAGCAATGAGTTTAAAAGAACTATTTAAAAAAAAAATATTTTTTATATATCATTTTGCCGCAGCGTTCCATATCTGAAATAAACTGCAAATTGAATTCCGCGCAAATGTGTATTTCTTTCCTTCTCCATCAATTTAAAATTAAATGTCGTTTCGTAATCTACATTTAACATAAATTAAATTCTGCCGCGTTGACCGAAAAACAGGAAGAAATTCGTTTTTAAATCACATACATAGGTAGTCTTGCGGTAGGGCTGGATAATTGACATCTGACGCGCCGAATGCAAATTGAACAATATCGAGCGGAGCATTGAGAAATACGCGACACGCGTCGATGTGCCTTTACGTTTCCACCGAAGAACCATTGAAGCGGAAACACATTACCTAAGCGAGCGATTAAATGACACGCCTCGATTCCTCACCTACCGGCAAACTCGACCGTACAACCGTGAACCTGAATTTCAACTCGGATTAAGGACACATTATACACTTGTCCGACCGTCCATAAACCGATCAGAAGCTGGAAATTTCAAGCAGAATGATAGAAATCACTTTCAACGAGAATTATAGCGTTGCGCACCTGTGTCTCTTCGATTCCCCTACAATTATGTCATCACCGCGCACACGGATATTTTTCCGATCTGGCCGGATAAAAGTCGATCACAAACACTTCATCGCAGATAAAAATTAAATCGAAACAAATTGAGACATTGAAATTTATTACATTTTTGTGTCGTTGACCGATCAGATTCTTAAATTTAGCATTTAAACCAAAATGATGGACTGTCAGATTGTAGATATCGATTTTCTATACTGAAACGGTAGGTTCGACAGTCCGCCCCATTCTGTTTTAAATGCGAATTTTAAGAATCGGATCGGTCGACGACACCAAAATATAATAAATTTTAATGTCCCAATTTGTTTTTACCAACTTTGAGCGACTATAGCGAGGGGAGGGAGGGTGTTTTTTTTTTTTAATATATAGTACGATTTAATAAGAAAAGAATACAAAAATATAATGTGACAAATAAGTGTTCCAGAGCACGTGTTTCTTGGTACAGATCGCGCGATATAACTTTGCCTTCGAGCGGCCACTGAGTAGGCCGTGCGTGCGAGAGAGTTCGACCGTCGGCGTTCTTTTAATTCGTTTCGAAAAACATGCGACCGCACGCGGAGGAGTATCATACAAACCAACCGGTTAACGTGATACTCAGTCGTGCAGGGACGTAACTAGGGGGGGGGGGGGGGGCAGCGGGTGTTTGTGTATATCAGCGCCGTCGAAAACGTTGCTCGTGAGCATTATAAGGTGACCCTTCTTTATGCGTCTTGAGTTTTTCTTCGTATTTCTTTGCTCTCACCTCCTGAAATGGTTCCACTTCGTAAGAAAATAATCCTTGAAAAAGTTTATTGCAATCGGACACCAGGCCTTAAAGTTTAGAATTCATCAATGGTGTGGATTTAAAGAAATTCTCAAAAATGGTAAGCCCTATCGAAATTTTGTTCAAATAATATTAAAAGATCATTCAATTTTCTACAATTACTGTATATTTGATTTTTTCGTGCTTCCAACCATTATTTACACAATAGAGTTTGAATATACGTCTAATGGTATAATACCTATATTGTTTAATGATATTATTATTTTATTTTTCGTCATTAAAATATGCTATAGTAAAGAGTATGTGCTACTGATTCAATCCCGCACCTCATGTACGGTGTATCTCTTACAATTAGTATGTTGGCAAGACATAATTTTGGGAAGGCTACATCAATGGCTTTATTCAAATTTATATATTACGTTATTTCATTAGGAATAAAGGAGATACACATTTTATGGAAAAGTAATTAAAATTGATCTATTTAAAATTTATTTATCTGTTATCAAACAGCAAACAAATTAGGGTACCTGCAATATGTTTGGAACCAGTTAATAAACACATTTATTATACCTTTTTTATGTAAAGTGTGGACTCAACCTCCTAAGTTTGGCAATACAAGGTGGTAAAATGTGGGGGGGGGGGGGGAGGGCCAAACAGAATCCTTGCCCCGGGGCGCTTACAACCTAGTTTCGTCCCTGCATGCGTGTGCGGTCGTATGTTTTTCGAATCGAATTAAAAGAACGCCGACAGTCGGACTCTCTCGCACGCACGGCGACTCACGGCCTACTGAGTGGCCGCTCGGAGGCGAAGTTATATTGCGCGATCTGTAACGACCACGAATTCGCCGATGGATCTGGGCACGCACGTGTAAACTCGCTCACGTGGAGACTCGCTCTCTGCCGACCCGCTCGACACCGCGAACCGACCCGAGCGCCCGCGAAACGACCCGAGGTTCCGCGAATCGGCCCGAGAGGACTTCGGGCTCCTTCGATGCTATTCCGCTGGTCGTTCTGCGGAGCTCGATATAAACTACTACAAAGAAAAATTCTTTTAATACTTTCAAACAGTGATCTTTCATTTGCAACAACCCCCATCTTTCTAGCTTCTCATTTTCATATAGAAAAAAATTCATAAAGAATGCTTCATTTTCGGGGAAAAAATGTACCGTGTCCCCCGGATTAACTGGATTAGCTAGCCTAAGAGGATCTTCGGAACCGACTGAAGTGGAAAAGTAATTTTGACCGCCCAGATCGGCAAAATACCCCTACGTGCATCGTTAATCTTCGATAATAGTCTCCAATCCCCGCTACGAACACAACCCTGCGCCTATCACCCAGAAGTGTTTCACTAAAATTCCAGAGTAGTTCCCCCAAGCCGTCGAAGTCTGCGCTAGACGCGCAAGAAGCGGGGGAGGTGAAAGTAATCTAAATTAAGTAATCACTTCTCCCCCGTTCTCTAATTGTAAGAAGACCGATGCCTATAACGGAGGAGAAGAAGCTCGCCGTCGCCGCGACCCTTCATTCCCCCTCCAACGCCCTTACCCCTCCGTCTCTTTTCGCTCCCAAGCGCAACCTTTTGCTCGCTCATGCCTACGGTATGCACCATCTGCTATCCGTCTGCCGGTTAATTAATTGACCGGCTTGTCCTTCCCTCCACTTACAATTTCGCTCTTCTTCGTCCGCGTTTCGGCCAGCGGCCGTCGCGATAATAATAAATTCAGAGCGGCGAAACGGCGCCCGCGGTGGCTGGACACCGCGCTCAAGCATCGATCTTCTATGATAACCTATTAATTACGGCGACACGGTGCGGCGTTTCGCTAGATGGCGAAATGATATATTCTCCTTGCCTCGCGAGTGGAAAATTGCCCGCCACCTTCGATTCTACGGGTGTCAAGGTGCGAGGTGTCTCTATTTCCTCGTTCGCGAGTGGCAGCACTGGCAGGTGACCGTTGCACTGAGGGGACGGTTGGTGAAGAAAGTTTGCTTGCACTTGTTCAGTTCCTCTCTTTTGATTCCTATTGAGGATGTGAAGACGCTGATTTGAGGATTTTATGGAGCTGCAAAATTCAAAATCAACTTTCATCCATTTTTTTTTTAAGCTAGATGTACGTTCTTCGTTATGATTTTTTTGTGGTTTATTTAGTTACTTTTTCTTTATACATAAATATTTTTTATTCAGTTTTAAATGAATTGTTTGTTGTGTTTCTCGCTGGCGTAGGTTATTGGAGCTCTCAGGGTCGACTAAATAGAAAAATTAAGAAGATTCTTAATCAGTATGTTTGGCGTTATCGTCGGGACCACAAGAAATAATTTATGTTCCAAATTGGCAAAATGGCGAATGCCTGAATTGAAATTGAAAAGTCTGAAATTTCGTTCTTTTTTCGGTTATTTTTCAATAAAAAAAAGTATGGTGATCTCACATAAAAATATAATTTTGGTTCCGACGAGAGCTACTAGTATGTGGACTGTCCTGTAAAAACTTCAGAACAATCGGTCAAGTGGCCTCGCTAACGACGCGACATCTATCCCAAATAGCACAAAGACATCTTATGTACGTCCGAAGAACGTCCGTTCCGGACGTACTGTACGTTCGGAGAATGTCCCGAGAAGGTCCATATATCCTCTGTACGTCCTCGTTAAGTTCTTTAAATGTCGTAGGAAGGTCCTATTTACAAAGTGGAACGTCCTGAGGACGTGCTGTGTCAACATTCTCAGAACGTTTTCCAAATGTCCGAAAGTAAAGTTAAATACGTCCAAAAGGCGTCTTAAAGACGTTTTGCAGATGGTTTAAAAGCGCCTTAAAGACGTCTTCATCAAGTCTGGGTTAAGACATTAAGAAAAAAAATTTGGCGGTGCCGGGAATCGAACCCAGGACTCCCAGATTACGAAGCAACTGCTTTTCGCAACTACTCAAGACACTTCCTTGCAAATAAATTCAATTTCCAGGTATATAAATATTATTAATAGTTTACAAAAATTGTGCATTGACGCGAAATATTCTACAGAACATCATCATTCGACCTCTAGACTCATTGCTTAAAATTTCACATTCGTCTCAAGACAGATGTTTTAACGACGACTTAAGACAGAAGTCTTGAAGGCGTCGTATGCTATCTGGGAACATTTCTGCGTCTTCATTGCACAAAAAAATAGCGCAAAGGCGAGGTTCAGTCGTAAGACTGTTTTGCAACCGAACCTGAATCATCTGCAAAACCTACAAGACAGTTGTTCTTCGAACATCTGAAATTTAGGTCTTCTAAAGATTCACAAGACTTACGAGACGAATGTTCTCGGAACATTCGAAATGTAGTCGTGCAAAACAATCACGTGACTTACAAGATTGTTTGATGTTTCTAGAACAACCGAAATTTAAGTCCTAAGAACGTGCGTAGGACTTAAGAAACGGACGTTCCTAGAACATCCGAAATTTAAGTCCTAAGAACGTGCGTAGGACTTAAGAAACGGACGTTCCTAGAACAACCGAAATTTAAGTCCTAAGAACGTGCGTAGGACTTAAGAAACGGACGTTCCTAGAACATCCGAAATTTAAGTCCTAAGAACGTCCATAGGACTTAAGAAACGGACGTTCCTGGAACATCCGAAATTTAAGTCATAAGAACGTCCGTAAGACTTAAGAAACGGACGTTCCTGGAACATCCGAAATTTAAGTCCTAAGAACGTCCATAGGACTTACGAAACGGACGTTCCTAGGACCTCCGAAATTTAAGTCCTAAAGAACGTCCGTAGGACTTAAGAAACGGACGTTCCTAGAACATCCGAAATTAAAATCCTAAGAACATCCTATGTATGTTCAAAATGGACGTAGGACGTTCGGATATAAACTGGACATGAAAAGGACGTCCTTGGGATGTGCGGTGCTATCTGGGATAATGCATATTTTTAACCTAAAATTTTTTTTCGTATCTTCGAATGTTAAATATAAAAGCCACAAAAGTAATGTCAAAGTATGTTCATAATTTCTTCAGAAAAAATTCCCAAGGATCAGCCTGTTTTAGGGTTGCGTAATGAATTTTTTGTGCAAAAACGGTTCGACAAATTAATTTGAGGTTTGGCAGGCTGTTTTATTGTAACTTTTACGTCACTACAACGTTGACTCGCTGCTAGCGTAGCTTCGGCCGACTCTAGCTCGCGTAGCTGGAGTCAATTCACGCACACATTACCACCGCTCCTGTACGTGTCAGCGAGAGCTGGAGTCAGCCGATCCCTGTCTGAGAGTGAAAAAACCTTGCAAATACGTTGAAAAATAATCGGATGGCCCTGGCGTTGACGAAAAGTATGTACTGTAAGGGTTATCCGAAACACAAAAAGGAAAAGAGAAGGCTTTTTTTAAGGCCTTTTCACACGTGATATTCTGGCTCAAGACTGGTATCTCAAATATATCCCACTTGTCAGTGCTACCATTAGCATAAAAAGCGTATAAGACACACAAAAAATGTTTGAATTTATCCAAAATACCAATCTGAGCCGCAGAAATGTCCCGTGTGTCACGTCCTAGCCCCACCATAGGATCGCGACTGTCAGTGCTCGCCAGCGCCACCAGAGGTCTAATCATTCAAACTCTTTCTCGCAAGTTCTAAGTTCCAGTCTTGTTCGTATACATATACATATACAAGTTCCAAGTTTATTCCTCTCGGTCCCCATGCGTCGTAGCCCTACTGACGAGCCTGGCTTGACGGTCCCAAGACGAAATGGTGGCATCTCTTATTTTCCTCCTTGATCCCTAAAACGCCAATCCACCTGCCCTGCATAATACTCCATTGCGCGTAACCGGCCTTTTAGGGATTATGGATACGCCTGAGGTGACGGGGCCAAGAAGATATCCCTTTCTCGTCCAGGAACGGCGGTTCCGGACGCCTAACCACCCATAAACAACCCAGCTTCTATCATCGCCAATCAACAATCCCTTATCCACATTAAAACTTCAATTTCACAGAAGCTCATACCGCCAAGTATAAACACTGGTCGATTTAGCGTGAAGCGACCCACGGCTGTTTTTCAAACACTCATCAAATTATCCAAGTGGACGTTAGCGAAGGCACGCAGAGAACCACTGCTTATCGACCATAAATTCCAAGTAAACGAAGAAGCCGAGGTGGCTCGTGCAGCGATCAAACGAGGCTGCCACGAAAACGCTGGCCTCCAGGAGTGAGGGACACCCGCAATTAGGGGCATAAATCGCGAGGGGCTATCCGGCGGACATATTCCACGAACGGATTCCCGTTAATTGCCGCGGACAAGTCGATCGCGGGCCCCGAACGTGATAGCGGGTTAATTAACCACGGTGTCAAACCTTGTCGCGCGACACGACTTGTTACGATCCAGCTTTTCATTCTTCTCTACTGTCGCTCCCCCCTCGCTGGGACGTGTGCCTGTTTTCCCGACTGAATCCGCGCCAGCTGGGTTGGGCTTGCAGCCAACTTTGGCTGAAGCTCGTGCCGCTGGATGTTTGACTTCCCAATAACAGTTCCGCCAAAACTTCGCGACGTTTAAGCAACGATCACGCTGCTCCCTCTCTTTTCGCCCCATTGGCGTGAGGCTCGTCTGCGCTATAGGCGGGGAGGTGACAGGGAAGCTTTGTTTTCGACTAGTTTGGGACTGCTACACCCCGGAGCGGGTGTTAAACTTGTTTTACGAAGCGCCTCCAGAACGGAAAATAGGCCTGCGTATGATGGGGTTGTTGGAGAGGCGTGTTTGCCGAAGGGATGACTTTCGTTTTTGCTAGTTGAGAGGTTATGTTTGGGCCTCGTAACTGATTCCGTATTCATAGAGTTCGCGCTGAAATTGTTGAGGCTTTTTTCTTGTGTTCCAAGGATATATTCAATTGTTAATCGTTTACGTATTTGATTCTTTAACTAAAGATGGAATGGATGATAGTTAGCTAACAAGGGAAGATCCCGAACCCGGAAATTCAAAAAATTCTGAAACTTTCCCTAGCAGCATTTATTTGCTGGGAGTTTGTTGGGCCAATGACGTGTTATCCGTTGGCCAACTGTTGAAGTGTCGCGCTATTTTTAAATGGGCCAACGATTGTAACCAACGTAGGCCCAACGTCACTTAACACGAAGGCCCAACCGAAGGTTTCTTTCCATAGGCCCAACTGGGCCCAACTGAAGGCTTCTTTCCAAAAGACGTCTTAAAAACGTCCAGAAGGCGTCTTAAAGAACTTCAAAGAACGTCGTAAATACGTCTTCTTCAAGTCTGGTTTAGGAAAAAAAAAATTCGCGGTGAGGAGAATCGAACCCAAGCTTTCCGCTCACAAAGCAACCGCTGTTCGCAGCTGACCAACACACTTCCTTGTAAACACTTATAATTTCTAGTTACATAACTAGTATTAATTGTTTATGAAAACTGTGCAGTGACGCGAAATATTCTACAAAATATCATATCATCATCCGACTCATTCCTTAAAATTTCACATTTGTCTTAAGACAGACGTCCTCATTACGTATTTATAAATAAGAAAAGAAAAATCACAACAGGTTTTTCGATGTAGCAAATTTTCTGACGTTTGTAAGACGACATTTAATCATCGTTGTAAATTTTTTGTTAATTAACCAACCATAGTAATTGTAGGCCCAACATTGGATATTCGTTGGCAAACTGTCGTAACTTTTTGTTAATTAACCAACCATAACAATTGTAGGCCCAACATTGAATATTCGTTGGCAAACTGTCGCAACTTTTTTGCCGTAGGCCCTGTGTTGGGAATTTGTAGGCACAAACACTAACTATATCCCAACTAATTCCCAACTGTTGGCAACCGTTGGCCAACCAAAAATGCTACTAGGGTTATGAATATGTAGGGAATTTCCTCCCGATTATAACGCAATTTTTGTTTGCTACCCAAATTCACTCTAAGGGGGTGTAATTGGCCCCTGAAAATCCGGTTATTTTACGGTTTTGTGTTATAACTTGTGAACTGTAAAATAATTTTTTTACCAAATAATAGATCTAATTAAATGAAGTAACTTTTGTGTGGAAACTTTTTTCTATCTCTTACAGTTCGCTTGTTATAACACAAAATCGGGAAATAGCTGAATTCTCAGGTTTTAATTTCACCCCCTTCAAGTGAATTTGGGCAGCAAACAAAAATTGCGTTGTAATCAGGAGGAAATCCCCTACATATTTACGAAGTTTCGAAATTTTTTGAATTTTCGGGTTCGGGATCTTCCATTGTAAGTACAATAAAGTAATCAAGTCAACTGACTCACCCTATATGCAAAGAGCACCAATGGCTCTAAAAAAGTAGAATATAATTTTGTTAAGTATTTTTCAAGAAAAATTCATGTAGGTTAATTCGGAGAATTCTCAGTAGTAGTGTGGAATAAATATGAGGGTTGTGCTATACTATAAAACGTGATTCACCTAAGGTACTGGTAAACTCTTTGTTATATGAAAAAATGGTTCACACAAATGTATCAAGGGGGGTACGCAATGTAATAAATAGTCCCTTGTGCTTGTTAATCGACTACGCACTTGTATTGATTGTAATGGGCAACATTTTGAGTATTGCTTGCATTAAAAATCATTTAATGAATATTTCAATAATTATTAGTTTTTGGATACATACACTGTAATACATTTTACCCAGTACAATTAAAAAGTCAAGGTGACGTTCATATTTGGATAAAAAAGCAAAGTAGCAAAAAACTAATTATCACACTATATGCCTCCCTTGGTATCATACAACTTTTGTTCGAATCATTTTTTCATATAACAAAGAGTTTACAAGTAATTTAGGTGGCACCCTTACGTAAACCACCCCGTATAATAGAATTGAATTAATTTGTATATTACCTGAAACACTGTTACAGAAAAAAGATTCAATTCTATCTAAAAAAAATGAAGATACATAATCCTAAAATCTAGGACACCCATAAGTGACAAAAAAACCTTCAATAGTATAACGAATATTCATCAGGGCGTATTTACATAAGATCAATTAATTTTCTAAAATTTCCTAGATTTATTTCTTCGATTAAACGTCACTCTCTTGTTTCCATCGGACTGTTATACTTTTGAGTGGGCAGGATCAATACTTCGCGACGACAGTTGTCCCCATGACTCCAAGAATATACCACCACCCCCATTCATAGCTAATTTTTTGCGTTCACTCGATAACAAAGTCGGTGTACGTGAAAAAAGACGCAGTTGACTTAAAGGTCATGCGAGGGTGTCAGTGATTTACGAGGGTCGCGATCATATCATATCTCCTCCACGGATCTGCGAGGGGTGGGAATAATGATCGAAGGTCACAGACTCGATTACAGTGACCGAGCAAGCTCCGTCATAATGGGGGCTTCTACTTTTTCCGCAAATTTTAACAGCTGTACGTGATTTCTTACTTTCCCCAAATAAAAAATGTTTCCTTTGCGTTATTAACAAGCTCTATTATTCGTCGAAAAAAGTTATTTTTTTTTTATTCGGCACACGATTTATTATTTATTATTTAAATATATATTTATTATTTAAATATATATTTATTATTTAAATATATATTTATTATTTAAATATATATTTATTATTTAAATATATATTTATTATTTAAATATATATTTATTATTTAAATATATATTTAGTACTTGAATAAAAATTTATTAGTTAAATAAAAATTTTGCCCATCTCTGCTCCCAGGTCCACCTAGCAAGCAACTCAAATCACGAAGCTCGCAATCCGGAGGAGTGACGCATTCCAAAATCCTCTCCGTTCACTCCAATGATCAGTCAGCGTGCTAAATAACAATGGAGCTTCCCATTCGAATCTGGGACAAAAAGAAATGGCGAAGGAAAACACCCAATGGGGAGGAAAGGAAGGAAGGAAGGAAGGCAGAAGAAGGGACGTTTCGTGTCGAGATTGGAGTATACATCGTGTTTCTTCGTGCCAGAGATAACAATGAAAGGCCGAACAATTTCTATCGTTGGCTTACTACCCATCAGGAGATTTTTCAATAAAGAGCCACGTCGAAACTTGATTATCCGCAGAAGGGAGGGGTTTCTGCCCGCCAGTCGCGTTTCCATTCAGCGGAGAATGGGGATGAAAAAGAACGGAGGCGCGATGAAAAGAAAAAGGAAAGGGAGAGAGAGAGAGAGAGAGCGAGGGGGAGGAGAGCGCTCGCTAATCGTCAGGGAAATTTATGAAGCTCTCATCGCCCCCTGAATGAAATTCCCCGCAGGCGTTCAAGTTTATCGCTGTTAACAACGAAAGTTCCTCGAACGGACAACCGTCGCGCGCTCAATGATTCGACAGATCCGCCGGGACTGTACGTGCCCCAAAGTTTTCCCTAATGGTTATGGAAATCCCCGTGAACGAAGACGTTGTCCGTCGGCGGAGTCGAAATTGCGCCACCGTAATCCGTATCGAGTTTGGCTTTCGAAGGAAAATCTGTCTTGCCTGGATCCTCGACGAAGGCTGACTTCGTCCAGGGTTTGAGGGAATGGGGTTTGTGATGCGACGTCTGTTTGGTTATTCGCTGGGTCTGACTTGAAGGACGATTTCGTAGCTTGATAGCCATTAATGACGTGTCGAAGTTGCTGGTAAGATTCTTAGAGGTTCCTGAGGGTGTAATGTGTTTTCATTGAGAATTGAAAGAAGAAGGTTGTCAGAGATGGGACTGGGGCATAAAGGGTGCGTGAGAGGACCCTGGTGGCTAGCTACCGGATAGTATATGCCTCCTAGGGGCTTCCTGCAGTTGAGTTCTCTACTAATTCGAACTGTTCTGGAGGGAAAACAATTCAAAAGTCGAAAATAAGAGCCACTCTATAGTTTATGCTGTAGCGATACCTCCGTCGCCGCCGCCAGAGGGCCACTCGACCGATACGCTCTCTCGCTAGTTCTCCCTCATCCACTAGCAGACCCGGGACGAGACGCAACTTCCTTTTTCTTCCGTCCATCTTACCTTCTAAACTCACATTCCGAACCTCCGCCAAAATACAAAAACAAGATATTAACAGATTTGTTAATACACGAGTTGGTTAGATATATTAATATATTTACATGAGATTCCGAAAACTATAGAATTTATTGTACCCAAGGATCGACTGGCCATCGATTCCAAGAGAGATAGATTCCTGTAAACAATTATTACAACGAGGATTCAAACAGGCCAAGCGACAAATAAAAGTTGAAACAAATGAAGGAAGCCATGGGCAAGACAATGTCGACTTGTGTATTAAACGGTCTCCCTGGCACAGACTCGATAAGCCCACGAAGGGAGCGAAGAGGGGACCCCCGGAAGCTTCCATTTGGACGTCCCGGAATGGAAACAAGTATTCCCGACTCTGACGTCTGCTGTCAGAAGTTTGACAACGAGATAAACACAACCAACCGCAGGATTGCCAAGCTAAACCGATACCCTATGGGTTTTGGTTACGCAAGGGCCAACGGAACGTCTTCTTTGACGAAGTGCGTCAGCGAACGCGTCTCCTCTGTTAGCTACACCGGTCAATCCGGGAGGAATGATGAAAGGGGGCTTGCTTAAGGCGAATTTAGACTTTACAGCCTTTAAGCCAGTCTCTACTCTTGAGGAATTCACATTCATTGTGGATGAATCATCCGCGATGCACATTCAAAGCGTGAAGACTAAATTCGGCTTTAACCCTTTTACGGAAATTGGGTCTATTTGACCCAAAATCGAGTCACAAATCCTCGTTCCTCCTTCACTAGTGTATTATTTGGACTGAAACTCCTTCGTATCCATAAATACCTAATACCTAGCCGTCGATAACAAATAATAATAATTTTTTTAGTTTCTTTTATTGTAGAAATTCAATAAGCTCTTGAAATATTAAACAGTAGTGATTAAATGAACTGAGTTTTATTTGTGTATGCTCGTTTCTTGTAAATATAGGATATATAATTCGACCAAAATTTACTTATCCGTGTAAATTTACAAATTCCGTACAAGGGTCGAGGAACAAGACCGAATGTCACTGTGCCATTTTCAATTTCGTACCGAAACTTTCGCCCTCCAGGATCAATTTTCCATTTCCAGTTTGCCTGTTTTGTCGGATGCTAGGTCTGACTTTGTTTGGGACAATGTAATTCAGTAGCATATTCACTACGACCAGAGGCGGATTTGGGGGTTTGGCGCCCTTAGGGTAACAAGTGTCTGCCGCCCTTTCCGCGAAATACCATCAAATATTTTAATTTAAAAGAGTCGAGATAATTTCAAAATTAATTTAATATGGCAACTCACATATGGTATTTTTTATTTTATCAACGCAAAATGCACAACTGTTAGTTCGTGTACCTAAGTAGGTGTGTCTGTGTGACGTTAGTCTGTCACGAGAAAACAAGATGTCACACGTGGTAGAGAACGTGTTAGGTACTTCTGTTATCTATAATGGGACTGTAAAGATACTCCATTTTGGGATTGATATGTGTTACCAGCTTTTTCTTATTAATAGTGTGGTAATATCGTGATGGGCGGGTTGCCAGGCGTTCAAATCCCCTTTTTGCGTGGCTAGTGAGCTAAGTGGCTTCTTCATATGATTCTTTTTAGAAATCAGCTGTCAGCACTTCTCTCATCTTCATTTAGAACCTCATCAATCATGAGTATTCAACAACCACTTATACCGCAAGAAATTTTTGAAAACCTGCCGACAGAGGAATTAAGGCAAGGATTAGTGTGTATTATCGTTCTGGTGTTAGAAGCACGCGTCCTAGGTACCAAAACTTCTGGGTTAACATGAAGTAACTTTTAGGTCCTTTGCATCCGATATACGTTAATATACCTAATAGATAAGTTAAGTTAAGTCTTAAGTTAAAGATAAGTCGTGATTTACTTAAGTGCCACGTGCGATTAAAAATCCTGATTTTTTTGCGTGATTTTTGCACCAAAAAATCAGGATTTCCAATTTAAATAGAGCCATTTTGTTTTAAATTAATATTTCGGAAATTCCCTCGGTTAATCAGAGGATACATTAATATACTAACGAAATCTTTTTTGTTTTTCGATTTTAGATAATCTGGTCCCGAATGGCAGTGCTCACCGCGAAACAAAATTTTTAAAAAGGCTTCTTGGATGTTGGTTGTTACTTTATTATTAACGTAAATATTTTTCTACGAAAAAATTACCAAATGATCTTTAAATGTAGCTCTATTAAGTGCAGACAGTTCGGTAAAAATGTATGCTTTCACTTTTTCAAAAAAAATTCACAAACATTCGCCTCTTTTCGGCCGCCTGACTAGGTACAACCCCTTAAGCGCAAGAAGGCACAAAATGATGGACAAAATGCCAACAATTTAGTTTATCTATCATACACCAGTGACAAATCTTCTGGAAACTGGTTCCTTCCATTATTTTGGAAATGAATTGGAAAACACAATTAGGTATAAGTACCTAACACAGTGATTCCGAACCGTTGGGTCGCCACAGTTTTTTGCGGTTTTTTTTTTTTAATATTATTAAGTTAGATTTATATTCTGAAATATCTACTTATTTTAAATGTGTTTTCTTTACTTTACCTTATGTGGGGTGTTACAGGTTATTTGAAAACACTGACCTAACGTATGTATACCTTTGCAAAACATTTTCAAAATTACCAAGACCAAAAAAATTACCAAAAAAATTACCAATTACCAAACTTCATCGTTCACAGATTCCAACAAAGTATCGAAACACCTTTATGTAGGTATCCTTTTCCCATTTAGGTAACAATCTTTATTTTTAAAGTTATAATTAGTTAGTGCATCCAAGAATCCGCTCGCGATAAGCAAGACTCATCGATGGATCTCCATTAACAACGATGCATACACGAAATTACGAAAACGGTGTGTAATCGTCGGGAATATTATTAATATTATATAAGGAGCAGTGAAGAGGAGGTATAATGATGACGCGCGATTCCCTCGAAAATCCATTGTTCGATATTGCACGGGCTCGTTAGACATCGTTCAACCATGATTGATAATCAGATTCGTCGGCGGTGTTGCCCGCGTACGTGAAACTCACATATACGAGAGCATTGTTAATGATAATAATAACAGCAATGCGTATCAAGGTTCTCAAAACTAGACGTGCAGGGTAACCTTATCCATAGTAATTGAGGCATAATTGATTAAATAAGGGAATGATTAAATTTTATAACATCTTGGATAATAAGGTTGACGTTATTTGATAATAACATTCACTTCCTGGATATGAATTGCGGAGTGATTTTTTAAAAGGACACATTTCCACATAGAAAAATGTTCAATAACCGCAAAGAACTGTGGTACCTACATTTATTAAAAAAAAATCATTTCTCTTTTTATTAGTACACGTACATTTTATTCCTCCATCTGATAGCGGTACTGTTTTAAATTTAGCGACATTGTTTTAATACACATTTAATTCTAAATGTACAATGACAGTGGGTACATTTTTAAATTAATTTAACTAAATTTGGGTAACTCTTTGGAATTACTTAAGTTGCTTTTGTTTCGAATTCATTACAGTTTCCTAGGTGAGCCTATAGGAAATATATCTGTTTTGTTCGACTAAAGAATTATTTCACTATGTCATCAGACAAACTTAGAAATAACTTTTGTACGAAACATGTATTTTCACTTCAATTTTTCAAAAGGGAATTAAACCTATTTTGCAGTGTTCTGTGTTACTGGGGGATGTAATTTAACATTATTTAGACGATGCCACCAAAATTTGCTTGAAGGTCAAAAATGGAAATATGCTCTTTTGAAAAATCACTCCTCAATTAGTCTGTAGAGAGTGTTTTAGATATAGATAAAGGTAGCCACGTAATTGTCTAAATAGAATTGAAGAGTCCTTGTAGAAAATATTGTAAGTGCCAAAACTAAAAAAAATTTGTTCTCGGAAAATGTTCTACGTGCCAATGGTAATACTATAGTATAGAATTTGATTTTTGGCACTTACAGTGGTTCCTACGAGGACTTTTCAATTCATGAAATGATAAAAATAAAAAAAAAATTGAATTTAAGATATTCTTTGAGTCTGCAAATGCATGATTTCTCGCATTTCTTTCTTACTCTAAAATAACTGATAATTGGAATCAGCGACTTTGAAATGAATACTTGATAAATCGCCAATTTTGTAGTGGACTATTCTTGTTCATATTTGCAGTAATACAGACAGAAATTCACTTGGAATATTTTTACTCGATTTTCTAAGCAATTATGAATTGATACTTGATCCCTCAGCTCATTCGAATGTCTCCTTATGCTCACACAAAAATCCAACATAGCAGACACTCGTACTGCACAGAAACGTGCAAACAGTAATACAAGTAGCTGAATTATTTTGCAGACCTTTGTTTATGAAAATTTCTTAGTTCCTCTTCTGAGATCTATAATCCAGTTGAGTTTGTTTTTGTATTTGTAATTGTGTAACGCCCTATATTTCAAATAAAATGAAAAATAATATACGGGAATAATGTTCTCCAAATCTTGTGCCCAATACTTTTGTGGCTACTAAATATGTAGCCCACAGTTTTTAATATATTTATCTGCTTGGTGGTACATTCCTTTTCTTTATATTCCCGGTGTCTATAAAAATCCATTTCTACCTCGTAATATCATTCAAGCTTCTAGAATTCTCACTAAAAGCACTGTTAATATACCTAATTGTAATAACTTTTTTCTCTATTCTTCTTATTTCTCTCACTACTGTCAAACATTTAAACAGCCTCGCGTTTTTTGTCGACAGATGCCACTACAATTACATGCTCCTTAATCGACGCTATAGTTATGCTTAAACTCCTGTAAAATCACCTTGATATTAAATTATCATGACCGAAATTAGTTTACATCGTCACAGAAGAATATTAGTTATTCTACAAGAACATATTCTGCTCCAGTAAAAGGGTGTAAAAATTTCTAAATTTCAAAGAAGTAACCAAGGAAATGTTTTTCCTCGAGAAAGGTAACAGGTATTTCGAGTAACAATATCTAGTGCTCCACTTTGTGGTGGACACTTGACACAAAAATTTAAGTAGACGTCTGTGTGTAATAAATTACTCTCCCAGACTGTCTGCCCTGTTCAATAAAACGGGACCTAAGATCTCTAACAATAAGTGTCGGCCGTGCTACTATTGTGCAGAACGTCATAAACGTCACGGATGACGATAGGAGGCATTGCTTTATTGAATAATTTGGCATGAAACCTCGGTGTTCCAGTTGGCATTTCGTCAACAGGACTCGTTTTATTCGAACTCAAGGAAACGCTTTAGGTCGCCCTTTTTTCATCGATCATACACTCTATTCAGATGAAAAAATAGATTTTGTCGGTAAGTGGAACCTCTAAATGCAATTTAAAATTGCGCGCTAAAGTTTCCCTTAGATTTTTGGAAATTCTTTTGTCGTGCTTCAAATGTTTTACGTTAATTAAATATTTTCTTGGCGAGAGCTGGTTTCTATGATCAAGGAACAAGATATTTTTTGGAAAATTTGATAGTATTCTTTATTTAGTGATCGTAGAATCCATTATTTTGGAGTTCATGATTTTCAATAAAATTGCGTTGTTTTTTATTTTTTTTTTGGCAGCAGGAGAATTCCCTGAATGTTATCCAATTTCCTGCAGGAAACGTATGTTGTCCCTGAATATATATTAAAACAAATGTATAGTTCAGGATGAAGGTGTTTTTTTGGCAGAAAATAAGTGCCTGCTTTGCTCGAGCTCAAAAATGAAAAGTAGGTATTGAAATATGAATTTTAAAGAATTTACCACTTAAGGAAGGAAGGTTGCCTCGTAGTGGGTGTGCTCGAGTGAGGGTAATTGTTATCTTACCTGAAACAAA
The DNA here is from genome assembly GCA_963932275.1 of Andrena praecox. Classification (NCBI taxonomy): domain Eukaryota; kingdom Metazoa; phylum Arthropoda; class Insecta; order Hymenoptera; family Andrenidae; genus Andrena; species Andrena praecox. The sequence continues at coordinate 37,395,533 of OZ010728.1, forward strand.
TAGAAAATGATTAATTAAAACGTGGTTTCAATTTTGTAAGAATATATAAAAAAACTTGGTTCTTAATTATAGATATAATAAAGATATACATCGGTATTATTGAAATAAAATAGGACAAGTGGAGTTGATGGTGTGCACAGAAAAGTTTTTTAATTCTCTGATTTTTGCTCAGAAACTATAAAAAAAATCGAGAAACAATTGCATGCATAAATCAGGTATAGAATATGAAAATATATTTTCTACGAAAGTATACATATAACCACCACTTATACAGGGTGTCCAGTAATCAGTGGTACAAGCGGAAGGGTGGTGATTCTATATAAAAAAATAATATATATATTAGGTGTACCACCCAGTATATTTAATCCGAAGAACTATTTTTTTCTCTGAAAACACTTGAGAGTGCCTAATTTCAGTAGCAAATAAATACAAACTCAAAATTATGACTTATACATAATTTAACATAAACAATTAAATCACTGAATACATCGGCAGTCAACGCGAATTTTACAAAAGTTTGCACACAAAGCTTCTTCAAAATTAAAACCAATTACATAAAAAATTAGCAAACTAAATAACCAAAATTAAATCCATCAAATACTCTCTGCGTCTCCATTCATTCTAGCTCTATACCAGAGTTGGGCATTAACTAAAGAAAAAATTATTTAAAAAAATAACGGATCAAATAAAAGTTGCTTTAACTTAGCTATGCTGACAAGTTAAATTTTTATTCGACAATAAATTTTTTAACCTTTATTCGTTATTCATCATTTTTATTCCAATAAAATCTCTGCTCCAGACCAAAATCCCGGCGCAAGAGACGTTCATCCAGGCAGCCCTCTTACAACTTCAGCTTTTCAAACGTTCTTCAGACTAAACACTTCATCTCCGCAGCCGTCTAGACCTAATTCCCACTTAAGACACATTCATCCAGCAGCCATCTTGTAAATTCAATTCTCCACATTTGTCCAATTAAAAGTTGGCTAACGTTTCATATTTCCTAACCTCCTTCACCAGTCCACCGCTCGAAAGCGCTCGCAGCGCCCCAGAATAGATGAGATTATCAGAACGTAATTCGGAGAGTCAATCAGACCCGACCGTCATTATCGCGGAACGGAGCGAACGAGTCGTTTCGATTTCCCGTCCGGAAACGGACTCTTTTCGCCCGAAAAAAAATTGGGGGAAAAAGGCGTCGCTGGACACAGAGAGACGAGCCCCTCGTTTCCATAGGCACGAGTGCCCTCTGTACGAGTCCAAGTGTCCCCTGGCCACGTGTTTACTCAACGCACGGCCGTTCATTGCCCACATGACAATATTGGTTGATGGGAATTGCTTGTATCCCGTGATACGCACCATTTGATATGCGGGCTCTTGTGCTACACGCTGCGAGTGCCCTGTGAGTCGATCGTCGCCTGTGCGCCAAACGACCGTCTGTTTGACGTTGTCACGTGCTTGAATTTCGGCGAGGATGAAGGAGGTGGAAAACGTCACCAGTGATCGTTCGTCGCGAAGAACGGGCTGCTCTGTGATCGCGGCGAGTTGGAAATAGGGTCGATTTTGTTTTGCTCAATCATGGCAGAAATGGAACTTTTCACTCTAGATAGCAGCATTTTGTCATAACCCTACTTACAAGGGGACCCCACAGCTGAGCCCCCGTGGATTTTAATAAAATTTTAGGGGATGAATCTGGAGGTCACCTCGATTACCCTCTGCTAAATATTTTATGCCAATGAGCATTATTTATAAACAATCGATATGTGAGCGTTAAAAGCAATTCACTTCAATCAAATTTCAAGAAAGTGAGTTGGGTGAGTGCGTACAGTGCTTACTTTCCACCAAAACAATACGGGTTCAAATCCCGGTCATCCTAATTTTTTTTCCTTTCCTTCAACCCTTATTTTGAATAATTAAATTTTATACTGCTTTGTGTCATAAATATTGTAATTTTTTAACATAAATTTTATATATAAACATGTTAAAAATACATAATTTTTTATACACATACAAACAACTGGTACATAACGACTTGTTTCAACTCGGCATGCTTGGGCGTATATATGTGCGTATTTACGTGTATATATATACATATATATATATATATATTTTTTTTTCTTTACAATACGTACATGCACGTCTATGTAACTTTACAACTATTTATCTATCTACCTATCCTATTATATATCGATATATATATACATATATATATATATATATATATTCTAATTAATATAATATTGTAATTTTTTAATATAAATTTTATATATAAACATGGTAAAAATACATAATTTTTTATACACGTACAAACATAACTGGTACATAACGACTTGTTTCAACTTGTACTATAAAGACACTGTAAATTATATATTTAATATGAAATTTTTCTTTACAATACGTACATGCACGTCTATGTAACTTTACAACTATTTATCTATCTACCTATCCTATTATATATCGATATATATATACATATATACATATATATATATATACATATATACATATATACATATATATATATACATATATACATATATACATATATATATATACATATATACATATATATATATACATATATACATATATACATATATACATATATACATATATACATATATACATATATATATATACATATATACATATATATATATACATATATACGATATATTATATCGATATATAATAGGATAGGTAGATAGATAAATAGTTGTACAGTTACATAGACGTGCATGTACGTATTGTAAAGAAAAATATCATATTAAATATATAATTTACAGTGTCTTTATAGTACAAGTTGAAACAAGTCGTTATGTACCAGTTATATTTGTACGTGTATAAAAAATTATGTATTTTTACCATGTTTATATATAAAATTTATGTTAAAAAATTACAATATTTATTTATGACACAAAGCAGTATAAAATTTAATTATTCAAAATAAGGGTTGAAGGAAAGGAAAAAAAATTAGGGTGACCGGGATTTGAACCCGTGTTGTTTTGGTGGGAAGTAAGCGCAAAAAACGAAGGTACGAAGTTTTATAGTGCCCAGACTCAAGTTTGATGCTCAAGAGTATTTTAATATAATTGATTGGTCCTCCGCAAAGTTGTCGTCGCCTCCTCTTTTGAGCAATGTTTCGAACGAGCACATTTTCCACCTGATCGAGAGCGAGTTTGTCCCGGAATGGGATATAAGAGACTTTCCATCCCACACGCAATCAGTGGAGAGATGTGTCAAGTTGGTCTCGGAATCGGCACAGAAAGTTGTGGGTTTCGAGAATAGGGACGGATTTATTCGCTCAACTTTAAAATCAAGAGGCGTAATGCGGAAATTCGAAACCAAGGTACAATTTCCAGTCGACGGTTGAAATGTTAACAAAAATTTAATGTTCCCCTGAAATATTGTTATAATTAACGAATGGTTGGTTGGTTGGTTGGGTGCGGGTGGAACTCGACGTGTAGCCACCTTCTCGTGGTGAGTTCTGAGTCGTCCTCAATTTCATATGGACGAGCCAAGAGCTGCACAGTAAATTTTTATAGAAGCTTCTCCCCCAAGCCATTGAAATAATAACGGAAATGTTATACCGGAAGTGTCTTTTGGTGTGTTTAAATATCATTTTACGACTTCGGTAAATGTAAATAATACGAGGAAAACGTTTTTCAACTATTTTAAGAAATTGGGTATTTTTCCCAAAATTTGAATTTTTGACCTCGATGTGCGATGGTCAAATATTATTCGATTTCAAAATTTTTTTTGCGTTGAATTTGTACTTGCGTAAGGCAACTTTCGCGCACTATTACATTTCGAGTTTCAAAAAAAATCGGAATTCGACCCACTCTAATAACCATGAATCAACTTTGATGACAAAGTAGCTCTATGCAGAATTTATATAGGGTAAAGGACCCAATTACTGACACTTTAAGCGTTGACTCTGACATTATCTTATAGTTTTGTACTTATAGACTAAATATATATGTTGTTCTTGTTATTTATTATTGATTCATACGTTTACTTGATGAAAAAAATTTTATGGATCTTAAAACTTGGATTTTTATGTATAAATTCACCAATTTCAAAAATATATTTCGGGATCTATTACTGACACCCTTAAAAATGTATTTGACCGAATTACTGACGCCCCAATTACTGCCAGCTAACCTATAATACTGTTTATCTCATTTTAAGGTTATGTCGTCTCATGTACATGAGCAACTACTGCTATGACAGTAATACCAAAATGCTTGAAACGCTTGTACCAATCACTGTCACCCAATTAATAAATAAAAAGACTTAATGAATCGTTGAATTCCGATCGTTATTACTTTCTATGATACTTATATTATCTAAAACATTATATTTTGTTATGTTAATAGCTTAAATATTACAATTACAGCATTTTCTTTAACCCTTTGTTTTCTCTTTCGCTAGTAAGGAAGTCATCGTTTTCACTCTCCTAATATCAGCTTAAAATTTTTTATCGTTTTATCCAAATTAACGAAGAAAAAATTAAGTGCTGTTTTTGGTATCGTATAAATAACAGTTTCAATTGTATGCAAAATTTTTTTTACGTATCGTTTCACAAGATTTATTCGTAATTTTAAGTAAAACAGCTTAGGGTGACAGTAGTTGGGTAGGTGACAGTAATTGGGTCCTTTACCCTATTGTAATAGTTTCCAGAGTTTAATGCCAGTGCGCTTTTTTCTTGGAAAATCGTGTGGACAGTCATGCGCATAGAAAAGTGGGTGAAAGTGAACTAAGTAGATTCGAGGTTCGACAGGCGATCTAGTTTCGAGGCATTACTAGTGGATGCAGGGCCGGCATAAGATTTTTGGGGCTCCGGGCTATCAAATCTTCGAGGGCCCACATTGATTGAAAAGCGGAGGGGGGGGGATGTGAAAATTTTTTGTAACAAAACATACAATAAGTAACGTAAATCTTCAAAAATTGAAATTTATTCTAAATAAGATTAAATAATTTAATCATATCGAAAAATAATGATTTATAAATAAGTAATATTAAGAGACAAACATCGAGAAGATACCTTAAAATAAACTTTTAGTGCGATTTATAATTATTTCAAAAGCGAAACAGTAAACAAAATTTTATTTTATTACTTTTTTACATAAATGGAAAGCTTAAATCCGGCCTTGACTGGATGCCTTCCATAAACTCCGTTCTTCTCCGCCCCTGGTCATAACTCCGTCCATGGGTGTAAACATTGCTCACTCTATTTATATATTCATGAATTTTGCCATTGTCCCAATAGTTACCAAGAAAACAACTTGTAGAATTCTGTACTTGTAATCTTAAGGCTGGTTTTATTGACTTCAAATGTTTACTCGCTAAAAGTTATTGCTTAAAATTGATAGTCTCTCCGTAACTAAGAATCTGGCCCGCAAATGGACGATGTTGGAGCACCTAATACGCTATCACCACGTTGGATTAACTCAGTTAGGACGACCTAATAATTCCCATGGCAACGTTTGGCAGTTCACTTAGCAGTAACTTTGATCTCAAGTGAAGCATCTGTTATAATCTTAGCTACTATTCGTCCCTGACTGCGTAATCGAGATTGATGACACTTGGACGATGACAGGACGCTTGATTACCTTCCAATATAACGCCAAATGCAATCCATGCATGCCCAAGATCGGCCAGCCGTCCCCAATCGATTGTCTTACGATTCATTAAACCCGCGTTTACACGGAATCGGTACAAACAAGAAACAAAGCTCGACAACTCGAAAATCCAAAAGATCTGATACTTTCCAAAAATGTAGTTCACGTGGTCCCAATGATATACTTATTTTTTAAAACGAATATCTAAAGTTGGGAACACTCCTGCCAAGTTAAATTGTGAATTTTCATATTATGGTGCATAGATATCTATGAAACAGTAAAGGTATAGAAAAAAAGTTAAATAGAAAATTTTATGGTTTAAAACCCCCCCCCCCCCCCGAAGAGAAAGGAAACACGAAAAAGTAAAAAGAAAAAAAAATGATTTTTATTCTTTAAATAAATTTTTATAATTACCTAATGAATTTTGCTGGATTCGCATTAAAAATATTTTTATTCTTTACATATTCTGTGCCACGGTGGAAATTCAGATTTTTGATGGGACTATAAACAATGATGAGAAAATTAAATTGCGATAATCAATTACGGAAAAATAGTAATTGTATAATAGTCTCCATACTTGCAGCTCTTTTTTATTCTATTTTGATTTGAACGTTGAATTGAGAAACACCTTTTTTTGTTAAATAAAAGCTTCACCACTGACAAATATCACGGGCCACTGATCGCTCACGTGCCACGGAACGTGTTAATGATCTACAAATATGGTGGTAGAGAATTTTCAATAAAAATTCATTCGTTGAGAATTCACCCTTATTATAATTTTGCTCGTAAATTCTTTATCAGCACGTTGTAGATCATTAAGAACCATAGAACTTTGTACTGGACTTTTTTTCGATATCCTTCACAGTTTTGCAGGTATGCGCGATAATATTAAAACTCACCATTTCTCTAAAGGTGTATTTTCACCGTTACATTCGCCCGTCTGCCAAAACAAAAACTAGGTATGTTATTGAGCGGGAGTTACAAAACTTTTAAATCTTCAATTTCTTAATTACACAGGAGTTACAAAGAAAAGTAGTACAAGAGACCAAATTATTGTTAAAATTCGTGCTTTACTAGGGAAAAAGGTGGCAACAGATTGTTTAGTAATTACAGCGACTGAACAGAAGTTCTCGAAGAAAGAAGAGGAAACTTCTGAAGGAAATAATTGTTGTCCTCGAGAGCTGCAGCTCCTCAGCCGTAACTATCAAACAAATTCCAATTACTTCCTCCGCGAATCGAAGAAGTCAATTCAGTAAAAAAGTCCTTGTTACCACGTTACATCCCACTCGTCGCTGCGCATCCTTCCTCCCCATACACCATTCCTTTGTAGATCAAACAATCGCTAAGATACCTACATCCGCTGAATAAACTTAGCGCCCCATCTCATACATCGTCGCGTTAAGGAAATCATACATAATTTAAATATGCAAAGAATAACAAACTCGACGTCGTGACAAACTTTCGCAAGTGCCCTCGAGAAATATGAACAATTCTGTCGCAAGCAGCAGCGGGTTCCCCACAGCGAGACCCGGGGGAACCATGGAAGGATCCTTCCTCCTCTACCCCAGGAAGAAGGCAGCCCCAATTTCTCCCTGGTTTGCGCACATTTAAAAAACAAAGGGGGATACTCAAACACTTCGCACTCTGGCCACCTGGACCAGGACACAGGTCCTCGCGAAACAACCCTACCCGGAAATTGAAATGAACACAACTCTGCACGCGTCTCGCGAGGAGGAATCGATCGAGGCCACGTCGAAGTGCGCGCTGAAGATTGCCACCCAGGTTGGAATAGGTATGCATGGAGGGTTGGCCGCGGTTCACCGGGTTTTCCACGGCGAAATTTGCATGGAACCGCGCGGATATACCGGCACGGGTCAACGCGTGCGAAGCGTGCTAGGTGCATACAGAGCCACGTGCAACGATGCACCCACACGGGGGCCAGATTCGGTATAAATAGGCGGCCAGCCAGGAAAATTATGCGAATAGCGGAGGCTGCGGGTCGAAACGGAGACTTCATGTTCAATTTAGGGTGTTTGATTCTGGAATCTGTTTTATGTTGCGATTTTGTCAGTTGTTCGACATTGACGATTTAGGGGATTTACCTACTGGCTGTGTACAATATAGGTAGGTAGTACTGGCGTTTGCAAAGAAGAAGGCGTCCGGACGCTGCGCGGGGCAAGGGGGCTACCTCGCTCGCGCGGAACAATTCCCCACTCGCTCTGTTCGTCACGCGGTGCTGCTGACCGATTCGTTGACGCAGGGTTGCCAGGGATTAGTTGCAGCGCAACACCTACAGGAGTGGTGGTAATGCGTGCGTGAACTGACGCTAGCGCCAAGGCAGCCAAGTGGCCCGAACGCGAAGCCAACCACGGCCAACCAGCGTCGGCGGGAAATCTGTTGTCGACACTGGTTGGCCGTGGTTGGCTTCGCGTTCGGGCCACTTGGCTGCCCTGGCGCTAGCGTCAGTTCACGCACGCATTACCACCACTCCTGTAGGTGTTGCGCTGCAACTAATCCCTGGCAACCCTGCGTTGACGTGACGCGTCGGCCAATAGCGGAAATATGTGTGCCCTGTCTCTACCACTGTGTTAGAGAACGTGGGCCTGTGAGGATACACTCGGTCGGACCACCAAGTTTCTGCCGGCAACATCTTTGCAAGCGACAGTAGGGGTCACCGGGGCTAGTTGACTAATTTTTTACATTTCTAATTTTTATAAATAGACCATTAGTATTTTGTTGACTTACTGCATACCAAAAGTTTCAAAATTTCATTAGGTATACAGGTATAATTTTGAAAATCGTTTTAATTGAGTCTAGGTTGTAGTTTTTATTGTATTTAGAGTAGTGAGACGAATAAGTCAACAGACCCCGGCTACGGGGTTAGTTGACAAATATGATGGGGTCAGTTGACTTGGCATTTACTTTTCAGTTTTAACCCTTTGCATGCGAAAGGTGTATATATACGCTGTCACAGTACATCAATAGAATGTGAAAAACTTATATATACGCTGCCAATTCCATCAATATAGTATACGAAACGCGTACATATGTATACTACGACCAATAAATTTTTATATTTTGTTTTCACTCCTCCACAGTGTTATTTTTTTTTTTATTATTTATCATGGTCTAAGATACTGTAATTATTTTGTACTGGTTTGTTATGGTCTATTTGGATGGCCTGAGAGTTTGAAGGGAGTATAGGGTGTAAAACTGGTAGGGGTGAGTTTGGAAGGATTTGTGGCGGGGGAAGTGGACTTGAGCAGCTAAACTCTTTGCCTCGACTGCATCTTGAGGATAAAAAATGCAATTATTAGTAGTATTCCTATGCTTAGTCAAGTAACCCCGTCCGACATTGTTAACATGTTAAGGGTCGTACGTACAAAACCTCCACGCACCGGATAAAATAAAATACCGTAAATTATAGTCAAGGTATCACGTTTCCACAAAATATTCATGAAATAACATGAAGCAGTTCTTAGTGGACAAAAATTCATAAATAGTCGAAACGAAAATATTTACTTCGAGCCGACCTTTTTAGATTTTTCATTCTCACTGACAGAACACGCAAGTTTTTGTCACGGCGACACATTAAATGGCAAGCTGGTCATTCATATGCTCCAATATTGCGAATCGCAGCATAATTTATTCCATAATACAAGAATTAAAGGGAATTAGTCAATTAACCTCGTTAGTCAACTAGCCCCGGTCTCCCCTACTCGTTTAGGAGGGAGACGATAGACTTGACATCCATAAATATGGATGGTATCGCTATAGCAGTGGAATATACAATAGTGAACCTTGGCGATGAAAGTTCTGGTACCATTATCATGACGTTTTTTTTTTTTTTTTTTTTTTTGGTCACCTGTGAATTATTTACTAGTGATTTTAAATATTTCAGGTCTCTATTACTTGAAAAATTGGTGGAATTTATAGTAGTTGATCCTGAAGGCTTAGAATTCTGTCTGTGCAAGGCTACTGAGACACTTGCATCATAATAATTTTATTTTTATTTTACTTTAGTATACGGATGACTCCTTTTATATACAAAGGTTTACAAAGTATTGTCAGGAAATAAATGAATGGGGCGTTATTCAGACGCTGTGTTGGTGGCCATGACTCGTCGTGGTTGAACTTTGAAGGAAGTAAGTGGAAATCCAAAAAAGTTCAGTTTGTCAGCATAGGTATTAGGACAAAAAGATGTAGAATAAAATTTGGGTTTAAACAGAGGAAAGCTCCTGACTCGTCTTTCAGGTGCATGTAAATTAGTCTGCTGGAGAAGTTGTGAAGAAAGAAACAATTTGAAAAGAAAGACCAAGTTCGAAACCGCCCTCCTGTCCTTCAAGCTGTACATTTCTAATAGCGTCCTAATGGGCTTATAGTTATGGTCGTCAGAAGCCATCGGTTGCCCAAATCTTGTATGCAACATACCGGAGGAATTTGGTCTTTACTGGTCTATATTAAATGTAAATAGGTACTGTACAGAGGAGAGGTATATGTATACAGCAATATGCTGTTATGACCTTAACCTATTTAGGTTCTTTAGAGCAGTGATTCCCAACGTGGGGTACGCAGTAAAACTTTTGGGGGTACGCCCTGAAGGCTCAGAAGTCGCTAGATCTAGTACCTGTGAGATATTGCCAGCCTGTGTGTTCGCCGCGAATGTTAAGTTGTTTATATCACCCTTTGTTAATACAGAGTTGTTTATATCGCTCTTTATTTTATTCCCATTATTATACTAACAACTATAGATTTATATATCTAGAGACGCGGTAGCGTCTCGACGCCAAGTACAGGAAAAAGACACCCTGTATATGTCGACTGTCGCTACCACTATCATTTACTCGTCCCCCGGCTATTCCAACCTAACCTGAAACTTATTTCATTAATATCTCATGACGCCTGCAATATTTTCTAAATTTAAAGGCATTTTTCTGATATAAACCGCATATAAGCTTTCGAATGAGACCAAATTCAATAAAATCGGTCCACGCATGACGGAGATATCGTAATATTGTCTCATGGATCAGTCGGAAACGGGAAGTTTTCTTCTGATTCTTCAACCAAATTTTTGTCGACATAATACGTATATACGCGTTACACGCACACCTTCAGCCAAAAGAAACTAGTGTATGTTTCGTTCGTCGACTCTCGGGATCATGACGCCTCTCGCGACGGCCAGGGGAATTAAACAGATACTATTGAATTATAACCTAAAAAGTGTCATCGCTTTATAACCTACCAAGTGTCAAATATGAAAAGTTGTCAAAATTTTCTGAAATGTCACTAGTTTTTACACCACATAAGACTGAATTATTGTCTCAATTAACAAGGTAAGTCGCCAAAATTTTTTAATAGACTTTTTATGTAGAGTCACAGACTTGGAAGTTGTGCGGAGAAGGTTCGATTCGACAGAAAAGCATCGTCTTTCGCATAACTTTCTGAAAATTTGTACCATGCATGTACAAAATAATATATTTTTATACCAGCTAACTATTTGTAATTTAGAGTTTTTATGTAAAGCTTATTATATATAGAAATGAAGGGGACGCAGAGGCTTGGATAAAAATGAAGGGGCCGCAGAGGCTTGGATAGATGAAGGGGACGCAGAGGCTTGGATAGATGAAGGGGACCCACAGGCTTGGAGGTTGTCCGGAGAAGGTTATTAGATAGGCAGAGAAGCATCTTCATTCGCACAAGTTTCTGGAAATTTGTCGCATAAGGTAAAAAATAAGGTAAATGGACAAAATTTAGTTTAAATTTAGCAATGTGGAGCAAGTCACTTTAGTGATCAAAGTACGCTGAAGACACATCTCCCTTGATACTTTTCAATTCAATCTTTTGTTGTGAAAGACATTCGCAATACGTTAAAATCCACAGTAGTTGCCACGCTATTCGTTAATTTGATTAGTTTCCCATTAACAATATTTCAATTCACCAAAAAACATACTAAATTAATATTATTCCAACACCAATAAATTGTGCGTTAAAAATATTGGATCGCTTCGTTCATTTTCCCTGAATTATTACCATTAGCATTTAATTTAAATTTCCTGCAACAAGACTTTCTGCCATACGCTCTCACCTCCTTCGGACACATTATGTAGTCTCTACACTTACTATAGCAAAAGGCCACTCTATTTATATATTTCTATATAAATTCTACGTTAAGTCGTATAACTAAAAAAAATGTGGCTTTCATATATTTACAGATGATCGAAGCAGAAGATGATGTAGTGTGATCTACATCAGACTATGTACGCACAAATTTGAAGGTAGGGTTTTGCATACGCATTTTATATTTATTCACAAATATTTATTCACTTATCTTGACATATGAGCACGTATGATAATTTATAAATAATTAGTAAATGTGTCCTATTTCAGTGAACGATGCAGACGAAGAGAATTATCTCAACAGCTGAAAGAGAAAGTAACTCTGCTGCATGAGCAAATAAAATAAGCACATTTTCATGTATATGTATAAAATAAAAAATATATTTCTTTAAAATTATTATAATATTTATGTTATTATATAAATATATTATGGGGATTATTTTTATTACTGACGGCCCCCACGGCCCCGGTAATAATATGATATTAAAAATTATTTGAAGCCATTCTCTATGGAAATTATCTTTGTAAAAAGAAGTGAGATCCCCATAAAAACTTAAAAAAAAAGTAAAAAAATTACGCCAAGTACATGAAATCAAATAAATCACAAAAAATAGAAGATAATATAATATTAAAAATTTTCTGAAGTCATTCCCTGTGCAAATTATCTTTGTAAAAAGAAGTGATATCCCCATAAAAAACTTCAAAAAAGTAAATAAATTACGCCAAGTACACGAAATCAATTAATCACAAAAATAGAAGATAATTGCAAAATAAAAAAAAGATGTGAAATTAAAATGTGCTGCAAGTACATAAAGGTGCTTTCCCGCAGCGTGCAAAGGCGACACTGTGTAACGCAATGTAAGATTCGGTGCTTTCCAACTGCGCTTAATAATATTAAGCAGATATATTTTTATAGAAATAAATATTTCAATACCAATAAATATTTTATTCAAAATACTTGGCGCTGCGAAACAGAAAAAACGTTAATTGTCTTATTAATAGTAAATTAATAATTTACAATAACTCACTTACAATCTAAAATACATTACGAACGCAAACACAAGAAAAAAAAGAAAAAGATTAATGCAATTTATACATATTTATTCAATTTAGCAACCCCAATTCGAAGCGCAACGCCAAGTATTTTGAATAAAATATTTATTGGTATTGAAATATTTATTTCTATAAAAATATATCTGCTTAATATTATTAAGCGCAGTTGGAAAGCACCGAATCTTACATTGCGTTACACAGTGTCGCCTTTGCACGCTGCGGGAAAGCACCTTTATGTACTTGCAGCACATTTTGATTTCACATCTTTTTTTTATTTTGCAATTATCTTCTATTTTTGTGATTAATTGATTTCGTGTACTTGGCGTAATTTTTTTACTTTTTTGAAGTTTTTTATGGGTCTACATATACAGGGGGTACGCCACACAGTGGGTCAAATAGCAAGCCTAGCGACGAATAATTGAAAAATTGAATGCTGTTAGATTAGGAAATTTTTTATTTCTGCCGCGTCTCAGGTAGCCGGTGACTACCTGCTTATCATAAAATAATGCCCTGGCACAAGGGTTTTCCCGTATACCTCACGAACTTGGAGCAAGAATGGCAATATTTTTCTGCCTGCGTCAGTATCTGTTTGTGCGTTCTGCTTATATATTCTTATTTTGTGTAGTTTCGAATAGTTTGGTAGAAATATTATCGCAAGGTAAGTAAACATGTCAACGTATTTTGTTTTAAAATTCTTTCCATAACTTCCGAGTAGCAGTAACTTCATTTTCATTACACATATTACAGCGATTCTAGTTTTACTGAGAATATAAAAGTCCCGCAATTCACAGATCTGCGTGGATCTGCCGTAATTATTGTTTCCTCTACTTCTGTTGTTCATCTGAATTTCTTTTTAACTAAAGTTAACTGCAAAGGTCTGCAAACAATTAATATATTAGGGGAGAATGAGGCAATCGCGGTCAGTTGGCAATGGCGATGGCGGCCAGTATTGTTATTATAAAGCGGCATGTCCGAAATGTACAATTTCTTTTCCTTACGTTCCACGACATCATTCGCTATATTGTCGAACGATCTCGCCTTCGTCGTTGCTAACTAACCAAGGAAAACTAGCCTTTTTGTGTTTTCAACATCGTCGATGTAATATTTCGTGTACACAACATAAGAGGTAAGTACTAATTCTGAAGCTTTTTTTACATTTCAAGATTACGTAAATATAGATATACTATCCAGGCAAATTCCCCTTATCAATTTGATTAATTTGAATTTTTCGCCGCTAGAAGTGTTACTTAGGACCACTGTGCGCCAGTTGCATATTCACATTTCCAGGGAGCATGTGAAGCATACAAGGTTGAGAAACACTGCTCTATGCATTCCCATACGCGACTGAACGCAACGTCGAGGATTTCAAAGTCGATTTTCTCGAAAATAAAGCGCAATATCAAAAAATTGTATTCCTTTTTCTCGACTTATTTATTTGTTATAAGTCGAAAAGGAACAGTAACTTTTTTTCATATCGCGCTTCATTTGCGAGAAAATCGACTTTGAAATTCTTGACGTCGCGTATAGGAAAACCCGCCTTAAGGAAGCTTGAAATTTAAAACTACGATCACTTTTAATTCTCGCAGAGTGCAATTAATAAACACCAAGTGGCCACGCAATATTCATTGTTTATTGAGAACTCCCACTGCCTCTCAATTAAATTGGTACTTTTTTTGGGGCCATGGGGAATAAGTGAGATGCATACGGGGACATTTTCAGTCGCGGCGTGTCGCGTTTTATTCGTCCCTTTAGAGCAAAATACACGTGAAACGGCTCGGTTGGATTCGTGAGCGGAAAGTAAAATTACGCGCGGAGTGTGATTCGCGGCGAATGAGAGGGGAAGAAAGCAGCCCTGCAGCGGATAGCGTTGCAGGCCAGCGCATACAGCGAGCTGCATACATGCAGGCGTACATACTCGATCGTTGCAAAGCAGGACTGAGTGAAATACAGGGCGAGTTAAAAGTCTCGCTGTAAAATTTGCAAGCATTTGTAATGTACAAATCAAATGGTTTAATAAACGTGGATCCTAAAACCATTTATATTGGTGACGCAGACATTTTAAACGATACTCGAGTTTGCAAAAATGATATCTTCAAAAGTAATAAAGTTATTCATTTGAAATTTTAACAGCTCGTATAAAACATGTCCACTCATTGCTTGAACTAGAATGATAACAATATGTGCCATACTTTTTGTTATTCATAAAAATGGACAATAATTCTTTACGATTTTTCCTTCCTAACGTTTAAAATGACGCTATTCTGTGATTTTTCAATATTTTATGTTTATCCTACTTCAAACTTTAACTGGCTGTTGATTTGACAATGTTTTGGTTTCATTTTGGTTCGAGGTGATGGCACTGATCTGCAATCACTTCCGCCAGAGGGCTTTTCATCGCCATTTTTCCATTTCTAACAGCACTTACGATTGTATTAATGTGGAACAGTTTATGTGTGTTGTCCAATGGTCGATAAATACGTATGCAAAATAGAACAATCCACTGATTGGTTTTCCCCCTAGAAGTCTCCGAACGTACTTCTGCTTTTGGACCTCCAATAAAGTAGAAACCATCCTTAAAACTGTTCCTTGCTTTCAACCTTGTAAATCTACAAACTTATAAACAACATTTTCTGAATACTGAAATGTTGCCACTGCGTGCTTACTATTACTATTTCTCTAATGTCATATATCTATGAGACTACAAACAAACATTTTTCCATGTCGACTGTAAAATTCTTTTAAATTACGAACTTATAGGAACAAAAAATTGTACAGAGGGTGAATGAATTTGTATGACCGAATTAGAAATTGATTTTGAAAGTGTATCATTGGGTGAATTGAAACACCTTTCTAAGCTGGCTGAATCTTACAGACCAATGTATAAGTCATATGAAAATATTGAAAGTGTCGTTGCAAGGACAAATGAATATAAATAACATAAAGAACATTCAAGATTGGATCTGAATCGAAAGAAATGTGAGACAATTTGAGTAAGCGATGATAGGGTAAAGAGTACAATGGTTGGCCACTTAAGTAAGAGTGTCACATAAATAATGAATTATAAGTGTGAATTTAGTAAATTTGCATTGGAAATCAATATAAATAAGTAAAAAAAAGTCCTAATAATCTAAAAATAAATGGAGTTTATTTAAAAAAAAGCAAGAATTTATAAAAATATACAAAAAATGTGTTGACTACGAAAAAATATAGTTATTGGCATGGTCACGACAGTAGTTGTCCAATCGGTTCGACAGTGATTGGCCGCTATTTGACACATAATATAACCTAAAAGAAAATGTTATATAGCTTGTATAATGTGTTCATCTGTATATTCTTTCCCATATTTCCTATCACCTTTTTTCACTTTTGGCATATTTTATAGTGGGGTAATTCAGTTCTACTAAAAAATTCAAAATTTTTACAATTTATCTACTAGGAAAGCACAATTTAAATTTTAACTTCAATTTACTTAAATAAATTCTGTAATCAAATTAAATTTGAATAATCTAATTAATTCAATCAAATTTCATTTTTAATTCCAATTTAATTAAATAAATTTAATAATCAAATTGGATTTGAATACACCAATTAAAATTCAAATCACAGGAAACTTAAAATATAACTATACAATGTAACATACCTAATTGTACTTCTTCTTTTTATTTAATTATACTATAATTATATAAATGTTGAATCTTTCTTACAAATGACCGTTTCAGTACCGCTAATGAATAGGGGGCCAATAACCGTTTTACCGTTACTAAGGTTATAAAACAATCATCGGCCGCCCGGCCAATTATTGCCATTCAACATTATTCATATGACAGTTGTTGGCCCCCTGTATTTTTCATAATATATGTATAATTTTAACAAATAAATAATTCTTTTATAAAGTTTCAATTTTTATTTATCGATATATACCGAATATGAGAGATATACATATCATAAATACATTAAACTATTCGTAAACTTTTAACTTTACTCTTATGGTTTTTTGATTAAATGGCTGTAATTTCCAAGCTTCAAAGCCGAGTCATCCTATTTGCTTTTATATATAATCACAGTATATAGTGAGTGGAGAAATGTTGATTACATCCGAAGCAAGAAAGTACAAGGAATATGAATATGTTCATTAAAAAAGGCATAACATTGGTATTTCTTTATATTCATTTATTTCTCAAAATATGGCCAATCATTGTCAGGTGGCCAACCACTGTACTCTTTACCCTATAGCGGTTGAAAATTTAAAATCACGCATTCGTGACACCGGCCGTCAGTGTTACGACATGTGTACATAGTAAGTTTTTACTAAATGCGGCGCAGAGAGGGCAGCACGTGTGCAGTTGCTCGTTCCAACGCAACTGGTTAACTCGAGCTTGTAGTCCGAAGCGAAACGTTAAAGCCAGTCACCTTTCTCATAGGTAGGTTTCTGTTTATCGAGACATTTTTTCGAACGTCAAATTTTGCCTCGAAGGTTAATTACTTATATAGGGGTAAACAGTGTAGTTGTTGGCCACCTAAGTCAGAGGTTCACATAAGCGTTGAATTATAAGTCTTATTTTGCTATCTTTAGGAACACAATTAGTGTTAATAGCTGTAAACGACTCTAATAGTCTAGAAATAGAATTTGTTTAAAGAAAGAGTAAAAGGATCCACAAAAATTTTACAGAAAATACGTTTCCTATCAAAACACATAGTTATTGGCCAGACGAAGGCAATGATTGGCCGATCGTTTGGCAGTTATTGGCCACTATTTCATAACCTATATGTAACATATACCCTACCTAATTCTTAATGCTCTAACACCTAATTATGAAATAATGTTAATGTAAAATAATGAATTAATTCGGTTAGAAACAGGATTTAAATTATTAAATAAAAATGGATATATTCATAAAATGAAACTAACTGTAATGTAATATTATTAAAAATATATAACCTATAATACCTTTTCTATTTAAATGTTTCTATATTAGCTAGTATTGCACCTTCTTTTACATTGTATTAATAGTATTTTCTTTTAAAACATAACCTTTTAAAATCACAACACAGCTATTTCACTGCTGTTATGACTGTTAGGTACCCATTGGCCTCGTGGCCAATGACTGTCCTGAAACATTATTTACATTACAGTTCTTGGCCACCTATAATTTCTGCAATAATGTATAATTTTAATGAATAAATAATCATTTTTTATAAAGTTTAAACCTTTGTCGTCTATATAACGAATATGAGAGTTATATATATATCATAAATGCATTAAATTATCTAAGAATTGCCTGATGTAACCGTATGGCTATTCAATTCAATCACTGTAGTTTTCAAGCATCGATTTCAAGTCGTCTATTTTTTACACGTAGTATAACAATTATTAGCGAAATAGTGATTGCATTCGACGCATGAAAGTAGAAGGTATCTGAATATATTCATTAGGGTAAATCCGGGAGACGCGGTCGACCTAATATAAAATGGCTATTAAAACTAATATAGATATTACTTATTTTATCAGAACAAACCTAACATGTTCAGAATTTTATGCCGATTCAGAAAAACTGGTCGATATTTGCATTAAGACAATATTTACTGTAAATCGGGTTGAAAACTGAAGTCATGGCATCTGACCACCTCACCCGAGGTGCCGGGAGAAATGGTTTTCGTCGTTGGCAGAGACCACTCACATAATTATTCATGGAAAATTAACAAAGAATAAAGCAAAATTATTTATGAGTGAATACAACTACGGATTCATTGATATTTAATTTGTTTACGCTAAACAAAGAACACATCAAAGAAAGAGTGAATTACCTACTGGCGATTAGCAAGGCAAATGAATACAAAAGTGAATAAATAAACTAAATAAACAAAAATAATAATAAAATAAAAATAAAAAATAAAAAAATAAACAAAAATAATAAAAAAATCATAACTCGACCATCTCACCTTTCTGCAACGAGATATGGTCTTCTCGTTAGCTTTGAGAGGAAGAGTTAATATGGCCAAATACTTTGGCTGCATTGTCCCTCGATATCTCTACTATCTTATTATTCCAAACATTAAATGAAAATAAACTTAGAAGTATATTTTAAATTCGATTCTGTACAACCGCTGTTTGACAAAAGAGGTTAAATGTAACATCAATTTACGTTTTATACCCTATAAATCCAGATAAACACAGTAGGAAGCGAAATAACGCTATTCATTCAACTATTTGGCTTCTAGAGAAGTAATTGGTCTGCACTTTAATACATTTTTACGTATAGACTCTGAAATATAGCGACACGACCAACTCTCCGGCCCGACCGCGTCTCCCGGATTTACCCTATAAAAGGCATAATGTACATTATTTCTTAATATTCATGTTTTTAAAAAAAAGGCCAATCACTGCCAGGTGGCCAACAACTACACTGTTTACCCCTACGTGTGTTTATGCGTTTTGTGTAATTTCAGACGATTTTGGCGCTACTTACATTAAATCGGCGAGGTTTCACAATACTATAAATTCCTATGTGCTCATGTATTCAAGAAGTAGATTTTATTAGTAGCGAATTTTAACACGTTAGGTTTTTTTTGTCTTAGAAACAAAACACTACATGAGTTTATAAGTTTTAAAAAATAGAAAAATTAGGAAAAGCTAATGAGCTTAGGGGTCGTCTTTAAATTACGTAAGGCTATTTTGGGAGGGAGAGGGTCGCGAATTTCTTACGTTTTCTTAGAAAGGAGGAAGAAGGAGTCGGGTAGCGACTTACGTAATATTTTTTTTAACCTAATTTTCAATATGAGCAGCCGAAAAAATAATGTTTCGTCGCACACGCGAAACCGAGTTAAATGAATTAGGCATATAAACTAGGGCTGTTCGAGTACTCGAATATTCGAGTAGCTTGAAATTCGGACCGAGCCGAGACTCGAAAAATCGGACCGAGCCGAGTACTCGAAACAACCGAGTAGCTCGAATAGAACCGAGCAACTCGAATTTTTTCGAGCAACTCGAATTTTTTCGAGCAACTCGAATTTTTCCGAGCAACTCGATTTTTTTCGAGCAACTCGAATTTTTTCGAGCAACTCGAATTTTTCCGAGCAACTCGAATTTTTTCGAGCAACTCGAATTTTTCCGAGCAACTCGATTTTTTTCGAGCAACTCGAATAGAACCGAGAACTCGATTTTTTTCGAGCGGCTCGAAGTAAACCGAGCGGGCCGAAAGAACCGAGCGGGCCGAAAGAACCGAGCGGGCCGAAAGTACCTAGTGGGCCGAAAGTACCGAACGGAAAAACCCATAATCGCAATTTTGACTCTTTGAATTCTTGATTTATTTATACTTATTCATTTTTCATTAACGGGTAATAGCCTTTGTTAACAGTGACTCGGCAGAAACATAGCCCACACGGAGAAGGCAAAAAAGAAAGAAAAATAAAGGAAAACGCAAGAAGAAATATTAATAAATCATACATACGCGCAAAATTATTTTCAATAGTTAGAGAATATTTTCATTTACAATTTACATTTTAATTACTCACATTATTACTGCGGCCTCGCCTTTACTCGTATCTTACTTTCTTAATAAAGTCAAAATAATAATAATAATAATTACGAATCATTATCCAGTATATAAACATATTCTAAAATATTCGAAACATTCAAACTTCAAACTACTCGACACACCGGATTGTTCGGTACTTTCGGCCCGCTCGGTTCTTTCGGCCTGCTCGGTTTACTTCGAGCAGCTCGAAAAAATTCGAGTTCTCGGTTCTATTCGAGTTGCTCGAAAAAATTCGAGTTACTCGAAAAAATTCGAGTTACTCGAAAAAATTCGAGTTGCTCGAAAAAATTCGAGTTGCTCGGGAAAATTCGAGTTGCTCGAAAAAATTCGAGTTGCTCGGAAAAATTCGAGTTGCTCGGAAAAATTCGAGTTGCTCGGTTCTATTCGAGCTACTCGGTTGTTTCGAGTACTCGGCTCGGTCCGGTTTTTCGAGCCGAGTCTGGCTCGGCTCGCTTTTTCCGAGTACTCGAACAGCCCTAATATAAACCTTTAAAAGAATTTTAATAACTGAAAAAATTAAATGTAAAATATATTACGTAAGGAGGGGGTTGGAATATCAAATCTTACGAATTCTTATACTGGGGGAGGGAGGGGGTAAAAATCGCCAAAATCACCCTTACGTAATTAAAGGATGGCCCCTCACAAAGCTTCACTCACAATCTGCACAATAAGTAAACAAAAAGTGGTTTCGGCGCACTGGTTCGGTCAGTTAAATAATTTAAAAGCTAATTTGCAATTTTAACAATTATAAATTTCCGACGTTTCGGTCTCAGTTGAGTCATGCTACAACCGACTCGTGTGTTACACGTCGTATCAAACGTGTGACTCTAAAGCGAACGCAGTATACTTTATAAATATCTTTCCTTGAAAAAGGTCTAAACCGCAGACCGAAACGTCGGAAATTTATAATTGTTAAAATTGCAAATTAGCTTTTAAATTATTTAACTGACCGAACCAGTGCGCCGAAACCACTTTTTGTTTATTCTAAAAATACGGTCGATAGCTCAACTACTGCACAATAAGTGTTACAATATTACATAAATTTTTCTCAATTATTAATGTAGGATCCAAAATGGCATTTTCTTCAATAATCAAAGAAAAAGAGGCGATTTTAGAAAATGAGAAGAATATAATATTCCTACAATTACACAACCCCTAAATACTTTTCAAAAAACCGGACAAACTGTTAGTCAAAAAGCCCCTGTTCATGCATCACGTAACGAAAATCGTAACTAAGCGACGCTGACATTTTGATGCAATGCCCTCAGCCAAAAATTTCAAAATGGAAACTACACCCATGCCCTGGAGAGGCAGCAAAAAAGTTCGTTTGTCTCCTAGGCAGATCGAGCGGTTTCGAATCGGTGTCCACTTCCACCTACACAATGTATTTATATCCACGTCCATTTTGCGTAGTCGCCTGGACATTTGTCACAGCGCAAACTGGCTTGATGTCCATTTGCATGTAGCGCATGTCAAGCCACATTATTGGACGGCTACTGAAAGGGGACGTTAGAAGTCGAAAATATCGGTCGGCGAAAGTGTTTTGTCCGCGCGATGCAACAACTTCTGAAATGAATTAATGACAACGACGTAGGGGAGAGTCTTGCAGTACCGACCGCTCTAAGTTCTTTGGTTATATCTTCGGCTAGAGTCGATAAAAATAAAAAATTCAAAAACATGTTTGTAGTATAGATGGTACTTAATAAGAGGAGGGAAATTATTTTTGTGAAATCTAATAATAAGAATTGATAATTCGCAAAAGTAAAAAAGTTGTAATTTCTAGGAAACGAAAAAGTGTCGCCCAGTACCGACCAACTGTTAAATTAGAAGATTTTTAAGTCTAAATGACTAACAATGTTAATAAAAAGACATTTAATTGTTACAATAGTAGATTTTTTCAAATTTTATTAGTACACACATCGCAAATAAAATAATTAATATTTTCCTGATTTGTGCATTCGACGTGTGCCCAACCTTCACATTCGATACACTGCACCCAATCTTCGTCAAATGATTCCTTGCAAATAACACAGTGGGTAACTTCTTTATTAATTCCTATCTTCCTGTTTGGCCGGTTATCACACCTATCCTTATTTACTTTATCCCCTAATTTTCTTCTTTTCAAGTTTTTTTGAGGTTTCCTTAATTGTTTTTTAGCTTTTCTTTTCTCTGCTCCTTTTGCAATCAGTTGCTATCAGATTGAACTTACAGATAAGAAAAATTTGATCTCTACTGGTTGATAGTCTGTTGGTCGGTACTGCACGACAGTCGGATGGTCGGTACTGCACGACAAACATGTGGGAACATTTTAGATCATGATATATTATGTACCAAAAAATATTGTAAAACTAGGGCGTTTTATTAAACTTAATAGACTAGAGACGGTACACATCATAGAGCATAATCATTTACTTACACGAGAAACAAAAAATCGGCTTTGCAAAATAACTTTTAACCTATGGAATATTGACGAATACGTTTAATGTCTCATAACATCAAGCGCAATGGCGTACACGATACGACCCCGAAATAGGTTATACAGAATTGTGATTTTTATTTGTTTATTCGAGTAAAAGGCGCATATCTGCCGGAAGAAGCGAGAACTAGCTTTGGTCGGTACTGCAAGCTGGTCGGTACTGCAAGACTCTCCCCTACTTAAATCGAACGGAGAGCAGACTAAGGAATGACTGTTCTACGAATTTTCTTCTACATAGGGTAGATGTCCCAATTACTGCCACCATAAGATTATAACCGAACTTCATTTAATCATTTCGCGTGTTGTGTAACTTAAAAATTGTTTCAATTTGAAACATAATATTATTTAACATCTCTTTCATTAAAAAAAAATAGTTTTATGAATTAAATCAGAAGAATGTATTAATAATTAATTAAAATTCGCGAGCGATCCTTGTGTACCTATAACTGTCACCTCAAAAATCATCTTGTCCTAGGTACATATGAGTACATATATATTTTTATTTTAATGTAAATCAGAATCTCCATTTAATAATAACTATTTTTTGTACCTTTCTTTTTATACGTTACGCTTTTATTACATATAATAAATCAAGTGGCAGTAATTGGGACACTGGCAGTAATTGGGACATCTACCCTAGTAGTATACACAGGGTGAATCATAAGTTCTTGGTCAGTTTATCCGTGTTCTCTAAGTTTCTTCGTACTATAACAATCGATGCAATATATTCTATCCTCCGAAATATTAGGCCATTGCGTTTTATGGTTTTAATACAACCTATTGTTAATTCTGTGACGTTTCTCGCACGTGCCAATTCTTGGGCTTTGAGGTTAGGAAACAATGGATGTTGTAAACTGGGCAAGAACTTGCGATTCACTTTTTGTCAGGCCCAGCTCGTCCTTCTAGGGCTGCCTATGGCGGAAAGTTGACAAGTGGCGCAACGTGGTCGTTCCATTGTTGGTATTTTTTAAAATAAAGTTTTAAATGAAATATTACAAGTTGTACTATAAATGTTTTAAGCTACGAATATAAATTCAGAGTAAGGTCATCGAAATGCTCACATAAATGTATTACGAATAATTTGGCAAGTTCACCTAGGGTGCAAGAAAGGCTCGAGCCAGGCCTGCCCATTATATTTGCTAAATTACAGGCGGGGCCATGAATAATTAATCAAGTTACAGAACTGGATAATTGACTGTAGTATGGGGTTGACTTGTTTAGTGCGATGGACCGTCTTGTAACGTTGGCTGCAAATGGTTGACTATACATATGTATAACTGCCAGTTGCGAAGTGTAATTTCTGATGCGCCCTATATCGGCAAGAGCAAAATTAGCTTTTCAATTATCTAAACGTAATAGGGTGATGTCTTGGCTTTTAAATACAGTCGAACCTCTATAACTCGAAAACCTCTATAATTTGAAAACCTCTATAACTCGAAAACCTCTATAACTCGAAAATCTCTATAACTCGAAAACCTCTATAACTCGATAACCTCTATAAGATAAAAATTTTCTTCATTCCCTTCCGCCCCGCTGTAAACACCTCTACAACTGGAAATAAAACTTCCTTAACTCGAACTATATTTTGCATGTTAAATTATGTATTTCACCTCTACAACTCGAATTTAGAAGAACTCCGACCTCTACAAGTTGAAGTTTACTTCTACATATGCATTACGCGTAGAGAGATCTAAAAATATTCAGGAAAATGTTTTCTCTGTATTATTCGCGATAAAAATGCTATTGATTTACAATACACTAAAAGATTAGCACAGAGCAAAATCACAAATTTTTTCTTACAATTATTTTTATATATGTAGCTATATATGTAGTACATAAGTTGTAGGATATTTGATTATAGGTATACAATAAACAATTAATCATTAAAACTTGAATTTTGTCTTGCTTTACCGCTTCACAAGTCGAAAAAAAATTAACAGTCTTCCAAAGCCTCTAGAACTCGAATTTTCCTTTGTTGAACCTCTCTTACCCACACAGCACCATAACATTGCAGCAACGTCTCTGCAATGATGCGGTGCAAGATGGCAATGTTGCAACATAACATTGCAGAGACGTTGCAGGTTCAGTCCTATGTCCGCCTTCGCAATATTGCAGGTGTGTATTTTTGTAAAGTTGCGGCAACATTACGAATATGTAGTCCTGCAACGTTCCGGCAATGATTCTGCAACGAAACGGCAAAATTGTGGCAATGATCCTGCAACTCTTCGGCAATATAGCGGTGCGTATCCAGTTAAATGAAACACGCCGTAGAATCCACTCGACGTCATGTACATATTTCGAAAATTTTTGACAAAGTCATAGTTGCTTCAGAATATTGTTGTAATGTTTCCACAAGTTTTCACTACAATATTGCAGGACGATGTGCGCGCAATATTGCAGAAATATTGTAGGACCGTTGCCACTGGAACATTGCACGTCGATGTGCGCGCAATATTGCAGCAATATTGTACCATCGTTGCGAACGGAACATTGCACGGCAACGAAATTGCAATATTGCTGCAATATTGTAGGATCATTGCCACTCCAATAATGCACGACAATATTGCAGGAACGTTCCTACAATATTGCAATGCAACCTGCAACAACGTAATATTGCAGCAACGTCCCTGCAATACTGCTGCAACGAGGTGTGCTGTATGGGTACTCGAAAACTCGATAAGCCGAAACCTCTATAATTCAAAGATTTTTCCCTTCCCTTCAGATTCGAGTTATCGAGGTTCGACTGTAGCTTGAAAAGCTTAAATAATATAAAAAGATCCAAATTACAGAATAACTTATTTTCAAATGGATCCTCTTTTTCAAACAAAATGATTTTGAAGATCAATTCCACATGTAGCCGATTATATAATTATAAGATTCGATTACACCTTTGAATCGATTTTTTCCAGCTCAAAGTCAAATTCGAAAAATATTTCCACACTTCGATGCACTATAGTTGCATCAAAATGGCTGAAAAAATTCTGTTGATTTTTTAATCAGGTGCTCCAAGTACCACACACCTTTTCCAAATTGATCTCCTCAAAATGGAAACCTCCTACGAACAAATTTTATCCCACAGTTTCTACCTATTTCCTCATGCAGAAACACTATCCCTGCGGTTGTACCACTTATTACGAAACACCCTATATAACAGATCTCCCTTACGGTAAGCTGACTGAATTTTGCCAAAATTCGAATGGGGATCCGTCGGGGAGGATCGCGCGAGCCGCAGGGATTGAGCGAAGGGAACCACCGTGGAGACGCGAACGAGAAAATGGCGGCCATAGAGCGATAGAGGAACGTGAATTCGCGGTACGTAGTAATAGAATAGTAAATACTTCATTAGCGCGTTACTACACCCCCGCGGCCAGTCGGTCAGAGAGGAATCGTGGCATGGGTTAAATGAACTGAGCACCCTTGCCACGTGAGTTAGCCACCTTTCTCCTCACGACCCCTGCTACGGCCGCAGAATGACCTTTAGTGTCCGCATTTTTACGCAGCAACGAAGATAAACGGGTACAGTCTTCGTGCACGCAGTCACTTTCATTTGCAAACAGTCTTTGCGTGAAGGGGACCACCCTAGCCACGTGTTGCCCGCCATGTTCCTCTTTGTCATTTCATTGGGGGCATATAGGGGAGTTTGGCGTCTGTATTTTTACGAGATATTGGAAATAAAAGTAGTTCCTTTTTAGTATAAGTAATTTTACTTGTGAAGAACTGAAGAGTCCTTGTAGGAAATACTGTCGGTGTTAAAATTAAAAAAAAATTATTGCAAAATGTTTTACGAGCCAATGGTAATACTATAGTATAGAATTTGATTTTTGACACATACAGTTTTTTCTGCAAGGGGTCCTCAATTATTTAACCCCTCCTTGGCACTCTGGGTGTGAGCCACCCATAAGCTGATTTTGGCGCCTGTTCCTTTTATATGCAAAATAAATATCTTTTTTCCAAAGCTGACTTGCAGACTATTTTTTTCTCAAAATATTATATCTGAACATCAACTCTGTAGATTTTTAGCTTCTAATATTGAAATTTGTAAAAGTTACAATTTTTTTAAGATTTCCTTCGTCTTTTGTCGACATATGGGGCGAATACCACTTGCGCCCAAATCGCCCGTGAGTCTCATTAGGGCAGGTTTCCCTATACGCGACTGGACGCAACGTCAAGAATTTCAAAGTCAATTTTCTCGAAAATGAAGCGCGATATGAAAAAAAGTTACTCTTTCTTTTCGATTTATAACAAGTAAATAAGTCGAGAAAAAGGAATAACATATTTTGTTATTGCGCTCCGTTTTCGAGAAAATCGACTTTGAAATTCTTGACGATGCGTCCAGTCGCGTACGGGAAAACCTAGCTTAATGAAAATCACGGGCGATTTTGGCGTAAGTGGAATTCGCCCATAGTAATCTAGAATTTTTTACATTCTAGAGACTTCGAAATTGACTTATGATTTTTTTCATAACAATTGGATTCTTTAGATGAGAATGGCAGTCGTTCAAAAATTGCTCTGGGTGTGAGCCACCCGGGTATGTCAAAGTTGATCGAAAAAAGAGATGTGTCAACGAAGGGTTAATAGAGTTGGTGATCATTTTTGGTGTTGGTAGTCATTTTTCTATTTTGACTCTGTTATGGTCGTGCAGTAGACCCTGATTTTCGTATTTTTCTAAAATAATAGAGATGTCTACGTTCCTTTTTTATAACAGCAGTGTCTGGGCATGTAGACAATGGTTAGCTAAAACTGGTAATCCTACTTACAGGAAAGTAGTCACACTTTTCATCTCTCTCCTAAAACCGTAAACAGGGTTCACTTTAACAGATGTAGTATATTTAAATATCGAAAGATTTCCAATGCATTCAAACTACAAAGGGTATTCCGAGCTTCTAAGGGTCCTCCGACTTTATAAAAATTTTGGTCTATTTCTAAATACCTTGAAAAACGTTATAAGACTTCTTAGACTACTATCCTTGACTTAGAGATCTTCAGAGGGCTTAAATTATTTTAAGAAATTGCTTTCAGTATACCGCTTCGAATCGTTGACACAAAAGCCAAGATGGAACAGGATTTTCTAAAGGATTCAACCGCTACAGCTTTTAGACTGAAATAGACAGACTTCGTCCAAAGAAAACGTTGGCTTGATATTTCTTTATTTTCGGTGCATGCAAATTTAAAGTTCAATTTATTACAATAAATCAAGTTTGAAAGCTATTGCAAAATAGATAAGTTTTTCCCCATATGGATTTTTATTAATCTATTGCTGTAAAAAATTTACAAGGGAAGTTAGGCAACCTGAAAATTCAGAAAATTATGCAACTTTGCGTGCAAGTAGAGTAGTTCATCCGTAAGACAAATTTATTTTCTGTTGGTGGCATAATGCGGTTTTAAGGGGTGACATCACCCCCTGAAAAAATGGCAGATTTTTCTATTTTGTGGAATATCTCAAGATCGGTGAGAGATGTCGAAAAGAAGTTTAAACGAAAGTGGCCTCTTAAAATAATTATCGAAAAATTCATACTTTTCAAGTTACCCCCTCCACCAAAACTTAGTTCCCAAAAAATCATGTAAGAAGTAAATAAGACAGAGAAAACAATTTGAATAACCGAAATTTACATACAACTTTAAAAAACATAACATAATTTATTTACATTTTTTCTACGATAAAGTTTGTCCCTTTGAATAGTGACTTGTTTACTGATTTTTAAATTTGAAACAATTTCTTCAATTTACTAACTGTTAATTTACAACAATGCCATCTATGTGTCAGATGATACACTACTTACGTTACATGAGCTTCGTTTAACTTTTCGCGTGACCGATCGGTAAATAGTGTCGAGCAGTATACGTAGCCTACTGTCAGTGCAAGAGCCCGAGGCACGAGAAAAATTTAGAATCATCTAGTGCTCGACGGAGAACCGGTTCACAGTGACAAGAATCGAGACGGCAGGTTCGAGCTGTCGCCTCGAATCAATCAAAAGTTGGCGAGCAGGCGATCCTAACCGAGCACGATCAGTCGCCGCGTAACCACGAAAACGAAACTTTCGCGGACAGTTTAATGGCAATATCATTATTGCAGCCGGTCGTTATTCACTCTAACAAACTGTGCGCCGCGATACATTAATCTCCCGGGGCAATGCATCACCAGAGTGCACTGCTTTCTAGTGCGCCGCGTCGGTGTAAGTATAGGGTGTACGGTGAATGATGCATTCCCCACGCATAAGTATCTAGGTTTGGTTTAGCAACAAGGTGTTTCCTAAAGACAATCTTTCATTTGCTAAATCGAGGGATTCTACGAGTGTAGCTTAACGAAGAAGGATCCTACTGAAAGCTGGGTTCAGACTACTAGAATAATTCAATACCTGGCCGTTCCTCGAATACTGGAATATTCGAATAGTTTAGTTCTCAGATACGGAAGTATTTGGAGAATTCAGTACTTTAATGTTGAAGTATTTGAATAACTCAGTACTTTAATATTGAAGTATTTGAAGAACTCAGTAATTTAATATCGAAGTATTTGGAGAATTCAGTAATTTAATATTTAGGTATTTGAAGAACTCAGTAATTTAATATCGAAGCATTTGGAGAATTCAGTAATTTAATATCGAAGTATTTGGAGAATTCAGTAATTTAATATTTAGGTATTTGAAGAACTCAGTAATTTAATATCGAAGCATTTGGAGAATTCAGTAATTTAATATCGAAGTATTTGGAGAATTCAGTAATTTAATATTTAGGTATTTGAAGAACTCAGTAATTTAATATCGAAGCATTTGGAGAATTCAGTAATTTAATATCGAAGTATTTGGAGAATTCAGTAATTTAATATCAAGGTATTTGAAGAACTCAGTAATGTAATATCGAAGCATTTGAATAATTCAGCACTTTAATATTGAGGTATTTGAAGAATTCAGTACTTTAATATCGAAGTATTTGGAGAATTCAGTACTTTAATATTGAAGTATTTGAATAATTCAGTACTAATGTTGAAGTATTGGAATAATTCAGTAATTTAATATCGAAGTATTTGGAGAATTCAGTAATTTAATATTTAGGTATTTGAAGAACTCAGTAATTTAATATCGAAGCATTTGGAGAATTCAGTAATTTAATACCGAAGTATTTAGAGAATTCAGTAATTTAATATTTAGGTATTTTGAAGAACTCAGTAATTTAATATCGAAGCATTTGGAGAATTCAGTAATTTAATATCGAAGTATTTGGAGAATTCAGTAATTTAATATTTAGGTATTTTGAAGAACTCAGTAATTTAATATCGAAGCATTTGGAGAATTCAGTAATTTAATATCGAAGTATTTGGAGAACTCAATAATTTAATATCGAAGTATTTGGATAATTCAGTACTTTAATATTGAAATATTTGAATAAATCAGTACTTTTTATTTAAGTATTTGAATAATTCAGTACTTTTTATTGAAGTATTTGAAGAACTCAGTAATTTAATATCGAAGTATTTGGAGAATTCAGTAATTTAATATCGAAGCATTTGAAGAACTCAGTAATTTAATATCGAAGCATTTGGAGAATTCAGTAATTTAATATCGAAGCATTTGGAGAATTCAGTAATTTAATATCGAAGTATTTGGAGAATTCAGTAATTTAATATCGAAGTATTTGGAGAACTCAATAATTTAATATCGAAGTATTTGGAGAATTCAGTAATTTAATATCGAAGTATTTGGAGAACTCAATAATTTAATATCGAAGTATTTGGATAATTCAGTACTTTAATATTGAAATATTTGAATAATTCAGTACTTTTTATTTAAGTATTTGAATAATTCAGTACTTTTTATTGAAGTATTTGAAGAACTCAGTAATTTAATATTCAGGTATTTGAAGAACTCAGTAATTTAATATTCAGGTATTTGAAGAACTCAGTAATTTAATATCGAAGCATTTGAAGAACTCAGTAATTTAATATCGAAGCATTTGGAGAATTCAGTAATTTAATATCGAAGTATTTGGAGAATTCAGTAATTTAATATGGAAGTATTTGGAGAACTCAATAATTTAATATCGAAGTATTTGGAGAATTCAGTACTTTAATATTTAAATATTTGAATAATTCAGTACTTTTTATTTAAGTATTTGAATAATTCAGTACTTTTTATTGAAGTATTTGAATAATTCAGTAATTTAATATTCAGGTATTTGAAGAACTCAGTAATTTAATATCGAAGCATTTGAAGAACTCAGTAATTTAATATCGAAGCATTTGGAGAATTCAGTACTTTGTTATCAAAGTATTTGAATAATTCAGTACTTTGTTATCAAAGTATTTGAATAATTCAGTATTTTAATTCAGTATTGTATAACTTACGAGTGATTTAGTGCTCCCCATAAGGAGTACCTACTCACAGTTAGCAAACGAGTTTAGATAAGTAGATAGATGTGCAGTTACTGGAACAGGTATAGCGATGCAAAAGCAGTAGGATAGGGGGGCGGGGGGGGGGGGGGTTGATAGCACTCTCGAGTGTCTCGCAAGCAAGTGAACAATTCAAGGACACTCTCAGCAAGTTCTTTGGACACTAGTGCTGTAAGGTCCCAAAGTGTGTGATCCTAAGAAACTGATGACATACCTAAGTGCATACGTGTGGCACTATCACGAATGACCAACAATAGATTTAGGGGCTGGTACCCTCAAGAATATCGTTTTACACACCACTTAAGTGGCTCTCAGGTTAGGTAGCATGCCTTTACCAGGCACAATACTCCAGGCACATACAAGTGGTGTCTAAAGTGACATCCTTAAGAATACGAAGCGCCAGATGAGAGCTATTGCTATTCACTATAGCACCTTGACACATTCCACGTCACGTGGCTCGCTGGTGATCCACTCTATCAATGACAAGTAGAACTTTCATCATAGTAACTCACTCACCCTTCGATTTAGTAGAAAAAGTAAGCTGAAACTGCGAAGAATTCAACGCAACTATAACTGAAAATTCCAATTCAACGTTTCGATCAGTTTTTAAGGGGTTGCAGACACCTAGGATAAGAGGCGACTTTTTATGATTTTTTGTACCTATAAGTAATTTTGTTAATCAAAAATCGCAATACGGTCTTGAAAGCTTATAATTCAAAGAATATTTTCAAAAACAGAAATGATGATAATTCGTCTTGTTATCCAAAAGAAAAAAAGAAAAATGTCCCTTAAAGCAGACATGTGAAAGAAACTAGTATTTATCATACGCTATTTTTACAATTATCATTTTTAAAAAAATACGAGTGTTTGCAATTTCTCAGACAAAATTCATCAGTTTTTTAATGATTAAAACCAAACTGTGGCTATTACAAAATAATCCGCACGATAAAGACTAGATATTGATGTGAGAAACAATCGTGCCAAGTTTCATTGAAATCGGTTCAGTAGTTTTTGAAATATCATTGGCCCCGATTTGCAAAACGCAGTTTCGAGAAAAAAGCGTTTAAGGTACAGGTTAAAGTGAGAGAATTTTTTTTACTAATTTACAGAAAATCGTCGATTCCGGGGCCATAAAATTGGGCCCAGTCGCCTTCCTTGGATGTTGCAGCTTCTGCGAATTCTTTATTGAAAACAATCCATTGTGTCTACCTATTTTAGGTTATGTAACCCCTTAAGGTCCTATCTGGAACCATAAATTCCACTAGGACAGTGTTCAGTTAACCTAAAAACGTCTACCTATCCTCATGTACCCAGGGTATTGGATTACTGAAATGTAAAACCCAAGAAGTATTCTCAGCTGGCAGAAATGATTTTACGCCACTTAGCATACACCCTGTGAGTTGCAGGATCGTGTACAGGGGGCCACGAAGCTGTTGCTTCCACGTATATTTCACTTTCCTGCAACGGAACGCCCCGAGCGGCTTCCGTCTTTTTGCTCGCCGCAACTTAAGACCGCCTTTACGCAAAATTAAAGGGATATCCGTGGCGCTTTGCAGGCTTCAAAACCGCCGTGCAACATTAAACGCTGCCAAAGGGCTTCCATTTCGTCCTTTTTATCTCGCCGTTTCTCTTTCTCCTGGTTAATTCCGCGCTCGCCCAACGGAGATGTAATCGCGTCGCGAGGGGAAACAACTTGATTCTACTTTGAGAGGAGCAAGGTAATTGTTAATCCCTTTGATGGCAATATTATAGGAGGGGAAATGGTTAATAATTAATGGTACTGTGCCGCCGGAATTGCATTATGATGCGTTAACAGCGCATTAAAAATTAACGAGGGATGAATTTCTTTTGCTTCTACTATCTCTCCTTGCGAACTGCTCTACATTTTTTTTCTTCAAAATAAATGGACCATTTTATTTCTGGAAGTCGTTGTAATTTGTGGGAATTAATGTGCTATTTGTGAAAAAGTATTTTGAAAGATTTGCACAATTTTGCGTGAATTGGCGAAAAAAAAAATCAAAGAATCGAGAATTATGTGTAGATTGTGATTTTCATTGAAAGGTTACGAGTAACTACTTGGAAATGGTTGGCAAATATTTCGTACGACAGAAAATTAAATTTGTAAATTATTTTGACATGATGTGGGCATTTGACCACTCAACAATTACTTTCTACGCAACGTCTTTGCTTTTTGCATTCATCTTTTCTTTATCGCTTTCCTATACGATTATATCTAACATCTATGATTTTAGCCCAAGAATGGCCAAATTACGTTGGCAAAATTTGTTAACAGGGTTTAATAATATTATTAAAATATCTGCTGGCAATATAAAAATATTGTATTTTTATGTAATTTATTTGCACTAATTTTTATTAATTAATCTACCGTTTCCTATGTCCTCGTCCGAATATTAAGACACTCGACGTTGGCAATCAACTTCGTTTAGGGTAAGACACTTTTCATTCCACATTGTGTCTGAAGTTATATTCAAAAGTGGAGTCTCCAATGCGCATGCCCAAGCAGGAGAGGGAAAAATGGGCGGAGTCATCGACCCTTCCACTCCACAGCACAGATTCTGTGAAAGCAGCAATGATTTGAATGATAGATTCTGCATTTGGCAATTGCCTTTCTCATGTTTCCCTTTCGTATCATTGTCAGCAAACACATCAGGGTCCTCACTAGGGTGGCTCTTATTTACTCTTGGTAAAATTTTTTTTCAAGATTTTCTTTGGGGCACTTTCCAGAATAGTTCCAAATAATTAAAAAAAAATCTGTGTAAAGTTTCAGCTCGATCGGATAACGGGAAAGGGTGCCCCTGGACCGTTAAACATTTAAATCATTATTTAACAGCTCTCGATGTCGATTTTATATAAGGTTTTCCAAGTTATTGATTAAATCAAAAAATATGTCAAACAAAAGTTGTAGATCCGGACAAGGAGCATCTTTTTTGGTGTATTACTATCGTGCGACAAACGGTTTTCCAAAAAAATCCGAAAAACTAAAAAAAAAAACCTTCTTTTTTTTCACATTTTGAAAGTTTAAATGCTTCTAGAACGCTTTTTATTTATGAAGGTGAACAAAAAAAATGGAATTTTTATTTTCGAGGACTATTTTTTAAACATTTAAGGGGGGGGGCATATACCGAAATATGCAAACAAGATAAAAAAAAATTTTCTTCTTATTTTCAGTGTTTGATATATGATGAATGTTTCCTGAAAAGTTGGGGTCGAAATTCGCAAAAATATCGCAGATATAGACATCAGATATGATCATTTTACCCGAAATCATGACGTCTATATCTCCGATATTTTTGCGAATTTCGACCCCAACTTTTCAGGAAACATTCATCATATATCAAACACTGAAAATAAGAAGAAATTTTTTTTTTATCTTGTTTGCATATTTCGGTATATGCCCCCCCTTAAATGTTTAAAAAATAGTCCTGGAAAATAAAAATTCAATTTTTTTTGTTCACCTTCACAAATAAAAAGCGTTCTAGAAGCATTTAAACTTTCAAAATTTGAAAAAAAAAAAAGTTTTTTTTTTTAGTTTTTCGGATTTTTTTCGAAAACCGTTTGTCGCACGAAAAATAGTAATACACTAAAAAAGATGCTCCTTGTCCGGATCTACAACTTTTGTTTGACATATTTTTTTATTTAATCAATAACTTGGAAGACCTTATATAAAATCGACTTCGCGAGCTGTTAAATAATGATTTAAATGTTTAACGGTCCAGGGGCACCCTTTCCCGTTATCCGATCCAGCTGAAACTTTACACAGATTTTTTTTTAATTATTTGGAACTATTCTGGAGGGTGCCCCGAAGAAAATTCAAAAATCGAAAATAAGAGCCACCCTAGTCCGCACTATTACTCGGTACACCTACAGTAGCGGACAAAAAAGTTACCATTTTTCCAATGCACTCTCTATTACCTTTTGGCATCAACTCAAAATACATATACATAGCAGTCGCGAATTTCTAACGTTTTCTTACAATGGGGGAGTCAGCTAGCGTGTTACGTAATATTTTCAACCTAATTTTCAATAAATACAAATTGTACCATTAATATTCCAGAAAAGTAGTTTTAGTTTAAATTTCCTGAAACCGAGTTAGATGAATTATATGAACCTTTAAAAGAATTTTAATAACTGAAAAAATTCAACGTAAAAAATATTACGCAAGGAGGGGGTTGGAATATCAAATCTTACGAATTCTTATACTAGGGGAGGGAGGGGGTAAGAAATCGCCAAAATTACCCTTACGTAATTTAAGGACGGCCCCAATATTCTGATAGAGAATTAAAAGCTGTACATAACCCAGAATTTATTTAACTAACAAACAAAAACCCTACATAACATTAAACAAGACAACACATTTTCAAAGCCGACAAAAAGGTTACCGCTTTTGAAAGGTAATAAAAAATCTAATATTTTGTGGGGGCACCTTTTAGGAGGGTCTAAAAAGTTACCAAAAGTGGTAACTCCTTCGTCGGCCCGAAAAATGTGTTGTCCCGTTCAATACTGTATAAAATTTTCTTTGTTAATTAAATAAATTCAACTTTAACAGGGTTTTACTAAAAAATAGGAAAAATAAAACAAATCGAAGAAGTGGTAACTTCTTTGTCCACTACTGTACTTACAGTCGCATAAATAAGAGATAATCATTCACAAAACAATTAGTCTAGTTAAAAGATTGGCTAGCGACCTATACATATAGTGTGAGGATATTACTATTGGGTAGTTGACAATTTTTGTTCCCCCGTTCTCTTTCGCAACTTCTCATGGAGAGCTCGCTATTTCATGATATAGGTACCAATGCATACATATGTATTCCGTTATATGCATATTAGCTTGTCAAGTTTCGGCTGCGATAACCGACAGCCGAATAGGGGACAGGGAAGCTATTTTTCCACGATACTCTTCCCCATGTATTATTCACCCTTGCGCTTCTGATATTTCACCCCTGAATGCTCTAACGCGCCCGGAGAACAGGGACAGAGTTAGGGGATGGCGCCTGATTCTGAGGATAACGCTTGACACTGTTAATCCTGCCAGAAGAAGGCAATTTCGATTTACAAAGAACCTGTTATGGGGAAGAAACTTTCGAAGCGCGCGTTGCAAGTTAGAACCAATAGAATTGGATTTGGAAGGTTGGAAATAGAATTAAGGGAAGAAACCATTGTGCAAATTTTTTTCCCATTTTTTTTTGTGTATTTTCATAATGTTTGGGAACTCAAAAATATACCTGCAGAGTTTCAAAGTGTAGGTATCTCGAAGAATTCTCGGAGTTATAGCATTTTTCAAACCGGGCGGATTAATAACCGACAAGGGAAGATCGCGAACTCGAAAATTAAAAAAAAAAAATTAAACTTTGTAAATATGTAGGGGATTTCCTCCTGATTGGAACGCAACTTTTGTTTGCTGCCCAAATTCACTCTGAGGGGGTAGAATTGACCCCTGAAAATCCGGATATTTTCCGATTTTGTGTTATAACTCGTGAACTGTGAAATATTTTTTTTACCAAATGATAGATCTAATTAAAAGAAGCAACTTTTGTCTTGAAATTTTATTTCTGTCTCTTACACTTCGCGAGATATAACAGAAAATCAGAAAATAGCGGAATTTCCAGGGGTTAATTTCACCCCCTTCGAGTGACTTTGGGCAGCAAAAGTTTCACAAAGTTTCAGAATTTTTTGAATTTTTGGGTTCTTCCCTTGCGAGTCAATTTTTATCAGGTTCATTTGACATTTTCAGGGAATATTCGTAATAAAATTATCTCCAGTTAAGCGCGCAGGGGTTTTGATTGAATAATTCATCTAATTGAAAGAACATGTTTTTTTACCTTTTCTTTGTAAGGTTGTTTCTTTGTAAATAGTAAATAGGGTACACTGTACTCGTAGTTGACAGTGTACCAATAGTTGACACTTTTATTTTCAGTCACGAATAATAAGCTTTCTATGAAAAACATGTTTTTGACTAATACTTTTTTCAAACAGCGTATTAGTCAAAAACATTCGTGACTGAAAATAAAAGTGTTGCAAATAATAGAGTAATGTATTTATTAAGATACACGAGGTGTGTCTTGCACACGTTAGGCCGCGTACAGACTTGAGCACGAACGCGAATGAGGCAAGCCGAGGCAGACCCGAATGCCTCGGGCTGGAAAAAATTGTGATTTTTGTCCTGTGCGTCCCGCACGAGGCAAGCTGAGGCAAACTGAGGCAAATTGAGACACACTTCTATATCTGAGTCATGAAGTAAGAGTAAGGAGACGCATCTCTATATCCCAGACAGAAGAAAGTTGGTCACGAAAAATGTTCCGTTTATGTGCCAGGTTCGCCAAATGGAATAACTTGGACTTTGTCGTCG
The DNA here is from genome assembly GCA_963932275.1 of Andrena praecox. Taxonomy (NCBI): domain Eukaryota; kingdom Metazoa; phylum Arthropoda; class Insecta; order Hymenoptera; family Andrenidae; genus Andrena; species Andrena praecox. Next base: position 37,433,084 of record OZ010728.1, read on the forward strand.
CCATCTTGAATATTCGTTTCATAATATATGTTACGTGCAGTGCGTTCGGTTCAGTTCTGATCAGTTCTGATACAAATTCTGTAGGTACCACAAAGTGTTTAATATTTTAGTGTAGTTTTTATACTAAATTTTAAAGTGAGTATAGTTTGGTTACAATATTATTTCTAATTGCATGATATTATAAAGTTTAAAAGAGAATCGTAGAATTTTCTTTAGCATAAATTTCAAATAAACTTTATTTTTAATAACCTAAAAATATTTACATGTCTAATGGATTAATATTAATATTTAGTGATGAGCAATATCTTTTATGTTATTATTACTAATGAAAGGCTATATTTCTAAGTATATTCAAATATCAATGTTGACACATTATTTGAGATAATGAGCTTAATGGATGACGAAACGAATCCTGTAATTCTCATCGGCTGTGAACAACATAATTACGAATTTACGAAAAATATTATCCGATTTTATTTGGTAACACGTATGTTCTTTTTAGTCAAACAGGCAAACAAAAATGATGATAGTGAACGAGAAAAAACAAAAGAAAAAAGAAAAAGTTCAAAATTAGTTGCAATAAATGAGCCACATATTACAAATGTGAATCCTCAAATTGAGGAAACAAATGCAGTTGAAACTGTTATACAAATGAAATCAAAGAGGAAAAGGCTACCGGCTAAAAAGACTAAAAATAAGTAATAACAACAACTTTGTTATTATTTCATATTTTTTATATTTTGTTATAATTACTAACAATGTTCATTTCACAAAATAAAAAATATAATTTTACTTTTTGATACAATATATGTCGTCTACATTTCAATTTCTCCCTTTATATAATAATACAATAATTCATGTACTGCATCCAATTGAAGGGCGCCTGTAGACTTTTTTCCAAGAGGGAGCAACTTTGGGGTGACGGTGATGCAAATATAGCAATGAGAGCTAGTAACCCGCTTGCTTTTTTGAACTCGTTTAATTAAAAATTAAAATCAAAAATTGAAAATATACACTTTTTAGTATAAACTTGATAAAGATCAATTTAAAAAAAAACGGTTTATAAAGCCAGGGAGCTTTTGCACCCCCTCCGGACGTCCATGATCCAATTGTACAATAAAAATCCACCCATTTATATACACACTCAAATATATATACATATACATAATTCATAATTGATTAGCCTCGTACCTCATATGGTACTGCTTATATCGCATAAATAGCAATCAGAATGTAAAATATTATATGAATTAAAGTATCAAAATATCTATTACATATTACAATCAAATTTAAACTGCTCTCGCTAAATAAATATCTCATGATTTTTAGAATTCATTTAGAATTTTTAAAAATTCATTTAATTCCTCGATATTAACGATTACCAGAAATTTTGAAAGAGGATGAATTTTATCATCTATATAAATATTAACCTGTCCATTTTGCAAAAAAGCAATTCTTTTTCTTACACTATAATCAGTTTCTACTTTTTGGAAAGCAAAAAACATTTCATTTCCTTTTGAATAACTCCATTCGGCAGAAGGAAGTGTACACAACTTTAAATTTTCTTGTAAGTATTTAAAATTATAGCGTCCCATTATTTTTAGTTAATCTGATTTTTTTGGGGGTTACTTAGTTCTTTTGTAACTCTTTGTATTGCATAAAAAATATATATTATTATACCTTTCAATATTGTTACTTCTTTTTCTCTGCAACAATGTATATATTCATTTCAATTTTAATTTTGTTGAATATTGATTATACAGTAATGCCTCGTTAGTGTCACGTTTTTACCATGCGTTATAATCACGCTCACTATCCCCACCATTTCTTGGAATCCTTCAGTCGAGAGTGAGAGAATCCGAGAACGTGCGAGAGAACAAAAGAGTCGACACGAAGTTGTCGTCGGCTACGAATGGTGTCTGCATTGCGTTAGTATCACGCTGCCAGCCCCGATCGTCGTGATTCTAACGAGGCATTACTGTATACCTCTATAGATATGTATTCAAAAATATTCTTGTTCAGTGTTCTTCTCTCTAAAATATATTTAATTATATTAACTTTAATTAATGTAAACATAGTTGTTACTAAAGAATTTATTTCTTTTAAATTTAATTTATATATATACGTTTTCTTTTACTTATATAATGATTATTTTACTCACACTGTAGGTTATGAATTTACTTCGTTTAAAAAATTATGTCATTACTTTCCTTTCAATTTTTCATATTCACACGTCCTACTGTAACCACGTAATAGTAGTATTTATTCCACCATCCGTACATTATTTTATGATTTTCGGATATGTGTATATGTACATCTCCTGTAATGTAGCCATGTATTTCTAACCTTTTTGTCTCATCATCTGTCATTTACAATTTCAAGATGGCGACGACAAAGTCCAAGTTATTCCATTTGGCGAACCTGTCGATAAACGGAACAGTTTTTCTGACCACTTTCAATCTAGGCAGATGAGTCTCCTTACTCTTACTTCATGATCTGAGTACATATAATATCCATATACATTATCTCTGTATATAAAATTTATAAAGCTATGTTCACGCGTTATGGCGTGGTAACGTAACACAGCACAAAGAGTATAATCACCAGGGTAATCGCCGCGAACAATCTAATGGCGTTTTCGGATGGTCGCACTGGGGCGCATTGAGTGCGAATTTTGACCAATCGGAGGCGAAAAAGTTCACACTCTTCGCTTCCGATTGGGTAGGGTTCGCACTCGGTCCGCCCCAGTGCGACCGTCCGAAAACGCCAAAAGGTGACGAGCGAGCGGGCATCGCGTCTCAAAGTTCTTATTGACTCACCCTCCATATTCATTTTCTTTCAAATTCGTATTTCTCAAATGCGCCGGTAAGTATGGACTGGGGTGCGTTATCGGAGTCTCGAAATACCTGGCTTACAGAGAATGGCATAAATGCTGTTATTTTATTGCACACTGAAACATCTGTTTTGAGGAACCTACATTTTTCTTTTTGAACTAACAGTTTGTCCATATTTTTACTCGCATACGAATCATTTAATTGTTCTCCCTTAACTCACACACACTGTATGCATATTCACATATCGTATGTATATGTATACGTGTATATGTAGGGTAAAGGCAGGTAATATGGAACTTCGTAAAATTTCGATAAAGAAATAACGAACTCTTCGGGTAATCGTTTATACTAGATCCCTAGACACAATAGACGATGATACTGAGAATTGAGCATCAGTCGGGCATCTATCATTGAAAGAGAGACGTTTATATTTTTCGTGGGGTGTAAAAGTTTCTGAAAAGTGCATCAAACAGTTAAATATTGTAATGAAGGTATGTTACAAAGTATTATTTTGATATAATTTATCATTAAATATGTGTGTTCTTGATTATTCAGCAATAGTTTACCAATAAAGTTACTTTGTTCTTAGTATAATTCTTAATTTCTTGTCGGGACATGTGTGTACGTAATATGGAACATACCGAGTAACATAGATGAAGTTGATAATGACGATGACGACGATGATGCGGAATGTGTGGTGTGGCTCGTCCTTCCCTTGCTTTCGCCGCATGCCTTGGGCCGATCCAATAACTTTGGATCGGCCCGAGGCATGCGGCGAATGGCGCCGCGGCACGTCCTGCCTCGGAAAGACACCCGCATTGAGCACGAATTAATTTTTTTCGACCGATAGCATGCGGCGAACAGCCCCGAGGCAGCGGCGAACGGCCCGAGGCATGCGGCGAACGGCCCCGAGCAATTCACCGACGTGCAACACTTGCATACGCATTCTGCCTCGGCTTGCCTCATTCGCGTTCGTGCTCAAGTCTGTACGCGGCCTTACATCGAACAACGGTTATATAGAACAAAGGAAAGTCAAAAAGGAACATAGTATACTATAAGAAATATACGCCAAGGGGAAGACCCGCTTGGCGTGTGACGGCGCTCTCAGCGCCATCTCAGGGCAGAGTTGACAATATTTATCCAACAAAAAGTGTCAACTATTGGTACACTGTCAACTACGAGTACAGTTACCCTAAATTTAGCATACCTACAAAATAATGATCATATGAGATGTAAGTTTCCTTTTACTATTTTATCTTGAGAAAACAAACGTACATACATGTCCATTGTATGTTGTATCTATCTATAATCTATAAAGCCGGGAATCCACCGGGAAGCTATGCTATGCTATGCTATGCTAAGCTATGCTATGCTATGCTATGCTATGCTATGCTATGCTATGCTATGCTATGCTATGCTATGCTATGCTATGCTATGCTATGCTATGCTATGCTATGCTATGCTATGCTATGCTATGCTATGCTATGCTATGCTATGCTATGCTATGCTATGCTATGCTATGCTATGCTATGCTATGCTATGCTATGCTATGCTATGCTATGCTATGTTTTAGCTTAGCTTTTGGTGGAAACAGTTCCATAAGAATGTATCGAAGCTAATTTTTTTAAAACGTAGCATAGCTTAGCTTCTAGTTGGAATCCCGGCTTAAGTATCGTTATCGGTCAATTGATGGCTGTTGGCCCAACAATCGAAACCTATCGATATTTCTCCACCAGTGCACAACGCAGGCAGTTATGCAAGAAAAACAAGGAGCACCGCCCTGAGACCTCTACAAAACAGTGGAATTCGACGAGAACTCTTCAAGGTTACCCCATAAACGCAGAAACACATATTTAATAAAGGATGAATAGGGTGAAAGGACTAGACAGACGCGAGTCAACGAAAGCGACGTCGTTAAAAGTGATAAAGCAATCCCCCAACCAGTAATTCACTCGATCTCGACTGCACTTCTGTGCGGTCGTTGTCGCCGTGATGCATGGCTGCAGCCGTGCTGCAATTAGTTCCCCGCGACAAATAGACCCGTAATCCGATGCAGCGAGTTCGCCCTTAGTAGCCGCGAGGAACCAGCCCTGGGTACACGCGGACATGGCGCTTGTTGCGATCCAGTTAGATTGACAGGTCAGATACGTGGCATTGGTGATTTTCATAAAAAGAACACGTTCCTGTTTCAAGATTCCAGAGTGACTTTCCCATGGTTCTTTGCGGCTGTGTTGCTATGGTAGAGGGCAGCACCGTTCGCCTGAGAATGGGATCGTTCCCAACACGAAAACTCTGTTTTTAACTGAAACTCCGTGTGAATATATATTTGTAGAGCATATGGAACTATGCAGGGAGCAATTTCTTTTCTATGGAAATTCACTCTGAAGGGATTGATCGGCCCTTGAAGTTATCTTAAATATAAGAATCTAATAAGTTATATTAGATTTAGTAGGTTATGTTAGATTTAATAAGTTGTATTAAATTTAATAAGTTAGGTAGATTAGATTTAATAAGTTATATTAAATTTAATAAATTATATTAGATTAGTTTGTTTCTATATTGTATTAGTTAAAGTAAACTTATTCATGATATCTGTACTATTGTAAGTATTTGTATGACGAACGGCTTATCTAAAAGCTTAAGTTTCCTTCGATAAAAAAAGTAAATTCTTCCCTATCAAGTTTTACCCTAAAGGTTTAGGTATAGTCATACTTATTATAATTGTATTGGCACATAGGTCCGGGGTAGGGATTGCAATACCGGTTTCCTGGTAAATCGCGAGAAATACCCTCAAATTTTTACCGGTAATTCGTCAAATTTTTACCGGTAATTCGATAAATTACGTATAGGGTAAATCCGGGAGACGCGGTCGGGCCGGAGAGTTGGTCGTGTCGCTATATTTCAGAGTCTATACGTAAAAATGCATTAAAGTGCAGACCAATTACTTCTCTAGAAGCCAAATAGTTGAATGAATAGCGTTATTTCGCTTCCTTCTGTGTTTTTCTGAATTTATAGGCTATAAATGGTAAATTGATGTTACATTTAACCTCTTTTGTCAAACAGCGGTTGTACAGAATCGTATTCAAAATATACGTCTAAGTTTATTTTCCTTTACTGTTTGGAATAATAAGATAGTAGAGATATTGAGGGACAATGCAGCCAAAGTATTTGGCCATATTAACTCTTCCTCTCAAAACTAATGAGAAGACCATGTCTCGCTGCAGAAAGGTGAGATGGTCGAGTTTTGATTTTTTTTATTATTTTTGTTTATTTTTTTATTTTTTATTATTATTTTATTATTATTTTTGTTTATTTAGTTTATTTATTCACTTTTGTATTCATTTGCCTTGCTAATCGCCAGTAGGTAATTCACTCTTTCTTTGATGTGTTCTTTACTTGTTTAGGGTAAACAAATTAAATATCAATGAATCCGTAGTTGTATTCACTCATAAATAATTTTGCTTTATTCTTTGTTAATTTTCCATGAATAATTATGTGAGTGGTCTCTGCCAACGACGAAAACCATTTCTCCCGGCACCTCGGGAGAGGTGGTCAGATGTCATGACTTCAGTTTTCAACCCGATTTACAGTAAATATTGTCTTAATGCAAATATCGACCAGTTTTTCTGAATCGGCATAAAATTCTGAACATGTTAGGTTTGTTCTGATAAAATAAGTAATATCTATATTAGTTTTAATAGCCATTTTATATTAGGGGTGCGTTCCGTTATTCGCTGCAAGTACTGGCAGTGCATAGTATATGTCACGTACCCTATGCACTGCCAGTACTTGCAGTGACTAACGGAACGCACCCTAGGTCGACAGCGTCTCCCGGATTTACCCTATCAATATAGCGCATATACATCGTGAAAAAAATTTAAATGACTAATCAAGATGAAAACCGAAGTATCTCATGAAGAATCAACTCTAAACCAAACGAGAACTAAAAATCTAACTCAAGTCATAAAAAAGAAATGGACGTATTTTCAAGTAGAAAAAGTAAGGAGAAAATATATAGGTAGAAATGGCATATGATTTCTTAATGACTATCCGACCAACAAGTGTAGAATCTGAGAGTGCTTTATCCGTGGCTGGATTATTTTGTAAAAAAATTAGATCGCGATCGGGAGACCAAAGTTTAGACAAATTATGTTTTTTGCGTGCTTATTTGTTAAAAAAAATTGTTAAATAAAAAATATTTAATTATGTATGTAAGATAAGATTCTTTTCATTGTTTTCGTGGTGAAGATCCATATTAATAACTATTGCCAATAGTTACACAAATATATCTATTTTGTGTTATCTCATTTTATATTTTATTGTTCAGAATAGTTTCATTTGCATATATTTATTATAATGCACGATTAGAGTTCAAAAAAAGTTTTTTTTTGTAATGTTTACTCTTATATTTTCAATACCTTAAAAAATACCGGTAACTTATCGGTAAACCGGTTTTGATTGAAAATTTTACCGAATTACCGGTAATTGAAAAACTCCGTAAATTTGCGATCCCTAGTCCGGGGCGGCCTTCCATTTTTTCCTACTTCCTTTCACAATAAAAAAAAGAACTTCCTCCCTACTTATCAGTTGTCAGATCCTTCGCCAATAAATATGGTGTCTAATAAATCGTTTGGTTGCGTAAAAGATCACCATGGAACTACGTTTCGCGTGATGACGCCACTGCCAATTGGACCCTACGCTGTACAAAAGTGTAGTGAAATACAGTCAATAGTATATACCATCACATAATTTGTTTTGTGAATTGGTTACTTTGCTATTCCACACGAAACATAAGAGCATGTATATTGTATTACAGTGGGTCCAGGGACAGTGTGGCCAATGTGTTCCTCGCCGCTGATTGGTGCCGCCATTTTCAGGCAACTTCCGGCAGCTCTTATGTATAGAACAGTATACATATATACTTACACATTCTCAAATTGGCTACTCCAAATTTTGACAGCTTACAGTCAGGTTATAACCTGACGAGTGTCAAATATGGCAAGCTGTCAAAAATTGAGATGCCACGCGTGTCTACATATTTTTTAATAAATTATTGAATATAATTACTATGTAATATACTATGATTAATAAAGTATTCGAACTAGAAGTCATACATTTATTTTTTAAGTATTTATTGAAGTATAATCAAATTATAACTATATGAGCTTTTAAGAGTTATAAACTATATAATTATATATTTATATGTAATTTATATATAATATATAATTTATATATAATTATTAACTGATATAAACTATGAAATATTTATCTAAGTTTTCATTAATAAAATAAAATATTAAGTTTATACATACACACCACTATATAAGACATGATTCCACGCTTTTCAAATATCGCGCGCGCTTCACCTGGCTGGAACTGAAAATGGCGGCTTCCGGCTCATTGGCCACACTGTCCCTGGACCCACTGTATATTGTATAACCCCCTCATAGGCTTTCTTTTAAAGATTTGCTTTAGGAGAATAACTGTACACATTGCAATTTTATCCTACTTCTAATAAACATAAAGAAACAGTACAATTGCAAGCTCGTTACGTTGTAAATTAACATTACTAATCAAGTCCCTCCAGGATAATTTAACAATAACACACCAGTGCTGTTCTCTTCAGAAGTACCTACTATCCGCCAAGCAAACGGTCTTGTTTGAAGATTATACGTCAGGCATAAAACACAGCCTCCAGCCGTCCAGTATTCCGCTTCAAAACTCTCTCCCCTGAAACATCCCTTCGTCAAAACAAGCTCCCAAAGCGACGGTTAAAACACCACGACGCAGCTCTGTACTTTTGCAAACATCCACTGCTTCAAACCATCACGGCGTACTTTTACTGCAATAAAGGCGACGCATTAATCAGTGTACAGAAGGAAGAACCCAATTTCAATTTTATAACCTTCAATCAGATTTTGTATTCCACTTATCATACTCGCATAAAAAAGTCTCCAAATCAGGCTGCTTTTCCGGGCTCTAGAGTGACATTATTTAAGATCCTGTGCGACTAACGAAGGGTCAGGAGATCCAGCAGGATGACACGCCGAAGATCCTGGCGCGCATCTGCGACTTGGCGGTGAAACGTGCACCAGAACCGCGGTTACTGGCAATTACAACCGCAACCCATTTTCACGAGGTAGCAGGGAGTAGCTGCTACAGAGAGGGGAGGAGCTGGAGCTGGGAGCAGGCAACACGGCATAACTAATGACGAGGAGATAAACGGCTTGGCAAACGACGCGTAACGAGCAAAGGTGCCGTGGAGATTCTGCGTGGAAACGGACCGGAAATTCCCAGGGGAAGCCCCTTGTCAGGAAATTGTTGGGGCCTCGAGCTGGCTCCTCCGCTCTGCCGATGATGGCCGACGCGGGGAGCGCCGAGGAAGGCTCGCGGGAACATTGAAACACGAATTGGGCGATCCTTTCGACCTGAAGTAAATAAAGATCAGAATTTGAGTACTCCGCTTTTATTCGTTTAGGACAGTGCTTCTCAACGTATGGTATGCGTACCCCTTGGCAGGCCCGGCGCGAGGATGGTTGGCGCCCTTCTGCAAGAAAATTTTTGGCGCCCCCAAATTTCTGCACCTGTTTTCTATTTAATATGTTTTGCATTTACGAGGCACAATAGAAAAAGAATTACGTTTACATTTTGTTTATATGGGAGTTGGATTACATTATTGTTAAGTCTGAGATATAGTTTTTGGCGCCCCCTTTGGCGCCCTTATGCGGGCGCATTACTTGCATAATGGGTTCCGCCGGCCCTGCCCCTTGGGGTAAGTAACTGTAAGTAAGTAAGTATGTATGTATTTATAAATGATTTATATATAAAAGATATGGATCCAATAATGAACATATTATAAAATAAATAATTTATATAAATACGTCTATATTTATTTATATGTGTATGAATAAATATATATTACCTTAATTAAATATATTGAATATATATGAATATACAAATTATTTATATATCAGGAGATAATTATATAATAAGAAGCTTTTTAATATATAAGTGATTTATACATAAATCAAAATTTATCTTCTTGAATATCATTATCTATAAATAAATCTTTCGAACTTGATAATATACAGATTATCGATGGGTTCATCGAATTATTAATTAATTCAGTTCAGTATATTCCATAAATCTATCGATAGTAGTTTAAATTAAATTAATAGATAATCTATCTATATATAAATCATTTATGTTCATATAAATATCTATATATTGAAATATAAATATATATGCCACCCTGTGTGTTTATGTCACTCTTTCTGTTCATCAATACCTGTAATTTATGAATACAAAATTTAATGTACTGTTTTATTTTATTCCCATTGTTATACTACAACTATAGTTTTATCTCTCTATACAGGGGCTACGCCAGTTATATACACATTTCTAGGGGGTGCACTATAGGGCTCTTACTTTTCGCAGGTTTCCGGTTACCCGGGTGCTACCCGGGTTTGCGGGTAATACGGTTACGATTACCCGATACTCGTGTTATACGGGTAATCGACGAAATACCGGTTATTGCAGTGGATCATAACAAACCTCTTATTATACCTTTTTGTTTCATGAATATTGTTAGTTATAAATTATTAGTAATATTGCAAATTGCTTCTGCGCTGTCATCCTCAGTTTTTGAGAAATTCGATTTTGAAAAAAAACTGCAAATTTGCGCAAACAGTAATGAATAACTATTACTGTCTCGACACAAAAGATGTTCAACGTTGAAAATTTGCATTTTTTTTTTCAAAATCGAATTTCTCAAAAACTGAGGATGATAGTGTCAAACAGTTTGCGGATTCGTTTTCAGCGCTCCAAAACATATAAGAAACGGCTATTAAATGTTACAAGTCCAGATGGCTGTCGAACTGTGTTAAGGTAGATTTACAGATATCGAGTACCCGTAACCGTATTACCCGCAGACCCGGGCAGCGCCCGGGTACCCGTGTATCACCCGGTTAACCGAGTACCCGGGTCACCGCGTATCAAGAGCCCTAGTGCACTATGCGTCAAAACCGGTTTCCCTCTGGAAATATGGCAACGTTGCATGTCACTAGAACCACTGAGTTATGCCTAGTGACATGCAACGTTGCCAATTTTCCGAGAGGGAAGCCGGTCATGACAGCTAGTGTACGTGAAGCATAAAAGGTTGGAAAACACTGGTTTAGGGGTACCGTAACGGGGGGAGCATTGGCAATGTGGGGTAATATTGGCAGCTAATTAACATGTATTAAAAAAAGATAAAAATTTTATGCATTTTGACACTTGTCGTACAATCACAAATGATGCAATGTTGTGATAGGATACTTAAAGCAAATGTAAAAATGTTAATTTTTATATTACATAGCAAAATGTTAAAAAAATATGCCAATGTTCTTCCAGTTTACGGTAGTTACTTCCTTATGGAGAATGATTTATTAAATGCAACTAAGGTCTGCCCATGTGAGACACTCTTCTGGCCAAAAGTGATCGAATGATAGCTCTAATTTTTACAGTTAGAACTTCATCTTTAAGAATAAGTGTGAGTAGAAGGTGCAGGTTTGGCGAAGGACTATTGATATACTATTTTTACTACTTCTGCATGGTGTTCTTGAGGACAGCTGGCTGGATATGAGGTTAGTTTTGTATTCAGAGCGATTTCAGGGTCCGGACCAATGTGCCGGGGCTTTATTCTCGCGTTTTTCTAAAGTGTGGAGCACTACTGACCAGAGGTCGAATGAACCTGTTAACTTTTATTAGTTATAAGTTATTTATCGAACTTTTAACTTTTAAATCGTTTCTTTTCTGTTTTAAGTTAACTTTTTACATTAACAGTTTAACTTTGTTGTAAGAGTTCAGTTTTAAGAGTTACTTTATGTTTGAGTAAAATATAAAAATTAGGAATATTTCTTTAATTAGTATTATTTAAGGAATTTGAAGCAGGATAAATATACAAGAGAAAGCACATGTGTGATTTTTATATATCTATTTTCACCAAACGGTTTAAGGTTTCAACCTCGAATCTATCTACCCCACAATATTTTCAGGAAATCTGCATGTCACAACTTTCACTTATTGAGAGTAGAATAAATGTTCTTGTTTAACCCTCTAGGTACGGGGATGTTTTAAACTTAACGTAGAATTTTTTTGAGCGATAAAATAGTCTATTTTATACTTCGGATTTGGAAGCTACTCGTTAATTTTTTTTTTAATTTGTTTATAACAAAAAAAAGTTTAATTTCGGGTTCTGATGGTACAACAGTTTCTTCTCTGCCTACTAAAGGTCACTATACCTATCAAATCTCGATCTTATTGATGGAACGTAAATAAAAATGTGTTAATCTGAATGGGACTCTGGAGTCCCACTCGTCCCTAGAGGGTTAAGTAGAACCTTTTCCTCCTTCAAGAAAATAAAAGTTTCTTATTTACACAAAAGTGTATGAATACACTGCATTTTATAACAGTTTTCTTGGAACAGAAAAGATAATCGTCATAAAGTTTACAGTTATTTCATAATTAATTGAACATTTTAACAGTTTCATTCGACCCCTGCGACTGACCAATAATTTTTCACCGTGGCAACTATATTTCATCGAAATTGTCTACATTTTCAAATTCTTGTTAAAAAATACAGATTTATTATAAAAAATTCATGCTTTTCGACCAGTAATTTTTTGCTCAAACCTCTTTCTTGCTCCAAAAATTTGCAAAAATATTTGCAATTTCAGCATCAGGTAACAACAATAATTTCAACTCCCTCATTTCTAAATTATATTAATATTAGTATTATATTAGTATTATAAAAAAGACACCCAAATTCACTGCAAAGTGTAACGAGCCGCCCCTGCAGATTCGTTAATTTCGGCGGCAGTCGCGCAGTACATACGGCGCTTAAGTAGTTCTCGTGTTTATCAGTTAGCTTCATTGGACACGACCGACCTCGCGAGTGCCCTTCACCCTTCCCCTGTGGATACGGGCTTGATAACGGGGAATTAAGTCTGGGGATTAGCAGTTCAACTTAACAAATTTGGCGCTTCGTAAGTACAGCGGGCTTAACTTTCCGCTTAATTCGATTACCAGCCAGCGATCATCCCCCGACCACTTTAAAAGACGACCCCACCGTCTTTAACACCCTCTAACGCGGGGCGGGGGCAGGGACCTTGCGAAATGATGAACTTTACATTAGGAAAAATTTCGAAAATTAAACTCTCTGAGAAAGCGAATCGTTATAGTATACAGGGCGTTACAAAATCAGAGCAACGAACTACAATAACGTAGGTGCATAATCCAATTTGATAGCTTGGATTTGAGAACGAAGCATACAGGTACGGAATCTGTATTCGCACGAAATTATTTAATAGCGTAAACAGTAGGCAATATTGCTAACATTTTTGTTGCCTCCATATTAGGAACAACCTGTATCACAGTTCTATTACGAATTATAAAATAAAAAATAATTACAAAATAATTATAAAACAATTATAAAATAATTATGAAATAAAAATAGTTACAAAATAAAAGTAATCAGAAAATAAGTATAAAATAAATATAATTATAAAATAAAAAATACTATTCTCAAACGATTATATCCTCACGCACCCACACAGCACCATAACATTGCAGCAACGTCTCTGCAATGATGCGGTGCAAGATGGCAATGTTGCAACATAACATTACAGAGACGTTGCAGGTTCAGTCCTATGTCCGCCTTCGCAATATTGCAGGTGTGTATTTTTGCAAAGTTGCGGCAACATTACGAATATGTAGTCCTGCAACGTTCCGGCAATGATTCTGCAACGAAACGGCAAGATTGTGGCAATGATCCTGCAACTCTTCGGCAATATAGCGGTGCGTATCCAGTTAAATGAAACACGCCGTAGAATCCACTCGACGTCATGTACATATTTCGAAAAATTTTGACAAAGTCATAGTTGCTTCAGAATATTGTTGTAATGTTTCCACAAGTTTTCACTACAATATTGCACGACGATGTGCGCGCAATATTGCAGAAATATTGTAGGACCGTTGCCACTGGAACATTGCACGTCGATGTGCGCGCAATATTGCAGAAATATTGTAGGATCGTTGCCAATGGAACATTGCACGGCAACGATCGTACAATATTGCAGCAATATTGTACCATCGTTGCGAACGGAACATTGCACGGCAACGAAATTGCAATATTGCTGCAATATTGTAGGATCATTGCCACTCCAATAATGCACGACAATATTGCAGGAACGTTCCTACAATATTGCAATGCAACCTGCAACAACGTAATATTGCAGCAACGTCCCTGCAATACTGCTGCAACGAGGTGTGCTGTATGGGCAGTCGACGATGCCCATTCACTCCGCCACTTTTTAGACAAATAGGAATCTGTATTTCGTGCGTTCCTCCTTTTTGAGCGGACCAATGGAGAGCGAGAAGAAAGGGGAGAGAAGCGGTCAGAAGCTTTCATCGAATACTCAGGCCACGCATACATGAATCATGCACACGGCGATTCTCCCACCGCACGGTACCAACGCCCGCTGGCATTATGGGATTAGGCACTGTTATCTGTTTAGTTTGCGGGCAGAACGCATTCGGACTGTCGCGAAAACGCGGAACGGTACCCTGGAAAGATGCGCAGGCCACAGTGTCGTCGCGGAGGATCCAACAGACGGGGTTGCGTGCACTTGTCGTGCCTGGTCATCCTCTTCTTGCTGGCAGCGAACGGCTCCAACGCATACCTAAGTCGAGTGCAGACCAAGTTCGGCCAGATTCAGGGATTGTGGAGCAGAAGTTTAAGGGGCAGGCTCGTGGCGCACTATCTGGGCGTCCCCTACGCGCAGCCACCTGTCGGCGACTTGAGGTTCAGGGTAAGTTCTCGAGACTCTGAAGGAACTTTCCACGCTCTCCTTCGGGTTAAGATTTGGTGTCGCCCCGTAGGTTAAACGAGTGCGTTTGGTCTGTATTTTGTAATATACAAAGCAGAAAGTTTATGGGTATGTTTGTGTGTTTCTCTGTCGCCTAACAGCTCTGTCCTCCTTAAAATGTCCTATCTAGTATATCGAAAGATCCGCGAAAACTGAAGTTTCATCATTTTCTTTGCCGCAGCCCTTGTAAAACGATAAATAAATTAGACTGTTTCTAGATCTCTACGAAGCACGCAAGGTTTTCTAACTTTACTTAAAAGGTCAAAGACGCGTGGAACTTCAAATATTTGAAAATTTCTTGACGAATGGAGAAATGCTAGTTAGGGCGTTTTAACTAAGGATGGCAGAACTTTCGAACGGTGAACTCTTGGATCACGAAATGTGCCTCAGCTCATTATGCCTGGCTAATTCAGGTGAATGTAATTATTTTCACAAAAAAAAACAACTAAAAAACAATTTTGTTTATGAAATCAGAATCTAAATTCTGGGCGAAGTTGAGTAGTAAAGCTAGTAAGTCCAATAAGTCTGAATAATTTATTTGGTGGTAGTTTGTTTTGGAAACTTTATTTTCTACCATCAACAATTCTGTGTGTACCTATACGTATTAATTCGTAAGTAACAGTAACTTTCAAGCATACTCCTGCAAACGTCTTCAAACGAAGGGGGTGTAATAGTCGGGGCCTGATCTAGGGGGGTGTAAGCAGGGCAACTGCATAGAGTGGCAAATTTAGGGCCAGAAAAATTGGTCAATTTGTAATTTATGAATATTAAATTTTTTATAAAACAAAAGGCCTTTGTTATTCTACAAATACCTACGAAAAATAAAATTGTTGACACTAATGAGTTGTAGAATATATATGAATTTAAAATAAAATGAAAACAATACGTATTTATATTTTTGAGGCCATATTAATAATAGTTTGATTAATTGAATATGTGAAAATATTTTATTTATAATTGTTTTAGGCATTTTATTTGATCTTAATGTGGTTCATTGTGGTTTAATGATTTACTAAAAATATTTAGATTAATTTAATTATTGGAGGGTAATTTTATTGAATTTATAAGATGTATTTAATATGAATTGAAGATGGGAATTTTTATTTAAACGTTTATTAAAAATATTTTGTTCAACTTGATTATTGGAGGGTAATTGAATTTATAGGACTCACTCACTGTCAAAACCTATGTTTCAACATAATTATTTATAATTAAATATAAATGGCGGCAGAAATGTGGCACTGGTAATAGTATCATTTCTGAAAGATTTGTTCCTTTGGATGTTCTGTTTAATTTAAATTGAGGATGCCCTTACTATTTATGCTTTAAACCCTAACTAATTCAATCTTTAAAGCAAAGCTATCGTGATAGTTAAATTTTCAAGGCTACATAATGGTTATATAGTTATTATCACATGTAGATAATTGAAACAAAAAGCACAGTCATTTTGAAGCCCCGTACTTGAACAAAAGTTTAATCTATGAATATATGAAATATTTTACATATTTTATGGTATATTCTTGGCAGAGTCCACAGCCTTGGAACCACACGTGGAACGACACATATGAGGCTACAAAAGATGGCCCCATGTGCTTGCAGATCGATTCCAGTGGAAAGTACGTGGGAAGAGAGGACTGTTTGTATCTTAATATTTTTGTACCCATGGTAAGTACTTGTTTGGTAAATCTGTTCGCTTCGAATCACATTAATATTAACAACGGCGTAGCCAATGTGGGGCAAGGGTGGATGTTTGCCCCTCCCTCCCCCCCTCCGGCACAGGAAAAAAATTAGTCATTCGTCCAAAATTAAATTAATTTATTACAAACTGAAAATAAATTAAATTGTGAATTCTAACTACGTACATAAATTCAAAATTCGGTTTCACTATTTATTGCCCCCCCCCCCCCCTGAATGAAATAGGCAGATGGTGTAGGGTGGAGCACAATATTGGTGAAAATCGAGTGAAGGTTCCACCTCGGCTAAAAATATACAAAAAAAACATAGAATAAAATTCTTCGGATAAGTCTCTAATTCCGGGATAATTGTTTTTCAAAACGCGTTCACCTCGTCTACTCCGCGTATTTTTAAAATCACTTTTCACGAAAATGGAGGTTCCTATGAAAAAGGGTTTCACCACATTTCCCAGTGTTTTTTTTTCAAGCAATTGTTTTTTAAAAGTAAAAAGACACTTATGAGAATAAATAAAATACTAAATAAATAATAAATAAAACTAGAATAATAAAATTAAAAAAAAACGTCGCAACATATCCTACGACTAATTTTTAATATACTTTACCCATTTCCTTCGGGTTGGCCATTGAAAAAGTATAAATTGAATAAAGTAATTTATTGGTTAAAGTAATTACTTAATTTGTCAATTAAAAATCGAAGGAAATATTTTCAGGATTTAAGTAATTAAGAGATCGTATGTTTAAGTGGAGATGCTTAACACAAAATTTACCGTTCGGTATAAATTCTACTTGAGGAGCTTTCAAAACGTCAGTTTTTGTACGTGGGAACTTTCAAATGAAACTAATTTCGAAATTTCGCGTCGGACGCTTTCGTGGGAAGATATGCAGACAATTGCAGTGTTTTGCAAAAGTTTCGCTAGTAAAATGGTGCTCGAGCGCGCCAAAACGGAATACGAGCCCGATTGGTTCGCAAGGTCCACTTGCTATTTAATTAAATTTAAGCGACTCAAGGTGATGTTGTCATACTCTGACGCACTGTTTTGTACAATCATTTGCATATTACGTGTTCGACTGTGCCAGGTTGAATCAAAACACGCAATAAACTGAACTGATCCACTGTAGGGCTTTGTTGACGCTTATTGAAGTGTTTTCCGTTGCACTCTCAGTTAACCATAAACAACAGCTAGATCAAATGTGTGAATCGTAAAAAATTTTAAAATTCGGTTTTAATATGGTAAGAGTGGTAGTATGAAAAATGTAGGATGCCCCGTGAGCAATCGATTTTGCGTTCAGCGTGTGATCAACGTAGGGGAAAAGTGTCTGAAACGATCCCTCGGGGTGATGTATATATCTTCGATATTTGTGCGAATTTCGGACCCTAATTTTCACGAAACATTCATGACATATCAAACACTGCAAATATGAAAAAAAAAAAATTTTTAGCTTTTGGCATATCTCGGTATATGCTCCCCTTAAATGTTTACAAAGTAGTCTTCGAAAATAAAAATTACAATTATTTTCGTTTTCGTAAATAAAATATGTTCCGAGAAGGATTTAAACTTAGAAACTTTGAAAAATAAAAATGTTTTTTTTAGTTTTTTTACTTTTTTCGAAAACCGTTTGTCGCACGAGAAAAAGTAATACAACATAAAAGATGCTCCTTGTCTGGATCTACAACTTTTGTTTGACATATTTTTTTATGAAATCAATAACTTGGAGGATATTACATAAAATCGACTTTGTGAGCTGTTAAATAATTATTTAAATGTTCAAGGGCCCGGGGGCACTTTTTCTCGTTATCCGATCCGGGTCAAAGTTTACACAGTTTCTTTTTTATTATTTAGAACTATTCTGGGGGAGCTGCAAAGAAAATCGTGAAAAAAATTTTCAGCAAGAGTATATAAGAGCCACCCTAATGTACATACATATATAGTCTTAGTTTTTGTAGTAAAATTATGAGTCAAGCAATGCTAATCTAGGGTAGAACCCCCAATTACTGTCACCTTAAGCTATTTTACTGAAAATAACGAATAAATAAACGTTGTAAAGTCATACACAAAAAGAATTATGTAATTCAACCTATAATCTATACGCTAGAAAATGCACCACTTAATATTTTTTTTTCATTAATTTCTATAAGACGATACCAAATTTTAATTTGATGACAACAGTGGAAATGGCGACTTCCTTACTAGTGAAAGAGAAAACAGGCCACTAAAGAAAGGGCTATAATTACTATATTTAAATTATTTACATAATAAACAATAATTTTTTAGTACAATATAAGTATCATAGAAAGTCACAACGATCGTAATATAACGATTAATTAAGCCTTTTTAATTATTATATGGGTGATAGTGATTGGTACAAGCGTTTCAAGCATTTTGGTATTACTGTCATAGCAGTAGTTGCTCATGTACATGAGACGACATAACCATAAAATGAGTAATAAACAGTATTAGGTTAGCTGGCAGTAATTGGGGTGTCAGGAATTCAGTCACACACGTTTTAGAGGTGTCAGTAATAGATCTCGAAATATGTTTTTTAGATTAATAAATTTATATATAAAAATAGAAATTCTAAGACCCACAAAATGTTTTTCATGAAGTAAACATATTAAACCATAATAAATAAAATAAAAAACATATACTTTTAGTCAATAAATACAGATACTATGCAATAATATTAGAGTCAATCCTTAATGTGTCAGTAATTGGGGGTTCTACCCTATGCACTAGGAAACAAAGGAAGATAGTGACATCTACACAGGGAGTCGAGACCGAAGCAGTAATCGAAATTCCTGACGGGTTGTATCTGTGGTTGTAAGGAAAATCGCCGCATGTCACAATTTCACAAAAATAGAGTTTATGCGTTAATTCAGTGGTGGAATATAGGATTTATGTATTTATCAGAAAAAATGCATGAAATCAAATTTTATACGTGGACGAGTTATAATTCGCAACTGGGTATAAGTTCGGAGATTAACTGCGCAGATGGCGTTGCGGCGCTACCTTTTGTGTCTTGTTTGCAGATCTGCGTTGATCGTGGTTAGACGATAACCGTGCGTCGCGAGCTTTATCCTTCTTCTCGATTTGTACGGCGCTAAGCAAGTAGGCATCGTTACACCGCGTTCCGTTATAGCAATTAGGTTTCTTTTAGTTTCTTTGCCAATTAGTTGCTACAAGTAGTTCTACCTAATTTCCTATCTTCACCCAGATACTACTTCTCGTTTCGATAAACATTTCCTCGTATTTACATACTGCGTCAACATTATAAGTAAAAAAAAAAAATGCAATTTAACCGATAAAAAACAACGTAAGTCCACACAATTTGGAGAATACGAAGATTGCTCGTATCTTTCTTTTGTGATCGCTTTTTATTTTCTAATTTTATTAAGCTACTTAAATAACTAATTAACAACTCTTATAATACGATCTTTCGTGCCAATAAGCTTGAAAAACTTTTTGCGATCCTGCATCCTAAGTTTAATTCTCACATTTATTTCGACGTGTTGATAATCGTGCAAATTTTCTCGCCAAAATCGTTTTTCCCGAAGTTGTATTTTGTGATACACCAGAACTTCTTTTTTCTTTCCTGGCAGCTCCAGTTGCGTTAAAAATAAGACTATTGCTTTCCTTATGTGAGTTATTGGTCCCATCAAACATTTCCTGAATCACCTTGAAAAAAAACGGCCGTATGAATAAAAATAAGGAAATGCTTAAAAAGTGAGAGGAAATACTAGATTTCGCATGCATAATCTTCGACTGGTACTAGGTAGTAAATTATGGAAAATTTTAAGTAAATAATACTAGTATTTACTTACGAGGGAACACCGCGAACTCGCACTCACCAATTCGAACGCAACTTTGTGGGTTTATAGAGTGACTCAAGACAAGAACAACGCTGTGTTTCATAATGAAACTTTCATTCAGGGGTGGGCACTCCGTATATCAATCTGTTGGTAAAATTTAGTGGGCGGCACATTCCACCAGAGGCGCTGGGATCAATAAAGTTGAAAATATTTGGTAACAGATGGCGCTGATGAGATTATTTTGTGGCGGGGAGAAGAACATATGGAACCCGCACACACCGATTTTAATGAAGCTTTTGTAAGATGTTGTTCTCAAAACATTTTTCTGAGAACTACTTCATACAAAAGCCCCATTAAAATCGGCGTGTGCGGGTTCCATATGTTCCCTTGTTAGGCAATTTTATTACCTAACCATTATATTCTGATTGCTGTAGTGACGCCGCCACTGGGCTGCGCTGATTATGTTCTATTGTAGGCACCCAAGAGGGTAGAAATATGAATTCTAAGCGGGCCTACTTTGCTCTAGGTTGCAGATCCATTTGTGGGCGAATAAATGACTCTCCACAATTACTAACAAAAATGGTTTTAATAACCTTAACAATTTCAGGTACAAAATGCTCTCTGAGCGATGCGTACAGTACGACACGTGATGCCAGAATGGCGTTCCAATGACGGTCGGCGTCTTCTTCTCCTTCTTCTCCCCGCCACAAAATAATCTCATCAGCGCCATCTGTTACCAAATATTTTCAACTTTATTGATCCCAGCGCCTCTGGTGGAATGTGTCACCCACTAAATTTTGCCAACAGATTGATATATGGAGTGCCCACACCTGATTTCATTCGGGCCCTATCGTCCTTTAAGGCGGTGAGAACTAACCTTAAAGTCAAATAGGCAGTTCCACTGTTTCGCGTGTAACTCCCAAAGTACAACGGAAAGAAGAAAATGTTTCAAACAAAAGTTCAATGGTGCAATAAGCGCTACAAACTTCCGTTAACAAAATTTTTGAAAAACTTTTTTTCTTAATACAAAAATTTTACGTTATTTACAATTCCACGAGTAAACCGTTCTACTTGTGGATATTTCTTGTAACACGCGGCAACGTTTCGCACGGGAACTTTACACGTGTGTACAGTCTGAAGCTCCTATACAGCACGGAAAATTGAATTTTGTCTGACACTTCCTTTTGGCTTCTGCTACTTCATTTGTATTTTTTTTTTTGAAATTTCATGCAGTTTTGGCGTTTGGTACAGATTTTTCGGGCAACTTCAGTTACTGTTCGATTAACTGTACCTTTTTCATTTTCTATTTCCGTGAAAGACTGCCACCTCTGGTTTCGTTCACGATATCTAAAAATGTATCCGCCAGGTAGTTCGCATGGTGTTCTTCGAATTTAAACATGACACGGTACTCTCGAGTATGGTTTCTTCGACTTTTGTAAAACTTGGGGGCACGAATTTGCATGAACAAGGCCGTAATTGCGATTGAGCAGACAATTTAAGACAGACGACTGACAGACATAAGATAACACTATCATTTACTTGCAGTTTTCAGTAAGTACCATGTGTTATGCATACATATTTTACATATTTACTGAAAAATTAGTAGAAGCTATTTCCAATAAATACTTCATCCTTTATCGCATACGGAACTGAGTATTTGCTTGAAAAATCACTAGTAAAAGCTTATACAAGTACTCCCTCGCTAAGGGCTCGATTTGGCGCACGCGATGTGGGCTTTTCGCTATCCCCACCACTTCTGTCTCACTCTTGTCCGGCGAAGGTGAGAGCGAGATGGAGCGAGAGCGAGTGAGGGGCACTGAAAGCGAGCGAGGACGGTAGGAGACAGACGACGCGTTGATGTTTCGTCTCGCTCCCTCCTTCTGACGCCTGACACTCCGTCCTTTGCGCTCGCGCCAGTCGCGCACGCAAAGCGTTTCATCTCGCTCCCCCCTTCGGCCAAACAGAAGCGAGAAACGAACACTCGGAATTAGGGCTCCGTTCGCGATAAGGGCTCAACGCCGGTCCCGGCCAGCGAGCCCTTAGCGAGGAAATACTGTACTTGCTTTTATGCATACGGCCCAAACATGTACATTACGAAAGTGACAAATTTCTGACATGCGCTGTTTTTCCTTACAACCACGAATATAAATTAATAATATAAGACTTGTAACCGTAATGACAGATGAGAGAAATTCTGACTGTAATAGTGAGAGGAATAAGTAAATCCTTATTCAGCAATACCCATAACTTTCCTTTCCCAGGCTTTCGGATTATTTGTTAATTTTGAAACTCTGACAATACGAGTAGACTTCCATTATTTTGCGTTTTTAAATAATTCTTATTCATCGACAGCTTGACCTTGCCTGGCCACGCCAAGTATTCGACTTCCAGGCCGCGGATATCTAGGCAAAAATGTCTAGATAGTACATTTTATCTTCACATTATTAAAATGTCCGCGATATGAGTAATGGATAGTATGAACACAGCATTTTAGCTGTGTATATGTAGGGGTGTTATCTTAAGCGCAATTGGAAAGCACCTTTATGTACTTGCAGCTCATTTTGATTTCACATCGTTTCTTATATTGTATATTTTCTTCTATTTTTTTTTTTTTTTTGTGTAATAGCTTACTGTTGGAGAGAGTTCAAAACAAATATAAAGATTGTCGCCCACCAGGCCGAAGCGCGGCGAAGCGACCACGCATCGGTCATATAAGAGCACAGCAACGACCACGCATCGCCCATGTGACAGAACAACGGTGCCGAACGTTTCGCTTTGGTCGCCGCGCTTCGCTTCGGCGTAATGGGCGACGGCTGACTGGCACTCAAACATGTTCCAGGAATTCTTTCTCTTCGATCCCCCTTTTCGACTCCACCTATCCGATCGACGACTACGCTCTGTTTATCTACACATTTATAATAAATTAATTATATATAAATTATCCACCCTGACTGTTAATTAAGTTTGCAAGTGTCTACTGTTTATTGAGCTACATAGATACTGTTCAGATATTCGAGGTAATAATGTGAACTCTGCAGGTTTCAGAGAGACGTGAAGGGGACAGTAAACTTCCGGTGATGGTGTTCATACATGGCGGGAAATACGTGTTCGGAAGCAGTGACAGTCGCCTGAATTCTCCGGAGTACTTGATGGATCAGAACATAATTTTAGTCACGATCAATTATCGTCTTAACGTTATGGGTAATTCTTTAATCATCAATGCATTCCACAAATCGATAGTCATATCGTAAACGAGCAAATCTGTCCATAATTTTATTTCAAATATGAAAAGCAAATTGAGACAATCGTGACTTTTTTTTTTTATAGAAATCAGAACGTTGCGTGCAGTTTTAATTTAAAATCCATGTCAAACTCAATGCTCGGAACTGTGCACTTTTCGTTGAAATTAGGATTTTTTGTGTGGGCTAAAATAGAAACCAGTTCTCTGCTTTTAACATACTTCATTTGATCACCATGGACACGAGAATCAAATTAAGTTTGGGATTAAAATAAAAATTTAGTCATATAAATCATATTACTTAATATAGATCAATTAACAATTCATGAACAATAGGGTTCGTCGGGTTTCAAAAACCGGGTCCAAAAAAACCGGTTTTAAATACATACAAAAATTAATTAATTACTTAATTAAAAACGTTAACATGTTGACTTGAAATCATTTACTGTAAAACTAATCATCACGAGTTCATATTTCCTGAAGAAAAATACTAAATGAAATAAAGGTTTCAGTTTCTTTTAATTTGGTTTTGTATGTAGTATATTAAATTTTAGTTATTTTAATTTTTTTTTAATTATTTGGTTTTGTATAGATAGAGTACATTTAGTTTTGTTATATTTTTGTAATTCCATAAATATTAAAAACCTGAAAAATTTTAAAATACCTAAGTATAAATATTTCTTTACTGCTCTAATTACACTGTATTTGCTTTTTTTGTAAAAATTTCAAAACCGGTTTAATCGGTTTTTTGGGGAATAATGGAATTCCAAAACCCGTTTTTGTACGAACAATTCTACGATAATCCTCATTTTCCGCCATCTGACACTTCAAAATCGACATTCTTCTTTTACATCAAAAACTTAAATCGCAACAAAATCAACGACCCGCTGGAGGCGGCTTTCCCTTCCAGAAATCACTCCAAATACGATTCTACGTTTGCCCTATGCCTTTTTATCCCCCACTTCAATAGACGAGAAGCGTATCCCTGCACGCCAGTGCAAGCAGATAAGAAGTATTGTGGCGGGGATAGCGCCGCCTCACAAGGGAAGTTTCGCAACCCGGAAATTCAGAAAATTATGAAACTCGGTGTGCAAGTAGAGTAGTTCATCCGTAACGCAACTCAATTTTTTATTGGTGCCATAATGCAATTTTGGGGGGTGAAATCACCCCTGGAAAAAAATGCAGAATTTTCTTTTCCGTGGAATATCTCGGGAAGGGTGAGAGATATCGAAAAGAAGTTTAAACAAAAATTGCATGCTTTTTTTATATCCACAAAACCGCGTAAAAGTAATTATGGAATTAAGGATTGGTGGTGGGGGTAACTTGAAAAATATGGATTTCTCGAAAATTATCTTTATGCAATTTTGTAGATACAAAAGTAAGATGCAACATTTGTTTATACTAGTTTTCGATATCTCTCACCGCTCTCGAGATATTCCACGGAAAAGAAAATTCTGCATTTTTTTTCAAGGGGTGATTTCACCCCCAAAAATTTCATTATGGCACCAACAAAAAATAGAGTTGCGTTACGGATAAACTCCTCTACTTGCACACCGAGTTTCATACTTTTCTGAATTTCCAGGTTGCCAAACTTTGTCAGTGGCCTTGAGCGGTCAGTTGACTTTGTCGCGCCTATAGAAACTATTCCACCCCTAATTTCTCATTGTTCCTTTAGGATTTTTCAGCACGGCGAACGGAGTCGCTCCAGGTAACTACGGCGTGAAGGACGCCCTGATGGCCCTGCGGTGGATACACGAGAATATCGAGGCCTTCCAGGGTGATCCAAATTCCGTGACGTTATGGGGCCAAAGCGCTGGAACTGGTATCACTCACATTCTGGCCTTGAACAATAAAACGGAAGGGCTGTTCGGTAGATACATTCTACAAAGCGGAAACGCTCTCGCCTTTTGGGCTACGCAATCGAAACGCGGAATGCGCGATGTCTCCCTGGACCTGGCGACATTGGTGGGTTGTCATCCTCGACGAACAGAGGGGAACACGGAATCAGCGACTGACAATATTTCCATCGACAATTCTACGACGGAGTATCCCAGGGAGGTGGTTAAGCGAGAAAGCTTCGACGCGATCGATAGGAGCGAGTATGATGAAGAAGAGGATGAAAAGATGATGCGCTGCATGAGAACAGTTGACGGGAGTTTGATGGTCATGGCGATGAAACATTTGGTGAGACGCTGGATCCTGCATTTACCTTTCACTCGACTTACACACATAGTCTTTATGAAAAGTATTCTACAGGGTGTATCAAAAGTGATGGACACCACTTTCAGGGATGAATTTGTAAAAAACAGTTACTGCAAAATTGTTTGTAACATTGAAAATTAAACTGTGCGCCGCGAACGCACCGTTTCGACGGAAAAAATTGTTAAGGTAGTTCCTAACCGACTAAGTTAGTCAAATTAGAGTTGGGTAATAAAAGATAAATTGTAAAGTAGTATGATACTATAGAAATAATAATAATAATTTTTAACATCATACATATATATTTTAAACAGTTCAATGTTAATATAAATAATTGTAATACGAGAATAGAATATTAAATTGGTTAGCGTAGTGAATTGGAGCAGCAGATCTGGCAACGTCGCATTCATTCGGAGCGACTTTTATAACCTAAATATCAGAAAAGTGTTCATATGAAGTTGAATCGTCGTTCGCTATTTAAATGTCTAAACACATCGATTGTGCGACGTTGCCACGTCGATTGCTCTACGTAAGTTTCTGAAAAATTTGCACGTAAACCTATTTTTTCATGGGCATTTACGAAGAAACTATGTGGTCAGTTTTGCAGAAATTGATAAATTCATTTCCTGACATTTCGATGTACTTTTGTGCCAATTTTGGTACATTTCTTGAATATGGTTTTCCTGTTTCAGAAGAAAACTGAAACTATAACCCTCTTCTTTTGACTCCGCCATACGCCACAGTGTTAAAATGCATCAACTTTAATTAACAATTTCTCGATAACTATGCGGTAAATCGATCTTAAACTTTGTACAAGGGTTTCTTGTATTCCAAATTAGTTTTGCGCGAAATTTGAAAGAATTCTTGAATTTAGTAGATTATTCAGGAACTACCTTAAAGTTTACGCAAAAATTAGAGTGTGTAGAGCCACTCGCACAAGCAGTTACTCAAACTTTTTATACACGCTGTATATCTGTAGATATATATCAAAACAAACTTATTAGGATCGCCATTTTGGGCTGACTTCCCTGGTTCAAGGATTGTGTAAGAATTAATATGTTTTGTGTTTATCAAACAGGATGTGTGGCGAGGGAATCCTTGCTGTATTTTCGCACCTACCATCGAAGATGAATCAGACGACGCCGTTTTGACGATGCACCCTATAGTGATTATGAAGCACCGCCTGTTTAGAGACATACCGTTTATAATTGGGGCTGTAAAGGACGATGCTCTAGTGAAATCAATAGGTAATTTTTAAGGAGAACTACGAATCTCAAAAATTTAAAAATCATAAAATTATTTTAGCTACGAAAATACGTAGTACTGAATCCCGGAAAATATATGCCTACTCAATGGCAGATGGGATTGCAAATATTTTCAACTGAAAATTCTTCCTAATTTTAATATTTTTTTTTTCTGAAATGTAACTCGCATACTCTGTAAGGTACGGTTCGAATTTTTAATTAATTCTCCCAAAATTTATCTTTCAATTTGTAGATTATTTAACAAATAAAGTCGCCGAGCAAGAATTTCTAAACAATTTTGAAGAACTCCTGCCCTACGTATTGGAGGTTCACCAAATAGTCGCGAACACATCAGCTTTGGCCAGTACCATAGAGGATTTCTATTTCGGGGGGGATGTTGCTGAGAACTTTTTGCAGAACATCACTGAGGTACGTTGTCTTTTAAAATGGGTGAAACGACATGAAACAGATAATTTAATAAATGACAAGATTTATACGAATAAAGAAATTAAAGAATAAATATGTTACGTGCAATTTTCTTTAAATATAATTATAAGAAAATGATCGGATTTTAATTCATAAAGTTAATTAACAACTTGTGAGATTCTTGGACCGTTTTGCGACAAAAGTTGCTTCAGGTTTCTTATGTAGAAATTCTTAATATCCATGGAATTTTTGGCTCAATCGATGTTAAATAATAAAGCTTCTGCAATTTGTTGCAATAATAAAACTATCAACATTCAAAGTTCTAATAACAGCAGGATATCCTTCTACTACTGTGGCCATATGGGCAACCAATCAGAACATACTATACAGCAGATACAAAATACTCCAAGCTGGAAACTGCCAGTTCTAGCATTGTCACTGTCACTCTACCAAAAACAATGTTTCTGGAAATACGATTTCTCTGAGTTTATCCACTGGGGCCATTTTAAGTTCGAAAGATTACAGAATGAATAGAGAAATAGATAATTTTGTGTCTAATTTCCTGAAATTTCAATTTTAACTGTGAAAAGTTTAGTCTATCTCTGAATTCTATCTGATATGTTTCAGAATAAAAAGGCTACAAAATATTAACAAATTTCAAAATGCCCCAACTAGGGAAAGAAGGCTCGCGGTTACCTAAATTAATTTATTTACTTGTATTCATGAATGTATCGTTGTACGATGCTACATAACAGAATTAAAGATCTATGAGCATGTTCTGCAAATGAGAAGGATTGAGTGAAAAATGAAAAGTAAATTTCAAAAAATTACCAACGTTTCTCCTAACCGAATTTTCGGTTCGGTTCGGTTGCCTTTTACTCAATTCAGTTCGACCATAGCTAGTCGAACGTTAGGAGCTCTTTCCCGAAACCTGTGCCTTAAGTTATGGGGAACCAACAAATCTCGTCTATAAATTTGAAAATTTTACAGCTATTGACTGACGGTTTAATAATATGGCCAATATACGAGATGTTAAAGTGGCAGTCGGACAACATGAAATCTAGCACTTACTTTTATATCTTCGAGTACGAAGGAACATTCAGCAGCACATTCTATTCTGGGTCTTCCATACACTATGGTGAGCAAACTTTACTATACAGGGTGTCTCCTAACATTTAAACCTAAAATATTTCTTTTTAATGATACGAGAAAATGTTTAAGGAAAAAAATGTTTGCTTCAGAAGGGTAATTATTGTGATGGAGAAGATTTTTTCCCCAAGGTCATATTTTCTGAAATTTCAAGGTCATCGACGTTTTTTTTTTAAAGGGGATGACGTATTTTCATTACTGTAAAGTTACAACCAATAAAAAAGACAAATTCAACCATGTATAATATGTTGACTTTCAAATGACCTTCGGACAAATAAATCAAGACAAGAATTTAAGAATAACTCCTCCGAATAACTCCTTTTTCTATTTTTGCTCGATTTCCATTTTAAGGGGTGAAACAGCCCTTCAATGTTCGAAACTCGGCATCTCCCGAATCAAGTGTTCTATAACTATAAACACCAAATATCCAAGAAAGTACATACATGTACTTCAGAAGAAACACTGGTTTATCAATCTGATTTTCTTTTATTTAAAACACTGGGGAGCAGCAACAATTCAACTTTTAACCGTAAATCGTATTTGCACGGAAATTTGGACTACTTATATTAAGAAAAAAAATGAATCTTACTACTGTGAATGCGATTCGGAACTATCGTATCCTATACGGTTTTCTAAAAAAACACAAAACTGCCACGTCAGAAAATTTGTTACAGTAAAGCCTTTATTTTCTGCAAAAGCACATTATATTATTGTTAAGAACTGCAAAATATTACTGGACAATGATTACTTGATTAAGATGTAAATAAATTATGCAAATTCATGTTTTCTAAGAATACTTCACTCTTCCAGGCGTCTCCCATGCCGATGATTTGAATTACTTGTTACCAATCTTGAACAAGGTGTTTAAGGATCAAATGTTGCACAATACTGAGACCGATGTGACCATGATAAACATCATGACTGAAATGTGGGCCAGTTTTGCAACTAATGGGTAAGAATAAACACTCCAATCCCATTATAATTTCTTAATTAAATAGTAACAGACAATTAATAGACTGCTGACAATTAAAAGGGTACCAGAAGCTTGGGAAGTAACCGAATGGCCTGATTACAAGCACACCCATCAGTATTTGCAATTTGGAATCAATAGAGATCCAGATATCATCGTGGAAAGCAGAGTTCCAACTGAAAAAATAGCATTCTGGGAGAATTTGATGACGAACACGACTCTAGGCGCCATAGAATTCCATTTGGCGATTGAACCACCATTGATGGAAGAGCAGAAACTTAATACTAGCATTTCTACCGAATTCGATAAATCGTTGGTTTGGTTGTACACGTGTGCCTTCACCCTGTACTTGTCATATGTTTACTTGTTTGCAGAATAGATTTGATAATAAAGAGAAGGTGCGATCACGGCAGAAGCTTGTGGAAACTGTTTATCCCATTTTATTTCTTTTGTGTAGGTACTTCATTTCATAAAAGTAGGTTAATTTCATTAAAATTTCTCTGCTTCAAAGTCAGTGCGCAGAAAATTCAATTGCATACCATCGAAGATGTATACGTTTTTCTGTACTTTTCACAAATTTACATCTAATAAAATCCTAATATTAAGGCAATATTAAGGTTTCTGTTCTTCTGTCATAATCTTCCCCAAAATTTTAAAGCTTTTCGAATAAACAGAAAATTTAACCAGGACACAGAAAGTTTAATAGTACAATAAGCGCTGCAACCTCGAGTTGACAAAATTTTGAAAAGAGTTTAAAAAAAAAAAATACTTAACGAAAAAACTTTTTTTAAAATTTGGTCAATGTAACTTTGCAGCGCTTACTGCGCCATTAAACTTTTGTTTGAAACCTTTTTTTCTATCCCTTGTACTTTAGGAGTTATACGCGAAAAAGTGGTAGTGCCTATTTGACTTTGAGGTTAGTTTTCACACCCTTGAATGGCGATTGGGCACGAATGAAACGCACCGTTGTTCTTGTTTCGAGTCACCCTATAAACCCGCAAAGTTGCGTTCCAATCGGTGAGTAAAGATGTTCCTTGGTTAGCTAAAACTCGAAGTGAATTTTCTCGAAAACGATGCGCGATATGAAAAAGTTTTATTCTATATTGTCGACTTATTATAATTAGGACACCCTATATGTACACGCTTCCTCCGCAACGCGTTCCGCGGTGAAGAAAGGAGAGCGGCGTTTGTCTTCATTTCAACGCCGCTGCATAATCATCGCTCGCCCAGCAAGATTTCTCCGCGGCGACTTCTTTCCTGGCGGCGTGATACGGTCGGAAACGGAAGGAAGACAAACACCAGTTACCCCTGGGCCGGATGATTAATTTCCCCGAGCGCCGCGAAGGAGCACAGCCGGCCGTCTGCATATTTTATGCACGCGTTAACTCTCCACACGGTGAACTTAATTTCCACCGGATTCCGTTATGCTTTTCGTTTATTAGCCCCCGGTCTTATTAGAACCGAGGACAGTCCGCTGGGGGATTTCCACGCTGATAATCTACCTCCGTTCATTTATTCATTCGCCTGCCTTTCGGTGCATTTCTTCGCCGCCGTCGAGTGGCAATTAGGGGAATTAGACGGCTGCTGACGGTACTTGTATTTTTGGGCGTCTCTGTGGCGCGTGTAATTGTTTCCGACGGTTGCCCGGTTTAAGGCGGATTCGCATGTATCAGTTCCGCGACGGTCCAGTGCCGCCGCTGTCAGCGGCACCTATGTGTCACCGCCGGTAACTGATACGGACAAGTGTGAACTGCTCCATTGCAAAGCAGGGAACGATATTTTTTACCACTGACACTGGAGACGCTGGCGCCTATACTCGTGCTTGTTTTGAAGACAGTAATGTGGCTTACATGTGAAATTGTGTGGCTTAGTGGAGAAAAGGCACATGCCACACCTGTATAGCTTTTTTGTGTCTTGTACTGTCATGTAGTTCCTGCAATCTAGTCCATTCCACTAATTTCTAGCATATTTTCTCCCTCGATAAAAATTCATAAGTACCTATAACCCATTTGCACGAAAGTAGGCAAAAATCGCAAAATTCAGGGCCCTGTATATTTTAAACAAATTCGAAAATGATGACGTATATAAGGTGTTACGGCCAGTTAGGAGGCCGAGAAAGGTGTGATTTTGGGGAATTTGTTTTCTCAAAAACTATGAAACTTTATTCAAAAAACTTTTTTGTTCGAAAGGTAGTACATTCAGCTATGTCTCTGAATTTTGGCGTTAAAAAATAATTTTTAATAACAAAGTTATTTACAATCTAGGAGATGTCCTGTTCGAAAGAGGGGTTTGCGGTGACCCCGATTACTCGGAAGTGGATTATCTAAAATCGAAAATTCAAAAAAATTTAGCCTTGGTCTAATTCAATTATCGATAATTTAGTACCAAATTTTTTTAAAAAATTATATCTCCTAAAACTTGTTTCCCTGTATAGTATTGTGCATATGCCGGTTTTCCACTGAGTCCCACAATTCTGTAGGTACAGTAGCGGACAAAAAAGTTACCACTTTTTCGAACCACCCTACTTCTATTACTTTTCAATATCAACTCAAAACTGCAGTATGTGCCTAATATACATATTCTGAAAGAGAATTAAAAGCTGTATAAAACCCAGTGACCGTTGAATTTATTTAACTAACAAACAAAAACCCTACATAACATCAACCAAGACAACACACTTTTAAAGCCGGCCGAAATTTACCACTTTTGAACATTATTAAAAAAATATAATATTTTGTGGGGGGGCACCTTTTGCTTTTAGGACAACCTAAAAAGTTACTATACGTGGTAATTTCTTTGTCGGCCCCAAAAATGTGTTACCCCGTTCAATGTCATATAACACTTTTGTTTGTCTGTTGAATAAATTCAACTTTAACTGGGTTTTTGTACAGCTTTAAATTCTCCATTAGAATATACATATTAAACATACCACAGTCCCAAATGTATGCCAAAAAATAACAAAAATAGAACAAATCGAAAAAGTGGTAACTTTTTTGTCCGCTAGTGTATGTTGAGCGATAGTGAGGCTTGTAGGCGTTGGTAACCTTGCGGGTGTCATGGGCGCATACATATATGCATTCCTTCAGTGCATGTATCGCGTGCGGGGACCGCCCATTGGCGTTCACTGAATATGGTTAAGGGATGTGTCTATAGGAGTCCCACACGCGGCATATGATGGGAGACGACGAGAGTTCAAATTGCCAGCATCCTAAGGGTTAAGGGGGAATCCTATTCTTTGGGCTACAAACCAGAGATGGGCAAAAAATTATTTTAAATAAAAAATTGAGTTCAACTAAAAGACGAAAATTTTATTCGAGACTCATGAATAAGACTAACCCGAGTCAATTTTTAATCGAAGCGCTCATGATTGAAATCATGGAGATTCAATCGTCAGTCATGATTGAACTACTTCAATCATGGGGATTTAATCGTCGGCCATGATTGAAGTAGGTCAATCATGGGGATTCAATCGTCGGCCATGATTGAACTACGTCAATCATGGGGATTCAATCATGACTGAATGAACAGTGTTCTCGTATTCAATCGTAGTTCAGTCGATTGTAGCTCGACTAACCTTGGCGAGCCTCGAGAGTCGCGAGAGCCTTTGATCGATGCCGCGCGAGGTCCGAGCCGAACGACATTGTATTGTTCACCCGTCTAAACTGGCGCCTGGAGTTGCTCGGCGATGTGTCATCGATTATACGGAAAGTGAATTTCTTTATTTTTCATCGTATCAATATGAAAGTGGCGCCAATGGATTCATTGCATTCTCCCGATTAAACGGACAGAAAATAATTTAAATCGGACTCGTTTTAACAAAACGGGGCTTTCAATTCTGCAAATAAATTTTATGTATAATATAAGGCTCTTGCGAGTCTCGAGGCTCGCCAAGGTTAGTCGAGCTTCAATCGACTGAACTACGATTGAATACGAGAGCACTGTTCATTCAGTCATGATTGAATCCCCATGATTAAAGGTAGTTCAATCATGGCCGACGATTGAATCCCCATGATTGACGTAGTTCAATCATGGCCGACGATTGAATCCCCATGATTGACCTACTTCAATCATGGCCGACGATTGAATCCCCATGATTGAACTACTTCAATCATGGGCGCTTCGATTAAAAATTGACTTGCGTTAGTTTTATTCATGACGAATAAGACTAAAGTATCTTTTATTTGATACGTCATTTAAATAATTTGTTATTTAAATAATGCCCATCTCTGCTACAAACGTAGCAAAATTTGGGATTTTTTTTTAAGTAATCAGCGATTCGATTCATCTGAACTTTGGACCATGTTTTGATGCATCTTTGAAGAAGCTGCAGATTTTTTTTATTAATTTTTAACCATAAATATAGTAGTTATGCATGGTCGACGATCACGCCACGCAAAATTCGTCGTCCGTTGGTGTGCATGATATTTATCTACCAAGTAATGTGAAACAGAAAAATGAAACGGCGTTTTATTTTATACATATGTAGCTTGAAATTTCAGGTGAACTGTGGATCATGTTGCTCTGTATACCTATATGTTTAAAGAAAGTGCAATGATGTTGAAAATAAATTACGCGGCCATGTTTCAGAAATTATTTTCTTTTCGAGGTGCAAATAAGTTTTTCTACTGCAGAGGTTTGTAAGAACGCCTGGAAGGTCGCACATGTCGGATCTTACTTCGGTACACAGATTCATTGCCAAGCAATAAAATGTTAACTCCACAAATCTGATTACAGTATGTGCTGTGGAGCGTTTTATAATCATCTCGACATCTTCAATTTTATTGCAGTAATGAGTGACATCTCCTTTTATGGATTCGGTAACAATTCACTGGTTTTAGTGACTGAGCTTCCTGCATCCATTTAAGACCACCGCTAATGACAAACATGGAGGCGAATGTTGGAACACGTAGTCGTAGACGAATCTTCGAAAGCGTCAAAAAGTTAATTGTATCTGTACCTATCAGCTTTAAGATACTTCATACTACTTTTACAAATTAGGCCAAGTTATGTAGAGAGCTAGCAACCCTCAATTATCTGAAATTGAGTAAATTTAGTTTGAAGATTTTAATTGTTAAAGAGAAATAGCTTTATTTCTATTGGGTATATTTTATTTTATATGTTATTCTTTTACAATGTGTTTTAATGGGTTATCTAAGAGCGAGCAGTATAATTTTCTGCGGTTTTTGTTGTTTAAGCCTAAACTGGAACTACGGGTTGGTAGTTTTAATAATTGTATAATGTAAGAGTTGTTCCATGGGTTGGTAATTTTTTTGAAAATAAACATCATAAAATTATGGTATCCGTACTGCGCTTAACTAATTTTTTGTCATTTTGGGTGTCGATAGGTTCCTGCATAACTTAGTCCAACTGACCCTCGTTTCAATATGCACCTACCGCTGACTATACTAGAGTAAGCAGGCCAGTAGATGGACGAATCGTTGGTTAATCGTTAATATTGAAAGAACTAGAGTTTTAATCTATATTTTTTTTTTTTATTTTTGAAAAAAAAAATTTGTATAAGAAAAATGTATTTGTATGTACGATTTTGCGCCACCATGCGCGAGTCACTCTTTTGTTATTAGCTATTGCTCAGCATCGCGTGCCTTAAAGTTATTAAAAAACGTATTTGGATGTATTGTAAAGAGAAGTGTAATAGATGATTGCATTCTAATATTAACAATGTCAAAAAGGTTACATATCCAATCCGGGACACTTTCCGAGACAGTTTTCAATGCGGGACAATACCGCCTCGTACAATCAACTATAAATAGAAATACATACTTTGTTGTCAAGTTGGCATGACAACGTTCACGTCGTCCGTGAACAGAACTACACGAATATCCGTGAACAGAACTACACGGGTATCCGTGTATTAAAAATTACACGGATTTAAGTTCGGATACGTTTAGTACACGTGTATGTAAATACACGTGAAATAGGGACCTCTGACTTAAATACATTAATTTTTTTACTTGCAGTTATTTTTTTCTTCAAATTTGTACATTTTTACGTGCAAAGCTTTTGATTTTTTTTTTAATACAATATCTGTCACCAGTAGATGGACGATAGGACTAGCAGATGGACAGTTCAGAACCAATAGATGGAGGGGTTCTAAGAAACACCTCGATGTAAACTTCGGAATCAGCTAAACTGTCCATCTACTGGCCTGCTTACCTTACACGTAAAATAGAACACTGGTGGCGAACACTTTTATCTGCGCGTGCTAAGAATTTATAAATAATATTTATCGAATTGCTGACGTGCCGGACAGTTTTTAATACAGGAAAAAATTAATAGAAAATTAGCCATTGCAGCATTTTATTGAGACAAGTTCCAAAATTAACATAGAAGTTCATAAGAATAAACTCTAAACTTGACATACATATTGCCGTGTCTATAGTAAAAGTCGCCTGTAAATCGTAGATGTGCTAGCAAAATTTTTGTACGCGCCATAGGTTCGCCATGACTGCTACAGAATAAATCTCCTTCAACATCGTCACATCGTCGAAGAACGATAAAACGATTCTTCAGCCGCACGTGACCAACCGCTCTTCCACGCCGCGCAATTAAATACTCTAATCATTTTAGTTTAGGAGCAGTGCGCATTCAGACAGTCGTCGCGACAACGCGGAGCAGTATCTACCATAAAAAATGTGCTTGGCACCGTCTTCCCGCGGAGAATTCGATAGAC
Organism: Andrena praecox; assembly: GCA_963932275.1. Taxonomy (NCBI): domain Eukaryota; kingdom Metazoa; phylum Arthropoda; class Insecta; order Hymenoptera; family Andrenidae; genus Andrena; species Andrena praecox. The sequence goes on from OZ010728.1 coordinate 37,469,243, forward strand.
GTGGCCGCGTGCATTTATCGTGCCTGGCGATTCTCTTACTGGTAGTGAATGTTTCGAGTGCATACACGAACCGAGTCTGGACCAAGTTCGGCCCGATTCAGGGTTTGTGGGGCACACCTTCAAGGGACAGGCCCGTGGCACATTATTTGGGAATCCCCTACGCAGAGCCACCTGTCGGCGATTTCAGGTTCAGGGTAAGTCTCCAAGACGCTGCAGGGACTTTGGATGAAACCAGCGGCGCTGGCCGTGATGGACGCACCGGTTCTCGTTTGATCACCGAAGTTAAGCATCACGGGCCGGGTACTGGGGAAGGATGGGTGACCACCACCTTTCTCCCGGTACGACGCTCGCTGCTGGGACCATAGACTTATATAGACGGAGCGGAAGAGAGGACTGTAGGCGAGGGGACTGTAAGATCGGAGGGGAAAAGGCAGAAACCATACAGGCAATTCGGTAGCTAGGTTCGGATGTATTCGGTTCTTGTCGGTTCGGCATTAATGGCTATGTTCGAAACATAACCACTGTTGCTCAACTATTACTGTTCTAAAGCATCGTAGTGGTCGTTGTATATAATCATATATTAATTGAGTGTAATAATGACTTATTGCGTAGTAAGCGGTTGTGCAAATCGCAGGAAAAATAAAAACTGCGAACAGTTGGAGAAAGAAAATATAAATAATGATAGTATTCGATTTCACATGTAAATAAATAAATATACATACATAACCAACAATTTATATATTATATATATAATCTTAGAAATTCAAATGTGTTGCTTGATTATCGAATAGATAATATGTTTATAATAAAAATATTTTTTTTTTCATCAGTTATGTCGCAGCAAATGAGCGATATATATCTATTATACTCTATAATTATTTATGCATATTAATTATGTTTATGAACTTTTAAGCTTACAAAATCTTTAAAAATATAAATATTATTGCATATATCTATAAGTACGATTTTATTTAAAAAAAGCTTCATTCTATTTACTAATTTTGTTATATATATAACCTACATGATATACGAAATTTTGAATTATGTATAAGTATACCTAACCTTTTCGACTAAGTATCCCTCATAGATATATATAACGTCATTGAATTTCCGAATAGCCCCGAGGAGGAACGGAGTTACCCGATTTGCCTGTATGACAGTCCCCTTACCGCGAATCTTACAACCCCCCTCAGACACGCTCCGTCTATATATGTCTATGGCTGGGACCCGAATGAGAGGAGAGGAAAAAAAAAATACAATAGGAGGACCACAGTTTATAGTTCGTTGGGCATATATAAGCGATATGCTTGAAATGCCATCCTGCTAACCACAGGAAAAACAGAAACAGAGAACAGACTTTTTGGATGATGTTCCGCTTCGGATTAAGATTTGATGTTCAGAAGGAACATTCGGGAGACAGAAAAGGGACCACCTATTTCTGTTACTCGTGCGTTCGACAAGGCACTGCCAGTGTTTAAATTGACGGATGTGTTCGACCCCTGGAACCTGTAGCCCTGGGGTCAAACGAGTGCGTTTGATCCCGTTGATCTCTCCGTTCTCGGGTTTGACGCGTGAATAATTTATTTGGTGGTGGCTTGTTTTGGAAACTATATTTTGTACGACCAATAACTCTGCGTGTACATTGAATGGATTGGCGGCAGTAGTCTTTTATTTTTTACTCTTATTTGTTTGAAGGTTCTGCTTGGTTTTTTAATTTTTGCAGTTGTTGATGTTTTTTTGACATGTCTGTTAATAACTCGCAAAAATATGCTGACAGATAGTTTTGTTTACGCTCGCGTAGGTCTTCCTTCTCCATTATGTAAAAAATACATTATACGCTGGCGAAAATGAATAAAATTTAAAAGTTTAATAAGATTAAAATCCAAACCATATTCTCGAATAAACACACGTTGTACATTATGTAGGTGGTAGGAATGATGAAAAACGGGTTTAGATGCCAAATGTTTTCTAGCAAAATCGGAGCTAATTTTATAACATAAAAGTTAAAAGACTGTAGGAGTTAACATGGTTGAAGTAATCTTCTTTCAATATTAATACTCTTTCTATAGATCATTGCAGTTTACCTGAAACTTTGGGTAATGAAATTGAATGTTTCTGACATATCCAGATTTATCAGATCACTCAACAGTTTTCTAGATTTTCTGCTTCATTTTGTAATTTTTCTATTAAGTTTATTGCACAGCAGATTGACAAATGCAAATCTTTGTGGCATGGAAGTACAATTAAGAGTATTTTTTTAACTAATAACAATCCTATTCTAAAAACGAAATACAGTATATTGACTCCATACTTGTGGACAGCAGTAAAACTGAAATAGTTTTATGCAGTACCAAGTGGAAATAATAATTGTGTAGTATTTTGTACGAAGTCGAAATAGGTTCAAGTTTGAAATTGTAGATTCTATTAAATTCCTTTCGAATATGCATTCACGCAGAAGTATAAATAGCCTTCATTTTCTGTTAGCAGCTTCATTTGCAAAATTTAAATGCAATCAAAGTTCCACTGCAACTATGGATACATAACTGAACATAACTGACTGCAATCATTAAAGCAAACAAACTCTTTCTAACTCACCTTAGTCGTGCTGTGTAACATTATCATAAAGTGCACTTATCTTAATGCAAGTCTAAGTATTAGAACACATGCTAGATAAGTCTTAACAAACAGTCATAACTTATTAACAGTTGTAACTTAAAAAAGCTTTCGCCTAATGGAAACATGTCTCTCGCGATTTTTGCTACTCATAGCTATACTTACAGATCTGGCCAATAGTTGAATAGATATTGTTATATGTAGTAGATCGTCTTAATGGATCAGCTGCAAGTTGCAAGCCACTTGCTCGAGCCAGAAGTGGTTTAATGGTTGGATATCTAATCTTCGGCAAAATAATTTTTTTTATGAACATACAGGGTGTTAAAAAAGTGGTGGTCACTGCTTTCAGCGGGGAATCTACACCTCCGGATCGGTGGAGATTTGTAAAAAGAACTTGCCGCAGAATTGTTTATAACATTGAAGATTAATGTTAATTTTTTTAACAATTTTTTTAACATTAATTTCCAATGTTATATACAATTTTGCGGCAAGTTTTTTTTACAAATGTCTACCTATCCAGAGGTGTACAATTCACTCCTAAAAGCAGTGACCATTACATTTTATACACCCGGTACTTTATGGCATATCTGTCGTAGAATCCACAGCCTTGGAACCGCACATGGAACGACGTATACAATGCTACGAAGGATGGTTCAAAGTGCATTCAGATGGATAATGGAAACGTCACGGGAAATGAGGATTGCCTTTACCTTAACATTTTTGTGCCGATGGTAAATACTTAATTCTAATAAATTTTTATGTTAAGTATATCTAAAATTGTTTATATGTATTTAGTAGCAAATAACGCGTCTTACTTGAATTGCTCATGCCTCTGTTACTACCACATTACATTATTGTAAATTACTTTCAATATTATACTGCATCAAAATTTGGAAAGTTTTGAGGTTACTGTGTGGGGTTAATTCAAAATTGATTTACATATATAGATTATTTAGGGTGGCCCGATATACACACAGTGAAGATAATTTTTCGTCTAAAAACAACTCGAAAATGTAGAAAAAATTTTCTCGTACGAGCTTCCGTTTGCGGGATAATCGCTTCTCAAAATTCGCGAAATATGCGCGCGCACTCCACTACTCCGCGTATTTTTAATAACGATTTTCTCGAAAACGAAGCCTCGTATCATAAAACGTTATTCCACAGTTTCGATTGAATGTTTCCAAAGCAATCGTTTGTTGTAAAGAAACCCGAGAAAAATATTAACATGATAAATTCAATTTGTACATAAATGTTGTACAGTGTGTTTCATAGTACCTGCTACGAGAAAAGGGGATTCCTTTTGAAACCATAAATACCCATTTTATTTTAAATGTCAAAGACAGTGAATTCCGCAGATTTCAGAGCCGGGAGGATCAAATATCAAACTTCCGGTGATGGTATACATACATGGCGGGAAATACGCTGTAGGAAGCAGTGACAGTGACGTGTATTCTCCGGAGTACTTGATGGATCAGAATATAATTCTAGTCACGATCAACTATCGCCTTAGTATTATGGGTAATGCTTTATCTATCAATGCGTTCGATAAATTAACAGTTGAACGATTTACGAAGAATTCTGCTTATACTTCTATCTCAAGTGAACTGACTTTTGCAACTATTCTGATGACCTAAATACAAAAATGTTATGAAAATAACGGAAACCAGTTGTGTTTATAGAAATTAGAATCCTGCTTCGAGTTTAAAATTACGACCACCCGTTTTCACTCGCGGATGAAAATGTTTCTCCATGTCGAATTCAATGGTGAAAACTGTTGCTCGCACATGGCGCAAATCAGGAGTTTGTGTGTTGGCTTGAAATGGAAACCAGGTCTCTGTATTTTGATCTACTTATTTAACTCGATGAACATGGACACGAGAACCACACTAATTTTAGGTCTAGAACAAAAATTTCAAACTTCTAAATTGGTACCTAAATTCTGTTTTATCATTAACTGCATAATTACAACTGCATTAACTTCCATAAATCACACCAAATACGATATCTACTTTCAGCGACGGATTTAAGGAAAAAGGCCCGGGTGGCAAACGCTCTGGGACACCCTCTATACATAACAAAATTATAAACAAAACGCGCGTGCGGTATGAAAATTACCGATAATTTTATTCCTAAATAAAAAAAAAATAGTATTTGGATAAAATCATAATATTTTTGGAAGATTAACCCCTGGGGGCCTTCTAGGCAGGGCCCTGGCGGTAACTGCTCACCGGTCGCCCGTTAAATCCGTCACTGCCTACTTCTGGCCCACGCCACCTAGTGGCCTCGAGCAGCCAACAGTCAACTGACTGTGTTGAGCCCATAGAAAACATTCCACCCCTTATTTCTCATTGTTCCTTCAGGGTTCTTCAGCACGGCGAACAGAGTCTCCCCGGGTAACTACGGTGTGAAGGACGCCTTAATGGCTCTGCGATGGGTACACGAGAATATCGAGGTCTTCCAAGGTGATCCAAATTCTGTGACGTTATGGGGCCATAGTGCTGGAGCTGTGACTGTTCACGCATTGGCTCTCACCAAGAAGACGGAAGGGCTCTTTAACAAGTACATCATACACAGCGCACCCGTAATCGGTAGTTCGATTATAAAGTCGAAAAGCATGATTCGAAGTGCGTCGTTGGAAGCTGCGAGAGTTCTGGGTTGTCTTCCTCGTCGAACGGAGGGAAGCACAGACTCGGCGATGGACGATCTTCCTACCGAAAATTCCTCAACGCGGCAACCGAGGAAGACCATCGAAGAAGAAAGTGACCGCACGACTGATGAGGACGACTATGACGAACAGAAAGATGAAGAGATGGTGCGCTGCATGAGATCTGCCGACGCGAAGAGCATCATTGGCGCGGTCGAGTATTTCGTAAGACACTGAATTCTGTGTTCACCTTTAATTTTGATTATGCGTTGCTTAGGAAGGAGCTATTATGTCGATAGATGTCACTATTTATATTATTCCCTTTTGGATGCAATTAGGAAAGTCCGAGTATGTGAAATAAAAAGTATTCTCGCGTCTGTGGTACCATGAACTTAGATTATTAAGATTATTTTGCAACATATCATTCCTTCTTTCATTTACTTCAGCTATTCTATTTGATTGATTGTCATGATTGGTAGAATTTTAGTAGCTAAATTGTAAATGGCAAGCATTAATTATGATACTGGAACTTTATGATTCGAGGTCCATACTTTGCGTTTACTTTGGGTCGCTACTGGTTGAATTAATGTCCGTTTGTACAGTTAATTATCGCGCATCCGTCGCAGGGTGCACAGTCGATTATAGTTTCAGACTCCTCAAAGCTTTGATTTTATTAAAATTTCAAACCGTTCGCGATATATTTTGCACTCAGCTGCTTAATAGAGAATAATATGCTTCGCTTATTTTTCAAACAGCATGTTTGGAATAATAACCCCTGCTGCACATTTGGACCTACTATCGAGGAGGATTCAGTGGACGGCATCTTGACTACCGAGCCCCTAGAGGCCGTGAAAACTCACCAGCTTAGGGATATACCGTGTATAATAAGTGTTGTCAAGGACGAGGGCCTAGTGATAACGATTGGTAAGTTCTAGAGCAGGCACGTCCAAACTCTGCTCTTGCGTGGAAGAGCAGCCTTTGGTCCTTGCGATGCAATACAGCAGCGTGGGGCTCCTCACGCGCATGCTTCACCTTCCCCGCCGATTCGTCCCCATGCAATATTCGCGAGGAATATGCAGTAGTACAATGTGTGTCAGTAATACACGCGTCATGTGTAGCGTCATAGACGCTTTTTAAGCGTCGCCTGGTGTCTCTGAGTCGGGGTTGCCAGGAAAATCCCTACCGTAGTGGTATATGTGTGCGTGATGACGCCGTGGCGTCAAACCAATCGACCCCAAGGTAGACGGTTCACTTTCCACTACGCCGTATATTCCCCGTCCAGCACGGCAGGCATTTTCCTGGCAACCTTGTCTGTGACGACGCGGACGGGAGTGGGAGAACCAGCGGCGCAGAATCCATTATTATTTGAAATGCTCAAAATAGTCCGATTGAGTTCGTGTTTGGACTCGTTTTTATCAGGAAAGTCTCAGCAATCCATTGCACTCCTTATTTAGAAAAATAAAAAATCCTACATAATAAGACGCTTAAGGTGGATGTTCGTTTGTTAGCAAAATCTTTGCCAGAGGCTTCTTTTCGAAGTTTCCTCGGCACCCAAAGATGCCGCAAAAGATCGAAAACCTGGAAAATTCGATAATGGGTACCCTTCTGGTATCCAAAAGTTGTAAAATTTCGTATTTTGCAGGGATAATTGTTTCTAGGGGGTTTCCAACAAAAATTGTGGCTATCTTAGGCGTCTTATTATATAGTATAGTAATTCCTGGCGAAGACAGGCTGAAAAACTAATTATATATATTTCAATTCTTGTCAACGATTGTTTCTCATTGCATTGTTTCTCGACTCGCGGCCTCTCGCGTTTCTTTGCCCCGATCGGAATTCACGGAATCAATATTTCAGTAGTATCAATAATTTCAATAGTAACGGGACATTACTGTAGTTACTTTCTTTTATTTGTAGCACTTATTTCTGGTACTTGAGCCATTACGTTCAATTAACTTCGATGGAGCTTGTGTTAATTTGCAGACATTTTGCGAAACCCAGCCCGGCAAGAGGAGCTGATAAACAATTTTGAAGCATACATGCCCCTTCTACTGGGATACGAAAATAAAGTTTCCAATATGACCTCTTTCATTAGGACCATACAGGACTTTTATTTTGACGGCGATATTACTAAGAATCTCTTGCAAAACGTCACTAAGGTTGGTTACCCTTTAAATGAGAAGTTATAGCGTAAAACATTCGTTTTAGCAATCCATTAACTGTGTATTGTTACATAAAATAGAATAGCTGCACTGTTTTTCATGGTCAACAATCGTCGGCCTTCATCTTATTGTTAGAATATTTTTTTATATTTGCATAAATATTTTATTTATCTCGTCACACTTGTATAATCGTCCACAGATCTAACTGTAAACCCTACTTTGCAATAATTAATATTATTTCTAATCGTTATCTCAGCCTTACTGTCGTTCATATTTTGTATATTGTTTATTTTACATGAGTCTACCTCTATTCTCTTTCTTCTCTCACCCCTTGCTATACATATACTCAAATTTGTTCACCCTTCTCTCTGCTTTCTAAATGCCTCATCCAGTTTTCTCGACTCTTCGAACATTCCAAAATTCCTTCATCACTCCTCCCATCGTTCATCTGTCCTCTACCCCATCTTTCGTAAATTTGAAAATTTTACAGATAGCTGGCGATGCTGTGCTGTCATGGCCATCGTATCAGACGTTAAAGTACCACTCACAGGCCATGAATGCTAGCAACTATTTTTGCTTGTTCTCATACGAAGGTACATTCAGCACCAACATTAGTTTCGGATCTCAAACACGTTACGGTGAGCAAAACTGTATGTACACAGGGTGAGACATTTAAAACAGACCACCTGAATAACTCGCCTGCTTTTGGCGATAGAAGAAGATTCATTTGACCAATCTCGCTTGATTTCAAGGGGGGCGTAATCTGATGTCAATAGTTTTCGATAGATGCCCCACCCTGCATTATTATTCCTCACAAATTAATTAAATTGTACGGTTGGAGCTCAAATGAAATATTTAGAATTAAAATTGATATTATAATTTAATTTGGAAATTTCAAATTATATGATTGAATTTTTATTGGAGCATTCAAAATTAAATATGATTTTTTTTTATATTTTGTATGTATATTATTATGTATTTAATTTTACTAGAGTATAATTTTTACCTAATAATTTAACTGAATTTATATATGTATTAAATTAATAAGTAGGATATATATTTGGCGAAGTAACTGTCGCCTAACATTTGACTTAACATTTCGCTAATATTCTCTGAAGTTTTACTTATATCTCAAAACTGTGTAGGTACATACGTCTAACGACCTTTCCGTATTTAAAAAAATTTGCAAATAAAAGAAGTTCATCTTTAGTAGGGTAGAGTGGGGCTAAAAGTCCGGCGGATAAAAAGTCCCGAATTGAATATCTCTATTCCTAAACAATGTATTGAGTTTCGCAGTACACTATGTAAAAGGCGAGAAGAAACGGAGGTGACCACAGAACCGCCAGTCGCTCCTGGACGGTCGTGCGAATTACACGACACCTTCGTTATTTTATGCATCGAAAACTAAAAGAAATACGTCGTCTTTATTGTTTTACACGAAGTAAACCACAGTTTAAAAGCGTATCAGCCAAGTACGTTAAGATTGTATGTTCCTTTAGTAATGTGTGCATGATATTGTTTATTGCTGAATGATAATATTTTCTAACGTATATATCGCAGAAACTATAGATAGAGGTACCATTGGGGCAAAAAGTCCCTCAGACTGAAAATATATAATATAATATATTAAAAATATATTTTATTATTTGTTTTCATAATAAGATGGCCAAAGTATAAAGAAATGGTGCCAAAGTCTTTAAATACTGTTTTAATCTTAGTTCAGCGATTTTTTTTAGTTTTTAGTTCAATGTGAGCCTCTGACTTATATTTTTATTTTTTGTTAAAGAAGAAATATTTGTTGATTTGAAAAGAGTTTTTTTTACTTATTTAGTTTAATATTAAACGAAAACACATTGGGGACTTTCTATCCTATGCAATGGACTTTTTGCCCCGTGCGTGGGGCAAGAAGTCCATTTTGCATTGACAAACATTTTCTGGTATAACTCAACAGAAAATAACAGTATCAACAAACGAACTTCGCTAACGTAAACCATAATAGTTATAGTTTATACAAAACAACACCAGATATCTCTAGATTGTTAGTACTAAATTTTACATAGGTTTATACGAAAAACTGGACTATTAGCCCCACCCTACCCTAGTAACTGACATTTGCATTAACATATTTGCTATTACCACGTTGGATACTTTAGATTACTATACATTCACATTAAAGTAATTATATTTCATATACCAGTAAATTATTCCATAATTAAAAATCGCAAAATATTTTTCCTTAATTCTCAGCTGACCAAAATACAAATAAATCACAAAACTCATGAGAAAGCATTGTGTTCCGAAAATATGTAATTTTGCAGGCGTCTCGCACGGCGACGAATTGAGTTACTTCTTTCCGGGATTCAAGAAGCATCCCCCGGGCCAAATGTTACACAATACTAGCGCAGAAGTGACTATGATAAACATTATGACTGAAATGTGGGTCAGTTTTGCAACTAAGGGGTAAGAATGAACACTTCAAACCTATTATAATTAGTTGATACACCAGTAACAGATGATTAATAGAGTGCTGACAATTAAAAGGGTGCCTGAAGCTGGGGGTGTACCTGCGTGGCCTGATTACAAGGAGTCCCATAAGTTCTTGCAATTTGGAGTCGGCAGGGATCCAGAAATCGTCGTGAAAAGTGACTTTCTTCCCGAGAGAATGGCATTCTGGGAGGAATTGTCGAGGAGCATGACGATGCAAGAGCAAGAATCCAACAATACCACTTCTAGTAAACAAGATAACTCGTTGGTTTCACTGTTAATATCCTTCTTCCTTGTTTATGCCTTATATGTTTAGTTATGCACAAAATGTGCTTGATAATAAAGGTAGAAAGGGTGTAATTATGACGCAAATTCGGTTGTTGGCATAGCAAGCAACAGTGAGATCTTCAATGCGCATGCCCGGACAGAAGATGGAAAAGTGGGCGGAGCCCCGTTTCCCCCACTTCATAACGCGATTCTGTGCGGGCAGCGATGACTATATTTGATATTTGGCTGGTGATATAGTGTCGATGCATTGCAAGTACGTGACTGGCAATCAAATCCCAAGCACAGATTTTTTTGAACGATTTTATTTAGCGTCGCTCCACTGTTTATTTGCTTGTTTGGTTCAAATCTTGTAACTCAATTTTAACCCACTTCCACCAATCCAATAGACTTGAAACTTTGCAGGCATATGTAGTTATGATGACAATAAAAAATAAAAAAACACTCGAGGGGGTGAAAAAATTGCAACCCCTACAATTTTAACCCATAACCACAAATCCAATCGACTTGAAATCAGCCTCTCGTGTTCTTCTCGAAAACGAAAAAAAGTCCCCGCGTTGTCAAGTAGCGTCGTGATTTCCGTCAATACACAATTTATCGAGAAATGATCCGTCACTTATGAATAGTTCAATTTTTCAAGAGTTTTTAGTAGAAAAACTGAAACACTAAAAAGTAAATAATAAAAAAAATGTATAAAAAAATTCAAGTTAAACGATTTTATTTAATTTAATCAAAAGTGCACTAAAAACTAAAAAATAATTTATTCTTTTCTTGTACGACAATTACGATGATCACTTTGCATAAAATCGTGGGACAGGATATTTCATAACAGGATATGAATCAATTTAATACAGAATCAAGCGTCGAAATGAGGGATGAAATATCCTACCACACGATTTTATTTAGAGTGACATATCACCATCGCAATTGTAGTACAAGAAAAGAATAAATTATTTTTTAGTTTTTAGTGCATTCTTGATCAAATTAAATAATATCGTTTAATTGAAATTTTTTTCTTATTCCTCTTACAAGGGAAGATATCGAACCCGAAAATTAAAAAATTCTGAAACTTTATGAATATGTAGGGGATTTCCTCTTGATTACAACGCAATGTTTGTTTGCTGCCCAAATTCACTCGAAGGGGGTGAAATTAACCCTTGAAAATTCGGCTATTTTCCGATTTTGTGTTATAACGCGCGAACTGTAAGAGATAGAAAAAAAGGTTCAAGACAAACGTTATTTCTTTTAATTAGATCTATCATTTGGTAAAAAAAATATTTTACAGTTCACGAGTTACAACACAAAATCGGAAAATATCCGGATTTTCGGGGGCTAATTACATCCCCTTAGAGTGAATTTGGGCAGCAAACAAAAATTGCGTTATAATCAGTAGGAAATTCCCTTCATATTCACAGAGTTTCAGAATTTTTCGAATTTCCGGGTTCGGGATGTTCCCTTGTTAGCTGCTACAAATCTCACTATTGTTCGACATACCTACATAAAATGGTATTCTCTCTCCATTCGAATTATCTCTCATTTGATAAAAGTAGATCAAATTTCTTGAGGTTTGTCCATCTCAGATGGCATTCCACCAAAGATGCATAAGAATATAATAGTAGAATTGAAAACAATTCAAGGATAAAAATCTTCGAACATAATAATGCAGGTTTTAAATTAAACTCGATCAACCAAAAGATATTTCTATTATTTTTTATTTCTTCTAAATAAACTATTGTGTGTAAAAATACAATCGCCCTTCCCACGAAACAGTGACTAACGCGAAACGAAACCTCCCAGAGCAACTCTGATACAGGAAAGCAAAAGCTATCGAATGGTAATATAATCCCTACGTTACCGACAGGAAATTCTTATTGGAAGAAAATGATGAAATGAAAACCGCCCGAACTAACTGGATAACCTACCAAAAACTGCGCATCAACATTACGTCCCCGAACCCCTGGGCGACACGGAATGCCGTAAATGCCGGAAGCTCAGAGTGGCCACCCAGAAAGAAGCGGTTCATATCCAAAGCTCTCACGCGATACAAATGTAAGAACCCTAGCAGTGAAAGCCTTAGAAATCACACTGCCATTTTCATCCAACAGCTGCACACTCCCCCCGAACAACTACTGCCTTCTAATACATTCGCTACCGGTGAATGCAAACGCTTCGAGAAAAGTCGCCGGTTCCAAAGAAATTCATTCGTCACGACCTAAGTCAGTCTCGTTGATTCCGCAGCGAGTCAAAGAAGGTTCCTCCTAATGGCGTAGCAATACATCATTCAGGGCGCACGAAAAAAGGAACACTCGAGTCCCCCTTCGTTCCTGCAGCACCCCGCCGCCGCCCTCCGCCGAAAACTTCCCCGCGAATAAATTGCTCCGCGCAGTTCATAATTAAACGCCCTACAAGATAACTGCTCGACAAAGGAGCGCATCCCGCCCAGAAACGCTCCCGCGGCATTACGTTTCCGATGAAAAGAAGAGCAACTTATTCTCCCGCGGTCTTATAACGATCCCGGGGTCTATTGTTTTGCGGGGCGTTTTTTAAATTCAACGCCCCCGGCGAGAAAGTAATTAATGACGGGACAAAAGGCCGGGGAACCGCTAGCCTAGCTTCCCATCTTAAACGATACATTACGATCTGCCATTCGGGCGACTTCAACGGACAATGTTGCTTGCTGCTTGACTGATGGAGATATCGGCGGGATGGTTATTTAGGGGATATCGGGGAAGTTTAATGGGGACGAGCTACGGAACTGATGTGCCTAAGCAAATGAAGTGGTACAAAAATTCTAGGTTAAGATAAGTTTTGGTACCTATTGCGGTTTTAAGGGGTTAGGTAACTCTAGCGATGCGGAAAACTAGGCACTTTGTAAGTGGGAGTAAAAAAAAAGTAAGCAACCGACTAATACGAAACTTTGTGCTTTATTTAAGTATAATAAGTATTAAAAAGAACCGCTGCAATATTTAAAAAATGTTTATAACTAAGTCCGTACGACGCCATTTTTCGGAACACCTTTTTTTTTTAATGCCCAACTGGTGTGCAGGATACCAGCAGAACGACTATTACGTGCAACAAAAACGGAAACGATTTCGTTAATTATGATAAATTCCTAAGCATTGACAATCAAACATTTCAATGTTTGTAAAAATTAACAAAATGGCGGGTATTTCAAATTTAGGGTTCGAATTTCGACGAAAAATGAGTCAATTTATTGCTTATGTTTCGCAAAACAATTAGAAAATTTAAAAAAAAAAACGAATCGTCAATGCTTAATAAATGTAATAACACGGATAACTGTAAATTTTCAAACCGATTGATGAAATAGAACTCGAGCAATCCTGCAAACCGTTTTGAAAAATACGGTTCTGAGAAAAGCGTGTTTAAAGTTTGAAAACATAATTTGCGATGTCGCTTTGGGCTCTGTATCTCCAGAAAAAAAATTGTGAACACTGGGACCTTCTTCATAATGTTTCAAGACTTTAAACTATTGTTGAAACCCAAAAAAATCGATTTTTTAAAAATTCTGGGGTTACCTAACCCCTTAAATAAACTGACCTGGATATGTAGCTTCTCGGATAAATTGGCTGCCAGTCAGTTCCTGGCGTACAGAGCAATAATGAGATTCGTAAGCGCAGTTACGCTTAAGCTAATCTGATCAACTTTATAAAATAAAAAATAGAGAAAGTTGATAAGTGAAGCACCAATTATGTGTTTAACCCCTTAGTGCCCGCACCTAAATCCAGTTGAAGAAAAAATATCCCGCTTTCTTTTTATCGTTAAAAATGGCCTGAATTTATATATTTTTATAATTTTTTTTTTTTTTTTTTTTTTTTTAGTGGTTAAAATGCATAAAACCGACGAATACAGGGTGTAGGTAGGTCCAGCTTTCTTCAGTCAATAAAACTATGCAAAACATGTACTACTTACACTGTTGCGAATGCAAACGGCAAAAAAAAGGAATGTATCATGTATGATACGTTTGGCGCTAAAGGGTAAAGTAATAAAATTAAAATATTTTCAGGGAGTGGAGTTGATCGGTTTCGCTTCAAAAAGGCTCATTTAAAGGATGAGTGTGGGAAATATCTGATAAATACATAAATCCTATATTCCACCACTGAATTAACGCATAAACTCTATTTTTGTGAAATTGTGACATGCGGCGATTTTCCTTACAACCACAGATACAACCCGTCAGGAATTTCGATTACTGCTTCGGTCTCGACTTCCTGTGTAGATGTCACTATCTTCCTTTGTTTCCTAGTGCATAGGGTAGAACCCCCAATTACTGACACATTAAGGACTGACTCTAATATTATTGCATAGTATCTGTATTTATTGACTAAAAGTATAAGTTTTTTATTTTGTTTATTATGGTCTAATATGTTTACTTCATGAAAAACATTTTGTGGGTCTTAGAATTTCTATTTTTATATATAAATTCATTAATCTAAAAAACATATTTCTAGATCTATTACTGACACCTCTAAAACGTGTGTGACTGAATTACTGACACCCCAATTACTGCTAGCTAACCTAATACTGTTTATTACTCATTTTACGGTTATGTCGTCTCATGTACATGAGCAACTACTGCTATGACAGTAATACCAAAATGCTTGAAACGCTTGTACCAATCACTATCACCCATATATTAATTAAAAAGGCTTAATTAATCGATATATATATATATATCGATCGTTGTGACTTTCTATGATACTTATATTGTACTAAAAAATTATTGTTTATTATGTAAATAATTTAAATATAGTAATTATAGCCCTTTCTTTAGTGCCCTGTTTTCTCTTTCACTAGTAAGGAAGTCGCCATTTCCACTGTTGTCATCAAATTAAAATTTTGTATCGTCTTATAGAAATTAATGAAAAAAAAATATTAAGTGGTGCATTTTCTAGCGTATAGATTATAGGTTGAATTACATAATTCTTTTTGTGTATGACTTTACAACGTTTATTTATTCGTTATTTTCAGTAAAATAGCCTAAGGTGACAGTAATTGGGTAGGTGTCAGTAATTGGGGGTTCTACCCTAATCTACATAACAATTACAATTTCTCCATTCTTCCTTCACTATATTAAAAGTCTTAGAAACGTTACCTCCTTATTAAATTATTTCGCTACTGCAAAAAGAATAGCAACGTGAACTGAATTTTTCTGTCCTGTTGAAAGTAAGGTAAATGTACCAGTGCCCGGCCATGTCCCAGTACCTGCACAACAATGCGAATTTTATTTATTTTTAAGCTTAATTTTGAATGTAATTAGAAACAAAAAATAGTACCATAATGCATAAGTATTTAGCAATATTAATTAAAATCATAATTATAGAAAATTGAAAATCGTTAGATAGAAATAATTATTTTGTAACACACTTCGTACGCATAGCAGATTTCGAGATATTTATATGGCTTCCGTTAAGAAACGCCACTCATTTACTAAGAAAATATTGACTGCATTTCTTATTTATATATTATAATAATACATTATTATAATAGTAAATAGATTTAAATTTAGTTTAAGATGGTTAAACTTGCAAGAAAATTAATATTTTTTTAAAGAAGTCTAAATGTTCGACTACTGGGACGATATAATTCAGATATCGGGACATCAGGACATGCATTTTTAGGTTGTCCGGTTACTGGGACGATATAATTAAGGTATTGGGACATGCAGTTTTAGGTTGTCCGCTTACTGGGACATTTGCATGTTTTCGTATTCTCATTAATAAATACGTCTATTATAATACATAAACTTTTTTTTCAGTTTCCAATAGTATAATATTGTGTTATCTTCAACATTTCAACAACATTTTTTTATTTCATGATGGTTTTACAAATTAAATTAGGAGACAAACTTTGCCGCTATTCCTTAAGCCCCTTCAGCGGCCGGGTATTGGTACATTTACCTTACATCGTTGTGGCGAGCGGAACGCGTCGCAGCAAGTTCCAGGAAGCGTAGCGCGTCAAAACAAACAGTCGCGCATCGCGACCTTTCCTCGCCCTAGCGACGAGCCTTCCGAGACCGACGTGGAGTGGCTAACAATAAGCGTGGCCCAGGCAATTAGTCTCGCGAGAGCAAGCGACAGAACCATAACGAGCTTTCAATAAACAGTTATATTATTTACCACCGAACATAGCATTAATTTACCCGTACAATAACCCCACAACCGTTAATTGAATCCTTACTTCCTTATCCTTACTAATATATAAAAGTGAAACGTTGTCTGTTTGGTTGTCCTTCTTTCACGCCTAAACGGCTGAACGGATTTCATTGAAATTCTGAATATACATTACACACGTCCTAGAATAGATTATAGGCTATTTCTTTTTTTTGGTTTAGGCTTTTTTAGTTTTCAAACATCATAAATAATTCCCGGGTGAAACCGGGTAACGGGTCAGCTAGTATTTAATAAATCTAACAATAGTAGGAGAAATAAAAAGGTACCACGTACAAGTGTATTTTTTCTAACCCAAGCCCAGAGGGAACAAAGGAAAACTTGCGAACCGAAAGTTAAACCGTCTAAGCGTGTATGGGCCAGAGGAAAAACAAGATGGCGTATACTCGAAACGAAATAACCAAAAGGGCGTCACAGAGTAGAGAGACCGCTGTGACGACCGTTGATCGACGATTTGCATAGACAAATAAGTTCAGGCTCCGATCGGTCGCGTCGCCAGTATTTACCTACCAGTCGAATAATCGTTTTCGGGACGATTACCAGCTCTGTGTGGAAATGTGCAAGGGTAAACACGACGGTGGCGCCAAGTGCCTTCCGAATTCATTTACGCTGAATTCGCGGCTGGCAGCGTCGATTTCCAGGGACCACGAGTTCTCGACCGTCCACTTCCGCTCCGGAATTTCCTTTCTGGTACTTCTGGACGGTGTACTTAAGTTAAGGGCAAATCTTGAGTTATTTTACTATACGAGCTAAGTAGTTTTTAAATTAGGTTTGAAATATGTGCCATTAATCATTGTGCACTACCGCTATGATGGCTTTGTGAATTCGATTGACTTTACGAAGCTCCCTGCGGATTTTAGTTTTGGGGGGATTATAGTCTGTTCCCTGAGAATTAGGGGAGTTGTATAGTAGCATATATTTATGGCAATAAAGAAAATGTGTGTAATGGTTTTTTTATCGGGATATGCAAGAAACCCAATATTCTTCTTCGAGGAGGAATAAGAATTCTGAAACGTGTGGGACAAGAAGCCTTGCGAATTCTGCATACCTACTTCTTATTAAAATAATTCCAGAAGGCATAAAGTCTCCCTCATCTCGCTGGCCAATTTTATTAATACCGAATGAAGGAAAAGGTAACTAGGGTTTGCGTCGAAGAGTAGTTGGAATACAGAGTGGCCGAAATTCCTGTCTAAATTAACAGTTTCGAGGATTATAAAAGCGTGACTTTAGGGGAACTACTTCTGTTGCTATTGAAGAGGAATAGTCGAAGTTATAGTTACCGCTCGCAGTGGAAATATTCCACGGCACGAAGTATGCAGAATCTTCCCGTAAAACAACGGTTCTATGGGTGTCTGCATTTCGCAGTCACTTTTTACTGTCCACTGAGAAGAAATAATTGAAATTTTGGCACGCTGATTTAATTTCACTGCTGCAGTAAGCAAATTCCACTGCTTCGTGGCTGGCGAGAGGAATAATTATTTGTTGAAAATATCCTAAAATATATTAATTTAGAAAGAAACATAGTGCCATTTTTAATGCCACTTTCCTTCACATTTAAAGTTCAGTAAATGGGAATCTGTTAATCCAATTTTTATAGAACACCGCTCTGCATAAACAGAAATATTTTTTGCTAGAATTTGTTTTACTATAGACTAATAATATTGAATACAGTGGGAAAAATCAACTCTGTAGGCTTTAATCATTTGCGTGGTATGTCTCTGCACCATGGAGGTTCTGCGCAGACTAAAAGAAAACTGTCGCCTCCGCATCCTCGAATGTTGATATATGTATATGTACACCAAGAAATGGTAAGATTTTTGGGAAAAGTTAAGAGAAAGATGGAAACGAAGTGAGTCCATGGAAGGTGTTTGCCACCCATCCAACAGCAGTGCTTCGATACTAGATAACCCGCGAAACCTTCAATCTAGTCATCACAATACCCCCACAACACTTGCGTAGTGGAAGGCGCTGGCTCCGCCCATTTTTCCATCTACTGCGCGGAGCATGCGCACTGGTGGCCTCACTATTGCTTGGTCCGTCTCCACACAAACCAGGGTTGCCGGGAGAACCCTCTAACCAGTGGCGGATTTAAGAAACAAGGCCCAGGTGGCAAACGTTTTGAGGGGCCCATTTTTTCGGGAAAATGAGAAGGTGGTTTAATAAAAATGGGCAAGCGTACAGAAAAGTATAGAAAAAAATGTAGTGCTTGGAGAAAATCATAATTTTTTTTAAGACAGGGCCCTAAAGGGGCCTTCTGAATAGGGCTCCTTTTTTCGGGAAAATAAAGCGGTAATTTACTGAAAACGGGCGCAGTGTGATAATACAGAAAAAAATATAGATTGGATAAAATCATAATTTTTTTTAAGGATGGGGCTCTTTAAGGCAGGGGCCCAGGTGGCAACTGCTCATCGGTCGCCCAATTAAATCCGCCACTGTCCGTACCCGTAGTAGAAGGGGAACACCTACAGTAGTAACGATATATTTGTGTTGGTGACGCGGTGACGTCGCATGGCGTGATTGGCGTGCACAAGTCGTATCAGTGTATATATGTCCATGCCACGGTAGGCAGTTCCCCCGGCAAGGCTGACACAACACCCAGGGTTGCCAGAAGTGGGGACGCGATACGTCAGGAGTGCACAAGGGAGCTGTTTTAGCGCCTAGCTGCGAGCAACCCGTTTGTCCCGTTGCTAAGTTTAGAATCGGTGAGGAGAACTGCAGTAGTAGCGTAAGTATATACGGCTGGGTTCAAGTCATAGCAAATGCACGTACACTACTGCAGTTCTCCTCACCGATTCTAAACTTAGCAACGGGACAAACGGGTTGCTCGCAGCTAGGCGCTAAAACAGCTCCCTTGTGCACTCCTGCGATACGTCATAATCTGTCCCTGTTGTCCCTACATCTGGCATCCCAGCAAACACCGCGTCTCAGTCTCTGGAATCACCAAACGCGCAAAAGGTCTCAATCAACGAACGTTTATCGCCGATCAATCTTCTTCGATCATTGTCTCCCGACTAAGTCAGGCACCCAAATTCTTGAACGGCCCTGTAAACAGCAGCGGCTGGGTGTATCGGCGACGCGAGGCTCACGGATTCCAGCCACGTTCACGCGTCTCGGTCACATTGTCGGTCGACTTGCCACGATAATGACCCCGGCCGGGGCAAAAGTGCACGGTATCCTCTGCGGCCGTCCGACCTCCGTTTCCCCCCTTTCCGCGGAATGGAAATCGGGCCAGCATCGATTACGATATCGTTGTGTCGCATGACAGAGCGACCACGCGGCCCGGCACAATACGCTAATGCGACATATTGTTCGACCCTGCAAAAATTGCCCCTCGTTACGCCGACCGACAATGGCCGCCGTGCAGCACGTCGTGGCTCCGTGGAGCGTTGCCGTGGAAATTATACGAGCCATTCGTCCACGGCGGCGCTAGTCGCGTGTTAAATTCCTCTGTTCGTGAGGAATCGTAAATCCAGTTCTGAGAGAAACGACGAATTGTGGGGGGAGATGTGTGTGTGTGTGTGTGGATTTAAGGAAAAAGGCCCAGGTGGCAAACGTTCTGGAACACCCTGTATATATAACAGAATTATAAATAAATGCGCGTGTGGTATGAAAATTATGGGAAGCAAACAGAAATGAAGTGTTTGGATAAAATCATAATTTTCGGGGGAACATGGGGCGCTGGGGGGCCTCTTGGGCAGGGGCGTAGGCGGCAACTGCTCACCGGCCGCCCGTTAAATCCGCCACTGGAGGCAAGGAAAAATCGAGAAGCTTGAGCATGGTGGATGATCGAGAGCAGAAATCGTATTTGTACATTACTGTTGCACCGTTGGCGTGTGTCAGAGTAGCGGAACAGGACCAGCCACGTGGGGCTGTAAAGGGGCCCCAGGAAAAGGAAAAAAGAAGAAAAGAGAAAATAAAAAAATGAGAACTAATTTTTTTTATTTGATTAAAATTGATTTAATTTTTATAAACCGACTTGAATTTACAGACACGCCACAATTACTGTAAAAAAATAACTTAGAATATATATCTAATATTATTAATGATATGGCAAAAAAAGTCCGATATTTAAAAATGTTCATGTTCACTTGTTTATTTCTTTTATTTTTTCTTTATTATTTGTTATGCTTTTTTACTGCGAAGAAATTGTTTGGGGCTCCGCTTGGGGAAGGGAAGTAACCCAACTCACGATTTGCACTGTATGCACTCGAATTGCATAATGTTGGTAAAACAAAGTGAAAAGAGCGTGGTAAAATTTTTATCCAGATGGTACCATTTCAGTTTCAGAGGATTAGAAGCTAGAACAGTTTCGGTTGGCGAGGAAGATAACGAACGAGTTGCTGCTTTTTATACTTATTGAATGTAATTGTGCTGATTATAGGAATGAATTGTTTAGACTGAACGTTAGACATAAGTAGATGCACTCGTGAAATCCATCAGTTTCGAAGGAGGCCAACGTTGGTCGACACGCGAAACTCGATTAATCGGATCAATTCCCTAGACTGTCGTCTTAAGTCTTATGGATCCGCCACGCTCGAGGGAGGTACAGGGGCTGTGTCATTACCGTATAATCCGTTGCATCCCCCCCAATGAACGAGAAAGTGCCTGGTGCACCACGACCTGCTATGAGAAAATGAATATTTAAAAATCTGGAGGGATGAAGCTGACGCTGCGCCCCCTACAGATTCCCCCAGCTCGGCCATACTTAATTCTGTCATAGCTCTCCCCCTAGGACAGCTACGAAATCCACCCCCTAAAACCATTCGTTTGTATCTTCCATCTGGGAACGACTAAATAATGTGGGGATCACACCTTGTGATTCTTCATACATTTGTGAGTTTTAATACAGGCAATAGTACACCTTATATATTTTTAGCGATGGAGCGATCAGAGCGTGTATTTGAACGAACAAAATGTGGTCGATTCATTTCTGAAAAGAGTAAAAAAAAATATCAAAATCATTCCAGTAGATCCTGAGAAAAAGTTAGCCTCAGAGATCAGCGAGCGGATATAATTATAACTACACAATTGTAGGTATGAAGAATCAAAGAAATAAATGTGTTTATATCATCATAATTTTGGATATATTTTTTGTACAAATAGACTTGTTCGAAAAATATTCTGATTGCCTCCAAATGTCGTGGAAGTGTTCTAGTTTTTTTTGTATTAAATTTTTTTTTTTACGTTTTGTTCATTTTCAATTGCACAGCACACCCAATAACCATATTCCCACAATAATAACGCACCGGCAACGAGCATATAACAATAAATTACATATTCATTTATCACTGGATATCGTAAAAAAATGGAAAACCACGATTTTCCATCGCACAGGCATGGCGTAATGGCCTATAAAAGGGGCGAATGCAAGTGTCGGATAAATAAAAAAAAAATATACAGAAACAACAGCTTCGCCGCGGCGAAATTTGCATGTCACAAATCGAACACGAACGAAACCGCGACCCCCTCCGGCATCGCCCCGAACGATCCCCCTCTCGCCCCTCGGCCACCCTATTGCAGACCCTTTTCGGGTTTTCACGATCGGACGCACGTGTATTTTCGCGTGTGGTAACCGTTCACGAATCCCCGACGTGGAAGTTAACTGTCTGCGTTCTCTCGACGTTGGCGACGTGCTACGGGTTGAAATGTGGAGGGGAAAAAAAATGAACAATTAATTTTAAAAAACAAGCGATCGTGGTCACTTTTTGTCCTGTGTTTTTCGACGCCTCTCGCCGGGGACGGTGAAAATTTCGATTTCTTTTTGCTGTTTTCGGGGAAAGGAAGGAAGCTTTTTCCTTTGGTGACAAAGGATCAGTGATGGGAGCAAATGGCGGAGAGGTTTCATAGGTTATCTTCGAATCCTATATGAATACTTTCAGACGTAAACACAGTGTTTATAGGTGTACTTGAAATCTAACTCGCGCAATATTTGAGAGAAAATTATAATAACTATAGTTGATTAGTAAATTATTCTGGACGTGAAGGTTGTTTTATTCCTAAAGATGAGGAGCGATATGCATCAACCTAAAAAGGTTGAAGGTTGTTGCATAAATAATAGTGAACAATAGTGCTAATAATTGTAATGAAGATGAAAAACTAAGTAGTTGGAGCAGCGCCCTCTACATCATAGCACGAACTCTGTGGGGACAGTGAGGAACTTGTTTCGAGGTCTAACAAACCATCGAGTATCGAGGGATTACTAATGTTTAGTGTCATGGGCGTCCGCATTCGAAAAAAATCGCTTATTTTTAAATTTCAATTTTAAATTTTTAATTAAATGGGCGCTACAAAATTAGAAAAAAGTCTGTGTACGCCCTTGCTTGTTCTCCAAACGAAAATCTTTGTTTCCCATCCTCTCCTCTTAGCCACTCCCACAAATTTCACAACTGCTTGGTGTACCTATACATATGTAACCATAATAGTAATAGCAATCATAATACTACGTTTTCATTACGCTTATAAATTACAATAAAAGAGGTAAGTACTTCGTTTATTATGTAATGTATGTAAGTAAAAGCAATTTAAAGTGTAAGAAGCACGATTCATAAAAAAAATGACTACTGTTATTAAACCTAACCCTATTTAACTCCCAGCGCTATACAGGGCGTTCCATAACCGGTGGTATAAGCGAGAGGGTGGTGATTCTACCTGAAATCAGTAAACAATATAGAATAAATTGTTTGTTATTTTTTTAAATAAAAATTCGTTAAAATTTTATTCTATTTTTCCGATTTAATTTTACATGTAGAATCACCCATGACCTCCTACGACATTCATACGAGACGCAATATGGATCCTAACTTCGAAACTATTCCATAGGAAATTCGAAACGAAATCTTTTTCCAATTTCATTTCATATTTATAAATCATTTTTATTTGCTAACGTGTTTGAAATTTGTATACCACCAACGCAGAAGATAAATACGCACATGCCGGCAGTCTAGCGCGAGTGAGACAACAGTAATTGTATACCGTTTCGAGTGTATTCACTGCAAAATAATAATTTCATTACTGTGGCTATTTGCGCGGAGCAGATAATTCACGGGTCTTGATTCCCTTTACAAACAGATGTGGTGTACTTCAGGCACTGTTTGGATACATTGTTTGAACTTTACGCTTGAGCACATGTAAAACAACGTCAATTGCCGGCTGAGTTTGATAAATTACCGACGGCGGACATGTTTGGAGACCAAATTTCTAGGTTATAATGCATTTAAAGTATCACCACGGAATACTTTGTGAGCAATTATTATTTTGCTTTAACTGTTCTTGTATACAGGCTGAAGAAAGCTTGAAAAAATAGTTTCGCTTAATCCGAATTCCAGATAATTCGAGTTGATTTAGGTCCGGTAGGGTTCAGACTATCGAGACTCCACTAAGCAGAGATGGGTAAAATTTTTATTTAAATAAAATTTCGAATAACGAATAAAAGTTAAAAAATTTATTCGTCGTGTATCGAATAAAGTTGAGCCAGGTTAACTTTATCCGACGAATAATGTTAATTTATTTAAATAAAAATTTCGCCCATCTCTGGATATGTGTAATCACATGAAATTCCCATAGTAGCATGGAAAAAACATAGTTTCATTCGCCCAAAATTCATAAAAAGATTTTAAAGGTCTTCTAAGCACATATCATTAAATTCTTGTTGATATCCATCAAAAACCTTGACAGCTATGAGACCTCGACACGAAGTATCATTATGGAAAGTAAATTTCCTGCCCATACACCACATAGTATTCTCAAACTAGGTTTCATTGAAGTTTTGTTCTTAAAACAGAAATCCACATAACCTCAAAATCATCAGGTTCCTTTAAGTTTTTAGCATTTTTTTTTGTTATACTGTCCTACGTTATCTTTGAGCGAATGAAATTTCTTCAAGCTTTCAATTAAATACCCACAGTCTCTCGTGTAATAAATAAAAAGGAGATCTTTAACGACTAAACCAATTGAACGATATAAATGGACTGCCATCTTGGAAACCATCGACCAAAATCTGTCCAAGGTGTCAGTCAGCGAAATAACTTTCAATCAACTTTTTATCGATTCTCATCATACATCTGTCGCTACATTCAAGAATGATCAGTGACTCACGGCTCGCACAATCCGTATAACAACCATTTGTCACTGTCACGGACAATATATGGACAGTCGCAGGAACGTAATGCAAAATGGTAGCCGGGAGCTTTCATCATACCGTGGTTCTGTACATCAGTGACTCTCAAATTATTCAGACACTTGACAGAGACTTACTTGAAGGGTGTTGTACAATAAGCTCATTCGATTGTGGCATCGTGCATTCGATTACTGGACCACTTCACATGGTTGGCCCTTTTTTCATCGACTTAAAAAAGGAGGAGGTTATAGATTGGACCCGTATGTATTTTTTTTTATGTTTGTCCAGGCATAACTCCTCAGCATATTAACCGATTTTGCCAGTTTTGGTTAATAAACACCATTGTCACCTAATTATTATTATTTTATGTATGTACGCGCATATCTCCTCAGCATGTTGTGTCAATATATACACATAAAAACCCACAAAAAAATTTAAAAGGAATTAAAACCGACTTCAACAACATGCAAATGCTCTAAAAAGTCAAAAATATTTTTTTCCCTTATTTAATCTACGACTCTTAATTTTTTTAAGTCGGCGCCCGATTTACACAATGCAAATGATGAGAGTCGTAGATTAAATGAGGGAAAATATTATTTTTTACTTTTTAGTGCATTTTTTTTTATGAAGTCGGTTTTAATGTTTCCGCGAACATTTCTACAATATTTCGTGAACATGGTTTAGGGCATTGCCGCCTGAAAAATAGTATTTTATCTAAATATAAGAATAATTAGTATTATAGTATTAAGTATTTTATTGCGACTTGGTATTAATAGTATGCGTAGTTCAGTAAGTACTGTTAACTCAATATTGAAATTACTATTTTAGCTTTTCATATTGTGTTTAGTAGTATTTGAGTACTAATGTATTTTATTTGATTTTAGTATTTTACACTGCTCGTTGGATATATTTAAAGACGTAATAGGGTAAAAATGGTACCAATATCACACACGTGAGCAGACACTGTGGTAACAATATGCAAGTGTATAAATTTCTGTTAAACTAAATATCTATCTATAATTTGCGTTATATAAACTTTTTATTTTATTAAGAATGCCAAGGGATCCTATTCACCAATTCACAACAGAAAATAAATTATAATACATACATGGTCTTGGAATTAAAAATTCATCTTCTAAGACACAACAATTAGAAGTAATAGAAATTATGATTAAAATCTATCAGCATTTAAATTATCTGTTCCTTCAAATTTCAACACTTGACCATCATTTGAAATTCATAATCAGTATCACAGAAATGTTACTGCATGATAACTTAAATTTGGTACCAGCCTAATTCCCTACAAACACTGAAACCACAGTCTTTGATAACTAAGCCGTAAACCGAAGTGGATAATTAATGTGTAATTTGGTATTAAATTTTATATTTTTATGTTTATCTGTACACAACAAAAGCCACTCTCATTTTCTAGGTCTCTGAAACATCATTTCCCCGTAGGAACTAGATCCCTACAAACCCAACTAGGTATCAGCTGAGATTTAATATCACCATTTGCCTTTAATTTATAAATTGTTATATTTACCTGTATAACAAAGCCATATTATTATTCTACATTACCGCGAAGAGCCCCATTTTCTAGGTCTCTGAAAAGTTCCCGGCCTGTCTTGGGTATAAATCCCCACAACGCTTCCGCATTCCTTCCAAACCGATTTCAACCTCCACGTTGACGTTTTCCTTAACGTGGACTGAAACTGAGAATCTCTGGTGTGCGTAATACGGAACTGTCTCGGACCAGTATACAACTGTATACTGCAGGGCACGTCAGGATAGTGACATGAGCTGGAGGCTTGCTCGCGATTCAGAGCCGAGGAAAAAGTCTGACGGAGCTGGAGGGGGTTGGAGAGGCAAATGATGAGAGAAAAATGGTTGTATACAGTGTATATACACCATACTGTCCGTCGTGAAGATAAAACCGAATGCTGCACGGTGGTGGAAAAATAACTCGTCGTTTGTCTCGAACTTGTTAGAGACAAATGGAACTTGTTGCTAGTAGAACCTTTCTTTGGAAGAAATAGAACATTCACGAACTTGGTTTACTGCATACGTGTTACATAACATGTTTGTGATCTTCTACAGGGTGTTTAAAAAAAGGATGCAAGACTTTAGGAGCTTATAACAGGTGGGGCAAAAGAAACTGATGCATTAAAAAATTATAATTTTTTTGTTTGTTACTATTTTTTTTATTTTGCAGAGAAAACTTGGAAAATTTAAGTACGGAAAATGAGGTGACACAAAAGCTTAATCCCGGTGACGCTGAATTGCGTTTAGAAGACAATTTTGTTGGGCAATTTTTCATCTCAAAGAAAATGATGAAAACTTTTTGTCCACGTTTATGATGAAGCCCATTTCCATTTAAGCGGATTTGCCGATAAACAAATCTGTAGCTTCTGGATCCTTTGCAGGATCTAAAGGAAAACATGCAACGCTTGTAAAAGTAATCGAAAGTAGCATGAAGAGTCTATTTATGCATCCGAAATCGTGATCCACGTTTAACGGATATAATTTTCCTCATTTAACCCTTCGTGGTCACACCTTCTTATAATAACAAAATTGGCCACACGGGGTTCACTGTACCCCACCGTCATGTTTTGAGTTACCATTTTCGTATTTTTTAATCTTTTAACTTTTCAGTGATAATTGTACATTCGTAATAGATATACAGTCATGATCTAATAGTCTTTTTCTAGAAATGTAAATTTTGATATGATAAAATTTGTAGTTGAAAACGAGTGATTTTCCACGGTCGGATGGAAAACCCGATTTTTTAAAAAAAAATTTATTTTTTTTTTGCGATAAATCCCCTTTGGAAGACGTAAATTTGCGACATTTCAAATCGAAAATTATACACCCCGCGTGACCACGAAGGGTTAATGTAAAAAAAAGCAAAGAATAAACTATCATTTCCCACTCTCAATTTTTCTCCCATTTCACTTCGTTCAAATTTTATTGCAAAAGTAAATCCATCAGCTACTTTAGTCCCACCCTGTAGTTCCCACCGAGAGGGGTGATAAATGCTTAATCAACACTGGTCCTAAAATTCAGCTGAGAATTTAAAATTCTTTTGCCATATCCTTTAGATAAGTCAATAAAATTATTCCACCCTCAAAAAAATCTTTACCTAATCAAAAATTTATATCATAAACACACATATTCCATACCTTTCATTGAAATAGCCTCTCTGAACTTAAGAAAAAATATTAAATCAGACTCAAAATCGAATTTCATATACCTTTCACAACTAAAACTACATAAACACTGTATTGCCACTGCTAAAAAAAAAACATCGACCTCCGCCACACTTGAAAATATCCGGTGCGAAAAGTAAAAGCGAAATGGAAGGGAGGAAAAATATGCATTAAACGAATCAGTTCGATAAAGCGGACCCCTTTGCAGAGTTCGACCAAGCGAAACAACGAAGATCGATCCACCCTCGAATTACTTCAACGTTTACAGGATAATCTGGCCCGATTTTACGTTCGATGTTTCGCAATTCGCGTGCTATACGAGCACGTTCGCAATCGGGAACGTGAGCCCCGTTCATGCGGTAAATTACGTGGGCAAAGCCACGTTCCCTCTCTCAGACGACAAATTCAAATCCCGCGGATTTAATCGGCCAGCTAAGGGATTATGAACGGTATTCATAGGCGTTGGCCGTGGCTGGACGCCCGGGACATCCGAGGGCTCGATGAGAATCGAACGTTTTCAACGTAGAACAGGGTTAAGACTCGATGAAACATTGCTGGCTGGCTAGTTTTTCACCCCTTCAGCGAGAGCTTCGAGTGGAAATAATGGTTCACTACTGACTTACAAAGCTCAGTGAAGGATATTCCGTTCTTGTATAGATATAGGGTATTCTGTTCTTTTTATCTGCGCGTGCCAAAAATTTATAAATAATATTTATCGAATTGTTGACGCGCCGGGC
This sequence comes from Andrena praecox, assembly GCA_963932275.1. NCBI lineage: Eukaryota > Metazoa > Arthropoda > Insecta > Hymenoptera > Andrenidae > Andrena > Andrena praecox. The sequence continues at coordinate 37,497,675 of OZ010728.1, forward strand.
AGTTTTTAATAGGGAAAAATTAGTAGAAAATTAATCATTGCAGAATTTTATTAAGACCAGTTTGAAAATTAATATAGATTTTCATAAGAAGTAACCAGAGTTGGGCGTTAATTAAATAAAAAATTATTTAAATAACGGATCAAGTAAAAGTTACTTCAACTTTAGATTACTTGACGAATACGGTTAATTTCATTATTCGACGAATAAAGTTAACCCGGGGCAATTTTATTCGACACATGACGTATAATTTTTTGCCCATCTCTGGAATTAACTCATAACTTGACATGCACATTGTCATATAGTAAAAGCTGGCCAAAAATATTTTCGCAGGTGTATCTAACCATATAATAATTATTTTAGATTATTTTACAGACATTAATGATAGCACCTGTAAATCACTGACGTGCCAGCAAAATTTTCGCACGCGTGCCGTAGGTTCGCCATCCCTGGTACAGGGTGCTGTGCAGAGTTGGGCAAAAGTTTATCTAAATAAAAATCTCAAATAACGAATAAAAGATAAATAATTTTTATTCGTTATTCGAGGCTCGAATAATCGATGTTATCTTTATTCGAATAAACACGCGCGACGCTGACGAAAGTTATTCCTGGCTTTATTCGAAGGCTTCGAAAAGATAAATGCTACGGATGAAAAATTTATTCGATGCATTTATTCGAATAAAACCTTCGAATAAATAACTATCGTTATTCGACGAATAAATTTTCATCGAATAAAAAAATTATCTACATTCATCGAATAAATTCTCATCCAATAAAATTATTTATTCGTTGCTCTTCGAATAAAGATAACTTTGATTATTCGAGCCTCCAATAACGAATAAAGATAAAGTGTCATTTATTCGATCGTTATTTAAATAATTTTTTATCTAGATAATGTCCAACTCTGGTGCTGTGACGATATTTTGAGGTTAACTTACAAGGCAAAATCCCCAACCCGGAAATTCAAAAAATTATGAAACTTTGGGGATATACATATAGAGGATATATATGTATCTGTGTATGACGCAATTTTTTTAAAACTCGTATTTTTACAGACGAGCACCCGGGTATTAATCGTAATTGTAATGGTTTCATCGGTACAATGACTATTACAAAAATTTGTATTCACTGTGTACTTGTAGTAATAATGTTTTTCTCATTGATAATAAGTAACCCACTCGTGATGAATAAAAGCAGTTAGGGTAAATCCGGGAGACGCGGTCGGGCCGGAGAGTTGGTCGTGTCGCTATATTTCAGAGTCTATACGTAAAAATGCATTAAAGTGCAGACCAATTACTTCTCTAGAAGCCAAATAGTTGAATGAATAGCGTTATTTTGCTTCCTTCTGTGGTTTTCTGGATTTATAGGCTATAAAAGGTAAACTGATGTTACATTTAACCTCTTTTGTCAAACAGCGGTTGTACAGAATCGTATTTAAAATATAGGGTAAAGGACCCAATTACTGACACCTAACCAATTACTGTCACCTTAAGCTATTTTACTTAAAATAACGAATAAATAAACTATAGTATATAATCTATAGTATAGATTATCGGTTGAATTACATAATTCTTTTTATGTATGACTTTACAACGTTTATTTATTCGTTATTTTAAGTAAAATAGCTTAAGGTGACAGTAATTGGTTAGGTGTCAGTAATTGGGTTCTTTACCCTACTTCTAAGTTTATTTTCCTTTAATGTTTGGAATAATAAGATAGTAGAGACATTGAGGGACAATGCAGCCAAAGTATTTGGCCATATTAACTCTTCCTCTCAAAGCTAACGAGAAGACCATGTCTCGCTGCAGAAAGGTGAGATGGTCGAGTTATGATTTTTTTTATTATTTTTGTTTATTTTTTTATTTTTTATTATTATTTTATTATTATTTTTGTTTATTTAGTTTATTTATTCACTTTTGTATTCATTTGCCTTGCTAATCGCCAGTAGGTAATTCACTTTTTCTTTGATGTGTTCTTTACTTGATTAGTGTAAACAAATTAAATATCAATGAATCCGTAGTTGTATTCACTCATAAATAATTTTGCTTTATCCTTTGTTAATTTTCCATGAATAATTATGTGAGTGGTCTCTGCCAACGACGAAAACCATTTCTCCCGGCACCTCGGGGGAGGTGGTCAGATGTCATGACTTCAGTTTTCAACCCGATTTACAGTAAATATTGTCTTAAAGCAAATATCGAAAAGTTTTTCTGAATCGGCATAAAATTCTGAACATATTAGGTTTGTTCTGATAAAATAAGTAATATCTATATTAGTTTTAATAGCCATTTTATATTAGGTCGACCGCGTGTCCCGGATTTACCCTATTGCTGTTGTTAGTGACAGGAAAATTGATAAACGACATTCAATATCCAGACCTCGCAGCGAAGGCATATTGAAGAATCTGCAAAACGTCTAAACACTGCACAGGTTGGTCACTTGTATTGACGCTTTCACACGTGCCACGGGTAGTTGCCCCGTGTTATATTACAGTTTCTTTACAGAAAATGGTAGACGTAAATATTGACCTTTCGATATCACTCATCGAACAAAGACCAGTCATATGGGACAGGTCCTTGCCTGTGTGCAAAGCCAAAAAGGAAACTAGAAGAGCGTGGAAATAAATTTTTATTCCACTTAGAAGTGACTTTGAGGAGTGTGAAGCCATAGGAAAGAACGATTTCGGTTAGGTTCATTCATTCTGTATTTTGTAATCAAATATACGGGCTCCATTAAAATTTAGCAAAATTAGGCTCCAAGTTTATAGGCCGATGAAAAATCCTCCATTTACTGGTCTCATCTTGGCCCATTGCTTTTTTTGCTATTTGTTAACGACATAAGTTTTAGTTTATTTTATGTATGGTTAGGCCTATTAACAGTTTCTACTGCGGCCTCGCCTTTACTCGCCTTTACTGTTTGCCTATGTACTTTACCTTGTTTGCGAGTAATAAAGACGAAATAATAATAATAATAATAATAATAAGGGATTCTTTCCGTAATAGTGAGTTTCTTCTTTTTGCCGATGACCTTAAGATTTTCAAAACAATCACCAACAGTTCGGATGCGATCGACCTCCAGTCTGATTTGGACAGATTGGATTACTGGTGTGTGAGTAATCGTATGGACTTGAATATCGGGAAATGTCATATCCTGAGGTTTTCCCGTAGTAGGAACCCCTCTGTCTATAACTACTCACTTTCTGGCACCGAGCTTGGTACTCTGAGTTCAACCCGTGACCTAGGAGTTATCGTAGATTCCAGCTTATCTTTCGTGGAGCATATTCGCCATGTTTCGGCTAAGGCAAATAAGATTTTGAGCTTTATTCGTAGATCTTGCTCGAACTTTACAAATTACAAAACCTTATACTACTTGTATAGTGCGTTAGTGTTGCCGCATCTGGAATATGGGACTGTTATTTGGTCCCCGAGCACAGCCAAGTATAGACAGGAGTTGGAGAGGGTTCAACATAACTTCTTGCGCTTCCTGGCGTTCAAGATGGGCCAGCCCACGGCCGTCTCTAATACAGGCCTCTACCTACGATGTTGCAACACCGCATGTGAGGCCGATGACTATGTTCAGACCGGTACCAGACGGCCGTGGCCGTGCCGTGGTCCGATCAAACTACTGCATGAGACATACTGCATACAAATGTTACCTATTCAACATTCATTGAGTAGACATATTTTGTAATTATGTATTGTATTTGATATAACAATAAGTGGTTTCGGCGCACTGGTTCGGTCAGTTAAACAATCTAGAAGCTAATTTGCAATTTTAATAATTATAAATTTCCGACGTTTCGGTCTGCGATTTAGACCTTTTTCAAGGAAAGATATTTAAAAATTATACTGCGTTCGCTTTAGAGTCACACGTTTGATACGACGTGTAACACACGAGTCGGTTGTAGCATGACTGAGGTAAACATAACTTGGAGGACTATTTAATGGTGAAACAAAACTGTGGCTAGAAACGGAGTCAAAAGAAAGACCATTAAATATTACGAACGAATTTAACAATTATTGACAGAACGGACATTTTCAACCTCACAACTACTGTCGAAATACCACTAATTGATGTTCATGTGGTAAAGGCCAAACGCATTAGGATATATGACCAATTGATTACATAATATAATTTTATTATGTATAGATGAACTGGTTATACTGGTCACAATTGAAGTGAAGACTCTATTGGAGGAATTACATCATAAAGCCTTATTGCTTTAATAAAGTTGCGTAGTACTCTTGTATTTTAGGTGTTTCATACCTAAGGTTTACGCTTGGTTGTTTAATCATATGCAACGTCTCCAACAAAATTCTGCGACTCCAATTGGCCTCTCTATCAATAATTTTAACATTATCGAAGTCAAATCTGTGATCAAATTCCAATGCGTGTTTCGTTAGGGCAGTATGTTGTGGGGGTGGTAGGAAAATGTTCCTTCCGTCTTTCTAAAAGTCTAGACGTTTGCCCAATGTAAACTTGGTTGCAACCCATGCAAGGGATTGAGCAAATGATGTTCGAATTCTTTAACAAAGGTATTTTATCTTTAATTGGAGGGAACAAGTTTTTAGTATAAACTGGCATTTTAAAAATGGTGTGTATTCCTATTTTCCTGAACATTCTTTTAATATCATTAGAAATGTTATTGCTAAATGGTATGACCGCGGTATTTTTCAAACTAATCGGTCCTATTTTATTGGCTTTTTCCTCCTTACGTTTTTCCATCAATGCCGGATGGTAAATCTCAAAAACGCGGTCACGGATTATTGTTGAGACCATTTCTATGGGATAACCATTACGTTTTAGAGTATCTTTAATGAGGAGTAGATTAGCCGGTCGAAATTCAGGGTCAGAGAGTAAAATTGCGCGATCTATTAATCCCTTTATTAATCCCACCTTATGTTGCATGGGATGAGCCGAAAAAAAGTTTATGTATCTACCCGACCAACTAGGTTTGTGATACCAATTGGTGCTAAGTTTATTGTTTGATCTAATGACCAATGTATCCAGAAAGCTTAAACAAGAATCTTTTTCAACCTCATAAGTAAATTGTAGTCTATTGTGGAAACTATTAAATGTATCGAGCAATATTGGCAAATCTTCTAATTTAATGCATGTAATTCGTTAAATTCGTTCGTAATATTTAATGGTCTTTCTTTTGACTCCGTTTCTAGCCACAGTTTTGTTTCACCTTTAAATAGTCCTCCAAGTTATGTTTACCTCAGTCATGCTACAACCGACTCGTGTGTTACACGTCGTATCAAACGTGTGACTCTAAAGCGAACGCAGTATAATTTTTAAATATCTTTCCTTGAAAAAGGTCTAAATCGCAGACCGAAACGTCGGAAATTTATAATTATTAAAATTGCAAATTAGCTTCTAGATTGTTTAACTGACCGAACCAGTGCGCCGAAACCACTTATTGTTATATTCTAAAAATACGGTCGATAGCTCAACTACTTTATTGTATTTGATAGTTTAAAATATAACAGTTTCATAAATTTGACATACACAGAGGTATATATTTAAACAATCTAATTAGTTTTGTAACGTCTGAAGTTTTCTTTGCTTCAACGAGGAACTATAATTTATATTATTTCTTAATTTTACATAATTATTCAGTAATATATTAGAGAAATGCAGCAAAATACGTTTTAGTGTTTTCTCAGTTAGCATTCCACAGCCACAATATTCTTTAATCACATATGTTACATCGCAATGTTGCAAAATGCTACTATATCCTAAACTTATTAATAAGTTTCTTTGGTTTGTGATTGATATAAATAATTTTTCAAACTTATCTGAAATTAATTTTTGCATTACACAAAATATGTGGTGACCTATTAACACAAGAAATTCTGAGGGGACTTTTAAGTTCCCCCTGGCTACATCAACATTAAATCTAAATAACATAATACGGTAATATATAACCACGACGGCAGTGACTGGCAGTGACATAACGCGTGAAAGGCTTGAGACAACTTCAAATAGGGCTCACGAACAGCGTTGCCATTTAGGCAAGGTGGAGGCCTGTATTAGAGACGGCCGTGGCCAGCCCCTGCAGCGTTTTGAACACGACTATGGTCCTATTATGCGAAAGCTGGGTATCCAAACGCTGGAGTGCAGGAGGACTGCTAGTGATTTAACCTTCTTGTTTAGGATCATTAATGGATTCGTATGCAGTCCCTCTCTTATTAGTCAAATCAATTTTAATGCTCCGGAACGGGCCATCAGGCAAACTTTGCTATTTAGACCTTTAGACTATACCTCCAGATTTAGCAACACTGACCCCATGAACAGGTTATGTAACTTGGCTAATTAGTACTGCAGGGATGTTGATTATTTCAACGGTTCTCCTTCTACTTTTAAGAAAAGCGTGTATAGAGCTATAGTTTTATAGCTTATAGTTCAATCGCCATGTCTGTATACTCTGTTGTGTTTTACCAATAACGTGTCTCTATGAGGTTCATTGTATTCTTTTTCTTTTTTCATTACAAAATGGGTTCTACCCGTACAAGTGAAATAAATAAATAAATAAATAAATATTCCAAATGAGCATTCTACACATCTCCGAGCTCCAACAGAGACGGTAATTGAAAATTCTATTTTTCACCCTCAAGCTGCGTCCGCCATACGGTCGAATTAGGTGTTTGTCCAGGCCGAATGCTTCATCCCCCAACAAAAAAAAAAAAGGTAGCTTAGGACTCAACGACCCTGGAAGACATCGTTCTTCAGGAATTTCTAATTCTTTATTTCTTATTGCCCTCCAGAGCGAGGATTTCTTAAATATGTTGGAATCACAATCATTCCCATAGCTTCCGATATCAACGTAAACAAAACGGTAATCCGAGTCTGCTACCGCCATCAAGACCACGGAAGAGTAGCCTTTGTAATTAAAATACATCGAGCCAAGTGGGTTCACTATTCTGATATGTTTCCCGTCAACAGCTCCTAAACGGTGGGGGAAATTCGCCATTCTGTCGAAATTTGATGCGATTGTTACCCAACTCTCTTTACAGAGTACGGGAAAACATTCCGAACGCATAACACTCCAAACGGCACAACATACTTTTCTTACAATTTTGCTGATTGTAGAAATACCAAGTCGGCAACTGTAGCGTAATTCTGTGAAAGTGCAACCGCTCGCCAGATATCTGAAATAATTAAGAATATTTCGGGGTATTTAATTATTTTCTTCGTTTGATTTTGCACAGGCCAGACCGTGATGAAGAGGTGGATTAATGTGAGGGGTTCGTTTAAAAAATCGTGTAAGAAAAACGGAGAAGTTACAACATCTGGAGCGGGAGCACCAAGTGGAAAACCTTATATTTATAACAAGCAATTGCAATTTCTGTTGAAAGTATGTAAGGAGCGCCAGACCGAGGATTCATTAACACATAGAGTTGCTGAAGCGGGAGCAGCAAATGTCGAGACATTGGAAAATTCGCTGCAAAACGAAAGCATTCCTCATACCGCGAAAGATACAAAACAAGGGCCCCGGAAACGAAAATTAGACCACAGGTCGAAATCGAAATGATTCAAGCTTTGAGAGAAAAACCAGATCGGCATTTATCTTTTTTTAAAGGAGTGAACTTGGAGTTGTGTTCCGCTTCAGGTGGTAAACTGTTTCGAAACATACCACACACTAAAAAAATATTAATATAAATTAATAAGAAACATTTATTAATAATAAAAGTGTATCGCTACTGTAGGCGCTGGGCGCTCGGAGAAGACGGCCTATGGTGCGGAGTGGCCCATACCTAGGTGGCGTCGCACAGTGGGACGACGCGGGCAAATTCACGGACATCGACGAAAATATGAAGTACCTATTTTCATTGATATAATTATATGAGCATTATCTTTGAGTACTAATGGATACGAAATGATGAAAAAAATTTTTTTTTAAACATTTTAAATCCCGATTTTTTAACAGCAAACACGTTCACTTCTGGAGACGGCTGTCATATGAATGTAAATAATTAGTATTAGAATAATGAAAAAAAATTCTACCATCATACTACACATTAGGGTTGATTGTTAAGAAGTTATTTATGTAGCATAAAAACAAAATTTAATGATTATATTTATGTTTTTCAACCTCTCAAAAAAAAAATTTTCTTGTCGATTTAGAAAAATGTCCAAATTTGTCCAGAAAATAAAAAATACCCATATAATCACTAAACATTCTAGTTTTAGAAAATCCAATTTCCAGTTGCGCCAACTTGCGCCCTTTTGCAGAATTAATTAAAATGTGTACGCATGTGGGACGAAACGAGTAAATATGTATCTAGACATTCCTTTTCTTGTACCCGATTATAAATATGATATAGCGAACGATAATTCATAAAATTAGGTTATTATTATTAAAGTTAGTTAAACCTTAATAAACCTTAAAGCATCGCATCGCTTTCATATTTTCTTAAAAATAAATATATGTTTTAGAAATAGATTTAGGCAGTCAAAATTATGATCAAACGTAATATTTATATCAAATACTATGCATAAATTGAGACAACAAAACAAACTTTTCAATATCTGTGGTAATTTCCGTGTCATATCAATACTGCTTCTATGTAGATCCTTTTTAAGGCTTGCCGGTTTGACTGTCCGTGTCTACATCACATTCTGGTGTGTTCTGCATGTCCATTAATTCTTCTAAATTAATTCTTCATTGTCTTCTTTATTTAATAACAAAAATACTTTGGAGAACATTAACTACTTTATTTTTTGTTTGCAATGTGTGATCTAATATTTGAAATCAGATGATCGGATGAAATTAAGAGATTGTGGAAAATATCCTCATATGTGCGTTTTCTGTTTATTTTGTGAAACATTCAACAAAAAATGACAACAATAAAATAGTTTATGTGTGTAATATTTATGCCAATTTTGATAAAGATATGATAGGTCACATACAAGAGGTTTGAATGTCCAGCAATTTATACATTTCGTCCCACTGTCTGTTTTACCTTCCCTTCTCGTATTCATTTTTGCAGAAAATAATATTTCTTCATCTCCTGAAGCCCTTTACATTTGTACCGAAAACCAGACAAAACTATTTTAAAATTTTCTAAATTTTCAAAGTCTCATAACTTTGCTAAAATTCGTCCAAAGTTGATGAAACAAAAACCATTTTAAAGTTTGAACTTTCTACTTTTTTACTTGTTGAATCACATTTATCGAAATGGGTGTCCAGGGGGTAAAAACCGCCCTCAAAGAAGAGTGTGCCAAACTGCAAAAATTTGTTGATGTTTGTCAAATGCTAGAGAGTGCAAACAATATTTTTTGCAATTTTTATGTTCACTGTCGGAAAGTATGATCATTTGCCTTTAAAATAAGCCAAGTTCCATCAAAATCGGATGTTTTTGAACAAAGATACGGCCATGTCCAGAGATATCTACGTTTCGTCCCACTGTGCGTCGGTTAGATAGGAGTTCGGAACTAGGGACCACGGAGAGTCGGCGTAGCCGTGGTGGTTAACGCTGCTGATCAGCACGCGGGCGGCCCGGGTTCGATTCCCGGTGCCGTGGTTCTCTTTTTCCAGCTCCTACACTATTAGATACTTATTTATTTAACGGTAGTTTTAATAGTTACTATACAATTAATGGTTTTACATCAGTTTCTCCACGCACAGGAAGCAGTCAACGAGGGACACCGCCAAGTGGTGGAAACCAACACCACCACAACATGTATCCACCCATGCGCAGGACTCCAAAAACAGTACTAACGCGTTTTGTATCGAAAAGTCGAATGAAACGTCAGAAATTTCTAATCGGCTGTACAAGAACACCGGATGTATTCGCGTTGTATTCGCCAGTGTACTGCACATTGGCGGACACGTGTTGCGGTAGTGTTGTTGGCTTCCACTTGGCGGTGTCTCTTGTTGACTCCGTCCTATGCGTGTTGAACGTTGTTTGATGGATTTTTGAGTATTTTTTAATTAGTTCAATGAATGTAATGTTAACATTAATATTTTATTTGTCTATAATTTTTACGGTAAGATATTCGGTTCGATTGATGATATGATTGTTATAATTTTTCTCCTTTTTCGAGTTTGAAGGAAAGTAGCTTAATTACAGTTAGAATAATAATTCATATATTAATATCAATTTTTTGTGGAATCTTCTTTATAAATCTAATTTATATGAAGTATTTTTTTATACTGGGAGATTTTGATAAGATGCTGATTTTAAAGATGTATTTATATGCGGTATTTTTGGGGTGAATTTTCTATTTAAATAGTATATTTAATTATCTAGAATATTTTTATTTTTTTACTTCAAAATATTTTTTAAATGTTTTTTTTAAGTTTACTTATAAGAATGTTATTTTAAAGGTCTCTAATTATGAGAGTTGATTTGAAAAGGGGTTATGCTGCTTAACACCCCCATTCGGACCTCCATTATTTCATCTTCAAAAAAATTTTCTTCGTTGTTTCTCAAGTCCGTAAAGAGTATATAAAATGCCCCGAACACTTTTCTACTCATATTTATTGGGTGAACCCACTGAATTCTATTCCTCCCCCTTGTTTTTAATCGTCTGTATAGAAACAACATCGCTATAACGCGTTCGCGCTCCACGTTGCAGCCCAACTGACTTGGAAACCGTCTATGAACCGTGAATTGTGCCTATATATCCTCCACAACATCTCCCTGTCCCCCGTTTCTTAAACGCCCCCACTGCTGAATGGCGTGCATACACCGAGGCCGAAATGTTTAATAGAAAACCTGTATTCGGACGGGAAAATGCCTGCTGCGAATCGTGATGCGAGGATAAGCACGCCGCACATTTCGCGTTCGAAGGATTACAGAAGCAGAAAATACGATGTACTCGGAGGATCTCGGCCGGAAACGCAGGGAACGTCGTTTTACGACGCGAGATGATCTTCGCGAGCCGCCGTTTCCGCGTTGCGTCTACCCCTGAACTTTTACGGCTGTTGCTGGCCGCCTGTGGGAACGTCCGTCGTGAACAATGGCTCGAACACGGGGCTCAAGAGACAAGGGCATGAAATATGGCCGAGACAATATGATGCGCGGAGACCATGGCATAATGATAAATTCGCTCGTTACGACGACTTTTCGTCCGTGACTCGGAATCATCTCTTCTTCTCGTTGCTCGTGGGTATTCTTTGTCACGGCTGCGTACCGGGGGTGGAAGGATGGAGAGGGTGAGATGCTGAATGGGGATGGTAGGTCCCTTGGAAGTTATTATGAATACAGTGGACCCTCGATAATTCGAGGTAAGTGGGGCGCAAACAGGGTTGAATTATTTGCAACTTGGATTAAAGGTATTCCTTCCATCTCTAGGGGTAAAAGAAAACTGTTCTTCGCGAATATCTCGTTATCTAACAGTTTTACAAGAAAAATAATTATTATGAAATTTATAGCTTAGGAAATTCTCCACAAAAAAGGTTCTATATGGTTTTGCCGTAGGAGTAACCATTTTCATGGAGGAAGGGTTACCAAGTTTCAACCCTTATACTTTTGACATGGGAAGACCCCGAACCCGGAAATTCAAAAAATTATGAAACATTGTGAATATGTAGGGGACGCGTTCCTGAATACAACGCAATTTTGTTTGCTGCCCAAATTCACTCCAAGAGGGTGTAATTGACCCCTGAAAATGTTTCGATTTTGTATCATTACTCGCGAACTGTAGGAGATAGAAAAAAAGTTTTCAGGAAAAAGTTACTTCTTATAATTAGGACTATCATTTGGTAAGTTAGCGTTTACTACAAGTTATAATACAAAATCGGAAAATAGACAGATTTTCAGGGGTCAATTTCACCCCCTTAGAGTGAATAAATTTAAACTTTGATCTTTGAGGATATGTAGAGGATACATAGGTATCTATTACTCAATTTTTTTGCTGCCCAAATTCACCCTAAGGGGATATGCAGAAATTTTCGTTTCATTGTACCATTAATTCGTTCCTACAAAGTAGTGTAATTCCACCGCCTAGTATAATAAATAAATAAATAATATCATGTACGTTTCACCGAGCAGAATCATATTAAATTTTCCTCACGCTGAGAAAAACAAACGCATAGTGGAAAAATGGCCCATGCTACTCGGCTTCTTGGGGACACGTGACCAAATAAAATTGATTTTTCAGTTAAAATTTGATAATAGTCATCATTTACCATCTAATTCAAGTACCGTTTAAAATAATTCCAATTTCATGTCGCATTCCTATGAAAATAATTTATCAACTAAAGGCAATAATTGTCATTTGCCATCCAATTCAAATACCATTTAAAATAATTACAATTTCGTACCGCATTTTCTACGAAAATAATTTTTTCCTTCAACTTGCTTTCCTCTAAAATCACAAAACCCCACCACCCACACAGCACCATAACATTGCAGCAACGTCTCTGCAATGATGCGGTGCAAGGTGGCAATGTTGCAACATAACATTGCAGAGACGTTGCAGGTTCAGTCCTATGTCCGCCTTAACAATATTGCAGGAGTGTATTTTTGTAAAGTTTCGGAGATTTTACAGCAATGGCCCCGCCGCAACGTTTCGGGCAGTGAGGGACGCGACGACGTGAATGTGTGCAGAATCGTAGTAGTATATCGCCCGTGTGTCTTTTTCTCATAGAAAATTCATTTACTCGATTTCATGTACATATTTCGAAAAATTTTGACAAAGTCATAGTTGCTTCAGAATATTGTTGTAATGTTTCCACAAGTTTTCACTACAGTATTGCACGACGATGTGCGCGCAATATTGCAGAAATATAGTAGGACCGTTGCCACTGGAGCATTGCACGTCGATGTGCGCGCAATATTGCAGAAATATTGTAGGATCGTTGCCACTGGAACATTGCACGACGATGTGCGCCCAATATTGCAGAAATATTGTAGGACTGTTGCCACTGGAACATTGCACGACGATGTGCGCCCAATATTGCAGAAATATTGTAGGACTGTTGCCACTGGAACATTGCACGACGATGTGGGCGCAATATTGCAGCAATATTGCAGGATCGTTGCCAATGGAACATTACACGGCAACGATCGTACAATATTGCAGCAATATTGTACCATCGTTGCCAACGGAACATTGCACGGCGACGAAATTGCAATATTGCTGCAATATTGTAGGATCATTGCCACTCCAATAATGCACGACAATATTGCAGGAACGTTCCTACAATATTGCAATGCAACCTGCAACAACGTAATATTGCAGCAACGTCCCTGCAATACTGCTGCAACGAGGTGTGCTGTATGGGCATGTGCCTGTCACCCACTACCCCCAATCGACTACGCCACTGAAGTTCAAGGTAAAATTATTTTTATTATATCCAGTGTCACTCGCTAACAAGATAAAAAGTTCAGGGCAAATCAGCGGATCAAAAAACCACTCACGCTTAACCTACACACACACACACACACACAACACCAGTCACACCCAATGTAAAATTGAATTCAGATTCAAAGCAGTGGGATTCATTCCCTTCGACTTTTAATCCTCCATTTTCATCAAGAGACAATCGCAGCGCAGAACAATCAAGCAGTACTCTCTGCATACACCTTCCAACACTTAATTTCCCGAAATCCAATTTAACACTTCCCACCATCGAGGGACCATTGCAAAACGTCGGAAAACCCATGTGCGTCAATGGAACGACTCAAGGAAGACTGTTCCTCGCGCTATCCCACGAAACCACCCGCCAACTTCCGTCGCAGCAACATCAAATTAATTGCCCTTTCTGCCAGGGCGACACAATCGTCCTCGAGGAGCGTCGGCAAGAAGCAGGCTCGATCAAACGGTCTCCGCGCCCTTCTTTCCAGGCAGCTCGGCGCGATTAACATCTCAGCTGGCAGGCTTGTTAACGCGGCTCGCGCCTAACTGCCTCTCTTCTTGGCGGGCGTACAAAACACACGGCGGAGGGGGATTTATCGCAAAGGACAAAATTCTTGGCGCGGCTGGGCGGAGCGGAGTTTCCAAAGGATTACTGCCGCGATAACGACGACAACGAGGGCCGATGGAATAACGGGGGGAGCGAACAGGTGCGCCTCTGTACAAGCCGACGAAACAACTCAACGACGGCCTCAGCTCGCCAGAGAGGGCCCGGGAACTTTGTTCATTATTCCAATAATTAACGGAGCCCGTATTTCTTGTCGTGTGCGTGGGAGAAGGGGAAGGGGGGTGTAGGGGGAGGAATGAGGCTGAGGAGCGACTTCAATCGGTTCTTGCGAAGATGGCACGGCCTTTCGAAAGTTGTACCTATGCATTGTTCGACGAGTGGAACCGCGCTGACGATCGCAGCGCCAACTCTCGGGCGGACTCGGGACGAAGGGTCTCGTGGACGGTCGGCGGTTCTTTTTGTTTTGGTGGTGTCTTTTGAAGGTCGATTGGTTTGTTGCATGAAGTAAGAGTAAGGAGACTCATCTGCCAAGATTGAAAGTGGTCACGAAAAATGTTCCGTTTACTGCCAGGTTCGCCAAATGGAATAGCTTGGACTTTGTCGTCGCCATCTTGAAATTGTAAATGACAGATGATGAGACAAAAGGTTAGAAATACATGGTTACATTACAGGAGATGTACATATACACATATCTGAAAAACATGCTATTACGTGGTTACAGTAGGACGTGTGAATATGAAAAATTGAAAGGAAAGTAATGATAATACTCTTTTCCTTCCTCGACTTTTTCATGTACACTAATGCCTCGTTCACATTAGTCAAGTTTACTGGCTTCAAGTGACTTGAACCAGTAAACTTGACTAATGTTACCCTGTCATTCACTTGACTTGAAATATCTTTTTAACTTTCATTCAAGTTTTCTTTGCCTGCAAAGTTTCAAGGCAATTGGATTGGCGGTTATAAGCTGACTGTAAGCTGTCAAAATTTGAAGTAGATTGCATAGTGAAGGTAGCGTTTGACGAACGAAACATGTGTTAGTTTCGTTTTGGCTGAAGGTGTGCGTGTAACGCGTATACCAGTCGGCTTACCATCGTGACTCTTGTACATACGTTCATACTGTTCAAGTTGTATTTCAAGGCAAGAAAAGTTGGAACACTCTCTACTTCGCTTGAAACTTGAAAGGATATTTCAAGTGAAGTGAATAACAGGTTCACATTATCAAATTTAATGACTTCTAGCGACTTGAAGTTAGTAAACTTGACTAATGTTAACGAATATTTCGCGTAAAACTTGAAAGAAAGTTAAAAAGATATTTCAAGTCAAGTGAATGACAGGTTCACATTAGTCAAGTTTACTGCTTCCAGTCACTTGAAGCCAGTAAACTTGACTAATCTGAACGAGGCATAAGGGACAGAATCGGCTTCCCTTCGGAAATTTGGCAACGTTGCATGTCACTAGGCATAACTCAGTGGTTCTAGTGACAAGCAACGTTGCCAAATTTCCGAAGGGAAGCCGATTCTGTCCCTTAGTGTATCTACATATACATAAAATCCTCAGTTGGGTACAAATAAAAAACAGTTTGATGATATTTGTAAAAACGTGGCATCTCAAATTTTGACAACTTACCTTATTTGACACTCGTCAGGTTATAACCTGACTGTAAGCTGTCAAAATTTGGAGTAGATTGCATAGTGAAGATAGCAATTGACGAACGAAACATGTATTAGTTCGTTTTGGCTGAAGGTGTGCGTGTAACGCGTAGCGCACTGCACGTAACATGTATTATGAGACGAATATTCAAGATGGCGACGACAAAGTCCAAGCTATTCCATTTGGCGAACCTGGCAGTAAACGGAACATTTTTCGTGACCAACTTTTTTCTGTGTGGGGTATAGAGATGAGTCTCCTTACTCTTACTTCATGGTTTGTTGCTTCGGGGGGATATGTAGTTTGTAGTGGTTGACCCACAGATGGCAGCTACGGGGTCCATTTTTACAGCGGGTCCAGGGACAGTGTGGCCAATGAGCCGGAAGCCGCCATTTTCAGTTCCAGCCAGGTGAAGCGCGCGCGATATTTGAAAAGCGTGGAATCATGTCTTATATAGTGGTGTGTATGTATAAACTTAATATTTAATTTTATTAATGAAAACTTAGATAAATATTTCATAGTTTATATCAGTTAATAATTATATATAAATTACATATAAATATATAATTATATAGTTTATAACTATTAAAAGCTCATATAATTATAATTTGATTATACTTCAATAAATACTTAAAAAATAAATGTATGACTTCTAGTTCGAATACTTTATTAATCATAGTATATTACATAGTAATTATGTTCAATAATTTATTAAAAAATATGTAGACACGCGTGGCATCTCAATTTTTGACAGCTTACCATATTTGACACTCGTCAGGTTATAACCTGACTGTAAGCTGTCAAAATTTGGAGTAGCCAATTTGAGAATGTGTAAGTATATATGTATACTGTTCTATGCATAAGAGCTGCCGGAAGTTGCCTGAAAATGGCGGCACCAATCAGCGGCGAGGAACACACATTGGCCACACTGTCCCTGGACCCACTGTATCCATTTTCACCCATCTTAAGGGGGTGTACCCGTTTGACAGTGTGAAATATGGGTATTTTATTTTTTACATATTTTCATAGATTGATGTTTTAGAAATATTATAAAACAAGTCCGATGTAAAAATTCGGAAGATTGACGAAGTTATAGGCATTTGGATGGAACGACCCAGGTAGCACCGGGGCAGCGCAGCGCGGTGGGCTCGACCGATCGCAACGGAACTGCACTTTTCATTACGGTGGACCTAAAAACTCGCGCCACGTTCAACCAATTCACTTCCAATTTTGCATGCAGGATCGTAATAAGATTCCACATCGCCCAACGAGGGCTTTTTTTATTCCGATTCCCCGTTCATTATTTATAAAGAAGAAAGGTGGCCTTTTCTCGTGGAAAAATGTAACTTTACCTTTGATCTCTCACCATTTCTTTATTTTTGAAAATTTTCAACATCGGCCCCGTTGGACGATAGCTATTGGCATACTTTATAAGAAGATTTTATTGTTTTTGATTTCAGACACGACATACAGCTGTGTTCAGGACCACCGTTTAGCCGCCTAAAATCGAGAGACTTTCGGATATGTATCCATAACTTCCGGAAAACAATAGTTTTTTAACTGAAACTTTTTTTTTAAGTAGTTCATAATACTATGTAAACATAGTAAAAAAACGGGAAATCTGCATCAAACCGTGGACTTGGAAAAAAATCCACAAAATGTACACATTTTCCGAGGGTTCAAACGGGTATACCCCCTACAGGACAATTGGACGCGTAAAATTGATGGTTTCTTTTGTGTTGGATTGCTTAGTTACCAAGTAATCATTATACCCGCAATTTTCACAGTTTATTGTGGACGCGTTTCCGAGTAATTACCAATAAAAAAATTGTCGGAATGTTCAAATTTGTTGACGTTATTAAGCGCTGAAGAAGGTCCTGCGTAGTGCGCAGATGTAGTCGGTGTACGTAGTATCGGGTGAACCAATCATATGAAAGCAAAATGCTGTGAGGTGAGTAATTTCTACACTAAAATCTACGACATGGAATTTGACTGGCGAATTTAAACAAAAATTGTGAAAGTTACACACGAATCCATTTTTCCCACACTTTTACGGAAGAAAATCGTCTTTAATCGTTTATAAAATTTTTTACAAACATCCAATGTTGATGCGAAAATTCCGCGTTGTAGAGAAAGGAGTTCTACACCTCCAGTTAAAATTTCAAGTGAAAATATTCATTCGTTCGAAAGTTATGATGTACACGGTGATGTACGGTGTTTAAAAATGTAGTTTCGAGATAAACGGTTTCAAAGGTAAGTCCCCTACGCCAATTGCACTCAGTTACGTTCAGTGCTATAATTTCCGCAATTATTCGAATTTCCTCACGAAACTTTGTTGTAAATGTTCACAAAGGATCACACTTTCAGAATTAATAGTAATAAAAAACTCGACTTTCGAGATTTCAATAGTCCTGTACCCCCTTAAGGGGCTGTTCCGGTCTAGAGCCCATAAAAATATGTGATCTTTAGGAATTAATTAAATGAGAATTACTACATACAATTTAATGGGACTTGTTGCATTGAATGAAGGATGTCTTAAACTAGAGAAATACATTTTTTGATTTATAATTAATCATTGCAGACGACACTGGGGAGGGGTTAAAGTCGAGGCGTCAAGAAATTCATCCAAATCGGTGGAACCTGTAGCAGCTAAACCATTGGTCTGAACTAACAAACAATGCCAGATTATTAAAGGGCACGAAACTCGCTCGTGGGCTGACCAGAAGAAATTACAAAACATGACAATTTTTGAGAAAATAACAACACTTGGAGTTTGAAATCACTTTTTCCCTATATTTTTGGTCCTTTCAGCGCTTTTAAAAATTACAAATTTTTACTTTTTTTCAATTTTACTGATCCGCCCACGAGCCAGAAGTATATTCTTCAAAATAAAAAAAGTTTCAGTCGAATCGGATAATGACTTTTGGAGATACAGGTTCCACCGATTTTGAGAACACTGTTTTGAGAAAAGAGCGTTTAAAGTGTTACGTGAGCGCCGAGTGGCCGGGCTTTGCCCATGCATTTGCCGCTACTCAAACGCCTGTAACATCAGGAATTTTACGAATTTCAAAAAATCCT
This sequence comes from Andrena praecox, assembly GCA_963932275.1. Taxonomy (NCBI): domain Eukaryota; kingdom Metazoa; phylum Arthropoda; class Insecta; order Hymenoptera; family Andrenidae; genus Andrena; species Andrena praecox. The sequence continues at coordinate 37,516,276 of OZ010728.1, forward strand.
TTTAGACACGAATTCCTAAAAGGTTGAACATTCGAAAAATGAAATAAACAAAAAATCGATTTTTGACCGGAACCTCCCCTTAAATATCAGCCTACATACTTACACATGTCACTTGTCATTAGTATTATTTCTTGAGGATGAGAATTTTAAATCAGAAGAAGATCAAAATCTGCAGTGAAAGCTTATTCTGAGGAGTGTGTGAATGAAATTTTGAAGTCAAATGCACCCTGCATCCGGCGAGTAGAAAATTATCCGATGTTCAAAAGTTATGTAACAGACCTCGTGAATGTTACGATATTCTTCCGTACTATAGTATTATTTATTTATTTGTTACGGGGTAACAACCCTTTGGCACATTACAATTACATAAAAAGACACAATATAGAGAACAGGCAAATTAGGTAAAATTGAAAATTAAAATTTTAATAACAAATATGTATCAGAGAAAATAACAAATGAGATGAAATAAAATGAACAGGTGTTACAATGCCAGTATCAGTTACAAATTAATTATCCAGTATACACAAAACTGAGTTCCTGAATATAGATAAGGATTGCCTATAGTTACTTCGTCAGATTTCCAATTTATTATTGCTGTCCCAACCTCTTTGTTACACAATATTTAGAATCAGGTGCATAGATAACGACACTGTATATAAATTGCGTGAAACGTGGGGTACAACTATTACTCTCACATAACAACTGTCCTTGGTTTCATAAAAAAGTAAAGTAGTAAAAATTTATGAATGTTTGTATATTTTATCCAACGTAGTTTGCGAGCTAATCATACTTTAGCTTGGAATATATTCACTTGTTTAGACTTATTCTATCAAACTTTCCCTAGGCACTCCCTTATGTCCATTTTCTACCCTTCCACCCCTGTTTTTCCTCTCCGTTCAACTCCTTTCTTTCAAGACCATTCATACATTCATAAGTCTTCCAAAGTAATGGAAGATTAATTATAAAAAAATAATATACAACTATTTCCAGAATTATTAACATGAATTACTTATTACTTATCATTCATAATTAGAATTTCTTTTTATCGAAAAAACTGAATTCAACCACTTGCAACATCTTTCCCTTCAAATCACCTCGAATAATAAAAATGATCGGGGTACCTAGTTTGAGGAAATTTGAAAACTTGAGAAATCTTTTCAATTCGTATTTCGAATAGAAAGAAATTAAAGCTGAGACGGGTTAAAGGAACTTGCACAGACACAGGATTAGTAGGGTACCAGCGTCTCTGGGCTTGATGAGGATTCGTTATCAGATACTTTTGTAAACGCAGAGGAAAATGGGCCAGAGGCGATGATTTTGTCTGGGTCCCGCGCAAAAACGACTTTCCCCAGCCGATTAGAAGCCGTTCAGCGTCACAACTCGTTTCGCGGTGACATCAAACGGTTTCGCGTTTGCTGCCTGTATTGGAAATTTCTCTGCTAAAATGCGAAACACGCCACACTCGCCGACAGAATATTCCTTTTTTCGTATTGGAGAGCACTGAGCGTCAGACGCGTCAAAGGCAGAGATTGTTTTTTAGCTATTCGTCATTGGGGGAGGCTGGATCTTTGTCGGTGACGAATATCCCTATTTAAAATCCGTATAAAATTACTCGAAATGGAATTGCTTTAAAATTTATATATTAACAGGTTCGTCAGCGAAGTTTAGAATTTTTTACACAATCCAACGAGTGGGGGTAGGATGTGGCCAAAGTGCGTACGTCGTGGAATACAAGTGAGGGCTATAACTTTGATTGAACAAAAATTTCGAAAATTTACTTGCAACAAAAAATCAGGGAAAAATAACTACGCTATAACTCAAAATAGAAAATTTTTCAGGGTGTGGTATATACTATGTGAAAGAGTGTTATAAACTCTCACATATGTGCATACCTTATTCTTTGTAATTTTTGGTAGTGAAGAAAATTGAAAGGCGTGTACAAATTGTATCTAAATACGTACAATATTAAAAGTAGGTAGGGTAAAGGCAGGTAATATGAAACATCTGATTTCAAAAGCTTGTCAAAAGTAGGGGAATTCGTTTTTTCTAATAAAACTGACATGAGGGGGCGAAGGAATTAATGTATAATCATATTTATATAGTCAAATTTAAAAAAATCTAATTGTTTTGCAATTATAATAAAAAAACTGAAAAGTGTGAAAATCGGCAGTTCGAAAAAATGGGTCCTAATATGGGACACGTAGGAAATTTGTAAAGAAAACTAAAAAATATTTACTTTTTTTTTACTAAAAATGAAGATTTATTAAGTAGAAGATACAAATAAATAAATATACATCATATTTGGAATATATTCCCGGTTTCTGCGTATCCTACACGTCGGGCACGTGAATAATACGTCGGAAGCCCCACATTGCTCGAAAGTTCAATTTTTATTTTATTTCTTACTTAACGTTATGTAACAATATTTTCTTTTATCAAAACCTATATTCCCAATATATTTAATATTATTCCAGCTTTATTGTGCTGCTGAGAAAAAATCGTTTAAAAATAGAAACAACAAAATACACTAATTTTCAAACATGTGCATTTCGATTCTTCCTCATCCCCGAGTTCCACAAGAAAATTAAAACTTAGAATCGATCTCTCGCTCATGGCCCTAGTAATTTACCAAATGTAAAGCAAATCCATGTTAAGTAATTTCATACGAATTTTTGATACCGCCTTTCATATCAAATCCGTCAGTGTAAATCTTTTGAATCACATTGCCAAGAAAAAACTTGTTGCACAGAATTTTTGACTATCGAGAATTTCAGTTATCTATATATATATATAAAATTCAAAATATGTATATTTGTTAGGTAAAGGCTTCTATACTTTTTAACGTATCCGCACTAAATTTGGCATGAATATTCTTCGATGACAGCCTGGAAAAAATACTGTGGACTCCCCCCAACCACCCCTAAAGCCCACACACTCTGAAGCCCCAGCAATTTTTTGTGTTGTAGCTCAATAGTTTTCAATAATTGTGAAGGGGAATATGCGAGGAAAATTGATTCTTCACATATTCTCCCCTACAAATGAAATAAAAAATAAATAACTAGGGTGAAAGCACTAGTAGTCGACCACTTAAAGCTAAACTCGAATGAAAAGTACTGAAAAAAAAAAAACAATCAATGTTATAAAATATATAAAATGTATTGAAGTAATTCAAATGTATTTAATGTATCACTAAATATTTTGTGTTAGTAGGAAAGTTCGGGGAAAATAAATAATTAGCGTTAAAAATAAAGTGTCCGAATGCTTTAATAATCGACCGCTTAACTCTAAAAGTCGACCGGTCCGATAGCTAGTAGTCGACCACCTTTTTTAATATGAAATTCAAAATAGGTTATGTGCGCATTACAAACTAAAATTTATTTTTAAATATAATGTGCAGCATCAGTAAATAATTAATAATGACAGGAATAATGCGTAACTAAAATAAGTTCTTTTAAAAACTTTATCAAAATTTTAATAAGAAATATAAATTATTTTTTTTTCCAATGTAAATTAAATTTTTCGTTTTTAAGATAGGAAGCAGTAACAAATTTTAAGTTTTTAAAGTAGGTATTTGTATTCTATAAATAAATTATATAAACGTGGTCGACTATTAGCATTCATTATGAATGCAGTTAGCTTCAGAAGTCGACCGCTGTGGTCGACTATTGAAAATTGAAAGGGAATGATGATCCAGTTACCGACCATAGACTTATATAGACGGAGCGGAAGAGAGGACTGTAGGCGAGGGGACTGTAAGATCGGAGGGGAAAAGGCAGAAACCATACAGGCAATTCGGTAGCTATACTACAAGTCATGTTAGAATAGACCTGCCGACCGACGAGTTTAGACTGGTTCTACGCATGTTGGCGTTCATTGGCTATGCCACCACCAATGGTCTTTCGGCTGCGCATCCGTTCTGCGCCGAAAGCATTGGTGTGGCGCCACTTTCGTATATACCGCGTGTTTCGACTTTTTGTCGGATTTGATTGTCTCTTTGTTATTTTTTGTTGTTATATTTTTGTTGTTGTTTGTTGTTATAATTCGTAATATTAATACCGTAAACATTTCAGTATAATACGACTAATAAATAAATTCGTAATATGGCACGAATTTAATAGAATGCACGTTTTATTTGGTTACCCGGTATATGAAAGAGAATCGGAACGGTGCATGGAGAGAGGGAAGCCTGGGTGGTAAAGTGGGGGAACGGAGACCTCGCGACAGCTGAAGAGCTCATTCTACATGCGCGAAAAGGTCTATTCTAACATGACTTAGAGTATAGGTTCGGATGTATTCGGTTCTTGTCGGTTCGGCATTAATGGCTATGTTCGAAACATAACCACTGTTGCTCAACTATTACTGTTCTAAAGCATCGTAGTGGTCGTTGTATATAATCATATATTAATTGAGTGTAATAATGACTTATTGCGTAGTAAGCGGTTGTGCAAATCGCAGGAAAAATAAAAACTGCGAACAGTTGGAGAAAGAAAATATAAATAATGATAGTATTCGATTTCACATGTAAATAAATAAATATACATACATAACCAACAATTTATATATTATATATATAATCTTAGAAATTCAAATGTGTTGCTTGATTATCGAATAGATAATATGTTTATAATAAAAAAATTTTTTTTTTCATCAGTTATGTCGCAGCAAATGAGCGATATATATCTATTATACTATATAATTATTTATGCATATTAATTATGTTTATGAACTTTTAAGCTTACAAAATCTTTAAAAATATAAATATTATTGCATATATCTATAAGTACGATTTTATTTAAAAAAAGCTTCATTCTATTTACTAATTTTGTTATATATATAACCTACATGATATACGAAATTTTGAATTATGTATAAGTATACCTAACCTTTTCGACTAAGTATCCCTCATAGATATATATAACGTCATTGAATTTCCGAATAGCCCCGAGGAGGAACGGAGTTACCCGATTTGCCTGTATGACAGTCCCCTTACCGCGAATCTTACAACCCCCCTCAGACACGCTCCGTCTATATATGTCTATGTTACCGACCTCCCATAAATAAATAAATTATCCCATTATTTTTAAATTTTTGAAGTGCATATAAAATTGTTGATGCGTTTTCAGTGGAATAGCATAATTTTCCAGTAAAAAATGTATAAAACTGAATTACATTTGTCATTTCTATTCAAAGCACACTTATGTTTCTCGGGTTAGGAAACAGAAATGGCGCATGTAGAATCAAAATGAGTTTACAAATCACTTTAAAAGCATTAATTTTTTTACCTATGAAGGGCGCTTTTTGTCTTATTGTAAAGTTAGAAATTCAAAATATAATATAAAATTGTCATTTAATAAATTCTTTATTTATTTCAGTACTTATTTCTTTAAGCTAAATAAAAAAAGTGGTCGACTACTAGAGGGTGGCCGACTACTAGTGCTTTCACCCTATGACCTTTTAGAGAAGGGATATGTGAGGAAAATTGATTCCTCACATATGCCCCTTTATAAAAAATATAAATAAAAAATAAATAACTACGACCTTTTGAAGAAGGGGTATGTGAGGAAAATTGATTCTTCACATATCCCTCCTTCAAAATGAAATAACAAATATATAACTATGAGCTTTTAAATAAATAAAGAATGTCTGCATCTATCTTCTATAGGGGAAATAGGGGCATGACGGGGTAGCGAGGTAAGATGGGGTATCTCCCTAAACACTAATTAAAAGATGCTAGGCATGTGACAAATACATCATTAGGAAGCCATTGTGTTATAATAGTGTGGTCGCTGGCAAAAGTGAGTGGGGGAGCACGCGTTTTTTTGTTTATAGCTGTAAACCGTTTGCGTGCTGCGTCGATGTTATTTCGTGTGATAAAAAGGTGTGAAATAAAAATATATATTTAAGAACGGTAAGTCTATTTTTTTTCTTCTATGATAATCTCCATTTCATCTATTTTAATGTGACATATTCAAAATTTAAATATTTCTTTATTTGTTGTACAAATATATTAATCATTGGAAAACGATGCTTTGAGGCAAGATGGGGTCCTTGATACGGGGAATGATGAGGTACCATGGCTGTTCATCTGAGATTAAGCAACGTCATCGTTCTCTATTATAATTTAATTCAAATAAATCTCGTTATTTTTAGTTCGAATTTATAAAATGGTCAGAACATATACGAAAAAAACCAGAAGAGGAGACTAGTCAATAGAAGTGATGAAAGACGCTGTAAATAAAGTTTTGAGCAAGAAAACTGAAGAAAAATGCAGCAAAATCTACAAAATCACATTTGTATTGAGTGTGAAAATACTTAGGCAAATCATTTCGGTACCTCATTTTACCCCATTTTCGGTACCCCATTTTACCCCGCGGCACAGTGGTCTCAAATCCCGAAAACGTGGCCAAAAGGTCGAAAATGAACTTTTAATTTCGGGATTTTTAGCCGTTGGGTTGGGTACAGTGATAATCTGGCCATAAAATACCGGCATGGAAAACGGCAAAATGTTTATGGTTTGACAGGTAAGTCAATTCAAAGTTAACCTCTGTTATTGAAACGTTTTCTGCGCGCGCCGATACAAACTCGAACACCGATTTTGAAAGTCAATAACTCCTAAAAAAAAGAGTTGATCAATTTCCATTGCGAAAAATGGATACTACTCCAGGAAGTAAGTAGAATATTTGTTTACTCTTAAGTAACCATAACTGTTAGCGTTTAGGTTGCACGACTGCAAAATTACTTGGACAACGTAGAAGCAAAACTTGGCCCACGTATTTTATAAATGTAGTTAGAAAGTTGTAACTTCCACGAACTTCCACCGAAATTTTTGTTCTGGCCTATTGCTAATGCTTATACCTTGCAAATTTTTAAAAAATTGACTGCCACTAGGTGCCACCCTGCTCATACGAGAGTAAAATTGCTCTCCTCAACGAGTTTGAACTATTTGACGATTTTGTAACATTTAGATGACATTTATTATACATCCTTATGGTACAAAGTTGTACAAGAATGATTTTCTCTGCATCGTATGCATATTTTAAAATTTTTTTTGTAAACATTAAAAATTATCAATTTTAAATATATCTTGCTGCTTTACTGCCCGCGAAAGTGGTTCGTAGGTAGGCGCGTAGCCAAGACGTATCAACAGCACATTTTTTACCGTTTTAACTTTAAGATCTTGTGACACAGAAGTCCGGGTCACCAGGCAGGAAGTATTCGTCATGTTGAAGAACCGTCTTCAGAGCAACTTCAGCGACATACTACAACATCTCGAGGAGCAGCTGTCCAAGAAGTGTGGATGTTCTATTCTAATTACGGAACACGAAATGAAATCAGCCTTACACGCACTATTGAATAAGATGAGATCAAAGTGGCAAAGCGTAAAAAGGACTGAACAGAAATTCTTTAAAAAATTTGAGGATTGGCTAAACGTTTTTATTGCCTTCCGTGTACCTGCAGCCATCCCAATTAATACAAAAACTAAAATTGGTCGTCCAGTCTTAGAATTTTCGTCTGCGAGTGAAAGGACAAAACGAAGGAAAACTGAAGACATTCGGACAAATTACACAACCCCTACAGCACATTGGTTGCCGAAATGTCTCAGTTACGTTGCGGTTTGATATCTGAAACATTGCACGGAATATTGCCGAAAAGTTGCAAGTAAATTGCTATGTCCGCCCCGTGCAACATTGCAGGATATATTTCTGCAACATTTCTGAGTTTTTACAGCAATGTTCGCGCAACATTTCTGAGATTTTACAGCAATGTTCGCGCAACATTTCTGAGATTTTACAGCAATGTTCGCGCAACATTTCTGAGATTTTACAGCAATGTTCGCGCAATATTTCTGAGATTTTACAGCAATGTCTGTGCAACATTTCTCAGATTTTACAAAAATAAAAATAAAGGCATTTTATTTAAATCATATATATCGGACGTGTCTCCGAGGGGGGCGACGACATGAATGTGTGCAGAATCATAGTAGTATAACATCCGTGTATCTTTATTAAATAGAAAAATATTTTACCCCAGGGAGATTCGAACAACCCGCGACCCGTAGCACCGTAGACGAACACTATACCGCTGCAACTAGAACTTTTTTTTTTTTTTTTTTAACTATATACGTTTAATATACCAAAATAAAATACATGACTTAGTTGCCTATTCTTCCTTAACGTATAATGGACCTAACTTGTAAAATCTTATAGACTAAATGACCACATATACGGGTACGCACAGTCTTTTATATAAAGTCGCGAAGTTATAGCAAGCACTTATTGTGCTGATTATATGACAGGTATTTCTTTTCTTTTTTTATATTTTTTTTTTTTTTTTTTTTTTTTTTTTTATCGTTGCGAGGACGATACTGAAACCTTTGTGGCTGACTAATTTGTATTAGTATAGAAAGGTATGAAAAACTATATAAAAAATATGTAAAGGTGCGGTATTACCGCCCATCTGCAACTAGAACTGTTTATTGAGAACATTACTTACGTATTCCAACTTATACTCCTACCGTGCAACACTTTAAACTCAAATTATTTAAAAACAAAGATTCGTTTTGACAAACTTCATTACATCTCCCTAATCGCGGAGTCGGATATTTCACAACAAATTCATTTCGACGCTTGATATTGTATTAAGTTGATGCATATTCTATTATGAAATATCCTGCGTAGTACAAGAAAATAATGTTTTTTTTTAGTTTTTAGTGCATTTTTAATACAATCGTTTGACATCATTTTTTTTATATATTTTAGGGTCACGCGTGTCCCTACCATTGACATTTAATTTATTATGCGTAATAAAAAAGTTCGGTATTGTCAAGTGAAAATTTCTAAGTCCCGATTTATTGCGGATTCATTGCCGAAATCTTGCTGTTAAGTTGCGAGACCTCGCAACGTATGAGCAACATTTCGGCAACCAATCCGCAATAAATCGGGACTTAGAAATTTTCACTCGAAAATACGGAACTTTTTCATTACGCATAATAAATTAAATGTCAATGGTAGGGGCACTGGCAGTAATTGGCACGTGTAACACTTTTTTTACAAATATCTTTTGTTGCTGTATATGGTTAATGAATTTGTTTAAACTCTATAGTATTAATTAAATAATTGTATTCATTATTTATGTCAAATATTGTCCACGTTCGCATATATTCCCTCGGCGTTAGCCTGTGGAACCTTAGACTGTATTCTTTGTGTCCACATTTCAGTATCGTTCCGCGTAATTCCGGAATTATTGCGAATTCATTGCCGAAAGCTTGCTCATACGTTGCGAGCACAATATTGCACGGCAATGTGTGTGCAATATTGCGGAAATATTGCTTATACGTTGCGAGCGCAATATTGCACGGCAATGTTTCCACAATGTTGCAGGAATATTGCAATGCAACCTGCAACCAAACGGCAACATTGTAATGTACTGCAACGTGTGTGCAACGTTCCTGCAACAAAGTGTGCTGTAGGGGAATAGACGTTCTGTCATATGCCACACAGATGAGCCTTCGTGCCGAGGGAAAATTAAACGCCTCAAAAATTGTGAAAGAGGTGACATGTCCATTAATAGCTGCAAGATACAGACGAGCTATAGAATCAAAGAGTGAAACAACATTGTCAGGTGATGCTGCTCTTTTGGTCTTAATCGAACAGAAATTATCAAAAAGACAATATTTAGGCTTGAGAGCAATAAGCAAAGAAAATAATTGCAACCTATATCCGCCATACAAAACTATATTGGAAGCGAAAGACCAGTGCTATCCACCAAAAAGTGATATTATTATAACAGAGTACAGCGCAGAAATTGATTGCTCCGAAATAGACATATTGTCTGATGATGACTCAAATAGTTCGGAAGAAAACTCGGACACTGAAATTTCATTTTCATAATATGTTTATCGATTATTCTTGTTTACTATTTGTATTTGTGTAATATTTATTTTTGTCCGTCATGTTATATTCGCCATTTTGTTTTTTAAAGTTTCAAGTTTAGATTCGTAATCAGCGACCCCAAAAACCCCAGAGTACCGATTTATGCCTAAATTGAATAATATTTGAGCTTTTGGCCACGTTTTCGGGATTTGAGACCACTGTGCGCGGCAGGGGCAAGGCGGTTTTTCACCATCTGTTTTGTAAAGTTTAATAACTTAGACGCCTGACCTCAGATAGTCCGAAGTGTGTAACAAATGTTAAATCATTAACTTATAGTTGTACTTGGAGTAATAAATACCTAATTAATAGGTACAATCATCACTTTATTTGCATTTTTCCTTAGCTACCCCATCATGCCCCTACTTCCCCTATATATATAATTATATAAAATAGAATGTATCTCTGTATATTCCCTATTAGCTCCTAAATCCTTTAACCGATCTGGACCAAATTTTGCATAATAACTCTCTAGAACCGTGCGGAAAATATAGGCTACCATGAAATCTGGACATCCCACCCCTTCGCCCTTATTTCATCCCCATAACATTCTGTGATAATCCAAGTTTTACGCGGGCAACGCCGGGTACTTTAAGCCATTGGAATATAAAAATTCATACAACTGCAAAACTTTTTTCCTTATTTTGCTGAGTAGAACCGATCCTAGAAAAATGTCCCCCATTTTTGTAAACACCCTGTATAGTACCACAAGATACTCCGACAGGAAAATACCAGCTTGTGACTTTTAGTAATCCCATACTTACACGGCTTCAAAGACGTTTTTGCCTAGCATAACTTTCGCAGAGGTAATGCACTACTGTATGACGTTGTACTCCGTCTGGAAAGCAGATGTCTGTCGACCAAGGGGCCAAAGATACGGCGGAAAAACAGAAAAGGGGTCGAGGAAACTCTGGGGAAGCAACGGTTTCAGGGGCTTGCGGTTTTCTACCGCTGCCTCGGCCGCTTAGCCTGCGGTTTCGCCTGTCGATTTCACGTGGCAAAAAGCTGCACAAGGCAACCGCGACGCCTTCGACCAACCAGCTCGTTGCGATTTCGACTTGTTCGAGACTTTGTTTCTCGGCCACCGCAGCGCCCCCCAGGAAACCATCCGACGAGTAGGTACTCAAAGTTTCGCTGCCCCAGACGCTATATTGTTTCCGATATTCCTCAAATTTGTTGCACAGAGGCTTGCTTAGCTTATCTGCTTCGGTATTTAACGCATCGAGTGGCACAAGATTTTGCAATTCCGTCAGGCCTTTCGGAGCGATCACGAATGTTTCGATCAACTTAACCTAAAAACGCTTTGAATACATGCCGACATTAATGAAAAATTCAACTTTTATATTATCTATTGCATCTTCATGAGTGTACTGCCAGTGGATGGGCGAGGTTTTTCCGAAGAAAATGATTACAAACACGACCTCATTCGGGCAATTTTCAAGCCTAATACTAATACAATATAAACATAATACGCCTTTATTACAATTTCCATTTGCATACAATTACCAAAAAATAAACCATCCTAAAATAATATAAGATAATAATCTGCAATTTGCTGCTCTTCGGTCTAACCCTGAGAATAATAATAATAGGAAAAGTAAATACTAATAATTACAAAATAAAATAAACCCATTACAGCAGGCGCGTTCACCCTTACCACGAAGTTAATACCACTAACCTATAAAATTATTCGAAATATTTTAGTGACTAAAGAATATGTACCTATTTCCAATTTTCTCAAAAATTTCGAAGGCTAACAATAAGTATTGGGAAACCAAGAATTTCGATACGCCAACTAGTGACAAAAAATTGAACTACTCAGAGTAGGCTGAAATCCGTCGAAGTCCATATGATTATCAGTGTTTATAGGGTAGACCGGGGGCGGTAGTAACACTTTGACTTTGGAATACGATTACGCAAAAACTATTACAGTTACAACAAAAGTTTTTTTACGAAAATGTTACTTATTTATCTGACATTGTTTGAGCCACAACAGTTTCGCTGTATGTCAAGTAATATTCCGGTTATTAATAAAAAATGAGAAGCGGAGAATGTGTTACAACCGTCCCTGACTCCGGGTTGGTTGTAACACGGCATGGAGTCGATAGTAGCACAAATACAACTTTACAAAATTAAAATATTTATTGATTTAGATTATAATAATAAATGAAAAAAGTAAAATCTATAACAAATTATGTGGTATCGCAATTGTGGCAGAAATAAAAGACGTTTTGGTTGGTGCATTCTGCATCTGCTCAATCCTTACATTCAGTATATTGCACCCATTTTTCATTTGGTTTGCTTGTGCTATGCTATATGATTTCATGCAAATAAGACAATATTATTCGCCTTCTTTGTCCCTATTCGGTTCTGTTGCGGTAAAACCGACCCCGACTGCCGATGTTACAATCGCCCCCGACCATGCTTTTGAACTTAAATCATAAAATTTGACTAACGAGACGCTTAAAAGTGCCAAGTAACGATCAATATTAGTTTAAAAAAGGTCGAATTACAGATGAAAAAATCGAACAAGCACATACTTGCGAAGGGAGTGTTTATATTACAATTTTAAGTCAGTAAGGAAAAGTTACTTTAGGGTATCGAAAAGTTATTTTCTTCACTATCCATGTCTATTGCGTATCTGTACTCTTAGGGCATGGATGTGTATATTCCAAATGTCATTCTTCATCATATATTCAAAATTGGTGTTAATATCTGTTATATGTTTTGAGACATTTAGCGTGTTACATTCGCCCCCCCCTCCCTGTTACTACCGCCCCCGGTCTACCCTATAGACATGTTGTGAAAAACGAGTGTTTTTAAATTTTTTGGAACACTAAATTTTTACTTAGTCGATTAATAAATACTTACTCGGAATGTTTGGTGGGATCCGGACCTACTTTCAATAGTTTGCCAACTTACCACCGCAGCGCTGAAATCTAAGCCACGCCTCCACTTGGTTTCCCAATAGGGTAGATGTCCCAATTACTGCCATCTTAAGATTATAACTGAACTTCATTTAATCATTTCACGTGTTGTTTAACCTAAAAATCGTCTCCGATTGAAACATAATATTATTTAACCTCTCTTTAATTAAAAAAAAATAGTTTTATGAATTAAATATGAAGAATTTATTAATAATTAATTAAAATTCGCGAGCGATCCTAGTGTACCTATAACTGTCACCTCAAAAATCGTCTTGTCCGTATGACTGCCACCCAATTACTGTCGGTCCTAATAACTGTGACCACATAACTATAGTTATAACTAAATATGACAAACCTACTAAATTTTAAATAATTTAACACATATACGAACCTTATATGTCTTATATCATATTATAATTTAATATATGTGTACATTTAATATATATCTATAATTTAATATCACAGCATCACACGCTACACGTGATTTTGAGGTTGAGAATTTGAACTTTGACAGATGACAGTTATGCGTACTTCACGTTTTTTTGTCCCGAATACTGCCAACAGTAATAGGGACAAGCCCAAAAATTTTGTCCCTAATGATGTCACCGTTAATTATTATAACTTAACAATAAATATTATGTATTTTATTCGTTACATCATTAAAGTAATTCTTCTAGACCGGAATAATTCATTTTATGCAATAGATAGAGGTTGAATAGTAAAATTGCGACCCTTTCTTTAGTACGATTTCGCCATTACTTTCTACTAACGTCGTCGCATTTTTGACGCTCAAATGGCACTTTCATTTTTCAATATTATTTTTTAAGCACTAGGTACATATGAGTACATATATTTGTTTTATTTTTATGTAAATCAGAATCTCCGTTTCATAATAACATTTTTTTGTACATTTTGTTTCATATGTTACGTTTTTATTACATAAAATAAATAAAGTGGCAGTAATTGGGACACTGGCAGTAATTGGGACATCTACCCTACGTCATAATTAAAAATGCCTCGAATGACGTTGAGTTTAGACTCATTTTCGTCAGGAGAATCTCACCGATCTATCGGCGATGCTTTCACGAAGATCTAATACAAAATATAAAAATCAACATTTTTCATTACGCCGAGGCGGCAAAATGCAAAGCGAGCTCCGAGTTACGTGTGCTCTCAAAGTAAACATTCCTTCGATGCTTTCCAAAAACTATCGACGCGCAAACATACCGAAACCGTACACAGGATGCGAATCCTCGGCGTGTTTTCGCGCCAAATGTTAATTAAGGAATTATTTCAGTTTGGGATGAGAATCCTAGTTCCATATTTATTTACTTATTATTTTTAGGTAAGCAGTTATTTATGCTATCTATTACAATATTTCCAGTAACTCGGAAGCTAAATGTAGACACACGTGTCGGTGTCCCCATTGTCCTTCTTTCGATATATACGACAAGATATCGTGGCCTAGTTGCAGGGCCACTCCGCTTGTTAATTAAACGATGGCCAAGCATGATAAAGGCTTCTGCCCAAAACGCGACGAGGCCTTCGCGGAAGGGTGCGTCCGTGGTTGTTTAACGGCAACGAACATGCCGGAACCATGAGACGAGGACACGTTTGGCCAATTAGCTGATTAGAAGTCGAAAGGGATCACTGGCGAAGACTGTCGTTGTTCCCTCGTCAGGAGTGCGTGCACGCTCGAGGATACTGCAAACAGTTTGCCTGGAAACACTCGCCACGGCGAATGTGGCCCCGGGCATCGTGGCTGGGTAAACGTATAATTATGGCAACATGTTTGAACTCTTAAACAACGGCGAAGAATATTGTGAAGTTGATGATACGTGTCAGTTGCAATTGGCTGCTGATGGCTAGATATATAATCGAAGGCACTCGACACGCGAACGATGGAAATTTAGTGAAATTGTAGGGGCTGCATTTAATTTGGTATTTTGGTATCGAGCATCGTTAATTAGCGTTAAATGCTAATTTGCGCGCTGCTGTGCTCTTAAAAGTACCTATATGGATTCCAGAAGGATAACACGAAACTCATCGTGCTGGATAAATTTTAATTGCACCGCTGTATTTCAAGAAGTAGATGAACAATAAAGTGAGCAAAAATGTTACGAGTGTGGAATGATTGGTGTTTTTTTTTATCTAGCTATGTCGAGGAAAGAATTGTGCGATGCAATTGAGGGGCTCGGTGGAAAACAAGCACATGCCACGTATGCATAAATTTTCGTTTTTCTTAAGGATCCATAATTTTTTTTAAGAAAAATTATACATATTTTGAGAAGTTTTGGTTTTATAGAGATCTATGAACATTAAACTATAAACTGCGATATTTTGAATAATATATGAAAACAACAAATATGAAAATTTTCAGGTAAAAAAATCATAAAAAAAAATTTCCACTGGGCCCCTAAATTCTTAAGCATTTATTCCTACGAATTTCCATCTGCCATTATTATTTAAGTAAAATGTGTTGATATTGTAACTCAATGTTATCTGTGACGTATCTTCAAAAAAATAAATGGTTAAAATACATTTATGCCAAGGTGGTGGGCAAGGATCTGGCGTTTTAAGTTTCAATTTTGGAAATAGAATTTGGATACGTGATGCCCATATGACGCTGTTTCCTTATTTTATGTCACAAAATTGATCTGCTTATGTATTATTATTTTTGCGACGACCTTATTCTGCAATAATGAGTAGAATATATGTAAAAGAGGAGGTACAACTATTAGCCTGTTTTCAGACATAACCTTAAATAGTATTTCTGACTGAATAGTAGTTGTGACAAAATTCAAAAACCCGAAATATGTGAAATACAAAAAATACTAGTTTAGGGGGGACACCATCCTGAAGCCACTAACAAAAGACAAAGGTAGGGATTTTTTTATTCGTATAAATAAAAATATAGAGCTTGGATTTTTTTTACAGTTTTAAAGCAATCTTTATTTTGGTAAATTTTTTTTTTTTTTTTTTTGAAAAATTGTACAAAATGCCCGCAAGCAAAATGACTTCCCGGAGCACTGCAAAAAAACTGGCCCACACTCCCGGGAATGACTGTATATCATCTGAGAAGGAAATACAAAAAAGATATATTATCTTCCATGTAGCGTAAGATTATTTTGATATTTCAATTATTCGATTTTTACAAGCATTTCAGTGCAAATTTTTATGTAAAAAATTAAAGTTATTTCTTCAAATTGCTATAATTTCCAAAATAATTCGAATTTTAAGAAAATCCTACGCTACATAGAAGATAATATATTACAGTTTATATATATCTCTTTTGTATTTCCTTCTCAGATGATCCAGTCATTCCCGGGAGTGTGGGCCGGTTTTTTGCAGTGCTCCGGGAAGCCATTTTGCTCGCCGCCATTTTGTACAATTTTTCATACAAAAAAATGTTGCTAGCAAAATAAAGATTGCTTTAAAGCTATGTAAAAAACCGAAGCTCTACGTTTTTATTTATACGAACAAAAAAATCCGTAACTTTGTCTTTTGTTAGTGGCTTCAGGGTGGGGTGAATATGTGTCACAATATTCTTTACTGATAGATACTAGGGTTTATACAAAAACCGACTTTTGAAGAAACCGGTTTTCGAATTCCACTATTCCCCAAAAACCGGTTACACCGGTTTTCGAATTCCACTATTCCCAAAAAACCGGTTGGACCGGTTTTCGAATTCCATTGTTCCCAAAAAACCGGTTAAACCGGTTTTCGAATTCCATTGTTCCCAAAAAACCGATTAGACTGGTTTTCGTATTTTCACAAAAACTATAATTAAAATAGAAAATAAATATCTTATGTTACTTATTTTAAAAATTTTCAGTTTTTTTAATATCAATGGAATTACAAAGATACAACAAAATAAAATATAGGTGCTCTATCTATATAAAATCAAATAAAATAACGTTAACGTTTTTAATTAAATAATTAATTCATTTTTACATATTAATTATTCATTATAGTATATAAAACCGATTTTTTAAATTTAAAACCGGTTTTTTTTTCATTTAAAAACCGGTTTTCGAATTTTACAAATTTATAATAAAATCGGTTTTTAAACACCGTTTTTAAAAATCGACAAACCCTAATAGATATAGGTGGCGCCACGGTATCGTCAAATGGATGAAACCGTCCAGTGTGTAAAAACATCATTGGTCATGGGCCTTACGGGCGAATCTACCCCTCTGGATCGGGGGACATTTGTAAAAAAAAAAATGTCCGCAAAATTGTTTATAACATTGAAAATGAATGTTAAATTTTTTTTACCTGAACGTATTCTGCGCGTTGAGAATAAGGAAAAGTTTGAAAGAAGCCATACGTCGCGTACCTAACAACGCAGGAGGCACAACTCTCCTGCGATACAACTTTCGCCACAAAACAATTGGCCAAATGCTCATTGAATGCTCTTCAACTTGGCACAGAGAAGCGAAGAATGAAAAACGAACAGCTCAGGCGAGCCGCCACCTGGGGTCTCTGGACAAAAAGCAAGATGGCAGGGAGAAATGAACAGGTTGGAAACATCGCGGACGTAAATAATCCGGGAAAGTCGTGGAAAAGAATGCCAGGGTTTTGCAATCACGGGGAGTGGCCGAGTTTCGCCAAGTTCCCCATAATCTTCCCCTGCAGTTTGGTTCTGTCTCTTAAATTTGTGACGGAAGCATGCAGCAACCGGGGGAGGGATGGAAAAAATTCGCTTCCTTGTTCAAGGTACGCTTACCAGGAAAATGAAAAATTTCGTGTCTGTCGACGGGACTCTGTGTCGTGAAAAATATATTGCTTTTATAAAGGCGCGAGTAATTCACCTTCTTCGAGAACAAGTGACGCGTTTGAGTCGTGCCGGTAAAATGAAAACACGAGAGTTTATTCGAGCCAGTTTTTGACACTTCGACGACTGTAACTTTTGGGGCGAACTTTCGTTCACTGTGTTTAAATTTTAGAAGTAGGATAGAGAAGAGAAAAAATTTTTAAGCGAAACGATTCTATTCAACTTGATCAATAATGCATTAAAATGTAAAAAAGAATTATTTTCTTGATTATTCTGCAGAATTGTTCAAATCAATAGTAAAAAGGATACTCACAGAGTTTGTATGAATTTATTTCAAGTCACATATCGCCATCGAAATTGTGTGTAGTACAATTCCTTTTCAAGTTAATTAAAATCGTTTCGCTTAAAAATTTTTTCTTCGTATATTTTTTATTAAAATCAATGAAATTTTATCGCACACAAGGTACCTAATCAATGGATAAGCCAAGTTTGATCGTTCTAACATTATTTGTATGGACATGGTACTTTCGTTTCTATTTCTGTAAAATTAGTTTTTGAGGACCAATCCCCTTTTTCGAAATTATTAATTCAATTACAATCTTGCATTTACGCGAGTAATTTTTCCGATCCGTTTTAAGCGAAAGAAATTTTCCTGTCCAATAACACTCAAAATTTCCCATTTTCTACCATTGTTCTTCAGCGCGGACCAGCTTGAATTTCTCGTTGACCCTTTGCCAACGCACCCACATCCACCACCTACCCCTATTCGTACCACCACGACCCCGAATTCGACGGCTTCCCGTTACGGACCTAATTACGCGTCTCATTAACAATGCAGCCACTTCAAACGCGGTCGCTTTCCGCCGTGCTTGATTATTATTAGCGCGCAACAATGAGCGTCGTTACAATGTCCGTCAAAATTTCGCCTACCCCCGCGGCGTTTTCACCCCCCCCCCCCTCCCCTCCCTGCACCCCATTTGCCACCCGTCTGCGCGGCCATAATTAAATGCACGATGCGTGGCGCGTCGATTTTTGAGGCCGCCGCGTTTGCAATCGCCCGTGGTTGACCCTTTGCCTGGCACGTGAGAACCGAACGATATCGCTGGGAATCGATACGAGTTGATTCTTTACGATTGAATACCTGATTCTTGGGAGTCGTGTGTTGGTTAGTGCGTTGGATGGGAACGCGCAGGATTTCCGAAGACAGGTAGCATGGAGTAACAAAATGAAAAGTGTATAGGTATTTTTTGGTCCCAGTTAAATGGAGTGCTATATTTTATTTGTCGGCACGGTGTAGCTACACTGCATTCCACATTAGAGTATCCCGACGCCCCTACCGATTTGCGACCGATCTGCGCAGCTGCCACTACTACCCACGGTTTGAACCGCATGCGATTGCCCACACAGCACCATAACATTGCAGCAACGTCTCTGCAATGATGCGGTGCAAGATGGCAATGTTGCAACATAACATTGCAGATACGTTGCAGGTTCAGTCCTATGTCCGCCTTCGCAATATTGCAGGTGTGTATTTTTGCAAAGTTGCGGCAACATTATGAATATGTAGTCCTGCAACGTTCCGGCAATGATTCTGCAACGAAACGGCAAAATTGTGGCAATGATCCTGCAACTCTTCGGCAATATAGCGGTGCGTATCCAGTTAAATGAAACACGCCGTAGAATCCACTCGACGTCATGTACATATTTCGAAAAATTTTGACAAAGTCATAGTTGCTTCAGAATATTGTTGTAATGTTTCCACAAGTTTTCACTACAATATTGCACGACGATGTGCGTGCAATATTGCAGAAATATTGTAAGACCGTTGCCACTGGAACATTGCACGTCGATGTGCGCGCAATATTGCAGAAATATTGTAGGATCGTTGCCAATGGAACATTGCACGGCAACGAAATTGCAATATTGCTGCAATATTGTAGGATCATTGCCACTCCAATAATGCACGACAATATTGCAGGAACGTTCCTACAATATTGCAATGCAACCTGCAACAACGTAATATTGCAGCAACGTCCCTGCAATACTGCTGCAATGAGGTGTGCTGTATGGGTGGTCGTGGTAATTTCCAATGAATAACTGGTAGGGGAGACCGGGGCAAAATGAACCTCGGGGTAAAATGAGCTTTCTTAATTTATTCTTTAACAATAGAATATATTTACAAATTTTGGTGACGTAATAAATGTGTGTAATACCACAATGATAATTATGCACATTCAGATATCGAAAAATGGAAATTCATTTAAGAAATTAAAAATTAAGTTTTAGAGACTTCCGGTTGGTTTTCTTTTCAATTTAGCTTTTTGGATAAATGAGTCTTAAATGTGTTATTTTAACTCCAAATTTTTTCTGCGTGTTTATAACAAGCTTATAAACATACATGTACACGCGTTTGAAAAAACATTAATCCTAACATTATGAAATAATTAATTTTAAAGTGACCGGGGTAAACTGAGCTGCAAATGGCTGCAAAGAACAGATGCGCAAGTGATGTGCGCAATAGCCTAACCAGTCAGCTGGCTAGAAAGCCACGCGGCGTGGTGGAACAGAAACTAACCTAAAAAAAATTATATTTCGCGAGGGGTTAATTATTAGCTGTGTACTTAATTAAAGTTCTTCTTTTGTTGCAGTTCACTTTACCCCGGATAGTAACTCACTTTACCCCATATATGGGGTAAAGTGGTGTGTTTTGGCTTTTGCTTTTCAAGTCGAATTTTAATATACTTAAAGTTTATTTTATGTATTGCTCTTCGTCATTTATCAATAGAAATGTTCAAATTATATTATAAATCTATTTCCACACATTTTTATTGTAAGGGAAAAATTTTATTCGACTTCAAACTTTTTTCGTCTCACTTTGCCCCGGTCTCCCCTACATCCCAAACGCGGGATCTGACCGTTGTCAACGTAAACAGTCCCGCACGAAAAGTTAACAGAGAGAGTAGAGGGCCGTGCGACGAAGAAAAACATAGGCGGTTAAGTGGGGAGTCGGGCGTAGCAACGCCTTCTGAGGGTCGTGCCTGCGCGAAATCTGTATGCTCTAATGTGGAATGCAGTGTACTTTGAAGACGAATTTAAGGACCTGCAACAAGTCCTTCAAGGTCACTAATAGTCAGTGAAATTAGACGGAAATCTGGCCAATCTACGGAATAAATCCCAGCAAGCTAAATTTTGGTATGGGACTTTATTTGGTCGTTTTAAACAATATGTCAAAAGTCCCCATCGATCCGAGCGCCGCTGAAAATTTTACATAGGGTTGAAAAAAAACAACGGTTTGTCGCGAATATCTCGTTATCTAGCAGTTTTGCGACGAAAATAGTTGTTTTACAATTTATAGCCTAGGAAATTCTCTACAAAAAAGGTGCTATGAGTTTTTTTCATAGGAGTAACCATTTTCATGTATCACTCAAATTCACTCCAAGAGTGTGCAATTGACTCCTGAAAATCCGTTTTTTTTTATTTTGTGTTATAACTCGCGAACCGTAAGAACTGTAAGAACTATAATTTACCAAATGATAGTCCTAATTGAAAGAAGTAACTTTTTCTTGAACACTTTTTTTCTATCTCGTACCGTTCGCGAGTAATAATACAAAATAAAAAAAAATTCAGGGGTGAATTGCACCCTCTTGGAGTGAATTTGGACAGCGAACGAAATTGCGTTGTACTCAGGGGGACTTCCCCTACATATTTACAGAGTTTCATAATTTTCTGAATTTCCGGTTTCCGGATCTTCCCTTGGCAAAACTATGGGGGTTGAAACTTGGTGACCCGACATACATGAAAATGGTTACTCCTACGAAAAAAACTCATGAGATCTTTTCTAAAGCGAATTTCCTAGGCTATAAATTGTATAATAACTATTTTTGTCGCAAAACTGCTAGATAACGAGATATTCGCGAAAAACAGTTGTTTTTTTTTCAACCCTCCGTAAAATTTTTAGCGGCGCTTGGATCGATGGGGACTTTTGGCAAATTGTTTAAAACGACCCAATAAAGGCCCATACCAAAATTTAGCTTACTCGGATTTATTAGGTAGACAAATCCTAATTTCACTGGACTATAAGGCCTTTTAAAAAAACTTAAAATAAAAACAAAGTTTCATCATTTTAATCCTTCCCAACAGAATAAACTTATTGTTACTATCGCGTCCCAGCCCCACCATAGGATCGCGAATGTTAGTGCGCGCCAGCGCCACCAGAGGTCTAACCTTTCACAGTCTTTCTCGCAAGTGTCAGGTCCCAGTCTCGTTCATATATATACAAGTTCCAAGTTTACTCCTCTCGGTCCCCATGCGTCTGGGGCAGGGTCCGCTGGCTGTAACGCTACTGATGAACCTGGCTGTGACGGTCCCAAGACGAAACGCGCGCACCAACCTCCTTTCTTTTCCTCACCGATCCATAAAACGCCAATCCACCTGTCCTGCTGCATTAAAGTAGGTGTACTACATTGCGTTTATTAACCGGTCTCCTTAGGGATATTTATTACGGTTACGCGAAAGTCGACGGGGCGAAAGGTGTCCTATTTTCTCGTCCAGGAAAAACGGCGGTTCTGCAAGTTATATAGCTTAGTAGTTACTACATATACGCGCGAGAGCCCCAAGGAGACTTACCCCGGGTCCACACCAAGGCGAACACGAACAAAAACATTGTTCGCGAACTTTTTCGTCTGTTCTTGCCAAGTCCACATCGCTGCGAACATGAAAAAAACTCAGCGTACGTTCACATACGGTTCGTACGCTGAGTTTTTTTCATGTTCGCAGCAATGTGTACTTGACAAGAACAGACGAAAAAGTTCGCGAACAATGTTTTTGTTCGTGTTCGCCTTGGTGTGGACCCGGGGTTATGGAACATTTCTAGAAAACATTTGTATATAATCTTCTCTACATATATAAACGAAAACGTATGCTTTCCTATTCCCTAACAACTCAGGAACTAATAGATCAATTTCGCTGCGGCTTTTTTTAGCGTGTAGTACAATTCTCAGGGAAAGTGTAAGGCTATATATCATCTCGATATTACTATATGGGACTGAGTAATATGCGAAATAGTGAAGCGAGGCAGATAGACCTTATCTCACATGGGGTCTACCGTTCTGCGCGCAAGAGATGCGCGTGACGGTTTCCCGCACAGTGGTGGGGATGCTCGAGGGTCACATCGTTAGTCGCATGTTTAAGAAAGAAGTCATGACTCGGGCTAGAGCACTAAAGAGGTGAGTATGCGCATCCGCCATGTTGGGTCCTCTGGAGAGAGAAGATTATTGAGTACCCGCCTTTTTGAGTACTGTCAAATTCGCTGTATAAACCAAATATAAACTAAAATGTAATAAAATACTGTAATAATGTGTCGTGCTACCATCTATCAATATCAACAACGCATGTTTTGTTTAGAAAGTGAATCTGACAATACTTAAAAAGGCGGGTACTCAATAATCTTCTCTCTCCAGAGGACCCAACATGGCGGATGCGCATACTCACCTCTTTAGTGCTCTACTCGGGCGGCTCGCGGTGGATAGTACGCGACGCGACCGCCAGGTGGCGACCGGGCCGAGCGCTTCTCGCAGGTGGGATACAGCAGTAGACACAAATCCGTAAAAAACAACAGGATTTTGCACTGATCAACCCCTAAGGGTGTGAAAAGGGGCAAACTGTGTTTTCATGCAGTCCTTAATATCTCTTAGGCCCGAAGCGGGTATATTTGCTAGTTTTAAATATAGCAGAAATATTTCTGATGATAAAGCTAGGTGAAACACCCTGTACAACTCAAAATCGGTGGGCAAACTTTGTGAAATCCACCTAACCTAATATAATAGCCAAAAGTGAAAATATATGATATAACGCATTCTCGTAAAAAATTAAACAAACAGCAATGCGATACGGTCACAGCCGATCGAGCGACTACGTTCGCCTCCGTCTTCGCGAGAAATTGTTCCGACGTCGAGTGGCGACTGTCAAATGGAAATTATCAGCGAGATGCTCGGGAACCCTAGAAGCTGGAGGAGCCTCTCCGAGATAATCTGGATGGGAGAGCAGTCCGGGGCTGGCAGGCGCGCAACGTTACATCCTGCGAATCATATTGCTGGCCCGTGGAGGCGGCGGCCAATCTGGGCGCAATACTAACGCCCTTTGCGATTCCCTTTGTGACTTAGCGCTGGCGACGTCACCCCTGTTGATTGTCCATACTTGCAGATGCGCCGCGTATACAATATCGGATTTGCTTTGGAGACGATCCCAGTCTGACAGTTTGATTGCGCGCATCTGGCTGAACTCGAGAGCCGACTTATCCAGCTCGATTGAACGAAATAATCGCATGGCTTTGAAGTGGCGCGCAAACAGCATGGTGGATTGGCCTGGCTGACTCCTGCTGACCGCCAGTTTCGCGGAAGAAGTTGCCAGGTATTAAATAGCTTTGCCGCGGACAGGTATTGCTAGTAGTCTACAATGCCAGAGATAGATATGGTTTCTGGGCAGAGAAGGTTTTACTCTCCTCAAGCATATTGTATGCACAGTGTGGAGCTGATGGACAGGGTTTGGGTGTTGATGCTTGGGCACATGGTGTCGCTGCTTTCCCATTCAGAAGTTCCCCTAGACGCCACACATAGGTATGGCTTTCTATCTACATCTGCAGTTTGCTCCACAAGAGTCCCCGTGTCTCCGAAAGGAATCATTAGATTTAAAAAAGTCTATATTGCCGAAAAGTACGTTTTATGGACTAATACGCAATTGCCTAGTCCTGGTCCAGTCTCCGTTGATGTCGATAATCGCTCGACACCGTTTAGGCATGCTTTCAACTAACTTTTCTGCATACTCCGAAGATAGAGAAGAATATTTCCCGAATTTCTCGAGGTAACTGCTTTATGAAACCCCAAATGTTTTCGATTGGATTCGCATCAGACGATTTTTCAGGCCAGTGCAAACGTTACTATGCTCTTCTCTTCTTTCCACGTCGTTCAAAAACGACGAAAAATGCGGAGCTCTCATTTTAAAAATCGCCTGCTTTCTACGGAATCACAAACTAAAATGCCACGCCTGTTAATCAGCGTAGTAGAAGACACTTTTCTCCTCCGAATTCTCAGGGACCCACTCCTTCTTAAAGTACAGGGCCGTGGCTACGAGGAACACGCGCTTGTGGGACAGATTGTATTTTCCGTATACACTGTTAGTGTTAGTTTTAAGTAGTTTTAAGTGATTGGGTTAAGAACAGCTCTCAGCTGTAGCATTTGCACTCTTCTACTTTTACATGTACAACACTATATTTCTCTTTCTTGTCTTCTTGTATGCTTTCTTCCGTAATGTCTACTGTGCAATTAAGAATTAGTGTTATTATTATTTTAAATATAGTTTTCAATATACACTCCTGGAAAAAATTAAAGGAACACTATAATTTCCCGAAAATTTTGGTCATTTTCAAATGGCTGTATCTCCGCGAAAAATGGTCGCAAAAATATTTAAAAAAAGCATTTTAACGCTTGAAGTCTCTAATTTTTTAAACAATGACTCATTCTTTTTTCTTCGTCCATTATGATACTGTTTCATCAAGATAAAGCGCAGGAAACGAAGTTTCAGAAATTTTTATCTAATTTGCACGTATGCACGGGCCAAGAATTTTTTTTTTCTGATAAACCCAATGTAGGTTTGTTATAGAGCAAACATTTCTCTTTACTTTCGTTTTTTTAGTTTTGTGGTATGATTTTTATTGGCCGAGTTATTCGCTATCAAAGCAAAAAAGGAACTTTTCACTTTGAACGCCTACAACTTGCGAACGCATGATCGTAGAAAATTTTTCATGAGTGTTTTGGACAGCTAAGTAAGCATCCTTTGAAAACCTTTAGTTGCCAATTTAGTGAGATTTTTTTGCATCTTATAAAATCCATTTTAAAATGATCCCAAAAATTACATATTTACCATTTTTTCGTAAGCATGATGCCACTTCAAGGAAAATCAGGGAATCATTCAAGTGTCCACGTTTTTTGCGAGTTAAGACTACCCGTAAACGCTGTGCAAAAGGCCGGACCAATCAGATTTTTTTTCCGTATGTCCTCGACGGTCAAACATGCGATATGTTTCTCTGTAAAACCCTTTTTTTTTTTGTTCTCGCGGCTTTTGAACGATTGTTGCACGTTTTTTTTGTTAGTTCAAAGTCATTGTAGTAAAAAGAAAAGATTTCAAAAATTTAAGAAAAACATTGTTATCCAATCTCGTCGCAATGACAAAAACTGTACTTCAATAACTGGCATTAACACCACCCAAAGCGCGCCATGAAAAATTTCAAAGTGAAAAGTTCCTTTTTTGCTTTGTTGGCGAATAACTCGGCCAATAAAAATCATACAACAAAACTAAATAAAAAAAACGAAATTAAAGAGAAATGTTTGCTCTATAACAGCCCTCCATTTTGTCTAAATTAGACAAAAATTTCTGACACTTCGTTTCCTGCGCTTCATCTTGATGAAACAGTATCATAGTGGACGTATAAGAAAAATTGAGTCATTGTTTCAAAAACTAGAGACATCGAGCGTTAAAATGCCTTTTTCAAATATTTTTTGCGACCATTTTTCGCGGAGATACCATTTGAAAATGACCAAATTTTTCGGGAAATTATAGTGTTCCTTTAATTTTTTCCAGAAGTGTATCTTTGACTATCCATACCTTGCACGATAACAGAAATGATTGACTTTGTAGATCTAATCTTCCAATAGCTAACCCAGACCCAATTTGCACAAAAGTTCAACATTTTTTTTAAACAGCTTTACTATCCACGAAATATTTTCGAAAATATGAAGTACAAACGATTTCGCTACGGTGACTGATCAAATGATTTTAAATTTTCTGCTGAAAGTAACGTATAGATAAATGCTGCGTTGCACATAGGTACCGATTGAGAAAAGTAACATTTGCAAGCATTAGATGTATTCGTTATTTCTCTATTAAGAACAATTCGGTACAAATAAATCTCCACCATTTAACGAGTTTTTTCCAAATGCGTTCGTTTCGGAATTCAGAAATACATTCCCATTCCAACTCGCCACCCACCATCAAAAACGTAAATCCCGTTTGGCCAGCTGTTTCGTGAAAAACAAGATTCGAATTTCCACCACCGAATACCGATACCGAAACCTTGCAAAATTGCTCCATCGAACTCTCCCCTCTCGGAGCGACGAAGTCCGTCAAAACCTCGGAAAAACAATAGCCGAAAAGTAACGGGAAAAAAACCGAATTCTCGAAAAAAAATTCGACTCGTCCATTCGTGACATCTGGATTTCGTTTCCCGGGAATTACGTAAAAGCGCGGAACTGTTCGGGACAATATCGCATTATGCAGCTACTCTTTCATGCGATGTCGAAACGGGGAGGATGGTGGTTGTAAGCTATCGATATCGTTAATCGAAGACGGAAATTTCTAACAAAGGATGAATACCCCCGAGTAGGGAATACAAAAGGTGGATAAGTAAATAGCTCCAGGTTTACGTAACTACCCCCACACCATACCCCTCTACGGCTCTCGTTGAATTTTTCTTTTGTCGTTAAGCGCGAGTTCGTCGAAACGTTGTTAACGTTTGTTCGAGGCATTGCTTACGGGGCGAAAACTGATACAGTGTTTTCAGTATACAATATTCCCGCGAACCGAAAATTGCGAAGAGGGAGATGAGGAAACAATGGCGCCACGTAAAGCGGAACAACCGGCGAAATTTTAGCGAAGTATTAAGGGAGGAGCCTCGTGGAACTAAATGAAAATCTAAGCCCTTTCGGGATTTTTTTTTAAATAAAGTGTTTAAGGGGGATTCTCGTCTAACAGCCCCAAAAGTAACTGATATTTAAGATTTTTTTTTTTAAAAAACTGGTGGTTATATTGGATTAAACTCTTTTGGGATATAAGGAGGCATCTTTGAACTCGCAGAAAATATTTTTTTTATGTCGATCCTTGCTATTATTTATTAATTTTTGTGGAATCTTGTAGACCTCTTCGACGATGTAACTCCTGCTGGCGGGACTTGTAGCACCTATCGCAGTCATCTGATTGCAAAAAAAATAGAAGTTTCTTAAAGTTAGATACTTTACGCTGGGATTCGTCCACTTTAAAGAAAAATAATGAAAAATTGAAAGAGTTATAGCGGTTGAAAGAAAAAGTAAGCTTTTTCTTTAGACAAATTTTTCATATTATTCTTTATACCGGCGAAAAAAGTATTATAAATAAAAATTAAAATTAAAATTTTAGGTCCAGTTCTAGCGTAGATTATTTAACTTTGAGAATATTTTCTTGTTTTTGCAATCAGATGACTGTGACAGGTGCTAGACCTGCTGCCAACATCGTCGAAGAGGTTTACAATAATTAATAAATAATAAGGATCGACATCAAAAAAATATTTTCTGCAAGTTTACAGATGCCTCTTTATATCCCGAAAGAGTTTAATGCAATATTAACAATAGTTTTTAAAAAAAAAATTCATAAATTTCGGAGGCTGTTACAGGAGAATTCCCCCTTAATCTATTTTTCTGAAACTTTCAGGATATTGTATTGTCAGATTAAGATAAACAATAAAAAAAAAAATTATTAAAAAAGATTGGCAAATAACAGGGTTATAAGGGCTTATGCCCAATCCGTGGGCGACGTAATTACTCCGCGGCGGACAACGTAGCGTCTGCTGTATGCGTCGGAAACGAAAAATTCAAAATGTTTTGTTCAGTTTATAAGTGCACGCACAAAACCAAGCTCTTTGTAAGTTAAAAGATGCAAAATTGAACAAATGGCGGCCTCTTGAAAAAAGGTCAATTTTTACGAACGAAATTTTTCCTTAAATGTGCAAAAAGGCTATTTATTTAAACAATATCATTATACCAATAGCTGATTTCTATGAAAAAATGTTCACAAATATCTATACACAAGGCCAAGTAGATCGGTAGAATATTTTTTGAGTTACATTGTCCGCAAATTGTAAAACTGTCGTTTTGAGAAAAACGCGTTTAAAGTTCTCTGGTAAATCGCTTTAATTTTTTGAATTTCGTACTGCGCCTTTAGGAGCATATTTTTTCCGCGATGTTCAACTATTGATTTGGGCAAAAAAAAATATTTTTTCGTCCAGCTACACGAGGCTCCGTCTTAATCAAGCCAGCTAATGAAACCCACACAAATCATCTTTTGTTTGATTTTTTGTGTTTTGGTATTTTCTACTTCGGAAGGATGATTTGGAGCTGGGTTATATTTCGTGCGATATTTCATTTTTGCAAGAGCAGAGAAATTATTGGAAATAGAAAATTCTAAATAGGACGGGGACTCTGTAAATACAGGTTTTCGAATTTAGTTGAAAGGGTCGGTCACTGCGGTGACGAAATCAGCAAATGTTGTCGTTGGTCAAATATACGATATCAAAGTAAACGGAGATTTTGATCAAAATTCGGAGTTCCATTAAAAGCCCGTTCCTCTCCTTTTTCAAAATAAATAAGGGCGATATGTTTCGTATGAATAGGGATATCCATTAAAAAATTACTGCTCGACATCAGACTCACGAACAAATAAAGTTATTGCATTTCACTGTACGCCTAGCTTTTAAAAACAAGATATCAAAATTGTACCACTCCAGAAGAATATAGATTGTCGAACATGTAGATACATTCCAAACGTGGTAGCTAGACTAAATTGTTTTAGCGTGGTAAAAATAAGAAGTGACAAACGTGTCATCAAATATTAATATCGGTTATTCAACACAATGTTATAATATTCTGTAAACTAACAATAGGAACTTTTGTATCTCTTCTTAGGAACGTTGAGGGGTGCTTTCGCCACATAAATATTCAAACGGGCCAAAATAAAGAAACACGTATTTGTTTATTTTCTCTAAAACGTATCCGAAAATCAAAGAAATCGGGGGCGGACACCTGAAAACCTCTCCTTGTGAGTAAAGTATAGAAAAGTTCAAAATAACATTTACCGCCAAGTTATTATTCTATGACAATAGCTAACAATCTTTAAAGCCGGAAACCTTTCACTTATGCAAGTGTACACTATTTACAAATGTAGTAAAGGCACATTTATTTTGAAGTATGTATTTGTTCATTCATTGTAATAAATTATGTTTTGTTTCATGTAAATCGCACCTTTAATGCCTAATAACAGATTTCGGCTCATGTTAGAGTTAACCCTTGTGCGGAATTTGTAAAGTTACATGGATATGTAAATCTGGGTCAAATTCACCCAATCTTATACTTACTATAAAGCAGAAAGTGTATCGAATGTTTGTGCGTTTGCCTGTCGAATAAAAACTCTCGAACAGCAAACTCTGGGGTCACGAAACGTACCTCAGCTCATTATGCCAGGCTGATCCAGACAAATGTGACCATTCTAACAAAAAAAAATTAAAAAAAAATTTCTTTTATAAAATCAGAATACGTGCGAAGCCGAGTACTAAAGAGAGAGTATCATATATTTACAAGAACCAAGCATACAAAAATAAAACTCAGTTCATTTAATTATTGCGGTTTAATATTTTAAGAACTTATTCAATTTATGCAATAAAAAAATTAAAAAAAATTATTTATTATTGACGGTTACTAGTTATTTTATAAGATATGAAGGAGTTTCAGTTCAAATAGTAGGAGGAATGAGGATTTGTGACTCGATTTTGGGTGAAAATGATCCAATTTCCGTGCAAGGGTAGAACCAAAAACCTTGATATTATTAAGGTGGTGCAATTTACATAGCCACTGCTGTAAGTAAACAAGAACTTTAGTTGAATCAGCAATAACAATATCCCTAAGGCACCATGTCCAAACAGAAAATAAAGAATTCCATCCCCTTCAATAACGTGAATTCTATAGAAACAGCAATGACTAGGTTCGAGGTTTCGTAGGGCACCTACTATTGCCCGATGAGAAGAAGACTGACTACCACCAAGCTGAAATGTCACAGGGGCAAGGGGAATCGTCCACTCGCGTCAACCTATCCCCTCCAACACAGTTCGTCCCGTGATGAAGAACGTAAACAAAACCAATCGCGACAACCCATACAGCACACCTCGTTGCAGCAGTATTGCAGGGACGTTGCTGCAATATTACGTTGTTGCAGGTTGCATTGCAATATTGTAGGAACGTTCCTGCAATATTGTCGTGCATTATTGGAGTGGCAATGATCCTACAATATTGCAGCAATATTGCGCCCACATCGTCGTGCAATGTTCCAGTGGCAACAGTCCTACAATATTTCTGCAATATTGCGCGCACATCGTCGTGCAATACTGTAGTGAAAGCTTGTGGAAACATTACAACAATATTCTGAAGCAACTATGACTTTGTTAAAATTTTTCGAAATATGTACATGACGTCGAGTGGATTCTACGGCGTGTTTCATTTAACTGGATACGCTAGAATATCTCGTTGGCCGTTGAAGATAAGAAAAAAGTGTTATCGCGGGAGTTGTATGTAGGTACATGAACTTATAGAGGAGATTCGAAGATCAATTTAATTTTTTTAGATAAAGTAGGTACTATATTTTTTAATGTCTGAAATTATTATAATTATTATTAAACGTCTTTATTGCACAAATACGTATATACAATCTAGCAAGAGAAAAGAGAGAAGAGAAGACAAATGTAAAGGTTCAGTCTAAAGACTGTTTTCCAACCTAACCTAAAACGAGACCGGGTGAAATTTGTAGTACGCACCTATAGTGTTACAAAACCCTAATGGGGTTTGTCAAATGAGCCTTCGTTTTTTAATAATTTGAGTTTAAAGTATTGCACGGTAGGAGTATAAGTTCGAATACGTAAGCAATCTTATCAATCAGCGGTTGTAGCTGCGGCGGTAAAGTGTTCGTCTACGTCTACGAAACGTTGCGGCGGAAATACACCCCGGCAATATTGTTAAGGCGGACATAGGAGTGAACCTGCAACGTCTCTGCAATGATGCGGTGCAATGGATTTGCAGGATCCATTGCCACTATTTTGCCGTTTCGTTGCAGGGCTACATATTCGTAATGTTGCCGCAACTTTGCAAAAATACACACCTGCAATATTGCGAAGGCGGACATAGGGCTGAACCTGCAACGTCTCTGCAATGCTATGTTGCAATATTGCCATCTTGCACCGCATCATTGCAGAGACGTTGCTGCAATGTTATGGTGCTGTGTGGGAATCCGCGGATATGGACAGCCGCTAAGAACCGAAAAGTAGGACTTCTTGGAGGGGATAGGGTGGAGCGAGCGGGCGATTCCCCTTGCCCCTGTGACATTTCAGCTTGGTGGTAGTCAGTTTTCTTCTCATCGGGCAATAGTAGTAGCGACACATTACTGACAAGCCGACAATCACAAACCCCCCACAAATTCCTTGTTCCCCACCCGCCCCCTTTAGCTCCTCGCGCAAACCTCACGCCTTCACAGCGTTGCCAGGGATTGTTTGTGGCGAAACACCTACAGTAGTGGTGGTAATGTGTGCGTGAAGTGACGCTAGCGCCAAGGCAGCCAAGTGGTCCCAACGCGAAGCCAACCACGGCCAACCAGCGTTGCCGGGAAATAGGTTGTCGACGGTGGTTGGCTTCGCGTTGGGGCCACTTGGCTGCCTTGGCGCTAGCGTCAGTCTGCGCACCCATTACCACCACTCCCGTAGGTGTTTAGCCACAAACAATCCCTGGCAACGCTACACCTCCTCAGCATACCCGCTAACAAACCCTTGAAAAAATTCGCCAAAAGTCGATCTCTCGTTGCAGAAGAATTTCAAAATCGGCAGAAATTCGAGGACCACTCGTGGCCACTGTTACGTAGCCACCCTGCGCATAGTACAGCATATTTAGCACAGACATATCGAGCAGTAACTGTCTCCATTACGGATACCCAAACACAAGCTCGCAGAGGTGCCCTAAAGGGATAGTGATGATTAGATTGCAGGTTTGTCAGGCAGTATTTGCCACCCTCCGCCCTCAACTACCCCAGAAATCCTCCGCGGCTGGGTGCATCGGTGCACCAAACAACAGTGCGACCTGGAGAGCGCATGCTTAAGCAGAAGATGCTGAAACGATTGGAGATATTAGCCGCTCCCTCCAGAGAGGATTCCAGCCAGCATTCTGCAGGCACAATGGTTGAGTAGATTCGAGGTTTGACAGGCGAGCTGGTACTGAAGCGTTATTAGTGGATGACTGCCAACCAAGGACCCATCAGAAACTCTATCTCCCTGTGCCTCCCAACCCTGAACTCCTCCAACGAAACTCGCTGTTGTTCAGCTCAACTTGCGTGCCGCGCGAAGACCAACAGTGGCGAAACAAAGCCGCGGATTTTACTGAACTGTCGCTAGCAAGCAATATTTTTTTTCTGACAGCCCCAGGCGAAACAGACCAGGGAGGAGCGTTTAAGCGCCAAAGAAAATTCAATTTGGAAAAGCGACCCGGGCTCGCGTATCTCGGCTTCAATTTACCAGTCTCGAAAGGATCACGCTGCTGTTATGGATACTGCGGATTCGACGTTGAACTCGATATCACGTTGCCAATAGAAACCAGAAACCGTATTAACCCTCGGGGGCGTGCACCAACACGTCGCTTTGCCATAACAGCAGCCAGTTTATTTCCGGATGCTGCCTCCTTAATGCAGGATGGCCTGGCTTCTGGGACGCTAATCGAGCAGCCTTTTAACTCCACCGTTATGTCGCGATCGCTCCGCCAGGATTGTTCGCCCCGTGACGCTGCTCCAGACACGTTTAATGCGCTCCGCTACCACCGAGCATCTGGAACGCCGCGCAGCGAGGCAAAGGCACCGAAAGCCTGGCACAAATTACATAGCCGTGTTTATCCAGTGAACACGTGATTGGTTAAAAGGGATGCAAGGCTGCGAGAAGAAACCGAAGTGATTCAAATGTAAAGTTTGTTACTTTCACAACGACCATTTCCAATTGGGTCAAGTTCTGCAGAACGATTTTGGTTGAAGATTTTAATTGTTAACGAAAAGTAGGTTTATTTATGCTGGGTGTATTTTATTTCTTGTTATCGTTTTACAATGATTTTTAATGATTAATATTATTCTATGTTTCCTGTTCTTTCCTTTTTAATAATCGTGTAATGTAATTTTTTTGGAAAATAAAGTAACTAATTTTCTCTCAAAATCGAAACATTTTTCTAATTAAATGACGAGCCACAAATGATGGTTGAATTAAATTTCAAGGATGAAGGCAGTGAAGGGGCTGCTGAAGCTCTGTTATTGCGTTAATTTCTCGTTACACGGGGTAACACGTAACATCTGCGACGGTTTGATGAATAACGGACCGGTGTAAAAATAGAGTTTCAGAAGGAAATGAAGCAACCGGCCGCCTGTAAAGGATGGTCATGTAATTCGTGCGTTACAGCGATAAATGTTCCGACGGCCCGCGTGAAATTTGAACGAGCTCCCGGCACTCGGTGCGAGTGGTCGAATATTTTTCTAGACTGTTATGAAATTTCTGTTCCAAAAGTGTTGACCACTGTTGCTAAAATTCTAGTAAAACGTGGCTCCCTTTGAGGACACCATAGGAGCTTACGATTTTATCACGTGCGTGCGCCATTAATCCAACGTGTCCCCAAAAAGAATCCAGAGAACCCTTGACAGTCTTGATCCACAAATAATTAGTTTTCATTTTTCAGACACTTCCCCGATACACCCAGTAATAAGATTTAATGTTCAGTGTACGTTACGTATTTTTTTTTTTAAGCATTTCAATTGACAATTTCTACTGGACAATTTTGAAACATCTCTGGCTGATCACTGTCCTTCCGACAATTTTATATGAATGTTGGTTGCGATTAGTCAGGGTAAAGCAGAAGGAAATTAATGTGACAATGGTACGTTATCGACTGTTAATTTGTACACGAGATGGCCCTGTAATCATACTGTTGTAACGTGATTATTGACCCTATGATTACGGGCGCAAGCAGAGAGGCGACCTGCGTCAGTAGTACATGTACGTAATAGGTCAGACCGACGTCGGAACGTAATGCGATTGAAATTCGAAACCGGAACAAAATACGGTCGCTGTTTGCTCGAAAGCCTACTCGCCGAGTGTAAACTCTCCGCGAAAGCGTTTCAGCTGAATATTCACATGCAAATATAATAAAGTTTATAAACGCTGCAGGTGTATAAATATAGGTATGTGTGAAGATGAAAAATATCCAGGGAGATTATTATTTTTATATCTTCTTAGGTAAAATAAGATGAGACAAATTCTGAAAAATTTGTTATGGGTTTAATATAACTTTGCTAACAAACAGAGGTTCCCTAAAATTTTAACAATATTTCTGTCTGGATATAACCAATGAAAACATTACAGAATAACACTACAAGGTTTTTTTACATTAACTCCGTTACAACTAGCAATTTTCGTTTTCAAATTTTATTCAGTGACAGGTGGTTGCAGTTCATGCCGAGGTTAATGTGTTAAATACTTAAGAGGATAAACAGTGTGTCTTAAATAGAATCTCTTAAACTGGAATACAATTTTACATATTTCATAAGCTTGCGTTAATATCAGCGAATTTTAACAAAAATCATTTTCAAAGTAATGAACATATTGAAAAATATACGTAGTGAAGGCACAGCTTTTACAATTTTTATAAATAGGGTGCTAGAAAGAAGTAGTATAAGAAAGTAAGTGATAGTGTACTGTGTGTGGTCAGACGTACTTTGCGGACCAATGTGCCTGGGGCTATCTCTCTTTATAAATCCTTACACGTGCGTCAACTTGAAAAATGCTTTGAGTAAAGATTGTTCAGATCAATGGACATTTTCGAAATACGTACGAGCTTGATAGAAATTTCGCTTACAATTATGGTTATATCTTTATTCGTCTATTTACAAGGTGCACAAAATCATCCCTTCTGTGCAGCTGGAGTCACTTCGTACCACGAAGTTTATTAAGGGGTTAGGCCACCTTGGACGGAGCAAAATTGCAGTCATTTTCGGCATTTTTTTTAGGAAGATAATAAAATAAACAGAAAATTTAATATGAAGCCTGTTATTATACAACTCTCGCCGGAAAAAAATCGTATTTTTTTTCTTACAAAATGGCGGCGGTAGAGCCGTGATACGCAAGATCTTTTGGAGCGACGTTTTTCACGGTGTTCAATCTCACGGCTATACCGTTTGACTTAGAACAAAAAACAAAAAGCTTTATTTTCTGCATGCCTAAAACTATGGAAGTACGTAGCGGTTTTCCGATATCTTGAATATGTTCTGTGGAATTGACACTTTTATAAAAAAAAAATGCACTTTTTCTCTCCATGGTCACCATTTCGAGACAAATTAATGTTTCTGGATTTCCCTACGTACTTCCATAGTTTTAGGCATGCAGAAAATAAATCTTTTTGTTTTTTGTCCTAAGTCAAACGGTATAGCCGTGAGATTGAACACCGTGGAAAACGTCGCTCCACAAGATCTTGCGTATCACGGCTCTACCGCCGCCATTTTGTAAGAAAAAAAATACGATTTTTTTCCGGCGAGAGTTGTATAATAACAGGCTTCATACTAAATTTTCTGTTTATTTTATTATCTTCCTAAAAAAAATGCCGAAAATGACTGCAATTTTGCTCCGTCCAAGGTGGCCTAACCCCTTAAGGGGGTATTCTGGTCTGACGATGAGTTTTCGTCGCGTCATTTCGGAATTTTTTTACAAAGAACCCATAAATACGATTGTTATTTAGTTTTTTGCTACATGCTTATTGATATTTGAACTATCTTTACGAATTTTGTTAATAGGAAAAAATGAAAATCAAACGCAGTTGACTGCTTTAAAGTAATGGTGAAAAAAAACACTGTGACCATGATTAGGCTCGTTCTAGTGATCTGAAACAAAAAATGTAAAGAGATTCTTTATTTGTATGCCTTTGGCTATCGTCCCTACCAGAATGGTATAAAAATATTGAAAATTAAGCAAATGGCGAGGGTTTGAAAATTAAGTTTCGATTCTCGACACATTTTTTCAACTTTAAGTGTCTGTGAAAGTTTAAAAACAAAATATTTTATCATAATTCTGGTAGGGACGATAGCCAAAGGCATACAAATAAATAATCTCGTTACATTTTTTGTTTCAGATCACTAGAACGAGCCTAATCATGGTCACAGTGTTTTTTTCACCATTACTTTAAAGCAGTCAACTACGTTTGATTTTCATTTTTTCCTATTAACAAAATTCGTAAAGATAGTTCAAATATCAATAAGCATGTAGCAAAAAACTAAATAACAATCGTATTTATGGGTTATTTGTAAAAAAATTCCGAAATGACGCGACGAAAATTCATCGTCAGACCAGAATACCCCCTTAAGGGGGAACACGACTGTGACGGGCGGAAAAATGAGCCCATTTTTAAGATTTTTTTAAGGAATAACTTACAGTTTTATTATAAAATTGTTATTACCTATCTTTAGAACAATGTCTTAAGAGACTATAAAAAAAAAAGTAATAGAAAAACATGCATAGATTTCCATATACAGTTAATCTCCTACACCCCTCACAAGAAAAACATAGGTCGCTTATCGAAACGATATCTCTGGAACGGCAACTCTGAAATCAAATTTTTTTTTTAATATAATCGGTATGAGTGTAGTTTCCGTTGTGCGTACCGATTTTTTGATCGAAAACATATTTTTTGAAATACGCTCGAAAAACTATTAATTTTTTTGCCGATTTTCGAAACTTTTTCGTCCCAAGCGCAC
This sequence comes from Andrena praecox, assembly GCA_963932275.1. Classification (NCBI taxonomy): domain Eukaryota; kingdom Metazoa; phylum Arthropoda; class Insecta; order Hymenoptera; family Andrenidae; genus Andrena; species Andrena praecox. Next base: position 37,553,571 of record OZ010728.1, read on the forward strand.
CATTTTTACAAAAATAATTTTTTTTAAAAATCGGCACGCACAACGGAAACTACACTCATACCGATTATATTAAAAAAAAAAAAATTTGATTTCAGAGTTGCCGTTCCAGAGATATTGTTTCGATAAGCGACCTATGTTTTTCTTGTGAGGGGTGTAGGAGATTAACTGTATATAGAAATCTATGCATGTTTTTCTATTTTTTTTTTTTATAGTCTCTTAAGACATTGTTCTAAAGATAGGTAATAACAATTTTATAATAAAACTGTAAGTTATTCCTTAAAAAAATCTTAAAAATGGGCTCATTTTTCCGGCCGTCACAGTGGTGTTCCCCCTTAAGTAAATTATATCGATATCGTCAACGTCAAACTTTGTAACAAGGAAGTAATTCGATTATTCCAGAAATTATTGCTTATTTAGAGAGCAACCAATGCAACTCGAATTGCTTCCTATCATAAAAAAAAAGGAAGAATAATGAGAATAGTTAAATTAATTCATCGTCTTTTTGCTTCCCTTAACTATTCTTTCTGGTCCATAGTCCTTATTAATGACCAATTATTATTTTACATATTATAACAATAAACTAATATTAATATATCGCAAATTATATGTAGAATTCACCTTACCAGCGAAGTCTATAACTGAATATAAAAAGGGGAAATGGTCCCAAATGAAAAAAACATTAACAACAATGAATCTAGTCTCCCAAGAAACATAACTTTTTTTATAAAAAAAAAATATGTTCGTGCCCCCATTTGTCCCATAAAACTACACAAATTTTGCCTCAAGAACACAATATCTTTGCTAGTAACAGAACTATCAACTTCTTCGACGATCATTCGACAAACTCACGTACGTCGGCCAATGAAACAGTGATGTATGAGCGACAATTTGAATCCGAGGTAGGCCATGATGCCTACTGGACGCGTGGCCATGAGCCATGATGGAGATGCAACAGCCACATGAACTTACGTCTTCCATTAGAAACGTGAGGGCTTTGTACGTGTGTACTTCTCGAATTTCTGATAACCAGTATTCCCGCTGATTACCCCATACGGCTAATACAGTTTAGCTTTGGTTAGGCTTCTACGGCGTTTCCTGTGGTCTACGCACACCCACACACCGTACGCGTACACGCACAGACGTAAAATTGTTGAGAGCTCTGCATAATCCGAAGTCTGGCTCAGATCAAAGCCCAGTACCCAGTAATGTATTCTCTATGAATACGTGAGACGTACAGGTATACAGGGTATTTCGTAATGTGTGGGCGTAACTTCGAGGGAGAATTTGGAGCACAACGATAAGGGAGGTTTATATGAATGTTTGTCTTATTTGTCGTTGTTTGTGAGTTAGCGGCATGTTTATGTTTAAATAATTATAGTTAGATAATGTGCTATGAGAGTTTTCTTTTTGTTGCAACTTTGTTTCTCGTATGGACAATCAGAAGCGATTCGTTATATTGGACTGAGATTATGTTAGTAAATTATGAATATCGCAGTTTTGCGTTCTACTATCTTGTTCTAGCAATTCTCAAATTAGTAGAATACCAATTCTCAGTTTCAATCAATACCAATGCTCTGCTTAATTCAGTACTAATTCCCAATTTAGCCCAGTATGAATGTTCGGTTCAGTCCAGTAGCAATATTATCATAAATTCAATTCAATTTCAATTCCCAGTTCAGTTAGTTCGGTACCCATTTTCCATTCAGTCTAATATCGATTTTCAATTCAGTTGAATATCAATTTTCAGTTGATCCCATCACCAAGTCTCACTGTCAGTTCAATCCAGTTTCAAATCACAAATCATTGCAATATAAAATCTCAATTAATTCCTATTCCAATTCTCAGATGAATTCAGTTCCAATTCCAATTCTCGCAATCAGTTAAATTCAGTTCCAATTCCAATTCTCAAAATCAGTTAAATTCAGTTCCAATTCCAGTTCCCAGTTGAATTTAGTTCCCATTCTAATTATCAATTGAATTCAATTCCAATTCCAATTCTCAGTTGAATTCAATTCCAATTCCAATTTTCGCAATCAGTTCAATTCAGTTCCAATTCCAATTCCCAGTTGAATTCTGCAGTTCCAATTTTAATTCTCAGCTGAATTCAATTCCAATTCCAATTCCAATTCCCAGTTGAATTCAGGTCAAATTCCAATTCCCAGTTGAATTCAGTTCCAATTCTAATTCTCACTTGAATTCAATTCAAATTCCAATTCTCAGTTGAATTCAATTCCAATTCCAATTCTCAGTTGAATTCAATTCCAATTCCAATTCTCAGTGGAATTCAATTCCAATTTTCGCAATCAGTTCAATTCAGTTCCAATTTCAATTCCCAGTTGAATTCAGTTCCAATTTTAATTCTCAGTTCAATTCAATTCCAATTCCTATTCCCAGTTCAATTCACGTCCAATTCCAATTCCCAGTTCAATTCAGTTCCAATTCTAATTCCCAGTTCAATTCAATTCCAATTCAAATCCTCAGTTGGATTCACTTCCAACACCAATCCTCAGTTGAATTTATGTACTTCCAAATCCCAATCCAAGCCCTACTCAACCCAGAACTACAAATCACTCCCAAATTCGGTTCTATTCCACAATCTTCACCTACCAACGAAATAAAAATACTCCCTAACGCCTACCCGCAGCATCAACTTTCATAAAACACCCATCCATTACAAAGAGATCGCGGGCTGGCAGAGAGAGAAAACCTATGAGAAAGAAATCACTACAACCTAGGTATTAACGAGCTAACGAGGAGAAATGGACGAGGATAACGCCCCTTTTAACCGTGCGCCGTGAACGCGGCATTTTGCAATGAGATATGAGGATGTCGGACACAGGTTGGCAGGGTTAGCTTTTGTTCTTCGTCAGAGGACACGCACCTCGCGGGCTAATTACATCGTCGCGCAGCACCCGTACATTTGTATCTATTAGGCGGCGGTGACAACAATAACGCTTCTTAATGCTACCAAGACCTGGTATTAATCATTCTAACGTCTCGTCGCGTGTACAGGGACAATGCACGCAGGTGGGAGCTGAGCAAAACGAGCAATCTTCGCGTTAGCTGCTCCGAAGCGGAAATGGGATTTTTGAGGTTATGATAACTATAAATCGGATATGAAAGTTCTGACAGGTTTCGGTCCATTAAAATAGTGCACGGACACGTAAGCTTTTTCGTCGTATGGTAGTATTTAATCAGGATCGGGTTCCAAAATTATGAGGGGATAAAAAAAATGTATTTCTATGGAAATTTTTTTTAAAGTAAAATTTACTTCTAAATTTTATAATAGTAGTAGCATGGGGCGTGGATATCTACTATACAAATTTACCAAGCTTTTTGTATTTAGACCGCGGGACCTTTTGTATTTGGATCGCGCTGAACCCGCCTCGAGCCGGCCCTGCCGTATTTTGAAGTGGCAGTATTTATTTTCATCTATAATTATAGCCAAATGTTGCAGGAAATATTACAGGTTATTTCATTCTTGGATATTAGATATGCAGGTTGACCATGTGACACGTGGAGGGCCAATCTTAACTAGGGTTGCCAACTTTTTTTCTAGGAAAATATAGTACTTTACGGCCAAAGGTGATAAAAAATATAGTACATTGTGAAAGAATATAGCGTTAATGAGTGATATATGGAGTTTAATATTTAGGATGGGTCAAAATGGACCCGACATCCGCCAGGCAAGGGTTAAAGTCACAGTATGTATGTAATAAGAAGGGAGTTGAATCAGATAAATGTGTACAGAATGCCGGATATTATTATTATTAAGCGTGTTTATTGCACAAAGATACAAAATAGGAATAAAGAAAAAGAGAAACAGCGGACAGGCGACGTTCAGTCGTAAGACTGTTTTGCAACCTAACCTTAAATATTGTGAAGCTTCTTTTAGTAAGAAGAATGTAGAATTTCACTTTGGATTAGAATGTTTAGCATACAATGTATATTTGTCTACTGAATAAATTTTGTGGCCAGATATCATGCAATAAGTAACCAAAATGTGACAAGCATTTTTTATAATATAAAATTAGTGGCTAATAATCACCTGATGGTACTTTTAAGTACCAGAATACTTTATTAAGTAAAATACAAATGCAAAAAGTTTGAAAACATTTAACTCGCTTTATTTTTATGAAAGGAAATAACATCTTCGATGTGACGTTTATTAATTATTCCACAGCTAAGAATTTTTCAACTACTTCAGAAAAGTCAAGATATTTAATCAATAAGTTGATATATTTATTAGAACCTTCGGCAATTCTTTAAACAAGTAATAAACAATATTGTAAGAGTGACCTTTTCCACGTGCCACCAACTCGAAATAAACTATAACATTTTCTTGAAATGTAGTTTTGGCCCACATTGCCCGCAGGTTGGGGTAATGAGGGCCAAGCAAGTCTTCGCACAGAACGCAGAAAATTCTGTAGCCCAAAACAAAATTAAAATCTTTTCTTCTAATACCAAAGGGATACCAATTATTAGAGGTCCATAATATCCGTACAACAATCAAATTTAATGATTTGATTAATGTTTAACGAAGGGATTCTAATTAAGTGGATACACCTAGTTACAGAAATCACATGTGCAGGTACTTATTTGGTGTGTCACAACTTGTGCCAACCGTTTCCAAGTTCTTGGCATCTGTAGCAAAAAAGCTGTCACTATTCAAAGTTTTCGTGGGGTACGGAGCCACTTGACTCTCATTACCCCCATGAGCGTTATTTTATTTCTGTAAAAATAGCAGAATAACATTTGAAATGAACAGAAAATAGAAGTTATTATAACAAAGATTAACTATAGATCTTTCAAATAAGGCCTAAACAAACTATAATAGACAAAGGTTTTGTACTTACTATATCCATGCAAATTTTCGAGAAATAACAGGAAATACGTGCTGAACAAACAACGTTCTCTGCCACCGGTACGAACGCGACTAGCGGGTCAAACAAATGCGCAGCAACATTGTTAGGAGGGATACCTTCGGGCGGACATACGTCGTCGTTCGATTTACAATATTGCTAAAACTATACTGGCTCTTATTACCCACTGGCTCTCATTTTCTCTGTCTCCCCTAGGTGTTATTCCCACACGATACAATCCCATCAACATTGTCCCAAATTACGATATCATAACCTCAAAAACGTAAGGATGCAATTCGACAAGTGGGGACCCGCCTTAAGGGGTTAGGTTACTCTAGCGATGCGGAAAACTAGGCAATTTGTAAGTGGGAGTAAAAAAAAAAGTAAACAACCGATTAATACGAAACTTTGTGCTTTATTTAAGTATAATAAGTAATAAAAAAAAACGCTGCAATATTTAAAAAATGTTTATAACTAAGTCCGTATGACGCCATTTTCCGGAACCCCTTTTTTTTAATGTCCAACTGGTGTGCAGGATTCTGGCAAAACGGCTATTACTTGCAACAATTAAAAAACATTAAAAAATTAAATTAAAAAGAGAACTAAAATGACAAAAACAAGACTTAATTTATATATACATAGTATATTAATTATCATAAATAGGATAATAATAAGATGACAATTTAAATTAACTCAATTGGCTGCAGGCGGAGGCCTTAAATATTTTGATGCAAATGATTTGATGTAATTACATTCAAACATTTGTACATTCGAACATTGCATTACATTCAATATTGTGTATCGCTGTTCGCCCTAATTAGATTCGAGGGGTTATTAACAACGCCAATAGTATTCCCCACACGGACAAAGAGAGAAACATATAATTTACACAACACACTGAAGTTGAAATGTCACTATATAAGCATGAATTTGCATTGATGTTGTCCACCTCTTTTTGTTACCAGCTTGAAGCACTTTTTTTAGTCATTGCGGTACATGCTTGAGGTAGAAGAGCATCGAAATATTTAAGGCCTCCGCCTGCAGCCAATTGAGTTAATTTAAATTGTCATCTTATTATTATCCTATTTATGATAATTAATATACTATGTATATATAAATTAAGTCTTGTTTTTGTCATTTTAGTTCTCTTTTTAATTTAATTTTTTTATTAATTTAATTTTTTTAATGTTTTTTAAGCAGTCGGGTTTTTATTTTTTTTATTTTTTTTATTTATTTTTTATTTATTTTTTATATCCTATAACATTCGGAACGTCAAGACAATTCTAAGGACACCTCATTTGTCCAAATCGGTGTATCTGTACAGGCTCTAGAGCGTAACATGGACATACATACATAGCCTGATAAACACAATACCCTCCTTTGCGTGCCGCAGTCGGGTAAAAACAGGAAAGATTTCATTAATTAAGATAAATTCCTAAGCATTGACGATCAAACATTTCAATGTTTGTAAAAATTAACAAAATGGCGGGTATTTCAAATTTAGGGTTCGAACTTCGACGAAAAATGAGTCAATTCATTGTTTATGTTTCGCAAAACAATTAGAAAATTTAAAAAAAAAAACGGATTGTCAATGCTTAATAAATGTAATAGCAAGAATAACTGTAAATTTCCAAAGCGATTGATCAAATAAAACTCGAGCAGTCCTGCACACCGTTTTGAAAAACACGGTTCTGAGAAAAACGTGTTTAAAGTTTGAGAACGTAATTTGCGATTGCGCTTTGGGCTCTGTATCTCCAGAAAAAAAAATTTGTGAACACTGGGACCTTCTTCATAATGTTTTAAGACTTTAAACTATTGTTTAAGCCCCCCCAAAAAAATCGATTTTTTTCAAAATTCTAGAGTTACCTAACCCCTTAAAGTTTGAGAACGTAATTTGCGATTGCGCTTTCGGTTCTGTATCTCAAAAAAAAAAAAAATTTGTGAACACTGGGACCTTCTTCATAATGTTTTAAGACTTTAAACTATTGTTTAAGCCCCCAAAAAAATCGATTTTTTTCAAAATTCTAGAGTAACCTAACCCCTTAACTCCATAAGCTGGGGACATTCAAGACCACCACCAACTACAGCATGCATTCCGCCAGCTTAGATGCTCACAGGTGAATTTATAGCATCTATAAAAACTATGTAATATCTTATTCACAGCCTGGGAAGTATTGTTCGAGCGTCCGCGAATATTTTCCGGGGCGGAGTTTTAAGCTCCGACCAACTAGGCGGGTCATTATTCAAAGCCTTGAAACCATTGAAATTCCTCAGTCTGTAATAAACCGAAGCGTAGAAAATGGGATATGTGTTAGTGGCGACGCCTAGTCTCGTGAGATTTCGTGCGTCTAACCCCATCGAAACTCGCGAATCCGTCGAACCCGATAGTCCGACGTGCGCGACTCCGCGGAACGAGCATCACATCCGGAAGACAGAAAACTCGCGACGAAGTTAATAGAGAGACTCTGGCATTGATAGCCACGACAATTTTACGACAATCGCATTAAATTTACTGGAGGATCCTAGGCAGATTCCTGATGGCCGATTTTACTGTTACTACAGCTCGTAACTTCATAACGGGGCGGGCTTCCCCGCTCGCATGCGACTACGAATAATTTTATTGCGATTTCGATGGCTTCGCGATGAGACCCCTTTGCCTCCGGTTCAACTATTCGACGTTTATTACGCAGGACGATCGACTTTCTAAAAGCTCCTTGCCGAGGCTCCGCCAGCTAGGATTGGAGATGGTAAGGGAGAATGATGAATACAGAATGTAGCTGCAACGGGGGCATGAGTGGGCACGGCTGATTCCTCGTGAGCAAATGAATCGCAAACGTGCAGTGAAGTTTATTTACACGAGGCTCTGTTTGCGAGAAAAACCACTTTGAAAGTTTATCGAGTACCGTTAAGGAACTAGTTTTTGATCAGTTTAGAGGGCTTCCCGCTTTAATATTTATTTTTAACCTAATGCAACTTTAAACCATAGACTTTTTTTTATACTAAAAGATGAATTAATGTTTAAAATATAAGGAAAAATTTTAAAAGGTTGAAAATAAGTATAATTTAATTATTTATAAGGTATGGAATAATAAGGTGACTAGGAACTAGTTTTTGATCATGCAAAAATACATGGGCACTAATTTTTGATCAGGTCAGGAACTAGTTTTTGACCATCTAAAATACATGGGAACTAATTTCTTATTAGGTAAGGAACTATTCAATGTAAATAATCGGATACTAATTAAAAAGAAAGTACCAAATAAACTTATTTTTTTAATTATACCATCTAAATTTAATTTTTTTTTATAATTTTATAATGTCCTAACCTATTTTTTATTCAGGTGATCAAAAATTAGTTCCACAAGAAAAAATTGAAACTAAATAATGATCAGTGACTTTTAAAGCAAAATGATACATATAATACTAAAATTCTTGCTCTACATTGTAAAGTAAACTATTGTAAGCAAAATGTATGAAAATAACTTTTAATACCGCAACAACCAGCAAAGAAATCGACTGTGGCGTCGATGGTGATCTATTACTTCGAACAGTAAGAGATGGCGTTCAACAGGGGCTTCCGTCAAGTGGGCCACCTTACACATTTATTTTTACGAAAACTAACAATACTAACTGCTTTCACGGACAACACATATATTTTTGAATTAACAATTTTTATGTTAGTAATTATTTCAAACAATTATTTATTGACATAAACTTAAAAGAACGATTTATTTCATGAACTGATAAAAAATTAGTGCCTGATCAAGAACTAGTTCCTTAACGGTATGGCTTAGCTTGGCCGAGGGTTGATTTTAATTTTTTACAAATCTCAAATGGAATTTGGGATTACAGTGTGTACAAGTAAATTAAAGAGAGGTACTGAAACATATACAGAACATCGAACCTGAAAAAAAAACAAGAAATAAATCGGGTCTATATTATACATTAAGTAGTAAATCCTAACAAACATCTAACTGTAAAGATAAACTTCTAAAATTACATAGCCATATTAAAACTTCGAATTTTATAGTCTCAACGGTAGTTTTTGCTTCAGACTTAATTTTAATTTAGTTTCTAATTATTTTCTTAATTTATATCCTTACACTATTTACATATATTTATTATTCTCTCTTAGAGTAATAAATGTATTATTGTTATTCTTATTATACAGAAATCGCACAGTAATTAGAACGTCACAAATAGTTCTTAAATACTGCAATCCAATCAAGATTACATTTAAATCGTCGAATACTGAAAATTTTAATTTCTTAAATAATTCTCCATTTAAAACTGAGAATTCGAAAATTCGAATGTTCGAATATTTGTTCCGAATCCTAATTCGAATATTATTTATTTATTTGATTTTTCTTTATGCACATTCAAGTATCACAATCTTCAAATTTTATTCCCTGCATATTCAAATATACTCGTACTCCTCCAATATTCAAAATTTCAAATACAAACAATTTCGACAAATACTTCCCGCCTTACTAAGCCGCTGACGGTGTCCGGTAGTTAAAAATTAGCAATCAGCATAAGTAAGTAAAATACACCTACACGTACGCCGAAATTATTGCTCTGCAAAATAACGAGCCAGCGACGAGGCCCACGGCAAAGTTGAGCTACGTCGTCATCCCCGACACTCATAACGCTCCCGTGAAAGAAATAATTCAACGTTCGATACCAGGCGCAACGAAATTCGACGTCAGAGCGAGGACAGGTTCTAACGAAGTATTTATAGTCTGCACGTCGCAACGGCGTCAGGGGGGCGTTAATTAATACGTTAACGAAGGGGGTGCGACCCTTTGAGCTTGTAAAATCCGTATAAACATCCTCGCGACTCCTGCCGTCAGACCTCCTCCGACCTCCCTCCCGAACGCTCCCCTGAAAATCGCGCCCCGCTGTGATCGATGCAAAGCGATGCAATTTTAAGTCGATTGCACGAAGATCGAGTTAGGTTGGAGTGAAGGGTCGTACGAGGACCTCTCCTGCCCCCTCCGCCGATTGAATGTGGCGGGTTACGCCGATCGACGTTAAAATTTCACCGTCGAATCCGAATTTCATAACCCCAATAAAATGGAATCGTGGGGATGATAAAACAGATTTTATATTACTCTGGGACAATGGGGCTTCCAAGTTTCAAGGAATCTTGGTGTTGCATAGACGAATTCACGAAAAGGAATTATTGTTCGTAATATCAGACTCTTTAATTATTTTTTTCTTTACTAATAAGGGAACTTCGGTAATCCGAAAAATGCAGATTTTTTTTTTATTAATTTTGGAGGTTTGTAGGGGACTTTAGTAGAAGTGTCAGACAATTTTTCTTTTCTGGTAGGTACTTTTTAGGTTTTTCGGGGAGAAAACTTTTTTTGGGGGGTTTCCAGGGTGAAAGCACCCCTTAAGGGTTAATCTGTGTGTTCCCATCTTTCTGTATATCTTACAAAGTGCAGTAGATATGAAAAAGATGTTACAATAAAAATTTAATGTTTTTTATGCTAAAACTATGCAATCGAATTGTTTGAAATTTGTAGTGGAGAACCAGGCCCCGTTTGAGTCTTTTTTTGCACCCTAGGCGATCTTGCCGAATTGCGCCCTTTATTTATAAGACATTTATTTGCGCTTTTCGATGACGTTACTCTGAATTTTTATTCATAGCTTAAAACATTGTTAGTACAAATTTTAATATTTCATTTAAAACAGTATTTTAAAAAATGTCAGCAACAAAAGGACCATTTTGCGGCCCCTGTCAACTTTATATCGCGGAAATTCCCGAAATCAGCGATTTTCGCCCTTATTCTGCGATCTTTAAACGTGTGTAGCTCAGAGCAACGTTAACCGATTTAGATGAAATTTTCAGCATGTATACAACTTACTTCAATCTAGAAACATTTTTTTTTTTTTGACTTTTCATTACAGGCTCAGAAAAAAATTAAAAAAAAAAACGACGAATCACGTCATCTAGAAAACTAATTCCGCTAGCGTCTAAAAAAACTCAAGTCGTTTGGACTAATTTTAAAAAAGTTATGCGATTTTAAAGAGTGTCAACTCACTTTCCGCCGCGACTATTTAATATTTCGACCCGATTTGGTTATCCCTCACATCGGATTATCGGGACTCCACTGCAATTCTTCAAACTATTTACATTTTCTGGTCTAATCTGTGACTCAACACTTTCAACGGCATTGGCGCGTCTTCACGCCGAGGGATTTGCACCCCGTGCACAATTTTGGCGTGCTTTCACGTCGATATTTCCTAGGAAGCATTGAATGTACACTAAGGGTGCGTTCCACTTGCGCCCAAATCGCCTGCAACGCCCGCGATTTTCATTAAGGTGGGTTCTCCTATACGCGACTGGACACAACGTCAAGAATTTCAAAGTCGATTTTCTTGAAAATGAAGCACAATATCAAAAAATCTTATTCCTCTTTTTCAACTTATTTACTTGTTATAAGTCGAAAAGAAAGAGTAACTTTTTTTTATATCGCGCTTCAGTTTCGAGAAAATCGACTTTGAAATTCTTGACGTTGTGTCCAGTCGCGTGTAGGAGAACCCACCTTAATGAAAATCGCGGGCGTTGCGGGCGATTTGGGCGCAAGTAGAACGCACCCTATGGGACAGAATCGGCTTCCCTTCGGAAATTTGGCAACGTTGCATGTCACTAGGCATAACTCAGTGGTTCTAGTGACAAGCAACGTTGCCAAATTTCGGAAGGGAAGCCGATTCTGTCCCTTAGTGTATATACATACTAGCATGCCCCGTCTTGGCTTAGTGTACACTAAGGGACAGAATCGGCTTCCCTTCGGAAATTTGGCAACGTTGCATGTCGGGTCCCCCTATGTCGAAGAACCACTGAGTTATGCCTAGTGACAATGGTGACAATTTCACAAGTTATTATTTAGTTTGCTAAAATGCAACGTTGCCAAATTTCCGAAGGGAAGCCGATTCTGTCCCTTAGTGCCCGAGTTATTAGCGTGACTGATTCATGTTTATCTCTACATAGCGTCCCCCGTCTCTCGCGAGAAAGCGCTCGAGAAGCTTCGCCACCTGGTGGTAACATCGCGGTACTGCTACGGGCGAAGTACCGCGCGGGCCGAATACGCGCATGCGCGCGCGAAGTAGACTGTCGTATACACGGGTCACGTGGTCTGCGAAGCAGCCGTACACATGAAATGTTTACATATAAATTACATGTTAATAACGCGTTTCTGAGACATCCTACATAGTCTATGTCCATCCTAGAGTATGCAAGAATAACGTGTCAAAATTTGAGGAAGATCGGTACGATAGGTCTTGAGTTTTGCGCGAACATAAAAATCGGCTCTCTCTTTATATAATAGTAAGTATAGATATAGATTGTCCCAGAGTCCCCGAATGTATACTTTGAAAAGTAAGGAGTTCCCGATAGGGGTGACCTAAGAGGGCATTTTTCGAAACCTCGCGCCACTCAAAATTTCACACTCTGTCGAGGTAGTTAACGCTTGAGACTAAATAAATAAAGCTGAAATTGAAATTAAAATGTAAATGCGAAAGATTTGAATAATCTAGAAACACGTGGGTCAGTCGTCAGCTCAGACGCTTTTTCACAGTGAAGAATCTTGGGGGAGGGTAGAAAAGCGGCGAACGCACGAGCGAAATTAAGCATCGCAGCTTATTAAGCTCGTCGTCGTTGGTTCGAGAGGTCGCGCATCTGACGGGGTAGGACTCCTTCAGAAGACGACTTTCATTTTCCGCAACAGCGGGCTTCGGTCCCCGCCCCTCCCCGATCCTTCTCGACAAATAACCACGGGGCGGCGTCGTAGTAAAGACGGCGGGGGTTAATTTTGCGCCAAGATTGTTTGTACACCCGCTAAAAGTGGCGTTGAGAGACAACGAAGACGCGGCTGTGAAAGACGGCGGAATTAGTCGTTGGAATTTTGTGACCCGTAAGCTTATCTAAGCCACTTCTTACGCCTCCACTGCCGCGACGAGTCCTTTGTACCCTAATTTTACGCTCGTGAAAATCGGCTAACGGGCAACTGGCGAATTTTCATTGGCCACATGAAAACTTCGACCGAAGCCGCCAAGCAAATTGCGAGATCACTGTGATTTGCGATGAGCTTCTTTGAACGAAGGCACTGCGAGTGATAAGGGTTGGAGAGAGTCGAAACAGGTCTGGGGTGAAGCACTGTCAATCGTTTCTCTGTGTAGCGTTGGTTTCGTTTCAGATGAGTCAGAGTTGTGGACCAATATGCCCGGAGACTTAAAAGAGGAATACACAATATGTAGGCCACTGATTTGTCTTATATTTCATACATAGGTAATGCCAAAGATATATATGTATAAGTAGTACATTAAATGCCTAGAACAAGATCCAAAAATTTTGCGACAAAATTGGTTGTAATTAAAAATTCTAGCTCTATTCTTTTCCCGAGCTATGGGAGTTCATATCCCAGGGCAAAGATCTTAAGGAGCTACATGCACCTAGGAGGAGAAGAAGTAGGACAGATTTTAAGAATTTTTTTTCGGTGGAGAAATTTTTTTATCAAAGAAACATTATGTATATTAGGAAGGTCATAGTTTTGACTATAAAATGTGAAATTTTAAATAAAAAATTTGGAGAAGTAGCTGCGTGGTAGCTGTTTCCATATATAGACAAAAGTATCACCTTTCTGATGTATATAATGTTCCTTTGATAAAAACATTTCTCCACCGAAAAAAAATTCTTCAAATCCGTCCTACTTATTCGCCTCCTAGGTGTATATAGCCCCTTAAGCGATTTGACCCAAAAAGGGGGACAATAGTTAATTTTGTCACTACGGGTAGTCTGCCGTGATGAATGCGAGGGACAGGGCACGAGCGAGAGGGCATACGACTGCGATAAGCCATAAATTATAGTCGGCGCTGCCGCGGCGCCATCTGTCGGAGAAGGACCGAATTGCGCCACGGCAACTACGAAAGAAGTAGCGGGGATAGTGACGTCTTCTTTTCAAGCCAGACGACGCGAGCTCTTTTCGAGACAGCACTGTATTAATAAATAAATATATTGAAAAATTCATCGTAACATTATTCGTTACGAATATCCTGATAGCCACAGACTTAAAATATTTAGATGAATTATATTAGGCCATAGAGACATTAAGATATCGATTGGCTTTATTACATGTCGCTCATAAAATATCGATTCAATTGTTCGATAATATCTCAAAATGACAAAACTACTTAGATCGAATTCCACTTACGCCCAAATCGCCCGTGATTTTCATCAAGGTGGGTTTTCCTGTACGCGACTGGACGCAACGTCAGTCACGAACTTCAAAGTCGATTTTCTCGAAAATTAAGCGCGATATCGAAAAAAGTTACTCTTTCTTTTCTACTTATAACAAGTAAACAAGCCGAGAGAAAGGAATAAGATTTTTTGATATTGCGCTTCATTTTCGAGAAAATCGACTTTGAAGTTCTCGACGATGCGTCCAGTCGCGTATAGGGAAACCTACCCTAATGAAAACCGCGGGCGATTTTGGCGTAAGTGGAATTCGCTCTTAGTGAGATTGCTTTGTTACCAAAGGTTGGCAAGAGATGTGAGCCACCTGCTGGAATGAGTGGGAAGTAGTAGTTAGCCAGAGGCATGCGATTGCAAGAAAAATGAGATTATGTTATACTAGCTGATCCGTTACCCGGTTTCACCCGGGAATTATTTATGATGTTTCCAAAATAAAATAGCCTATAATCTAATCTAGGACGTATGTAATGTATATTCAAAATTTCATTGAAATCCACATTTTCACAACTTACCTTATTTGACACTCGTCAGATTATAACCTGACCAAATTTGCTGTCCAAATTTGGAGTAGATTGCATAGTGAAGATAGCGATTGACGAACGAAGCTTGTATGTAGTTCGTTTTAGCTGAAGGTGTGCGTGTAACGCGTATATAAATTTGGCTTGAAGGAGAAGGATCAGAAGAAAAAAAAAAATCTCACCATTTTCGTACGATACACGACATGATATTACGATATCTCTGTCATACGTGGACCAATTTTATTGAATTTGGTCTTATTCGAAAGCTTATATGCGGTTTACATAAGAAAAATGCCTTTAGACTTAGAAAATATTGCAGGCGCGATGAGATATTAATGAAACAAGTTTCCGGGAAGGGTGGATAGTCGACATATACAGGGTGTCGAAACATGTACTTGGCGTCGAGTATGTAATTTTCTATTTCATACCAGGGACTTAATACCGGTATAATGCTCATACCGGTATTTCGCAAATACAGCTATACCGAAACCGATATCATACCGAAATAGATAAATACCGAAACCGATATCATACCGAAAAAGATAAATACCGGAAACAATCGGTTTTCGGAATTACCGGTAACCGAAATAAATACCGGTATTTTTTCGGTATTCTTCTCGGTGAACACCGAAACCTACCATGTTACTGAAAAGAATACCGAAAAAATACCGGTATTTATTTCGGTTACCGGTAACCTTTTGTTTTCGGTATTTATCTATTTCGGTATAATATCGGTTTCGGTATAGCTGTATTGGCGAAATACCGGTATGAGCGTTATACCGGTATTAAGTCTCAGACGAAGATACAACCGAAAAATACCGGTATAATACCGGTATTTTACGTACCGGTAGGAGTCCCTGTTTCATACTGTGTAATAAAGTCGCATCGTCAATATCCTTATTAGTACCATTCGTAACATAGTGCAGGTGTTCCCAAAAGTGAATTACAATCAGGGTTGACTCACTTACCGGAACGGTAGGGAATATAAAGACATTTTAACGACCGTCGTCCGATTCAAGGTAACAGTTACATTATACACGCGTAGGATTTCAAACAAGCCCGTCCTCGGTGCCCTCCAGATTGACATTCATCTGCTTAATGTAACATCAATCTCCTCGGAAGGAGATCACCGTGTCCTCGACGGGCGTCTTCCTCGCAGAACGTGTTCCATTAAATGAAACGTCGCGGCGTCGTTCGTTTGCCCCCCACCCTGTAAGCCACCCCCTATTTATATACAATTATAATATCCTGCATTATTAAGGCCCTACCGTCTTGTTCGCTCTCCTCAAAGTCTTTTGTCGCATATTTGCCCGCCTAACGAGGTCGCATGTCCTCGAGACAAACAACGTCCGACGACGATATTTCAACTTTTCATGCGACACGATACTCCAGCCCGCCAACCCCTGACTCCAACCCCACCATTTCCGCCCCTCAACACCCTGTCCCCTGTCGTCAGCCAATCCGCAGCCTCCGTGGTCTCGGTTGTACGCGAAGGGCCCGTGAATGCCTCGCGAAAGGGCTCAATAATTGCCTGAACCTGTGCCATCCTGAGGGATGCTCGCTGAAGCATAGTTGAGAGAGGTTCAGCGGTAGAAACGATTGTTAAACGTTCAGCCCGCGAAGACCGCGGATGTCGATGCAACTGGGGCGAAGTTTGTCGACGGGTAAAAGGGTATTTCTCATTTGGCCTCGGCGTTTCCTTGGTAATTTCTAGGATTTCATGTGAAAAGGGTTGTGACATCAAGGAATTACGGAAGGCGTCTTTAGAAGTCTTTAGATGTCTCTGGACGTCTTCAGACCAGGGACTCCTACCGGTACGTAAAATACCGGTATTATACCGGTATTTTTCGGTTGTATCTTCGTCTGAGACTCAATACCGGTATAACGCTCATACCGGTATTTCGCTATACCGAAACCGATATCATACCGAAATAGATAAATACCGAAAACAAAAGGTTACCGGTAACCGAAATAAATACCGGTATTTTTTCGGTATTCTTTTCAGTAACATGGTAGGTTTCGGTGTTCACCGAGATTCAGTAACATGGTAGGTTTCGGTGTTCACCGAGAAGAATACCGAAAAAATACCGGTATTTATTTCGGTTACCGGTAATTCCGAAAACCGATTGTTTCCGGTATTTATCTTTTTCGGTATGATATCGGTTTCGGTATTTATCTGTTTCGGTATGATATCGGTTTCGGTATAGCTGTATTGGCGAAATACCGGTATGAGCATTATACCGGTATTAAGTCCCTGCTTCAGACATCGCTACTTGGCGCTGTTGCTATTTTCTATTTATTCTTATATTCACCGGCTTCGTGACTCACTTCAATTCGTAGCACAAAATTCACAAGGGGTGTAAAATTGTGTTGTGTAAAACTTCATATGAAAAAACATATCCAAAAACCAAAGCAATCGGAGGCGGGCACCGCCTATTCTTACGAATTTTGAGGGGTGGTTTCACCCCCTAAAAAATGCAAACGGGCCAAAATAAAAATAACACGTGTATATATTATTTTTCGGATCTCTAAAACATATCCAAAAATCAAAGCAATCGGAGGCGGACACCTGGGAAACTCTCCTTGCAAGCGTCATAATTCAGGGGGGTGCGACCAAAAAAAAAAAAACGGAAGTTGAAAAATAAGGACAACCCTAATGCGAAGTCGCGTTCTCCACCTTAGTTTAGTTTTCCAATTACATCATGTAGAATATATACAAGGTGTTCCTCTACCTACAGTCAATACTTTGGGGGATGATTCTACAGGCGAATATACGTCGAAAATCAAGAGTGACGAAATTGCGGTAAAGGCTTCGTTTTCGAGAAAATTGACTTTGAATTTCACCCAAATACGCGGCCTAATCACTTAAGAGGTAAAAACCACTCTAGAGGCAGAAAAAAGACCTAAATTTGGCAATTTATTTTGGGAGTATGATAAACGGAATAGAATTTCTTTTCAGAGGGTTTATTTAACACATATTGAAGTACGAAAAACAATTTTTTTTATTGTCATTTTCATACAAAATGGCGGCGACAGAGCCCGTCGTCGAAAACAGCTTTTTTAAAAACACCGCCACGGGAGGACGGATTTCTCGGCATGTATGAGTCCGGGAACAAAAAATAAAAAAAATTTATAATCTATATACAATTGGCTTTGGAAGTACGTAGGGTTTTTTTTAAATCTATTTTTGTAGATGTGGTGCACTTTTTAAGAAATGAATCGATTTTTTGCCCTAAACATGAGCATTAAATTGTTTATAAAAAAAGTTTACATTCAATCAAAAAACGGCGACGTACTTCCAAAGCCAATTGTATATATGTAATGTAATTGCCAATTGTATAAATGGCGGCTCTGTCGCCGCCATTTTGTATGAAAATGACAATAAAAAAATTGTTTTTCGTACTTCAATATGTGTTAAATAAACCCTCTGAAAAGCAATTCTACTCCGTTTGTCATACTCCCGAAATAAAATGTCAAATTTAGGTATTTTTTTCTGCCTCTAGAGTGGTTTTACCCCTTAACATCGTAGTCAGCTGCCCGCAGGACGTTCCAGTGGTAGCTTTATTTCTAATATAGAATTAAAATCATATCGAAGAGTATTTCTAAAAGATTACCAATTACCATAAAAACTCTCAATCTGAACTTAACTTGAATTTACTAACAGTATACTACACTTTCACTTTTTCACAGTATCTTCTATATAATAATTCATAGCAGACATGTTTATAAAGCATTTTAATGCCAAACTTTAATTCAGCCCGATTCAGGTTCGACACATTTATTCTCGAAGTCCATTCGGTTGTATTCCGCGACACCCGAAGCCGATTACCCTACAATATTCCCCAGCCGCATATCATGTTTCACGATACGACATTCCGTAAGGGTCTCTACTTACTGTATCTCAACATTCATGCATGTGCATTATGTATAGAGTGCGCATAGATCATATCAGGCGTTCTAGGCAGCTATGCGGGCATTAAAAGGAACCGGACATCTTCATGAAAGATTCAGGCGGAGCCCGAAATGCGCATACGCGAGTCTTACCCTGGCCGCGGAACATGCAAAGCAACCTGGGGATATTCGACCGCCCTCTGACTACTAATTAACTGCTTAATTATATTTCGGTCGAGCGAATGTGTGCTGTGTACACTTCTGCGGTTCCGGTGAATTTTGTTGAGAAACGTGAGACTCGGCGCCTGTAGTTGTTATTCTTAAATTATCAACCGAAATAGGGGATGGTGCGGTAAAACTTGGCGGTCAGACGATATATTTTTAGCATAAATTTAAAAATACAACCTTCCGTGTGGAGAGAACGACGTTGGTTTTGAGGTTAGGGCGGATTGGCATTGCGGACCAATATGGCCGGGGATTTAAAAGAAATTCACACGACTTGCAACTCGCCGATTTGTGTCAAATTTTAGTCCTTTGAAAGCATACAGGAATAATCATCTCTATTGGACTCTGTAGATTACAATTATCGTATACGTATATAGGGTAGATGTACCATTTGTGGCCACTTGAAGGATTTCCGTACCACTCACAGATACACAACTTACAAAAGAATACGTACACAAAAGTAAAGAATATATAAGTGTAATCCACAATATACAGATAATTAAAATATTCTACGTTGAACAATGTTTTAAACATAATTATTTAAAAAATCATTATATTATCGTGCCAGACTGTTTTGCACCATTTGTGGCCACTAGAGTACCATTTTTGGCCAGCCGGCTTTCCATTTGTGGCCACTTATAGAATTGGTAATACGAAAGACCCACAGTAAGAATTGTAGTTTTTAATTTATTACAAATGTTCACTACTGAACAAATAATACAATACTTGCTGCACAAAAATAATATTAACTGCCAATAAGTATCCTTTTTACTTTTTCTTTTGGTAGCGACAGGTTTTGCTTTTTCTGTTTTTTTTTCTTATTCCTTTCTTCGAACTTTATGGCTTTAATCTTTTTATTTTCTTCTATTTTTGCTAGTCTTTTTTCTTTATTAATCATTCTCTCCTCTTCTTTGTTCTCCTTTTCTTTTTTTTTGGCCAACATGATCTCCATCCATTTGTCTGATGTTATTACAGCAGGTAAATGTTCAACTGCTTTCCGCTTTCGCTTTATGATTTGCTTTTCGGGCCATAAAAGAATTTCGTTGAAGACATCATCGAATGACTTTTCACGAATCGTAAAAATCTTCGACTTTAGAAGAATTTTTTCGCTAACTATTGTATAATAATTTTACAATAATTAGGTATTGTACGATAAGTTGCTAATGAGAATGCCTACTGACCAACAATGGTTGTACCGTGGACTGTTTATGGCCATTACGTGGCCACGAATGGTACAGTTCCATTTTCGATGTACCATTTTTGGTCAGTGCCTAATTCCACTAGAGTTTAGGTTATATCGTTGAAATTCTTTTTTAAATCTAAAAAATATTTGTTTTTTAATATAAATATGTATAAAACTTCATCCATACTCTTGTTAAATACAGTAACTAATTGTTTTGTTACCAGTCGTATGCTAAGCACCATTTGCAAGGATGTGGAAAGTTATCAAAGATTTGGACATTCACGTATGATAATTAAATAAAACGGGACAACAAAACAGTATAAAGTAGTAGAAATGTTGCCAACATAACCCACCCTTAGACAGCTTCATTCATTGTAATGAAAGTAAACTAAGAATACTTAATATATCGGAATTAATAAGACAGTGGCCACAAATGGTGCAGTGGCCACAAATGGTACATCTACCCTACTTCTAAATTCGAAATTCTTGGGAAACCCGATCGCATGATGAATCAATGGCAAACTGCAGATGGCGTTTGCGTAGCAGGCCGATCATCACCGCTACCGGCCGTGATCGCCAGTCACCACCATTATCAGCGTCATCGCTATCATCTTCTTCGAAGGCATCCTGAGGCATCGCCGTCGTGTCTGATGCGCTAATGACTATTGTTGTGTATCGAGGGAGAGATCATCCTCGAGCACGGATGCGACCCCAACAACCCCAACCTAAGCTGACCTAAATTATCTGGCCATACACAGGTCGACACGGCCGCTCGAAGGTGGACGTATGTCCGTTAAGCTTCTCGTGTTCCCTGCTGGTTCCCGCACTGGTCTGTTTCACTTGCCCAGCAGGAAGAGGAGATCGGCTTTCGCCGATCGATGGGCAAACTGAATACATCAGCTACTCATCTTTAATGAACACGAAATTCGCCTATCATTTTGCCCGAGAAGTCCTGCTAACATCTCGCTACTAATGCGGGACACTGCAACAGATCAGCTCTTGCTCTGAATCGAAGACAGATGTGCCTAAGTGAGAGTTTGGGAACAGAAATTGCTGCGATGGCAAATCGGGGATCTTTTGGATACGATTAGAGTTGGGTAGATTGAAATATGAAAGTGTGAGACAGGTTTTGGGAAAATGCCATAATGAAGAGTTTTAATTCTGACTACGGAATGTTCGTGAATATCGTGGTACCAATGTAGGACACTATACAGATTCTCAACTCTGGCTCTGGACTGCTGGTTAATCAGTGGCGGTTCCAGGGGCGGCGATCGCCGATTATATTTAATCACAGGTACCTACCGAAATTGTTCTGATTTTTAATAATGTATAAAAAAATGATTGTGAATTTGATTAGGGTAATTCCGGGTGAGATGGCCTTGCGGGTGAGACGGCTCGATCATGTTTATGTTTTAGAACGTTGCGATTTTCAGTTGTTTTTAGTGGTATGTTGCGCGTCGCTCACACGCCGCATCAATCGTGTTTTCTGTTTGCTTTCAACTGTGAAATCAGGTAAGTTATTTGTAATGTAAAAATGGACTATTCTCGAAAAATTTCTACGTGTTCTTTAAATTATAATTTACTGACATTTTACGAAAAAGTAATGACTTTTTCTGAATGCAGTACGTTAATATAATGTTTAGAGGTTATATTTCCGTTCTTGTGATGAGATATTGCCGTAGCATTATTGAAAAAACTAGCGAGTCAGCGCTCCTTGACTCTCGGGTTAGTTGGCCCGATTTTTTCGGGGATAGTTGGCCCATCATAAAATCATGCATAATAGCTAGTAAATGTTTTTGTAGAACATGCCAACGAAATATAAGCGAATATATAATCAGCGTAGGAAGTTATGGACAAACGAGGCATTGTTGCAAGCCGTAGAAGTGGTCCAAAGTGGCAAAATGGGTGTAAATGCAGCATCCAGAAACTTTGGTATCCCGGCTCCTACATTGAGGAGACGAATAAAAAGTCAGGACTTTTTGAATTTATGTAATGAGTGTGGGAAAGTTCTGTTCAAGAAAAAGAAATAATTTTTCGTCATATTAACCTTATAACAAGTATTTTTCATATGGGTCATCTCACCCGGATTGTCGCATAGACTGCAATTTTATTTTATTTTTCTTAAATGTATGATTATTTTTTTAATTCAATTTTATATTATTCATCTAAATGTATTTCCTTTTACAAATATATTTTTGTCCTTTATAAAACCACTAAATTTACGGTGTACTGATTGTTTTAAAAAAAGTGGGCCATCTCTCCCCGACTTACCCTATTCAGCCTGTAATATCAGTAAGAGATGTTAAAATATAAACTACGCGCAAATTTTAAATCCTGTAAAGGAAGGTTCAAAAATGTACTTACATACTTTTACACATTTCGCACCACCCCCAAAGAAGGGCTGCTGGTTTCATCGCTGTGGTTGATATCAGTGTGAATTTCAAAATAGAAATCGCTGCGAGAGCATGAATTTACGACTGTTTGCCATTAACCCTTAGGCTGCCGCTATTTTTTCGTAAAAATAGGGGTCCTTTTTTTTCAAAAAATTTTTATGTATGAGTAGTCAATAGGTCCCATAGAATCGAGGGGGTAGAACCGTGCCAATATAGTGGCTATAGCGGCAGCCTAAGGGTTAACAGATTTAATAGTTGACTGAGTGGAGGAACTTTGAGGTAAGTCAAACTACCAAAGTGTGGAACAAGCTTTGAGAAAATGTCACAATGAAGTTTGTAGAAGCCAGAATTTATTATATGTATTATTTCTGAGTCGAGACTCTTCAGAATGTATGGTTAGTCACTTCTTGGAAACACGATTCCTCAGGTCCCTATCTCGAATTTGCACATAACAACATCCAATCCACATCTTATCGTTCAATTCATACCAATTTGTCACAAGGTCTGCCAAAAATTTGTGTAATCCGTACAAGAAAAACTGCCATGAGCAACAAAAGAAAATATCTTCGATATATCCAAGTTCTTTACTCGTAAAAGGGAGGTGCAGGAGTGTAGGTAGGGTAAAGTACCCAATTACTGTGCCCTGTTTGCAGGACTTCCGGAGTTTTCTCTAGTAAAAGTAACTTTAGTAATGAAATTGACTTGTCTTAAGCATTTAAAGATAAATTTCAATGTTTCTTTTATCGATATAAATTTTTGCATGAAACAAATATCATATCTTCTTTGGATAATATTAAATATAAAAAAGCAGTTCTGGAATCAGTTACTGTGTGCCTATAATCTTCAAAAATCAGTTACTGTGCTCCCTTTCTGAATACTGTGCTGCAATTACTGTACTTCCTCCTTGAATACCGTGCTGCAATTACTGTGCTTTTTATTAGGTACACTCATTTTTAAGTTCAATTTTTCTGTAATAGAAATGAAATATCATAATAAGTCACTTAAAAGTTCACATTAGAGATGACCACTTTAATAAATTCTTCATATTTACCGTACTTTTCTTTCAAAATATAACCGGAGGTGCGTTAGAGGTTAGGAATATACAGTAACTAACGCAACGTGCGAAAACTAGTCCAGCTATCGTATACAGTAAATGACGCTACTTCCAAATTCGTTTCAGTTACTGAATTTGTTGGAAATAAATACAGAAATTCAAATAGATAATCGCTGTTTTGTTTTTCCGTAATCTAAATATGTTTTACTAATATAATTAACGTTGTGAATCTTACCTAGAACGATTTATTTTACTGAATATTGACCTTCATTCGTTCAGTATTTTCTTAAGCTTTTTCATAAGTTTTACAGAAAATTTTGCGAATTCATTATCAAAAAAGTAAAATAATTTTTTCAGTATTTTAAGAACTTCTGTGAGTTACATGTTTAATTTTAACAAATAAATAATTATCTGAATTTAAATAAAAAAAATTAATATCTTTTATTCGAGAAATATAAAGTTAATTATGCTTACTGATAAACTAGAGGCACAGTAATTGGGTACCCCGCAGTAATTGGGTACTTTACCCTAGTCGATGCCCACAAGGGTATGCCCATTTCAAGGTTAAAAATTTAATAAAACCTCGGTCAGGTTAGTCAAGTTACTTGACTCGAAGTCGCTTGAATTCAAGTAACTTCAAACTACTTTACCGATGCGAACCTGCAATTCACTTGACTTGAATTATCCTTTCAGTTTCTTTCAAGTTTTGAGCGAAGTAAAGAATCGTCCAACTTTTACTTGCCTTGAAATACAGCTTGAGTAGTGTGAACGTACGTACAAGTGTGAACTTGAAGTCACTTGAAGTAAGCTTATTGTTTTTGAAAAGTGAGGTTATGATCATAAAGCAAGGAATAGGTTCTTTTAATACTCATTCGTAATTTCGTTCTTTATTACACAGAATCCAGCAAACACCACCTCCTTTCACGCCATTTTAGATATCTACTTGCTCCAAGTAATCTTAAAAGTAACATTGAAGGCAACTGATACTACAGAACACAAACTTCAAATCAAGTCAGTTGAATTCAAGAAGCTTGGCTAATGAGAACAAGGCTTAAGGTGCACCCTAAGTTGTTACAGTCGCGAAATTTTGTGCGACCATATTAATGTTCTGTTTTTCGAAACTACGTGGATGTCATGCAGATATTTAATCGCTTAGACAATCCTTTATTAAGAATTTTATTAACGAGTAGCAGCAGAAAGCATAAACAGTATTTTTGCTTCGCGAAAAAAAAAATAGTGAACACCACGCACTATTCAAAGAATTATTAAACGAACCGAGAAAATTCTTTGAATACTTTAGAATGGCCCCAGAGACATTCTTTTATATTTTACATGGTATAGGAAGATACATTCGTAAAGAGTCCAATTTTCGACAATGCATTTCGCTAAAAGAAAGACTCGCCATCAGGCGATTTTCGCGATTTATTTATTTGCATCGATTACTGTAATCAAACATATAAAATTCAATGCACCTGTTTTTTTTTTCAATGATAAGATATGCGATGCAATCGATTTAATCGCGAAAATCGCCTAGCGTCGCTGGCATATCAATTATCAAATAATTTTTTTCTGATCGCGCGAAGGCCCGCGATAATCTATGTACACCAATACATGTACATTGTACAATAACCTCACACTACATACAAACAAATAATCTGAATAATAAAAAATAGTAAATAATAGGGGTGTACGGGTACCCCTAGTAACTAATAATAAAAAATAATACTATTATTATTATTATTTTAGTCTTTAGTTTTTATTATTTTAGTACATTCTTATTTCTTCATTTAATTCTTTAATGAATTTCAACAATACTTATTTCATACTTCTTAAAATACAAAATAAAATACTCTGTATTTGTAAAATACATACAAATTAAAAGGAAAGTAACGTATGTACGTAGCTAAAAATATAATGGCAAGTCCTTCTTCTGGTAAAATGCAGTAATGAAAATTGGACAGTTTGCAAATATATCAATGTTTCTAATTTTCTATACCGCTTAAAGTATAATAGAATGTGTCTGAGGACATTCTAAAATATTCAGAAAAATTACTTGGTTTGGTCAACAAATATTGTTAACCTCAACCTAAACCAAACGAAAAGTGAATAAATAAATTTTATTCCATTTAGTTTCAATTTTTGCAACTCTCCAATTTAGGGATGGCAGTGGCGTCCGTGTAATGGCAAAGTATACCTCTAAACATCGATGTAACCATTTCGTCATATACGAGAAGAAATATGTATTACACTCACGTATTCCTAAAAAGCAAATGATCGTGCGAAATTTCGCGGCGATATGTCGCGCGATGCTCAGTTCCGGTGAAAACGCGTCTACTGTAACCACAGCCGCGCGTGTCACGTCGCGGCGCGAGAGAGCGCGAACACTAGGGTAAAGGACCCAATTACTGACATCTAACCAATTACTGTCACCTTAAGCTATTTTACTTAAAATAACGCATAAATAAACCATAGTATATAATCTATAGTATAGATTATAGGTTGAATTACATAATTCTTTTTGTGTATGACTTTACAACGTTTATTTATTCGTTATTTTAAGTAAAACAGCTTAAGGTGACAGTAATTGGGCCCTTTACCCTAATTGTAAGAAAAGGAGCGCCGAGGCGTGCAGCATGGTGGGAGTCATCCCACATTCGCCCTGACCGCCAATATCTCTCATCGTCAGTGGTGAGCATTGAGCAACCTTTGGTCCGTAGTGGGCCAAAAGTGGGAGCCTAATGCTGTCCGCGATATTAAATCCATAAATATACTAATCAAAAAACTTTAATTTATGGGGTGAATTTGTTATATCTGGCATAGCTTTACAAATTAAACCAATTACCGGCCGCAGGCCAGTGGCTGGAGGGCCAGGTGGGACCGCGGCTTGCTCGTCACTGATACATCTGACCTCCACCGTGGTCCGTACTCCCACCACAGGATGAAAAACATAGTCTGAGGAAGATCATTGAAGACATTGATAGCGCATACCTATACCTATAGTACTACGCGCGTAAATACGTAATCGCTGCTGCGATGATAACAGAGTAGAGTCCCACTTTGCGTCTCACTTAAACTGATACTCCGTCGAGTGTTGCCCAACAGTCGGCGTAGATCTCAGTCCGGCAACGCAGCTGTCGCCAAAAGGACCGTGTCACACGGTTCAGCTGTGACTCGTAACTTTTGCTCGGCGAAAAAAGAAGGGAAAATGGCTTGCGCATGTTTGAGTCTAGTCGCGGGCGCGCTAATCCTACTGGTTATCTACCTCAGGAACAAGCACACCTATTGGAAGAGGCACGGGATTCCGTCCGCCGCAGGAGCGATACCATTGTTCGGGCATCTGTTGCCCATGGTAACTAACCGGGTAAATTACACGGATTTCATTAGCAACATATATGAGACATTCAAAGACAGCAGCATGGCTGGATTCTACATCCTAACATCCCCGGCACTGTTAATTCGCGACCCGCGTCTGGTGAAGACCATCTTGCAGACCAACTTCTCGAGCTTCCATAAGAATGCGTGGGAAATTGTACCGAGTGCGGATCCTCTGGTGGCCCAGAATCCGTTCTTCTCCGACGGCGAGGATTGGGTGTTAAAGAGAAAGCGGCTGACCAACGCGTTCTCCAGCCTGAGACTGAAAACCATGTTCGTGCCTATCAGCGGGGTGTGCAAGAAGTTCCAAGATTTTCTGAACAGGCGGCTGAAGCCGAGCGGCAAGTACGAGGTCGAGCTGAAAGAACTGTTCTCGAGATTCACGGGCGAAGTTGTGGCGAATGCTGGCTTCAGCATCGAAGGATTCTGCTTCGAGGATGAATCGCATCCTACGGCTTTCAACGAAATCGGCGACGGGTTTTTCAAGCCGAGTATCGTAACCGAGATACTTCACTCTGTTGCGTTCTTCTTGCCCAAGCTCAATAAAATACTGAAGGTCAAACTGATACCGCCGGGCATGGACAACAAATTCAGGAGTCTGATCGCGGCAAATCTGGCGGCCAGGGAGAACGACACGACGCCGAGGAACGACTTCCTCCAGTTAATGATCGACCTGGAAAGGGCGCAAAGTGGAGAAGTGGACTTGGAGGCTATCACTGGCCACGCGCTTTCCTTCTACTTCGACACGTTCGAAACGTCCAGCATCACGCTCAGCTTCGTTGGCTACCATCTGGCGGTGCACACAGACGTTCAGGAGAGATTGAGGAAGGAAGTGCAGTCCACGATCGCCAGGCACGGCGGCCAATTGACGTTCGAGGGGTTAAAAGAGATGAAGTACATGGACCAAGTGATAATGGAGTCGCAGAGGCGTATTCCCGCTTTTGGTCTCATGAGGAAGAGGTGCACAGAGGAGTTGGAACTGCAAGGATCCGATGGACTGAGTTATCGCGTGAAGCCCGGCAGGAGAATCGTTATATCCATCCAGTCGCTGCACATGGATCCCGACTACTGGACGGACCCACACGTTTTTGATCCGGATCGGTTCAGCGAAGAAAGGAAGCAGAGCATCGAGAAGATGGCCTTCATTCCTTTCGGGGATGGACCGAGGATGTGCGTTGGAATGAGACTGGCTCTGCTGCAGATTAAATGTTCTTTGGCTACCTTGTTGAATAATTACAAACTAGAACTGTCGCCGAAGACACAGCTTCCTTTGCAAATGGTACCGGCACTTTTGCTGTCAATCCCGGCCGGAGGCTTGTGGGCAAATATCTCGAAATTGTAAGGCGCATATCTCTGGGATTATCGTTTGTGTAGTGTTTTTTTTTCACAAAGGCATTTCACTTATCCAATGTTGCAAGTAATAATAAATATTTGATAATGGATTGAGTGTATAGAAAATGCATATATTGACGTAACCTCCTGACTCCGTTTACCAGTTAAGTAACTTGAACTTGTAGTAGGAAGTAACGACTGACGTTATTGCCACATCAGCACGTGATGTGATTAAGATAGCAGCTGCTGTAAGCCTGGCAATTTTGCCACTGCTAGATCGAATTGAAAAAATCGTCACACGGCTAACTTATCTTGACATACACTCATCGACAAAAGTTAAGAAAGAGAATAATCGTTTGGGAATGACTCCTATATATTCTTTATCTTCCGAGATACATAGGTTGGAACTAAAATTAACGTAGAGCTACCATTTCATACATCAACGTACAATAACTGTTTTCTCGAATATACTTGTCTAAATTAGTGTTTCCGATTTCTCGAGAAATTTATTGACAATAGTAGGGGAAACCTGTCCAAAACCGTATACCGGGGCAAAACCGTATACCATACTTATTTCTGAAAACAAATTAACGAAGTCCACGCGCGTTTGGCAATTGTTTTCCGCCATATTAAACTGTTAGTCAACAGATCCTCGTGGCGAAATACATACGCTCCAGCGAATTATTAAATTTATTATATTTCTACGTGCTTGTGATCTTATTTTCGACTGTACTTCAAGTGGACGATATAGTGTTCTGGTAATTAGAAGATAAGTTACATGAAGATATCTATTAACAGTATATATTTCTATTATATTTTGATGATCGTGGCCGATTGTTATCATTTTCATATTTAGCTGTAACCAAAAGTGTGGGTTCTTACGTCTTGGGGCAAAACCGTACGGGGTAAAACCGTACACCGAACGACGGTTCGTAAACTAGTGTTCCATTTTTGTTTAAAGGTGTCAGCAAGATGCCACGTAATTATAAAATGTAAAGCAATTAAACCTAGAGAAAATAAAGATGAAACTAATTTTTGGCCGAGCGGCTTGGATCAAAATTAGGTGCAATGTACAAGGTGTGGTGGATGGGCACACGAAGGTTGCACCGGCTGGGGATCCGAAGAACTCGACGATTTTCAATGCCTACCGTTGTTAATTTAGACCGTATAGTATATACAGTTTTGCCCCATAGGGTGGGCTTAATAAAAAACCCGATTTTTATTAAGAGAACTACCTTGTGGTTTTTTTATTACACAAACAATAACGTCATATTCGGATTCAGCGCCACAAAAAACATACAGATGCCAGGTCTTAGCCGATTATTCTTAAGTAAGAGGATTTTGCCGTTTTTCGCATACGCCTTAAGGCTATATTGAATGTTATTGATATCATCAGTAAAATAGGTCCATTGCAGATATAATTTTCAGGATTTCTTAGTTACTAAGAGCACTTTAAAAATATATATTCCAAATCGGGAAACTCTATTCCTGACAAGTGAATGTTTACTTGTCAGACCCAAGTGGTGGGTAAATATGCCACTTTCGAAGACTTTTCTATTTGTACGTTTCTCATTGAACAATAAAACTTACACATCTCTACATATTTATTAATTAGTTACACTTACACATGGTTTTATCTTTTTCCCTGTATCTACTGTCACGTCCCAGCCCCACCATGGGTCCGCGCCTGGTTAGTCTTCGCCAGCGCCGCTAGATGTCTAATCTTCTCACAAGTCCCCAACTCTAATCTCGTTCGTATATATACAAGTTCCAAGTTTATTCCTCTTAGTTCCCGTGTGTCTGGGGCAGGGACCGTCAGCTGTAGCCCTACTGATGAGTCTGGCTGACGGTCCCAAGACGAAACACAAATCTTTCTTTTCCTCCTCGATCTTCAAAATGCCAATCCACCTGCCCTGCACAGTACTCCAAAAAGCGTGACCGGCCTGAGGGATTACGGTTACGCCGGAGGCGACGGGGCAAGATCCCTTTACGTTCCGGAAATCACACACCCATCGGTTTCGGACGTAACACTACTCACACTTGCGAGATGGTGGCGTTTCAAAGTTAACCGTGGCATATTCCCCCGAATGACCCCCTACCATAGGTAGCCAGCGTAGTGCCAGGTTTGCCTAACCCCTCCCGAAGCACGAGTTCTTCTATCAAGCAAATACCACCCAGCCTAAGAAGGGTGTCAGCCACCCAAGCCACCCCATATGGAATATAAATTTCCCGCAGACGCGGCGCATCGGGCCGAAACAATAATCCCGAGGCTCCTCAAGCAGCAGAACCGTCAGCACACTTAGCGGCGCCCCAATTCCCCATATTCCCCCTACCGAATTAGCATCGCCGTCGCCCCGCAACGATCATTGTCCCCCTGCTAAATGCTCCGCGCAGAATTCCGGCCCGATTCCCTCCAAGAATAAACTCCCCGGCGATGTCGCCAGCGACCGCAGGCCAAGGATCAACCGGGAGCCCGAGCTACGAGCGGCCATCAACAATAAACATTGCGCGCGACGATGCTCGAGAGAAACCAGTGAACCAGGTCCGGCATCAAACGGTTAATTAACGTTTCGAGCAGATTAATGGCGGCTCTCCAGGACTCGAACGTCGACTCGACACACCACTCGAAATCAAGAGGTGGCGCAGGACAAAAGGGGGACAAAGGCGAGGGGGTGGACCGAAAGGGGTGGAAGGACCAACGACGCCGGGGGAGGAGGGAAGACCAGCGATGGCGATGGGAGCAGAGGAGGAGGAGGAGGAGGGGGGGGGGTTGGATTACGCGAGTAGAGTGTGAAGTGGTCGATGGAGGGGGGATGGCGGGGTGGAGGCACCACCGTGCACTGCGCAAAGGGATGAAAACTCGAGTGCATCGAGCGATCGGTAATCAGGGAGGATGCCCCCTCGACGCTTTGTCACGGGCCAACGTATGCATAGGCAGGCTCGTTGCCGAATATAACGGGCGGGCGGTATCCGTCGGAATATCGACGGAATGTGTCAATGCGCCCTGATGAACCGTGACGATACGCGCGGCCCGTTTTCACGGTTTTCACACACGGGATTCGATTCCAACGTTGAAATTAACCGGCGATGCAGCGGCGACGCTGTACTGGGCGGGGGGAAATTTTTCGTCGGGCGGGATGGTGCGGATTGATTTCGAGGGGAGGCGGATCGACGACTTTTCGCAGAGCTTGGATGCGGGTGCCGTTTGTTTTCGGAGCTTACAAGGAACGTTGCTCGAGTGGTCCTCCAATCGAGGATCTCCGATCTCTGTGAAATTTGACCCGTGGGTGGAATATTAGGGGCCGAAAGTCCCGGCGGGTGAAAAGTCCCGGATTCAAAATCTACGTTCGTAAACAATCGATCGAACTTTGCGGCGTAACTCTTTTGATGGCAAGGGTAATGGGGAGGCCCGCAGAGTCGCCAATCGTTTTTGGGCGTTTATGTGTATCAAGAAGCGACCAATAGTATGTTGTTTTTGTTGTGTTATTCGAAGTAAAGAACAGTTTATCAGCGTATCAGGTGAATACGTTAAGATTGTATGTTCCTTTGGTAATGGGTGCGTGGCATTGTTTATTTCTGTACGATAATATTTTATAACCTATATATCGGCGAATCTAAGAGGTACCATTGGGGCAAAATATCTCTTGTTTATATTTTTCACTTATATTTTTATTTTTTGTTAAAGAAGTCATGTTAAGCTACTGAAAAGAGTGGTTGTCTTTGTTGAAGCAAACCAGTTAGTAAAGTCATAAATTTTATCTACCTTTTTTCCTGTTTTTTTTTATTATAAGATAATTTGAGTTTAAGAAATAAGGCCAAAGTGCTAAAGAGGGAGTTACATCTTTATGTTGAGCCAAGATTATTGTGGAATTTTTTGTTCAAGCTGAATCTGTGTCCTGTATTTTCATTCTTTTGTTTAAAAAATGATGCCGTAGTAGTTCTTTTCAATACTGTATACCAAAACAAATTGGTTCAATAAATATTTGTTGATTCGAAAAGAGTTTATTTACTTATTTTGTTTTATGTCACACGAAAAGCTGGTTAGAAGATATTAAGGGCTTGTTACCCCAAGCAATAGACTTTTTGCCCTGGGGCATGGGGCAAAAATGTCTTGAAAAGATTTTCTTCTATTGTAGTTAGCAACTAAATTTACAATAAAAATGGAGATCTAAATGTTTAATCCTTTGACAGTTTAACCATCCGTGCTCACACCTTCTTGTAGTCATAAATTAGGCACATCGGGTGCACTGCACCCCAGCGTCATTTTTGAGTTACCATTTTCGTATTTTTGAATCTTTTAACTTTTGAGTGATAATTATGTAATAATCTAATACTCTCTGTAATGCCCATACAATTATGTTCTAATAGTGTTTTTATAGAATTATAAATTTTGATATGTTGAAAAAATAGTTGTGGATGAATGCGATTTTTTTTTTAAATTCACCAATTTTTACATTTTATTATTAAGGTAAAAAAATGTACAGAAATATTGGCAAATACATATTCCGGGGTGCGATACACCCCGTGTGACCACGAAGATTAATAAAATTTCAGATTCCTGTTAAGAGAAATATGTTTTTTATGTTCTAAAATATTTCCGTGTACGATAAAAAGTTTAAAAAAGCAGGTTTCACAAGTACCGTTTTTCTTTCTTTTTTTTTCTTCTGCCCGCGCCTCGCGCGTGATAAATTGCCAAATTGTTAAGTACAAACTTCGCGATATATAAAATCGTTTAACAAAAACAATATCGTTTGCAGGTAGATCGAAATATTTGAAATCAAACTTCAAGGTATGAATCAGTTTCGTGCGCAGAAATAATGCGCACTCCACAGTCCACACCACTCGGGTCAGGCGAACCTTGCGAATTTCTGAGGGCAACCAGTTAATTTGTTCCACCGACGAATTCCTTGTAATTTGCAGAGCGTTAAGCCTGCCTAATTAACGAAGAGAATCTCGGAATATCCGATCACGTTTGCGCGCTCGAGGTCACTGTGTGCGTCCGAAATACACGTTTCATAGACTCGAGAAGGAAAGCCACGACTTACGCGAATATCCCTCTGACTTACGATTGCTGTTACCCTCTGCCCTTTGAACCACGCTGCCATTCGCGCGGTTTAGTCCCTTTTCCTTCTTTGATTGTCCTTCCCAGGCTCCTACAGACCAATTAATGAGGCATGCGTGCAAGTACGTCACTTCAGACGTAAGATATCAAGTTTCCATGAAGCGAATCGAGTTGTTCAAACTACCTTTTGAATTTTAATATTTAATTCTTAATAATTAATTCCTACAATAAAGTGCAAGAACTAGACTCGATGACTTTGAAATTTCGGGAAATATGACTTTCAGAAAAAATTTTCTCCGTTACAATAATTGCCCCTCTGAAGCAAACATTTTTTTCCTTAGACATTTTCTCGTATGATTAGAAACAACGGGAATATTTTAGGTTTAAATGGTAGGTGACATTGCAGGAATACTGCACGACAATGTGTGTGCAACATTGCAGGAATACTGCACGACAACGTGTGTGCAATATTGCAGGAATACTGCACGACAATGTGTGTGCAATATTGCAGGACTATTGCACGAATGTTGCACGAATGTTGCCGCGGCAATATTGCACGGCCCTGTTTCCACAATATTGCAGCAATATTGCAACGCAACCTGCAACATTGCAATGTAGCAGCAACGTTTCTGCAACGACGTAAACTAGAATAATTAGAGGACCTTGCAGCAAGAGGGGTGCAGCTCAATTTTTGACAGTGTTTGACTTACGACGTGTAATGTACGTGAAAAGAATTCTACATCGTTTGGTGCACGATTGATGCAGATGCAATAACAAATGAGCGATGTATTGCAAATAAATGAAAATAGAAATATTAATATTAATATTTGGACTATAGAATATTTTTTCGCGAAAAATTGAAATAAAAACTTAACACCTTATTGTGTGAAAATATATATTTTTCAATTACAAGGGAACACCGCGAACCCGGACTCACCGATTGGAACGCAACTTTGTGGGTTTTTAGAGTGACTCAAAACAAGAACAACAGTGTGTTTCATTTGGGCCCTATCGCCCTCTAGGCGGGTGAAAACTAACCTCAAAGTCAAATTGGCACTTCCACTTTTTCGCGTATAACTCTCAAAGTACAACAGACAGAAAAAAATGTTTCAAACAAAAGTTTAATGGCACAATAACCGCTACAAACTTCCGTTAACAAAATATTTGAAAAAGTTTTTTTTCATCAGATATTTTTCTTTTTAAACTCTTTACAAAATTTTGTTAACGCAAGTTTTCAGCGCTTATTGTACCATTAAACTTTTGTTTGAAACCTTTTTTTCTGTCTGTTATACCTTGAGAGTTATACGCGAAAAAGTGGAAGTGCCAATTTGACTTTGAGGTTAATTTTCACACCCTTAAAGGGCGATAGGGCCCAAATGAAACACACCGTTGTTCTTGTTTCGAGTCACTCTAAAAACCCACAAAGTTACGTTCCAATCGGCGAGTCCGGGTTCGCGGTGTTCCCTTGTTAGTGATCTCTTTTTAATATTAAGTTAAAGCAATAATTTTATAAACAGTTATTTCTAATTTACTCGCAGCTGGTAAAGATGGAACTACACCCCTCTCACTGCAAGGTCCTCAATTTTAAAACACACAACACCCTTAATACGCTCAACTGGTCCATAAAATTGATCTCAATGCCCACCAGAAATCTGCAAACACCTTCATACCCTCGCAAACTGCACCTGAGACTCTCCTAAACAATATCCACCAGAAGCTGTCCAACCCCGAACACCCTAAATACCACATGGCCCATAAAATCTTCACCATTTCGCTCCGAAAACCGAACATGTCACAGGACAATAAATTGTAAAATCCGCCTTTCCGCGAAATGGCCAAATACTTGGCGCACTATTACTCGGCGAGTTTGCTATCCGCCCGTCCCGCGGAGATCCAAAGGGGCGATTTAAATCCCTTATAAAGGCACAAGGACGAGTCCTTCGAAAATACCGGTACCGCCAAGATAATCTGGTACGGTGAAACGGCCCCGGCGCGCACCGCGATTCCTCAAACCGCCATTCAAAAACCGGGAACGGATCGCTCGACAATGGCCGGGAAGTACGTCAGAGCCGCGGCGCACGTAAAAGAGAGGAGGCCCAGAAGGAGGGCGACGGGGGATCGAACGGCGGAAGACGGTGAATCGTATTTAAATTTCAAATGCCCCTTGAGAAACCAGCGTGGCCGGATATAATCGGATATCCGGACGTTCCCGTGGAAAGCCTGGTATTACGTTCGGCGCACAGAGGGGGATACCGATTTACTCGGGTAACCAGCTGGAAAGCAACTAGGAATAAACTGTATTCTCTTGGACCGTTTTACATCGGAGCATCCCCTCTTCTCCCCTCCACCCCCGCAGGGTTCACCCCTTTACATCGAGCCCAACGACTCGAGAATCGATCGCTGGGAAATCCACCCTTTTTCCCTTTATCTCGATGCAGCTCCCGTTGCCAGCCCCGCGCCCCTGTTCTATGTTCTTGCGACACGTTGAACGTTGAGGATGCAGCTGCACGATACGCTTCCCCCGACATATCAATCTTGTCGAAGTGCATGGAAACGTGGTTATAGAGGATTGCAGAAGAATAATGTAGGGATGCACAGAGTTGTGTGTATCTCTTAGTGGAATGTCGTTTGGATGAGGATTCTCGGGTAGACGTGCGTGGCAGGGCAGGATATTTGGGTCAGGGTGGAATCGGTGGGTGATAGAGTAGGGAGAGGGTTTGAAGGAATTACTGTTTCTTGCAAAGTTTGGATGCTTGAGGATTGAGTGTGTTACTGCGTCCTGTTTATTGTGGGGCCATCGTAGCTGTTTAGGGTCTGGAGCCTGCCAATCGCGTCCGGTCTATGTCGCGACGGCTCAGGACTTAGGACTTAGGTCTTATGGCTACTGTCAGGTGTGGCAGGAGTCCCCGTTTTTATTTCAATTCAAAATACAAGGAGCTGGAAC
The DNA here is from genome assembly GCA_963932275.1 of Andrena praecox. Classification (NCBI taxonomy): domain Eukaryota; kingdom Metazoa; phylum Arthropoda; class Insecta; order Hymenoptera; family Andrenidae; genus Andrena; species Andrena praecox. The sequence continues at coordinate 37,589,666 of OZ010728.1, forward strand.
TTTCCCTGCAACGGGCCAGGGAAATTCCAGGCGGTGACGCACAACCAAGGTTTGTCCGCGAAGGTGCACCTTCCCCAAAGACAACCACCCTACTTTAGGAACCTTGGTGACTCCTCCACATCCGAACAGGCATCACCGGATTTGCACAGAATTGAAAAACCTCCGCCTTCTCCGGTTTTCCTCAGCGAGCTCGACCTGTCCAAGGGATCATTCTTGTCCAGTCTATCATTTCACTAACAGGTTACGAATAAAGTAACAGGTTCTCATCATCCCACGTGCATCTTATTTCGCAACTCGTTCTCGAGACGTTAAAGAAGAGCGGCGGCACACCCCGCCAAAGGAGTTACGCCCTTATCATTGACGTTGTGTCGTCAACAGAGTGTGTGTGTGTTTGTTTGTTTGCGATGGTATGTAGATGTGTATGTAATCAGGGGTCAGAGAGGTTGCGTTGTTAAGGATATTCATGACTGAAATATTTCAATAATGTGGTTGGCAATATTCTGAGGCAATGAGTGCCATTATGGTGTTGAGATGGTTGAGAAGTGAGTGGGATTGTGTGTATATGGGTTAGGGTGTCCCTTAAGATTGAAGGTGCGACGAAATGTTGGGACGCCCGCTAATTTTATTCATTTTGGTGTGATAAGTATCCAAAATTTCGGCGTAATTGGATGATTCTGAACCCTACCTCAAGAAGCTTAAAGTTACGATAAACTTTTTTTTTTCTTTTTATTTTTTGTCCATTTTTAGAAAATAATCGTTCGTTTGAAACAGAGGTTCCTGGAATACATAAATATTTCACCGACATAGTCCACAGACTGGAAAAACGAAAAACTTGTGCCACCTTCGTTCTTCCACCACATAACGATATCTTAACGATGTTATCGGTATATCATTAAGTATCAATAAGTTATCGATAGGATATCGATAATTGATAGCCCCAACTCCAGTTCCATCATACATTTGTTTACATACAGTGTTGCATATTAAAAAAACTTTGAGCCTCTTGAGGCTGGGTTTAGAGTTGTTTCATCGAGCCGAAATTTTAATCACATATTTACCACATCAAAGGGAAATAAATCAAGGAGCGAATCGAAGTGGTCTCGGATCGGATTCTTAAATTTAAAAAAAAAAGTCATTATAAGGGACATCCTAATGTGGGTGAACGTGAGCACTTATGGATTCCTAATGGGTCGTGAATATTTTCATCAAGTTTTTTCATTAAGTATTTTGAAAGAGTATTGCGTTTAAAATGGAATGTTTCTAGGGTTACCAACAATGCTATTTTCGCCTTGAGACTCCAATTTTGGTGGCATCTCTCCAGTCTACAGTTTTGCTGGTAATTTCTCCAGGAATGCGATAAATATTACTCTTTAATCTTAAAACGCAGTTAATTGTTTATTTTATTTTGTGATAAGTATACTATGCATGCTATATACATAATTCTAACTATGATGTTAACCCTTTCGACCCGATATTTTTCTACTTGGCTTTTATTATATTTTTTGGTAGAACTCGATTGTACTAAGCTGCGGATAGGTACAAATCAAATTTGAAAGTTGTATGTCAATTTTGGAAATTGGGACATATGTCTATAATAATATGTAATAATAAAATAACGGACATATGTGGCACGTATTGTTCCACAGATGATCACGAAAATCCACTGGGACACATGTGTCCCAACATTAATTTACTTTTGTTATTTTGTTCTGTTTTTCTTTTTATATTTTGCTAAATAAAATTATTTGTTTTCTGGGAATTTTTTTTATTTATTTTTGCTAATCCTCCAGGTGAGTGCTGGGCAAATGCTGGCAACCTTAAATGCTTCGAATCGTTGAGGAATATGTGTTGAGGTGTGTGTGTCTGAGACTAAAGCGTACGAATAATGTGGAAGTGAGTTCCAATTTATTTTTAAACGAGGATTCACCGCCTTGTCACGAATTGTGCCACATGTTACATATAATGTTTATAACAAGACACATTTTTCACATTCCCTTTCCAAGGTTTTGCAGCAGCACCGACGAAAATTTATTATTTATAACATAGTCACACTTCTATGAACCTGTAGTTTCAATAAATACAGCGATTTCCAAAATTGGTGTGAAAGAAATAGTAGCGCAAGTTTCTTCTCCGTATATTATAGTACATAAGATAGGATGTAAATCCATAGACTTCTGATACAAGAAAGCAACATTTTAATTTGGCTTCTGATAAACACTTTTAAGTGAAGTTTCAAAATTATTAATTCAATAAATACAAGCAATATGAATTTGCAGGAAACTTTTAGCACTTCTACCATTTAATCCCAACCCTTCGAAATTCCTCCCGAATGTTGGAAATTCAACACTCTCGGGCCCGTCACCCTTTCTAAATAATTACAACCAACCAAAAGCCCGATTAATTGAAAAGCGTAATAAATAAAAAAAAAAGGAAAATAAAAACATCTACTTACGTTGATGGAAGCAGACCGAAGGCAGATAAGAGTGACATTTTCGGGTGCAGAATCGTCTACTTTTATGGGCTGATTGGCATCAGTGAAGGGTAAGCAAGATAATTTTGACGATAAAAAAGTTTCTCCACTGTCTGACCGAGCGTGTTACACAAAATAATTAGAGTATATTAAATATTCATTTCTGTAGAACGAACAACATTATTTATAAAGGGCCACCAGGAAGTTCTGTCCGCTTTTGACCTTTCGAATAATCCTGTAACGTACTTATAAATGAAAAAACAAAATGGTAGATACTTAGGTATTCGATTTCGTTACGTTTGTCACATGAAATTAAAAGTTTACTTGTACAAAGAATGTATATTTGCAACTGACTAATTGCAATCAACCGATCTATAGAGAGGGAATACTGCATTAGGAAATTTAAACTGTACTAAAATACTTAGTATATTCTTAATATACTCTCAAATATTATAACTGTATTCACGTATGTACAGGGTGTATAAAAAGTAACGGTCACTGCTTTCAGGGTTGAAACACCCCTGGATCGGTGGACATTTGTAAAGAAGCTTGCCGCAAAATTGTTTGTGACATCGAAAATTAATGTTAAATTCTTTTTTACATCAAACACCGTTCCGACGCAAAAAATTGATAAAGTATACGCAAAAATTAGTGTGCCGAGCCACTCTACAAGCAGTGCCTCTCGTTTCCCTTGACTCACTTTTTTATACACCCTGTACAGCTTATTTCACGTCTCCAACCGTTCAAAGGAGACGCAACACATAAGGATTCTTTATAAAAACTAACATAACACAGTTTCTGGAACAATTTTTTTTGGTATTAATTCTGAAAAAGAATAACCCCGTTCGTCGTCTTGAAATAAAAATGCATTCCACAGTCACTATCTTACGTGCAATAGTTGCTGCTATAGTTGGTGAAGATTTCCAACGCACCAACATCCAACATTTTGTTGGGTACAAAAGTATTATCCCTTTTTTAACTGTCCAGTTAAAGGAACACTTTGTCAAACATCCACGTATGATCGATGCTCCTGCGTCTTTTTTATTTACGCCTTTATCTCCACTTTTCGTTGAAATACACGACACTCTGTTCAGAATATGTTGTAAGGTTACAAAGAATCCAGATCGCAGAATGATGAGAAAAATCGATACTTCACCCTTCGTTGACACATCTCTTTTTTCGATCAACTTCTCATCTAAAGAATCCAATCGTTATGCAAAAAATCATGGATCGTTTTCAAGGTCTCTAGAATGTATTCCAATAGTTTTTTTATGGAAATTTTATCACAGTTTTTGTGAAAAAATTCTAGGTTACCATGTGTCGAGAAAAAACGAAGAAAGTTTTCAAAAAATTGTAACGTTCACAAATTTCAAAATCAGAAGCTAAAAATGTACAGAGTTGTTGTTCGGATATAATATTTTGAGAAAAAAAATAGTTTATAAGTCGGCTTTGGAGAAAAGGTATTTATTTTGCATGTCCAGGGTACAAAGCGTCAAAATCAGCTTATGTGTGGCTCGCATCCAGTATGTCAACGAAGGGTTAAAAATCAACCGTCTGTTTTATACTACAAACATATCCCCGAAACGTTCGCTACAAAAAGGTTTCTTCGTTAGTACAACACAGTACCAGTATAATTGCGCTTCTTGTTTAAATGCATACATACTAGAATAATCCCCTAAAAGCATCTACCATCTATTATTCTCGGTGAGATTTAATTTTTTCCCTCGTCATTAAAATCCTCTGCTTTTTGGCTTCATTTTTATTTATGTTTACTGTGACTGTCTTCTTTGTATTTTATATTTTAAATTATATAATACAGCCGCGTTAGTAATATTATTCGCAGTGTCGAAGGTGAAGCGCAGCCTCTAGAGAAATGCAATTATTAATTACCCCATGTTTGCATATTTTCAATCCCTGATAGGGTCAAGTGTCAGAAAGCAGACAGAACTATTTGGTAGATTTGCTGGTGCCCAAAACGCGGGAGACTTCAAAATATAAATTACCTCGTACGAGGAGATGATCCTCTAATTATTCTGAGCCATGTACGAGCTGAGCTCGCTGTTCTAATTTCTTAGAGCGATTTCGATTTCAGCGAGGCTTTGATCGCGCGAATCGGTTACAAATCCTGTCTTAAATCCACTCCCTCGAAACAGAATTCGTTTCTGTATAACGTTCAACCCCTCAGCGACTTAATAAAAAACTCACGCATACCGAATTACTTATATTACATAAATATGAACTCATATGTAACATGAATTCATATAAAAAAATCGTACCTAACATGAACTCATATTAACCTTCCGGTACTCGCGCGTGTGCACGGAGTGCACGGGAGGTCAGTTTTTGGCTGAAAAAAACGTTTTATCGTGATGTATTGTACCCAGCACCCCTATGTATTCTTCCAGCGGACATTTTTGCATAATGCTACGTACTTGTCAGGTTCAAATTCAGTTTGGAACTGTTTCTGATTGGATGAAAATGATAGTATGCCGCGTATCTTGCCAGCGACCGCGCCCGTGTACTCACAAGTTTTCCAGTTATCCGCCTCCGATTGCTTTGATTTTTGGATATGTTTTAGAGGACCGAAAAATAACATATACGTGTTTTTTTATTTTGGCCTGTTTGCATGTTTAGGGGGTGCAACCACCCCTCAAAGGTTTTCAGGTGTTCGCCTCCGATTGTACTGGTTTTTGGACATGTTTTATGGAATCGAAAAATAAGATACACGTGTTTCTTTATAGCGGCCCGTTTTCATATTTAGGGGGTGAAACCACCCCTCAAAATTCATAAGGGGTACAAAATTTTGTTGAGTCAAATTTCATATGGAAAAACATATCCAACAACCAAAGTAATCGGAGATGATCACCTGAAAATTTTATACCTTGGGGGAAGCTTTCACCCCCTAAACATGCAAACAGGCCTAAATAAAAAAACACGTGTTTCTTATTTTTCGGTCCTCTAAAGCATATCCAAAAACCAGATCAATCGGAGGCGAACACATGAAAACATTTGAGGGGTGGTTTCACCCCCTAAACATGTAAACAGGCCTAAATAAAAAACCACGTGTTTCTTATTTTTCGGTCCTCTAAAGCATATCCAAAAACCAGATCAATCGGAGGCGAACACATGAAAACATTTGAGGGGTGGTTTCACCCCCTAAACATGCAAACAGGCCTAAATAAAAAAACACGTGTTTCTTATTTTTCGGTCCTCTAAAGCATATCCAAAAACCAAATCAATCGGAGGCGAACACATGAAAACATTTGAGGGGTGGTTTCACCCCCTAAACATGTAAACAGGCCTAAATAAAAAACCACGTATATCTTATTTTTCGGTCCTCTAAAACATATCCAAAAACCAGAACAATCGGAGGCGAAAACCTGAAAACCTTTGAGGGGTGGTTGCACCCCCTAAACATGCAAACAGGCCAAAATAAAAAAACACGTATATCTTATTTTTCGGTCCTCCAAAACATATCCAAAAACCAAAGCAATTGGAGGCGTACTTATGAGTACACGGGCGCGGTCGCTGGCAAGATACGGGGCATACTATCGTTTTCATTCAATCAGAAACAATTCCAAACTGAATTTGAACCTGACAAGTACGTAGCATTATGCAAAAATGTCCGCTGCAAGAATACATAGTGGTGCTGGGTACACTACATCACGGTAAACCGGTTTTTTCAACCAAAAAGGCTGCCGGCAGGTTAATAATACGTCACCGTGCACTCAGTGCACGACGCGAGTGTTTGCGTTACAAAAATAGGCGCGAGTACCGGAAGGTTAAAAATTTCAGCACATTTCAGACATCCTGTACCTTATAAAGGTATTCATAATTGTCTGGCCAAACTTTACCAGAGTACAGAACGCATTCGTTATAGCCCCGTTTCTACCATGCGTTGTACGCACGGCGACTATCCCCACCAGTTCTTGGAATCCTTCGGTCGAGAGTGAGAGAAACCCGAGAACGAAAGCGAGAGGAAACGAAAGAGTCGACAGGAAATTGCCGTCGGCTACGAAAGAGAGAAAGCATGATAGGGGTAAACAGTGTAGTTGTTGGCCACCTGGCAGTGATTGGCCTTTTGTTTAAAAACATGAATATTAAGAAATAATGTACATTATGCCTTTTATAATGAACATATTCAGATACCTTCTACTTTCATGCGTCGAATGCAATCACTATTTCGCTAATAATTGTTATACTACGTGTAAAAAATAGACGACTTGAAATCGATGCTTGAAAACTACAGTGATTGAATTGAATAGCCATACGGTTACATCAGGCAATTCTTAGATAATTTAATGCATTTATGATATATATATATATAACTCTCATATTCGTTATATAGACAAATAAAGGTTTAAACTTTATAAAAAATGATTATTTATTCATTAAAATTATACATTATTGCAGAAATTATAGGTGGCCAAGAACTGTAATGTAAATAATGTTTCAGGACAGTCATTGGCCACGAGGCCAATGGGTACCTAACTGTCATAGCAGCAGTGAAATAGCTGTGTTGTGATTTTAAAAGGTTATGTTTTAAAAGAAAATACTATTAATACAATGTAAAAGGAGGTGCAATACTAGCTAATATAGAAACATTTAAATAGAAAAGGTATTATAGGTTATATATTTTTAATAATATTACATTACATTTAGTTTCATTTTATGAATATATCCATTTTTATTTAATAATTTAAATCCTGTTTCTAACCGAATTAATTCATTATTTTACATTAACATTATTTCATAATTAGGTCTTAGAGCATTAAGAATTAGGTACGGTATATGTTACATATAGGTTATGAAATAGTGGCCAATAACTGCCAAACGATCGGCCAATCATTGCCTTCGTCTGGCCAATAACTATGTGTTTTGATAGGAAACGTATTTTCTGTAAAATTTTTGTGGATCCTTCTACTCTTTCTTTAAACAAATTCTATTTCTAGACTATTAGAGTCGTTTACAGCTATTAACACTAATTGTGTTCCTAAAGATAGCAAAATAAGACTTATAATTCAACGCTTATGTGAACCTCTGACTTAGGTGGCCAACAACTACACTGTTTACCCCTACCTTGTCTCGCTTCGTTGTTCGCGTGCGTACGCTCTGTCTCTTCACTGATGTACAGTCGCGCACGTGGGTCAAGCTCGAAGAGACAGAGCGTACGCACGTGAAAGACGAAGGGAGACGCAGTGTCATGCTTTCTCTCTTTCGTAGCCGATGGCAACTTGCGACGTGTCGACTCATTCGTTTCCTCTCGCTCGCTCTTGGGTTTTCTTACTCGCGGCATTGGCCGTTCGGAATAGGGTCCACAACGCGCCGTACCCAGAGTTGGGCATTAGACGAATAAATTTTTATTCTGCTAAACTTTGATTCGACTAAATTTTTTTTCGAATGAACTCGAATAAACATTTCGAATAAAGTGTAGTTAGGTATTCGAGAATAACGAATAAAATTTTTAGTCGACTAAATTTCTATTCGACTACATTTTTATTCGACTAAATTTTTATTCGACTAAATTTTTATTCGACTAAATTTTTATTCGACTAAATTTTTAGTCGAATAAATTTTTAGTCAAATAAATTCTTAGTCGAATAAATTTTTAGTCGAATAAATTTTTAGTCGTTATTCGTTATTCGAAGGACCCCCGTGGCGACTAAGCGACACGAATAAGCGTGGGTCAGAACCGGAGCCGCTCCGTCTGCCAGACAAGCGTTCCCCTTGGCCCATAATACCCCTCGGCCCGAGCGGAGGCCTCGGGCCTCGGGACTCGAGCCGAAGCGGCTTATTCGTGACTCTCAGTCGCCACGAAGGTCCTCCGAATGACGAATAACGACTAAAAATTCATTCGTTATTCTCGAATAACTTCACTTTATTCGAAATTTGTATTCGAGTTCATCGAATAATAACTTAGTCGACTAAAAATTCATTCGTTAGTCACGAATAGCTTCATTTTATTCGAAATTTTTATTCGAAGGTGAGTTGAATAATGCCCAACTCTGGCCGTACGCCCGCCGCCAGTCCCGTTCGTCGGGTTTATAACGAGTGCGTACTGTAGACATACCGAGCAATAGTGAGATTCATTGGAGGGTTGAAACTGAGGTGGTGGGAGACAACAAAACCCATGGAACGTCTCTGGTAGCCAGTCACTCAACAGCAATCATTCCAAAACAATTACCAAACCGCGAATCCGTTCATCGCCATGTAGTGGAGGGGGACAGCGGCTCCCCCGCCTTCTGTTTGCGCATGCGCGCCACAGACCTCACTGCTGTCTGATACACTCACACGTTGGTAAGGTTTGACCGCACAGCTTAAGAACACTTTGCGCTTATAATTAACGAAGAGAAGAACTGAGTGTCTACCACGAATGGAGATCGTCACTGAGGGGTTAACGGTGGCTTGTAAATGAGTCTGGATGGGTGATCGGGAAGTTGAACGACAGGCAGGGAGAAAGTATAGAGACGAGAGAAACACAGGAACAGAAATAGAGAGAGAGAGAGAGAGAGAAGAGAGCAGCAAGACAGGCGAAAGTAGAAGGGACGTTTAACTAACACAAAATGTCTGCAATGTAGGGGAACTCGTACCTTTTGCCCGCTGTGCAGAGTATCTCTGTAAAGTAAAACAGAAAAGAGAAGAGTTAGAAAAAACGTACACATAAATACGATAGATATAAGGTGAGAAGCAGGTGGCAAGTGGCTTGGGGAGGGAAGTGGTGTGACAGAACGGTGGATCGTTTTGCATGGACTAGGTACTGTCTACGAACATAATATTGGAAGCGGATGCAAGAGACCGATAGAGAGAGAAACAGAGAAAGAGACACATAGAAAGCGGACCAAAGAGGGGTGAAGAGAGAAAACAGTATTCAGAGGCGACTGTTGATGGGCATAAACGTTGCTCTGCTGCATCACCATCCGGTCCCCTTGAATAGCTTTTGAGTTCCAGGGGTGGCTGAAAAGAAAGTACATTCGAGGAGGAAAAATAAAAGCCTAGAAAATCCAGATTTGGTGTCATTTGTTTTTATTTTCAATCGTATTGTTTGCTTCTGTCGAAGCTCTAGCACTTGGCCGTTCGACCCTCGCGGGCTGAACCGCCGATTGCTTGTGTTGCCGCCTGGTGGCGCTTCCGTGGCAAATGTGTGAACCACGAGGATAGATAATTTAAGACTGAGATTAAGTTCATTGAGATGTAAATACCTTTTAGAGTGTACGATTTATATGCTCCCTTCTCCTGTTATAGCGGTTTTTGTTTATTTTGTTGTCACGTATGTAAGTGCTAGTAGACCTTCAGAGGTCTGGGAGATCTTTATCTTAATTTAAAAAAATACGTGGAGATCGAGGCAACCTTCAGACTTCGTCGAGAGTTACGCAGAGTTACGTTTTGAATTTAATAAATCCATCCAATGCAGGTGAGATCAAGTCTATATTCATTTTTTCGACTGCCAATTAGGGGTGTGCGAGTACCCGGAATTTGCGAGCTGAGCTGAACTCGGATGGATTGCTCCAGTCAAATCAAGCGTTTGAACTTTCCGAGCTGCTTGAATTCAACGAACCTGAAAAAAATATGCGAGCTACACTGCAAAAACTCAAACCGCTAGAATTACTTGGAGATGAATTTTCAGCTCGAAAATGTTCGAATTACTCGAATAGATATTCGAACAGATCTCCAACTTTCGAGTCACTCGTAAATATTCGAATTATTCGAGTCACTCGTAAATATTCGAATTACTTGAGTTACTCATAAATATTCGAATTATTCGAGTTACTCGTAAATATTCGAATTATTCGAGTTACTCATAAATATTCGAATTATTCGAGTTACTCGTAAGTATTCGAATTACTTGAGTTACTCATAAATATTCGAATTATTCGAGTTACTCGTAAATATTCGAATTATTCGAGTTACTCGTAATTATTCGAATTATTCAAGTTACTCGTAAATATTCAAATTAGTTGAGTTACTCGTCTATTTCTGTATTTATTATCAAATTTTTGAGGACATTATCACTGAACGCATGAATTCCATGTTGTCTAGCATTATCTGTGAGCAGCAGCACGGGTTTACGCCGGAACGATCTACGGTTACCAACTTAGCAGTCTATTGCAGATATGTCTCGACCTGTCTAGACGCTAGTTCCCAAGTGGACACAGTCTTTACAGACTTCCAGAAGGCGTTTGACTCAGTAAACCACAAAATATTATTGGCTAAACTGTCATCGGTCGGATGCAAGGGGAACGTGTTAGCGTGGTTTGAAAGTTATTTGACTGGTCGGTATCAAATTACACAAATTCGCAACTCTCGCTCTTATCCTATTCTTGTTTCCTCGGGGGTCCCTCAAGGGTCCCACCTTGGGCCGCTGCTTTTTAACGTTTTTATTAACGACTTACCAGACGTCCTCCGGCATAGTAAGTTTCTTTTATATGCAGACGATCTAAAAATATACAGCAAAATTAATAGCTTTCTCGGCGCGTCTCTTCTTCAATCCGACCTCGATAGATTCACCGATTGGTGTACGCGCAATGATTTGAATCTGAACATTGGTAAATGTCACGTCATGAGATCTTTTCGCGGTATGAACCCAGTACTTTTTCCATATCATCTAAATAATTCTGCAATTTCGGTGATACATGAGGTCAAGGATTTGGGAGTTCAGTTTTCATCCACTCTAGATTTTTCCAAACACTGTGCAACTGTTGCAAACACCGCCTTGAGGACTCTGGGTTTCATATCGCGTTTCTCCTCTGACTTTCTATGTATTAGCACAATCAGATTGCTTTATACCACTTTAGTTCGACCATCTTTAGAGTACTGCTCCTCAATTTGGTCGCCGATCCTTGCGAAAGACAATCTAATCATAGAGAGGGTCCAACACAAATTCCTAAGGTTTGCCGCTTATAAACTGCGACGCCCAATGTCACGCGATGATCACAATTACGACCAAATACTGGCGTCTTTGAACTTATCGACTTTATCGGAACGGAGGCGTATCGCTGATCTTTGTTTTTTATTTAAAATTGTTAATAGTTGCATCAACTGTCCTTCACTTTTGCGGGATATCTCTCTATACGCACCATCCAGAATTTTAAGAGGAAGGACTTCCTTTTATTGTTCAGGTATTAAATCTAAGTTCGGCGCTCGTAATCCTGTAAATAGGATAGTCAGTGTTGCCAATTTATACTCAGACAAAATTGATTTTTTCGGCGGATCCTTTCAAACTTTCAAGAGCAATCTGCGCAAAATACTCATTGATAAGTAAGCTGCAATGTTCAATTTTTTCCTTTTTTCTTTTTTCTTTTTACGGCTGGATGTTTTTGTTATATTTTTTTTGTTTTCTTTCTTTGTTTTCTTGTACGTAGGCTACTATTGTCTCTATTGTCTAAATTGGGCTTGTCCCGTAATAAATAAATAAATAAATAAATAAATAAATATTAGTCTAACTGTAAGGAAGAAATATATAAGCTCGAAGTAATTCGAATAATTCGAATATTTACCAGTGCGAACTCTTTTTCCCTCAAGCTTGTGCGAACACCTTTAATCCAAAATATTTTTGTAATTAATTTTATAATATATACGTGAACATGTTGTCAGTGTATGCAGTGAGAGTAAATATATTAAGTATATATTTTTTAACCCCAAGTCATCCTCTGGGATTAAATGAAACTGTGTATCTGAAAATTTGAAGTTTAAACTGTAGGTATTCTACTTACACATTTGAAAATTACTTAATATTTACTGTTTCGTATTTATCTCGGTATTGTAGTATTTCTTAATATAATTATATATATATATATACACTCCTTTAATAATGTTTTTATATTGGAATTACATTTACATGTATTGCATTTATTACTATTTCTATGTGCTTTATAATATTTTTATTGTTAGTTTTCCTAGAGTTCACTTCGCAATTTTTAAAATCCACTTCTTATTCCAGCGTATGACTTTTATTAACTTCATTATTAATGAAAATTACGTTTACCTATACAAGTCTGCAGAAGTCACACAATTTTCAAAAACGTCTCTATATGACCTGCTAATTTATGACATATATTTTTTTAAATATATTATACGTAATTGAAATTTTAATATTTTTCAATGTTCTATTATACGTATATTATAATAAAATATCTAGATTTTTACAGATGGTACATTATTGAGATCCAACTTAACTCCTCCCTACCTAATATTTGGCTTATTATTATATATTTGGAATTATTCATTAACTAAGCTGTCTATTCCCATCGATCATAAACGTAACCTTACGAATCTGGTAATAACACTTTCCTTTTCTTCGTATTTTCACAAGTTCAAAGTTTGTTAACAAAACTTCAATTCTCTAAATTAGATGTCACATAGATCTATCCAAGTAGGTACCTGAAAAAAATGATATTTTTTGTCGGTCCTTAAAAAACTATCCCTTTGCACTCCAACTTATTCACTCGTCAAGCGATCAGAGATCATTTACTAAATGCTGCATTTACTAAATACAGAATTTTAGAATAGGAAAGAACATTATGAAATGTTCAATTCAAAACTAATAATTAGTTTAATTCTACGAAACACGAATTCTTCTACTTTCACACTGTTCAGTGATATTAATGTGTAACTTTCAATCCGAATACGACTTCTGAGTTTTCAAAGTACAACTGCCCTCTAAAGTATCGATTCGCGTCATTGTTTCAAGGTCGACTCTTCGGCACGTTTTATGACAACGGAAACGACGAAGACCTTGCATAATTTCCTTCGCGGGATTACGTATCATTGAGGAGGAATCATAATTAGTCAGCACACCGTCGCATTATCAACCCTTTGCGAACCAGCTGCCTGTTGCCTTACGATAACGCTTCCCCTCGCGAAGCGACCACAAGGCGCTTAGGGGAGTTTCGACTTCGAGTGACAGTAACCGCTCCAAATACAGGGATGGATGTGCCTACGCTGCAGAATTTTTTAATAATCGTCAAATTGGGCCCCAAAGTAGGGTTATTTCGAATCACCTTCATTTGCATGGTCCTAGGGACAAGGCTACTGTGAGCCCTAGCAAGAAAATGTTCACAAATGTAGTAATTTTTAATTTTAATGAGCTAGTACAGCTAACTTTTTAGTGAGCATTGTTATTGTTATTACTTCTTTATTACACTCACTGATATACTGAAGAGTATTAAAAAAAAGGCACAGAGAATATTATAAATGTAAAATGGCTGTTTTTTTTTAATTCTAATTCTGCTTTCAAAATTAATTATTGTAAAGGAACATGGTTCACATATAAAAAAAAACTATGGCAGCATTATTAGTTTATTAGGTTAGGCTTTTGTTAGATTTTTGCTCTGGTTTAGGGGATCAAGAAAATTGAAATTCTGTTCCCACAGATTTTCCTGGTTTAGGCGGGCAAAGTATGCCTGCAAATAAATTTTCCAATACGAACTATGTATTTCTGAAAAATGAAAGATTCAAATCGATTGGCTTACTTACAAATTTGAGATGCATAATGAAATTGAGCTAATTAGAATTTACCTTGTCAGTGGAATTTAAATTGCTTTTCATAAACGAAAATATAATTTGATATTAACAATGTTACCGAGCATAATGCAAAACCCTTGATCCTGGTACCTTCTTCCACTTTTCCAAAAAAAATTTGCAAAAGATCCTCCTTTTACGACAGTCCGAAACATAACCTCCCATTCTCTTTAAGGGGTTAGGCCACCTTGGACGGAGCAAAATTGCAGTCATTTTCGGCATTTTTTTTAGGAAGATAATAAAATAAACAGAAAATTTAATATGAAGCCTGTTATTATACAACTCTCGCCGGAAAAAAATCATATTTTTTTCTTACAAAATGGCGGCGGTAGAGCCGTGATACGCAAGATCTTGTGGAGCGACGTTTTCCACGGTGTTCAATCTCACGGCTATACCGTTTGACTTAGAACAAAAAACCAAAAAGCTTTATTTTCTGCATGCCTAAAACTATGGAAGTACGTAGGGAAATCCAGAAACATTAATTTGTCTCGAAATGGTGACCATGGAGAGAAAAAGTGCATTTTTTTTTTTTATAAAAGTGTCAATTGCACAGAATTTTAGGCATGCAGAAAATAAAGCTTTTTGGTTTTTTGTTCTAAGTCAAACGGTATAGCCGTGAGATTGAACACCGTGGAAAACTTCGCTCCACAAGATCTTGCGTATCACGGCTCTGCCGCCGCCATTTTGTAAGAAAAAAAATACGATTTTTTTCCGGCGAGAGTTGTATAATAACAGGCTTCATATTAAATTTTCTGTTTATTTTATTATTTTCCTAAAAAAAAGGCCGAAAATGACTGCAATTTTGCTCCGTCCAAGGTGGCCTAACCCCTTAAGGCAGGATACCACCTTCGCACTTAAAAAAAATTGAAAATTTTTTTTGTTCTTAAAGTACTCTTTCAAGTGTATAGAATCGAAATTCATTCATTAGAAAGGTGACCGGAACCTTTTTCTTGTGTAAAAACCGGATTGGAACAGATATATAAATCTATATAAAACTTTAAACGCGTTTTTCTCGAAACGATGTTTTCCAAATCGGCGTGTCAGATTACTCTTATAATTTTCATCCGATTGACTTGAAACTTTGCACAATTCTTCCCCGTGGTGTAATCTAACGATGTACGTAGGACTTTTGCTGTAGCGTTGTTATTTTTCTTTTGGTGCGCAATTTTATAAACTTCTTTAAACTTTTTTACCCTAAAAAAATTGACCTTTTTGTTCAAATGGCCGCCATTTTCTTAAAAATCGAAATTTCGTAAAATCCCTACGTACAGCATTAAAAAATATTGTTGCCAATAGGAACATTCTTTGGTTTTTTTTCTAAGAGCCACGTACAAAGCGGAATTTGACACGCCGTCTAACGATGTTCCTCCAAAGGATTATTTTTCACTTTTTCAGTTTCAAAAAATGTGTAATTACAGATTAAAGTTACATTAATGAATGACTGAAACCGATTTTGTTTCTGCGCATTCTTTGTATGCAAAAAAAATTCATGAAAAACGCCTCCAAAATCGCAGTCAAAGGTGGTATCCTGCCTTAAGGGGTTAGCTCCCCTCAGGAGGTAGAAAATGTATCGATTCTTTGGGAATTTATTTCAGAAAGTACATGCATATTTTTATGGCAATGGTTTTTATATTCAAATGAGAGACACTTTAACAGATTATTATATTATGTTTTGGTATAAAAATATTTATTTATTGCACAATTACAGCTGGTTTCTCGGAAGCTGTTTTTAGAAACACGTTTTGCGGTGACCAACATGATTCGGAACTGGACTATCTGAAATCAAAAAACGAAGAAGATTTAGTTAGTACAATAGTTTATCTAGTCTTCAATCGTTCCATTTGATAAAATATTAATCTGGGACAAAATGGCAGATGTTTTAAGGGGTTAACTACCGTTAGCAAGGTCAGAAAAATCGATTTTTCACTTAAAACATCTGCCATTTTGTCCCAGATTAATATTTTATAAAACGGAACGATTAAAGACTAGATAAACTATTGTACTAACTAAATCTTCTTCGTTTTTTGATTTCAGATAGCCCAGTTCCGAATAATGTTGGTCACCGCAAAACGTGTTTCTAAAAACAGCTTCCGGGAAACCAGTTGTAATTGTGCAATAAATAAATATTTTTATACCAAAACATAATATAATAATCTGTTAACGTGTCTCTCATTTGAATATAAAAACCATTGCATAAAAATATGCATATACTTTCTGAAAGAAATTCCCAAAGAATCGATACATTTTCTACCTCCTGAGGGGAGCTAACCCCTTAAGGGGGTACTCCACTGTGACAGATTCGAGAAATGGAATTTTTTTTTCTGCATTTTTCGAAAGTAAATATCTCTAAGAATCAACTGTGTAAGTTTGGAGTCCTTATTTCGATTATTTCGGCTTTCATAGCCAACTTTATTAGGAGAGGCGGAGCTGTGCGCGGGGCACTGCGTCCGCGGGCGGACGGATCCCTATTGTTGCGACTACTCATTAGCTTCAATTATACCTGATCCTATTGTGAGTGACACTTTTAGTTAATTGCTTCTTTACCTGAATGTGATCCCCTGCTAGCAACTACTCATAAACTAAAACCCCGTGTGCAAACACGGGTCTTCGACGAAAAGAAAAAAGGATCCCCAGCACTTACACTGTCCGCTGGGCGCGGACTCTTGGTGTTCGTGGCGCAAGAGTGAAGCGAATAATACATTACAAAATTACAAACATCCAGCAGCCCTTAGCGAAGAAACAGAATCTATTTTGAGGCCAATTTATGAAGAGTTGACTTCAGATGATCTGCTGGAAAGGTGTACGGGCAATGAAACGCAGAACAATAACGAGAGTTTCAATGCATGCGTCTGGAACTTGGCTCCAAAGCACACATTCAGCAGCAGAAAGGTCTTAGAAATTGCGACATACAGTGCAGCCTGCATTTTTAACGAAGGCTTTGCACCGATATTAAAAATAATGGACGTTATGGGTGTGACTCTTGGACCAGATGCTATGAACTTTACTGCCGCTGCTGATAAGGGGCGCGTGATCCGCGCTAACCGACGCAGCACCGATGCCTCAAAAGAGGCTAGAACAGCTCGAAGGGAAGCGAAATCTGCTGAAGAAGAGTCATATGAAAAAACTGAAGGCATATTGTATGGAGCTGGCCTCGCCGATTAATTGTAGATATATATATTTGCGAATAACTTAGGAAAAATCGATATTTTTTTTAAACGCGTTTTTCTCGAAACTACTTTTTTTCAACTCGTGCAGGTAAAATAGAAAAAACTACTGGACCGGTCAGGCTAAAAAATTTACACACTACTCTACACATATCTGGCTCTCGTTGGTAGCAGAATTATATTCAATAATTAATTAGTTTTTACATCGATAAACGATTTAAAGAAAGTCATTTTTTCGATATTAATCTTTTAACGTGGGCCATTTTGTTAATTTGTTATGTATGATAACAAATCTGCTACGGACGAGAATTACACTCATATTAAGCAAATAATCACTCGAAATTTTGTTTCAGATCACTGAGTCACCCGGAATCACCTGCACCAATGATACATTTATTTTTTAGGAGGCAACTTCGATTGCCTGTTGCACTGTGTATATTATCGTTTAATAAAAAATAAAAAATACTAGAATATAGTTTACAACTTATTTAATAACCAGTAAAAATTTCAATTGAATTGTTCAATTTTTTCTATCAAAAAAAAAGTCCTGAAAATTCATCAATTTTTGGCGCGTCACAGTGGAGTACCCCCTTAACACATCTACGCTTCTATTTTTCTGAAAATATTCCCTAAATGTTCCCCAAAAAATATTAAATAATTGAGCTCCTGAAATTTAGAGTGCTCGCACTTTTTACTAGAGCTCTTACTTTTTGACCCGTCGGGTACCCGTCTACCCGAAACAACTTCAAGCCATTGAATGTGGTATTGTTCGATCATTTTTGGCTAACATCAGACTATACCACAGACAATACTATATTCAATTGCTTGAAGTTATCCCGGGTAATGTCCGGGTACCCGGGTACCCGACGGGTCAAAAAGTAAGAGTTCTACTTTTTACTCAACAATAGCGCCAAAAATTTTACACCTATTTTAAAAGTAACAGATATTAGATTACGTTGAAAGATTAGAAGCACCTTTTAAAAATTCAGAGTATCCACGTCACCCCCCGAATCACGCCATAAACTTAAAATCGTCGAGTTATTGTTAAGCCGTCGCAAACCGTCCATTACAGGCTCTCAAATGGTCCTCGTACGTTTGTTTGTGTCTGCAATTAGTAACGCTCAACTCAGCGCTATATAACGTTACAAATAATCCCAGGTAATTTGACGCGCAATCAATAATGTTTGGGGAACTTCGATGAACTGGCCCCTCTCGCTGGCAACGAGCGTCGCTGCAATTCGACTATTGGCAAAGTTTTCATTTCGACCGTGTTACGAAGCATCGAAAACTCGCTATGGGATTGAAGGCATTCCCACGTAGAGAGTCCAAATTCCGAAAACTTTGACCCGAAAACAAATGTGGGGAGGCCTCGGGTCAGTTGAAGACTTTGCTGCGAAAAGCAGGCTGCTAAGCAGGGATTGTAACTGCCGCCTAACCCTAACCCGAACCCGGTTAACCGAGTGAAGGTTACTGTAACCCGTAGTAACCCCGAAGGAACGGCTCCCAAAGAGTACAGAGAGCCGGTTAACCCGCTCGGAGCGGGTTACAAGTGACATACGACATTCTACGTCCAAAATCCGACTATGGTTGCTCCGCGCGCGTCCACCGCTGCTATGCAACTGCAATTTTAACAAGAACCGGGTTGCATGCAATGACGTCAATTACTTGCAGGGTTTTGATTCTCCATGTAATTTTTAATCTCTCGAGGAAAAATGTTACGAATTTTCTTGAATTATACCCACGACATTACATGCAAATCGTTTCTTGGTCAAATTGCATCACCGTGTTGGATGAATGGCCTATAACAAATGTAACAATTCTGTAGAAGTTCGAAAGGTAATTTATTTATTTATAATAAAAATAATATTTTGTAACACAACTATCATATATGAAATTTGATGATTTGTAAGAAAATGGTATGCAAGTGTTAAAATGAAAACACAATGTTTATACTATACGGTCATGGAATATATTAAGTACATTTTTCAACTTTAGAAACATGTCACCATCGAGGAGAAATTTGCAAAATAAAAATTTGTTTATAATTTGACGTTACATAAATAATTTTACAATTTCAAAAAAATATTATTCAAATAGACGAAATCTTCTGCATTAAAATAAAAAAAGGATGAACCTAATGCGATAGATAGTTTTTAAAATAAAAATTCATAAGTACAGGTCGATTTCACAAAAATAGGGAAACACTACGCCCTCTACCGGATTAGGGTAACCCGCTCCGAGAGCGGGTTAACCGGGTAACTCTGTGCCTAGATGCCTCGGGTTACCCGGTTATGTAAATTAGTCTACGGTACTGAGAACCGAACCGGCCTAGGGTTACGGTTACAATCCCTGCTGCTAAGGTCGGGGCCAGATATATTGGCCGGTGAGTTTCGTGAGGGGTATTCTCCCACCACACCGTTTGCCTGCCTCGGTGCTCCTTTTCTCAACGTTTTCTTACTCGCTCTCGTTCCATCTCGCTCTCGCCTTCGCAGAACAAGAGTGAGCCAGAAGTGGTGGGGATAGTGCCAAGCTCCTGGCGTGTAGGTCAAACCGAGCTGTCAGCGTAGAAATACACACATCAGAATAGGTGTGCGTTAGCTCCGAAAAAATTCAGGAGCTTTATTGGTCAGAACATCGATTCCTTCTCGATAGCTTCATCTCGTGTTGGTCTACGAATTGCTTCGTCACGCACACAACTATTACGCTAAGAATAAATAACAGCCAAACGGCTGGATTCAGGAGGAGCCGAGCAGCGTTCCCGTTACCCCACCATACCCTGCGACGACCACGCAACTCCAACTGACAAATCCACGATCGTCAGATGGTGGTGGTTGATTTCTCCTCGATCGTTGCTCGCGAAAACGAATTCACCGGCCAATATATCTGGCCCCGAGTATACATAAGTTGCTGAAATTAGGTTATAGATACCATTGAACGTAAAATAAAATTTCAATTACATAGATTAGTGCAAGGAAGAGGCACAGCTGAAGTTCCCAGTTATAAAGATGTACTTATTTCCACCCTTTCTGGATAAAGTGGAAGAAGGGAGCACATTTCACTAAAATTTTTCTAAAATTGTGTAGGGTAGATGTCCCAATTACTGCCACTTTATTTATTTTATGTAATAAAAACGTAACATATGAAACAAAATGTACAAAAAAATGTTATTATGAAACGGAGATTCTGATTTACATAAAAATAAAACAAATATATGTACTCATATGTACCTAGTGCTTAAAAAATAATATTGAAAAATGAAAGTGCCATTTGAGCGTCAAAAACGCGACGACGTTAGTAGGAAGTGATAAGTCGCAATTTTACTATTCAACCTCTATCTATTGCATAAAATGAATTATTCCGGTCTAGAAGAATTACTTTAATGATGTAACGAATAAAATACATAATATTTATTGTTAAGTTAAAATAATTAACGGTGACATCATTAGGGACAAAATTGTTGGGCTTGTCCCTATTACTGTTGGCAGTATTCGGGACAAAAAAACGTGAAGTACGCATAACTGTCATCTCTCAAAGTTCAAATTCTTAACCTCAAAATCACGTGTAGCGTGTGATGAGAGTTTTGGTCAATTGTAACAGTCGAATGATTTCTGTAGAAGCAATTCCTAGTAGAAATGAGGTAGAAAACTTGAATTTAGATTTACTTCCAATGTATTTCATGGATGAGAAAGAAAATGTTACTGGCAATGACCAGCACAACATATCTGTAGAAGAAGAATTAGAAAATATACCAAACAATAATATAGAGCTTCATAATATAAGTGTAGGCGCATCTGAATTAATTGAATCGGTTAATGGTATAACAGCTTCTTTAAATGAAGTACCCAATAATATAGATGACAATAATGAATTGTTACAGTTACCAGCATCATTTAAAAACACACTGTTTTGGCCAAAGAAAAGTTTTTTAACTAAAGAAACTGCAAAACAACCAAAAGAAAGAATACCCACGGTAATAACCAGTGATGAATGGAAAAAATATAAGTGTGAAAAAGAACTCCAGAGAATAAAAAAAGAAAAAGAAAAAGATCTTCGAAAACAAATTCGATTACAAAATCAAAAAATTAAAAAAGAAAAGGTCGAAGAAAAGAAGAGAGAAAAAGTTAAGAAAAAGAAAACAGTTTAATATATGTTATAAAAATTGAATATATTATATGTTTTAATTGTATTACAATGTCATGTTTTAAAAGTTTCACATATATTTTATGAACAATTACAGTATATGACAAATAAATTAATAATTCCAAAACTATGCGTTCGATAATTCTGGCTATTAATCAGTAAAAAGGACTGGCAGTACCTAATCGAGTCTTAGTAAAAAGGACCGACTGTAATCGGGTCTCATTGTCAATAATAGGGACCGTCAGTTATGTGGTCACAGTTATTAGGACCGACAGTTATTGGGTGGCAGTCATACGGACAAGACGATTTTTGAGGTGACAGTTATAGGTACACTAGGATCGCTCGCAAATTTTAATTAATTATTAATAAATTCTTCATATTTAATTCATAAAACTATTTTTTTTAATTAAAGAGATGATAAATAATATTATGTTTCAATCGGAGACGATTTTTAGGTTAAACAACACGTGAAATGATTAAATGAAGTTCAGTTATAATCTTAAGGTGGCAGTAATTGGGACATCTACCCTAGATTCATGTTTTCTGATACAAATTTATAACATAACAATGGTGTTTAATGTGGGTAATTATTTACCCGAGATAAGCAGATTTTTATACAATTTTTGTGCAGAAAGGGGATAGCTACCAATTTGGAAAATTCACCCTGCCATGGAGAAAATATAATTGTGCTTAGTAGTACTGCTAAATGCTGTGTTAATATGTAGATTTTAAGTGAGTAAAATACTTTGAATGTGTGTCTAAAAATACTCCCGTTAACACTGTTTTTATTAGTCTTCCAAAAGTTAATACATTTGGAGCTGCCCCATTCTTGCTGCAAAGTCTTCAATTATCAGGTAGCTGAACAAGTAAGTTACTTCTTTACTTCGAATGTTTCTACTTTAATCAGTGGAGTTGGGTTGACCAACTAGGCACGTGCTGCCCTCTACGTGCCATGCTTGCTAAAAAGTATACTGCACAGATTGCAACTCTACTTAGTTATTTAACAGGATTAGCACTACGATATACAAATAGTGTCAAATAATAACGATTGGTAATAGTAATGTGTCTTTGTTATACACTTGGTGTAGGATAATTTGTGGGATACAATGGCGTGACATATTCAGATACAGAAATGATTAAAACTTCCACATAGCATAGCAGTCCATCGCATGTAATTCGAGAACGTTTTATTGGAAAAAGTTTCCCCCGACGTCGTTTCATCCCAGTCGCTGGAATTTCCCAGTATCCCGTAACCACCTTATAAAGCACAGGGGGCAAGTTAAAAACTATGTTAAGCGAAAAATTAATTTTTCAACTCCCCGTGTCCGAGTCGACGTCCAATATCGTTCGTTCTTACTACGAACGTTCCTATCTGCAGTTTCTGCTTGTCTGTATTTCTGCTCTAAACGGAATAAAATTCATGTTCATTGGGCAACATTGAGGGGAAATTCGCGAAACAAACTGCAATCGAACAAGTGAAGAGCAAAATACAGAAAGGTCTCATAGTCCGGTCAAAGTAGCCCAAAAAATAGGGGTAAGGTTGCATAAATTCCCATAGAGCTTAATATTGGTACGAATGTTTGGAATACCATTATAAATGAATTGTGAAAAGTCCCCATCGATCCCGCGTCTGCAAAAAAAATTTATTCAAGGTCAAAGTTCGCAATAATGGGTTTTTCGCGTTTTCAGCCAAACGGTAAGTTTTATCATAAAAATAGTTCAAACAAAGATTGTAGTTCGTGTAATTGTCTATAAAAATTGTCCCTACACTTTTTTTCGTAAGACTCACCGTTTCCGAGATATAATCATTCAAAAAGTTGAAAAAGCTGTGTTCTTCATAAAATGTCTCCTCGTTGATATCGTATGAACCCCCTTCAGATGGCGATTCAACATTGGAACACGACTGGCCTTGACAATTTGTTTGTCTTTTTTTTTTTTTTTTTTGGCATTTGTGCCCTTTTTCCGTAAATCGGTTAAATCGACTCAGGTATATGTTATATATATATAATATATCAAGGACATTTCTTCTCCCACGTTTAAATTAGCTAAACGCTATTTTGTTACGTAGCGTGAGCGACATGCAGCTACATAGTCTACATAGAATTTACCCTATTTACGGAAAAAGGGCACATAAACCACTTGCATAAAACTATTAAATAAAGACACATATCATTTTCAAATCATGACTTCTGTTTACGAAACGTTTGAAGGATATGATACTACATCCTTAAAAAAAATTGGATTTAATTGCATTACTTTTCATTAAGTTATACTATAATGAAAGCTTTGAAACCGATTTACTCGAAATGGCATTTTGGCGTATGTGCCCTTTTTCCATCAAATGCCTCAATTGCAAAAAATTGTGTTGAGGAGTTTTTCCGGTGCAGGTGGGTGTAAAGTCTTGATTGGTTCCAATGTATTGCCGATCAACTTCCTACCCCAGTCTTCCTCCAACCTCAGCTTCTGCCCAACAACATCTATTTCGGGTATATTATCAAGTCCAAGTGTGGCTTGGTAATCAACTAGATCCAAAAGACTGGGGTTGGAAGTTGATCGGCAATACATTGGAACCAATCAAGACTTTACACCCACCTGCACCGGAAAAACTCCTCAACACAATTTTTTGCAATTGTAAAAAGGGATGTAATGCTAAATGAGGCTGCAAAAAAGTTGGATTGTTTTGTTCATTAGCATGTACAAATTGTCAAGGCCAGTCGTGTTCCAATGTTGAATCGGCATCTGAAGGGGGTTCATACGATATCAGCGAGGAGACATTTTATGAAGAATACAGCTTTTTCAACTTTTTGAATGATTATATCTCGGAAACGGTGAGTCTTACGAAAAAAAGTGTAGGGACAATTTCTATAGACAATTACACGAACTACAATTTTTGTGTGAACTATTTTTATGATAAAACTTACCGTTTGGCTGAAAAACGCGAAAAACCCATTTTTGCGAACTTTGACCTTGAATAAATTTTTTTGCAGACGCGGGATCGATGGGGACTTTTCACAATTCATTTATAATGGTATTCCAAACATTCGTACCAATATTCAGCTCTATGGGAATTTATGCAATCTTGAATGTCTATTTTGGCCGGACTATCAGTTAACATTTAAGATGCATTCTTAGAATTTACGAAACTAAATAAAAAAGGTCTCTTTGCCATCTGTGAATCGGGAAAGATAAACACAGAAGAGAATAATTTTTATTCCATATTTCTATTATACAGGGTGTTCCTTTCATTACGAGTATCTGTAATATTTCCGCTGCTACTGAAGATATAAATAAAAGTGATTAAGAGAGGTGTTTGTGGTTCTACGAGGTACACCTGGCGATAATAATAAAAAAAAAATCCTCCAACGGCATCTTGAAGGTCAACTCAAGGTCATCGAAATTTTTTCTCGGAATACAATAGTTTTCGATGACCTGGTGATTTAGGTACGGCACAGGCGAGTTCAATGATATATCACATCGTGTCCTTGAAATGACCTTGAGAAATGAAATATGGGATGAGGATAAAATAAAAATAATGAACAGAGTATATAAAGCTGCGTAATGTATTTGTGCATTTTAATTCAATAGCTAGATCCTTTATTTACATTCTACAGGGACAACCTTTGGCTGTGCATGAGCGAAGCTACAAAATTGTCAGGGATTAAAATCAGGGACTCCTACCGGTACGTAAAATACCGGTATTATACCGAAATAGGTATTTCGGTTGTATCTTCGTCTGAGACTCAATACCGGTATAACGCTCATACCGGTATTTCGCTATACCGAAACCGATATCATACCAAAATAGATAAATACCGAAAACAAAAGGTTACCGGTAACCGAAATAAATACCGGTATTTTTTCGGTATTCTTTTCAGTAACATGGTAGGTTTCGGTGTTCACCGAGAAGAATACCGAAAAAATACCGGTATTTATTTCGGTTACCGGTAATTCCGAAAACCGATTATTTTCGGTATTTATCTTTTTCGGTATGATATCGGTTTCGGTATTTATATTTTTCGGTATGATATCGGTTTCGGTATAGCTGTATTGGCGAAATACCGGTATGAGCATTATACCGGTATTAAGTCCCTGATTAAAATACACCACAAAACACAGTCGTTTTAGTAGTGATTCACGGGCTGATGAGTTCCGTGCTCCGTAAACAGTAGAGGAAAGATTGGTATTACGACCCTCTGCTGGTAATTTCGGCCCCCTCGTGACTTTCATATTGTAACAAAAATACGTAGCGGCTAATAGCGCCATCTTCCGCACCTACTACTTAGCTGTATACACAGAGAAACATATTTACAGAAGGTGGAGCATAGTCGTCGCTAATAATAAGCATAAGTAACATAACCTGCAAAATTAAAGTTTTTCGTCTTCTCGAAACCGAAGTATTTCTTGTAGGTTAAGAGAGTTAAAGTGTTGTGTGTTGGGATGTATTTGATAAAAGAAATGTAGAATCGATATTTATGAGTCATGTCACTTAATTTTTTATATTTTCAAATATGAAAAAGTTTCCGAAACTATGCGTGTTGGTATATTGGCGATATATTTTATATTTAATTAAGGGTAATATAGCCCCCGGATGTAGGGCGTCGTCAGCTTCTCTCATAATTGAGTCGCCGTACTTTAGAAGATTCCATAAACAAGTGAAACATGTGTGTGCCTTTTGTTTATAAACAATAGAGCCTCCTTTATTCATTTACCTTTGACCTCCAATGTTACCGAAGAATAATTTTTCGTGATTTTTGTTAGGGCCATATTACCCTCACTTTTCTAAAAATTCCAAAGCTGACTTACTTTCACAATACATGTTAAATTCAATTAAATTGTATTTCTTTTGCCTCCTCCTTTTATCACGCATAACCTTGCTAGTTCACCTACATTTTGAATAAACATTTAAAGCACTTTAAATTGTGAAACAGATTTTAGGAAGACATATAAAACTGAGGGACCATTTTACCACCCCCTTCCTCTAACAATAACAACAAAAGCACAGAACAAAATTGTACATTTTCCTTTTCGAAAAACTGATTAAACGTAGACCACCCTGTATAGTGCATATGCCACCAGCGCGCCCGTAGACGCGCACACGTTAGCACACCCAACGCGGACACACATGTCCGAGCAGGAGTAAGCCTCGGCTAGGCCTAGGTTAGAGCAGGATGATGCAGCAGCTACAGGTAAATGTAATTAGGGATTGATCGAATGGTAAGCACGGGCCTGTCTAATTGCCCGAGCCGATAGCTCTCTTCCGGGCGCCGGATGCACGGCCAGCGTGGAAGCCCTTGACTCCGTGACTACGAGCAGTTGTAATTTCTGAATCACCTAGATCGAATGGGGGACGTCATTCCGCTAGCTGTGCACTGGACGCAGGCTTTTGCTCTTTTCCGTCGCACAATCTCGCGCAGGTACCGCGGCACAAGAGCACTGCTGTATTGTACCTTGCGCAGGCATTATAATAATAATAATAATAATAATAATGTAGCTTTGTTACACCATATAAAAAGTAGGACGAAAATGACAGCACACACAAATTTAGAAGAAAAAAAAACGGAGATTTTATTAAAGACAGAGGTAGCGACGTGAAGGGCAAGATTCAGCGAAAGGGGATTGTGACGTTATTAAATCTAACCCTGAATATAATAATTAACCTGAGACTGGGTCTGCGTTTATTTGAATAATTTAAGGCTTGAGTGTTACATATAGCCCTGGCCCTGGAACATTGCGATATTCTTATAGGCGGTAGATAAGTTTCCAAGTGTAACAATAACGGAGGATTCCCAGGTTTGTAAGAGCTTCGTAAGGTTAGGTGTATTTTGTAACGCGGTGGTGATGTGCCAGTTCAGCTGGGGTTTCAAACTAATTGGTCGGATTACTGTGGACCGCAGAAGGTTATAAAGGATCTACTGTAGAATAACAGTATTATATTATTATATATGTATGAATCGGTGACGTGATATTCCTACGTTTTTGGGAGCCTCGGAAAAATATAACCACGGTGCCGGGAATCGAACCCGAGCCTGCCCGCGTGCTGATCAGCAGCGTTAGCCACCACAGCTAACGCCGACTCTCCGAGGTCTCTTAGTCCGGGGGTTCCTGATCCCACGTGTATAACAGTATTATTAATATCTATTATCAATAGACTATGCAAGTCTGCTAACAAAGTTTAACCTCTGGTTGACTTTTTTTCCGGATCCCTATATACGTTCAAGAGCGCAACAGCTAACTTAGTAGACGACCTTTTACCTACGTAGTATATAAGTTATCAATAATTAATTCCAAATTATATTACTCATGTTTGTACCAAAGGGTAGTACCCGTAAATAAATATTATTATTATTATTATTATTATTTAATGAATATTCAGACACTTGGACTGAAAGAGTATTCGAATGCAGAAGAATTTAGCAAACTGTACCAACCTCTACTTTAGATTCTAGATTCGGCAGGATATTTAATATCGAGACACTGCTATTGGTTGGCCAGCAATCAAAAACCACTCACAACTACTTTCCACTCCTCCCACAGACCGCACTATTGCACGGCACACCTGCGCGTATCTCCAAGTGTTTCCACTGAAAAGGCTGCTTTAGCACACTTTTTGCTTTGTCGTCAAGTTTGCAAATACAAATATGTCTCCCAACTGACCTAATTGTAACTATATCCGAATACAGCTGATGTACGGATAATTCCTAATCCACGATTGGCCTGGATAGCATTTTTAATATCAGTGATACATATTGTAAGGTATAAATCAAGAAATATCTTCTTAATATTATTGAGAATAATTGGTATTATTAAATAAAAGATATCTGCAGCATTAGTTAGGTGGAACAAGGTAACAGAGTCCCTAAAGGGTCGCTAAAGATTGGCAGGCGAGATACTCGCTCCGAATACCGAGATTGAAGATAATAGATAGGTATATTGGTTGTCGAAAGGAACTGTCGATGATAACCAGACGGAAATGGGACAAAGAAAAGTGGAACTGGTGGAAAGGTGGGGTCAGAGAACGCGAGGTGTTAAACGAGTCCAATGGGTCGAATCGATTGTTGCTATTCCTGATAATTCGATTAAATGGTTACGAGCCACCTGTACACTTCTACGTCTGATCAAGCAGATAATTCCACTTGCAAATTGATTATTTAATGTACTACTTGGCAAACGGGGCAGCTGTCTCAAAACTTTAAATAATCTAGTACAGTTATTATGTTGT
Organism: Andrena praecox; assembly: GCA_963932275.1. Classification (NCBI taxonomy): domain Eukaryota; kingdom Metazoa; phylum Arthropoda; class Insecta; order Hymenoptera; family Andrenidae; genus Andrena; species Andrena praecox. The sequence goes on from OZ010728.1 coordinate 37,618,176, forward strand.
TACTGCTATGCAATTTTGTATACTGTGCATAGATATTTGATCTTACTGGCTGGTATCGAAATTAAAACACCTGTTTACGAAAATAGTATTGAGTCAGATGAGTTTAAATAAAAAATTTGAACAGTCAGAATATTCTGTGAGCTACTACAGATTAGTAGTATTTTTACAATTCTAATCATCTGGAGCAATAGTATCTAATTTTTGGTAATCAAATTGTTATGTCAAAAGTTAGTAAGTATACTTCTAAGAAGAAATTGGAGGTTAAAGCGAACCTCCTTTGAGTGGGGCCGGCGCGTTTTCGCGCTGAGAGATATGCATCCTCTGCATAGTTTTGGCGGGCCATCCCGAGTAACTGAAAATTTATGGTCCATTGAAAAGAAACTTGGAAAATACAAAAATCTACCCTCTGGCATTCACGAACTTGTAACTAGTCTACAGCAAGAATAGTACAACAATATTGGTAATTATCTAGAATAGAGGACCCCTCGCCGATTTCAATGACCTTGAAATATGTTGTCAAGGTTAACATTCTGAACAACTTTTCCCTATACATATAACCGCCGCTCGGTTTTAGTTTTAGAGATCTGTGCAAAACACTAGGGTTGGGTGGGCAAAAGATTAAGGTTAGGTTGCAAAACAGTCTTACGACTGAATCTCGACATTGTACTATTTTTTTATTTTATTTCTTTCTCTTTCCTTTTTATTCCTATTTTGTATTGTGCAATAAAGACCCTTAATAATAATAATAATAATAATAATAATAATAATAATAATAATAATAATTTACATCATTAATCACAGAAATGAATACAAGTTACTTAAAATGAATACATATGTACTGCGACCCATTCGTTTAGTACATTATTATACCTAATACAGCACTACCCATGCGCAAAATTGGAAGCAAATTGGAGACTCGAGTCTAATCCACTTCCCTCGTTAAACCACAAAATACGAAGGCTACTACTATCTGCTTGGAAGAGACTTAAAAAGAGACGAACAAATGACTGAAAGGCTCTTTTTCCGTTAACGGGTATGTCAAAAACAGAACCGTGCTTTTCCCCTATATTTACTTTAACAATTACGTCACACAAACGGATTTTCACTCTCGAGAAGAGAAAAACGCGTCCGATCCACAGATTAAAACGCGAACAGCTTTCGCCTCGAGACCGATGTTCGTTTCCCTCGAATCAGAAACAGACGATACGATTTATTAACCGTGATCCAACCTAGCTGAAACGCTTTGAAGAAACAGCTATTTAAACATCTCACGAAAATCCGCGAGGCGCTGTTTAAACGAGGGATTATCATCGCGATATCAAGCACAGCTGAGAAGACTAAAGGCGGGTTCACACATATCCGTTCCGTGACGGTTCAGTGCCGGGCAGTGTCGATGGTAAAAAATATCGTTTCCCTATTGCGCAACGGGCCAGTTCACACTTGTCCGTGTCAGTTACTAACACTGAAGTAGAGCACTAAAGGTCTAAACACACTTGTCAGTTCCGTGTCAGTGTGCCAGTGGTAAGAAGAAGAGGTCCTCTACACCCCTCTTATTCTTACCAATAGCACACTGACACGGAACTGACACGGATTTGACAAGTGTGTTTAGACCTTAAAGAGGTGAGTGTGCGCAGCCGCCATATTTGGTCCTCTGGAGAGAGAAGAGTATTGAGTATCCGCCTTTTTAAAGGCTTCTACTTACAAGGGAAGTTTGGCAACCCGGAAATTCAGAAAATTATGAAACTCGGTGTGCAAGTAGAGTAGTTCATCCGTAACGCAACTCTATTTTTTGTTGGTGCCATAATGCAATATTTAGGGGTGAAATCACCCCTTGAAAAAAATGCAGAATTTTATTTTCCGTGGAATATCTCGAGCGGTGAGAGATATCGAAAAATAGTATAAACAAATGTTGCATCTTACTTTTGTATCTACAAAATTGCATAAGGATAATTTTCAAAAAATCCATATTTTTCAAGTTACCCCCACCACCAATCCTTAATTCCATAATTACTTTTACGCGGTTTTGTAGATATAAAAAAAGGATGCAATTTTTGTTTAAACTTCTTTTCGTTATCTCTAACCCTTCCCGAGATATTTCACGGAAAAGAAAATTCTGCATTTTTGCATTGCAAAAATTGCATTATGGCACCAACAAAAAATAGAGTTGCGTTACGGATGAACTACTCCACTTGCACACCGAGTTTCATAATTTTCTGACTTTCCAGGTTGCCAAACTTCCCTTGTTAGCTTCGATCCTCTGTGTTGTTTGGTGTATGGTTCAAATCTGGCAACTCAATTTTCACCCACTTCCACCAATCCAACTGTTTTGAAACTTTGCATGCGTGCGTAGGTTGGATGACAATAACATTTTTTTTAAGAAGTCAAAAATAAAAAATATAGAAAGAAATGTATAAAAAAATACACATACACTAAAAACAAGAAAAAATTAAAAAAAAAAAAAAATCCCCAAACACTAAAAACTTGAAAATAAAAAATATATACAAAATTTATGTTAAACGATTTTACTAAAAATGCACTGAAAACTAAAAAATAATTATTTTCTCGTACTACAATTTCGTTTTCTGATTTTAAATAAAATCGTGACGCGGGATATTTCATAACTGAATATGAATCAATTTAATACAGCGCCACGATTTTATTTATACTGAAAAAACACCATCGAAATTGTAGTACAAGAAAATAATTATTTTTTAGTTTTTATTGCATTTTTAGTAAAATCGTTTAACATAAATTTTTTTTTTCTCTGTTGTCAGTATCGTCAGATTCACTTTATAAGCAGAATATCCGTTGTTGATATTGATACTTGGTAGCATGACACATTATTGGAGTATTTCATTACATTTAAATTTGTATTTTGTTCATAAACTGAATTTAACGATACTCAAAAAGGCGGGTACTCAATAATCTTCTCTCTCCAGAGGACCAAATATGGCGGATACGCATACTTACCCCTTCAGTGGTTTAACCGAAGCAAACAGACCCTTGACACTGACGGCGAACCGTCGCGGAACGGAAATGTGTGAATCCGCCTTAAGGGGAGAGCAACGCGAGCAGGATCCGTGGACATTCTAAAACGCCCGTGAAACGAGCGCAGAATTTTACGCGGGATTTCCTTCTTCCCCTCTCGGAATATTTCACATTTCGCACGGGCAACTCTCGGGCAAAAGCCAAGAACGAAACTTGTTTTGCATTTCGCTTTCGTTTAATTGAATCGGTTGCGCACGCTCTGTCCGGCAACGATTGGTGTTTCCGGCGAACGGCACGCGGCCGATGCGCGTTGATTGCAGAGAATTTGTTTTCTCCCTTTCCTTTTTTTTTTTTGCAGCCCCACCGCACAATAGACGCATCGTTGAAATCATTTCAATTTCGAGCGGGCGAAGGCAGCGCGGAACTGTTCGTTAGGATAAACGTTGCACTATTAATCCCCGCCTGGGGAATGCAATAAAAGAGGTCCTGTTGGACCCAACCGAAACTACTTACGGCACTTATTACTTATGTATGCAATTAATAACATTCGAAATGAAACGTAAAGACATCATCAAAGAAAACAGCAATGTTGTAGATATTCCTGTCAGTTCCACGCTGGGGGTATCAACGTCTCAGGGCATTGATACAGGCGACGATACCAGCTGATACCGATACAGTCGAATACACGTTGAGATCTGTATCGCGATACTGATACGTTCAGCATGTACACTAAAGCTCTAAACACACTTGTCAGTTCCGTGTCAGTTCCGCGTCAGTGTGCCAGTGGTAAGAAGAAGAGACCCTCTACGCCCCTCTTCTTCTTACCACTGGCACACTGACACGGAACTGAGACGGAACGGATACGTGTGCGCAGACCTTAAGGGACAGAATCGGCTTCCCTTCGGAAATTTGGCAACGTTGCCAAATTTCCGAAGGGAAGCCGTTTTGACGCCTAGTGTACAGATCTCAACGTGTATGGCATGGACCTGAAGGACAGTGCATAAGCTAGGCTTATGGACGCGGGGGTTGAAGCGAATGACGGAAGGGGCATCGACCTCTTCCAGCCGCTTTTTGCGGGACGACTGGTGGTGCCATCTGTGCCATACCGTGGAAAATTTCTTCTGGCGAAACCATTATATATAAATTTTTAACCTTCAAATACAATACTTTTTCTATTTTACTAGAAAATTTAATATTACTTGCGTAATTTCGAAAGTATCCCAAATAATAAGACAATTGAGGCATTTGATGGAAAAAGGGCACATAGGCTTATGTGCCCTTTTTCCGTAAATCGGTTAAATCGACTCAGGTATATGTTATATATATATATATAATATATCAAGGACATTTCTTCTCCCACGTTTAAATTAGCTAAACGCTGTTTTGTTACGTAGCGTGAGCGACATGCAGCTACATAGTCGCTGACCGGTCGCGCTGCCGTGCTGTCTACTGTCTAGTCGTGCAATACGTTTGATTTTGTGTAAGCGAGGAAAGAAGCGAATTTAGGAAAGATGAAAGTGACTTGTAAGACAGCTTGCTGCAAAAAATCGGATAAATTAATACTTACTTAAAACATAACATTTTTTGTTTAGTTTTGCGCTTCATTTTGTATTTTTATTTAAGCGATGTATAAAAAATGGCCAACGAAGTATGTAAACAAAATTATATGTAAATAACTAAACAAAGAAGCAATTTTGTTACGAATTTACCCTATTTACGGAAAAAGGGCACATAAACCACTTGCATAAAACTATTAAATAAAGACACATATCATTTTCAAATCATGACTTCTGTTTACGAAACGTTTGAAGGATATGATACTACATCCTTAAAAAAAAATGGATTTAATTGCATTACTTTTCATTAAGTTATACTATAATGAAAGCTTTGAAACCGATTTACTCGAAATGGCATTTTGGCGTATGTGCCCTTTTTCCATCAAATGCCTCAATTATATAAATACACTACACGCATACAAGTTACTTTGCAATGCTTTTACACTGTTTTCCACCGTTTTCCACCGTTTTGCACAATGGCGTCACAAGGCTATACCAATGAAGGACGTTATTTCTAAAATTTATATTCGGCTGTAGAGGACACCACCAGTCGTCCCTCACATCGCAGCCCCTTCCGTCTTTCGCTGTAACCCCCCGGAACTAGGCACTGTCCTTCAGGTCCATGGTGTATGGGGCCTTTTTTAAGGCGTCTACACGTTTCGTGAAACTTGCATCACATGTTTCTGATGCTGACGCTGAAACGCGGAAACCAATCTACACACGTAGTAAAATGTGTCATGAAACCCATCGCAAAATTCTTCAGCGTGTGTATACCCCTTTAGAGTAACACATATTTTATTTAAAACATTCTTCCTCTCTAAAATCCATAGGCACGATACCCCTGGAAGCATCAGTTTCCAGTGAGACACCCTATGTAATTGGGCCACGAGTGACTAAACACTTTCCTAACCCTTGAAAAGAAAACACATTGCCACGGTCGCTCGCGGCGCCAGTCCACAAAAGGGAAAAAGAATCACGAGCGTTCCAACGAGTTCCTACGAAAACCACTTAACTCGGCAGTTCAGGAACGAATCAATTCGCTGGCGTGTCGCGTTTGTTCGAGACAACAGACGTAGGGGGCGTTTCTCGGACATGAGCTCCGTTAATGATCGGGGATAGAAAGTTTCCGTCTCGTCGTCGAGTGCAAATGAGGCGGAGCACGAATGCGTGCCGACGATCCATTCAATGGCGAATTGTCACCTAAGGTGGTTAATGGAAAAAAGAGCCCACCTTCAGAGAGGATAATTGAATCCTGCTACTGGGTCACGCGGCTTAAAGCAACGACTCCCGCGGGCAGTCTCGGAGACTCCTCGAAATGCTTCGATAAATCATGACACGACCGGGGTTGATGTCCCAATTACCGTGCTTCGACGCAGACTTGCTCACGAAGGAATTAATTACCGGCTTCTCTTACTTTCATTCTGCTTGGTGAAAATTTATATTGGTGTTTTGAACTTTTATCTGTATTAAGGCATTTTTTTTCGGGTTAAAAATGTTCATTTTTTATATTTTTTTTTAATTGAAATTAAAAGACATGTTTTTGTCCCAATTACAGTGCCCTGAAAAATGCGTTGTCCCTTTTCCCGTGCCCCTTTTTGAATGTGTTCCCGCGGTTAGGTTATGTCTTTCAACTTTGAACTGTTCAAAACATTTTTGTGCTCTACGAGAGGTGTTTTTATGTAATTTTAATATGACCTTTTCATTACAAAAGCAAAATATGGAAATATAAATTTCTGTTCACCCGTTCCGAGAAACGAAAGTAAGGTTAGGTTTAGCAGTTACAGAGGGAGCCAGTGGGCTTCGAGGGGCACGGTAATAAGGACAAGCGTTAAATTCCTGTCCCAATTACCGGATTCACTTTAAAAATACGAAAACGTTTCAAAAGTGTTCATTTTTCTATTTTTTTTTTTCATAAAATTTGAACCTTTTGTGATATAATAAACACTTTACAAAAGTGCAAAGCATGATAATTATCCATTTCTTAACTTCTGTACAGTAAGTACGTGTTCCTTACCGTTTCCGGCAAGGATTTAGGTAAACCCATCGAAATCTTAATATGCATTTTTGAAATTTTTTTACTATGCTTTAATTGTTTAAAAATGCAACCTTCTCGTTTCTAACACATACATTAATAGTTTAACTTAATTAAAAAAATGTATTTCCTTATTTATTTATGCGAGTTTTTTTGTACGGATTCTTTAAGCATAAAGGCACGGTAATAGGGACAGGGCACGGTAATCGGGACATCTACCCTAGTACACCTAGAATTCCTTACGCATACCTCTTTTTAACTTATTCCCAGACTACATAAAATATTGATTGCATCTCTCGAATAAACAAGTTATCACTCATGCTTCTTTTATTACTAGTACTAGGGAAATATTATTGCAGAATTTATTTATTGCAAAATGTCTAACTCACCATCTTGGTCAAAATAAGTTGTACACGAATCAATTTATCAATGATATCCCTATGAAAATTGCGCGTACTACGTAAATTGGAGAGTGTTGAAATAAGTATTTCCAGCGCTGTAGTTTAAGGGGAGTAAAAATATTTGGTAAATATTCCCAAAAAAAACGGAGCCACCTCCGATTTCGATAATTTATTAATATGTTGTCAAGGTCATCACCCTGAATAGTGCTGTGACGATTTTATTAACGTCATTGCGTTTCCTATTTTACCTCTGATCGGTAATTGTTTGGCGCAAGATTTGTTTAAGGTAGTTCCTAACCAACTAAGTGAGTCAAATTAGAGTTGGGTAATAAACGATAAATGTAAAGTAGTATGATACTATAGAAATAATAATAATAATTTTTAACATCATGTATATATATTGTAAACAGTTCAATGTTAATATAAATAATTGTAATACGAAAATAGAATATTAAATTGGTTAGCGTAGTGAATTGGAGCAGCGGATCTGACAACATCGCATTCATTCGGAGCGTCTTTTATAACCAAAATGTCAGAAAAATGACATTTTGTGACAAAATGACATTCATATGAATTTGAATGGTCGTCCGCTATTTAAATGTCTAAACATATCGATTGTGCGACGTTGCCACGTCGATTGCTCTACGAAGTTTCTGAAAAATTTGCACGTAAACCTATTTTTTATGGGCATTTACGAAGAAACTATGTGGTCAGTTTTGCAGAAATTAATAAATTCAATTACTGACATTTCGATGTACTTTTGTGCCAATTTTGGTATATTTCTATAATATGGTTTTCCTGTTTCAGAAGAAAAACTGAAACTATAACCCTCTTTTTTTGTTTTCGCCATATGCCACTGTGTTAAAACGCATCAACTTTAATTAACAATTTCTCGATAACTATGCGGTAAATCGATTTTAAACTTTGTACAAGGGTTTCTTGTATTCCAAATTAGTTTAGTACGAAATTTGAAAGAATTCTGTAATTTAGTACATTATTCAGGAACTACCTTAACGGCCCTCCGTGAGGAATTTATGATAAAAAAAAAATGTGTTTTTGAAACATACTCTCCTTACAAAATAACATCCCGACAAGCAACATACTTATTCGACAGCGTTGAATAGGTAGGCAGCACACCAGCAACTTGTAGATGCGCACTATCCACGAGTTGCTGGTTCAAATCCCCATGACCCATTTCTGAAACACGATTTTTTATCCTAAATCACGGGAGGGAGGGGCGCTAAACGAATCTAGCCCCAACTAATTACCGATCAGAGGTAAAATAGGAAACACAATAAAGCTAACCTATAACTTTTTAATAAACGGCGACACTCAACTAGAGCCTTCACAACGCTACTCAGGGTGACGACCTCGACAACATATTAAAAAATTATCGAAATCGGGCTGGCCTTTTCTGAATATTTATCAAACATTGCTTGCGCAATTACACTTTCTAAGAACAAATGAGATTCATACTACGATTGAGAGCAGAGCCAAGGCTCCAGAAATAAATCAAACTGCATGCATCAACATCCGCAACCCAGCGAAATGGTTCAAACGAGAAAGTGGACGGGGTAGGGAGCGGCAGGATATCGACTTCCAGATTGACGCAAAGAATGGCGGATAGGGACACGGGAAGGAAAGTACGAGGCGATGTAACGGGTAGGAAGACGTCTTCCGGCGAGAGGAGAGACAATGCGGCTGCGAGTCGGTACAGATATGTCAAACGCAGCCCGATAAGAGTAGCTGCTCGGAATTTCCAATCTCGTATCAGGTTTGCCGCACTACACGCATCGATTTTGTACGTGAAAGGTCGCCGTAAGTCAGATACCAGCTGTGCCAACGATGCTATGAGCTTCTACAGAATGAAGCGGAGTCGAGCAAACCCCGAAAAGCATACTCCTGTTTGATCTTTGTGGCTGGGAAGGAATACGATACACTTTCCAACGAGTGGTACTGGAGACACCCAGAACGTCATCAAATGATTATGATCAGTACCATAATGCTTCCTGTTTGCTTCTTTTGGTTTTGGGTTTCATAGATGAACATGGATGTAATCATTTTTTATTAAAGGAAACGTAACAAGTCATCTGAATCTGGTAAGTGATATTGGGTAATTGTCCCATTGATTAATTGATGTCTTCATTTAGGTTCAATTTTTCAGGAATTGTTGCAAGGTTACGATGCCAGTTGAACGGTTATTCGTGCCCTTTCAAGTTTCATAAAACAACAATTTCAAAGTCGGTGATTCGTGAAAAAATCATACACGACGGAATCATCGTTACGCAGCGAGCATTTTCACCGCAAACCATTACCCCACGAAATAATAAACGAGGTCCATGCTAGTTTAAACTTTTCACCAGGTCGGAACGGTCACGTTCCGGTTTCAATATAGTCGTTTCATTTAACAGGGCCAGTGGCAACACGATGAATCAGAAGAAAAAAACATATATAGAAAGGAAAATGCGTTTCGATCCCCCATTTCACATCCGCAGGCCTAACACAGACGCGGAGGAAAAAGTTGAGTAATCCGTGGAAAACTGCAAGCAATTAAACTCTATTTTGCAACAGAACACGCATTCGTTATTTTAGTCGACTATTTCTATCTTTCTCGTACTATTCGCGTTAATTTCGTTTCAATTGTACGTGAAAACAGCACAGCCTCGCCTTTGCACTACACACATTTATTACTTTTTATTCATATATTTAAACAATTTTTTTGTAACACGATTTGGTGTAATAAACACCTACTATCATCATCATTATTATAAAATTATAATTTTAGGTAATTCAAAAACAGAATCCAAAAAAATTCAACCAATTTACCATAAATATCCCTGGCATCGTCAGTGTTAAGGTTTCCATTAGAGATGTGTGGGTACCCGATTTATTTAAAACGAACTTCATTCGATATAACCTGTATATTAATTTTGTAGAAGGTGTATAAGTTGAGTGTTTACTAGAGACACTATAATAAGAGTCTGGACACGAGTGACAGTCTGCCATGTTTGATCGAAATCCCACGAGAGAGAAAGAGATATACACCATTTCACTCTTCACCACTCTTAACAACTCTTACGTTTATGGCAACATTTTACTTCTGTTTACTTCGCATTTAAATCAGTATAATAAAATAACATATATCAAATAGAACACAAGATTTGGTTTTATGCTTTGTATCTTCATTATCTTGGTATAATTGACAGATTTAAAAATCAGCGGGAATAGATGAAAAATGACGGGCCAATCAAAAACCCAAATGCACATTTTCAGATTAATATATAGTAAAATACCGCCATAAACGTAAGAGTTGTTAAGAGTGGTTAAGCGTTAAATGGTGTATATCTCTTTCTCTCTCGCAGGATTTCGATAAAAAATGGCGGACCAATCAAAAAGTGGCCTTCTCGTGTCCAGACTCTTATTATAGTGTCTCTAGTGTTTACTTAATCAGACTGTGAAAATGTATTCTATTAATAGATATGTAATTCGAATTACGGCCGATTTCTTCACCTCCAGATATCTGCCAGTCAGAGTTATCTGGCAGATATCTGGCACATGCCTATTTAGTCTGCCAGTTGTCCTCCGGTCAATTTGACTAGAGGTTCGGGCACCGGATAACTGCTGGAACTGCCAGTTAGTGCGTTTTTGCAGTAGTGGGGGAAGTAGGGAATGTGAAACAGAGTTATGCTTGTGAAACTGTTCTGGACGCCACTGTATACTTTGCAACGTCAAGCGATTTTAGTTTTGTTGAAAAAGGGCAATGTGATCCCACGCCTGGTTTTTATCTTTCCAGGTTGAAGCATTAGTTTTCTTATTTTCTATAATATGTTTGTATTTCATGACTGTATCTATTAATAACTCCTTCTCTTCATGCGTAAAATTAGCGCTTCTGCTCATTTTATCCTGTAAAGAACAATGTGAAAATAAATGAATGTACATATCACTCATTTACTGCAACAACGACATAACTCCAAATTCACGATTTTAGGGGAAACGGGTTTGAAAGTTTCGTTAGACAACAACCGCTTTTTCTATACTAATAACTCAAAATGTCGTTGTTACAGCAAATGAGCGATATAAGTGTAATGTACTGCAATAATCTACCTCAATGGCTTCAATCAGCGTATATCCCTTTTTCAATACTGTTGAACAGCGTTCAATAGCGTCAATCGATCGAATCGATTACTGGCGATCACCATGCAATCACTTTTGAACAGCTTCGCAATGAAGTTGTCGCTTTACCTTTTTTGCGGCGTTGCCGCGTCAACCTTTCAGTCAGTTAACCATAGGATCGAAAAGCGTGAAGAAATACGCACTACCCACACAGCACACAGCCGTCCTAAAAGCGTCCCAGGGACGTCTGTCCCAGTCGTACCGGACGTCCCAGGGACGTCCCGAATTTCCCACGAACGGCTTATATACGTCCCCTGAACAACGAATGTTACCAAAAAAGTGGTCCCGGGTACGTCTCGCACACAGCATACAGCCGTCCTAAAAGCGTCCCAGGGACGTCCATCCCAGTCGTTCGGGACGTCCCGAATTTCCCACGAACGGCTTATATACGTCCTCTGAACGACGAATATTACAAAAAAAGAGTGGTCCTGGGGGTACCACCCGTCTTTTAAGCGCATGGATTAGGACTGAACACAGGCGTTCGAAAAACGTAATTAAGACCTATTTTTATCGATGAATTAAGCCTTTCGCCCGGGTCCCCCACAGGACTTTCGTCAGTAAGGCTTACCTGGCGGAACCCTGCCTTAGACAAGCTGTGTATCAGGACTGGGACAGAACTCTTATATATACCAACCGGAGGGCGATGGAACACCAGCGAGAAACTCTCGAGCCGGGTAGCCCTCCGGTGGCATATGTCGATGAACCTTATCGGATCCCTACAATAGCACACGACGTCCTCAAAGCGTCCCAAGGCCATCCCAAAGACGTATTTAACACGTCCCAAACGCGTCCCAAATGCGTCCCAAGGACGTCTTTAGGACTTTGTACAGAGGGCGCCACTGTAGTTACCGACGTCCCAAAAGCGTCCCAAAGCCGTCTATAGACGTCCCACAGACGTCTTGTTACCAATTGGGACATTCAGACCTAAAGTCCTAGAAGGGACCTAAAACAGACGTCCTCGGGACGTCGTGTGCTGTGTGGGTACTGCCATCTGGCAGATAGCATCTAGCTGGCCGCTAGCTAACCAGGACTTTGTCCAGAGATGAAGAAGTCGGGCGTTAATAGCTTAACTCGGGGCCGCCCGAGTTTCTTCGACCTGACCCGATATACGGCCGATTTCTTCACCTTCAGTAATCTTCCGGTCAGTGAACGAGCCAATTGGATGCTATCATTTGGCAGTTATGTGGAACATAACTCTAACTGGAAGATTACTGAAGTTGAAGAAATCGGCCGATAATCGGGCTGGGTACCCGAAACAGTCGGACCACCTGAAGGTCCGACTGTCTCGGCTCCCGGCACGAGGTCTTCCGACTTGCTACCACCTTTACCCTAGCGGCGTTTTGTAACAATTGCTGGGTAGTTCCTCTGGCCGCCGCGAGAGGCGTCGTTGTCAGATAGGCACGTACCATGAAGTAAGTTCATGCCACGTACACTAAGGGACAGAATCGGCTTCCCTTCAGAAATTTGGCAACGTTGCTTGTCACTAGAACCACTGAGTTATGCCTAGTGACATGCAACGTTGCCAAATTTCCGAAGGGAAGCCGATTCTGTCCCTTAGTGTACGTGTGCGTTAATGAAATTTTAGTGGTAGGGGAGACCGGGGCCAAGCCGCCACCGGGGCTAAGTCGCCACTTTTAAATATCTCCGAATCTATACATCGTATGATCTCGCGGTCGGTACTGTAGATCTTCAATCAGATTTCAATGCGATCGTCAGAGTATGGTGAATTTAGGTACTAAATTGTAATTTTTATTTCGTTGAACGTGTTGGTTCCTATGAAAAGTGGCCGAAAGTGAATTTGTTTTCGCAACGAAAATTTCGGTTTGCACCTTCGCACTCATCGCGGAAAATCTGAAGGTAAGTGATTCTTAGAGAATCAATAATAACACATCTTTGAGTGTTTTCCTTCAAACAATTTTCATTTTCTACTAACAATTTGGTACGAAAAGAAGGTGGCGACTTAGCCTCAGGGGTGGCGCCTTAGCCCCAGCGATTTTGACATTTCAGAAAATACACCAACGTCAATTTTTCGATTTCTTCATTACACTATGCCAGATAAACATTATTTCGTATAGTAATTTTGTAGCTGAGGATTTACTCTTTCCAACAGTATAAATATGTACGGTAAAATAATTTATTTTATTGCCGAAAATTGGCACCGCCAAAAAAGTGGCGGCTTAGCCCCAGTCTCCCCTATTATGCGCAAAAAGTCAGCCTCATATGTTTTTCTCCATTGACACCAATCTACCGACCGCCAGAAGAACTAGGCGGAAATAATCACACATTCCCCAGTGTAGCCGGAACACCTGTCTATTATATCGTGCCCGACACATTCGATTACCTGCGCATCCCTAGTTTCCATGCATGAAATTAAGCTTGCACCAGACCACTTCCAGTTCTAATTCTTCCTACAGTTCAGCTCGATCTCCAGTACTGTACGAGATGAACATTCTAATTGCCTAATTAATAAACAAAGACCATCTTCGCAATGACTCTTCTACAGTATAATACCATGAAATATACAGTAATTAACCTGGGACCAATCCAAATGGTGTCTCAGGCAATATTCCTGAGGCTTCAAGCCGCCAACCGTGGTGTTGGCTACTACAATTACAGGTCTACACTCATGAAGTCACGTTGCTGTAACAAACCCCAGGACCTTACAAGTCTAATGTCCAAAAAATATGGCAAATACATCAGCAGCCAGTTAACCTTTCCCTGGGCACGCGGGGTTTAATAGAACCCAGCCAGCTTTAGACGTTCATAACATTGTTATTTCAATCGCGCGAATTTTGTACTTTCGTATGGCTGGGTTTATGTATGTACTCTAGCCGTTTAAAATGATTCTAATTTGTGCTAATGAGAAAATACTCTTTTACGGTCTGTTTTGTTTTTTGAATTTAAAAATAAAAATAATCTATTATGTTTTATTTTTAACTTAAGAAATATAATTTTGTACATACCAATCATAACGGACGTTCAAAATAATAATAATAATAATGTAGACAAACCCCACGTGACCGCACATGTGATTCCAAAGGTTAACTCGCTCACAAGGCGCTTGGAGGCGCCAATGATGCTTTTACATCAGAATACCTCTGCAAGGCGCAATAACTTTTATATGTATAACACTCATTCCTTACACCACATATTCACAAATCAAAAGCAAAGAAATATAATCGCTCTGCTGCGAATACCGCAGAATACTTCTCTAAAAAAAGGAACAGTAGGAATCAGCAGTATCCATCGAATCGAGCTTCAGTGGCACGATATCACTAAATAGCTTCGAAACTACAGACGATATTAAAGTTCGATATTAACTTTTTTCGGACAGAGACCTGGACGGTGTTTTTTGCTCATCCCGTTCCCCAAGTTTCGGCCGTATATCGGCTATATTTTCGCTCATTAAAAAGTTCTGCCGTGGGCGGGGGGCCCACGCCACGGTTAGAGCCAGCCCCTTTTTGTTCCCGTCTTGTAGGGGCAACGGCGTCCAGACGGGATTTTCATTATTAAAAAGTATTACAGCCGGCCCAGAGATGAAAGGAGCCGAACGAGAGAGTAAATGGAGGATTATCCCCTGCTAGGTGGCGGAGTTAATTTCAGAAACTTGCCAGGATTAATTGTGGAATAACGAAGACTCCTCTGACGTACTGCGTGCCGCGACGTGGATCCTTAAAACGGTTCATGGCAACCTAGATCTACAATTTCAGTGGATGGGTATTACGCAAGAAGTTATCACTACAGGCAGGTTCCGAGGAAGACTTTATTTCGCTGGCGCAGTGGCCGTAAAGCATTATAGAATTAACTACACAAACAGAATTTTACTCTACTACTCGGAACTGGTTGATAACACAGGTTGATGAATGTACAGGTTTTAAGGAGTTTTCATGGGTTTAAGGTAGTACTACCGATACGCCTTGAGTCAAGTGCGTGTTAGATCGTCCTTTGACTTCCGTGATGATTTGATTTGGCAACGTAGCACGATTCATTGTGTAGTTTTCTTCTGCTCGCTTGAAGCTTGAAGTTAGCATTGCATAGAGATATAGAACTGTGACGCCACGACGGGTGTTAGTGTACGAGTGTTGTATAGAAAAATGAGTGATTCGCCCTCGACCTTGAATAAAAGTGAAAAAGTAAATATGAATAAGAAAGAGAGAAAAAGACTTTTCTGGAAAGGAAAACTTGTATCAGAGAAGGTATTCAATAAAAGGGTACAACAAACTGAAGTAGGTAAACGCTTGCACATAGTAGGATTTGATAAACAAAATCCTAACCTCGAAAATAATGAAAAAGTAATCATGGAACGCCAAACTCCTCAAAAACTTTGTAGAAAGTGCAAATCAGTACTTTCGATAGAAGATTATTATTTATGTATTAATTCATCTAATTCTTTTAAAATTCTGATAGAAAGAGCGTCGAGTATCGCTTGTACATACTAAGCGCATTTCAAACTGCGCGGTCTTACCAACCTCTTTGCGACGTTTCCAAATCGTGCGTATAATGGCCGAGTGAGCACAGATAATTTTATTCATTTACTTATATTAGCTATAAAAATTGGTGGATCAACATTTGGATACATGCATTATGTTTATGGAATATTAAATCTATATTTCTCTCAGTTTCATCAAAAACTGAACTGGCTATTAATGTGAATTTTTGTTGAAAACGTCATTTTCCATAAGACTACGTGTTAATAGTGGAAACGTAAAATTGTTAATAACTTATTTCTGGGTTGGTGTAGATTTCCAAAAATTTACATGAGTCAGTGGAAGGTCAAAACAAACTACTGTACAAAGTTTCAGAATTTTCTGAACGGTATTTCAAAACCGGTAGTACTACCTTAAGAACACATACGTGATGATTTAGGAAGTCCAAGATGGTGCGATGTTTAGAATTCGAATAGGGGGGAGGAGTTAAAAAATAGGGCGGGGCATAGAGTAGCTTGTGGGAGGGTCCATAGTTGCCAGCGACCCAATAGAAATTGAGTGACACCAGTTTAATTGCAAAACTCAGATGGGAACAGTTTGAACAACCTTTATCCCTGAAGTCTTGCATCCTTCCAGCCCTCGAAAGACACAGTACAACAATTTGTTATGCCTGATTCCTACTACCAGAACCACTTTCAACCAGCGTTCTAGCTGCATGTCAAATACATCTGGCAGCTTGAATTTCTTCCATTTACAAGCTGACACTGGCAACGTATAAAGAATTCAAAGACGCTCCTCGAAGCTTCACGAAACGAAGTTCCCCTAGGAAGGTTGGAAAATTCAATGGAGATCGACGAGACGCACCTTCGTCATACGCTTCGCGGGCGTCATTAGCATACAAACTCGATGACACTGTGGCTCGCCGCAGTGACATCGGTGCGGCATGCCGTTTGATCTTCGCGGGCAAATATTTACGGACCCATTAGGACTCGGATTGTCTCTCGGCGAGACGCTTTCCCATCTATGATCATCGGATTAGGGCGTGCCCGCATGGGAATCCGTCGCGCAAACAAAACCGCCTGTGGTCCATACGCTGGTTCATGATTCGATCAGTCAAAATCGTCAAATAACAATTATCGATCCGGATGCTGCGACTCGTGCGTGCAGGTGGCAGGTGCGCTGACCACGAACTGCAAAATTAGGTCAATTAATAATCTCGAGCGAATCGAAGTTGGGATGCATGTGCCGATGAGCGTAGCAATGACAGTTGCTTGTGTTTAAGAACTGAATACCACAGTATAGTGAGCCTATACTGGCAATGAGAGGGGTACCTACATGAATTCGGGATTAAAGAAATATTATATAGAAGGACAGAGGCAGAGAAATGGATGAGGGAACTGAAGTAGTATTCATTGATATAGTACTAATATTCATCTTTGCCGTTGGGAAGCTTTGATAGATGACTCGTGGACATTGCAGGATCTGTTCCCGAGATTCCCACGCGTCCCTCACGCGTCAAATTAATATTGCATGAATAGTTGAGACGGTTTAAAACAGAATCTGCTGCACGTGGTGCGCAAAACTAACTTCGTTAACTAGCAGATTGAATGCCTGAAATAACAGTTGATGGGGTGCGTACTAGAATCTGTATGTTTCAATGTGTTTAATCGACTCGGCTGCTGTATCACGAATTATATTCCAAATTATGCGAACAAAAACGAGGAATATTCAAAGCGACGTCGGACCTCGTATTCTGTTCGATTGTTCACCGCGTTGCATATAGGGGAGACCGGGTATGGTTGTCACACGGGTAGGTTGTCACAAGCGCTATAACAAAGAAACTATATACAATAGGAATGTACTAATAATCCATGGCGATGCGTAAACATATCGTCGCCTCCTCCCCCATCACACAAGTCGTTGTGCAGTCGCATGGAGACACGATGTATCATTCTTTCTTTTCGTGCGCTCGAAGTAAATTATGCCGTATTTTCTATCAAGTAAGCATAGGTTGTTCCTTAGTATTGACTATAACATTGTTGCATTATGAGCAACATGGCTTTATGGCTGGCAGGTCTACCGCCCCCAACCTCGCGGTTTTTTGCAACTTTGTCTCCAGGGCTTTGGACGGTTGGCGGCAAGTCGATGTGATATACACTGACTTCACGAAGGCCTTCGATAGAGTTGACCATTTTCTGCTCATCGACAAGCTCGCCTCCGTCGGTTTTGGAGGGCAACATCTATGCTGGCTTTTCTCGTACATAACGGGGCGTTTCCAGCGTGTCAGAGTCGATGATGTGTTATCCAGAAAAGTTTTTGTATCGTCGGGGGTACCCCAGGGTTCCCATCTGGGTCCCATTCTATTTCTTTTGTTTGTCGATGGCATTCGCGAGGGGATCCGTAACAGCAAATTTTTGATGTTCGCTGACGATCTTAAGATATTTAAATGCATCTCGTGCCTCTCGGACTCCTTGGATCTTCAATCGGACTTGGATAGAATCTCGGAGTGGTGTCTTTCCAACCGCATGGAGCTTAACATTAGTAAATGTCATATTCTAAGATTGTCGCGTAGCAAAAGTCCGATGCTCTTTAGCTATACAATCGCAGGCTACCAATTGTCAACCGTTGAGGTCTCGCGTGACCTTGGAGTCCTAATCGACTCTTCATTCTCCTTCGTGGACCACATTCAACATGTCGTTGCGGCCTCGAGCAGAGCTCTAGGTTTTATTACTAGGAATAGCTCCGATTTTGTCAACCTTAGTACGATACGCTACTTATATAACAGCTTAGTGCTGCCGCATCTCGAGTACGCGTCGGTTATCTGGGCGCCGCGGTGGTCGAAGTACAGGAGTCAACTCGAAAGAGTTCAGCATCGTTTTCTACGCTATCTGGCGTTCAAAGCTGGCCAACCCCTGGCGTGGTTCGACCATGACTATGTACCGATCATGAACAGATTCGGGGTATGGTCCCTGGAACACAGGAGGAGAATCTCAGACCTATCCTTTCTTTATAGGATCCTGAACGACTTGATTGATAACCCTGATGTTATTGCGCTGGTTAACTTCAACGTCCCCGCTCGCTGTACTAGGCAAACACCTCTGTTCAGGTCACCAGACTACTCCTCCTGGGTTGGTCATGCTGACCCCTTTCATAGAATCTGTGGTATCGCCAATCAATTTCACGAGGGCATCGATTTCTTTGCTGATACTCTTTCCGGCTTCAAAATTAGTACTCGCAGAGCCCTTATTGCGGAAGGCATTCCATAGAGGTTCCCCATGCACCTACTTGTCACTCTACGGCCATCTCTTATCATCTTTTTCTCTTATCCTTTTCTCTTTTGTTTGTATTGTTTTTATTGTTTTTATTGTAATCTATTGTTATTATCCCTTCTTATTGTGCTTAATGGGCTTGTCCCGTAAATAAAATTATTATTATTATTATTCTCGCAGTTAAGAGTTTTTTCTAACTTATTGTAATGATTTTTTCTTGCATTTTTTAAACTTTTTAATACACGAATAGAGAGGTGAAATTGTTTAACGGTTTGGGGCAAGTTGTCACAGAACATTTGGGGTAAGTTGTCACAGAACATTTGGGGTTAGGTATTTGCCGCGTGTGACAGCTAATCCCGCTGTAAGTTGCTGTACCTATCATTTGATATTATTTTCTTGTTTGTTTGGCAACAGTTCTCAATAATAATGCCGCAAACTTATAAGAAGAAGACGTCCAGAGGTGAGGTGTCCCAGGAATTGTTATTAGTTTCTTAATTGAATCGACTTTTTATTCATAAACTTAACTATCCAAATGTGTGACAATCAACCCTAAAGTCGGTATCAGATATATTGGCCGGCGAGTTTGTTTTCGGGAACAACGATCGAGGAGAAATCAACCACCACCATCTGACGATCGTGGATTTGTCAGTTGGAGTTGCGAGGCCCCCGAAGGGTATGGTGGGGTAACGGGAAGGCTGCTCGGCTCCGCCTGAACCTAGCTGTTTGGCTGTTATTTATTCTTAGCGTAATAGTTGTGTGCGTTACGAAGCTATGCGTGAACCAATACGAGATGAAGCTATCGAGAAGGAATCAATGTTCTGACCAATAAAGCTCCTGAATTTTCTCGGAGCTAACGCACACCTATTCTGATGTGTGTATTTCTACGCTGACAGCTCGGTTTGGTCTACACGCCAGAAGCTTGGCACTATCCCCACCACTTCTTCGAGCCGAGCCGAGCCGAGTACCCGTAAAAACCGAGTGGCTCGAAAGAACCGAGTGGCTCGGTAAAACCGAGTAGCTCGAATTTTTTCGAGCGGCCCGAAAGAACCGAGAAGCTCGAATTTTTTCGAGCGGCTCGAATATACTTGGAGCAGATCGAAATTTTCGAGCAGACCGACTGTGTCGAGTAGCTTGAAGCTTGAAGCTTGAACGTTTCGGGCAATACGAATGTTTCGATAATTTTAGGTTACGTTTATCTACTGGAATGTAAATAATGGTTCTCAATAGGTAATGTGAATAATTAAAATGTAAGCTGTAAATGGAAATATTCTGTAACTTTTGAAAATAAATACTAAATTCAAATCTTTCTTTTTTTCATTATTTTCGTGTATTTATAAACGTATTCATACACTTTTCTTTATGTTATCTTTCTATTCTTCTAACTTTTTTCTTTTTTCTTACTTTTTTACCTTCTTCGTATGGGTTTTACTTCTGTCGCGCCATTGTTAACACAGGGCGTTACCCGCTCATAAATAAATAAATGAATAAATAATTAAATAAATATAAATATAAATAAATATAAATAAATATAAATAAATATAAATAAAAATTTTATTTAATTAAATAAAAAATGAGAAATTGAAAAATTAATAATGCAAGGTTTACATATTCAAATGTTTACAAGTACTTCACGATTCTTTGTAATTACGCTTATTTATATTTATTGAATTATTTATTCATTTATTTATTTAATGGGGATGTTTTAAACTTAATGTAGAATTTTTTTGAGCGTTAAAATAGTCTATTTTATACTTCGGATTTGGAAGCTACTCGTTAAATTTTTTTTTTAATTTTTTTTTTTAATTTGTTTATAACAAAAAAAAGTTTCATTTCGGGTTCTGATGGTACAACAGTTTCTTCTCTGCCTACTAAAGGTCACTATACCTATCAAATCTCGATCTTATTGATGGAACGTAAATAAAAATGTGTTAATCTGAATGGGACTCTGGAGGCCCACTCGTCCCTAGAGGGTTAACAATGGCGCGGCAGAAGTAGCGTTTGTCGGTTTTAAAAAACCGGGTTTAAAAACCGGTTTTATTTATAAATTTGTAAAATTCGAGAACCGGTTTTAAATTTAAAAAACCGGTTTTATATAAATACTAGAATTAATATGCAGAAATGAATTAATTATTTAATTGAAAACTATGTAGTAGGTAACAGTTTACTGTAAAACTAATCATATTCTCAAAAAAAAAAAATACTAAAGGAATAAAGATATATAATTTGGTAACACCTTTTAAAATATTTATATTTTGTACGGGCTTTAATTATTATATTTTTTTTTATTTGGTTTTTTATAGATAGAGTATATTTTATTTTGTTATATTTTCGTAATTCCATAATATTAAGGAAACTGAGATTTTTTAAAATAAGTACAAATATTTACTTACTATTTTAACTATATTTTTTGTGAAAATTCGAAAACCGGTTTAACCGGTTTTTTGGAAATAGTAGAATTCGAAAACCGGTTTTTTCAAAAGTCGGTTTTTGTATAAACCCTAGGCAGAAGTAAAACCCATACGAAGAAGGTAAAAAAGTAAGAAAAAAGTTAGAAGAATAGAAAGATAACATAAAGAGAAGTGTATGAATACGTTTATAAATACACGAAAATGATGAAAAAAAGAAAGATTTGAATTTAGTACTTATTTTCAAAAGTTACAGAATATTTCCATTTACAGCTTACATTTTAATAATTCACATTACCTATTGAGAACCATTATTTACATTCCAGTAGAGAAACGTAACCTAAAATTTTCGAAACATTCGTATTGCCCGAAACGTTCAAGCTTCAAGCTTCAAGCTTCAAGCTACTCGACACAGTCGGTCAGCTCGAAAATTTCGATCTGCTCCAAGTATATTCGAGCCGCTCGAAAAAATTCGAGCTTCTCGGTTCATTTGGGCTGCCCGGTTCTTTCGAGCCGCTCGAAAAAATTATCGAGCCGATCGATTCTTTCGAGCTACTCGGTTTTTACGGGTACTCGGCTCGGCTCGGAAACCGAGTCTCGGCTCGGTCCGAACTTCAAGCTACTTGAATATTCGAGTACTCGAACAGCCTTACTGCAAAGGCGAGAGCGAGATGGAACGAGAGCGAGTCAGAAAACATTTAGAAAAGGAGCACCGTGGCAGGCAAACGGTGTGGTGGGAGAATACCCCTCACGAAACTCACCGGCCAATATGTATATCTGATACCGACCTTACAAGGGGACCTTCAGGACTGGCAAACTCAGAAATTGTTTATACTTAGTATACGTGAAGGTCTTCACTCGGACTTTAATTTCCCGAAGCAGTAAGGCGCGCTTCCCATCCAAATTCGAGAAAATCGACTTTGAAAAATGTAGAGTTATCTTATATATATATTTGATAGAAGCTGATGACCAATGAGCAGCGTGGGTCAGTGCGTAGCGCTCCCGTCTAGCAAGCATGAGGTCGTCAGTTCAAATCTCACTACTGGCACTATTTTTTTATTTTTTATTAATTTGCATGCCTACACCTTTCACATGCAAAGTTTATAAAATTCATGCTAATTAACAGATATGTAAACATCTGTTATATGTATGGGTGTACGGTGTATACCGGTGCTCCACCTCCCAGGAGATGGACATCACTTTCAATTAAAAACTCACATCTTATTTAAAATTGTCTCTTGCTTGAAAAATCGTACTTTTTATTGCACATATTCATTTTTAAATAGGAATATTACTAACCGCCGTTCGCCACTATCTCGTTTCCAAATTCTATTTTCTATTCTACGTGTTTTATTTTTGGACGAAAAATCTAATTTATTGTAAATATTCCTATTTAAAAATGAATATGTGCAATAAAAAGTACGATTTTTCAAGCAAGAGACAATTTTAAATAAGATGTGTGTTTTTAATTGAAAGTGATGTCCATCTCCTGGGAGGTGGAGCACCGGTATACACCGTACACCCATACATATAACAGATGTTTACATATCTGTTAATTAGCATGAATTTTATAAACTTTGCATGTGAAAGGTGTAGGCATGCAAATTAATAAAAAAAAATAAAAAATAGTGTCAGTAGTGAGATTTGAACAGACGACCTCATGCTTGCTAGACGGGAGTGCTACGGACTGACCCACGCTGCTCAGTAGTCATCGGCTTCTATCAAATATATATAAGATAACTCCACATTTTTCAAAGTCGATTTTCTCGAATTTGGATGGGAAGCGCGCCTTACTGCTTCGGGAAATTAAAGTCCGAGTGAAGACCTTCACGTATACTAAGTATAAACAATTTCTGAGTTTGCCAGTCCTGAAGGTCCCCTTGTTAGATACTGTGCCAACCAACCCGGCCTCGGGGTATGTTGTCACAAAATAGTTCCTGCAAATACTGTGAATTATCTCCTAATCTGGTTGACAAAATCCACAGAACCAATTTTTTTTTCATAAAGTCGGACGTACGTAGTTTATATTAATCTAAGTTTGAATCAACTTCCCTCCAGCTATGACCAGTAAAAAAATTAAAATAAGAAAATGAGACAACCATACCCGGTCTCCCCTACTATCATTTTCAAAAGGTACTAGTCCACTTTATAATCCCCACACGTTGGCCGCGGTGATAATTAAAAAGCAGTAAAAGGAACAGTTTAAAAAATAATTTGCAGGACGCCATGGCACCTACGGTACCAAGTAGTTGCTAGGAACCAAAAGCTACGTCCCTCCTCAAGTTTCAGAAATATCAGGCCGCAACACCCCCAATGTTGCAGCCTGTGTATCGCGCGGGTGACAGAGGGATTAATCGAGAAGCTATAATGGAAAGAGTCACGACGTCCTTCTCAATCAAAAGATAAGAGATAAGGGCGCATTTTCGTTTCGAAGTACGGGGGACATCGTGTTAATTCGCGGCGAGCGGTGGCTGTTATTCTCTTGTCAGATACCGGAGAAAAATCGAGGGACAAGCGCGCTTCGAGCGGACAACAGATTGCCCGCCCCGCTGCTGACCCCCCTGCCGGTCCTAATTAACCCCCGTATAATGGAGCGTGAGCGGTGCATGTAGGTTAGGGGGACGGGCGACAGCGGAGACGACTAGCTTTGATATTTAATCGCGTTTAACGCAAGCGTCGAGCTGGCCAGGTTGGTTTTAATTCTGTTTGTCTCGCGAAAGGGGGAATTTCCCGGGCCAGGGCTCCCCGCAGGAATCGCGCAAAGGATTACAGGATTACGGCATTACCACATGAATGCTCGTACACGACCGTTCTCCTCGAGTTACTCCTTTTTATCCCTTCCTACTAGCTCGTCTTTTTTTTTCTTTCCACTCTTTCGTTCCGGTTGATTTCCGCTTAATCGCTGCCTCCTTATTACCCTCCTGCGTGGGCGTTTTTCGCGTTGCTCACGTTGGGAATTATGCCCCCCCTTGGAGGATGAACGAAATGCGCGAACAGCAGTATGGGAGCACCGACTGAATGGGTGGATGGAAGTTGTGAAATGCAGACAGCGTGTTTTGGTAAACACGAGGAGGTGCTAACAGTTTTTTTTGGATTTTGGAGTGTCTAAAGGCGGGATCTCCTAGCTGTGACCGGTCGCTGCGACCTGTCGCAGTTAGGAGATCCCGCCTTAACGCGACCGGAACCGCCGTTCTTGAACTGAAAGGGGGACTTTTGCCCTCCTGAGTACTGTGCGGGGCAGGTGGATTGACGTTTTAAGGCTCGAGGAGGATAAAGGTCTGCGCACACATATCCGTTCCGTCTCAGTTCCGTGTCAGTGTCAGCTGATATTTAAGATTATGGAGGTATTCTTAAGTGGGGGTGGTCAAATTTAGTAAATTTAGGTTTGTTTAATTAGTCGTACTGTGTATTTTGATGAGCTTAAAAATTATTTCCTGATGATACAATGAAAATTAATTGAATTTTAGCTGATATTTATGATTATGGAGGTATTCTTAAGTGGGGGTGGTCAAATTTAGTAAATTTAGGTTTGTTTAATTAGTCGTACTGTGTATTTTGATGAGCCCTGTAGCCCTGCTAATGAGTACGGTCCCAAGACGAAACGCACCTCTTCTTAAGGTCCACGCACACATATCCGTTCCGTCTCAGTTCCGTGTCAGTGTGCCATTGGTAAGAAGAAGAGACCCTCTACGCCCCTCTTCTTCTTACCAATGGCACACTGACACGGAACTGAGACATATTGTTTAAAACGACCAAAAAAAGGCCCATACCAAAATTCAGCTTGCTGGGATTTAATCCGAAGACATATCCTAATTTCACTGGACCATATCTCACGAGTACCCGGGTACCCGGCGGGTCGGGTAGTAACAGCTCTAGTCCTAAGTTCCAGTCTCGTTCGTATATATTCAAGTTCCAAGTTTATCCCTCCCGGCCCCCATGCGTCTCAGACTGGGTCCGTCGGCTGTAGCCCTGCTAATGAGTACGGTCCCAAGACGAAACCTCTTCTTAAGGTCCACGCACACATATCCGTTCCGTCTCAGTTCCGTGTCAGTGTGCCATTGGTAAGAAGAAGAGGGGCGTAGAGGGTCTCTTCTTCTTACCAATGGCACACTGACACGGAACTGAGACGGAACGGATATGTGTGCGTGGACCTTAAGAAGAGGTGCGTTTCGTCTTGGGACCGTACTCATTAGCAGGGCTACAGCCGACGGACCCAGTCCGAGACGCATGGGGGCCGGGAGGGATAAACTTGGAACTTGAATATATACGAACGAGACTGGAACTTAGGACTAGAGCTGTTACTACCCGACCCGCCGGGTACCCGGGTACTCGTGAGATATGGTCCAGTGAAATTAGGATATGTCTTCGGATTAAATCCCAGCAAGCTGAATTTTGGTATGGGCCTTTTTTTGGTCGTTTTAAACAATATGTCAAAAGTCCCCATCGATCCGACTGCCGCTAAACACTTTACAGAGGGTTGAAAAAAAAAACTGTTTTTCGCGAATATCTCGTTATCTAGCAGTTTTGCGACAAAATAGTTATTATACAATTTATAGCCTAGGAAATTCTCTACAAAAAAAGTTGTATGAGTTTTTTCGTAGGAGTAACCATTTTCATGTGTGTCGGGTTACCAAGTTTCAACCCCCATACTTTTGACAAGGGAAGATCCCAAACCCGGAAATTCAGAAAATTATGAAACTCTGTAAATATGTAGGGGAAGTCCTCCTGAGTACAGCGCAATTTCGTTTGCTGCCCAAATTCACTCCAAGAGGGTGCAATTGACCCCTGAAATTTTTTTTATTTTGTATTATTACTCGCGAACTGTAGGAGATAGAAAAAAAGTGTTCAGGAAAAAGTTACTTCTCTTAATTAGGACTAACATTTGGTAAATTATAGTTCTTACAGTTCTTACGGTTCGTGAATTATAACACAAAATCGAAAAAAAAAACAGACTTTCAGGTGTCAATTTCAACCCCTTGGAGTGAATTTGAGCAGCAAACGAAATTGCGTTGTACTCAGCAGGACGTCCCCTACATATTTACAGTTTCATAATTTTTAGAATTTCCGGGTTCGGGATCTTCCCTTGTCAAAAGTATGGGGGTTGAAACTTGGTAACCCGACATACATGAAAATGGTTACTCCTACGAAAAAAACTCATAGGACCTTTTTTGTAGAGAATTTCCTAAGCTATAAATTGTATAATAACTATTTTTGTCGCAGAACTGCTAGATAACGAGATATTCGCGAAAAATAGTTGTGTTTTTTGTTCAACCCTCTGTAAAATTTTTAGCGGCGGTCGGATCGATGGGGACTTTTGACATGTTGTTTGTAACGACGAAATAAAGGGCCCTAACAAAATTTAGCTTGGTGGGAATTATTCCGTAGATTGGGCAGATTTCCGTCTAATTTCACTGGACTAATACCCGACTACTCGGGTAGACAAAAATTACCCGGCTACCCGGGTAGGCAAAAATTACCCGGGTATCCATGAGATACCCGAGTAAATGAGACGTGATGAGATAGTTGAGAATTTCGATTGCTTGAAGTTTATTCCGTTCATTACTGATGTTAGCCAAAAATGATCGAAAGTCGAAAGACGATCGGCTGTCAAATCGATGATCATTTACTCGGGTATCTCATGGATACCCGGGTAATTTTTGCCTACCCGGGTCAAAAGAATAGCTCTACTTAGGACTTGCGAGAAAGAGTTAGAAGGATTAGACCTCTGGTGACGCTGGCGAGTACTACTAACAGTGCGATCCCATGGTGGGGCTAGGACGTTACAAGTGTAGATAGGCGGTAAGTGGTTATTGTGGGGTACAAACAAGCGATGGTGAAGTATCCAATGCGCATGCACAATTCACAATTCACTCAGCGTGAATTCTGTGGGGATGGCGGTGAACTAAATTCGGGGCTAGAAAGTGATCTAATTTCGTCCCTCCCTACTGCTTTTTTTTTAGCTTCTCCCACAAACCTTATTATTGCTCGCTACAGGTAGGGTAGATGTACCATTTGTGGCCACTGTCTTATTAATTCCGATATATTAAGTATTCTTAGTTTACTTTCATTACAATGAATGAAGCTGTCTAAGGGTGGGTTATGTTGGCAACATTTCTACTACTTTATACTGTTTTGTTGTCCCGTTTTATTTAATTATCATATGTGAATGTCCAAATCTTTGATAACTTTCCACATCCTTGCAAATGGTGCTTAGCATACGACTGGTAACAAAACAATTAGTTACTGTATTTAACAAGAGTATGGATGAAGTTTTATACATATTTATATTAAAAAACAAATATTTTTGAGATTTAAAAAAGAATTTCAACGATATAACCTAAACTCTAGTGGAATTAGGCACTGACCAAAAATGGTACATCGAAAATGGAACTGTACCATTCGTGGCCACGTAATGGCCATAAACAGTCCACGGTACAACCATTTTTAGTCAGTAGGCATTCTCATTAGCAACTTATCGTACAATACCTAATTATTGTAAAATTATTATACAATAGTTAGCGAAAAAATTCTTCTAAAGTCGAAGATTTTTACGATTCGTGAAAAGTCATTCGATGATGTCTTCAACGAAATTCTTTTATGGCCCGAAAAGCAAATCATAAAGCGAAAGCGGAAAGCAGTTAAACATTTACCTGCTGTAATAACATCAGACAAATGGATGGAGATCATGTTGGCCAAAAAAAAAGAAAAGGAGAACAAAGAAGAGGAGAGAATGATTAATAAAGAAAAAAGACTAGCAAAACTAGAAGAAAATAAAAAGATTAAAGCCATAAAATTCGAAGAAACGAATAAGAAAAACAAACAGAAAAAGCAAAACCTGTCGCTACCAAAAGAAAAAGTAAAAAGGATACTTATTGGCAGTTAATATTATTTTTGTGCAGCAAGTATTGTATTATTTGTTCAGTAGTGAACATTTGTAATAAATTAAAAACTACAATTCTTACTGTGGGTCTTTCGTATTACCAATTCTATAAGTGGCCACAAATGGAAAGCCGGCTGGCCAAAAATGGTACTCTAGTGGCCACAAATGGTGCAAAACAGTCTGGCACGATAATATAATGATTTTTTAAATAATTATGTTTAAAACATTGTTCAACGTAGAATATTTTAATTATCTGTATATTGTGGATTACACTTATATATTCTTTACTTTTGTGTACGTATTCTTTTGTAAGTTGTGTATCTGTGAGTGGTACGGAAATCCTTCAAGTGGCCACAAATGGTACATCTACCCTATAAGCGTCTTTTGTTTGCTGATCATTTTGGCGAGGCAGGAAGAATGGTCTAGTCATTTAGTGGAAGGGATCCGTCAGGGAGTAATTCTGAAGCATGCTGACGTTTCTTAATTGTGCAATTGGTCTATTGGAAATTGTACTGCGTGATTAATAATCCGCAACGCGATAAGTTGTATAGCATTGAATCCTTGCAACACACGAACTTACATTTTTTAGAGTGATTTAAGGGGCCATTCCTCTGAACGCTGCAAAATTGATTAGTTTTCACATGTTTTTTTTTAAAGTGATACGTATATCTAACGTTATGATTCATTTAGTATTTTGTTTAGTTACTTTTCCCTCATACATAAGAATTTTTTTCCCGTTTCGATTAATTGTTTTTTGGTTTTATCATCCCGCTACCGTAGATGATTGGAGCTCTCAAGGTGGACAACAACAAAAAAAAAATCAAGAAGATTCTTAATCAGTGTGTTTATCGTTATCGTCCCAGTCAAAATAAAGAATTACTGTTGAAGATTGGCAAAATGGCGAATGCATGAATTGCAAACTCCGAAATTTAATTTTCTTCTCGGTAATGTCTTAATAAAAAAGATATGATAAACTCAACATAAAAATATAATTTTGGTTCCGACGAGAGCTAGTGGACTATCCTGTAAAAATTTCAGAGCCATCGGCCCTGTAGCTTTTGAGATTTTATCTACGCCACGTGAAAGAAGTTACCGGGCACTCAGAGCACTCACGGCGAGCGGTGTACAAATAGGGCTGTACGAGCCACAATGCTTTAAATTTCTTTTCCAAAATTTAACAGTACCCAGATTCTCAAGTGTCTATATATACATATATATATTTTCGAAGAATGAAGAAACGTCGATTTTTCAAAATGTCACCGAGGAATGCCCCCTAATAATAAATTGCTCTTGCAATCCTGCCTGCCAAATATTAAATACAAAATACAACGGAATTAATTAAAAAGAACCAACAATACTTTGCTTCCCAATTAAAAACCCCGCAGGCAATAAAAGACCAAAAAATCTTAGACGTCGTAAAAACAACTGTCCAACGCTGGAATTCAACGCTCAAAAAAGTTTAGCGTAGTAGGATTATACTATGAAGGTATAATTCGTACCAAATAATACAAAACATCGTGGGTACACAACACAGTGCATGCTCACCGGTATCGCGTACTTATTGCACCGTATAGTGGACGCCAGCAAAGCTCTAGAAAAATCGCAATGGCAGCGAAGGGGCATTACTAAATTGCTGTTAAATATTTTACGCTGGCGATCGTAATGTTCGAATGCGGGACGCCAGCAGCTGGAAACGTAAACGGAATCGATATTTCGAACCCCACTAATTTTTCCTTACCTCGTGCACCAACACTCGCGTATTATTTATTAACAAACACCGAAGCTTCCTCATTTAGAATGGCCATCGGGGCTTCCAGTCCCAATCTTAAAGATTTAAAAAATGGAGCATAAATGGATTCGTGTATCTACAGTTTAATTCTGAATATAAACAGCAACAGGTCAATCAAATTCCATAGCCAATTTACATTTATAAAAGTCTAGCAGTAATGTTTACTAGCCAGAGTCGGGGAATTCTTGATATAATATAAACTCTCAGGTTTACACAACTCTTACGTATGAATTCGTCTTAGTAAAAAATACAATTTTATTTGAAATATTATTAAGCGGGTAGCAACTAGGGCTGGGACTATTCGAATAATTGAATATTCGAATATTTTACAAGTATTCGAATGCTACGAATAAACTTCGAATATTTGAGTATTCGAATGTTATTATTCGAATATTTCAGTATTCGAATACTATTCGAATAAGGTAAATGTCCCAGTCCTTAAACATGGCCCAATAATTAAAAATTGAGAAGAAATTTTATTAATAATAATAGTTTTACTAATTTGCAACGTTTAAACTGTTCGAAATATAATTGCAAAATGTATTAGCTTTATATAGATACAATTATAAGCTTACATAACTGAATAGTTATATCATACAAAAATATTATTGTACAGTAAAGCTTCAACAGTTTCAATCTCGCTTCTTACCTAATGGGCTCAAGCAAGCGAGAGAATATTTTTGTTAAGGTCGTAATTAATTATTATTTTATAATTTTTGAAATTATACAGTTGTTTTGGATTTATTATACATTGAAGAATTTAAAATTAATTGGATCTTTTAATAATTTTTTGTTTTTAATATTGAAATTGTTGCGTTTATCCACTAGTACACGGTAACATGACACGTACCAATCATTAAACGTGTGTTCAATGGTTGTTTAACCGCGGTGTTACAGACGTCAGTGTTCAGTAGTTATAAAATTATAAATATTTATTGTACCAAAGTAAGTATTTTCTGTATCCTATATATTTACGTTAATAATAACTAGACAAAAATATAATACTGTTTAAGAATTATTAGGATAATTAATCTTATACTCGTTATAATATTAACATAACCTAAACTTTTATAATATACTTTTAATCATTTTTTAACTTTTTCAGACATAAAGTCATGCCGAAGGTAAAAAAGATAAAGAAGAAGAACTACAGTCAGTTGATTTCTTTTCATTAACTGATAGAAATAGTTCAATTAAATACATATTCAATAATTGGGACACTGTTAAGGGGGCAGCCTGGTGTAGGGGGTCGAAGAAATCGAATTTTTTTTTGCTGCATAAATCAATAGTTGAACATCACAATAATATGTTCCCAAAGCCGCAAAACGAAATTCGAAAAATTAAAGCGGATATGGCCGGTTTTGCTACGGAGCGCCAGGTTACCACAAAACTTTAAATGCGTTTTTCTCGAAACGACAGTTTTACAATCTGCGGGCAATGTAACTCCAAAAATATTCCACCAATCGACTTGGCCTTGTACACGGATATTTGTGAACATTTTCTTCATAGGGCTACGTTATTAGTATAATGATATTGTTTAAATAAATAACTTTTTTTTACACATTTAAGGCAAAATTTCGTTGGAAAAAGTGAATTTTTTTCAAGAGACCGCCATTTGTTCAATTTTGCATCTTTTAAGTTATGAATTTATACGATCTGTGCGTACACTCATAAACTAAACGAAAATTGTTCGATTTTTGGTTTCAGATGAAACCAAAAGACGCTACGTTGCCCGCAGTGCAACAATTGCGTCGCCAACGGACTGGGCATAAGCCGTTATAACTTTGTTATTTGCCGCTCATTTTTAATAAAATTTTTTTTTTATCTACCTTGACCTGATAGTACAATATCCTGAAAGTTTCAGAAAGATCGATGAAATACTTTCTTTAAAAAAAATTCCCGAAAAATGCCTCGATTTTCAGCTGGTTACACCAGGCTCCTCCCTTAATTAATGACTGGGACACGCTATGAATTTTATTTAATTACTGGGCCATATGAACAGTTTCATGTTTTAATTAATTTAAAACTTTTGCTTTAACAAATGTAGATTCTTGTTACGTTATGTGAAAGTAGAAATTTTACGCTTTCGAATAATTATATTTAGTTATAATTTTATACTATTTAAATATATAAAAAAATTGCAATCATCTCAACTGCTTCCTTAACTGTTTCGCCATTGGGACATTTACCTTATTTCAGTATTCGAATACTATTCGAATATTTCAGTATTCGAATACTATTCATTCGAATACTGACCCACTTCAACACATCCGATCGACTTGAAACTTTGCACACACATACATAGTTCAATTTTGGGTCAAAATTAACTTACAAGATTTCACCCTGACAAACTAACGAGCCCACAACTGAAACTAAATAAAGGCTTGTAAAAAAAATGAACCTAAAGAATTTGATTTATAATTCACACCATACTATTCGAATAGTATTCAAATACTTGGATATTCGAATTATATTCGCCGAATAATTGAGCAACCGAAGTATTCGAATATTCGAATACCGAAAAATTCGACAAATAGTCCCAGCCCTAGTAGCAACCCCTAAAAAATTATGGAATGCAATAAAAATTTAACCAGGCCCGTTTTGTCAGCATAGAGAACAAAATGTTGGGGCGACCCAGCAATATTTAATAAGTTTAAAAAAAAAAAAAATAGTGTGACGATAGTTTGGTGGGTGTAGTATCAGCAGCCCTAAGTGGCCACTAACCTCCCTAAATCTCAATTACAAGCTGCAGTTCTACTGGCTCGACACGTGTAGTCTAAAACCAATCTGAGAAAATACATGAAAATCGTAAAGCTTGAATTGAACGAAGACGTTACATCCCCTTCGCAGGCCCATTCTCTGCTGTTGCCGTTCTCCGAATAATGGCGGACAGGACTTGAATAAACTCCGAGACCGTATTACAAGAGCCAACGACGCGAAGTAATAAAAATTAAAAATACCTTTACCGAAGATGTTTGCCCGCATTAAGAAACTCGCGGGCCGCGATTAAGCAAACCGAGTTATAAAACCGCGACTCCTAA
Organism: Andrena praecox; assembly: GCA_963932275.1. Classification (NCBI taxonomy): domain Eukaryota; kingdom Metazoa; phylum Arthropoda; class Insecta; order Hymenoptera; family Andrenidae; genus Andrena; species Andrena praecox. Next base: position 37,651,137 of record OZ010728.1, read on the forward strand.
CGAGGGGAACTCGTTGTTTTCCCGGATGGGCCAGAGCTGAGAGCCAAGAAGGGCCGGAGCGCAACATTCCTCCGTAATTCGGTTGCTCCTTATCGTATTTCGTCGCAGCTCGCTCGAGGAGTTCTCTTTGTCCCGGTATTTTTCATTCCCGGCGAATTGTTATAAAACAGCGTTATCGTTTCCGTGGACGTTAAAGCGCGAGAAATACGAGAAACGCGGCCGAACCGCGTGCCAGGGCGGAGGATAAAAGGCGGACGTGATAAAGGGAGCAAGATTCGGCCGGGGGGGATAGGGCTGGCGTTTAATAATAATCCTACTCGATGCGCTTTTTTACCGCGAGCAAGCAACAAACGCGAAATTGAAAAACGTCAGGGAGCGACGAAACGATTCTGTGCAGACAAAATGCCGCGTAAGTTGTGAAATTTCGTGCCCCGGGAAATGAAATTCCAACGAATGTACATTTTTAATTACGACCGCCCCTGCCAAAGCCGCCATAAGGGCTGATTGCTCGACGCAAAATTGAGATTAGTTTGTCGAACACTGCGGTGAAATTTTTTTTAGAGGAACTCGTGTAATGTACGAATGGTAGGAAATTGAGGTAAAACAGGCATTTAAATTTGCTCCCAGAGGCGGGAATGTTTAATTTTGTTTCGATATAAGGAATTGGATTTTAAACAGAATTTTTTGTAATGGAAGCTTTTTAGTGTTTGATTTGTTCGGTAAAGAGGAGACAAATTTAGCATTAACCAGAGTAGCAAGTTAATAAACAATGGAATATACTTTACTGTTAATTGACAGTGTTATTAGAATCATTCTTTATTTCACAAATATAAGACACTTAGATTATGTTTAATTACCAATTTAAGGAAATTGATTCAGCACCGAAAAAATATTCAAGTTTTATTAAATTATAGGTCACAGAAGCTGAACTCTATTTTCGTTTGTAGAAGTCGGTTAAAATGGAGTGCAATTAAACCAATTCAAAAACCAATACAAAAGGTTAATTTAAAATGGTATCATTTATTATAAACAATAAGTGGTTTCGGCGCACTGGTTCGGTCAGTTGAATAATTTAAAAGCTAATTTGCAATTTTAAAAATTATAAATTTCCGACGTTTCGGTCTGCGATTTAGACCTTTTTCAAGGAAAGATATTTATAAAGTATAGTGCGTTCGCTTTAAAGTCACACGTTTGATACGACGTGTAACACACGAGTCGGTTGTAGCGTGACTGAGGTAAACATAACTTGGAGGACCATTTAAAGGTGAAACAAAACTGTGGCTAGAACGGAGTCAAAAGAAAGAACATTAAATATTAAGAACGAATTTAACAATTATTGACCGAACGAACATTTTCAACCTCACAACAACTGTCAAAATACCACTAATTGATGTTCATGTGGTAAAAGTCAAACGTATTAGGATATATGACCAAATGATTACATAATATAATTTAATTATATATAGATGAACTGATTATACTGGCCAAAATTGAAGTGAAGACTCTATTGGAAGAATTACATCATAAAGCCTTATTGCTTTAATAAAGTTGCGTAGTACTCTTGTATCTTAGGTGTTTCATACCTAAGGTTTACGCTTGGTTGTTTAATCATATGCAACGTCTCCAACAGAATTCTGCGACTCCAATTGGCCTCTCTATCAATAATTTTAACATTATCGAAGTCAAATCTGTGATCAAATTCCAATGCGTGTTTCGTTAGGGCAGTATGTTGTGGGGGTGGTAGGAAAATGTTCCTTTTGTGTTCGTAGATCCGTCTTTCTAAAAGTCTAGACTTTTGCCCAACATTATTCTAAAAATACGGTCGATAGCTTAACTACTTTGGTATCATTTATTAAATAGAATAAAGTGGTTAAAAACTGAATAAATCACACCATACGCGATTAATTAAAGTAATCAAAATTTAAATTTTAGAATTCGCAATTCAAAATTCGAAATTCAATATTCAGAATTTAGAATTATACGCTTAAAGTTCAAAATCCAAAATTCAGAATCTAAAATACAAAATTCAAAACCCAATATTTAAATTTCTGAATTCAGAATTTGAAGTTCGAAATTCAATATTCAGAATTTAGAATTATAAGCTTAACGTTTAAAATCCAAATTTCAGCATTTAAAATGCAAAATGCAAAATGCAAAATGCAAAATGCAAAATGCAAAATGCAAAATGCAAAATGTAAAATGCAACATGCAAAATGCAAAATGCAAAATGCAAAATGCAAAATGCAAAATGCAAAATGTAAAATGTAAAATGCAAAATACAACATGCAAAATTATAAATGCAAAATGCAAAATGCAAACTGCAAAATGCAAAATGCAAAATGCAAATTCACTTAACTAATAACACAAACTAATAACGACATTTTTTACAAGTAAAATAAAAAAATATGTACAAAGCTCAATAAGCAAATCAGTATCAATCAATCTCCTCAAATTGCAATATTTTCCAACCCAATTCGGCAGCACCAAATATAGAAAAGAAGCCGTATAATCTCAAACATGATTTCCCCGCGATACAAATCTAAATTTGGCACCGATTCTGTTGACAATTTCGAGAGTCACGCGTAAGAGGTTTACCAGAAAAGCATGAAACTTTATGTGTGGCGCAGGCACAGTTCCAAACCAGGATTTCCACGGAGTAAAAAATTTTTCCCACGCAGACCGTCAGGGTACATCCAGGTTTAAAAAAACGTAGCCTATTTTTTTCTAACGAACGAGCCAACAACTCCCAATCGTGGGAACGATTAGTACTCGTTATTTCTCTTTTAATCCGAATTCCAGTGGTCCACAGTTCGGATTTGTGGCGGCGTTCCCAGCGATATTTACTGGGGTCTGTGGTATACGAACGTGGCTTAAGTGGAATTTCAAACAATCCCCTTTTTCTTCAGCTTTGTGGATTACAGTTGATCTTCAAACAACTTGTTGTATCAGCGATAACATTATCGATATACGGATAGGTGCGCTAAATTATTGATATCGTCGACCAAACAACTGTAAATTGAATTTGAATTGAAATACCAAGATACGAGAGTTAAAAAAAATAGGTGTCATGAATTAGGGCGAATAGAATTATATACCAGAAAAGTATTCCCGTCTGTTAATTGAGAAGTCAGAGGATAAGGAAAAGAATGAAGAGTATTTTTTATCACTGGTAATTATGCAATGCTGTTTGGCGAAAAATATTTGAGTGGCCTAAAAATCTGTAATAACTCGCGATTAAGTTTGCCATGGCACTGAAGGTTTGCAGAAGCGTAATTGGAATGCTGCAACTTTGAAATGATTGATCGCTTGCAATCAAGCATTTTGTGGCGACAGCAATTTGAATCCAGTAAAAAAATACATAATTATAGCTTCTTTTTCTTTAAATAGGAAAACGTTTAAGTATATTCTAAAACTAGTTGTTTTTCGTTATGATTAACATATTTCAATATCTGAAAAACTCATAAAACATTTTCCAATCTTTAGTGATTGTGATTTGGGGTATGCTTGAAATAATTGATAAATGGTTGATGGGAAAAGTGGGATCAAAAATTAAATTTAACGACGCTATTAAAATATATTTTGCATATTTATTGAATTTGCAACACATAGGTACGTATAAACGAAATTTGTATAACGAAGTTAGGAAATCCATTTCGTCGATAATATCAGAAAACATATTTATATATTCACATTCAATTGGTCGCAATAATTAGCTGTGAGTTTGAAGAAGCGTAACTAGGAGACTGGTGAACTGCATTGAAATATTTATAAACGAAACAAAATTGTGTAAGCGGTGAAATATACGGAAATTATTCTTAAATGAAACGAAGAGCGTGATGGAAACAATTCGTTCAACCTACAAATGCTCCTTTCAGTAAAATATTCCACTATTTGAAACTCTTATAATTTTCTAATTTTCTAGTATTTACTATTTCTTTTCATCACAATGAAAGAAAATAATTTCAAAACTTTTGCCCACTACCCTTTTCTTAAAAAATTATTTCTCACTATACTATACGATATTAAACACCCTAAAACTTTGAATTAAACTTTTTTTATATCTGTTACGACTTCGCAGATATTCGCGATAATAGAAAAACACAATTTCTTTGAGGGGTCTGTCTGCACCCCTAGGACCGGGGTGATTTTGAATGGGGTGTTTTTCATTGCCAAAACAAAAAAATGGGTACGCCATTAGCACCACTTGACAGCGAAGCGGGGCACATTAAAAAATGAATAGGGTAGATGTCCCAATTACTGCCACTTTATTTATTTTATGTAATAAAAACGTAACATATTGTTGCGAGCACCCTATAGAGAGGATCCATGGCCCGCTGGTGCTCGCGACGGAGACAAGGAACAGCGAGAAGAAGGCGATCGGATTGATCGCCTGTCAAGCTGTCAATCGAAAGTCAGCCGCCATTGCGTACAGACATACCGATCCCTCATTACTGAATATTAGAGCTTGTATTCGCGTTACTAGTTATTTAGTATTGTTCATGTTCCGTTCTTACTGTTCTAAAATAAACTCTTATTATGTCGCGAGGAAATCGTAACAATATGAAACAAAATGTACAAAAAAATGTTGCTATGAAACGGAGATTCTGATTTACATAAAAATAAAACAAATATATGTACTCATATGTACCTAGTGCTTAAAAAATAATATTGAAAAATGAAAGTGCCATTTGAGCGTCAAAAACGCGACGACGTTAGTAGGAAGTGATAAGTCGCAATTTTACTATTCAACCTCTATCTATTGCATAAAATGAATTATTCCGGTCTAGAAGAATTACTGTAATGATGTAACGAATAAAATACATAATATTTATTGTTAAGTTATAATAATTAACGGTGACATCATTAGGGACAAAATTTCTGGGCTTGTCCTTATTACTGTTGGCAGTATTCGGGACAAAAAAACGTGAAGTACGCATAACTGTCATCTCTCAAAGTTCAAATTCTCAACCTCAAAATCACGTGTAGCGTGTGATGAGAGTTTTGGTCAATTGTAACAGTCCAATGATTTCTGTAGAAGCAATTCCTAGTAGAAATGAGGTAGAAAGCTTGAATTTAGATTTACTTCCAATGTATTTCATGGATGAGAAAGAAAATGTTACTGGCAATGACCAGCACAACATATCTGTAGAAGAAGAATTAGAAAATATATCAAACAATAATATAGAGCTTCATAATATAAGTGTAGGCGCATCTGAATTAATTGAATCGGTTAATGGTATAACAGCTTCTTTAAATGAAGTACCCAATAATATAGATGACAATAATGAATTGTTACAGTTACCAGCATCATTTAAAAACACACTGTTTTGGCCAAAGAAAAGTTTTTTAACTAAAGAAACTGCAAAACAACCAAAAGAAAGAATACCCACGGTAATAACCAGTGATGAATGGAAAAAATATAAGTGTGAAAAAGAACTCCAGAGAATAAAAAAAGAAAAAGAAAAAGATCTTCGAAAACAAATTCGATTACAAAATCAAAAAATTAAAAAAGAAAAGGTCGAAGAAAAGAAGAGAGAAAAAGTTAAGAAAAAGAAAACAGTTTAATATATGTTATAAAAATTGAATATATTATATGTTTTAATTGTATTACAATGTCATGTTTTAAAAGTTTCACATATATTTTATGAACAATTACAGTACATGACAAATAAATTAATAATTCCAAAACTATGCGTTCGATATATTCTGGCTATTAATCAGTAAAAAGGACTGGCAGTACCTAATCGAGTCTTAGTAAAAAGGACCGACTGTAACCGGGTCTCATTGTCAATAATAGGGACCGTCAGTTATGTGGTCAGAGTTATTAGGACCGACAGTTATTGGGTGGCAGTCATACGGACCAGACGATTTTTGAGATGACAGTTATAGGTACACTAGGATCGCTCGCGAATTTTAATTAATTATTAATAAACTCTTCATATTTAATTCATAAAACTATTTTTTTTTTTTAATTAAAGAGATGTTAAATAATATTATGTTTCAATCGGAGACGATTTTTAGGTTAAACAATACGTGAAATGATTAAACGAAGTTCAGTTATAATCTTAAGGTGGCAGTAATTGGGACATCTACCCTAACAGTGGAAAGACAGCTTCCTAGAACCCCGCCGCAAGACACAGTCGTAGAAAGTTTTACTGGCGCGACGCGAGCAACAGTTGAACGTGAAATATGTAAAACCGTGAGACTACATCGGCCGGGGGAAGCGGCACATAATCGGCAGGCCGCGCATTGTTCCGAAACACAATGCGGACGTATAGAAAATGCGATCCTGATAAAAGTCGTAACGGAGCGAAAACGTCGCCGATGCGGCCTCATGAATTTTTCGGCGCGATTTACGTGACAAAGCGGGCGAAGGAGGAGGAGCGAAAAATAAATAACGTTCCGCGCGCGACGGGCGATGGAGTTATCAACGCGGTGACCTGGCTTCGTCAAGAAACTCAAAATTTATGCGCGACACCGGGGTTAACGGTTGGCCCAACGAATCGCCCTCCGGATTTAACTCTGCGCGAGGGCATTCAGCGAAATTGACTGATTTGCTATTTTTTTAAATATAGCACGAAATAATTATCCGAATGGATGAAGAGTGGCAACTTTTCGGATTACCTTTTTGGATGATAAAGTCCTTGCTTTTTTATATTGATTATTCGGTTTTTGGGGGGGATAATGAGGGGAATCGAGGAATTTTCAAGTGCCGTGCTTGATATGGTGTTGCAGGTGTTGGAAGTGTGCATAGCACAGTGGTTTGAAATCCCAGAAAAGTGGCAAAAACCCAAAAAAATAAAATTAGTAAATTGGATATATTTTGTTATAAATCGATAGTAAGGTAAATGTAACAATAGCGAGCCATGCACCAGTACCTAGCCATCTGTTGAAATATTAATAATTGTTAAACTATGCACGTAAGATAAAATACATATTTGGTGTAATTTGCATTATTTAATTGTTCGGTTTAATATCTGAAGTTATATCGTGTTGTTTTTTTGTCTAGATATTTAGAAATACCATTTATAGTCTCGAGGCCAGATATATGACGCGTTTTCAGACATTCGTTATGATATGGCTAAGAAGAGCGTGCTTCTTGTTAAGAGCATAATTGTTATAGGATAATAGTTTTTTAGATAGAAAAAAGGGTTTTAGAATCTTGAAAATATTTGTAACACATAGAAAGAAAAAATTTGAATATGAAAACTATTTTTTATTTGAATATTTACATGGCTATTTATCGGTGCAGACAAATCTTGTTAGCCCAGTAACTAACCACGTGTTCAATAAATCGGGTGAAGTGAGTTGCAAATGTTAATCGGCATCGCCAGAGCAAAATTACGAAAAAAGTGTCAATTTCTGACTCGATATTTGGAATAAAGCCGGTAAGTATTTTGATCATAAATCATAATATAAACATTATTTTTCTAGATAATAATGATAGCATTTAATTTAAGTTTATTAAAGTTTATGTATATGTACAGTTTAATGAATTTGTTGGTTGTTTTGAGTCTTATATAAAATAACCACAAACTTCTATTGATAGTGTAACTAAACTTATTGTTTTTTGCATTTATTTTCTAATCTGTTTATTATGGTTATTTATACAATAATTTAATATTTCTGTACTTCTTAATTTTCCTTAACAGATTTTTCAATTTAAGACAAAGAATCAGTTTTTAAAATAATTTTTACACGATTATAAAACCTATGGCTAGGTACTGGGACATGAAAATCGGGCCGCTAGGTCAATCGCGTGAGGTTTAGGGATTGCAATACCGGTAACCCGGTTTACCGGTTTCCCGGTAAATTGCGAGAAATACCCTCAAATTTTTACCGGTAATTCGTCAAATTTTTACCGGTAATTCGTCAAATTTTTACCGGTAATTCGATAAATTACGTATATCAATATAGCGCATATATGAGTTCGTTATTTCGGTCTACATCGTTATCAGTGGAAAAAACTTCAATTACTAATAAAGACGAAAACCGAAGTATCTCATGAAGAATCAACTCTAAGCCAAAAGAGAACTGAAAATCTAAATCAAGTCATCAAAAAAATGGACGTATTTTCAAGTAGAAAAAGTAAAGAGAAAATATGTATAAAGGTACAAATGACATGATTTCTTAATGACTATCCGACCAACAGGTGTAGAATCTGAGAGTGCTTTATCCGTGGCTGGATTATTTTGTACAAAAATTAGATCGCGATCAGGAGACCAAAGTTTAGACAAATTGTGTTTTTTGCGTGCTTATTTGTTAAAAAAATTGTTAAATAAAAAATATTTAATTATGTATGTAAGATAAGATACTTTTCATTGTTTTCGTGGTGAAGATCCATATTAATAAGTATTGTCAATAGTTACACAAATATATCTATTTTGTGTTATCTCATTTCATTTCATATTTTATATTCAGAATAGTTTTATTTGCATATATTTATTATAATGCTCGATTAGAGTTCAAAAAAGTTTTTTTTGTAATGTGTACTCTTATATTTTCAATATTTTAAAAAATACCGGTAAATTATCGGTAAACCGGTTTTGATTGAAAAATTTTCCGAATTACCGGTAATTGAAAAGGTCGGTAAATTTGCAATCCCTAGTGAGGTTGGCTATATATTGGTACATTTACACGTACAAATATTCTTGTTTATTTTACGTTAAATATATAAAAAAACAAAATTTTTATCTTTATATATATATATAAAAATCTTTATGAATGAAAAAAAGTTTCACTTAAATTGTTAATTTTATACACAATATTCATTATACTTTGTCACCGTTTCCTTAAACGGCTCATTATTGGTACATTTACCTTAGACTGTATGCCACAACTGTTTTATGTGTTATTCTTTTGTTTTTTAACCTTGGCCGTATTTCATGATTATTTGCATTTAGTTGTACACTTTTTAAGCGAATTTTTAAAGTGTTATATTTATTGCAAATGATGGATTTGGTTAATAATACTAACCGAGCTAGTAGCTGTATAGGTAAGTAACAAAATACATGAAAAGTCATTTTTCTATTTCGGGGCTGCTAGTAACACTGGAGTGAAATTCAATTTCTGTACGTTGTTAGAGTTTTAGGTTAGTTCCCAGCACTTCCCGGTGTAAAATTTTGTGTGGTTATAATACGTAAACATCGGACTTTAGTAATCCGAAAAGAAAATTTGCCACTTTCTGCCACTTTCAGAGATATTTCATTTTTTCTTCGCGTAAGTTATGCTTAGGTTGTACAGAATGCGGCATTTAAATGGGAACCTAAATATCTCCGTTATTAGTGGGCGTATGAAAATGCTCCAGAGGACAAAGTTGTACTGCTTGGAAGGGCACGTGCAGTGGTACATGATTTTTTCCCGAAAATCATTATAGCATATTATTTAATAAATAATTTCAACAATTTAATATAATATTTATCTTAAGTTTCTGAATTCAGATTCGTAATCAGTGACCTCGAAAACTCTAGAATACCAAGTTTAGACCAAATCTGATATTTTTTTGGTATACGCGTCCGCCATATTGGATCCGCCATGTTGTTTTTTGCCCTTTTGACTTCAGATTCGTAATCAGCGACCTCGAAAACTCTGGAATACCAAGTTTAGACCAAATCTGGTGTTTTTTATTTTGCTATACGCGCCCGCCATATAGCATCCGCCATTTTGTTTTTCCCCGTTTTTACTTCAAATTAACTCTTAACTGGTAACGTCCCACTTTGTGACATAAACAGTGACGTGGAGTCTCACAGTCTCCTCTTTAATAATTTGACATTGTCAAACCTGAATTTATTTTTAACATATACTTACATTAGTTAACATTAGTTTGAGAAGAAATTAGAAGGCTTCTTCGAGCACTGGATTAGGTTTAGCAATCGGATTTTATTGAACTTTAAATATTCTCGCTCTAGGCAACTTTTTGCAAATTATTGTTCAACTGTTTTTGTTAAGTACATACTCTTATATGCCAACGAAAATATTATTTTGAATTCCTGTAAAATTGGCTGTACGAGCTGTATAGGAGCTGAAAATCTGGATCATGAAAACAGTGAAATTTCAAAGGTTTGGGAAGAACAACAAATGCTTTTACGCAAGAGTATACGTTGCAATATGAGCACACGATAAACATGGTATACATTAAAATACATTATCGCTGGCAGAAATAAAACGCGAATATACCGAAACGGAAAAAGGCAGATGAAACGGGAATAATCGGAGTCAAAGCTAAGCGACGCGTGTAATCGGATTTGCCGAAACATTTCGCAAAATTGAATTAAAACTTGGCGTTTTAAAAGCAACTTTTAGCTGGATTTAAAACCATTTCCCCCGTAAACGCATATTTCTCTGCATATTTATCTTATTGTATACGAATCGACAGGCTCTTTAGCGAAATTTTAAGCTACAATAATTTACCGAAAAACGAATTTGTTCAATTAAATATACTTGCTCTGTCTTCCGGTAGATCAAATAGGAACGTTTGACGACAAAAACCATTACTAAACTGTCCAATTTCACCAAGTTAAAATGAATAAAGCAGAGCTATCGTATTTTCAAAATTCCAAACTTGATACTTGAAATCTCAGAGACAAAACTGAAATTAGTTTAATCCTTCCTGACGTCGTAAGGTGAATGTCCCAATTTCTACTCATTTAAGAGGTTACTCGTCACAAAGAAAGTGTAAAAAATTTGTTTGCGATCAAAATTTGCAGAGTAAATGATTAATTCTTTAATAATAAATCAACCAATTCGAAAACTATTTAAGAAAAATATTTCAAGGTTTTTAACTATTAGTAATTTGTAATTAAATAGAATGCTCTAAATGTTCGTATCTCTGCTCACGAAAAAATAGCGATGTACGTACTTCTACTCACCATTTGTACCAATTTCTGCTTACATAATATGTTGCCTTTTCAGGTTAAAATAAGGTACATCTTGTATGGGGAGGTTTTCTAACACAATAGTAAATCATAAAATAATGATAAATAAAAAATAAAATGCCTTCGAATAGAAATAGAGGTTACAGCGTACATTGAATTGTGAGGTTATGTTACTAAAAGTATGGTGAGTAGAAATGCGGACATGGCGGTGATTCACTTGACCCTAAACCTACTCACCTGTTTTCTACTTAAAAAAATTAAAAATAGTAAAAAAAAAACTCAACATTCAGAGCACAATACGGTATCTGTTTTTGTTACTAAATAAGAATTTTCACTGCAAACACTATTTTCTGCCGAATTATCGAATACCAATAGTGTCGCTGTTCCTTAGCACAAACCGCTAGAACACGATCGAAAAATCGTGGGTCTCTCGTTTTAAAAGTTTTTCGTTGTTTATGCTGCACTTTGTTCAGCCCCAGGCTAGTGCAAAACACGTGTAAATGTTCAAATAATTTGGAATTATTTCGTTACTACTATAGTCCAAACGTAACGCTCATAATAATAAGAAAAATAGGAAATGAGTAGAAATCGGTACATGAGTAGAAATGGGGACTTTTACCTTACATGATTAATTTGACAATACGGGAGGAACGCAATAATTAGTTTCTTACACAACACAAAAGCTTACAAAATTTTCAAAAATACTCCTACGTGAGAAAATTAAATTTGTAACAATAAAAGAGCCTATGCGCTATTCTTACTTATGTTAAATATTCCAGAGATTGTCTATAAAAGTACCGAAATCGTCATGTTATATTAAATAATCCCTCTAAAAAAAAAAATGTAATTAATTGTAAGTAACAATTAGGAAGATTTAATAAAGGACTTTAAGACCCCAAAAGGTACTCACGAGGCAAACAACGAAAAAGCTCATAGAGATGAAGGAATAATCGAGTTGCGATAATTGGAAGCCTTCGACTAGCTACCAGGAAGAATGGCTTCGTAACGCACGTATTTTACACCGAGCCAGATAATCTTGATCGTGATCGGCACAGCAGGCATTCTACGTCAACTACGCGTCTAGGGGAAGCGGGGCAGGGAGGCAAAGAAGAACGCGTCCTAATTTGTAATTTAAATATCCACCCCTTTGCTTGGCTGTCTAACAAGTGAATGAAGAAGAACGCGTCACCCGTGGCTCTTCTCCTCCTTCCTTTTTCCTTTAAATACAATGTAACCGTGCTTGGAAGTATATTTACCCTGGCCGACGTTAGCCGCGGAAAGAATGAACAAGAAATGCTCCCGTTGGTGCGGATAAAGACAATGGGAGAGGAATTTTGCAGGCAAAATTCGTGATAGGTTCTAATTGGCAAAGAAATATAGCTGTTGCTTGAAGTTGGTTACAGCTAAGAGGGTAGGTTATCCGCAAAATTTTCGAAAATTGGTTTTTAGGATTTTTGCACATTCCGCTAGCTACGCCTTTTCTACGTATTTACCGAAATTCCAAAAATTGAAGGAATTACAGCCGCAAATGTACGAGCCTGCACATCAGATCGGATGATGGCAAAACTGCATGTCCAACTTTTAAACGCGATTTCCCAGAAACTACGTTTTCCAAAACGGTGAACATAAAATCTCGAAAATGGCTTCAACGATTTGAATGAAAATTTACAGGGAGGTGCAGGAAACTATTTCTAACAATGTGGCGGGAGCACATTTACAAAATAAATTCTTTAAAAAAAAAAGATAAAAAATCATATACATCAACATGAAAATTGTATTAAATTGTTTATCAAAATTTTGCTTCCGACACAAGATGGAGACTGTCTTACAGATGATAAAAATGCCTTTACTTTGTGTTTTAGGTAATTCACCTGTCCGGAATCGTGTTCACCATCAGATGGTGCATCTCATATTTATATTTATAACTTTTTCCCCTGTAAATATAATTAAATTTTTCTTTTTGCGCATTAAAGTCAACGAAATGGCGATTAAAAATTAAAACAAAAATTGTCTCTATATTCATTTATGACTTCAGAATATGCGTTTGAAGAAGGGCCCGCTTCTGGGCTGTTGGGGGTAACCTATCCCCTTAAAGGCGGGATCTCCTACCTGCGTCTGGTCGCTGCCGGTCGCAGCGACCCCACTAGTGCAAGGGAGAAGTATGACATCTCTTTCTCCCTTGCACTAGTGGGCAGGTCGCAGGTAGGAGATCCCGCCTTAAGGCAGAGTTAAACACATGCAATAGCCCGCATTGCACGCCGAACAGTGCTGAATATTTTGATCCATCATTTATTTTTTTTATAATTAAATAAAAATGTGAATGCAGTATCCTCTCGCTATGGGCTCACTTTGGCCCCTCTAGCTCGCTCCAGATTTCTCTCACTCGTGCCCAGAGTTGCTAGGGAATTCTCTACGCGTGGAGAAGACATGACGTCACATAGACCTGTATACACTAATCGACTTGTGCACGCCATGCCTGAATTGTGGTACGTCACCACGTCATCAACACAAATATATCGTTATTGCTGTAGCTGTTCCCTTTCTCTTACTCCGTACTACGTCATGTAGTGTCTACGCCGCCATTAATCCCCTAGATATGGCAACCCTGCTCGCATCATTGGCGCCTCGCAATCATCTGCGCTACTCGCTAGGCGCTCGGCGCCAGCTCCGAGCTGCGCACTCATAGCGTAAGGATATTACAGTAAATACTCGTTGAGAGCCCGTCGAACGGGGTTGGCGGCGGGCTCTTAACCTCTTAGCTACGGCTGGACGATCCGCGGAAGTGTATCTCTGTACGGCAATGTTCGACGCGGACAGCGCGTAAACAATGTACACTAGCGGACAAAAAAGTTACCACTTTTTCGATTTGTTCTATTTTTGTTATTTTTTGGCATACATTTGGGACTGTGGTATGTTTAATATGTATATTCTAATGGAGAATTTAAAGCTGTACAAAAACCCAGTTAAAGTTGAATTTATTCAACAGACAAACAAAAGTGTTATATGACATTGAACGGGGTAACACATTTTTGGGGCCGACAAAGAAATTACCACGTATAGTAACTTTTTAGGTTGTCCTAAAAGCAAAAGGTGCCCCCCCACAAAATATTATATTTTTTTTAATAATGTTCAAAAATGGTAAATTTCGGTCGGCTTTAAAAGTGTGTTGTCTTGGTTGATGTTATGTAGGGTTTTTGTTTGTTAGTTAAATAAATTCAACGGTCACTGGGTTTTATACAGCTTTTAATTCTCTTTCAGAATATGTATATTAGGCACATACTGCAGTTTTGAGTTGATATTGAAAAGTAATAGAAGTAGGGTGGTTCGAAAAAGTGGTAACTTTTTTGTCCGCTACTGTAGCACCGTTTAGAAAGATTACACTCGCGAATACCAATATAGTGGCGTACCGTTTTGAAAGATGAAATACGCGAAAGCCACTATACTGGCGTACAGTGAAAGAAAACATATGAAAACAATCAGTTAATTCAAACGGTGAGCGAGTGAGCTACTAGAGTGAGCCACTAAACTTGATTCCACATTAGAGCATACAGATTTCGCGCAGGCACGACCCTCAGGCGACGTTGCTACGCCGCCTCCCCACTTAACCGCCTATGTTTTTCTCCGTCGCACGGCCTTCTCTACTCTCTCTGTTCACTTTTCGTGCTGGGCTGTTTACGTTGACAACGGTCAGATCCCGCGTTTGGGATGTACCAGTTATTCCTTGGAAATTACCACGACCAATCGCATGCGGTTCAAACCGTGGGTAGTAGTGGGAGCTGCGCAGATCGGTCGCAAATCGGTAGGGGCGTCGGGATGCCCTAATGTGGAATGCAGTGTACAGTGAGCCACTAGAGTGAGCTACTAGAGTGAGCCACTATAGTGGCGTGTCGTTCAGAAAGATGCATCCGCGAAAGCCACTATAGTGGAGTGTCGTTCAGAAAGATGATATCCGCGAAAGCCACTATAGTGGAGTGTCGTTCAGAAAGATGACATCCGCGAAAGCCGCTATAGTGGAGTGTCGTGCCTAAGAGGCTAAAGGCGGGATCTCCTATGTGGCTGCATAGGAGATCCCGCCTTAACGCGTGGTAGAAACGGGCTCCAAACGAGGATTTACTGTATTAGCAAGGTCTCCAATGCTCGTGCTCAAGCAGAAGATAAAGCATTGGCTGAAGCCAGCGTTTTCCCTACCCACAGCACGAATTATGTGGGGATAGTTGTGAACTAGATTGGAGGTTTGGCAGCTCTAGTGTCGCTGCATTGGGTGGCTGCCAACCTAACTTTTTTTACAGACTGTTTTGCTTCTCATCCCTACTCCCTTAACACCTGTTTATTGGTCGGTATTCCTACACAGTATTCGCTATATACTCGGAAGACCTCTCCCACCATTTTTCATTACTTACTGTGCGTTGCTGAGAAGATGTCTAGCGGGACGGTACAGGGGCAAGAGGGATGCTTCGCTGGCACCGCCTGTGTCCCGTTCGCTCTCTTCGTCACGCGGTGCTATGCAGGGTTATCCACTTAACTGAGAACCCTGCATGATTCTGTTAAAAAGAAGGTGGGCCTATGGAGATCTAATCAATCAGACCCGCATTCCTCCCGCATGCTATCTTCTCAGCAACCAGGGATGCCAGAAGTAGGGACAACAGGGACGGGTTATGACATATCGCGTTCCTACTTCTGTCAACCCTGTCACTATAAGTCACACTGTTGCTATATCCCGCCAACTCTCGCGTCAGTATCTGTTGTTCACTTTTCTTGCTAAATGGTTGAATCGACGACCCAACCGGGCGTGAAATTTTAAGCTAATAGATAGACTACCTATCCTCTCTGCAGGCCCGGCAGCTGTGCCAATCATCAAGCTTATAGGGAATATTGTATCTTCCTGACAATGAGGTACCAAATATCAAATTACCACGAACTACAACAAGCTTGCAATACAAAAATTCCCGTTTCTGGACGGTGGTATACACCTCAATAGCTCCCACCCCGTGTGTTGTTAAGCGAAATACGGGATGAGCAAGTCGCCACTGGGGTGTCGCCGAGGCAAGGTCCTCCTTGCGACGACGGGCTCCTCCCAACCCACCTCGTAACAACGTTATTACAGAGGCAAAGGGAACGGCGTGACCTATCCACCGTGCTCCGTGGGAAAAACGAGAAAAAAAAAAAAAAAAGAATGCGCGAGTGTGTCTGTGTGCACGCGTGACACGGTGCAGGGAGGAAATTAGCATTTTAATCGTTTATCCGGGGAGTGACGAGGCGGGTTGTTCGACGGTCCGGTGGCTGCTCCGTTCATTGGCCATCTCCTAAACGCGCGCGCGAGCGGCAAATGTCTTCGAGGCGCGATGACAAAGTCGATATTTAGCCCCCCCCCGCCGCCGCCCTCCCGCTCCCCCAGTTACCGTCGTCTCCAGCAATGCCGGAGACGGTCTAACGAGGCCGCCCTCGTTTGCATACTCATTCGTTCCCCCTCCTTGTTTTTTAATTCAGCCGCCCCGGAGGGGGCGTGCAGCGTGTAATTACCTTGTTTTACACCGCGTTACCCGTTGGTCAGATGAGTTAGAAACTCTCTTCTCCTCTATCCACCTCCCGCGGCTCCTCCACTTCCCCCGTCCCTCGACGCTCTTTCACTCGCTCTCTGTCTAACTGAGAAGTTCGACGAAGTTAATACACCGGAAGCGTCAAAGGAGGGGCCCGTGAAATTCCGGGATAAGCCGCCCCCCCCCCCCCGATCCGCGGGTAATTTGAAAAGTTTTTCATTCGGCGGGACTCTTGGATATATACCAGCCACTGGTGAGCGTTCCGCCTCGCTCGAATCTAATTTCCTTGGCGACGACCGGTCACTGAATTTCGAAGAAATAATTCTGCCTGGTCCCGCGTGTCCATGGTCGATCAATGGCGTTCCCGAGTGAAGAGTGGCTTTAGGAACACCCCAGAATAAGTATCTAATCACCGATGCAACGCTAAACTCTGGAACTCGGAGACCTACTTAACCTACATGCCCCGCAGCCCCAAAACTCCAGGACTCGGGGCCTACGGGACCTCCGCCATTCCAGTATGATGTCTGACGATATCTTATCACCCGAATCGATCATAGATTCCAATGCTTGGAGGCCTGAGCGACTCATTTGGTCTACGATTTGGATAAAAATCCTTGTACCTAAGCCCAAGTCAGTCAGTGAAGCCTCAACGTAATGTGGCGTCGAACCTTTGCAGGCAGCACCCTTGTCGGTTTCCTAATTATGATTGTAAAAGGCTTAAGTAAACTTGATGCGAATTCGAATCCAGGGTGTTTGGATTGAAGAAACCTCCTTGGCGCCACCTCGATGTATCGTAACAACGCTTAGGGTTAGGTTTGATCATTTACGATGGAAATTCATTTATATAGGTTTAGTCCCACTGATAGTTAAGTAAATGTGCAATTATTGTGAATTTCTAAAAATACGCGATAATAAGTAGACAAGTTTTGAAACTGTAGGGCAACGTACACTTGATTCCACAGTAGAGCATCAAGATTTCGCGCAGGCACGACCCTCAGGCGACGTTGCTACGCCGCCTCCCCACTTAACCGCCTATGTTTTTCTCCGTCGCACGGCCTTCTCTACTCTGTCTGTTCACTCTTCGTGCGGGACTGTTTACGTTGACAACGGTCAGGTTCCGCGTTTGGGATGTACCAATTATTCCTTGGAAATTACCACGACCAATCGCATGCGGTTCAAACCGTGGGTAGTAGTGGGAGCTGCGCAGATCGGTCGCAAATCGGTAGGGGCGTCGAGATGCTCCAATGTGGAATCAAGTGTAGTCGAGTCGTAATGTGTGTAGCAGAGTTGGGCAAAAATTTATCTAAATAAACATCTCAAATAACGAACAAAAGATAAATAATTTTTATTCGTTATTCGAGGCTCGAATAATCGAAGTTATCTTTATTCGAAGATCACCGAATAAATATTTTTATTCGATGAGAATTTATTCAACGAATAAAGATAATTTTTTATTGGATGAGAATTTATTCAACGGATGAAGATAATTTTTTTATTCCATGAAAATTTATTCGACGAATAACGATAGTTTTTTATTCGAATAAATGCGACGAATAAATTTTTCATCCGTAGCATTTATCTTTTCGAAGCCTTCGAATAAAGCCATGAATAACTTTCGTCAGCATCGCGCGTGTTTATTCGAGCCGCCGGTCCTTTGTGTTCGGCGCTCGCCGCTCGGTCGGGCTCGACCCTCGGCGGCTCGAATAAACACGCTCGACGCTGACGAAAGTTATTCGTGGCTTTATTCGAAGGCTTCGAGAAGATAAATGCTACGGATGAAAAATTTATTCGACGCATTTATTCGAATAAAACCTTCGAATAAAAAAACTATCGTTATTTGTCGAATTAATTTTCATCGAATAAAAAAATTATCTTCATACTTCGAATAAATTCTCATCCAATAAAATTATTTATTCGTTGCTCTTCGAATAAAGATAACTTCGATTATTCGAGCCTCGAATAACGAATAAAGATAAAGTATCATTTATTCTATCGTTATTTAAATAATTTTTTATCCACTCTGGTGTGTAGTACAGTTTTCAGGAAGTATGACGGCGAGAGGGCAGCACCAGCATGGTGCGCCATCCAACGCAATAGGTGAACAGCAGTGGACTTTCTTTTCGTTAAAACATGACCATTGAAAATTCTTCTTGAGTTTATGTATCTGCTCTTTCACTTTTTGTGCCGCGTTATTGGTTTGTAATAAAGACGTGCTGTTATTATTATTGTAGCTTAGCATTAGCGAAGTAGTATTGCTAACAGTATTTTACTGTACTCGCCGTTGCGCAATACCTATTTACAGCTATCTTTATGCTTCTTTAGGTCTCTTTTCGTTACGATGCATTATTAGTCAACGTGTGGCGCTGGAGCAATAATTATTAAAATAAATATTATTATTATTCTGGGGCTTGAGAAACGATACAGAGGATAACGCTTTAGAATTAGATTCCATATTTCTGACGTTGAAACTTTCCAAAAAATGCCAAATTTTGGAACACTAGGTTCGGTCTTAGCGCTGTTATATTGTTTATATGGTCTTCCCCTGTGGTTTAAGAACCTTGAACTTATTTCTGTACCACTCCCCGAACGCGAAGAAACACCCCTTAGTGTAAATTGCCAGCGGTCATGAATGAAAGGACTTACGATACCGAGGATAGCGTGATATCGATACCATCGCAGCCCCTACGTGTTCCTCGGTGAATGCGCAACTGCCCATTCCCAGTCCGTTAATCCCAGCCGTGTTTCTGATTAAGGCCACAGTTGGTAGGTTGTTGCGCATGAAATGCTCTTTGGTTCATTCGACTACGGTTTTATAAATGAAAATTATCAGTAGATGTCACTAGTTGCTTGTTGAGTGAAAGAATGCAATGTTTTTTTTTTTGCGGAGTATCCGTGTATTCATTACCGAAAACAAGGAAGCTTGTATTACAATCGATTGTCAAAAATTATTTCGATGTTTACATGAAATTATCAGTGAATATCACTAGTTGCATGTTATAGCTTGGGCTTCGAGAGTTGACACCTGGGGCGAAACGGCTTATTTGCGATGTTGGCAGTATTGCATTCTCTTTTTATGACGCAGCTTGGTTTGTCCCAGTTACCTCGAACAATGATGGTTCTGCAGTATTAATTGTCGAAAATACGAGATTTGTATTATAATCGATCTGCGTGACCCAGTTTCGTAGCGGTTTTGATAATCCAAACCACAATGCGAAACAATGATTTTAGTGAATAGCTTAGTTTAAAGCTGAAAGAGTGTAGGTACTTCATACAAATAACGATTACTATTGATTTGAAGGATTAGTCACACTTCACTGTGGATTGACAATTTTATAGAATAAAAAAAAAATGGAAAGATTTAGAGATATCCGCATGTCCGAGATAGGTATATGAAAATACATTTTCTGTACCAGTGATCATAGTAATGGTGACCGTAGTCCCTCCAAATAGTTGCTAATACTCTTTTTTCAACTTCTTTACATTTTACTAAAAGTATCACCATTTCCAAAATTTTGTTAATTAATTTATGCTCTACTTCTGTAGTTCGCATTGGGCACTTTTTCACTCTATTACTATGCATGAATAACTCTACTGTGAATTTCGTGCTAAATTGTTATGATCAGAATTAGCTTTGATGGTTACAAAAGAATGTCCCTATAAGTATCAGTTAGCAGTTAAGATATTCTTGAACGACAAACCCCGCTCAGATAATAGAACATTGGAAGAGTATAGGGTAATGGTATAGATAGAGGGCAACCACGCGGATTTTGACGACCTTGAAATATGTTGTCAAGCCCATCATTCTGAACAACTTTTTCCACTAAACTTTTTGGCGGTCGACCTTAGTTTCCGAGATAATTGCAAAAATCGTTGGGTAAATATTCACACTAGAGGAACCACCCCCAATTTCAATGGCCTTGAAATATGGTGCCAAGGACGTCATTTTCAACAACTTTTCTCTATATATGTTACTGTCGCCTGGCCGTAGGTTTCGAGATATTTGCAAAAAAAGTAGATAAATGTTGATTTTAGGGTCCTTTGAATCCATGGTGGACACGAGGTGGTCGTGTCGCCGGGGGGGGGATTTGTTATAAATTTGGCCGTCTCACGGCGCGTAAGCGCTTCTTAAGAAAGAAATATTCTTTTAAGTGATAAACTCGAATGCGCCGTCCGCCCTCTCACGGCCAAAACTATAACAAATCCCCCCGGCGACCGACCACCTCGAGTCCACCGTGGAATTGGTTAACTCGAACCTTTTAGTTTACCCGGTATATACGTTGCCTGCCGGTCACTGCGACGTATACAGGGTTGCCAGGCGCGCGGAAAAAATGGCGGTGTGCTGGCCTATATGACGTCATACGGTGTAGGAGAAGGGGAATACTTATATTTGATTGGTGACGCCGTGACGTCATGTCAACGCCGAGCCAATCCAAGCTAAGTGACGTCATATATGCCAGTACGTGTACTGGATCGCCTGGTAACCCTGGACGTATATATGCAGAAACAGCAGATAAGCGGTGGTCTCGTGTTGACGCATACGCTACCGCATCATGCACGTACAGATTGGATTTAATGTAGTGGTAGCAACATAATTTGTGCGAATATCTCGAAAACGAAGGTCGACCGCCAAAATGTTTAGAGGAAAAAGTTGTTCAGAATGACGTCCTTGACAACATATTTCAAGGTCGTCAAAATCCGTGAGGTTGCCCTCTATCTATACCATTACCGCAACTGCAAATAATAACAAAAATTCTATTGTATCCTTCTACCACTTACCCGTATTTTCTTGACGAACCACGTGTAACGTCCTGCGACGAGCCGCCACAAAAATTCTTTCTTTTATTATATTAATTCTTATTCTATATCCTTATTATTCTATATTCTTCATATCCTACACCTAAGACATTGTATTAGTAGTAAGACTTGAATGCACGTATGGAGAATGCAAGTATGGACGAATGCAACCTAGTGGTCAGTGAACAAACCAAGTGAAGTGAACGCATGCGCAATGTCATTCAACACTGCGAGTGAACCGAGTGCGGACCGCGAACGGATCAAGTGCGCATGCGCGAGACGCACGATCGGCCGAACGGCAAGTGAAACGCGAGTGTAACGCCTGATTGGCGCCAGCTAAATACAAAAGCTAATTGGTGCGCGCAAAGTGCGACATGTGATTGGACCGAGCTAGGTTCACCAAATAGGTATAAATATGGGCCCGCCAGCAGCAGGAGAGCAGAGATCCTCGAGATACCATTGAGAGATCCTCACGATATCATAAGTACGCACCACTTGAACCAACCCAACTAACTAACATTCACTCCGAGGCGCTCGAATAGGCACCACGCTTAAAATTCCACATCCAAACCAAATTTCACTCCAAGGCGCTTGAACCGGCATCTTGGATTTCCAAAGACATTCAATATCATTCACAAATCTACCATCTAAGGCAGCTTGAGTAGGCACCTTGGCTACCATCTGGGTATGCTCTAATCAAGCTACCTGGCTACCATCTGAGGCGCTCGACTAGGCACCTCGGCTACCATCTTAGGCTGCTCTTGACAAAGCACCTGAGCAACGTGGAATCTACAACTAAGGCGGCTTTTAACGGAGCACCTTAGCACCAATCCTAGAAAGCGTGGGCAAGCTGATAGGCAACTGGAAGCTATTGAAACCTGAGAGAAGGAACCCTCTCATTCTCTTGACTTAAACATTCTAAATCGACCAAAGTGTCATCCTTTATATATACCGACCTAGCGTCAAATTTATATCATAATTCTATTTCTTTTCGACTAAGCGTCTACTACTATTTCTTTTCGACTAAGCGTCTATTCCTATTTCTTTTCGACTAAGCATCTATTTCTATTTCTTTTCGACTAAGCGTCTATTACTATTTCTTTTCGACCGAGCGTTAAATGCTATTTTCTTTCGTTCGAAACGATATTTCGAACTCTTACCGATCGGAGCGATATATACATATATAGGTTAGTTAATTTTCTGTTCTATCGACTTAGCGTCACGAGCGAAAATCGAGTAATATTCTGTTTAACCGACCAACGAGTCGTCACGTAATCATTTTCGTTCCGTTACAATTTCACGACACCGCGTCGTACTTGTTAAACCAAATCAATTCTCTTGAATAAACCATTTTTGTTATTTATCGTTAAAAGAAGGACTCTAGTTTCATGAAATTCATTTCTTTATCGCACGCCACCCGAACCAATCCCACCATTCTACGAGTAACCGCTCTACTTGTGGAATCCCCTGTAATTAACGGCAACGTCTCGTTCGAGAACGTTACACACGTAACAGATTTCACTAGTAGACAGTAGAGCAATCGGACAACGAAGGCATAGATAATGGAGATTCTACTGTACCTCAAAGCTAATTGATGCAGCCAACAGAGGCATCTAGATATACATATACACTGAGGTTAGCGCGTTATGCATCCGACTCACGATAAATTACTATCGTAGTGCAATGGTAGAAAGGACGTATTGTAACGAAGATGCTTGGTAAGATCTCTTGTACACGTCAGTTTAAAAAAAAAAAACAGCGCATTTCACGGTCAATGACAAATAAATAAAATTAGTGGGGTTAAATGGATAAATCTGGGTTGGATAAAATTTATGTTCATGCGGAAAGAATCTTGTATTGTCTGGCGTCAATATTTTTAGAAAGCATCGAAAATATTATTTAAGAATTTCTGAATGCCTTTCGATGCTTTCCAGAAAATGACGTGAAAGCACGCTAAAGTCGTGCACAGGATGCAAATCCCTCGACGTAAAAACACACCAACGTCACTCAGCGTGTTAACCTGTTAACTGGGTCATTTCTCGATCAGAAACGTCTCCAGTGTATTAAAAATTGTATGTCCCATAATCGTTACAGGCGAATTAATTCATTCCGTCGACAGTAAATACGCCGGTAACCCGAGACAAGACGAACTAACTCGTGTTCTCCAGGTAACAGTTTAAAGGCGTAATAACAGAAAAATTGTATACGAAAATTCCGCTTTCTGCACCTATGCTCAAATATACAATTATATTTCGTGCCTCGTTCTCAGGATTACTACTGTAGTTTCCTTGGCGTCGTCCAGAGGTCACAACGTTTAGAGTTAAAAAGAAAAACTGCCGGCTGCTTCTCCGTCCTTCCCTACTCGCTCTTCTTCTGTCTTCATTCCTTTTCGTTGTGTCCGAGAGTGAACACGTTAACGATACGGTATATAAAAAAATAGTGATAAAGTAGTGAAAATAGTGTTAAAGATAGTGATCAAGATAGAAATCATGCAGAAAAGATCAGGGTCACAGGAAATGGAAAGTTTGGCGGCGAAATTGAGAAAAATAGAGAAGATGTTAGAAGATATTCGCAGCTCATCAGGGGAAGCCCAGCAAACAAATGATGCGCAGGAAAAAGACGCGCAGGGAGAAGACGAACCAAGAAAAGACCCACCTGGAAACGGTAAGTTATAAAATTAGAAAGGTCGAATAATAGACCCCCCGCGAATGAGATCGATGAGACAAAACGACAAATCATATTAAATTATAACATCAGTGAACTTGCATGAGAGGCAAGGCATACTGAAAGCCGCCACCAATGAATTTGCACGGGAGGCAAAACATGTTGGTTAGAAAAAAAAAGAGTTTACACGAGAGGTAAAACACGTGGAAAATAACCCCATACAATGAGCCCTTCACTCTATATATAATCAGACGACTCATAACCTTAAAAAAAAAAAAAAAAAAAAAAAAAAAAAAAAATCTGACAGCAGTGTATTATCAATTAACAGATGCAGAAGAAGATGACACTGCTGAAGGGAAAGATGGGGAAACCTCGTCCAAAGAGAAATCGGAACCCGATAACAAGGAAGGGGAATTAATAATAGATATGCTAGGGGAAGACCCTAGTAAGTCAGAGGCCCTACTGATTGAACTACACCCGTCATTGCAGCTAAGATGGAATGGGAAAGGAGTAGGAAAAGAAAACAAAGAGAAACTCCTCGAGAGATACGCTAGACCGCCAGAATTAGATGCCCCAGGTCTGAATCCGGAAGTAGTAACAATACTTTCGGAAGGGGCCCAAAAGAGGGACAAGTTTATGATAGAAAACCAGCAACTCACTGGTTCAGCTCTGATGGCAATTGGCTCTGCCATATCAATACTGATGGACGATAGAGAAGAAACGGACAAAATTGAGTTCATCCAGAAGCTGAACGATGCGGCGAAACTCATTATGGAAGTACACCATAATGAAACATTGTCGCGAAAGGCTTTCATTTTGCCAGGGGTTACAAAACAAATGAAAACAGTACTAGATAGCACAAAAGCTGGGAAGTGGTTGTTTGGAGACATCAAAGGCTATTGAGAAAATTTCTCAAAATATGAAAAATCAACAGACTACAAAGGAACCATCTAAAGATAGGCGTCCTTTAAACGCGAAAGGCCTGCGTGCCTGGCAATAGAATACGGGTTTTTATATACAAAAAGGTTAGAAAGAGAAAAATCCTTCGCCCTGATATTGAATAACTTTAACTACGGGGAAGAAATGATCATTCCAAATTACATCCAACCAGACTTAGATTGGTGGAAGAAAAATCTGAGAACCTCAATAAACAAAATAAAGTCAGAAAAGTTTGATGCGATAGTGTACACTGACGCGTCCAAAACAGGCTGGGGAGCAGTTAGAGGAAAGAATAGAGCCCACGGTTTTTGGAACAAATCAGAAGCAGAAATGCATATAAACTACTTGGAACTGTTAGCAATCGAGTGAGCACTTATAGCACTAGCTTCAAGTAGTACAGACTGTCAGATCCTATTAAAAGTAGACAACACAACAGCAATAGCGTATATTAATAAGATGGGGGGGCACTAAGTACATGAAATTTTACAGATTAGCTAAAAGAATATGGCAATGGGCAGAAAAAAGACAACTTTTTCTGGTCGCATCCTATATACCATCCAACGAAAATGTACAGGCAGATGCATTATCCAGGTTAAAGAACGACGATACCGAGTGGGAATTAGCAAATTACGCGTATAACAAAATAGTTAGGGAATTTGGCAACCCAGAGATAGACTTATTCGCTACCAGACGCAATAGAAAATGCGTACGGTTCATCGCATGGGTCCCTGAAAAGGGAGCAGAAGAAATAGATGCGTTTTCCACATCATGGTCCACTCTAAGTTTTTACGCCTTCCCTCCATTTGCTATGATCTTAAAGACTCTAGCAAAAATCAAACGAGACAAAGCATGCGGTATCATGGTGGTACCCGATTGGCCAAAGCAACCATGGTACCCCATGTTCAAAGCGCTACTTATAGGGAAACCAATCAGATTCCAACCAGACCCTAACCTCTTATTGTCACCATGCAGGCTGAAGCAGCACCCCAGAGCAGATCATTTGACTATAGTGGCAGGAGTATTATCAGCCAAGCCTTCATAGAGAAGGGTGCATCAGAAAACACAACACGAATAATGCTGGCTTCGCTGGCAGACTCAACAATCAAGCAATACTCTACATCTTTACACCAATGGGGAAAATATTGCAAGAGGAAAACCCTTAACCCTCTTGATCCGAAGAGAGACGATGTTCTCCAATTCCTAGCCCAGTGTTTCGAACAGGGTGCGTCATATGGCACACTCAACTCGCACAGGTCAGCAATTTCATTAATATCAAAAAAACAAAATAGGAGAGGATGGATTAATAAACCGCCTTCTAAAAGGGGTTTTCAAATTAAAACCGCCTCGCCCCAAGTAGGAGGTTACATGGGATACACCTCTAGTACTGAACCACCTAGAAAAGCAAGATCCATCAGATAGCATGCCGCTCACAAAACTAGCACATAAGTTAGCAACACTGCTCGCCCTCTGTACGGCGCACAGAGCACAAACATTATCAAACATTAAAATCAACAACATAACCAGATTACAAGACTCAATTGAGATCAGGATACTGGATATAATAAAAACCTCTGGACCAGGCCGCTATCAGCCACTTCTTATACTACCAGCCTGCCCAGAGAGAACAAAACTGTGTATAATAACAACATTAAATAAGTATTTGCAGAAAACCAGGAACATTAGAGGCGATATACAACAAATGTTTATATCAACACAAAAACCATATAGAGCGATAGGTACCCAGACATTCAGCCGTTGGATAAGAATTACCTTGAAAGAAAGTGGAATTGATACAAACATTTTCTCAGCCCATTCGACACGCCATGCATTTACATCAAAGGCATTCCGTAAAGGTATATGTAGACTTGAACACAATTAGAAGAACAGCAGGATGGTCCACAAGCTCTCAGGTGTTCGCCCGATTTTACAACCGACCAATAATCCAAGAAACCGGGCAGTTTGCAAAAGGGATACTAAATTAAGAAATAAGGGGAGAAGGCCAATACAAAATTACACATTGTTCAAAACATATTTTTATTGCTCAAGAATAAAGAACAAATATCTTAAAATTGCGCGCTCTAAATAACTACAGTAGTAATCCTGAGAACGAGGCACGAAATATAATTAAACGATCAAACGAACTTACCTGGTAATGAAGTTCGATCGTAATTATATGAAGGGCCTCGTTCGAAGAGATTACATCCCACCCAAAGAATTTAAAATTCATCCCTCCCGCTACTAATGTTAAGCAATTTTAAGCCCATAACTCTAAAGTATGAAGACAGAAGAAGAGCGAGTAGGGAAGGACGGAGAAGCAGCCGGCAGTTTTTCTTTTTAACTCTAAACGTTGTGACCTCTGGACGACGCCAAGGAAACTACAGTAGTAATCTCTTCGAACGAGGCCCTTCATATAATTACGATCGAACTTCATTACCAGGTAAGATCGTTTAAGAACTGGTGTCACGTTTGACTCTCGGCCCTACGCGCGATTGTGGCGCCATCTGCCGTCTTCGAGTTGGAAAACGTCAGCCACCGTATTTCGGTTACAAATTCTGACACATTTGCTGTCGCGTTGCTAGCCAAACACCACCAAATAAATCTGATTCGACTGTACCAAGTCGCCTGAGTCTAATAACATAATAACACCGTCAACTAGAAGCCCACCAGCAATGGAATAATCAGGAAATGCTCGAATTCGTAGGTTATCGCGATGGATGGTAAAAGGAGGGGGCTACGCTCTCGCAAATCGGCTCGATGCACCTGATCTGGAGCGTCTTCTTGGTCCGATTTTGATTTCCTTCGGCTGATTTCTCATCAGGCTGACTAATGGGAAAGCACCGTTGAATTTGCCCCCTGCCCCGTCGTCTGCGTCTGCCACGAAGCCATCCCGTGACTCTTCTTCGCCTTCTTTGCTTCGTCGACACGAGATCTCTTGATTCGTCGTCGCTGGATGTTAATGAGATTGAATTCCG
Organism: Andrena praecox; assembly: GCA_963932275.1. NCBI lineage: Eukaryota > Metazoa > Arthropoda > Insecta > Hymenoptera > Andrenidae > Andrena > Andrena praecox. The sequence goes on from OZ010728.1 coordinate 37,678,917, forward strand.
CGTGGTGGAGCCACCATGATGGGATCAGTTGCACGCGGTGTAGTTTATCGAATTTTGGAAGAATTTTATTTAAGTTATCTTTTAAGAATGTATCATTAAAATTCAATAAAAACTTTCGATGTTTAAACTTCTCAGAATTACTAATTTATATTCCACTTTAAAAATGAATCGTGTAGTTTTATCGATAAAAAGCATATTCATCGTTACCAATGTTGAAAATAAAAAATTGCCCCCTATATTTTAAAAATTTTCAAATTAACGAATTGGGTTTTGTAAGGCTGCGATTGCAGCGGCGCGTTCGGATATTTGGGTTCTCAATTTTGGCCGACTGCGAAAAAAGTTTTGGTCATCACTGCTATAGACGCTTACAAAATTTGACGAAAAATACTCACCCCCAAAAAATGTCAAGGGAACGAACGTTTAAGACGCATACATGGCAGTGGCAAGCCAAAAAGAGAAAAACGGCAGGGGGGAAAGGAAGTACACAGAAATAAATTGCGGGATCAACCCTATTGCCAAGAAATTCGCCCTTGGATCCTCGGTTTGACTGCCTTCCAAAAAAAAATATAAGAAAAATTCAATACCCGCCAGCCCGTATTTCGTGCAAACATGACCCGCCACCCCCTAGCGGCCCTCTGAATTCACCGCCACCAACCCCCTCCCCCAAAGTTGAGCCACTCTCGGGGCCGAAGAATCAGACGGTGGCATGTGCGGGCCGACCGATCGGCAGATTCATTATTTGCGGACGATTTGTCATTTGCGCGTCGCCTTCGAGTGGCCCTTTGTGTGCCTTTAGGATCGAGATATCGAAGCCAGCGTCGACTCGAGGATTCCCTTTCACCTCGTGCTGGGGTAAAAAAACCGCTTTCTCAAGGCGAACGGAACGATTTTTGGGGATGCATCCTTGAAGCCAAAGTGGATATAAACGTAACACGAGAGCACTAAATTTTATTTTCCAAGAATTTTATTTTTAAATTAGTCTCTCTACGAACAATGTAAAAAAGACGATTTTGAAGAAATGTTCGAGTAGAAAGAAAGGACGTAATAATTTGGGAGTCTTTTGGGGTTCTTTTAAAACAAATATTCTGAGGGGGAGAGCATACGAAGTATTACAGTGCTGTGACACAAGTATAGTGTTTTTAACGAAACTTGGTAAGAGAATAGGGAATAGAAAAATATTTGACCTAGATTATGCCGTTTGTGTAGATAATTTATAGGTTTGAAGACGTTTGACAATAGGAAAAATATTAGGCTTGCTTACGAGTTCAAACTTTTTTCAAACAACGATAGCCAACGATAGCGTCCAACTATGAGTTCAATAAGAAATGTGACGTAGGAATTTCGAATTCCACGTTTATCACACATTTCTTTTTCGTTTTGCTTTGTTCGAACCTGTGCAGAATACAGTACTTTATAATATATCTTTCTCCGCATTTGAATTGATTGTTTAATCATTTAGAAGGAAAAGATGAAATTCGCTGGCAAGATATGAAGTCCTATCAAGGTATCAGCAAAAACACCAGCCCGTAAGTTGATACCGTATCTCAGGAATGTAAAACTGGTTATAACTGGAAAAAAATAATTTAGTGGTAAGTTTGAAGATACCTCCAATATGCAAACTCTAAAGGTGAATTCCCATTGCGCGTGGCTCGACGAGTCTGTTTGACGAGCGCGAGTCGACGACCCGACAAGGAACGGGAAGCTGAGCAACGCGCCATGGGAATTCACCTTTAGGCAGGCCTGGACAGAGCGGGAGCAGAGCTCGGAGCCGATGATACCGCGAGCATACAACGGGTGGCGAAAACAGTAGTAATATGCGTGCAGATTTGTACCCGTAGACTTAAATAACTGGTACTCTCTGGGGCCTAAGGGAATCAAATGTTGTAATTTCCTTTACATCATTTCGGGGCTCCTTCCTTGCTATCGATAAAACACCTGAGGTCTCTACACTCGAGGATTGCCCCACCACGGACCGCGGCTCCCAGAGGCGTGGTTTCTGGCTCCCGATAGCTATGCGGGTTTGATCTCTCAAAAGAGCGGCTCCTGGAGCAGTGAGCTGGCCAGGGCTGTTCTAAGGAATAAACCTAAAAAAACTACTTCTTGCAGAGTAATGCTGCTCGTTCGCATACAGAAGAGGAAGGGGAAGTAGTATTCACTAATCAAAAGTGAAATCTTTATAATTTTCATTACACCTTCGTGGGAATATTATCGATGGATTGATTAGATTTTCTCCATAAAAATAAGTCCAAACACGGCGTAATTCGAACTTACCAGTCCCACTTCCCACTCTGTAAATGACATATTACATACAATTAAAAATAGATCGAATTTCATGTTGTTTGTACTCATTTTAATCGGGAGAATCTCGCCAATCCATCGGTAATACTCCCGCGCAGATTCACAAAAAAATATGAACATTGTAATTCTCATCAGTCCATTACTCATCTTGTATACATGTTTTATTGCTTTCAGCTGTCAGCAGTTACTCGTGGATGAAAAGTCGCTTGCTCTTTTCGACAGAACAAGTGGCGAAGATGTCCTGCATGCATAAAAAGCGGGAACCGAGCCAGCATACAACGAGGGATCCCTGTATACCCCGCACGCTCACAAAGTCAAATACCAACTAATTCAACGACACTTAGGAGGAAGAGTGAAACCGTGGCGACGAATCACGCGACGCATGAAATCTTGATGGCCGACTGCGGGAAAGCGAATGAACAGGAAAACCGACAATTGGGGATGGGGGTTAATGGAGACAGTCGGCTAGACAGAACCCGTTGCATCGCGGCACCGACTATGGATACGCGTCATGGGACATCCTCTGTCAGTTTTAATTAGCACCCAGCAGCGTCGATGTCAGGAAACCATCAAACACGGGCCGCCGGCACGTTCAGGCCGTTAATAAAATTCCACAACCATCGGCCATTCGCTCAGACGTAAAACGGCGCTGCAGCCGTCGGCCCGGACCTTCGGGTACATTATTCACGTTCGATCTCAGGCTGCTCGGGAGCCAGCGCACCCGATGCTGAATGCGCCTTCTGCCGGCATTATTTAGGCTTTATGTGTGGTGGGAACGTTGCTTCGGCTCAACTGGCATTGCTGTTCTAAATGATTCACGGCGATACACAAGGGCTACTGTACGCGTTCTTAGGGACTCGAAATGAAACTGGAATGCTGTGGTTAGTAGTTGTTAGTAGACTTGGACTATAATAACCAGGAGTTAGTTAGTTAAAATCTCGGATGCAATTAGACTGTGCCACGTACAATAACACTGAACATTTCGCAAGGAAAACATGTTCAAAGTTTTGTCTTCATTAAATTTTAAACATTTCTTCGATTTGTTTTATTTTATTTTTATTTTATAGCAGCAACTTGGAGCAGTTAAAATTAAATTTATTGAACTAACAAACAAAAACCCTGCATAACATTAAACGAGACAACACACTTTTAAATCCGACAACAAGCTACCATTTTTCCGAATAAAAAGTTCATGCACAGATGTGTTTAACCCTCGGAAAACACATGGCAAACCGTGACTGGGTCAGTTTAGACCCATACGCACCTTCTTTTCTCTTGTGTCGCTCACGAACGTGTATTCTTTTCTAACAACAATTACGAGGGTTAATATGATCCCTTTTTCGACTTACAATTTTTTTGTATGTTTTGTAACTATTGGATCACTTTCAATGGCAGAATTAAACATGCCTCATCTTTGACTCTGAAATCCATTGAGTTCCTTACATGCTACACATATACTACATATTATCGAAGTATCCGATGGGGGAGTTACTTTGCTGAATTTTAGATATTTCCAAAAGTAATACTCGAGGGGATTCGTGCCTCGGAAACGAACTGACCAGACGGTAGGACCTACAGCACCTAACCACTTACCAGGAATTCATTTACGTAAACAGTATCTGGTTTCTCGGTAGAAGTGAGGTGGAACCCCATCTAGCGGGAACCAGATAAAGTAACCATCTTTGTTTTCAACTCTGACAACACTGCAATGCAATGCCTGTATTTATCTTATAGGCGAAATGAAAGATACTACTACGTTGTTAGCAATGAGTCCTGGCAGTATATTCGTACTATCTACATTGTTTTTCATCCTTGTGAAATGTAATAAATGTAATAAATGTAATAAATGTAATACACACCTTTACATAAACTAGCTTTGTTATTTTCCTATTCATAAAATACTATATTTTCTACAAGTTGTTGTTGAACTAGTCGATTTTCTTTAAAAAACTGATCTAGAATACAAACTTATAGAGCAGTGGTTCCCAACCTGTCGCGACGGATTTTGGGGTTTTTTTACTATCATTTATTTTCGAGTTTTCTTTACCTTATCAAATTTACTTTACCTAATATGGGGGCAGGGGTGTCGCAGGTTATTTGAATAATATAAAAAGTGATCGCAACTCAAAACAGATTGGGAAACACTGTTACAGAGAATGTTTAGCCCAATTATTTCAGTTTTTAATATTTCATTTTGCCAAGCTGAGTGTTGTGTCATTAGAGAGAGAAACTAGTTCGCTAAACTGATTTGCGAGTAATTTTTCATATACAATACTGCAATCAATACAATATTTTCCCAATAAAAGTGATGAATATTTTTGTCATGCTATCAAGCACCGATCTCCAGATCTCGTGCAAGAGGCAAACACGAATTCTCCAGCACTTTTTCTGGAACATATTTCACGACGTTAATGGAAATCCTAATTTTGAGGCGTTTCATAACACGTGCCCCTGCGTTGTAGGGGAAAAATCAAGCGCCGCGCGCGGAAAGTTTATTAATAAATATAATATGGATTCCGTTGAAGCAGGTGCTCTGGCAAATGCAGCTGGAGTCTGAATATGCAATACTGGCTTTAACGCAGGTGCGGAAAGGCAATATACCTCACTGTTATCTTACCCATATTTGAATTTGGAACGGTACTGCATAAACACAAACTAAGTACTCCCCTTCTTAGCCATTTTCACGTGAAACGAAGACTATTACGATTATCCGTATGTAAAGCCGCTTTTTCTTGCAACGGTGTAAAATTAATAATCGCATTTGCCGTAAGATTATTTCCACGCAAGATGTAGTATGTCCGAGAAACATAGATAAGAGCTGTTATTGCAGAGATGCTTTAATTTTTTTTATGCTGTATGTAGAGCAAATTAAGTTCAAAATAGATGGGAAATTTTTCTGAAATATCAGTTTTATAGCATATTCAGGTATGTCTTTTTAATTTAAATATATATTTGCGTATATTCTACACAGAAAGAGGTTAGTTTTTTGTGTACAAGTAGGGATAGTAAATACCTAGCATAATTCAAAGAAGAAACTGAATATTAGTCATCCGACTTCCGGCAAGAAATAAATTCCAATTCCCCTTTTGCTGCCTTCTACTATTTTCTGTATTTTGCAGATTAGTCTTTTTTTTATAACCTGTATTTTCACGGTTCAATCACAGAGATGTTATAAACTCCTTGGATAAAATACAGAAAAATTATTTTCACTATAAACAGCAGTGCTCATTTAACACTAGAACTTTTTTGTCGCCTAACTTGTCTTCTATTCCATTTCGCGGGAAAACCTCTAGTGACTTTTATTTATTTTTCAGACTTTACAGAACAAAAGCACTGGAGTTAGAGTTCTAGTGTTCGTTTCACGTAATGCTCTGCTTTTTTTATTTTGTTTGTGATAACATCATACACATCTTAGAAATTTCGATAAATTTATCTATGTTTCCTATCAAAGTATAAATATAAAAAAAAATGGGACCGTGGGAATATGTATTACGTGCAAAAAGTCAGTACGTGGCACTTGTACAGAAAAAGTAGAACGGTTTTACAAGAAATATAAAGAAACATAAAACGTTATTATTTATTATTGTAGTTTTTATTTGTAATAAATATGTTTTGCATTATTATTTCACATAAACCTACTCAAAAGATAATTATTTTGAAACAAGTTCTATAAACCCTAATATGATTCCACTTGGGCATCTAAGAGAGTTGAAAATCCCGGGCATTCTAGTGTTTAGACAAGAATCAGTAACCTATTCAGTAAGTACATTCTTCTGCTAAATCCACAAGAAATAGTTTCACTGTTGCAATTCCTTTCCTACCTCTTTCATTGCTACAATTAATCTATCGAAATGTTTGGCAGCCTACAGACTTATACGTATACCACTCAATAGTGAAATTTCCAGTGAGCATGCGCAGCCAGAAGATGGAACAGTCGGTACAGTCAATGGCCTACTTTATAGTGCGAATTTCATGGGGGCTGTGACGGCTAGATTCGACATTTAGCAGGTGATCTACTACAACTACAGAAGTTGGCAACCAAAGCTTTGCTACAGATTCCTTCCTTATCCACTTTCTCCTTTTACAAGGAGGTGTTTTAGGTGTCCGCTTCCGATTACTTTGGTTTATTATACATGTTTTAGAGGACCGAAAAATAACAAATACGGTTTTTTTTAGTTTGCAAATTGCAAATGAAATTTATATCAAGTTTTATTCAACACAATGTTATAATATTCTTTAAGGGGGCACTCTACTGTAACTGTCCGTTTTTCAACGCCATCTTCGGGAATTTATTTAACAAAACCTATAAGTTTACTCTATCTGTCGTTTTGCCTGCATATTAAGGTATGTTTGAAGTCATACTCAGAATTTTTTGATCTTTTTTATCGCACATATACATAGATACAGTCGGTGGCGCAAGGTTCTTCAGAAAAATTCTTTTCCGACGTGCGTTATTGTGGGAACTGTTCTAGTCATCCAAAATGGAAAAACTAAGGTTTATTTTCTTTATTACGTTGGTCGCTATGGTTGGAACCTCGGACGAGTTTCTATCTTGTATAAAATTAATTCTACAGAACAACAACAGCTAAATTCATCGGCAAAAATCGAACATTTTTTTCAAAATGCTGTTATTCTGCAAATTTTTATTGTTAGGGGGCCTCTGTAGGTTTAACCATAGCGACAAACATAATAAAGAAAATAAATAAATAGTTTTTCCATTTTGAATGATTATAACAGTTCCTACACTAACGCCCGTCGCAAAATAATTTTTTTAGAGAAGTTTGCACCACCGACTATATCTATATATATAAAAATTCCGAGTATTACTTCAAACATACCTTAATATGCAGGTAAAACGCCAGATAATATAAACTTATAGGTTTTGTTAAATAAATTCCCCGAAGATGGCGCTGATAACCGGGCAGTTACATTAGAGTACCCCCTTAAGCGGACTAGGCACTCAGAAACTCGATTCTTTTGTTGCATTTTTCGAAAGTACCACCCTTTCCGATTAAAATGCCGTTTGGCTTATGTTAAAATTCGCAAAATTGAGGATTTTACAGTCGAAAAGGTCGAGCGCGCCATAAACCGTTTCTGCGCGCACGCAGGTTAGACTAGATTCCTCTTTCGAAACTTTAAGCGCGTTTTTCTCGGAATCATATTTCGTCTTCGTTTTGCAGTGATTGGGAAAAAACGGAGGTATCAGTCGATTTGAAAAAAAATTCAGCATATATGAAACATGTCTAGTTACGAGCTGAACCTACGCATAAGTCTGTAAAAACTCCCGGTTTGTCAAAAAAAAAAAAAAAATAGAATTGCTCTTTTCCCTGGCGAAAAATGACGTTTCTTTAAAATTTTCCGCTTTGCAGCCACATTTTTATAATTTTGATTTTTTTCCTTTTTCAATAGGTTCAGGGCGTAATAGGGGCCAGGGCAAAGTATAAATTTCAGAGGATATTTCACAATTAAATTTCTTACGGCCAGAATCACTGCAAAATTACAGCGGCTCCAAAAAAAACGCCTACATATCAGACGACTGTAGCGCTGTCATACATATGTATATAATATTCAAAACATTTCTTTTTTACTGTTTATTGTTTATAGTATTAATAAACATTACCCAAACGTACTAGTCACAATTTGTGTTCATCTCCTTGTAATTAATTCACAAAATATACTAGATTTTCGAGCGATCTGACTGCCTAGTCCCCTTAAGGCAGGATACCACCTTTGCACTTAAAAAAAATTGAAATTTTTTTTGTTCTCAAAGTACTCTTTCAAGTGTATAGAATCGAAATTCATTCATTAGAAAGGTGGCCGGAACCTTTTTCTTGTGTAAAAACCGGATTGGAGCAGATATATAAATCTATATAAAACTTTAAACGCGTTTTTCTCGAAACGATGTTTTCCAAATCAGCGTGTCAGATTACTCCTACAATTTTCATCGGATTGACTTGAAACTTTGCACAATTCTTCCGATTGGTGTAATCTAACGATGTACGTAGGACTTTTGCTGTAGCGTTGTTATTTTTCTTTTGGTGCGCAATTTTATAAATTTTTTTAAACTTTTTTACCCTAAAAAATTGACCTCTTCGTTAAAATGGCCGCCATTTTCTTAAAAATCGAAATTTCGTAAAATCCCTACGTACAGCATTGAGCAATATTGTTGTTAATAGGGACATTCTTTGGTTTCTTTTCTAAGAGCCACGTACAGAGCGGAATTTGACACGCCGTCTAACGATGTTCCTCCAAAGGAGTGTATTTTGGCGCCACCTACAAGAGATTATTTTTTACTTTTTCAGTTTCAAAAAATGTGTAATTACAGATTAAAGTTACATTAATGAATGACTGAAACCGATTTTGTTTCTGCGCATTCTTTGTATGCAAAAAAAATTCATGAAAAACGCCTCCAAAATCGCAGTCAAAGGTGGTATCCTGCCTTAAACTAACAACAGCAACTTTTGCACCTCTTCTTATGAACCTTGAGGGGTGTTTTAACCCCCAAAATATGCAAACGGGCCAAAGTAAAAAAACACTTACCTATTCGTTATTTTTCGGTCCTCTAAAACATATTCAAAAACCAAAGCAATCGGAGGTGGACCCCTAAGGGTAGGTCAAACCTCCCCTTATTATCCACCCTCGCAATCTCACTATTGGTCAGTAATTCCTACACAGTACTCAAACTTCTTCCACCCAAAAAAATGCCCCTTCAGTACAACTTCCTTCTTCCTGAAGCTGGAATTCGCAAACACTGCCTCCGCTTTAACAATTGCTTCCAGGGTAATTTTAGAAATAAAATGCCACCGTTCCACTTCTTCCGCCACATTGCTATCGGTCAGCTGACAACCTCCAGCTCCTCCCACAAACCTCACCATCGCTTGGTACACCCGCGCAAACGCGTCCCCATAAAGTATTCCGAACTGCAACTCGTACAGACGGTCCCCGTAACGTCCCAATCAGCGCTGCCCCAAGTCAAATCCGCAGCACAGTTCAGCGCGTGCTTCGCCGCCTGCCCCTGCTGTATTCGTATAAACGCCGGGCGCGCATTGACGGCCCGCATACAAGAGGGATTTCGACTTGATTCCATCACGCGCAGACGGACACGCTCGCAAGCATCAGGAACGACCGGGCGAAATTATAATCGTGCGATTCGCGTGGCCGCGTGTACACACGGAATTTCCGAGCCGATCGCCGCAATGACTGGGGCCCCGGCGAAAGCGTGGCTGCGCGGATGAATGTGCCTCTAGCCCCTGTTCATTTTCAGATTTCCATCGGTCCATTGTTGAAACGTAGACCGACCCGACGCGTATCGATTTTTGTCAGGGGGCGAGAGGCGAAGGGGAGGAATAGTTGCGCACCCGTAAAAGCTTTCTGCCGTTCGTATCTGGGCTTTGTAATCGAGTCATTTCGATGATCCCTGTCCCCGGCAGAAAGTTACGGGCAGCATCTGCGACGCGTATCGCAAAATCGCCGCGACAAATGCGAAATTGGAAAATTGTCGGGTAACTATCCGGGAGCACCGTTCGCCCCGTTTTAAAACGATTCGATTGCCGACGGCCCGCCACGGCGGAGCGACGTTATTTGTTTTCGAGCGACAATGAAATCGAGGGGGGGTGCGATCATTTCTGTGGAGAACCTTTTTTCAATTCTGCCACGTGGCTCTTAAGTGTCGCGAGCGTCCTCGGGGTAGATGGCGTTTCGCACGCTTTTCTCACCGCGGGGGTTTTTTTTTTTAAATTTTCGGACAGAATTTCTGAAAATTAATTGTTACTATTATTTTGCGGAGCTTCGCGAGCTTCAGCTCGGTGGTTTGAAGATGTACAGCGGACTTATTGATCAAGCTGTGATCTCCGACTATTATTATTATTGTTGTTGTTGTTGTTGTCGTCGTTGTTGCTGTTATTATTATTGTTGTTGTTGTTGTTGTTGTTGTTGTTGTTGTTGTTGTTGTTGTTGTTGTTGTTGTTGTTGTTGTTGTTGTTGTCGTCGTTGTCGTCATGATCGTCATCATCATCATCATCATCAGTGGCGGATTGAGTCTAAAAATATATGGGGGCCCAACCACAACTATAAGGCTATAATATGATTTTTATGAGAAATAAATAAAATTTTCTAAAAATACATAGGGTAAATCCGGGAGACGCGGTCGGGCCGGAGAGTTGGTCGTGTCGCTATATTTCAGAGTCTATACGTAAAAATGCATTAAAGTGCAGACCAATTACTTCTCTAGAAGCCAAATAGTTGAATGAATAGCGTTATTTCGCTTCCTTCTGTGGTTTACTGGATTTATAGGCTATAAAAGGTAAATTGATGTTACATTTAACCTCTTTTGTCAAACAGCGGTTGTACAGAATCGTATTTAAAATATACTTCTAAGTTTATTTTCCTTTAATGTTTGTAATAATAAGATAGTAGAGACATTGAGGGACAATGCAGCCAAAGTATTTGGCCGTATTAACTCTTCCTCTCAAAGCTAACGAGAAGACCATGTCTCGCTGCAGAAAGGTGAGATGGTCGAGTTATGATTTTTTTATTATTTTTGTTTATTTTTTTATTTTTTATTATTTTATTATTATTTTTGTTTATTTAGTTTATTTATTCACTTTTGTATTCATTTGCCTTGCTAATCGCCAGTAGGTAATTCACTTTTTCTTTGATGTGTTCTTTACTTGTTTAGCGTAAACAAATTAAATATTAATGAATCCGTAGTTGTATTCACTCATAAATAATTTTGCTTTATCCTTTGTTAATTTTCCATGAATAATTATGTGAGTGGTCTCTGCCAACGACGAAAACCATTTCTCCCGACACCTCGGGGGAGGTGGTCAGATGTCACGACTTCAGTTTTCAACCCGATTTACAGTAAATATTGTCTTAAAGCAAATATCGACCAGTTTTTCTGAATCGGCATAAAATTCTGAACATATTAGGCTTGTTCTGATAAAATAAGTAATATCTATATTAGTTTTAATAGCCATTTTATATTAGGTCGACCGCGTGTCCCGGATTTACCCTAACTGGCAAAAAAGTATAATGAAAATTTTTGTAAAATAACTGTATATGTTTAAATAGTATTATGTAATAATACTATTATATACATAAATGTATATTTATTATATTCTTAAATATAAAGTATCCCCGAGAAATGATTTTATTAAAATTTTCGTATTAAAATAGTAATACAATGTAATTCAGCATCACTTTATCATATAAATCCCCCATGAATATAAATATAGTTTAAGATAAATACTTGTAAATCCAGCATTTACACATCATTAATAATTGTTACACGGTTGGTTCATAATTGTTGTTATCTCGGCTTGGCCATTGCTCTTCAAGGTGGGTGCTCGTGTAATATAACGGCCGCGTCTTGACACTAATAGATCATGGCACTTTGCCACGGTAGGCCACGAAAAGATGCCGCTATAAATTTCTGGCCATCGACATCGAGTAATAATTCAGCTGGAGCGCGGAGACTGAGACGTACGGGACTGTTTTGATCGCTCATACGGCTACAATTCGTACACGCTACTGGCTTGAAGATCGTTAATATATCGTCTGCGCAGCCTGAACGTAGACTTAATGAGTAAGTGGCTCAGCGGATGGAAATTTCGTTTGAGAAAATGGAGGGACCAGTGGAAAGGAATTAGTGCAGTCTAGTGACATAAGGTGAAGCTGTTCGGATTGTTTACTTGAAAAATAATGCACGTATCGAATTACAAAATTATCAAAATTAATTTCTAATCATCAAGACCGTAGGGAAATAGACATACAGGTGTACGATGTAGAGTATAATATTCTTACAGAATCAGTAGTACCTAAATTAATTTTCAACTTTGAACGGAAAAAAATTTCTTCGAATAAATTATAATAAAATGATTTATACCTTTTTCTGGTATCATACTCCAAGATCATAGTCAAGACGAACATGGCACATTAATTTGTTATGGAATGTAAGGATTAAAAAATGTATTAGGGACTTCCACCACTGTGTGTTACATCAAACATGGCTATCAATTTTACAGCACGCCAATTGCATCCATGTGTGTGACAGATAGAGTTTTATATCTGGTCATTTGCGTGAAGGGATGGGTGATGGATTGGTGGGGGTTGACCATCAGTAGCCTCCAGCAGCCACTTGATTTTGTCCTGTCCCTATAGTATAGGGGTTTTTTAATTAAAGGCCACCCTTCTATTTTTTTTTTTATTAACAAAACAATTCAGTTCTTCTATGAAATATGAAATTTATTTTCAGTGGTCCACCATTTTGTTATGTTTTGCGATATTGACTTTTCCCTCCGTGCTGTAATAGAACTGGCTTCTAGTTTCTAAATATTCTTGTCTTTTTGGCTAAATCACTATCAGCGCCAGAGGAACGCAGCGCACATTCTGACGAGTATTGGTCAGGCCTAATAACAGCTACGCTGAGCCTCGTCTATTCCGTATAGTCTAATGTTTTTTCTTCTCTAAAGGGTGCGTTCCACTTACGCCCAAATCGCCCGCAACGCCCGTGATTTTCATTAAGGTAGGTTTTCCTATACGCGACTGGACGCAACGTCAAGAATTTCAAAGTCGATTTTCTTGAAAATGAATCGCGATATAAAAAAAAGTTACTGTTTCTTTTCGACTTATAACAAGTAAATAAGACGAGAAAGAGGAATAAAATTTTTTGACATTGTGCTTCATTTTCAAGAAAATCGACTTTGAAATTCTTGCCGTTAACTCCAGTCGCGTATAGGAGAACCTTAATGAAAATCGCGGCCGTTGCGGGCGACTTGGGCGTACCGTCAAGAACCCAGTTCCTGATCACTTAAGAGTAACCATCGCGGGTTTTTAAACGTGTAAATGGAAAACGTAACCAAATATAAAAGATGTTTTGTTATTTCAGTAGATCTATGTTTAATCTTTAATTTGGTATTAAAAAAAATGCAAACATAATAATAATTATTTTATAATTTAACTTTGAATGTGAAAAATGCAAAGGGAGCAGTTTCTGATCACCTAAATCATGTCTGGGAGTATTTCCTGATCAGATCAATACCCAATTCCTGATCAAATAGATTGAAATGTATAAATTGCATAAAAAATCATTAAAATAGCATATTTTTATGGCATCTTTATTGACAGAATATAAATATACTATATATTTTTACAATCTTTTAGCTGGTATTTGAAATTTTTTCAATGCAAAAGGGTCTAAGCAGGGTAAGCATGGGCAAACGGCCCTCATGCCGATTCTTGGAGTTGTTATTTTTTAAACAATGCTCCTTGCATGAAACACCATTATGTAAAGTTTTAGATCGCTACCCCCCCGTTTAAGGGTAATACGGGGGTAAACGCCCCTAACGTTATTATTTTTTTTCTCGGTTACTACTTAAGATATTTGAATGAAAAAAAAACGAAAAAATAGCTACATACTAACTGTACTTCATATATTTTTCTCTAAATTATAAATCAATTATTAAGGGTAAAAAAAAAAATAATTTTTTGGGGGTGGTTTTTGGAAACAACCCTTTGAGTGACCACCTCCAAAAAAAATCCAGAATAATGCTTTGCTATCGAGCTATTATATAAAAAAAACCCGAAGTTGGTCGAGATGGTGGAACATAGTTAAATAATTAAAAGAAGATCATTATATGATAAATATGTGGGGTTTTGTGACGAGAAAGAGTATTTGTCGCGAGCCTGAGTACGTGTTATTTAAATGCGAATGGACGAAACGATTGAGGTTCGTTTGGGTGATCGAAGTGTGAATGAAGAGTGTTTGGGATTTATTGTTTATGTATAGTGTCGGGCAAAGAAGCGAGTCGCGAAGCGTGTCGTGAGAGTAATCAGTGGGAGTTCGAAAATCATAGGTAATAACGAGAAAGGTTGATATCATTCTTGATTATTATTTATTAATCCTCGTCGCTATTTACGTAAATAACTGCCGTTGTGTCAGTTCCATCAAATATATTTGTTAATATTTCGGACGGTTTAACTATTTTGGATTTAAAACGCCCGTGTGATAAATAATAAATAATCGCAGCGACATGCGAACAGCAACCCACTGTCCTGTTGTCATTCGCACAATCCCACGTATATCGTTGTATTGCCGTGTAGCTGGTAGAATTTGGTATACATATATTCGATATAACATTTGTAAGTTTTGCGATTGATATGTCGCGAGCGGACCTTCATCCTTATAATGTTAGTGGTTTCCTTTAAGTACTCCACGGTCAAATAATTTTCGTTATTCATGAGTTCAGCAAGATTCTGAAAATGGCAACAGGACAGTGGGTTGCTGTTCGCATCTCGCTGCGATTATTTATTATTTATCACACGGGCGTTTTAAATCCAAAATAGTTAAACCGTCCGAAATATTAACAAATATATTTGATGGAACTGACACAACGGCAGTTATTGACGTAAATAGCGACGAGGATTAATAAATAATAATCAATAATGATATTTTTCTCGTTATTACCTATGATTTTCGAACTCCCACTGATTACTCTCGCGACACGCTTCGCGACTCGCTTCTTTGCCCGACACTATACATAAACAATAAATCCCAAACACTCTTCATTCACACTTCGATCACCCAAACGAACCTCAATCGTTTCGTCCATTCGCATTTAAATAACACGTACTCAGGCTCGCGACAAATACTCTTTCTCGTCACAAAACCCCACATATTTATCATATAATGATCTTCTTTTAATTATTTAACTATGTTCCACCATCTCGACCAACTTCGGGTTTTTTTTTATATAATAGCTCGATAGCAAAGCATTATTCTGGATTTTTTTGGAGGTGGTCACTCAAAGGGTTGTTTCCAAAAACCACCCCCAAAAAATTATTTTTTTTTTCTACCCTTAATAATTGATTTATAATTTAGAGAAAAATATATGAAGTACAGTTAGGATGTAGCTATTTTTTCGTTTTTTTGTCATTCAAATATCTTAAGTAGTAACCGAGAAAAAAAATAATAACGTTAGGGGCGTTTACCCCGTATTACCCTTAAACGGGGGGGTAGCGATCTAAAACTTTACATAATGGTGTTTCATGCAAGGAGCATTGTTTAAAAAATAACAACTCCAAGAATCGGCATGAGGGCCGTTTGCCCATGCTTGCCCTGCTAGACCCTTTTAATAGTTGATCATTTATGTGCGTATTGCTAACCTAAATGTCTTGGATGATTTAATAAACATACCCTTAATTTTTTAACACAAAACCCTGATTAGAAATTACTCAATTTATAGTATTACATATTATTTGGAAAATAACAAAAAATTAGCTAGTAAATTTCAACTGTATAATTAAATTTTCGGTTTTCAAAATTCTTGCTTCAATAACCTATTTGCTGATCAGGTGATCAGGAATTGCGGAAGCATATAAAAACTGTACCCAATAACTAATCACCACTTTTTTGCATTAAAAAGAATACAAAACATTCATAATTTAGTTATTTAATATTATTAAAGTGTCAAAGAAGTGAACTAAGTATATATTACCTAAGAATTTTCAAAAGTATCACAGTAAAGAACTGAAATTCACGACGTGCTCTCTTATACTGAACAACAGTAAAATGGCGTCAAACCAGGCGTAGCTACAAGCGTCTTACTTTGATATTATTTTTATCAAAACACATTTTAATATGAGGCATCAAATTTTGCATATAAATTTCAAAATACTTCATAATTATTTAGTAATTTTTGGTAATAAATTTGTATCGTAATAAGCTTATTATTTGGTATTTATATACTAAACTGATCAGGAATTTGGTACTGATCAGGAACTGGGTCCTTGACGGTAAGTGGAACGCACCCTTAATGTTTTTTGTTTTTCTGCAAATGGCGAAATAAAGACATTTTATTATTATTATTAGTATACCGCAAACGGATTCATGAATTTGCCTGAAAAATTTTTTTTTACCCTTCAGTATGTACATATTGACTATACTAAGTTTTACTTGCATTGTTTGTTTGAAAAAATTCTTGAAAATACCCTTACTTTTCAGACCGTTACAATTTCCCCCTCATAACACTTCGCCATGGGTGGCCTGAAATTTCTGAAATTTCCAATCCAAGAGAAAACGTATTTCTCAATTCAGTGTCGAAATCAAAATATCGCAATCTATTTTTTTTACCACTTTGTATAGTCCCACAAAAAATCTGAATTTCCACAGTGGCACAGATCCTGTTAATAAAACATTGCGCATAATGTTTATCTCGTAAGAAGTCCCTTATCCAAAATTCAAAGATCACATCTCAGTCCATTTTTCGAAAATTAATTTCACAAATGGAAACCTTTCAGTTTGCATAGAATTCGAGTACCCTCGTGTAAATAGAACTTCTTCCGCACTCACGTCAGTTAGGAACTATTTAATAAATCTGTTAAACGTTTTCTAATTTTGTAGGGCAAATATAATCGATTTAATGCAGAATTGCTGAAAAGAATTTCGGCCGATTAATGTCGACACTACTTAGGGATTTAAATTGCAAATTATTTAACTGGAGCAAGGCGATTTTAACGCTGAATGCATTAAAACAAGGTACGCTCCACTTTTACAACCCCTTGTTGCGCTTGCCAGTGCTTTCGTTTTAACGCAGAAAACGATTCGCCTCGCGGAATGTTTTCGCAAAGTTATTTGAGCGTGACGATTTGAATCTTTTATACCGTACACGCGAACGCCAGATCAAACTTCACGCATGGTTAGGGTGATTGTATAGAACTTCGCGTGAAACGTGCACAGCCCGCATCCACTGACAGCCCATATCGTTTCGTTATCGATGCGTGTTTCCTAACTTGTGCGTAAGCTCGCTTCAGAACCGCCCTTATCGAGTTTTTTACGAAACTATATCCGCGACCACTCAGGAAATTTAGTACTTCCACATCTTTTTATATTAATGTCATCTAAATTTTTAAGGGGGAAAAGCACAAACTTTTTATTAAGCTGGGAAAATTTAGGTCGACAGCTCTAGATATTTTTACATTACATTGTGAAGCGTAGAAATTGTAAGAAAGAGGTTACTCAAATTTGTTGGTTATCATTATTGTTATTAATTCTTTTGTTTCAATCTGAAAATTTTAGTTCAAATACCGACAGCAATTGCTGCATACAACGCAATGCAAATTTTACCTTATTTTTTACAGGTTAGTTATTAAACCTTTACAAGGAATAAACACAATTTGCTAAATGTAGACTTTGACAGACTAAAAGCACACAAGTTTTCACTTTCGAAAATGTTAGTGATCTCAAGAAATATTAATACACAAGTTTAAAATATTCTGGAGGCTGGGGCACTTTCTAAGAAAATTTATTTTCTTGCATACGAAGTCGTTAGAGAAATTTCGAAATTGAGACATATTTTCTAAGTGGAAGTACATACAGTAGAGGACAAAACTATAACTTCATCGTAATAATTCTTTCAAGATTAATTTCTCTAGCATCTTCTGTTTTAATTAGGGTGACTGTACCTAATATCGCCAGGCAAAAGTTAAGTCGCTGTCGATTGAATAATAATTGATATTTTTGCATGCAGTTCGTTTCAAAGTAAAGAGAAATTATTCATCTTTCGTGTAGCATAAGTTAGAATCGTTGAAACCTACAAATTTTTAATTAGGACTCAAAAAACGTAAGACATGCAAAAATCGGGTCCTGAAAAAAGTGTACCTAATATCGCCTACTCAAGAAATATTGATTAATTCATGTATATATGAGTTTTTAAAGTCATTTTCACATGTGCTTTTATTATTTCTTGCTCTATAAATGTTTTTTTTATGCATCTTTGATTTTATTTTTATTAGAATAATATAGAAATTTAAAAATATAGATTTGTAAAATATTTTATTTTTTACGTTCCGATGTACATATTGGACAAATAAAGTTTATTTCGGTTGCTCCGCACATTTCGTGACCTCACCTGTAACAAACATTACATCGAAACCATTGTTCTCCGGTAGGCGGTATTGAGAACACGCATACTGCTAAAAGAAAAACGCTATTTTCATTACGAAAAATGTTTGAATCGATTTCATTTCTGAAGTACATCATTAATTAGGTATTTCTAGTAGATATTCCTGCATTCACAGAATTATTAGACTTACCTGCTCCGAATGTGACGTAAAATTGTGATAGTCCAATAAATTTTTACACTATTAAGATTCCCTAAAATCCTTCCCTTTCTGTAATTGTTGATCACATGCTGCTGCAATTACAGTATGTCTTCCTACATATGTTTAGGTACTAATTCAGTGCATAACCGATAAATTTTAGAGCTTACTTTGCGAGATATAGCGAGTGGCGATATTAGGAACACTGGCGATATTAGGTACAGTCACCCTAACGAAACTTATGGATTTCCTTAAATGTTTTTTCTTCTTTACAAGACTGTATAAAAATTATTTGAAAACTATTGAAATTAAGACAGTTATTGCGGCAAAGGTTAAAGTATCCGAAAATCCTATCGGACAAAAATATAACAATTTTTATTCTATGGAACTTAATACAATACTATTTACATGTAAATAAAAACAATAAGAAGGATCCATAATAAGGAAATTGGAATTTTGTGACATTGCTGGGACCGTCAATTACTGCTTGAAATTTTTTAATATCGTCTTTGGTAACATGGACCATTTTTTGTTTATAGCCGCATTTTGTCCGCTACTGTATATGTATATAGTCACCCACACATTTGTTCACAAAAATACTGCCACGTCCCTCCGACCATATAATACATGTACAGTAAATCCTCGTTTGGAGCCCGTTCCTACCACGCGTTAGGAGCCCGGCGACTATCCCCACCATTTCTTGGAATCCTTCGGACGAGAGTGAGAAAACTCAATGAGCGAGCGAGAGGAAACGAACGAGTCGACACGAAGTTGCGTTTTGACACGACATTGGGTTTTCTCACTCGCGCCAGTGGCCGCGCGGAATAGTGTCCAGTCGCGTTAGGAGCCCGCCGCCAGCCCCGTTCGACGGGCTCCTAACGAGTATTTACTGTAGTAGGGTGGTCCTTATTTTTCAACTTTTAAATTTGTATTGTCTGACCCTCCCAAAATCTTCTATTCGACAAAATAACAATATATGCGTGTTTTTTATTTGTATATTTTGATATACAAAGGTCGCTCAAGGACTTTATATTTCGCATGTACCACAAGTTTGGCGACTGCGACTTTCCATAATTGTCACTTGTCAATTTTAATGAAACGGGGCCCATATTTATATATCACAATCCGAAACCATGCTTTTATCTCTGCCTGAATTTTAATGTTATACTCTCACTTAAAAGTTAATAAAATTATTTTGTTCTTATTGCAAAAATTTCTATCAATTTATACCAAAATAGTAGTATTTCAATGCCATTGAGCGACCTTTAATCCTTAATATATTTTAACAAAATTTTAGATGAAATTCTTTTAAACTATTTGGAAGCTTCTGAGAGGGTCAGAGGAAAATTTTAAAAACTTTGATTTTTTACCATACATATAAGGACCACCCTAACATGTAGTCTTATTTTTTGTATTAAAGTTATGGATTAAGTGATGCCAATCGAGACATCAAAAAATAAAAGTAATATAGTGACTTTCACAATTAGTTATTCTTGTTAATTTAGGTAAGCGAACACGTGAGACACTCATCTACGATTATAGTACTATACTATATTCCACATTGGGACGCCTTCAGTGACCATAGCCAGCCTTGCGCCAATCAAATCCACGAGTATAAAAAAAAAGTTACTTTCATCCCCTATCAAATCACGTTCGATTCCAGTACCACGCGTACCATCGAAAGCATCTAAAATATTACTGACTAGCTGATGTACCCACTCTCACGCGGGCTATTTCATGTTGCGAATCAAATTTTAGTTCGTACATAAAGAAAAAGTTGTAGCATATGAATAAATAAGCAGCATATGGTTTTGGATTGGTAAAGCAATTGACAACTGTAGACAGCCAAAGCTATAACTCAACCACCGCCATGGTTGCAGAAATAAACCAGTTGGCAAGTATACATACACACAGTCAAGGACCATTTTCGAAACTGGTTTTTTATCCTAGCACCACCCCGCTGGTAAAGCGAGAAAGTTAAGTAGCCTAAAACCTTCCCCGAGAATTGAAGAGACCTTGTAAAAAACACTGAGTGCCAGAATTAAAAAAAAATTTATAGGAAAATTTTCTGCGTGAAAATGGTAATACTATAGTAGGTATAGAATTTTAATGCAACTTCCCTTTGTAAATAATAGAAAAAATAATGCAAAAATAGAAAATTTTGTGATGTATTTGAATTTCGTAAATAATTTAAAGTCAGGGAAGTTTACCCTCCCCTGAAAAACGTGATTTTTGAATTTACAGCGTCTTCTACAAGGACTTCTCAATTCTGTTGTACCTTAAAAAAAAACCTGTATCGAAATTGACCTATTACTTCCTAAGTTTTTTAATTTTTTTTTTAACATTCAGAACCTCGAATGGGGCCCATTTCAGCTTTGCCTGAATATTTACATTTGTTCGGTTGGTACATTAAATTCTTAAATTACATTTTTCAAAAAATTGTAAACACATAAACACACGGTATGCAATAGTTGGCAGAGCGACTAACATTTCTACGCGTAATGGTAATTAAAACTTGTCTTTCTGCAAATTGTAGAGATGACACTGGCAAAACGATATGCTTTGTACTCCGAGTGTCCTTCTCACAATCGCATTTTGGGTCTTTAGCAATTCCAAGTGATGCTCTCAAATTATAACGCTCCGCTCTACAACGATTTATGGTAACAATGAATTCGCGAGAAGGGCATTTATAAGCAGTTCCTGAGTTATAAGGTGACAGACAGACAGGCGGAGCAATGCGCAGCCCCTTTTATTTATATGTAGAGGCCCGAACGTCAGACGACCCGTATTCGCCCTCTGTATTTGCCCAGGCACACGTTTCTTTGTCTCGGTCAAACTGGCGGGGCGATATTTCGGATCAAGCTGGACACTTGATTTTTGATTACACGACCGTGGCCAGATAGAAAGGGCCCCGGTGACAATAGCGTGGAAGGGGGAGAGAGAGAAAGAGAGGGAGGGAGGACGTTTCCATGGCATGAATGCTTGGTAATTGCTACTAGAGGGACGTCGTGCTTCATGCCAGAGAATCCCTGCATCTCTTCATCCGCTGTTTCTCTCTGTCCCCCCATGTTCCCGTATTCCTGGCATGCTCTTTCTCTTCCTCCCTCTCACTCTCTCTCTCTCTTTCTCCCTTTCTCATCGACAAAATTGGCCCCGAAGCTCCGGATGGGTGCATTACCAATGCATCGCTGCGCATCCGTCGATTGAACTTTTTGATGCAGCCTCGAACCAGTCAACGTCCCCCCTCCCGCCCCCCACCGTCGTTCAGCATTTATATCGACGAATACGATGCCAGTGCCCCATCGTACAGTGACTCGTGTCAATCGAGTTGCATTGATCTACAACCCCTGCCTAGTTTTTTTTTTTTTTTTTTTTTTTTTTTTTTTTTTTTTTCACCCGATGGCCATCGCAATTTTTCGACCGAGAAGGGTGCTCCCCCCCGCCGTTTCTTTTATTCCTCGTGGTAGCAAGGGGAGCAGCCGCGGCGAGAAAACGAATCGTTTCGGGGTGACGAAATAAAAAGCGTGGCCACATCGATCGTTATAAGCGCCAGTTCCCCGCGAAATGGGCAACGACAATGCGCCTGAAACGATCGGGAAGGGAACCGTCCGAAACGGAGCAGCACCATTCCGAACGATTGCCGCGCGTGCGCGTTGTTGTGCTGCCATCTGCGCGGGATTTGCGGCGAATACGGAACGAAGTAGCGGGGGCTGTCGAGCTCGGACAATGGTTCCGAACATGTTTTGTCGGAATGAATAAGTCGAGGCTTTTGAGCTACGCGATCCATTTCGAGCTACTCAGAAATTGCGATACTACTCGAAAATTCGAAGCAATAATAAGAGTAAGATGTAATAATAAGAATAAGAATAATAATAAGAATTATTACTTAATGGGGATGGATATTTAATTTAAGGTTTGTATTCGGTGTATGTATATCTCTGGGGTGCGGGCGAACGAGTACCTATACTTAAGTCAAATTTTGGTAAAAACGAGTTAAGTACAAGTATATAGAAAATTGTATGAATCACAAAAATTTAACAGCTACGCATAATCGGCTCTTTAGGTACATATTTTACTTTTTTTATTCTTAAGGTAAAGCAACACCTCGGTTCTAGAAATAAGTTCTACTTCTATTGATTCACTTTGTTCCTATAAGACCCTTGATTAATTAAATAGCTTGAAACGATACGAGTAGCTACTATTACCCGGCGAAAAGAAGACTCCTAGCGGGCTCGGGCTGTGCAGTCCGTCGCTGTGACGATTGGTCGAGTCATCTATTTGGGCATACTTTTAAAGACGGGGCACACGTATTTTGGTTATTGGCTGAAGTTGCCACATACATTGTCGCACCGCGCGACGAAGAGAGCGAACGAAACACATCGAGACCGAGTGGGATAGAGCGATCTGACCAAGCGTAGCCTACGCTATTGTTTTGACGGTTGTCGGTCAGATCGCTCTATCCCACTCGGTCTTGATGTGTTTCGTTCGCTCTCTTCGTCGCTCGGTGCGACGATGTATGTGGCAACTTCAGCCAATAACCAAAATACGTGTGCCCCGTCTTTAAAAGTGTGCCCAAATAGGTGACTCGACCAATCGTCACAGCGACGGACTGCACAGCCCGAGCCCGCCTGCTAGGAGTCTTCTTTTCGCCGGGTAATAGTACGTAGTTGTTTTCCAAGTAGCTCAAACGGATTTAAGGGGTTAGTCAGGAGGCCGAAAAAGGTGTGATTTTTTTCTCAGAAACTATAAAACTTTATTAAAAAACTTTTTTTGTTTGATAGGTAGTAGATTTAGCTATGTCTCTGAATTTTGGCGTTAAAAAATATTTTTATTAATAGCTTCTATAATAGCTTCTGAGAAAAAAATTCCCATAAATCACACCTTTTTCGGCCTCCTGACTGAGCGTAACTCCTTGAGTAATTATTTCATTTCGAGTAGCTTGAATGTAAGTAAGTAGTTAACACATCCAAGCTGCTCGTATCATTCAAGAAGACCGAATTTTTTCAAACTTCCTTGAATAATTAAAGCTACTTAGACATTCGAGTATTTGACTAGGTTCGAATGCCTCAACCTGAGTTCAGCTAAGCTTGAATTTTCAAACTACTTGGACAGCTCCACCCTGTATACCTACACCAGCATGACTCTTATTTACTCTTGGTGAAATTGATGTAATGAATAATTTAGAAAACAATTCAATGAAACCAGCTTTGTGCGGTTTTAAGTAATTATTTAAATGTTCAAGGGCCCAGGGTCTTCTTTTCCCCTCATCTAATTGGGCTCAAACTTTGCACAGATTATGTTTCTATTACTTAGAACTATCCTAGGGGGTGCCGCAAAAAAATTCAAAAATCGAAAATAAGAGCCACCCTAACCTGCACGCTTACAATGAGGACTTCTTCCTTCGATGCAATGTTTACGAATGCACAGCTGGGCACAGAAACACGTGAAGAAAGGCAGGTGGCAATTTGAACACCCCACTCGTATGCGTTATTCGTGCGCGCTCAGCCCCACTCAACGTATCCGCATTCAGGACTAGACTCGGCTTCCCAGGCGCGATATACGGCACTGGGGACCTTTCATCGGGCAAACCAAATCTTCCGAAGTCTGAAAGTTGGTAGACGCAACGCGGACGATTTATTGAGTGACGTCTGCAACATCCAGATGCAACGCAGCGCCAACAATCCGCGACAATGGCCCCCGTTATCATATCCGAAGACACGGAACCGCGTCACCAGGAAATCGGATCGCGTGGATCCGGCCATTCCCGAGAATCGTCTCTTTGAGCCAGTTGTTCGCGGCACGATCGATGTCACGGCCATTGAAACGCAATATCGGGCAGGAAGATAGGCGGCTCGCCTACCGCCTGCATTCAGCCTCCGCATTTACCTACGCGCGCCCAATGAAGTTAGACGCGACGTTGTTACGGACCGCGAGTGTTTTTGTACACTCGTCCTTTAGTTAACATTAGGCAGGAAACTTTATTTTAAATATGAGACTTGCCTTTTACACTTTGAAGGAGAAGACGCCAGATGGGTCCGTGAGTGAGAGTTAAGCCGGTCGCCCACGGCCGCAGCGCAACTGCAGTTTGAGCAAAATACGATTGCGTGCAATAGCGTCAGACACTGGCTGGGCTTTGTTTCTCGTCAACGCAGCTCCGATGAATTTTATCGAGTTATACCCACGGTATTACGTGTAGGTAATCGTTTTTTGGTGAAATTGCAGTTGCGTTGCGGCGGTGGGCGAACGGCCTTAACCCTTTAGCGCCGGCATCTAGATCCCGTTGGAGGGAAAATATTCCGTTTTCTTTCTATCGTTAAAAATGGTCTCAATATTTATATATTTATGTAAATTTTTTTTTTCATTTTTGGAGGTTAAAATGCGTAAAACAAATGAATACAGGGTTCAGGTAGGTCAAACAGCATAACTGTACAGATTATTTATTTTCTATACTAATTGTAAGTCGCCCGTATTGCGTGCTCGCAGCGCCTCTGTTGGCGCTACCGAAACAACAACAGGAGACAACGGTCGACACCGGCGGCCGCGCGGCGCCACTCTCGCTGAGAAAGTCTTGAGAAACCACTGCTAGGTCAGCTATAGCTTTAATCTCCAGGGACAACGTTGAAGACCTTTTAAAACAAAATATGATAAGATTTGGGACTTTAATAAAGTGTTGGTGGGCATAAAGAAATGGTTTCCTTCGGAAGAATTAGATTTACAAGAATTAACGGAAAAATGGGTGATGCTGTTAGCCTTAGAGTTCAATCACTATCATTGATGAAGATTGATTGCATTTCAATTTTGAGAGATTCAGTGGAGATTAGAATAAAGGACCTAATAAAAACCCCTAGGCCTGTATCTTTTCAGCCTCTGTTGCATTTACCTTTTTTCAAAGAAAACCAGGTCTTCTGTATCGGGTTTTTCAGTTAACCTCGTTGTGTTTAGATGTTACCCAGAATAAAGAACACGCTTTTGGTCAAATAAAACTCGACGTTTATTTAGTCAAGAAGAGAAGAGCAGTAACACAAATTGCGACAGAAAAGGAGGTTATTCACGGTTTCCATTAGTGGAGCCCGTCCATCTCTCTTTTTCCAAAGAATAACAAATGACAATATCGAAGAAGAGGAAAGAGAACAAAATACAAATCGAATTTTTTCACAACTATCACCAGAAGAAGATTTTTCTCCTATGTCTGTACAAAACACACTTGAATTTAATTCAAGAAGCAATCCCTGCTCGTTATCGACGTTTTCAAAAATTCCCGAATCAGCTTCCAAACGGAAAAGATTTTTAGAAGACACGACAAAAAATAATTTTTTTAGAAAACAAAAATCCAATGAAGACGTGTTATTTCTTCGACCATTAGTTCAACTACTACTTTATTTAATAGAGACCAGAAAATTGAATTTAGAATAGAAATTTGAAATATCATTCAAAAAATTAGAAAATCAGTTATCCCTCATTTTCCTATCGCACCTTCCAATGTGTATCAACCACAGTAGATACATATCTAATGCCCAAAACCAGTCGACCAATTATAATCAATACGGAAACACAATGAATCGAGTAATTTCATCCTGCCTTTCATCAGAAATTATTTAAGTATGTGATTTTAAATCTTTATTAGGTATTTCTTTAAATTTCATTTAGCAATATCTTTTTAAGTTATTTATTAATTATTACTATTATTAGTTATTTCAATTAATATTAGTTGATTAACCCTGCTTCATTTAAGATATGTAATATGCTACTTTTGTTTATAATTTAAAAAATTAAATACTATACTTACCTCAATGGGATAGTGTGCCTCACAGCAGTGTTTCTACTAATTGTTATATTATACAATTCGTCAAACGATTTCACATTCATACGAAGATAGTTAAAGAATTTTGTCTCATCCCCGCTTAATCACTGAACATACACCTGAATGCTGGTGCTAGTGAAACGTGCACTATTGAAAGGATGATGGATTTTATTTTTCATTGAGATCCATACAGCATATCATAACCATAACCAATATACCTAATTACCTACAAGTGAATAATTTTCTTTTTCTGCTCCCTACGTGCTAACGTCTCCACGGTTAGATTAAAACTGATGGAGAATCAAAATTGACATTTGCCGTCTGCTCAAACTTACCCCTGGGGATTCCAAATTTTCCTTTCGTTTTATCCTGTTTTCATTGCTTATTTGTCCTTAAAAAATGGTATGGAAAACGTTTTATAATAAAAAAAAGTATTGTATACCTGTTTTCTATGTGTGATGTCACAAGACATCAACCGCCGGCGGTCGGCAATCCCGCACGATTTGTATTGCGGGTTGCTTTCTTCTGCCCCTTTCTCGTGATTTTACTGCAGTATGAAATGCAGATTGATAAAATAAGGTTTTAGAGATAAATACTTAGGTTTTATCAAGAACAAATTTTATTCCTATATAATAACAAAAATTCAATTTTACATAATACAATTTGCAATCCAATTTTTCGATGATATTGAATAAAACAGTGAAAGCAAAGGTGTAGCTTTCCTTCCCACCCGGGACAAAATGATGTTACAAATTTTTTCATAACACACCCTACACCTCTTTTGCGAGATGGTTCAGTAATTTGATTTGAGTTCAAAGTTCCTTTATTATAAATAGTAATATGTTACCATAGCTTTGTGTTCATTAATTGTACATTGACTTTTGTTGTTACAAATTCTGACTCTAATCCAACAAGACGTGGTTTCCTTATGTACTTATTAAAACGACCTATCCAGGAATTGGAATACCCCCCATGACTTGGGCTCCACCTACAGGCGACAGTCGCTAACTAGAAGACAGTAACCTCCGAAATCGCTTTGTTTTCAAAACAAACATCCTGAAATTCTCGAACAAGAATTTTGAGGCTTTCTAGAAGATATAGGCATGGAAGCATGCCAGAGTTAAGCAATGGCTGGAATTCTCTCGGTACGAAGAACACGTCTCAACATTGCTCGAAGAATTAAAACAGAATGTGTCAAAAATAGTCAGCTGTTACACCTCAACTAACTCCTATCCCTCGAGTCTACTTGAGCCAACTTTTATGACAGCTACAAGCAACAGATTAGTTATAGTTAAGCCTACAAGTTCTCAGCATTCTTGGAATTTCCATTAATCATTGCTAAGTCTATACATTCAGGTTTAAGTAGAGTAATATCACGGAGTCCCATCACTCCATCTCCCAGTGATCATTTTCTTAAGAAGACTTAGTAAATAATTACTTTAATAATGTACTATCAACTGTTAAATACGTGTTGCTTCACCACATGCAGTCTTTGTGGCCAATGCCATGTGGAACACAACCGGATATTTATGTAATATGATACATCTTAATTCTGAATATGTATTACGCTAGCAACACCTGTGGCACGCGAGCTGAACCTCATCTGTCCGCCCCCATCTTTCATTCTACCGCATTGTCCGACTCCTCTTACATAATACACCCCGGTTTTCAATCTTCCAGCCCAGGATATTTGCCCACTTCTCGCTCGTTCTTCCTTTAACCGGATGACTAGAACATGTTTGTTGAATCATTCCATTCCAGATTAAGGCAATTTCAACGTAATCATCTGCTGAGTCACTTCAAGATCAGCAAAGCAGTCGACAAAAGAGTCTGTAGTGCATAAATAAGTCGTCCCACTCAAGATCAGCAAAGCAGTCAAGAAGGTATTTTAATCAACTGCAAAGATGAGTCCTCTAGTGACCTGGCTGAGGCGTCTAGTAACCTGCTTGAAACATATAATCACCTGGCTGAGTTTACTAATTGTGTAAGGCGTTTAGTGGCCATCTGAAACGTCTAGCAGCCATCTTCAACAGCCTAGCTACCTAGTTGAGATGTCTAGTATCCTGACTGAGGCATCTAGTAAGCTAGCCAAGACGTTTAATGGCAGATTTGATGACACCTAATCACCTGGCTGAGTTTGCTAACTATCTAAGGTCTAGTGCCCTAACTGACACGTCTAGTAAAATGGTTAAGTGAGACGTTCGATGGCCTACTCAAAGCCTAAGTCCACCAAACAGCCGCGAACAATCTGAAACGTCTACTAGCCACCTGGAACATCTAGTGACAACCTGAGACGTTTAGTTGCCATCTGAGGTACCTAGTAGCCCGGCTGAGACGTTCAGCTGGCTGAACACGATGCACCAGCGTCGTTAAACGCTGGCCTATGTTATAGACGTTGGAACGATGTCACCTAATTGTCCTATTATCGTTCCTCGCGGCGAGGATTCGAGTCGCCGTGTGTCGGGACGAAATCTATTGGAAGTACAGCGACGCACGTAACTATCAGAGGTTCAAAGCGTCGTATTAAGTAGGGAGCACGCGGCCCACCAATAAATCTCTCCCTGGCGCGAATCCACGGGCAACGCTGGCTGGACATACTCGCCTTATTGCATATCTCGCGGACCGATGAAGTGGCGAAATCTAATTCCGTCCAATGATCACCTCCGATGCCAGCGAATATAGAGACCCCTGGATGGAGTTATGGATGGCTGGCTACGGGAATAATTATGAAACGAACGTGGAAATGGTGGAGGGTACTGAGTGCCAAAACATCTTGTTTCTGGTTTGTGCTCGTCTTTATTGAACTATTCTAAGTGGGAATACCTACATCTTTGGCTTGGATAGAACAACGCTGAAGACGGAGTATGAGACTCGGTAGGTTCCCTCAAAAATACCTTTAAATACAAATTTTATAAGGCTGAATAGTATTAATAGGCGATCCCATAGATCTGTATCAATTTTTACTCAGAGGATTAATCCTCTCCTTTCACAGCTTCTTCTCAATTTTTGGGAAAGCCTACGCTGTCACTAGTTAACCATTTTTTTCATTAACAAATATTGCTGACATTTTCAACTTTTTACCGCTTAGAGAATGTTGCAAGATTCGAAATAAACCGTAAACAGATGGTGCAATGTATTTTCCATTTCCAGGTACCAGATGCCTCGACTTCGTTTCTGTTGCGTGCAAGCAGAGATATGCAGGCTGTCATGCAGTTAAGACAGTTCTATTCTGCAAGATGTCACGACATCTATGTTTCCAACTTCGATACCACCTCTAATTTTTTTTAAATGTGCACGAGTCAACATACATCCAGTAAATTTGATACTGTGTGTTTAATAATGATTACAGGAAAATTGACTCACCATGTCAGCAGTAAATGCCATGCATAGGCCGATACACTTACACTTTTCGAATAAGTGAGATTTGTTTATTTTCGCAACAAAAATTGAATCAACTCGCTTTATTTAATGTTGAGGAATTTTCAAATGACAAGTCAACTTGCCTACCCCAACCCACATTTCAGATACCCCTGAATTGATACACTTCGTATTCTTCCCACTAAATTACCAATTCTGCTTTCATCGACACGAAAAATTTGGGCAAGGCATTTTTGAAAATTTTTTTACAAAAAAATTTGAACCACTTTCCCCCAAAGACCACTACATATGCTTACTTTCGAAGAACCTTGTGCTCAGTGTCTGCACTGAATTGCTCTTAAGCACTTTAGAAAAGCTTGATATGAACTTATATAGTACTAACGATAAAATCCTTAAGAAGGCATTCCGGTTTAGTGTATTATTTTTTTCATGATCTTTATAATTTAATGTAACAAAGACTATACGATCCAGGAATTTAAAATTTTTCTTATACATTTACCCATAGTTAAAAAAAAGTACAGAAATATTTTTACATATTTATCTCATTTATTTGTAAAGGTATCAACTATTTCCTGCAACACATAAAATCTTAATTTAAATAATTGAGCCATCGACCCTACTAATTCGAATGAAATATAAAAAATGTAATTTGACAGAATACCAGCACTGTAAATACAAAAAAGCCACTACAAATGTCGACTTAACTCTGGCAGAGGCGACAGATAGGTGGAAAATCTGAAGTTCGTCAGTTAATTCATTCTTGAGATATCATGGAAGCCAGTTTAAAGAAGACGGTGCTATAAGACGTTTAAAATTATGCGTACACTTTCAACACAGATAAAAATATATGCATCTCACTTGCCTTTAATCTGCTATTCTTGTATTGGTTTTTCTGTCTATTTTCACTTCGGCGTTTTTATCGAGCATGACGTAATATGTACTACTCTACATATTACGAAGCTTTTATGAACCCCTAAACTTCGTACACTTCAAATCTCGCGCCTCAGAACTTTAAAGTTCCATAATTTCGTCATCCTATCGAATTTTCGTATAAAATTTTAGGAACACATATTCGAAATGTGAAGTTTCACAAAACTGTACTGAAAATGTAATTTTTTTTATTCTCATATTAGACCCAAGCGGCTAGATTTTAATCATCATTGTTGCAATAATGATTCTAAACTCGTATCCTCGTGTGAAATAACTATAGAGCGTGCTTTCATTTAACAGAATAAAACCAAAAAAAAAAAAACCCTTTTTACTTTGTGTCAGTTTGTTCTGCCACTGAGCATTTTGCTTGCAGTGACCGGTGAAACAACCTGACACAATGTAAAAAGGGTACCTCTTTGGTCCTGAACGTGTTGATTCCTGCTTTAAAACACGGAACCGTTCGAATAGTTGCGAGAGCAATACTATATACTCGTGGTGCCATCGAGGCAGCTGCGAGAAATTTTATCTACCAACGATACGTACGCGCGCGTTATCAGTACTCGCTGCTGTGACGTGACCGTGGGTTGATAAAGCACACCTGTTCGGTGTGAAACGGAGCAGTTACCGCGTGCGTCGAAATACCGACCGGAAAGTTAACCCCACGTAAAACGCGACGGTCCCTGAATATTTGAACTTCCCGTCCATCGCTCGAGATAGACTTGGAATATTTCGTAAAGGTGCGTTGTGTTGGCGGACAAATTCGCCAACAGCGCACTACTACTAGCAATCGATTGTAAAGTTATTATGCGTCGATGGTGTGTCAGGTTCCGAATATAGCGAAGGAGAAACGTCCGTTTAGTACGTTTTTGAAAAAAGCCACGTGGGGTTATGTTGTTGTCTATTTCAAACATGAAGGAAAGGTTTTAGGGAGGTGCAAAGTGCGATAGAGGTAGGGTTGCCAACCCTAGTGTACTATATACTGTTAGAAAAAAATTTATCCCGTAAAAATACTATATTTACGATACATCGATAAAATTCTACAATTTTTACTTATTTTTTTATTTTGTGGCAACATTGAAACTTTAATTTGCGAATTTAAAGTGTAACCTTCTGGACGCGACTTAAATAAAGTGTTGTCTATGATCTGTTTGTTAAAATTTATATAAAATAATTTCATACTTTCTCTCTATTCCAGATTTTACAGAGGATTTTTGCAATAATGAATATGACGTGGGGAAGGAAAAGAACAGAGCCAGTCTGCGTCTCATAAAAAATGAGCTCCTCATATATCATAATTTGGACTTTCAGTGCAATCAAACCTTTCATATATTTGTTAAAGACAATAAATTAATTTATAATGCAAAATGCGCAAAAAAATATGGTGTTTTAATGCAGTTTTATTTTCTACCACTTTCCTGAAAAAAAAGTTGGCAACCCTACCCTGCACCGCCAGCCGAGGGTTGAGACACCTCCTCGATGCACTGTGCCCTTAAAAAGCAACCCTTCTTAAGTGTTTCCAAAGTACCAGTCTGCTTGTTGCACGTGTGGGAACGTACCATAAGAATTATCTGGAAAATTAAATCGTTTAAAACCAGTCCATTTGCTTCTATAATTTTTTTTTTTTTCGCCGTGGCAAATGGTTGCGACGAAATTCTTCCACCCAGCGTCATGCGACGCCCTGCATGTAGTGGGTACGTATTCATGGTGCAAATTTTACATACCTATACTACTCACCGAAATAAACAAAAAGTTGAACAGTGTTAGCAAATGCAGTTTGCAAATGCAGCTCGAAAACTAATCATTTCCAAAACAAGATTTCCATTGCATCATCTACGATTGTACATTAGAGCGATAGTTTGTTAGCATTACTTCTCACTTCGTTTTATTTTTTATTATTGCTACGTGCGTGTCATACATACTAACACCTTTTTTATTATTTCGATGAGTACCATGTGTATGCAACATTTAAACCAGACTTAAACCATGAAAAAAAGTGTTCTGAAAAAAAAATTAAATATAATAAACTCTAAAATGAAATGATCCTAACGAATGTAGTTAGTAAGTTCCCAACATGCAATCACAGTACACCCTGGAGACAAGATTGGTAGAGTAGAATTAGTAATCGCAATGTATTTGTAGATAGAGTAATGACGAAACGAAAAAGAAGTTTCGGCAGTTACTTATAGATCCCCAACCCATAATATCAATTTTTGCCAACGTGCAGATACACCCTTTTTACCATGAAGACCAATAAACTGGTGTAAGATGATGCACTTGCATACCAAGAAATATGTGAATATTAAATACTTCATAACCGTAATAGGAAACAGATACTCAAGAAAGGGTATTCGCATTAGGAAATACAAACCCCATTTTATAATTCTGAATTACTAACGGAATTTGTAGTTATTTACATACAACCCTAGAATATACTCGTGAATATTAAGTGATTAAACAGTGTGACAAATAATCATGTTCAAAGTGCACGTGAAAATATCCACTGTTTATTCGCTCAATTTTGGTTAGCTGTAATTTGCCTAATTGAATAGCCTTCTTCTATTAATCTCTTAACACTATTATTAGTAGCACACCTTCCTATGAACCATTTGCTTTTGGTAGTCGTGATTGTGGCCACATACGCATGCACATAAGTGTACTCATGAAAAAATGTAAGGTCAACTTTTTCCTCCACCGAAAAGAATTATCCGACCCACTCCAATTGCACGGCGCACTTAGTAGATACAGTATGAACAGTTGTAAGTATAAATATATCCATAATATTGTTGAGATATCGACAATGACATAAGAGTAGAAATATGTACAAATCGATGTGATAAACGCCTAAAGGCACGCTCTATTAATAATTGTCGATATTTATCTACACTCTAGTGATATTTATCATTCCCTAGCGATGGTTATTAATACCTACTGACTATCTATCGATACTTATTGCAGCTTAACGACATTTAACGTTACCCATCGATACAACCCAGCAGTATTTATTAATATATTTATCAACGATGTTTATCATTACGTGCCGATGTACAGTATTGTCTCCATCTAAAGACGGAGTTTTCTGACTTTGTCCGAGGTGAGCACTATCCCCCCCTACTTCTTCTGTTCTCGTCGCGGCGAATGAGAGAGACTGCGTATAGGGTAGATGTCCCAATTACTGCCAGTGTCCCAATTACTGCCACTTGATTTATTATATGTAATAAAAGCGTAACGTATAAAAATAAATGTACAAAAAATAGTTATGGACGCAACGTCAAGAATTTCAAAGTCGATTTTCTCGAGAATGAAGCGCGATATAAAAAAAAGTTACTGTTTCTTTTCGACTTATAACAAGTAAATAAGTCGAGAAAGAGGAATAAAATTTTTTGATATTGTGCTTCATTTTCAAGAAAATCGACTTTGAAATTCCTACCTTAAGAGCGAGGGAGACTAACCTAACCTAACCTACGCGCAGCCTGTCTCACTCCACGCGATAAGGCAGTAAAGGGAAACGGATAAGACTCCCTGTCTCGAAAGAAGGTGACGGTTCCGGGCCGACTCTCCCAAATCTGCAGAGAACTTCTGCACCTCGTCTGTGCTAACACCCAACGATACTTATCGACATTTACTGATAACATCCTCGTTAGCGGCGCCACCACTCAAAACACCATGTAGGGTAAAGAGTACAGTGGTTGGCCACCTAACAATGATTGGCCATATTTTGAGAAATAAATGAATATAAAGAAATACCAATGTTATGCCTTTTTTAATGAACATATTCATATTCCTTGTACTTTCTTGCTTCGGATGTAATCAACATTTCTCCACTCACTATATACTGTGATTATATATAAAAGCAAATAGGATGACTCGGCTTTGAAGCTTGGAAATTACAGCCATTTAATCAAAAAACCATAAGAGTACAGTTAAAAGTTTACGAATAGTTTAATGTATTTATGATATGTATATCTCTCATATTCGGTATATATCGATAAATAAAAGTTGAGACTTTATAAAAGAATTATTTATTTGTTAAAATTATACATATATTATGAAAAATACAGGGGGCCAACAACTGTCATATGAATAATGTTGAATGGCAATAATTGGCCGGGCGGCCGGTGATTGTTTTATAACCTTAGTAACGGTAAAACGGTTATTGGCCCCCTATTCATTAGCGGTACTGAAACGGTCATTTGTAAGAAAGATTCAACATTTATATAATTATAGTATAATTAAATAAAAAGAAGAAGTACAATTAGGTATGTTACATTGTATAGTTATATTTTAAGTTTCCTGTGATTTGAATTTTAATTGGTGTATTCAAATTCAATTTGATTATTAAATTTATTTAATTAAATTGGAATTAAAAATGAAATTTGATTGAATTAATTAGATTATTCAAATTTAATTTGATTACAGAATTTATTTAAGTAAATTGAAGTTAAAATTTAAATTGTGCTTTCCTAGTAGATAAATTGTAAAAATTTTGAATTTTTTAGTAGAACTGAATTACCCCACTATAAAATATGCCAAAAGTGAAAAAAGGTGATAGGAAATATGGGAAAGAATATACAGATGAACACATTATAAAAGCTATAAACATTTTCTTTTAGGTTATATTATGTGTCAAATAGCGGCCAATCACTGTCGAACCGATCGGACAACTACTGTCGTGACCATGCCAATAACTATATTTTTTCGTAAGGTAAATGTCCCAGTCCTTAAACATGGCCCAATAATTAAAAATTGAGAAGAAATTTTATTAATAATAATAGTTTTACTAATTTGCAACGTTTAAACTGTTCGAAATATAATTGCAAAATGTATTAGCTTTATATAGATACAATTATAAGCTTACATAACTGAATAGTTATATCATACAAAAATATTATTGTACAGTAAAGCTTCAACAGTTTCAATCTCGCTTCTTACCTAATGGGCTCAAACAAGCAAGAGAATATTTTTGTTAAGGTTGTAATTAATTATTATTTTATAATTTTTGAAATTATACAGTTGTTTTGGATTTATTATACATTGAAGAATTTAAAATCAATTGGATCTTTTAATAATTTTTTGTTTTTAATATTGAAATTGTTCCGTTTATCCACTAGTACACGGTAACATGACACGTACCAATCATTAAACGTGTGTTCAATGGTTGTTTAACCGCGGTGTTACAGACGCCAGTGTTCAGTAGTTATAAAATTATAAATATTTATTGTACGAAAGTAAGTATTTTTTGTATCCTATATATTTACGTTAATAATAACTAGACAAAAATATAATACTGTTCAAGAATTATTAGGATAATTAATCTTATACTCGTTATAATATTAACATAACCTAAGCTTTTATAATATACTTTTAATCATTTTTTAACTTTTTCAGACATAAAGTCATGCCGAAGGTAAAAAAGATAAAGAAGAAGAACTACAGTCAGTTGATTTCTTTTCATTAACTGATAGAAATAGTTAAATTAAATACATATTCAATAATTGGGACACTGTTAATTAATGACTGGGACACGCTATGCATTTTATTTAATTACTGGGCCATATGAACAGTTTCATGTTTTAATTAATTTAAAACTTTTGCTTTAACAAATGTAGATTCATGTTACGTTATGTGAAAGTAGAAATTTTACGCTTTCGAATAATTATATTTAGTTATAATTTGATACTATTTAAATATAAAAAAAATTGCAATCATCTCAACTGCTTCCTTAACGGTTTCGCCATTGGGACATTTACCTTAGTCAACACATTTTTTGTATATTTTTATAAATTCTTGCTTTTTTTTTAAATAAACTCCATTTACTTTTAGATTATTAGGACTTTTTTTTTACTTATTTATATTGATTTCCAATGCAAATTTACTAAATTCACACTTATAATTCATTATTTATGTGACACTCTTACTTAAGTGGCCAACCATTGTACTCTTCACCCTATGTACAAGCGAGGAAAGAAGTAGCGAGCTACGGATCGCGATCATTGTCGAAATTGCGGGGAGGGAAGAGAGAGGGAGGGCCGCGCAGCACGCGACGTAAACGCCGGCTAGAAGAGAGGCAGAGTCACGTGGCCAGCCGGTGCGCAGAAGCAGAAAAGCCGCGAGCCCCGAGTGACGTCGGCCGTGCACGTGTACGTAAGTACATACGTGTGCGAGGGGCAAACGAAAGCGTAGAAAGGGGTATACACCGGGGTAGACAGTGGGAAAAAGAAAAACAGAGTTTGAAAGAGCGCCTGCTCGAGCCAGCCGCGTGCGTGCCTCTCGCTCCAACCACCCTGAACGGTGATCCCACCCTCTTTCTCTTTTCCTCTCTCGCTCCTCTTCGCCCGTCGCGGGCAACATCGTTTACCTCTCTCTTTATGACGCACAGATCGATCCTTTCTCTCTTTCTCTCTCACTCTCTACTTTCCTCTCCTCCATCTGCTCAGCTACACACCCTTTCCTTTCCCTTTCTTCGTCAAGTGTACAATACACACCGCGCCACGCACACAACCATGCACCCGCGTCGATAATTCCCCCATGTGCAAGCAAGAAACTCACCCGTTCATCCTGATGGTAGATCTCCACGTTGACGGTTCTCCCCCGGGCCGAACGTGTTAGGTTAAGTAAACTCCCGCGTCCGACGTTTACGCGCACCGTAACGGGCGGCTTGTTATTACTCGTCGGCGATCTCAGCGACGACACGAGGACGCACCGAAAACAACAGGTTGCATGTGACGGCGGCGCAAATATGGCGGCGAAAAAATGACGGTTACACCCGGCGGCGCCGAAAACAACGGCTGCTTTCCCGTGCACGCGCTACAACTCCCCTCTCTCTCCCCCTCTCTATCTCTCTCTCTCTCGCTCCACGCGCGTCTTTTCCGTCTTCGTTACACGCACAGGCCGTGTATCTTTATCGCGTAACCTTTTCCCTTACGCGCCTCTGTCGCAGTGTCTGCTGTTCTCCTCTCTTACTACCTCTAGCTCGCTCCCTCTCGCTCCCGACTCCCTGGTCCAAGCTGGCTGCCCCCCCCCCCTGTTACACGGCCGCCCTTCCTTCTCTCTGTCTCTGTCGCAGTAACGCACCGAGAACTCGCTGTCGCCGCACCCGACGCTGCTGCACTAGCCGCCGTCACCGCCTCGATCGACGTAAACGTTCGAAGCGATGCGGATTACGGGCTCCCATGCGGGCACACACGCGGTCACCCTCGGACGTGGCGTACGCGGAACGGAGAACTCGCCAGATACACGCCCGTTAGGAACGGCCCGGAAGAAAGAGGGGACGTCAGAGGACGCGGATCATACACACGACTCACACACGCCGAATCGTCGTCACGAGCGACAGAAGTCACGCGCTGCCACTTTTGGCCCGTGGAATTTCGCGAGATAGACGTGCTCCCTTGCCGTAGCCAGTCGCGCACACTGCCGCCATCTGGCGCAATCGAGATTCAGGACGGTTCCTGACCACCGGCCGGTCGAGTCTCTTGGGATATGTGTGCCCTCGATAAGCGGAAGTATTGGGAAAGGATTAGAATAAAATATAATGTCGTATTGTATTTGGGAAATCACTTTGTTTATGGATACGGTTTTATGAATATGTGTGGCGGGTACAATATTATTTGTGTGAACGGTGTTTGTTATAAACTGTGTAAAGTACTTACATGCACGCTTCATTCTCCGAACTGTTCGGTTGATCCGAAGAATTCAAATTTCCGAACTATGTTAAGGCAGGATACCACCTTTGACTGCGATTTTGGAGGCGTTTTTCATGAATTTTTTTTGCATACAAAGAATGCGCAGAAACAAAATCGGTGTCAGTCATTCATTAATGTAACTTTAATCTGTAATTACGCATTTTTTGAAAGTGAAAAAGTGGAAAATAATGTCTTGTAGGTGGCGCCAAAATACACTCCTTTGGAGGAACATCGTTAGACGGCGTGTCAAATTCCGCTTTGTACGTGGCTCTTAGAAAAAAAACCGAAGGATGTTCCTATTGGCAACAATATTTTTTAATGCTGTACGTAGGGATTTTACGAAATTTCGATTTTTAAGAAAATGGCGGCCATTTGAACAAAAAGGTCAATTTTTTTAGGGTAAAAAAGTTTAAAGAAGTTTATAAAATTGCGCACCAAAAGAAAAATAACAACTACAGCAAAAGTCCTACGTACATCGTTAGATTACACCACGGGGAAGAATTGTGCAAAGTTTCAAGTCAATCGGATGAAAATTATAGGAGTAATCTGACACGCCGATTTGGAAAACATCGTTTCGAGAAAAACGCGTTTAAAGGTTTATATAGATTTATATATCTGTTCCAATCCGGTTTTTACACAAGAAAAAGGTTCCGGTCACCTTTCTAATGAATGAATTTCGATTCTATACACTTGAAAGAGTACTT
Organism: Andrena praecox; assembly: GCA_963932275.1. Taxonomy (NCBI): domain Eukaryota; kingdom Metazoa; phylum Arthropoda; class Insecta; order Hymenoptera; family Andrenidae; genus Andrena; species Andrena praecox. Next base: position 37,717,805 of record OZ010728.1, read on the forward strand.
TGAGAACAAAAAAAATTTTCAATTTTTTTTAAGTGCAAAGGTGGTATCCTGCCTTAATCACAAGCAGTTCGGAGAATTGACGCTCTACTGTATATCGATTGATATTGGTCGTGAAATTTTGCCGTTTTGATGCGATGTTACCAACCACAGCAATGCTAGCAAAGCGAGATCATAGACGATGCACAGACGAGGTATAGGATAGACCTATCACCTTATGGATGTTCGTGTCGCCCCCGAAACTGTGTTACCGACTCACAATTTGAGGACTGAATGTAGTGGCATCTGCTCATGAACAGCGTGCAACTCAGCAACTACTCTGAAATGTGTTGAAATTCTGAAAGGTGTGTGCGTGCTCGTATACGTGTGATTTTTTTTTTTTTTTTCCCTCCGTTATTTACCGTCGCATCAACCACTAGAATGGGTTATTAGCGACCTAGGGTCTGGCTACAGTTGGTTATACAATTTGGTATGTTTCAGATAATCTAATAGTCTTTGCATTGCTTCTTTGTCGTTTAAGTTGTCCTTTAGGGTGGGCCTCAAGTCGTAGTTTTGTCTATAGAGGTAGTATTTCCTGCAGTGTAGGATGATGTGTTCCACTGACAGTTGCACTTTGCATAGATCGCAGGATGGGGGCTCTTCTCTGTCAAGAAGGTACCGGTGCGTGAGTTTTGTGTGTCCAATCATGATTCTTGATGTTACGACCTGATCGTGTCTTGGTAGCGAACGTGATATGCTTTTCTCAAAAAAGTCGTCTTTAAATACTGTCAGTCGTGACTTAGTTGTGGACTTCCATTCTTCATTCCATTTATCTTTTATTTTTTTCTTTAAACATGAGAGTATAGTTTCCGGTGGGACGGTGGAGCTACGGTCGAAGATTGGTGAGTCAGCTACTTCTCTAGCCGCTCTATCTGCTCTTTCGTTCCCCTCGATCCCTGTATGTGCAGGGACCCAGATTACTGTGATCGAGTTGTTCCTATGGGTTGCCTCGACATAGGATTTTTGGCATTCCTGGATGGTGGAATCGTTTGTCCATTGGTTTTGGATTGCTTGAATGGCATTAGCAGAGTCGCAGAAAATAGCAAAGGATTTATTTCGTTCGCCGGCTATAGTTTGGATAGCATGTGTTATCGCGCTTAGTTCGCAGAAGAGGGCAGAAGCTTCTTGATGGAGTTTCACTTTTGTGGTCGATTGTTCAGATGTGAAAGCATAACCAGTGCCATTTTGTGTTTTAGATCCATCTGTGTATATATGTGAGTGATTTGTGTATGTCTCTTCTAGTTCTCGGAATAGGGTTTTAAACAAGCTAGGATTGGTGTCCTTTTTGTTATGCTTTAGTAGTGTGGTATTGGATTCTATTTTTGGAATGATCCAAGGAGGGATGCTATGGATCGATTTCCTTGTTGTAGGTTGGATTTCCATTTCAAGTTCTTTTTCATAGATGTGTAACCTGCAGTAAAAAGGGAGCGGGACTCTTTTTTTTGTCTGTGGTTGGTTGGTGTTGTTCTTCTTGAAAACGCTCTGAAATACAGGGTTCTGGGGAAGGGCAGATGATTTGTTTGCGAATTTTATGCTCAGGTATTTCCTCCGTACTCTTAGGGGCGGTTCAGCTGCCTCGCTGAGGATGCCATTGATTGGGCTTGATCGGAAAGCACCTACTGTTATCCGAAGGGCGTTATTTTGTAGGGTGTCTAGCTTCTTAAGTACGCTGGAGCTGGCAGAGTTGTAAACAATTGATCCGTAGTCTATTTTTGATCTAATTATTGTCCTATAAGTTAGTAGTAGCGTGTTTAGGTCTGAGCCCCAGTTGTTTGCTGCTATTGTTCTTAGTATGTTGAGGCGTTGGTTACCGTGGATTCTAAGTTGGTCTATGTGAGGCTTCCACGATAATCGTGTGTCGAAGGTTAGTCCTAGTAGTTTGATTGTAGTAGATTCCTTCAATTCTTGGTTGTTAAGGCTTAGTTTTATGCTTATAGGTTGTTGGCTCCTGCTAAAGGTAATTATTTCTGATTTGAGGCTCGAGAATTTAAAACCAGTGCTCTGTGACCATTTTTGTAGTTTGTTTAGTGTTTCTTGCATGTGTTCTTGTGTTGTGCGGGGGTTTTTCCCTTTGCATATTATAGTTAGATCATCGGCAAACAGTAATCCTTTCGCTGGGTTGGTCACATTACTCAGTACGTCATTTATGGCAATGAGAAATAAGGGTACGCTTAGAACGGAGCCTTGTGGTACACCGTTTTCGATGACTTTTGTGGAGGAGAGAGTATTGTTGGCTCTGACTTTAATAACTCTTGATTGTAAGAAGTTGCTGATGAACTTATGAATATTCCCTTTGAGTCCGTGGTTCGTCAGAACTGTTAGTATTCGATTTCTCCACACCATATCATAGGCTTTTTCTATGTCAAGGCACACGGCCGTCAAGTGTTGTTGATTAGCAAAGGCTTCGCATATATTGGTCTCCAGGTTTATTAAATGGTCGTGAGTAGAGTGGAACTGTCGAAAGCCACTTTGAAATTTGGAGATTTGTTGATGTTTTTCTAAATACCATCGAAGTCTATAGTTAATTATTTTCTCCATTAATTTGCACATTGTATTGGTTAGAGCGATCGGGCGATAGCTGTTAGGGTCAGTTGAAGTTTTGCCTGGTTTTAAGATGGGAATAACTGTAGCCTCCTTCCATGAATCAGGGAATACATTGTGCATCCAGATGCAGTTGAATAGTGAGAGTGTAAAGTCAAGGGCCTCTGGTGGTAGATTAGATAGGAAGATGTTTGGGATTCCGTCGGGTCCAGGGCTGGTGTTCGTGCATTTAGTAAGGAAGTATTTTAATTCATCGGCTTGAAGAGGCATATTTAGAGCAGATATATCGGGTGTTGCCTGGTTTGTATCTGGAGGATTGGGTGGTTCAGATTCTGTCTTCTTTTTGAGATCCTGAAACTCCTTTGTGTAATTATTGTTGCTAGAGTTGTTTTGAAAGGTTGTTGCTAGCATTTCCGATATTTCATATGGGTCTGTGGTAAGCGAGTTGTCCTCTTTCGTTAATGCGGGTATAGCGTATTGAGAATTTGAGCCTTTGATTGCCCTTATTTTTTTCCAAACTGTTGTGATTGGAGCGTTGGAGTTTAAGGATGAGAGGTATTCTATCCATGATTGTCTTTTGCTGTATTTTACGGTTCTTCGGGCTATAGCCCTATACTTTTTGAAATTGATGAGATTTTCGAGGGTGTTATGTTTTTTGTATCTGTTAAAGGCATGCTTGGAGTTATTGTTGGCTTCTTGGCATTGTTCATTCCACCATGGATTGTGCTTAGCTTTGGCTTTGGCTTTAGGATTTGTAGGATTTTTTGTTTTTGGAATAGCTGCGTCAGCAGCTTTTATAATAATTCCTATAAAGTTTTGCATTGTTGAGTTGATTTGATCGGGTTTAATCGGGTTTGAATCTGTGAGTTGGGGAAGTGCGTTTGATATTGATTCGCGAAACGTCGCCCAGTTAGCTTCTTGGAATTTCCATCTTTGAGGTTTGTGGGTTTGGGTGTTGGAGCCCAGATGGTATGTTATTTTGATTGGGAAGTGGTCGCTGTCATATAGGTCGTCTTCTGCATTCCACGTGATATTTTGAGCAATTGAAGGACTACAGAGTGATAGATCTATTGCACTAAGGCGACCAGATGCTGTGCTGAAGTGGGTGGGGTCATTGGTGTTTAATAAATTTAGGTTAGTGGAATTTATCACTTTCTGCATGGTAGCTCCTCGCGTATCGGTTTTGTATGATCCCCACAGAAGGTTGTGGCTGTTGAAGTCACCAAGGATGATATATGGTTTCGGTAATTGGTTTATTAGATGGGTGATTTCGGTTTCGTCTAGTTGTTGACTGTTTGGTATGTAGATATTGCATATGTGCAGGTTTATAGGACCTGTTATTTTAGTCACTATGACTTCTAGGTTTGATGAGACCTTAACTTCTTGGCTGTGGATGGTATTTTTTATGTATGTGGCTACCCCTCCGCTTGCATGGTTGGTGATACGGTTTTTGAAGAAAGTGTTATAGTTTTTGATCTTGCCGGAGTTGAGGTTTTTGAAATTAGTTTCTTGTAGGCAGATTATTTCTGGTTGTAGTTTGTCAGTGAGCAGTTGTAGGTGTTCTAGTCGACTGTAGAAGCCATTTAGGTTCCACTGAATTATTTGGAATGTCATTATTGTGGATAGTTTAAGCTTGGAATAATGGATTGTTTATTTGGTTGGATTCTTGATTTATGATAATTGTGGGGTTAGACTAGGTTTGTTCAACGTTTTGTCGTGGGGCGTCGAAATTGGAGAGGTACTATTGTCATCCCTTTCAGGAATTTTTGTTTTGAGTTTGTTAATAATTCTGCTAAACCTGTTTTTAATGCTTCTTTCTAGTAAGAGGGGATAGATGTTTCTCATCATAGTAATAAGGTCGTTGGTGTCGTCAGTGTATTCATTAGCTATTTCACCTGGGTTGGCTGAGCCAAAGGCGTTTTCCAAAAACGATTTGAACTGTATATAGTTGATTAAATAATTGTTGGGATTATTTTCAATTTCCTGTTTAGCTGGAGCCAGTAGTTCGTCTAATGTTTTTGCTAATTTGTCACTTGACTTACTGCGTTTAACTTTCTTTTTGATTTTAGGTTGATTTTTATTTCCATTGCTGTCTACGTATTGTTGTTCTGTTTTGATCTTGTCGTCATCACTTTCATCAGTATCTATGCATGACGTATTTGGCGTTGAAAACTCAATGGGATTTGAGTTAGTTACAGATGACAGGGGTCTCTTTTTTGACACTGGTGTTAAGACGATATCCATTAAACTATTTGGTGTGTTGTCAATGGTGGTATGTTGAGTTAGCGTAGCGAGGTTGTTTTCAGTTTCCCTGAATGGGCATTGCGTTACAAGTTCCATATCTTCATTAACTACAGATGTTTTGTTATTTGGGCAGTGGTTTGCAGTATGGCCTGCCTTATTGCATACAAAGCACATAATTGAGTCCGTAGACGGATATATCCAGTATTTGGTGTCCTCGTACTGGATTTGAATTGCTTCAGGTAACAGATGTAGATCCTCTGGGTTAATATACACCTGTCTTCTGAAACTCAGGATGTGGGAAAAACCTGGGTCTGATATGCCAGCTTTTAGAAACAGGATTTTAGATACGATTCTTATATTAAGTTGTTTCAATTGTTCTTCTATTATTCCGTGGGGAATAATTGGACATACATTTGACAACACAATTCTTTTCTGCTTCGCCATTAAAGGTCTTAATTCTATTTGGTTTCCTTTGACTGAGATTTGTTTGTATGTGTCGGTTAATTTGTCCGCCACTTCTTTTGTAGACATGTACATACATATACGTTTGTTTGAAATTCTGGAGACAAATCTAATATCATTTGGGCTTGATAGTGTACCCACTGCTTTTACATATTCTCCAATAGTGATTCCCTCTAATGAGTCCATGACAACTGCTTGATCTTTTGTGGGGAATGAGTTATTTGAGGTTACGTGAGCGTATGACTTTTTGTTTAGGTTAACAGGGGTCGATGCTTGGGTTGGTTGATCCATTTCGGTTTGTTTGGTTCGTTTGGGGGAAAGAAATTATAAATTTGAGACCCCTGTACTCAGAAGTCCACAAATTTAGGCGTTGAGAGGAAGTACCCGTCCAAAAAGGGAATGAACACGTGGTCACACTACACTACACTACAAACAGGTTATGTGAAACGCGTGTGTACCGTACGGCCGCCGCGCGGTGACCACGTGTGATTTGTTTAGAGTGAGAGTTTGACATAGAGGCAGGAAAATCCAATTCGGGGATCAAGACACTATGGCGCACAAAAATGATATTTCTTCAAAGCCCGTGCAAGCTATAAATTGCAAGATGACACTGGTTATTAATACTTTGCGTGTAGTAGAACCGTTTCACTTGTCGTAGCTGAAAAGTATTAAAAATTGACGCTGTTACTGACATTCCCACAAGTTTCTAATGCACTGTGAAATTTAATCATTCTAGTGAAGTAATAATAATTAGATTCTATTTAGATTCTAGCGAAATAAAATTTTGTCTAGCTCTTGTCTACCTGGGAAATTCATCGGTTTCGTGAGGTGTGTGCGTGTCATAGGGTAGATGTCCCAATTACTGCCAGTGTCCCAATTACTGCCACTTGATTTATTATATGTAATAAAAGCGTAACGTACAAAAATAAATGTACAAAAAAATAGTTATTATAATAATTATAATTACATTTATTTTTATACGTTACGTATAGTTATTATAATAGTTATTATAATTTATTTTTATACGTTACGCTTTTATTACATATAATAAATCAAGTGGCAGTAATTGGGACACTGGCAGTAATTGGGACATCTACCCTAGTGCATACTATTTCGTGATTTATCAATTCGTGCAACAATTTCATCGATTACTGGACCATGTGGGAGGCCTTTTAACAGGATTCCACTGAGATATACCGTTACCTAAAAGACTTTTTCAGAAACTGAAGGACGTTTAAAAACAAAAAGTTGTTTTGTAATCGTGTGCAATGCGATTGTAGAGTCAGTGCCTGTGCCTGTGCCTGCGAAAAACTGTTATAGAGTACCTCTGTAGGTATGTGGTTCTGCGTGTTAGTGATGTGAACGTGAACTCCCATAGGTAAGGTGATAGGTCTATCCTATACTTCGCCGATGTTAGTAACTAAGGTGGAGAAACAAGTATGCCACTCAAAATTATTCCTCGAAATAATTCTGCAAATATTCCTGCTAGTATTCATTTACAACAAGTTCAACTAAAATGTATTTATACATTATATATAATACTATGTGATATGCATAAGCATTAACATTAATTTATCGAACGATTAAACATTGAGAATAAGAGAGACTTCATTCGGCGTAGAAAATCATTTGCAAATCCAAGGCCAAATGTTACTAATTGCATGATATCTCGAGTTGTATCGATCATAGTTAATAATAATTTATACCGGGCGGTTAGTGTAAATGTTGTTAACATTACTTGTCATAGCAATAGCCACTGGAATGGATATTTTAGCGGAAAATCCAGTTTTGCGAAGAATTCGTTGGATTTGGCAATTGTAATTAACCGTCGACCTTGTTTTGATCGGGGGACATCGTTTCCCAAAGCCTATGTAGGGGGCTTACGGAGTTCCATGTACTCAGTCGTCGTCGGTCTTCGGAAGACTTCCGGGCCTGGAGGACCACCGGGGACCCTGGAGCTCCCAAGCCACGTGGACCTATTCGACTCCCTGGACTTCCTGGACTTGCTGGGGACCTGGTCAAGGTATCAACCCCCGGAGCTCCCGAGCCACCTGGACCATTCGGACCTACTGGACTTCCTGGACTTACTAGGGACCATCCTCCGTCCCCTTGCCCCCCTGGCCTGGGGTAGCTTATTCGGTTGGTGCCGATGAAATTTTCGGCTTCGTTAAGCAATTTAAAATTTTATTGTTCTGCCAAGGTCAAAACTGATTTCTCTATGTATTTCATGCATTCCTTCGAGGATTTTTGCACGAGTCGTTCTATTTCGTGTATTTCTTCGATGGGTATGCATGATCTATCCTATTTCGTGTATTTCTTCGATGGGTTTGCATGATCTATCCTATTTTATGAATTTCTCCGATGGGTTTAAATGATTTATTTTATTCAATGCATTGCTTCGATGGATTTACATGATTTATTTTATTTGATGCATTTCTTCATTGGGTTTGTATGATCTGTCCTATTTGATGCATTTCTTCGATGGATTTACATGATTTATTTTATTTGATGCATTTCTTCGATGGGTTTACATGATTTATTTCATTTCATGGATTTCTACGATGGTTTTGCATGACTTCTTCCCTGTCATGCATCTTATCAATGTGTTGCCATTCCCTCGTCCCCTTTATGTATCTCAACGATGGTTTTGCATGGTTTATTCTATTTCATGCATTTCTTTGATTCAATTTTTCCAAATGCACAAAGCATTGGTCGAACATGGACCAGAAATTTTTTGTAGAAATGGGTCACTTTCGTAGGTACCTCCATGTTTGGTGTGCTCGGATACTTGGTAACGTTTCCCAAGCATTGCGACTTGCGAAACGGAATCATGCTGAAGCCTACGACCTAGGTTAAGGGTCCAGATGGAGCTAAACTTATATTCAGTGAGTTTGGTTCGGTCTCGGCCGCTAATCAAAATTTTATTCTGTTTCAGGTAGGTATTTCTTCGTTGGTTTTGCAAGACTTTTTCCCTGTCATGCATCTCACTGATGTGTTTCCATTCCCTACTCTCTTTCGTATATGTATCTCTACGATGGGTTTACATGATTTATTCTATTTCATGCATCTCTTCGATGGGTTTGCATGATTTATTTCATTTCGTGGATTTCTTCGATGGTTTTCCATGATTTATTTCATCTCGTCGATTTCTTCGATGGTTTTGCGTGATTTCTGTCACTCGGTCATGCATCTCATCGATGGGTCTATATTCTCTGCTCTCTCCTCCATGTACTTATCTGTACGACGGTTTTGCATGCTCGTGCGTGCTCTTCTATGTATACGTCGAAATTATCTCGATCGGCACCAACTCAATAAGCTTTTCCAACATAACGCAGTTGATTGTTTCAGCTTTTCAAGTTCTCCCTTCCGCGGGGAAGGGAGACAAATAAAATAATATACTTAAATGAAAATAGTGAAAAGTGACAGTGAAAGAAGACATCTAAGGAAGCCTAGGTTAATTTATTATAGCATGAAGTATTTAAGGCCCCATGTAAAATTGCCAAGTAGTCACTGAATTTTATTAACTTTGTTGCTCGTTTGCTGGCTCCTCATCTCCGATTACGGAAGCAAGTGACTGAGCATGGAATCGGTATGGGTGGATCAGTTTCATCCCCTGGTGTTCTTGTTGAAAGGGAAAAGTTTCGGGCGTAGGTGGTGTACCTTTTGGTATACTGCCTGCCTAAGTCTCCCTGTCCGACTACCCAATCTCCGCGTTAGTCGGCTTGAGTCAGGTCACACCTAGTGCTGTTCCTGGCGAATCGCTCGGAGCAAGAGTCTATTTCGACTCGGACAGCAGGGTGGTAGGAACTGCGCCGTCCAATACTCGTTTCATGCTTACCTTCCGGCTTTCCTTCTTAGCTGAATTTCTTTTAATCGGGTGATTGCTCGGCAGTAACTTTGTTTCCATCCATCTCCTTGGTTTAGTAGGCTAAGGCTTTCATGTACAGGGAGATTGATGGAACTTTGATTCCATCTATCTCTCTACGGGTCTCGAAGCGCAGCAACCTCCTCGTGGTGAGACCTGGTAATCGGTGTGAACCGAGCTGATGGCTGTGATTGTCAAATATTCTAGTTGGATTTGAGAACTTTGTTTAACTTGCAATACTTTGGTAAAATGTAAGAATAAAATATGTAACTTGAAATGTTGCTGAATTGTTCGTACCCGACCCCAGATCACGAGTATAGTGTTGAGATAGAAGGATAACTGCAAGTTGGAATATTTCAGCAAGGTACTGGAACTGACGGGTTTTTGACAATTTTTAAAGTCCTCTTTGCTTCAGCACCTTATTGAATTATACCAAGTTCCAATTCCTTGCTGAAGTATTCCTGCTTAGTTACAAAAGTACTGTATTTTTTAGACAAATTCGGAACTACGGGTGCGTTCTGTTATTCACTGCAAGTACTTCTTATATGACGTCACGTGAGTGTGCTGCTAACAGCGTTCCGTTTTAATTTCGTGCATTTCGAAGCTGCTGCGAAATTGTAAAACGGAACGCAGCTGCAGTTAGTTGCACTGCTGCTGCAAATTGTCTGTCTGTGTCGTTCGTGATGTCATACATCTGTAGCAGTGCTTTCGCAATGAACTGCTATCCATATCGGAACGCTATTGTCAGCACTGCCAGTACTTGCAGTGAATAACGGAACGCACCCTATGTTCGGACGTTTGCATTTTTCGTAGTAATTTTCATCATATTTAGTTTCAATTCTAACCGCTTGCAGGATTGCGTTCGAATTCCACTCTGAATCGATAACGTTGGGTGTGACACGAAAATGGTAAGGGGGCTCGCCAGCCCCCCGCGCGTGTGACACAAAATAACATTGCGTGATAGGTCTATCCTATACCTGGTCTTAGGTTAAACATTGTTCCTCAGCTGAAACACCGTTCCGTGAAATTTCAGATCTCTTCCCTCTCGTTTAAGGATAATATAGGGGTAAAAGCACAGACTAGGTATCACAGACCAGGTATGTGTAGGTATACTCCTCTGTGCCTCGGTACAAGTTGTTTTTACCGACCGCAGTAGTTTCATTAGCGTCCGTCTGTTTACTAGGGACGCTTCGATCAATTCGGACCATAATGAAAATGAGACGGCACATTACAAATTAGTAATTACACACTACAGTGTGAGTGGAATCTCAATAAAAGACCTAATATTAAAATTTTTTTTGTGACTGACAACGTGGTCAACATCTTTAAAGGCCATTCGTTTGTGTGATATGTGGGAGTGTATCCCATATTTCGCTCACACATTGCAGGCAGATAAGCAATAAGGAATAATTAAATGTTACAATAAGTAATACATCGTGAACATTTCATATTTAATGCAACGAGTTCTTTTCAGTTGGTCATAAAAGATGCAATAAAAAATTCTCCGGAATTTATCGCACTTTTAAAAAAGTGTAGAGCTATTCTAATTTTCTTCCACCTTTTGCTGATTTTTGCAGGTTATTGAAATTCGGATATTTCCTTAAAAAAAAATGAAATTTCTGAATAACCTGCAAAAACCAGAAAAAATTGCACTTAAATTCTGTTAATGTATTTATCAAAGTACCAGAAAAACTAAATATTGCAGCACTTCCTAGTAATTCGCACTATTTTTATTCTATATAGGGACATTATATGCAGCGAGAGGCTTTTTTCACATGCTGGAAATACATCTCTGGTTTTCGGGCCATTTCGTCGACATTTCCTTATCATAATTTTTAAAACGATGATATCACTGTGAAGTACTTTACGTGTCAAACTTAAACTTTGAAACCAACAGTGTACGGAATTTGCTATTTAATGTACAATTATATTATGTTTGAGAACCAAAAAAGAAATTACTAAACAAATTATTTTTCACTCCTGTCGCCTTTTGATTTGAAAAATAATCATTATTATACCAGTGTTCTATACACATCAAGTAGTAACGAATCATAAATAAAAAACATAAAAATATTTGCACCAGTGGCGCACCCAGAAGGGGGTGGAAAGATCGTGGCAACCCCCCCCCAAAGAAAAAGAAAAAAGGAGAATAATGTACTCACGAGTGAAGTAATTCAAGAGCTTTGTAAAAGGAAAAGAAAGCTGGATTTTAATCTTTAAATAAATTTTTATAATCACCTAATGAATTTTATTCAATTTGCATTAAAAATATTTTTACCCGTTCAACTCTGCACTGTACTGTGTCCGAATCGCATAGTAATATCCTATTATAAACCTAACCTAAATAGCATACGATAGACACAACTAATTGTTAACAAGGATTTTTATTTTACTCCCCTACTAAAATAGTAAAATTACAAATTTGTAGCAATGGCTCAACTACGACGCTCGCGATCAATATGCCTCACAACGAATACACCTACCCAGGTCCGAGCACCTATGCTCGACCTTCTGCTGCCTCCTAACATCCCTGTAAGGTTGTTTATCCGTTCTCTGTCCTCAGTGTTCGATTCTCGAATTTGCCTTCGAACAGACTTCTTCTGCCTCGTTCCTCAATTATTCGGAGCAACGATGGAGACCAACGACCGTCATTTAACGAAGCTAATGCATACTTACTTCCTGCTCCTCGCATCGTGATATTGTAAACTGCCACACGAACTTCCAACTAGATGCTCCCCTGATCATGTGAGGCCGAATGTTTCGAAGTTCGTCAGCCGTGGGACACCGTTTAGAAAACATTGGGCTCGTGTCAGATCGCTTTCTGGCAGTGGTGGGTTTACTACGTTACATTCCAATTTACTACGTGACACGCGTAAAAAATGTAAATAATTGTAGAAAATGTAGAAAATGTATTCAATGTCAAAAATTCAAATACAAACTATTAACCTCTACCTATTGCATTGAATTTTACTGCACACTATTTTAAATTACTTTAAGAAGAAAGATTGGAATGTAATTATAAAAATTATAAATAATATGAAATTTTTTAGTAAATTTCAAATCATTGGTGTGATACTCATATTTTTCCATATGTCAACATGGATTCTGAAGAAATTGATAAAGCTTTAGCAGATTATTTCTTTTTGGATGTAACATTCCATTTAGTATTATTGATCTGACCACTTTAGGAACTTTCTTCATAAAGTGAATCCAGCTTATAAAATTCCAACTCGAAAGACATTGTCGAATAATTTACTTAACGCAAATTTTCAAGATTACAAAACGCAATAATCGGTATGGAATCCGAAGATGCAGTTCTGTTTTTAGATGGTTGAAATAATTCATCAACCAATAATGTTGCAATTCTGAATTTAATGAATACGATATGTCCATGCTGGTTATGGCGTTCCACAGTCTGCAACGGTTTTTTCAAACAATATGATTTTATACAGTAAAATACATAAACGTAATAAAGTTAAGCTATTTACTACGTCTTATTCTACACGTAGAAAATTCACTTTTCTACGTCAGGTAAAATACGGACCCACCACTGCTTTCTGGTGTTACGTGCCTTTGGCTGTACCGGCAGCTCGGGATTCAAGAAGCACATAGGTCTGCATATACAGATTGTTTATACATATATGTATTGATCTTGCTCATTATGGTAGAATATTTTAGTTCCTCAATATGGAGTTTATTAAACGTATGTAATCTTGTGAGAAATTCTATATAATAAGACGCTTAACCGGTTAACTGTCAATGTATCATATATGATCAAACAAAAATCTGGCCAATTCTGTCAATGTATCATATACTTATGATCAAATGGAATAACTTTTCTGTTTTTCAACCGATTTGAATGAAACTTTGTATGTAATGGTTTTTGGGGTCGCTGAATCTGAATTTGGCATTGGAATTGTAAAATTCAATATGGTAGACTCAAAATGGCGAACCAAAATGGCCGCCAAATATTGAAATACTATCGGGATATAGAAAAAATTGTATATAGGGGTTTTTGGGATCGCTGAATCTGAATTTGGCATTGGAATTGTAAAATTCAATATAGCAGACTCAATATGGCCGAACCAAAATGACTAGCGAATTGTTGGGATTTGTATAAATTATTCGTACTGTATTCTATTTCATAAGTAAACTCTTACTCCCGTAGTTAGCTGGTGACAATTTCACGACCCCAGAGTCTACCGACGAGGAGGTTACGGAAAGATTTTACACTCCACTTTTTTTTTCTTTTTTTTACTTTTTTGCATTATTTTATATATTTTTTTATTTTTATTTATTTTTTATTAGGTATAAAATTATTCGAAACTTTTTCGTAGAAAATAAAAAAACTAAAAAATTAAACCCCTAAAGCCCTTATTTTTCAGGGGTGGGGGGTGGCATTGAAAAAAGTAACTGCTGCAATCGAATTATAGACAAGAAAACTTCACAAATAAAAAAATTTTAAATAAAAAAGGGTTTAGTAAAGAATTGACAAACTCACCCCTAAATTCTATTTTTTTAGGGGTTGGGGGTGTCAGATGAAAAAAAATTACCCCCGGAATCGGTTCAGCGACTCAAAAAACGCCTGTATACCAAATTTTGTGTGATTCACTTAATTATTCGATGGTACCAGTTTGAGCCCGAATAATGAAAAGGACCGTGCCAGTTAACCGGTTAATACGGATGTTCGTTTGTTAGTAAAATCTGTCCAGAGGCCTTTCTTGTACTTCCCAAAGACCTACAAGGTTCAGATTCAGCACGAAGTTTCCTCGGCATCCAAACATGCCGTGAAAAATCCAAAACCTGTAAAATTCGACAATGGGTAGTACCTGTGGCCTAAAACAGGTATTATGTACAATGTAGAAGCCGCTACCGCATTGTACATGTAGGCCCGCACGCGTGTCGAGCTTGAGCTCGAGTTGCAAGACGAAGCGAAACAAAGTAGCTATGATGCTTTCTCTCTTTCGTAGCCGAGGTAACTTCGTGTCGACTCTTTCGTCCTCTCTCGCTCGCTCACGAGTTCTTTCACTCTCGACTGAAGGATTCCAAGAAGTGGTGGAGACTGGAGATTACAAACGCGCGCTCAACACTGAGTCGAAATGCGTCCTGTATTTGGGCTCTCATGGAGGCAAACGAAAAAGCGCTGTTGTAAGAGTGAATATGCTCCACAAATTTCTTTGCTTCGGGGTCTTTGTCACACATTAGTTGTTGTAATAATATCGGGAATTATTTCGTTTCCAGGGAGGAGGGTCTCAAGGGTCGCCGAGCAGTGAGTCTGGGCACGTATGTGACTTAGGCTCTTCGAAACGCCCTTCAGGTGACCAATTAGACAGGTACCCTTCTGGTACCCAAAAGTTGTAAAATTTCGTATTTCGCAGCTAGAATTGTTTCCAGGAGGGTTTCAAACAAAAATGATGGTTACCTTAGGCGTCCTATTATACATATCGGATAGTAATGCCTGGCGAAGACAGGCTAAAAAACTAGTTGCTACATAGTCTGTATAAATATCTTTGAACAGGTATTGTGGTATGCAGGTAATATATTGTTACACACAGTGTGTACTAACCACGTGTAAAATTTAAATAAAATCGGTCCTGAAGCTCCTGCACTGTCCTCGGTACACATATAGTAAACCACGTATTGATTTTGCACACCTTGAGACTGATAGAGGGGAATCATCCCGAAAAGGTGTTGCACATAGTCTCCTGGTATCTTGCAGTCTCGGTTTGGTATCAAATGGCTGTCAATGACAGGGCCAGTCACGAACCTACAACGAGTATGTATACTGTATAACGGGTTGGCTAGCTCGTAGCCTACAGACCTTCAGAGTTAACGGAAGACAGGCACATCTTGCTAAACATCCGTCGCGCGTCTTCCATTTTCTCGTGCTCCCCTGATCGGCCAGACGTTCCTGTTTCTTTCAAAGCCACTGAGGCGGCAAATCCCACCAACCTTAGAATCCACGAAGGGCGGGCCCTTAAGTAGACCCGATAGTTTCATGTGCTGATGCATCCCTGGTCCTCCTGGAATCGTCCTCAGCGACAAACTCGAGTTTTGCTGGGTAAAAGTGAGAGTCGTCCCCCATTGTTAAATGGAGCTGATTGTGAGTGTGATTCCTCAAATAAAGATAGATGAACGCAGGATATTTTTTACACATTTCCCAAATGTATCTCAAGCATAAATTATAATTCATTCAACACATCGTATTACAGTTTTGTTTATAAAAAATATTTTACATAAACCTGCAACACAGTTTGTATTATTCCATTACTTTTAAATGCACTGACACTTCAATCAAATAACCACACGTGTGTAACATGCTTGCAATATGAATATAAATCAGTTCAAAGATTTATTCATAACCTATATAATTATTCATGCCCCTCTTTGTGTCAATTTTCTTTTGCACGCTATATAGGATTTCAGCGGAAAGCAGATTTTATAGCAGACGTGAAAATTACGATCGCCCGATCACTCCTTATACACTTTCCGCCTGGGCAAACTACATATGCCGCATATGTACTTTCAGAAAATAAGAAGTCCAAGGGACATGCCTGCTTTGCATACTTTCATGCTACCCTGGTCGAAGATGTTTCGTATTACACGTGGCTGTAAGCCTCGAACACCCTGGATAACAGAGAAGCGCTCGGACGTAAACAGTTTCGGGGAAATGCACGCGAATGGAATAACCGTTTCATAATTTCATGCTGTGCCCATGTAAAATTAGCATATTAATAAGAAAGACGGCGACAGCGGCCAGGATAGCAGGATAGGATGGCAGGAGCATCACCACCATGGCTCCTCCTTCCACTCCCAAGGATCCTTCGTGGCTCCTTGGTTTCTCTGCGTTCCTACTCATCGAGTCTCCGCATTTAGAACTCAATGGAGCGAATCTAATTGCAGTTATTACGTTGATGGGGGACGCGTTGTTCCATACACGCTTGGAAGGAATGCACTTTATCCTCGGGGTTCTCAAACACATCGATTTCAGGCCTTGATTGTAATATGGTGATATCGCAGTTTGAACTTGAAGAAAAAAAAATACATAATATGCAGTACTTGTGTACATATACCATACATAATCTTATCTTTTCGACTTTTGCTATAACAATAGATGTAATATTTTATAGGAAGAGACACATGTTGTTTATTGAAAATTATTGTTAAATACATATTATTATATAGTACATATCTTTCTTGCGAATCTAGTATCTTTACTATTGAAGTGTAAAATGGCCAGATGGCTGAATAGTCATTAATGTTTTCTAGAACAGAAAAAGAATTTGTCGCTACAGTTGCAACTTATAAGTAAATACTTATGGTAAGCGGTTCCTTCCATTTCGGAGAAAGGCAGACGCCAACCCGTTTTGGGCGCAGAGCTCTACTCTAAGGGAATCATGATCCCCTGTTAACAGGGATATCACTTTTCATTTTTTTCATATCTCGTCGTCGACTTTCGGTGGTATGGGGTCAAGGAACTGACCCAAGTTCCTCGGTCCTTTCGTTCTGCAGAACGTTACCCTTGCCAGAATGAACACATCTCTGGATACGTCAAAATTAAGTACACACTACCTACTCAATTTCCTATGTACAGAAGAACTTTGAAAACTAAATCCTGCGATTAATGTCTCCATCCTCCCATTTCGTAAATGATTTTCATAATTTGGTACAAGATTGTATTAAACTGAAGAGAAGAAGAAAGTAATGCTCGTGAGAACACAGACGTCTCATCCTGTGCGATAGAAGAGGGTCCAAAAGGATTAGGGAAAAGTGAGGTTGGGATTGGGTTATTGACTCATTTATTTACGCCCTGCTATATTCGTGCATTCATTTAAAATTTAAGCTTTAAACGCCGGAGGCGAGTTCCCACTCGCTTGTCTGCGATCCTGATACATGGCGTATCGTGATTTGCTCTTGATGCTGCCTTTCATCCCTTTCTTTTGCTCGCCCGTGACACCCCAATACGAAGTATCGTCTGTATATACACAGACTCTACCAGCACTCCGGACGATAACTTCCGAATATGAGCTCCTGATTGCAGATGTATCGAGAACGATTCGACTTTCTCGATTCTGATAACTGTCTCTAAGGCCCGCGGACTGACAGCCCGTTATGTTGGGATATACCTATCTTTTCGTTTATTTTATAGTAAACGCGTGACAATATTAACATGAAGATACTATACAGGGTGTTCCTCTACCTATGGTCAACACTCTAGGGGGTTATACAGGCAAAAATAAGACGAAAATCATGAGTGACGAAATTGCGGTAAAGGCTTCGTTTTCGAGAAAATTCACTTTGAATTTCACCTAAATACGCGTGCAACGTTACCGCTTGAGGGGCACGCGGAGGTGAGCGGAACGCGTCAGCTGCCCGTTGGACGTTTACTGCACCTCTACCTCAATTTCTTTACTCTTGATTTTCGTCTTACTTTTGCCGGTATAATCACTTTCTAGAGTATTGACCACCGGTAGAGGGACACCCTGTATAATTTATACGATAATAAAAAAATTTCACTGGCGTGGTACAAATTTGTAGGATATACATATGACACGTTCAATTTGCAATTACATACAGTCAGTTACAAATGTCCAAATGCGACATATACGCTACAAATCGTGACATTTTAAGAAATAAAAAATTATCGATAATAGTATATGCACTACGTAAACTATTTATTATATAGTTAAAGTTAGGCATATTTTGAAAAAATTGTGTTATTTATTAAACTCACTTATAAGAAATAAAGTACAATGTCGCAAAATGTATATGCAGTTGTTATAGATGAATTTGTTTAAATAAATACATACGTAATCAGCCATAAAAGTCTGTATATATCACAAAGGACATTTCTGTATTTTGCGAAACGTTATGAGTTCACATAATGTATATAGACTTTTATGACTACCTGTTGCTATTACAACAAACGAGACCTCTTAACTGTTCTCACTGACGAAGGGGACATTGATACACGAAGGGGCACGAGGGAGACGGAATGCCATAAGTGACACGGCGTGAACAGAAGCGCATTTGGTGCCATATTACATGCGCAGTGTAAACAACTCCGTTACATCAGTGTGGCAGGAGAGCAGCCAGTCGAGGAGGTGTCAGGGCGGGAAACGCGTGAACCAGAGGCGCATATTACTGCGAAACAAAACTCCTATGAACTACATAGCACAACGCATTTATTAAAAGGAGAGAAACAATATTTTTGTTGATACAATCCCGTCAGGTGCAAAATATTCAATCCATTCACTGCGTGTTAAGATTTTTGTACTGACGTTTTAAAATTAAAGATAATAAATAATTTCGTATGATTATAATTATTTAGATATTTAGAATAATCTAGATGTTGTAAGTAAAGTAATTTGACCATTTTGAGGAGCTACCAAAAGGAGTAACAGATTTTACAATTACTTCGATTAACTTTTTACTACACTACTTATTAACCCCATTTGTTTATCCATTATAATCGAAGCGAGTAATTTGGAGGTGTGACCAAAGTAAAGTAAATATTGGTGAAAAGTTGTTTACATATCTGATGATCGCTCGAGTGTTGGAGTTTGAAATTTGATGAATTTTGGGTTGGACGTAGTAAGCTACGCTGATATGTATGTATAGTAGGCGTTGCGTGGATCATAATACATATTTCAGGTTAGTCGTAGACAGATTCATATCTTTCATATGTCGTAAGATAGGGAAGCAGGATGGTCAGGAGCTTAGGGTTATGGCGTGGTCGACATATTTTCATGGAGTGCAGCATCTCACCATGGCAACACCCTAGCGGCCATTATGATTATTACGAACTCCAATTTATGGGCAAAGCTTCAGAATGCTGTCTTGCAATAGACATTACTGGTCACAGTGGAAAGGAAAAAGCATGGCCGTTCCTGGCGGGGGTGCAGAAGGTGCCCCCGCACCTGGGCGGCCGAACCTAGGGGGCGGCCGCGAGCCGTTTATTATATGTAGAGTTTTGACTAATAAGAATAATAATCGAAACTCTTTTGCATGATAACTGTTTAAAATTATGTATACATAGGTATAAAAGTAAACACTGCGTATCAAATTCTTAATTAAGGGGTTACACCACCTGGGCGCTCGGAAAAATAGGTATAAAAATAAACTTTTTTTTTTACGCTGCCATTAAGTATATAAAATGATCTTTATTTTACACACACACATATATATATATATATATAAAAAATAAATTTCTTATTTAAAAGGATAATAGCTAAAATGTGATGTAGAGAAATTTTTTTAAAAATTTGTTTGTAGAAATGACAGCTGTTTGAAAAAAACTCGAATTTGCATCGAAATTTTGAGATTAAAAAATTTATAACTTTCGAACATGGCACCCAGTCACAAAAATCCTACGTCACATTTTAGCTATTACCCTTTTAAATAAGAAAAAATGTATTTTTTATGTTTTAGACGATGCCTAACAGAGAAATCAAGTACTCCATCAGCAAGGATTTTCAAAAGAGGGTCCTACTTAACGGCTTATATCTCCGCCATTTTTTATTTTTTTTAATCGTTAATATTGTAAATTGTTCATAAAACTACTATATATATATGTGTAAAATAAAGATTATTTTATATACTTAATGGCAGCGTAAAAAAAAAGTTTATTTTTATACCTATTTTTTCGAGCGCCAAGGTGGTGTAACCCCTTAAGGAATATTAAATCAATAAGGGCGGCAATATTGTTTTTGCACTTGGGCGGCCAAAATCCAGGAACGGCCCTGGGAAAAAGTGTGCTGGAAGCACCCATTGATGAAGTATATTAATTATACTTGAAACTGGTTTTTGATTTGTAAAATCATAATAAGTAAAATCCTAACATGACAAATTATAATGTTTACAGTATGCATTAACAACATTGAAACGACTTGTAAGTTAAATTTTCTATTCTTTAGCATGTTAAAACAAGGTGAATATTGTATAATATGCTTCAAGTATACGTTTTGTTGACATAGTATAGATATTATTTAGGAAGACAATTTCTATGATGTTCAACGTATGTTAACAATGCATATCAACAAAAAGTGATTGCAAGTTTACCTTTTCTTAGAATTGTATTTGAAAGAAAATTTTAGTTTACGTAAAATCACATGTGACTGAATTATATAATAATAATAACATAAATTTTTAGTGCTAAATCGAGTAGTACCTTTATATAGTACTTCTTACAGTATTCAAATAAATGACGAATAAAAAGCAAATGTTTTCTCATATTTTTTATCTTCTTCATGAAATTGAATATGGCGTTGCTATTATATTTGCAACTAATAATTTGATGTATAATAATAATCTTCTTCTTCGTCATATTTTATGTCATAAAAATGTTTTATACAGTGAACTTTAAAAATGGAACCTATATAACTCATGTTTACATCGTTTGTATATTTACAAAATTAATAAACTTAATGATTGTTATTTGAGGATGTTATATTTAACAAGAAATTCTTCTCATGTGAATGACCATAAACTTTCAAACGATATATTGATATATGATTCGGGAATCTTATATTCAGCCTGTAACGCGTGATGAGATCCTGTTCAAAATGCGTAGGTGTGTCTTGTTGAAGAAAAAGCGTACGGCAACACGTATATAACACAGAATTCGTCGAAAATGAAGAATTTTTAACGCCAAAAACTGGGTCAAATTTTTTTTACTAAATCTGCATCACGTGGAAGCTGGATGCTCCAATCTTTTACATAGATACAAAATAAAAATAATTGTACTTCACGTTTTTTAAGAGCATCCTTATAACAGAAAACCAAGAATGCTACAAATTATCCACAGAAATGGCAATTAATACAAATTAAAAAATATAATACATTTTCCCTTGGTCACATGACAATTCTAAAATACGAATGTCGATCTGAAAAACTTGACAAGTAATGTTACTGAAAAATTATGTTGTTTACTTGCGGTTACAATGAAGCTCCTCTTCAGTATCTTCTTAAGTCTAATAAACATTCAATCTCTCGCGAACATTCCAATAACATTATCTGAACCATAATTATTCAAATACCCTTCTATCTGTACCATCTACTATTAATACTACTACAACCAACGTTACTAAATAATAATAACAATTCTACAACCAGTCCAGAACTTTACAGTAATATATCAAAATTCCACAAATAATCCCACAACAATTGCCATCGTAAATATCAAAGAGTTCCTCAGATATTCCAACAAAAGTAAAACCCCGCGCAATCGCATGCGTTCGAAACCTGCGTCATGAAAACATCACCAATAACACGGGACACATAAATCCCAACAGACAAAGATCATACCCCTGCGTCGCCTCTCCCCAATTCGCCTGCCCACATGCATCTCGCTTTAGTCAGTTAATAAAGCCATCACCCCAACGAAAAGCGAGTCTTCTATCGTCCAAACAATCGTCCCCTAGCCAGTCCCGATAACGCAGGTCGCACCGCGTCGAAAATGCCACCCCAAGCCGCTCCACCTTGCCACCTGTCGATGACCCACAGCCACGGTCAGGTAGCAGCCCGTGAAAACCCGTTTGTCCCGCCATCCACCGCGGACAGTAAGAGGAAGACCTAGCGGGGCGGGTTCCCTCGACCCTTGATTGCCCTTCCGAGGGTGGGGGGGGGGAGGGGGGGAGGGGAGGGGGGGGGCGCACGAGCCAGCAGCACGGGAAGTCGGAGGGAAAAGAGGTTCCAAGGCCAAACCAGCTCCGTCTACCTGCTGCGATCCTGCTGAAAATGCGTGGGCGCGGTCTCCCCGAGGGCTGGCCTCGGCCGGCGAAGGTCGCACCCTTTTTCGACTGGCGTGTGCCTGGCCCTTTCGTCCAACCTCGTTCGACTATCTGTCCCCTACCAGCGGTGCTGTAACACCAGCTCGGCCGTTGTCCTCCGACCTCTCCACCTTACTTGGCCGCGATCCTTCTGGAACGATTTGTCCCTACGAAGGGATTTCTGGCGCAGGCGCGCGACGGAGCCGCACGTGCTCGACGGCTCGCCTTCATTTAGGTCAGCCTTGCGTCTGTATGGAGTAGCTCCTGCGAGCAGCTTCCCCCCTAAGCTGCTCCCCTTGGCGTCTGCGGAGACGCGGCGCTGCGCTTTGTTCGCTATGGCGCGCCAAATTTGAACGCGGTTGACGCTGCGGCTCGTGGGACTAAGCGGTGACTGGGAGCTGGTATACAGTCGAGCACACAAGTCCTGCAAATTTGAAATGTTGTAGGAAATACAGTAGTTTGTTTCATCGCTCGGTTGCGTGTGTATGGTAATTCTGAAGGCTGTGTTCCGATGCTGATGGGTGTGTGTAAAATGGAACAGTGACGACTTCTGTTGTTAGTGACTCCTTCTGGGTTTTCCTCGAAAGGAATGTCTTCGCTCGTTCGATTAAAGACTGAAACCATGGAAACACCAAACAGGTGTTTTCAAAATGAAGATAATTTTTTAAAATTATTTTCTTAAACTGAGGAGTCCTTGTAGAAAACACTGTGAGTGCCAAACATCAAATTTTATACTATAGTATTACCATTGGCACGTAGAACATATTCTGATAATTTTTGTTTAATTTTGGCGCTCACAGTGCTTTCTACAAGAACTCTTCAACTCATGCCACACTTTCAAGATAGTTCTCGGAATAAGAAAATGTTAACTTTTATCGCAACATATGCGGTGGATGCAAATTTTGAAAATATTTAAAATTTATGTATTTTTATTTGTTTATTTGTAACTCGCGTGTATGCGCGAGATGAAGAATCGACCGCACTCACCATAGAGGTTGGCCCATTTTGGCATCCCACTCTCACTTTCATGGTACTCAACGCACTGCAACTCCCTTTTCATCGCCCTTTACGCATGCTCTTATATACACCCCTATCTGCCTATCGATGCACAGTGGGGTTGCTGAAAAGGCGAACACTGTTGCGCAATGCGCCCATGCGCGATTCATTACAGCGTTCTCCTCCCCTCGAGGGTTCCAACCCCGTGTTTACGCATGCCAGAATGTCGATTTGCCAGCCTACCGCCTTAAGAGTTCATTTGGCACATACCTACTTTCACTTCGATATAAGAACAGTTGCGTATAAAGAAGTTAAATAGCCACTACGGATTGATTTTTCATCGTGTATAATTCTAAGGTTTGTTATTTCGAAAACTTCAAACATCGATAATTTCTGTTGTATTTTCTTCATTTAATAGAAATTTGTAATATATTTATATATAAGAAGTTTATATAGGAGATGCGATAATTACGTTTCTATTTGAATTTTTTTAGCGCTTTTTGAATGCTTTTTAACGAACAATGGGTCAAATGAAAATTATGATCTCAAAATGTGGATTACATAGCTGTTTTACAGATGATGCTTAAATAGGTGGAATGATCTGTCAAGTTATTAAGAATATAATGATTCGAATTTTCATTGTATGTACTCGCATATTTTGTATTTTGTATTTTGCATTTTTATTTTTCGGTAACATCGAATAATTCGGAAACATTGTAATAAATCGGCTGTAATAATTGCAATAATAAAGTCTTTAGTATGTAACAATTTCAGCTTTCAGCATGACTACCAAAAATCTTACAAGGGAAATTCGGCAATTCGAGACACAAAAAATCTGAAGCTTTACAGAAATGTAACTCAAGTGATGCTGATAATGTAACTATTTTTTGATTCGGCAATAAGTGTTCCTACGGGTGAAAACACCCCTTCAAAGAAATTGTGAATTTTCGTATTATCATAAATATCTGCGAAACCGTAAAAGATATCGAAAAAAAAGTTCAATTCAAAGTTTTATGACTTTCGATATCCTACAATGTGGTGCTAAAGAATTGTCGAAAAGAAGGGTGGTGGGGATAAATTTGGAAAAAACTAATGCTTTTTGGAAATGTTTTATCCCCGCTTTATAGGTCATAAAAAACCATAGAACTTTGAATTTAACTTCTTTTTAATATCTTTTACAGTTTCGTAAATATTCACGGTAAGCTGAGAGCTCGCCATTTTTTAAGGAGGTATTTCCACCTTTAGGACCGTTTTACTGCCGAATCAAAAAATAGTTACCTTATTAGCATCACTTCAGCTACATTTCTGTAAAGTTTCAGATTTTTTTGAATTTTCGAGTTGCTGAACTTCATTTGTTAGTCCAACTCCTAGCCTAAAATAATAATTACATTCCTATAGCTTTTAAATAATTCATTTGAAAACATTGAAATACTAGAAGATAATTCTATTATATATATTATCAGCTATCTGATTACTTAATATGGTTACAGCCAAATAGCTGTGCCATATGTCTAACTGTAGAAATTTTAACTTTCTAGTTCTTAACAAGGATTGAAAATTCTGATAAACTTAAAGAGAGAATCCTTCACAAGGGTTGAGACTTGTAATATATATATAACAAATTTTCGGGAGAAGAAGAAGGAGCGGAGTGGATGCGTATGGTTCTGGAAAAAAGGAGAAGAAAAGAGGCCCAAGAGGAAGAAACACGTCAAATAAAAGCACAATCTTGAGTTAACAGTTCCAGAAACACTTACACACATAACACATGTAACCCCATTTTGAGGCCGGAAGACAAAAAATAAACCTATTTACTACTATAACAAATTTTCGACAATTTCAAGTTCTATCATACGTATGTATGCGATCCTAAATACCTTTCTCTATCACTTATTAACAAAATACTCGGTATAAAGAGTCCTTTAACCCTCGTGACTCCAGAAATTGTTCCCCTCTTCCTTTCCCTTTCTTTCATTCCACCTAAATAATTATTTCCACATGACAGCACATTAGAATTATTGACACAAAGAAAACAGCACACTCTAATAATTATACATAAAATTTTAAGTCTCGCCTTCGCCGAATCTCCCCATCTTTGCCCACATTGTAAAAATCATTCATTTCTCATTTATTCATTTCTACTGTAGTTTTCTTTCTTTGTTTATTGCACATATTACACAGTATACTAAACCCGTACTATTATTAAAAATCAAAACACAAACCCAAGACTTTGAAGTACAAAACCAGCCACAAAGTCTCCTAGATACTTAAAGCAACCTCACAATTATCCCCAATCATTGAACTCTGCAATCCTCCCGAGCCACGCGACGTGACTAACCACGCGTCTCCATCGCTGCAGTAGGTTCAGCCTCGGCCAAGCTCGCGGAATTCGCGTCCCAGGCGCCTCCAGCAGGGTCCGTTTCTTCGTCTTCCTGTGTTCCTGTTCAAAGAGCGGGGGCGGCTCCCGCGGAGGGCAGGCCGTCAAACTCGCGGGGCGGAACCATGACATGAAGAGGCGGTGCGGAATTGCGACCTTGCGTTGACGAACATCCGACGTGAGCCGGCTGCGATCTTGGCTCCGATCGATCGCAGTCCATCGTCTTGTTCCCGGGGCCGCGGTCGCGCAGCCGATGCTCTCGCGTGCAGGTCGAGCATCCTCGAGGGCCTCGGGGTCCTCGTGGACGGAAGGCTGCTCCAAGACGGAAACGCCCAGACGTTAGGTGTATCTGCGTGGCGTCGCTGATGTACGCCCAGGGAACGTTGTATAGGTACACCTTCTTAACCCTTCGAGCTACTGCGTGCAGGTGTCTATTACGCGATGCGGCAGTGTAAACTGATGGCTAAACGAGCCTGGAGGATGTTGTAGAGGCAGTAGATGGACACGTGCACTGGCGCGGCTGTGACACACGTGTGATCCTTGCTAGCGAGGCTTCGATGCTGAACGAAGGATGGAGGTTTTGCAATATTATGCAGATGCTGTAATTATTTCCCTTCGGGTTACTCCTCTGTTGTGGCTCGTGAATTAAATAGCGAACTGTACAGTGAGGTGGGTCTGGGTTTTAATATGCCAGTGGCAATTAAGGTAATGGATCTGGACTGGATATGCATAGAGGTGAGGACTATATTGGCACAACTGCAATAGGTTATTTGACTGCTGTTAACCTAGCACAGATGTGGTTTTAATATGATTGAATCGTAATTCGTAAACAGACTTGATCCAGTATTAACACGGATTTAACCTCAACTAGATGGAAGCTAGACCCAACTCAAATTCGAGAAAACTAGTCCAACTTGTAGTGTAGTACACGTAGAATTAAAGAATACCCTACCATTCCTTATCAAAGCAGAAGTTGCTTTATATTGGAGATTAATCCGGACTTAACTACAGAACTACCAAAGCATTTCAATTGTTTGTATACTACGTATATACCTTCTTCCCAGCCAAAACAGTCATTTATCTAATCCCTGGCATAACACTTTAAATAGTATACCTAACCTACATCTGCCAATGCACATGTTCACCTTACCAGCATGTATTATATTGCCCGCATAAACAAACCGTCATCGATCCAGCTATTAAACACTGATATAAATAAAAACTCTGCGAAACCGTCAAAGTGGATACTATATAATAACGCCTTTCCAATAACAATTGTAGCCCCCAAAAATCATTTTTACTAAAAGACCATCATGTACACGGCTAAATAGAATGAATATTCTCTGCAACTGAGGAGGCAGGTCTAACAATATCGCCGTTATAAAAGAAACTGGGAGACGTAGCTATAAGAATACAATTTAAAGCAACTGGATACCCGCAAAAGGGGTATGCGAGCAATGCCGTCCACCCTCGTCCAAGTAACCGCTTATTGTGTCGTTTTATTCCCACCCACAGGCATAAGCCCATGACGCCACATTCCATTAACCCTCCGAACCGCCCCCTGGTGGAGAATGAATCCAGCTTGTGCCACCCCCAGGGGGTGTCGCACCCCAATTCACCAGCCAAGCGATCTCTTCGCCCTTCGTCCTACCCTGATCCCCTTGTTTACCCTTGTATTGTCCAGAATTGTCGCTTACCCATTTGTTATACCCCCGCTCGCCTCGCCAGGCCGTCCCCCCTCGTATCTCACGCTCCAGCGCCGGGCCTGGCACGTAGCGCGAGATTTCTGTTTCCCTAACACTTTTGTGTGTCATCCAATAATCAGGCTCGACGCCCCTGACATCCTGCTACCGACCCGCCCGCCAATCGACTCGAGCGATTTGCTCCCAGACGAACGACCTGGGCCTAAATCCCTTCACCGTGTTCGATTACTCGGGCGTCTCGAGGCGTGCAAATGGCGGCGGCGGCGGGTTCGTTGATAGTGGCGAGCGCGCCGGCTCGCAACGCTGCGGGACACGGTTGTAGAGCGTCATATTCGCGAGGGGTACGTATGAATATTAATTACACCGCAGGTGACAGTGTTCAGGCAGGCAGCAGGATGCAGGAGGTCTGCGGAGTGGACGGAGGCTAAGAACCCTTTCTGCAGGACAGGTTGCAGATATATTGGGGTTGCCTGTTTGTTATGGGGAATTTACCGGGGGTAGTTATCCTACCAATTTAGAGGTTAGGGGTACTAATAGGCTCTGACGCCACTCTGTACTTTATGTATAATATCTTTATCTATCATCATTGTTGTGTCACTGATTCATCACCGTCCAGCCCAGACCGTTGACCCTAGAAACATGGAATTTGGAGGGTATGTTCCTTTTGCGACGTAGGCGCTCGATAACAAGGGATTTTTTAAAATTCCAACCCGAAGGAGGTAAAACGGGGTGAAATATGTTTTCTCGGACTCGGTATTATTATTACTTAGATATCAACTTGGTTTTTATTTACAAATGGAAGAACCACACCAGTGCCTAAAAACCAGATTCAGCATTTTGCCCCAATCCAAATTCACTCTAAGGCGGTGAAATTAACCCCTGAAAATTCGGTTATTTTCCAATTTTATTTTATAACTCGCAATCTCTAAGAGATAGAAAAAAGTTTCAAGCCAGAAGTTACTTATTGTAATTAGGACTATCATTTGGTAACGTACAGTTCTTACAGTTCGCGAGTTATGCATAACACAAAATCGGAAAATAGGCCGAATTTAAGGGGTTATTGCACCCCCTTTGGTCAGCAAAGAAAAATCGCGTTGTAATCAGGAGGAATTTTTTGAATTTCCGGGGTCAGAATCTTTCCTTGTAGCCATAAATAAAATTCTACATATATATACATACTAGCTTTATTACCCGGCTTCGCCCGGAATTTAAATTCTAATTTTACCGTCCCAAATAATATTTCCCTGAAAAAAAAGTTGATGCTTGCAAGAAAGAAATTTTAAAACACATCAATTTTACTAATTCAGTCATCCACAAATTATTTATTGAGAATCTCTTGCTCTGGGATCATCCCAACATTCTCAACAATGTATGCTTTAAGCGGTCGTCGCTATCCGCACCACTTCTTGGAATCATTCGGTCGAGAGTGAGAGAACCCGAGGTACCCGAGAGCGAGCGAGAGGTGACGAATGAGTCGCGCGGCGTTACCGTCTGCTACGTAGAGAGATACTCTGTCTCGTTTCGTCTTTCACGTGCCTACGCTCTGTCTCTCTCTCGCGAGCCATCGGCGGCTTGGAATCGTAGGCCGGTATTCACAAACGTGTCTTAAGATTAAGCAAATGCTTAAGCATTCGGCATCCTTTACTAGCTACTAGGGTTAGTAGAGGATGCCGCATGCTTAATCATTTGCTTAATCTTAAGACACGTTTGTGAATACCGGCCGTAGACACTATTCGTTTATTTTAACTAATAACTCGAGAAGGGAAGGACGTAGCGACCTGAAAATAGTCCCATTCATCTGGATTAGCCAGGCATAATGAGCCGAGCACGGTGTAATAGACAGGTGTTCCGACTCTGTACCTTTTACGCCAGCGATTTTGTGTGCCGATTTCTGTTTAATTCCCCTGGCCGTCGCGAGAGGCGTCGTGACTTAGAAGGCATATACATATGTATTAATGAGACTGTAGTAGTAGAGATTTTAGTGGTATTACTGGGCTTGCCAGACACAACAGGCCATATGTAAATGCCTTTACGACATCGACGAAATCTGCCGGCCGCCAGAAGAACTAGGACGGAAAAGTCACACATTCTGGACAGGAGTCGGAACACCTGTCTATTACACCGTGGAGCCGAGATACCTTTCGTGACCCCAGAAAGTTACCGTTAGAAAGATTTTCGGCGACAGACAAACACACACTTTCCGCTTTATAGTATAAGAAGAAGATAAGATACTATGGCATTACCACTGCCACGTAGAACATTTTCCGGTAAATTTTTTTTTAATTTTGGCACTTACAGTGTTTTCTACACGGACTCTTCAATTATGCATCTATGCGAAAAAATTAGGAATTTCCGCTTTATCATCCAACTCCCTCTGTACTAACTCTTCTTCTGCTTGTTTAAAATTCTCTTTTTTTTCCTCTCCTTCTGTTTTTATTATCCCCTATCTCTACTATGTTGCCCGCCTATTTGCATTGCAAATTTTATGTATTGTAATAAAAATAATTAATATACACTTTTGAGTCAGTGCCTCCTTAACCCTGCGTGGCATTCTGTTGCAACTATGCAATATATTTTGCTTTTTAATTTTGTTTGTTATAACTAGCACGTGGTGTGATGTAACTGCTTACCTTATCATTAAGTATACATATCCTAGTTTTTAAATTTTACATAGATCGCGCTGAACGTTGTAATTCCGCGGTTTTTAAGTAATGGCGGGAAAAGTGGCGAAATCATTTCGAAAACACAACATTTTATTATTATTTTTCCCGTATTATTATCACTTGTGTGAGTCCAAAAAAGTATTTTTTAAGTAATTTTTTACAAAATCGGTAAAATTGTGCAACGAAGGGTTAACATTTTATAATAATGTCGAAGATATAACAAAGAAAAGTATCGAGGTTAGAGTCGCTTTCCGTGGTTCCATCGTCAATTTTAAGGTTAAATTGAATACTATGTAACTTAAGACGGTTCTTTCGTGCAATTAATAATAACAATGATAACAATACGACTTCGTTATGCATCAGTAATAAACTACGAAATAAGGGGGGATAACCACAAAAACCACAATTATATAATTAAGAAACTGTTGAATTGACGAGACCCAACAAAAACAAACCCGGTTACGATTTCTACCAAATTTGGAGTTCGTGACTGGAACGGTATCCCTTCCATCACTAACCTAGCCCAAGCCCTCGGCGCGGAGGGACCAATCCCCTCGGGGGTTCCTCGCCAGGATGTTATCCTGTGAGAAAAGCGTGGGTGGAATCCCGACGAGGCGAATCCTTTCTCTCCAACGTTGTCAACCCAAATTCCACCTGCGATCACCCTGCGATAAATTTCCTCACCGTCCCGTTTTTCCACCCCATCAGGCTACTCTCCCCTTCGAATGCGAGAAACGACAGTTTCCGAAGAACGGGACGAACCACCAGAGCAACATGAAACCCTACGGGTGGCCGCCTGTTGGCCGCCATTCCCAACGACGCGCGCACCTTCTTGCGCCGCATGCCCGCCTGCTTCGAATATGTGAATATATTTTATTCAACCCTTTCCCTCGGGCAGTGGATTAAATTATTCCTGCCACGGGGCTGTCCCAATCACTGTTCTATCTCCAGGTAAGCCAACTGCCAGGCTCGGTCTGGTTGGAAACATTCAACTGCCGTATATACCGTCGTTAGCGAATGACGAGACGAGGCAACCTGTCACAAACGCTATATGTATACTTGCGGGGAATGCGGTCAGCAGACACGGCAGCACGTGCGCTTGGATGGGGGACCTTGTATACGGGGTGTCCCTGAAGAAGAGTAGTGAACGAGGTGATAGAGGAAGTAAAATTGTCTTGTCAACATATAGTCGAAAATGTATATTTCATCAGACAAACGTTACAACAAATTTGCAATTTCACCACCATTTAAGTCTTATGAAGAGTTCAGTTAGCTGCAAAAGTGATTCACACATTTGTTTTAATACAGTAGCAGTAACTACCACTTGTACTGGATACAAGTTTTCTACAATTCCCGGTATTCTTTCTCTCTCAAGGTTTTCAAGCCATTCATCAACCACAAGATGCAATTGTGAATAATATCTATGGTATTTGTGAAGCTTGCCAGATTTTAAATAACATTACTACTACTATTTCTTTAACAATCAATTATATGAATTTTTCTTGAATAATATTTTTATTTATAAAATTTATTTATCACCAATACGTTTAATAACAATTATCATTATTTTAAATTTATTATATTGCTTAATTTTAACAATAAAAATATGTTCTTCAAAATATTCCCTGCTACGAAAACTTAATAATTAATGATAAATTTCTTTTACGACATAATCAAAATATATTAGAAAAATTAAATCTAATATTACATTAATAATACGTTTCTTAACGATATTTTACATTATTTTACCTCTACTATATAAAACCACCGCCGAGGAGACCACCTTTTCCAGCAACACCCTGTATACGTTTACGCTGGCACAGGGAACGCGAAGGAATTTACCACGACTACCTGGTCGCTTCTGCTCGCCTGTGATCAGGGGATCAAACCAATAGACTCCCGATCGCCCCTCCAATTATCGGAACGATTGGAACTGGACCTTTTGGTCACGTGAACAAAATGGGATTAGAATTCTTACATGTGGCACATGTAGAACGACTTAGCGCGGCGAAACCTCCTTGGCACGCTCGAGCTCTTTTCGCTGGATTCTCGCCTGTTCCACGGGCGAGTTATGATGCCATCGATCTGACGCGTTAATGGACAGTTTTGACAGGCAGTGATTACCCCCGGGCGCGACCGGTGGTTTCGCGTGAAATATTTCTTGAGGGAGTGAGCTTTATTAATAGCAGGTCGTTCGGAGCGAATCAAAGTTGCTGCCTATTGACCGATCGGCGTTGGACGTTCCGCGCATGCGCTCATCGGTAATAGCCTGTGTTTGCTAACCTCACGGGCAAAGTGTGTACGTTCAGCCTGTTTGACATGCGAGATAACGTTTATCAATTATTCTACATAGGTGTAGCAAGCAGCATCGTTTCAAAGAGCTGGCGAGAATGCAGTTGCAAGGAATGCAGGAATGCATCAGTCGAAAGTTTGTCACGGTCCTTTGTTACGCACGTGACGGAGCGTGATCTATGAAAAAATGACATTCGTGGCCAGTACTTACGTGTCCGGCTTCACAGCACGAAAGAGTATATACAGGGTGTCGCCTAAGACAAGCCACCTGAATAACTTCTTCAGTTTTTCAGATAGGAATAAATGTTTGAGACAAAAGTTGCTCGGTTCCGGGGGACCCATTACGTGGTGGCCGGCACTTTTTCTCAGGTGGAGGTGCTTTGGAGATTCGAAGGTCAACTTAATTTTTTTAAACGGAACTATGTATTAATGAACACCCACGATTATAGTCCTTCTCAAGGGCCTTTCAATGACTATAAACATTCAAGGTTTTCCAAGGTCACGGACGTAAAAAAGGGTGGAACATGAAAATTCATTGTGAATGTTTCTGAAACGGAATATTCTCGGCTCCAAGTTACGGAAATTCAATACACAGATACTACGCTGTGGATTATTATTCTAAATTGTGACACAGAAAGAGAATCAGTTTGTTTTCCATGATGCGGAACTTGTTAGTGAGATTGTGAGTTAATTTTTCCGGGAACATATTTTATTTATTCGTAAGGTAATTTTATTACAGCTGTTGTATATTTTTACTGTCGTTAAGGGGTCTTCGACGCTGTGAAAATAAGGCATATGTGGAGGAATTTTATAGGAGGAAAGTATTGAGTATTATCATTCCAAACTTTGTACGTTTATTAATTCGACGTTCGAAGAATGTGCTGAAATTTTTTTATGCAATAATAATAATTTTGTTCACAGGTACAGTGGTAGTAGTAATATGCGTTTGAAAAAAACTTTCTTGCTGGCAATCCTCTCTCTTCCGCTCCTTTTGACCTGCTCTTTGTTCATTCGTCAATTACCCTATCACGCACTCGGTCTTCGCTTACGTCACACTCGCATGCGTTATCATTCGTTACCGGTTCTCTCTCTCTCTCTCTCTCTCTCTCTCTCTCTCTCTCTCTCTCTCTCTCTCTCTCTCCCTCTCACTCTGTTTCACTCGTTCTTGCTTTCTTGCACAAACACACTGTTGAAGTGCCGCTGAGCTGACGGGTTGTAAATCCGTCCGACACCCGCTTTCCTTTATTTCAAATGAACGAAATGAAGCCGAGTTGTTGTGACTTACGCTGAGTAAGATTGCACGTTAATTTGGTTTAACTAATTTATTAAAATATTACTAACTATGGAAACTATAATATGTAATACAAAACGGTGTTGACTGTTCGGCGGTTTGTGCGTAAGTGAAGTCGGAGACGAAAACGGTTGCGCTGTTCGGTCAGGAAGCGGAAGCGTGGAATACGGGGGTGTGACCCTCAAAAGTTTTAATCCAGTGAGATTAGGCGGAAATATGGCTAATCTGGAGAATAATTGTCAGCAAGCTACGCGGGCCTTTATTTCGTCGTTTTCAACATTATGTCAAAAGTCCCCATCGATGTGACCGCCGTTCAAAAATTTACAACAGAAAAGTTTTTCGCAAGTATCTCGTTATCTATCAGCTTTACGGCAAAAATAGTTATTATGAAATTTGTAGCACAGGAAATTGTCTACAAAAAAGTTTGTATGAGTTTTTTCGTAGGAGTAATCATTTTTATGTACGACGGTTTACTAAATATCAAACCTCGTACTTCTGACAAGGGAGCATCCCGAACCCGGAAATTCAAAAAATTATTTTTAGCAGCAGTCACATCGATGGGGACTTGTGACATATTGTTTAAAACTACGATATAAAGGCCCATGTGAAAATTTAGCTAGCTGGGAATTATTCCACAGGCAAATCTTATTTCACTGGACTACTTGCGATTGGTCAAGTAACCCTGAGCGTCCCGCGTGTCTCGCAGAGGACGCGTCTTCGCCGAAACCTTGGGTTTTTTCCAAGAAAGCCAGAGCCGTGCGTGACGTCACAGGCTGACTCATCGAAGAATGGGGTTTACGAATTTGCCTGCGTATCTCCAGTGTGTTCGACGGGGAGGTACAAACCCTGGCCAGTGGGTCTCAATCGACCTCTACCTCGCGGCGCAACACGCGCTATTTACTTTCGTGTCGGATCCCGTCCGACAAAAACACCATGGTGACCTCTGCGCGACTTGGGGAACCTCGGCGGCATCACAGCCATGGGACATTAGCGGTGTGACACGCGCAATTACACGTAGCTTGTGACGATTTAATCTCTAAATCATTAATAATTTTCAGCACCGAAATTTTCGCCTCGGCAACCAAGTGTGGCGGAAATTTTTTCACCGTCATCGCCATACTTTTAAAAAATATCAAAGTGGCGTCGCAATCGTCTTCCACTGATCTGCTGATATTGTCCAGTAACTTCTCCCTCTCGACAGGTCTTCTTTCCAATACATCCAGTATATCATCCGACAACGAATCAGTTCTGTGCCTTTGTGGCACTGAACTGGACGCACATCTCCTTTTCTTCGTTGATGGAGGAACATTGTTGTGCAACTCTCTTTCTAGAAAAGTTGCACAGCTCGCAGGAATTTCTGATATGTCGCTGTCGCTACTGCTGATTCTCTTTAAGACCTTCTCGATATGATCCTTTTTACTGCGGGTGCTATAATAAAATAAATAAGATAAATAAAATTTATTGTATTTTAAAACTCATATCGTGTGTACAAAAACTACTTTGCCTCCTCTCAGACGATGGATTGTCCAAAAAACTCAGCCTATCCAATAACGGCCATTTAGTTTTCGGCCTCGCTGCCGACCCTGTACGATATTTATTGCCCCGCTTTATTTTCTTGAATGTATCGCGTATGCTGCGCCATCTTTTTTTACAATCATCAGCTGAAACAATTGGATAATATATTTTTTGCAGGTTCATCGCTACTGGAGGAGCATTCAGGCCGTTGCCATTTGCATGGAGAATTTCGTCAGAATATATAAGCGTCATCGTAAGAAACGCGTTCAAATAATTACGCGACAAATTAGTGCCAACATTTCTGCCGCAGCCTAGTATTTTAGATTTCGAAAAAATTGCACAAAAATTCACGATGGAATGGAATTTTCCAAAAACTGCACGTTAGAATAGTCTGTCCAGAAAATAGTGGATCTGTATATTTCAATCATAAGAACTGCTGATTACAAATCTGTGGTAATTGACGTTGGTTCCTATGAGGAAGAAGGCAATAGTGGCATTTTCGAAAAATTTATAATGGGTCGCCAGACTCCTTCGGGAAAATTCAATTTTCCTATTGAAAAATCACTGCCAGGATCTGACAAAGCATTTCGACTTACTCGAAGAATCAAGTGGCACAAAATTTGACGAAAAAATTTTCAATTATCGCTTATGCAGAGCACGAAGGGTCTCAGAAAATGCTTTTGAAATTTTATCACAGTATTTTAGAGTATTTTATTCCCCGACGGCGATACCTACTGCCTGAAAGGACGGATTCTGTTATTACGGTGACATGCTGTTTGCGCAATATGTTGCGTGGCGAATATGTGATAAATTTCGAAACTACGCCCGGAGGGTCAATAGAATGGCAAGAAAGCTGTATGCAAAGTGTAACAATCTAAGCTTTTGAGTTGGAAGCGATATTTGAAATTCGCGCCACAGGTCAACCCAGATTATCCGCTAGAGGCGCTGTGCCGTAAGCAAGGTAAGTATGCGCGTGTGTGTGTGTGCGAGCAGTAGCGAGAGAGAGGCCGGTATTCACAAACGTGTCTTAAGATTAAGCAAATGCTTAAGCATGCGGCATCCTCTACTAACCCTAGTAGCTAGTAAAGGATGCCGAATGCTTAAGCATTTGCTTAATCTTAAGACACGTTTGTGAATACCGGCCAGAGTGTGGCCTGAGCAGGCGGTTCATGTTCCTCTTTAGTACGACCTCCAATAATTTAGTTTGCGAATTAAGAAATAAGTATTTACGTTCATTTTGTACTTTGAGAAAGTATTGAATAATATTAAACCAAAAAAGGGTTCATTGTTTGTATCCTCTCCTAAAGAGGATGATTTAAAACAATACTTGCAACATTTATGATCATAATATACATATACATGTAATTATAGAATAAATAAATATACAAATAAATATAATTAAATAATACTTTACCTGTTCTGTTTACTTTAACCGCCACTTTGTCCCACACAAGTCCTTTCGCCCCGTTATTTTTATAGTCCTTCTCCCTAGAATCGTAGAGGACAGGATAATTTGATATATCCGCTATCAACTTTTCGTCCTCCGCAGGCGAAAACTGCAGTTTCGTCGACATTTCGGACACTCGGCACTAACACACACGCGAAATGCGACACCGGCAAGCACTTTAGAGGTATGAAGCGTACAGGTATATGCTTCGGTGCCGACTAAACGCGGGATCTCCAAGCTGCGTCCGGCCGTTGCGCTCGGACGCAGTATACCTACTACCGGTGGAATGGAGAAGCTCGCATTTGTTCTCCCATCTGCGCTTTCGACCGCTGCGTCCGCGCCAGACGTAGGGGTCTGACGCGCAGGGCCGGCCCTGCCTATAAAGGGGCCCGGATGCAAGATATATTTTGGGCTCCGAAACAATTTCTCCGCGGCAAAACAGCATATATCTTTTCACGAAAAAAGGAGAATAATAACGATAATAAAGAAAATAAAAGAAATAAGCAAGTAGACATTAACATATTGAAATATATGACTTTTTAACAGACTTCAAAAAGGAGGAGGTTATAGATTCGACCCGTTTGTATTTTTTTTTTATGTTTGTCCCCTCATAACTCCTCAGCATATGGACCGATTTTGGTCCCATCCTAGACAGCATCAACATTGGCCCAATATTTTGTCAGTTATGGTTAATAATAAAGACTATTGTCACCTAATTATTATTCTTTTAGGTACGTACGAGCATATATCCTCAGCATGTTGTGTCAATATCAGAAGTCCCTATTTCACGTGTATTTACATACACATGTAAACGTGTAGTAAACGTATCCGAACTTGAATCCGTGTAATTTTTGATACACGGATACCCGTGTAGTTCTGTTCACGGATATCCGTGTATATAGTTCTGTTCACGGGCAACGTGAACGTTGCCATGCCGACGTGACAACAAAGTATGTATATCTATTTAGTTGTATTTTACGAGGCGGTATTTGGCGACCATGCATCCGTGTAATTATAATCCGTGTACACGTGTATTAAGAACACGGATTTTTAATTCCTTAATACACGTTACACGTGTCCCGTGTACACGTGTATTTAGACACACGTGAAAAGCCACGACCTCTGGTCAATATATATAAAACTAAAAAGTTAAAAATAAAAAAAATTCTAAAAAATTAAAACCGACTTCAAAAAAATAAAATTGCACTAAAAAGTAAAAAATAATTTTTTCCCTTATTTAATCTACGACTCTCATATTTTTTAAGTCGGTGCCTCATCATTTGCACTGTGTAAATCTGGCGCCGGCTTAAAAAATATGAGAGTCGTAGATTAAATAAGGTAAATGTCCCAATGGCAAAACAGTTAAGGAAGCAGTTGAGATGATTGCAATTTTTTTTATATTTAAATAGTATAAAATTATAACTAAATATAATTATTCGAAAGCTTAAAATTTCTACTTTCACATAACGTAACAAGAATCTACATTTGTTCAAGCAAAAGTTTTAAATTAATTAAAACATGAAACTGTTCATATGGCCCAGTAATTAAATAAAATTCATAGCGTGTCCCAGTCATTAATTAACAGTGTCCCAATTATTGAATATGTATTTAATTTAACTATTTCTATCAGTCAATGAAAATAAATCAACTGACTGTAGTTCTTCTTCTTTATCTTTTTTACCTTCGGCATGACTTTGTCTGAAAAAGTTAAAAAATGATTAAAAGTATATTATAAAAGTTTAGGTTATGTTAATATTATAACGAGTATAAGATTAATTATCCTAATAATTCTTAAACAGTATTATATTTTTGTCCAGTTATTATTAACGTAAATATATAGGATACAAAAAATACTTACTTTGGTACAATAAATATTTATAATTTTATAACTACTGAACACTGACGTCTGTAACACCGCGGTTAAACAACCATTGAACACACGTTTAATGATTGGTACGTGTCATGTTACCGTGTACTAGTCGATAAACGCAACAATTTCAATATTAAAAACAAATAATTATTAAAAGATCCAATTAATTTTAAATTCTTCAATGTATAATAAATCCAAAACAACTGTATAATTTCAAAAATTATAAAATAATAATTAATTACAACCTTAACAAAAATATTCTCTCGCTTGCTTGAGCCCATTAGGTAAGAAGCGAGATTGAAACTGTTGAAGCTTTACTGTACAATAATATTTTTGTATGATATAACTATTCAGTTATGTAAGCTTATAATTGTATCTATATAAAGCTAATACATTTTGCAATTATATTTCGAACAGTTTAAACGTTGCAAATTAGTAAAACTATTATTATTAATAAAATTTCTTCTCAATTTTTAATTATTGGGCCATGTTTAAGGACTGGGACATTTACCTTAAGGGAAAAAATTATTTTTTACTTTTTAGTGCAATTTTATTTTTTTGACGTCGGTTTTAATTTTTTTAAAATTTTTATTCATTGTCATATCATTAATAATAATAGATTACCATATTATCATATTAGAAATTATGTTTTAATTTCACTTTTTAACTGTCCTCGCACCTCAGAGTTGGGAAAAATTTGTTTTGAATAAGGAATAAAAAATAGGTTATTCGTTATATAGTCACGGATGAATCTGTAGCATTATTCGTTATTCGTTATTCGTTGTTCGAAGGATCCCCGTGGCGAGTAAGCGTCAGTAATAAACGTGGGTCCGAACCCGAGCCTCGGGTCCCAAGGCCTTCGGCCTCGGGTCGGGCAAAGAGATGCCATGAGGTACCGGGCGGATCACCCTATACCTGCGCGTATACCTGGGTTGGTGCATACCAACGGCACGCGATACCTTCATTCAAAGAAAGACTTATTCGTGATTCTCAAATACCTAACTTCATTTTATTTGAAGATTATTCGAATAATGCCCAACTCTGTCGCATACCACGGTATGGTTACCACAACCGCAATTGTGGCGTGTCCGCAGTATTCCCAGTTCTGTGTTTAGAGCGAAATTCAAGTCTGTTTATAACATTAAGTCATTTTTACTCAAATTGGAACGAATTTTTTTTATTTTGTTATATTCTCTTTTCTTCCTCTTTCCTGTCTCTGGGACCCCTGTGCAGACCGGGGCCCGATTGCCTTGCACCCGAAGGACCCCCCCAGTGGCCGGCACTGCCGACGCGGCCGGCTTCAGCAGCAGCGTATACATAGGCTACTCTACACAGGCGCAACACACTGCGATGAGTGCATGTGCCGCTGCAGACGCTGCGTCTAGACACTAGACTGCTTCAGCAGCAGTCTATGTATTCAGACGCAAACGCACTGCGTACCATCGCCACAGTAGGACAAAATCCGAAGAAATAAGGAAACATGTCAGAATTCAAAAGTTATGGGATTATGTGTTTTTTATATATTTCTTGTAAACTAATAATATGAGCTACTAAAAAAGGTAAAAATATCATGGCGACTACTTCTGATCTGTGTGGAAATACATGTCAAATTTTGTATGTTTTTTGTGCAAAATTTTAAACCGAGTCGTTTAAATTTTTAGTAATATAAAAGAGAAAATTTTGCGGTAACTGAAATGAGTAGGTAGTATCGATTCTGGTAAGCAATAGCAAATAATTAGTTACATACAGTTTTTTCGATAAGAAACTCGTTGAAAAAATATCTGCAATTATCGGCTTTTTAGTTACCTTCTGGGAACTTCCGAGCAAATTTCATTTTTGTTTTATAATCAACTGCGAAAAACAACATTTGGCAATATTTGCCAATACCGGAGTAATTACCTGTATTCTATGTCGCAGAGTGGGGCTGAGTCCCAAGAAATAGGGGAAAAATGCAAGATCCCATTTTTCGCACTCAAAAGTGCCGAATATTATTAAGGAAGTTCATAAAAAAGTATTAATAATTAATATACAACTCATACGAAGGTTTGACGTTATTTGAGAAAATAACGTCTATTCGTCAACAAGTAACGTCAATAATTCCAATAAAACTAAAACAATTTGAAAAATATACCATGGAAAGTGCAGACATAGGGTAAACTTGCCTAAATCGTACCCCTTAAGAACAAATGCTTATTATATGAAAAATAACAGGGAAAATGAAACAAAATTAGTGGTGTTCAACTCTTTATTAATAGAATACACAGTTTTATCAACTCGAACAACAAAAAATAATCAACTTTTATTCATAAAAACGATTTATTTTTAATATGAAAACAGTACAATTTAGGATTAATGTTCCTAAATTGTACCATACTTACCCTAATTTGTACTTTTAACTTTAATTACTGCAATCATCACATACATATTCAAAAGTAATTCTATCCATTCCCGCACAAAGTTCGTGCACCACAGTTTGGACTGCATGCATTGTATCATATTTTCCTGCCTATTTTCTTGGCACAATTTACAAAACCAGCTTTCATTTTCATCGTCTTTCTTCTTCTTCTTCTTTTCTTTCTTTTGTGTATTGGTTTTGGCTGTATTCTTCCTCTTACGAGTTTCCTTTGCTATTCTGTTTTTTTTTTATTATGATTTTCTTTTTAGCCTCATACAATTTTTTTCCTGAGTGTTTTTGTATGTTCGTACCAGTACGATTTCAGCTTACACACGGTGGTACGAAATAGGCACATAGATCAATTTGAATTCAAATCTATGGCGCTAAAATATAGGGCACTGTTCGTTGATGTCAAAACAAGAAATAAACTTGAAAATAGACGTAGTCTCACATAGAAATGTGTTTCACTGATTCTCACAAATAGTAATTGTACAAAATCCTTGAGAATCGTGACAAAATTTTAGTGAAAATTACCCGAAAAACTTACCTGCATTATATTTTTTCTTTGTCGAGTGACGGCATGGTGACTCGGCTTGTTAATGAGGTATGGCTAACTGTTGTTTACACTTTCTACCGCTAGGGGCCACTGTGACTGTCTTAGGTTAAAAGAAACAGCGGAGGTACGATTTAGATCTTAGGCGCAGGCGGGGGTACGAATTAGGCAAGTTTACCCTACTTGTAAACCTACATCTATGTTATTAACAAATATTCTTCACAAAGTATTAATACATCCCTGCGAAATTATAACGGGCGAATTCCACTTACGCCCAAATCGCCCGTGATTTTCATTAAGGCAGGTTTTCCTGTACGCGACTGGACGTATCGTCGAGAATTTCAAAGTCGATTTTCTCGAAAACGAAGCGCGATATGAAAAAAAGTTACTCTTTCTTTTCGACTTGCAACAAGTAAATAAGTCGAGAAGAAGGAATAAAATTTTTTGATATCGCGCTTTATTTTCGAGAAAATCGACTTTGAAATTCTTGACGATGCGTCCACTCGCGTATAAGGAAACCTAGCCTAACGATGCTCACAGGCGATTTGGGCGTAAGTGGAACTCGCCCAAAGTATTCAATATTTTCTCTGTTTATTGGGATTGAGGCCCACTATGGATCGGGACAAAAGCGGCCTCAGAGCAAAGCGAGAATTTATTCGTTGTTTACGATCGGTAATTTCATAATGTCCAAAGAACGTTTCGACAACATCCGTTCGGCACATTTCTAAAGGGCAGTCAAGAAAGGGTGCCGTCTTTAAGAATTTTAGGCATTCTTCGGTCTGATTGTGAGTTAATCCGTATGTGTATTGCTCTGTCGGTGGATGGTAGGGACATACCTCACATACCTGCATACAATGACTTTGGACCCGGACGTACCGTTGTTAACCGCCGTGCCGAGTCGGGACAACACGGTCATAAACCGCGACCCTGGCGAAACGCTCTGCTCGATCAGCCTGATTATTCTTTGAAAAAACAGCTGTGGTAGATACACAAGTAGCAGCCTGTTCAGTCTCTACCTAAATATGCCAGCTGTAAGAGAGATGCCACCAATATAGCAATTAAAAAGTATTATCCACCAAGTCCACCATCAACGCCTGGCGGTGAGACACAGGAAGAAAAAGGGTACATAGTCCGCTGACTGCGCGCGGTCCCGGCTGCGACGTCCAGCTCATCTTCATAAAAAATTTAGTGATTCTAAGGCTCAGCGCTTTCATGCATAACAAATAAGTGAGAAACAAAACATCTGAAAATTAATAAAATAAGTGGCTTTCCTTGTTTTGATAATAATACAAGTGGATATTTCTTATTTTGTTTCAGCATACTGCTCTGTTCAAATTTGAAAAAAAAAAAAAAAAAAAATTATTTTCTTACTTATTTTTTTCTGACGCCCAATTATTTAGGGTGGGTATAAGCTTCGTGTTCTGAAGAATGCAGGTAAATTCATAGAACCTTGCTTCTTCACTGGTGGATCAAAACTGAATTTTCTCGATAAAGCTGTTTTGTGGCATCCCCTGTTTTTCCCCTTGCCCGTCGTTTGTGGTTTATTTCCACAACACTTGTTATTGAATTGTATCAAAACAACTGTCTCCACGGTCCTTGCCAACCGTATTAAAGCTCAACTACCCTCAGCCTAACTACATCCAGTGCCCACATACACATGTAAGTACATCATGCATCCACTGCAAGATTTCACTGAAACCAAAACGTGACAATCTTCCACGTACAAATAAAAACACAATGCCTTCCAAACAGCTTGCCCTTCCCAGCCCCTAAGAAGTAAGAGAGGCTTCATCACACTTCATCCTTCATTCCATCCCCAATGGTCGCGACGCTCCCCCAGCCTCCCGCTAATTAACCGCCTCTGCTCGAGCGTTCGATCGCCGAAGCACTTCGCGGAGGGTGCTAAAAAAAAACTCCTTTGTATACGCCACTGCCCCCGCAGGCCACGCCCCTGGCAGAATGGTTTTTGGGGTCGACAGCCCGACGAATATTAGGGCACCTCCTGCCGCGTTATGACAGCCCCGCCGTGATGTGTGGCTCGAAGCACTTGAACGACTAACCCTTTTCCTTCGCCGCGGATCAGACGGGCGTCCTCATATGTGAAAGCGATGGAGACTGTCGGAGGCAGGCGAAGCCGTCAATCCTCGCCCCCGTTCCTTAGGATCGTTTCTTTCGCCACTCGTAAAAAGTCTTGGCCGCGCTGCCGTCTATCAGGAGCGACGCATCGGGGGGGACACGCACGTTTTTCTCGTGGAAACGACGAGCGATAGGAAACGTTTGGTTTTCCCAGGCGGCTCATGCTGCTCTGATCATACCGGAAGGCGCCGATTGATTGGAAACCCCACGACGGAATCCACCTGATCGCTTAGCGACCGCAGCCGCGCTATGACGTCCTGGTGTTGAAAAAAGTCCGGCGAGCTTTTTTTCTCTCGACAATCGTTTGTCCGTCGCTGCACAGCGGCGAATTTGCCCGAAAACGTGGCCAACATTACTTATGTAATATCTTCAAATCTAATTGTAAGTTAAATTGTTTAAATAAATTCAAATAATATGACTCTAGGAAGATAATAATTGTACCTTTTTAATGAAAATTTTTGAATTATACTACTATGTATAATATATTTAAAACATTGAATTTTATTATACATGTATTATTTTATAATATGCATAAAACACATTCTACTTGAGATTTAATCGTAAATAATAACTGTTATAATACAATCTTGAATATATGCATTAAGGTAAATGTACCAATAACGAGCCATGCACCAGTACCTAGCCATCTGTTGAAATATTAATAATTGTTAAACTATGCACGTAAGATAAAATACATATTTGGTGTAATTTGCATAAATTAATTGTTCGGTTTAATATCTGAAGTTATATCGTCTTGTTTTTTTGTCTAGATATTTAGAAATACCATGTATAGTCTCGAGGCCAGATATATGACGCGTTTTCAGACATTCGTTATGATATGGCTAAGAAGAGCGTGCTTCTTGTTAAGAGCATAATTATTATAGGATAATAGTTTTGTAGATAGAAAAAAGGGTTTTAGAATCTTGAAAATATTTGTAACACATAGAAAGAAAAAATTTGAATATGAAAACTATTTTTTATTTGAATATTTACATGGCTATTTATCGGTGCAAACAAATCTTGT
Organism: Andrena praecox; assembly: GCA_963932275.1. Lineage (NCBI taxonomy): Eukaryota > Metazoa > Arthropoda > Insecta > Hymenoptera > Andrenidae > Andrena > Andrena praecox. Next base: position 37,761,982 of record OZ010728.1, read on the forward strand.
TAGCCCAGTAACTAACCACGTGTTCAATAAATCGGGTGAAGTGAGTTGCAAATGTTAATCGGCATCGCCACAGCAAAATTACGAAAAAAGTGTGAATTTCTGACTCGATATTTGGAATAAAGCCGGTAAGTATTTTGATCATAAATCATAATATAAACATTATTTTTCTAGATAATAATGATAGCATTTAATTTAAGTTTATTAAAGTTTATGTATATGTACAGTTTAATGAATTTGTTGGTTGTTTTGAGTCTTATATAAAATAACCACAAACTTCTATTGATAGTGTAACTAAACTTATTGTTTTTTGCATTTATTTTCTAATCTGTTTATTATGGTTATTTATACAATAATTTTATATTTCTGTACTTCTTAATTTTCCTTAACAGATTTTTCAATTTAAGACAAGGAATCAGTTTTTAAAATAATTTTTACACGATTATAAAACCTAGGATAAAGGACCCAATTACTGACACCTAACCAATCACTGTCACCTTAAGCTATTTTACTTAAAATAACGAATAAATAAACGTTGTAAAGTCATACACAAAAAGAATTAGGTAATTCAGCCTATAATCTATACTATACATTAGAGACTATAGTTTATTTATTAGTTATTTTAAGTAAAATAGCTTAAGGTGACAGTAATTGGTTAGGTGTCAGTAATTGGGTCCTTTACCCTATGGCTAGGTACTGGGACATGAAAATCGGGCCGCTAGGTCAATCGCGTGAGGTTGGCTATATATTGGTACATTTACACGTACAAATATTCTTGTTTATTTTACGTTAAATATATAAAAAAACAAAATTTTGTTATGTGAGTACTGATGAGAAACAGCAAAATCTTTATGAATGAAAAAAGTTTCACTTAAATTGTTAATTTTATACACAATATTCATTATACTTTGTCACCGTTTCCTTAAACGGCTCGTTATTGGTACATTTACCTTAACATACCAACTTCTTTTTAACTATAGATATTTTTTACTTTTGGCCATGATTTCTGGCAAATGCGCCACTATGCGCTGGCGGTGAGGAGGGAATAGACACATACGCGCACAGCGTAACGACTGTGTTTCCCTGTCTCAATATTATATTTATTTATTCATCAGGGGGTAACAACCTTTTGCCACACTATAATAGCACGAAAGGCATGAATAGAGAACGGACAAATAAGGTAAAATTGAAATAACAAATACCAAAGAACAGTGGCGAACTCAGGATTTAATTAATCTTGATGGGAGCCGAGTTGAAGGGCTAAAAATATGTTTAATGCAAATTCAATAAAATTCAATGGGTGAATATAAAAATTTATTTAAAGAATAAAATCCAGTATTTTTCTTTTTATAAAGCTCTTGAATTATAGGTATGTACTTCAGTCGTGGTTACGTTAATTTCCTTCTTCCCTTTTCTTTGAAGGGTCCCCTTGACCTCCCCTCTGAATGCGTTACCGACAAAGGAAACAACAGATATAGGTGAAATAATCAATATCAATATTGCAAATTAATCATGTAGTTGTTTATTTTGTATAAATAGTAATGATGTTTACTTCGTGATTGCTTGGTGTGGGTCGTTAATGCAATCGAGGAAAGGGGGTTGTTTGAGTGGTTTGCAGAGTGTTTTGTTGGGATTGTTTAAATTATTTGGCAGGGGTGGGTAAGTGTGTATTGTGATTTTAAATGTTTGCAGTTGCGTATTGGTGGAATGTGTTTAGAGGTTTTCGGGACGTCAGGATGTTGAGGAGGTTGCGACGTTGCGTCCAGATAGTAAGCACTATTGGTTTTTCTTTAAGGGTGTTTAACTTGAGTGGCTTTCAGGCTTTGGAGTTGTATAAAGACCAGTAAGCTGGGTCGATTGAACTGTGTAAAGTTATAATGAGGTTATAACGATATTCCTGGGAACAAAGAGAAGTCGAGGAAATTCCTAGGGTTGCATAGGTTGATAGGTGGTAGTAGCGTCTCCCCTTTGTCTGCTGGGAGGGACAAAGGTAGTAGGTATAGATATGGGTATACATATAATAGCCTCGCCTGTTAGTTTGGAAGGATGTCAGCCATTTTCATTGGCGAATGGCATAGAGCTATTTTTATGTGCACAAATAGCCGTTATTGAAGAATGAAAAATAGATAAATAACATTGAAGGAAAGCTATAATATTCCTTCTATAATATTACGAGATTATGAAGTAGTAATAATGACATCAAACTTCATTCTGTGTCTATGCAAAAATCAGCATTTGTGGAACGTTATTAACTATTATTATATCACTTTCATAATATTGAGTGATGTCAGTTAGATTATTAATAGAGAATTGGTTTCATGCTCAAATAAGGTTACAGTGTCCCCACCTTTTAAATTATTAACAACAATTTTAAGCTCCACTATTTAATCACACATATGATATAATTTGTCATTTACGGAAATTTCTAGAAATAAAAACGAATATCTTTGCTTCGTGTACCTAAATACAAAATTTACTCCAAATAAGTTTATAGGTAATAGTTTGCCATTGATGATAAAAACCATCTTTTAATTGCATAATATCCATAAAGAAGTTAAAATAAAGTAAAAAGAATTCTATAAAAACGGTGTCAGCAACATGTACAATACTTATATACATATGCACCTACTAACAATAAAAACGCCATCAAAGGATTAACCAATGTCCAATGTGAATCTTATCTCTATAACAGACCAGCTTTACAACTCGGCTTCGCTCGAAATTTACATTCTGATTTTATAAAAAAATATTTATTTTTTGTGAAACTAGCCACATTCATCTGGATTAGCTAGGCATAATGAGCTGGGGCACATTTCGTGACCCCAGCGTTTAGCGTTCGAAAGTTTTTAGGCGACAGACAAACACACAAACACTTCCTGCTTTATATATTAAGATTTATTGAAGACTCAGATGAAACTCAATGTCCTGTAGAAGTACATAAATAAATTGGGGCGCAACTTTGAGAAACAGTCAAGTTGACAGGCGACGATTGGTTGCTTCTTTGTGCCCATTTTGTAGCCCCAATTTAATTAAGCATCAAAAATTGACATTTTAACATTTTCAATTTTTTAGTACTTATAAGCATAATAAAGATTAGTTTCTGAAAATAAGCGATTTTTTCGCAAGCCAGGGGAAGGGGATGTGCTGTCCTTGTACTGTGTTGCACCCCCCTCACATCCTGCCGATGCATACATGCGTAAATAATGCTCCGATAAAATGGCCGCTTCGATCGCTGAATATTCCACCCCTTTCATGGCATCAATCTACTCGAATATGCTTATTGGAAAATCGTAAGAGAATATGTCATACATACCGGATGTATTTTAAAAAATGTCAGCCATTTTTAATTGAATTAAATAACCACTGTATACATAGATATAAACAAACGGTTGTCATTTCGAACACTTATCATTAGGGGGGTGCGGGTACCCGAAATTACGGGACCCGATTTGCAATTTGGGAGACAATCTTCTTGCTTAAAAATTCTTACATCTCATCGTACTGCAAAATCACAACTTAAAATTTTTCGGCTCTCGGATACCCGCACACCCCTACTTATCATAGCTTTGTTAGCTTGTAACTGAGGCTATCAGCGGAATAGTGGCGTAACCCACAACTTTCAATACACACCTTAGCAATTATATTTTGTAAAAAATCGTACCTATGTCCCTAAAAATATAAATTTTAAACAACGACTTTAAAACGTTAATAATTTCATTAGCCGTTATCTCAAAACAAAGTTTTGGGGTTACGCCACTGTTGGCGCTGATAGCGCCAACTATAATGTATAAAAATTATTGATATTTTCGGTTTATGATAGTACCTACACGAGGCACTGTATGTATATGTAGATCAGCATCGTATTGATCGAACGACCACGCCTCCAAAGCGCTCAACCCGCGGAAGCCGTTATCCAGGGTTACCGTGCGATCCAGTACACGTGCTGGCATATATGACGTCACTTAGCTTGGATTGGCTCGGCGTTGGCATGACGTCACGGCGTCACCAACCAAATATAAGTATTCCTCTTCTCTTACACCGTATGACGTCATATAGGCCAGCACGCCGCCATTTATCCAGTACGCCTGGCAACCCTGCCCTTGCCTCTGAATGGAAAGTATTTTTTCAAAACAATCCAAAAGCAACAAAACACAGTATCTTTTACCGAAACGGCTAATTACTAATTATTCAAATAAACTGATTCCATCTGACTAAACAGTATCTACTATTCACATTTACCATTCTTACAATTTTTACCATAAAATATTATAAGCTGACAAAACAGTGAACCTATTGCGCTCCTCTTTACTCTCCGGCCAGTTGACCCGAAATACTTTTCCCTTCGCATGGCAAGTGTCAAATTTTGAGATCCAAAATACTGCACTACACAAAGAAATTGCAAATCAAGTATTCTTGACATCACAAATTACAAATTCTTCCATTTATACCAGTCCTACATGTTTAAGGGTGCGCAACACTATTTCAAACCTCGGTGTGTCTGAGGGGTAGGTACCTATGCTTGAAGCGCAAAGGGTTATAAATAATAATCGAAGGAAGCAGAATAAGTCTCAAGTAATATCAACATCCGTGGAGTCAGTAAGATCCCCATAAAAAACTTCAAAAAAGTAAAAAAATTACGCCAAGTACACGAAATCAATTAATCACAAAAATAGAAGATAATTGCAAAATAAAAAAAAGATGTGAAATCAAAATGTGCTGCAAGTACATAAAGGTGCTTTCCCGCAGCGTGCAAAGGCGACACTGTGTAACGCAATGTAAGATTCGGTGCTTTCCAACTGCGCTTAATAATATTAAGCAGATATATTTTTATAGAAATAAATATTTCAATACCAATAAATATTTTATTCAAAATACTTGGCGTTGCGCTTCGAATTGGGGTTGCTAAATTGAATAAATATGTATAAATTGCATTAATCTTTTTCTTTTTTTTCTTGTGTTTGCGTTCGTAATGTATTTTAGATTGTAAGTGAGTTATTGTAAATTATTAATTTACTATTAATAAGACAATTAACGTTTTTTCTGTTTCGCAGCGCCAAGTATTTTGAATAAAATATTTATTGGTATTGAAATATTTATTTCTATAAAAATATATCTGCTTAATATTATTAAGCGCAGTTGGAAAGCACCGAATCTTACATTGCGTTACACAGTGTCGCCTTTGCACGCTGCGGGAAAGCACCTTTATGTACTTGCAGCACATTTTAATTTCACATCTTTTTTTTATTTTGCAATTATCTTCTATTTTTGTGATTAATTGATTTCGTGTACTTGGCGTAATATTTTTACTTTTTTGAAGTTTTTTATGGGGATATCACTTCTTTTTACAAAGATAATTTGCACAGGGAATGACTTCAGAAAATTTTTAATATTATATTATCTTCTATTTTTTGTGATTTATTTGATTTCATGTACTTGGCGTAATTTTTTTACTTTTTTTTTAAGTTTTTATGGGGATCTCACTTCTTTTTACAAAGATAATTTCCATAGAGAATGGCTTCAAATAATTTTTAATATCATATTATTACCGGGGCCGTGGGGGCCGTCAGTAATAAAAATAATCCCCATAATATATTTATATAATAACATAAATATTATAATAATTTTAAAGAAATATATTTTTATTTTATACATATACATGAAAATGTGCTTATTTTATTTGCTCATGCAGCAGAGTTACTTTCTCTTTCAGCTGTTGAGATAATTCTCTTCGTCTGCATCGTTCACTGAAATAGGACACATTTACTAATTATTTATAAATTATCATACGTGCTCATATGTCAAGATAAGTGAATAAATATTTGTGAATAAATATAAATTGCGTATGCAAAACCCTACCTTCAAATTTGTGCGTACATAGTCTGACGTAGATCACACTACATCATCTTCTGCTTCGATCATCTGTAAATATATGAAAGCCACATTTTTTTTAGTTATACGACTTAACGTAGAATTTATATAGAAATATATAAATAGAGTGGCCTTTTGCTATAGTAAGTGTACTCTACATAAAAAGTCTATTAAAAAATTTTGGCGACTTACCTTGTTAATTGAGACAATAATTCAGTCTTATGTGGTGTAAAAACTAGTGACATTTCAGAAAATTTTGACAACTTTTCATATTTGACACTTGGTAGGTTATAAAGCGATGACACTTTTTAGGTTATAATTCAATAGTATCTGTTTAATTCCCCTGGCCGTCGCGAGAGGCGTCATGATCCCGAGAGTCGACGAACGAAACATACACTAGTTTCTTTTGGCTGAAGGTGTGCGTGTAACGCGTATATACGTATTATGTCGACAAAAATTTGGTTGAAGAATCAGAAGAAAACTTCCCGTTTCCGACTGATCCATGAGACAATATTACGATATCTCCGTCATGCGTGGACCGATTTTATTGAATTTGGTCTCATTCGAAAGCTTATATGCGGTTTATATCAGAAAAATGCCTTTAAATTTAGAAAATATTGCAGGCGTCATGAGATATTAATGAAATATGTTTCAGGTTAGGTTGGAATAGCCGGGGGACGAGTAAATGATAGTGGTAGCGACAGTCGACATATACAGGGTGTCTTTTTCCTGTACTTGGCGTCGAGACGCTACCGCGTCTCTAGATCCCCAGATGTCGTCCCAGGATGAAACCTCCAGCTAGGACGCAGTCAGCGCATTCTAGCAATTAATGGGCACAGTGAGAACTTATTATTTATAGGTATTGGAAAGTAGTGGAATTAATGGCGCAAAGAATCGAAAATTGATGCGCGCATGGTGTCTGCCTCTGAGCCCCTCATTTGCACACACAGCTGTCCCTCTGGGAATTGGATGCGCGGCAGCCCCAGCATGCGCGGCAGGAGGTAGCAGAACTCAGCCAGAATGATATGTATAGCGACGCCGCACAGTCGTAAAGGGGAAGCAAATGCTGATTGACCTCCTCGACATTCTGAATGCCGGCTAGAGTTTCTATGAATGTTCCGTCGCCGCCCACAACCCTTTCTCGTTCCTCCGCGCTTGTCTCCCACGGCATCCGACGAATGCGCGGAACGGCCGGGTGCCAACCTCTGCCCCAGCAATTCCATTTCCCATCCCGCGGGCGCGCAATAACAGAGCAACGCCGAGGACGGGCGATAGATGAAGAGGAGCAGGCGGGACTCGAAGAGGAGCTCGAGATTCTTGGCCGTTATAACATCCTGATCGCTGTCACCGCATTCCTTTTATGTGCAGCCACTCAAGCGGAACGAAGGAATTAGAATTCCCTCGGAACCGACCGGCCACATCGATTTTCTCACCTCCCGCTTCTCGCAGCTACAGTTACGTAGACTATACAACGCTACTGGTTGGACACTACTTGGACCATTTAGTATTCCATCGACTCTTCTTTCTTCGATTTATAAGACCACTCGGGGTGGCACTGCTTGTGGTAGACTTAATACTGCATGGATGAAGTGGAACGAAGAAAGACGAGGAATCGTATGGAACTTGGCCGAAGCTGGTGGAATATAGTTCCCCAGTAATGTCACTTGGCAGCACTGAATGTGACGAATCGATCGTGACAAGTGGCGCCAAGCATGCTGCCCTGTTACGCCACCCCAAGATTCTTTTGTTCCCCGCGAATTGTCGCGGCTCGTGGCGCGCCTTGGCCGTGGCGCCGTGTCTATCGAGCGGCGATTTCTCGAGCCTCATATTACCCTGTAACATAGAGAAGCCGCTCCATTGTCCTCGGCTTTCTTGGGCTGCCCCAAGACACGCTTCAAGTGGATGCAAATGGCGCCGACGGCTCTTCTCGCGTCGCTCCCTACCATCGTCACTCGCGTTTAGCTTCGCGCTCGGGCAATGGGGCGAGGATGATTCGCGAGGCTTTATCGACTCTCGACTTTGCACCCGTGGCGATACAATCGTTGATGTGTGCGGTATAGTTGGCTTGCGTATATACGCACACTCGTACGGGGAGAAGCCCTCTTGGTCGATAGCTCGGACTATGCCTTCTAAGCAGCACTCAACTCCACCGCGATTATTCCTCCCTTGGACGCGGTGCCTGCAGATTCTTTGCTCTTGAAATCCTGATACTTAACGGCACTCGAGCGCCACTGACACGTCGGCGATTGATTCCGTCATGTTACAGGGAATCACTTACATCAGCTCCACTGTAAACTTATTAGGAGAACAGGTGCTCTGTTGGGTGGATGCCTCGCTATATAGCCGCCATATTCGATTTTCTGCGGTTTGCGCTTTGGATGAAAGTGGTTGCATCTGTGTAATGGTAACGCGAAATATGCTTGCCACTTGATTGAAAGGGATATAATAATTATTAAAAAATTAGGAACTACTTTTGTGTTATACACTCATCGACGAAAGTTGAGGAAGAAAATAATCGTTTGGGAATTACTCCTATATTCTTTATCTTTATAGGTTGGAAATAAAATTAGCATAAAGAGATAAGATTTCATATATTAACATACAAGAAGTGTTTTTTCGAATATACTTGTTTAAAGGATAGAATTAATATTGGTCGAAGAAACAAAGGAAATGAAAGTTAAGAAACATAGGGGAGATCGGGGCTAGTTGTAACATTTTTCAGTTTTTTATTTTTCATTTTTTTTTTGCATTCCATATTCAATACTATCAATGACTCTCACTTAAAGTACGTTATTTCCTCTACCGACGACCGCTATCGCATATAATTAAATGAAAACCATGACTTTGAAACAAGCTATTTTGAAAGTCGAGACATGTTGTATCAACGTGCCCCGAGTAGGGGCTAGTTGTTACACAATACGGGGCAAGTTGTTACAGGATTAAATTTTACGAAACGAGGCTTATTCTGAGTAATATAATTATATTTTCTTGGACAAAAGTAAATTTATTAATGGTATGAATCTATTACAATAAATATAGAATAAAATATCTATTTTAAAAATAATAAAAAACTACTGAAATCAGTTGCACTAATTATCGTCGTCCGTTTCATACGAGCCAGCATAGTGGCGTTCTGTTCTAAAAAATCATTTAGTGGGAAGCAACTACAGTGGCGTTCCGTCCAAAAACATCATTTAGCGGGAAGCTACTACAGTGACTCGTGGTAACTAAAGGGTTAAATTAATAATTTAATTACTAAATACAATGTAACAATATGCCCCTTGTCTTGTGTAACAACTTGCCCCGGTTGACACCATTGTGTATAAAAAGCTATAAGTTCATACCAGTTTGGTGTATTCTTATGTTCTTGGTACGAATCTGTAGCTAAAGGAACACTGATTCAAACGTGGTAATATTAATTTACATACATTTATCTAAATGTTCGGTAGAAAAGATTGAAGTAGAAAGAGAAAAGTTACTATTAGTACCGAAAACACAAAAAAACTGTAATAAAGTGACAACGCGTGAACCGACTACAAACAAACAACATACATAACTGTGTATGGTTGAAACACATCAGCCACTTCATGGTCGAAGTGATAGTCCAAGCGAAAAAAATTTAAACTGCTTTGTAACAACCTGCCCCTGTAACATCTAGCCCCGGTCTCCCCTACTTTGATTGAATTACCCTGTCCAACACGAATTTTATCTGCAGTATCCACTGGGTGACTCTTTTAGAGTTTCTCGCCTCAAACACGAATCCGCAAGCAGAATTGCTCTATCACCCTGAGCTTTTGAGAAATATGAGTTTCTGTAAAAACGCACGATTTTTGACAAGAATGATTGACAATCTGCTCCTATTTACCTATTAAATAAACACACTTATTTCTTGTTTACCAGTTTTACTCCACCTTCACGTTTTTTTTCACTCATAGCGTCACCTGTCCAGTGAATGAACGCTTAAGCAGCATGTCTGTTAAAATTAGTATTCAAAATTCGTTATTTAACCCCCTGAATGTTATTTCTGTAAGCGAGCTGTTTTATTACTAAAGTCAGACATCCCGGAACACAATTCTAGCAATGTTTGATAATTATAACTTTCATTAAAAGTCTGGCAGAGGATTAAATAAAAAATGGGTTAATAATCAGGGTATTTAACATAAATTTCTAATGAATGAACAGGGGTGCCCCAGTGAATGAACGGGATATTAACAGTGGTTAGGTTTCCAATGTATTTAGACGATTTTTTGGGTAAATAATTTTTCGTTCTCCAATTGCAATAATATTATTGATTTGATACTTTACTAGTCTTATAACATTCTAATTATGCATAGTTGAAATTTGGTTTCTGCGGTGGGTTAATCTAACCTCCACATTGACGGCGAAAGTGTCAAGAGAAAAACAGACCGGGTAACCTATTCATTCATTGGTGAAGTTAAAAATGTCCAGCGAATGTCCAGTTCATTCATTGGTATTCACTGGTATCCCCCATCCTATGCATGAACACCTAACAAACTCGACAAATTCTTAGAAATCCGTTATTTCATACAGTATTTTTCGTTAAAGGAACATCTAAACTATGTAATAATAACAACAAATTTATCATAGGACTATTAAATGCACCTCAAAATACAAATTGTAGATATCACGTAACAAGACTTACCTTGAACTTGTTGGACCCCATGAGAACAACTGTTAAACAAACGGAATTAATACCGTATCGGTTATAGGGTAAAGGCAGGGCCGGCGGAACCCATTATGCAAGTAATGCGCCGCATAAGGGCGCCAGCCGAAGGAGGCGCTAAAAACTGTATCGCAGACTTAATAATAAAGGAACCCAACTCCCATATATACAAAATGTAAATGTAATTCTTTTTTTTATTGAACCTCGTAAATGCAAAAAATATTAAATAGAAAACAGGTGCAAAAATTTGGGGGCGCCAAAAATTTTCTTGCATAAGGGCGCCAACTATTCTCGCGCCGGCCCTGGGTAAAGGACCCAATTACTGACACTTTAAGCGTTGACTCTGAAATTATCTTATAGTTTTGTACTTATTAGAGCTCTTACTACCCGACCCGCCGGGTACTCGAGTACCCGCCGGGTACCCGTGAGATACCCGACTACCCGGGTAAACAAAAATTACCCGGCTACCCGGGTAGACAAAAATTACCCGGGTATCCATGAGATACCCGAGTAAATTAGATGTGATGAGATAGTTGAGAATTTCGATTTGACAGCCGATCGTCTTTCGACTTTCGATCATTTTCGGCTAACATCAGTAATGAACGGAATAAACTTCAAGCAATTAAACATTTTATCATAATATTCATAATCTTAACGTGCACACACACATTCAATTGCTTGACGTTTATTCCGTTCGTTACTGAGATTAGCCGAAAATGATCGGAAGTCGAAAGACGATCGGCTGTCAAATCGATGATCATTTACCCGGATATCGCACGGGTACCCGGGTAGTCGGGTATTCTACGGGTACCCGGGTACCCGGGTAATTTTTGTCTACCCGGGGTCTCACCGGGTACAGAGCTATTCTTTTGGCCCGGGTACTCGGGTACCCGGATACCCGGGCCAAAAGAATAGCTCTGGTACTTATAGACTAAATGTATATGTTGTTCTTGTTATTTATTATTGTTCAATACGTTTACTTGATGAAAAAAATTTGGTGGACCTTAAAACTTGGATTTTTATGTATAAATTCATCAATTTCAAAAATATATTATCTGGATCTATTACTGACACCCTTAAAATGTATTTGACTGAATTACTGACACCCCAATCACTGCCAGCTAACCTAATACTGTTTATCTCATTTTAAGGTTATGTCGTCTCATGTACATGAGCATCTACTGCTATGACAGTAATACCAAAATGCTTGAAACACTTTTACCAATCACTGTCACCCAATTAATAAATAAAAAGACTTAACGAATCGTTGAATTCCGATCGTTATTACTTTCTATGATGCTTATATTATCTGAAACATTATATTGTGTTATGTTAATAGCTTAAATATTACAATTACAGCATTTTCTTTAACGCCTTGTTTTCTCTTTCGCTAGCAAGGAAGTCATCGTTTTCACTCTCCTAATATCCGCTTAAAATTTTTGATCGTTTTATCCAAATTAACGAAGAAAAAATTTAGTGCTGTTTTTTGTATCGTATAAATGACAGTTTCAATTGTATGCTAATTTTTTTTTATGTATCATTTCACAAGATTTATTCGTTATTTTAAGTAAAACATGTTAGGGTGACAGTAGTTGGGTAGGTGGCAGTAATTGGGTCCTTTACCCTAATTAAACAGAAAAACGCTTTTGCGAGATATCTGTGGGTGTCCAGTCTAAATGTCAGTGTCAGTTTCAACGTGAAGTGAGCGCGATAGGCGTTAATTTTTCGTATTAGGTATATAAGCAACGTTCATTCACTGGACAGGTCACCCTACCATATTTAGGTAGAGAGTTTTGCACCCCCTACCCTCGAATGTCCAAAACAAGAAAACAGTCGGAGGCGTCTCCAAGTTAGCTTCCCACGGTCAAACGTGACTGACGAAGTCCAGACATCACGCAATTTCAACTGAGAACACCAAAAACATTGACCAGATGCAATGCAGCCAGAGGCGGATTAAGGTCGGTTGAGGCCCCGGGCGCAAAAGAAAATATTGGGCCCCTTAGCTATTTCGGAGACGGTGTTCCGTCGCCCTCCTTAGCAACAGTTACTTCAAAATTGCGCAGCGTTGCACAGTCTTATACTTTTCTCGCCTACAGTTTTACGATCCGCTTACAATATGAAATCAAATTTGGTGTCATTAAAAAAAAGTGGAAAGTTGGTTTTTGTGGGGCCCCTCAGAAGTCGGGGCCCCGGGCGCGCGCCCGGTGCGCCCGCCGTTAAATCCGCCTCTGAATGCAGCCTTGAGGATCCTTGGGTGTCCAGGATTTCGAGGACCGCATTCATGCTCAAGGGTCGAGGCCTAGTCCATGACCGGATGAGCGCACTGAGCCCGGGGGTGGCCTCTGCTTTCCCTGTTCGAAAATGCCTGGTGTTGACCAATACCAGGGAACTGCGTCTGGAACTCTTCGCTACCTTTTGCTGGGACTCTGGATAGCCATTCGTTGCAGACGTAACAACCATGAATGCATTTCTGTTTCCCAGTTATCAATTCTTACGTGGAATTTCTACGCATTTACCTATTTATTAATAGGTATCTTGATAAAAAAGAAACATTACTTCTACTTTCAAATTTGGAAATGCCAAGTTTTTGTTTAGAATTCTAATATTCATCGCCCATATCCACGGCACGATGACAGTGCGGCATCAAATTCATGAGACTGGACGACAACAATAATTCATGAATAGTCGTGACGGGTGCACTGAAGTGAATTTTTTCCAGGGGAATGGCGTGGCAACTTTGGGATAATGGTAAAGAAACATATACCCCTCTTGCTTTTTTTAACCCATTTTATAGTGCCAATTTAATTAAAAATTTAAAACCGAAATTTAAAAATATTCCCTTTTTTAGTATAAACTTAATAAAGATCAGTTTTGAAAAATAAGCGATTTTTTCCCAAAAGCCAGGGGGCGTAACTGCCCCTTTTGCACCCTCCCCCCTCCGGACGCCCACGACACGAGGTGTATCGCACCCCAAGAGCAATTTTTGATTTCAAATGTCGCGCCTTTAATTTTTCCAAAGGGGATTTGTCGCGGAAAAACCGCCTTTTTTCCACGCACAGTGGAAAATCGCTCTTTTTCAACTTCAAATTTCATCGTACCTATTAAAATTTACATTTATAGTAAAAAAAAAGACTATTAGAGCATGATTGTATTACGAATGTACAATTATCACTCACAAGTTAAAAAATTCAAAAACACGAAAATGGTAACTCAAAAATGACACTTGGTTGTAGTGAACCCTATGTGAATTAAATCAGCAGAATTTTCAAAGTTTTTCGACCGATTATGCGAACGTCGTGAACACTGTATTGAGGCCCTTGAAGATTCTTGTGAACGGCGTAAATAAAAAAAAATGTAGTATTATCCTCTACATTGTGCTTCATTTTTATTATACAGTCTCATTACTTTCTTGCCGCACTGTGTTTCACTGTCATTACTTCTTGCGCACTCTCGATCATAATTCATTGCGTTCATGTTCCTGTAGCGTTGAATTTGAATAGGAAGCCGAAGAAGCATCGCTGTTATGGAGTCGAGGGCCGCCATCTTGGCGTTGAAATGCGGCAACACTCGGCTGCCTTCTGCACGTTCGTGCTGCTCTAATACCATTGACATCTGCACGATTTATTCGGCATTCCTCGGGAACGATCAGACGCTCCCAGAGCCGAGCGCGCCATGGTCTCCTGATTGTGCGTGTGCTCGCACTATAAAAACAAAACCGCCGGACGAGCCCTACGTACAAGTGAAACGAGCAGAACGTGCGTGCAAGTGGTAGGTACTGATGGGTTTGAGGATGCTTCGAATCGTTTTGAACAAGATTCCACGCACTTCGAATGTTCGAGATATTTAAAAGGAAGGGAAGAGAAAGAGGAATGATATGGATGACCAAATTCAGATTGGGGAGCAATCTGGAGGAGAATAAATAGTGGGTGGAAATAGGGGAAAGAAAATGTGGAAACATAGTTTAGATGAGTGTAGAGAATTATTTAAGAGATGGGAGAGAAATAGGAACAAGGATAATTGTGAGTTTCGAGAGCATATGGGGGTGCGAGAAAAGTGGATGGTGGAGTTGGAAAGGACGAGGGAGGGGAGAGAAATGGAGTTGAAAGGGGAGGGAGAACGGGTAGGCAAAAACTAGAAATTAAATAGGTTAAATTGGTACTAGGGTAAATTGGTAGTAGGTACATAAGAGGAAGTAGAATACAGAGAGAGGTAGTTAGATTAAAGTCGTGCTGGATAGTTGGTCGAGTGGCTATACATATTCAGACTCTACATCTGTGTATATACAAAGGTGCCTTAAGGTTCAGAAAAATTAAATCTCTAGGAATCAACTGTTTCGACCAACTCTCCGGCTCGACCGCGTCTCCCGGATTTACCCTATGTAGAAGCAAGTTTGAATAGGGAAATTGTAACAGTAGATGTAAGTTAAGATTTAAAGATCTTGATGCAACTTAAGAGCCTTGGGGCTTCAAAACTTATATACGTCTTGTGTTCCTTTATCAGTACAAACAGATGTTTACTATGTAGGCGAAGATCGAGGATGTCGACGGACGGATGGGGTAGGTCGGAAGGGGTTAAATAGCTGCACAGGTACATGTGCATATGAATTTGTGGCGTGCGTTTGGAAAGATCCGAGTGGAGCAGAAGGCGACCAGTAGGGTAAAGGTGAACTCAGACGGCGCGTGGCTCGGCGAGCCTGAAGGGTTGGCTCACTACCAGCTCGGCTCGCGTGAAGGCTTGACTCGGCTGGCCTGAAGGCTCGACTCGGCTCGGCTCGAGCGCCAAACAAAGAACGTCTTTGTCGCCTCGCTGACTCGCCGAGCCTGGGCGAACCACGCGCCGTCTGAGTTCACCTATAAGGGTCATATAATGTAAAGCCATGACGTTCTCGTCGGTTGCAGACAAGAAAACCTTTTCCCTTTGCACTTGATAGTAGACTCGCATCGAATCGACTCGGTACCGTAAACATCCCTTCCGAGAATCCTCATTAACAGATCGTTTACAATTACAACAGCAAAGGTCCCCATATTGTATGAGTTAAGAATATGTTCCATTATATAGGCAGGTTCAGTTGAAAAGTTTCCTACCAAGGAATAAGTAGGCTCGAAGCTTTTCCTCCGAAACGCGCGCTCGTCGAAGCGTTAAAACTCAATGTTTCCCTGTAGCTGCGCACTCGCACGGCGCGTAACTACCGTCATAGGCCTGCGCAGTAAGATCGGCGCCTCGTGCTTCGAAGCTTGCACATTGATTAAGCGCACAAGGACTTACATTTTCCTGAAAAAATAACAGTAGATAACGATACACACCTATCAAATGCTACGTCCGTAACGGATGACCGTTTCCTGGCCCAGGGAAAATTCCAGGATAAAGTCCAGACACCGTTCCCAGGTGTTGACCATGCATTTAGCGCGTTTAGGCAGCGCAAGCGAAGCCCACTCGGGTGTAGTGCGCTCATTTAGACATAAGTAGACCAGGCCGCAATAGTTGAGCATGAACAGGGTCCTCGAGATCCTGGACACTCAGGGATCTTCAAGGTTGGGCTGCGCCTGGTTGATGTCTTTGGCGTTTTCTCACGCAGTAGGGTTACGTGATGGTCTGGACTAGAGTTGTTGATACCCGGGAGAACGGGTACCCGGGTACCCGTGAGATACCCGGGAGAAAAAAAATTCCCGGGTAGGCGCTACCCGGGTAAACTACCCGAGATACTCGAGACTCTCGAGATCTCATAGAGTACCGTTCCATAATTGAAGCCACACTGAGCGTCATGGCCTTCGAGTCGAAGGCCATAAAATTCGGTGAGGTACCGCAGGGGGTTGACCTCGCCACAGGGTGCCAGACGGTATCTCTCTGACAGGCATCGCTCCAGAATTACGTTCTGTACTCTGTAAGTTCTCGAGATTCTCGAGAGTCTCGGGTAGTTTTCCCGGGTAGCGCTTATCCGGGAATTTTCTTCGTCCCGGGTATCTCACGGGTACCCGGGTACCCGGGTATCTCGTGTTTCCGGTCCACAGCTACAGCCCTAGTCTGGACTTCGTTGGTAAAGCTTTGCATCACTGGCAGATGGTTTGGGGACACTTGAGGCTTTCTCTTTTGGTCATTCCAGGGGCCGGGGGTGAAAACTCTCTATCCCTCGCCATTAAAATAATTTCCAGCGCGGATGGTAGCAGCCCACATTGTTGTCGCAACGAGACACCTTCTTGTAAAGTGTAAAGTGCCGTTTATAGTCCATCCCCGAAATGTAGCCAGTTAACTTAACGCCTCCGAGTGTTCCGGTGGCAAGTCAAACGCCCAGGGCCGCGTTCCGTGTACTTATTGTACAAGACAGTACAAGAAAGCACATGAAACCAAATAATTACAGTCCTGTAAAGGTGGAATCTGACGGCACGTGGATCGGCGAGCCGGCTCGGCACGCCTAGGCTCGCCCAGGCTCGCTAGTTCTCACGGCTCGTGGGCTCGGCGAGTCTCGTGCCAAGCTCGCCGATCCACGTTCCGTCAGATTCCACCTTAACACGTAGCGGAGGACAAATTTGGCGGGTTGTAGCCTCAATGGTAGCCTCATTGCACCCCACTTGGGTGGGTCTTCCCTTAGGCCCCTGTCCCAGGGTAAATGTCTTTGATGGATTGACCTGTTAGCGTCCCCAAATTTAAGGGTGAGGTCCAGGCGGATGGCCCCATGCTGTCTCGCCTTCGCAGGATCTTAGCCTGCATGCGGTCCTGATAGAGGGTACGCGAGACTAAACTGTCCTGGCGACGGGCGATGGCTGAAGCTCACGTTGGGTCTCTAAAGGTAGGATTTCCTAGACGCGACGGGTCGCTGCGACCGGCAGCGACCAGTCGCAGGTAGGAGATCCCGCCTTAAAGGTAGGATTTCCTAGACGCGACGGGTCGCGGCGACCGGCAGCGACTCCACTAGTGCAAGGGAGAAGTATGATATCTCTTTCTCCCTTGCACTAGTGGGCTCGCTGCCGGTCGCCGCGACCCGTCACGTCTAGGAAATCCTACCTTTAGCTAGCGGGTGTCGAAGGATTGATTGCTTACAGTGAGATAGAGAATATGGGAATGGCAAGCGGCCCGACGCCGTATTGCTAAAAAATAGGGACTCTGTTCCTGGAGGATCTGGCCACGGAGTGGGGAAGGCTTTGCCTTTTGGTAAGAGGACTGTGACGAACCACACGGCACTTACCCCAGCACTGTCCTGGAGCGAGCGTCTTACAACACTTTTTAAAGTCGTTTCTAACAGACCCGAAAAGGGGGACATTCGTTATAAATAAATACCTATACTGCACGTCATTTAAGAAGGAACCCATTCACGCATGTCGAATGAGCTCATTGGCTCCGAGGAAGCGTTGGTTGTGGTATAGCCAATAATAGCGCGGAACAGGTCTATGCGCAGGTTCCTTCTTAAATGACGTGCAGTATAGATATCGAAACGAAAGAGCAATTGAATTGATTGGAGAACAAGAGAGTGGACCATCGCTGCTGTATGATCAACAGGTGTCAAGGGCGCAAATGAACACGCATTGGCCACTCGTGGCGTGGCGCGGCTGATGTTGCGGCTGCCACTTTCATGCTACCCTGCTACTGCTCGTGTCTACTCGTCTCTGTCCGTACGACAAGCGAGCATAATTTACGAGGTTCGCGACCTTCGCGTCTGCCGCCCTGATATTGGAGAATGATGGACGCGAGCGAGGAATGCGGCCGCAAAATGGAAGAGGATGATAGACGGCGAGGTAAATGTACTTCGTATTGTACTGCTGTGTTAATTCGAAAGTGCGTACTGCATATCTGCAACTGTCGCTTGAATTGAGTTATTGCTGGCAGGTAGCACTAAAATGGCTTCGGACGTATGTATGTGATTTTGGGCGTAGCTACCAAAGTCGCCTTTGGAGTTAATGAAATATTTTACGGGTTTGCCACAAATATTTAGAGACCTTTTTAATTTTTATACAGATTTAATATTTAACCTAATCCGATTTATGTAAAATACTGATGACGTAAGACAAAATACTAAAAGACACTTATTTTGACCAAAAAGGTGCTTTTTTCCAAAAAAGAGCCACCTTTGGACCAAATACGCCCTTTCGAATTAACGCGGCGGTGTATTGGTAACAAACTGGAGTATTTTTAGAAATATTATTTTGAGATATGTAGCATATTTGTAATCTTATGATAGATAATTTGAATATTCGATTTTAAGGGGTCTTTCAAAGTATCGCTGTGTGGAACTTTTTTTTTGTCACAAAAAGAATGTGTTTACTAAATTGAAGATTTCTCTATTTATTAACACGTGCTTTGAGAATATAAAATTTTTTTTAAGCAAATAAAAGGGTGTAATATGCGGTATAAAATAAAGGACGCTTCGACTGCGTGGTCGATTTTGTAGGAACCATGTATTTGGGGCGGTGGTATCAGGGAGGTTTGTAATCAGTATGACTGTCGCTATGGCCCGAATTAGAATCACACATTTTCGTTGTTTTTTCTCATCTTTTTCGTCGCAGAATGATTAAAGAATTTAGCTAATTTCGATAGTTCAACTTTGGACGTCCCCCATTTCGTTAATTCTTCATCAATCGAATTAATCTTAGTCCCTGCCACAGCGACAGTCATATTGATT
Organism: Andrena praecox; assembly: GCA_963932275.1. Classification (NCBI taxonomy): domain Eukaryota; kingdom Metazoa; phylum Arthropoda; class Insecta; order Hymenoptera; family Andrenidae; genus Andrena; species Andrena praecox. The sequence continues at coordinate 37,781,142 of OZ010728.1, forward strand.
ACAAATCTTTTTGGTTTTTTTGTTTCAGACACACGGTTCCTCCAAAATCGACCACGCAGTATGCAGGAAGCGTCTTTTATTTTACAGCGCATATTACACCCACTTATTTTGGCGCAAGCAAGCATTAAAAAAATATGAAAAAAATAATTTTGTATTCTCAAAGCACGTATTAATAAATAGAAAAAACTTCAAATTAGTAAACACATTCTTTTTGTGACAAAAAAAATTCCAAACAACGCGGCGGTACTTTATCAGGGCGTCACAGTGGAAAGACCCCTTAATTTTAAAGTCTTCTCATGGTTTTTTTCTCTCAAATTCTTTTCGTAGTTTAATAATATTTTCTGAAATAACAGCACAGTACATATAATCGATGATTTTGGAATCGAAATATGTAAAATCTTTAGGTTTATTACAGTTATAGGCTGAAAACTGTGATTTCCACCACTTTTTACTGTTTGTAGCTCACAGCTACGTTAACCAATTTCGATGAAATTTTCAGCATGTATACATACAGCCTCCTTAAGGGGCCATTCCGGTTAGCGCGCCGAGAAATTCAGCAATTTTCAGGAATTCATTGCGATGAAAAGAATTATAGTAATGGAATAAAACTCTTTTTCTATTTATTAAACTACATTTCTACAGTAAATAAAAAAATGTAAAAGTAATAAAATTAGGTGTCTGTTAGACTTAGGTATCTGAAACCAAAAATCCGAGCAGATTTCTGATTAGTACAGCAAAATTCCGGGCAAAATGCAAGAAAAATGTTTTTCGGCTTTTTTCTTTGCTATTTTCAATTTCAAAAATCGGTTAGACACAATGAAATAACTTGGTTGTAGTCCCCGCGAGAGTCATAGGTGTACAGAATAAGTAGTAAAATTTACAAAGCCATCGGTTCAATAGATTTTGAGATTTTCTCTTCACGATGTGAAAAAATGACATTTTGAGAAAAACGTTTTCAAAGTTTCATCTATATGTAGAGACCGAGCCTCTGCGCTCCCTACAAAATGCCTCTGTAGATGAATAAATAATTGGAATTTTTCCATGAAAATTTAACAGTACATTCTTGAGGATATGTAGGGAAAATATGGGTAAAACCGGGACGCTAAGGATAAAAGCTCATAACTTTGACATTATTAATGTAAAAAAGAAATTGAAAGTAGGGGTCATTAGACTAAACTCTTTATTAATTAATAGTATAAATCCATTTTATTTAAAACAATAAGAAATACAAAAAAATTATGATTTAAAATATGTTCCGTTTTTACGGTTTTACCCCATAGCCTGGGTAAAACCGGGTACCATACTAAAAACTGGCCCTAGCACCTATAGCAACGGAATTCGTCCAATTCTTCAGTTCCTCAACCAGTGCAGCCTTCGTGAGCCCACTTACAACAAGTACACTGCACCCACCCTTCATTCAATTTGGATGAACCATAGGATTCTTTGCAATAATTGCAAATGTCTTCGTTGCTCCTGTTATCATTGTTTCCATCACTACTACTATCATTATCCTTCAGTGTTTTATTTAATTTTGTAGTTTCCTTTTTTTTAGTTGTGGTCCTTTACCAAAATCGGGTACCCGATATTACCCCGTACGGTTTTACCCCAGCATACAATTTTGTAAATATTATGGATTATCAACAATACCATGGCGAAATACAAATAAACTGTCTTAGTTAGTTACACCATAAGTTAGTTAGTACAACATAATTCACGCCAAAAAGTACTTACCTGAACACTGTCAAAAGTATTGTAGGTTCTTTAAGTATCGAAAATTAGATCATAGCCTTCCAAAACACACAAGACGATATAACCTCACTATGCACGATTGTAAGACGATCGTCTTTTGTTGATGCAACAATGCACATCGTGACAATATGTGGCTGCAACGACGCGGGAAAATTTAAGGCTATTTTAAAAATAATAGCACGTCCCGGTTTTACCCAGGTACCCGGTTTTGTCCATATTTCCCCTACTTTCGATTAGAGGATATGTTTTTTTCACCCGTCTAACCGGAATGAGCCCTTAAATCTACAAGCGGGATTTTTAAATTTTAATTAAAGTTTCAGATAAAAAAATCGTCAATGCGACCTTCACTATTTTCTTCGCCATTCCCACCAATTGCAATTTTTTTCAAAACGTCAAAACACGTCAACTATATAGTAAACTAATACTTCTGACTTCTAAAAAGAAACTCAACTCGTCTGGATCAATTTGAAAAAAAGTTATTCTGTTCTAAAAGTGTAATCTTTTTGTCCTGCATTGTATATATGTATGGAATGCTTATAATGAATAAACCCTTATATTTCCAACTTCGAACACTATTATTGTCACCGAGAACTATACAAAATGTTGATCATTGAACTGTGAAACATTCTCATGTCTGATAACGCACATTTGAACCAAATTGAATGAACGAAGAACTAAATAGCTTATCACACTAAATATTTGTAGGAATATCCAAGTAAAATTTTAACTCAAAATTCCGAGAATTGACAAAGTTGTGAGAAGAAAAATGTTTCTTTCTTAGAATAATAATATAATAACTATGATATAATAGTAAGGATATGGTTATGCGGGGTTCAATTTAATAGTAGCGAAATCTATTTTGTTCATTTTTTATTAGTAATTTATTTCCATTGTGAATATTTCCATTCTTTTCTGTATTATGTACTCCGTAATATTATCAGTATCATCATTGTTATCACCATGGGCGTGGCCAAGGTGGGCCAGAGGTGGGCACTTGCCCCCTCCTTGGCACAGGAAAAAAAAATTATTCAACTAATCGTTTGTCCAAAATTAAGGCAGGATACCACCTTCGCACTTAAAAAAAATTGAAATTTTTTTTTGTTCTCAAAGTACTCTTTCAAGTGTATAGAATCGAAATTCATTCATTAGAAAGGTGACCGGAACCTTTTTCTTGTGTAAAAACCGGATTGGAACAGATATATAAATCTATATAAAACTTTAAACGCGTTTTTCTCGAAACGATGTTTTCCAAATCGGCGTGTCAGATTACTCCTATAATTTTCATCCGATTGACTTGAAACTTTGCACAATTCTTCCCCGTGGTGTAATCTAACGATGTACGTAGGACTGTTGCTGTAGCGTTGTTATTTTTCTTTTGGTGCGCAATTTTATAAACTTCTTTAAACTTTTTTACCCTAAAAAAATTGACCTTTTTGTTCAAATGGCCGCCATTTTCTTAAAAATCGAAATTTCGTAAAATCCCTACGTACAGCATTAAAAAATATTGTTGCCAATAGGAACATCCTTCGGTTTTTTTTCTAAGAGCCACGTACAAAGCGGAATTTGACACGCCGTCTAACGATGTTCCTCCAAAGGAGTGTATTTTGGCGCCACCTACAAGAGATTATTTTTCACTTTCTCAGTTTCAAAAAATGTGTAATTACAGATTAAAGTTACATTAATGAATGACTGAAACCGATTTTGTTTCTGCGCATTCTTTGTATGCAAAAAAAATTCATGAAAAACGCCTCCAAAATCGCAGTCAAAGGTGGTATCCTGCCTTAACTAAAGTTATTACAAAATAAAAATTAATTAAATCCCGAAGTAATTCTGCATTGTGTACAAATTTCTTTGTTTATCTAATTATACGCACAATGTACTAACAAAATTTATTTCCCTGTTTATTGTCCCTTCCTGAATGAAATTCACTATAATTATCCCTATAATTCTGAATTCTAGGTCGAATAAGTTTCGCCATACCTTTCTTCTTACGCCAGTCACACCGGAAGTGTAAAGCCCCTCCGCGTCATGGTCCCCTAATCCCTTTGACATCCAAGCGATTTGTCTTGCTTCCCCACCGAGCGAACGCATTTTATGGCACGCTTTATGAGCCTTCGGCCAATGTCGGGGCAGCCCGCTTCCCGTTAACCTCCCAGGCCCGCGAACGCTGAACTGGCAAGCTCGGACGTGGCCATGGTTTCCTGATGCCGCAATATTCCAAACTCTCGGAAAAAAAAAGCAGTCGGCGAATTCCACGATTCCCACCCCACGCGCGCTGTGCTCACATGCATAAATCATTCGCGAATTACCACCCCAATTTAGTTGGCACCAAGAACGGTACTTTTACCACGGAAAATAATGAAAAGCTATTTTCCTCCTTCCTTTGCCCATTAAAATGTCCATAATATCTATGATTTACTTTACTTACAATTCTACATTCGACGCTCGTTCCATAACTTTTAATAAATTAATTATTAATGTTTGCTATTGAAACTCTAACTGAGCTTCGTTTGAAAGTGTAAAGTGTTTAATAAGTTGTATTTTTAGTTTGGATAGAAGCATCGCAATTTGTTGTTCGGTGGTAAATATCGGTGTTGAAAATTCACCTGGTGCGGTATTGATTATCAGTTAAGTGGTGTGGCACGTCATATTGCCAGACACGTGGCTGCGGACCACGTGCTCATAATTTCCTGGTCGTGGCTTCCGGAAGTCGGTGGAAAAAAAATTCTTCGCCGATCGATGTGCAACGAGACCTGTCACGTTCCAACAAACCCTGGCGGAATTTAATTATTCAAGTCGCCTTTACGTGAAAGAAAAGATAATTTCTATAAACATGTAGTTCTCTAGAAAAGCAACTATATGATGCAATTAAATGTCCAGCCTTTAATCGACGTCCTTTTGTACCCTTTAACCAAATCCTTCAAGATGTAATTTTTAAATTAAATAACAATACTACTTATTTATAAAAATCATAAACTTCACCCATATTTTTCCACCATTTTATTAAATTTATATTGGACTGTTTTCAGGAACAGCTTTCAATGTACTTGCGTAGTATTGTATTTGGCCATTTTGTTTGGTAATTATATAATATTATTGTGATTTACAGTAGATGTGTCGAAATTATATTATAGGGGTGTGTACAAGATTGATCGGTGTGATGCCTGAGGGGTGTAAAGGCGCTGTGCTAATTGTAAGCTAAAGAGAAACCTCGGCAGCAGGGGCTCATGAAGTCGGGGGCCACGCCTGCCGAAAATTGAATGGAACGTCCTTGAAGGACATGGGAGCCCTTTTACGGTGCAGCGAGGATTGTTATTTAGTCCCTAAAGGGCATACGCCTACGCACTTTTACTAGGGAACCATGAGGAAAGGATTGGTTGTGTCTCGCGGCGGCCCTTTGAGGATCCTCCGAAAGGACTCCATGGACCACCCCCTTGTATGGGAGAGAAAGACGCCACAGAAATACGCCTACTGCATCTCCATTTTATGATATTACCTTCTTCCCTTGCGTTTCGACGATATTTATTGAACAGAAGCTTGGCTATCGCAATGATCCAGTTTCGGTGATTTTGGTTTCTATTTTTTGGGGTGCGGGGACGGGGGAGATTTGAATATTAGACGTTTCCTTTTTTAAGAAAATCCTGTCCTTGCTTGTTGGATCTCGAGAAAGTAAATAAATAAGTCTCAAACGTGGTTGTGGTTTATGACTAATTTTCTTTTGTTATTTTTGTAAGTGAATTATTTTTATTTTATTTGGGGCAATAGTTTAATGAAATGTTATTTGGGTTATAATAATATTATACCTGTGTTATTGTACACATATAAATTATTTAATTGAAAAATTTATTACATTTAAATAACCAGAGTGATGGGAATTTTTAATTTTTATATTAAAATTCATATGATTATCCACCTGCCTAATCGAAAATCATTTTAGTTGCAAATTATTACAAATATTATCCGCCATAAAATAATTAAATCATTGACATTTGTAGGATTATTAAGATTTAGCATATGCTTACAATATTTACATATAACATATAAAACAAGAAGCTTGATCTGAAAAGTTTAATCAACAAAATTCACGGTCGTTAATATTACATAATGCTTAGCTTTTCTATTACAAATCGAGGAAAGGGCCAACAGGTGTCTCTGTTTATTTAATTATTTATTTCATAAATAACCCTAAGAATATTTCATGGAAAGTGGAGTTCCCTTAGCTTAAATAGCTACATCTTCGAACTGGGAAACACCAATTACAAGGCATGCTCCCCTATTCAGTGTCGCCAACAAACTTCCCTTCGGTGCCAACCTAGAATAATTCTATATAATTATAGGGGTGTTTGCGTACCAATTGTCGTGGAAATAACATGGGATTATTTAACCCTCTGGGGACGTTGCACAAAGGGCAGCGTTCACAGGATGTTAGAAAGGAAGTGTAAGTATTTTAGGGACTCCGGCGTGGTCACTCCTCGTAATCCCTACCAAAAGGGCCACAGAGCAATGGCCGTTGCCCAAAGTATGGCGACCGAATCATAAGCCCAAGGCATTGTACGGCTTCTACCTGATATGTATAAGCGAAGGGGAATTTTTTTAAATCGTCTCCTTTGAAACGAAGATATTATTTAATGAGTTTGAGTAGGTTTGGGTGGAATTTTCAGACTCTGTGAATTTTAAATTATTATTATTTAAATCATGGATTAATAATAATATGTAGGTATCGATGGTTATTTTAAAAACTGTAATAATTTTACTATTAGAGATTTAATGTTGTGTGTGTAATTTCTCATACATATTTAGTTACCTATATATATATATATGTATAATGTGTAAACATGAATTTTTATATTTTTATTTCTATTAGAAGTAAAGCAAAGTTTGGTCATAATTAAATTGACGACTTACAATTAGAAGAATGTATATATTTTTATAATTCATTACAAATGTTATATTTCAATTATTATATTTTTAATTTCTCTGTTGAAGTCATAGAGTTTCCGACAACTTCAGAAACACCTTTTCCATTAATTTATGTATTTTAACGACTCCTTAATTGAAGTAAGTAAAAAATTGATAAATATTAGAATATTTTGAAGTTATTGAAATTTCGTAACGATTTTATTTATGTTTTTTATATTTCTCCAAATATTGTTTGTACTTACTTGACAACTATCTGTAGTACAAATTATACAGCCGCGTATTAAAAACAAATAAATTTATAAATGGACAACTTTAACTCACCCGGATTTTATCAACACATTTCTAATAGTTTGAGGTTAAGGTGTTTACAATTTCTTCAGAGTCAACTCACCAATCGACCAATCAGTTTGTGTCTAGCATCTACAACATTAAAAAAAAATAGGCTGCAACAACAGAAGGACAAATGAAACGAGGAAGAGGAAACGGAAATACAGTGAGACGAAACACACTTGCTTTCCGGTTTTCATGTTTCCCTGTTGGAAAAATCCTGTTCGTTTTGCACCCTTCTTCCGTTTTGTCCTACTCTATATGTATACCCACGATCTATACTATATATACAACCATGAAACGGAAGAGAATCCATATAAATATGTACATACCTGCAGTAGGTGTAACTCATTGCATGACTATATAATTGCAATGGAAATGGTGGCATTATTACACCACCCATTCTTATTACCTTTTCCCTAATTTTACGTTGTCCTATCGAGTTTTCAAATCTTATAAGTAAAAAGGGCAATTTTAGTCATTTTTCGCCTGAATTACTTAAATCGATTTATAACGCATTTCTGTTTATTTGTTACAATTTTGAAATTCGTCGACACATTGAAGATTTTATAAATAACAAAACTGGGTTTCGTCCATGTAACTGTTCCTTCAAATACTTGAAACCTTTCTTCCAGGCTTCTGCAACTACAGTTTTACCTGGTTCAGGCAAAATTCAGAGTGCTAATACAGAAAATAAATACTTGAGTATTACGAAGGGGTCTACGTATACGTCAATTATATTCTCAAAATGTGTATACAGTAGTCCAAAATGCAATAGAGAAACACGAATAATGTTTCACCTAAATAGCTATCAGTGGAATCAAAGAATTTTTAATTCAGTAATTCTCGAGCGCGGGAAAAAATTAAATAAGGGTTAGGAGTATTGACTCGCTAAGTACACGTGAGAAGCAGTGTGCCACGCCAGACGGACACGTGTCGGTACTGAGAACGGGGTTTCATGAAAAGGAAGAGGGCCCGGCAGGTTTCAAGGGTGACTGCTTCTCGCAGGACAACGGGCAATGGTGTTATACATGTACAGTTTGGTTTGTATATGTGTATATACATATTGTATATTGTTGTATATACAAACAAAAAGTTTGAGATTTTGTAAGTTTAAGCGATGGAATCAAATAGATGTCTCGTTTTTAATATTATAATATTATTTTTTAATACTAGTATATGCATTTAAGAATGCAAATTAAATACATTTAGGTATATAGGTTTAAGACTATATTGTACGAGAAATACCTACAATTATTACTCGATTTTTGGTGACTCTGCCGTTAGCTTTTATGACGGCTTGAATTCGGCGTGGCATTTTTCAATGCATTCTGTGGCTACTTCCTGCAGTTTTGGAATACTCTGCCATACTCTGATCATATTTTTTAATTTTTTTTGTCTTATTTGTAATCATTTTGTCGCCGCCCCACAGTGGGACGGATCGACATTTAAGTAGGCATTCATTCATTTTTTACATATTTCATCATTTAGTGATTACTAGCTGTAGATTTGAGTATTTAGATAATGATTTTATAATTTTTTTTTTTTTTTTTATGAAAATAGACAAATTCATCTGGATTAGGCAGGCATAATGATCTGGGGTACATTTCGTGACCCCAGAGTTTGTAATTAATACTGATTGCTTATTAATCAGTTCCAAAGTTTAATTATTATTATATTTTAACATTGCTGAATTAGAGTATTTTGTAAGTTAAAAACATTCGTTTTGCACCATTATTATTGAAAATAAAAAATTTAAGCAAAATAGTATATTTTCCCTGACTTGCACCTGCTTTTGTGCAATATAATATCAATTTTTCAAAGGGTCGGGTGCGGATGGATATAAATAATTGATTTTTGTGAAATTGAATTTATCCAGAATTATGAGGTATGCTTGAATTTACGAACAAATACGAACAATTCTTTTAATTTAGAAAAATACGAAAATGGTGACAAACAATCTTAATTTGGCAATAGAATATAAGTAATTATATTCTTCATTACAAGAAAAAAGACTAACTAAAACTATTCCAATGTAAAAAGCTGATCATTTTCTATAAATGGAAATCTAAAAAAATGTTTAGAATATTTAACAGAGGAAGCCCAGAAAGTCCAAAATAAAGATTTCAGAAACTACTGCGAATTATACGCGAAAAGAGCAGCCGAAAAATGACAAATCAAGATGTTCTAAATAATTTATTAATAAGCCCAGATCCATATAAATAATGGAAATCAACATCAAGAGACCCATTGTTAAAAAGAGCGACGAGAAAAACTGATTATTGTATTTATTATACAATATATTACCTGTAATCTTAGATTATAATCAATAAATGGTGAAATATGTAAAAAATGAAGCGAATGCCTACTTAAGTGTCGATCCGTCCCACTGTGGCGCCCCTTTAAAAACAAATGAGATTTATATGTTGAAAAATGACTCACAATGTTGCCAGATGTTGCAGCTAATCAATAAATAAAAAACAATAACATTCATGCATTCTTACTTTAATTACAGCCACGACTTTCACAGATTTTGACGAAAATGTTTTGAGTATAATAATTTGGCCACCCTCTGTAATATGGGGCTAATGGAGGACTTGGAACCAGATTTGTATTTATCACCTTGTATTTAATTTGTATTTAACACCTTAACATTCTATTTGAAAATTATGATATTTCTGCGAGGTCACCAATTTTAATCACTTGAAAATGTTTCTTCGTATGTGGATGGAGGTTTCCTGAGGTAAAGACTGAACTGATCAGAAATTATACTCGTGTCGGTGTGCACATAAATGATGATATTTGCCGGAAACGTAATTGGTGGCAAAATACTGCAACGGTGCCTTATTATGCATACCTTGAGTTTCAATTTAAATCATTATTCTCAACTTTTTGGTTAACAATAGACAACAAATGTATATGTTTTCAGTATCTATAACAATTTTTAGAGAGTCCGCATTTAAAGCAAAAATATTGCATGCGATACTACATCGTAATATACATATATTACTTACATTAATAGATAGGTAGACTGGATAATCTGAAAATAAATCTTAAAGTAGCTTCTCAAATTTCGATCGTCAACGTTGAACTGACATACCTTCAAAAGGGATGCAGTGTAAATTATTCCAATTACCAAGAAATTATGCACAGATAGGTCATTAACGAATTGTACTACTTAGATTTGGCAATTTAAAATATTTGTAGTTCGACTTTTGGTCAGATTTTGGCCTCTGGACCAATAAACACTTTAAAAAAAAAAAAAAAAAGCCAAACTGAATGAATCGTTATATGTATAAATAGTTTGCTTCCAGGTTAAGGTGAAATCAGACGGCGCGTGAATCGGCAATCTAATCGGTCATGGATCGCCGAGTCGGCTCGGCTCGCCCAGGCTCGCCCGGGCTCGCGAATCAGCTATCCAGGGGGTGGACAGTAGTATAAGGTAAATGTCCCAATGGCAAAACAGTTAAGGAAGCAGTTGAGATGATTGCAATTTTTTTTATATTTAAATAGTATAAAATTATAACTAAATATAATTATTCGAAAGCGTAAAATTTCTACTTTCGCATAACGTAACAAGAATCTACATTTGTTAAAGCAAAAGTTTTAAATTAATTAAAACATGAAACTGTTCATATGGCCCAGTAATTAAATAAAATTCATAGCGTGTCCCAGTCATTAATTAACAGTGTCCCAATTATTGAATATGTATTTAATTTAACTATTTCTATCAGTTAATGAAAAGAAATCAACTGACTGTAGTTCTTTTTCTTTATCTTTTTTAGCTTCGGCATGAGTTTATGTCTGAAAAAGTTAAAAAATGATTAAAAGTATATTATAAAAGTTTAGATTATGTTAATATTATAACGAGTATAAGATTAATTATCCTAATAATTCTTAAACAGTATTATATTTTTGTCTAGTTATTATTAACGTAAATGTATAGGATACAAAAAATACTTACTTTGGTACAATAAATATTTATAATTTTATAACTACTGAACACTGACGTCTGCAACATCGCGGTTAAGGCTGCCGTCTCATTTTTGTTATGGTCCGAATCGATCGAAGCGTCCCCAGTAAACAAACGGACCCTAATGAAACTACTGCGGTCGATAAAAAGAACTTGTACAGAGATGACATCTCCAGGTACTCTGGGTAGACGAACTTTTGACGCATAGTTGCCACATCGTCTGTTCTCTTTGTCTCTGCCGCGCTGTTGCCACAGAGTTCTCTCTTTCTATCGAGAAGTCTTGAAGCAATACGGCACGAGAGCTACGTCCAGCGTCAGAACCTCGCTGAACGTAGCAATACTGAAAGATAGAGAGGTCCGGGAGTGTAAGAAGGAAAGATGGAAATATACCAAACTTGACACAATTTGAACTATCAGATTACACATAAAATTTATTTGCAGAATTGAAAGCCCGTTTCGTTCAAAGTAGTCCGATTTAAATTATTTTCTGTCAATTTAATCGGCAGAATCACTTTCATATTGATACGATGAAAAATAAAGAAATTCTGTTTCTGCATAATCGATGATACATCGCCGAGCAACTCCAGGCGACAGGTTAGACGGGTGAGCGATACAATGTCGCTCGGCTCGAGCATCGGGGGACCTCAAGAATGAAGGCCTTCGATTAAAAAAATTATTTGTGGCCGACGGATGAATTCCCGTCGAATAAACTGATTCATCCGTGGCGTTTCAAATAAAACTAACTCTGCGTTATTTTTACTCGACGACAAATAAAGATAATGTCTCTTTAATTTGATAGTTTATTTAAATAATTTATGAAACAATACTAATTTGCGTATCAATATCCCTTCTGAACTTCGCATTTCTGTAAGGACACTGGGCATCGCTTGCCTTCTTGGAAGGCGAGGTCCAGTAGGATGCGTAAGGGATACAATGTAAATTCCTGGCGTTCTCCCGATTAAAATCGTGTCAAATGTCATATAAATCGGACTATTTTTAACGATGTTAGCTTGGGGCCACTTTCATCGGGACGACGGAATCGGTTGAAGCCATTTTCGCAAAAATCTGATGCGAAATGTAGAACGTGAAATTCGTCACTTCCACGAAACTCAGCGAGGCGCGGCATATTCGCGGCATTGTCTGTAGGACTCTAGCGAGAGAATCACGCTGTACAAACAGCGTATTGGTCAAAAACATTTTTTTAATAAAAAGCTTATTATTTGTGACTGAAAATAAAAGTGTCAACTATTGGTACACTGTCAACAAAGAGTACAGTTACCGTATATTTAATTACCAAGTACAGTTCTAGAAATAATCCGATTTATACCGTGCTTGAACTCATTTTAATCTGGACAATCTCAGCAGTATGTTAATAAATAGTGAAAACGTCACGTTTTACAATTTATTAATACATAATCCACCGCAAGCAACACTGTATGCCTCTCGAACCGAAATCAGAAGCTGCCGCCGAACAGCCCAAGTCTTCAGGCTCAAAGAGAGATCGCGCCGGTTCGGGTAAACACGCTGCCGAAAGTTGTTTGAAGCCTTCAAATAAAAGTCGAATAAACTACGGTTAAAGATCGAATAAACAAATTATTCTTCTTCGAATAAAAAAATTATCTTTCGTCGTCGAATGTATTCACTTTGGTTCATAACGGATAAACATAAAGTATCTTTTATTTGAGTTTATCCAGATATTATCTTTGCCCATCTCTGTTCTCCAGCCGCTTCGCCGTGATTCATTCAAGCCTTCTTGACGACAAAATAGTAATAGGGGAAATGCGGCAACAACGCGATACGACTCTCAATACGTATCGGCAACTATGTCTTTCCTACATTTATCGGCTAGCTTGGACTTCCACCGGTTCTGATGGTACATGGCGCGAATATACCATCAACGCTGGTGACGGAGAATCCTTGAAGCATAATTCTGTCATTTCTCGAGTCTGTCTCAGTACACGAGTCATAAATTCATTATTATTTCAACGTACGGTGCTTATTAGCGTTCAAACGCACCAGACCCGCCTGCACGGATGTCTACTGGAGGCAACTATACCCGCAAAAGCTTCCTTCTTGCCGATTCCACGACGTAAGTTGGTTGAAACGGTTTGTTTACTACATCGCGTATACGTATAACGCTGATGCTACGTGGCTTGAATATACCACTAGCGCCGGTGACGGAGAAGCCTTGAAGCTTCATTCTGTCAGTTTTCGAGTCATAAATTCATTATTATTTCAACGTACGGTGCTTATTAGCGTTCAAACGCACCAGACCCGTCTGCACGGATGTCTACTGGAGGCAACTATACCCGCAAAAGCTTCCTTCTTGCCGATTCCGCGACGTAAGTTGGTTGAAACGGTTTGTTTACTACATCGCGTATACGTACACGTTTTTCCTAGCTTGTGTGAGCGTACGCACACATTCAACGCCCGATGAGACGGCAGCCTTAAACAACCATTGAACACACGTTTAATGATTGGTACGTGTCATGTTACCGTGTGGCGTGTACTAGTGGATAAACGCAACAATTTCAATATTAAAAACAAAAAATTATTAAAAGATCCAATTAATTTTAAAGGAATAACAGATGGACTGTAATCTTGATATATAATAAAAAAATTATTTAAAACAATTTCATTACCTTCTTCTTATTCATAAAACACACTTTTATGAATAAGAACTTAATAAAATGAAGAGACCAATAGAAAAATATGCAGAAATACATAATTAGTTATTACAAATAGTTACTGTAACAACTAATTATGTATTTCTGTATGTTTTTCTATTGGTCTCTTCATTTTATTAAGTTCTTTAATTATATATCATCACATTATCTGAATAATATCTCCATCATCTGAACGGCCATCTATTATCTTATCTTGGGGTTCTGAGTATACACTAGATGGCGTCACTGGCGTCTATCCTTCTTCACTCTTAAGCTGGGTTTACATTAGTCCAGTCCAGTGATCCAGTCCAGCACTGGATTAGAACTGGAATAATGTAAACAGTGTGATCATTCCAGTCCAGTGCTGTCATTCCAGCAGATTTCGACTGGATCGAAAGTCTACTTTTCGATCCAGTGTTTACCCCCTCCATCGAGAACACAACATTCCAGCGTTGCTGGACTGGTCTAGACGGCTCAGTCCAGTGCCGCCTGGTGCCGCCTGAAGCGTAGTATGTACAGCGTACACGTGTTTGCATTTTGAAGAAAATAATGGCAAAGAAATTAAATGAAGACCAAACCTTCAAATGCTAATCTATACTCAGAAGGATCCTCTGATTTCAGTTGTTGCAAAAGTAACGCGGAGCCACCTTCTTCACTTCTTTCCCTTATCCAGTTTCGCATCAAAATTCGCTTTTTTTCTCTTCAGTTCTACATCAACTATGTCAATAATTTTTTTACAAATTAATGTTAAAGCAAGTTTCAGATGATTTTTTATCCTTCTTTTGCGTGAATCCATTATTACCTATCACTTTTAACGGTTCATAAACGACTGGAAGACTGTTTTCCAGTCGATTCACTCGCTGAATCCAGCGACTGGAATAACGTAGACCTCGACTGATTTCCAGTCGAACCACTCGCTGGATCCAGCGACTGGAATAATGTAGACATCGACGCGATTTCCAGTCAAACCACTCACTGGATCCAGCGACTGGACTAATGTAAACCCAGCTTTAAGCATTGGAGTGTCCACCCCCTGCAGCTATCCATGAGTGTTCTCACGGCGCGTAGATCGGCGTGTCGGCTCGGCTCGCCTAGGCTCGGCCAGGCTCGCGAGTCGGCGAGCCATGAGCGTTATCACGGCGCGTGGGCTCGGCGAGTCTCGTGCCAAGCTCGCCGATCCACGTTCCGTCAGATTCCACCTTTACCCTTAACGTGTACGACGGTCACCGTGGGGTTTTATACATATAGTCAGTCAAGTCTGACACTATCCCGAGACCCTCCAGGGACTGGGGTGACCATGAGGATTTCCCCTCGTACAAAAGAAGGTCAGCAGAGGCACCGAAAATCCTCATATTTTCGAATTAAAATATGTACGTTTTTTATGACGATTGTACTCGTTCGAAGAGAGCAATTAGCAGGCTAATCGAGCGATTCTCCCCCGACCGTTTATGAGGAGTTGGAGTTTTAGGGCTACGGTCACAGGCCTATAGACATAAACCAGCGACACCGCGGGTGGTTGTCGATGGCACATCGGCACCGAGTCGGCTTGCGTGCCAGATCGTCATTCAAGTTGTCACGGGCGATTTGGAGGGGTTGCTTATAGCGAATTCGGTGTCCTTACACTGACTCTATGCTGGTGCCAGAAATTAACGTAGGGTAGAGGTGCTATAACTATAAAAGGGACACTTTTGTTTAGCGTCCATTTCTGACAATGTCATTATATAGGTATTTAAAAAACAAGTACATCAATAGAAAGCGTGTTTATTTCCCTTCAATAAAAGTGTATTACAAACTCGTCAATTGTAATAGAAAATAACAAAATCTTCGATTTTCAAATAAGTGGGAAATGTCCCTGTTACGACTACAGGGTGATTCTGGAGCTCCGCCGGACAATGGATGCGTCCTGGTACCCCGTGGCGAGGACAAGCCCCCGCAGTGCCTCGCCGAATTTTATGGGTTTCGACCCTCGAAGGGGTTGGAGTGCCTATTAAGAAGTTAGAAATCTTCGATTTCCGCATTTCTCATCAGATCTTTGCGAAAACGACGCCAATTGATTCCTTATGTTTCGCCGATGAAACTGACCCCAAGAACGACGTACTTCGGAAAATAATTAAGGAAATTGCATGAAAAATTAATTTCCATAACCACAAGCTAATTTCGTTAATAATAGTCCGATTTACATGAAACTTGGTATGATTTTCATCGGAAAAACATAAGGAATCCATCGGCATCACTTCCATATCGATACGATAAAGAGTAAAGAATTATTTTATTCTGAAACAGGTATGAATCCTCGGTCGACCCCGGCAAATCGTGGTCTACCCCCCGCAGTCGAGGGTGAAAACGTGAAATATTCATTTCAGCGTATTAAAAAATTCTTTATTCTTTATCGTATCGAAATGGAAGTTACACCAATAGATTCCTTATGTTTTTCTCATGAAAATCATACCAAATATAATGTAAATCGGACTACTTTTACACAAGCAATTTGTATTCCTAATGTAAAAGTAGTCGGCTTTACATAAGGAATCTATTGGTGTAACTTCCATTTCGATACGATAAAGAATAAAGAATTTTTTAATACGCTGAAATGAATATTTCACGTTTTAACCCTCGACTGCGGGGGGTAGACCACGATTTGTCGGGGTCGACCGAGGATTCATACGTGTTTCAGAATAAAATAATTCTTTATTCTTTATCGTATCGATATGGAAGTGACGCCGATGGATTCCTTATGTTTTTCCGATGAAAATCATACCAAATTTCATGTAAACCGGACTATTATTAACGAAATTAGCTTGAGGTTATGGAAATTAATTTTTCATGCAATTTCCTTAATTATTTTCCGAAGTACGTCGTTCTTGGGGTCAGTTTCATCGGCGAAACATAAGGAATCAATTGGCGTCGTTTTCGCAAAGATCTGATGAGAAATGCGGAAATCGAAGATTTCTAACTTCTTAATAGGCACTCCAACCCCTTCGAGGGTCGAAACCCATAAAATTCGGCGAGGCACTGCGGGCGCTTGTCCTCGCCACGGAGTACCTGGGGGCATCCATTGTCCGGCGGAGCTCCAGAATCACCCTGTACGTTGGCTCGTGGGAATATTTGGACCTGTCCTCCATCTTGGCCATTCGAGGGTAGAGGGTGAAACCTCTCTACCCAGCACATAAAATAAGAGTTTTTCGGCGCGGAGAGTTAGTTGACGTTTTGGTCTCAAGCTAGAAAGTCAATCAAGCAACATAATTCGTGCTACCGAAGTCCCAACCCCAGGTGTAAATGACTTAAATGTCTTGACCCAAAAAGGGACACCATCTTATTAATAAACATTTTATATAACCATAAAACAAACTGTTATAATTCGTAACGTCATGAATGGGACACGTTAATAAAAATAAACTTATTAAGTATTACAATTATAATTGTAAATCTTAATGATACAAAACAATGGAATCTATGAAAAAATTAACACTTTGTACTATAAATCATCAATATTTTGTCGCTTTGAATAGTCACTGTTACTAATTCTTAAATTTGAAACAAGACGTCATCAACTAATAATTGATAATTTAAAACAATGCCATCTAGGTATCAGATAATACACTAATAACTTTACAGGAAAGTAAAATACATATAGCGTCCAGCAGTACATGTGTATGAGAGGGACAGCCATTAGGGTTTGTCGGTTTTAAAAAACCGGGTTTATAAACCGGTTTTATTTATAAATTTGTAAAATTCGAAAACCGGTTTTAAATTTAAAAAACCGGTTTTATATAAATACTAGAATTAATATGCAGAAATGGATTAATAATTTAATTAAAAACGTTAACATTTTGACTTGAAATCGCTTCGGACACAAGCATATTGTAGTAGGTAACAGTTTACTGTAAAACTAATCTTCATGAGTCCATATTCTTCGGAAAAAAATACTAATGGAATAAAGATATATAATTTGGTAACACCTTTTAAAATATTTATATTTCGTACGGATTTTAGTTATTATAATTTTTTTCATTTGATTTTTTATAGATAGAGTATATTTTATTTTGTTATATTTTCGTAATTCCATAATATTAAGGAAACTGAGATTTTTTAAAATAAGTACAAATATTTATTTACTATTTTAATTATATTTGTTTGTGAAAATTCAAAAACCGGTTTAACGGAATTCGAAACCCGGTTTTTTGAAAAGTCGGTTTTTGTATAAACCCTAACAGCCATGAAACGGTCGTCCCATTGAAGACTTGTTATGCTGTCCCTTTTAACACTATAAGTGAGTTTAATATAAAATAACCTCGAAACAAAGAAAACCATCAATTAAGCTTACCTATTAAGTATTTTCGTTTCAGTTGAATACAGGCTATTTTAATGATATAACACTTTAACACTTTGTACATATCTTGATCTCAGAAAACGACACAGAAAATCAACGAAAATTTTACTTTTACTGCCGAAAAACATCAACCGCGGATTGCTAGTCTGTTGCAAGTGAGACCGCAGTGCAGTTTACGCCAAATGACTGGGCACTAGTGTTGTCACAAACAGGAAAATAACTTGCATGTGCAATGGGTTTAGAATTTTGGCAATTCGATTTGTCCCATTTAAGACCTGTCCCTTTTATAGCACCTCTCCCCTATATGACTTTGATTGGTTGTTTTTGATAGAGAAGAATCAGCTCTATAAGAATCAACCGATCAACGCGATGTACGATAATTTCTGATACTAGCACAGAGTCTATTTACACCCGTGTATGAACAGTAGAAATTTGTCAATTATGCCTATTCCTACCTACATCATTCGTCATTCTCCTGAGTTAATGTTTATAACCTGACCACGTATTATACTATACAGCCTTTCCCCGTGTAATTAAAATTTACAAATTACAATAGTACATACTGCTAACCCTTTATTGCACTCAAATTCCAAGTAAATATATGTGTATCCAATTTATTGCTATTTAATACAAATTTATAATTATTATAAGCATTCAGAAAAGGGAAATTTGCTTTTGCTATTTACTGACTACACACAATATATTTTTAAACAAAATGGAAAGGTTGAAACCATAATGAGGGTGTAAGAAGTTTAAATGAATGTGTAACTATGAAAAAATAATTTTTAAAACATTATCATTAATATTAATGTTAGTGTTCGAAACACAGTTTTTACTGCAAACGACAAAAGTGAAGTGGAATTGAGTGAAACGTGGAATTAATCAGTTTACCTATACTTAGGTATATCTCGCGTTCCAGTCCCAGTTTGATTAAAAACGCCTGGGGAAAGTAAATAAGGAAAGAGATGTACTTAATCGAATTGGAAATGACTGGGGAAAGTAAATAAGGAAAAGTATGTGATCGTTTCGACCTACGCTTGCAACTCCCAGAAATCGTAGTACCCAAAATGAGTACGCGTGCGATTATAACCTATAAATAGCGCCGATACTAAGCCTCTTCTTGTCACGATTTACGTGACTATTGGTGAAACGGTTAGGAGTGGAAATTTCGGACTAAGAGCCGTAGGTCAATTCGGTATCTCAATCTTCACACTGATAACGGTTTTCTTTTCCCTCGTGTATTACGTTCTCTAATATTTACCAAAAATGATAAAGGATTTAATGAACAAAGAAGATATAGGTACTTTCGAACGAGCGAAATATTCTATCAGAAACGATAACATGACGATTACTTAATATTTAATTATGCAGCTTATCATTGTTTTTAGTAATTTTTATTGTAAATGGGCATCGCGAGCAATTTTCTGATTATGATATTTATGTCGTGGAGAAAGTTTTCATCGACTTGTTTAATTTATATGATAGATACAGACTTTTTATAGTATTATTTATAAATTACAGAACTGTGGTCATTTAAAGTGGATTGATAAAACTGACACGATTAATAAATAAAATACATTTGATGCACATCAATCTTTAAAAGAAAAATGTACCTAAATAAATATGAAATAGCCACTTAAAAATTCCAAAATTTTGTCAACAATACGAATCTTGTTTTATTTTATATTACTTTCTTATTAGATACGTACATGTCATTTTGTTTCAGACCAACAGAGTATTAGAATAGTTTAAGTAATATTTCAATCATTTGAAACTATTTATATCTTCTATTCAAGTAAGATTATTTTTCTTAATCAAACATAAATTTGAAAAATTACAGTAACTTTCATAATGTTTTTACAAAAATAAATAAATCCTATACAATTTAAGTCCTATTATTTCTCGAATTCCTCTTTAGTAGTATTTATACATATAATTAATTATCGACATAGAACATTTTTAAAAAGTGATTTTGCCTAGTAACATGTAAAAACATGTGGCATAAATGACGCATTGGGAGCAAAAGCAAATTAACCCACATTGAAAAGAATTAATTTTTCCTATTTTATATGATGGAAATTCATTATTGCTACTAACTCAGTTTCGCAGAAAATGTTGGTTATTCTGTTTTTGCTATCAATGCCTCAAACATACCTATATTCAGGATCAGCTACTTTAATAAATAAAGGGCCCATCGCTGTCTTATTAACAATTTCTAAAATCAGCCCTATAGAATATTGCCATTAAAATGTCTATGTTTGAAAAATAGGTTCCCTTGTCCTTTCACAGCATCGACCATCTTCATTCATGTCCTGCAGGGATACCCCCAGGATACCCTAGCCTAGCACGAATACGTATGTAGGTGAATGGGGATTCGATAGGGCAATGTAACAGGGTAGCAGGGGTTAGAAGGTGTCTTTCAAGGGTCCCGAAGGCCCCTTCAGCTCTGAATGGAGCGGAACCAGCTGTCCGCCATGTTCCCGCAAAGCCACCGCGCAAGCAGGCTATGTACATCTCATCGAATGGAAATTAAAACGTCTCTCAACACTAAGAAATGTATTTTGCACAGAATATAGCGAAATAAGTGGAATTTTATGCCTGTTGTCGAAACGAACATGCTGCAATTCAGTTGAGATGAAATTAAGAATTTTCTGCAATCAAAAAATATTAATAAATTTCCTAATTTCGGTTATTATTTTATACAGCATATCCTAATATACAAGATAGTTTTTACTAGCACAATACTGTGCGCAAGTGGAGGATTTATTAACACATATAAACGTGAAACTTTAATTTAACGTTAATAGTGGTAATTAAAATATTAATATTTTCACGTTTTATATGCCACACCATATTGACCAATAGCTTCCATTCTAAAATTAAACATCCGATCCCCGTACTAAAACAAATAGCACACCTGTATTCCATCATTTTTAATTAATCAATAATTAAGAAATTTAAAAACACTCCTTCGTTTTTATTTAAAAAATTCAGCGCTTCAGAAACAACATCTAATATCAATTTCAGTTTCAATATTATTAACCTCTCAATGAAACTAAAATTTAATTAAAAGCGTAAATAATAATAGCAACATGTTTAAACAATTTATCATTCAAGAGGTGTATAAATATCCAGCAAAATAAACGACCAGGCTTTGAAGCCGACGACGAAGATGCGCAGAGATGTCCCGCGAATCGTTCACCCCCTTAGCTCGCCGAAGCTCGACGCACGCAGGGGTTGTTGGCGCGTGACGCCTTGACACCCCGCAGCAGGGCTGTCATTCACACGTTCCATGGCAATCACGAAGCAACACTCGTACGATCCATGTACCAAGCACGCAGGATGGTCCAAGAGCCCCGCGCCGATGTTCGGGGTGATTTTGCAACATCCCCCGGGCAAACACCAGAGACATCTTAGGGGTGCTTGGCAATAGGATTGTATAACAGAGCAGGAGGCAGTTCTCACAGGGGTAAAATGGCAATATAAGGGATGCTGGGCGTGACGGTTTCAACTTACGGGGGCAACCCCGCTGAAAGGACCCCCATCGCGCCGTCTATTGATCCAGGACACTCCTTGAACCGTACACGGGTATCGATCGGTGGCTGCGTGCGTACAGACTGCGACAGAATTCGCGGTGGACACGAGCCACCGGCGATTCCTTATGGGAAAATGAGGCAAAAATGGAAAATAAAATTTTCTCCCACGAAGCCTCGTTTTGGAAGAAATCAATTTTGAAAAGGGGAATAGTAAGCCTGGGGCTTATTTCTGATTGTAAGATAAGATTTGTTGAATGACAATTTAAGATATATTGTGTCTGCGTTTTAAAGTAACATGACTTGCATGAGGCATTGTGTTCTGGATGAGTTTAATAAAAAATGGTTTTGTTGAAATTGTTTTATTGATTAACCCTAGAATACTAAACAATGTTCGCAATATTTGCGTGCATGTTTAATGCTTCCAAGAATTATCTGCCAGCGCCTCCTTTTTCTGTGTTTTTTTTTACAGAATACAATTTGTGAAATTTAAATAAATTTGAATTGTATATTAAGAATGAAAAACAGAAAACAATTGTAGAAAAAATAAAATTTTAGAAAAATGATCAAAGAGAAAATAAATATTCAATAAAATTTACTAAAAAAACACGTTACAAGCTATACAAAATTTTACATTTATTTTAAAACTAATTTTCATTTAAATTTTAATCTTGCAAATTTCCGAAACTGATTATGTATTCTGGAAATTAAATGTTTTACGCAAATATTATATTTTGCAGTTTCGACTTACTTCTATTTTTTCGTGTCAAAAAATTATCGATTTTTAGATAAAAGTACAGCTTCTTTATTTAAATATTTGTAGTCGTTGTCAGGTGGGGTTGCTACTCCACGAAAGAGGCTTCGCTATTTCTGGGAGCAACGATTTTAATTACAATTGGAATTTATTTTGTTTATTTAGGTGGGTCTATAGTTAATCTAAAATATTTGACTTATCTACTTGATTGATTTTACTTGACCGTTGATATCTATTCGCAATTTCAGTGTTTCCATTTATGACATTTTATGTGACGCAGTTTATTGGTGAATTTTAATTAACGTTCTTCTGTAGAATAATAAAATTTACTAAACAAATCTTCAGATTTTGAGTAAATTCGAAAGACGTAAAATTTGGAACGGAAATGAAGCCCATATGTGCAAAACTAGAGTATAGTCAGAAAATGATTTATTAAATTATTAAAACGCATAGAGTAATGAATGTATAAATTATTAATATTAATGAAAAAGTGAAATAGCTTCTATCTCATGTATTCTGTGCAACACTGTATTGCTGTAAAATTTTCCGCTTTCTTCTGTTTGTAATTGTACGCTTTCAAATGTTTTAACAAAGATTTGTTTGATTATTTCTTTTAATCAATTAGTACCTCCGAATCATAATCGAACCTAAATGCGCAATGTGATGCAAATGTGCATTAATAATTTTGTAAAGAATTATATTTGATTATTGTAGTAATGAAAAACAGTATTCCCGGAAAGTGTCTTGTACTTGCTTTGAACTGTTTTTGTGTGACGAACCTAACTCCAGGAAAGGTTTAACAATATAACCGCCAAATGTACTACAATTCTTGCAGTCTCGTAGACAAATGCATTGCAAATGATTATAGAAGAAAAATCAATTCTAGTCCAAGTTCGGCAAGATGATCAACAATTGTACAAGTATTAGTACTTATTCAAACACCCAATCAAATCACAGTTGATAGGCTGAAAGTAATGACTAAAATTCCTACTACTTAGTTTTTTACTTGATTCTGAATTAAATTAACTCAAATTTCAAAGTAGTGAATAACGCCATCTATTAGAAGAATCTATATGTGTAGTATAGTAAACCGCCATATTAAATAAGAATAGCATTAAAATCAACCAAAAAACAGAGTCAAAATGACCCACCACCGCAAGACGGGTAATAACGCTATTTAGGATAATATTAAAAATATTATTGGAATCATTTGGAAATGCAAAAAATTAGAACTACTATACATATATGTTATACGAAAGAAAAATAATCCTAGCATCTAGCCAAAAAAAGATGGACAAAGTAAATCAACTGCACATGGGAGTTAATAACACCATTAAAAGATATTTTCTAAACCGCAACAAAACTGTAGTTGATAGGTAGATATATTAAACTAATTAAGGTAGTTCCTGAATAATGTACTAAATTACAGAATTCTTTCAAATTTCGTACTAAACTAATTTGGAATACAAGAAACCCTTGTACAAAGTTTAAAATCGATTTACCACATAGTTATCGAGAAATTGTTAATTAAAGTTGATGCATTTTAACACAGTGGCATATGGCGAAAACAAAAAAAGAGCGTTATAGTTTCAGTTTTTCTTCTGAAACAGGAAAACCATATTATAGAAATATACCAAAATTGGCACAAAAGTACATCGAAATGTCAGTAAATGAATTTATTAATTTCTGCAAAACTGACCACATAGTTTCTTCGTAAATGCCCATAAAAAATAGGTTTACGTGCAAATTTTTCAGAAACTTCGTAGAGCAATCAACGTGGCAACATCGCACAATCGATATGTTTAGACATTTAAATAGCGGACGACAATTCAAATTCATATGAATGTCATTTTGTCACAAAATGTAATTTTTCTGACATTTTGGTTATAAAAGACGCTCCGAATGAATGCGATGTTGTCAGATCTGCTGCTCCAATTCACTACGCTAACCAATTTAATATTCTATTTTCGTATTACAATTATTTATATTAACATTGAACTGTTTACAATATATATACATGATGTTAAAAATTATTATTATTATTTCTATAGTATCATACCACTTTACATTTATCGTTTATTACCCAACTCTAATTTGACTAACTTAGTTGGTTAGGAACTACCTTAAACCGTTGTATGAAACGAAAATAGCTTTTAAAATAAAGCAAAAGGAAATTGAAAATGACTCACTTCCGAAACAAGGTAACTACGTAACATCATCTATATAGACTAACTTCATTGTTGGTGTAATAAGTGTTAAAAAAATTACATTACTTATTTAAGATTTAATTGGAGGTTTAAAAATTAAATTTCGATATTTTAGAATTTTGATATTTATTATTATAGATATAATTGTACATACAATAATTTGCTTCCATAAATCGAAATATATTTGAAATAACATTATCTCAAAATCAACTAAAAACACCAGAATCAAACTGACCCACCTACGCAGAAGAGTTGATAACACCAAACAATATTATAATTTTCCTTATCTTCATTCAGAAATTCAGTTTTGTGTATACTGGATGATTAATTTCTAATCGATACTGATATTGTAATAAGTGTTCATTTTAGTTAATCTCTTTCTATTATTTTCTATGGTATTTGTTATTTTAATTTTAATTTTTAATTTCACATTATTTGTCCGCTCTCTATATCATGCCTTTTCATGTTATTATAATGTGCCAAGGGGTTGTTACCCCGTGATAAATAAATACATAAATAAATTCCTGCTCATTTACTTAGTGTGTGTGTGTGTGTGAATGTGAGGTGTTGTGTGGAAAAGTATGTATCTATGGTGTCGCGACAAGTAAACAAGAAGCCGGTCAGCTGTTCGAGAGTGTTCAAGGTTTCTTGCGAATGATATGAAAAGAGAGAGAGGGAGAGAAAGAGAGAGAGATTCTATTTTTGATACATATGTATGATAAAATACTTTGAACCAGTGGCGGATTTAAGAAAAAAGGCCCAGGTGGCAAACGTTCTGAGGGGTCCATTTTTTCGGGAAAATGAAGGGGTAGTTTACTAAAAGGGGGTAACTGTACAGAAAAGTATAGAAAAAAAATATAGTGCTTGGAGAAAATCATAAGTTTTTTTTAAAACAGGGCCCTAGGGGGGCCTTCTGAGCAGGGGCCCATTTTTTCGGGGAAATAAAGCTGTAGTTTACTAAAAGGGGGTAACTGTACAGAAAAGTATAGACAAAAATATAGTGCTTGGATAAAATCATAATTTTTTTTAAGACAGGGCCCTAGGGGGACCTTCTGAGCAGGGGCCCATTTTTCGGGGAAATAAAGCTGTAGTTTACTAAAAGCGGGTAACTGTACAGAAAAGTATAGAAAAAAAAATATAGTGCTTAGATAAAATCATAAGTTTTTTTTTAAGACAGGGCCCTAGGGGGGTCTTCTGAGCAGGGGCCCATTTTTCGGGGAAATAAAGCTGTAGTTTACTAAAACGGGGTAACTGTACAGAAAAGTATAGACAAAAATATAGTGCTTGGATAAAATCATAATTTTTTTTAAGACAGGGCCCTAGGGGGACCTTCTGAGCAGGGGCCCATTTTTCGGGGAAATAAAGCTGTAGTTTACTAAAAGCGGGTAACTGTACAGAAAAGTATAGACAAAAATATAGTGCTTGGATAAAATCATAATTTTTTTTAAGACAGGGCCCTAGGGGGACCTTCTGAGCAGGGGCCCATTTTTCGGGGAAATAAAGCTGTAGTTCACTCAAAGCGGACTCAGTGTAATATAATACAGAAAAACATATGCTTTGGATATAATCATAATTTTTCTTTCAAGGCTGGAGCCCTGGAGGGTCTTCTTTGCAGGGGCCCCGGTGGCAACTGCTCATCGGCCGCTGTGAAATCCGCTACAGCTTTGAACACACCTATGTCTAAAAATATTGTGTTCACCCTGTTTCTATTAGTTTTCCAAAAGTTAACACACTTGGAGCCGCCTCCTTACAAAGTCCTCAACAATTATAGCAAAATCCTTGCAACCCTGCGCGATCCGCATCTTAAAACGACCGTAACAAAAACGTCCCAACCTCGTCGCTCCGCGGAATCAAATGAACCGGCTGCTACTGGGTAGTCCACATCCGAGCCGCCTTTGATCGGTCTTAATTAGCCGCGAATTAGGACGGCGGACGGTTAACGTCGGGCCCGTACGTTCCAGAACGTTTAACAGAACAAAGGGCTGTCCGACAGGATTCCGTGGACCAGTTAAGAACAGACGGACAGAGCGGAGAAGAAAAGATCGAGCCGCTCGCGGTAGTTCTGGCGGAGCACGTGCGGCTGGTCCGGTTCTGGGTACGGGGCCCCCTTTGTTCGAACCCGGTCCCGTCCAGCTTCCCGTGACTTTGCCGCGCAAAGAAACGAGAACGACGGGAACCGTGGCACCGGAGTGGGGACGGACGCGTGATAAAGCAAAGCCGTCGAGGCGGCAGCATTTTTGAGTGATTAGTGCGCGGTGGTTGCTTGATCCATGAGCTCCGTGTCTGGCCGCGACCGGAAATGGCCCGTGCCCCGTGACTTTGAACCCTGGACGTTGAGGCCCCGTCGAATTCTCGGCGCGAGCGACCCTCGTGTCTGATCCAGGTAGAGGAGGTGCGTTTCCTCGATCGAGGAAATCTCGCTGACGGGACGCTGAGGGACTCGTTGTTCCTTTCTGCTTCGGGGATCTTAGGAGAGCTGGGACCTCTCAGGATACTGTGGCTTTGAACGTTTCGGTTAGACAGTGAGTTTTCGTGGACACCAATTTGGGCTCTTCAAGTGGGATTCTGGGAAAATTTTAATTTCAAGTAAGCGGAGGATGTTTTTGAAACGAATGTTTTGTGTTTCTCGGTTTTGCGGTGGTACACTGTGGGGGGGAATTTAAACGTGAATATTTGTTCAAAATTTTGGGGTTTTCACCAAGTGGCAGTGCCACAGAAGAAGGAAGTGGCATAATTATTGAAAGTACTCGAAGAACTCTCAAATTTTTGCAGGGCTTCAATTTTTTTAATAAGATGGTATTTATGTAGATACTAGCTTCGCGACTCGGCTTCGCCCGAAATTGAGATTCTGATTTTATAAAAAAGTTTTTTTTGGTGAAAATAGTCACATTCATCTGGATTAGTCAGGCATAATGAGCTGTGGCACATTTCGTGATCCCAGAGTTTATCGTTCAAAAGTTTTTAGGCAACAGAAAAACACACAAACATGTAGAAGCTTTCTGCTTTATATATTAAGATTTTGGAAATTACAAGGTGGCCTACGCGAGGTGACCTATTTACGTGGCTGTACTGGTGGAGTGTTCAGTAAACATCTTTTTATATAACACTGTATTTTCTTTTAATTTTTTTCCTAATGTTTCCAATACTTTAACACTTTCTTCAAACCTGGTGGTATTTTTTGACACTTGAAATTTATAGTAAAGTAAGGTAAGCGAAAGTTCCCTATATTGGACCACTTAAGAAAAATTTGAGAACAGTTTCAGGATCGCAATTGATACACAAATCTAATAAAATACACTGAAACGCTATATAACTGGCTACAAAAAAATATTTTCAAGCTACCGTTAATGGTACAATCTAGGAAACTGGTTTCCTAAATTTGGACCACAGATATCCTAAATTGGACCATGTCTATTTTTCCTTATTATAGGTAAGAATATTTATTTAAAAATATACTTACATTCTATAAAAAAAAATAAAAATAACTCTGAGAAGCATTTTACAGCATACCGAGAAAAGATAAATTTGCATTTGACGAAATAATCAATCACTGTCAGACTGGCAATTTATGCATTCGTAATGCACTCCACTCAAATGGACCTATGTATCTCTTGCAAGAAAGTCACTGAATAAACACTTCTCCCATAAATTAAGATTCCGAAAATGCAAACACCCAAACAACACAAAGGCATTCTTCATCCTCTGCTTCACTTGAAGAATTCTGTACCATAATCTGTCTCATTTCAAATATTCTCCCTGCTGTGACCATTTTATCCTTAAGAAATAAAGAACGCTGCATACTTTGGACCATTCCAACTTAAGAACCATTAGCTGGTTCAATTTAAGAAACTAACCCAATTTTAACGTTCAGGTGTTATAAACGAAAACTAGTACAAGTATCAGATAAATGTTATGATAGCATTAAAGAAATGACCATTCATAAAAAATTACACGCATTAGAATTCAAAGTTTACCTATCAGGCGAAAGTTACAGCTTATATGAATTGAAAGCAAAATTATATTAGCCGGCATCAAAACAAAACATTCGGCACGTGGTAGTTATTACTCGTTCTACAGTCAATTAATATGTGAATAAAGACTATGGTCCAATTTAGGATCCGGTCGAAGTTAAGGAACATTATCAATCTATTATTTTATCATGCTCGAATTGTAGAAACGTTGTGGATGCATTTTTACAGTGGCAAAAGAAAATTAGTATGAATATTAGAAAAATCGTTATTTTTTTTTTTTCATATTTATGTCATGTTGATAAATGTACTTTGAATTATTGTCCGCACCTAATTAAATTATTATTCCAAAAAGACCTCCGATAAAGTATTCTATAATCATTTAACTCTTAATGATACATTTCCCATTCAGGGGGAGGCCTACCTAGGAATTTTCGAAAAATCGATTTTTCGATTTTTATATTTTTTTGAAGAACATCTTGAAAATATTCCCGGAAAGTGTCGAGTTAACCCGACCAAAACTGACAAAGTTATACGCGTGTAAGTAGCTAGATGTTCCTTGGTGTAGCTCTCAGACCCAAAACTTCAATCGCGTTTTCAGCAAAATCATGTTTTCAAAGTGGGTGACACACATAACTCAAAAATGAATGAATCGATTTACTCGAGGCTTTGCAGGCTTATTTTAGGGTTAAAAATCTAAGTGCTATCAGGAACTTTTCCTTTTTTTGCATAGATTTTTTTACACTCGAAAAACTAGCGATTTTTTGCCAAATATCGATACTTCAACTTTGCACAGCCGCTTTGTCTCAAAATAATTTTTCCAAAATCGGGCCCGATAGCGCTTAAATATTTTCATATATTATCTAAAAAAATGTCAAATTTTCAATTTTGGATGATGCCTATAACTCACAAACGATTCAATACTTTTCACCACAAAAAATACTGAAACATCCATAAGCTGTACTCTTTCCAATAGACAAATGTTAAATAATAAAAGCTCATCGGTTTTTCTAGAAAAAATTCCCAAACAAACATGTTCTTTTGACCGTTCTCATCCAAAAATAATAATCATAATAAATCGTCTGTATTACACAGTAACATCAAAATCAAAAAGAAAAAAAACCTACAAAATTGAAAACACAAAATGGTAAAACAGGTGTGAAGATAGAGACGTTCAGCGATCCACAAATTTCTAAAAAAGATTCTATTGCACCTAACCTCAAAATGAAATATCTCCAAAACAAGATCAACCGATAATAATAAATGCTTCCCACAAAATTGTACAAACACAAAAAAGCAATCAAGTTTCATCCACATTTTCCCCGAGCAAACAGCACGCACTACGTTTTTTTTACAGGAAACCGCTCGTCGCCGTCGCAAGTTCTTATTTCGCAATCGCAAGGGTCAGCAACACCGAGGAGATCGCTGAGAAAGTCTGAATGCTATCGCCGAGCTCGGGAGGAGCAGGCTCACTTGCCTAACAAGATCAAGGTTGACGGCTACATTCGTTAAAAAGACAAGTCAGATATTGCTAGGAGGGTGCAGAAATATTATCGTTATTATTGCAAAGCGGATTTATCCCTCGCGCCTCCAGTGGCCAGGGATCAAAGATATTGACGTTTTCGTCTATTTTGCAACACCCTATTGTCGGGGCTTGCACTCCCGTCACGCTATCGCCGCTTGCGTCAATCGATTTTTTTCCAAATACTTCTTGCCACCCATTGGCCGACTATCGGTAGACATATCGGGACCGAGGATCGTCACAGCCGAAGCCAGACCGAGGAAGCTCTCTCTCGCCTCCCAATCGCCGCAAAATCCCGGTCAAATCGAGCGGAGCCGTCGTCCACTCTTAGTGGCATTTTTGGTCCCCCGCATGCCCGAGCAGTTCTTCGCTGTCCTTCGTCGCTGCCGATAGAGATCATGAAGAGGAAGAAAGTCTCTTCGGACATACTTGCGGTGCTTTCGACGACCCCATCGAAGTGAAATCCTCAGAGATTGTTGGAGCCTTGGGTTCTCGTGGATGTTCTTTGGTGCATTCTGTGATTCGAGTGGTGTGCTACGTGCAAGAAGCGACGAAGAAGCAAGCTTGCGACTCCGGCGAAGGACGGCAGGTGACAGAAAATGTTCGGGAACGGGACGATGTTTATGATATTCGCGCAGACCGCCAACATGATCTCGACTCTGACGGAGAAATCGGACACCCAGGCTGTTGACAAGGCTTTTCAGAGGTACAACGTGACGACCACCACCTTGTCGCCCGAGGAGGAGGAGAATCAGTTTGACTTCAAAGACAGTGAGTAGATTAAACATTTTATTCGCGGTGGGACTTTTGACTGAGACCTCTCAGGGCACCATGATCTTTCTCGGTTTCTATGAAATCCCACTTTGGATATGGCGGCACTGATGGGTGGCGTGGGTGTACCGAGCAATAGTGAGGTTTGTGAAGGAAGAAAAGGGGACGGATAGGGCACGGGAGAATCTAATAATTTGATTCTTGTTAGAGTCTAATTGATGGGAACCTTGAGACACTGGTATGTGCAAGAGTTCCTGATAACTTAGATCTACCAAGCAATAATGAGAGTTGAGGGAGGAATTAGAGAGAAGTGTAGGAACCGAGGTTTCAGTGGGAAGTC
The DNA here is from genome assembly GCA_963932275.1 of Andrena praecox. NCBI lineage: Eukaryota > Metazoa > Arthropoda > Insecta > Hymenoptera > Andrenidae > Andrena > Andrena praecox. The sequence goes on from OZ010728.1 coordinate 37,812,202, forward strand.
CATGTGTCATTTTTTCAATGTTTTAATTTTAAAAACGACTAGTGGAAAAACGGTACAATTTCAAGTTTAAAATTAACCACTACCTTTAAATTTTGTGTAACGCATTATTTAGCTAATTGGGATTTCATTTGAGATTATATAAAAATACGAAAATTTGTAAAACTATTCAAAAGAATTTTAATAATTGAGCTTATGAGCCGCGACAGAAGTAAACAAGATATCGCTTCTTTGGTGGACTTTGTTAAGTAGTATTAAATTTAGTACAAAGATGACATATGGCTAAAGTTACGTATATTTTCATTTTGTAATAAATAATTTCCACATATTTTTATTTTCATTTTCACGCGTTTATGTAAGCAAGGCTCACTTTAAGCAATATATGAATATGTAATTTGTAGTTAAATCTTACTTAATTTTTACTTTTTTCAACTGTGATTTGAAGTAGCTAAACCTCACTCAAATCCATTTCTGAAGCTATCTTCAGAAATTAGGGAATAAAAACAGCATTACTTTGTCACTAGTCATTTTAAAATTTTCAAAAATTTTAAATTCTCTCACAAAATCGACACACCCCAATGGTTACCAGTCAACGAGTAATAAACTTTCGATATTAGATCACCTGCTAAACCTCGAATCTAGTCATAGCAATCCTCACTGGATTCGGCGGTGCTTCCTTTTCTTTGCGCATGCGCATTGGAGACCTCACTACTGCGTTGTATAATAATATATAACTGGATAGTATGTAGTATCATTGGTGCAAAGTATAAGTCAATTTTTTCATGATGGATAGAAAATATTTTTACTTATTTTTTTTCTACTTCTTTTTTAATGGATAATATAGTTTTAGACTAGGGGACTGTCGTAAGACAAAATAGTGAAGTGAAGAAAGCTTAAAGTGTGTAAGAAAAGGATAGCAACACAGTGCAAAGTGTTTATCTCAAGTTCACTTATGATAAACAAGATTCGCGTCAAGACGAGATTTCTCAAGAATTATCATCTTTCACATTAATATTGTATATTCCGCCGCGTGGTTTCTCTAGATCTTTTACGTGAATATGCATTAGAAACGGGATATACTTATCTACTCTCCTACCGGATTTTGGCATTAAAGAGGAGAAATTTATCGCCACACTATATATATAACATTTCAGAATTTTGTAGTATTTACATACCAATTTATAAATAACACTTGTGTTCGTCGTTATTGCGTGTTACTTCGAAGAACTAACTAAATTTAAAATCTTCCTCTATTCACTACTATTACTTAAACTAATCTCTGTTATTGTCGAATAAATTCTTTGACATAGTACTAAAGTACAAATTACATAACTCGAAGAAAACAGATTGTATTACAGTAATTCTAATAAAATAATAATTATGATTCCAATGCCTGCTTATATTGCATAATTATAATATTCTTACAAAAATATTGAAACACCTCCAGTCTTATAAAAATAGTCTAATGAAGTATAATAAAAAGTTTTGCATTTGAACATTAAATACAAATTTATAATTCTGCATTCTTTTATTTAATTGATGCACGCTGAAATTTGTTAGGTACTCACTAAACAACCTTAACTATTCAACCCTAAACTAAACAAACCTAAACTATTTAAAAAAGGAAGAAGAAGACTGTGCCAAATGATGTCCCCTCGCTTTCTTTTCTTTCCTTATTTAACTTAGTCTGTTTAAAAATATAAGAATTTTTGTAAAAAAGGTCATTTATTTGATGATTTGATAATATCAGCTTGAATTGTGGAATTACCTTGATGAATTTGGCAATATAAGAGTTTACACAAAAGCAAATTTTAAGAGATCCATTTGGTTCACGAATAGATACGCATAACTCGATCATTTAAGAAATAAACAATCTAAATAGGTACACGAAAATTCAATAAACTCACGAACACCGGATATTTCTTTTAATAAACTCTATAAATTTTGAAATACGAGAATTTAGATAAAACAAAATTTTAAATACCTATTTAGTTTGCAAATTGATAATATAATTTTCAACAAACTCGATTAATTAAAAATTACAACAATCTTTAAAAAAAAGTTCATTTAGCTCACGAACACATATTGTCCCCCAGAATAACTGCAATAAATTTAAAATCCTGCAAATTTAAGTAAAAGCAAAATTTAAAAACCCAGTTATCTCGCGAATTGACAATATTATCTAAAAAATAAAGGAAAATAACTATTTCCTGGTAAATAATCTTCGCAGAAAAGACAATTTTTCGAAGCTAGAAGGGAGAAGAGGGAGTCGTGTGCATCCAATTGCGAAGTCACGTGCGTGAGGCCGCCGTCGCGCTAATCGTTAATCCAACACGGAGACATAACAGTGGCGAAGTCTTCGAGGAACTGATAGAGTGCAGCGTGCAGAGATAACATTAACACGCCGAGTGATAACCCCTGACAGACAGGCAATTCGTTTGCGCGCCGTGGAACCGTCCATCTATCGTAAATAATGATACACCCGTGCGTCTCCGCGAGATAGACGTGTGTCCCGGTGTTCCAGCACGTCCATAAGTTTACATGGGATTCCAATAAATTGCGGGCGTATTTGTTATAATCGTCGCGGGTCAAAGTATCGGCGGCTCGTTTGTCGGAGATTGACGAGCAATGTTTTATTGGGTTGCATAAGTTTACGGTAATTGAATCGAGAGAGTAGCGAGCAAGTTTCCGATGCTCGATTCGGCATAAATTATTGGGTGGTCGGATAAAGAAATAGGTGCCATATAACGGGGGAAGTTCGGCAACTCGAAAATTCAAAAAGGCCTGAAACTTTGCAAACACATAGTTCAAGTGATGCTAATAACGCCACTGTTCTATAATTTGGCACTAAAACGGTCCTAAGGGTGAAAACACCCCCTCGAAAAAATAGTCAGTTTTCAGATTATGGTGAATACGAAACTGTAAAAGATATCGGAAAGAAATTAAATTCTAAATTCTAGGGTTTTTTATGTCGTATAAAGCGGCGATGAAGAATTTTCCAAGAACTTTTTTTTTTTAATTGATGCCCACCAACGTTTTTTTCGACACTTATTTAGCACCATATTTAGGATATCGAAAGCTATAAAAGTTTGAATTGGACTGTTTTTTTTTATATCTTTTACAGTTTCGTAGATATTCGCGAAAATATGAAAAGTCACAATTTCTTTGAGGGGGTGTTTTCATCCTTAGGACCGTTTTATTGTCGAATCAAAAAATAGTTACGTTATTAGCATCACTTGAGCTAGGGTAGATGTACCATTTGTGGCCACTTGAAGGATTTCCGTACCATTCACAGATACATAACTTACAAAAGAATACGTACACAAAAGTAAAGAATATATAAGTGTAATCCAAAATATACAGATAATTAAAATATTCTAGGTTGAACAATGTCTTAAACATAATTATTTAAAAAATCATTATATTATCGTGCCAGACTGTTTTGCACCATTTGTGGCCACTAGAGTACCATTTTTGGCCAGCCGGCTTTCCATTTGTAGCCACTTATAGAATTGGTAATACGAAAGACCCACAGTAAGAATTGTAGTTTTTAATTTATTACAAATGTTCACTACTGAACAAATAATACAATACTTGCTGCACAACAATAATATTAACTGCCAATATCCTTTTTATTTTTTATTTTGGTAGCGACAGGTTTTGCTTTTCTGTTTTTTTCTTATTCCTTTCTTCTAACTTTATGGCTTTAATCTTTTTATTTTCTTCTATTGTTGCTAGTCTTTTTTTTTTATTAATCTTTCTCTCCTCTTCTTTGTTCTCCTTTTCTTTTTTTTTTGCCAACATGATCTCCATCCATTTGTCTGATGTTATTACAGCAGGTAAATGTTCAACTGCTTTCCGCTTTCGCTTTATGATTTGCTTTTCGGGCCATAAAAGAATTTCGTTGAAGACATCATCGAATGACTTTTCACGAATCGTAAAAATCTTCGACTTTAGAAGAATTTTTTCGCTAACTATTGTATAATAATTTTACAATAATTAGGTATTGTACGATAAGTTGCTAATGAGAATGCCTACTGACCAAAAATGGTTGTACCGTGGACTGTTTATGGCCATTACGTGGCCACGAATGGTACAATTCCATTTTCGATGTACCATTTTTGGTCAGTGCCTAATTCCAGTAGAGTTTAGATAATATCGTTGAAATTCTTTTTTAAATCTCAAAAATATTTGTTTTTTAATATAAATATGTATAAAACTTCTTCCATACTGTTGTTAAATACAGTAACTAATTGTTTTCTTACCAGTCGTATGCTAAGCACCATTTGCAAGGATGTGGAAAGTTATCAAAGATTTGCACATTCACGTATGATTATTAAATAAAACGGGACAACAAAACAGTAGAAAGTAGTAGAAATGGTGCCAACATAACCCACCCTTAGACAGCTTCATTCATTATAATGAAAGTAAACTAAGAATACTTAATATATCGGAATAAATAAGACAGTGGCCACAAATGGTGCAGTGGCCACAAATGGTACATCTACGAATGGTACATCACATTTCTGCGAAGTTTCGGATTTTTTTTAATTTTCCAGTTGCTGAACTTCCCTTGTAAGTAATTGCTGATGGGTAAAGAATGAGAGATGGCGCGAGCGAGACTTTTCGTTGTCACTTTCCAGTTTGAATAACGGTAGTAGGCGTCAAATTAAAACAATTTAAGTTGGGTGATAAATTCTTCGATACTATGTGTAAACAGTCGATTTAGGAATTTAGCAAAAAAGCATTAAGGAACAAGTGAAATCGTGTAGGATGAGATGGAAATAAACAAGTATGTTCAATGAATTGTTATTTATATTCAATAAAGTAATGTTTAATTTCTAAAATAAATGTTATCGGCGCGTAGGCTCGGTCACGCGCCGATAACATTTATTTTAGAAATTAAACATTACTTCGGTCGAAATTCGGAATCATTTTATTCAATAAAGTAATGAATAGTTTTATATGTGAATGATAGTTCTATATTGTTCCGCATTTGTTTAAATTTTAAATGTCGTTTTTAGTAGATCTGGTAGTTTAATAGGAATTAATTTAGTGTTTTTAAAATCAGAGTCAGATTTTATAATTCTTTTCTGATTTATATTCTGCTTTGATGTGCATACACATATCTATGTGGGACAAAATTAAAAATTTTGTAAAAAGTATTTGCTGGAATAGCTATAGTCTAATTTGTATAAAACGCACAGAAGAATTGGCAGGACTTTTTATAATAATCGAGAGTCTTTATAAATGTTCTAGAAATTAATATTTTTTTTATGGAATTACGTATCTCGTAAATTATATAATGCCGTTATCATAGGAACTGCATAAAATGGCGTCTGTTTATATGAATTACAGATATTTGTACGGTTTCTAAATAGATTATGCTTTCAGTTACTTTGATTTTTTGGTAAGCACCTGAACATTTATAAAAAGGGTGGATAAAGGTCTTTTAGAGTGGAAAAAGAATAGATGAAAATAATAATAACAATACAGAGAATTATTAACATAAAAACTAAATATATATTTACCTCTGAAAGTGATAGTGTCAAACTATTGTTGCTATTAATACTACTACTAATGGTAAGATGTAAAATAACAATAATATATTTCCTTTCAGACACATTTTTGTAACACTTTTTCAGTTCCCGTCTATCATCCCACAAAAATGTATATTTTTAAGTACAATATTTGTTGTAGTACACTGTTTGTACTTAGGGGGCAGCACACACCTGGGACTAGAAAAAGGACCAGGGTGAACTTTGTCAATTTTTTTCATTGGAAATATTTATTAATTTAAAAATCTTTATAGGCATCTCAAAATACATATTCAGATTTCTTAGTTTTCGAATTAAATTTCCACAGTTGTTACATTAAAGTATGTATGTTAAGATGCATCTCAAGATTTTTAAATTAAAAAAGAATTTGTCAAAGTTGACCCTAGCTATCTAGTCCTACGTGTATGTTGCCCCTTAAAACTGACGTCCTACACAATCCCTTCCCCTTTTACCAATATCAGTCTATTAACTTTCACCCCATGCAACAGCTAAAAATCCAATTGCAAGAATATTTTTAAAATTTCACACATTTTCGTTTCCCTGTTCGAGTAGATTGGTACATGTGGCGATGCTTCGATCCATACGGTTGTTTCTATATCGGTCCACCATGGTCTGGAGAGCATAGACCTGTGTCCACCTTCCCAGCCCGCCCAGACAGTATCAACCCGCGTTATCTATTTTACACGCGTGACAGCGTGGGACAACCGTGGGAGCTCAAGATCGACAATCCCGAAACCATTCAAGAGACGCCCCTACTGAAAAGGAGCAATCTCTACTTCATCATTCACGGATTTCTCGATAACGGCGATAAAACGTGGGTTATGGTGCGTAGTCTTGCCCTTCTAATAAGGGAACGCATCGCGAAAGTAGCGGAAAGTAGTTCTTCCAAAAATATTTCACACAGCTTTTTTTTATTGGCTGACATTCGTGTTGAAGCGGTGGAAACAGCCGTGAAAGTTGCGGGTGAGAAACATGTTTGGTGGAATATCTTGGAAGCTACTAGAGCCAGGAGAACGGCGTGAATGGCAACACTGTGTATTTTCGAATAAGGAATACAGCTGTGCTAACAGGTCCCGAAAAATTCCGTTTGTTTAAATAATGCATTAAAAACTTGTTTGGTCATCTTTTCCAGAGAACAGTGAAAGAGCTACTAATACGAGAGGACTGTAACGTGCTTGTAGTCAATTGGGTTGGTGGAGCTGGGCCACCGTACACGCAGGCAGTCGCCAACACGAGGCTGGTGGGCGCTATGACAGCTCGTTTGGCGTTTCAATTAATCGATATTGGCGGAGCTGATCCATCGATGATGCACTGTATAGGGCACAGCCTTGGCGCCCATACTTGCGGCTACTTTGGGTACTTCTTGAAGCACACGTACCAACACAGTCTTGGAAGAATCACGGGTGAGTATTATGTACATGCATGTTAGAAATATTTTAGAACCACCGTTTAATTGCAGGGTTCTGGAATAAGTATAGGTATAGTGCCTATACGAGCTATAGTGACTTCACACCTAAGTCACTATAGCTCGTATAGGCACTATATACCGGGGCCTTAGGGCCTTAGGGCCCCGGGCTTGTCCTGGTCTTAGGCCCTTAGGGCCTCGGTTTTGTCCTGGTCTTAGGGCCTTAGGGCCCCCGTTTTGTCCTGGTCTTATGGCCTTAGGGCCCCGGTTTTTTCCTGGTCTTAGGGCCTTAGGGCCCCGGTTTTGTCTTGGTCTTAGGGCCTTAGGGCCCCGGGCTTGTTCTGGCGTTAGGGCCTTAGGGCCCGGGCTTGTCCTGGTCTTAGGCCCTTAGGGCCTCGGTTTTGTCCTGGTCTTAGGGCCTTAGGGCCCCCGTTTTGTCCTGGTCTTATGGCCTTAGGGCCCCGGTTTTTTCCTGGTCTTAGGGCCTTAGGGCCCCGGTTTTGTCTTGGTCTTAGGGCCTTAGGGCCCCGGGCTTGTTCTGGCGTTAGGGCCTTAGGGCCCGGGCTTGTCCTGGTCTTAGGGCCTTAGGGCCCCGGTTTTGGTCTGGTCTTAGGGCCTCGGGGCCTTAGGGTCTTAGGGCCCCGGGCTTGTCCTGGTCTTAGGGCCCCGGGCTTGTCCTGGTCTTAGGGCCGTAGGGCCCCGGTTTTGTCCTGGTCTTCTCAAATACAGTCCTGCAAGAGGTAGTAGGGGCCGTTTAGCGGCCAGTATCGAGCAGGGCGTCAGGTAAGACCCCGCTGAGTGACTTCACACCTAAGTCACTATAGCTCGTATAGGCACTATACATCATAGTCGTGTTACCAGAAGGCACCTTCACCTTCCCCACTCCGTAGCCAGATCCTTAACCCTTCGTTGACACTCTGGGTGTGAGCCACCCATAAGCTGATTTTGACGCTCTGTACCTTCTATATGCAAAATAAATACCTTTCCTCCAAAGCCGACTTATAAACTACTTTTTTCTCTGAAAATATTATATCTGAAAAAACAACTCTGTAGATTTTTAGGTTCTAATAGTGAAATTTGTAAAAGTTACAATTTTCTGAAGATTTTCTTCGTTTTTTCTCGACATACGGTGATCTACAATTTGTCCACAAAAACTGTGATAAAATTTCAATAATAAAACTACTGGAATGCATTCTAGGGACCTTGAAAATGGCCCATGATCTTTTTCATAACGATGGGATTCTTTAGACGAGAATCGCAGTCGTTGAAAAATTGGTCCGGGTGTGAGCCACCCAGGTATCTCAAAGTTGATCGAAAAAAGAGGTGTGTCTGTCAACGATGGGTTAACCCATTTGCATCTGGTGGCGAAATAGTCCGCTGAATTTGGCTGGGCTATATTATAATGGATGATGGATTATTCCGCCAAATCACGAACTAATGTAACGCGCTATTACAGCTAAATTATTCCGTGAATAAATTAGGCCCTTCTTCTGTTCTAAATAATGAAATGATGGAAATGGATTAAGGAACAGAGTCCCTATTCTTAACCCGTTTGCATCACGAAGCAGAGTATTCCGCGAAGAATGCTTGCTCTGTATCACCAAACGCGGAATAATCCGCGGGCAGCGACTGACCGATATCCCCCTAGCGGAATATTCCGCGAATTGATTTTTTTTTTAAAAAGGAACTAAAAATTATGAAAGACTTGATAAATTACATATGATCATCGTCAGGTTCACTGTTGTCGTTATAAGTGAAGGTCACCGAATTACTGGAGTGATGTAAACTCTCTCTCTCCTCATTCAAATAATCAACGCTAGAAAATTGGCAAAGGCTCATAGATAGCTCAGAAAAATACCTAAGTAATTATTTACAAAAGGGCAGTCATCACCGATTCCGATGACCTTGAAATCAATGTCGTCAATGTTAACATTCTGAACAACTGTTTCCTATACACGTTACCGTCGCTCGGCTTTAATTTTCGATATTTACATGCCCCCGCGATGGGGTCTCCCAACTTTTAGGAGATTTAAGGTAAAAAAATGGGGGGACCCTGCTAGATCATCTGACCCAAACCAAGTACCGATCACAGTTTTTCGCGAATATTTCGAAAACTAAAGCCGAGCGAGGACAACACGTGTAGGAAAAAGTTGTTCAGAATCATGCCCCCGCCAACATATTTCAAGGTCATCAAAATCGCCGAGGACTGCCCTTTTATCAATAATTACCGAAAAATACTTCGATTGAAAAAACCGAATACATATTTCTACTTTTAATAAAGACTTTGGTTCTTTCTTCGCGTCTTCGAGTGTCAAGTCGTGGTCATATGTGCTCTGTGTATACTCTTAATAAACGGTGGCAGCTTTTGTTCAATTGATTATATCTGTGGACCGGTGGGTGCAATTAGGTGTCTTGGACTGTGGGCCGCATTTCCTTGTACGTGGTCTGCCTATGTGATCGAGTAACTGACATTTAATACAATTTGTTGGAACAGTTAGCTTGCCTTCGTCGAAGCCGTTACAGGTGTTTCGGAGTTTTTGCAACGTTTCTTTTCTATTGACACAAGACGTCGCGTCACTGAGTTACGTCACACAAGGACTAACGACATCTGTCATCATTATATACAATCTGCTGATCGGTATTTCTTATCGACATGCCGAACTGCAGAGGCTGCTCTAAATTCTTACCTAGATCTGGTTTGTGTACTAGCTGCGGCTTGAACAACAACATTGTCAACAATAGCGACGATACGCGTCGATCTACATTAATTAATATAGCTCCCAGTCAGAATGATTTGGCAACTGGGCACCAAGAGACAGCCTCCAGCTTCTTGAATTTAACCACGGCTCTCAGCGACATACGTGACAAATTGAATAATTTTGATGAATTCAAACACAAAATTGAGCTGTGCTTAAACGAAGTGCAACACCTGCAATCAACTGTAGCCAATTTAACAGGCAATGTTGATACTCTACAGGTAAACCAGCGATCTATATCAACTCGCTGTGACAGACAGGAACAACGTCTTACTTCAATTGAACGCATGCTTTCAGCACAGGATCCTTCATCTAACTTCAATAGGGGTCGTACAAACCCTGATATAATGAATCGTGATTTTGAATTGATAATAACAGGCATTCCGAACATTCCAAAGGAAAATCTACTGCATACAATATCTAGCGTTGCTAAGGCGATTAATGTAGCACACTCCAACTCGGACGTGGCTTCTGCCATTAGAATCCGTAGTACGATAGATAGACCCAAACCCATTATCGTTCGCTTCACGTCAGTCTTCAATCGCGACTCTTGGCTTACACAAAAAAGGATTAAGAGGGAAATGTTAGCTTCGGATATAATGACATCTTGGCCTCCCAACCCCGTCTATATCAACGAACGATCTACAAAGGAAGAACGTCGGCTACTCAAAGAGGCAAAAGATCTATCCAATCAATATGGATTCCGCTTCGTTTGGATGAAGCGCGGCAATATATTTATTAAACAAGACGAAGACGCCAGAGCGGTACGCTTCACTTCAGCGAGCTCCTTCAACAGCGCTGCTTCATTACTACAAAATACTGTGGAGCACGGCCGAAACACTTCAATACAACCGTCTTTGTCAGTACCCAGTGCGGGTATGATATGACATGCTAACGGAACCCAACAGACGATCCACACCTCTACCGCCAACCTGATGTCATTTGAATCTGGGCGTACATCTCTGGACCATCGAGGCTCGTGTACAGGCACCGAACTACATACTGTACAATCAATTTCTTGTTTTTCACGCTCTTCGCGTGCTAGCCCCTCTCTAGCGCAAAGTAAAACTTTTTTAATCGCTCACTTGAATGTACGTTCTCTTGTAAGACACTTCTCTGACGTAATTGATCTTCTTTCGACTAATAATTTCGATGTCTTTACTATAAGTGAAACGTGGATTACGTCAAATGACAACGCCGGTTCTTTTACAATTCCAGGATATTCACTTGTTCATGCTGCTCGTAGCTCTCAATACGCTCAGAGAGGTGGTGGCGTTGGAATTTATGTTAAAGCAAATATTAATTTTACTCTCTTGTGTGACAGTATTCCATCACATTATAATTGTGACTCTCTTATGGATGTAGCTGGTATATCTGCACGCTTATCCTGCGGGCAGGTTGCAATATTTTCTATTTATCGATCGCCGAAATGTACTTTAGCTGCAGTAGATTCACTCGAAGTCTTTATTAGGGACATTTCTGTTCAAGCTGATGCTATTATCTGTGCTGGCGACCTCAACATTAATGTTATGAACGCAAATGATGCAGGTATACCAGTTCTCCAAAGATTCATGTCATCTCTCGCGTTGAAGCAAATTATTGATGAACCTACTCGAATCACTGATACTTCTGCGACCCTAATTGATGTCATTCTGGCTAGCGACGAGTTGAAGGTAAATACTTCTGGTACACTGGACTCTAATAATATTAGCGACCATCTTATTGTCTATGCGGCGTTTAATGTTTCCAAGCCTCGAACTAAACATAAATATGTCTTACGACGTGACTTACGTAATATACCAGTGGATGAATTTTGCCATGCGGCTAAACAAATAGACTGGCCTACTTTTTACGATGCCGCTGATGTGGACGATAAGCTGCAGATTTTTACATCGCATATTATGCTACTATTTAATAGATTTGCCCCTTTAAAGCGGTTGCGTATTTCTAAGCCACCTACTCCGTGGTTCACTAACAACGTAAGATATATGATGTGGCTCAGAAACAAAGCTCTACGTAAATTCAAAAAATCACGTACCTCTGGGAACTGGAATTACTATAAGCAATTAAGGAACACCACAACCAATGCTATACGGGATGAAAAGAGAGCATTTTTTAGTAAACTTTCTTCTAATCAACACTCCCTTTCCTCGAAATCCTTCTGGAAATATTTATGTCTTACTGGTGCCTATAACTGCTCCAGAAAGCAGCATCTGCCCCTTAACCCACTTCCTGACCCTGATTCCATTAATAATCACTTTATAGACTCTCTTCCTACTACTACTGTCACGTCCTGGGTGGAGGTTAGGACAATGACACAAGGAGTTCTTGCCCCGCTGCCTCCAACGTACCGTCGCGCCCTAAGGCCGGCCGGATTACGCCGCAATGGAGTAAACTGTGCGGGGCGGGTGGATTGGCTTTTAAAGGTCTGTGCCCACATATCCGTTCCGTCTCAGTTCCGTGTCAGTTCCGCGTCAGTTCCGTGTCAGTTCCGTGTCATTGACAACTTGGAGTGTGCGGATCGTCCCGAGGCTCGAGTTCCCCGCTCTCGGGACGGATCGGATGTTTTCGGGATCCCGAGACTCGTTTCAGGTCGGCTCGGCAAAACTCGGACCCGATCGGCTCGTAAGCTAGCCATTAAGAGGGGACCAAGATGGAAAGAATACCAGTGATAAGTATATCAATACCAGTGATAAGTTTTTACCTTTCTGTTTCCTGTTGAATCAAAATTTGTATCTTATTATTCATTTACATATATATGTATTTTCATTGCTGCCAAATCGTCTGTGAATACTGAATATGTCCATATACATACTTAAATAAATATCATGTTCAGAACTTGGGGAGAAGACTATTTTTATATCGACAATATTTTAAAATCTTAATAAAATATAACGAAAAATGCTAGAGAATAAGGATTTTGTTCCTACAGAATCTGGGCAGGGAATGAGAAATGCGGGGGTGCCTTCCACTGTTGCAAATATCGTTTTCGGTAACCGAACAAAATTGTTACCTGAGAACGTAGAACCATTATGTTTCTTACATGTTAATTTGAAATAATAAAATATTCGCCTTCCCGTATATTTTTAAATATTCCTTTCTGTATGTTTATAGTTGTCCGTACGTTTTCTGTGTTAAATCTGAACCTATCTTGAAAAACTTAACACCCAATAGGTATATATTCCCTTTACATAAAGTACGAAGTATAAAGTATATTTTATTAAGTTTTTAAAAGATTATCGATATAAAAATAGTCTTTCTCCCAAATTTTGAATATGGTATTTATTTAAGTACGTATATGACACGTCACAGGCTATTTGGTAACAATGAAAATATATATTTAAATGAATAATAAGATACAAATTATGATTTAACAGGAGACAGAAATGTAAAAACTTATCACTGGTACTGATATTTAGTAGATACTCTTAATAGCTGGCTTTCGAGCCGATCGGGTCCGAGTTTTGCCGAGCCGACCTGAAATCAAATTGCCCGCTCATGGCGGTCATGCCTGTAGCCCGAAACGAGTCGCGGGATCCAGAAAACTTCGGGATCTCGAGGAATACGAAAGTATCGGGATCCCGTCCGATCTCACCCGAAAGTTTCCGGCCCGTCCCGAGGCCGAAACGTCGGGTACCCGCACACCCCTGCTGACAACTGTGTAGGAGGCCTGCTGCTCTAGCCCGGCCTGCAGTCCCAATTCAGCCGGTTCCGTAGGATCGCGATACATGTATCGCAGTGGGAAAGAGCTTAAGTTGGCAAGTCTTGTTGAAACGCACGTCCAGCTTTATTTCCTTGACGCCCAACATTCATGCATCCGATCATACCTTATATACCAATCCAAAACTCTTTTCATTACAATCATTAAAAATGATCAGAATTCTATCACGTTTGGTATCAGTTTCATTGCAAAAACTCCAGCAATCCATTGGTGGTACTTGTATGGCGATCTGATATTAATTATAGAAATTCTCATTTTCATTACTGAGCGGCCTATTGCTGTCCTTGTCTTTATGACCCTAGGGTCTGGGACCCCCGACGCGCGGTTCGAGAGCCTCGACCTGAGAACCTTTCACGGTCATAAAAAAAGGTCGTCCCTTCAGTCATTTCAAGCCTCCGTCTCCGTGCAAATGGCCAAAATATCGGAGGCAACCGAATTTTAGTTTCACTGAACGGATCCGGGTTCCACACTGACATCTGCTGACAGCCCTGACACGGACAAGTGTGCGCTGCTCCATTGTAAAGCACGCAAACGATATTTTTAACACTGATCCTGACGGCCCGGAACTGACGGATACGGAAGGACGGTTGAATTTCACGGAACTGACAAGTGTGCACTGCTCCATTCCAAACAAGCAACCCATACACCTTTTGCCATCACGGAACTGACACGGAACTGAGACGGAACGGATATGTGGGCACAGACCTTAAAGGATCGAGGAGGAAAAGAAGAGGTGTGTTTCGTCTTGGGACCGTCAGCTAGACTCATCGGTAGGGCTACAGCTGACGGCCCCTGCCCTAGACACACACGGGGACACAGAGGATATGATTTTGGAACTTGTATATATACTAATGGATTGGAGATTGAGAACTAGCGAGAAGATTAGACCTCTGGTGGCGCTCGCCGACACTAAGTCGCGATACCGTGGTGGGGCCGGGACGTCACACTACCATAGATCCTATTAATATTCAGAAATACACAACTCTTCCGTCTGGCACTACCTTTTCGTTTCAACCTATTCTACTATCTCAACTATACTCAGTGCTAAAGAAAATCAAATTAACTTCCTCAGGTCCGTATGACATTTCAGGCAACATGTTCCTATATTCCATCCCATTTTCTTTAGATCCTTTCCTTCACATTCTCAACTTTTCTTTATCAACGGGTACATATCCTCGCCTTTGGAAGCACTCCATTGTTATTCCAATCCCCAAGCAATCTGGTTCATCTACTCTCAATTCTCTGCGTCCTATTTCGTTAATTCCTTTCCTATCAAAAGTCTTTGAAAAACTTTGTTTTAATCAATTATTACACCACTTTAACCAAATTGAAGCTATTCCTAAATTTCAGTCGGGTTTCCGATCTGGCCACAGTTCTACGACAGCTCTGCTGCATATGTCCAACCTTGTCTTGCAGGCTATGGACAAGCGTAATATTGCTTGCATCGTTTCCCTTGATTTTTCAAAGGCTTTTGATACCCTTGATCATCGGCTCTTGGAAGCAATCTTATTTGGGTTTGGCATAAAAGATACAGCCTTATCCTGGCTGTCTTCCTACCTATCTGATCGTTCTCAAGAAGTCATGGTTTCCGAAACTTTACCTGTTTTTTCGTCATCTCGCTCCGTTCCCAGTGGAGTTCCTCAGGGTTCGGTCTTGGGTCCATTACTTTTTAGCATTTACGTAGCCAACTTGCCTAAATGCAGCAAATACTGTGCATCCTATGTCTACGCGGATGATTTATTAATCATCAAGATTTTCAAGCCGACGGACTGTGCTTCGGCTCAACTTGCGGTTGAATCAGATTTGTGCTCAATAGCAAGGTGGACTGATACACATGGTCTAAGCCTTAACCCGTCAAAAACATCCTTACTCCTAGTAGGGTCTAATCCCCTACTAGCGCAGGTAAACTCTTTTAAAATCCACTTCAATGGTAGCGTTATATATCCTCAAAACAAACTTAAAAATCTGGGACTTATTATGGATCCGAACTGGACTTTCGAGCTGCATGTTAATTCCAAAATTAGCGTTGCTTATTTTCGTCTGCGCAAGCTATATGCTGTAGCGCGTGTCCTTTCTCGCAAGCAAAAACTTATTCTTACCTCTCTATTGATTATATCCTTATTTGACTACGCAGACATAGTGTATTATCCGTGCTTAACCAAACGTGTCTCTTCGCGTATCCAGCGGATTCAGAATGCTTGTATTCGATTTGCTTTTGGACTGCGAAAGTTTGATCATATAACGCCTGCATTTACAGAGACGGGTTGGCTTAATATGAAGCAGAGATACATGTTACATCTCTGCTGTCTCATATACAAACTAATGTCCACTGGTGTACCACCGTATCTGCGTGAATTACTCGTCACAAATCGCGACCATCGAACAGATGAATACATCTCTACTCGACACGAATCTGACCTTTCCGTTCCTTCCTGTCACTCTACTAAATCTTACGGCTCCTTTTCCTATTGTTCCGCTTTTTACTATAACTCCCTACCATCTGAGATTCGCTCTGCATCCTCTTTCGCATCCTTCAAGCATGCAGCGACACTTTTTCTTGCTAATCAACATTAACGTTTAATTCTCAAGTTTTACTTTTGTCATTTCCCAATTACTCGCTTTTTATTATGTTATTTAGCTGTTTATATTTACTTCATGTACTCTATTGTGTTAGTTTTTAGTTTTCAGTAGCTTTAACTGGTAAGGTTAATAACAGCTGACAGCTGTACCTCGCCTTTTGCACTCCAGTACGGTCCTTATGTGCTATTCATTTGCTTGTGTTTTCTTTTGTAAAGTGCAATAAAGAATTATTATATTATTAAAGCAAACGAACTTCGCACAGAATTCATATTTACGAATGGAACAGACTCGTGGTACGTTCGAACCCATCACTACAACCCTGAATATTCAAAGATCAGTGACGAAGTTGAATGAGGCTTCCTCCCCTTAGCAAGGCAACCGCAGGGAGGTCTTCTAAATCTTCCTGCGACCCACGAATGAATACCAACAGCCAAAACCACCAATTTCATTGTCCCTTCGGATCCCGCTGTCGAGCCTCAATCTTCTCCCTCGCCACTTCCTGACGCTTCGTGCTCCCTTATTCCAGTTGTTTACCAGATCTTGTCTTCGGGCGGGTCTAAGGGCATAAATGCAGGCCGCGTCTCGTCTGCTACCAATAACGGATCCCTCCAACCCCTGCGTAAAGAGCCACTCGAGGTTTCCACCCCCGCGTGCGCCAGGCGAGCCCGTAGGAGGGCCCTGGCCACCGCGATTCCACCCTTCAATCCTCATTTTCCAGTTACGCTCGTCCCCTGGCCGACTTCCATCCACCTCTGGTATCCTGGTAATTCCCGATGGGATCGATAGCTTACGTGACAGTAGCTTTTGTCAATCTGATCGACTCCCTCCAACCGCAGCTACCGCCCCGAAAGGGGATTGATTGGAAATGGGAAAAGGTTCTCATCGGCGACGGAGTTCCACTATAGTCGTACCTGTGGATACGCTGATTTATTGAGCTTCGATAAGTGAAATGATTATTTTACTTGCGTAATAGCTATTTTTTCAGAAGGTCCATCCTTTTCGTGTGTGCTGGTGAATTTAAATTGCTATTTTCACATTGGAGTTTGAAGTTTAACCCTTCAGATTCACACTTTATAATCACAAATTCGTCACGTGTAGTTCACTACACCGCACTGTCATTTTTGAATTAGCATTTTCGTGTTTTTGAATCTTCTAACTTTTGAGTGATAATTTGTACATGCGTGATACTCAAGCGATCATGCTCTAATAGTCTTTTTCTAGAAATGTAAATTTTGATATAACGAAATTTGTAGTTGAAAAAATTGATTTTTTGTTAAAATGCGCCAAATTTTTAAATTCTAATATTAAGGTCTAAAAATTTACAGAAGTATTGTCATAGAAAATAGAAACTACGTGGGGTGCGATACACCCCATGTGACCACGAAGGGTTAAAAATCATTTTAATTATATCTAATATTCCTTTCGTTAAATTTACATCATCTTACATTATAATTTCTTTGTTTCCATTATTAGTATTAATTTTTTTCATAATGTTCAAGTTTGTAGACAATGTCTTAATATTTTTATTAAGATAGGAAATGTTGGGTGCTTCAGAAGCTACACACTGTTCTTTCTTCGAGTCAATTATGGATTTTGAAATTAATTGTGATAGTTTAATTTTTATTCGACGATTTCTTATCTCAAAGTTTCAGAATTGTTCATATTAATGTTGTTCTTGGTGTCTTCTTTGGAATTAGATGTTCATCTCCAGAAAAGTATCTGCTCTTAAAATTGTCGAAATATTTATTAAATCCTTTCATGTAGCCTTTTGTTTTTCAGAAATAAGGTATTTGTTAACATTTGCATTTATTTAGTCGCGAGAATGGAATCTGAAGCTTACAAGCAATGGCAATTGCGTGGTTGAAATTTCTGTTTCAAGCGACGTGTCACGTTATAAGTAAGCAATTAGGAAGCTTCTAATTTTATCAATAGTTCCTATTATTAGAGAGGAATTACGCAACGTATTTCTCAACACACAGGAAATACATAATGAAAGAATATGTGTATGAAATCTCGCAGTCTTACGACCAATGGCGTAGAATTATGTGACCATAGTTATAAGAATGTTTTTCCTTGATTTATCATTATCTTTGTCCGGACGCACATTTTAATTACTGTTTCAAATTAAATACATTCCAATTTCACATTATACAATAAAGTTTTACTTCCCATCAGCACGTTAAATAATCCTTCCTGCAATCAAACCTTGTAGCTGACTCAATTTACTTCCATTTTTTTATACCCAAAATATTACTTTTTTTTACAAGTCGCTGTTGATTTTCAATAAAATGCAGATTGCACAATTCTTGATAGTTAAGCTACGTTTTCTTCTAAGTTATTCCTGATTCTAAAGACTCAAATTATATTTCTATCGTTTTGTAGTTGTAATTTTTTAATCGTGAAAAGAATTTTAACTTGAATAGAGTGTAATATGTTCCTTTCTATTTTTCACCTCTAGTCGAGTTTTGCGGTACTTTTTTTCAAAGTATTACTATATATAGGAACACGACAAATAAGTACTTATATAGTTCTACATACGTAATCCCGCAGAGAACAAAATGGCCACGCGCCACACTTTTTCGGCCGCTCTTCTCTTCCTTTAACTGTTACCCTGATCATTTCTGATTCGATCGGCCATCTTCGTACGTTTCCGGGCGCACCTGGCGGCTAGAGGGGCTACCGTTATTCATCTTGATTGATCGTTTCACGAAATAAGAGGCGAACTCGTCAGCCACCCTCTGTTTTCTAACATACGAGTCTTAATCTTTTATTGTTTAAACCTTCAACATTTGTTTCACTCTGATTACAAATATTTAGATTGGCGATGCGTCTAAATTTCTGTCGAATATTCAGAACAGAGATTTATTTGTCACGGTTCAGATGCTATTGACGCAAAATTGACCATTTTGAAAACTGAAAATTCCTAAAAATTTGTTTGGAACTGCATTACCTATAAATGGCCACTAACATATATGTATATCATAATTTCTTTGGGATCTTCTCTTGTTAGTCTCACAAGAAGAGAGATTGCTTTGGCTTTTAGATATTTTTATTTTTTGACAGGGCTGAAAAGTAACAAATAGGCACGTGTTTCTTTATTTTGGCCCGTTTGCATATTTAGGGGATGAAACCACCCTCCAGAGTTCATAAGAAGAGGTACAAAAGTTCCTATTGTTAGTTTAAGGGCATCCGCCGGTCAAAAAATCGATATTTTTTTTCGGTATATTTTCATTCAACATCGTCTAAAAAATGTCCAGTTAAAATTTTGGATCGAAATTCCTGACGGTACAGATTTTATAGGCAGATCAGGGGGAACAACAGTGTGACGGGCTTAAAAATAGGTGTTTTTTGAAGATGATTTGGGACGCAGGTATAATAGACAGAAATGTGATTTTTCTTTTAATTAATAATACATTTATTGATCTAAAAACAGACTCGATTTTTGTTTTAATTCAATAAACGCATAGAAAATAAGGTGCTCACGGGCAAGTCACCGTCATTAGGCGAACGCGCTCGGCGTTAAACTTTAAGTACGTTTTTCTCGAAACAATTTTTCACGCACTGGCGCCACGTTAAAAAATGCAATTCTTGACCGAATCTAAAAATTCAAACGGGATTCTACTCGTAATTACACCGGCTTCCGCGCTAACCTCTATTGCGAATTTTCATACACCTCAATTTTTTTTTTTAGGAAATATTTTTGTGCGAAAAAACCCAAGTTTGGGGGACCCTATCGTTTAAACATTTGGCAATCATCGCCCAGTTGTTTCTTAACACTGCCTGAGGGTAGTGCGATAACCACGCATGTGTAATTAAGGAATATCTTTGGTTTTTTGATTTTGGATGATCCTGTCTAAAGTTATCGCGGCGCCAGTGCAGGCCAGTTTTTTTACAACGATGCAGCACGCAATGCATATGAGAGGCAGGGGTGGGAAAAAATGAAATAAAAAAATTGTTTTATACTCTACATTTGTAGCAGAATAATGTGCAAAAAGTTTTGGACCCATAGATTGTATACTTTTTTCTAGAAAAAATCATAAAAGTCACCTATGTTTTCGCGCGATTTGACCGGCGGATGCCCTTAAAGAATATTATAACATGGTGTTGAATAAAACTTTTTATGAACTTTGAGGGGTGCTTTCACCCCCTAAATATGCAAACGGGCCAAAATAAAAAAACCCGTACTATTTATTACTTTTCGGTCCTCTAAAACATATCCGAAAACCAAAGAAATCGGAGATAGACACTTAAAAATCTTATAACTTTGAGGGGTGGTTTCACCCCCTAAATATGCAAACGAGCCAAAATAAAGAAACGCGTATTTATTATTTTTCGGTCCTGAAAAATATATCCAAAAACCAAAGCAATCGGAGGTAAGCACCTAAAAACCTACCCCTGACAGAATTCGGTTATTAAACTCCGCACGTATAATAAAACATAATTTTGTTGTCCCCTGTCGAAATACGCAGTTGCATAAACGTGTACGAGGTCCGGTATAAAAATAAACAAAGTAATTTTGGAAAAATTCATTTTTAACAAATTCCAATACCAATGGTTTCGGTCCTATCAAAGTAACAACCTTTCAGTTTGCATTGCACTTCTTAAAATGAAAAAACAAGGTGAAATACTATAATATTATATTTAGCCAAAAATTCGTTGTTCGGACTCAGCCACATGCAAAAAATTCCAATATACACTCGTGCTTCATAAAGTGGGGTCTACCCTTCAGAAAACGCACGATCGACGTCCCCACTTCGAGTTCCATCTCACTCTCGGTGTGCTTTGTTTACAGGTTTGCGAATTTGGCACCTCCAAGTGCAATTTTTATAAAATAGAAACAGGTTTGTCCAACCAAAATTTTTATTGGTCCACCCTTCAAATAAAAGTTGTGACGAGATTAAAAAATTTGTTCGCACAAATTATAGCTCATTGGTTTTAGTATTTTTATATCTCTCTTTTGCGGGGTATACGAACGAAAATTGTGGGTGGACAATCATATCCCACTTAAATATCAATGACAAATCTTAATGTATGTGCTGGTGACAAGATTTCTCAATTCGGTCATAATTTTTTTTTTAAAGCGTGGGCAAACGAAAATTGTGGGTGGACAAAAACTGTTTCTATTTTATAAATATTTGCACTTGGGGTGCCAACCTCACGGACCTCTTGTTGGCTGCCCTCAGGGTGAGTAGGCTCAAGCCGGCGATAAAAATCATGCGCGAGTGATCCCGAATATGTAGTCGTGAGAACAATGAAGTAAGGTAAATGTACCAATAACGAGCCATGCACCAGTACCTAGCCATCTGTTGAAATATTAATAATTGTTAAACTATGCACGTTAGATAAAATACATATTTGGTGTAATTTGCATTATTTAATTGTTCGGTTTAATATCTGAAGTTATATCGTCTTGTTTTTTTGTCTAGATATTTATAAATACCATTTATACTCTCGAGGCCAGATATATGACGCGTTTTCAGACATTCGTTATGATATGGCTAAGAAGAGCGTGCTTCTTGTTAAGAGCATAATTATTATAGGATAATAGTTTTTTAGATAGAAAAAAGGGTTTTAGAATCTTGAAAATATTTGTAACACATAGAAAGAAAAAATTTGAATATGAAAACTATTTTTTATTTAAATATTTACATGGCTATTTATCGGTGCAAACAAATCTTGTTAGCCCAGTAACTAACCACGTGTTCAATAAATCGGGTGAAGTGAGTTGCAAATGTTAATCGGCATCGCCAGAGCATAATTACGAAAAAAGTGTGAATTTCTGACTCGATATTTGGAATAAAGCCGGTAAGTATTTTGATCATAAATCATAATATAAACATTATTTTTCTAGATAATAATGATAGCATTTAATTTAAGTTTATTAAAGTTTATGTATATGTACAGTTTAATGAATTTGGTGGTTGTTTTGACTCTTATATAAAATAACCACAAACTTCTATTGATAGTGTAAGTAAACTTATTGTTTTTTGCATTTATTTTCTAATCTGTTTATTATGGTTATTTATACAATAATTTTATATTTCTATACTTCTTAATTTTCCTTAACAGATGTTTCAATTTAAGGCAAAGAATCAGTTTTTAAAATAATTTTTACACGATTATAAAACCTATGGCTAGGTACTGGGACATGAAAATCGGGCCGCTAGGTCAATCGCGTGAGGTTGGCTATATATTGGTACATTTACACGTACAAATATTCTTGTTTATTTTACGTTAAATATATAAAAAAACAAAATTTTGTTATGTGAGTACTGATGAGAAACAACAAAATCTTTATGAATGAAAAAAAGTTTCACTTAAATTGTTAATTTTATACACAATATTCATTATACTTTGTCACCGTTTCCTTAAACGGCTAGTTATTGGTACATTTACCTTACTACTGTAGTAGCTAATTTTAAAAAACAAGGATCCACGAAATTAATACTTTCAGCACTTTTATATTGAAACCCGCAGTGCAATAATAAATTAATACAATTTACGACAAACTG
The DNA here is from genome assembly GCA_963932275.1 of Andrena praecox. NCBI lineage: Eukaryota > Metazoa > Arthropoda > Insecta > Hymenoptera > Andrenidae > Andrena > Andrena praecox. The sequence goes on from OZ010728.1 coordinate 37,834,731, forward strand.
AAGCTACTCGCTGTGTGGATCTATTGTAAACCAACGAACGTTGCGAAGACAGGTGCTGGTTGCAAAGCCTCCACAATGAAGTCATTAACGAACATACTTATTAATTCCATTTCCTCCTAGACCAGGAAAATAATATATTGCAGTCTGCCTTGAAAATGAGAGACGGGAGGGGAGGGCTCTGTAATCTAAAAGTCCTATCACGAATGCGGTAACGATTACTTCCCACCGCCGGACTGGGCTTTTAATTTATTATCTCGCCGGACCGAAAAACGACTTCCGCGATTGCGCAATGTGGATGTAACGCCGCGCTCGGCACTCGTTACGGCGGGACATGCGGTACATTTTTACGTGACTCACCTATCGTATGGGCCCATCGGCAAAAAGAAAAGGGGCTTAACAATAAAGGGCTCTGAGAAACGGGAAACTTGGACGATTGAAAACTTCCACTCTTGCAGTGGCCGATTTAAGGGGACCTTCCGGTCTAGAGCCCAAAAAAATAGGTGATTTTTAGGAATTAATTAAAGGAAAACTACTATATATAATTTAACGGGACTTTTTGCATTGTATTAAGGATGTCTTAAGTTATAGAAATATATTTTTTGTTTTATAATTAATTATTGCAGACGGCCCTGGGGAGTCGTTAAAGTCAAGGCGTCAAAAAATTGATCCAAATCGGTGGGACCTGTATCTCCAAAAGTTATTATCCGACTCGACTGAAACTAATTTTATTTTGAAGATTATACTTCTGGCTAGGGGGGGGGGGACTAGAAAAAATTAAAAAAAATGACATTCTTTTTAGAAAATAACGACACTTGAAGTTTGAAATCACTTTTCCCTGTACTTTTCGTCCTTTCAACGCCTTTGAAAATTATAAATTTTCAATTTTTTGTAATTTTTCTAGTTCCCCCCATAGCCAGAAGTATATTCTTGAAAATAAAAAGGGGTTCAGTCGAATCGGATAGTAACTTTTGGAGATACAGGCCCCACCGTTTTGAGAACACTGTTTCGAGAAAAACGCGTTTAAAGGTTTACGTGAGCGCCGAGTGCCCGGTTGTTGCCCATGCATTTGCCGCTACTCAAATGCCTATAACTTCTGGAATTTTACGAATTTCAACCAATCCTTTTAAACACGTATTCCTAAAAGGTTGAACATTCGAAAAATGAAATAAAAAAAAAAATCGACTTTTAGACCGGAAGGTCCCCTTAAGGAAAAATGCCCAGGTGGCCATCGTTCTGGGACACCCTGTATATTAACCAAATTACAAATAAATCTACGCGCGTGTGGTATGAAGATTATGGGAAATAAAGAAAAATATAGTGTTTGGATACAATTTAATTTTTTTTTTTGAAAATGGGCCCCACGGGGCCTTATTGGCAGGGGCCCAGGCCGCAGCTGCTCATCGGCCGCCCGGCGCCCGTTAAATCCGCTACTGTACTCTAGTGTTCCTCAGATGAAATCCTACTTATTACTTCCTACTAATATAATAAACGCGAAAGTGTGTTTGGATGTTTGTTACTCAATCACGTCGCAACTCCGCAACGGATCTTTCTAATATTTTGTAATCAATCCAACGAGATGTACAAAGAATTGAATGATTTAATAGAATATGTGAAGAATAAAGTACGATACAGATAAGTGCCACCTCTACCGCGATCCTTTTTCCACCGATCTGGACCAAATTTTGCATAATTATTACTCTCTCGAACTCTGGACCCCCCCCCCCCCTCTTCCGCCCTTATTTCACCCCCTTGACGCTGTATGGCAATCGTACCCGGGCAACGCCGCACAGTGGTCCGACGCATAGAGGAGAAAGTGGAAAAAACTCATAACTTCAGCATTTCTCAATATTATTATTTAATTATTTCTGTTTCATATTCTGCCTCAATGTAATTTTGTCCACTAAAAAAGTTGTAGAGAATTAAAATAGGTTTTTTTTTAAATTTTTTTTGAATGTTTTAATTAATTTTTTAACTTACAATAATCGTTTTTTGAACGGATTTTGTACTTGTACAATGTTTAGACAAAGTTGTCGAAACAAAGTACGTAAAATGATCGTTTTAATTCTTCAATAAGCATTTTGCATACGGTACAGACGGCGATAGACGGTGATGGACGGTAAAATTTTTTAATGGGAATTGTACCTCAAAATATGTACTTTCAAACCTTTCAAGTGTCGTTGCGGAGGTAGACGGAGGTACCTGAAAAAAATGGTGATTTCTAAAACACCTCGGTATTCTTTGAGATATTGCTATATTCTGACATCAGTTTCAATTCTGCCTCTTTTTGTCCTACACTATGTAAAAATGAGTAATAAAACTACTCCGGAAAAAACAGGTCCACTTACCCACACAGCACCATAACATTGCAGCAACGTCTTTGCAATGATGCGGTGCAAGATGGCAATGTTGCAACATAACATTGCAGAGACGTTGCAGGTTCAGTCCTATGTCCGCCTTCGCAATATTGCAGGTGTGTATTTTTGCAAAGTTGCGGCAACATTACGAATATGTAGTCCTGCAACGTTCCGGCAATGATTCTGCAACGAAACGGCAAAATTGTGGCAATGATCCTGCAACTCTTCGGCAATATTGCGGTGCGTATCCAGTTAAATGAAACACGCCGTAGAATCCACTCGACGTCATGTACATATTTCGAAAAATTTTGACAAAGTCATAGTTGCTTCAGAATATTGTTGTAATGTTTCCACAAGTTTTCACTACAGTATTGCACGACGATGTGCACGCAATATTGCAGAAATATTGTAGGACCGTTGCCACTGGAACATTGCACGTCGATGTGCGCGCAATATTGCAGAAATATTGTCGGATCGTTGCCAATGGAACATTGCTCGACGATGTGCGCCCAATATTGCAGAAATATTGTAGGACTGTTGCCACTGGAACATTGCACGACGATGTGGGCGCAATATTGCTGCAATATTGTACCATCGTTGCCAACGGAACACTGCACGGCAACGAAATGGCAATATTGCTGCAATATTGTACCATCGTTGCCAACGGAACATTGCACGGCAACGAAATGGCAATATTGCTGCAATATTGTAGGATCATTGCCACTCCAATAATGCACGTCAATATTGCAGGAACGTTCCTACAATATTGCAATGCAACCTGCAACAACGTAATATTGCAGCAACGTCCCTGCAATACTGCTGCAACGAGGTGTGCTGTATGGGTAGTGATATGTAGAAATTTTGGCCATACTTCTTTAGTGCGAGTTTTTCCGCACTTGTAATCGGTTTTAGAGGCTAAGTGACAGGGAATGACCAATACATAACCGATAAAAAAACATACCTAAAAAACAATACGAAATTGTGACATGATTCTTTTAGGTTTTTTCCGCCTTTAAACCACTGTGCGCCGGGTACTTTAAGCTAGTGGAAGATAATTTGTGAAGCTATAAATCAGTTTTCTTTGGTTCAGAATGCTTAAATAATTATGTATATTTTTTTTTTGTTTGTTTGGTTTGTGCGAAGAAACTCGTATATGGTTTTGTAAACTGGAGTAAGCAATAGTACATAGTTGCAAGAATCAATTATTTCTTGAAATCGATGTCAAGGATTTTGATGAAATTGAAATATGTATAATGTAGTATAGGTACGTGAAATTAAGAAGAGTCTAAAACTTAGACTCTAACAAGGGAAGATCCCGAACACGGAAATTCAAAAAATTCTGAAACTTTGTGAATACGTAGGGAATTTCCTCCTGATTACAACGCAATTTTTGTTTGCTGCCCAAATTCATTCTAAGGGGGTGTAATTGACCCCCGAAAACCCGGTTATTTTCCGATTTTGTGTTATAACTCGCGAACTGTAAAATAATTTTTTTTACCAAATCATGGATCTAATTAAAAGAAGTAACTTTTGTCTTGAAACTTTTTTTCTATCTCTCGCAGTTCGCGAGTTATAACACAAAATTGGAAAATAGCCGAGTTTTCAGGGATTAATTTCACCCCCTTCGAGTAAATTCGGGCAGCAAAAAAAATTGCGTTGTAATCAGGAGGAAATCCCCTACATATTTACAAAGTTTCAGAATTTTTTGAATTTCCGAGTTCGGGATCTTCCCTTGTAAGTCAATCATTTTGCTGGTTTCGAATTTATTTAAAAAATACACACCATCAAAGTTTGCTACTTAGTTTTGCTCATTTTCGTGAAAGCCGGCTCTATAAATATAAATTTATTGTTTCTTACAACATTCTTACAAATTATGCTCATACTTATTTCACCCTGAATTACATTCCTACTCATATTTTGTTGCTGTTTCCTATTTTAGATAAACTAATGATGTAAAATCAAAGTTTAATATAGTGCTTCAGTTGATGTATTAAATAAAAAACACAGAAGTAGTTTGACGTTCGAATATTAACAAGAGTAACCATACAAATTAAGATTATCCGTTTCATCCTTATTATTATGCACGTATCATCTCCAGTCGATTTCTTAATGCATTCATTGCTTGCGTCATTTATTTGTAGATGACACTATATGCATAGTGTTCTCGCTAATATGATGACATTCAAATGCGTGCAGCGATATGCATATAAAAGAGTTTGACCTGCATTATCTTTAGGTAACTCCCTCTTACTTGTTTTGAATTAGTATCTCGGATAAATAAGAACATATTTTTTAGAAATATAAATAAAGTACCAGCAACATACACATTTGAATGACGTATCCCTATAGGCAAAAAATATTAAAATATCATATAAGTAACTAAATCATTCGTATAGACACTAAATTACAAGGCTAAATATTGTGTTCTAAAAACTAAAAATGTGTTTCACCAAAGTAAAATGAAACGATCTACAAAAAGACCTAGAAAATTCCAAACAAAATGCCAAGGAGTTAAAAATGTTTTCCAAAGTTAACCCTTAACTGGTGAGGTGGAGGCTCGTGGATTTTTTTCACGCGAGGATAAAACACAACTATGTAATTGTACCTTTTTATATTCTCTACAAATAGTATTGTATTCATATTACTTGTATCGTATAGCATACTTACCGAAAATTTTACTGTGTACCTAAATGGAAATAAAAATTGGAGTACAGCAGACCCCACCTCACCAGTTAAAGAGTTAAAAGTATACGTCTATAAAGAATCTTTTACCAAAATGTAATAAAACGAAATACAAAAAACCGTGGAATATCCGAAATAAAAATTGAAAAGAAATTTCCTGGATACCGAAGGGATTAAAAACCTATTCCAAACCTACGAATGGTGATCTAAAAAGAATCTTTTATTAGAATGAAATATGGCGATTCAGGCTCGGCACGAGCCTTTTTTGGGCCCCAGGCGAACTTGCCAAATTGCGACCTTTATTTATAATACATTTATTTGAGCCTTTTAATGACCTTACTCTGAATTTTTATTCGTAATTTAAAACATTTATAGTACAACTTGTAATATTTCATTCAAACTTTATTTTAAAAAATGGCAACAATGACCATTTTTATTCGTAACTTAAAACATTGATAGTACACAGGGGCGATCGCATTATTTTTTGTTTTTGTGAAATATAAAGAATTTGTGGGATAAACTACAGATTTATTTTATTATCAATAGGTTGTTATTTTGTATTTGTGATTTTAAAATTAAGTTTCATTAAAGATAATTTAATAATTCATGTTAAATTGAATTAAAATTTTAATTTTTTATATAACTTTTTAAAAAATTATATGTAGGTATAATGATAGAATTAGTAGTTAAGGTTTGTAAGAAATTGTTTTTAATATAAATGAATCTAAGGAATTCGGCAAATTAAATATTCACCTGTTTATCAAAAACATGTCTTTTTGTTTAACACTTTAAAGTCTGCTCTGCCCATTGAATTATTTTAAATGGCTGCAGTATACTGTCTGTACAGAGGTAGCATAATAATTAGTCTTTTTATTGAAGACTTGCATGAATGAGTTGATGAAATATTCTCGAGAATAATAAAATAGAAAAATATTAGGTATGACATTATGTATCATTCTGTATAAATAATTAATGTGAATTTAATTATTTAGGCCATAGTATCGGATAGAGATATTAAAATATAAATTACAAACAAATTTTAAATCTTGTAAAAGAAGGTTAAAAAGTGTACTTATGTACTTACTTTTACATAGTTCTTCCCCTTCAAGAAAGGCTCCTGAATCCCCTATAACTTGTAATATTTCATTTGAAACTTTATTTTAAAAAATGCCAACACTGAAAAGGCCATTTTGCGCCCCTTGTCAACTTTATGCCCTACTTAGGCAGCTGCCTAATTTTAACGACAGGAACGAGCCGGGCCTGTAACGAATTATAAAAGAAACCGACTGGATGGCCAGTAGTTTAAAATTGATTGCAACCCGCGGTTGCAGCAACGTTCAGCAAAGCGTCTCACGTTTCGTTTCCCTGTCAAAAGGCCTCGATCCTGCCGAGCCGCATTTCAGCAACACGTCGACCATGGTGAGGCTCGATCCAACGGATGCTACGTTTGTCACAGTCATCCATACCGATTGCAATCCTTTTATCAGCGGTGGCTTCGGTATCACACAGTCCGTGGCGCACATCGATTTCTACCCAAATGGCGGCCGTAATCAGCCTGGCTGCAACGAGGGTGTTCTCAATTCCATCACCATGGAACGTGGGAGTTTCTTTCGCGGTGAGATTTCTATTTCATAATCGTTAGTTAGAAATTTTACGTTAATTAGAATTTATTAATATTCGGCTTTTCTTAATTTCTAATTAAGTGGGGAAAGTGGGTTTATGACTAATTGGAGGAGAAAAGATATTTCGACAGAGTAACGTGGTAGGAATACTGAATTCCCCATATTCGTGCATCTTGTTGTACTGGACACTGTTTGGGAAAGTAATATTTTTAGGAAAAAGTTGATAAATTTTCAAAAATGCCTATTAACGAACTATTGATTATTTTAGCAGTTGTGCTATTTTTGAGGAATTAGAATTTCACATATTTAAAGGAAATTACCAACTGTCTTTGTTATTTTGCAACCCTGCAATTTATACAAAATTTGCCATTGTCAACGTTTAATGATTATAGTCCTTCATAAAAATTTTAATGCTCGTCATTTTGTAGGTTTAAATAAAAGTACCAGAGAAAATAAATCATCAATTATTGTTATATGTAATGTAGAAAACAAACAGAAAAAATAATATATTTTTTATAGAATATTATATTAAATTTTTTTTAACTTTATATTAAACTTTAACGATTTAGTGCCTGATAGAAAATGATTCAATATTTATTTTTGATGCTCAAGGACAATTGATCGCCATCTTGCTCTGGGCGTTGAACTTCTTCCAACGGTGACTATAAATTTGCGCACACAGAGACACATGATTCCATTTAAAGAAGTAGCACTGACTTCTAATATAACCTTGAGAATGACTTTCTCTATTATCATACTTACTCTGTTGAATCGTTTTGCTTTTGTCTCGTTGTTTCTGCTTCTTTCAGAAGCAACGGAGATAAGTTTTAACACGCTAATGACAAACAAGATACCTTATATATTTTCTAAATACAGTGGAGTCTCGATTATCCGATCTCCACGAAATCCAGACCAGCTGGAATTAGTGAGAACTCGAATTAAGCGAAATTTGGTTTATCGGATTTCAATATATTACTATTTAGAAACTACTATCAATAGCACTTTAGCAAAAGATTAATGAAAAAAGCAGCTTTTTTAATGTTTATCAGCTTAAGATCTTAATTGGGTTAGGGGCCATTTCTCGGTCAGAAACATCCTGAGTGTTTTTCAAAATTTGCTTCAAATCAGTGAGGGGTGGAAAGGGGAGATTAATGTAACCACGACTAAAGTAATTCAAGAGCTTTGGAAAAAGAAAAGAAAACAGGATTTTATTCACTAAATATATTTTCAGAATCACCTAATGAATTTTATTGAATTTGCATTAAAAATATTTTTATCCGTTCAACTGGGCTAACCCCAAGATTAAATCCTACAAAAATGTTACATATGGGACCAAACTGTATTTTCTCCTTCGGCAGAAGTGTAATTATTAAACTTTTTCAAAGCAATTATTTGTTTCATTTAAGTGGGGGCATTTTCAAGTGGCGAGGTGACTCGTTTTCCCAAGGTAAGAGGTTAGGCAACGCTCAGATTAAACGGAGCTCACTTCTTCCCTCTTCGAAGTAACAGTTTTATTTAGAAACCTCAGCTGAAAGGAAATGACACTAAATGAATATCGCCCAAATTCATCGCAGTAGAAGATAAAACGGAAAATTGAATGTTCAATCTGAGAAACGCCCACTCGACTTCTATTTCAGGAATCAAGAGATTTCTCGGCTGCAATCATATTCGTAGCTACGAATACTTCATAGACAGCATCAACACAAATTGCCCATTCTTGGCGGTGCCTTGCTCCTCTTGGGATAAGTTTCTGGAAGGCAGTTGTTTCGACTGCGTCAACCAATACTGCCCGAGATTCGGACTGGACGCTCAACCAGGGAATTATCACGCCTCCGTTTTCTTAATGACGGCATCGAAAAAGCCATTTTGCAGTTAGTAACCTTTTACCATTCTTTTTTAATATAGCAGATCTCCATCTACCCAGGCACATTAAGGGATAAGATAATTCAGCTTAGTCCGCTGTTTCTCCCTATTGTCTGTTGCATATTCCTTGATTCAGAGAATGGGAGTTCGTAAGGTAGGGCTGTAACGAATATACGAATAATTAAAGTGTTCAAATATACTTATAGAGTTGTAATTATTTGAATATTTGAATGCCAGAAAAATCGAACATTCGAATAATTAGGAGTATTCGATATTATTCGGATATTCGAATTATCGAAGAAATTATTAGTATTCGAAATTATTCGAATATTCGAATATACGAATAATTCAAGTGTTCGAATATACTTATAGAGCTGTAATTATTTGAATATTTGAATGCCAGAAAATTCGAACATTCGAATAATTAGGAGTATTCGACATTATTCGGATATTCGAATTATCGAAGAAATTATTAGTATTCGAAATTATTCGAATATTCGAATATACGAATAATTCAAGTGTTCGAATATACTTATAGAGCTGTAATTATTTGAATATTTGAATGCCAGAAAATTCGAACATTCGAATAATTAGGAGTATTCGAAATTATTCGGATATTCGAATTTTCGAAGAAATTATTAGTATTGGAAATTATTCGAATATTCGAATTTTCGAAGAAATTATTCGTATTCATAATTATTCGAATATTCGAATAATTACAGCTCTTCTTCACAGGTACTTACAAAGCTGAGTTTAGTCTATTTGTCGGTCTTACTTAAATTAATATTTTATAAAGACTTTATTTGTAGATGTGATTCTGAGAATCGGGGGTCTTTCTTGACCCATGGATAACAATGCCGAGTTCATTAGTAAATAGTAATAGCGAAATTCTCAAAAATCTCAGAAATGATATGCTTTAAGAAACATAACGTCGTCTAAAATAAGTACAGTAGGCTACGTACCATGGGTCTAAATGGACCCAAGTCAAGAACTCCTGTGTGTTCGATTGAACCGTCTGTTTCCTAACCCTAGGCTCAGTTAACTCCTACCCAGTGACCAAATTAAACATCGTTCCGATTCCGACCAGGAAACCTATTCACCTCTTTTCGTTCCCTGTTTCCACGATTACAGAGGGCCACTACAAAGTGACGATAAACATCTCGAAGACGAATGAGAGCCTGGATCATGGCGGCGAGGTCGGCACGTTCGTGATCCGCGTGATCGGCGAGAGCAAGATGAAAACGGAGAGGATGCAACTGAGCTCGCATTCGAAGTACTACGAGCCAGGCAGCACTTACACAGTTGTGCTGGCTGGCGACGTGGTTGGCAAACCAGAAGCTGTGGAAATCTCCTGGGAGTATCAAGCCTCCGTTTTCAATCCCCTCACGTGGCGACTCCTTCACACCCCGCGTGTTTACATCGACTCGTTGTCCATCGACAGTTTGGAGTCTTCCCATGGGTACGTATTTCGAGGTTATGTTGAGGTAACGTTGTTCAAGCTCCGGGGAGGTGTAGATATCCTGGGCAGTAGTGAGGCCTCGTAGTTTCCGTTGTGCGTACCGATTTCTTAAACAAATTATTTTTGTAAAAATGGTGCGCTTTAGAAGAAAATTTTCGAAAATCCGCGAATAAGATGGACAGTTTTTCGAGCGTATATTTAAAAAATTTGTTTTCAATCAAAGAATCCGTACGTACAATGACTACACTCATATATAGTTTAGAAAAAAAAAAGTGAAATTTAATTTCGGACCTGCTGTTCCATAGTTACACATTCGACCAGCTCGCGTGGGTGGGTCTAGAAGATTAATTAATATATTAAAATTTATGGATGTTCTTCTATTCATTTCTTTTTGTATAGTCTCTTAAGACAGAGTACTAAAGGTAGATAATAAAAATTTTCTATGAAAACTGTAAATTATTCCTGAAAAAAATTCTTAAAAATGGCTTACTTTTCCGGCCGTCACAGTGGTGTTCCCCCTTAAGGGGGTAACCTCATTCGCAAGGAAAGTTACACTGATTGGTCGGGGTTTTTTTGTTAATATCTCGTTAACGAAGCTTCGGACAATATTTTCGCAAAGGAAATAGTTGTTTGCAATCACCCCACGAATCATCCCTTTCAAGGGACGGAAACATTTTTGTTACACCCTGTACAGGCAACCCGATAATTCAGCAAATTATGCAACTTTGTGTGCAAGTAGAGTAGTTAATCCGTAATACAAACCTATTTTTTTATTGGTGCCATAGTGCGATTTTAGTGGGTGAAATCAACCCTTGAAAGAAAATGCAGAATTTTATTTTTCGTGGAATACAGTAATTACTCGTTAGGAGCCCGTCGAATGGGGCTGGGCGGCGGGCTCCTAACGCGACTGGACACTATTCCGCGCGGCCACTGGTGCGAGTGAGAAAACCCAATGAGCGAGCGAGAGGAGACGAAAGCCGACGGCAACTTTGTGTCGACTCGTTCGTTTCCTCTCGCTCGCTCATTGGGTTTTCTCACTCTCGTCCGAAGAATTCCAAGAAATGGTGGGGATAGTTGCCGGGCTCCTAACGCGTGGTAGAAACGGGCTCCAAACGAGGATTTACTGTATCTCTAGAACGGTAAAAGATATCGAAAAGAAGTTTAAACAAAAGTTGCATCTGTTTTTCATATCTACAAAACTGCGTAAAAATAATTATCGAATTAAGGATTGGTGGTGGGGGTAATTTGAAAAGTATGGATGTGTCGATAATTATTTTTAAGCAGTTATCACTGCTACGAATTTATGAAATATCATTTTAAAAAAAAAACGTCCTCTTTTCCTCCAAAGAGTTAATTAAAGAATACATATAATAAAGATATAAATAATTGCAAATAACAGAGTTTAAATTTTAATTTTCCAATTTTTCAATCGTATTGTTGGAATTTTTTTAAGTATTTCGATTTTCTAAAATGATTAATATGGAATTCCATCTGTAACTTAATTTTCTTCCTTTTTTAGGATCACTGTGTGCCCTGACGCAACGAAAACTTTAATTGCCAACGAGCAAAAACTATTAACGGTGGAGAACTGCGAACATGCTGACGTAAATGTGATTTCTGCGTAAGGACGTGGCCAATCCTTAATTTCTAATCAAACATTTAACGTGTCATTGGTAGCATATCTCAGAAGTTATGTAATAAGTAAAAATATTAACGGCGCGATAATCTTATAAATTCAAATAAAATTGGTAGTCAAATGCAAGCACATTTATTTATTGTTTATATTTGAATTTATCTGAGCCTTAGATAAAAATTTGTGAGCACCAGTATAAAATAATAATTTATTCAAATTTTTGAGAATTCATAGTGTGAAGTGCCAGAATTCTTTATTTCGTTGTTGCTATATTCGACTGATATAACGACGGCTTTAAGTGACCAATAAATTAGTTGTTGATAATATTTTCCACAAATAAATTAGACGTAGACGGAAAATAGGTAACTATTTTTACAATTTTCTCACGTATTGTATTATTTCTTTTTAGAAAAATAAAAAGCTTTTTTTATAATACACTGCGATGGATTTTTCTGCAATGTTTTTCCGAGATCCAATTCTATAATTCATGATGGTATTAAGTTCGCCTTGGTGTGAATATTAGGATCATATACAGGGTGGGAAAATTAAAGTGGTACAACACTCAACGAAAAATTGTGTAACATTTCAAAATATATATCCTATATAGTATTTAAATCAGAGACTATATGTATAGTATAATTGCGAAAGGAATGTTTAAATTAAAATCTTTGTCGACTACCTCCATCTTACTCATTATACAGGGTGTCCCACATAACCTAAGCATATTAAATATCTGGCTTATTTTTGGTGATAGGAAAAAATGTCACAGGAAAACTTTATTTGGTTCGAAGGGCCGAATATTATGATATACAACCAATTTTTCTCAAGGTCATATTTTTCGAAATTTCAAGGTCATCGGAAATTTTTTAATTAGGACTATATATTTTCATTATCATGGCGTGTTAGCTAAGGTCAACACGAATCTAATGACCTATAATACTATGACCTTTACGTGACCTTAAGTACAAATATTCATAAAAGTTTGGTAATTGATACAAATAGTGAAATAACTATTTGAAGTTAGATGGGCACCCTATACATATAAGTAAATTGCATGATACTAAAAGATTTCAGATCCTAATGTTTGTGTAAATCTTAATAAACACCCGATGTTATTAATTAAAAACCAACTTTGTCTACAAGGAAGTTTCAAGAATATTGAAAGCGACAACACTAAATCTCCCAAAATAATATTTAAACCATTTTTTCCTACTTAAATTGACATTAATTACTTCAGCCATCTATAGTTTTCTTTTATACTGTTTCGTAATAATTGAGGGCAATGTAAATAAACTTGCCGCCAATTAAACAAATATTGTCTATTATTTGGCTTTTCCATCACAATTATTTTGTAATACTAATTTATAATTAACTTATGACTGATTGTTCAGTCACTGCAGGAAACTTTCCACAAATGGAGACAAGCAAAATGTCAACCACCTTTCGTCATAACTAACATTTCCGCGAGGACATTTATGTTCAACTTATAAAAATACAAAACGTGTAAAATGATTCTTAAATACTCTGTATAATAGTTTCTCGAGAAGAAGGGTGTCTCGTTAATGCGAAATTGCAACAGCAACCGTGGCAAAACTTAATATTCATTAAAACAGCATAATAAATTTTATTTCGCGAGATAGTGCGTCAGTAATCAGCTTAATATATAAGCAATGTCACCCGAGTACAATGTACATATTATACAGGGTGTTCCATTTGAAGTGAACCACGCAATTGTCTCCTAAACTATTCATTATTGAAAAAATGTAACAAATAAAACTTACTTTGTTTCGAAGGGGGCGTCTTGTGATTGTCACAAATCTATGTAGGTGAACGTGCCTTCGAGGTTTTAGGGTGAGTTTTGAACGGCAATAAGTGACCTTTAATGACCTTGGAACACCGACATATTTAGGTCGACGAATTCACCATGGAACGAGTTACACGTCTATCTGAATAAAAACCTATAATTCCATTTAAAAAAACAAATGCCACCCTGAAATCTCGAGGGCACATCCACCTGGATAAGATTTGTGACTATCACAAGATGCCGCCCTCGAAACGAAGTAAGTTTTACTTGGAACATTTTTTTCAATAACGAATAGTTTACGAGATAATTGCGTGGTTCGCTTAAAATGGGACACCCTGTATAAGTAACACAACTCACTGTTTTCTGTACCACAGAATAGTCTACTTTTCTCTAATTTATCTCCCATATCCTACTTTTTTCAATATTCCTCATCACTGTCCCTCACTGGCCCACAGCATAGGCGTGCAACCACTTTCCAACTTCTCCCAACCAAATAATAATAATAATAATACGTCTTTATTACATTCCCAAAAAATACGAAGAGAAGTAATGGGCGAAATTCAGCAATTTTCTGCTCTTTAGTCTAACCCTGAGACTAATGATGTAATACAATAGTAAAAGAAAGAGAATATAAATACTAATAATTACAAAATAAAATAAAATACTGTGGCTAGCGAAACGCGTCGCAGCAAGTTCCATCGGCGAAGGTCAGGCGATCCGGCACGCGTCAAAACAAACGTTCGGGAATCGCGACCTTTCCTCGCCCTAGCGGAGAGCCTTTCGACTCGAAAGTTCCGAGACCGACGTGGAGGGGCTAAGCGTGGCCCAGACAGTTATGTATACATATAGTCTCAAGAGAGCAAGCGACAACGACAATACCACGATAGTCCAAATAAATAGTTATAGTATTTACCACCAAGCGCGTCATTATTTTATCCGTACCAAAACCCTACAAATACAAACTACAAAACCAAATAAAAACAAACGCATCACAGCAGGCATGTTCAACCTCACCACAGTTAATACCTAGCACTGATCAATATAATTATACGAAATATTTTAGCGACTAAAGCAAGAAGAAGAAATGTACCCACTCCGCAATTATCTTCTCCAAATATTACACGGTATCTCTTCCTTTCCCTGGGTATGTAAACAATGAAGCGAGAATGCACAAAAATTTGCCTCGAAAAGACCAGACAGTTTTATTCGCCACAGGTAAGTAGGGTAACTGTGCCAGTAGTCGACCATTTGCGGGAAAGTAGAAATTCATGTTACGCGTTGTTATTATTAATATACTATTTTTTAATTGCGTTATTGACAGTTAAATTCTTTAAAGTATCTATTTTTCAAATGTGTGGATGATTTCTTTAATAGTGTAACAATTTTTATTTAAAATATCCAAAATACCCAGAAACGTCCTTTTTGCCAGTAGTCAGCCAGTAAAATTGTAACTCCAACCTTTCATATGCCAGTAGTCAGCCAGGTTCTTCTATCAGGTTATATACATATGTATCAACCACCCTATAGTATAGGGTGGTATAGCTAATTAAAATTGACTAAATTAATAAAAAAAAAACCAAACATAAATCTTTACTTCTGTGTAGTAGCAATACACAAAAAATACAACAGAACTTAAACATTTATTTCTTGGGAGCAAACAAAAAAATAAAATTAAACATTTCTGTAGAAACGTCGAGTAAGGATATACCCATATCGATTAAATAACTAAAAATAAGTATAAAAGGGACAAGTGTGTTTTAATCTGCATTAACCGAATGTTAAGTGGTTCAAAATTCGTGACGTGTGTACTAGGGTGGCTCTTATTTTCGATTTTTGAATTTTCTTCGGGGCACCCTCCAGAATAGTTCCAAATAATTAAAAAAAAATCTGTGTAAAGTTTCAGCTCGATCGGATAACGGGAAAGGTTGCCCCTGGGCCGTTAAACATTTAAATCATTATTTAACAGCTCGCGAAGTCGATTTTATATAACGTCTTCCAAGTTATTGATTAAATAAAAAAAATGTCAAACAAAAGTTGTAGATCCGGGCAAGGAGCATCTTTTTTGTTCTATTACTATTTTTCGCGCGACAAACGGTTTTCGAAAAAAACCGAAAAACTAAAAAAAAAAACTTTTTTTTTCAAATTTTGAAAGTTTAAATGCTTCTAGAACGCTTTTTATTTATGAAGGTGAACAAAAAAAATGGAATTTTTATTTTCGAGGACTATTTTTTAAACATGTAAGGGGAGGGATATACCGAAATATGCAACAAAAATTTTTTTTTTCTTATTTTCAGTGTTTGATATGTGATGAATGTTTCCTGAAAAGTTGGGGTCGAAATTCGCAAAAATATCGGAGATGACGTCTATATCTCCGATATTTTTGCGAATTTCGACCCCAACTTTTCAGGAAAAATTCATCACATTTCAAACACTGAAAATAAGGAAAAAAATTTTTTTTTTGTGCATATTTCGGTATATGCCCCCTCCCCTTAAATGATTAAAAAATAGTCCTGGAAAATAAAAATTCCATTTTTTTGTTCACCTTCATAAATAAACAGCGTTCTAGAAGCATTTAAACTTTGAAAATTTGAAAAAAAAAAGTTTTTTTTTAGTTTTTCGATTTTTTTTCGAAAACCGTTTGTCGCACGAAAAATAGTAATACAACAAAAAGATGCTCCTTGTCCGGATCTACAACTTTTGTTTGACATATTTTTTTATTTAATCAATAACTTGGAAGACGTTATTTAAATCGACTTCGCGAGCTGTTAAATAATGATTTAAATGTTTAACGGCCCAGGGGCACCCTTTCCCGTTATCCGATCGAGCTGAAATTTTACACAGATTTTTTTTTAATTATTTGGAACTATTCTGGAGGGTGCCCCGAAGAAAATCTTGAAAAAAAATTTTACCAAGAGTAAATAAGAGCCACCCTAGTGTGTACTCACTATTAAAAAATTTATTTTTTCTGAAAATTCTAATTATTCAAATTACAACGGCCGACTACTAGACCAATCGTCTAGTCGTCAGCCGTTTTGTGTTTTCGACGGCCGACCACTGCTTTACATTAATTTTAGCGATTTCTTAACAATATTCAGTAGCCAGCCAAGGCGGCTGACTATTGGTTTTCTTTATACTTTGAATGCCAATAGTCGGCCACTTAAAAAATACTTACTAACCTAAGTTTAAATGCAATTATAATTTCACGAAAAGTTCATTCGAATGTTATTAATCGCGTATTCAAAAGTTGAACATAAAAAACTGCGTATTAGTGTTGGTATACACTATTTCCAAGTGTCGCCTATAGTACTAAATTAATTCAAATTGACTCATCAGTCGGCAACCATCCAATCGCCAACACAATAAAGCCTCTGCAGTTCATATTTTTACCGCTAGAAGCATGAAACTTCCCACATTCCAAGGAGAGAGTACACTGATCATCGGGCGGTATTCTTAAACGCGTCTTAAGCAAATGCTTAAGATCATCTTGTAGAGGACGATCTTATTTCACTTAAGACATCAGGTATTCATAGACGTTGCTTAAGATGATCTTAAGCATTTGCTTGGAATAAGCAATTGCTTATATCTTATAAGCACTGTCTTTATAAAGCATTTGCATAAGACAATGCTCATTCACGTTCGGAAACATTCGGAATAATTCTGTTAGAACAACCAATGATTGAAGGACATTCCGTTCGTTTCTCGGTGGGCGACGGAGTAGGATGCTCGAACATGTGTGAGTAACGCGTGTGAGCGTGAGGTGATTTATTAATGATTTTCAGAAAAACTTTTTTCCACTGGCATGTAGTGTTTACTTTTATCATAATAAACTAATATATAAACCCATCCACTAAACTAATGTAATGTACAAATAAAAACACCTCAGATAGCGGAGACTCCATTTAATTATAATTTATTTTGTACATAATTGATATCAATGTCAACGTTAATTAGGGTTGCCACCTTTTTTACAGAAAAATAACGTACATTTGCTTTCGTGGGGTATAAAAAAAAGTACGCTCAACAAATTAAGAGTACATTTTCATCTGATTAGTTTTTATTTCTTTCAAACATATTTTCTATTGCTTTTAGCATTACAGAGTAAATTTTTATTATTTTGAAATATCTCAATAACGTAAGATACTTTATTTTAAAGTACGGGTGGCAACCCTAACGTCAATCTTCATAAATCCATGTTTTCAGTATTTGCACTTCGATTTCGCTCACTACACGCTTCCTTTACGTAAGTAATGGCGGGTAATGGTAAATAATGGCGGGTAATGGCCAGTAATGGCCGTATCGGATGCAATAGGATGGTCTTAAGACGTCGAAAACGTTGTCTTGAAAATATTACCTCTTTTTGCGAGAATAGGATCGTCTTAAGACTCAAATAAGACCATCTCAAGCAAATGCTTAAGACACGACCTTAAGATGATCTTAAGGGGAGGTTCTGGTCTAAATGTCGACTTTTTTTTTATTTCATTTTTCGAATGTTCAACCTTTTAGGAAAACGTGTTTAAAAGGATTTGTTGAAATTCGTAAAATTCACGAAGTTATAGGCATTTGAGTAGCGACAAATGCATGGGTCACGACCGGCCACTCGGCGCTCACGTAAAAATTCAAACGCGTTTTTCTCGAAACAGTGTTTTCAAAACGGTGGGACCTGTATCTTCAAAAGTTATTATCCGATACGACTGAAACTTTTTTTATATTGAAGAATATACTTCTGGCTAGGGGGGGGGGGGACTAAAAAAAATTACAAAAAGTTGAAAATTTATAATTTTTAAAGGCGTTGAAAGGACGAAGAATACAGGGAAAAGTGATTTCAAACGTGAAGTGTCGTTATTTTCTAAAAAAAATGTAATTTTTGTAATTTTTTTTTAGTTCCCCCCCCCCCCCCTAGAAAAAAGAATAATCTTCAAAATAAAAAAGGTTTCAGTCGAATCGGATAATAACTTTTAGAGATACAGGTCCCACCGATTTGGATAAATTTTTTGACGCCTTAACTTTAACGACTCCCCAGGGCTGTTTGCACTGATTAATTATAAAACAAAAAATATATTTCTATAACATAAGACATCCTTAATACAATGCAACAAGTCCCATTAAATTATATATAGTAGTTTTCCTTTAATTAATTCCTAAATATCACCTATTCTTTGGGGCTCTAGACCAGAACCTCCCCTTAAGGCAGGATACCACCTTTGACTGCGATTTTGGAGGCGTTTTTCATGAATTTTTTTTGCATACAAAGAATGCGCAGAAACAAAATCGGTTTCAGTCATTCATTAATGTAACTTTAATCTGTAATTACACATTTTTTGAAACTGAAAAAGTAAAAAATAATCTCTGGTAGGTGGCGCCAAAATACACTCCTTTGGAGAAACATCGTTAGACGGCGTGTCAAATTCCGCTCTGTACGTGGCTCTTAGAAAAGAAACCAAAGAATGTCCCTATTAACAACAATATTGTTCAATGCTGTACGTAGGGATTTTACGAAATTTCGATTTTTAAGAAAATGGCGGCCATTTTAACGAAAAGGTCAATTTTTTAGGGTAAAAAAGTTTAAAAAAATTTATAAAATTGCGCACCAAAAGAAAAATAACAACGCTGCAGCAAAAGTCCTACGTACATCGTCAGATTACACCAATCGGAAGAATTGTGCAAAGTTTCAAGTCAATCCGATGAAAATTGTAGGAGTAATCTGACACGCTGATTTGGAAAACATCGTTTCGAGAAAAACGCGTTTAAAGTTTTATATAGATTTATATA
Organism: Andrena praecox; assembly: GCA_963932275.1. Classification (NCBI taxonomy): domain Eukaryota; kingdom Metazoa; phylum Arthropoda; class Insecta; order Hymenoptera; family Andrenidae; genus Andrena; species Andrena praecox. The sequence goes on from OZ010728.1 coordinate 37,853,917, forward strand.
TCTGCTCCAATCCGGTTTTTACACAAGAAAAAGGTTCCAGCCACCTCTCTAATGAATGAATTTCGATTCTATACACTTGAAAGAGTACTTTGAGAACAAAAAAAAATTTCAATTTTTTTTAAGTGCAAAGGTGGTATCCTGCCTTAAGTCACGTTTATGAATCTAGGCGGCATCTTGAGCAAATGCTTAAGACGATCTTAATCTTAAGACACGTTTAAGAATACCGCCCATTGTTTCGTTTAAATGTATAAGATTTTATTCCTAATTTTTTATTTCCAAGCAATTTATTTCCGAAAAGTCTGACTATTGGGTAGGGGCCGCAATACGGCACACTTTCCCTACCTAATTTCTACCTCGCAGAGGACTATCCCACCGAGAAGATCCGAATACCCAGATCGCACCTCGCGCGTCTCCTCTCTACCATGACGTTCCCCGTCGTGCAGGAAGTAAAAACGAGACTATCTACGAGACTGCGGGTTCCCATCGCGCCGAGGAGCCGCGTTCCCACATGAACCCGTTGACATTGCGCCGCGGAGGCGCTCACTTTCATTCCTCACGCGCCTACCAGTCGAATGGGACCGTCTGGCCCCTGAGTTTGTTAACGCGGAAATTGGCCATTCCGACGTAATTACAGCGTTGCTGCGGCGGGCGACGGCCCACGCCGATAATTTTCCCCGTTTCCCGGAAAAACCGCGACCTTTCCGAAACGGACGAACATTTCCCGCAATCGGTTCCTGGCGGCGGGCGCCCGCCCCGACGGAATAATAGCGGCGGGTTTGCCGGGCGACCAACGGCGAAGCCACCTTTCCTTTCACTGTCATTATGCACGCGTGCTTCTTTCACCTTGGCGGCCGCTTTCATACGTTCCCGGTAAATCACTGCGCGAAAGATCGGCAAAGCCCGTAATTTACGACCGTAACATCCTATCGAAGACATCACGCGTCTCCTGTGAGGAAGTTCGCGATCTGGGCGCGCACTGCTCTAGGCAGGAGCGGAGTTGGAGACTCGGGGCCCCTAGGCTAACAATAAGGCGACCATTTGCTCCCGATTTCCGGGAATAGTCCGCGGAACCGGTAATTTTTGTCCCCAATTTTATCCCCAATTGCGAATTAAAAACTCTTTAGCGTCCGAGGTATCATATGTATATTTCCCCTTTCTTTGCTGTTTCGCAGTTCGCACGAGATTAAGTAGTACATGTTTAGAGTAGATTTATTCATTGAAGAAGGATGGACCTACCTGAATCCTGTATTCATTGGCTTATGCACTTTAACCTCTGTGAAAAAGAGAAAATTTTTTTATATAAAAATATGAAAATTCAGAACATTTTTAACGATAAAAAGAAAAGGGGATGTTTTTGCTTCAACGGGATCTAGGTGCTAAATGGTTAAGGTAACACCAGTTTACAGCCATTTCGCGCAGCAGATGTCACTATATTTTTCTTCTGTAAAATGGCCAGCTGATTCCGAAAATAAGGTCCAAAATTTTTTCTATTGAAATTCGGTTCAATTTCGGTCGGAAAAATTACTTTTTTTACATATTTCCCTCGATTTCACCCGAACTGCTGAACCGATTTGAAAAATTTGTGAGGTATATTTGTTGGTGATTCAGTTATCTTTAATTTGATATAATTTTCGACCATATCGGTCATTCGCAACACGAGAGATTCGCAATTAAGTGGGACCACCTTTTTGACAGACAGGTAAAAAGTTCACCTGTCGGTATTTTGAAAACGTATCCATAGAATTTTTTTAGACTTTATTTTCGAAATCACCGGGCCATTTCACATAAAAAAAGTGGCATCTGCTGCGCAAATTTTTTTTTATTTTCTAAACTAGTGTAATTATTTGTCCCCGATTTTCGATAATACTCCTCGATTCTGTATTTCTTCTTTAAAGTTGCCAAATAATTAATATGAAACCGAAGCCACGAGGTTCCTATTAAAATTCTATTAAGGCAGGATACCACCTTCGCACTTAAAAAAAATTGAAATTTTTTTTTGTTCTCAAAGTACTCTTTCAAGTGTATAGAATCGAAATTCATTCATTAGAAAGGTGACCGGAACCTTTTTCTTGTGTAAAAACCGGATTGGAACAGATATATAAATCTATATAACACTTTAAACGCGTTTTTCTCGAAACGATGTTTTCCAAATCGGCGTGTCAGATTACTCCTATAATTTTCATCCGATTGACTTGAAACTTTGCACAATTCTTCCCCGTGGTGTAAGGTAAATGTACCAATAACGAGCCGTTTAAGGAAACGGTGACAAAGTATAATGAATATTATGTATAAAATTAACAATTTAAGTGAAACTTTTTTTCATTCATAAAGATTTTGTTGTTTCTCATCAGTACTCACATAACAAAATTTTGTTTTTTTATATATTTAACGTAAAATAAACAAGAATATTTGTACGTGTAAATGTACCAATATATAGCCAACCTCACGCGATTGACCTAGCGGCCCGATTTTCATGTCCCAGTACCTAGCCATAGGTTTTATAATCGTGTAAAAATTATTTTAAAAACTGATTCTTTGTCTTAAATTGAAAAATCTGTTAAGGAAAATTAAGAAGTACAGAAATATAAAATTATTGTATAAATAACCATAATAAACAGATTAGAAAATAAATGCAAAAAACAATAAGTTTAGTTACACTATCAATAGAAGTTTGGGGTTATTTTATACAATAAGACTCAAAACAACCACCAAATTCATTAAACTGTACATATACATAAACTTTAATAAACTTAAATTAAAGGCTATCATTATTATCTAGAAAAATAATGTTTATATTATGATTTATGATCAAAATACTTACCGGCTTTATTCCAAATATCGAGTCAGAAATTCACACTTTTTTCGTAATTTTGCTCTGGCGATGCCGATTAACATTTGCGACTCACTTCACCCGATTTATTGAACACGTGGTTAGTTACTGGGCTAACAAGATTTGTTTGCACCGATAAATAGCCATGTAAATATTCAAATAAAAAATAGTTTTCATATTCAAATTTTTTCTTTCTATGTGTTACAAATATTTTCAAGATTCTAAAACCCTTTTTTCTATCTAAAAAACTGTTATCCTATAATAATTATGCTCTTAACAAGAAGCACGCTCTTCTTAGCCATATCATAACGAATGTCTGAAAACGCGTCATATATCTGGCTTCGAGACTATAAATGGTATTTCTAAATATCTAGACAAAAAAACAAGACGATATAACTTCAGATATTAAACCGAACAATTAAATAATGCAAATTACACCAAATATGTATTTTATCTTACGTGCATAGTTTAACAATTATTAATATTTCAACAGATGGCTAGGTACTGGTGCATGGCTCGTTATTGGTACATTTACCTTAATCTAACGATGTACGTAGGACTTTTGCTGTAGCGTTGTTATTTTTCTTTTGGTGCGCAATTTTATAAACTTCTTTAAACTTTTTTACCCTAAAAAAATTGACCTTTTTGTTCAAATGGCCGCCATTTTCTTAAAAATCAAAATTTCGTAAAATCCCTACGTACCGCATTAAAAAATATTGTTGCCAATAGGAACATTCTTTGGTTTTTTTTCTAAGAGCCACGTACAAAGCGGAATTTGACACGCCGTCTAACGATGTTCCTCCAAAGGAGTGTATTTTGGCGCCACCTACAAGAGATTATTTTTCACTTTTTCAGTTTCAAAAAATGTGTAATTACAGATTAAAGTTACATTAATGAATGACTGAAACCGATTTTGTTTCTGCGCATTCTTTGTATGCAAAAAAATTCATGAAAAACGCCTCCAAAATCGCAGTCAAAGGTGGTATCCTGCCTTAATCTGGCAACACTGTAACCGAGTCTACGAGGAGTAGAGATGGTCCCCCAAAAAAATATCTCAAGTCCCCGGGAACCCCATGAAAAAATGGTCACCTTTACTATTTTCTTTTTGCTATTCCGACTAATTGCAATTTTTTTCAAAACGACGAAGCACGCCACTCAGCAAACTAATCCTTCTAGCTTCTAAAAAAAACTCAAGTCGTTTGGACCAATTTTAAAAATGTTATGCGATTTTAAAGAGTGTACGATAACAAAAATATATATATAAAAAAAACCATGAATGTCTTTGGAATATCAAGAGTAAAATGTACAAAAACACACATTGCCGTTAATTATTCAGAAATTAGTTCAGCGAACAGTTATCATACATTTGCTTCGACGCAATTTTTAAGTGAACCAGTTCGTCCAGTTTCATTGAAGCGTGTAAACGTCCTCCAATTTCGTCGGATCAACCGCCCTGTTTACCCAAAGCGAGCCGCGTAAATTCGCCTTTAACGCGCCCCGCAAAGGTCGAAGAAAGCCCGACCTGGTCAAAATCGTTCTTATTGTGCCAGCACAGGTAGTCATCGGTGGGGACGGAACCAGAGATCAGTGGGGGGCGAAAGATTTCGGTTGAAACGGAATGCTCACGGCTTGAGCCTCCAGTCGAGCGTCGGCCTCTCACCGTGTCGCATCCTCTGCCCCTCTGCTTCACTCGCAGCCACCTGTTCCGTCGCAATTCGTTGCCAATCGGTCCGGTCGAACCGTCCTCGCCGAGGGGAAGCTGCCGCCCGGGGATCGGTGGTTACCGCGATCCAGCCGTGATGTGAGATCCCCCTGCGGATCGAGTGTCTCGTGTGAGAAGCGTTTGGACGCGATCTAGACACGGGATCCATCGTTCCAGCCAGCGAGTATGGGAGATCGATCGAGGGCAACGTGAGGCCGTGACATGAAAGAGAGACTTCGACAATGTGAGTCCACGTACTCGTTAGCTCGCGGTCGGAGAAAATGTTCCTTCGCTTTGTTGGACCAAAGTCTTGGTCGAAAGTAAAAATATATGAAAAGTATTTCCCTTGGTTGTCTATGAGCTTTTGCCATTTTTCTGATAAAGCTACAAGTACTTACAAGGGGACACTAAGGTCGACGGGAAACGGATATTCCTGAACCTTGCAGTATTTGAAGATGCCGCCTCCGAAGTTAATTTGGCAAAGCAGTAGGGCGCGCTTCTCAAGATTTTCCGAGAAAATTGCATTTGAAAATCGAATTATTTTCGCAATTAGCTTTCTTCGAGTTTCAGTTTATTTTTTTTTTTTTTTTTTTTTTTTTTTTTTTTACTTTCCCTTTTTTACTTACATGCTAGTATGACACGAGCCAGGGTGATATTCATCATAAAAGCATGGAAAGCAATAATTTTTGCAGCACCTAGCACACACTATAAACGATTTTCAAATGCAATTTTCTCGGAAAATCTTGAGAAGCGCGCCCTACTGCTTTGCCAAATTAACTTCGGAGGCGACATCTTCAAGTACTGCAAAGTTCAGGAAAATCCGTTTCCCGTCGACCTTAGTGTCCCCTTGTTAGATAGGTGTATTAAAAGAAGACACTTTTGTATACTTCACATCAGAGATGGGCAACGTTTTTATCTAAATAAAATCTCGGACAACGAATAAAAGTGAAAAGAATTACTCGCCATTCGTTCGCTAACCCGAGTCAACTTTATCGAGATTTTATTTAAATAAAAATTTTGCCCATCTCCGCTTAACATCGTCTAACAGTCCTAATACGTTTCTGCGGTCACGGAGGAGCGAGTCTTCTTTGGCATTGCCAGCGTCCGCCGATCCTTCCAGTGTCAGGGTCGGTCCCCTCGCGTGCGGCCGCTGAGGATCGAGATTGCGGTAGTCGTGTTCACTTCCTCGTCGGGCTTCCAGTCAACGACGCGATCGAAGGTTGTGCAATTTGTTTGGTAGGGAACCTGGCGCTGCTGGGAACTCATGGGCGTTAGATGGACGGATGTGTGCGATGTTCGGGGGAACTGTTGGATGCGGCATGCAACAGTGAAAGCGATGGGTGGGATGAATGGCTAATACGTAATGGGTGTTTGGGTGTCGAAGAGTTTAGTGTATCATAGCTGTTGAAATTCTCAATCGCGAATGGATAGTTTAAGCTTGATATTTGTACGGGGTGTAAAAAAAGTATATGCCACGGTTCCTGGGTCGGTGTAGATCTGTTAAAAAAATATAGGGGTAAACAGTGTAGTTGTTGGCCACCTAAGTCAGAGGTTCACATAAGCGTTGAATTATAAGTCTTATTTTGCTATCTTTAAGAACACAAATAGTGTTAATAGCTTTAAACGACTCTAATAGTCTAGAAATAGAATTTGTTTAAAGAAAGAGTAGAAGGTTCCACAAAAATTTTACACAAAATACGTTTTCTATGAAAAAACATAGTTATTGGCCAGACGAATGCAATGATTGGCCGATCGTATGGCAGTTATTGGCCACTATTTCATAACCTATATGTAACATATATCCTACCTAATTCTTAATGCTCTAAGACCTAATTATGAAATAATGTAAATGTAAAAAAATGAATTGATTCTTTTCGCCATGGTTTAAAATAAAAAATTCCTAAATTATATTCATAAAATGAAACTAAATGTAATATGATAGTATTACATTATTAAAATATGTAAACTATAATACCTTTTCTATTTAAATGTTTCTATATTAGTTAGTATTGTAGTATTGCACCTCCTTTTACATCGTATTAATAGCATTTTCTTTTAAAACATAACCTTTTGCAATCACAACCCTGAAACGGCCAAAGCATGGCGAATGATGGCCAACAACTGTTTCACTGTTTCTATGACTGTCAGCTACCCATTGGCCTCGTGGCCAATGACTGTCCTAAACCATTATTTACATTACAGTTCTTGGCCACCTATAATTTTTGCAATAATGTATAATTTTAATGAATAAATAATCCTTTTTTATAAAGTTTAAACCTTTATTTGTCTATATAACGAATATGAAAGTTCTATATATATCATAAGTGCATTAAATTATCTAAGAATTGCCTGATGTAACCGTATGGCTATTCAATTGAATCACTGTAGTTTTCAAGCATCGATTTCAAGTGGTCTATTTTTTACACGTAGTATAACAATGATTAACGAAATAGTGATTGCATTCGACGCATGAAAGTAGAAGGTATCTGAATATGTTCATTATAAAAGGCATAATGTAGGGTAAAGAGTACAGTGGTTGGCCACCTGACAATGATTGGCCATATTTTGAGAAATAAATGAATATAAAGAAATACCAATGTTATGCCTTTTTTAATGAACATATTCATATTCTTTGTACTTTCTTGCTTCGGATGTAATCAACATTTCTCCACTCACTATATACTGTGATTATATATAAAAGCAAATAGGATGACTCGGCTTTGAAGCTTGGAAATTACAGCCATTTAATCAAAAAACCATAAGAGTACAGTTAAAAGTTTACGAATAGTTTAATGTATTTATGATATGTATATCTCTCATATTCGGTATATATCGATAAATAAAAGTTGAAACTTTATAAAAGAATTATTTATTTGTTAAAATTATACATATATTATGAAAAATACAGGGGGCCAACAACTGTCATATGAATAATGTTGAATGGCAATAATTGGCCGGGCGGCCGATGATTGTTTTATAACCTTAGTAACGGTAAAACGGTTATTGGCCCCCTATTCATTAGCGGTACTGAAACGTCATTTGTAAGAAAGATTCAACATTTATATAATTATAGTATAATTAAATAAAAAGAAGAAGTACAATTATAGGTATGTTACATTGTATAGTTATATTTTAAGTTTCCTGTGATTTGAATTTTAATTGGTGTATTCAAATTCAATTTGATTATTAAATTTATTTAATTAAATTGGAATTAAAAATGAAATTTGATTGAATTAATTAGATTATTCAAATTTAATTTGATTACAGAATTTATTTAAGTAAATTGAAGTTAAAATTTAAATTATGCTTTCCTAGTAGATAAATTGTAAAAATTTTGAATTTTTTAGTAGAACTGAATTACCCCACTATAAAATATGCCAAAAGTGAAAAAAGGTGATAGGAAATATGGGAAAGAATATACAGATGAACACATTATAAAAGCTATATAACATTTTCTTTTAGGTTATATTATGTGTCAAATAGCGGCCAATCACTGTCGAACCGATCGGACAACTACTGTCGTGACCATGCCAATAACTATATTTTTTCGTAGTCAACACATTTTTTGTATATTTTTATAAATTCTTGCTTTTTTTTAAATAAACTCCATTTATTTTTAGTTTATTAGGACTTTTTTTTACTTATTTATATTGATTTCCAATGCAAATTTACTAAATTCACACTTATAATTCATTATTTATGTGACACTCTTACTTAAGTGGCCAACCATTGTACTCTTTACCCTACACTGTTTCTTAATATTCATGCTTTTTTAAAAAAAGGCCAATCACTGCCAGGTGGCCAACAACTACACTGTTTACCCCTAGTGCAAAATTGATATTGTCTTCGAAAATCGAGACCCAATTCTTTTATTTTAATGTGCTCTATTCACTGGGAGGATAAAAATTGTTTGAAACATTCCTTGGGACATAGTTCTTTTGACACTTTTTTTTATGAATCACTGATTTTCAAGGTCAGGATTAATTTCGCGGTAGACTTTTTTTAACAGATCTTCGCCGATCCAGGGATGTAGAATCACATGTGTGAATTGTTTTACACTCTGTACAATTCGTAATGCAAGGTTTGCATATAAAGTACATGCCTCCAAATGGGGTAACTTTGACAAAAAAAAAAATAGATTTTAAAACAAATTCCCCTAGCACCTATTGTATAACTTGTATTCTTCTTGCTGCCTCTGCCTTTGCCTACTTCAAGACGCAGTTTATCTGAGAATAATACCTGTTGTGGGTGCAACAGATGCCAGAGGAATTTGTTTTAAATTGTAGTTGTGTGGCAAAGTTACCCCAGTGGTCAAAGTTACCCCATTTGATAGAATCAGCCAGAAGAGTCTATTTAGATACGAAGAAGGTGCATCAGGTTCAGATAAGGAATTCGACTGAAACTTTGTTTTTGTTCGTGCTACACTATTCTGTTTTGAAACTCTTAAGAAATCCTGAATAATTTAGAAACACCCCTTTTCATTATTTGTTCAATTTATACCATTGCCAGCATACATCCAACATAGTTCAGATTTTTAGTTTTAGAATCATTAAAATAATAAACAAGGAAGCCAATCTGGACAAATAGAGTCCATTTGTGCGATAAAAATGATAGTAATCATTAATCAATATTGTCAATCAATGACAAAACAGATTATAGAAACTATCACAGGTAGTGCACTAATGTTTCTTCGTACAACCTAGAGAACAGTAATGTTTCTTATAAGTAATGTTTAATACAACCACACGTGATCAAAATTAAAAAATGATCCAGCTAAAACGTTGTTTCAAACAATTTTACACGCAAAGCCTTTAATTTACGAAACAATGTTCGGTTACTTTCTATATTCGATCCTGGGAAACAGTTTGACAAAAGAGAAGTCAGAAAATTTGTATGTTTTATTAAAGGAGCCTCAATTGTTAACACATAAATCTAAATAAACCAACGACTTCCATCAATCTGAACGAGTGCTCATTTAACCATAATAAACCATCCATGCATAAAGTGAATGAAAACGATCGGAAAAAATGTCACGTTGTTTATGATGCATCCAGCAAAATTGCGAAATCGAGAATTGCATTCCGTTGCGTCAAACTGATTATGTATCAGATAACCTCGACAACTGGTATCACTGAATTGTGTCGAAATAGCATCAAATTGTTAGAGAAAATAATTGTGTACAGTAGTAGTTAAATGAAAATTCTAACAGCAAATGATAATTAGATACCATGATTTAAGAAGAAGGAACTATATCCTCACTTAGTGGCGGATTGGGTCTACAAATATTGGTTGCCAGGAGACAAAGGCTGCCGACCCAAAACTATGAGGTTATCATTTAATTTTTATAAGAAATAAATAAAATTTTCAAAGAACAAATAAGTGGCAAAAAAGTAGAAAGTAACGTAATTATCCGAATAAATTGTTTTTAGTACAATATTTATTTTAGTAATAAATATTTTTCCTCTATTTGCAACACATCATTTGTTCTATTTATTCGAATAATTCATCATTATTTATTTGAATAATTCCTTCGAATAACGATTGTAAAATAATTAAAATAATAATATGTACTAATAACTGATGGTTGTTTTCGTTTCAAAATTTATAAAACCAAAGATTAATAAAATTCCAAATTTATCGTTTGAAAAACAAATAATTGTAAAGGCCAATATGAAAAGAATTTCACGATAAAGTGTGAAAAAATATTTCATTTTCAGATTCCTATTCGGTACAATTCGAAATTCGATCAGTCCGAATATTCGAATTCTCCTAATTATTCGAATAATTTTCGAATAATGTTCGAATAATATTTGAGTAATGTTCGAATAATGTCTGAATAATGTTCGACTATTCGAATTCTCATAATTATTCAAATAATGCTCGAATATTCGAATTCTCATAATTATTCGAATAACGCTCGAATATTCGAATACTCCTAATTATTCGACCAATGCTCGAATATTCAAATACTCCTAATTATTCGAATAATGCGCGAATATTCAAATACTCCTAATTATTCGAATGATACTCGAATATACGAATTCTCATAGTTATTTCGAATTCTCTGATACTCGAATACTTAGATTATTCGAATATTCGAATTCTCTGATATCCGAATACACAGATTATTCGAATACTCGAATTCTCTGATATTCGAATACTTAGATTATTCAAATATTCGAATTCTCTGATATTCAAATACTTAGATTATTGGAATATTCGAATTCTCTGATATCCGAATACACAGATTATTCGAATACTCGAATTCTCTGATATTCGAATACTTAGATTATTCAAATATTCGAATTCTCTGATATTCAAATACTTAGATTATTGGAATATTCGAATTCTCTGATATCCGAATACACAGATTATTCGAATACTCGAATTCTCTGATATTCGAATACTTAGATTATTCAAATATTCGAATTCTCTGATATTCAAATACTTAGATTATTGGAATATTCGAATTCTCTGATATCCGAATACACAGATTATTCGAATACTCGAATTCTCTGATATTCGAATACTTAGATTATTCAAATATTCGAATTCTCTGACATTCAAATACTTAGATTAATCGAATATTCGAATTCTCTGATATCCGAATACACAGATTATTCGAATACTCGAATTCTCTGATATTCGAATACTTAGATTATTCAAATATTCGAATTCTCTGATATTCAAATACTTAGATTATTGGAATATTCGAATTCTCTGATATCCGAATACACAGATTATTCGAATATTCGAATTCTCTGATATTCGAATACTTAGATTATTCAAATATTCGAATTCTCTGACATTCAAATACTTAGATTAATCGAATATTCGAATTCTCTGATATCCGAATACACAGATTATTCGAATACTCGAATTCTCTGATATTCGAATACTTAGATTATTCAAATATTCGAATTCTCTGATATTCAAATACTTAGATTATTGGAATATTCGAATTCTCTGATATCCGAATACACAGATTATTCGAATATTCGAATTCTCTGATATTCGAATACTTAGATTATTCAAATATTCGAATTCTCTGACATTCAAATACTTAGATTATTCGAATATTCGAATTCTCTGATATCCGAATACACAGATTATTCGAATACTCGAATTCTCTGATATTCGAATACTTAGATTATTCAAATATTCGAATTCTCTGATATTCAAATACTTAGATTATTGGAATATTCGAATTCTCTGATATCCGAATACACAGATTATTCGAATATTCGAATTCTCTGATATCCGAATACTTAGATTATTCGAATATTTGTTACAGCCCTAGCCTACACTTTATGTAAACAGAAAAATGAATGCAGAATTTGCAGGTATAACGATGCGAAGGCATAAGAATGGACCAGGATAATCGTAAACTGTAATATAAACTTATTCTAAGTAGCAGTCTCTGAATCGAATTCGCTGTTTCGTGTCACTCGTCACGCGAATCACGATCCCAATTCCCAGTTGACCGCGATTTCGATTCACGGCACGCGCCGAGACCGGGCAGAAGACACCTTCGAGCGGCGCTGCAACGCGTTGCTGTTCTGTCTATCGAAGCTTTTTAGGTGGATTGACCAACAGGAAATTTCGTAGCGCGACGTCCGTCGAGCGGTAAAAGTCAATTTGCGCAGCCCGATGAATCGATGAAACGCTAACGAATATTCCTCTACGCTGCAAGCAGCCGAACGAATGTTCGACCGGTTGTGAAAACCGCAGAACGGGGGCGCTGCGTGCGAAAGCAATTTCGCGAGAAATACGTTCCGATTAACTCGGCACAAATGTTTGTAAATTTGCATGGTAATGTTGGCTAATAAGATTTTAGTGCAGCATTACTGATTACCATTGCAGCGACGTCAGCTTGTAACCTGTTAGCGTAATTAGATGGCATTAGGCCAGCTTGCGTTGTTAAATGTTCAACATATTTGTTTCTTTTAGAGTTTTTATTTGCTAGCTAGGTAAAGCTGAACGATCTTGGAACCTGAAAGTTTAAAGTCTGTAGTGAGGTCTCCACTGCACATGCTCAAACATTGCAGAGTTCCACAAGCTATACTTTCACTATCATAATTATTTTTAACCGACTTCAAAAAGGAGGAGTATTCGACCCGTATGTATGTTTCTTTTATTTTTTTATGTTTGTCCCCTCATAACTCCTCAGCATATGGACCGATTTTGATGATCCTTCATTTATTCGAAAGAGGATGGTGCCCCGTTGGTCCCATTCTACGTGGAATCAATATTGGCCCAATATTTTACCAGTTATAGTTAATAATAATTTATATGTTTGTCCCCTCATAACTCCTCAGCATATCGATCGATTTTGAGGATCTTTTTTTTATTCGAAAGAGGGCGATGCCCCGGTGGTCCCATCCTACACTGCATCAACATTGGCCCAATATTTTGCCCGTTATGGTTAATAATAAAGACTATTGTCACCTAATTATTATTATTTTATGTACGTACGCGCATATCTCCTCAGCATGTTGTGTCAATATATATAAAACTAAAAAGTTAAAAATAAACAAAATTTAAAAAAAAAATTAAAACCGACTTCAAAAAAAAATAAAAATAAAATTGCACTAAAAAGTAAAAAATGATTCTTTCCCTTATTTAATCTACGACTCATATTTTTCAACTCGGTGCCTCATCATTTGCACTGTGTAAATCTGGCGCCGGCTTAAAAAATATGAGTCGTAGATTAAATAAGGGAAAGAATTATTTTTTACTTTTTAGTGCAATTTTTTTTTTTTTAAGTCGGTATTAATTTTTTTTTATTGTGGAGATAGTGATGAGTTGATTTGTGGTATGGCAAGTGATCTAGTATCGAGGCATTACTACTGGAGGCCAGCTACAATAAAATTCTCTGACATTGCTTTGTTTCACACACACTCCTCTTAACTTCACTCGTCAACTTCAATATATTTAGTATGTATACAGTGGTGGACTAAAAATATTGCTTGCCAGGAGACAAGGAGGCCCCACCCACAACTATAGGGCTATCATTTAATTTTTGTAAGGAATAAATCAAATTTTCAAAAATACATAAGTGGCAAAAAATAAAATTAAAATTTTTTTTAACCGAATGTATATTTTTTAGTAATCACAGTGCTTAATGACTAGCTATCATAGCTATCATAGACTTCCCAAGGCTTCCTTTGCTTTACACACCCTCCTCTTAGCTTCCCCCATGAATGTCATTATTGCTCACATGGGATCTCAATCTGGAAATTCAATAAATTATGAAACTTTGGGGATATGTAGAGGATATATGTATTACGCAATTTTTTTTCCGCCAAAGTTCACTCCAAGGGGGTGATATTGACCCCTCAAAATACAACTATTTTCCGATTTTGTGTTATGACTCACGTTATGTTATGTTTCAGATAAAAGTTAGTTCTTTTATTTAGGATTATCATTTGGTAAAAGTGATACGCCATAAGTCTTAAGATTACTTTTACTTTAGTTTATTTTTAACATTTGTTATGTTTGCTTGTTGCTGTCCCCGTCTTAGTTTCGTTTACAGTGCACGGTTAGTCTTGTTGTCTGTGCCATCTGTAAAAAATATTTTCCTTCTTCTTTCTTTGAGTAATAAAGACGATTAATAATAATAAAAAAAAATATATATCTATACACCCCCTACATATCTAATTTTTGGAATTTCTTTTGTCACAAAAAGGATATGTTTACTAAATGAAAGTTTTTTCTATTAATATATGTTTTGAAAATACAAAGAAAATTTCATATTTTTTAATGCTTGCTTGCCCCAAAATAAGGGGGAGTAATATATGCGCTGTGAAAAAAAGACTCCACGTGGTTGATTTTTGAGGAACCATGTATCTATGGTGGTGTAATCAGGGTGGTTTGTAATTAGTATGACTGTCGCTATAGCCCGAACTAGAATCACACATTTTCCTTGTTTTTTTCTCATCTTTTGCGTCGCCGAATGATCAGAAAATGTAGCTAATTTCGATAGTTCAACTTTGGGCGTCCGCCATTTTGTTAATTCTTCATCAGTCTAATTAATCTTAGTCCCTGCCATAGCGACAGTCATACTAATTAAAAATCTTTTTGGTATTTTTGTTTCAGACACACGTCTTTTATTTTACAGCGCATATTACACCCACTTATTTTGGCGCAGCAAGCATTAAAAAACTATGAAAAAAATAATTCTGTATTCTCAAAGCACGTATTAATAAGCAGAAAAAACTTCAATTGAGTAAACACATTATTTTTGTGACAAAATAAAAGTTTCAAACAGAAAAGATCTCTTAACCCATACAGCACACTCTCATTGCAACGCAGTTGCAGGATGGTTGCAGTGCAAGATTGCAATGTTTCACGCAACGTTGCCGCAACTATGCAGCAATAATTCCATGTCCGCCCCGTGCAACGTTGCACGGCTACGTCGCAGCAACGTTACATCGGCATTGCGCTGCAACTATGCAACACTGCAAGGTTACTGCAACGATCCTGCAACGTTGCCGCCACGAAGTGTGCTGTATATGAAGGAGTAATAAAATCGTAATAATAATAATATCCCCAAAGCTTCATAATTTTTGGAATTTCCTTGTCAGCACACCCACAGTGCACTGCGCAGAGTCGAACTATACAAATAAATCACGAGCTACCTAATTAAATAAGACTGTAGAATGTCAACAGCGCCATAAAATTGGCAACAAAATAAATCACTGCTTGATACATCTACAATTCAGAATATTTAGTAGAACATAACCTCTAAACATATGTACATATTTAAACATATATTCCAGGTCCGTTCTTCCAGTTTTGCATAAACATGGCAAATCTTGTCATATGACGGAAGAAACGAAATAGCGGTAAATTGTTATAAATTTTCGAGGTGCTCATGCGGCAAGGAAAAGGCCAACAGGTCTGTGAGCATAGTCAGACCCAAGTGCACGCGGACTTTCTCCGGAGACAGGCCTCTATCCACGTACGTAGGCGTTCTCCGCTCGCGAAACGGTTCTAAACTCATCGCCCGGCCGCTGGAAATTCTTGAAACGATCGCTTCGTTCCACGTGACGTTTATTCCATTCTGGCCATTTTCCAGAAACCCCTCAAGTTCGCAGAAAGTGGCTGGGAGCCGTTTCTGCTTGCATGATTGCTCGTTATTATTCATTGCACGCGTCCATTTTGTATCTGTTTAGTGGATTTGGATTTTATTCGCGATCCTTTCTGGCGTATTTCCATGAGTATGATTCTGGGTAATTTAACACAGTGTACAGGGTATTTGAAATCTCCGTTTTCAAAGTCTGTCGAATTTGATTTGGTTCTCTATGAATCTGACGAGGCTGAAGCTTAAGAGTTTTGGGTCTCGTAGAGGAATATAGGTAGATATGTATCGACTTGAAAGGCATTCATTATAGTAAAAGTGATAATTAGCGGCGTGCTGGCTATAAAAGGTGTTTCAAAATTGTATGTAAAAACCCAAGCGGATAATAAATTCATAAAAAAGGAAGGAAAAAGTTGTAGTGAATGTGAGTCCGGGAACCAGTCGTCTCTGGGCGTCCCTTTTGTTTTTCAGTAGACAATACCGACTTGTTATTATAATGTTTATTGCGTGTTTTCGTTGTTAAGTGTCGATAAAGAAGATGTTATCTTATATATTACCATTGGACTGGCTTAATAAATTCTGTGGCATTAATAAGAAAAAATGTGACACTGTTATGCCTCCATTTAAAGATGAAGGAAATTTTGATCTTTTAAAAAAGAGACACTTGTTTGTAGGATGTTTTATTACACCGTATTGATAATTAACGACTGATCAGTCACATGAAATTGCAATAAATAAAAAAATGCTGGGTCCCTTTATGAATTAATAATATTTTACAAATATTGGATCAATACAATTTCTTTTTATCTATCTAATTAATAGTCTATCCATACTATAGCTGTAAATTATTCTTATCGAATAAATAATTTATTTTTGGAATTAGTTGACTATGTTACGAGCCGAGGCTGAGGGCAATGAGAATGGCGGCTGCGAGGCCGAGGATTGAATTTGTTTAGAGTTTGTTAGTAGCGGACGAACCGGGGTCTGGTATCCCCGGGAGCCACTAGGAATGTTAGTTTAGCCTCGTAACTTTATAATATGATACACCTTGAGCGGTAAAGGAGTATCTATGTGGGTTGGTCTCGAAGAGGAAATTCAGATGATGATTGATTCAAATGAAAGAACTCTGAATTAGAAATAACTAATTATATTCTATAAGTTCAGTATTTTACAATTGTTTCAGTGTTTGTTTGTCGCGGTACCTAAGTCCACCTCTCGGTTTTAACGCACTGAGAAATGCGGGGGTCTCAAAGAGTTTAATGATTACAACACCTATCAGCAACTCTACGTGCTGTATGGTTAAAGTTGAAATAATACTTGAAGGAGAATGTTAGAGGAAGTGCAGCATATTTGGAATACTGTTGGTAATTTGGAATACCGAAGTATCTAATAAACTACTAACGCTATTTAATTTGTAACACCGTAGATTATAGGGGCTAATGACCTCTTAACTAATGACATTTGTGGATGAACCGCAATTTTTACATTTTCGACTTAATCTGCAGAGGAAGAAAACGTCAATCTGCAAAACTTTTTCAGCGCGTATTCAATCGTTCCAATCATGGTTAAAACATGTCAAAACTTTAGTGTTAAACACTTAATCGACTCATTTGCATGTTCCTTCTATGGTTCCGTGCCAGTTTTGCGATAATTTCGAGAATACAAAGCGTGACATGAAATTTTCGGTTTCGATGCCATGTGGTTAATTCGGAATACCGAAGGTGAAGGTAATTTGGAATATTCCAAAGCCTACCGATGCTTTTGTTTCACGCGTAATGGATACCACCGCGTCAGTTTCATCTGTCACCTGTATAACCTTTTAGGAGCATTTGTGTAAATAATGTCTTATAGACATGTACATCTTCAAGATTGGTAAAAACGTGTGAACCAAGAGCGAGTGCAGTATGTAACCGTTCTTAGCATTTTTATAAATATTCTGGTATACATATCTCCTCAAAATATCTATATTTTAGGAATGTCGATGGTAAACAGATACAAAAAAAGGAAGCAGTGGAGTTCGGAGGATATGTCCGCAGCGGTTACTGCTGTCCGTGAAAAAAAAATGGGCTATTTGAAGGCGGCAAGATATTTCAATATTCCCAGAACTACACTATTCAGATTAGTAAATGATAAGGAGACACCGATTGACCAAGTAACTAATAAAATGATTGGTCGTAGACCTGTATTTGACAAAGATTTCGAAAAACAGCTAGTTGATTATGTTCTAACAATGGAAAGTACATTTTATGGTTTAACACAAATGGATCTGCGACGAATAGCGTATCAACTTGCTGTAAGAAATGCCGTACAAAATCCCTTCCGAGAGGGATTTGCTGGCAGATATTGGTTAAAAGCATTTTTACAAAGAAACAAGGATGTCTTATCTATAAGAATGCCGACCGGAACATCATACGCAAGGGCTCATGGTTTTACAAAAAAAAAAATGGATCACTTTTATGATAATCTCGACAAAATCTACAACGAAAAGTCCTTCGCAGCTCCACGAATATTTAATGTTGATGAAAGTGGACTCTCCATAGTCCAGAGCAAGATTCCAAAAATTATTGCTCGTCGGGGAAAAAAGCAAGTCTGTGCTATGACATCAGCTGAAAGAGGGTCCCTGATAACTATCGTCGTTTGTATGAGCCCGGCAGGAATATTTGTCCCTCCCATGATAATTTTTCCTCGCAAAAATATGTCACCAGCTCTAATGAGAGGTGCTCCGTTTGGATCAATTGGAAGAGCACATCCTTCGGGATGGATCCAAACCAACTTATTTACGGAATGGTTTGAACACTGTATTCAATTTGTGAAGCCAACCGATACATCTCCATTGCTGTTGTTACTTGATGGACATTACAGTCACACGAAAAACTTGGAAGTCATCGATTTAGCTAGGAAGCATCATGTGACTACTATCCTTTCACTACCACCTCACTGCACACACAAAAATTCAGCCGCTGGATAGAACTTTCATGGGACCATTGAAGACTTACTACAGCGAAGAAATTCGGGTTTTTCTTCGGGAACAAAACAGACCTTTGACACCTTGTGACGTTGTTGAGCTATTTGGAAAAGCTTATATCAAATGTCAAACAGGAGAAATAGCAGCCAACGGGTTTAAGATAGGTGGCATATATCCCTACAACCGGCACATATTTTCAGACGCAGATTACATGGCTGCTGCACAGGAAGAACTCGAAAACGAAGCTTCAAATGAATCTGAAATATTGACTACATTTTTATCTCATGTGGATATTATTCAAGAAGAAAATTCACCGGGACCGTCTTCAAGTAGCACTGAAAGTCCCCGTGTTACGCCTTTTGATATTACTCCTTTACCAAGCCCAAAAAAGCGAACTTCCAATAGAGGTCGAAAGCCGACGACGTCTGCAATAATTTCTAGTTGCTCTTACAGAAAGGAGCTTGAAATAGCACAGAATAAAAAGACTGAGAAAAATAAAGAAATAGGCGAAACCCCAGCGAAAGGAAAAGGAAAAGGAAAAAGGAAGGGGATAGGAAAAGGCAAAAGTAATGAAACAACAAGAAAGAGAGGAAGGAAAAATGTCTCGGATAGTGAACCCTCAGACTCCAACACTTGTGATGATCATGGCCCTGATTCATTGGATCAAGTAAGACCGACATTTGACGCTAAACGAAAACGTGCTGAGAAGAACGTTGTGTGCCTCTTCTGCAGTAGAAATTATAGCGGAGACAAGGGAGGAGAAGAGTGGGTACAGTGTTTCTTATGCGAAATGTGGGTACACTGCGAATGCGCTGGATATGACACAGGAAATTATATCTGTGACTACTGTAAATAAATTTAAAGATTTGTAATTTATATTTAAATAAAATTGTTCCTTAATTGTAATTTCTTAGCCTCATTACGTCATAAAATAAACTAATTTTATTATCGGCATGTTTTGTTTAAGTTTATAAAGTGAAGGTAAATTGGAATACCGGTAAGGTAAAAGGCCCTATTATGGCACAGTGTCCCAATTTATGAAACACTACAAGAAAAAGTGAATAATATTATATATATATATATATGTATATATAATAATTTAAATAAAATTATATTTATAAACATTACTATCTAAATATTTCTATGTGTATGAATATAAATGTGGCGTCAATGAATTTAACATAAAAAAAAATGTTTAAGTGTCTATGTCTCTGAGTTGGTACAAAATTTGCTGCTATTCGAGTTGAAATACAGATACACTGACTTCTTTGTTTCAAGCATATTTACAAATTTTAATGATTTTAAAAGATGTTTAATAGCTTATTCGAAAGCTGAAAACTCGTAGATTGTAATTAATTAAAACAAATTCGAATCCGGTGGTGATTTTATTAATTATAAAGCTGTTCCAACATTATGTACATTGACTTTTTAGAAGTCCGTATTTATGGAACGATAATTCGCTTGTTCCATGTGCCATGGACAGTTGAATCAAGCGTAGTCCCGGTTTGTGGTACAGAAAAGTCAAAGTCTAAAGAGTACGATATTTAATTAAAAACGGTCTTAATTCTAAGTTTTTCTGGTTGTGGCTTCAAACAATCTTCATATTTAACCTTTATTTTTATCCAACATACGTATAAGTAAGTGTATTATAAAATTTGGGTTAAAAATTGTAGAAATAACCTATAAAATATTGCATGCCTGAATAGTGTAAATTGATTTATTTAAATGAAATTATGAGACGTGTTTTTTATTTATACAATTTAGATGATAGTCTGAAAGGAAAACCCATCGTCAGGAGCGTAGAAAATTTAATAGATTTTAAATTTAATGTAGTAGCTCCAGAAGCTACCGAAAATCAGATAGACGATTTGATTTTAGAAAACCAGGTAGATAATATACCAGAAAGGATTTTAGACGTAATTAATATACCACAGCACATTCAAGAAAATGTTATACTTGAACATATAGAGAGTAGTATTAATTTAAATAATAATATAATTGATAAAACATCAGAGAAGGAGAATGCTGCGATGATTGATAATCAAGGTAAGTTGAATGCTGTTAAAAAAATATAGATTAGAAGACACGTACCAATACAATATTTTTCATCCATAGAAGATAGCAATATTGCCCAAACGAAAAATTTTGCAGAGGCATTTACGCTGCCCACAAAATATTTACCTAAAAAAAAGGGGGTGAAAGTCGAAGGTTCGGAGAAGCCGAAATCGCCAGCGGCTGCAACCTCCGATGCCTGGTGGCAAGAGCAGCTCCAGAAGGAAGAGAAAGAAAAAATAAAACAAGACAAAATTGCCAAAAAGAAAAATCTACAGGAAGAAAAAAGACTAATAGCTGAAGAAAAAAAGAAATTGCAACAGAAAATAAACGAAATACAAAAAAAATTAACGAAACAAAATAAATATAGTTTCATTTCTAAAAAATATTTTTTATGTTTTTTTATTATTTTGTCAACCCCATTCTTTTTAAAAACTAATGTACATAAGTATATATATATATATATATTTTTTTATAAAAATAACTGAAATATAAGAAAAGATAGTGGTTTTTATGTTTTTATCTGTACCATAAATAGGGACATACATTATGGAACACCAGGGACACGGGCTTCAAAGCTGTGCCATAAATACGTACATGTACATCACTCCTATTTTTCAATCATATAATTATTTTTTAACGTTATGCTTACAGAACAACGATTATTTCTACTTCAGAAAACACGAAATAATCGAATAACGCACAAATTCGCAACATTTAGGTTCTTAATTATTTAAAATCATTGAAAATATCATATCCCTCTCTAGCATCTGTGCCATAATAGGGCCTTTTACCTTATTCCAAATTACCTGCACCTTAACGAAATCGATACTTCTTGTCATTTTTCATTCAAACCAAAATTTCAGTTACTTTTTGTTTTTTATTTTTACTGACACTCAGAAATATGAAAGTTTATTAGTTTCCCTATGATATTATGTAGTTTAATTTGATCCCATCCTCTGTCGTAATTTTTTATTCGTCTTAAACAAACTGGTATTCCAAATATACTGCACTTCCTCTACTCGATCCCGTAAGACTCTTTCGTCTAAACGTACTAAACTTGAAATGAGCCCACGAGTGTGGATTCGTGGCCCTTTTTATACAGTGAAATTCGGCTAGAAAGTAGTGGGGATATGAGTGCCTTCATTGAATATTAGGTTTTCGGGGAAAACTCGGTTGCATCACACCACTGCAGGAAACGGTGACCCTGCCGGATCACGTGCATTCCGGACACCCGAAAGGGTTAAAAAATGAAAGATAGATCTGCGTACATAACAACTATAAAAGGTTGAAAGAAATGTTGAGAAGAATTCCACAGAAGTGGATTTTTTGGAGTGATGTCGATAAAGTAAAAGTAGTGTAACTCAAAAATTTCGATAAACGACAGATATGAAAAATTTTATAGGAACGTAGTAATTCGATTGTAATTCCTGCAAAATGTTTGAAGTACGCTTTGCGAGAGGCCTTGCAACGTTTCGTCTTTCGAGATAAGGAAAATAATTATCCACTGAAATTCCGGAGATAAAAGTTCCTGTGTTATTCAAAAACACGGAAGAGTACTGATTAATTTATCTCTGTGTGATTAAAAAATATATTAACGCACACGTTGTTACAGAAACGTGCATGTATTGAATTTCATTTTCCTCCCCGGAAGACGAAATTGAAATAATAAGATCGTAGTTTCACGATCATTTCTTCCTAGAAAGTGTTTTTATCTGCAGTTTGTTTAATAGGAATAATAACAGACGATTCTCGGAAGCAGATTTTTAAGCTGCGTCGTTTTGGAATTCACTAATTTCTCTGAAATTTAAATGTACAATTTCAAATTATCAATTTGTGAAAATCTACATCTGTTGTTGAACAAAGTCTTGAATTCCTACAATGTCTTAAAAGTAAAACAAAAACCATCGAATCACAACGTTTCTGTTGACACGTACAATTATTTGTTGCAAATAATCATTTATTATATAGAAGAAAGTTTATACAATTAATTGTTTACGTGAGGAGGAATGTAGTGATGGGTCATAATGAGTGATGGGAGCAGAGAATCGTTTTGTTTTATTTATTTATTTAACGGGGAATAAACTTTATTTACAACCAAGCATATTGGAGGGAGTTTATAAAAATAATATGGAAAGGCGAAGATAGAAAAGAAAAAATTAAACGAAAAACACAGTGATATAATAAAACGAGATATACAGATAAGCTGTACATATGTGCACACTAAAGAAAGTAAAAAAAAGAAAGGAAAAAGATTAAATAAAAATGGTATCGTGATATTTGTGCAAGGTGTTTCACTAATTCCATCAGGAGTTTTATGAATGTACTATTAGCAATGTTGGAATGACTGTCTTGTTTCAAATTCATTGTAATAGACTGCTTAAAATACTTAGAAGGATTATGTATATTTTTTTAAGCTTTATGGAGAAGGCCACATACGAATTTTAATGAGGTAATTAATATTGTGAAGCTAAATATTTTACAAAAATCTTACCCTGCTAAATATATGGGTCTTTTTATTTTTAATATTTAATTATTTTGAATAATATCTATATAAAACTCTTGCTTCGTAGGGATGAAATAAGTTTGACCAGTTTTTTAAAATATAACTTCAGGTAGGGGAAAGGTGGGATAGTTGATCAGCGGGGATACATGATCACATCAGTTTTTTACTTAATATATTGGCAATTTGTGCCTGCTGTCACGCTAGCGTGGTAATGTTTACATTATCGCAACACTTCACGTTGCAGTTTTCTTTTGGGAGCATAAAATAATGTTGTTATAAGCTTCGATCTTATTTGCAGCCAAAAAGTAAATATTTCGGTCTGCTTGTTCTTCCTCCTTTTCGAGTAAATGTTGCATTTTCAACGATTTGAAATATACTAAGTAAAAACGGCAATTTCGAGTCAATTAATGGTATTTATTAATTTATCTAAATATTTAAGGGAAGTTTAATTGTTCATCTTTTTCAAATCGAGTGCATTGAGGGATACATGATTAGTGTGTGAGGTGGGATACTTGAACAGCTGAAAATGCTCCAATAAAGAACCATAGAATGGCTAATGAAACAGAAAAATACGGCAAAGAAAGTGAGAAGGAAAATCTTTTCTTTATCATCATCTTAATCAGATGATATCTAAGTGAAATGTCTTTTAAGAATGCATTTATGTTGTTTTATGTCATACAGTTTAATTCTTCGGTTTCATTTTTTCAGTAATTCCTTCAAGTTTGTTATAGTTTACTTTCTTTTCATGATATTCCCTTTATTGCATGTTATTGACGAAGATAATAAATATTTTTTAGAAAGTTAATGTGTTATTTACCCTGAAAGTTCACAGATCAAGTCTCCCCTTCAGTGGGGGATACTTGTGCAATAACGTCACTGCCAGAAAATGTTGAAATTCTGTCATTAAAATTAGTTTTCAGCTCTCAAATTTGTCAAAGTATATTGAGAATACTCTAAGAATCACAACTTACATAATTAAATAGAAACAAAGCATACCATTATTATTATTTCAACAAAATAGCAAAACTGTGATCAACTATCCCACCTTTCCCCTACATATTTTCAAATAGACAAACTTTTAGAAAACATGAGGACAGTTCGATTTCCTTCGAGCTCCACATAGTGGTTATCCCCACTTAATTACCATAAATCTTGAACTCCTATTTTACAACCTGCCTATCTCCTTCTTCTGTTTTTAGAAATTGTTTCGAGTAAAAATTACGAATATTGATGACAATTTCAGAAATACTCACAAATTTTGTAGCACCTCCTTTTAAGTCTCCGCTCTTTGCCTAAGCATAAGCTTCAAGCTTCTGTCATCAAGGTAAACCAAGAAATTATTTAAGATAAAAATTATGCAAGAATATTAAATTCATTGAACTTCATTGAACGTTTTGTGATATTCCCTGCTATTTCCCTTACCCTTCATAGGTATATCCTTTTAGGAGATGCATAAAATCTGTCTTCTTTAATCTACGAAAAGCCTCATTGTGCTATCAAATTTAATATAAAAAAATAATGCACATATCCAATTTATAAAACACCCTGTACATTTCCAGGGATTGTGCATCGCGATAAACGCAACAAGTAGCCGCATACAAGTGGATAATGTGAAAGAGACTCGAGCATCATAAGAGAGTTTGAAAAAGCATTCTGAGCCGCATGTTCCTAACTCATTTTGAACGTGAAAGCAACACTCGAGTAACGTGGATTCGAACAAACCCTATCGAACTAGGAAACGGACTGCGACATGCATAATTAACTTAACCGTTTGAGCGCATTTCTTCGCGATTACGTGAATCGCGTCTGTTCCAGCCACTAGTCTCTAACTCACTGCCATTTTCGATCGGCGCTTCACGCTTCCGCGTGCGTAACTTAACGGTTCCATGGATTAATGGCGGGTTTTACTCACAAGAAAATCCTCCGCGGTTGATTAACTCTTTTGAAGCGAACATTTTCTGCGCAGTTTCGGTTTTATGAATAATTATCCTGTTAACGCGCTAAGGCCTGTAAACGTTTGAAAATAGAAGAATAAAATTGAGGCATTGAGAGCAAAAACGAACTAACCCACATTGAAAATTCTTTTTCTCTATTTTATATGATTAGCAGTCTATTGGAATACATTATTGCTACTAACTCAATATCGCAAAAAATGTAGGTTAATCCATTTTTAATGTCGATGCCTTAATTCGTCTGACAGGCAGAAGCCAAAACACTTACAAGGGAACACCGCGAATCCGGACTCACCGATTGGAACGCAACTTTATGGGTTTTTAGAGTGGCTCGAAACAAGAACAACGGTGTGCTTCATTTGGGCCCTATCGCCCTTTAATGGGGTGAAAATTAACCTCAAAGTCAAATTGGCACTTCCACTTTTTCGCGTATAACTCTCAAAGTACAACAGACAGAAGAAAATGTTTCAAACAAAAGTTTAATGGCGCAATAAGCGCTACAAACTTCCGTTAACAAAATATTTGAAAATTTTTTTTTTCGTCAGATATTTTTCTTTTTAAACTCTTTTCAAAATTTTGTTAATGCCAGTTTTCAGCGCTTATTGTTGAAATTTAAATGTGGATATGAAGCCTTATGTCGCAACAGAATACAGTGCAGACTCGTTATAAACTCGTTTCGTCTATGCGATGTGTGCCCGAATTTTAATGTTATATTGTCACTTAAAAGTTAATAAAATTATTTTGTCCTTATTGCAAAAATTTCTATCAATTTATACCAAAGTAGTAATATTTCATTGCTATTTAGCGACCTATAATCCTTAATATATGTTAACACAATTTTAGACGAAATTCTTTTAAACAATTTGGAAGCTTCTGAGAGAGTCAGAAGAAATTTTTAAAAAATTTGATTTTTTACCATACATATAAGGACCACACTAATAATCACCCCCTAGAGTATTGACCATAGGTAGAGCAACACCCTGTATATGTACGCAAAAGCGTGTTACGGTTAAAAACAATTGATTCTCTAGGAGTCAATCATGGGTGCGTTCCGAAGGACCCAGTTCCTGATCACTTATTAAGAGTAACCATCGCGGGTTTTTAAACGTGTAAATGGAAAACTTAACCAAATTTAAAAGATGTTTTGTTATTTCAGTAGATCTATGTTTAATCTTTAATTTGGCATTAAAAAAAATGCAAACATAATAATAATTATTTTATAATTTAACTTTGAAAGTGAAAAATGCAAAGGGAGCAGTTTCTGATCACCTAAATCATGTCTGGGAGTATTTCCTGATCAGATCAATACCCAATTCCTGATCAAATAGATTGAAATGTATAAATTGCATAAAAAATCATTAAAATAGCATATTTTTATGGCATCTTTATTAACAAAATATAAATATACTAAATATTTTTACAATCTTTTAGCTGGTATTTGAAATTTTTTCAATGCAAAATTTTAATAGTATTGCTAACCTAAATGTCTTGGATGATTTAATAAACATACCCTTTATTTGTTAACACAAAACCCTGATTAGAAATTACTCAATTTAGAGTATTACATATTATTTGAAAAATAACAAAAAATTAGCTACTTAGTAAATTTCAACTGAATAATTAAATTTTCGGTTTTCAAAATTCTTGCTTCAATAACCTATTTGCTGATCAGGTGATCAGGAATTGCGAAAGCATATAAAAACTGTACCCAATAACTAATCACCACTTTTTTGCATTAAAAAGAATACAAAACATTCATAATTTAGTTATTTAATATTATTAAAGTATCAAAGAAGTTAACTAAGTATATATTACCTAAGAATTTTCAAAAGTATTTTCAACAGTAAAATGGCGTCAAACCAGGCGTAGCTACAAGCATCTTACTTTGATAGTTTTTTTATCAAAACACATTTTAATATGAGGCATCAAATTTTGCGTATAAATTTCAAAATACTTCATAATTATTTAGTAATTTTTGGGAATAAATTTGTTTCGTAATAAGCTTATTATTTGGTATTTATATACTAAACTGATCAGGAATTGGGTACTGATCAGGAACTGGGTCCTTGACGGTACGTATCGTTTCGTTTCGTTACTGCCGTTCATGCGGTCTTGAAATTTAAAAATGCTATGGAAAAAGAAACGTTGTTTACAATAACCTCGATACTATTAAATAATAGTGATAAGGAAATCAGCAGCTGTGATTCGTCTGATGAAAGCGAAAATGAAGATGATATTAACTTGTCATTTAGAATCAGAATTAATATACATATCATTAATTGTAAACAAAACACTCGGACAGATTATGTTTGCCTAAAAATTGACAGATTATGGAGAACATTATGCAGGTTATTCCGGGATATTCGATAATAAGTATGTAATTATACATTTGTATTAAAAAAAAAACATCACATGAAGTTTCTTCAAAATATTAACGTAAAAAAGTGGCATTGTAATCATGAGAGAATTAATTGTTTTTATTACTTGTCATTAAATTGTATCAGCTATTTCCAATAGAGAAATTCAAATAATCAAAGATTGGAAAAACAAATACGCATGCGCGCGCGCGCAGTGACTGCTTCACCTCTGAAATTATGCGTTTGCTGCACGCTCGCTGCACCGGAAGTAGCATCGTATTGGTGGAAAGTGAGAGAAATTCTAGGGAAACGTACGATGCCACCAATACGATGCCACCAATTTCATGCACCCACTGCGAAAATCGGAACGCACCCCATGTTTCCGTCTGTGTTTCCCGCGAGTCTAGAAGTCTCTGTATAAAGTCTGAAATACATATAGCGACTCGACCAACTCTCCGGCCCGGCCGCGTCTCCCGGATTTACCCTATTTTTCGACCAATTTGTCCAACAGCAATATTAATCATGTAGCGGTGAAAATTGTTTGAAGTAAAAAATATATTTCTGGGAAAACATTTAAGTCGATTTCTGAAAATGCTGAAACTTGCACAATGGAATTCTTTTTCATAATTGTTTAAGAAAGAAGAAACTGTTGCAGCAGTTTCTACGAATTTTATCAAGTAGGATAATAACAATGTAGATTAATCAACCAAAAAACAGAAATCTAATTTTTTTTCTCAAATTTTCTATATTTGAGAAAATTTAATAGTATCCACACACGTTTTTCAAATAAAACAAATAATTGTAATTTTACCTGACCTGTAAGAAAAGATTCCATTTCGAAAGTTTGAAATGAAGGTTTGAATTTTTTTCAAGAAAAAATCAAATTTTCGTGGCTTAAATGAAGTACCGCAATGTTCATTTGATCAGAAAGGAGCGGTACATTAAAACTGTTCCTCCGTTGTACTCTCTTTCCATTAGTTATCGTTAAATTATACTTTGATCTTCTAAAAAGAACATGACTCGTTAGTTATTCACAGTCAATTGCTCCGGGAGCGAGTGAAATTTTGGGATTATTTCTGACGGTGTTGAAGCTGCAATGTTTACGGCCAGATTATAACGGAATGCGGTTTTGCAAGCGTGCTTGAAACTTTCCAGAGTCCATCTTCTTTTGCGCGCCTCCTTTCGGGTTCAGTGGCAACCGATGAAAGGGAATCTACAATGCATTCGTATCTACAATTGTGATTTCGCGATGACATACACTTCTATTTTGAACTATTAATAAAAGGAGGCGATGAAATTACTAAATTTGAATTTGGAGAATAATTAATTTTTGAGGAATGAAGTAAACTCTGAGGAAGTTTGCATATAGTTAATAAACAATCTGTGTAGAGATGAAAATCTGTCGAGAAAATTACCCTTTTGCGTTATTTCCCTCGGCCCGCCATCGCCGACAAGAAATAAATTAAATCTTTAAAATACCTCAAAACAAAAATTAGATTTTATTTGGCTTTTCTAAAGCACGAGCTAAACCAAAATATTTTTAGTTTTCTCTCTAACTATGTATGAACACAAAAATTATTTTACTTCTCATATTCGTATTATACATTTGAAGTACCTATTATGCTGGACAAAAATTTTTCTAGTAGGTACCTTCATTTTAAAGAAACTCAAACACAAACACTTGACATGCGGAATAAATTTTTTTTATATGTTAAGGGGGCCGTCTCCTTTTTGTTATGGTCCGAATCGATCGAAGCGTCTCTTGTAAACAGACGGACCCTAATGAAACTACTGCGGTCGATAAAAAGAACTTATACAGTAGTGACATCTCCCGGTACTCTGTGTAGACGAATTTTTTACGCATAGTTGCCATATCTTCGGTTCTCTCTGTCTCTGCCGCGCTGTTGCCACAGAGTTCTCTCTGTCTATCGAGAAGTCTTGAAGGAATACGGCACGAGAGCTGCGTCTAGCGTCAGAGCCTCGCCGAACGTAGCAATAATGAATGATAGAGAGGTTGGGTAGTGAAGTTGGGAAACATGTCAATGAAACAATACTAATTTGCGCATCAATATTTTTCATTTATACGTAGAGAGATGTAATATTTTGTATAATCAATGTGTGATTTCAAAGCATACAATTTGAATAAGGTACATCACCGAAGTGTAACACACCGATCGTAATGAAGTTGTTACGTACGCAGATCTATCTTTGACTTTTTAACCCTTTCGGGTGTCCGGAATGCACGTGACCCGGCAGGATCACCGTTTCCTGCAGTGGTGTGATGCAACCGAGTTTTCCCCGAAAACCTAATATTCAATGAAGGCACTCATATCCCCTCTACTTTCTAGCCGAATTTCACAGTATAAAAAGGGCCACGAATCCACACTCGGGGGCTCATTTCAAGTTTAGTACGTTTAGACGAAAGAGTCTTACGGGATCGAGTAACATTCTCCTTCAAGTATTATTTCAACTTTAACCATACAGTACGTAGACTTGCTGATAGGTGTTGTAATCATTAAACTCTTTGAGACCCCCGCATTTCTCAGTGCGTTAAAACCGAGAGGTGGACTTAGGTACCGCGACAAACAAACACTGAAACAATTGTAAAAGACTGAACTTATAGAATATAATTAGTTATTTCTAATTCAGAGTTCTTTTATTTTGAATCAATCATCATCTGAATTCCCTCTTTGAGACCAACCCACATAGATACTCCTTTACCGCTCAAGGTGTATCACATTATAAAGTTACGAGGCTAAACTAACATTCCTAGTGGCTCCCGGGGATACCAGACCCCGGTTCGTCCACGAGATCCTACCTCTTAGTGGCTCCCGGGGATACCAGACCCCGGTTCGTCCACGATATCCACCTTCCTAGTGGCTCCCGGGGATACCAGACCCCGGTTCGTCCGTGAAAGCTTACCTTCCTAGTGGCTCCCGGGAATACCAGACCCCGGTTCGTCCACGACATCCAACCTCCTTATAGCGGCTCCCGGGGATACCAGACCCCGGTTCGTCCGCTACTAACAAACTCTAAACAAATTCAATCCTCGGCCTCGCAGCCGCCATTCTCATTGCCCTCAGCCTCGGCTCGTAACAAAGTTTATGAATGCTATACCTAATTCTTCGAAAAACATGACACTTTCTTTTTTATCTAGCTATACATCAAATTATCTATTTTATCAACAAGAATTGTCTGTTGTTTAAATACAAATTTAATAACGTAATCATTATTCAGCTTCGATCCTCTGTTTGTTTGTTTGTATGTTTGTATGGTTCAAATCTGGCAACTCAAATCTCACCCACTTCCAACTATCCAATTGTCTTGAAACTTTGCAGGCGTGCATAGATCGAATGACAATACAATATTTAAAAAAAAAATAACCCCGAAGGGGTGAGAAAATAACCCAATCATCAATAAATATAACCCATAACCACAAATCCTAACGACTTAAAATCAGCCACTCGCGTTCTTTACGAAAACTTCAAAAAGCAGCTGCGTTCGGGAGACTATAGTAGCATCGCGATTACCGAAAATACACAATTTATCGAGAAATAATCCGTCACCTATGTACGAATAGTAAAACTAAAACTTTGCAGGCGTTCGTAGTAAGTATATCACCATCGCAATTGCAGTACAAGAAAATAATTATTTTTTAGTGACTTTAGCACTATAGCGTTTAAGCAAACTGTTAAACTGTATACAGCAATAAAAAATATTTCTAAAAAAAGTTTGAGCTGTGAAATGTAAATCCACAAACACTAAAAACTAGAAAATAAAAAATATATAAAAAAAAATTATTAAAAATGCACTAAAAACTAAAAAATAATTCTTTTCGTGTACATACTACAATTTTGATGGTGTTAATATCACTTTAAATAATTCACTTTAAATAAAATCGTGGGGCACCATGTGCAAGCAGAAGTTGAAGTATTAAAGTGATTCATATCGTGTTATGAAATATCATGCCCTATGATTTTATTTAAAGTGAATTATGTGATATTAACACCATACATTTTTTTTTTATATATATTTTCTAAATAAAGCACATGGCAAATTCGAAATGAATTTATTGTGAGATATCATGCTCCACGATTTTATTTAAAGTGAAAAAACACCATCGAAATTGTAGTAGTACAAGAAAATAATTATTTTTTAGTTTTTAGTGTATTTTTAATAAAAATTTTTTATATATTTTTTTATTTTCTAGTTTTTAGTGTTTGTGGATTTACATTTCACAGCTCAAACTTTTTTAGAAATATCTTTTATTGCTGTATACAGTTTAACAGTTTGCTTAAACGCTATAGTGCTAAAGTCGCTAAAAAATAATTATTTTCTTGTACTACAATTTCGATGGTGTTTTTTCACTTTAAATAAAATCGTGGAGCATGATATCTCACAACAAATTCACTTTCAGTTTTACTATTCGTACATAGGTGACGGATTATTTCTCGATAAATTGTGTAT
The DNA here is from genome assembly GCA_963932275.1 of Andrena praecox. Taxonomy (NCBI): domain Eukaryota; kingdom Metazoa; phylum Arthropoda; class Insecta; order Hymenoptera; family Andrenidae; genus Andrena; species Andrena praecox. Next base: position 37,885,831 of record OZ010728.1, read on the forward strand.
TTTCGGTAATCGCGATGCCACTATAGTGTCCCGAACGCATCTGCTTTTTATCGTTTTCATAAAGAACGCGATAGTTGGAAGTGGGTTAGGATCCATTTCGGTTAGAATGGACAATGTCGTATATACGGTTCATTCCATGCCAAGCGGATCACTTTGAACACGTAATGTCTGAGATTTTATTCAAATTGAAGCACGTTATAGGGTATGTGAAAATAAGAGGGGTTCAAGTTGTCACACTTTGCCACATTCAAAATTATTTTATACATACAGACCCTCAAAGTACACAACCTTCATCGATTTTTTGAAAATTCCCTTTCGAATTTGGCAAAATGATTATTTAAATCCTCCTTATTTTCACATGGACTGTAACATATTTCAATTTGAACAAAATCTCCAGGACGACGTGGAGGAAATAACCGTGGGGGAACAATATTTATATTTACTCATAAAAAATATATTAAAATGATTGTTTACGTTGTTTGTTTTGATAGAATGTAAAACACCCATATTCGCTATCGTATCGGCATGAACGTTTCATAACATACTCCCGAGACTTTCCAGTTGAAAATAAATTTAAACAGAGTATAAATCGGATTATTTTTAGCATTATCAGGTTACCAATGTTACATTTATAGTCAATTATCTAGTACAGTTCTAAAAATAAACTGATTCATACCGTGTTTCAACTCATTTTAATCTGGAAAATCTCAGCAGTATGTTACCAGAAACATTACGTTTTACATTTTATCAATACATAATCCACCGCAGCAACACTCTATGCCTCTCGAACCGAACTTTTATTCTAATTTATCCAGATATTATCTTTGCCCATCTCTGTTCTCTAGCCGCTTCGCCGTGATTCATTCAAGCCTTCTTGACGACAAAATAGTAATAGGGGAAATGCGGCAACAGCGCGATCTGACTCTCGATGCGTATCGGCAACTATGTCTTTCCTACATTTATCGGCTAGCTTGGACTTCCACCGGTTCTGGTGGTACATGGCACGAATATAGCATCAGCGCCGGTGACGGAGGAACCTTGAAGCTTCATTCTGTCATTTTTCGGGCTGTCCTGAGTACACGATTCATAAATTCATTATTATTTCAACGTACGGTGCTTATTAGCATTCAAACGCACCGTACCACCCTGCACTGATGCCTACTGGAGGCAACTATACCCGCAAAAACTTTCTTCTTGCCGATTCCAGGACGAAAGACGGTTGAAACGGTTTGTTTACTACATCGCGTATACGCAGGGTCGGCGAAACCACTGTGCAAGTTATACGCCGCATAAGGGCGCCAGCCGAAAGTGGTGCTAAAAAACTATATCACACGCTTATAATAAAGGAATCCAACTCCCACATTAACAAAATGTAAATATATTTATTTTTTTATTGCATCCCGTGCAAACAGGTGCAAAAATTTGGGGGCGCCAAAAATCTTCTTGCATACAGGCGCCAGCTAACCTCGCGTCGGCCCTGCCTACACGTCACGCTGGTGCTACGTGGCTCGACTTATGTAAAGCGGACTACTTTTACATTAGGAATTAGAGCTGTTGATACCCGGGTGAACGGGTACCCGGGTACCCGTGAGATGCCCGGGAGAAAAAAAATTCCCGGGTAGGCGCTACCCGGGTAAACTACCGGAGATACTCGAGACTCTCGAGATCTCATAGAGTACCGTTCCATAATTGAAGCCACACTGAGCGTCATGGCCTTCGAGTCGAAGGCTTCGACCCCCGGGGAGACAGGAATACCCATTACGAAGTGAGGAATCTCCAGCTCCGAATTTCTCATCAGGTCTTTGCGAAAACGACGCCAATCGATTCCTTATGTTTCTCCGATGAACATAATACCAAGAACGACATAATTCAGACCACAATGAAGAAAATTCCATGAACAAATGATTTGCATAATTTCAAATTCACTTCGTTAAAAATAGCTCGATTTACACGAAATTTGGTATGATTTTCATCGGAAAAACATATGGAATCCATCGGTGTCGCTTCCATGTCGATACGATGAACATTAAATAGCTTCTTAATATACTGTAATGAATATTTTACCCTCGAGTACGGGCGGCCGACCTCGATTCGCTGCGGTCGGCCGAGGACTCATAATACCTGATTCAGAAATAAAATAATTCTTAACTCTTTATCGTATCGATATGGAAGTGACACCGATGGATATCTTATGTTCTTCCGATGAAAATCATACCAAATTTCATGTAAATCAGACTATTTTTAACGAAATGAATCTGCAAATGAAAAACATTTGTTCATGGAATTTCCTTCATTATGGTCCAAATTACGTCGTTCTTGGTATTATTTTCATCGGAGAAACATAAGGAATCGATTGGCGTCGTTTTCGCAAAAATCTGATGAGAAATGCGGAAATCCTGGGCATTTCTCACTTCTTAATGTTATTCGAACCCCTTCGAGGGTCGAAAGCCATAAAATTCGGTGAGGTACCGCAGAGGGTTGACCTCGCCACAGGGTGCCAGACGGCATCTCTCTGACAGGCATCGCTCCAGAATTACGTTCTGTACTCTGTAAGTTCTCGAGATTCTCGAGAGTCTCGGGTAGTTTTCCCGGGTAGCGCTTATCCGGGAATTTTCTTCGTCCCGGGTATCTCACGGGTACCCGGGTACCCGGGTATCTCGTGTTCCCGGTCCACAGCTACAGCCCTATTAGGAATACAAATTGCTTGTGTAAAAGTAGTCCGATTTACATGATATTTGGTATGATTTTCATCAGAAAAACATAAGGAATCTATTGGTGTAACTTCCATTTCGATACGATAAAGAATAAAGAATTTTTTAATACGCTGAAATGAATATTTCACGTTTTCACCCTCGACTGCGGGGGGTAGACCACGATTTGCCGGGGTCGACCGAGGATTCATACCTGTTTCAGAATAAAATAATTCTTTACTCTTTATCGTATCGATATGGAAGTGATGCCGATGGATTCCTTATGTTTTTCCGATGAAAATCATACCAAGTTTCATGTAAATCGGACTATTATTAACGAAATTAGCTTGAGGTTATGGAAATTAATTTTTCATGCAATTTCCTTAATTATTTTCCGAAGTACGTCGTTCTTGGGGTCAGTTTCATCGGCGAAACATAAGGAATCAATTGGCGTCGTTTTCGCAAAGATCTGATGAGAAATGCGGAAATCGAAGATTTCTAACTTCTTAATAGGCACTCCAACCCCTTCGGGGGTCGAAACCCATAAAATTCGGCGAGGCACTGCGGGGGCTTGTCCTCGCCACGGGGTACCAGGACGCATCCATTGTCCGGCGGAGCTCCAGAATCACCCTGTACATACATACAGTGGCGACCATACAATACTCATGGACACATTTTATTTAAATTTGGAAGCGCTCTCTATCTCTAGAGAAAATTGGCTATTGCGCGTTGGATATTTTTTCGGAGAAGCTTATATAAGTATTCACCAACGAATCGAAATTTAATCGATTTGGATCCGACGGGAGACTGTAGCGAGCGTTTAATGAAAAGTGCACGAAAGCAAGAGTGAAAGGTGGTGGCGGATTGGTGCTCGGCTGGGCTTCCATGAGCAGGGTTGCCAGGGAATCTTTGTGGCCAAACACCTACAGGAGTGGTGGTAATGTGTGCGTGAAGTGACGCTAGGGCCAAGGCAGCCAAGTGGCCGCAACGCGAATCCAACCAGCGTCGCCGGGAAATAGTTTGTCGACGCTGGTTGGCCGTGGTTGGCTTCGCGTTGGGGCCACTGGGCTGCCATGGCCCTAGCGTCACTTCACGCACACATTACCACCACTCCTGTAGGTGTTTAGCCACAAAGAATCCCTGGCAACCCTGTCCATGAGTATGAATGGCACAGGTCCAATTCATCAAATAAAAGGCATTACAGACCGATTTGTGTATTCGAGTATCTTGAAATACATGCTGCCACCGTCCGCAAGGGCCGGATTAAGAATTTTTGGGCCCGGGTTTCTTTGGTTGAAAAACGGAAGGGGTGGTGTAATTTTTTTTTGTAATAAAACATACCGTGATAAAATACGTAAATCTTCAATAATTGTAATTTATTCGAAATAAAATTAAATAACATTTAATCATAACGAAAAATAACAATACAAATAAGTAATATTAAAAGACAACCATCGGACAGATATTTTAAAATAAACTTTTAGTGCGATTTCTAATTGGTTCGAAAACGAAGTAGTAAATAAAATTCAATTTAATTATATTTTCACATAAATGGGGCTCCTTTGGAAAGTGGGCCCCCCACCTCTCCTCTTAACCCGGCCTTGATTACATACCGGAAGTGTGGATCTACCAGGCGGATAATAATCCGAACCATACCGTCCGTATAGTTAAACAATTTTTAATTAACGAAAACATTAATGTAACGAAGTGGCCGGCACAATCTCCAGATTTATATCCAATTGAGATACCGTACCTACGCGGTTGTTGAAGAAGGTCGGAAGGCGATTCCACTTGATAGATGTAGAAGATTAATTAAATCTGTAAATCTTTAGCTAGAAAATATTAACGATATTGTGAGTTAAAGTTTAAATACATACAGAAAATAAACAAAACTTCAATGTGTCCTTTACTATAGGTCCAGCCCAAAAATGACAGTATGGAATAAAATATTTCTATTCCACTATGTTCCTAACCTAAAAACCAAAATTTGTTTGCTAACCTGTAGGATAGGTATGTCTAAAGCTTCTTCGAAGAAATATCTCTGATGAGGGGGCGAACGAGTGTAAGTCAAATTTTACCTCAAGCTTAAACAATTTATTTTTTGTTCCTTTTTGTGAATCGAAGTTAAAAATAAAAGTTTCTTTAAACATATAAGTGATCAACTTTCACGTCCAAAATTGAACACCTGATCTTTTATAGCATTTTAAATATTCTAACAATAAGTGTCTTCCTGTAAATCTAATAATTCCCGCCCACCCGACATATTTTTTATGCCATAGCTAATTTTCTTCAACAACACAAAACTTTTGTAAATTTAAATCAAATCTGTCCTTAAGTATATGCAGTGGCGGATTTAAGAAAAAAGGCCCAGGTGGCAACGGTTCTGAGGGTCCCATTTTTTCGGGAAATCGAAGAGGTAGTTTATTAACCCTTTCAGTACGGCGACATTTCCGCGAAAGTGCTTTTGACTAATTTTTTTTTTTTTTTTTTTGAACTATCGGAGATTCCGACTAAAGTCGGCGCTAGGAACGACGGCTCGTTCCGTGACGCCGGATATATCCGGCACTGGTACACACAGGTCATCAGATGGATGCCGGATATATCCGGCGCTGGTACCGAAAGGGTTAAAAGCGGGCTAAGGGTAGTACTGAAAAAAAATATCGTTTGGATAAAATCATAATTTTTTTTAAGGATCGGGCCCCGGGGGCCTTCTGGGCAGGGGCCCATGCGGCAACTGCTCATCGGCCGCCCTGTTAAATCCGCCACTGAGCATATCGCCGCCACCAAATGCACTGAAAAGATCGAGAAGTTTAACCAACCAAATATCCACTTCGACAGTATTTATTTGATGCACTGTTTTAAATATTTCCATTTCAAATTTCGCTCGCAGAACGATCTATCGCGCGATCAAATAGAAATCCAACGCAACAGGTGTTTCGCGTGTGTGAAATACCGAAGATTCGCTATAGCGGAAGCTCGTCGCGCATCGGCTGCATCTGCACGCTTGGGTGCCCGCGAATTGCACGCGAATCCGATGCAACTGTTGGCTCGTTTGTGAGAGATCGTTTTATCTCAGGAAATCGTGGCAACTTAGGCACTGGCGGAATCGTTATGCGCAGAAAAATAAACGGAATTGGCTGCGGCAGTTCGCTACGCTTGTTATTGTGGAATAAATCTGGTACGCTCGAGGCGAATCTGCTGCGTGGAGAAACTATTATGAGAAGATGAATTAAATTGAGGTGGAAGATGGTGCTGATATTACGAGATTTTTTTTTCATTTTTTTTTGTTGTTGTCACTGAAATTATTTACATAACGTTGGATATCGCTGTGATTCTACCTTCGTTAATTTATGTATGGCAAGATTATTGAAATAATGGATGATTATTGTGGTAGTGTTTTGAGTTATGTAACTCACTTTGTAAAATGATTTTGTTTTTGATTGCAATATTTTTTGGTAATGTAGGTTTCGAACGATATGGAACTTAATTTTTACGCCACAGAGATAGTATTGAAAAATGATTGAAAGAAATGATTAAGCAGGGTGTTTATTCTATGGACAATTTTAAATAAAAAAATGTTCTTGTTTTAGTGACAGAGTAATATATAAATTAAAATTTTGATAAGTGAAGTGAGACGTCATTTTCTGAATTTTTTGCAAAAATATTATGTAATAAAGGTGGAATAATAATAATATTGCACGAGATTAGTAATTTTGCAATTCTGTATCTTGTTTTGGAATCAATTGTTTTGCTTATAATTGAGGGCATAACTGTGTGGGCCATTTTATGGCCCTTTGCACTCGATGTCAGGGATTTTGATAAAATTGAAATTTGAGGTAATCCATGTGAAACTAGGAGGGGTTTAAGTCATCATTGTCCTGGTATCGTATTTGTTTAAAAAATACAGGCCGCCAAAAATTGCAGTTTGTCTATAAATGAATTTATATTTCTAGAACTATCAATCGCTGAAATTCGCTCTTTCATTTTAATTGAGATAAAGCAGCCTTGTTGAATCAATATGTTTTCAAATAAAAAAATCGTTTTTGTGGAATCAAATTTTTTTTGGAAAATAAAGAATCAAGATTGTTTATACGAGCCTTCATTTTTGAGATCCTCGATTTTTAAGAATTCTCACGACTACCTTCTTTTTAATTCAGTGAGTGCATTCCAAGAAAGGAGGCTCTGTTTCTAAGCTGCCATCGTGTGCAAACCACGAGCGAGTTTTTGTGCCGTTTGCGTCATTTGTTGGCGCGAAAAAAAGTGGAAGAAAGTGACCAAAGGGAATTTATGATCTATTGTGTAACATTATGAAATCGAAGATTAGATTTCTTTACATTAACTTTCTTACCAGGCCACGTAGAGTAAAGTTTACTGACTGAGAAATGAATTTAGGGGTTGAAAATGGATAAATATTTGGTGTCTTTAATATTTTTATATACATGGGAGTTTTATCATGCAATGTTATAGTTTATCATATATTTTATAAACGTTACAAGTGTTTCCAAAAAAAATTTCGAAGAAATTTAGAAAATTAAATTTGTTTCCTCACACACATTTGTGGAATATTAATTGTTAGTAGATAACCAACTACCAGCAAACTTTTAACTAAAAAAATATGTAGCTTCGTCTTGGAAAACCAACGATTTTTTGGAAAACCGCCACTTCCCATAAAAACGAGTTCCCACAAAAACTGTTTATATATGGGGCAATTTCGATTTCAAAATCCGATTTCGGTTACCTCAAAATCTATACAGTAGTGTTACACTAAACAAATAAGATATTCTCATCTTATTCTTACTTGAAAATTCACACAGAGTAGTGCATAACATTTATAATATAATAATGTATTCTTCGAAACAGTGGCGCACTCAGGATATAATTTTCGGGGGAGCCGAGATGAACGGATAAAAATATTTCTAATAGAGATTCAATAAAATTGATTAGGTGATTATAAAAATTGATTTAAAGAATAAAATCCAGTTTTCCTTTCTTTTTACAAAGCTTACTTCAGTCGTGGTTACAATAATCTCTTTTTTCCTTTTCCTTTGGCGGGGCCCCTTGGTCCCCTCTGGGTGCGCCACTGCTTTAATAATAACGGTAGAGATTTATGGTTCCCCATTTTATTATCCACCATAGAAACAATCGTTAAATCAGTTTAGTATTATTCAGTGACGGATTTAACGGGCGGCCGAAGAGCATATGCCGCCTGGGCCCCGCCGAGAAGGCCCCCCAGCGGGCCCAATCTTCCAAAAGAAATTCTGATTTTATCCAAACACTATATTTTTTATTTCCCATAATTTTCATACCACACGCGGCTAGATTCATTTATAATTCTGTTACTTATACAGGGTGTTCCAGAACGTTTGTAACCTGGGCCTTTCCCCTTAAATCCGCCACTGGTATTATTCACTATTTAAATAGGTGACATCAGAATTCCAAGCATTCTTGGCAAAGTTTCCGGCGAAGGTCGTTAGCTGGCGCTGCTAATTCGCAAGATGGCCGTGAGTCGAGCCAGCGTGAAAAGTCGATACGCCACCGGCATAACGATTTTCCACGGTTTTCGAGCAATCGTCCATGTCGCGGCGCTGTCACGGCGCCTGCACTTTTACGTCGATTAGAGGGGAAACCGCGTTTCCTCGCGGAAGTGAAGTCGCGGAAAGTGCATTTGCCGCGGCACAATCGACTACCATTCGAGGTTATGCGAGTTTTTAGCAAGGCAATTCGCCGCGCAACGGCTCGCCGCGTTTCGCTTTAGTTGCTACAAAATAAATGCCATTAATTACTTAATCGCTACTAATTAATGCTAGTGCTGTTTAATTACAATTAAGTCATTAATTAATTGAGTAACAGCACGTATAGTATTCGTCTTTACAAACGAATGAATTATAGTTCTTCCTTTTTTTTTTTTTAATTAAGTTTGCGCGTACAAGCTGATAGTATTGTAGAATAGTTTTTAATGGTTCAGGGGCATCTCGATTAATCGAAACAGAGTTGGATTATTCGAAATAGGGAGAAAAAATTGTTTAGAAAAAAACTATGATTTTATTTTTTGGATTGAACTGGAGGAAAAATAATTTTTGACGTTTTTCATTTTATGTTGAGTTCGAAAAAATCAACAAAATTTACGAGCGTACTTTAGTCGCCACAATGTTCTCACGAAACTTTGTTCTGAATAAAAGAAGCTCTAAAGGAAGCTTTCCCTTTTATATTATACAGGGTGTCCCAGAATTGAGGGACATCACGGAACATGCAATATCCTGATGCAAAAAGACATCGAAAAGTCCTTAACCGTTTTGGGATCCGGGATTTCATTTTCGAGATATTAACAAAAAACCCCGACCAATCAGAGCGCGAGCCTTCCGCTGGAGCTCCCGTGCTGTCGGAAGGCTCGCGCTCTGATTGGTCGGGTTTTTTTTTTTAATATCTCGAAAATGAAACCCCGGATCCCAAAACGGTTAAGGACTTTTCGATGTCTTTTTGCATCAGGATATTGCATGTTCCGGGATGTCCCTCAATTCTGGGACACCCTGTAGAATACGTTTCTGGACTTGGGCCACCTATTTGAGAATCACCCGATACAGCCTTTTCACACTAATGGTCCCCACGATATTTTAGCAGTTCAGCATAATATGATAAAAAAAAGTTGTTAACAATAATTTATCTGTGTTGGGTGGACAACATAGAGTGACAACAAACATTTGAAACATTTTTTTTCCATTTGCAAAACCAAGATCGCCTTGTGTTTTTTAAATGGAACCACGTGATTTTTTTTGCACAATATTGTGGGGGAGATTAAGATGAATTCAATTAGTATCATAATGTAACACTTTTATTCGTTATAATATTAAATTTGCAATTGTGGAAGTAGTTCTTAATCCGAGTTTCAGTAAAAGTTGTCTATGCCGAACACACTTTCACTGCAGCTACTTCCACTATTGTAAATTTAATATTGCTATGAATAAAAGTGTTACATTATGATACCCATTGAATTCATCTGAGTGGCCCTTACAGTATCATAAGGTTCCATTAAAAAAACCCTAGGCGACCTTGGTTTTGCAATGAAAAGAAAGTATTTAGTATTTCCGAAATGTTTGTTGTCGTTCTGTTGTCCACACGGCTCAGATACAATTTTGATAATAATGAACAGATAAAAAGTCGTGCGTAAAATAACGCAAATATGAAAAGTCCCAATTTGTTAATTTAACCACTCCATGCAAAAATCGTCGAAATTCATAACGACGCCAAAAACAGTTTCAATGGGCATTACTCAAAGGTCAGACCATTTTTATGATAGGATGTGTTTCTGACACACGAGAGTCACCAATGTTTCTTAAAATGAAACCTATAATTGTAATTTCTAATAATCACTTAATTATGTACAACTGAATGTTAAACGACTTCCCTGAAAATCATGAAAATTATCATTCTTCGAGAGACACGATCATTTCTGTGGAGTTGTGTTTATTTTTATTTGTCTAATTGGCTCAATAGATGGCAGCATCCGGGCCCTGGTGTTCCTTTCTTCTGTCCGATGCAGAATGCTATCAAGTGTCTTTATTATTATTGTTTTCTTCTTCAGCTAAAGAATGATCGCCACGTGTTTGTCGCGTACGAGTGAACTTTGTAAATCTTATATAAATATATTAAAATAGTTTTATGTTAATTAAGAAATCAGTGTATAATTATTCATATTCCACACAATTTCTCCTCTCACGCATCGACAATTCGAATAATAATAATAAAACTGGTAACCAGATTTGTCAAAAGTTTAGCATTCCTTTAATATTCTGCCAAATATGGAGGAGCACATTCCGTTTCTCGTAGCTTAAATTACTAAAACGTGAGAGAAATTTCGAGATCGTGAGCAGGAACAATGGAAAGGAAGAGTCATATCTGAACGGGGAAATATGGTCGAGTGGCTCGTTTAAAACGTACAAAAATGTGCAGGTATTACACACTCATGCGAAGCCATTACGTAGAAACTCTTTCTGTAACTTTCGCATTGGCTGCATCCACAACTGCATCCTCGAACGGGCCTTCGTATTCGTGTGCGCGCAACTTCTGTGCTCCGAGGTTCTGTTATAACGGAAGACCGTTAGATTGTGAATTGGAAGATTGTATGTTCGTAGGAATTATTTCGGTGCGTGAATTGAGATGGATTTTGAAACAAGTTTTGTTTCTGTTGAGCAAAGCATTGTTAAATATAGTTACCATGGGGCACGATAAGGGCTGGGACTATTTGACGAATTTTTCGGTATTCGAATATTCGAATACTTCAGTTACTCAATTATTTGGCGAATACTATTCGAATAGTATGATGCGAATTATAAATCAAGTTCTTTAGGTTCGTTTTTTACAAGCTTTTATTTAGATTCAGTTGTGAGTTCGTTACTGTGTTAGGGTGAAATCTTGTAAGTTAATTTTTACCCATTTCAACATATCCGTTCGACTTTGAAGCTTACTGATGTATTCGAATAGTATTCGAATACTGAAATATTCGAAGTTTATTCGTAGCATTCGAATACGGGTAAAATATTCGAATAGTCCCCCTAGGCACGATACACTTTTTGTTGTTAGTATAAAGGCTGACTCAGAAACGTCCAGTAATTTCGTCGAGTAGCGAGTAATTTAGTAATTTACCGTGTGTGGACACTAAAGAACAATGTTAAGCCGCAGAGGGGATTAGTGACCCACGAGCCTACAGCGTATGCTATACACTGTTGGAAAGATCTCGCCAAGACAAATCGATTGATACCATTTTTAACTTCGAAATCAGATGGGATCATCTTGAAAAATGGCCTCAAAGTTCGAGATTTTGCGGTTTTGAACAAATGAAACCGGTAGTAAAATCCCATCCGGCCCGAGGGACCTCGGGTAGGCACCTGATGGAAAACCGTGGGATGTAAGCGACACTCTAGCAGGCTGGGGCGGCAAATGTGCCTCATGACCTTCATTTCAGGGCCGTGTTGGGCCTGCATTTGCCCCATGGGCCACTAATCCATTGGCGATTTCGTACTGGGCATTAGGAAAGGGACCCATAGGGCAAATGCAGGCCCAACACGGCCCTGAAATGAAGGTCATGAGGCACATTTGCCGTCCCAGCCTGCTAGAGTATCGCTTACATCCCTCGGTTTTCCATCAGGTGCCTACCCGAGGTCCCTCGGGCCGGATGGGATTTTACTACCGGTTTCTTTTGTTCAAAACCGCAAAATCTCGAACTTTGAAGCCATTTTTCGAGGTGATACCATCTGATTTCGAAGTTAAAACTGGTATCAATCGATTTGTCTTGGCCAGATCTTTCCAACGGTGTATAGCATACGCTGTAGGCTCGTGGGTCACTAATCCCCTCTGCGGCTTAACATTGTCCTTTAGTCGAGTAGTTTAGTAAAAAAAGGTAAATTACTAAAGTACTCGCCACTCGACTAAATTACTAGACGTGTCTGAAGCAGCATTAATAGAGCGCAGTTTTTTTTTTCGAATTTCAGAGGAAGCTAGACCATCATAACACTCCTGTTATGTTAAACTAGATTTTTTTAATACTCTGCTTTTTGAACGCTCCACTATTCAAATTCTCTGCCAGTCCGAGGCTTTACTATTGTCATTCTCTATCACTCGAAGGCTCTACTATTCGAACGCTCCACTATTCGAGTTCTCTACCACTCGGAGGCTCTACTATTTCAATGTCCTGCTGCTCGAACGCTCTGCTATTTCAATGCTCCGCTACTCGAATGTTCGGCTACTTGAATGCTCTGCTATTCTATTGCTCTACTACTCGAATACTCTGTTATTCGAATGCTCTGCTATTCGAATGTTCTACTAATCGAATACTCTGCTATTCTAATGCTCTGTTACTCCAACGCTTGCTATTCGAATGTTATGCTACTCGAATGCTTTACTACTCAAATGCTCTGCTATTCCAATGCTTTACTACTCGAATGGTGTATTACTCGAATGCTATACTACTTGGATGCTCTGCTATTCCAGTGCTCTGCTACTCGAATGCTCTGCAATTCGAATGTTCTGCTACTCACACGCTCTGCTATTTCAATGCTCTACTACTCGAATGCTCTGTTATTTGAATGCTCTGCTATTCGAATGTCTTACTACTCGAATGCTCTGCTATTCTAATACTCTGTTACTCCAACGCTTGCTATTCGAATGTTATGCTACTCGAATGCTTTACTACTCAAATGCTCTGCTATTCCAATGTTTTACTACTCGAATGGTGTACTACTCGAAGGCTCTACTACTTGAATGCTCTGCTATTCCAGTGCTATGCTACTCGAATGCTCTGCTATTCCAGTGCTATGCTACTCGAATGCTCTGCTATTCCAGTGCTATGCTACTCGAATGCTCTGCTACTCAAATGCTCTGCTATTCTAATGCTCTATTACTCGAATGCTCTGTTATTTGAATGCTCTGCTGTTCGAATGTTCTACTACTCGAATGCTCTGCTATTCTAACGCTCTGTTACTCCAACGCTTGCTATTCGAATGTTATGCTACTCGAATATTTTACTACTCAAATCGTCTGCTATTCCAACGCTCTGCTACTCAAATGCTCTGCTATTCTATTGCTCTGTTACTCGAATGCTCTGTTATTTGAATGCTCTGCTATTTCAATGCTCTACTACTCGAATGCTCTGTTATTCGAATGTTCTCCTACTCACACGCTCTGGTATTTCAATGCTCTACTACTCCAACGCTCTGCTACTCAAATGCTCTGCTATTCCAATGCTCTACTACTCGAATGCTCTGTTATTTGAATGCTCTGCTATTCGAATGTCTTACTACTCGAATGCTCTGCTATTCTAATGCTCTGTACTCCAACGCTTGCTATTCGAATGTTATGCTACTCGAATGCTGTACTACTCAAATGCTCTGCTATTCCAATGTTTTACTACTCGAATGGTGTACTACTCGAAGGCTCTACTACTTGAATGCTCTGCTATTCCAGTGCTATGCTACTCGAATGCTCTGCTATTCCAGTGCTATGCTACTCGAATGCTCTGCTATTCCAGTGCTATGCTACTCGAATGCTCTGCTATGCTACTCGAATGCTCTGCTACTCAAATGCTCTGCTATTCTAATGCTCTGTTACTCGAATGCTCTGTTATTTGAATGCTCTGCTATTTCAATGTTCTACTACTCGAATGCTCTGTTATTCAAATGTTCTCCTACTCACACGCTCTGGTATTTCAATGCTCTACTACTCCAACGCTCTGCTACTCAAATGCTTTGCTATTCTAATGCTCTACTACTCGAATGCTCTACTACTTGAGTGCTCTGCTACTCGAATGTTCTGCTAGTTAGAGAATATTAATTCGAATACTTTACTAATCATATGCTGTGCGACTTAAACCCTCTACTAATCCAATTCTCTCACTCTAACGTTCTACATTTTATACGAATGGCCTACTATTTTAATCTTCCACTACCTAACCATTTTGTCAATCGAATAGCCTGCCATTGCTCTTTACTCTTGCTCAATCGCGAATTCAGTAAGATAAGTTCAGTCCGATGTCATAACGTAACGTTGAATTGAAATTGAACTCGGGAATTCCCCCGATCACTATATCGTAAGCCATTTATCGGTAAAGTCAAGGATTAATCCTATAGAGATAATGACAAGGTGAACTCGTGGACGCAAAAAGTGCAACACAACATCGCGTAACACGCAATTGGAGCCTCGGCAATCCTAGGTAAACGGGAGCTAAACCAGCTCGAATTATCAGCAACTCGGATTAAACGCAACAGACGCACCCACACGTACGTAATGTCTGAGGAAAACTCGGTGTGAATGGAAACGATTCGAAAAATTCAAACTTAAAGAAATATCGATGATAACTCTAACTTCTTCAGAACACAACTCGCATTAATACAATTGCGAAACACCAAAGTATCTAATAAAGAAAACTTGAAGAAACTAATACTTGAACAATGGGCGAAATATTCGAAAAGAAACTAGAAAAAAATCGGTTTCAATGCCAAGAAGATTGCAGGCGATCCTCGACGCTAACGGAATGCATACCTTATTAATAAAATCGTTCGTCTGCAAATACTTATTTTACTATGAAATTTTCGTTTTTCCTGATTTATTGTTTTGTTTATAATTTTTCGAGATTGATATTATCACAAATATTAGTGCAAAATAGTAATTTATACTTTTTTCATTTTTCTGGTATTAATCGTAAAACATTATCGTAATAGCAACTATAAAAAGATAATATAAAGGAGCTACTCTCAAAAATTTCTGAACCTAGTTCTCGTCAGTAACTCTGTGATTGCAGGGACCCAATGTCAATCTTCGAGGATTGCACACTCACTTTTTTCATTCACAGTGCTGTATGTCCTGAATACCTAAGTGGAATTATTTATTTCTAAACCTGATTCTGAGCACACACATTATCAAATTATGAAAGAAAATTCGAAATATACAGACGATACATTTTCATCGTTTAAAATTCCCGCCATTTCGCAGATTTCTTTACTTCGTCAAATGAACCGCTAAATAAATAAAACTTTAAATAAAATACTATTTCATTTTGGTTTAATATCGCACGAAATTTGCTCGTTTCGTTAATGGCAAAGCGTCAAAAGAAAGTGGAAAGAATTCCACGACGCCCGGATGCTGGTCAGCGGCATTCGATGGAACGTGTTCGAAAGAAATCCTTCGCAGCCGCATAGATCGACCTGTACATGAGTAAACGTGTGGTGTATCTCGATGATCCCTTGAACTAGAAAGTAATCAAACGGTTTAAGAAAGAGAAAGAGAAAAATCGCGATGGCGCGAGGTGAGTTAGCGAAGCACGTTCGTTCAGCGTGCAATTATTCGCGGAGGAAATGTCAAAGACGGAAGACGCCTTCTAATAAACCAGCCTGGCATCTTTCACTGTATTTTTCTCTGCCGGCTAGAGATTTTTCTGGGATTTAGCCGCAGCAAAACGTTTGTTACTTCGAACCCAATCCAATTAGGCGTTCCGCGAACATTCTCCTGTATAAATAGCAATAAATTGTTGTCTCCCATGTTTTCCTCGAGGTTTCCACACCTTTCGCATTCTTTCTCCTACTTTTTTTTCTGCTTTTGCCAAGACAGTAGATTTGCAGTTCATTTATTGCGGAGATCAAAATTTTTATTTAAAATTATTTAATCGATTAATGTATTTAGCTGATAAGTTAATTATATTAACAAGCCGTCATAGAAGCGTTAAGGGTTGATAATATTAATCGATAAAGAGCCTAGAATTAAATTCATGCGAAACCTTAGTTTTCATTTTGCTTTTATTTGGATGGAAAGAAATTGAAGCTTTGTTGGATTTTTGAAATTGGCAGACGAAATTCGATATTCTTTGAATACCTAAATTTGACTTGTATGTAAAATATTTGATTCATTTTTAATATTTATAGAAATGATATTTTCGTTATAAATGATATTAAACTACATTATTTCAAATTTTTAAATTATATTTTCCATCATATTTTGAAAAATGGTTGCACTTTTTTACGCAATATTTAGAAACTCGCCGTTATTATATTGATACCGTTACTTAACCCTCGGTTGTCACACCTGTCTCTTCAAACGTAGTTGTCACACTGGGTCGATTCAACACAAGCTAATTGAAAATTCAAAATCAGCTGCTGTTTAAAAACTATCTGTTAAATTAAGTCGCAAAAATTCTCGGATAAAGTTTAAACATTGTAGCATATATGTTCATCGTTGAAAATTAACATTTAAACAATCATCATGTTTAAAAAAATTTGAAAAAAAAACTTTTTTAATTTTCAATATTTTTAGTTAAATATTTATGGCTATACTCTTGGGATATGCTACTTTAATAAAAAAAAATAATAAATAAAATTCCTCTCACTCGAGAAGCGTCTCTACCTGTAGACTATACACGAAATTACTACTATTATCAGCACACCCTCGTTGCAGCAAAGTTGCAGCAACTATGCAGCAATAATTCTATGTCCGCCCCGTGCAATGTTGCACGGCAACGTCGCAGCAACGTTACATCGACATTGCGCTGCAACCATGCAACACTGCAAGGTTACTGCAACCATCCTGCAACGTTGCCGCCACGAAGTGTGCTGTATGGGATGGCGCCAGTAGTACCATTTTCAATGATGCCTCAAAGATATTTTACCTCAAATTCAAATTTTGAGTCGTTCTGACCCAGTGTGACAACCGAGGGTTAAAAGGAAAAACTAAATCTACTGCACAGTGTAATTGTAATTCGCACTTTTCTAATTCCACGAAATAATAAAAATACAGTAGAATAACCACAATTATCAAACTAATCAGCGACCAGTGTGGTTTGATAATCAATTTTGTTATATAATAAGGCGATTACATTTAAACACGAATTACATCACTTCTTATGTAACATTACGTGTAGAAACCAGAAATTAAAAACAATCTTCCTCGTTCCACACTGAAAATTTCCAATTCTCTGCAAAATTTTGTATTTTATTCTTAACGTATGACATCTAAATATTTTATTATTACTAAGTGTAATAAATAATAACTGTCAAAATACCAAATTTTTAAATCAAATTTTAATTGTCCATGTGTCATTTTCTGTTTCAGGTAAGTCCATATTATGAGGGAATAGTTGCCATTGCTCAAAGACCACAAAGAAACAACAGGTATTTTCAAAAATCTTTTCTCAATTCCGAGAATCATTGGATCGTTTCTGCATTTTTAAGTATATTACCAACTTTTTTGAGGGTAATAATAATAATAATAATAATAGTTTATTTGACGGACATAAAATCCACTAATACAGAGAAAATGGCAATAAAGCGATAAACAATAAAGCCATAAATATAAATGGTAGTCATCGAGGATGTTTCACCACGACACGCTAATCAATGTATCTCCGAAATAGACCATGTAGACTCTCTTAACATGAACAAATTTCTAAGTTTGAAAGTGTGTAGGGAGTCGGCAAAAATATCGGCATTACTCGCCAGCCGGTTAGCTGTATTACAGGCTCTGTTCAACGGGTCAATTTCACCCAGGTTCGATCTAAAGAAACCTGTATGAAAAAGACGTCTGAAACGGAGTGGCCTAGCCAAAGCGTTAAGCCCCACCAGACCTAAAATATCAGGGCAATCAATCTCCCCAAGCAACAAATTCCTCAAGAAGGTGATGTCGAAAACAGACCTACGTACTTCCAACGTATCCATTTTTAAGCGCGATAAAATAGGGCAGTAATCATGATCCGAGTAGGACATGACTCTACCCAGCACGAAGCTGGCGTGTCGTAAAAATTTGTGCTGAACCCTCTCCAACAATACCCTGTATTTAACCTGGTGAGGAGACCATACTACACTGGCATATTCGAGCTGCGGCCTGACCAATGCACAATACAATAGACGCAACGTATCTACTCCCCTGAAATCGGCCGAACATCTTTTGATTAGGCCAAGCGTCCTAATAGCTGCTCCCGATATGTTCCGTACATGCTGGGCAAAGGACATTTTCGAATCGTATGTTATGCCTAGATCGCGGATACACTCGACCCTGCTCAGCAAGGTTCCACACACATTATAGTCGTAGTTCAGAGCACTCTTCCTGCGGGTGATGGACATGATGTGACATTTAGCAATGTTTAGCCTAAGGCCATTTGCATTGCACCATGCAGATAGACAATCCAAATCAGATTGCATGCGCTGCGCGTCCTGGGAAGTCTTAATTATCGAGAAAATCTTCAAATCATCCGCATACAGAAGAGGTTTAACGAAGGAGAATTGCTGAACCAAATCATTAATGAAAAGAATAAATAACAAAGGAACGATGTGAGACCCTTGTGGTACCCCAGAGTTAATTACAAAGCACTCCGAGAGAGTGCCCTGAACCTTGACCGCGAGCGACCTGTCGCTCAGGTAACTCCCGACCCACTCCACCATGCTACCCGTGAAGCCAAGAAGAGCTAGCTTCTGCACAAGCAATTCATGATCCACACAATCGAACGCCTTGGAAAAGTCAGTATAAACGACATCAATTTGTTCGCGTCTATCCAAGGCCGTAGTCACATAGTTAGCGAAAGCTACTAAGTTAGTGACAGTGGACCGACCCGGAACAAAACCATGCTGAGAGGAACAGATTATATTGTTCTTACAAAAGAAAGTCAGTTTAGCCGTTACAATTTTTTCGAAAATTTTACACATCGAGCAGAGGATAGTAACCGGCCTATAATTTTTAATATCCGCTCTATCGCCCGCTTTAAAAATGGGCGTCACTAGGCTAGATTTCCAGCGAGCAGGAAACTTCCCCAGCCTCAGCGAACGGTTAAATATAATCCATAGCGGCCGCGACAAGGAGTATTGACACATTTTAAGGAAAAAAGGAGGCACACCGTCACTACCAGGACCCTTGTTAACATTCAACGAGCCAAGTGCCTCGAATACCTCGCCTAAGCCTATATACAAGTGCGGTATGTCCGCAGTCGATGATACACCGAGATTCGCACCGATTATGCCGGCTGAAGAAGAAGCGTAATTTGACATGAACTGACCGGCAAAAAGCGCGGCAATATCGGAAGCGGAGTCCGCACGATGGTCCCCTGAGAACATAACTCCTGGAAAAGCACCAACCACACGCTTTGAGTTAACATGTTTCCAGAAAAACTTCATGTTCAGCGGGATGCTGGATTCCACCGCACTTATATAGCTTCTATAATCTATGCGCGCTAGAAATTTACACGATGAGCGTAGCTGCGAAAAATGCAAATAATCAACCCACGAATGAGACAGCTTAAACCGAGCGTGAGCCTTCTTCTTGGCTATAACCGTGTGCCTCAGATTCCTTGAAAACCAGCTCGGGAAAGATGACCGGAAGGAGGTGCGACACGGAATATAGCGCTCGACGGCATCATTGATGCGAGTGTAAAGAAAATCCACTGCACTGTCCAGAGGCAATTGTTGTAGGTTGGTGTCCCAGTCGGAAGCACCCAGAAAGCAGTTAATGGCCAGATAGTCGCCAGCTCCGAAGCCCGGACGCAAGCAAGAAGTCCTGGGAAGAGAGCAAGTCGGATGAGCTCTGATAGAAGCAGACAGCGCCGGATGATGTAAGCCAGCATCCACAAGGAGATCCAGAGCGGCCTTCATGGTGATGGACGTGTCATTCGTGAAGACTAGATCCAGCATGACACCCCTGCCATTACAAATGCTGTTTCTCTGGAGCAGGTCCAATTCATTGAAAGACTCTATTAGAGTTTCCACCGCTGCGCATTCCTGCTGAGAAGCTCCGAAATTAGTGCCAGCCCCTAAGACTAGTGGATCGGTGTTCCAAACCGCATGTGGCAGATTGTAGTCACCGAGAAGGTAGATGGCACTACCCTCACCAGCGCCACGAAGTGCAGCCGACATCGACTCGCAGTGATTTGTGTAAGAGACGAGGCACGCAGCGGGCGGAATATAGCATGTTCCAAAGTAACAATCATAGGATTGCAGCGAAATTCTTATAAGTAGTTGCTCAACTCCACATGCCTGCAAACTCACACGTGAGCTACATATTGACCTGCGCACAGCGATCAAGACTCCACCGCCCCGAGCAAAAGGGCTGGTTTCAGGGTTTCTGTCCATGCGATATGTAACGAAGTTATGTAGTCCAAGTTCCGAGGTGAGGGAGCCCTCTGTGAGCCATGTTTCAGTCAAAATGAGTATATCCGGATCCACAGAAAAACATGCAATAGAGCGTGCAAAGGCGGACAGTTTAGTTCGCAAACCTCGCACATTCTGGTAGTAGATATTCAGTTTTTTGGATGGCGTGGCGCCCGAGATGGAACAATTGCAGGAACTCCGTGATTGTATCTAATCGTAAGATTCTCTCCCTTCTCTCGACGATGGTTTAATTCTTGCCTGAGGCCCGCCAAATGCTGTCTTTGCTTTAATGTGAGATCCTGTTTAATCTTAATATGTCCCAGATCCCAATCCTTCCTTAGAATCTGGCTAACCTCCGACGGGGAAGACAGTGTGACCCTCACCGGTCTACACTTCCCAGTCACCTTCTTGCCAAGTCTTAAAAGCCGAACATGATCGAGCGAGCCAGTAGAAACCGTGCCTAAAAGGTTTTTAACCTTCTCCGCATCTAGCGATGTTGACGTTGAACCCGATTGCGGAGATCCACCAACCCCTTCTTCTAACCCGAAGATGATGATATTCGAGGCCCTGTACTGCCTTTCATTCGTTTCTCTATGTATATCCTCCGGATCGAGATGCTGGCAGACTGAAGCATCCACCGCCATCAGTTTGTCCTCTGTCTGCTGTACCCTCTGCGATAACGACGAGATTGATTGACGCAGCGTCTCAATGTCGGCTTTAAGCGAAACTTTAAAATCATCAAGCAGTGAGGAGAGCTCCTCCCTGATAATTTGACGAACATTCGGGAGCGGAACGACGTCCCTCGCAGCACTGTCAACAGAAAGAGTCACCGATGTGTTGGACGAGGACGCAGGACTTTTCCGATTAGGCGGCTTACAAGGGGACCCCACAGCTGAGTCCCCGCGGATTTTAATAAAATTTTAGGGGATGAATCTGGAGGTCACCTCGATTACCCTCTGCTAAATATTTTATGCCAATGAGCATTATTTATAAACAATCGATATGTGGGACTTAAAAGCAATTCACTTCAAGGAAATTTCAAGAAAGTGAATTGGGTGAGTGCGTACAGCGCTTACTTCCCACCAAAACAACACGGGTTCAAATCCCGGTCATCCTAATTTTTTTTTCCTTTCCTTCAACCCTTATTTTGAATAATTAAATTTTATACTGCTTTGTGTCATAAATATTGTAATTTTTTAACATAAATTTTATATATAAACATAGTAAAAATACATAACTTTTTATACACGTACAAACATAACTGGTACATAACGACTTGTTTCAACTTGTACTATAAAGACACTGTAAATTATATATTTAATATGAAATTTTCTTTACAATACATACATGCACGTCTATGTAACTTTACAATATTTATGACACAAAGCAGTATAAAATTTAATTATTCAAAATAAGGGTTGAAGGAAAGGAAAAAAAAATTAGGATGACCGGGATTTGAACCCGTGTTGTTTTGGTGGGAAATAAGCGCTGTACGCACTCACCCAACTCACTTTCTTGAAATTTCCTTGAAGTGAATTGCTTTTAAGTCTCACATATCGATTGTTTATAAATAATGCTCATTGGCATAAAATATTTAGCAGAGGATAATCGAGGTGACCTCCAGATTCATCCCCTAAAATTTTATTAAAATCCGCGGGGACTCAGCTGTGGGGTCCCCTTGTTAGAGCAATCCAACAGCTTATCCTGATGTCAAGGATGTGTGGTGCGATGCAAACAAGCCGGATGCGCTGCAATATCACAAGTCTTGTATACCACAGGATCCGCAACATGAGTTTTACATCCTTTACACAATCTCTTCGGTTGCGACATTTCGCTGTGAGTGAGTGACACTAGTCAGATGGCACAGGAGAGACAGAGACACTGAACGGTAGGCAAGAGAGACACACGTAAACCGAGAACGTAAACAACGCACTGCCACACGCACAAACACCGAACAGCTGAGTCCGTGGCAATGTATGTGCTAATAGTTGATCAAAACAGAGAGACACCGAGTGAAAACTGATATCCGAAAAGACAAAAATCAGACAGTAGCCGCTGCAGTTGCGCCAGTTGCTGACCAAGGCGTAGTAGCGCTGCAGCAACTCCCAAAACTAGACACAGCACCAGCAGAAACCCGTAAATTGCGAATATTAACCGGTTAAAGACACGAAAAACATTGATCACTACAGAGCTAAGGTAAACACGTCTACACCTGACGATGACTTCGAATAGAATGTAATACAGGATTTTCGTAGGGGGAAAATAAATATTTGGGACAGGCAAACAAATTTAAACAAACAAAAACGAATAACAGAATATATTGATTGAAAAGTGAAGTAGGTAAGGTAAAAGTACCAATAACTGGACACTTAAGGATATCAAAGTAGTATAGCTTAAAAATGGAGTAAAAATAAACGTTCTTTTTAACAAAAGTGTCAATATTCAGATAAATGTTACTTCTTTCTATCAAATGAGCTACTAAAAACTTGTTTTCTGTGCTTAATTTTAATTAAATTGAGTAAAAACACAAGTAGCTATGTGTACCAGTACATGGACAATAGAATTCTGATTTGTCCCAGCGTCCCATTTTTGGTGTCCCAATACCTGGTCAATGGGGAAGATGGCGCAAAGCACGGCGCAGAGAGCGCCACTACTGTTTGTGTGAATGGTTTGCGCGCGGAGAAAGCAAATACAATTTTAGGTTATGTTGAAAGTGTAGCATGCAATTGACTAAAAATAGGACTTGGAAATAAAAAAACTGTTAATTTATGTAGAATATACTTGTACTTACACTTTTGATATACAAAAATTTGAGAAAACCCAGACACCTTACCGGTTGGACAATGCGGTCAGGTATTGGGACATCCCTTAAGCGTTCAAAATGCTGACAGGCCTACCACCTGGACGGCTGGTCAGTTATTGGGACAGCGTGTAAAGGACAAGATTATTATGTACCGGTACATAAACACGTATATTTTTAATTAAAATCAACATTAACCGATCAATGTTTTGTTTTGTATGTCACAAGAAACTTCTTGAGATTCTGTACATACGTTTTCTTCTCAGAAAAACGTTATGTAACGATTATTATCACCTTAACAACTAACTGTATTTGTCTTAAGAATTACTTAAGAAATCTACGCAGAATTCAAGTGCACCCACCTCCGATATTTAAAGACTGTTTTATATATTCAACTTTGCATCTAGGGGCTTTCTTAATTTTTTATATAAGAGATCAAGTTGCAAAATAGCATATATTCCCAACAATATTGTTGTAAACTTTCTATGAAGCTTAGTAAAACTATATATGTCATTGGTGTCCAGGTATTAGGACGTGTCCAGTTATTGGTACTTTTACCTTAAACACTTGCGAAAGCTAAAATTCAAATGTAAAATTCCGTTTCAGAGGTAGGTACTCTTCGATCACCTTTCTCTGTACACTCCTTCATTCCAATATGGCGAAGAGGTCCAGTCGAATGGCATTAAAAAAAGTAGGGATGGGTTTCTCGAAGCGTCGAAACCCAAGAAAGTATCGAGTTTCGAAAATTCGAAACTTGGCAATTTTTTCGCGATTCAAAACTCCCGAAAGCCAAACCCATAAAAAACTTTCAAAAAGTAAAAAAATTACGCCAAGTACATGAATTATCTTTGTAAAAAGAAGTGAAATCCCCATAAAAAACTTTCAAAAAGTAAAAAAATTACGCCAAGTACATGAAACAAATAAATCACAAAAAATAAAAGATAATAATATAAATCACAAAAAAATAGAAGAAAATATATAAATCACAAAAAAATATTCAAAACTCCCGAAAGCCAAATAAGAAGGAGTATACAATCAATTTATAATGAATAGCAGTGTGCCTTGAGAATTTGTAATTGTTATATTTTTGTTTAACTATGGTCAATAGAGATTTATGAAAAAACAGTTTTCACTTCAGTTCTTAAAGCAAGATATCCCACTTACAGAATCACCACTTCAAGTTTCGAGAGTTTCGAGTTTCGAGTTTCGAGTTTCGAGTTTCGAGTTTCGAGTTTCCAGTTTCGAGAGTTTCCAGTTTCGAGAGTTTCCAGTTTCGAAAGTTTCGAGAGTTTCTAAGCCTTACCGAAGTCTCGGATTCGAGTTTCGAGAATTTTAGAATCAGTTTCGAACCCACTCATAAAAAAAATTTCACCCACATATCGATTTGCACTTACAACCACTAATTGCATTTCCGTTATCAGCAACACATTCACAACGGCCAATAAAATATTTATTACGACACATTATCAGAGAAATAGAAAATTACACGTTGTCCAGTTTGCTGCAATTAAATCCGAGACGGTTTGCATTCCGTTTACATTAATTACGATATTAAACCTATTCCACTTGGAATCCCCTACTTGCATTCGTCGTGTGTGCATGGAAAGCGCGTGAAACCGATAATTCTGTCGCTTTGGCGGGAAAAATTGATTTCCCCGCAGGTCGTGCGAGTTTTAATAGATCAAAGGAACTTTAATTAATGGATGCATTTGAAACCAACATGGCGCTTTCACTTCTCTTATGGCAGTTAAATACGTTTTATATTGCGTGCGAACGTCCCCTTCGAACAGGAAAAGCGAGAATTCGTCACTTTGGACAATTTCAAGGAAAATGCAACTGAAAAATGTTTGTCCTCGTCAGATAGCATCATTGGTGGATTTATGCGACATAGATGTTCGCTAGACGCTTGAATTATGTAAATACTGACATTTTCTCATACGTTGAATGAATTTAATTTAAGGGTGTATGTGTATCGTATGCTTCGCTTAAACCGAGTTTCCAATCATTTAAGTTGGTTTCGATGCCACTCACCATGAATAATTATTGAGGTCAGGGTAAGTTAGTCCAAAGACGAGCGGTGCAAAAAATATCTGAAATTCCTCGACAAGACGTATGCTTCACTTTCGAAGTTTTAATGTCCCGCAATCATACACAGGGTTGGATTAAGACCTTTAGGGGCCCTGAGCACGACGGGACCTTTCGGTCTAGAGCCCAAAAAGATAGGTGATCTTTAGGAATTAATTAAAGGAAAACTACTATATATAATATAATGGGACTTTTTGCATTGTATTAAGGATGTCTTAAATTATAGAAATATATTTTTTGTTTTATAATTAATCATTGCAGACAGCACTGGGGAGTCGTTAAAATCAAAGCGTCGAAAAATTGATCCAAACCGGTGGGACCTGTATCTCCAAAAGTTATTATCCGATTCGACTGAAACTTTTTTATTTTGAAGAATATACTTCTGGCTAGGGGGGAAACCAGAAAAAAATTACAAAAATGACATTTTTGGAGAAAATAACGACACTTGAAGTGCGAAGTCACTTTTTCTCTATGTTTTTCGTCCTTTCAACGCCTTTAAAACTTATAAATTTTCAAGTTTTTGTAATTTTTCTGGTTTCCCCCCTAGCCAGAAGTATATTCTTCAAAATAAAAAAAGTTTCAGTTGAATCGGATAATAACTTTTGGAGATACAGGTCCCACCGATTTTGAGGGAAAAACGCGTTTAAAGTTTTACGTGAGCGCCGAGTGGCCGGCTGTGACCCATGCATTTGCCGCTACTCAAATGCCTGTAACTTCGGGAATTTTACGAGTTTCAACAAATCTTAAACACGTATTCCTAAAAGGTTGAAGATTCAAAAAATGAAATAAAAAAAAATCGACTTTTAGACCGGAAGGTCCCCTTAAAAGATTTTGAGTACGATGTACGATTTCTTGAGCATTTCTGATAATTTGGCTAAAAACTGTTTCTAACAAAAGTCAGATTTTAAAATTCAGAAAATTTCTATGGTGCCCCCCCTTTCTTCTGATGCCCTAAGCACCTGCTTATTTTGTTTATTGGTTAATCCAGCATCGATCATATACTTATTAATATTTGGATGGCGTATGCGGGGTCCATTTTGACCCATAACAGAATTTTGTTCTTACAATGCTCAGAATAATATTTTACAGTAGGTTCTGCACTTCCTATGGCCTGAATTTATTATTTTCTTGAAGCAGTGACGTTAATAAATAATGTTTACCATTAGGGTTAAAGTGTTTCCAACTATGAAAACTGATTATAAATAACTCATTTTGTATAATTGGAATATTATAAACAGAATTACATCAGGGGACTCTTAAACCCGAAGTTACTCCAATTTTTCTTCCACCACTCTTCTTCCACTTATCGTTAAAAGTTTCTCAGATCGTTTTGCATTCTACTTCCAATAAGAGTCGTCGGTCGAATTGTTACAATGCAGTATAGATTAAATAGTTTTATTGTGTCTTGGCCAACGGCAACTGTTGTGGTCGCTATGTAGGTCAGTGTAAAGGCCAAACGTTGCAACGCTATCAGTCCAGTTAAGTAGTGGTGAAAGTGTGATGCACAATTTCGCATACTCGCACGCAGAATATTGTTGCCCGCATATGAAGGTGGGCGACCATCAAGGGCGTCCACAGACTACTTTTTCAGTGGGGGCAACTTTGCTTCGCCCATGGTGCCCATTGAGCTTAAGGCGGATTCTCGTGTAACAGCCCCCGAAATTTATGAATTTTTTTTTTAAAAATTATTGTTAATATTGCATTAAACTTTTTCGGGGATATAAGGAGACATCTTTAAACTTGTAGAATTTTTTTTATGTCGATCCTTCTTATTATTTATTTATTATTATGGAATCTTGTCCACCTCTTCGACGATGTTGGCGTCAGCTGTAGCACCTGTCACAGTCATCTGATTGCAAAACGAAGAAATTTTTCTTAAAGTTAAATAACTCACACTGGGGCTGGACTTAGACAAACATATTTAAAAAGTTTTGAAAAAGATTCGTTGCACTGGCTCCTTCAAAAAAATCCCTAACTTGTCAAAAATTGGCTTCCCTTCGGAGATTTGGCAACGTTGCATGTCACTAGAACCACTGACAAGGCAACACCGCCAACCCGGACTCACCGATTGGAACGCAACTCTGTGGGTTTTTAGAGTGACTCAAAACAAGAACAACGGTGTGTTTCATTTGGGCCCTATCGCCCTTTAAGGGGGTGAAAACTAACCTCAAAGTCAAATTGGCACTTCCAATTTTTCGCGTATAACTCTCTAAGTACAACAGACAGAAAAAAATGTTTCAAACAAAAGTTTAATGATGCAATAAGCGCTACAAACTTCTGTTAACAAAATATTTGAAAAAGATTTTTTTCATCAGATATTTTTCTTTTTAAACTCTTTTCAAAATTTTGTTAATGCCAGTTTTCAGCGCTTATTGTACCATTCAACTTTTGTTTGAAACATTTTTCTTTGTCTGTTGTCCTTTGAGAGTTATACGCGAAAAAGTGGAAGTGCCAATTTGACTTTGAGGTTAGTTTTCACCCCCTTAAAGGGCCATAGGGCCCAAATGAAACACACCGTTGTTCTTGTTTTGAGTCACTCTAAAAACCCACAAAGTTGCGTTCCAATCGGTGAGTCCCGGTTCACGGTGTTCCCTATGTCTAGTGAAATGCAACGTTGCCAAAATTCCGAAGGGAAGCCCGTTTTGACGCATAGTGTACATATAGCTACGGTTGCCAGAAGTAAGGACCAGCAGAGACGGGTTATGACGTAGCGCCCCTACTTCTGGCAACCCTGAGTGTGGGATTCTTACCCCCTGAAACCCCATAGCCACTAGAGCTGTTGATACCCGGGAGAACGGGTACCCGGGTACCCGTGAGATACCCGGGAGAAAAAAAATTCCCGGGTAGGCGCTACCCGGGTAAACTACCCGAGATACTCGAGACTCTCGAGATCTCATAGAGTACCGTTCCATAATTGAAGCCACACTGAGCAGCATGGCCTTCGAGTCGAAGGCTTCGACCCCCGGGGAGACAGGAATACCCATTACGAAGTGAGGAATCTCCAGCTCCGAATTTCTCATCAGGTCTTTGCGAAAACGACGCCAATCGATTCCTTATGTTTCTCCGATGAACATAATACCAAGAACGACATAATTCAGACCACAATGAAGAAAATTCCATGAACAAATGATTTGCATAATTTCAAATTCACTTCGTTAAAAATAGCTCGATTTACACGAAATTTGGTATGATTTTCATCGGAAAAACATAAGGAATCCATCGGTGTCACTTCCATATCGATACGATGAACATTAAATAGCTTCTTAATATACTGTAATGAATATTTTACCCTCGAGTACGGGGGGCCGACCTCGATTCGCTGCGGTCGGCCGAGGATTCATAATACCTGATTCAGAAATAAAATAATTCTTAACTCTTTATCGTATCGATATGGAAGTGACACCGATGGATATCTTATGTTTTTCCGATGAATATCATACCAAATTTCATGTAAATCAGATTATTTTTAACGAAATGAATGTGCAAATGAAAAACATTTGTTCATGGAATTTCCTTCATTATGGTCCAAATTACGTCGTTCTTGGTATTATTTTCATCGGAGAAACATAAGGAATCGATTGGCGTCGTTTTCGCAAAGATCTGATGAGAAATTCGGAAATCCTGGGCATTTCTCACTTCTTAATGTTATTCGAACCCCTTCGAGGGTCGAAAGCCATAAAATTCGGTGAGGTACCGCAGGGGGTTGACCTCGCCACAGGGTGTCAGACGGCATCTCTCTGACAGGCATCGCTCCAGAATTACGTTCTGTACTCTGTAAGTTCTCGAGATTCTCGAGAGTCTCGGGTAGTTTTCCCGGGTAGCGCTTATCCGGGAATTTTCTTCGTCCCGGGTATCTCACGGGTACCCGGGTACCCGGGTATCTCGTGTTCCCGGTCCACAGCTACAGCCCTAAATTAGCCACCATCGCGCTTAGGGGGGACGGCTGGAAGCTCTAAATAGATGAATACAACTCCCGCCCCACCGGCTGCTCTGTGCACCTAAACAATAGCACCTCAATAGTAACGCCCACCCACCCTGTCCGTCAACAAATGTGCTCCTATCAAATAGATAGCCAGAAAATGGGGGTCTTTTAAAGGGTCGCTACATTTCCCTTTAGCAAATTTTCGTTACCCAGAACAATCCCCCTCGGGGACAGTACTCAAGTAGCACTCGATTAAAAGTCTATTCTATTAACAATCGAATTGCGTTCAGATCGAGCTGCGTGTATATCCTATCGTTATTCTATGAGCTTTAACACAAAAAAAGGAAAGTCTAAATACCTCTAACGTCAAGGACCCAGTTCCTGATCAGTTAAGAGTGCAAAGGGAGCAGTTTCTGATCACCTACAGATCAGCCTCACTATGAGCTATCAAATTTTGCGTATAAATTTCAAAATACTTCATAATTATTTAGTAATTTGTTAGAATAAATTTGCAATAATAAGCTTATTATTTGGTATTTATATACTAAACTGATCAGGAATTGGGTTCTGATCAGGAACTGGGTCCTTGACGGTATGTACATAAAAGTTATGAATAAAAACGTAAAGGCGCGTACGCGGTGCACCGTTTGATGGTGTACATATAATCTAGAAAACCGCTCCAACGATTTTGGATGAAAATTTAATGAGACATGCAGAAAACCATTCCCTAAGATGTGTCGGGAGCAGATTTTCGAGAAAAAAAATAATACAATTTTTATATTGAAAAATACGACGTTATCGATTGTATGAAAAATATTTTTTATTTTTTTTTAAAGAATTTATCTTGAAATTCTGCTCCCGACACATCTTAGGGAATGATTTTCTACATGTCTCATTAAGTTCTCATCCAAATCGTTGGAGCGGTTTTCGAGATTTTATGTAGAGTGAAGGTAGGTAAAAGTCGGCAGCGGGTAAGAGTTCGCACCATGCGAATTTCATGGTTTGAGTTGTGGCAGTTGCCAATGGTGATTGGCAGTCAATTGTCAATCAAGGTAGAGTCACTAGAGTCACGAATTCGTTAGTTCTGATGTAATATTCTCATGTTTGGGAATCAATATTATTCCTATAAATTGATCAGTAAATATTTTAATTAATATGCCGTCTGAAAGACCTGAAATTCTTCTATTAAAAAGTGCTAATAGAAGTTTTCAATTCTCCTCACAGATAACAGGATTGATTAAACAATATAAAACTAGCTGTGGGGGCAAAAGTTCGCACAATGCAGTGGGACAAGAGTTCTTTTGCCCCAAAATAATTTGACGGGTGTTATATCTTCATTAAACTTATTTTAATTCTAGAGTTTGCTAAATTTTGAGGTTGTGATAGTTGAGCATTACCCGAACTATGTACTTATGCAGGAAAATAAAACACTTCTTTGGATATTGCTCGTTGCGTTCTTTTACCCCATAACATGCGAACTTTTGCCCCACATAGCGGGTAAAAGTTCGCATTTGACACTTTTTGGAAATATTTATTTTATATAAGTTGTGACAAGTAAATTTACATGAAGTCACTGCCTATCGAATAATAAAGGATAGTAGTTATTTCTCACAAAACGATATGACTATCAGTATAATACCAAGGATTTTGGAGAAGTCTAAACTTTAAGTGCGCACTCTTGCCCCACATTACTCTACACCATCAAACGGTGCACCGCGTACACGCCTTTACGTTTTCACTCACAACTTTTATGTACATAGAGATATTTAGACTTTTCTTTTTTTTTGTGTTAAGGGGGGTCACTCAAGTGAAAATGAACTACCAGTAATTTTACAGATAAAAATTTGAAAATATTTATATCCATATTATTTTTTACGCTGAAATGAATTGTGTAAGAATTAATACAGTGACATTTTTTTTTCAAAAATTTAAAAAAAAAAATTTCGAAAAAATTATTCGATTGTAAAATCCATACCCGTATTTCTGTAGAATTGTATACAAAGACTGCAGAAATAATTTCAGCTCGAAAACTTCATTTTTGTCCGAGTTATAAAGTTATAAATCGAAAAAAAAAGAGTGTGTGAACCACGTTGGCAAAAGATTATGGAGAGCTTTGACCGATTTGGTAAAACAGGAGCGTACGAAAGGTATTACTTTATGGGGTAAAGGGCAGGGTACCCTGAAAGGTATAAACAGAAAGCCTCAGAAAGATACAAACGTGCAAGAAAAATGATACGAACTGCACAATCACGAAGAGAACAGGCATTGCAAGAAGAGAAAAGTCCAACGTCCGGAACAGGAGCGTTTTAGTTACTATCCCAAAACATAAAAACTTTATAATTCGGACAAAAATGAAGTTTTCGAGCTGAAATTTTTTTGCAGGCTCGGCATACAATACTACAGAGATAGGGGTATGGATTTTACAATCGAATAATTTTTTCGAAATTTTTGAAAAAAAATGTCACTGTATTAATTCTTACATAATTCATTTCAGCGTAAAAAATAATATGGATATAAATATTTTCGAATTTTTATCTGTAAAATAACTGGTAGTTCATTTTGGTCGGTCCAACGTACGGAGCAGGAGCGTTTTAGTTACTGCGCCAAAACAAACAACTTTATAACTCCGACAAAAATGAAGTTTTCGAGCTGAAATTTTTTTTGCAGTCTTTGTATACAATTCTACAGAAATAAGGGTATGGATTTTACAATCGAATAATTTTTTCGAAATTTTTTTTTTAAATTTTTGAAAAAAATGTCACTGTATTAATTCTTACATAATTCATTTCAGCGTAAAAAATAATATGGAAATACATATTTTCAAATTTTTATCTGTAAAATTACTGGTAGTTCATTTTCACTTGAGTGACCCCCCTTAAAGCTCATAGAATAAAGATTAAAACTAGAAAAAAAACGTTGTCTCTATTGTTATTTATCACTTTACAATTTGCGTTTGAAAAAAGGCCTGTTTTAGGGCTATCGAGGGTGACCTACCCCCTTAATGGAGACTGAGTTTCAGAAGCCTACAGTATTTTCGTAATGCAACATTCCCATCTCGCATTTAAATATCACCGTATAGGCACGCATGACTAATTACAGCGTTATCTAAAATCTCAGAACCTCAGATAAAATCTGCACACTCAGACCAAACATTTATTGCGAAAGGAAAACTTCCAGGCATTGGGTAATTATTTATAACCTTCATGTCGATAAATGGGCATAGTCATCGAAGAAGAGGAAGAGACGAGGCAGATGAAAGCTTTCTAGTCACCTTCGATCCCACCTTATAAAAGAGGATATCCACGGATTTTAACGCAGTTTGAATGTTATTCAGTTAGACTTTTGTTCGTCAGCTCAGCAACGCTTTAATCGGTCAGAACGATGAACATTTTAAAGTGTCTCGGCTTGGTGATCTCTTTGATCTTGATGACAGTGGATGCTTTACCCACGTTACAAGCCAAAAAAACCGATTCTATTCCAACACCTATAATGACAGAGAATATGACGAGGATTGTACCGATTGATTACTTGCCCATCGAAATCATGCCCACATCCTTACTTATTTTCCGCAATCGGGAGTGTCCGGAGAAGCAAAAAGAAGATTCTGCAGGCAACTGTCGCCCCGTTATAGAGGAGCTCCTTCCTTAAACATGCACCCGATGGGACTACATTTGTCGATAAACAAGGTGGGTGGAAGATGTTATTGAGGAACTATTGTTTAGGTCAGTGGTCCGCAACCTTTTCTCACCCTCGGCGCAACTAAGCTAATATTGGGAAACCAAGAATTTCGATACGCCAACTAGTGACAAAAAATTGAACTACTCAGAGTAGGCTGAAATCCGTCGAAGTCCATGTGATTATCAGTGTTTATATAGACATGTTGTGAAAAACGAGTGTTTTTAAATTTTTTTGAACACTAAATTTTTACTTATTCGATTAATAAATACTTATTCGGAATGTTTGGTGGGATCCAGCCTACTGTCAATAGTTTGCCAACTTACCACCGCAGCGCTGAAATCTAAGCCACGCCTCCACTTGGTTTCCCAATACAAAACATATATTATACAACAGTTACAAAGTGTATGTACAAAAATTAGATTTATTTATTTACTGTTTTTTGTTTAATTAAATGTTTACGAGATGTCGGATCGATGGGGACTTTTGACAAAAAACAGTAAATAAATAAATCTAATTTTTTATTTATTAAACAAAAAACAAAAAAAACAGTAAATAAATCAATCTAATTTTTGATTTATTAAACGAAAACAAAAATTAGATTGATTTATTTACTGTTTTCTTGTCAAAAGTCCCCATCGATCCGACATCTACTAAAAATTTTACAGAGGGTTGAAGATAAGAAAAACAGTTTTTCGCGAATATCTCGTTAGCTGTCAGTTTTATGATACAAATAGTCATTGTGAAATTTGTAGCTTAGGAAATTCTGTAGAAAAAAGGTTATCTGAGTTTTTTCGTAGGAATAACCATTTTCGTGTATGACGGCTTACAAAGCTTCACCCCTAATAATTTTGACAAGGGTAGATTCCAAACCCGGGAATTCAAAAAATTATGAAACTTTGTGGATATGTAGGAGACGTCCTCCTGAGTACAACGTAATATTATTTGCTGCCCAAATTCACTCCAAGGGGGTGCAATTGACCCACGAAAATTTTTCGATATTGTGTTACGACCTGCGAGCTGTATCAGATAGAAAAAAAGTTTTCAGGAAAAAGTTACTTCTTTTAATTAGGACTATCATGTAATCACTCTTAGGTAACGAGATATTCTCGAAAAACAGTTTTTTTTTACTTACCCTCTGTAAAATTTTTAGTGGATGTCGGATCGATGGGGACTTTTGACGTATTGTTTAAAACGACGAAATAAAGTAGATTAAGTATTCCGTAGACTAAAGGTACTACGCACGCGAATTTTGGGGGATTGCTGTGACTAGTTTCGAGGTTCGGCAGGTGATTTAGTATAGAAATATTAGTACTGGGTAGCTTGGAACGTAATACTTTCTATAGGCTTCTTTCTTCCAAAACCCTCTTCTTGATTTCTCCCACAAAACTCACTATTGCTTGTCCTAACAGTGCACACATTTTGCGAGATAAAGATTTAAGACAGATGAATATTTTTGCAACGAAACACAGCGTAAAACTATGTGATTCGAAATTTTTCAGACGCCTTTTTCTTTTAAGTTTTTTATTGTAACTATATATAACTCTTCTTCGTTTATCTTTCAGCAAATACTATACTGCTCATGTTCAAAATGATCCAGGAAATAAATACATGGCGACGTGGCACTGGTGTTACAATCCACATGGAGACGATTCTTCATGTATATATAAATCGAAAATGCGAAATAATATTTCTTCAAAGGAGGCTTTGTCTTCGAGAAAATCAATTTTGAATGGTTTATAAATTGTTTTTTATGATTATTAATAAAAGAAAGAAACAGAGTAAGCGTGAGTTGTTTGAGTAGTTAAATGAACAAGATTTCTCTCCACAAGATTGATTAATAAGAAGAATTATGTGCAGAAGTATTTCTGAACTATTTTTCATTGATATGCATTGATGTGCTAATTGCATGTTGGTGTGAAATGATAGGCAGGTAGACGAATGTACTAGGCAGAATCTTTACCAATAATGGGCGAATTCCACTTACGCCCGAACCGCCCGTGAGTTTCATTAGGGTAGGTTTCCTTATACGCGACTGGACGCATCGTCAAGAATTTCAAAGCCAATTTTCTCGAAAATGAAGCGCAATATCAAAAAATTTTATTCCTTTTCCTCGAGTTATTTACTTGTGATAAGTCGAAAAGAAAGAGTAACTTTTTTTCATATCGCGCTTCATTTTCGAGAAAATCGACTACATTAATGAAAATCGCGGGCGATTTGGGCGTAAGTGGAATTCGCCCAATATAGGCGAGGGGGCCAAAGCTGGCTGGTTGAATATCAGAACGACATGTGTGAAAATTGTTGCACAATAAGTGAAAGAACTTATCACTTCACGAATAGAACAAAGCATAGCGGAAAAGTTGCATAAAGATAATAATGGCGCAGTTATGGAGAACAGTAATCAGAAGGTCAGGTGGACATTAACGAGGAGGACGTTTGTAATCGATCTTACACAACTATTATTCCACACTGTCAGGAGCACAGTAGAAAAAGTTGCTCGGGCAGTGCTAGTATTATTCCGCAATGTAAATCGCGATTATTTTCCATATACTCTTATACACATACGCTACTTATTTTTATTTCATCTCTTAAAAATTATACACAGAGATGTGAATGGTGTCATCGAACTGGTATTATAATGCAAAAGGGGGATTCCTTATGTAAAGGTACCGTTAAGGAACTAGTTCTTGATCAGGCACTAATTTTTGATCAGTTCATGAAATAAATCGTTCTTTTAAGTTTATGTCAATAAATAATTGTTTGAAATAATTACTAACATAAAAATTGATAATTCAAAAATATATGTGTTGTTCGTGAAAGCAGTTAGTATTGTTAGTTTTCGTGAAAATAAATGTGTAAGGTGGCCCACTTGACAGAAGGCCCTATTGAACGCCATCTCTTACTGTTCGAAGTAATAGATCACCATCGACGCCACAGTCGATTTCTTTGCTGCTTGTTGCGGTATTAAATGTTATTTTCATACATTTTGCTTACAATAGTTTACTTTACAATGTAGAGCAAGAATTTTATGATTATATGTATCATTTTGCTTTAAAAGTCACTGATCATTATTTAGTTCCAATTTTTTCTTGTGGAACTAATTTTTGATCACCTGAATATAAAATAGGTTAGGACATTTTAAAATTATAAAAAAAATAATTTTAGATGGTATAATACTAAAAATAAGTTTATTTGGTACTTTCTTTTTTATTAGTATCCGATTATTTACATTGAATAGTTCCTTACCTAATAAGAAATTAGTTCCCATGTATTTTAAATGATCAAAAACTAGTTCCTCACCTGACCAAAAAATTAGTTCCCATGTATTTTAGATGATCAAAAACTAATTCCTGACCTGATCAAAAATTAGTTCCTAGTCACCTTATTATTCCATACTGTATAAATAATTAAATTATACTTATTTTCAACTTTTTAAATTTTTTCCTTATATTTTAAACATTAATTCATCTTTTAGTATAAAAAAGTCTATGGTTTAAAGTTGTATTAGGTTAAAAATAAATATTAAAGCGGGAAGCCCTCTAAGCTGATCAAAAACTAGTCCCTTAACGGTAATTGGGACACGCAAAGTAAATTTTGCTTCGAATTTTATTTTGCTTTCGAGAAAATTGATTTTAAGAAATCAGAATGTTAAATTTCTGGTACTTTTGTAATTATTAATAATATTAACAAAATGCACCATACACAATATTTCGTTTGAAGAATGGTGATTGTATTGTTAGTTTTGTAGAAGAAGAGGAGAATGAAAGAAATGAACTTATTATATAAAATGAAGTTGACGGTAGGAAAAGGAAATGAGTAGAAATTTCAATTCAGAGAAAATACGAAGAAGAAGAGAATTCTATTATAGTGATTGCAATTTTGAATGGAAAGGTTTTCGAAAATGCTGTCCTCGCATTCGCAATTCATCTTTATAAATGAGGGTACACATCGTTAATCGATATTCGACATGTTTGGATATATTACTAACTTGAAGCTACCTTGAAGCCCAATGGAAAATTACAAAAATTTAATAATCATCCATTTCTATTACTCATCTGATTACATTTATCCCTACAATCGCTGAGTAGAAATGTTCAGCCACTTACGTTGTAAGAATTTATCGACTTTCCATTTTCGCAATACTCTATAATGCGTCTACCTTCAACCTCGGACTTTGGAGATGAAACAGTTGAGAAGATACTAATAATATGCAATCGCAAAGTTTGTGGGAATGTGCTAGAACTGGTCGGAGCGATGCTTGGTCATAATTAATACAAAAAGGAAAAACACAACTGGCAAAGATTTCTTCACGACCTTCCCAGACCGTTTAAATAAGCATACCCGACAGACTCCCGCGCAGTACGAGTCCGAGCAGAGTAGGCGAGTGTTGCTTGCCAATAAAACACCGTTTTAGTCACATCGAAAGTATGAATCTTTCAAAGTGTTTCTGCTTGATAATCGCCTTGATCTTGGTGACAGTGAATGCTTTGCCGACACCACAAGATGGCACTAACAATGATATGCCAACAACTACAACGACAACTAAACCCGGCGGATGGTACGCGAACCGTCATCGCAATCCTGGTGGGCATCACCAGATTACTGCTCCCTATCGGCGTTGTCCAGGGGAACAAAAGCTTGATGCTCAAGGGGTCTGTCGTGACCCCTTATAAGATCCTGTTTCATGGACATCCATTCGATAGGAGCTCAAAGTAGGTGGAAGTTACTATTCAGGTACTATTTATTATTTGGGTGTACAGTAGCATGGCCCTTATTTTCAACCTGCGATTTCTTTTGCTCTCACCCCCTAATATGGTTCCATATCATAAAAAAATGGTCCCTGAAAAAGATTATTGCAATCAGATAGCAGGAAGGGGTGCCGTCCAGGCCTTAAAGTTTAGAATTCATCAATGGTTTGAATTTGAAGAATTTCTCAAAATTGGTAAGCCCTATCGAAATTTTGGTCAAATAATATTCACGGAGCATTCAATTTTCTACAATTACTGTATATACAAGTTTTTCGTGCTTCCAACCATTTTTTAGATAATAGCGTATGAATATAGAGAGGTCCGCACTTCACACGTCCCACCTGTACGGCGTGATGTATTGTCTATACCCGCGTAGGGCGGACCTCTCTATATCCAAACGCTATTATCTAAAAAACGGTTGGAAGCACGAAAATTTATATATGCAATAATTGTAGAAAATTGAATGCGCTGTTAATATTATTTGGACAAAATTTCGATAGGGCTTACCATTTTTGAGAAATTCTTTAAATCCGAATTATTGATGAAACCTAAATTTTACGGCCTGGTCGGCACCCTTTCCTGTTGTTCGATTGCAATAAACTTTTTCGAGGACTATTTTTTTATCAAATGGCACTGTTATACGGGGGTCAGAGCAAAAAAAAATCAATGAGTATAAATAAGGGCAACCCTAGTGTACAGAGTGAAGTAATACTTGCTAGGGTAGATGTACCGATTGTGGCCACTGCACTGTTTTTGGCAATGTGCATAATTATCTTATTTTTAAATTGCTTGCAGATGATTATTATCAGAAGAATTTCACATCATAAATAATTTGTTTAGTATACCGCCAGAAATATAAGGTTACATTTATTGCTTACACGGAAAAATATTATATTTTTTAAGAAGTGGCCAAAACTGTACAATACCTTAAATAAGTGGCCACAAATGGTGCAT
The DNA here is from genome assembly GCA_963932275.1 of Andrena praecox. Taxonomy (NCBI): domain Eukaryota; kingdom Metazoa; phylum Arthropoda; class Insecta; order Hymenoptera; family Andrenidae; genus Andrena; species Andrena praecox. The sequence goes on from OZ010728.1 coordinate 37,924,314, forward strand.
CTACCCTATAGGCTTCTTTCTTTCCCAAACTTCCACTTGATTTCTCCTACAAACTTCACTATTGTTTGTCAGAACGATACATATTTTCTGACACATGAATATTTTTGCAATTAAACACAGGGTGTAACTATGTGAAATCGATAATTTTGATTATACCTGGCTGTATTGCACCGATTGAAATATTCTTTAGTGGGTAGTCTTGTTTAGAGAAGATTACTATAGCTGCTTGTAGTAAATTTTTCAGTTGCCTTTTTCTCTGAAGTTTTTCATTATAACCATATGATTTATTTTCGTTTATCTTTCAGCAAACGCTGCACTGCTCATATATATGATGACATCGCACTGATATTGCAATCCAGAAGGCGGTGATTCTTCATGTATAAATAAATCGAAAATGTGAAATAATATTTCTTCAAAGAAGCCTTTGCTTTTGTGAAATGTTCAATTTTTTATATGCATACCATTATTGATAATAAATCGATTTTCTCGAGTATTAATGAAAGAAAGAAAATGAGAATTGTTATTATTGTTATTAATTTTTTAAGGTTTATGTAAAAACGTAGAATAGTCAGATGATGTTTTGTGAATCATTATCCACCATATTGGAGTGAATTATTACTACTTAACTGGTGACTCAATTTAATTGTACCGAGTTGTTACGAAATGGTGAACACAACTTGAATCAATAAGCAACGGAATCATTCTTGATCTGTTATTTTCCTGTAGGTACCATATACAGTTCCTACTGCATATTTCTCTTCTAACTTTTTGATGCAGCAGATATTTCTGATGAGAGTAGTAAGGAAACCAGTCAGACGCATTGTGTTCAATAAATTTGGAGAAAGTTATTTATTTGCGAGATACAGATGGAAAAAAATTATATCTAACGAGCTAAATACCAGATTAATAACGCAATTGAGATGGGTCCTCCTATCTTGCTGGAAACTGAAAAAGTGGCAGAGGAAAAAATGGACAAAATCCTGCTCTCGTTTTAATACCATTACATGTTCCTTTTCAAACCAGATCGATCCTTGTTCCCTCTTTTCATTGTATTTAATTCGATACCTGCTTGGCACGCATGTTGAATATAACATTGGCGTTGTTCATTTCGTAGGCAGGGTTTTATTTTTTTTTTTTAAGTGATTAGTCTCCCGTCAACATTTTCTCAAACATTACCTAAATGTCCATGGGTGCGTGTGTACCGTATGCTTCGCTTAATCCGAGGTCCAGTCATTTAAGGTGGTTTCGATTCCATTCACCATGAACAATTGAGGTCAGGGCAAGTTGTTCCAAATACGAATGCTTCGCAAAATATCTCAAATTTCTTAACAAGACATAGGGTAGATGTCCCAATTACTGCCAGTGTCCCAATTACTGCCACTTGATTTATTATATGTAATAAACACGTAACGTATAAAAAGAAAGGTACAACAAATAGTTATTATTAAATGGAGATTCTGATTTACATTAAAATAAAAAGATATATGTACTCATATGTACCTAGGACAAGATGATTTTTGAGGTGACAGTTATAGGTACACTAGGATCGCTCGCGAATTTTAATTAATTATTAATAAATTCTTCATATTTAATTCATAAAACTATTTTTTTTTAATAAAAGAGATGTTAAATAATATTATGTTTTAAACTGAAACAATTTTTAGGTTACACAACACGCGAAATGATTAAATGAAGTTGGGTTATAATCTTAAGGTGGCAGTAATTGGGACATCTACCCTATACTTTACTTTTGAACTTTCAATAGCCCGCAATCATACAGTAACACATGCATGACTGATGTGGGGTCCATTCTGACCCATAATAGAATTTTGTTTTATTATAAATTGTTGTATTATAAACAGAATTACATCATGGCACCCTTAAGTCTAAAGTTATTCAATGTTTTCTTCCACCACATTCCTCTTCCATCACGTAGAAGTCTCTCGCGTCGTTTTACATTAGAGTTCTAGTAAAAGTCGTCGATGGAACTGTTACAATGCATCATATATACATGAAATAGTTTTATTGTACATTGACCGATGACAACTGTTGTGGTCGTTATGTAGGTCAGTGAAAAAGCCGAACGCTACGAAGCTGTCGGTCTAGTAGTGGTGTAAGAGTGATGGACAATTTCGCATCCTCACACGAAGAATATTGTAGCCCACACATATGCGTGTGCAGCCATCGGACTTAATCGATTGCGTAAGCCATCGCGTAATATAGACTTCACCATGTGAATCAGGGTTGTTTTGAATCCGAGCAATGCCGAATGCGCTGGAAGATACATAAAAAGGAATCTTATGGTTGTAATTATAAAACTGGAGACAAATGTACCACAATCGTTAATGACCTTCTTAGAACAAAAACTGCCCGAAAAAAATAAAAATTTGTCATTGTCGAGTCACGTTCTTTTACTCGGTGTATAATAACAAAAATGATCATCCGTCTGAAACAGTTTGAGAAATGAAGGGGAGGGTTGGGTGTTACCGTCCGAAACCGATGGGTGTGTGACTTCCGGAACGTAAAGGGATCTTGCCCCGTCGCCTCCGGCGTAACCGTAATCCCTCAGGCCGGTCACGCGTTTTGGAGTACTGTGCAGGGCAGGTGGATTGGCATTTTGAAGATCGAGGAGGAAAAGAAAGATTTGTGTTTCGTCTTGGGACCGTCAGCCAGACTCATCAGTAGGGCTACAGCTGACGGTCCCTGCCCCAGACACACGGGAACTAAGAGGAATAAACTTGGAACTTGTATATGTATATACGAACGAGATTAGAGTTGGGGACTTGTGAGAAGATTAGACATCTAGCGGCGCTGGCGAAGACTAACCAGGCGCGGACCCATGGTGGGGCTGGGACGTGACATTGGGAAAGAAAGAAACCTATAGAAAGTTTTAAGATGCCAGTCACCCAATAAGAATACTTCCATGCTAGATCACCTGCCAAACCTCGAAACTAGTCACACCAATCTCCACAGAATTCACGCTGTGGAGTTCCGTTCCGTTTACGCATGCGTATCAGAGACCTCACTCCGAGTCTGTACACCTAACCTAAACAATAGTACCTCGATAGTAACTTCCACCCACCTTGTCCACCAACGAACGTGCTCCCACCGAATGGATGACCAAGAAACGGGATGCTATACAGAATCACGACATCTCCCTTGAGCATCCAATTTTTGATCCCCGGGACAGGGCCGGATTGGGGTAACAATCACACGCTCCTCCAACGGGCTTTTAGGCAGTAAAGTCGTCGTCATACTATCAATCGTTGTAGACGTTGGAGTAGTACTGTTTGCGTTGGTTTCTGGCACGGATAAAGTATCCGCTGTCATCCAGATCAGAGAGATTACCAAGCAGAGACACTTTAAAATGTTCATCCTTCTGACTAATTAAAACGTTGCTCAGCTGGCGAACAAACGTCTCGCCGATTGGCATTGGAACTGCTTTCAGATCCTTGGATATCCACTTTTATAAGGCAGTAATGAAGAATGGGGGGAAGTCTTCAGGAAGTGGGGTAAACAGAATCGGTAGAGAATAAAACTTGCAGCTTATTGGCCGGGTTGAAGTCACTCGATCCTATTGGTGAGTTGCGGACGCAAGTAGGATGATAAGGAGTGACTGTTGGATCACTATAATTATAATAAGGCAAAAGTGATTCAACATTCAGGGAAACCTGAATATAGTAAAAGATAATGATACGTCTGTAGAGGCAACGGTGAGAAACAGTCCGTTGTTAGAGAAGAGCTCACTCCTGTTCGGTATACCGTTAAGGAACTAGTTTTTGATCAGTTTAGAGGGCTTCCCGCTTTAATATTTATTTTTAACCTAATACAACTTTAAACCATAGACTTTTTTTATACTAAAAGATGAATTAATGTTTAAAATATAAGGAAAAATTTTAAAAAGTTGAAAATGAGTATAATTTAATTATTTATAAGGTATGGAATAATAAGGTGACTAGGAACTAGTTTTTGATCATGTAAAATACATGGGAACTAATTTTTGATCAGGTCAGGAACTAGTTTTTGATCATTTAAAATACATGGGAACTAATTTCTTATTAGGTAAGGAACTATTGAATGTAAATAATCGGATACTAATTAAAAAGAAAGTACCAAATAATCTTATTTTTGGAATTATACCATCTAAATTTAATTTTTTTTTATAATTTTATAATGTCCTAACCTATTTTTTATTCAGGTGATCAAAAATTAGTTCCACAAGAAAAAATTGAAACTAAATAATGATCAGTGACTTTTAAAGCAAAATGATACATATAATACTAAAATTCTTGCTCTACATTGTAAAGTAAACTGTTGTAAGCAAAATGTATGAAAATAACCTTTAATACCGCAACAACCAGCAAAGAAATCGACTGTGGCGTCGATGGTGATCTATTACTTCGAACAGTAAGAGATGGCGTTCAACAGGGGCTTCCGTCAAGTGGGCCACCTTACACATTTATTTTTACGAAAACTAACAATACTAACTGCTTTCACGGACAACACATATATTTTTGAATTATCAATTTTTATGTTAGTAATTATTTCAAACAATTATTTATTGACATAAACTTAAAAGAACGATTTATTTCATGAACTGATCAAAAATTAGTGCCTGATCAAGAACTAGTTCCTTAACGGTACCGGTAAAGAAAGACATTCTTTCCTAGTCGCGACGTAAAATAAATAGATAAAATATAAAAGGCTCATTTATTTAATAACCAATTTCCAATAGGTTATGGGCCCAGATTGCGTTGTATAAAAACTGTGTATTGTGGTGACTGATATAGTTAGTGATGGGACTGATACCGTATCGATTCATATCGATACCCTTCTACAAATTTCAATCTGGTATTGATACATATCAAAGTCAAAGCCATCAAAAGGAATCGATGCTTCTTTGATACTTACATATCAGAATGTATCGATACCTGTTTGATACCTGCACAAAAATATCGATACCTACTTGATACCTATACGAGAATATCGATACCTGCAATATCTTTACCTCACGCTGAAGTGTAAATATTAAATGTTTACCAAATAACTGCATGTGGGGCAAAACGGAACACTTTTCGTGGGGTAAAACGGAAAACCTATTTAACCCAGTTCCACCAATCCAATTGTCTTGAAACTTTGCAGACGCGCATAGTTATGATGATAATACAAAATTATGAAGAAAAAAAACGGAAGGGGAGATAGAACTACGCTGTCATCAATAAATATAACCCATAACCACAAATCCAAACGACTTGAAATCATGGACATAGGAATATAGGGACCATGAAGTAAGAGTAAGGAGACTCATCTGCCTAGATTGAAAGTCATAGACTTATATAGACGGAGCGGAAGAGAGGACTGTAGGCGAGGGGACTGTAAGATCGGAGGGGGAAAGGCAGAAACCATACAGGCAATTCGGTAGTTAGGTTCGGATGTATTCGGTTCTTGTCGGTTCGGCATTAATGGCTATGTTCGAAACATAACCACTGTTGCTCATATATTAATTGAGTGTAATAATGACTTATTGCGTAATAATCGGTTGTGCAAATCGCAGGAAAAATAAAAACTGCGAACAGTTGGAGAAAGAAAATATAAATAATGATAGTATTCGATTTCACATGTAAATAAATAAATATACATACATAACCAACAATTTATATATTATATATATAATCTTAGAAATTCAAATGTGTTGCTTGATTATCGAATAGATAATATGTTTATAATAAAAATATTTTTTTTTTTTCATCAGTTATGTCGCAGCAAATGAGCGATATATATCTATTATACTATATAATTATTTATGCATATTAATTATGTTTATGAACTTTTAAGCTTACAAAATCTTTAAAAATATAACTATTATTGCATATATCTATAAGTACGATTTTATTTAAAAAAAGCTTCATTCTATTTACTAATTTTGTTATATATATAACCTACATGATATACGAAATTTTGAATTATGTATAAGTATACCTAACCTTTTCGACTAAGTATCCCTCATAGATATATATAACGTCATTGAATTTCCGAATAGCCCCGAGGAGGAACGGAGTTACCCGATTTGCCTGTATGACAGTCCCCTTACCGCGAATCTTACAACCCCCCTCAGACACGCTCCGTCTATATATGTCTATGTTGAAAGTGGTCACGAAAAATGTTCCGTTTACTGCCAGGTTCGCCAAATGGAATGGCTTGAACTTTGTCGTCGCCATCTTGAAATTGTAAATGACAGATGATGAGACAAAAGGTTAGAAATACATGGTTACATTACAGGAGATGTACATATACACATATCTGAAAAACATGCTATTACGTGGTTACAGTAGGACGTGTGAATATGAAAAATTGAAAGGAAAGTAATGATAATACTCTTTTCCGTCCTCGACTTTTTCATGTACACTAAGGGACAGAATCGGCTTCCCTTCGGAAATTTGGCAACGTTGCATGTCACTAGGCATAACTCAGTGGTTCTAGTGACAAGCAACGTTACCAAATTTCCGAAGGGAAGCCGATTCAGTCCCTTAGTGTATCTACATATACATAAAATCCTCAGTTTAGGTACAAATAAAAAACAGTTTGATGATATTTGTAAAAACGTGGCATCTCAAATTTTGACAACTTACCTTATTTGACACTCGTCAGGTTATAACCTGACTGTAAGCTGTCAAAATTTGGAGTAGATTGCATACTGAAGATAGCAATTGACGAACGAAACATGTATTAGTTCGTTTTGGCTGAAGGTGTGCGTGTAACGCGTAGCGCACTGCACGTAACATGTATTATGAGACGAATATTCAAGATGGCGACGACAAAGTCAAGTTATTCCATTTGGCGAACCTGGCAGTAAACGGAACATTTTTCGTGACCAACTTTTTTCTGTCTGGGGTATAGAGATGAGTCTCCTTACTGTTACTTCATGATAGGGACGGAGCGTAAGGCTAGCTTGGCGGCGAGGGACGTAAACCCTATTTGAGGGACGGGCCCCCACCCAAGTATGCCTGGTTTTGATTGGTTGCATTTCTGCGCATGCTCTGTACCGCTAATTATGAAACACTACTAACCAGGATTATAACTAGATTAATACAAATGTCTAAGTTAATACTAAAGAAGTGATTACTTATGAATTTGAATTTGGAATATAATAAAAATTGAAGAGAAATATGCATCTACACTTAAGACATCTACATTTACTTCAAATATAATAAACCTCAATACCTGTGAAATGTAACTTCAACGTTACTCCCATTACGTTTTTTCCAATTTTGGGAGTCGGATCCGTTGTTACATACTGGGACACAACACAGTACCATTTTTTGGTTAATTTTTTAGAATTACTATTAAAATAACTGAATATAATGTACTTTGCTTCTTCACTTTACTCAACTTTACACAAGTTTAAACGCGACAAACATACTACGTTGCTATGCGTCACTACGCTTGTGCGAAGCAACAGCCAATAGAAATTAGGCATAGTTTACCTCGTCGCCCTCCCGCAAAGACTTTACTCCCGCGATAAAATGCTCCGTCCCTATATTCCTATATCCATGCTTGAAATCAGCCTGTAACCACAAATCAAATCAATTCAATCAATATGCAATATAACCACAAAACATCAATGTCACCACTGACAGAGGATGAATCTAATTTTTGGGCTTCATTTGATAATTATATCGAAGGCAGAAATAGAAACTCATTAGATGGTAATGATGTACAATTACAGTTAGATAACTTTTTTAAAGAAAGTTGTTTACCCATAAAAAATCGTCTTATTTATTGGAGGCAAAATGCAACAAAATATTTCCTTCTAAAATAATGTGTATGTGCATCATTTATTAATTAAAATTCAATTATATACGTAGTTCATGATACTGATTCCAACTCCTACTTCATTAGTTATATTATCAAATCATGATTGGTAATAAATACTATTTTCGTGAATTAGTAAATTGCAAATCGAAACCGATACTTTCGTATCAAATAGATATCATAACAGGTTTGCCATCTGATCACAGAATTATCAAATAAAAAACGATAATTTCGTACAGTATCAGACAAGTATCGATAATTTCGTAAGTATCAAATAAGTATCGATAATATCGTAAAGTATCAAACCGGTTTTGATTCGGTATAGTATTGATATGGTATCGGTTGAAGAAGAATTGGTATCGATGATTGATACCTGCAAGTACATAACATTTCGATGCGTATCGATATTTCCTATTGAGTACTTTGGTATCGAATTGATTGAATATCATCAATAGTATTGGTATCAGTCCCATCACTAGATATAGTATATTGTTTAGTTAGTTTCAGTTCAGTGATATTTGATTTAATTTAGTATTTCGTGTTTAAGTGTTCTAAATAAATAAAAATTAAATAATGGAAAACTCAAAGGCAAAAAGAAACATTAAACCTTTTGATGGAGAAAGATATAGTGTCTGGAAATTAAGAATACGGGCATTGATAAATGAACTGGACGCCATTAAAGTAATAGATGATGACATCCCTGAATTATTAAGCGTTGAGTGGAAAAAGGCTGAAAGAGTTGCCAAGAGTGTGATTGTGGAATATTTATCGGACTCATTCTTGGGATTTGTGGAAACAGGAAGCACGGCGAGAGAAATTTTAAAAAAGCTAGATACTATCTATGAAAGGAAAAGCCTAGCCACTCAACTAGCTTTGAGAAAGAAATTATTAAGTCTCAAATTGCAAGGTGATACGCCATTGGTGAGACATTTCACTATTTTTGATGACCTAATCACAGCATTATCAGCAGCAGGAGCAAAACTGGAGGAAACTGACAAAGTTTCACATTTGCTATTGACTCTACCTGCATCGTACGATGGAGTGATTACTGCGATTGAAACGTTGTCGGAAGACAATCTAACAGTAGCCTTCGTGAAGACAAGACTATTGGATCACGAAGTAAAATTAAAAATAGAAAGTAATTGCACAAGTACGAAAGTACTTCACGCACAAACTTTCAGAAGAAATCAAGCCGAATATCCAAAAGCATTCAAAAGGAATAGTATTAAACGAAAATTTAAGAATTTTAATGGAAAGGGGACGATGAAATGCCATCATTGTGGGAGAAAAGGACATAAAATTAAGGACTGCTATTATTATAAAAGAGGCCAGCAACAGAACGAAGAAAGGACGAGAACGATACAAACGATTTAAATTGCGGAACCATGCGAAACACAAAACAATAGTTCTGGTTTTATTTTTATGGCTGGAAATTATCAACCTCGAACAACAAATAAATTATCCTTTCTACTGGATTCTGGTGCCTCGGACCATATTATCAATGAAGACAATTTATTTTCAAATTATACTATATTGCAACCGCCGATAAAGATCTCAGTTGCCAAAATTGGGACATTTATAACAGCGACGAAGAAAGGACGAATCAACGTCACCAGTAATGTTGGAATTGAAGGTGTCCTGGAAGACGTTCTTTATTGCCCAGATGTTCCACACAACCTATTGTCTGTACGAAGGATGCAGGAGGCAGGGTTGTCCATCACTTTCAATCAGGAAGGGGTCAATATAAGTAAGAACGGAAAATTGCTGATGACTGGTAAGCCCTTTGATGATCTAACAGCTATTGTTTTTTAAATTAATTTAAAAGGGATATACAAGAAAAATTCTCAGGTACACAATGTCCAAAGTAATAATTATGAACTGTGGCATAAACGATTAGGCCACATTGGCAAAGCTAAATTTTTAGAATTGAAAGATAAACAAATGGTCGATGACATAGAATTTATTAACAAAGTTATACCTACAGACAAATTATGTGAAGCCTGTATAAATGGCAAACAAGCAAGATTACCATTCAAAAAGGCCAAAGATAAAAGTCATATAAAGCGGCCATTGTTTATTGTTCATTCTGATGTTTGTGGTCCTATCACTCCATCTACAATTAATAATGAAAATTATTATGTAATGTTCATAGACGAATTCACTCACTATTGGGTAACATATTTAATCACCCACAAGTCAAATGTTTTCTCTGTTTTCCAAGATTTTGTTGCAAAAAGTGAGGCTCGTTTTAATTTAAAAATTGTAAATTTATATTCTGACAATGGTGGAGAATATTTATCAAAAGAGATGAAAGAGTATTGCGTGCAAAGAGGTATTAGTTTCCATCTAACAGTTCCACGAACTCCTCAATTGAATGGTGTTTCAGAGCGAATGGTTAGAACAATAACAGAAAAAGCGCGCACAATGATAAGTGGTGCTAGTCTAGATAAAGTGTTTTGGGGAGAGGCAGTGCTTACTGCTACATATTTAATAAATTTAACCCCATCTAAACCTTTAAAGGTAAACAAAACACCATTCGAATTGTGGCACGGTAAGAAGCCTAAATTAAAATATTTGAAGATTTTCGGTTCGACCGTTTATGTGCACAATAAAGTTAGAAAGACTAAATTCGATGAAAAGTCATGGAAAGGTATACTAAGGCTATGAACCGAATGGTTACAAAGTATGGGATGTGAGAAACGCAAAATTTATCGTAGTTAGAGATGTAATCGTTGATGAAACAAATTACTTAGAAACTCGACCAGTAAAGAGACTTGAAAGGGTTGATGAAAACACTTATATAAAAACTGATGCATCTAACACACAGTTAAAATCAGTAGAAATAAGTGAAAAGTTTCGTAAGTCTGAAAATGGTAAATCAGATGTATTGAAGTCGAGTGTAAAAGTACGTTCTGAAGTAAAATTAGATAATGAATCTAATAGATATGTGACAGAAACAGATATACAAAAAAGGCTTTCATCTCAAAATGAGAATCATAATATACAACAGAACTCTGAGCCTAGAAGGAGTGATAGGATTAAGCAGCTTCCTCCTATATCATATAATGAGAATAATACACAATATGACCTTCTCATGTGTGCACAATCATTTGTTAGTAAGATTCCAAATTCATACGAAGAAGTTAAAACTAGGGAAGATAAAATTCAATGGGAACAAGCCATTAACAATGAAATACACTCATTGTTATTAAATAAAACTTGGAGTTTGGTAGAGAGGCCTAAAGATACAAATATTGTCGACTGTAAATGGATATTCGCGATTAAAACTGACCAACACGGAAACCCATCGAAATACAAAGCGCGTCTTGTTGCTCGCGGCTTTAGTCAGGAATATCTGACTGACTATAATGAAACATTTGCACCAGTTGCAAGAATAGCAAGCTTTAGATTCATAGTTGCATATGCAAATCAGTTTAATTTATTGATACACCATATGGATGTAACGACTGCATTCTTAAATGGTGAATTAAAAGAGGACATTTATATGAAAGTTCCTCAAGGGATTATGAGCAAAAGCAACCAAGTCTGTAAATTAAATAGAGCATTGTATGGTTTAAAACAGGCGGCAAGATGCTGGTTCGAAGTATTTGAGAGAAGTCTTGTAGAAAAGGGTTTCCGAAGTTCATCAGTCGATCGTTGTATTTATATCTTGGAAAGAGGAAATATATTTAAAAATATATATGTTGTACTATATGTGGATGATCTTGTGATTGCTACAGCAGACATGGAAACTATGGCAAATTTTAAAATGTATTTAATGAAAAGATTTAAAATGGTCGATTTGAAAGATATTAGTTTATTCTTAGGAATAAAAGTTGAACATAAAGATGATAGAATAACTTTAGATCAGACTGCTTATATAAATAAAGTTTTAGAAAAATTTAATATGTACGAGTGTAAGCCTGTTAGTGCACCTCTGCCAAGTAAATTAGATTATTCAGGCTTAAATTCTGATGATAAGTGTGAAGCGCCGTGTAGAAATTTGATTGGTTGTTTAATGTACATAATGATATGTACAAGGCCCGATTTAAGTACTGCAGTGAATATTTTAAGTCGGTATACAATTAAGAACAACAAAGCACTTTGGCAGAATTTAAAACGAGTATTGAGATATCTCAAAGGTTCAAGTAATATAAAATTAAATTACGTAAGAGGAAATTATAACGAAATAATAAGCGGTTATGTTGATTCTGATTGGGGAGGACATGATGAAAATGATAGGAGAAGTACAACAGGATACTTATTTAAATTATTTGAACGATGCACAATATGTTGATCAACAAAAAGACAAGCATCGGTAGCTGCTTCATCTACTGAAGCAGAGTATATGGCACTCTTTGAAGCTGTAAGAGAACCAGTGGTGGGTAAAGACACGAAATTTCTATTTTATACACGACACGTGTCTTAAATGTCGTAAATGTCGTAAATGTCGTAAATGTGTCGTAAATGACGTATATCTGAAATGAAAACAACTAACCTATAATACATTTTTCGTATAGTTTATAAAGAAGTGCCAATTTATTAATAATTATAATTCTGATTGAAAAAATTAAATTAAATTAAATTAAGTTACACTGACGAAAAATGGATATTGAAAGGTTAGTAAAAGAAACGCATTGGGAAACCAAGAATTTCGATACGCCATCTAGTGATAGAAAATGGAACTACTGAGAGTAGGTCGAAATCCGTCGAAGTCCATATGATTATCAGTGTTTAAATACCTAGATATGTTGTGAAAAACGAGTGTTTTTAAATTTGTTAGAACACTAAATTTTTACTTCTTCGATTAATAAATACTTATTCGGAATGTTTGGTGGGATCCGGACCTACTTTCAATAGTTTGCCAACTTACCACCAGAGGGCTGAAATTTAGGCCACGTCTCCACTAAGTTTCCCAATATAGAATAATAAATATAATTTGATTACTTTCACCACACTGAACGGGATATTGCACCCAAAAAATAAATTTGATAATAATTTATCAATTTCATTTTTTCTGAAACGGATATTTTTATTTACATAATTTTCAATTCAAATAAATTTTATTTATTATCGTACATTTATTTCTAATTACTTTACCTTTCACGATTCTATTTTTATTAGTTATTATCTAAACAATTACAAAACAATAATTAACACCACGCTTTTGAATACTTTTTTGGGGTTATGAACGCGGTGATTATACGTAGTTTTCGATATTATCGACGTATTCTACAGTATTCTATAGTATTCGCATGCAACCAACAAGCGAGTCAGAAAGAACTATATTTTTCCAACACTTTAATTGTTGAAACCTTAAAATAATGAATATTTCTATTTACGACATTTGCGACAAATGACACGTATAAAATGGGCTTAAAAACGACATATTATACATACATTTGCGACACGTCATAAATGCATTTACGACGCGGCGTAAAATACGCGACCCATCACTGAAGAGAACCCTTGTGGCTAAAATCCCCAGCAGTTAGTATTAATATAGATATTTCAAAACCGATTATAATATATGAGGATAATAACGGCTGCATAAGCATAGCTAACAATCCAAGTAATCACAAGAAATCAAAGCATATACATAGATATCAAATATCATTTTTCAAGAGAGCAAATAGAGAAAAATGTTATGAAACTTAAAGGACAATGTTAAGTCCTAGAGGGGTTTACTGACCCAAGAGCGTACAGCATATGCTATACACCGTTGGAAAGGTCTCGCCAAGGCGAATCGACTGATACCATTTTTAACTTCGATATCAGATGGGATAATGTCGAAAAATGGCCTCAAAGTTCGAGATTTTGCGGTTTTGAACAAAAGAAACCGGTAGTAAAAGCCCATCCGGCCCGAGGGACCTCGGGTAGGCACCTGAGGAAAAACCGAGGGGTGTAAGCGATACTCTAGCAGGCTGGGGCGGCAAATGTGCCTCATGACCTTCATTTCAGGGCCTTCATTTATAAATCTATATAAAACTTTAAACGCGTTTTTCTCGAAACGATGTTTTCCAAATCAACGTGTCAGATTACTCCTATAATTTTCATCCGATTGACTTGAAACTTTGCACAATTCTTCCCCGTGGTGTAATCTAACGATGTACGTAGGACTTTTGCTGTAGCGTTGTTATTTTTCTTTTGGTGCGCAATTTTATAAACTTCTTTAAACTTTTTTACCCTAAAAAAATTGACCTTTTTGTTCAAATGGCCGCCATTTTCTTAAAAATCGAAATTTCGTAAAATCCCTACGTACAGCATTAAAAAATATTGTTGCCAATAGGAACATTCTTTGGTTTTTTTTCTAAGAGCCACGTACAAAGCGGAATTTGACACGCCGTCTAACGATGTTCCTCCAAAAGAGTGTATTTTGGCGCCACCTACAAGAGATTATTTTTCACTTTTTCAGTTTCAAAAAATGTGTAATTACAGATTAAAGTTACATTAATGAATGACTGAAACCGATTTTGTTTCTGCGCATTCTTTGTATGCAAAAAAAAATTCATGAAAAACGCCTCCAAAATCGCAGTCAAAGGTGGTATCCTGCCTTAACGAAACCATTATCGGCACCTAAATTTATGGAATTCAGGACAAGTATGGGTCTGGAGTAATCAAGTTACATACATTGATGCGCGCATATAAAAATGATAATTCTAGAAAATAAGTAGTAATTATGGTCTGATTAGGTTTTCCTGGGTTTCCCTAATCCCGTGCAACAAATGTTGGGCCATGTGTAATTTCCCAGGAGACGGCAAGGAAAGAAATGTTCTTTTTGTATTGAGTATCGTTTGAGTATCGTTTTAATTTAGTATTAGTGCTTACTATGCTCTTACTATTATAATTACAAATAAATGTATAGTGATTGTTCGATTGTTTGAGAACAGTTGATTCATTTTTGAGGGGGCGTGTTGGATCACTATAATTATAATAAGGCAAAAGTGATTCAACATTCAGGGAAACCTGAATATAGTAAAAGATAATGATACGTCTGTAGAGCGTCTTTTTCTTTCAATATCCGGCAACGGTGAGAAACAGTCCGGTGTTAGAGAAGAGCTCACTTCTGTTCGGTATACCGGTAAAGAAAGACATTCTTTCCTAGTCGCGACATAAAATAAATAGATAAAATATAAAAGGCTCGTTTATTTAATAACCAATTTCCAATAGTGACCGCCTACAATTTACAGCGGACACCTTCGGAAGTGAAATCCTAACCGCTAGCCCTTGCTTTTCCCGGGAGGTTTCCGTGGTCACGCGCGGGTAGTAAACTCGTAAAGCCTTTAGACCTTGGAAACGTTTGGTGATTGCAAGGAAATTTCGTTAATAATAGGTGGAAGTTTGAATGTACAACAGCTAGAAAGAAGAAGTGCTGCGACGTCTGTTGATCTTTCGAGTCTATTATCTGGCGTCAGGATAAAAGCCCTGGAATGTGACTGAGCACGATTTAAATACTTTTTTTTCAGGCTGATGTTCAGTTCAAGAACGCAACGGGCATTAATTAACTATAACCAATATTAGTTGGACCGGTCCCGGGGAAAAAAGAAACGAAGCAGATGAAGACTTCATGGTAATCTTCGTTCCCGCCTTATAAAAGGGGATATCCATGGATCTGAACGCAGTTCGAATGTCAATCGGCTAGACTTTAGCCCGTCAGCTGAGTAACGTTTTAATTAGTCAGGAGGATGAATATTTTTAAGCGTTTCTGCTTGACGATCTCTTTGGTGTTGATGATGGTGGATGTTTTATCCACGTCAGAAGCCGACACAAATAGTTACGTTCCAACATCTACAATGGTTGAGAATACGACGCCGTCTGTATTATTTAAAATTTCTAACATAGTGCTCGCTCCCTACCGCGAGTGTCGTATGCAACAAAAACTTGATGGTGATGGGAAATGTCGCGACGTTTTGTAAGCACGTTTGCTAGTGAATAAGGTGGGTAAACGTTACTATCGAGGTACTAGTGTTTAAGTGTACAGAGTAGCAGTGATGTCTCTCGTGCGCATGCTTAAATGGAATGTACTCCACAGCGCGAATTCTCTGGGGATTGCTAGGACTAGTTTCGGGGTTTGGCAAGTGATCTAGTATGGGGGTATTAGTACTGGGTGGCTGGCAACGTAATATTTTTTATGGCTTCTTCCTTTCCAAACCCTCTTCTTGATTCCTCCCACATACATACTTTTTGTGAGATAAAGATATAGGACAGATAAATATCTTTGCAATTAAATACAGGGTGGAGCTTTGTGTTTTGGTCATTTTGATTATTCCTTGCTGTAACACACAGTGTAAAATATTCATTCGTGGGCTGTTTTGTTTGAAAACTAACTGTTTGTGGTATATTTTTCAGTCGCCTTTTTCTTTGAGTTTTTCATTGCAAGTATGTGATACTTTTTTTATTATCTTTCAGCAAGTACTGTACTGCTCATATCCAAAATATTCCAAGAAATAAATATCTACATGGTGACGGCACTGATATTACAATCCAGAAGGAGGCGATTCTTCATGGATAACTGAATGGAAAGTGGAAAATAATATTTCTTCAAAGAGGGCTCTGCCTTCGAGAAAATCAAATTTGAAAATATTGCAATGCTAACTTTTTGATATGCTTACTATTTCTGAAAATAATTCAAATTTTACAATTATTAATAAAATGAACGTAGAAGAGAATTGTTGTTATTATTATTATAACTTTCGAAGGTTTCATTAATGAGATGGCAACATGAAATAGTATTATTATACTAACTTAAAATGTATTATTATACTAACTTAAAACAGATTTGATGACTGTCTATTCGGTACTAATAATATATGTCCCCTCAGAATAAAATTACCAAGTCTAAGCATCACCAAAGTTCAACGCCAATACATTCCGATCAGTCATTTTTCTACACGTAACCTATTCTTGTACCGTTATTCTCCCTCCCAAAAACTCAATCATAGGATGCATACATAATTAAATATACCGCTACCATGTCCACCTCAGCTCTATTCGGTATAAATATGGCTTGGTCGAGGTCTTTCTGATCATTAAAAGAAAGGTACTTGACCAACACATCACAGTTCATCTACGAACGTCCTCGACGCGTGTTCTTCTTCGCCTAAAAAGTATCCCCGATTCAAGAAAATGAAGAGCTTAAAGTGTTGTCTCTTGGTAGCCTGTTTATTGCTACTTATAGTGCACATCTCTTCGAGACAAATTCCAGACATCAAATTTAAGATGTCACCTACAATGGCGACTACAGTCTCAACGACAGTGGACGCTGAAATGCCACCTAATACACACCAGCCCATGCAGCTGGCTGCCCTTGAGATCCTGTATGTTCCCCTGCGAAAGTGTCCACCGAACCATCGACTAGATTCTAACGGGGCATGTCGGATGATTCTGTAGAAAACTGGGGATAACACTTATCTGCTATCTGCTTGGGTCACAACCTTCAGATGGTCTCAGGACATACACTGCCGATGAACAGTTTGGTGCGCAAAGGACGTTCATGCTTCAGTAGAGGAAGTGGGTAAGCGGGAGTCGCTTGATTAGTTGCTGATTATGGTGCATATGAGGGAAATGAACAAATTTTCAGTCCACGAGATTGATTAATAAGGAGAATCATGTGGAGAAGTATTTGTGAAGTATTTTTCATTGATCTACACTGATGTACCAATTGCATGTTGGTGTGCAGTGACAGGCAGGCAGACGAATGTCCTGGGATGAAACTTTCCCAATATTATGTGCGAGAAGACTAGAGCTGTCTGGTTGAATATCAGAACGATATGTGTGAAAGTTGTCGCACAATAAGTGAAAGAATTTATCAGTGGATGAATAGAACAAAGCATATTGGAAAAGTTGCATAAAGATGACAATGGCGCAGCTCTGGAAGACAGTAATGGAGAGGCCAGGTGGACATTGACGAAGAGGACGCTTTGTAATCGATCTTACACAACTTATGATACTTTTGTGTCAGTTTCATCTCATCGAAGGACATCTGCCCTTTTCATTCACACGTGTATGCAAACATTTGAAGTTAGTGGATCGTGAGGATTTTAGCAGTTCTGACTGATGTGGAGAATTAAGTGCTTGGGAATGTTGGTAGAAACTGTATTATTTATGTAATATTTTTGTGAATATATTATTAAATTCATTATGAGATTTATTGCACTATTTTATTCTATTAATTCTATGGAATGCCACTTTGATTATATATTATGTAAAGCTCGACAAGGTAGTGATAGGCGTTTGAATATCAATTTCAAACCGATTCGAAGGTTCTTAATACGGAGAAAATTCGTATCACTTCGAAGATGATTCGATACTTAAAACTTTTGATTCTCGAGCTTTGATTATACATATAGTCTTGAGTCTTCAAAGATTCGGTGAGTACTGAAAGTCTTGATAGCTGATGTCCAAGCATTGTTATTGACATAAAATATTAAAGAATATCTGGAAAGTTCGTGTTACCGGAATTACATTTATGTTGTTCGTCTTTAAAGTTTATAGTAGCTACATATTGCGTAATTCGTTGCATAAATATTTAAAAAACTCTTGATGTTAAGAGGAAATGAAAGAAAGATTTATAAAATAAAAAGGTTTTTCAATGATTGAGACAAAATTTATGAAACAATAATTTCATTGCTTTTATTATTTGTAATAACAAAATAGTTGTGTTTAATTGTGTTATTTCGTTTAGTGCTAATAATATTTCGCGCCTTAGAAAGTATTCTTTATAAGAAGTTCAGACCCTTCTCAATTCCGTAACTTACCTACATATATCCTGTTTAGTTCACTAAATAGATGTAATTTTTTGTCAACCGTATCTCGTAAATAAATAACTTTAATCAAATTTCTTATACACATAAAAATCTACTATATAAAAAAATTAGAATAGAAATATGAAGTCCGAACTGTGTATGGTACAGGGAAATAACAGGTCAATGACGATTCCGTTATTTATTGATTCAAGTTGTGTTCACCATTTCATAACAATTCGGTACAATTGGAAATGGAGTGCCCAAAACTGTTCTAAGTTAGTAATAATACATTCCAATATGGTGGATATAGATTCACAAAACCACATTTCACTATTCTACCTCTTTACTCAAACTCACAAAAATTAATAATAATAACAATAATTCTCATTTTCTTTCATTTTTTAATAATGGAGAAAAGCGATTTATTTTCAACAGTGGTAAGTATATAAAAAATTAAACTTTTCAAAATAGATTTTTTCGAAAGCAAAGCCTCCTTTGAAGGAATATTCTTTCACCTCCTTCTGGATTATAATATCAGTGCCATGTTACCATGTATTTGTTTCCTGGATCTTATTTTACATGAACAGTACAGTATTTGCTGAAAGATAAACGAAAAAGAATCGTGTAGTTACAATGAAAGCTTCAAAGAAAAAAGCGACTGAAAAATGTACTACAAGCAACTAAGAAGTAGTCTTCTCTAAACAAAACTGGCCACAAAAGAATATTTTAATCGGTGCATCACAGCCAGGAATAATCAAAATGATCGAATCACATTGTTCCACTCTGTGTTTCATTGCAAAAGTATTCATCTGTTTTAAATCTTTATCTCACAAAAAGTATGTATTGTTATGACAAACAATAGTGAGATTTGTAGGAGGAATCAAGAAGAGGGCTTGGATATAAATAAATAGTGATGGCATCCGAACCACTTTGAAGCGCTTCCAATCTACGTATACCTACTTATGACGAAAACTTCGAAGCGCTTCGAACATGATTCGAAGCTTAAAACTCTTGAAAGTAGTGGACGTAGGTACATACGGGCCCGAAACCTACCAAGACTTTGAAGCAAGAGTTTCAAGAATTCAAAGAATTCCAACAATTCCAAGAATTCCAAGAATTCCAAGAATTCCAAGAATTCAAAGAATTCAAAGAATTCAAAGAATTCAAAGAATTCCAAGAATTCAAAGAATTCCAAGAATTCCAAGAATTCAAAGAATTCAAAGAATTCCAAGAATTCCAAGACTTTCAAGACTTTCAACACCTATCAAGATTCAAGACTTATCAAGACTTTCAAGAGTTTTAAGCTTCGAATCATGTTCGAAGTGCTTCAAATTAGTCGCCTGATATACAAGACAGATTCGAAGCGCTTCGAAGTGCTTTGCATCCCATCACTAGAAATAAGCTTATAGACAGTTTTGCGTTGCAAGCCACCCAGTATAATACTAATACCTTCATACTAGATCACCTGCCAAACCCCGAAACTAGTCATAGCAATCCCCAGAGAATTCGCGCTCCAGAGTACCTTCCCGTTTACGCATGCGCATGAGAGACTTCACGGCTGCTCTGTACACCTAACAATAGTATCTGAGTAGTAACGTTTACTCACCTTATTCAAGAAGAAATATGCTCCTATCGAATAGATAGCCCAAAAATGGGGGTCGACACTGGTTCGCGACAATCCCCCCTAGGATCAGGTTTTTTATTCCCGGGACATTTACGGTCGCGGAGAAAAAATATGGAATACGACTCGCCCCCTAGAATCGTCGGCTTAGGGCGAATCATTGTAAATATTGTATTATAATAATATATATATCGGTTCCCGGCGTGGATGAAGTACCTCAATAGTAACTTCCACCCACCTTGCCCATCAACGAATGTGCTCCCACCGAATGGATGACCAAGAAGCGGGATGCTATACAGAATCACGACATCTTCCTTGAGTATCCATTTTTTTATGCCCGGGACATGGCCGGTTTGGGGTAACAATCACACGGTCCTCGAACGGGCTTTTAGGCAGTAAAGTCGTCGTCATACTATCAATCGTTGTAGATGTTGGAGTAGTACTGTTTGCGTTGGTTTCTGGCACGGATAAAGTATCCACTGTCATCAAGATCAAAGAGGTTACCAAGCAGAAACACTTTAAAATGTTCATCCTTCTGACTAATTAAAACGTTGCTCAGCTGGCGAACAAACGTCCCGCCGATTCACATTCGAACTGCCTTCAGATCCGTGGATATCCCCTTTTATAAGGTGGGAATGAAGATTGCCAGTAAGCCTTCATTTGCTTTGTTTCGATATTCTTCCATTTATTATGTTCCCATATTTGCGGGACCGGTCCAACTAGTGAAGGCTATAATTAATTAATGCCTGATGATACTCCTTGAGCAATAAATCCTGAATTACATATTTGGTCTGAGGGTGCAGACTTGTTCTACTGAGGTTCCGCAATTATAGATAGCTGTGTAATTAGTGACGCATAGCCGGTGATATTAAAATGCAAGACGGCAATATTGCATTATGAATACTTTACAATGGCTTCTAAAAACTCATTTTCCTACGAGACCGATGCATGAGATCAATGAAATAGATCATTTTGTAGGTTTCTATCGACCCGCGTGGCTTTGCGTTCACAACTTTCGGCACATTTGGATTTCGGTGGAAATATCTGATTTTGGCTTTTTTCCACCGATCCACGATAAATATTATCACAGTCTCTGCTCATAAATATCAAATTAATTTGTCAGTCCGGTCAACTTTTTGCCTGCCAGTAAAGGCTGCAAGGCATAGTCTGCAGACTCCAAACACTCGAGCATTTATTGCACGAGGCAAACTCCCAGGCATTAATTAACTATGATCTTCATCAGTGGGACCGGTCCAGCAGATAAGTGGGCATAATCAATGGGAAAAAAACAAAACGAAGCAAGTGAAGGTTTCCTGGCAACCTTCGTTCGCGGCTTATAAAAGAGGTTCTCCGCGGAGCTGAACGCAGTTCGATCGTTCATCGGGTAGACTTTTGTTCGTCAGCGCAGCAACTTAATCAGACAGGAGGATGAACATTTTAAAGTGTTTCTGCTTGATAATCTCTTTGCTCTTGATCACAGTGGGTACTTTATCCACGTCGGAAATCGGCACAAATAATTCTACTCCGACATCTGCAATGATTGACAGTATGACGACTGTACCGGTGGCACCGGAGCCGCCTGATTCATCTTTTGACCCGGAGTTTGAAATACTTATTTTTCCCGATCGCGAGTGCCCTGGGGAACAAAAACTTGATGTTCATGGGGAATGTCGCGAACCTTTATAAATATACAATTCCCGGCGGTCTATTCGATAGGAGAGAAATTGGTTGGTGGACAAGGTGGGTGTACCACGCTATTGAAGTACAATTGTTTAAGTGTACAGAGCAGTGGTGAAGTCTCTGATACGCATGCCAAGCAGAAGAGAACACCACAGCGCGAAGTCTGTGGAGATTGGTATGACTGGTTTCGAGGTTTGACAGGTGATCTAGCATGGAATTATTCTTATTGGGTGCCTGGCAACAGTTTTGTTCAAAGAAGGTAATTACCGATTGCCATACACCTCTAAGTTGCCTGTTTCTCAAAACTTTCAATCCGGTCTCCAGTTTTACAATTGAAACCATATGATTCCTTTTTATCTGTCAGCAGCTTCTGTATTGCTCGGATCCAAAAACACTCAGATTTACATGGTGACTTCACAAAAAGAGATCGGATTAAGCGAAATTCGCTTCACCGAGACTAGGATTATCGAGTCCCCACTGCAGTTTTATAGCTACAATGGATAGAGGGAACAAGGATAGACCTGTTTAAAAAAAAAACATGTAATACCATTTAAAAAAGTGCAAGGGCACATTGCAGGTTCATCGTACTACCACCTATGGAAAAAAAGTGAGGTTATAGGAAGACTGATTTTGTCCATTTTTTCCTCTGCCACTTTTTTCAGTCTCCAGCAAAACAGGACGACCCATCTCAATTGCGTAACTTATATCTAGCTCGCTGGATATAATTTTTTTCAACTGTATCTCGTAAATAAATAACTATCTTCAAATTTCTTGTACAGAATGTGTCTGTTTGACGTCCCAGCCCCACCGTGGGTCGCGCCGGTTAGTCTCCGCCAGCGCCGCTAGAGGGCTACTCTTCTCGAAAGTCCTACCTTCCACTCTCGTTCCCATATATACAAGTTCGGTTACCTTAACCTATGGACGGTTATCTTAACCTATGGCTGCCAGGTGTGGTTCAACCTGACAAGGGGACCCCACAGCTGAGCCCCCGTGGATTTTAATAAAATTTTAGGGGATGAATCTGGAGGTCACCTCGATTGCCCTCTGCTAAATATTTTATGCCAATGAGCATTATTTATAAACAATCGATATATGAGCGTTAAAAGCAATTCACTTCAAGCAAATTTCAAGAAAGTGAGTTGGGTGAGTGCGTACAGCGCTTACTTCCCACCAAAACAACACGGGTTCAAATCCCGGTCATCCTAAATTTTTTTTCCTTTCCTTCAACCCTTATTTTGAATAATTAAATTTTATACTGCTTTGTGTCATAAATATTGTAATTTTTTAACATAAATTTTATATATAAACATGTTAAAAATACATAATTATTTATACACATACAAACAACTGGTACATAACGACTTGTTTCAACTCGGCATGCTTGGGCGTATATATGTGCGTATTTACGTGTATATATATATATATATATATATATCGATATATAATAGGATAGGTAGATAGATAAATAGTTGTAAAGTTACATAGACGTGCATGTACGTATGGTAAAGAAAAATTTCATATTAAATATATAATTTACAGTGTCTTTATAGTACAAGTTGAAACAAGTCGTTATGTACCAGTTATGTTTGTACGTGTATAAAAAATGATGTATTTTTACCATGTTTATATATAAAATTTATGTTAAAAAATCACAATATTTATGACACAAAGCAGTATAAAATTTAATTATTCAAAATAAGGGTTGAAGGAAAGGAAAAAAAAATTAGGGTGACCGGGATTAGAACCCGTGTCGTTTTGGTGGGAAGTAAGCGCTGTACGCACTCACCCAACTCACTTTCTTGAAATTTGCTTGAAGTGAATTCCATTTAAGCCTCACATATCGATTGTTTATAAATAATGCTCATTGGCATAAAATATTTAGCAGAGGGTAATCGAGGTGACCTCCAGTATTCATACCCTAAAATTTTATTAAAATCCACGGGGGCTCAGCTGTGGGGTCCCCTTGTGAGTGCGGGAATCGTGGAAAAGCTAAGGCTCTTCGAAAGAAAGTGCATTAGAGCATGCCTGGGTAAATAAAATATAAATCACGTGAGTCCCAACTACACTTAAGTACATCTGCAATCATAAATTGTATAATGAAGCCAAATTAGTGAGAACTGGGCAACAATGATCAGCATCGACTCTAACTCCTTGATTGTTCATTCAATTTACCCAAACCCGCAATACTTTGAAAGAGCCAGACCCACTGGATACATCCCGCCTCAGGCTTTTCCATACCTGGACGCTCAGGGCCTTATCCAGAACAAAGAAAACCTCCCAATCATCTTTCACATAAATAGGAGAGCTGGCGATAAAAGAATGTTATATGGTGCTGGTATGAGCTCAGACAATGCCGAGAAGATTTGTGTACGAACTGTCCAAATGGGACAGGAAAAACACCCATAAATCTAACTCAGATAAGTACTGGTGGTTACGTTGACCTACATTCTAGGCAGGCCCTGCCCCCTGGGTAGGGAGTTTCTTGTAGCTCGTAACGTTCTAAAGCCCACACGGGACCGGGATGGTGCATGGCCCAGGCGGGACTGCGAAGCGGATCAGTCCCGGGTGGACTTTGCACCGCCTGTATCATCACCCGCGCAGGCGATTAATATTTTTTTTATATTATGGTATATTGGTATGTTGTGTGTTTGGATGTTCATTGTATGCGTGTACTGTAAATAATGTTAAATATATATACATAGGGATGTATAGGGTATGAATGTGTTCCTAGCTCAACGTAGAGCGCCAACGAAGACAGTGCTGATTAAAACTTCCTTCATCAGGCAAATGAAAAAAAAAACAGCACACTCTAGAATAACGAAAGTTCCTTACTAAACAAGACTGTTAACTTTTCTCTATCATCGCGCTTTAGTCTTCAGCAAAATACGGCGGTATAGTTTTTACCTACCTTTTCTATACTTTCTAATGTGTTAAATCAATATGTATACTCATTAAACACGAAACTGTATATATGGAAACATACTTCAAAGCTCGCACCGTTGTAACAGTGCAATACAGTAGAGCGTCAATTATCCGAATTGCTTGGGACCGAGGTGGTTCGGAAATTCGAATTGTTCGGATAATCGAAGAGTTCGGAGAATGAAGCGTGCATGTACTTTACACAGTTAACAACCATAGGAATTACACCTAAAATTACTTATTAAATACAGGAGTACTACTGCGTTAATTTATATTATAGTCCAGCGAGATTAGACGGAAATCTGCCGAATCTACGGAATAATTCCCACCAAGCTAAATTTTGTTAGGGCCCTTTATTTCGTCGTTTCAAACAACATGTCAAAAGTCCCCATCGATCCGACCGCCGCTAAAAATTTTACAGAGGGTTGAACAAAAAACACAACTATTTTTCGCGAATATCTCGTTATCTAGCAGTTTTGCGACAAAAATAGTTATTATACAATTTATAGCTTAGGAAATTCTCTACAAAAAAGGTCCTATGAGTTTTTTTCGTAGGAGTAACCATTTTCATGTATGTCGGGTTACCAAGTTTCAACCCCCATACTTTTGACAAGGGAAGATCCCGAACCCGGAAATTCAAAAAATTATGAAACTTTGTAAATATGTAGGGGAAGTCCTCCTTCGGATAATCGACCGTTCGGTTAATCGAGGTCCGGATAATTGACGCTCTACTGTACTCCATTTACCTCAAAGAAACTGTGCGTACCCACTAACTTGGGTCCTTAGTCTATAGTAAGTAAAAGACTGTACCCCTTTTATGCGTTAAGGATCTAAAACCAATGTAACCGCCATAAATGTGGGTAATAAACGTATAGTTTTCTATATATATAAAAAAAAAAAAAAAAAAAAAAAAAAAAAAAAAAGGGGACCGTCAACTGTAGCCCTACTGATGAGTCTGGCGCCTAACGATCCCAAGACGAAACGCCGCACATCTTCTTTTTTCCTCCTCGATCTTTAAAATGCCAACCCACCTGCCCCCCGCACAGTACTCCGCAATGCGTGACCGGCCCAAGGGGTTACGGTTACGCCGGAGGCGACCGGACAAGGTTCCCCCCTTTTTACGTTCCGCCGGAATCAATCCATCACCATCTCGGTTTTGGACGTAACAGTCTCTGACAAGTTTCCTATATGCAGACCTAATTTTACGTTGCGAATAATACTCTCCAATATGGCAGATATATATATTGCCAAAACCTCATTTCAAGTTTCAATCTCTTTACTGAAACCTTTAAGAACCATAATAAGAATAACAATTGCCTTCTCCTTTCTTTTATTAATAAGCGTGAAAATCGATTTATTATCAATAATGGTAAGCATATAAAAGCGTATACAAAATTAAGCTTTTTCAAAATTGATTTTCTCGAAAGCAAACGCTTCTTCGAAGAAATATTATTTCACATTTTCGATTTATTTATACATGAAGGATCCTTCTGGAGTGCAATGTCAGTGCCATGTCATCGTATATTTGTTTCCTGGCTCATTTTGGATATGAGCAGTACAGTATTTGCTAAAAGATAAGAAACTTGTAAAAGTAGCTCTTCGAATATGTAATAAAGCCACTAATCTCTCCAGTATATGTTAAAAATAAGTTTAGGCTTGCCAATGTTAAATTATTAAAAAGAAGTCTGTGAGACTCTACGTTACCATTTTAGTCATATAGTGGGACGTCACCGGTTAATAAGGCAAAGAAAACACATTGGGAAAAGGTATCTCAGAATAGAATTCTAATAATAATATTAAAAAAAAAAATCAAAAAACCGTGGCGACCCCCCTGAAAACATATCGCGACCCACAGGTTGGCAATCACTGACCTAAACAATAGTACCTCAATAGTAACTTGCACCCACCTTGTCCATCAACAAATGTGCGCCTACCGAATGGATGTCAAAGAATTGGGATCCTATACAGGATCACGACATGTTCCTTTAGCATCAAGTTTTTGTTGCTCAGGGCAGTCGCGAACGGGGACAGTAATGATGTAGAGGTGCGGAGGTTTGACGGGGGGTGACTTTTCTTCGAACGGTACAGTCTTCGTCATACTGTCTGTCGTTAGAGATGTTGGATTATAATTGTTTGTGTTCTCTTCTGGCGTAGGTAAAGCATCCACTGTTATCAACATGAAAGAGATTACCAAGCAGAAACACTTTAAAATGTTCATCCTTCTGACTGGCTAAAGGGTTGCTCAGCACACGAACAGAAGTCTAGCCGATCGACATTCGGACTGCGTTCAGATCGGAGGATATCCTCTTATATAAGGCGGTAACGAAGTTTGCGGGGAAGCATTCATCTGCCTCGTTTCTTCACCTTTTTCATTGATTATGCCCACTTATCTGCTGGACCGGTCCAACTGATGAAGGTTACAAGTGATTGATGCCTGAAAGTTCTCCTCGTGCAATAAATGTTGCATTAGTTAATTTGAGCGCGCGAACTTGCTCTGCTGAGGTGTAATTAGTGATGCCCATACGGTGATAATTAAATGCAAGAGGGGAATATTGCATTAGGATTACTGTACATGGGTTCTAAGACTCATTCTCCTTTGATACAGTGTGAGGTGATTTTTAGTTATTTTGTATGTTATGAATTTAGCAACCCATGTGGTTTTACGTCCATGACCTTGGACACATTTGGTTTGAGGTGGGAATATCCGACCTTGCCCTCTTTCCGCCGATTTACGGTTAATCTTGTCAGAGTTTTTGCTCACAAATGTCAAATTGCAGGATTTCAGGCAAATGCGTAAGCAAAACGCGTGGTGAAACTTGGTAGTTGCACTCGCTGCAGTTATCGTGTAATGGAATATTGCAACACTTGTGATCAACAGTTTGATGAATAATTATGAAAAAATCATTTCAACCAAATTAAAATTCAGATCTCGTTTATCGGTATACTGGGCAACTGTGAGATCTGCAAGTTGTTATGAAGGGACTTCATAGATCTTTGATCTACATCGGTTTCCGAACCTCAAATCGAATTATTAAAGCACTAATCTTGTACTTTTAATCAGGGACTCCTACCGGTACGTAAAATACCGGTATTATACCGGTATTTTTCGGTTGTATCTTCGTCTGAGACTCAATACCGGTATAACGCTCATACCGGTATTTCGCCATACCGAAACCGATATCATACCGAAATAGATAAATACCGAAAACAAAAGGTTACCGGTAACCGAAATAAATACCGGTATTTTTTCGGTATTCTTTTCAGTAACATGGTAGGTTTCGGTGTTCACCGAGAAGAATATCGAAAAAATACCGGTATTTATTTCGGTTACCGGTAATTCTGAAAACCGATTGTTTTCGGTATTTATCTTTTTCGGTATGATATCGGTTTCGGTATAGCTGTATTGGCGAAATACCGGTATGAGCATTATACCGGTATTAAGTCCCTGCTTTTAATGACTTGCATTTTTTTCTTAATATCATCCTACAAATTACCCATTTCTAAGTCAAAGATATGACCATACAGGTATAACCAGGAGTAGTAGAGTCTGGCAGAATAAATTAAGAGAAGTGGGTTGGAAAGAAAGGAATTCATGACAGGCCTTCGGTTGCTAATTGCGTAATAGCAACGCTTCGATACTCAATCGACTGATAAATTTTGAATCTACACACGCTGTGGAGTGGTCGGCTGATGGCTCCACCCACTCTTACATCTGCGCATGCGCATTCGAGACGTCAGTATTGCTCAGTACACCCATACTCCAATCGATTGGATTACCCTGCGCATTAAACAACACCTTGCCGAGTTTAATATAATCCAGGTGGCATTCCAATACTATTCATAGAATAAAATAATGGAATAAATGTCATCATGAATATAATAATATATTTACATAAATTTTACATGAATACTATAGTTTTTACCCACA
Organism: Andrena praecox; assembly: GCA_963932275.1. Classification (NCBI taxonomy): domain Eukaryota; kingdom Metazoa; phylum Arthropoda; class Insecta; order Hymenoptera; family Andrenidae; genus Andrena; species Andrena praecox. The sequence continues at coordinate 37,953,019 of OZ010728.1, forward strand.
TTCCAAGCATTTAGTTCTCCACATCAACCTGAACTGTTAAAGTCCTCTTGGTCCATGATCCACTAACTTGAAATGTTTGCATCCTCGTGCGAATGAAACAGGCAGATGTATTTCGATAAGATAAAACTGACACAAAAGTATCATAAGTTGTATAGGATCGATTACAAAATGCCCTCTTCGTCAATGTCCACCTGGCCTCTCCATTACTGTCTTCCAGAGCTGCGCCATTGTCATCTTTAAGCAACTTTTCCAATATGCTTCGTTCTATTCATCCAATGATAGGTTCTTCCACTTATTGTGCAACAACTTTCACACATATCGTTCTGAGATTCAACCAGGCAGCTCTGGTCTTCTCGCACATAATTTTGGGAAAGTTTCATCCCAGAACATTCGTCTGCCTGCCTGTCATTGCAGACCAACATGCAATTGGTACATCAGTGTAGACCAATGAAAAATACTTCAGAAATACTTCTCCACATGATTCTCCTTATTAATCAATCTCGTGGACTGAAAATTTGTTCATTTCCCTCCACACTCAGACCAAACACTTGAGCATTTATTCATTATAATTCATTATAACCTTCATCAGTTGGTCCGGTGCAGTAGAGAAGCGGGCATAGCCGTTGAAAAAGAGAAAGGAACGAGGCAGATGAAGACTTCCCCCCATTCTTCATTCCCGCCTTATAAAAGAGGATATCCACGGATCTGAAAGCAGTTCCAATGCCAATCGGCTAGACTTTTGTTCGCCAGCTGAGCAACGTGTCAATTAGTCAGAAGGATGAACATTTTAAAGTGTCTGTGCTTGATAATCTCTTTGATCTTGATGACAGTGGATACTTTATCCGTGCCAGAAACCAACGCAAACAATACTATTCCAACATCTACAACGATTGATAGTATGAGGACGACTTTACCCCTTAAACACCCGTTACCGATCAGCGTGATTGTTACCCCAAACCGGCCCTGTCCCGGGCATCAAAAATTGGATTCTCAAGGGAGATGTCGTGATTATGTATAGCATCCCGTTTCTTGGTCATCCATTCGGTGGGAGCACATTCGTTGATGGACAAGGTGGGTGAAAGTTACTATCGAGGTACTATTGTTTAGGTTAGGTGTACAGACTCGGAGTGAGGTCTCTGATACGCATGCGTAAACGGAACGGAACTCCACAGCGTGAATTCTGTGGAGATTGGTATGACTAGTTTCGAGGTTTGGCAGGTGATCTAGCATGGAAGTATTCTTATTGGGTGACTGGCATCTTAAAACTTTCTATAGGTTTCTTTCTTTCCCAACCCTCCCCTTCATTGCTCAAACTGTTTCAGACGGAAGATCATTTTTGTTATTATACACCGAGTAAAAGAACGTGACTCGACAATGACAAAATTTTTATTTTTTCGGGCAGTTTTTGTTCTAAGAAGGTCATTAACGATTGTGGTACATTTGTCTCCAGTTTTATAATTACAACCATAAGATTCCTGTTTATGTATCTTTCAGCGCATTCTGTATTGCTCGGATTCAAAACCACCCTGATTCACATGGTGAAGTCTATATTACGCGATGGCTTACGCAATCGATTAAGTTCGATGGGTGTATACGCATATGTATGGGCTACAATATTCTTCGTGTGAGTCTTCGTATGATGCATTGTAACAGTTCGATCTATGACTTTTACTAGAACTCGAATGTAAAACGACGCGAGAGTCTTCTACCTGAGGGAAGAGGAATGTGGTGGAAGAAAAATTTGAATAACTTTAGACTTAAGGGTGCCATGATGTAATTCTGTTTATAATACAACAATTTATAATAAAAGAAAATTCTATTATGGGTCAGAATGGGCCCCACGTCAGTCATGCATGTGTTAACCCATACAGCACACTCTCCTTGCAGCGTAGTTGCAGCATACTTGCGGCGCAAGATGGCAACGATGCACGCAAGGATGCCGCAACTGTGCAGCAAGAATTCTATGTCCGCCTGCTGCAAAGTTGCACGGCAATTTTGAGGCAAAGTTGCACGGCAATTTTAAGGCAACTTTGCACGGCAACATTGAGGCAATTTCCCACGGCAATTTTGACGCAATTTCGCACGGTAACTTTGAGGCAACTTCGCACGGCAACGTGGCGGCAATAATCGTCCTCCCGAAACGTGTCCCCAAAATCGCGTTATTCCGGAAACGTTAAAAGTAAATGTGAGGGAAGGGAATTAAATTACAATAAACATTAACATTTTATTTTTTTTTTTTTTTTTTTTTTTTTATTGTTTTAATCCTTGCCTTTCGGCTTGGGATGGCTCCCGTTTACATTTCCATTTCCTTATCTTCTACGCACATAAATACATTTATCAGTCTTATCAAATAACATTAATGACAATATGTATGTTACATTCTTAAAAACAAAAAACAATTCCTCGCAAAATAAAGATTTCTTTCAATCTGTATAAAAAATCAATGCTCGATACTTTTATTATACACTGACTCTGTCAGTGGTCACAAGTGCCTGCAATGGCACTTGTACTCGCGGATCATACGATCACGCGTAGTCCATCCACGCCGGCGCGGCGTAAGTTTAACAAAAAAGATATCCGAAATAAGAACGATTAGTGGGATTTTGTTAAAATTGAAATCCTACGCTACATGGAACATAATACAGGGTGTTCCGAAAATGCTGCGGTATCTTAAAGGGGGTGATTCGGGGGATGATTGCAAACAACTTTTTCCTTTGCGAAAATGCCCTCCGAGGTTTCGTTAACGAGATATTAATAAAAAGCACCGACCAATCAGAGCGCGAGCCTTCCGCTGGAGCTCCCGCGCTAGCGTGGCCGGGCGCCGGGCCGCGCTGCGACTACGAACAAGCAAGGCGGCATGCATCGAAGGAAATTGCGTAGAATGGCAAATGAAAAAGACGTAACAAAAAAATCCAACCTTTTGCCATGGTTTGTTTGCCATTTAAAGTGAATAATGAATAAAGGATAAATGGATGAAAATCGCGTGTAACGTAAAAAGACGAATACACATTTTTTTTAGAAGATTCGAAAATAATAATTATTTGAAGTGGGAGGATAAGGAATACGTAAAATTCCTTGTGTTAATAACATATCCACGAAAAGGTAATGTAACAGGAAATTAACGAAAAGTGATCGTAGTTCGTTATTGTGATAAAAATCCGTAACTCAATAACGGCCAGCACTGTTGCGGATAACGAATAAGTCTGTTTAAAAAGCCCGAATAAATATTTTCGTACGAGAATTTTGAGAATTATCGCCGGAAATAAGCCATAGCTTGCGTTTTTAAATATGAATGATCACCATTAAAGTAACTAAAACTCACCCTTGTCGAAAATTCACCTACAATTTGAAAACTTGTGTCACTGGGTCACTGAACCGATCCTGGTCATCGATGGACGAGCCCAGTGCACAGCTGATCCCAGGTATACGACACTACCCAAAGTTAAGGGTCGCAATGTCAGGTGCGTCCAGGTCAACGTACCGAATATTCACTTCACTGCACGGCTACTAACACTGATCACTTAATTTATTTTTCATGGAACGTGTTGTTGCTACGTTATAAAAATTGGTGGAAATGAATTTTTACTTGGCGTTCGGAGCTGTGGGTAATTCCCGCGCAAATTCTCACGCTGCAGCACTTGCGTCCTCGTTGTTCGGGGGGTACACACAGAACATCGCGTAATACTCTCGAGCAGAGAACATTTGTCTGCGACGCGATTGCTGACTGCTGACTGACAAGATTTTTTCCAAGCGACTTCTTCTACCCCCAAATAGTTTCTCTCGTTCCATTATGAGTTGACCCCCACCAGGCCAAGAGGCTTCAGGTAAAAAGAAGCCAGCACATTTTCGGAACACACGTGTTTTGCACAAGTGCAACGAAAACTTTCACAAAAGCCCGCGCTCCGTCCTTCTACTGCCAATGTACCCATTGCTTCGAGATAGAAAACAGACACCAGGTGTATCGGTTCGAACGGGTCCGAAGAGAAGAGAAACAGAAAGTCTTCGAGTTGCTATAAAGAAAAAAATCCTGCTTCCTGTTTCCCTTTTCCGATACCCTGAGTTCACGTCTGCTACGAGACGGAACCAAGTAAGTCATAAATTATCCGAAACTGTAGGAAACCGTTCTCTACCGCCGACTTGCGGGACAATACGGTCATAAACCGCGACCCTGGCGAAATGCTCTGGCTGATCAGCCTGATTAATTTTGGAGAACTAGAAATTACAGAGTATTATCCAGCATCAATACGTCCCGCGGAGAGACACAGGAAAAGAAGGGATAGTCCGCTGACTGCGCGTAGTCCCGCCTGCTTCGTCCTACCCTCAAATTAAAGACGGATCCCTTATCTCTCGAGTATAAACACGTGCTCGAATTTCAAAACACAAGCACGCGTGGACGTATTCGGTGCGAGAGACTGTGGGCTTGAGGTCCGATTGGCCCCAAACTAACCAATCTGCCCTGCGTCCCTCCCAAACGGCCACTGTCCTGAAGAGGCCCTCTTCACAGCGATATCTCCTCCACAAGGCCCACCTTCTCTCGCACGGAATACGTCGACGCATGCTTTTGTTTGGAAATTCGAGCGCGTGTTTAGACACGAGAGATAAGCAGGCCCAAATGGTTAGTTCAGGACCAATCGAACTTCAAGCCCGCCTTCTCTCGCACGGAATACGTCAACGCGTATTGTCCCTGAATTGGGGGACAATCCGGGACATGTATTATCCTGATGCCAGAAGACATCGAAATGTCCTTTACCGTTTCACGTCGAGGTTGCGGTTGTAAAAATCAGAAAAAGTACTACCACATTCGCTGATATGTTTTCTGTAAATTAAGCTTATTTCTAGAGTAATGCAGCTGATATTAACGTCGCAGTAAGCTGTTAAAGGCAATGGTGCGGCCCGTCTCAGGTAAAGCAACCGCGCGCGATTACAGTCAGCTGACCGTACCGCTACCATCCCACATTTGTTCAGTGAGGTCAAAAAACAGATCGACGGAATTTCAGGAGAATTTTACTAACCCACTCTTGGCCAATGACTCTGTTTTTATAATAATCAGATTTATAGTGCGTGCACTTGATAGTGCGTTTCAAGACGAATTCAATAAGGTATAATGTATACACTTTATTTCAGCCGGTCTTGGAGATATTGTGTTGTAAAATTTGCTAACGCCGCAATGTTGTTGCAATGATCTTGCAAAGTTGCGGCGAAGTTGCGGCAAAGTTGCGAAAAAGTTGCGGCAAAGTTGCGGCGAAGTTGCGGCAAAAGCTGCGGCAAAGTTGCGGCGTAGTTGCGGCATACTTGCGGCATACTTGCGGCATAGTTGCGGCATAGTTGCGGCATACTTGCGGCATACTTGCGGCATACTTGCAGTGCATGATTGCAAAGCAACTATGCCGCAACTATACAGCAACAATTCTATGTCCGCTCCGTGCAATGTTGCACGGCAACGTCGCAGCAACCATACATCGACATTGCGCTGCAACTATGCAACGACGCAAGGTTACTGCAACCATCCTGCAACTTTGCCGCAACGAAGTGTGCTGTATGGGAATGTATGATTGCGGGCCATTGAAACTTCAAAAGTAAAGTATATGTCTTGTTAAGAAATTTGAGATGTTTTGCGAAGCATTCGTATTTGGAACAACTTGCCCTGACCTCAATTGTTCATGGTGAATGGAATCGAAACCACCTTAAATGATTGGACCTCGGATTAAGCGAAGTATAGTGTATACGGTACACACGCACCCATGGGCATTTAGGTAATGTTTGAGAAAATGTTGACGGGAGACTAATCACTTAAAAAAAATAAATAAAACCCTGCCTACGAAATGAACAACGCCAATGCTATATTCAACATGCGTGCCAAGCAGGTATCCATTTAAATACAATGAAAAGAGGGAACAAGGATCAATCTGGTTTGAAAAAAAAAACATGTAATGGTATTAAGAAGAGTGCAGGATTTTGTCAATTTTTCCCTCTGCCACTTTTTTCAGTCTCCAGCAAAACAGGAGGACCCATCTCAATTGCGTTATTAATCTCGTATTTAGCTCGTTAGATATAACTTTTTTCCATCTGTATCTCGTAAATAAATAACTTTCATCAATTTTATTGTACACAATGCGTCTGACAGGTTTCCTTACTACTTTCATCAGAAATATCTGCTACATCAAAAAGTTAGAACAGAAATATGCAGTAGGAACTGTATATGGTACCTACAGGGAAATAACAGATCAAGGACGATTTCGTTGCTTATTGATTCAAGTTGTGTTCACCATTTCGTAACAACTCGGTACAATTAAATTGAGTCACAAGTTAAGTAGTAATAATTCACTCCAATATGGTGGATATAGATTCACAAAACATCATCTGTCTATTCTACGTTTTTACTTCAACCTTAAAAAATTAATAATAATAATAACAATTCTCATTTTCTATCTTTTATTAATACTCGAGAAAATCGATTTATTATCAATAATGGTACGCATATAAAAAATTAAACATTTCAAAATTGATTTTCTTCAAAGCAAAAGCTTCTTTGAAGAAATATTATTTCACATTTTCGATTTATTTATACATGAAGAATCACCGCCTTCTGGATTGCAATATCAGTGCGATGTCATCATACATATATATATTTCCTGGAATATTTTGGATTTGGGCAGTGCAGCGTTTGCTGAAAGATAAACGAAAAATAATCATATGGTTACAATGAGAAACTTCTGAGCAAAAGGCAACAGAAAAATGTACTACAAGCGGACCTCTCTATATTCATACGCTATTATCTAAAAACTGGTTGGATGCACGAAAAACTTGTATATACAGTAATTGTAGAAAATTGAATGCTCTGTCAATATTGTTTCAACAAAATTTCGATAGGGCATACCAATTTTGAGAAATTCTTCAAATTCAAACCATTGATGAATTCTAAACTTCAAGGCCTGGTCGGCACCCTTTCCTCTTGTCCGATTGCAATAATCTTTTTCAGGAACTTTTTTTTATGATATGGAACCATATTAGGGGGTGAGAGCAAAATAAATCGCAGGTTGAAAATAAGGGCCACCCTACTGTACACCCAAATAATAGGTAGTACCTCAATAGTAACTTCCACCCACCTTGTCCATCAACAAATGTGCTCCTATCGAATGGATGTCCAAGAAACGGGATCCTATAAGGCCTGACGACAGACCCCTTCAGCATCAAGCTTTTGTTCCCCTGGACAACGCCGATAGGGAGCAGTAATCTGATGATACCCACCAGGTTTGCGACGGTTCGCGTACCATCCGCCGGGTTTAGTTGTCGTTGTAGTTGTTGGCATATCATTGTTAGTGCCATCTTGTGGTGTCGGCAAAGCATTCACTGTCACCAAGATCAAGGCGATTATCAAGCAGAAACACTTTGAAAGATTCATACTTTCGTTGTGACTAAAACGGTGTTTTATTGGCAAGCAACACTCGCCTACTCTGCTCGGACTCGTACTGCGCGGGAGTCTGTCGGGTATGCTTATTTAAACGGTCTGGGAAGGTCGTGAAGAAATCTTTGCCAGTTGTGTTTTTCCTTTTTGTATTAATTATGACCAAGCATCGCTCCGACCAGTTCTAGCACATTCCCACAAACTTTGCGATTGCATATTATTAGTATCTTCTCAACTGTTTCATCTCCAAAGTCCGAGGTTGAAGGTAGACACATTATGTAGTACCGTTAAGGAACTAGTTTTTGATCAGTTTAGAGGGCTTCCCGCTTTAATATTTATTTTTAACCTAATACAACTTTAAACCATAGACTTTTTTATTCCAAAAGATGAATTAATGTTTAAAATATAAGGAAAAATTTTAAAAAGTTGAAAATAAGTATAATTTAATTATTTATAAGGTATGGAATAATAAGGTGACTAGGAACTAGTTTTTGATCATCTAAAATACATGGGAACTAATTTCTTATTAGGTAAGGAACTATTCAATGTAAATAATCGGATACTAATTAAAAAGAAAGTACCAAATAAACTTATTTTTAGTATTATACCATCTAAATTTAATTTTTTTATAATTTTATAATGTCCTAACCTATTTTTTATTCAGGTGATCAAAAATTAGTTCCACAAGAAAAAATTGGAACTAAATAATGATCAGTGACTTTTAAAGCAAAGTGATACATATAATACTAAAATTCTTGCTCTACATTGTAAAGTAAACTATTGTAAGCAAAATGTATGAAAATAACCTTTAATACCACAACAACCAGCAAAGAAATCGACTGTGGCGTCGATAGTGATCTATTACTTCGAACAGTAAGAGATGGCGTTCAACAGGGGCTTCCGTCAAGTGGGCCACCTTACACATTTATTTCCACGAAAACTAACAATACTAACTGCTTTCACGGACATCACATATATTTTTGAATTATCAATTTTTATGTTAGTAATTATTTCAAACAATTATTTATTGACATAAACTTAAAAGAACGATTTATTTCATGAACTGATAAAAAATTAGTGCCTGATCAAGAACTAGTTCCTTAACGGTATGCCGAATATGGAAAGTTGATAAATTGTTATCAACGTAAGTTGCTGAAATTTTCTATTGAGTGTTTGAGGGGATAATCAGATGAGTGATAGAAATGGATGATTATTAGATTTTCGTAATGTTCCATTGGACTTACTACTTTTATTAAAAGTAGATATGTATGTCTAATGTGGATAGAAATCTAACAAGGTTGCTTCAAGTTAGTAATATATCCAAATATGTCGAATATCGATTAACGGTATGTACCTACCCTCATTTATAAAGATGAATTGCGAATGCAAGGGCGTATTTTCGAAAATCTTTCTATTCAAAATTTCAATGACTATAATAGAATCCTCTTCTTTTTCGTCTTTTCCCTCAATAGAGATTTCTACTCATTTCCTTTTCCTCCCGTCAACTTCATTTTATTTCATAAGTTCATTTGTTTCAATCTCCTCTTCTTCTACAAAACTAAGAATACAATCACCATTCTTGTAACGAAATATTGTATATGGTGCCTTCTGTGAACATTATTAATAATCACAAAAGTATCAGAAATTTAACTTTCTGATTTCTTAAAATCAATTTCCTCGAAACCAAAATAAAATTCGAAACAAAATTTACTTTGCGTTTTCCAATTACTTTTACATAAAGAATCCCCTTCTGCATTATTGGCAAAGGAAACTACCACCGCGAGAATGGTGGCGCTAGTGTGGCGTAACAAATATGGACGACGCGGGTATACATTTTACTATATGTTTATATGGAACCAGTAGTATAAAAGTTTATTTAAATGTTATTTCTTACAGTAAAAATGTCGACAATACATTTAGACATAATATTGGAATATGTAAAAGTATGTAAGGTGGACAATTTTAGTTGCTCCACTTTTTGGCACTTTTATGAAAACTTAAATTGAGATCATTGTGTTTGGTCCCGAATAGCTAAGAGTACGGGTTTTAGTACGCGGAAGAAGTGATGCTGATATAACTGTAACACTTAGGCTTTATTCTGAAATCTCTCGATACACACGCCCACACAGCACCATAACATTGCAGCAACGTCTCTGCAATGATGCGGTGCAAGATGGCAATGTTGCAACATAACATTGCAGAGACGTTGCAGGTTCAGTCCTATGTCCGCCTTCGCAATATTGCAGGTGTGTATTTTTGCAAAGTTGCGGCAACATTACGAATATGTAGTCCTGCAACGTTCCGGCAATGATTCTGCAACGAAACGGCAAAATTGTGGCAATGATCCTGCAACTCTTCGGCAATATAGCGGTGCGTATCCAGTTAAATGAAACACGCCGTAGAATCCACTCGACGTCATGTACATATTTCGAAAAATTTTGACAAAGTCATAGTTGCTTCAGAATATTGTTGTAATGTTTCCACAAGTTTTCACTACAATATTGCACGACGATGTGCGCGCAATATTGCAGAAATATTGTAGGACCGTTGCCACTGGAACATTGCACGTCGATGTGCGCGCAATATTGCAGAAATATTGTAGGATCGTTGCCAATGGAACATTGCACGGCAACGATCGTACAATATTGCAGCAATATTGTACCATCGTCGCGAACGGAACATTGCACGGCAACGAAATTGCAATATTGCTGCAATATTGTAGGATCATTGCCACTCCAATAATGCACGACAATATTGCAGGAACGTTCCTACAATATTGCAATGCAACCTGCAACAACGTAATATTGCAGCAACGTCCCTGCAATACTGCTGCAACGAGGTGTGCTGTATGGGCGTGGACGGCCGTTTCGTCTCACGTCTCTACCCAGCACGAAGTAGCTTACATGCTCGCGTGGGAGCGCTGTCTCCGCGCTCCTGGACGCATGCGCAGTCCCCAACACATTGTTCATTGTAGCGTTACAATTTGCTACACAACATTGTTTTCTGCATACAGTTCGTCGATACTGTGAAAATTGATAGACCGCCATAAACTGTATACCTGCGTCGGCCATTACTATTAGTTCGCGTACCGACCGCTAGTGTCGCATACCGTTCTAGGCCGGTATTCATAGTCGCTACTTATTCTTAAGCAAATGCTTAAGCATTCTGCGTCCTTTACCAGCTACTAGGTTAGTAGAGGATGCCGCATGCTTAAGCATTTGCTTAAGAATAAGTAGCGACTATGAATACCGACCCTACTCCCAATAGTCCCAATAGACCAGTTCGATGACACCATGCACTTCATTGCATATAACTTTTAAAAGAAGAAATAAAAACAAGTAGCGGATCTGTGTAAGGGGATATGAGAAATATTTACATTGCGGAATAATAGTAGCACTGCCAGAGCTACTGTTGCTACTGTGCTACTGACAGTGTGGAATAATAGTTGTGTAAGATCGATTATAAAACGTCCTCTTCGTCAATGTCCGCCTGACCTCTAGATTATTGTTCTCCATACCTGCGCCATTATCATCTTTATGCAACTTTTCCACTATGCTTTGTTCTATTCATCCACTGATAAATTCTTTCACTTATTGTGCAACAACTTTCACACATATCGTCCTGATATTCAACCAGCCAGCTTTGGTCTCCTCGCCCATAATATTGGGAAAGTTTCATCCCAGAACATTCGTCTGCCTGCCTGTCATTGCAGACCAGTATGCAATTACTACATCAGTGTAGATCAATGAAAAATACTTCAGAAATACTTCTCCACATAATTCTTCTTATTAATCAATCTCGTGGGCTGAAAATTTGTTCATTTCTCTCATATGCACCATAATCAACAACTAATCAAGCGACTCGCGCTTACTCACTTCCTCTACTGAAGCATGAACGTCCTTTGCGCACCAAACTGTTCATCGGCAGTGTATATCCTGAGACCATTTGAAGGTTGTGACCACAGCAGATGGCAGATAAGTGTTATCCACAATTTTCTACAGAACCATCCGACAGACACCGTCAGAATCTGGTAGATAGTTCGAGGGACACCTTCGCCTGGGAACAGACACTGCCCTAGTAGCATTTTTGGTTGGCATACAGTTGGGCCACGCACATAATATTAGTTGGCCAACAGTTAGATTTGGCACTTTTTTTTCAGGTTGGGCCAACAACAGATGGCCAAGGTAGGCTTTCCTACTGTTACCCAACCATTTATAGGGCCTACCGTACTATATGTAATAGTAATCCAACGGTAGGCAAACGGTTGGATTTTGAATTATACTTATTATTTATAGGTAACGGGAAAATGTTAGAATTTCAACTGGCAAAATTAAAAAGTTAGGTGGACTCATTTTAAACTAGTTCTCTTCGTATATGCTCTAAGATCCAGTATAACCGTAGCCTTAAACAATGTACAAAATGACGGACGGGACCATTTCGCTCGCGAGGCGGCTTGCGTCCTGTGATTGTCGACGTCAACCGTTCCACTCAAACCTCTCTTCCCCCAGACAGTCTTCATAAAAAGTGTAGCCAATGTGGGTTCAAAATTCTTTCAATTACTTTGGGATATGATTTTATTTTCATCCGAACCTATATATTTGTTTTTATTATCTTTAACTAAATGTATTTCCGTAGGGCATTATTAGTTGGCCCAGAATTGGTTATTCGTAGACAAATCACCGGAAGATGAGTGCAATATTAAACGGTTGGCCCAATAGACGGGGTTTGTAGGCGAAACTACTAACCACCTCCCAATTGATTCCCAACCGTAGGCAAATTGTCGGGATGCAAATGCAACATTCAACGGTTGGGCCCTGTAAAGAAGGTTTGTAGGCGAAACTACTAACCACCTCCTAACTGATTCCCAACTATTGGCTACCGTTGGCCAACAAAAATGCTACTAGGGTGCAATCAGGATCACAATGAGTCAGGCGTCGAATGACTATAGTCACCGCGAGTAACGAAAGGATTATACCGAATAGAGCTAAGGTGGACATCAGAGTTGGGCATTATTCGACTAATTTGTTCTTCGACTGACCTTCGAATAAAAATTTCGAATAAAATGAAGCTATTCGTGACTAACGAATGAATCTCTAGTCGACTAAGTTTTTATTCGATGAACTCGAATACAAATTTCGAATAAAGTGAAGTTATTCGAGAATAACGAATAAATTTTTAGTGGACTAAATTTTTAGTCGTTATTCGTTATTCGAAGGACCCCCGTGGCGACTGAGCGTCACGAATAAAGGTCCGCGCACACATATCCGTTCCGGCACAGTTCCGGCGTGCCAGTGGTAAGAAGAAGAGGGGCGTAGAGGGTCTCTTCTTCTTACCACTGGCACACTGAACAGTACTGACACAGAACGGATATGTGTGCGCAGACCTTTATTCGTGTCGCTTAGTCGCCACGGGGGTCCTTCGAATAACGAATAACGACTAAAAATTTATTCGACTAAGAATTTAGTCGACTAAAAACTTATTCGTTATTCTCGAATAACTACACTTTATTGGAAATTTTTATTCGAGTTCGTTCGAATAATCGCAAAAAAAAATAATATCCGCACACGCCAAGCAACAATGCGGCATCAACACAGCGTAACCTACCATGACTACCATCCCCACTGCCGCGCTGTTGAGCCGGTAGTGGGATACCAACGTATCAGTGGCCTGCTCCGCGCTACGGCGACCGAAACATTGGAATTAATTGACATTCTTGTTCATCAATAAGCTTCCTTAGGTGATAGAGCAATAAAACAAAGCCTATGTCCCTCACAAGATTGTAAGGAACATATCTATAAAAATCCGATCAAAATCGGTTCAGTAGATTTCGAGATTACCGGGAACATACAAACAAACAATCTTTCTGTGTTTATATATTAGTAAAGATGTGAGAAAAAATTACTGATAGAAATGTTTTACTGTTGGACTTTTGCGATGCTTCATTAGACTTGGTAATTTTATTCTGAGCAGATACATATTTTTAGTACCAAATAGGGAGTCAACCATCTGTTTTAAGTTAGTATAATAATACATTCAATTGTGGTGGATATAGATTAACAAAAGCCTATTTCATGTTTCGAAAACTTTAATAATAATAACAGCAATTCTCATGCACCACTGCATGCTCGAGAACTTTGTACCAATTTCATTTGGTGATTACCCACCAAGTTTCATCTCGATCGACCACCGGTACCTTTCGGAAGTACAGCCTAATTCTCATCTTTATCATTAAAGATCTTTATCACCTTTATAAATTTATGAATAATTACTAGCCATGGTAAACATATAAAAAATTTAACTTTACAAACTTGACAAATATTATTTCACATTTTCGATTTATTTGTGCATAAAGAATCACCTTCCGGATTATAATATCAGTGCCATGTCATCGTGTATTTATTTCCTGGGCGATTTTGGATATGAGCAGTACATCATTTACTGGAAGATAGACAGACAAGAATTATATGGTCGGAATGAAACACTTCAAAGAAAGATGCGACAGATTGTAACAAAAAAAGTTTTCACAGTTTTTTCCCGAAAGTGTTTTCCTCAATCAGGAAATAATTTGCGTGATTTACTACTTACATATGTGGTGAACTAATTGCGTGAAAGTACGTGACAAAATCTTGGACACTTAGACATCTAGCTTCATCTTAAACAAATCTGAACCTTTGTTACAATCTGCCCCAGTCCGGGGTAAATTGTAACACATCTGTTTTACTTATTTAAATACAAATATGAACACAAATTAACATTTCTAAACAATATAAATGAAAACACAGATCATTATTAAACATTTGATATACATGAGTTAAGCAATCATTGTTTATTCATCTGATTGTATCAAAATCTTCTTCTGTGCTTTCTTTACTTTTGCCTTCATACTTTTTGTCTATTTTTTGGATTCTCGATCGTTCTGTTGTTCGTCTAGAGCATCTTTTTCCGGTGTGTCAGCAAATAGCTTGCTGTATCACCATTTGCAGCGGAGTAAGTATAGTAACATGTTACAATTTACCCCGAGGTCGAATTTTTGCGTTTTATCTGAGCAAAGGAGAAACAAAACATCAAATCACTAAAATGCGTACACATAATAATAAACCAATGTGTACTGATTCGTTTGCGACAAAGAAACAAAAATTCAAACGGTTCCTAATGACGGTTAATTGAAATAAAAGTGCTAAGACAACATTTACTTACCTGCTCTAAATACTAAAATTCTGGGCTATTACCACAAAATGAATACATAACGCTCGTTTGTGTCACTAAAACCGTCGGTGCTGATATCGTCAAGCAGCTCTCGCATGCTGTGGGTTACCAGATTTGTCGTTCAAAAGATTTTACTTATGTTACAATTTACCCCGTGTTACAACCTGCCCCGGTCTCCCCTACTACAAGCAGCGAGTAGTCTTCTCCAGACAAAACAGACCACAAAAGATTCGTTACTCTGCGCATTACAGCCACTAATAAACACAAAGTTCCATTCTGTGTTTCATTGCAAAAATGAACATTGGTGTGGCAAGCAATAGTGAGGATTGTAGGAAGAATAAAGAAGAGGGTTGGGAGAGAAAGAAGCCTGTAGAAAGTATTACATTGCCAGCCACCCAGTACAAAAACCTCCATACTAGATCACCTGCCAAACCTCGAAACTAGCCATAGCAATCCCCACAGAATTCTTACTGTGGAGTATAGTGCCTATACGACCTATAGTGACTTAGGTGTGAAGTCAATCAGCGGGGTCTTACCCGACACCCTGCTGGGTACTGGCCGCTAAACGTGCCCCCTTACTACTTCTTGCAGGCCTCTATTTAGAGAAGACCAGGACCAAACCGGGGCCCTAAGGCCCTAAGACCAGGACAAAATCGGGGCCCTAAGGCCCTAAGACCAGGACAAAACCGGGGCCGTAAGGCCCTGAGGCCAGGACAAAACCGGGGCCCTAAGGCCCTAAGACCAGGACAAAACCGGGGCCGTAAGGCCCTGAGGCCAGGACAAACCGGGACCCTAAGGCCCTGAGGCCAGGACAAACCGGGACCCTAAGGCCCTAAGACCAGGACAAAACCGGGGCCTTAAGGGCCTTAGGGCCTTAGGGTCCCGGTTTGTCCTGGCCTCAGGGCCTTACGGCCCCGGTTTTGTCCTGGTCTTAGGGCCTTAGGGCCCCGGTTTTGTCCTGGCCTCAGGGCCTTACGGCCCCGGTTTTGTCCTGGTCTTAGGGCCTTAGGGCTCCGATTTTGTCCTGGTCTTAGGGCCTTAGGGCCCCGGTTTTGTCCTGATCTTCTCTAAATACAGTCCTGCAAGAGGTAGTAGGGGACACGTTTAGCGGCCACTACCCAGCAGGGTGTCGGGAAAGACCCCGCTGATTGACTTCACACCTAAGTCACTATAGCTCGTATAGGCACTATACTTCACTACTCCTCTGTACACCCAATCAATAGTATGTACCTCAATAGTACACTTCCACCCACCTTGACCATCAACGAATGTGCTCCTATCGAATGCAGGTCCAAGAAACAGGATGCTATACAATATCACGACATTTTCCTTGAGCATCAACTTTTTGTTGCCCTGAACAGCCCCGAGTGAGAACAATGAGCGGACGAATCTCATCTGCGCTATAACTGACTATGTGCAATTCGCCAGGCAGTATAGTTGACGTTGCGATTGTTGGCATAGTATTGTTAGCGTCAGCTTCTGGTGTCGATGAAGCATCCACTGTCATCACGATCAACGAGATTATTAAACAGAAGCACTTTAAAAGATTCATACTTTCGTCGTGATTAAAACGGCCCTTTATTGGCAAGCAACACTCGTCTACTCAGTTAAGACTCGTACTGCGCACGGATCTGCTGGGCATGCTCATTTAAACGCTATGGGGGAAGGTCGTGAATAAATCTTCGCCATTTGTGTTTTACCTTTTTGTATTAATTATGACTAAGTAGGCATCGCTTGGACCGGTTCCAGCACACTCCAACAATGTTTCTGATTAGTAGTAGTATCTGCTCAGCTGTTTCGCTAACTCTCGGCTCCTTCTGTTCAAAGAGGAATTCAATTTTATGTAATTTTGTTTATTATGGGAGAAATGCGTCGTAGCTAATTGGCCTCTGGATAGATGTATTCCAGTTGAAAGCAATCTAGTAATCCTTTTACGCTATTCTTCAATGAGATCTACGACTAACTTATTATATAAGTTGTATAATGATACTCGGCAATATGAGATATTACGTTGCAATTGTTCTGGGTTGTATAAGAAACACAACTTCAATTGATATCTCTGAAAGAAATCGGATTCGCTTAGGAAATCGAAAAGCTCAAGTGACACTCATTCGATTGAGAATCGGCTATACTTACTTGACTCACTCCTATCTTATTATCAAAAACGAACCAGAAAAATGTGATGTCTGTAAAGTATACCTTTTCATCAATACTGGCTGAATACACCAAGTATGCATACAATAAATTGAAATAAACATGAAATTGGCACCGACTTGAAACAGATGCACACCGATTCGGATACCTTAATGTGCTCACATTCCTCGAAGATATTAGAATCCGACAATTGATCTAGCGTTTGTACTTACCAGTGCCTGAGTCGTCTGAGTTTCGGGACCATTTTTAGTCACCAATTCACATGATGACTCACTTAACTTAACCTTATGTATTTAATTGATAAAAACAATTTCAATTAGATAACAATTTTTGACACTTGTCATTTGAAGACTTTATTTGATTTTCAAAAAACGATGGCGGTCTTCTCAAGATCCTTGTGAAAAAAGGGAAAATGCAATAATAATTCTTTGTGATGTATAACTTTTTAATGAAATTTTTTTAGTTATATACATCTACTTTATATTTATGAATAATCTTTACATAGGTCGCGGCTGTATTTATAAAATAAAATCGCGATAATCCGAATTAGAGGAGACCTAAATCAATTCGAATTCGGATTAAGCGAAACTCGGTTTATCGAGATTCTACTTGCAGAATCTCCTGTACCGTTTGGAATGCATTTCCCCTTTCCTTCCAAAATGGCGTTTAAGCAAAACGGATCTCTCGATTTACAATTTTTAATAGAGTAAACCGACTTTGAACTGCAAATAAGTCCACCTTTTGCAGAAAGGCATACAAGAATTTGGACACAACAATATTTTTATTGATCCCTTAATTGAACAGAAAGGACAATCATCGTAAATATTTGGCGAGATAAGCTGACGTAATTGACGGCAATTTCAGACGAATCTTTAACGGTAACATAAAAACAGTTAATTAAGGAATACAGTTCACTTGAGCCGAAACAACTTTTAATGCCGAGACTCGCATTAAGCAAGTGAAATTTACTCTGCCATAAAATCGATTCCAGCTGGATGCATCCATCTTTTCTTCCGACTTTCTTCCTTTTTCCTGTGTATCTGTTCCTTCATTTCTACTTGTCAATTCTACGCACACCATTGGGGCGTAATCTCGCCGCAGGAAATGGACGAAAAAGTCTTATGAAATTGCGCATAGGTACGCGCGGCTTACGATATTGCGAATCGTGAAAGCTGAATTTTATGAAGTCAGACAGGACCCCGATTCTCCAAAACAATATTTCCATAAACCACTGTTAAAAAGTTACATCACATAATTTCGCATCGAATAGTTGTTTCTTTGACGTACTTTCGAATTTTCGAAATTATGGTGCGTTTTCATAAATTCTTTTACTTCCATTTTTTTCAATTTCAGTTTTTGAAAATTGAGGACCTTGGGGCAAGGTGGGGGGTGCAAAGCTCGATTTTGGACAGTTTTTGAGTTATGACGTAAAAAAAAACAAATAACGGACAACGTGTAGCAGATAACAAACGAGCAATTTATTGCAAATTTTGAATGCTCCAGTTTTGAAAAATTCGCCAAAAATAGAAATAAAAACTTATCAACTCAATAACCACTTTTTATTGTTCGAAAATATATATTTTTCAATTAGTGTTCTCTTTTTAATGTTAAGTCAAAGCAATAATTTTATGAACAGTTCGTTCTAATTTACTCGAAGTTTGTAGAGATGGAGCTGCACCCCTCTTGCTGCAAGGCCCTCAAATGCTTCTAACTCACATTTTCTATTCAAAAATGTTCCACCACATCTTGACGAAATTCTTGTTTACACCATATCGTGGATCATTAAAAACCAAGTAGTATCTTCCGCGTTTAAATTTTTTTCTATCTGCATCGGTTTCCGAGAGATTTAACTACATAGGTTTTTCAACCGCAATTTTAAGAACAGTTTTCACCCCGCAAGTATGAATGCCAGCCGGCTGAACAAATACATGGTGAATATTTTTGACTAATCTACCCTTGCGCCAAGTTTCATTAAAATCCGACGTTAACAATTGGCGGTCGTCCTTAAATTACCTAAGGCTTTCTAAGGTTTTCTTGTGGGGAGGGTAACGTAATATTTTTTAACCTAATTTTCAATAAATACAAATTCTATCATTAATATTGCAGAAAGGTAATTTTAGTTTAAATTTCCCGAAACTGAGTTAAATGAATTATATAAACCTTTAAAAGAATTTTAATAACTGAAAAAATGGGGGAAAGGCGGGGGAAAAGACGGGGGGGGGGGTTTGGAATATAAAATGGAGGAGAGGGGGGGGGTAAGAAATCCCCAAAATTACCCTTACGTAATTTAAGGACGGCCCCTTGGCTGATGCCCCTTATCAGTTCCGAGTTTACTTTTTCAACGTCCTGTAAAATAGCTACATCTTAAATTTATCCCACACGGAAATACTAAAACAGATTTTTCATAAAAAAAAAATGTTCAACTGAAGAAACCAGTATAGTGTATTATTGGCATAATTTATGACAACTTCGAATGGTTTGAAACTGACTAGGGTAGATGTCCCAATTACCGTGCTTTGACGCCGACTTGCTCACGAAGGAATTAATTACTGACTTCTCTTACTTTAATTTTGCTTGGTGAAAATTTATATTGATGTTTTGAACTTTTCTTTTTATTAAGGCATTTTTTTCGGGTTAAAAATGTTAATTTTTTATATATTTTTAATTGAAATAAAAATACATGTTTTTGTCCCCATTCCCGTGTTTTTTTTAATAGCGTTCCCGCGGTTAGGTTATGTCTTTCAACTTTGAACTGTTCGAAACATTTTTTTGCTCTACGAGAGGTGTTTTTATGTAATTTTAATATGGCCTTTTCATTACCATAGCAAATATAAATATGCAAATATAAATTTCTGTTCACCCGTTCTGAGAGACGAAAGTAAGGTTAGGTTTAGCAGTTACAGAGGGAGCCAGTTGGCTTCGAGGGGCACGGTAAAAAGTGCTCATTTTGCTATTTTTTTATAAAATTTTAACCTTTTATGATATAATAAACACTTTACATAATTGCGAATCATGATAATTATCAATTTATTCACTTCTGTAAAGTACGCGTTCCTTACCGTTTCCGGTAAGGATTTAGGTAAATCCATCGAAATCTTAATATGCATTTTTGAAATTTTTTTACTATGCTTTAATTGTTTAAAAATTGCAACCTTCTCGTTTGCAACACATACATTAATAGTTTAACTTAATTAAGAAAATTTATTTCCTTATTTATTTATGCGAGTTTTTTTGTACGGCTTCTTTAAGCATAAAGGGCACGGTAATCGGGACATCTACCCTGCCTTCCGAATTAATCGTAAATGGCACCGCGCGGGCCCAACGCAACCAGCAAAAACAATCCCGGTCGAACGAACAGGATTTTTGCCAGCGCGAAAGACCGAGCAGAAAAAAAGGACGAAAAAACGGGAATCCGCCATGCCGGTCACCTTGACATTTACAGAGCGATCATTATCGCCGTCTCGCGAGCAGAAGGCCACGAGATCGATGAGCTCCTTCTGGAACCTTGTGCAGGAGCAAAAGCCAGACGCTCTTACCTCGCATTGTCAGAGTGGGAAGGCCGTTCCTTTTTAATCCCACGACTACCCAGATCAGAACCACATACCGCGATGCACGCGTACAGGGTGAGTCGCGAGAATGGGAGCATCTTATATTATTATTACTATTATTATTCGTCTTTATTACTTGGTAAATATACAAAGAACAGTAATACATAGAGCATAGCGAAGTAAAATGCGAGGCTGCAGTACAAGACTGTTAGAAGCCTAACCGTAACTAAATAATTAAAACTGTAACAAACATCCTGAGTTCATACGCCATTTAACTCGCCTTGACGCAAACTACAACGCTGCGAAGTTATAAATATATGGATGTATTTACTAAAATACCGATGACCTTTAAACGTCCTTGAAGGTGACACAAAATAGGGCTCTTGATACCCGGTGACCCGGGTACTCGGTTAACCGGGTGATACCCGGGTACCCGGGCGCTACCCGGGTCTGCGGGTAATACGGTTACGGGTACTCGATACTAGAGCTCTTACTACCCGACCCGCCGGGTACTCGAGTACCCGCCGGGTACCCGTGAGATACCCGACTACCCGGGTAAACAAAAATTACCCGGCTACCCGGGTAGACAAAAATTACCCGGGTATCCATGAGATACCCGAGTAAATTAGATGTGATGAGATAGTTGAGAATTTCAATTTGACAGCCGATCGTCTTTCGACTTTCGATCATTTTCGGCTAACATCAGTAATGAACGGAATAAACTTCAAGCAATTAAACATTTTATCATAATATTCATAATCTTAACGTGCACACACACATTCAATTGCTTGACGTTTATTCCATTCATTACTGAGGTTAGCCGAAAATGATCGGAAGTCGAAAGACGATCGGCTGTCAAATCGATGATCATTTACCCTGGTATCGCACGGGTACCCGGGTAGTCGGGTATTCTACGGGTACCCGGGTAGCCGGGTAATTTTTGTCTACCCGGGGTCTCACCGGGTACCCGAGTACCCGGGTACCCGGGTACCCGGGCCAAAAGAATAGCTCTACTCGATACCCGTATGATACGGGTAACACAGTTCGACAGCCATCTGGACTTGTAACATTTAATAGCCGTTTCTTATATGCTTTGGAGCGTTGAAAACGAATCCGCAAACCGTTTGACGCCATCATCCTCAGTTTTTGAGAAATTCGATTTTGAAAAAAAAACTGCAAATTTTCAACGTTGAACATCTTTAGTGTCGAGACAGTAATAGTTATTCATTACTGTTTGCGCAAATTTGCAGTTTTTTTTTTCAAAATCGAATTTCTCCAAAACTGAGGATGACAGCGCAGAAGCAACTTGCAATATTACTAATAATTTATAACTAACAATATTCACGAAACAAAAAGGTATAATAAGAGGTTTGTTATGATCCACTGCAATAACCGGTATTTCGTCGATTACCCGTATAACACGAGTATCGGGTAATCGTAACCGTATTACCCGCAAACCCGGGTAGCACCCGGGTAACCGGAAACCCGCGAAAAGTAAGAGCCCTAACACAAAAGAAGAATTTGCACGCAGCAACATTTCTCTCCGGCGTTTCCTTTTATCTTCAAATCTGATAGAGATATTTATGTGCTCTGTTCCTCGTGACTCACCCCGTACGTGGCGTACAATGATCGCTGATTAAACGGACGTGAAATTCTTGGGAAAGTTCTTAAGCGCGCTGGCGTTAGACGGGCCTGTCCCCTACTCTCCTCTTCCTGTCTAACGCCCTCTCTCTTTCCCCGTCGGTTATTCTAATAAACGCACGCGGAATGTGACGGACTGCCATTAGTGTGTCACCTAGGTGCACGTGAACTTGGGAGGTAACGAAGGACTACTTGATTACAGCCTGGAGTCTTAAGTATGGGAAATGTAGTATGTAAATTAATCTGTTTGAATTGTTGCTCATTAAACGAAGAAATTATAATTCTATTTTCACTCCTTTACCGGCAACAGGGACTTGTACAGTTGAAGAGCTTGTTCCCAGGCACTGGCGTGTTTTCACGCCGAGAGCATTGCAGCACACTTTTAAATCTAGGGACTTCTGAAACCATGGCCAACTGCAGGATGTTTGGAAAAAGTTACTAGATACACCATTTTATTCCAACTCGTTTTTTGGGCAGCCATCCTTAACCACGTGCTAAACAAATTTTCAAATTCGATTTTCTCAAAAAACGAAGGCTCAAAGAAATGTCACTATTTCTATAAGGAACTAATTATTTCTCTGTGGTACCATGATTTTCGGTACACCTTGTACAGTTGCATGTTTAGTGTTAAATAAAGCCGTTAACCAAGTTATCGTGAATCACACTAGTAATTTTAGTTTCTAGTCGATCTTGCGAATAACTAATCGTTATTACGCCGAGGTTGCTGTTACTTACCTCAAACAGTCGCATAATACTAAGGTAGCTTGTGTCCGAGCGAGGAGAAAGCCTCTTTCTAACTGCGCGAACCGTGCATTTCAACTTCTCTAGAAACTTCGATCAGATGCTTGGAGAAGGAGAGTCCCTCATTTTAAGAATTGCATGCGATCCCTCGATTGCACAATTATAACAATTTAGATTCAGGTACTTAAATAACTTGGAATTAAATCTCGAAATTAAACTATAGGTACCTATTACGGTTTGTTCCTTTGTAGCTTCATATCTCAAAGCTCAATTTTTTGCTGTCCTAAAGCCAAAATTCACTTTGAATAATTAGCCAGAAATTTTCGAAAGGAACACCATTGGAGCTTAAGGGGTTATACATAGTCAGGCGGCCGAAAAGAGGCGAATGTTTGTGAATTTTTTTTGAACAAGCAGAAGCATATATTTTTATGGAACTTTTTGTACTAAAAAGAGCAACATTTAAAGAGTATTTGGTAATTTTTTTGTAGAAAAATATTTACGTTTATAATGAAACTACAACGAGATCCAAGAAGCCGTTTTTAAAAGGTGAGTAAGATATCTCAACAACCACTGCGCCAATCCTTCTAAAATTTTGTGGGCTTATTTTTTATATAAAATCTACAGAATGTCGGTCGCATTTTTTTTTCAATGTATATTTTCGATTTTATCAACGAAAAATTGCGGTCTTTCGCGCGAAAATCAGGACTTCAAACTTTAAATAGCCGTGATTTTATTTTAAATTAATATTTCGGAAATTCCCCCCCCCCCCCGTCAATCGGAGGATACATTAATATACTAACGAAATCTTTTTTGTTTTTTTATTTTGGATAATCTGGTTCCGAATGGCAGTGCTCACCGCAAAACAACTTTTTAAAAAGGCTTCTTGGATATCGGTTGTAATTTTAGTATAAACGTAAATATTTTTTTACGAAAAAATTACCAAATCTTCTTTAAATGTTGCTCTTGTTAGCGCAAAAACTTCTGTAATAATACATGCTTCCGTTTTTCCAAAAAAAAATCACAAACACTCGCCTCTTTTCGGTCTCCTTAAGGGGCTACACTACCTTGTAGATTTAAACGAATGCATAAATTTGAAATTTATTTTCTCAGGTAATTTTCCAGCTTTTGGTAAATGTTAGGCAACATTTCAATTTTATTTTATTTTTTGCAACCGCCCAGGACAACAGCGATTGGAACATAAAAAATAAAAAATTTATATTTCAACTTAAAGAAAAATAAATTTTCTTCAACGTAACATACGATTTTTGAATAATTTTAAAAGATAAGGAACCGGCGACTTCGTAAAGAATTTTTTCTCGTTCACTGAAACAGTTCGGCTTTGGAGGTTTATAAAAATTGGACAAATTAAAATATGATAAAAACTAGAAAATCTAATTTTCTTTAAGTTGAAATAAGAATTTTCATTTTATACGTTTCAATCGCTTTTGATGCTGGTTGCCAGTTGACACTGTTTTTTTTTTTTTTTTTTTTTTCATATTTTTCATAATACGTAGCGCAAAGGATTGCATGGAAATCGATCCTACCTTACTTGGAGCGTTTATAAACGTTAATTAAGGCCACGGACGTCTTCGTTGACGCCATCGTCGACGCCATCTTTCACGAATACAGTCGAGAAACCGTAACTCTTTCAAAGGGAAGAGAAACGCGAGAAGAAGAGTCGCCGAGTCATCCTCGTGACCTAAACCACCATGCGACAGGCAGAGAAATGCTTTCGATTCAACGTAATCACGCCTTTCCCTCTCTTTTTCTTCTGTTTTCGTGTCACAACGTTACGCAATGCGTGGAGCCAGAATTTTGCCGGCCACGAAATAAATTTCACCGTCTGACGTCGCAGACGCCGATAATTTTCGAAATTTCATGAGCACCATGAGTCACTGTTATCTCAGCGTTTCTGAAACTTTATTCAATTTTGTGGTCCTTGCATAGTAAACACAAATGGTCGCTTAAGGAATTAATGTCACTGTATGCCAAAAACAATTTGATATGTTTCAACTGTAAATAAATTTCTACTTTTCTTTATCTTTGAAAAATAATTTTGGTAATTCCCTTTTAAGATTAGAAACATTAAAGAGAATTGATGAGATATCGCCCAAAATTATAATTTAAATTTAAAATTGTTACACTGAAATGTAAAAAGATACTTTTAATATCAATTTAAAAATTTAAAAATTTATAAAATTTATTTAATGATTTAATAAATTAATTTTTCACGGTTTATTTTCAACTTGTCAGAAAAGTGTTCACTGATCACTACGCATTGCTAAATAAATACAAGAAGCTTCGCGTTTTCTTGGGTAAACATTAATTGTAATATTTTTTAGCGTAACGAATGTAAACATATGTACGTCCTCGTGCCACATTTGCTCGTTCGCGACACCACTGTGTCCCGGTGCAGGGAAAAGGAGCAAAGGAACAAGTGTCGTTTGTCACTGCCTCTCGCCGCTATACAAAGCATTCCAGATGCTTCTAAACGAACAAGCAATTAGCAATGTTCGAGGGACCGAAAGTAATTGAAATTCTTAGGCGGTGTAATTTCACGCAGCCTCCTGGGCATAAATCGCGGAGGTCGCCTGCTCTGCGACCAGTGAAAGTGAGCCGCGCTTACAATGTGGATTCCGTGTTTTCGTTCGCTTGAAGTAAACAAACGGTTGCAATTAACCTGTTAAGCGAGAAGTTTCCTTTTCGAAAGCAACGCCACAATGCGTATTTAAAAGCAAGCTGATACGTTTTTCTGCCTCGCAATAAGTACAAATGAACCGCAGAAAAACATCGTATTTTTATTAAAAGAAAGTACGTGCATCATATTTTTATTAAAAGAAAGTACATACGTCGTAGTTTTATTAAGAGCCTAAAAGCTTTTTGCGAGGACAGCACTAAGCAATATATTTAATGCAGCTACTAAACTTATTGTTTGACGTTAAGGGGTTAACAGTCTGGTGACGAGTAAACGTCATGCGCAACCTGCGTGAATTTTCACATGACGAATAAACTCGTCATATGCAACCTGTATAAATTTTCACATGACGAGTTTACTCGTCGTAGACAACGTGCGTGAATTTTCACGTGATGCATAAATTCGAGATATGCAACCTCTGTAAATTTTCCCATGACGAATAAACTCGTCATATCCAACCTGTTTAAATTTTCGCATGACGAGTTTACTCGTCGTAGACAACTTGCGTGAATTTTCACGTGATGTATAAATTCGTTATATGCAACCTCTGTAAATTTTCACATGACGAATAAATTCGTCATATGCAACCTCTGTGAATTTTCAAGTGACGAATAAACTCGTCATGCACAACCTGCGTGAATTTTCACATGACGAATAAACTCGACATATGCAACCTGTATAAATTTTCAAGTGACGAATAAACTCAACATACACAACCTGTGTGAATTTTCACATGACGAATAAACTCGACATATCCAACCTGTTTAAATTTTCGCATGACGAGTTTACTCGTCGTACATAACTTGCGTGAATTTTCACGTGATGAATAAATTCGTCATATGCAACCTCTGTAAATTTTTCACATGACGAATAAATTCGTCATACAACCTATGTGAATTTTCAAGTGACGAATAAACTCGTCATGCACAACCTGTGTGAATTTTCACATGACGAATAAACTCGACATATGCAACCTGTATAAATTTTCGCATGACGAGTTTACTCGTCGTACATAACTTGCGTGAATTTTCACGTGATGAATAAATTCGTCATATGCAACCTCTGTAAATTTTCACATGACGAATAAATTCGTCATACAACCTATGTGAATTTTCAAGTGACGAATAAACTCGTCATGCACAACCTGTGTGAATTTTCACATGACGAATAAACTCGACATATACAACCTGTATAAATTTTCAAGTGACGAATAATTTCGTCATGCACAACCTGCGTGAATTTTCACATGACGAATAAACTCGTCATATCCAACCTGTTTAAATTTTCGCATGACGAGTTTACTCGTCGTAGACAACTTGCGTGAATTTTCACGTGATGAATAAATTCGTCATATGCAACCTCTGTAAATTTGCACATGACGAATGAATTCGTCAAATGCAACCTCTGTGAATTTTCAAGTGACGAATAAACTCGTCATGCACAACCCGTGTGAATTTTCACATGACGAATTAACTCGTCATACACAACTTGTATAAATTTGGCACATGACGAGTAAACTCGTCATGCATTATTTATTCAAATTTTCCCGTTTACTATAATAACCACCTTTAGTAATTCTTATCAATAACTATGTAAATCAATGTTATTCATGATCGTACAGGAAAGGTAGAAGTAAAGTTACCAGCAGCATAAGAGTAATACGGCAGTCAAAGTGTTAACCTTTAGAGGGCCGGTATTTTTTCATTGAAATTGTAAATTTTATTTACTTGAAATTTATGCATATGTACCACCAAAATGGCCGGGAAAGTATCCAAATTCTTAGGTGGCCACTATAGTAGAGACACTAAGGTTAAAAGAGAAAAACAAAAAACAAAACGCTGGAATGAAATCATATCTACTTCTTTCTCCTAACCGAAGCAATTAAAAAATGACGCGGTACCAGCGAAGACGCTGTCCGGCAAACATTAAGGACAACAAGCGTGCCGGTACGTGGAAACGCGGCACTTCCGGTGCCGTGTACTCCGTGTACCTGCTCGCACTTCCTGTACAATTAGTCACGGCAGCCGTGCAAGGCACGCCATTCGAATTAATTCACATCAGGGGACGGCGAGTTCGCTGGGAATTCGCTAAAACGAGAGAAAAAAGAAATGGCTCCCGTCGATGCTACTCCAGCGCGCTCTGGTGTAAAAAAAAAGGCTGCTGGTTCGGTCCGTGCCACTTTCGAGGCAGCGTGTTCGCGATACAACTTTTCACTGCTCGTGCAACATCCAGCGATTGTTCGAATCGTTATTTACGGCCGGCAGTAAAACGTCCCCCGCCATCTGCGCCGCTCGAACGAACATTTTCGACGACTCCAGCGCCAAGAAACGGCCACCCGTAATGGGCCATTTCTGCCTCGCGAGCAGTGGAAATCGGTCGAGGCTGTAATTCATCGGTTCCAAGGGAACTTTTACGCTACATTCTAGCGTGTACAAAAGTTTACGCTCTTTTACGTTTGTAATATAGTGGCAACGGCCAATGGTAATGTTTTTAGATAGGTTCGAAACGATGGCTCGCGACTTTGTAAGTGTTTTTATGGGATGACAGGTTTATCCTTACAAGATGGATGTAGGCGTGTTCTGAGGCTGCAGGGTTTATAAAGGAAATGCGAGATTTGCATTCTGTTCCAAGTGCCACCGTGCTTGTTGGTGAAGTAAGGGGGCGTTTTAAATAAAAATTTGAATTATATGATCGTAAACGTCCTTTTGGGTGAAACATCAAGGATTTCATGACGTACGATGTATAGGGTAAACAGGCCAGTAGATGGACAGTTTAGCTGATTCCGAAGTTTACAACAAGGTGTTTCTTAAGAAATATCTGTTGTATTAAAAAAAATCAAAAGCTTTGCACGTAAAAATGTACAAATTTAAAGGAAAAAATAACTGCAAGTAATAAAATTAATGTATTTAAGGATAAAATGATGAAAATTCTACTCATAGTCCGTATCACAAGTAGATGGACGATAGGGCTAGCAGATGGACAGTTCAGAATCACTAGATGGACGGGTGTCTGGCTAGACGAGTAAAAGACTTATTACCTATAGTAGGTACCTAGATTAAGTTATTTTTTGTTAAAATATAGTTTATTTCATCAAAACTAAAAACGTATGGAGTTTTCATTGACAGAAACCGGTGCAATAGGTTATGGCCCCAGGCCGCAAGTAAAGTGAGGTTATGTCTAGCCTAAAGTGGCCAGACGTCCCGGATCGTGTGGGACTGTCCCGAATTTGAATTGTTTGTCCCGCATTGAAAACTGTCTCGGAAAGTGTCCCGGATTGGATATGTAACCTTTTTAACATTTTCTTAGTGGCACAAAGTAAAAATATATATCCACTAGTTCCTTTTCTAATATCATCCAAGGCTCTATTTAGATCATTACATGTATATGTATTGATGTACGGTATATTTTTTTTAATGCTTGCCATCTAAATAAAAAAAGAAAAATAAGATACCCACAAGCAAATGTGTAAACTGTTTGTTTATTAAAAAAAAACGGCTTCAAAAGGTTTAATTCCATTCTGTCCATCTGCTGCGACAAGGTTAGAAAATCCATATCAGTACATGGACAGTCATTTTTATAAGTTCTATCGTTTTATTTTTCTTTGTTCACGCGTATATATATAAAGTGTTAATATTAGAATGCAATCATCTATTTCCTACCTCTTTACAATACATCTAAATACGTTTTTTATTAACTTTAAGGGACGCGATGCTGAGCAACAGCTAATAATAAAAGAGTGACTCGCGCATGGTGGTGTAAAATCATACATACAAATACATTTTTCGCATACAATTTTTTTTTTTTTGATAAATATGTTAATGTTTTGTAAAACAACAAACGTTTTTTTCTACAAAATAAAAAAACAATAATATAGATTAAAACTCTAGTTCTTTCAATATTAACGATTAACCAACGATCGTCCATCTACTGGCCTGCTTACTACCACTAGCTTGTATCTACTAAAGAGTTGCAAATAACTCAGGTGTCATTTTTTTACCTACCCCTCCTAATGCGATTCGAACAGTTTAGTGTATCCTTAAGGGGGAGCATAATTTTGAAGATTTAAGAGAAGTCAAATTTTTGGTGCTTTCTTCCAATTTAAGATTCTGAAGACACTTTCCTATCGCAACTTGGTCAAATGCATTGCGAGGATCTCAGGGCCCATTTTCTGAACCACCCCCAATGCGATTTTGAATATTTAGTGCATCCTTAAGGGAAAGGGATAAAATTGAATTTTATTATCTTGTTCTTTTATTAAATTTGAAATTTTCGAAATTGGACCAATACCACTGAAGATATTAACAGAACGAGTGGGAAATTTATTTCTCGAGATATCTCGCCTGGCCATTGGGATGGCGTTAAAATCTCCGCTTCGTCAGCTAAGTGACCTCGAGCACGACCCTCCACCAGCTGTGGAAAACGGCAAAATGAACGTTTCCTACCCTCTGTCGCCGTCAACTTTCGCCGCGGTCCGTTTAGACGACTTTCTTCCCGCGCTGACGCATTCCCTGTCGATGGAAACAAGAAAGAGGAAAGCCAGCAAAGGGAGAGGAAGCCAACAGGGGGAGAAAAAAAGACCCAGCCGATTCGGAAGAAGAGAGAGGCGTGTGCAGGAAGTGGTACAGCATTGCCGCAGGGAAGGACGTCGAATCTAGGCCACAATCGTGTCCCTCTCTTCGTGTCTGCGGAGATATGTAGGTATGCCAGTAGTTCTCAAACTGCTGAAGATTGAGAAGATGGCAGATTTTTGTTCGCCGAAAATTTGGAAAATAGAGGACACCTGTGGATCATCTCTTTCGTGTAACATTTTGTTGGCAACCTATTTAGACGCATATAAAATGGCTGTTAAAATAAAATTTAAATTTTTTTTTAAGATTTTCAAAAAAGGTTGTGGTAAAACTTGAATCTTATCGAGAAGAATATAACACAATGAGCATAGTTTTTTTTAGAGATGGAGCTTTTTAGGATATTTGAAAGTGATTGTCGTTTTTTTTAAATATAATTATTATATAGATTTTTACTACTTAGTGCGATTAGTGGTTTGAGGAAATATAAAAACGTTGATCGCCATTATACTGTATAGGTCGTTCAAAATATAAGGTTGTGTACAAAAAAATTTGAAAAATTATGGTTATCGCTATCCACTTCAATTTTCGTGTGAATTTTTTTTTATGCGATTAGAAATCTTGCAGCATAAATTTTGCAAACAGATATATACAAATTGTATCTTATGCTGTTTTAATTATCAAATTTATTGTTTCTCTGGTTAGAAATAAAAATTGTAATTTATGATACGTGATAAGGGTGCGTTAGTGTCTAAAAAAATGGCTTCTGCCGGATAGCTAAAATTTCGAAGAGATTCGTTTCTTCGGGTAACCATTAACCTTTATCGATGTGAGAGATTTGGAATGGACGCGTGGGTATGGCGAAGCACGAGATCAAAGCAACGCCATCGTTCCAATTATGCACATTTCTATCGAGGTCATAAAAGAACCGGTACCATTTACAGGCGAACTGTATAGTACCATTTCCATTGCTTCATTTGCAGTAACAGTTTAATCTTGTACGTTCGAGTCGCCAATTAAGCCGTCTTTAAATCATTAAACGTTATATTCAAATTGCCAGTGTGCTAAAAAAGGAATATGGTTGATTTATGCTCGGTCGATAATTGTGCAAGTAAAATGGACGACATAACCTATAAGAACTTTCATGTATTCAGACTGTAAAAAAGAATTTTTACGACTCCGGAGTATGTGCACTGCTCACTAAACAGCTCTAAAGTTAAAAATAAACATTTTATAGAAAACTCCTTATTTTAAATCATAAATCAAGAGAACAGCCCCTTGAGAGTTAAAACCGAGTGCTCCAAACCCCCTGCAAATTACAGACTTTTTTCTCACATGTATGTCGACAGAAACTTTAAATGAAATGTGTAAAGGGTTAAATAAAAAGGGTTAAACAAAAATACCATATTTACATCACATAGAAATGGGGGGATTCCTTAGAACAAACCAGTGATACCAACATGGAACGTCGAATTTTAAAACCAGTTGTGTACTTACAGAGAGCTATCAATTTTAAACTTTCTTTTAGCCATTACTATAAATAGCAGAGATACCCACACAGCACCATAACATTGCAGCAACGTCTCTGCAATGATGCGGTGCAAGATGGCAATGTTGCAACATAACATTGCAGATACGTTGCAGGTTCAGTCCTATGTCCGCCTTCGCAATATTGCAGGTGTGTATTTTTGCAAAGTTGTGGCAACATTACGAATATGTAGTCCTGCAACGTTCCGGCAATGATTCTGCAACGAAACGGCAAAATTGTGGCAATGATCCTGCAGTTCTTCGGCAATATAGCAGTGCATATCCAGTTAAATGAAACACGCCGTAGAATCCACTCGACGTCATGTACATATTTCGAAAAATTTTGACAAAGTCATAGTTGCTTCAGAATATTGGTGTAATGTTTCCACAAGTTTTCACTACAATATTGCACGACGATGTGCGCGCAATATTGCAGAAATATTGTAGGACCGTTGCCACTGGAACATTGCACGTCGATGTGCGCGCAATATTGCAGAAATATTGTAGGATCGTTGCCAATGGAACATTGCACGGCAACGATCGTACAATATTGCAGCAATATTGTACCATCGTCGCGAACGGAACATTGCACGGCAACGAAATTGCAATATTGCTGCAATATTGTAGGATCATTGCCACTCCAATAATGCACGACAATATTGCAGGAACGTTCCTACAATATTGCAATGCAACCTGCAACAACGTAATATTGCAGCAACGTCCCTGCATTACTGCTGCAACGAGGTGTGCTGTATGGGTAGTGGGATTCTAGTAACTTTTATGACTTGCAGCAATTATATAATAGAGTTGTTAAATATTGTATTTAAGTAGGACCGTTGGAGCGGTTTTCACCCGATATTTTCCAGGCTGGAGTTTTCTTACAGAATTATCTAGGTCACCCAAGAACGCCAAAGTCACGATCAAAGTTTATTAAAAGTGGGAGTATGCATTAGCTTTCTGCACCAACATCCGGATGTGAATGCGGCGCGAAACTTAATTAGAGAGTTTTAGAGGGGAATTATTGAACCGTTAGATTGTCCACGGAACGATTAGAATTGCATTCCGTAAATGAATTTCTCGCGGGTACCTCACTATCGAATACTATGCCAATAAGTACAAGAAGGGTGAATTTAATGGACAGAACTCAGAGTCTACAGCGTGCTACAAAAATCTGATGATATACAGGATGTTTCAGAACTATAGATGCAAATTTAATTAATTAATAGAACTTATACATAATATGAAGATACAAAAAGCTTCCAATAAACATAAATTATTAGTGCTTGGAATATATTCAGCTTTTAGCATATAGATAATTGCAATAAATGCAAAATGTTTTTCAGTGCCAATTTTAGGCGTGGAAGTAATGAAAAATAAATTGGAAATAACGTTTAATTTTTTATTTACACATTATTTTGTGCTTCCCCAAAACTCTCAACAAAGAGGTATCCTGGAAAGCGACCACCCCCGGTATTATTCATTTTTTGAAAATTTTAGGTTATCTTGAAAAATAATATTACATAATATATGTATATATAAAATAATATATATACTCTGCTGTTATGTTTGAAATTTATAATGATTATTGTAATAAATTGACTACACGTTGGCACATATCATTTATTAAAGTGAGTGTAAGCCCATATTATTGTAAGCTCCTCTCAGGCGCACCAAACAGTTCAGACTTGGAGTACACGTTATAAACAATATAAATAAAATGTATACTATTGTTAATCAGACCTAATGCCGTAGTGTTATATACAATCAAATATCTTTTTCTGCGTCCCGAACAAAATTACAGCGCAGCGAAGGAAAAATTGTATAGTATCCAAATATTGAGGTTAGTTTCTGCAGCTTGACTGTTGACGCGGACACGGGGTCTTTTTTGACCCAGGACATCACCATTCATAAAAATCTCAAAATAAGCTTCTACATTTTTACAAAATATCCGCCCCGTTTTACAAAAATTTTTATTTTTCTTTTACATAAATTCAGTTCGAATTAAATTTTTTTTCAGAAACTCAAATTCATCTGTTCTCATCGGAATCGGAATTTGTGGTATCATCTTTGAATGTGATACCAATTTATGGCACCTATTTAAATGGAACACATTAAGAACGCTGCGTAGCTGCGCGGACCCCTGAACAAAATTGCGAGTCACTGGGACGCGTCGACGCAGCAATGCTGGCGCCGTGGTTACACTCTCGCTTTCGAAATAATAATTATTTAATACCCGAAGCCCACGGTGAAATGCGAGCGAGGTGGTACCGGTTTTCGGGGCAGCTCTGCCCATCCTGCGCCCACTTGCAGCGCCTAAAAACCTTTCTTCTCCCTCTCTCTTTCTCTGTTTTCCTTTCAGGGGCGGATTTGGAAATTTGGCACCCCTAGTTGACACAGTGTTAAAATTAATTCGCTAGGACAACTCACATATGAGTCATGGGCGTAGCCAAAGTGGGACAGGGGGTGGACGCTCCCCCTGGCACAAGAAAAAGTAATAAATTAGTGCAAAATTAAATTAATATATTACAAAATAAAAATAAATTAAATTGTGAAGTAATTCCGCATTACTTGATCCCGGTTATATCGACTCCTGACTTCGTACATAAATTCCAAATTCGGTTTCACTATTTATTTATTGCCCCCTTCCTGAATGAAATCCTGGCTACGCCCCTGATATCACTTATTGCTAATTTGCTACACGAAGAAATGAGTGAATTCTTTTCAAAGTTGGCTCAAGCTTCTGTGCTTAAAGCTCACCCGATCAAAGCGGCCAAAATAAAAATCTGTTCCTTCCTATTAAATTATGTTTAACATTTTATTCGCATGTTAAGCAAACAGGTACACAGGTTGCCGTCGCCCAAAATTTTTTAATTTTGCCTATATACAAATCCGCCCCTGCTCCCTTTCTTTCCTCCTCTCGATACACTTTCCAGCGTTGGTGCCCCCGAGCAACGAGCGAAGAAATTTTCGAAATGGCGATCTACGATCTCGAGGCACACTGTTCGACAGAAATTAAACTGGATTTTACGTAACGGGGCGCGAAGGCGGACAAACATCGACGCTGTAACTCTAGCTGTTTTCCCGCGTCCTTTTAGGTGACACCGCTCTAGAATTATGCAATACAATGGCGACCACTCCTGTTGACGTTACGTGTGCCGGAGCGTGTTTCGAGGCGGTTGCGAAAAATGCGGAGCATCTCGAGCTGCGAACGAGGAGGGTAAATAACGACGATGGTGTTACCTTGAAAACAGGATCGGCAGCTTGCTGAATTTTTCGGCATTTAAATAAATGCCCGAGGACCCTGAGTTTTCGGATTTTTGTGGGTACTTGATGTAATGCGTTTGTTTCTCTTTGATTTTGTAATTATTGGTATTTATATTTTTTTTCTATTATTATTAGTATTTTTGTTATTATTCTCAGGGTTGCACTTAAGGGGGGCAACCACTTTAGATGCTTCAAAAAATCAATTCTTTTTTTATTTCATAAATCATTAGCAAAATATCTTAAGAATATACCCTGAAAATTTCAAAACGATATTCGCATTCCTTCTAACGGTATGTATATAAATGATAAAGACTCTCCGCTCGACTCCCAAGCGCGCTCAGGTATCCACGAGCGCTCAGTTAGGTAGTCCCTTTTTATGTCTCACCTCCACGAGGAAGAGGAAGGACTGCTGTATGGTGCTGGAATCTCTGATTAATCGGTAAGACACTTTATCATTTGATTAAACACATTAATTTGAGTTTGAGTTTTTCGTTTGTGAAACTTTAAACGTGTTTTTCTCGAAACGACATTTTTTCAATTTGCGGGAATCATAACACAAAAACTAATTGATGGATCATCTTCAAATTTGGAACACGTTTACATAATATAATTTATTAAAACATAAACCTAAAGTTGGAAAGCTTAGATTGTTTAAAACATATTTATTATTGCAAAATGCCGGGAAACAAAATGGTAAAAATCGATCATTTTCTTTTCAAACACGTTCCAACATTAAATTCTCGATTTCTTTTCAAAAATTTAAGTTCATGTTCTTAAAAAACATCTCAAGAATGTATCAAATTTTTTTTGACTATTTCAGATGCTAATTGCGAGCTGCACGATTCCCGCAAGTCGACAACGACGACGAGGACACGCCAAGGGACATAGCGGATTACACCTTAATGCAATGGATGATCAACTTGAAAAAATTACCAGAGATATATGAAAACATGAAAAAAATTATTTGTTAGAGTTGCGGAAATTTCCGTTCTTTTTTGCGCAATAAAAAAAATCCCAAAAATCATCTAATTTTCGGTCTCCTAAAGTGGTTGCCCCCCTTAAGGGGTTACGCCACCCTGAGGCGGCCGAAATGACATCGAAGTTTACGAATTTTTTTCTACGAAACTATGAATGTGACAATTACTTCATTATTATTTATTGTTAGGGCATACATTAAAGGACATATTGTGTGAATTTGACAGAAAAATATTAAAAAATGGCCGATCTATCCGTTATCCTGCAAAACTCCTCCGCCAGGACGCGCGCAGACGGTGTAACGGATTGTGATGCTCAGGATTATCTGAAACTAAAAAACCCATAGTTTTATTGTTCATTGATAAAATATCTATCGTGTAGCATAGGGATTTAGAGAAAAAAACATTTTTGTACAAATGCGAGCAAAGTGAAAATGAACATGAAATTTTTACCAAAAAAGGCAAAATTCAAACAATTACTATAAACAATTGGGATATGGCATCAAAAGAATCCTATGCTACATGATAGATATTTTATCAATGAACAATAAAACTATGGGTATTTTAGTTTCAGATAATCCTGAGCATCACAATCCGTTACACCGTCTGCGCGCGTCCTGGCGGAGGAGTTTTGCAGGATAACGGATAGCTCGGCCATTTTTTAATATTTTTCTGTCAAATTTACACAATATGTCCTTTAATGTATGCCCTAATCATAAACAATAATGAAGTAATTGTCACATTCATAGTTTCGTAGAAAAAAATTCGTAAACTTTGATGTCATTTTGGCCGCCTCATGGTGGCGCAACCCCTTAAGAGCAGCAAATTGCTGAGTCTCGCACATTACATCTCTTCGTGCAAGTAGGCACATATTATTTTAGCATGGTATATATTTTCTTTGTTAATTGTATGCACATGGGAATGTAATAAAGCCGTATTACTTTTATTATTATGAATTAAAA
This sequence comes from Andrena praecox, assembly GCA_963932275.1. Lineage (NCBI taxonomy): Eukaryota > Metazoa > Arthropoda > Insecta > Hymenoptera > Andrenidae > Andrena > Andrena praecox. Next base: position 37,989,701 of record OZ010728.1, read on the forward strand.
AACCTTAAATAGTCGTAGGTGCTGGTTTTTATAGGGAAATAAAACTTAATCTATCTCAGGAACAATTTAACAAGTTATTTTAACTGATAACATTTAAACTCATGACATGAACATAAATACACTTTCTCTTTTACGATGTATCAATGGCTTGCGTGCTCGTGCGTAACTGAACATTCACATTTTGTAAACGATATTAGGTTTTCGTCAAATGCATAATTTTGTAGGGTGGGTGTAGAGAAGTGGTACTTTGTCAGAAATGTGTTTCCTCCTCCAAGGATTTTAAACAGGCACTTTTTATTTTGCATATTTAGCGTATTTTGCATATTCTATATACTTTATGTGTTTGGCAGCGTCTGAATATGTGGCATATTCTTCGTAATTCTGTATGCTCATCATATTTTGCATATTTATGTCGTACGTGTCCAGTCGCAGCCAAATGTCAATGCATACTGAAATAGTATTTGAAGAAATTGTAGCATAAGCTCTACCCAGTGGCGGACTGGCCGGGGTCTCAGCTTACCCGATGGCAAGAGTGGGCCCCCTTAAACATCAGACAATACGTTAAAAATGTTAATGACCTTTTAGTAGCTTGAAAATATCACAGAAGATTCAATATTATTACTGTAACTAACTTGAGTAGCTTGAGTAGCTTGAGTAGCTTGAGTGGCTTGAGTGACTTGAGTGGCTTTAGTGGCTTGAGTAGCTTGAGTAGTTTGAGTAGCTTGAGTAGCTTGAGTAGCTTGAGTAACTTGAGTAACTTGAGTAGCTTGAGTAGCTTGAGTAACTTGAGTAGCTTGAGTAACTTGAGTAACTTGAGTAGCTTGAGTAGCTTGAGTAACTTGAGTAACTTGACCGACTTGACCGACTTGGCCGACTTGACCGACTTGACCGACTTGACCGACTTGACCGACTTAATCGACTTAACCGAATTAACCGACTTAACCGACTTAACCGACTTAACCGACTTAACCGACTTAACCGACTTAACCGACTTAACCGACTTAACCGACTTAACCGACTTTTACACTAAAATTTATATTTGTGGATGGGCCCCCTTTGTCTCCTGGCAGCCAATACTCATAGATCCAGTTCGCCACTGGCTCTACCCGATATTGTCGTGTACGTGCTGAACTCGTTCCCATCGCTACCCACAAGGTTCGTCAACAGAACCGTCGATGGTCTGACCGATCGACTCTTTACGCAGCTGCTGATGAGAAATGCAGAAGAACAGGATATCGTGCGACATTCCACGCGAACACCGACCTTATTCATCGCTCACTACCGTAATACAGGTTTCCCAGTTACCGTTACCTTTTTTTTTTTGCCCCCACCACCCTCTCCCGCGCTCCCCCTTTTATTCTGCATTTTTCAGCCCATACACGGCGCGGGATTTGCGCGTTGATAGCGCTTTAAATGATAACGAAACCCCCCATTGCGGATCGTAAAAAGTACTTGCACACTCCACACCGCGATTTCTCCATGTTTGTCAGTGATATACGAATTGACGATGCTGCGGGCAGAGATTATAGTTAGGTCTGATTGCAAGAATCTTTTCGCACCTCGCTATGTGCACCAATTAGATATATTTCTCTTTCATACACTTCTTCTTTGCCGGTAGGATAATGAAGATAGTACTGTGACGTCCTCAGCTCCACCATGAGCTTGCGCTGGTTAGTCTTCAGCAGCGCAACTAGAGGCCTAATCTTCCTAATTCTCTCTCGGAAGTCCCCTTAATTCCACTCGCATTCATGTGGATACAAGTTCCAAGTTATTCCTCTCAGTCCCCGTGTGTGTCTAGGACAGGGTTCATCGGCTGTCGCCCTACTGATGAGTCTGGCTGACGTTCCCAAGACCTCTTCTTTCCTTCCTCCATCCGTAAACGCTAATCCACCTGCCCCGCACCGTACTCCGAAAAGCGTAACCGGCCTCAGGGATTACGGTTACGCTGGAGGCGACGGGGCAAGATCTCTCCACATCCAGAAACGACGAGTCCAGGCCGTTACAGTACTGTTATTATTATTATTGATTATAATCTGTGAGATTTGATAATTTACTTAAAAATTCTGAAATAATTTTGTGCTAGCTTAATGTGTCCCTGCTGAACTACGACTACTTAGATTGTATTTCGAGTTGTTATTGCTTTTATGTGCTGCAATGAAAATAATGTAAAAAGTGTTTAGAATAATTTTAAATAACTTTTTGTAGAGTTCTTATGCTGTGGGTTGCAGTAACCAATCTTTTTGTTTGCAATTTATTCCACTGATTTCGCAACATGTACACTTCTGTGACTAAGAGTTAATCTACACTTTAACTTAGGCACAGTGAAATATAAGATTAGTTATATAAGTCATTAGTCTTTAAAGAGCAAAAATTAGGGCGACCAAAAATTGTCCTCAAATGTTCAATCCATGAAAAGCAACGTATTAAAATTTTTTAAATAAATCGTTTTGAAAAATCATTTCAAGAAATGAATCTGTCCAAGACTCAATTAGTGGGTTAAGTGGGTTATTCAAGGGCAATGTTGCGACCTTACGGATTCAACGTTTTCAGCAAAACCGGCTTAAAGGCTCTCGACCCATGAAGGTCCTTGATTGAACGCTTTCTGATGTTAGTTCGCGAAATCGCAAGCGTCGCTAACAGTAGCGGGGTAAATTTTAAAATCAAACATATTGCGTTCGCGGTGAAAAGTTGTAAGTATTCAACGGGTGTGAACAAATTTCAAATGCTAGTTTTTAAAAAGAATCGTAAAAAATCGTCGGTACTTAGAGGTCATTAAATTGCAGCACTCGGGGTCTTTTATTTTAAGCACGTTTATTCGCTAACCTAAAATAATTCTACCAGTTTTACAAAAGTTTGCGAGTGTGAATTTTATTTTTTCGTTTTGTTTATTTTGCAGTATAATGTAAAAAAGAAAATTCGTGAAACGTTATTATAATAGAGCATTGATAATTCGATCTTAGTTTAACTGAAATTTTTGTTCAAAAAAGAAATTTCCATAATGGAAACTAATATTCCCAAATTTTTATGAAATTTGACCAGCTGTTGTTGTAAAAGAGGTATAACTAACTACCAACAGTTTTTTCTGACAAAATAAACGAACAATTTTGTAATTTCCGTTTCTCAATATATTACTATGATTCCAAATTCGACACCAGAATTAGCTAAACATAAATCATAGTAATCTATTCAGAAACCAGAAGTATCAAATTTTGCATTTATTTTTTAATACAACAACTCTTGACACAAAAAAGGGGCATTTGTAGGCCCGATGTCCATTTTTCATGCATCTTTAACCATTGTTTCAGTAAAGAATTCATAAATCTTCAATATTTTTCGGAATCAGTTCATCCACGTGCCGACATGATATTACTGGAATTAATGTTTACCAGACAAGTGTCGTTTCATCAGCGGCAAAATGAAAAAGATTACGTCACGGATGGCGAGGACAGAGAACGTTAAATGTGCTTAATACCGCAAGGATTCGCAGAACAAGATCTTTCAGGATGATAAAGCTACTGGAGTGATGAAATGGGAATGAGAAAAGGGGGCCTTAAATATTTCACGAATTAATAACGACTTCTGGGCAAGGTTGTTTTATTCTCGAAGGCCGTCGCGTGTCCCCACTAAAAATTAATCGCGACTAAGTTTCATTCGTCTCGTCAATAGATTTAGTAACGATTCGATCCTCCGCCGTGATGGAAGTCCTTAGCTCGATAGATTTTTGCGACACGTTCAGAATCTAAGGTAATATATAGTCTCAATCCACGTTTCGACAGCTCTCACGTTTTTTTTTTCATAATGGTTTACGTGCAAGTATAATGTAATAAAAATAAGCCAGAATTTTAGCATTGCCTTAAGTGAACAATGAATTAAAAGGAACAAGTTACGTTTTAATCTATGCTGTACAGTTCGTGAAAAAAATTTGTTTTATAATTATGTATTAAGGGGTTACACCACCTTGGCGCTCGGAAAAATAGGTATAAAAATAAACTTTTTTTTTACGCTGCCATTAAGTATATAAAATGATCTTTATTTTACACATATATATAGTAGCTTTATGAACAATTTACAATATTAACGATTAAAAAAAAAATAAAAAATGGCGGAGATATAAGCCGATAAGTAGGATAAGTGCCTTGCTGATGGTGTACTTGATTTCTCTGTTAGGCATCGTCTAAAACATAAAAAATAAATTTTTCCTTATTTAAAAGGGTAATAGCTAAAATGTGACGTAGGATTTTTGTGATTGGGTGCCATGTTCGAAAGTTATAAATTTTTTAAACTCAAAATTTCGATGCAAATTCGAGTTTTTTTTTCAAACAGCTGTCATTTCTACAAATATATTTTTAAAAAAATTTCCCTACGTCACATTTTAGCTATTACCCTTTTAAATAAGAAAAAAATTACTTTTTATGTTTGAGACGATGCCTAACAGAGAAATCAAGTACACCATCAGCAAGGATTTTCAAAAGAGGGTCCTACTTATCGGCTTATATCTCCGCCATTTTTTATTTTCTTTTAATCGTTAATATTGTAAATTGTTCATAAAACTACTATATATATGTGTAAAATAAAGATCATTTTATATACTTAATGGCAGCGTAAAAAAATAAGTTTATTTTCATACCTATTTTTCCGAGCGCCAAGGTGGTGTAACCCCTTATGTGACTGCATATGTTGCTATTTGCATGTGAATATTTCAATTGAAACTTCACTTTATATTACTTTATAGTATTTCACGTTCTATGCAGAATTGAAATTTCCAATTTAATGTATATTACAAAAACAATAAATTTCTTTGTCGTAACCATTTAGTATTACTATGAATTTTTAGTTAAAAACTAAGATAAGATGTAATTTGTGTTTCTGTATTCAATACTCATTCGAAATAATAATAAAATTCTGAGGAAGACATTGCATCGAAACAGTGATAGCAGAATTAACAATTAATCGAAATTTTAGCCAATTTTATTATAATAACTTCCTGTGAATCAAGATTTTCACCAATCTATTATTCGAAACTTACCCATTTATTTATTTAAACACAGTTGTTCATTGTTTATAAAAATATATGGCATAAACGATAAAAGCATTTCGTACATTTAATACATTTCAAATCACAACATGGACAGAATTTCTAAATAAATAAAAATTCAACAGCTACTAATAAAATTTTAAGTAGTTTCTTATTTCTAAAACACGCGAACTTGAAAATATAGTTTAATTGCAAAGTATCTTGGGAATCCTTGAAAGCACGTTTATGTATACATCATCTCACTGGCAATTCAAGGCGGAACAAGGCACGAAGTACCTCGTGTCTGACACGCGACGGTACTTTCTACTTAACACTGCTACTAAAACTGTAATTACACTGTCCAACACGATTTTTGGTCTGCAATATCCGCTGGATAATTCTCGTAGAGTTTTTCGCCCTGAACACGAATCCGCAAACAGAATTGCTCTATCACACTCAGTTTTTGAAAAAATCGATTTTGAAAAAAACTGCAAATTTTCAACTTTGAATATTTTTTGTGTCGAAACGGTAATAGTTATTCGGTTGCTCGTTGCGTCAAATTATTCTACGAACCCTCCCGAATACAACGCTATCAGTTATTATTGCATTATGATCATTTAAATTCGTTTAAACAACGATCAAAGGGAAAATGACACCCGAAATGCACCCATTTTTGAAGATATCTTTCAATTTATTTCCAAAACTAAGTGTCTAGGAAAAAATCTGACCATTCCACGCGACGCAGCAGACATTTTTCCTTCGGAACTCATCAACAAAACTGGTAAGTCACGTTTTGGTTTCTATACAGAAGCGAAAGAGTTTGGCAAAACGCGCCTGAGTACCACTGTTTGGAAATAAATTGAAAGATAACTTCAAAAATGGGTGCATTTCGGGTGTCATTTTCCCTTTGACCGTTGTTTAAACAAATTTCAATGATCATAATGCAATAATAACTGATATCGTTGTATTCGGGAGGGTTCGTAGAATAATTTGACGCAACGAGCAACCGAATAACTATTACCGTTTCGACACAAAAGATGTTCCAAGTTGAAAATTTGCAGTTTTTTTCAAAATCGAATTCCTCAAAAACTGAGGGTGATGGCGATAAACGGTTTGCAGATTCGTGTTCAGGGCGAAAAACTCCACAAGAATCACCCAGTGGATATTGCGGAACAGAAAAAAAGTTTCATTTTGTTGGACTGTGTTATCAGTGACGAGCATTGCAAGGAAAAAGAGGTCGTGTAAGAGAAAGAAAGATCCCTTCTTTTCGTTCAATTAGAGAGGTTTTTTCTTTGATTCATCGATCACTGATAAAATCGTCAATGAATATTAACGCTTCGTTACGCGATATTAATATTGAAGAATGAGGCTGTTAGACAACAAAGTATTAAAAAATGTTTTAAAATTTTTCAGGTTTGCAGTAATATCCTATATTTATTAAGAAATGTATATGTATATCTATTATAATGATATATTATATATATTATATTAATATATTATATATTATATTAATATATAATATATTATATATAATTATAATACAAATCTTAATAAATATAGGATATTACTACAAGCCTGCAAATTCTAATATATTACATACTAGCTGACCCGTTACCCGGTTTCACCCGGAAATTATTATTATTATTATTTATTATTTTAGATACCATATTTATAAATAGCCTATAATCTAATCTAGGGCGTATTTAATGTATATTCAAAATTTCATTGAAATCCGTTCAGCCGTTTAGGCGTGAAAGAAGGACATATATATATATATATGATTATGCAGAAATTTTAACTACTACTTTAACATTTTCCTATCTATGTCTTTTTAATCGGACAGAGGTAGTTCCAATTCCAGAAATTTTTAGTTCAGTAAAAGAAGGGTGTGTAAAAATATTGCAGTGTATAATATGTACTTTGAACTGTACTGTCTATAAATTATTATACTTAAACAGTATTAATAAAAAAAATGATATAAGTAATAAATAATAGACAAATACGTTACCTAATCATCAAGTCCTACAAAAAAATTATACCAAATATTTGTTTATTTAATTTTACGCGAAGTGTCGACAAATGTTCAGTTATATCAGAAATTACACTCCACCCTGTATGCCCATGTCAACGACTTCTCACTTCTAACGAGAAGACTCGAGTACCGCGCCAACAACTGTCAACGTTTGCTCGCGGGAAGGGGTGGAACGCTAAATCAAGTTACTGCAAAATGTTAATCAATCACCCGAGACCTTTTACGTTTCATGGTAACAGCGCCAATTACATACGTCGCACCTTGATATTATCGTGGTTAGATCAACCGCGTGTCTGATCATATCTCGCCAGTTCCACTTGCCGTTTCGCAAATGGCAATTTTCACTGCGTTTCATTCATGAAACGCGTGTTCACCTTGCGAACAACATCGCGATGGTCATGGGAATTTGTTATTCGTCGAATGAAGGTGGTGTAAAGGGAGCTCAATGAAAATGAAAATAAGGAAAGTGAATCTGAACTCAATTTTCAAAGTCAATTTTTTTTAAAACTAAACATCGTGAGCAGATAAATTGTTCTACATTTACGGCACACTTTTGCATAAAGATTCATTTTTATCTGCAATTCTAACATATTTATTATTGCATATTATTGCACATGAGCCAGACCAGTTTTCAAAATCGACTTTCTCCAAATTTTCTATTTTATATTTATACATGTTGGAAAGTATTAGTTATATTTATTCAAAACGTGACTATCACATTATTTATAATGCAATTTATAAAGATTTTAATATTAACGTACCGGTGGTATAAATAGATAGTTATTTAAAAATAAGTCAAAAGTGCAGAATAAAGTTTTAACAGAGGAGGTTCTTTTCCTAAAAAAAAAAAAGAATATTTTCGAGGTTTTGAAAATGGAATCAATTCTTAGTCAAAATTTTCAAAATCAATCTTCTCGAAAAAGTTACTCTACAATTTCGACTCATTTATCATAAGAATTCATTAACATTACGAATATTAAATAGCATCTTTTTTGAAAAACGAAGTCACAAATCAAAAAATATTATTTAGTATTTTTGACAAATTTTTTCATATAAAAGTATCTTTCGTACCACTAGTTATAGGACACCCTGTGTAATTATATATACTTGTTATTCCCCGTTTATTGCAAATAACCATTATTCGTTGCAGGATGAGGAGGCAGAAGCAAGGAGTCACCGAGGGCGAAGGAGCATCGATCCTGCTACTCGTCGCATTGGCTCCTGTTATCTGCTCCGCTGGAATCCTGGACCCTTGGCAGTGGGCACGTAGCGATAGGATCGAAGTCAACATTCCCTGGTTGCCATGTAATTATTCTCCGACCTCACTGTTTACCAACCAACGCGTGACGCTGCAGAACTTGCATTTAGAAATTTCACGGTTGTAGACAGAAATTTACGAAATGTATACAGTTAATTACTTTTCACACTACCCGAGACAATGGAGTGCTTATTTTTAATAAAAAAAAGTCCCTACTTTTAATTACGACTGTCAGGTAATTTGTTGTTTAAATAGACACCTACATGCGATTCTTTTGTTAGTCGAGAACGAAACACGTTGCTACGATGAGCTAGGATGCTTGAACATAACCAGGAGCTGGTACCACCTCATCCATAGGCCATTGAACGTCTTCCCTCTGCCGAGAGAGGTCATCAATACAAGGTTTATCCTGTACACGAAAGAGAATCCCTACGAAGTGAGTATGAAGTTATCTAAATAAGATTGTTGTCAAAAATTGAAATTGGTATCGTTCAATACTTTGTGATAAAAGTTTATGACGTCTGGCGGAACTATGCAAGGATGTTCCAAGAAAGAGTCTTCTAGGACGAAATTCAAAATATTAAATAGAGACTGTATATAACAGAAGCAAAATTTTCCAAAAAATCAAATTTGCAAGGTTTCTTAGACGAACCATTTAAAGTAATTCAAAAATCCTTCACTCTTTTTGAATATCTGTTGAACTCTGAAATTTCGTCGGCTCAACAGATTTTGGTCGACAAAATATCGCAAAATGTTCTCACTACTCCGTGACAACGCCACTATCGATATTCACAAATAATAAATATTGATATCATGATTTTTATTGTAATTTATAAATGTCTGTGTAAATTATACTATATCCAGAAGGAAAGAGCAAAAAAGAGTAGAAATAATGAACTTTCACAGAAGTGCTTCCCTTCGGATCGAACTAAATTTTTCAAAAACACTACTTAATCGAACATCATCCTGTGTTGCAAAACTGTAAAAATACGACCATATTTTACCTAAATTTTTCGTTTCCATTTCAGGGCCAAGTGTTGATAGTTGCAAGGGATAAGTCCATCAAACGGTCGTACTTCAGCCCGAAAAGAAAAACGAAATTCATCATACACGGGTTCATAGACACTCCACTTAGTAATTGGGTCAAGGTAAGCTGGATAAAATCGATGATCTATACAGGGTGTTCTACTACAGGTGGTAAGCCTTTTAAGGGTTGATTCTACAGGGCAAAATAAGATAAAAATTTTTAATATCGCGCTTTGTTTTCCAGAAAATTAGCTTTGAATTTTAGCCGGATACGTGTGCGCCGAAGTACAGCTTTAGGCGCCACCTGTGGCGGTTCCCCGTACCTCAGCGGGCCCCTCAGGCCCCATAACGTGGTCACACTTCTGTAAAGTTCCGCGGTGGTCACACTATTTAGGTCTAATGGACCCAACCGACCGGCTCCAATGTTGAAAAGCGGGTCTATTGGGCCCAGTGTGACTATTAAGGGTTAAACTATACCTCGGTGCACGCGAACTCGACTTTTCAAAGCCAATTTTGTCGAAAACGAAGCACGACATCAAAAAATTTTATTCTATATTTTCGACTTGGTTTTTCATCTAGAATCACCGAACACCCTGTATAGTAAAGATCGATGTCTTCCAAATCGGTCCCCGCTCTTCCAGGATAACTCTGCTGCCTGCTAAAATGCCAGGAGATAATTCGTTGGGATGTTGGTAAACCTGACGAAGTCCACATTTCTTAATTTTCGGTAATTGCAAATTTAAAGTTCAATCGATTACACTAAATTAGGTAATCATTGAAAGTTATTGCAAAACAGATACGTTTTCCACATATAGATTTTTATTAATCTATCGTTGTAAAAAACATGGAAAGTAATTGCTTCCATTAATCCTTGAAGATTCTAGGATGGAATGATGCACTTGCTCAGACTTCTACCAACAAGCCAACGTGTTCCTATCTTCCTGCGTGTTTCTCAAGTCTCCGCATCCGCGTGCCATTCGTAGAGGACATGACGTTAATCGTCGCCGTAGTTATTGCTTAACAGCCAGCTCACCCTCGTAGTTAATAATCCCAGAATAGAGAAGTTTCTTCCGAGGTTAGATATCCCTGCCTTGTGTCCTGGTTTCCGATATTTCTTACAATGACTCTTCTTTAAATCCTTGAAATATACAGGGTGTCCCAAAAATGTCGCGTTTCCTTGAAAGGGGTGACTCAGGGGGTGATTTGAAACAACTTTTTCCTTAGGGAAAATATTGTCCGAAGCTTCGTTAAGGAGATATTAAGCAAAAACCCCGACCAATCAGAGCGCGCGCCTTCCGCCTGAGTTCCCGCGGTAGCGTTGGCTACGAGGTAGGCGACCGCGCTTGTGCTACGAACGTACGAACAAGCAAGTCGGCATGCATCGAAGGAAACCGCGTTACACAGTTTTTTTTAAAGCAGAATCTTAAATAAGAATAATTTGAAGTGAGAGGACAAGAAGTACGTAAATTTCGTTTTTAAATAAGGCATAAACGAAAAGCTAACGTAACAGAAAATGTACGACAAGTGATTGTAATTCGTTATTGAGGTAAAAATCCGTAGTTTAAGAACGGCCAACACAACTAAATTTAAAAAATAATATTAGGTGTATGAATAAATTCTTTCCGACTGGAATTTCTATCGCGGTGGTATTCAGAAGCTGCCAGAAAAATGGCAAAAGGTAATGAACAATAATGGAAATTATTGCGATGATCGAGTTGTTTTCATATTTTTTAAATCGAACTGTTATTGTACCCTAAAATCGGAAAGAATTTATTTTCACACCTAATAATCACCAATAAATTAAAGAAAACTCACCCTTTCGGACATTCCTTTCCTTGCTTTCCTTCCCTTTTCGGAAACCTGTGTCACTAGGCCACTGTACCGATCCTGGTCATCGGCGTCCAGTGCTCAGCTGATCGCAGGGTCAATGTACCGAATATTCACTTCACTGCACGGCTACTAACACTGATCACTGAATTTATTTTTCACGGAACGTGTTGTTCCTACGTTATAAAAATTGGTGGCCGCGAAAGGGGCCGATTACTGTTAATTACTGGGACGAGATTACTACTATTACCCGGCGAAACGAAAACTCGTGGCAGACTGTCTCGGGCTGTGCAGTCCGCTGCTGTGCAGCGATCAGATACGGATCCAACCGACGATCGTCAAAACAAAAGCGTAGGCTACGCTTGGTCAAATCGCTCTATCCCACTCGATCTCGTGTTTCGTTCGATCTCTTCGTCGCGCGGTGTGACAATGTATGTGGCAACTTCAGCCAATAACCAAAATACGTGTGTCCCGTCTTTAAAAGTGTGCCCAAATAGGTGACTCGACCAATCGTCACAGCAGCGGACTGCACAGCCCGAGACAGTCTGCCACGAGTTTTCTTTTCGCCGGGTAATAGTATTAATCTCGTCCCAGTAATTAACAGTAATCGGCCCCTTTCGCAGCCACCAATTTTTATAACGTAGGAACAACACGTTCCGTGAAAAATAAATTCAGTGATCAGTGTTAATAGCCGTGCAGTGAAGTGAATATTCGGTACATTAACCCGGACGCAGTGTGATCAGCTGAGCACTGGGCGCTACCCAACCATAAATCTTTTCGTCCACTGATAACCAGGATCGGTACAGTGACCCAGTGACACAGGTTTCCGGAAAGGGAAGGAAAGCAAGGAAAGGAATGTCCGAAAGGGTGAGTTTTCTTTAATTTATTGGTGATTATTAGGTGTGAAAATAAATTCTTTCCGATTTTAGGGTACAATAACAGTTCGATTTAAAAAATATGAAAACAACTCGATCATCGCAATAATTTCCATTATTGTTCATTACCTTTTGCCATTTTTCTGGCAGCTTCTGAATACCACCGCGATAGAAATTCCAGTCGGAAAGAATTTATTCATACACCTAATATTATTTTTTAAATTTAGTTGTGTTGGCCGTTCTTAAACTACGGATTTTTACCTCAATAACGAATTACGATCACTTGTCGTACATTTTCTGTTACGTTAGCTTTTCGTTTATGCCTTATTTAAAAACGAAATTTACGTACTTCTTGTCCTCTCACTTCAAATTATTCTTATTTAAGATTCTGCTTTAAAAAAAACTGTGTAACGCGGTTTCCTTCGATGCATGCCGACTTGCTTGTTCGTACGTTCGTAGCACAAGCGCGGTCGCCTACCTCGTAGCCAACGCTACCGCGGGAACTCAGGCGGAAGGCGCGCGCTCTGATTGGTCGGGGTTTTTGCTTAATATCTCCTTAACGAAGCTTCGGACAATATTTTCCCTAAGGAAAAAGTTGTTTCAAATCACCCCCTGAGTCACCCCTTTCAAGGAAACGCGACATTTTTGGGACACCCTGTATACCGAAGAAAGATGTCTCCGCTACTTTGTTTGGCAATGTTAACCGAATGTCCATTAACCGTAGGAGATGAGAAACGAATTGCTGAAGCACGACGATTATAATGTCATCATCGTCGACTGGGCTGGAGGCAGCTTGCCACTGTACACTCAGGCGACCGCCAACACGAGGTTAGTGGGCCTTGAAATAGCCCATCTCGTCAAACATTTGCAGGTAAATGGAAATTTCGATTTCGTTTGCAATTCCAATTCCATTACTTAAATTCATAGGAGAACTGTTAGTTAGTTTAGATTTATTTTTAAATAGTGTTGGCGCCTCAATAGTGGACGATTAAGAACAGCTAAATATTTTATTGACAATGTGAACAAATAAACGTGAAGATAAAATTCTTTTACTTTCGACATTTTGTTGGTTTTATTTCATTTAAAATTGGGTACCAACGAAAATGTAATATTATATTACATATGATACCATTAAGAAACTTTATTAAGAATACATATATAGTGATCTGAAAAAACTTTTGGTAAAAATTATCTTCAAAGAATTTAAAAAAAGTATTCTGCGTGTTAAAGAACCGTTTCATATAATAATTACCGAGTTAGCTTCCACCATACAAATGCTATAGTGGCTCCAAAAGTTACACCAAAAATGTCTGCATAAAAGCAGCCGGAGTTGCAACGAGCAATAGTGCGGCCTCCAATGCGCATGAGCAAAGAGAAAATGGGAAGATGGCTGAGCTATCTATCCCTTCCATTACATTGCCACAGTTGTGTGAGGATAGTAAAGACCAGAGGCTAGATTAGAGGCTTTGTATGCGATCTAGTATCGAGGCACCACTCTGGCTGATAATAAAACATCTCCCGCAGATTCCTTTCCTATCCCCTCCTCTGAACTCCTTCCAAAAGTCTCACTATTGCTCGGTATACGTCTAATAGAGTAAATAAAAAAACGCTGTCCCTTTATAAAACGCAGACAAATTACGGGCTGGATCCTAACGAGGTACACCTAATTGGACACAGCTTGGGGGCCCACACAGCGGGCTACGCGGGTGAAAAGTTGGGTGGAATTATCGGCCGCATCACAGGCTTGGATCCGGCCGAGCCTTACTTCCAAGGAATGCCTAGTCACTTGAGGCTCGACTACACCGACGCGAAACTGGTCGACGTCATTCACACCGATGGCAAGAGCATCTTTTTTCTAGGTAAGAGAAATTTTCAACGAAAGATATCGAACATGGTAGTGCCTCCCTTACCCAAACTAATAAGCAGATATAAGTATTGTGGAGGAATGTTTGGTAGTTTGGACGGGCGTAAAAGAACTTTAATAATAATAATGAGTGTATGTATATTACTAGCTTAAAGTACCCGGGGGTTACCCGGGTAGAACTTCGATTATCACGGAGTGTCAGGAGGGAAAAATAAGGGCGGAGGGGTTAGATGTCCAGATTTCATGGTAGCCTATATTTTCCGCAGGGTTCCTAGATCGGTTAAAAAAAATCGAAATAAAAAGTATCCTATATGTTATTCCTGGTCCTAGACAACGTATATACAAAATTTCAGGAAGATCCGTTGCGTAGTTGCGACGTGATTGAGTAACAAACATCCAAACACAATTTCGCATTTATTTATATTAGTATTAGTACTTGCTACTCCTAATTTATGCATGGTGGGTTGTGGAGGGTCAGTGTAAGTCTATTAGCATTAAAACCGAGATTTACACTGTTTGTACTCCGAATGATTTTGCCTAGTAATTCCATGGTCAATATAAGGTCTGTTAGCGTCACCAAATTTAAGGGTGAGGTCGAGGGCGGATGGCTTCATACTGTCTTGCCTTCAAGGACTTTATGGCAGGCACTTAGTCTGCGGGCGGTCCTGATAGAGGGTGCGCAGTACCTGGCGACGGGCGATAGCTGATAACCACGTTGGGTCTCCTAGCTATCGGGTGTTGAAGGATTGATTGTTTAGAGCAGGAGTGCACAAGGGAGCTGTTTTAGCGCCTAGCTGCGAGCAACCCGTTTGTCCCGTTGCTAAGTTTAGAATCGGTGAGGAGAACTGCAGTAGTGTACGTGCATTTGCTATGACTTGAACCCAGCCGTATATACTTACGCTACTACTGCAGGTCTCCTCACCGATTCTAAACTTAGCAACGGGACAAACGGGTTGCTCGCAGCTAGGCTCTAAAACAGCTCCCTTGTGCACTCCTGGTTTAGAGTGTGGTAGGCATACCGGCATTTAGGCAACGGCCTAGTGTGTGACTTTAGCACATAGGTGGCGTTCGTTTATGAGGATTTCGGAGGACAGGAACCGTAGAGAGTCGGCGTAGCCGTGGTGGCAAACGCGACTGATCAGCACGCGGACGGCTCGGGTTCGATTCCCGGCGCCCCGTGGCTCTGTTTTTTCCGTCTCCTATAAGAGTGAGATAGAGAATATGGGAATGGTATCACGATAATCGCCAGTCGACCAACCCTTCCCCTCCGATAGACGAATGGGTTTCCCTCGTCCGGACCCAGCGAGATAGGTCCAGTCGGAAATCCGACCATTCAGTAAGGGAGTACACATTCCAAGTGTCGCCGAGATGGTTATCCATCCGGACTATAGATCCCTTGGCAATTCCCCGATTTCCCGAGCAGTCCCTTTTTCCAAATTCCGAGTGTCGCCAAGATGGCTCCTCCTGATATCAGATTTCCCAAACACCCCCTTTTTCCGAATTCCTTAGGCTGCTCGCCTACCTTACCACCCACGCCTTCAGTAGTTAAGTTAAATACCGGACCCAAACAGAGGGACAAGTCAGTCTTAAACCTCAGACCAGCAGGGTTGCAACGTCGTTCTGAACAAATATTGTAAAGATTTATAAACTGTACAAATTATACCAATAAAGGAATTAGTAGTTTCTAATTCGGAGTTACCTCGACGACAATGGCAAGCAGCCCGACGCCGTATTGCTAAAGAGTAGGGACTCTGTTCCTGAAGGATCTGGCCACGGAGTGAAGGCTTTGCCTTTTGGTATTTTAAGAGGACTGTGATGAACCACACGGCACTTACCCCAGAACTGTTTCTAACAGTTTACTTTCTAAAGTAGTGACTTAATTGATTTATCAACTGAGAGCTTTAACAGTATCGAGGTTTCTGAACTACGTAACTGATTTTCAGGGAATGTTAGACTTACACTGATTGGCTTCTGAACCCTCCACATATAAAAGTCAAAATATGTATGTATGTTTGTTAGGTAAAGGCTTCTATACCGTTCAACGTACCCGCACCCAAAAGCATGAATATTCTTCGACACCCTAGAAAAAATACTCCCCACCCCAACCACCCCTAAAGCTCACCCCTTCTTATGTCTGTATATTCCCTATTAACTCCTAAACCCTTTAACCGATCTGGACGAAATTTTGAATAATTACTCTCTAGAACCCTGCGGAGAATATAGGCTACCTTCAAATCTGTACATCCCACCCCTTCCCCCTCATTTCATCCCCTTGACAACTTTGTGATAATCAAAGTTTAACTCTTCTACGTTACTTTTTGACTCCGCGTTCCTCAACACTTCAAACTCAACTCCCTGCTCTGCTCCCGATTCTCGATCACCCCCGTACTTCGCAAAATCACACATACACCACACGCCCCTGGCACGCGCTACCACGCACACCGCACACATTCGTCCAAAATTTCCACGTGCATCCCAGGAATCATTCTCGCTCGCAATCGACACCCAAACGTAAACACTCACACGGTACATATGCATCTCTTTCATCCCAAACATTCGTTCTTCGCGCCACCCAGTCCACGAGAGTACATTCTTCGACTCGCAGTTTTCTCACGCCCACAATATAGAACTATCAGAGACAAAGCATTACATCATTGTTCGTGAAAGTACCAACTCAGCCTGCAAACCTCACTATTGCTCGGTACACAGTTACGAGCTGGCAAGACTGGGCCTGATGTGTTCCTAGGTCCTACACAATGCTTTACTATTAGTCATTCGTGTGTGCGAGATGTGATAAGGTGCCAGCCAATATTTAATGTTATAGAACCTCAATCGTTGCAGCAAAAGGGGGTGAGCATGCATACAAGTATCAAGATTCAAGGAATTGTGAGGATAACCAATGTTACGTCAGACTGAAGTTTATGCTTCCCCTTCTACTGTTACTTTTTA
This sequence comes from Andrena praecox, assembly GCA_963932275.1. Classification (NCBI taxonomy): domain Eukaryota; kingdom Metazoa; phylum Arthropoda; class Insecta; order Hymenoptera; family Andrenidae; genus Andrena; species Andrena praecox. The sequence continues at coordinate 38,006,546 of OZ010728.1, forward strand.
TCCTATTTTTATCCACATTGTTAAGTAATCACGCCTACCATTTCTTGACGGTATGCAACAGACATGGTTCAAGTATCGAGGCTTCACTGTAAATGACACTCTGCACAGTGTTCCTTCTCTACAGACTGGATTATGAGGCCCATGCGAATATGTATAGCGAGGGTGAAAATCGGTTTTGTAAGGATTTTCATTCTAATAACTTTTTTATATCTACTATACCTACTATATAATTCAAAATATATCTACAGGAAAACAGGGAAATGCACATTAACCTTTAAGGGGTCTTTTCACTCTGAAGGGCCCAAAAGTAGCAGAAAAAGAAATTGTCTAACGCTTCTATTAAAGTCCCCTACAATCCTACGAAGGTCAATAAAACGTTAGAATTTTTGGGTTACCGAAGTTCCCTCTCGCTTGTATACAGTCTGTCTCATTCGCCGCGGCAACAACGGGAAAAGTGGGGGGATAGCGGATCACCTTATTTCGAGTCAGAAAGCCCGCCCTTCTTTCGAGACACTACTCTACTGTAATTACATGCATAACGAAAGACAGATGAAATTCCGACCACTAGGCCCAGGGCCGGTTTGAACTTTTGCGGGGCCGGGTCCCATAATTGTGCGGGGTCCTAAAAAACGTATTCATATTGTATTTCTAAACTTTATAATAATAAATATCTATGCATAGGGCCCCGAAAAATTTACGACGAGCTTTTCGCGGACCGCGGGGCCTTTTATAGAAATTTTATAATATCTAATAAATATCTACGCATAAGGCCCCGAAAAATTTAGGATGAGCTTCTCATGGACTGCGGGGACCTTTTATAGAAATTTTATAATAATAAATATCTATGCCTAGGGCCCCGCAAAATTGACGACGAGCTTTTCGCGGACCGCGAGGCCTTTTATAGAGATTTTATAATAAAAAATATCTATGCATAGGGCCCGCAAAATTTATGATGAGCTTCTCGCGGACCGCGGGGCCTTTTATAGAGATTTTATAATATCTAATAAATATCTACGCATAGGGCCCCGAAAAATTTACGAGGAGCTTATCATGGACCGCGGGGCCCTTTTATAGAAATTTTATAATAAAAAATATCTATGCATAGGGCCCCGCAAAGTTTACGATGAGCTTCTCGTGGACCGCGGCGCCTTTTGTAGAAATTTTATAATAATAAATATCTATGCATAGGGCCCGCAAAATTTATGATGAGCTTCTCGCGGACCGCGGGGCCTTTTATAGAGATTTTATAATATCTAATAAATATCTACGCATAGGGCCCCGAAAAATTGACGACGAGCTTTTCGCGGACCGCGAGGCCTTTTATAGAGATTTTATAATAAAAAATATCTATGCATAGGGCCCGCAAAATTTATGATGAGCTTCTCGCGGACCGCGGGGCCTTTTATAGAGATTTTATAATATCTAATAAATATCTACGCATAGGGCCCCGAAAAATTTACGAGGAGCTTATCATGGACCGCGGGGCCCTTTTATAGAAATTTTATAATAATAAATATCCATACCTAGGGTCCCGAAAAAATTACGACGAGCTTTTCGCGGACCGCGGGGCCTTTTATAGAGATTTTATAATATCTAATAAATATCTACGCATAGGGCCCCGAAAAATTTACGATGAGCTTCTCATGGACCGCGGGGCCCTTTTATAGAAATTTTATAATAAAAAATATCTATGCATAGGGCCCAGCAAAGTTTACGATGAGCTTCTCGTGGACCGCGGCGCCTTTTGTAGAAATTTTATAATAATAAATATCTATGCATAGGGCCCGCAAAATTTATGATGAGCTTCTCGCGGACCGCGGGGCCTTTTATAGAGATTTTATAATATCTAATAAATATCTACGCATAGGGCCCCGAAAAATTTAGGATGAGCTTCTCATGGACTGCGGGGCCCTTTTATAGAAATTTTATAATAATAAATATCTATGCCTAGGGCCCCGCAAAATTGACGATGAGTTGTTCGGGGACCGCGGGGCCTTTTAAAGCGCTGGGCCGGGTTCCGGGGAACGCGCTGAACCCGCTTCGCGCCAGCTCTATAGGCCTCCCATTTCTTTCAGGCCCACTCTTGTCAGCTCCCAACTGTCCCAGTAGCTCATTGTTCCCCGCGAACAAGTTAAATTGCAACGCACATATCCAGACTAACTTAGTATACAATAAGGACTTCCAGGATACGGGATGAGTCAGCCGTGTGGCCACCTGGACTTCTATCCCAATAACGGTAAAGAACAGCCGGGGTGTACGGATCTGAGCGAGACTACCCCGTCGCTGCCTCTGACGTTGATCAGGGAGGGACTAGAGGAGGCGTCGAGGGTACTGGTCGCCTGCAATCACGTGCGTGCCATAAAACTGTTCATCGAAAGCATCAACTCCAGGTGCCAGTACGTGGCACACGAATGCTCGAGTTACGCGAGTTTCCTCAGGGGCGAGTGTTTCTCCTGCAAGAGCAACAACAGCCTCAGCTGCGGTGTTATGGGGTACCATGCGGACACCAGCCCCGCGTTGGTGAGACGGCAGGCCATGGGGCAGGATGTGCTGTCCTTGTTGGGCTCGAAATTCTTCTTCACTACTGGCAAGGATGATCCCTACTGCAGTGAGTAGTAACAATGTTTATTTTGTCGTATTGTACAGGGCGTTTAAAATAGGTGGTTCAAAAATGCACAGGCTTGTAGTACGCTTAAAATTGAATGAAAGATTCTTGGCCAATTTTGGGCACCGAGATAGCCTTTAACTGCGATTTTCAGTTTTGGTAATGTGAGTTATAGGCAGGGCCGGATTAATATGTTTGGGCCCCGAGGCTATCACGCCGAGGCCCCCCTGGGTTGAAAACCGGAGGGGTGTGTACTATTTTTATGTGATAAAACGCAATAAAATACGTAAATCTTAAAAAATTGAAATTTATTCTAAAGGAAATTAAATAACATTTGATCATAATAAAAAATACAAATTCGCAAATAAATGATATTGAAACACAAACGACGAAAAAATATTTTAAAATAAACTTTTAGTGCGATTTCTAATTTCTTCAAAAGGAAAGCAGTAAATAAAATTTAATTCACTTATGTTTTTACCTATAGTGACATCTACAATGCACATGCCTAAACAAAACCTCACCATCACGTGGTATACCAACATATATCTATCCGAGTTTGTTCATTAGATGCGGTACGAAAAAGGATTGTTTTGAAAATAAATATTCGATGACTAATCGAGTGGACTTACCTATCACTCAATTTCATTTCAACCCTGTGGATTCTTTTTCGTGGAGATACATAAAAAGTATATCTACTTCCCTCAAACTTAAAATGATATTTCCAAAGTTTGCTCTGTTTTCTTTTTTGTATTTAGGAACTTTTTTATTCAGAAATAGGATGTGGATGTCTACTAAAACTAGCTTAGTGACAATTTTTGTAGCATAAAATAAATTAAAATAAATTATTATACTGTCGATATTCGAAGAAAGTTCTGCTTTATTATTTAACGTTTCCAGTTTTATGAACGGAATAATCGAGATGCTAGGATTATTTTTATTTTTCACCTCCACTTGAGCACCTATGCTATACAATGGACAGAATAAAATAATTGAAGTTGATTCTTTTACTCTTAATCACTTATTGTTAATTATGTATTTTTCAGATATTTCTGTTTCTTGGGAAACAAAACACTTATTAAATAAAATAGTTTCCCAATGTTTTTGCTAAGATTGGCACGTCGAATTGAAATAAATCCAAAGATAAGGATATTTTTATAAATGCAATCATTGGAATCGAAAAAGAAGGTAAAAAGTATTATTAAATTTCCAAAATAATTTGATTTCCGAAAATCTTGTAATTGATCTATTCTATTCTTTTGAAATTTCCATAAAAAAAAATTGCATGAAAATATTAAATTTCGAATTTGGAGAAAGTTACATTAACGCGGAAAATGTTGCGCATTTGCTTTTAAAAGTCGAAACCGAAGGTATGTTGTTAGAAATTGACAGACCAAGAAATTGAACCTGGGGGGAGGTTAAGAGAAATTCGTAAACGATGACATTTTGAAAGAGACTGTTAAATATAATCCACGCCATTCTGTACGTCGGTAGTTATTCGACTATCATTCATCATTTAAACAGGATTGGCAGGATAAAAAAGATGTATAAATGGAATCCACATAAATTAAACAACGATGACGATGTTCCATGATTAGGGAATCGCGATTTTGTTGTGCAAAATAATTATTAGTGCTCCTTGCTCCTCAGTTATTATTATTTCTTACTTCCCATACAATCGTCTTTGCTTCAAAATGTTTAAAAAAAAACATTTCAAATAAGTAAGAAAAATAGTGGTGCATACATTCGAAACTCTTAAGACCAAAGATTTTTCAACAAATGCCCCACTCTTATTACGAATATATTATTATTACTTTCCATTTTAATCAATGGACAAAAAGACAATAAGAAGTCAAGAATACAGATGAACAAATAAATTTTTAAAAAAATTTCCAAAATTTGCCTACACACCCGTGTCACTGAATTTGATTTGAAGTGGGAACAATTGAATAAACAGAACATCTTACTGGCGAGTTTAGAATCGCTCCCGTGTCGTCGAAAGATCGTCTGGATCGTGATTGATCGGCGAAATTGCTCGCTGCCGGTTTCTAATCGATGCTTATGTGGGGCGGAGTTAAATCAACCTCGAGACACGCGGCAATTTTCCTCGCGATGATAAGAGAGTGAAAGTAGTCTGTCGCGTTTCTTAATAATAAATAATTAAGCGGATCCTGTACTCGAAATGTCAAAAGAATTTTAACATTCCAAATCAATTCGGTCTAAAAAAAAAAAATCAATTGAATCTCCAAAGATTGAAATCAATTGGACCGCATAGAATCCAAAAGATTCAAATCAAAAGAAATATATTATATCTCAAAGGATCCAAATCAATAATTGAGCGTGCGATCCAAGAAGTTTAGCCAATTTAAAAAAATAACAAGTCATAAAATTCCTTTAAAAAATCGAACATCTTAAACTCTACGTAATTATTTAAAGAATGGTTAACGAGTAAGAGAACTCACATTTCCAGCGGTTTTTGTATATTTAGGAGGCGTTCAGACAACTCGTGATGTAATCCTTGCACAATTACGTAACGAATTTACTTTTCTCCTTACCATTGGGGAAACTCTTATACAGGGTGTACTTATAGAATTTGTATAAGTAAAAATATTTTAAAAAAAATTCATCTTGAATCGAGTCTCTTGAGTTACACCTCGCTATTTGTTTCTGTTACATCATCGTAAATAATGAACAAGAAAAACAAGAAAATTGCCCCACAAATCTAATTAACATGCGTAGCCATTTTGAATTTTATTAATTTCTCGACTCCTGCAACTCTGATCACCTTTCAGGGAGACACTACAGGATCACCATCAATCTTGCACGGCCACCAACCGCAGAGAGCTGGGTCCAAGGCTTCATGAGAGTCACGCTTCACGCCGAAAACGGTATAATACGTGACGTCGATCTCACTCCTAGGTAACTTTTACCAAACTTTGCATTTTCCCACATTCGAATCTCGCCGTTCCATGGCAAATTCTGTTTTCATAGCTAAGCTGCATAGGACGATTGCGTGTACAAAAGTAGAACAAAAGTGTGCAATGAAATTTGTTTATACGAGCCTTCGTTTTCGAGTGAAACGAATTTAAAAATCTGTAGGACGCTTGGCTATCTGTCGACTTAACCCTTTCGCGGCGTATTTAAATTTTCGGGAAAATTTTGAAAAGTGTCAATTTTAGACGAATAAAAAAGGTTGTAATTAGCAACTTATGGCTTCGGAGAACATTGCTGAGTATCACAGTACGAGAGAACACCATTTTTTAATGCGTGGACTATAGTCGAATACCGCAGCGAAAGGGTTAATGCAATTCACAGTAGAATACTAAATACGTTTGACAATGTTACGAAGAATATCAGCTGATAAGATATTTGACCGCGCCCACTAAACAATTAAAACAGGTCAAATCAAATGAATTTCTATTCTATATAAAATGCTGCTCAATATAATCCATCCTCCGATAAACTAAATCAATTATATTTTTAGTAAAATTGATAAGCTAATTTATTAAACTACGTATAAGTTTAATCGGAAGTAATAGTTTGTAGCGAGATCTCTGGAGAGATCGTCATGCACCAGGGCCCGATCGAGGGGGCCGCAAGCAGGGGCGGCAAAATTGGTTAATTGATAATTTATGAATATCAAATTTTCTATAAAACAAAAGGCTTTTGTTATACAACAAATGCGTACAAAAAATTTCACTCACTGTCGAAAATTATACTTTGAAATAATTATAATTAAATATAAAAGGCAGGAAAAATCATTATTGCCCAGGGCCGCGGAAGAGCTAGATCGGGCCCTGTCATGCACATGCGTGCACAACGAATTTTAATGGCAACAAAGTCACGTTTATAATCGAGAAGCCGTGAACGCTCGTCGACAGAGAACGATACTTTCGAGACGATAAATTTACTGCTTCTTTTACCCGCGACTGCAGCGGTTACATGAAATTGGAACACGGATCGACAGTGCGAATGGTCGTCGCCCATCCAGCCGGGGCAATCGGAGAAATTGGAAAAATCAGACGGGTTGAACTCTCGTGGACTTACGACATGGACGTGTTGCAACCGCGCTCGCTGTGCTTTTTCTGGTGCAACGACAGGCTCTACGTAAACACCGTCACCGTGGACATCATGGAACTTCCTGGCAGAGGGTAAGTCTTCAGATTCAATATCTTTGTAAGTACCGCTTATCCCATTGAATCGTTGGGCAAGTTTTAAGGGGATAACGGTAAACTCTCGCTATGGACTCGTCTTAACTATGCTCGTCGCTATCCCCACCACTCTGACAGCGAACGCTATCGCTCACTTGCGGGGTTGCCAGGGATTCTTTGTGGCCAAACACCTACAGGAGTGGTGGTAATGTGTGCGTGAACTGACGCTAGCGCCAAGGCAGCCAAGTGGCCCCAACGCGAAGCCAACCACGGCCAACCAGCATCGACAATCTTTCTCCCGGCGAGGCTGGTTGGCCGTGGTTGGCTTCGCGTTGGGGCCACTTGGCTGCCGTGGCGCTAGCGTCAGTTCACGCACACATTACCACCACTCCTGTAGGTGTTTGGCCACAAAGAATCCCTGGCAACCCTGCTCATTTGCCACCTTCTCAACACGTATAGTGATCGGTCGCCATGTTTTGTAGTGGAAATAAATTACGCTACTTATGCTAAACACGTTGAGATCTACTGCTACAGTGCTACCCACCACTACCAAATGTCGTTTAGCAGAACAGGACTGTTCACTGTGACTTCAGAACAGCCATTCGATCGTGAATGAGAGAACCCGAGTGCGAGCGAGAGGGGACAAAAGAGTCGACACGACGTTAAGGTCCGTTTTCACGTGAAAGTAAATTCATGATTTTTGTCGCCGTGAAAACTAGATGTCGCGAGGTCGTTACCACGTCGTAACATTTGGGGTGCGTTCCACTTACGCCCAAATCGCCCGGAACGCCCGTGATTTTCATTAAGGTAGGTTTTCCTATACGCGACTGGACGCAACGTCAAGAATTTCAAAGTCGATTTTCTCGAAAATAAAGCGCGATATAAAAAAAAGTTACTGCTTCTTTTCGACTTATATCAAGTAAATAAGTCGAGAAAGAAGAATAAAATTTTTTGATATTGTGCTTCATTGTCAAGAAAATCGACTTTGAAATTCTTGCCGTTGACTCCAGCCGCGTATAGAAAACCCTACCTTAATGAAAATCGCGGTCGTTGGGGGCGATTTGGGCGTAAGTGGAACGCACCCTTGATTCAATCGCTTTATCGTCTGCTACGAAAGAAAGTACGATACTCTGGGCGGTATTTTCAGTAGCTACTTATTCTTAAGCAAATGCTTAAGCATGCGGCATCCTCTACTAACCTAGTAGCTAATAAAGGATGCCGAATGCTTAAGTATCTGCTTAAGAATAAGCAACGACTGAAAATACCGCCTTCTGTCTCGCTTCGTCTTTCACGTGCCTACGCTCTGTCTCTCTCTCGCGCCATCGACGGCTCGGAATCGTCGGCGGTATTCGTTATGCGCTCGCCGCCAGCCCCGAGCGCGAGCCCATAGCGAGAGCTTACTGTATTTTGATCTAGACTGTTCTAAACAGTGATTTTCGAGGTAATTGCCACGAATTAAAGAGATAAATATTAATTTAAGAATAATGATTTCGGTATTATAAATGTTTGTTGGTTTTTCAATTAATGGTAAAAAAAAATCAAATAATCAGTTTTAATATTCTACGAGATAGAGACTACCAGACAAGTCACGTTTCGAAAATCTTGCCAAAAGATTTGCGCCGTAGATTGGGCCCTGTGCTGATGAAAAAGTGGGAAATTTTTGCGAGATCTATTTAACACAGGGTTGACTAACTGGTGGCTCACGGGCCACCGGGGGCACCTCCGCCTTGCTGTCACGCTGGACGGCCCCCCTCCATTCCTACCAGACACTGACGATCGCAGTCGAAAAGAGAAGGAAAGAAAGAAGAATCCACTGCGATCGTCAGAGTTTGGTCGGTATGGAGGGGGGCCGGTCAGCGTAGCAGCAAGGCGGAGGAGCCCCCGGTGGCTCGTGAGTCACCAGTTAGTCAACCCTGATTTAACACATCAAAATGTCCTATATCGCTTAATTTCATAGTTATGTGCTATTTTGTATTCCTTAACTCGGCAGTGCGCACGTGAACTTTTGAACAAGTACCCACGTGGGGTGTTCATGGTCCCCCAGTAAAAAGTAACATTGATTGACCTCGATATAGAAAAATCTGTGTGTTTACGACACTCTTTATTAACACTCAAACGAGACTGACTGACTCATCAACGCCCAGCTCAACCCGTTTAACCTAGGGACGTGAAATTTGGAAGGTACCTTGTTTTCATGACGTAAGCGTCCACTAAGGAAGAATTTTTGGAAATTCCGTCCCCAAGAGGGTGAAAAGGGGTAAAATGTATTTTCTCGGATTCCTTAATATCTCTTAGGCCCGATTAGATATCAACTTGGTTTCTACTTACAAAGGTTACCCACACAAATCCCTAAAAATCAATTTCAGGATTTTGCACCAATCAACCCCTAAGGAAGTGAAAAGAGGTACACTGTGTTTTCATGGAGTCCTTAATATCTCTTAGGCTCCAAGCGAAGCGCGGGGTATTTTGCTAGAACAGATCTATGCGAAGATTAGCATTACTCCATAGTATAGGACAAAAATATTAATAAACACACAGTTTATTTATTTATTTTTTTCATAAATATACTGAATGCAAACAATGTATCTGGAAGCTAGTTGTGAGTGTCAACCCCATTGCTAAATAAACAACAGACGTCGATAAAATTTTCTGCGGTTGGGTTAGGTAGATCCCCACGTGTGCATTGCCGGGTTAAAAGTGAGCATAGCCGAGCACCCGCTTTACACTTGAGCGCGTCGGGTAGCCTCCTATCTTCATCCTACAGAGTGAGGCATCTGAAACAGATCACCTGAATAACTCGCCTGATTTTGGCGACAGAAAAAATGCTTCAGGCGAATCTTGCTTGGTTTCAAGGGGGACATAATCGGATGTCAATAGTTTTTCTTTACATATTTCGTAAGAATTGACGGGACCGTTATACGGATATTTAGCGCGCGAAAATTCAAATCTACTTCGCTACCACGGCCATAAAACCGTTATAATTCTGGCAATTTTATGAATTTTATTTTAATCGTTCAGGGATATGTACTTCTTAAAGATTCTGAACATGCAATCATCCGAAAATCATGTTTTCTGGACCCACTAAAAGAATACCGCCTTTTGGAAGATTTCTCCATGTCAATACAGAAAGTCGTTGCGCCGAGTGATCCAGCGAAAATTTTCATTTGGCACTGTCTCTTGCGACAGTAATAGCTTACACATTATTTCCGTGACAAATATCACGTCACTGATATTATACACATTTTTGCGAAGAAAGGTAAGCATGGTTACGGTCACTTACTTTGTATTCACAGAAAGAGAGAAGCAGACTCCACGAGTAAACTTTGCTCGGCAAGCAGGCAGGAGTACGCAGAAATTGCTAGCGGGTCCACAGCATCCTTCATCGACAACTGCTGACACTGCACCTTGAATTTACTAAGAAGCGTTTTTTATTACAGCACGATCGGTTCAAGGTAGCCGATACTTTTTTCTGTGGAAAATATGTATACAAATTGCGACGGGTCTACCAAGATAAATTCGACTTGTACTCGCTTGGCCGCAATTTTAGATGCATTTACAAATTCTATTTTCATTCCGAGAGCAAATCAATAACCCATTTATACGCACACGAGAAAATATCTTTTTCATGAAAATTTATTTCAAAATCATTTGCGTTTTAATATATAACAGAAGCTGAAATTTCAAAAATGAAATCCATAAGAAAGATTATAAGAAGTACTTAGATTTGAAAACTGAAATCATGAAATTATTCCCGAATGTCGCAGAAAGCTGTTCGCACAAAAATGAGTAAAACGATTTGCTATTTCCACGGAAAATCTGATTCCAGGGTTTTCAACCCGTCATATTTCAAAGATATTCATATTTTCCCCGGAAGTGCATGTTGAATTGTAGACATTAGCTTCGATCGAGAAAAGTGTAACATACGAAATCGGCGCATATTTGCAGCAGTATTAATACGATCAATTACTTTTGTACATCTTGTATATAAGATTGGGTAGGTGTGACTAGATAATGTTAGTGTAAAAGCAGATATTTCGCGAGTGATTATCGCCGTTCTCCGGCAAGAATCGCTGGCGCGAGAGCCTTTAGTTCAATTACGAACAGTACCTAGGAACATTTTTATACGTTATTTACATTCAAGAAATGCCCGGCGCGGCATAACAGCGACAATCGTTTGTGATATTTTCCTTCTCTTTTTTAATATAATTTATATATATATATATATTACGCGTAATACATAATTTACTGGTAACTTCTTCCTTTTAAAAATTGTACAAACCAGAGATAAGAGGAGAACTGTAAACGATACGAATATCTTGTACTGTGCATTGTTAAAAAAAATATTTTAAATATTAGAATGTTTCTACAAGTGTCTGTAAAATATAAATTTGTTACGCCATACAGTGACGGCGTCGGCCATTAACAATCGCCGCTCTTAACGGCACGCGTGGTTCCCACTGCGAGAATATTAACCGCGCCTGCCTGCTTCTACAGAGGTAAGATATCGGAGGCTAACGAGAGAAAAAGACACACTTATACAGCTTGCTAATCTTTTGCAATGTTTACTCCTCGATAAACGTTGTACACGTGGATTTGTCGCTTATACAAAAAGATCATCGCGGAGTGCAGCTATACACGGTAACACATGATTTGTATCTTACACGAGATTCAACAATAATCGAGTAAAAAAGCCGTCCGCGTTTGGTCAACGCGGTAACAAGGGTTGGTAAAATATATAATATGATATATAGCGATATACATAATATAATCTAATAATCTCTATCTGTATAACATATAATTTGCGTTATAAATAATAAATAGGAGGCGAGGAGCGGGACTGGTGTGATTAGCGTTGGTAAGACTTTAGCACTAAATTACCGTATTACGAACATTCATGGGAGGGGCTATGGGGCACGTGATAAATGACCAAAAACAAAGGTGAAGATATAATAAGAGAAACAGTGAAATAACTAACAATACTCGTGAATATACAGCTGATTCATTTGGCATAGTAGTCTAGAGCGTTCTTTCATCTAGCGCAATAGAACGGTCAGTGAAGATCATCGACCCAAGCAGTGTCTAACGACTCGATAAGAGTACGAACGAAAGCCATTTCCTTCCGTGCATTCTCCAAGATCACGCGGGGATCTTGCGAGGTGCACCGCAGTATATTCGGCGCCATCACCATTGCTAAATTATTCGCATCCATCTTGGTACGGACCACCACCTCTGGTCTCGCGAATATCTGAAAAATATAGAATGTTTCCACGCTGCAGCAGACGTTCTTAAGAGCAACGGAGATAAATTTGCCTGCGCGCTGCTATCAGTTCCGTGTAAGCGGTAAGACGAAGAGGCACGCTAGGGGATCGCTGCTTCTTATCACTGGCACGCTAACGCGGAGCTGACACGGAACTGATAGCCGTGCCCAGACCTTTAATAAGCACAAACGCAATGTGAATCACAAGGAACAGAACGAGTCTGAATATTTCGGCAGGCTTTGCGAGAGAAAGAGTATTTAGGTGTTTCTGAGAAGTGAATATGAGGAACATCATTTTTATCCCTTGCATAGTAGAGTTAATACTATTTGGAACTTAGAATTGAGATAAATATTCAGCGAGATGGACTTGGACTACTTAATGCGATAGAATAGAAATTTTGAATTTCATAATGTAAATTGTAAGATAAAAAAAAAATTAAAACCGACTTCAAAAAAATGAAATTGCACTAAAATATAAAAAATAATTTTTTCCTTTATTTAATCTACGACTCTCATATTTTTTAAGTCGGTGCCTCATAATTTGCACTGTGTAAATCTGGCGCCGGCTTAAAAAACATGAGAGTCGTAGATTAAATAAGGGAAAAAATTATTTTTTACATTTTAGTGCAATTTTATTTTGTTGAAGTCGGTTTTAATTTTTTTTTTCAAATATTTTTATTTTTAACTTTTTAGTTTTATATATATATTAACACAACATGCTGAGGAGATATGCGCGTACGTACATAAAATAATAATAATTAGGTGACAATAGTCTTTATTATTAACCATAAGTAGTAAAATATTGGGCCAATGTTGATTTAGTCTAGGACGGGACCACCGGGGCACCGCCCTCTTTCGAATAAAGAAAATCATCAAAATCGGTCCATATGCTGAGGAGTTATGAGGGGACAAACATAAAAAAAAAACATACAAACGGGTCGAATCTATAACCTCCTCCTTTTTGAAGTCGGTTAATAAACACATTTCTGGCATAGGGAGACCGGGGATAGTTTAGACACGGGGTAGCATTGGACACTTTTACAATTGCCCCCATAGTGTCCTGATTATTGCAACTGTTCGTTTAGTTTGTGCTGTTTTTTTATTTGGTGTGAAAATAGCGAAAATAGACACAAACTAAACAAACAGTCGCGATAATCAGGACACTATGGGGGCAATTGTAAAAGTGTGCAATGTTGCACCGTGTCCAAACTATCTCCGGTCTCCCCAATGGGATTGGCTAACTCACAAGGGAAGATCCCCAACCCGGAAATTAAAAAAAAAAATAAAACTTTGGGGATGTGCAGAGGATATATAGATATGTATTATGCAATTTTTTCCTCCCAAGTGCACTCTTGAAATTGACGCCTGAAAATCCGACTGTTTTCCGATTTTGTGGTATAACTCGCAAACTGCAAGAACTGTAAGTTACCAAATGATAGCTCTAATTAAAAAAAGTAACTTTTATCTGAACACATTACAGTTCGCGAGTTATAACACAAAATCGGAAAATAGCCGGATTTTCAGGGGTTAATTTCACCCCCTTAGAGTGAATTTGGGCAGCAAAAAAAAATCGTAATGCATGCCTATATATCCTCTGCATATCCCCAGTTTCGTAATTTTTTGAATTTCCGGGTTGGAGAAATAACGCATTATCTCTCGTGTGGGCAACACTCGCAAGGCAAGGCGGTCAAGTGGCCCCTTCATTTTTTAATTCACAGCACTTCAAATCATTTTGTAGAGAATTGAGCTCCAACGCTCGACTGTTTGTTTATAATATTGGTTTAAAGAAATTTAGATTCCGGAAGAAATATATAAATAAAATTAGAAAACCTTAAATACAGAAGTGAACTTTCACACTAGTTCTTTGGCAATGAAAAGGATTGGGGGACTTTGCGGGGAAGATTGCGGGACCTTTTGCGCTGCAGTGCGTTGCTCCTTCCAAAGATACTGGCTTTCCATGACGCGACAAACTTTAATCCAATATTATAAATAAACCGCTGAGCGTTAGCGCTTAATCCTCTGCGCAACGTTTCGAAGTAGTGTACACTACAAATTCCCGAAGTACGGAAAAGATCCGAGGGGCCACAAAAAGCCTTTCCTTATCAGATAAATTTAGGCGGCAAACATTCATCGGCACAAGATTCAAAAATACAAATAACTCAGAAAACTGTACAAGACCAACTGAAGATGATACAGAATCTAACTAACGCAGCTGAAGAAGAAAGATGTAACGTGAAATAAATTGTACTCGCTGCGATAAATTACATGTACAATAAACTAGGATGCAATTGATTAATGAAATTGATAAACAAGGCAATATTTTGCATGACATAATCAATATACTGTTCTAACAAAAACAGCACACCGTTGGACTATAATCTTAGTTTCGAAAATATACAGATTATTGACAGGACGAAAATGTATAAAAGGCCATTCCCAGAATCGTTTCGTATTAGTTCTTGGATAGTGAATAACTTGGCAGTTACTAGAGGATACAGGGTCCATTTAGACCCGTACTATAAATTCGTTCAGAAAATACTCAGAATAAACTTTTATATTAAACTTTAATGTTATGATCTGAAATTCTTATTTTCTTGTAATAGTGGGGTTAATAAGTAAAGGGGCGTACAGACGCTGATACATGTTGCAGTGAAACATTGATACATGCATCGTGATTAGAGATGTACCGACTAGTGGCCGACTAGTCGGTTAAGCCGACTATTCGGTCACTTTTGTAGTCGGCGACTAGTCGGCTTCTTGGGGGCCGATTAATCAGCTAGTCGGCTAGTCGGCCAAATCCCTAGTCGGTACATCTCTAATCGTGATACAGGTTTCATGAAACTTGCATCTTGCTCACGCGCCTAGCCTGATGCTGAAACACGGAAACCGATCTACTATTTATACTATTAACATGTATCCTGCAAGCTGAGAGTCTATGCATGTATCAACGTTTCGCTGCAACATGTATCAGCGACTGGCGGCCCTTTAACAGTTTGATCCAAACACAATTCAGCATCTATCAAGCAAGAGTAAAAACTAACACTGTCGGCATCGAAGCTGAAGTTACAATCACGGTAAAACAATTTGCCGTAGCTTAATGAAAATTTAACATCGAAAAATTTGAACACTTCGATACACGTAGAAATGTACTTTAACGTACTGTGCTCCGACGAAAAGAAGTCGGCTGAAAGGTACAAGGGGCAAGGGGGTACTTCGCTCGCATTGGCTCCCGCCGCCCGTGTCCCATTCGCTTACTTTGTATTAGGGCTGGGACTTTTTGTCGAATTTTTCGGTATTCGAATATTCGAATACTTCAGTTGCTCAATTATTTGGCGAATATAATTCGAATATCCAAGTATTCGAATACTATTCGCCAAATAATTGAGCAGTTATCAATTTAAGTATTCGAATACTTGGATATTCGAATACTTGGATATTCGAATACTTGGATATTCGAATACTTGGATATTCGAATACTTGGATATTCGAATACTTGGATATTCGAATACTTGGATATTCGAATACTTGGATATTCGAATACTTGGATATTCGAATACTTGGATATTCGAATACTTGGATATTCGAATACTTGGATATTCGAATACTTGGATATTCGAATACTTGGATATTCGAATACTTGGATATTCGAATACTTGGATATTCGAATACTTGGATATTCGAATACTTGGATATTCGAATACTTGGATATTCGAATACTTGGATATTCGAATACTTGGATATTCGAATACTTGGATATTCGAATACTTGGATATTCGAATACTTGGATATTCGAATACTTGGATATTCGAATACTTGGATATTCGAATACTTGGATATTCGAATACTTGGATATTCGAATACTTGGATATTCGAATACTTGGATATTCGAATTATATTCGCCAAATAATTGAGCAACTGAAGTATTCGAATAGTATTCGAATAATAACATTCGAATACTGAAATATTCAAAGTTTATTCGTAGCATTCGAATACTTGTAAAATATTCGAATAGTCCCAGCCCTACTTTGTATTCGTCAACGTTGTCGCGTCGGCCAATAGGGATATACTATTCGGGCCTGATTCGGACCCTAAAGTTTCTCGCCGACTTCTTCTCATCGGAGCGCGGTATATCGGTAGTTGAAAAATTGAGATCAGCGTTGAATCCTTTTTACTCTGCTCATTTATCAAACAAAAATGTACACCAAAAAGAATTGAAAAGTCATCCGAATTCTATTCCATTCGTTCCTTTATGTAATCAAATCTAACAAGAATATTCTGGCGACTCCTATTGTCGTTCTTACCTGTAGAAACCGTATCAGATGACACAGAACTCGACGATTCAAATCAGGCAGTCGGTCTACAAGCGCGGCAACGTTGGCCGCAGACACGTCGGCATCGTCGTGCCTCATCGACACGCACTCCGTATAAAAGGAATCAGGTATCAGGGGTTCGTAGAGCTCCCGAACCCACAATTTCAGTAAAGAAGCAGGCGCGTGTGCATCTTGAGAAGCTGCCAAAATTGTACCGTCCTCGAACCTATCCAAGCACGCCTTTAAAGCACTGACTTCGTCCGCGTCCGCGGACACTCTGAAGATGCCCTCCGTCAGAATACCGCCGCGCCCCAACACCTGGCGCGTCAACGTCGTTTGTATCCATGGTAACTCTCGGTCGGGGAATCTGTCTCTCTGCAGAGCCATCACTTCCGGAAGCGTTGCTCCGAACATCGATGCCCGGAAGATTTGAATCTGAAAAGGGGTCAGAATCAGTAATTTATTTCACGAACTGGGAAAAGCTTGGCGAGCCGTATCGAAGCCGTAGGTGCAAGTTCGGTTAATAAAATTCGTGACAGGAAAAAGTGGTCCGAACTCTAAGATGACTTCTGGCTGTCGGATTATTTCAGATTCCGCTCGAAGTAAAATTTTAGGAGACGGATCAGGTGGAACTGTTAGTACCAATGAGAGAAAAGATAAGTGAAAGGCAGTACTAAAAGACCCGCATATCTCAGAAATGGTAGTTGGCAGGCTCTACGTTTATCAAAACTATTTTATTACTTTTTCCAGTTCTGTCGAACAGTGAAGCTTGCGCCTAAGGCTCGCGATCGGTATAATAATAGAACATACTCTCGCTTGATCAATATCCTCTAGAGTAGCCTTGCGAGGTTGCCGTTTCCCATGCGCCCCGATCCGTTGCAGGCGTCGGCAGGCGACGGTCGCGTAATGGCTAACTTGAACGTGAATCGGCCACTTGGCCACCTCGGGGAACTGGAAATTGGGATCGCGATGCCTGTTCATGTAGCCCTCGAGGTAAGGCTCGAACGTGGCGCTAGGCGGCACGAACGCCAGGCACACAGCCATCAACTCCCAACCTCTGCGCAAACTTTCCTTCCGCGGATTCTCCGTGGTCTGTCTACAGATCTGGACGTACAATTCGTCCCGCAACGGTGGCTTCGAGTATGCAGTATTTACAATGTCCATAGCTACACTGTCCAACGTCATTCCCACATTAGTTTTCCGATCACCCATGTACACTTGCACCAGCCTAAACAAATTGCATGCCTCCCGCTTCAGCAATTTCTCGCCGTCCACCACCACCAGCATAGGCTGCGGTATTGGATCCTTCGACCAGCTAAGAATGTCGCGGACGCTGAACTTCTTCCGAAACAGCAGCCTCAGCCCCTTCGGCCTGCCGCAGTTCAAGTTCAGATTGTCTTGTGCGTACTTCTCGATGTCGCCGCCGCCCGCGCTGTCGTTCCGTTTCGCCTCGTCGGTGTCCGTGTTGTCGACGCCGGCGACAACGGTGGGAATGGGGCTTATGGTGGTCGCCGGGAGCGTCGGTTGCCTTCTGGTTGTTATACTGTCCCGGGCTTCCGGCTGCGCGGCGATGCTCGGTGGCGACGGAGGTCGCACTTGCGGCCTCGTTAATGTATCCGCAGTGTTGTAGTAAGTCGCCAGGCCCGCGGTGTCGTAGTTGCCCAAATCTGTAATAATAACGCGATCTTCAGCGCTGTAACCTTCGTGTCTCGAGGTGTGTCCCGTAATCTCGGGATATTCTGTACATAACGAACCTGCATAGTGATCTTCCAGGTACTCTTGACTAGAAGAATCACCCTGGTTGCTTGCTGCCTCGTCATCCGCGAACTGGTCGTCGGAATCGTCGTCGGCTCTCCCGCTAACACCCTCGCCTCTCCCGCCTTCTTCGTCCAAGGAATCATCACCTTCTTCTACTAACAAAGGATCTCCGAACTTGTAACAACCTGTATAATTCAGACACTGA
The DNA here is from genome assembly GCA_963932275.1 of Andrena praecox. Lineage (NCBI taxonomy): Eukaryota > Metazoa > Arthropoda > Insecta > Hymenoptera > Andrenidae > Andrena > Andrena praecox. The sequence goes on from OZ010728.1 coordinate 38,024,832, forward strand.
TTAATGCCACAAGATACGTCGCGCGAGAGGGCTTGAAGGGACGGTTAAACGTGCCTGAGAGTTTCGCTTGCTGAAGGATATAATGCTGAAGCGGCAACAAATGATCGGCGTCGGATAACAGATTTCCGTAGAACGGAGACGGAGGGGGGCTCGGGTTGCCGTTGCTTCTTTTCTTCTTGCCGTCGTCTCCCTCCGTGAGTCCTTCCGTTTCCTCGCCGACGCCGCTATTACTGCTACTGTTACTGCTATTGCTACTGCTAGTGTTACTGCTAAGCCTTTGCCGGGGATGCTCGTGGCTCTGAGTGATTAAATAACGCTCGTGCATAGAATCGTCGTCTCTGTCCCTTCTCCTCGACTGTTGCTGCTGCTGCTGCTGCTGCTGCTGATGCATTTGCTGCAGCTTCTGCTGCTGCTTCTGCAGCTGTACAAAACTGTAACTCCGAGCCAACGGCTGCGGTACACCTTAAAACGATATGATTAGGTGAGATATAGAGACGCTAGGGTCCCGTTCGAAGACTCGAGTGTTGCACTTACAGTCCAACGAATTATTGCACGCCGTGTTTCTTCTATACTCTTTCTCCCTGTCGCGCTCTCGCTCTCTCTCCCTTTCTGCGACCTCGAGGCTTCTCTGCTTCGATGCGTTGCTCAAGACACCTGTGCCCCTCACGAGGCTTTTAGATGGTTCATTCCTTTCCGCCAGCATCGCGCCGTACATGTCTCTAACGTTCGCTTCCGAGAGGGACACCGAGCATCCGTGATGCCTTCTTCCTATACTACCAGTATTATCTTGCTTATTCATATTACGCGGATGCATGGAACTTGGGTAAAAGGCTGATGTGTTTGTCTTGTCCAAACTATTTACTCTCTCTCTATGGTGAATCTCCCTCTCCCTGTCTCTATGATAACGATTACTACTTTCCACCAGGGAGCCATACTTCTCACCCTGCGATTTATAACTATGACTCAACTGAACCTCTGGCGGACGGTACGGAGGCATCTCTTGCCTAAATATTCTAGACTCCATCAACGAATCACGATATGGCGAGGTGCTCGGTTCGGGGCCATACGAACCTCTACTACTCTCTCTACCTGCAATATTTGTAACAGAAGTTCAGTTATTCCCTTTATTCTGCGTTTCGCGAGTCGGGCAAGAGTACCGTAGAACTTAAGGGATTACGAAATTTAACTCACATTCTTACCATTTTTATTCTTTTCCAACTCTAAGTTCCCCGCCCTGCCCTCGCGTTGCGAGTCGACGAACGACTTCTTCTTGAACAGGGGAGTGCTGGTCGACAGCGATAATCCTAACGGCGGCGGCTCGCCCAACGGCACCGACTTCTGGTTCTTCGCGCTCTCCAGGGTCCCGCTCTTGTGCCCCCTGGCTTCCAACGTGCCGCTGTGCTGTCTGGGCGAGGATTGTGCTTGGTTCGGCGGGGTCTGCGCAGCGGAACGATGATGGTGGCGGTGCGGGGAGTCCAGCAGCCGGTAGCCAGTGGACTCCAACGATGTTCGGCTGTGAGAGACAGAACTGTCGCTGGAGCGCCCGGAATCCTGAGAATGATTGTGTTGGCGGCGCGCTGTCGGCACTTCATGATGCCTGTGTCTGTTGTTGTGATGATGGTGGTGGTGGTGATGCCGCCTCGCAGACGGAGACGGCGAGGGAGGAGACGTTTGGAGATCCACACCGACACCGGACGTTCGCGTCTTATTTACACCGGAGCTTTGCTGCAATAAGGGCAAACCGTTGCAACGTTCGTCTTTCCGCGGGAGGAATAATTCTAGGCTAGAGGGCTTACCAACGAAGAAGACAAATTGGAACTTTCCTGATGGTTGAACCGGGCTAATCGGCTGACGGAAGGAGTCTGCGTCTGTGTTGATACAGATTCTTTCTTTCGTGGCTCGGTGGGCTTCTGGGCATCAACGCCGCTGCTACTTGCAGGCTCTGTGTTCTGCTTCAATGTCTATCGTACAGTTTAAATAAGTATGTCTATACCGAGATGCTAATCTTTCGATTAATTAATTGCGCTAAAGCAGCGTTCTTCGACCTTTCTACACCTGCGGACCGGCGAGACTATGAGAGATATTTCGCGGACCGGCTGACGGCTAAGACAGAAATCACAACCAATGTAGATGGTATTTTATTCGTTAAATCGAATCTCATGAAATTGCAATTTCATTGAATTTAATGTAGCGGCTACGCGATTCGGGCGACATTTTTCGCCGATCACCGGTTGAAGAACACTGTGCTAAAGGCGGTGAAAATATGGGAATATTTTTATAGCATGAATATAAGGACGTAGAAACGTTTCTAGTATATTTATTCGCAATAAAACCGAGAACAATAACAACGGTAACTTTTGTATAATCCATACAGTGGCGGGCGAAAGAAAGTTCACGTCCTTCGAAAATCGCGAAATTCCCGAAATCAGCGATTTTCGACCTTATTCTGCGATCTTCGAGCGTTTTTCCAAATTTTCTCGAAATTTTCAGCACGTATACAACCTACCTAACTCTACAAACGGGATTTTTGAATTTTCATTAGAGGCACAGAAAAAGAAGTTTAAAAAACGATCTTTACTATTTCTTTCGCTATTCTGACCAATCGCATTCTTTTTCGAAACGACGAAACACGTCATTCAGCAAACTAATTCCTCTACCTTCTCAAAAAGAAAACTCAAGAACTCGTTTGGACCAATTCTACAGACGTTCCGCGATCTTAAAGGATGTAAACTTTCCTTTTATCGCCACTGGATAATAAACTAACGCCGCATAATATCGCTGTTACGCGTACAATTAAAATACAAGGCCCTTGCACTTTTGCAGTATCAACGGACATCGTAATCTCGCGAGATTTCCAAGCCCGCGGTACGGCGTAATGTAAACCTGAGTTTTTTCTCCTACAAACGTCTATTTATAGCTGAAAGGAGTGCACACTTGTACCTCCGACAGTCTACAGAATGACTACATCGATGTACGGCGGCAGAGGAATGCCTACCAAACGTATCAACAGAATCCTTATCTCCGAAAAGTCGAATATAAAGGTTTTATCGTCGCCTGGCGATTCCGAAGCATTCCCGCGACGCGCCTAACTTCCGACGCGCTATCAGCAGCGCCCAGTGCCGTCTTCCCTCGGAATTAGGTATCTCCCGTCGGGGGAAAGCCTGATTCACCCACCTGAAGCTTCGCTAGAGGTATGATGTCGCAGTCGCTCGGACGGTGCCACACGGTCTTCTGGGAGGTCGCATTGTAATAATAAAACCTGGAAGTGTTCTGATCGAACAGCTCCCACCACTGATTGTTGTCCGTCTTCTTCCTGCAATCGAAAGCCCAGCGGCGAACCGTGAATACATTTCGAGCGAGCGTAGAATTCGGGTCGCGCGGAGCATCGAAATTCCAGGCACGTTCGGAATAGAAATCTTGCCCGCTACGGACGCTCGCTACATCATAAAAGGAGAAGCTCATACGAGGATAACTTTCGCCGAGCTAATTAGATCAGAAAGACAAAACCTGATCCACGGCCAGCGATTATCTCTCTCTCTCTCTCTCTCTCTCTCTCTCTCTCTCGGGAGACTCGACTTCTCGACTGTTATTCTATATAAACTAATTCCCAGAGAAGCCCGCAAACGAAGCGAATCCCTTCCTCGGCGTAATTTCCAGCGGGTGAGCGGAGACGAGTAGCTTACACTGGCACGCCTGGCGGTGGGTCCCATACGCACTCTCCGGTCGTCAGATTAGCGTACATGTGCTCCTTGGTGCGAGGCTCTATGATTTCCACCCATTCCATTCTACTGCAATAAATTACAAAGAGTTACTCGTCTAAACGACTCCGGCGTCGATGCGAAGCTTAATAACGCGGGGCAGCCGCGTTATTTAAGTCCGGCGGAGCGCCCTAGCAGGGACGTTAGACCGTCGGGGCGTGCAGGGTGAGCGTGCAGATAAATTTGTTGCTCCTTTTTATCGCTATAATTAAAAATTCTAAAAATAGTGGCGCGGATAGCGAGGGCAGGTTTCGAGCTACGGCGATTAAACAATAACGAAGGAAACGACGATTCGCGACGAAGCAGGCTCGCGGGGTGTCTGGAGATTGCGAAGGATCCGGGAGCGAACCGCGAACCGGCGATAAGTTATAAATAATTAATCAATATCGTTCCGCCGAATCCGCGGCCGAGAACGGGGGGCACGGCGAGAGCGCCCCGCGTCGGGGCCCCGTTCCCGTGTTAAATAATATATATAATCGCGGCGGGAGCGCGCGAGAGGCGGCCGCGGAGAAGACGAGTTCGCCGGGGAGAAGAAGCGTTCCGATAAGGGAACGAGGAAGAGGAAGGTCTCTCGGCCGCGATTAGAGGGTGTTCACCCCCCCCACCCCCGTGGCCCGTAAATTAATCGGAATGTATAGCCGCGACACGAGCGGCTGTCTGATGTCATGCTAGCGGTTTAATTGACCGAAATAGGCGGCAGAAACTCGTCCCGTGCGCGGTTGTATACAGAGGGAAGAACGGGGGGGGGGGAAGCGAGAAGGAGAGAAAGAAGAGAGCAGAGGGGTGAAGGCAGGGGGCATGACTGTGATAATGCACGCGGGTGTATGAACGCGAAAAAATCGCGGCCGAACGGGAGACCCACCCAGTCGGAGATAAGGGACTGCCGAGGGAGACAATAGAGCGCTGTCGCGGCGGAGGAGCACGGCGGGGGCCTCTCTGCGGACAGAACTGGGACGGGTCACTGGGAGAAAAATTCACTATCGATCTGCGAAACATAGCCGCGCTGTGCCCCTGCCGTATTCCCATTTCCCTAGAAGCCGCGGCGGCGATATCCTCCTTACCCGTCCGATGCCATGTCCCGAGGAATTAATCCCGCGCTCGAGCAGCGCACGGCACTCCTTCACGTCACTTCGGGAGCACTCTGTGACACTTCACGGGCACGACGGTGACACTCGGGTGTCGCAACGTCCCATTTCCACGAGCACCAGCGACGCAGCCCCTTCATGGCAGCCCACCGGCGGCCATCTTTTTTTTTTTTCTCCTGCCCGTTTTATCGTTCTGCCACTATGGGGAAACGAAAACTTAAGTTCGCCCCAGGCCCGAGGCGCTGCTCGACGGAACGCGCTCGCCCGCCCCGCTTCTCTAGGGCTCCCCACCAGGGTCGTGACACTCTTATGGGCGAGCCGCCTAGCACTAGATTAGTTTCGCCCCAATTCGCCTAGCGGCGCTGTACTCGATTTAGTGACGGAATTGCGCGCTAGATGGCGCTGGCAGCGTCATGTTGGACTAGAGCACTAAAGAGGTGAGTATGCGCATCCGCCATATTGGGTCCTCTGGAGAGAGAAGATTATTGAGTACCCGCCTTTTTGAGTATTGTCTGTTGCGTGGCCGTTTGGGTCCTCTGGATCCTTGGTAGTGGCTTCGGCGAGGGTCGACGCCCGTGGAGTGCTAAGGCACTCTGCTCCTTGGACATGGATTTTTCAGAGATAATTATAATAATAAAATTGATGAAAGAATAATAAAACGTTTGAAACACTAATAACTTGTAACTTCAATGAGTTTATTTGAACAATACGAAACAGAAAATGATATTTTCAGAGTTTGTGAGGATACGTCAGTTAGCTTTGACTATCAAGGCTTGAATGGTGCTACCAGAAAAGTCCGTCGGTTTTACACCTTTTGTTATTTACAAAATGTCTTAGATTCTAAGAGCCAATCGCAAATTTACTAATTAACTAGCTAATTTCCTATTAGTCGATCCGATTCCTTTCGGTTATCGATTTTTGTAAAACAAGCGTTTAACAACATTGCGCTGGATTTCACACTTAGGAGAAGAGAGAAAGGTGAGATTCATTTATTCAAACACCCGTTTCCAAGAGGGTATCGATTTCTTTTATAATCTTGAAGTTCCCTCATTAAAAGAATCTAACTATTTTCAAACACCTCGGGCTTGCGCGAACTTCACCTTGTCTCCCTTTCCTATTACAGTCGTGTGATCCGATTCGAACTTCGCGCTTCTGAAGCTTATACTACGCGCCGCTAGACGGGAGTCGCAACATGTCAAATTCGCTTTCGCCCGATTTCTTCATCTCTGGACAAAGTCCCGGTTAGCTAGCGGCCAGCTAGATGCTATCTGCCAGATGGCAGTAGTGCGTGTTTCTTCACGCTTTTGGATCCTATGGTTAACTGACTGATAGGTTGACGCGGCAACGCCGCAAAAAAGGTAAAGCGACAACTTCATTGCGAAGCTGTTCAAAAGTGATCGCATGGTGATCGCCAGTAATCGATTCGATCGATTGACGCTATTGAACGCTGTTCAACAGTATTGAAAAAGGGATATACGCTGATTGAAGCCATTGAGGTAGATTATTGCAGTCCATTACACTTATATCGCTCATTTGCTGTAACAACGACATTTTGAGTTATTAGTATAGAAAAAGCGGTTTCCCCTAAAATCGTGAATTTGGAGTTATGTCGTTGTTGCAGTAAATGAGTGATATGTACATTCATTTATTTTCACATTGTTCTTTACAGGATAAAATGAGCAGAAGCGCTAATTTTACGCATGAAGAGGAGTTATTAATAGATAGTCATGAAATACAAACATATTATAGAAAATAAGAAAACTAATGCTTCAACCTGGAAAGATAAAAACCAGGCGTGGGATCACATTGCCCTTTTTCAACAAAACTAAAATCGCTTGACGTCGCAAAGTATACACTGGCGTCCAGAACAGTTTCACAAGCATAACTCTGTTTCACATTCCCTACTTCCCCCACTACTGCAAAAACGCACTAACTGGCAGTTCCAGCAGTTATCCGGTGCCCGAACCTCTAGTCAAATTGACCGGAGGACAACTGGCAGATAACTCGAGACTGGAGGTGAAGAAATAGGCATGTGCCAGATATCTGCCAGATAACTCTGACTGGCAGATATCTGGAGGTGAAGAAATCGGCCGTTTATAAAGCAAATATGAACTTAAATGTAATAAAATACTCTAATAATGTGTCGTGCTACCATGTATCAATATCAACAACGCATATTTTGTTTATAAAGTGAATCTGACAATACTCAAAAAGGCGGGTACTCAATAATCTTCTCTCTCCAGTGGACCCAATATGGCGGATGCGCATACTCACCTCTTTAGTGCTCTAGTTGGACGCGTCCACAGCTAGTGATGGCTAGAACCGTGATTTGTGAATCACGAGTGATCCGATCACGTTCGTTCCCAATCACGGTGATTTTTCACAGTGATCCGTGATTTTCGTGATCGCTTCTGATTGGTGCAGGCAGAACAGTGATCGCTTCTGATTAGTGCAGGCAGAACAGTGATCGCTTCTGATTGGTGGAGAGTATGACTGCTCTTTGCACGCTTCCACATAACCCCAATTTATAATTTCTCTCGAAACATTCTCAAGTCCTCACTGTTCTTATAGAATTTCAGTTGTACACTTTGAACCAATGTTATCGTTCTTGACCTATTTAAATTAACGAATATTTATTCACTTTAGTTAAAAAGTATAATGTATATGTGAATACTTTTAGCCAATCAAATCAGTGCGTGCATACATTGACTATTTATGAATGTTATACTATGGGCGGTATTTTCAGTCGTTGCTTATCCTTAAGCAAATGCTTAAACATTCGGCATCCTTTATTACAGGCGTGCACAGCTGAATGCCCGCCGGGCAAAACTTTTCGGGCACGTGCGGAAAGAGCATCGAAAATCACTAAGCCACGCCTTCATGAACAACAGTGCCGTGAGTGCCGTGGTGGGGAGTGTTCGTGAGTGAAGTGTGCCGCTGACTGGCAGCAACAAACCTTACAATTTACACGCATACTACAACAGATATTGGCCACAGGGTGGGGGAACTGCTCACGGCGTTGCTCTTCGCTTTGCTCACGAGCAATCGAGAGCGCTCTTGCCCGCCACAGCCTTGCTGTGCAGGCCTGCTTTATTAGCTACTAGGTTAGTAGAAGATGCCGCATGCTTAAGCATTTGCTTAAGAATAAGTACCGACTGAAAATACCGCCCTATATATTCGCTGAATTAACACATTTTGACTATAACACAAGCTATATTGAAGTATTTTATAAAAAATAATTCAATCATGATCAAGAATTAAAGATCACAGTATTCACAGTGAACAACTTCACTCGAGGTAAGAAAATCACGATCACCGTCGTGATTTACGTTAAATCACGACCGTGATCGTGATTCTGCGATCACGGTGATAAATCACCGTTAGTGATTTTGCACTCCATCCCTAGTCCACAGCCGACTCTAGTACTAGCCGTGCCAAAGAGGAGGTATAGGCTGTGTTCCAATTCACGCATACTGCGCATAGACTGCATAGGATATGTCACGTACCCTATGCACTTCATGCGCATTATGCTGCATTATGCGTGAATCGGAACACAGCCATAATAAGAGGCGTCACTCGACAAGGACAGAAATAACCTAGAGAAATCACTAGACAACCAATTTAAATGCCCATTCGGCAATGATCGCTAAGCTTCGGCAATAATCGGTCAACTTCGGCAATAATCGGCCAATTGCGGTAAGGTACATTTAGTCGATTTGAATATCCCGCTCGAAATAGACAACCAATTTAAATGCCAAGGTCAAGCAAGGACTTCAAAGGTTCCGCCCGGAGTGACGCCTCTTATTATACCTACTCTTTGGCCGTGCTATACAACGTGGCAACACCGCTCATGTGCGGATCGGGAGTCCTATTTTCAATAGTGGAGTTTTGTATTCAGCGTTATAATTAACGTTATTTTGCGATATAAAATTATACTAATATAGAGTATTTTTTATTAATTATGTATAAGGAATACATAAATATCATAACCATAGTAAGTAGAAGTAATACAGAAGTATATTAATATTTATAAATGTGGTATATATTCTGTGGACTCTCGTAATAGTTTGGTGTTGTGATGCATTATATTTGAAATATTTACAGAGATTTCAAGAAAATAGAAGTGTGAAACAAGTTAAAACCATCTTTGAACCAAATTGAAGGATTTAAAAATTGATAAAGGTATGTATAAGTTAATAGAGACCTGAAATAGACAAAATTATTGATACGAAGCCAAACAGGTTAAGTGCCCGTGGAAAAGAGGTTAGCATAATTAGCTATTGAAAGGAACAATTATGCAGTTAATTATAAAATCGTGTTAAAGGACAGTATTATAATTGTGGAAAATTTTCTCACCTCCCTAGGGGTATTTACCATGGCGCGTAACTTTTTTTTTTATTATAATGGGTTAACTTACATAAAATATGTTTATGATTTTCAGATTGCAAAAGTTGAGATTTCAAATTACCATCATCTATTATGGCTCACATTATGGCATACAATGAATAAATGAGGTTATCACTCCTTCAGTCTCTTTGTAAGTGATCAAAATATACATCGCCTACAGTTTTACCTTTATGCTCCACATTTAATAATCAACATATATTGCAATTTAATTTTTTAGCAACAGAATGGGACCCATACCCGGCGATGTAAATTTTAATGGAATCGGCAGAATATTTTGTTGGTGTCCAATTTTTACGAGGAATAGCAACCATTTATTTTTTCGGTAATTTCTCATCTTTGGGGAATAAAAATATAGAATTATAATTATTATCTTTTAAAGTACCATTATAATTTCTCTTGCAATTCTTGGGAGGAAGACATGAATTCAGTATGGTAGAAGAAAAAGAAGGAAGAGTAAAAATAAGCGACGCAGAGGAATGTCAACTATGCAACATGGGAAGAAGGAAGACTCTAAGCATGTTCTGTCTGTATGTCTCCAATATCAACAAGGGCATGCACAAAAAGTTAGGGAAAAAGAGTTCCCTGAAGTATTAAATATTAGGAACATCGAGGAAGCAAAGAATATGTTTTATTTTGTACAGTCAGTCATAAAAATAAGAAAACTCGCACTAATTGAAATGTAATAAGAGTATAAATAATATATAAAGTATAGATATTAGGCTTAAGTACAATGTAACACAGATAAAAGTAAGGATGTAGATGTGAGAACCAAACAACCTCCTTTGTAATAGGCTGTGAACCTGTAGTACAAATAAACTTATTCTTATTATTATTATTAATTTCCCTTGCAATTGGGAACACACCAACACCGTGACATTATTAATGAATATGTGAAATTTGTATAAAAAAATATATGTACAACAAAATGTCCAAAAATGCTATAGATTGTATTAAATAAATGTGCTACACACAAAAATAAAGATCTGTAGGGTTAATATAAATAAATAAAACACCTGGATTATTGCTCCGTATTTGATATTTAGAGGACTTCAGTACTACATTAATATAAACATTTAAAAGGTAAACGGGAAACCGAAAGAGCGGTAGAGGGAGACACTGTAGCCGGGAGTCCGGTGCGGTGTTGCCATTTTACCTTCAGCACGGCTATACTTGTTTCATCCTAAGAAAAATCCTATGCCCCGACCGTTTTGTGGCCGTTCTGCGCAGCCCCCACTACCGCCTACGGGCCCGACGCAGGCTATTGCTCGCAGAACTTTACCTGCCGACTTCCCTGCCCCTCCGAGGGCGTGACGTGACCGATGTCAATGTCAATACTGCAGGAGTGCAGTGTATCTACCCGGTAATTCTTTGGTTCCGAACAGATATAACATCAGTTTAGGAGGTGTTCTAAATAGTCTATTTAGAATGCCATTTATTATGTCTTTTTTAGGATTTATATTCAAAGGAACGATAAGATTTTTTGTTCAAATTTTTATAAAACGCAGGCGGTTGCCGTGCGTATTCGGAAATAATTGTGCCACCGTGCATATGAAGGCGTCGCGTGCGGAACGGTTGACAAAGAGGTAACAGACGGTAAGGCGGAGAAAATCGTAGGCGGTTAAGTGGGGAGTCGGACCAACCAGCGCCTCCTCAGAATCATCCCTGCGCGGAACGGGATTTTTCTTAGGATGAAACGAGTATAGTAGTAGAGTCGGCTGTGACGCGTCCAGGGGTGGGCACTTCCATTATATACCTGTTGGCAAAATTTAGTTATGGGCACTATCCACTCGTGGCGCTAGGATCAATAAAGTTGAAAGAATTTGGTAACAGATGGCGCTGATGAGATTATTTTGTGGCGGGGAGAAGAAGACGCCGACCGCCATTGGAACGCCATGGAACGCCATTCTGGCATCACGTGTCGTACTGTACGCATCGCTCAGAGAGCATTTCGTACCTGAAATTGTTAAGGTTATTAAAACCATTTTTGTTAGTAATTGTGGAGAGTCATTCGCCCACAAATGGATCTGCAACCTAGAGCAATGTAGGCCTGCTCAGAAATCATATTTCTACCCTCTTGGGTGCCTACAATAGAACATAATCAGCGGCGCCCAGTGGCGGCGTCACTACAGCAATCAGAATATAATGGTTAGGTAATAAAATTACCTAACAATGGAACATATGGAACCCGCACACGCCGATTTTAATGGGGCTTTTGTATGAAGTAGTTCTCAGAAAAATATTTTGAGAGCAACATCTTACAAAAGCTCCATTAAAATCGGCGTGTGCCGGTTCCATATGTTCTTCTCCCCGCCACAAAATAATCTTATCAGCGCCATCTGTTACCAAATTCTTTCAACTTTATTGATCCTAGCGCCACGAGTGGATAGTGCCCATAACTAAATTTTGCCAACAGATATATAATGGAAGTGCCCATCCCTGGACCAGTGTTCACGGGAAAAGGCCTGATAGCTCTCGGCTACCCTCTGTTGCGCATGCCCGCGACGAGCTGTGACGTCAAACCAATCAACGCCAAGCTGGGAAACGAAGCCAGCCACTGGCGTCGATTCGGTTCGTTTCCCAGCTTGGCGTTGATTGGTTTGACGTCACAGCTCGTCGCGGGCATGCGCAACAGAGGGTAGCCGAGAGCTATCAGGCCTTTTCCCGTGAACACTGCCCTGGACGCGTCCCAACGCGTCCTCCGACGACATTTTGGCAATTTCATTGCATTTCGTTTGGAGCTATTGTGTTATCGTGTTCAGTTGCGTGAATTTTATTTAAAAGAAGGTATTTTATTCATTGCGTGTGTATTTCGAAAAATAATTCAGAAACCTCGGCGAAAAACTTCTTTAAAATATTTATGCACGTATGTATATAATGCGGTATTGCGCGGCATAACCTGCAATTTGTGTAATAGTTACATTTTTAAAGATTGCAAGGCACAAAATGAAAGAGACAGATACAATCCATTATTTCTCAAATGTATTGAACAAATGTGCGTGATTGCGAATTACATGTTAAATAATCGAAATATTAATGAACAGACGATTTCCAATATTACAAATTACATAAATAATTATGTTAAACTTAGTTTTAAATGTCAGCATGCCGAAAAGATAGAAGAGACATTAATTAAAACAATATCTATACTTTGTGCAACTCAATTTTGTAAAAAAATTAATAATATAATTAAGGGCAAAGAAGTACCACAACATGGAGTGCTTAATGGTCTTGTTTGTAAAGCAACCAAACTATCCAATAAAAGAGTTCATTAAAGAAACAAACAAATGTGTACGGTTTAATTTCTGTTCCCTGAAAAACTAACATCTGAGATACAATTTCTGCATGACTACGCATACTTCTAAAATTGTATATAGGATGCATACAATATGATTATGTGTAGTCCAGTAGTCATACAGAAATTGTATTAGTCGTTTCTGAAGTTCGATGAATTTAATAGCGAATTCAGTACGTTGCACTGATTCTGCACTGGTGCCAGAAAATGACTTGGATTGGTTGTTTCTGATAGAAACAAAGATAGCTCTATAAGAATCAACCAATTCAAATCATTTTCTGGCACCAGTGCAGAGTCAGTGCGAGGTACCGAATTCGCTATAACTGAAAAGTGCCTACTCCACGTTTCAAATTTCCCGGTTATAGTAATTTGTTTCCGCCCCAATTCGCTAGAGGGTGCTGTCCGCGCTAACAGTAGAATACATTGAGGTGTCACGACCCTGGGCTCCCACCGCTGGTGAGTAAGCGCCGCGCGAATTAGCAAGCGTGATATAACGCCCGTGCACGGCATACTCGACGCGCTCCGACGGCTTCGCCTCTTCTCCGTTAGTTTTTAACTCGGTCGTTCTATGAATTTCACGTTGACGCCGAGCGTCGACCTGCGTCGCGAGGGGAGCCGCGTCGGGGGCACCGTTTCTATGAACCGGTAGTCTGCGTTTCCGATAAGGCTGCTGTCTTTTATGGTGCACGCGCCGTTGAGGTTAGGGACGGCAACGGCCATAACTTTTTCCATCCGTGTTGTTTGTCTCGCGCTCCGTTACTTTCGCTCGCTAATCCCCCGATTTGCTTTTTGGGCAACTCGTGTCCTGCTGCAAATAATACTGTACGTTTGTACGAGTTGTTTAGATGATGATAAACGATGTTCCTAGGCAATTCGTGTTATTTTAATTGTCAATCTATGCCGCTCTGATAGCCGTTTTACGCCGTTCTGTCGGAGAATCGGCGTAGTCTTCGCTCTGCTTCGAGTGCTCGACTGAAAACAATCGGCCGTGCGTAGTTTTACCAGCGCGATTTTTAATAAAAAAGAAGAATAATCGGTAGAAGTAGAGCACTAAAGAGGTGAGTATGCGCATCCGCCATATTGGGTCCCCTGGAGAGAGTAGATTATTGAGTACCCGCCTTTTTGAGTATTGTCAAATTCGCTTTATAAAGCAAATATGAACTTAAATGTAATAAAATACTCTAATAATGTGTCGTGCTACCATGTATCAACATCAACAACGCATATTTTGTTTATAAAGTGAATCTGACAATACTCAAAAAGGCGGGTTCTCAATAATATTCTCTCTGCAGAGGACCCAATATGGCGGATGCGCATACTCACCTCTTTAGTGCTCTAGTAGAAGCAAGTAGAAGCGACATCTGGATTATCTGGCGGAAACTAGCGTAATTGTTTTGACGTTTCCTCTCCTACCGCCTACGCAGCGTTGCCAGGGATTACTTGCGGCTGTACACCTACAAGAGTAGTGGTAATGTGTGCGTGAACTGACGCTAGCGCCAAGGCAGCCGAGTGGCCGCAACGCGAAGCCAACCACGACCAACCAGCGTCGGCGGGAAATAGAATCTCGACGCTGGTTGGCCGTGGTTGGCTTCGCGTTGTGCCCACTCGGCTGCCTTGGCGCTAGCGTCAGTTCACGCACACATTACCACCACTCCCGTACGTGTACAGCCGCAAGTAATCCCTGGCAACGCTGCGCCTACGTCACGCCACAGTAACGATGTGCACTGTATTGTAATTCGTATCTCGTTGATTGGAAAAAATGATGAGATCACGCGTCAGGTTCAAGTGACGTCGTTACTTTAAACATTTACGACGAGATTTCGTCAGGTGGGTTTTTCGCGAAGCTCGCGAATCCTTGGTTCTCCGCCCCTTTATAAACAACAATATACGCTTCCGTTTTATAAACAAAGTCCGCTAAGCCTCCCTTCTTCGTCAGCCGATTATTGTTGTTTTCCGAGGTAATGGAATATTTTCTTTTCGTTCGAGGCGGGATTAACAATCCCGAATTATTACAAGATAGCAGTGGTTCTTGAAAACTCGCCAATTTTCAATGATGTTTCCCGGAAAACGGAAGAGTCGCGACTGATTACGAGTAGTCGAGTATCCGACCGATGATCGTTAAACGCTTATTCTGTTTTCTAGGTTCGCCGCAAAAAATCTTGAAATTGCTCGCAACGTTGCTGTGATCTCATTTCGATAGGCAGAAAAGTACGAAGCTGGCTTGATGAGTCTCGAACTACTCCAGCCTTGGCAGAGGTCTCCGTTAAAGTTTCTACAGAAGTTGCGAGAGTTAGCTTGTAAGAACGGTCCGAAGTAGCCGATAATACCTGCGTCGAGTTTCGCGCTAGCATGGCGGCAATCATGGATACGACGGATCAGGACGTATTGACGGTACTGAAGCTGTTGATAATAGGAGAATCGAACGTTGGCAAGTCGAGGTAATTACGGAGGAGAACGAATTATTCGCCGGGCGTATTTGTAACGGGAATGCATTTACTAACTCGATCTTACTCGGCAGCATAATTCTCAGATTCACGGAGAATGAGTTCTATGAAAATATGCAGAGCACGGTTGGTATGGACTATAAGACTAAGCAGATCGAGATCGACGGTAATACAGTGAAGCTTGCTATCTGGGTAAGTTAATTTGGGGTGGAAATGAAGGCTGCAGTTCCGAACGGCCCTGGCAGCCTTAAGGGGGGTCACTCAAGTGAAAATGAACTACCAGTAATTTTACAGATAAAAATTTGAAAATATTTATATCCATATTATTTTTTACGCTGTCATGAATTATGTAAGAATTAATACAGTGACATTTTTTTTTCAAAAATTTATAAAAAAAATTTCGAAAAAATTATTCGATTGTAAAATCCATACCCTTATTTCTGTAGAATTGTATACAGAGACTGCAAAAAAAATTTCAGCTCGAAAACTTCATTTTTGTCGGAGTTATAAAGTTTTTTGTTTTGGCGCAGTAACTAAAACGCTCCTGCTTCGTACGTTGGACCGACCAAAATGAACTACCAGTTATTTTACAGATAAAAATTTGAAAATATGTATTTCCATATTATTTTTTACGCTGAAATGAATTATGTAAGAATTAATACAGTGACATTTTTTTTTCAAAAATTTATAAAAAAAATTTCGAAAAAATTATTCGATTTTAAAATCCATACCCTTATCTCTGTAGTATTGTATACAAAGACTGCAGAGAGAAATGTCAGCTCGAAAACTTCATTTTAGTCCGAGTTATAAAGTTATAAATCGAAAAAAAAAGAGTGTGTGAACCACGTTGGCAAAAGATTATGGAGAGCTTTGACCGATTTGGTAAAACAGGAGCGTACGAAAGGTATTACTTTAGAGGGTAAAGGGCAGGGTACTCTGAAAGGTATAAACAGAAAGCCTCAGAAAGATACAAACGTGCAAGAAAAATGATACGAACTGCACAATCACGAAGAGAACAGGCATTGCAAGAAGAGAAAGGTCCAACGTCCGGAGCAGGAGCGTTTTAGTTACTATCCCAAAACATAAAAACTTTATAATTCGGACAAAAATGAAGTTTTCGAGCTGAAATTTTTTTTGCAGGCTTGGCATATAATACTACAGAGATAGGGGTATGGATTTTACAATCGAATAATTTTTTCGAAATTTTTTGTTTAAATTTAAAAAAAATTGTCACTTTATTAACTCTTACATAATTCATTTCAGCGTAAAAAATCATATGGATATACATATTTTCAAATTTTTATCTGTAAAATAACTGGTAGTTCATTTTGGTCGGTCCAACGTACGAAGCAGGAGCGTTTTAGTTACTGCGCCAAAACAAAAAAACTTTATAACTCCGACAAAAATGAAGTTTTCGAGCTGAAATTTTTTTGCAGTCTTTGTATACAATTCCACAGAAATAAGGGTATGGATTTTACAATCGAATAATTTTTTCGAAATTTTTTTTTAAATTTTTGAAAAA
This sequence comes from Andrena praecox, assembly GCA_963932275.1. Classification (NCBI taxonomy): domain Eukaryota; kingdom Metazoa; phylum Arthropoda; class Insecta; order Hymenoptera; family Andrenidae; genus Andrena; species Andrena praecox. The sequence continues at coordinate 38,041,340 of OZ010728.1, forward strand.
AAATATGTCACTGTATTAATTCTTACATAATTCATTTCAGCGTAAAAAATAATATGGATATAAATATTGTCAAATTTTTATCTGTAAAATTACTGGTAGTTCATTTTCACTTGAGTGACCCCCCTTAAGGCGAGAAGCCACTGTGACGGTCGAAAATAAAGGCTATTTTCAAGACATTCTTTTATAATGGAATGTAACTTTCTACGAAAAATCTTCATTACCAACTGAAAATACATATATTTGACTAATATTTTATGCTCGCAGATTGACAAAATTTTCGGTTGTATGGCCACAGCATACGATAACGTTAGGCTCTGCAAAAAAAAAATTACAAAACGGGTGCACTTGTAACTTTCCAACATTCAATCCGAATTGAAAAATTCGAACGGTTTCTTAAAGTATATTACAATAGCTTCAGTTGCACGTACCGATTTAAAAAAATATTCATTTTTGAAGAAATGGCGGACTTGAGAAGAAATCTTGACCAAATAGTATAAAAAATCCACATGTTTTTTCAATGTTACTATTGAATGAATTATTCGATCAAAAAACTGGTACGTGCAACTGAAGCTATTGTAATATTACTTTAAGAAACCGTTCGAATTTTTCAATTCGGATCGAATGTTGGAAAGTTACACGTGCCACCCGTTTTGTAATTTTTTTTTGCAGAGCCTAACGTTATCGTATGTTGTGGCCATACAACCGAAAATTTTGTCAATCTGCGAGCATAAAATATTAGTCAAATATATGTATTTTCAGTTGGTAATAAAGATTTTTCGTAGAAAGTTATATTCCATTCTTTTTTTCTTTTTTTTTCTGTTTTTCCTGTGGTTAGCAGGATGGCATTTCAAGCATTATTATCGCTTATATAGCCCAACGAACTATAGTCTCTTATCTTTTCCTCTCCTCTCCCTCCGGTCCCAGCAGCGAGCGTCGTACCGGGAGGAAGGTGGTGGTCACCCATCTTTCCCCAGTACTCGCCCCGTGATGCTTAACTTCGGTGATCTACATTCCATTATAAAAGAATGTCTTGAAAATAGCCTTTATTTTCGACCGTCACAGTGGCTTCCCCCCTTAAGGCGGGCAACCACTTTAGGAGACCGAAAATTAGATGATATCTTGGATTTTTTTTATTGCGAAAAAAAACGGAAATTTCCGCAACTCTGACAATAATTTATTCATATTTTCATACATCTCTGGTAATTTTTTCAAGTTATTTCATGGATTAATTAAGGTGTAATCCGCTGTGTCCCTTGGCGTGTCCTCATCGTCGTTGTCGATTTGCGGGAATTGTGCAGCTCGCAATTCGCATCTGAAATAGGCCAATAAATTTTTATACATTCTTGAGATGTTTCTTAAGAACATGAACCTAAATTTTGAAAAAAAATTGGGAATTGAATGTTGCAACGTGTTTGAAAAAAAAGATCGATTTTTAACATTTTTTTTCCCCGGCATTTTGCAATAATAAATATGTTTTAAACAATCTAATCTTTCCAACTTTAGGTTCATGTTTTAATAAATTATATTATGTAAACGTGTTCCAAATTTGAAGATGATCCATCAATTAGTTTTTGAGTTATGATTCCCGCGAATTGAAAAAATGTCGTTTCGAGAAAAACACGTTTAAAGTTTCACAAACTAAAAGTCAAATGTGTTTAATCAAATGATAAAGTGTTTTACCGATTAATCAGCGATTCCAGCACCATACAGCGGTCCTTCCTCTTCCTCATGGAGGTGAGTCATAAAAAGGGACTACCTAACTGAGCGCGCTTGGGAGTCGAGCGGAGAGTCTTTATCATTTATATACATACCGTTAGAAGGAATCCGAATATCGTTTTGAAAATTTTAGGGTGTATTCTTAAGATATTTTGCTAACGATTTATGAAATAAAAAAAAATTGATTTTTTGAAGCATCTAAAGTGGTTGCCCAACTAAGGGGGTATACCCGTTTGAACCCTCGGAAAATGTGCACATTTGGTGGATTTTTTTCCAAGTCAACGGTTTGATGCAGATTTCCCGTTTTTTTACTATCTTTACATAGTATTCTGGGCTATTCAAAAAAAAGTTTCAGTTAAAAAACTATTGTTTTTGGGAAGTTATGCATACACATCCGAAAGTCTTTCGATTTTAGACGGCTAAACGGTGGCCCTGAAAACAGCTGTATGTCGTGTCTGAAATCAAAAACAATAAAATTTTCTTATTAAGTATTCCAATAGCTATCGTCCAACAAAGCCGATTTTGAAAATTTTGAAAAATAAAGAAATGGTGAGAGATCAAAGGTAAAGTTAGATTTTTCTAAGAGAAAAATCCACCTTTTTTCTTTATAAATAGTAAACGGGGAATCGGAATAAAAAAAGCCTTCGTTGGACGATGTGGAATCTTATTATGATTCTGCATGCAAAATTGGAAGTGAATTGGTTGAATGTGGGGCGAGTTTCTGGGGCCACCGTAATGAAAAATAGAGTTTCGAGAAAAATGCGTTTAAAGTTTTGACTTTGATGCCCCATACTACCTGGGTTGTTTCATTCAAATGCCTATAACTTCGCCAATTTTCCGAGTTTTTACATCGGACTTGTTTTATTTCATTTCTAAAACATCAATCTATGAAAACATGTAAAAAATCCGATTTTTCACACTGTCAAACGGTTATACCCCCTTAAGGGGTCATTCTGGTTAGACGGTTTGAAAAACTCGATTTTTTTTTTAACATTTTTCGAAAGTACATATCCTCAAGAATGTATCTCTGTTGAATTAAATTTTCATTGTATTTCTGTTGAGTCTAACCTACTTTTAAAATCGAAAATAGCATAGAAAACACAGCCGAAATGCATTGATTCTTGTATTTTGCCCGCCATTTTATTAATTTTAAGGCGAAATCATTTATTCTAGTACGGGCCGTAGCGACAGTCATACTCATCAAGAATCTGTGTGTATTTTTGGTTTCAAATAAGCCCCACTGCTGAAATCGTCTGCACGAGCGAAGCATGAATTTTTAAACATGTCATCAAAATCGCCCTCAAAACCATTTTAAAAGCAATAATTTTATTACTTTTATATTTTTTGTTTACTGTTGAAATGTAGTTTAATCAGTAGAAAAAAGGTTTATTCCATTACTATAATTCCTGTCTTCGCAATAAATTCCGGAAAATCGAAGAATTTATCGGCGCGCTAACCAGAATGACCCCTTAAATCTAGAATTGCAGCTTCGGGTATTTATTAGTTTCCGAGATATTTGTAAAAAACTTTCAGTATTTGGGTCGATTTATTGAGACGCAACACGCATCCCAACTTATCCTGGGTATTTGTTGTGAGTTTGGAGATCTGAACCAGCATCTGAAAAATCCCGGGATTTAATGTAACTAATCCCGAGAATTTCGGGATTTTTGTAAAATGCGAATTACTTTATGAACACCGGAAAAATATAAAAATAAACATAGTCATTTCGTAATAATAATGATTTATATAACTAATTAAACTATATTTATTTTTGCAATGATATTCTGACTTTCCGCTACTTTGAAATCGCGAATTGTCTGAACACATAAAGTCGAAACTTTGCAGATATGTGCTTTAGGTGCTTTGCTATTTCTTCGTTCGCATTTCCGAAAATCTTCATAATGGTTTGCTGATATCTACTTATTGAGACTTTATTATTCTTCATTGTTCTACTGTTTTTATTGTTAAAAATGATTTTAGCTTGTGTTTCAGACTAATGATAGAAAGAGAGTTTGTTTACTTTAAATAAAGATTTAGAATTTCAACGCATAATAAATCATTTTAATTGCTGAAAGTTTCTATCACCCAATCCCCGGATTAGCTTCGGAATCCCGAGATAGACTTGAAAAAATCCCGCAATCTCGGGATAGTAAATAATGACCGGGACTGTATTCCCTAGGTGTTACTCTACTAATAGGCACTACTCTAGGGGGTGATTCTACAGACCAAAATAAGTCGAAAATATAGAATACAATTTTTTAATATCGCGCTTCGTTTTCGAGGGAATTGACTTGGAATTTTAGGTAAATACGCGAACCTTTCAGGCGCCTAAGCGGCACGCGGAGGTATGGGGAACGCGTCCAGCCCGTCCCCCAAAAATTTGTAAAAAAAGTTAACAATAATTTTTTATTAATATTTCGAAAACAAATAAACACCCGAAGCCGCAATTTTAGATTTTGGGTCCACACCGCCTCCCGCCAAACCTTGTATCGATCGGCCACTGGGGCCATTCGGAACAATACCCAGAATAATTTTTGAATACTATTGAAATTTATATATGTAAATCTAAAACCGAATAAAATAACTGAAAATATAATAAAAACTAAACTAACTTCGTAAGACACAGATCGAGCTGCTGACCGAATAGCACCTAATATTGAATAAGTATAATTAGAAGTCCGTCCCCGATGGTTAAACTTATATACCTAAAACACTTAATAAATATAAAACTCCGAAATTCATTGAATACAAATTTAAAAAAAAAAATTGTAACACGTCTCTAATTCATTACAGGATACGGCGGGGCAAGAGCGCTTTCGCACCTTAACACCTAGTTACTACAGGGACGGTCAAGGCGCTATATTGGTGTACGACGTTACGGACAGAGCTACGTTTATGAAGCTCGAAACTTGGCTGAACGAACTGAACACTTACTGCAATAAGACAGACATTGTTAAAATGGTAGTGGGTAACAAAATAGATTTACCGAACAGAGAAGTGAGCACCGAGGAAGGCCTACAGTTCGCCCGAAGGCATCAAACATTGTACATTGAAAGCAGCGTTAAAACAGCGGATGGGATTAAATGTTGCTTCGAAGAACTTGTGCAGAAGGTATACTTTATAAATCTTCATTGGATGCTTAGAACGGTGAGGAGCAACCGTTAGTCTGTGGTGGGCCAAAAATGGAGACCTAATACTGTAGGCGGGCCGCAAAATTAAATACTTAAGCACAGGTAACCCTCATATAACGCGGATATTTCGTTTCATAAAAATGCCGCATAAAGATCGTCGCCCATCACGCCGAAGCGAAGCGCGGCGACCAAAGCGAAATGTTCTGACGCTGTTCTGACGACCTTTAAGGTGAAGGTAGACTGCGCGAGGCTCGGCGAGTCGGCGAGCCACGAGCGTTTCCACGGCGAATCTCGCGCCAAGCTCGCCGAGGCACGGCGCCGTCTAACTTCGCCTTCGTATAAATCGCGCTATGCGAGATTTACAACCAGATGTAATAGAAAAAACCACGTTTCGTCGAAACTGCGGGCGTTATACGAAGGTTATCGCCTCAATTTCAAAACCGCGTTATACGTGGGTTACCTGTATACTAATCAAAGAATTTGAATTTCCGGGCTGAATTTATTATTTCCGACATAAGTTTACAATTGAAACGCTTGTGAGCCGCAGGTCAGTGGCTCGAGGGCCAAATGCGGCCCGCGGGTTGCTCGTCACTAGTTTGCAAGGGAACAGCGCGAACCGGGACTCACCGATTGGAACGCAACTTTGTGGGTTTGTAGAGTGACTCAAAACAAGAAGAATGGTGTGTTTCATTTGGGCCCTATCGCCCTTTAAGGCGGTGAAAACTAACCTCAAAGTCAAATTGGCACTTCCACTTTTTCGCGTGTAACTCTCAAAGTACAACAGACAGAAGAAAATGTTTCGAACAAAAGTTTAATGGTACAACAAGCGCTGAAAACTTGCGTTAACAAATTTTTGAAAAGAGTTTAAAAAGAAAAATATCTGATGAAAAAAAACTTTTTCAAATATTTTGTTAACGGAAATTTGTAGCGCTTGTTGCGCCATTAAGCTTTTATTTGAAACATTTTTCTTTGTCTGTTGTACTTTGAGAGTTATACGCGAAAAAGTGGAAGTGCCAATTTGACTTTGAGGTTAGTTTTCACCCGTTTAAACGGCGATAGGGCCCAAATGAAACACACCGTTGTTCTTGTTTTGAGTCACTCTAAAAGCCCACAAAGTTGCGTTCCAATCGGTGAGTTCCCTTGTTAGAAGCTTATTCATTGCCTTCGAATTTTTCATATACGATGAGTCACTGTTATTTCCAGATAATACAAACACCGGGTCTTTGGGACCGGCATACTCTCATTAAGTCGTACGGTAACGGTAGCATGGGAGGAGCGAGACATAGAAGCCAGAGAGGCATACAATTGGCAAACGGCTCCGAAGGGCAAGAATCAAATTCGGCTTGTTCTTGTAACTTGCTGTAACTAATTGTGACATAAACTTCGACCGGCGATAATCGCGACGGAGCTACAGTTTAAATATGGTCTAAACTATGTTGGGAAAATTCGATGCCGAGGAATGAGAACTTTGACTGTGAACACGAATAAATAACACGGCACTTTATTGCTATGTGTACGTCATGAGAATGAGATTCTTCGCGTATATATCAGAGATATATATATATATGAGTTTGCTTGTAACTTCTGACTCTGTTAAATAGTTAAATTTTATATAGGTATTTGTAATACTAAATTTGTATTCGTGTAAATATATCGTGCATACGTACGCAGTTGAACGGTTAATAAATATTTGTAGAACGTCGATAATGTCACGAGCGGACGTCGTATTTTTAACCCTACGGAACACATTTTTTACAAGCACACGCAAACTTCGAAATTTCATAATTCTCTTTATTATTTATGTAGGCTAACTGTTTTGAGCGTTACTTTGCATAATCCGCGAATGCGGCGCATATCGATATACGCGCGTAGTGTCATGTATCAATGTGACTCGCAAGTTTCTTTAATCATACTTTGAACATGCATGTTTCATAATTTCCCGATCGAGTGAGCGTTCTATAGATAGAGCTATTGTGATGTATTGTAAATAAAGTACTTTCTGTATTTAAAGTATCTTTTCTCGATTTCAGTTGAAATTATACGATATTGTACGTCAACAAAGATCGCTGGCTGATGTCAATAAATCTAATGCAAACAATTGCCTGTTAAAGCGTTTCATTTTAAATATGTATTTTATATGTTGATTTCAGTTGGAAAATTAGCGTAACTTATATTTCGTAGATGAGAAACATGGACTGTTGCGCGCCCGTCGGCGAATGCCGTGTAAATAATAAAGGAAATAATGAATATATAAAAAGTACAAGGTAAAGTTAGCGGTAGCATTATAATTAACCTGAAGCATTTCTAATAAAATTTCAATCCAGATAGTAGATTTACCGTCTGTTTTATATTTATAGCGAAACATCTTCCGTATTATCTACACTGCTCTCGACGGCGGAAGACGCATCGAGTACAACTAAATTAAATATCATTTTGACCAATAGAGGATTCCAAATATATGGAACGTGGAGCGGAGCTGATTTGCTGAAATTACTTATGGACAGACTTAAACAATGCGTTCGTGCTGACTCAGGTTCGCCGACGGAAGTCCCTGCTGATACCATCAGTGACAGACGACTGTGGAGCACCACACATAGTGGTTTATATAGCACAGACATTTTAAAGAAATTGCAAAAAGAAGGTACTGGGTTGCGCCTGTGGCATGAATTCCAGAGAAACTCTTAACCCTTCGTGGTCACACCTTATAATCACAAATTGGTCACACGGGGTTCACTATACCCCAGCGTCATTTTTTCAGTTACCATTTTCGTAATTTTGAATCGTTTAACTTTTCAGTGGTAATTGTACGCTCGTAATACTTATGCAGTCATGGTCTAATAGTCTTTTTCTAGAAATGTAAATTTTGATACGATAAAATTTGTAGCTGAAAATGAGCGATTTTCCACGGTTGTGGGAAACCCCGATTTTTTAAATTTTTTTTTTATTTTTTTTTGCGATAAATCCCCTTTGGAAGACGTAAAGGCGCGAGATTTCAAATCGAAAATTGCTCTTGGGGTGCGATACACCCCGTGTGACCACGAAGGGTTAATTAATCGAATATAACTTTCAGGCATGTCTGCGCATACCATTATCAAAGCAATGAAACTCGGGCTGATCAGCCTCAGTTATTGCGAGCTCCTTTATTTCAAAGACTTCAACGTGGATCCGTATACTTTGGAATTCAAAGATATGTGGTCGAACAAATTCAGCGACGAGCTGATCTCGAATTTGAGAACCACGGGTTTGAGCGAAACAGAGTGTTGGCATGTTATTGTATACGGAGTAAGACTTCAAAGTTCGCGTGCTCTTTGTCGCTTGATGTTAAGTGGCATCGATGTTCCGGGGATTTTAAAATGGCAATCGCCTATCAACTCTGCGTCGTCAAAGATAATTCAATTCTTGAGATGCATTGGCGTAGAAGAAGATGTTGTACAATTAGTAGAACAGTACGGAATTGATGAGGAAACTGAACAAATGTTGCTTGACTTGGGGCTTAACGAAATAATAAAGTCCGAGGTATGGACTCGATTTAAATAAGAAAGAGGTCAAGAAATCTCTATTTTGCCTACTATTTTTTCTTTTGTACAATAACATGTGTGGTATATAGGAAATAATATGCGAATGCAGCGTAGCCATGTTGGAGCCCAATACCAATAGCTTAGATGTAATGCAAGACATTTGCAGGACGAGTAATTCCAAGAGCACTTCTACTCTCGTCAACACGTCAGATCATTTCCAACTGTGCAGTTGTCGGTGCCACTTTCGAAGAGAGAAACAGACAACAGATGAATTAACGGCACAGAGAAACGATTATTTAAGGTGACTTACAGCGGCGGATTTAACGGGCGGTCGATGAGCAGTTGCCACCTGGGCCCATCTTCAAAAAAAAAAAAAGATTATGATTTCATCCATTCGCTATAATTTAAATTTTTCTGCGCTCCTACTCGTTTTTAGTAAACCCCTTCTTCATTTTCCCGTGAAATTTGGGCCCCTCGGAACGATCGCCGCATGGGCCTTTTTCTTCAATCCGCCACTGGTGACTAATTACGAATATTCTTCCATTTCATTTTCGTCATTCGGTTCCTTTTAATCATAGGCAGAATGTTATGGTACCGTTAGCATGGGCAATGAGTAGGGCCCTACGATATAACCCATCGGACCCAATACATTACGTAACGTATCAGTTATTACGTTGGAAACACAACAATGTTACCCAAACGGAAAAGGATAAGGCCCAAGAATTTGTTGCTCTAGCTACAATAGCGATGGACCAGAAGCTCATTGTTAGTGCTAGTAACAATTCTCGGAATCCGAGAAACATATGTAATTCCTTTACTCTTCTCGTAACAGTGTTTAATTTTTTTTTAAATAGGCAAAGAAACTGTTAGAAGATGAAGAGCTAATTAGAAGCCTGAATGAAGAGACTATGAAAAATATCCCTTGCGATTTTTGCAGGCATCACCAAGAATCACGTCGCATCAAAGAAAGATGTTGGAAGTGTAAGAAAGGGCCGGCAAAGAAATACGAAATTTGCGAGTATCCAGAAATATGTAGTTCATGCAAACTCGCCGTATCAGATTCCGATGAGCATTTAGAGTGCGCTGGCTAAGAATAAAGGTACTATACATATAAATATACAAAAATATGGCTAAACTTCCGAAAACGTCCATGCCGCAAAATCGTTTATAATATCGACAATTAATGTTGAAGTTTCTTTTTACATCAACTCTGCTCTCCGCGAGAAGAAAGAGTTCGAAAGAAAGCACGTGCCGCGAACGCACCGTTCCGACGCAAAGAATTGTTAAAGGTCGCAGCTTCGCCCCGGATAGCGGTGTCCGTCGATTTTCATACACCCTGTACAATAGAAAGATACAAATGTTCATAAACAGGTTTTAGTAAAAATTGCTTAAAAAATTCGTTTATTTAGTAATTTTCCTTGTACATTTGTCTCAAGTTTACTAGAACAACATGTCGGTGCAGTAACCACACAGGAGCGACGTGTGGAACGGAGCGGAATGAATATCCAACGTCACAATGAAGGATATCCCAAATACATCCTGGCAGTGATTCTAATCACAATGTATAAAGAATATGTATAACCAAAATATCTGACGATCGTGAAATTTCATGAATATTCTCGTTACATTAACAGCAGTTCTAAACTCAAAGTATGCGGTAAATTTCGATTATATTCACTACTAAGAGACATGGATAGGCTTAAATACAATGCGTATACATGAGTTTTGATAATACATGGGTTCGAACCACATTTATTATAATTAACAATGTATACTCTTCGCTAAAACTTTCTTTCGTGTGTGTAACTTCAAAAGCAATCAATAGTTTAAAAGTATGACAAGCAATGCTGGTTTGGAGGAAGCATTGTTTATTATAGAAATTATAACAGTCGTTTGGATGAGCTCGAACAAATCGATAATTACTTCGTTAGCTATACCGACGTAAACTTCGCGCGTTTATCGCAAAGAACGATAACCGTTTAAAGCATAAAATAACGGCTCGTTTTTGTATAACCACTTTCAAAATGTCCTTGTATATATATAGAATATAAAAATGATTTCTGCGGATTTAGTGATTCAGGTACTACTGTAATGAATCAATGATATAGGCTATTTATATATAGTCGATTAAAATGAGAAACAAAGGTACAGCTAGTGCTTGACGAGTCCCGTAACGGTTTCTTTCCAGTTCCCAGCACTCTTCTTCATACGTGTCAACTATTTTCATTCTGGTCAAAGATACAGAGTACTTCAATAAAATAGCAACGTATCAAAATATATTTTTGCATCTATTTGTTTGGTCTATATCCTGAGCTACTAACAGAATTGGGGGGGTTTGGTTCCCTATTATGACGAACTTTCCTTCGTACATTAAGTAAAAGTTGGAAGTACATGGGTAAAGTAATGGGTTAAGTCTGTATTTCATATGGACGTTTCTCGCGGTCTATTAATAACCGCTCACAGATCGTTTAATCTATGCTTTAAATTATTGAAATAACTTATCGATCAAGTGTGTCGCGATGAAACTTTTCTTTACGGCCCGACCTATATGCGTAATAATGATTGCGACGAACACTGAAAAATGTTTCTCAGCCGTTTGCGGTGATTCAGTCGCTTTCGCTTCGTGTATAAGTGCAAGTCACGTGATTTAAACCGAATATACTTGAAGCTTGTTGATTTTGGCTTTCTCTTCTTCGGATTCATCTTGGCAAATCATTAGCGTGTGAGAGACACCACAGGTAACGGCAGTAATGTATAAACCTTCCAGGGCCTTCACTTCCATCGGAGTGGTCGAAGATTTGCGCATTTCCCCGAAACCCTGAAATCATTCGTTGAGAAGGGAACGGTTAGACGCGCCCGGTGACTTCCGGATGCGTTCGTTCTATGTGGAATTGCTTACCAATTCGCCGAACGTGGGGCTGGCGCCCCAGGCGATGACCGAGTCGTCGGCACCGACCACTACGCTGGTCTGCGAGCACCCGACGCATCGGATCTCCCAGCCGGACAAATCCTGAATTGGTTTCGGATACATGTTAGCCTCCCCGGTACGCTTCGTCTGACCAAACATCAACGCTGTCCCGTGGACATTGATGGCAATACTGTAAGTGCTGCCGCAATGAACGGCCCTGACACCTCGGCTGGGCGGCTCTAAGAACTTAATTAAACGAGGCACTAATTCGTCCCGTTGCTCGTTGTGGCCCAGACGGCCGATACCACCGAAGCCCCAAGAGAACGCGCGATTCTTGCTATCGATCGCTACGGTATGGTAGTGGCCGCAACTGAAGTCTGTAATCTCAACGCGGTCCAAAGGCGTGACGTGGCCGTCTTTTGCTCTCTCCACGTATAAAACGATTCTCTTAGGCACTTTCTCGAAGTGAAACGCCATCTTCGTGTTTGTTATAAAATATTTGCCGTCGGTGTTGTGACCCAGAGCCCCGTACTCGGGGCTGCCGAACGAGTGCAGGCCGCCTTTAATGTCCAGGATCACAGAGAACTCGGCCCCGCATCCGACTTTCACTATCGGCGGGCCGGCGTACTTCACTTTAGTGGCGGAGACAATGCAGGCGTCGGACTTCCCGACGCCGCACTGGCCCAACTTATTGTCCCCGGAGGCGAAAACTATGCCGCGGCTTGTTAGGAATAACGTATGATTGCGGCCACAACATGCTGCTATAACCGTATGCCCCTTTAACGCTGTAACCTCGGTGGGTTCGTCCCGACGTTTCGCATCGCCGATACCCAGCTGGCCTGTAAGAATCGTTTCGTAGAAGGTTTACAAAATGCCCACCACGCGTCTTCGTCGAGCGAATACCGGAACGAAAACTGCGGACAGAGTATCGCGCGGCTTAACGAATTTCGTGAGTTTTCTCGTTTATTCAAGTCACATTTACTTACACGAGACTACTTGTTTATAAAGATAAGTCTTGTTTACCTTTTAATCATTTACCTTTATCATTTCTACCAAAAGCTAGGCATCTATTATCTTCAGTAACGACAATACTATGAGAAGCAGCTGGACCAGAGGCAACTAGTCTCACTCGGCTACCGTTAAAATTTTCAAAAGTGTGCGGGGTCCACAAACTCCGCCCTACGTTCGCTTTAACCCCTTTTGGCGGCGCTTTACGGCCAGCCATGTCCCAATTCGTGAGACCACACATGAGCAACGTTCCGGGCTTTCCCCATCCTCCCTGCAACAAACACGCAGGTGGTCAGATCGTACGACGGAGGGGGATTCGCTCGATGATCTTCGGAGTTGACGATGACGAACGACTCGTCAACTTTCTGCGCGGAACGATCGTTCAAACGAAAATCGTCTGGCACCGAAGAGGGAATATAGCGCTTATTATCTTCAATCGTCTTAACAAATTTTTATCGTCAATTGAGAATTTAACGTCAATGTTAAATACACAGTTTGACGATGAATTTTACAATCGTTTTGACGGATTCCGAAGTGCTCAAACTGTTTGGGGATTCTTGACAACGAAATAGCTTCCTGGATTTATTCCACCAGTTACGGAGCACCCTTGGCAGTCGTCAACTTTACGATCAAACAATTTATCGTAAAATCGGCAGATTTTCGGTTAATTATTGGCAGCCTCCGCTTCGATTAACACTAGAATGCCCGAGATCTTCGACTCCCAGATGCCCAAGTGCAGAAAATAATTCTCTTTCGAGTAGGTTTACGCGAAATAATAATGCAAGACGGATTTCTGAACAGATTTATTACAAATAAAAGCTACAATAGTAATAACGTCTTGTGTTTTCGTTACATTGCTTGCAAAACCGTTAATACATATTCCCACTGTTTTATTTTTTTGCATTGCGCCTTGACGGTGTCTCGTCATCTAAGATGCCTACGATGTTATGGCGAGGAGGCAGCAGGACTCGCGTGGGCATTGATGGTAAAATCAAAGAAACATAACAGAGACTCCAGTGCTTTTGTTGCGTAAAGTCTTAGAAATAAATAAAAGTCAAGAGACGCTTTCCCGCAGGAGTTAAACGACAACAAAGGCTCGGGTAGAGTCGTCATGGCTCCGCCAGGCATTCTAGTGTTAATCCCTCTCAAAATTCCATTGGACTCGAAAATATTTACTAATTGTCTTCGGACTCGGATCCAAGTAAATGCTGCTCGAAATTCGGTGGACTACGATTAGCCATTTAAATTTTAAATGATTAGGAGAGCAACGGTCAGAAGCTTAATCGATCGGATGTGCATAAATATTTCGGTGATGTTCACAGCTACGAAGTGTATTGACGAGGCGTGCAACGGTGTGCGATCGTTTCCCTTCCGAAATAACATTCCGTTTACCAGCGTCTGAAATGCGTGGCTAGAAAGCCGAGCAGCGTCGCGAATACCAACGCCGCTTTCTCATCCATCGGGGTCTATCGATGTACTCTCTAACCTGGGGTAAATAAACACGCGGGTAAAGATGGAAATGTTATCACCTCAGGTGGCGGCAATTCCGGGATAGTGGAGACGTCGGCGAGCTCATCTTCGACGGCGTCCTCACCGTCGGCATTCGAACCGGTCTCGGCGTCATCAACCTCCGATTCGTGCTCGCTGGAGATGTCCTCTTCATCATACTCGGTCTTCTTCAATTTCGCACGGCCCTTCTTGATCGGGGGATTTTTCCGTTTGGTCGACATATCGGCTGGTCTTGTGTTTGAAATTTATTTATTGATTCGAAATCGGTTACACGGGACGCGGATACAATGACATTTATCGATGTAATGGCGCTGAGACCTGTACTGTTCGACAAATGGACAACAAAAACGCGGCCACCTGGCGCTCAAAAATCATAATAAAACCATGCTCCAGTGATAAGTACAAAGCAAACTCAAGTTTATGATTGTAAATCGCCGAGAGCGCGTTCCGTGTCCCGTGCGGCTCGGATCCACGGAATGCGGGAACGGAACCGCGATAACTTTCGCGCCAACGTTCAAAGTGATTCGCGGATGTAAGTATGTATCTACGTATGTACTTACGTATGTACGTGTATCACAAGCTTGGGTATTATTTGGATAAAATATTTTGGAAACGATTATTCGGATAATATATTGCCTTGTTTGATTGAAAGTTATTTACGGATACTCGCAAGTTAGCTCATTTGGACTAATTTTGTTACTTTGAGTAAGTGTATCCTGAAATAATGTCGCTAATCATTTTTCATGGAGCTGTCTTTCGGATAAGATGATAGAACCAGAATAGATTCGAAAACAAACGCGGTTGTATGTATTTTATTTGGCAGCAGTTGTCTAAAATAAAACATCATTTTGAAATTATGTATTTAGTTTTGGTACAAAATAAGGTTACTTTTTCTAGATTATTTTTAAAACAGTGGTAATATAATAATTCGAATAATTAATTATTAGCTTTTGGAAAATAAAATCGGAGTTTGTTGTATAAGATTCAAATTGGAGGATAATGGTGTGTTGAGAGCAGCACAACAAATAAATTTTGCATTTTGCGAAACTGTAAAATTTAAATAGAAACTATTTATCTGAGTGCAAAATACCTATGACACAAAAAAGTTGACGTCGAAAATAGTGATTCAAATAAAAAAGACATTCCGCAGGGCTATTTACTTGAGGTATATGAATATTGTTCGTAATATTATATTCGCATTAGCATTATTGTCAGTGTAAAAGTCGAAAAAAATTTGTTACAAGAGAAGTCAGAAATTCAAACGGGTCGATTACCTACAGAACGGCCGCGCGACGTTCAATGGCGCTGTGGTGCGCGCCACGGACCATCGCGTCATAGATGGGTCAGCCGTTTTCCGCAGCGTTTCTCGGGGTGATGGGTACGTAAAATACGCAACGTATAATACGTACGTATTATACACATGTATTATACACGTAAATTACTGTAATTTACGTGCGCTACTGACAGATTTAGTGGATTGGTTGGAGTATTCACCGCGCTGGGGGACCGAAGACCCGCGAACCAATCAGCGGGGAGAACAGCGATACCACGCTGGTGTCGCGCGAGATTTATGCTTATAGAATTGGTAGCGTTTAAGATTCCAAACTTTCCTTTATTATATTGGGAAACCAAGAATTTCGATACGCCAACTAGTGACAAAAAATTGAACTACTCAGAGTAGGCTGAAATCCGTCGAAGTCCATATGATTATCAGTGTTTATATAGACACGTTGTGAAAAACGAGTGTTTTTAAATTTTTTGGATCACTAAATTTTGACTTATTCCATTAATAAATACTTATTCGGAATGTTTGGTGGGATCCAGCCTACTGTCAATAGTTTGCCAACTTACCACCGCAGCGCTGAAATCTAAGCCACGCCTCCACTTGGTTTCCCAATAAAGAGATTTATGTTGTTACCTACCTCAAGTGCTTCCTTTGTGGACCTGCCCCGGCAATATAGAGCCTAGTAGGAAGTACCCTATATATTTTTCAAGCTTTATTTATTATATAACTTTGGTTATGTCATCTATGTAATTTACGTGTAATTTACACGTAACGTAAATTACGTGATTTTCTAGTGATTTATCCATCACTGAATAAGAGGCGTCACTCGACAAGGACAGAAATAAGCTAGGGAAATCACTAGACAACCAATTTAAATTCCCATTTGGCAATGATCGGTAAATGTCGGCAAAAATCAGCAAACTGCGGTAAGGTACATTTACGGCCGATTTCTTCACCTCCAGATATCTGCCAGTCAGAGTTATCTGGCAGATGTCTGGCACATGCCTATTTCTTCACCTCCAGTCTCGAGTTATCTGCCAGCTGTCCTCCGGTCAATTTGACTAGAGGTTCGGGCACCGGATAACTGCTGGAACTGCCAGTTAGTGCGTTTTTGCAGTAGTGGGGGAAGTAGGGAATGTGAAACAGAGTTAGAGTAGATGTCCCGATTACCGTGCCCTGACGCCGACTTGCTCACGACGGAATTAATAACTGACTTCTCTCACTATAATTTTGCTTGGTGAAAATTTATATTGGTATTTTGAACCTTTCTCTTTATTAAGGCATTTTTTTCGGATTGAAAATGTTAATTTTTCATATTTTGTTAATTGAAATAAAAATACATGTTTTTGTCCCAGTAACCGTGCCCTGAAAAAATGCGTTGTCCCAATTCCCGTGCCTGTTTTCGAATAGCGTTCCCGCGGTTAGGTTATGTCTTTCAACTTTGAACTGTTCGAAACATTTTTATGCTCTACGTGAGGTGTTTTTATGTAATTTTAATATGACCTTTTCATTACGAAAGCAAAATATGCAAATATAAATTTCTGTTCACCCGTTCTGACAAACGAAAGTAAGGTTAGGTTTAACAGTTACAGAGGGCGCCAGTGGGCTTGGAGGGCCACGGTAATAGGGACAAGCGTTAAATACCTGTCCCAATTACCGTATTCACTTTAAAAATACAAAAACGTTTCAAAAGTGCTCATTTGGCTATTTTTTAATAAAATTTGAACCTTTTATGATATAATAAACACTTTACATGAGTGCAAATCATGATAATTATCAATTTATTCACTTCTGTAAAGTACGTGTTCCTTACCGTTTCCGGTAAGGATTTAGGTAAATCCATCGAAATCTTCATATGCATTTTTGAATTTTTTTTACTATGCTTTAGTTGTTTAAAAACCCAACTTTCTCGTTTGTAACACATACATTAATAGTTTAACTTAATTAAAAAAATTTCTTTCCTTATTTATTTACGCGAGTTTTTTTGTACGGCGTCTTTAAGTACAAAAGCACGGTAACTGGGACCGAGCACGGTAATCGGGACATCTACCCTATGCTTGTGAAACTGTTCTGGACGCCAGTGTATATTTCGCGACGTCAAGCGATTTTAGTTTTGTTGAAAAAGGCGCTTCGACGAAAAAATTTAGAAATGGATGTGATCATGAATATTAACGTTTTGAAACATTTGGAAGAAGAAGAGGATGAAGAAATATTTTGTAGAATCCGACGACCGTATATATATTAAGAGTGAGGAAAGATCATGTGGATTGCTGGGATGATATAGATTTTCGATGCCGTTTTCGATTAAAGAAGGAATACTGTTGAACAACGTTCAATAGCGTCAAACGATCGAATCGATTATTGGCGATCACCATGCGATCACTTTTGAACAGCTTCGCAATGAAGTTGTCGATTTACCTTTTTTGCGGCGTTGCCGCGTCAACCTTTCAGTCAGTTAACCATAGGATCCAAAAGCGTGAAGAAACACGCGCTACTGCCATCTGGCAGATAGCATCTAGCTGGCCGCTAGCTAACCGGGACTTTGTCCAGAGATGAAGAAATCGGGCGTTAGTCGATTTGAATATCCCGCTCGAATAGACAACCAATTTAAATGCCATGGTCAAGTAAAGACTTCAAAGGTTCCGCCCGGAGTGACGCCTCTTATTTATATCTCCTCTTTGCCGCGACGCTGCGATGAATTATGGCGGTAATATTCAAGAATATAAGGTCCTTTACGTTCCCGTTTCTAATAAAATGAATTGAAATATTTGTAATATTGATGGCATGTAAAAGAAAGCGCAAAATAATAATGGAAATATTATCTATTTATGCACTAGTAATGGTAAATTGAAGAAATGTATCCCGTTATAAAATACTATACCTGTAAGGTGATAAAACGTATTTCTGTATTTAGTATTTACAAAATATACATAGAGTATACAGAAATTATGTTATAAAATATATACAGAAAATAGAAAACTTAAAGTACAAAACTTAAAATTACAGATAAAATATAATCTACATATAAACATGAAAGGAACATAACTATATACATATTAACAACTATAATATACACATTTATGAATAGGATATATTCTAATTGCTGTCGCTGTCGCTAGTGCTTTCATTCATATCATCCGGCAATAAAATTCCAATTAGCTCTTTCGGTATTTTCTCGTTGTCATACATACTGTTATCAAATAAATTTAACATATCATCAGTAATTTTATAATCATGCCAGTGTGCATTTTTATCTTTCATATCTAGTTTTATTCTGGTGATTGCAGCTATTGTTTCCAGGTTTAATCTATTCTTATCTCTAGTGTTCATTTCTGCGACAGTGGAAAAATATAGTTCGACATCGGCATTTGAATATGGCAACGATAAGCATAACTGCGCTAGTTTCGATATGTTTGGCAATATACACTCGTCCTCAACATTGACAGCGATGCTCATTTCGTGCCAGAACTCGGGGAAACTCATTACTTCTAACTTTACTTTTCTCTCCTGCGTAAAAGTAAACGGCAATCTATACCATTCATTGTATACAACATTAGCATCAAATTTTGACTTAAATTTGCTTAAAATACAATTTAATTGGCCATCTTCATGCTTGTCACTGTCCAAAGCTACTTCTGGGTGTAAAAAATGTAGTGCATTTAAAAATGCGTCATCAAATGGCACTCTATCCACGATACTTTTGTAGCCCGATTTGTAGCAATTCTGTACGTTTCTATAAAATTGTAATATTTGCTCGTTCACATCCGGATTGCCATCTGTTATTTGACTCAGTGTAATCATACATGCTGTCCCAGGAAAAATTGTTGTCAGCGGCAGCAAATTATCTTGATTGTTGATGTCGATCTTGTATATATTTGGATCGCACAGATGTTTCGACTGTATGAAATTGCCTCCCAATACATTTAACACTCTGTAACAATCTGGGAGCATACGGTATACCAACACTCTCGAGCTTTCAAATAAGCCGTTCAGTTCGGTAAATGTTCGTAAAAAATACTCCATAAATTGCAAATACGCTTTGGTAAACAGACAATTAAAGCTTGAAAATATTCTCTTCGCGACGTCGGAATCTTTTTCCGTTGACGCCTCCGCTAGCACGCTAAATAAAACTGTCCACTGATCCAACACTCTCGTTACGCATTCGGCTAGTGCCAGCCATCTAGTGGCCGACGGCTGTAAAACTTTCCGCTTTGCGATAGCCATAAACTGTTGCGTGCCTTCTAACATGCTCAGCCGTTTCGGACTTTGCGAGAAGTCTGCATAAAGAGAGTGCAGAAACTTCTCGACGTGCTGCGGCAAGCATTCGCACGCTTGCCGCGCAGCCAACTGCATCGAGTGGCAAATCCATGGCCAGACACAGATTTCGGCATTCTCCGCTGCTAAACGAGAAGCCAACGAATTACGTGCTCGCGCCGTGACATTTCCATTGCCCGCGCACACCCCGAGCATGTTGCTAATAGGCAAATTATACTTCTTCAAAGAATATCGAAAACACCGATACAAGTTTTCCGCCGTGCATTCCTTAATCCGAATTAAATCTAACAAGTCCGTACGTATCTGCCGTTCGTGAACGTAACGTATTAAAATGCATACAATTTTCGCACCGGATATATCTTTAGTTTCGTCGATGAGAATCGAGAAACATTTGCCCTGTAGATTCTCCATAGTCTTCGTGATAATGGACTTATTTATTACATTATTAGTAATAGCCGTCATTTTCTTTGGATTTAGGGACATGCTTTTGACTAAATTCGGGTCCGGCAGCGCCTTCTGCAGCATTCTCATAAAAGGTACGAACGAGCGAAAGGATCTGTTATGCTCCACTGCATCGATGCATACTCTTGTTTCGGCGACCTTCACCTCGTCCGAAAAGTTCCTCGTCGCCTCGCCTTTACTTACTAGCGATCCTTTTCCAGATTTCATGTTCCTGATATGCCTTTTGCTATTCGCATGATGCTCTAGGATTATTTTGCTCGCCGTAATGTATTTGCAGCAAATCGTACATTTTCCCCTGTGCGGGTCGTCCTGGACTCGTTGTAGCCAGGAATTAAAGGCTGGGTCCTCCAGCCAAGCCGGACGGAACGCTGGCCTCTGCCTCTTTGCTTTCTTTGCGGCGGGGACGACAACGACGCTATTGCTGCCTATTTATAAATTACTAATTGTTATTCGCAGAATATTAAAAAGCAATTTTCGAGTAAATAATCACTGAAACTGCATTCCGTTTGTAATTCTGCGATTTGAGACGCTAATAAATTAAAGGTGTATCTTACTTGAATCAGTCGCTGTAGTTGCTAGTGGATCTCTTCCGTAGTCCCTGTTCATGATATGCTCTGGGCTGTTTCCATGATGCCTTAAATTAGATTTGATCGCTTTAATGTATTTACAGCAAATTCTGCACTTTACCCTGTACGGATCGTCCTGGACTTGTTCTAGCCAGGGTTTGAAGTCCGGGTCCTTCAGCCAGGCTTGGCGAAACGCTTGCCTCTTCCTCCTCCTCTTTACTTTTTTCGCGGAGGGGACGTTGATGAGGTTCTCACTGCCTATTCATAAAATACTAATCTTTATTCGCGCAATATTAAAAAGCAATTCCACGAAAATAATCATTGAACAAAGAAACTACGTTCCGTTTATAATTCTATGATTTGAGGATCTTGAGAATCTTACTTGAATCTGTCTCTATATCCGAACTTATAAAAACTGCGCCGCTTGGTCCAGCAATGCTGGCATCACTGTCTATGTATAAAATATCCGTTATTAGTACATTTCTAATATCGTAACGATATAACGCGTAGTATATATAAAAAATATCATTCCTACAATTCTGTTGATGCGAAAGTATTAAGTATTTGGCTTACCTGATTCCTTATTCATATTGCCACTTCGATTACAATTCAAAGAATGAGAAAGTATAAAAATGTTCACAATTCACCGTGTCTCACGTGTCGTGTACAAAAGAACAGTTGAGCACAGTGTAGTACCTGTACGCGCCCGTGGCGTCATTTGGCTTGGTTTGGCGCTGGCGTCGGTACATTCGTGACGTCACATTCGCTTCGCGTTGTCGCCGCTTGGCTGCCTTCGCGCTGGCGTCAATTCACGCACACATTACCACCGCTCCTGTAGGTGTGGTGCCACGCTAGAGTCCTCCAAACCCTGGGCAGATGAGTCTCCTTACTCTTACTTCATGGTTCGTCTCCAATCGTGGCGTCTCACGCACACATTATCACCGCGCAACTGCGAATTATGGCGGTAATATTCAAGAATATAAGGTCCTTTACGTTCCTGTTTCTAATAAAATGAATTGAAATATAGGGTAGATGTATTCTTAACCCTTCGTTGACACATCTCTCTTTTCGATCAACTTTGACATACCTGGGTGGCTCACACCCAGAACAATTTTTGAACGACTGTCATTCTCACCTGAAGAATCCAATCGTTATGGAAAAAATCATGGGTCAATTTCAAGGTCTCTAAAATGTATTCTAATAGTTTTTTATTGAAATTTTATCACAGTTTTTGTAAAAAAAATTCTAGATTACCATGTGTCGAGAAAACACGAAGAAAATCTTCAATAAATTGTAACTTTTACAAATTCAAATATTAGAAGCTAAAAATCTACAGAGCTATTATCCAGATATAATATTTGGAAAAAAAAATTGTTTTTAAGTCGGCTTTGGAAAAAAGGTATTTATTTTGCATATAAAAGGCACAGTGTCAAAATCAGCTTATGGGTGGTTGCCACCCAGAGTGTCAACGAAGGGTTAAAGAAGCTTTAATTGTTTAAAAATGCAACCTTCTCGTTTGTAACTCATACATTAATAGTATAACTTAATTAAAAAAATTTATTTCCTTAGTTATATGTGCGAGTTTTTGTGGACGGCTTCTTTAAGTATAAAGGCACGGTAATAGGTACAGGGCACGGTAATTGGGACATCTACCCTATGTAAGATTGGTGGCAGGTAACAGAAAACACAAAATAATAATAAAAACATTATGTATTTCTGCACTAATAATGCAGTTATAATTTACTATAGTAAATACTTTGTAAACTCTTTGGTATTCTTTGGTATATACTACACTCTCTTAACCATTCTCACAAAAAAATCGGTACGATCACGGCTTCTTCGATCGTCGCAGGTCACAAAACGTATTTCTGTATTTAGGTTACAGAAATTGTTAACAGAAATTATGTTATAAAATATATTCTTAAAATATAAAACTTAAAGTGCTAAACTTAATATTGCCGGTAAAATATAATAATATAAAAGAACATAAATATAACATTTACAATATTTTCTAATGCTTGTCGTTATCAGTAGCGCTTTCTGCATTCACCTCATCCGCCAATATCCTTCCTAAGAGCTCTTCCGGTATTTCATTATCGTTGTACATACTATTATTAAATAGTTTTATCATGTCATCAGTAACGGGGTAATCATAACAGTGTGCATTTTCATTTGTCATGTTTAGTTTTATTCTGGTGAGTGCAGCTACTGTTTCTGGGTTTAATCTACTCCTACCTCTGGTTTCTATTTGTGTCACAGTGGAAAAATATCGTTCGACATCAGCATTAGAATGCGGCAAAGTTAAGCACAACTGCGCTAGTTTCGATATGTTTCCATACGTGTATTCGCCTAAAACGGAACCGATACTCGTTTCGTGCCAGAACTGAGGTAAGCTCATTCCTCTTATCTCATCTTTTGACTTCCTCAAATAAAAAGACGGCAATCGAATCCATTCATTTAGTACCTCAGAATCGAATTTTGAACTAAATTTGTTTAAAACACACTCTAATTGGCCATCCTCATGATTGGCTATGAATGCAGCTGTTTCCGGGTTTAAAAAATCTAGTGCCTTCAAAAATGTGTCATCGAACGGCACTCTATCGACAATCTTTTGGTAGCCAGTTTGGTAACATTTCTTGATGTTCGTAAAAAATTTTACCATGTCTTTGTTCTCTTCCCAATTATCAATTGTTAATTGACGCAGTGTATCCATACACTTTGCCCCAGTAAAAATTGTTGTCAGTGGCTTTAAATTCTCTTCATTATAGATGCCAATTTTGTGGATATCTGATACACCTATCTTATCGCGTTTTATGAAATTGGCTGCCAACGAAGCTAACAGTCTGCTACATTCGGGGAGTACGCGGTGAACTAAGACTTCCGAGCTTTGAAATAATTTGTTAGCAGCAGTAAAACCTCTTAAATAATAATCCATAAATTCCAAATATGCCTTCGTAAAAGGAGAATTCATACTTGATAATATGTTTTCTGCAACAGATTCATTGTCTGCCGATGCCTCGGCAAGCACGCTAAATAAAACTGTCCACTGATCTAACACTCTTCTTATGCATTCAGCTAGTGCTAGCCATCTAGTCGTCGATGGCCGTTTAACTCTCCGCTTCGGAACCTGCACGAACTGTTGCGTACCTTCCAACACACACAGTCGTTTAGGACTTTGCGAGAAGTACGAATAAAGGGACTGCAGAAACCTCTCAATGTCCTTTGGCAAGCATTCGCACGCGTGGCGTGCAGCCGAACGTAGCGATTGGCAAATGCACCGTAGGACACAAATTTCGTCGTTGGCTGCTACTATACGAGAGGTCAATGAATCATGCGCTCCCACCGTAACATCGGCATTATCCACGCACATGCCAACCATGTTGCTTATAGGCAAATTATAATTCTTTAATGTCTGTCTAAAACGCTCGTATAAGTTTTTCCCTGTAGCGTCCGTAATCCTAATTAAATCTAATAAATCTGTATGTATCCGTTCTTTGTGAACGTAACGAATTAAAAAACAAAGAAGTCTCATATTAGACACATCTGTAGTTTCGTCGATCAATACAGAAAAAAATTTGCCCTCTACTTTCTCTAGAGTTTTTTTAAGAATGGACTTGTTTATTACGTTGAGGCAAATGGCTTTCATTTTCTTCGCGCTCAGAGACATGCATTTCATTACGTTATGATTTTTGTGTGCCTCTTGCGACAATTTAACATAACGGTTAAACGAATTGAAGGGTTCATTATGTTCTATTGCATCAGTGCATAGTCTTACTTCTGCCTCCTTTATATCGTCCGCGAAACTCCTTGTTCCTTCACCTGGTACTAATCTTTTTCCGTACTTCATGTTGTTGATGTGTTTTTCGCTCTTTCCATGCTGCTGTAAGTTACACTTCTTTGCTGTGATGCATATGCCACAAAATGTACATTTGCCAAGGTGTGGGTCGTGCTGGACTTGTTGCAGCCATGGTTGAAATTCTGGGTCCTCCAGCCAGTCTGCCATGAATGTTTGTCTCTTTGCTTTTTTTGTATCGGAGTTGGTGAAGCTGTTGTCACTGCCTGTTCGTAAAATAATAATTTTTATTCGCACAATAATAACAAGCAACTTCACTAATAAATTAAAAATATATCTTACTCGAATCGGTCTCTACATTCATGATTGTTGCTTCATCTGTGCTCGGTGTTTCATCGCTACTTACTCTTTCACCTGGTACTGATTTCTTTCTCAATTTCACGTACTTGATATGTTTTTGGCTATTTGCGTGATGCTGTAAATTACATTTGTGGGCAGTAATATATACATCGCACAATGTACATTTGCCAAGGTACGGGTCGTGCTGGACTTGTTGCAGCCACGGTTGGAAGGCTGGGTCCTCCAGCCAAACTTTGGCAAATATTCGCTTGTTTTTTTTCATGTTTCTTGCAGCGGGAACGGTGAAGGTGTTGTCACTGCCTGTTCATGAAATAATAATTTTTATTCGCACAATATTAACAAGCAATTTCGCTAATAAATTAAAGATATATCTTACTTGAATCGGTCCCTACATCCATGATTGTTGTATCATCAGTAGTTGTTGCTTCATCGGTACTTGTTGCTTCATCTGTACTCATTGCTTCGTCCGTACTTCTTCCTTCACCTGGTACTGAACTTTTTCCATACTTCATGCTCCTGATATGCTCTTGGCTACTTCCATGACGTTGTAAATTAGATTTTATTGCCGTAATATACATATCGCACAATGTACATTTGCCGAGGTGCGGGTCGTGCTGGACTTGTTGCAGCCACGGTTGAAAGGCTGGGTTCTCCAGCCAAACTTTGCAAAATGTTCGCTTCTTTTTTTTTATGCTCCTTGCAGCGGGAACGGCGAAGGTGCTATCACAGCCTGTTCATAAAATAATAACTTTTATTCGCACGGTTTTTAATTCTATGATTTCAGACACATCAGCGATGTATTAAAAAGATGTATCTTACTTGAATAGGTCTCTACGTCTGAGGTTATATGTCCGCTAGGTCCAGCAATGGGACCTAGACTGGCATCATTGCCTATGTGTAAAATATCCATCATTAGTACTAAATCAATATTATTAATCGAAAGTATTAAGTATTTCTCTTACCTGATTCCTTATTCATATTATAATTCACTCACTGTCTTACGCGGTAACAAGTGTTCAAATGCTTAACGCACAGTAGTAGTAGTACCCGTAAGCGCCCGTGGCGCATGTAGCTTGTCTTGGCGCTGGCATCGGTACATTCGTGACGTCACATTCGTTTCGCGTTGTCGCCACTTGGCTGGCTTCGCGCTGGAGTCAATTCACGCACACATTACCACCGCTCCTGTAGGTGTTACCCCTCCATCACGTGACACTGCGATGAATTATGGCGGTAACAATCAAGAGTATAAGGTCCTTTACGTCCCTGTTTCTAATCAAATGAATTGGAATATATGTAAGATTGGTGGCAGGTAACACAAAACACAAAATAACAATGAAAACATTATGTATTTATGCACTAATAATGGTAAATCGAAGGACTGTATTCTGTTATAATGTACACGTGTAAGGTGATAAAACGTATTTTTGTATTTCAGAAAATATATACATAAAATATAAAATTTAATATTATAGGTATGTACATTTTTTATATTTACATAAAATTTATATACATAAAATATTTACAAATCTTTGGCGCTGTCGGTGGTGCTTTGATCATCCACATCTGCTAATATATTTCTTAGCAGCTCCTCTGATATTTCATTAGTACTAGAGTACATACTGCTATTAAATAGCTGGATCATTTCATCCGTAATTTTGTAATTATAACAATGTGCACTCTCGTTTGCCATGTCCAGTTTTATTCGAGTTAGGGCAGCAAGTGTTTCTGGGGTTAATCTATTCTTGCCTCTAGCTTTTATTTGTGTGATAGTGGAAAAATATCTTTCGACATCAGCATTCGAATGGGGCAACGTTAAGCACAATTGCGCTAGTCTGGATAGGTTTCCATATAAACATTCGTCTTCGTTAATTTTAAAGATACTCGTTTCGTGCCAGAACTGAAGTAAACTCATTTCTTTTATGTCCTCTTCTGTATATTCAAAATACGCACCCAGCAATGCATGCCATTCATCTAATACAAGCGTACGACCACATTTTGATTTAAATTTCTTTAATATACACTCCAATTTGTCACTCACAAGGTTGTCATTAATGTTTAGAGCTGTTTGCGGGTTTAAAAAATCTAGTGCATTTAAAAGTTTGTCATCGAATGGCACTCTATCGACAATTTGTTGGTAGCCAGTTTGGTAACATTTCCTGATCTTCATATAAAATTGTATAATGTCTTCGTTCTTTTGCGAATTATCATTTGTTATTTCACTCAGTGTAATTTTACATTCTGTCCCAGGAAAAATTGTTGTTAGCGGTAGTAAATTCTCTTCATTATATATGTCGATTTTGTGTATATCTGGTTCGTTCAATTTTTGAGACTTTATGAAATCGGTTCCCAATAAAACTAACAATCTATTACATTCAAGGATCAGACGGTGAATTAAGACTGTTGAGCTTTGAAATAATTTGTTCAAAGTTATAAATGGTTTTAGGAAATGATCCATAAACTCCAAATATGCCTTGGTAAAAGGAGAACTCATAGTCGTTAATATTTTGCTTGCGACAGATTCATTTACCGCTGCCTCCGCTATCACGCCAAAGTAAACCGTCCACCGATTTAACACTATTTTAATACATTCAGCTAGAGCTAGCCATCCAGTCGGCGCTGGCTGTACAACTTTCCGCTTTTTAACAGTCAGAAACACTTGCGTGCCTTCCAACATGCTCAGACGTTTCGGACTTTGCGAGAAGTACGAATACAAAGAGTGCAGAAACTTTTCAGCATCATTTGGCAAGCATTCGCACGCGTGGCGTGCAGCCAAATTTAGCGAATGGCAAATGCATGGTAGAATGCACATTTCGGCATTGGCTGCTGTTAAACGCGATGTCAACGAATCATGCGCTCCCACCGTAACATTGGCATTATCCACGCACACGCCAACCATGTTGCTTATAGGCAAATTATAATTCTTTAATGTCTGTCTAAAACACTCGTATAAGTTTTTCCCTGTAGCGTCCGTAATCCTAATTAAATCCAATAAATCTGTATATATCCGTTCTTTGTGAACATAACGAATTAAAAAACAAAGAAGTTTCATATTGGACACGTCTGCGGTTTCGGCGATCATGACCGAAAAATATTTGCCCTGTATTTTCTCTATAGTATCTCCAACAATGGACTTGTTCATTACATTGAGGCTAACAGCTTTCATTTTCTTCGCACCTAAGGACATGCGTTTCAGAACATTAGGATTTGTGCAAACCTTCTGTGACAGTCGAACACAATGGTCGAACGAGTTAAACGGTCCGTTATGTTCGATCGCATCAGCGCATACTCTTTTTTCGGCGACCTTTACCTCGTCCGAAAAATTCCTTGTCGCCTCGCCGGTATTTATTAGCGATCCCTTTTCAGATTTCATGTTCGTGACATGACTTTTGCTATTCGCATGATGCTCTAGGATTATTTCGCTCGCCGTAATATATTTGCGGCAAATCGCGCATTTTCCCCTGTACGGGTCGTCCTGGACTTGTCGCAGCCAGGATTTAAAGGCCGGGTTCTCCAGCCAAGCTCTGCGAAATGCTGGCCTCTGCCTCTTTGCTTTCTTTGCGGCGGGGGCGAGGATGACGCTGTCGCTGCCTATTTATAAAATACTAATTGTTCTTCGCAGAATATTAAAAAGCAATTCACGAAAATAATCATCGAACAAAGAAACTACGTTCAGTTTATAATTCTATGATTTCAGACACTGATATATTAAAGATGTATCTTACTTAATTCGGTCCCTAAATCCGTGCTTCTTGCTTCGTCTGCACTTGATGCTGCTTCGTCTGTACTTGTAGATTCATCCGTACTTCTTTCTACCGAACTTTTTCCATATTTCATGTTCTTCTTATGCTCTTCGCTGTTTGCGTGACACAGTAAATCAGATTTCATTGCGTTAATAGTTACGTTACAAATTGAACATTTTCCCTTGTACGGGTTGGAAGGAAATTGCTTTAGCCACGGTTTAAACGCCGGGTCCTCCAGCCAAACTAGGCGCAATACTCGCTTCCTTGGTTTTATGTTCCTACCGGCGGGGACGGTGTTTATGTTCCTTCCAGCGGGGACGGTGTTTATGTTACTTGCAGCGGGGACGGTGAAGCTGTTACCACTGCCTATTCAAAAAATACTAAATTTTATTCACACAATATTAAAAAGCAATTCACGAAAATAATCATTGAACGAAGAAACTACGTTCAGTTTATAATTCTATGATTTCAGACACTAATATATTAAAGATGCGTCTTACTTGATTTGGTCCGTAGATCCGAGCGTATAAAAGCTCCGCTGTTAGGTCCAGCAATGCTGGCATCGCTGCCTATGTATAAAATATCCATTATTAGTAGATTTCTAATATAACGATACATCGATATAATGCGTAGTATATATAAAAAATATCATTTCTACAGTTGTGTTGATGCAAAGGTATTAAGTATCTGTCTTACCTGATTCCTTATTCATGTTGCAACTTCAATTACAATTCAAAGATTCAAAGAATGAAAAAGTATAAAAATGTTCACAATTCACTGTGTCTCACGTGGCGTGTACAAAAGAACAGTTGAGCACAGTGTAGTACCTGTACGCGCCCGTGGCGTCATTTGGCTTGGTTCGGCGCTGGCGTCGGTACATCTGTGACGTCACACTCGTTTCGCGTTGTCGCCACATGGCTGATTTGGCGCTGGCGTCAATTCGCGCGCGAATTACCACCGCTCCTGCCCAGATAGCACACCTCGTCTTACGCCCGATTTCTTCATCTCTGGACAAAGTCCCGGTTAGCTAGCGGCCAGCTAGATGCTATCTGCCAGATGGCAGTAGTGCGTGTTTCTTCACGCTTTTGGATCCTATGGTTAACTGACTGAAAGGTTGACGCGGCAACGCCGCAAAAAAGGTAAAGCGACAACTTCATTGCGAAGCTGTTCAAAAGTGATCGCATGGCTTAGAGCATATAAACATGGAGGAAGCATGCAATAGGCGAAAATGTAGAGGGCGATAGAAAGAGAGAGATATACATGTGGGACACCCCCTCTCTTTCTAGCGCCAGGCGGCGCCCCTGGCATTAGAAAGAGAGGGGGTGTCCCACATGTATATCTTTCTCTTTCTATCGCCCTCTACATTTTCGCCTATTGCATGCTTCCTCCATGTTTATATGCTCTAAGTCGCATGGTGATCGCCAGTAATCGATTCGATCGATTGACGCTATTGAACGCTGTTCAACAGTATTGAAAAAGGGATATACGCTGATTGAAGCCATTGAGGTAGATTATTGCAGTACATTACACTTATATCGCTCATTTGCTGTAACAACGACATTTTGAGTTATTAGTATGGAAAAAGCGGTTGTTGTCTAACGAAACTTTCAAACCCGTTTCCCCTAAAATCGTGAATTTGGAGTTATGTCGTTGTTGCAGTAAATGAGTGATATGTACATTCATTTATTTTCACATTGTTCTTTACAGGATAAAATGAGCAGAAGCGCTAATTTTACGCATGAAGAGAAGGAGTTATTAATAGATACAGTCATGAAATACAAACATATTATAGAAAATAAGAAAACTAATGCTTCAACCTGGAAAGATAAAAACCAGGCGTGGGATCACATTGCCTTTTTTCAACAAAACTAAAATCGGTTGACGTCGCAAAGTATACACTGGCGACCAGAACAGTTTCACAAGCATAACTCTGTTTCACATTCCCTACTTCCCCCACTACTGCAAAAACGCACTAACTGGCAGTTCCAGCAGTTATCCGGTGCCCGAACCTCTAGTCAAATTGACCGGAGGACAACTGGCAGATAACTCGAGACTGGAGGTGAAGAAATAGGCATGTGCCAGATATCTGCCAGATAACTGACTGGCAGATATCTGGAGGTGAAGAAATCGGCCGTTAGAGACGTCTAGTTTAGGTCCATTTTAGGTCTGAACGTCTTGATTTGTAACAAGACGTCTTTAAGACGCCTTTTGGACGTCTTTAAGACTTTACCAGACGTTGTGCTATCTGGGTGTAGGTGTTTCCCCCTCCATCAGGGGTAGCTGGAGCCCGCCGATCCATGGCTGAACGCGCCCGTTCAGATCGTTTGATATCTGGGAGATTCCTATTTCCGGTATATTGTTACGACTCTCGTCTACTTAGAGCACCTCTTTAGTGCTC
The DNA here is from genome assembly GCA_963932275.1 of Andrena praecox. NCBI lineage: Eukaryota > Metazoa > Arthropoda > Insecta > Hymenoptera > Andrenidae > Andrena > Andrena praecox. The sequence continues at coordinate 38,072,009 of OZ010728.1, forward strand.
TAATCTACTTAGCGGCGTGTAGGATAAGCTTTAGAAGCGCGAAGTTCGAAACCGATCACACGAATATAATAGGAAAGGGGAACAAAGCGAAGTTCGCTCAAGCCCGAGAGGGGTTTGAAAATAGTTAGATCGATATTCATAGGGTGCGTTCCACTTACGCCCAAATCGTCCGCAACGTCCGTGATTTTCATTAAGGTAGGTTTTCCTATACGCGACTGAACGCAACGTCAAGAATTTCAAAGTCGATTTTCTCGAAAATGAAGCGCGATATAAAAAAAAGTTACTGTTTCTTTTCGACTTATAACAAGTAAATAAGTCGAGAAAGAGGAATAAAATTTTTTGATATTGTGCTTCATTTTCAAGAAAATCGTATTTGAAATTCTTGCCGCTGACTCCAGTCGCGTATAGGAAAACCTACCTTAATGAAAATCGCCCGGATCCACGACCGTAGTGATTTGCCGTTCCACTTGCTTATAAGCGGTTGTGAGCTTCGCGGGCGAAAAGCTAGTGGAACGGGCAGGAATGGGGTTCGTACGCGCCTGGATTGCGTTCCACTTGAGTCCACATCGCCCGCCGACTATTCGAGTGGTGGGGAAAATTACACGCATCCACGCATGCGCGTGATGCGCCGCGCGTTAACCAATCAACGCCAAGATGTAAAACGACCGACGCCAGCGCCAAGGCAAGTGAAGCTAGCCAAACCAAGTGAGGCCGCAGCCAACCAGCGTCGACAACCGATTCCTCGGCAGTGTGACCAACCAGCAAAAATATTTTGTACTAACTTGGACAGGAAAAACGTACTAGATCTGAAAAAAAAGTACTAAATTTTTATTTGTTTTCGTTTCACTCTGTTTAGGGCATTTTACGATATTACTGCCTTATTATCATTGATGAACTCAATGTAAAACTGCTAAATTAATACATGTCCGACAAATATGAAGAGAAAATTGTCAAAACTAAAAATTATTTAATATGCTATTTACCTACAGGAATACAGGGATTCTCACTCACAAGAAAAACACTGGATATATGTATTTATTTATTTTTTATTATTAAATGAGCAGATTTTGCTAAATTAATTAATTCTTCGGAAATATTAAAATCCATAGTTGATGAATGTTTTAATTTTTCTTTCGTCAAGAGGAGTCCATTCATGGAGGAAGATTGTAATTGATTCCTCAGTTTATTCTTATTTATTGTTACTGCTGAAAATACTCTTTCAGTTGCTGCTGATGAATGAGGGAGACACAGTACAGCTTTAACTAATGTTGTTAAATTAGGAAACATTTGTTCTCCTACAGCATTTTTCATTTCAAAAACTTTATTCCAAAAAGCCATGAATTTTTTATCTTCTTTCAATGTTTCTACAGTCTTTAATAGTTGCCATTCTTTATCGAGCTCTTCATAACTATTTTCTTCAATCACATTAGGAAAATTTACAGCAAGTGGCATTATACTAGAAAAGCAGTCTGATTTGCACATTTCAGGACTTAGCATCGTTAAACTTTTTAAAACAGGATCTCCGAAATTTATTCGTTTGAAAACTTGGCTGCAGAACTCAACATAGAAGGACAAACATTTCACCTTAAACATTTCTCCTTCTGGAACTACATTCTTATCTAAACTCAGTAAAAGAGCTTTCACTCCCGCTCCTAGATATACATTTTCTATGTCCAAAAACTGACCATTGTTGGATGGATTTATTTTTTCAATTGGTGTAGTTGTAACATATTGAGATTTCATGAAATATTTCATGATCATTTTCATTTTATCTCCTACCGATGAAAGTAGTCGATGAAGGCGGTATTCAGTGCCTTGGTAATCTAGATTTAGACTTACTAATGTTGGTAGGATGAATGCTAAGAAGAGAAAATATGCCTTAATTAGGGGATTTTGTAATGCAGTTGCTATTACTTTGGCTTGCTCAAGTTTATCTTCTACTGCGTTCAACTGAAAGTATGAAAGCAAAGCACTCCATTGTTCTACTATTCTTTGCACAACATCATGCATCGAGAGCCAACGAGTTTTACCCAACCTCAGCAAATTATGTGGTTTTAAGTTTAACAGTTCCTGAATTTCTTTAAATTCGGCTAATCTTTTCGGTTTCTTTTGTATGAAATTGTAAATATCTGCACATAGTTCTTCTAACGAATTTGGTAGTTTTTTACATGCTTCAGCTACACATAAATTAAAGCTGTGACATATGCATCTAGCGACATATAAATGTTTATTTAATGCCTTAAGGCGAGCCTGAATGCCAGTATGTTGTCCCATCATAACTGAAGCATTGTCAGCAGCAAAGCCCAATAACTTTGGAAGAGGCACCTCCAGCTGGTTTAATAAATCTATAACAGCTTCAAACAAAGCTGAACTTGTTGCATCACTAACATCTAAGATATTTAAAAACGAATCCTCTATGGATTTTGTAGAATCATCATAGTAACGAACGACAACCGCTAGAGCTTTATTTGCTGTAATGTCAGTTGACTCATCAATGAGTAAAGAAAAATGAGTATTTTGAAGTTTTTTGCGATTTCATTGAGTGACTCTACGGCCAAAGCATTTTGTATAATATAGGTACATTTAGTGCGTCCACACTGTATTTTTTTAGAAATTTCACTATCAGGGGTAATTGTTTTTATCAGATTTGGAAGAGTATCCATAAGCCTCAAAGGCAGATTATGTTCAGCAATGTATGCATATAATCTTAATTCTGCTACTTTATTTTGTTTCTCCGACTGGTTTTCGGAACTGGTTTTAAACAATGACATTATAGCTGGCGTCTTTCTTTTAAATTCTACATTCTGCTTGTGTTTTGAGGTGGTCGCATGACGAATCATTAGACTTTTGCTACCATTAATGCTTAGATCACAAAATTTACAATAAGCAGTGTGTCCTTTACTTTTACCAGAACTGATCCAAGATTTAAGAATGGGATCTCCCAACCATTCTTCTTTGAATTTTTGCTTATATGATTTTTTCATTATTTTAGAAGAACTTTGTATATCTGAATCTGAATTAGAATCATACCTAGTATCACCTTCCCTTTTACGCGAATTGCCTTTATTAATAGCGGACTTGTCCATCTTCAAAGGGAATATATAAATAATATTCTTGATAATATTTGTGACACCTTCAAATCAAACTGCGACTGAGTCCTGCGAGCAATGAATCAGGGAGTCGGGGAATCACCAATCAGCGATGCCAGGAAATAGTCTACCAACCTTGGCGTCGATTGGTTTGGAGCCAACACCTATCTTGGCGTGGCATATTCCCCGTCGACTACGGTAGATTATTTTCTGGCATTGCTGTCACCAACCAAATATACCGTTACTGTTATGGGTGTTCCCCTTCTACCACGCGAAGGAAATTGACGAGAAATTCTGTTCGGAAGGAAGAAAGTACTAGATCTGTTGTTGAACGTACTAGTGTTGCGGGTTCCGCTGGTTGAATTGCGTGAAGTTAGCTATAAGACATAGAAATATCGAGGTTAGATGTAGAGCGAAATTCAAAACTCTTTTAATTGAAAGACAGATATATTGTAATAAGATTTGAAGCGATCGGCACATCTGGAAGGTCTTAAGCAAGTTTGAAATAGGGGACAAGGAGGATAGTAAATAGCTTAACTTCTCCTTTCACATCTGCGTGCCAAATTTCGTCGAGCGAGCGGCTGCACGTGTCATAAAAGTACTTAAAACTCTGTCCTCCCTTGCGATAATTGCCGATGTCCCGTTAGGGTAAAAACTCAGCTCGGGGGAGGCTGAAAGTCATAAAATCATAAACCTTGCGCTGGCGACGCCGTCTTGACCCCGAGGGTTGCGCTTACCTACCTGTAAGAAATGTATGTACTGTACGCAGCCTATGTAGAATATATGTAATCGGAAAGCGTGCCTCGACCACCAGCCGAGAGTGGAGGGAAGCGCGAAGGAAGGGCCAAGGACGGAGAGATGGCAGAAGGACAACCCACTGACGAACTTACGGGATGTCATTGCCTCGATTGGACGAAGGAATCCGAAGAGGGAGTCGGAGGAACACGGCAAAATTGGAGGAGTAGGGCGCTCGGAGGTGACGAGCGAGGAGTAAATTTGTAGAAAGTTCAGATCGAACTTGTCAGTAAAACAGCTAACATCGAGCTACATATTAAATCCAAACATTGAAATATTCAGAAGTCTTATATTTATTAATTTCCTTCATTTAAATTCCCGCGCAAACTCGTGAGCTGAGTGCTTCAGCGCTCCACGGGCACGGACCAGCCGCCTACTTAGAAATCCCCACAGAATCGCGCAACACTAGAACACTATAAATTTATAAAAAGTACTAGATCTAGTACGAAAGTACTAGCATTGGCAACGCTATTCCTCGGCGACGCTCAGTGATGGGTAAATCACTAGAAAACACGTAATTTACGTTCCGTGTAAATTACACGTAAATTACATGTAAATTACATAGATGACATAACCAAAGTTATATAATAAATAAAGCTTTAAAAATGTATGGGGTACTTCCTACTAGGCTCTATATTACCGGGGCAGGTCCACAAAGGAAGCACTCGAGGTAGGTAACAACATAAATCTCTTTATATAATAAAGGAAAGTTTGGAATCTTAAACGCTACCAATTCCTTAAGCATAAATCTCGCGCGACACCAGCGTGGCATCGCTGTTCTCCCCGCTGATTGGTTCGCGGGTCTTCGGTCCCCCAGCGCGGTGAATACTCCGACCAATCCGCTAATTCTGTCATTAGCGTACGTAAATTACAGTAATTTACGTGTATAATATATGTGTATTATACGTACGTATTATACGTGTATTATACGTTGCGGATTTTACGTACCCATCACTGGCGACGCTGGTATGACGATTCTATTCGATTCTTCTAGAATAGATCGATTTTTTTCTGAAAAGTCGATTATTTTACCGATTATTCTAGGAATTGATTCACCATTGTCCGAACTGCTTCCCTTTTGGCCTTAGATGTGTTCCGATTCACGCATAAATGCAGCATAATGCGCATGAAGTGCATAGGGTACGTGTCATATCCTATGCAGTCTATGCGCAGTATGCGTGAATTGGAACACAGCCAATATCTTACCTCGTGGAACGTAAGTAGTTTGTTTTCAGTGTTTAATAGTAATAATTACTATCTATGTGGGTATAATAGTTAATCTAATAGTTTCCTTCATCATCAGAGTTTTGCGGTTTCAATAACGCGTGAAAACATGTCAACGAAATTGCAGGTTTCTTCTGATAATGACGAAAAATTGATATAAAATATCGCAAATGACCCTGTACTTTATGCTACTAGGAACAAAGATTACAAAAGTTATGTAGTCAAAGAAAATGTGTGGAGAAATATTAAATAAATTAAAAATAACAAGTAAAGTATTGTTTATTTATTTGTATCTTCATAAATGTTACAACTTTTAAATAATAAACAAGATAAGAAGCCGATAGCAACGTTTACAAGCACGCGTTTGACGCTGATAGGAAATCCCGCCTTTAGCGCTTGAATTGAATTACGCGCGAAAATCACGAACGAACGGGCCAGACCCATCTTCGGAGGTGGGTCTCCGTGGGCGCGATGCGGTCGCATCAATGACATCATGGGTGCCTTCCGTTTCGCGCATTGAGTGCATAGACTGCAGGCAATGGTGATTGGTGGTTCATGCAGGGAGTGAATAGACTGCATAACCTGATTCGTAGAATTCCCTAGAATCCTCCAACTTCTGGCGCATGAGGCGTGCAGCAACTACAGAAAATCAAACTATAGGCAGCTAATGCACATAATGCGCGCATGCGTAGTTCTCCCTTCTGTATTTCGAATTCGAATACTCCAATCAGGTTATGGAGTCTATACACTCACCGTATGAACCACCAATCACCATTGCCTGCTGTCTATGCACTCAATGCGCGAAACGGAAGGCACCCTAAGAGTGACGTTTTCAGCCCGACCGCGGTCGGCGTGGTCGCCAAGTGGAACGAGAAACCGAGCGTTGCGGTTAGGGATGGAGTGCAAAATCACTAACGGTGATTTATCACCGTGATCTCAGAATCACGATCACGGTCGTGATTTAACGTAAATCACGACGGTGATCGTAATTTTCTTACCTCGAGTGAAGTTGTTCACTGTGAATACTGTGATCTTTAATTCTTGATCATGATTGAATTATGTTTTATAAAATACTTCAATATAGCTTGTGTTATAGTCAAAATGTGCTAATTCAGCGAATATATAGGGCGGTATTTTCAGTCGGTACTTATTCTTAAGCACATGCTTAAGCATGCGGCATCTTCTACTAACCTAGTAGCTAATAAAGGATGCCGAATGCTTAAGGATAAGCAACGACTGAAAATACCGCCCATAGTATATAACTATGTACATTCATAAATAGTCAATGTATGCACGCACTGATTTGATTGGCTAAAAGTATTCACATATACATTATACTTTTTAACTAAAGTGAATAAATATTCGTCAATTTAAATAGATCAAGAACGATAACATTGGTTCAAAGTGTACAACTGAAATTCTATAAGAACAGTGAGGACTTGAGAATGTTTCGAGAGAAATTAGAAATTGGGGTTATGTGGAAGCGTGCAAAGAGCAGTCATACTCTCCACCAATCAGAAGCGATCACTGTGCTGCCCGCACCAATCAGAAGCGATCACGAAAATCACGGATCACTGTGAAAAATCACCGTGATTGGGAACGAACGTGATCGGATCACTCGTGATTCACAAATCACGGTTCTAGCCATCACTAGTTGCGGTCGCTTTGGGCTCAACTGGAACGCACCCTTTACATATCGATTGCATACAATTCTCTAGCTACGTTCACGATAGCGTGACAAACAAATTTGGTATTTCTTTCAAGAACTTACGAGAATGATCTGCTACTCGTAGCCCTCTGGTAGCCTGTCTAAGAAGCGTCGTCACATGCTCCAAAGAAATGTCATCGCGTTTGTTCGCGTTATTTGGCGTTATTCATCGAATGACGTGACTACACCGTCCGTTTCGTAAGGCTTATAACAGTTTATAACGTGCATCACGTCAAATATCACAAGTCAGTCGTTCTCGCTGGCTGGTGAAAGCGTATGTCAATTCACAAATATAGGAAAAGTATAACCGTGAGGTGCAATTTTTATCTGTGATAAAATTTTGAAAATTAGAGTGGCACAATTAATAATCGAATTATTCGGAGTGACTTTCGTTATATCGGGGTATATATTAAAAGTGAAGTGTTATTTATGATATAGCGAGAAAGTTCTGCAAATTTAGCTCAACTTTATTTTAGGTACGTATTTGAAATCATATAACCACGTATCTCCCATTTTTATTAAGTTTTAAGTTTGAATCTTTATTTATTTATTACGCTGCATTTTTTTTAATTGATCCGTGCAAATTATGTTCGTTCATAAGTGTTTGCTCGTTTAATCTTATCCTTTGTTAAAAAGCAAGTGAAACATTGGAGGTTATATTTTACAGTCACAGATTGTTACATACGAATTTGGTTTTGGGAGTGAATTTTAATTTGATATAATATTTTCCAACATCCTTTCAGTTTGAATGAAACACATAATTTTCTAAAAAAATGTAACTCCTTTAAACAAAGTGTTTAGTATAATTTTAGGTTAGATTTTGACATTTATAATAATCATTGTTACGGTAGGTGCAGTGTTTTTTTTAATAAAAGTCCTTTAGATAATTTTCTCGAAGTGATAATAAAAGCAGTTTGTTACATTTGAAATATTCTCAGGATGATTGTTTATCCCATATTTATAACAATTTCTACAAATTATGTATCAATGTTGATAAAATGCAAATAATGCAAGTCACTCTTTTTTATATATATCTTTTCGCATACTGAATTCGAATTCGCAACAATGAAAAGTCATTTAATAATAGTGTTACATAAATCTAATAAATTAAATGGAATATGACAAAATGGTTAAGGGGGCAGACCACTGTAAAAAATCGGAAAAATCGATTTTTTCTTTTTCACATTTTCTGAAAGACGTGCGTTTCAAGAATACTCTCTCCAAATTTTATGAAGAAATTTAAAAAATTGACGGAGATATAGTATTTCCCGTGAAGCGGTGTCAAGCGCGCGACTGAGCCGCGCGGAACTTTGAACGCGTTTTCGTCAGAATGACATTTTTCAACCGCGTTGACAGTCTGCAGAGAAGACTATAGCAAGGGCATTTATTGTACGAAAAACCCGTCGCTATTACGTGACGATCAGTTTTTTTCAATTAACGACCCGCTTCTACTGTTTTTATCAACATTTCCCAAATTTTGCACCCCGAAAACATGATTTTTTTTCAGTGCTCCGCCATTTTGTAATTTTTTGCGATTTTGACTTTTTTCGATCGCCACGTAAAAGACATAAGCTTCTAGTTTCTAAGTAAATATCTTTCTCTTTTTGAATTCGGATTAACCATACTGGGCACCGTCAACGCGGCAAGCACGATTTTGCCGAACAGTATACAGGAAACGGATTTATGAATTTGATTGAAAAAAAAATTTTCTTACCCTTCGATATGTACATTATTAACTATACTAAGCAATACATTGATGTACTTGCGTTGTTTCGTTGAAATAAATTCCCGAAAACACCGTTACATTTCGGACCGTTACAGTGGTCTGCCCCCTTAAATGACAAATTGGTTTTCGTACTATTTAAAATTCTATTTAATTTTACAATCACACCATTTTGTTAAATGCGCTCGCAATTCTTCATTATATATTATACAACTCTGTTGCTAAATACAAGGGGAGCATATTTCGTAGAAATATAAAAATAAAATATATAAAACGTAAATTTTTAATGTTACCAATACATTTCCAATGCTATCGGTTATTTCTTAAATAATAATACATAATTCGTCAATGGGTTCGAGTAAATCGAGTTACTTTTCTGTACATATCAAATTTTGGGTACGCTAGGCGTCAAAACCAGCTTCCCTTTGAAAATTTGGCAACGTTGGATGTCACTAGGCAGAACTCAGGCTAGCGGTTCTAGTGACACGCAACGTTGCCAAATTTCCAAAGGAAAGCCGGTTTTGACGCCCCAGTGTACATCGCAGACGTATCGTTGCGAAACATAAATTACGACGTAATTTCTCTTTCAGATTCTTCTTAACAGAAATGGAACTTCCAAACGTAGGTGAACATTGTTCAGAAAACAGTTGCAATCGTTTGGACTTCTTACCACTTAAATGTGACGCCTGTTCAGCAATTTTTTGTACAGAACACATATCGTACAGCAACCATAGCTGTCCAAGCGCTTATAAGAAAGATGTCCAAGTTCCAGTGTGCCCGCTGTGTAACACGCCGGTGCCTGCGAAACGTGGCGATCCCCCAGACATTGCGGTTGGACAACACATCGACAATGAGTGTCAGTCAGACTTGAGAAAAGCCAGGCAGAAAATTTTCTCCAACAGGTAAAGCATCATCTCCGATTTGGTGCACGGTTGATTAACCATAATTCTGGCTAGTAAACACGATTACTAAACGTATCGAATTTTACCGTAAAATCGTAGTTCATTACTTCCTGTAAACCGTGAATAATCGTTAATGAAAACGCGCATGGCGATTAGTTGAGAAATCCTTCCGTTTCCAGATGTTCGACGAAGGGTTGTAAGATCAAGGAGATCGTTCAAGTGCGCTGCTCCGATTGCGGTGAGAATTTCTGTTTAAAGCATAGGCACCCGACGGACCACGCGTGCATTGGCCAAGCGGAGGCCACCCGCAGAAGACGGCTCGACGCTCTGGAAAACAATGTGAACGCGAACAGGAGAAACGGCGAAATCGTGAAGAGCTATCAGGGCAGTATGAGCGAGGACGAGGCACTTGCCAGGGCTCTTCAGGCTTCCATGCTGGACGAAGACGCAGCTGGACGGCGGACACTCGAAGCTGTACCTTCTTCGAATAGAAATAGGTGTAGGCTCTCTTAAACTCTATTTATTCCGTACACACTCGTTCTCGCGCAGACGTAAATAAGATAGCTGTAGATTTCGCAGGCTCCCTTGCTTGCGAAGTTATGGGACTTTCTACAGATCTTCGACTAGTCCATTGGAAATTCACGAGACTCCGCGCAATTCTCGCCTTCTACTTCACCGCTCGAATTTATTCGGGTGAATTCTTAGAAATTTCATACTACCTACTTTGTAAAAGTTTCGTAACCTACACTTAATGATCGAGAGTAGAATTAGATTTAATGCACAATGCGTTAGCCACGTAAAGAATAAAGCTATGGTTAAAAGTTATCACCCTCAGTCTCGAGGTTTTCATAGAACGTGTATTCGAGAAAGATAGGACGAATTGAGAAATACCCTTGAAGGAAAAATTTATGGACTGCAGCATGTAAAGTGCTATTCAATGTCGGAAGTCTTCTTTGTTAAGATTCGTCTGCTTTTGCGTATTGTTTTAAGTGCTGTACTGCTTGGAAAAAGTAGATTTTACAGAGGTGTTATTATAGACTTCGCAGCTGTTTTTTTACGCGGCCAACACAATGCGCATTACGGGGAACGAGAGCATTTGATTCCACTGAAGAAGTATCAAGTACTAACAACGGAGATCACAGTAGAAATAATCCAACAATTAATAGAATGCATTTGTTATTGGAATAAAACATATTGTCACGTAAATCGAACTACGAGCAAGTTTAAGTGTATAAAAGCAGGCAGTACGATAATTTCATTGCAAAATTTTTGATTATTTAATGGTTTTTAACTACGTTACACTTCTCAATCGCTGTTAATGGCTTGAAGATTTTTGAGATAATCGATTGGTATGGCGGGGATAGGCTATCAGTGGTCTTGAACGGGCAATTGATTTCGTTCAGACTACAAATGTGTACAGAAGGATTTTATTCGCAGTTTTTCCATTACAAATAATCTCTAGCAAAGTAAATATACTCATTGTCAGTGGAAGTACTATTAAATAATAATTCCATGTGTATTTAAGCTATAATAGATATACTTTTGGTACAAAATGTGTAGCAAAGAATTGTTTACAAAAGTTTCTTACATTGCACAATACTTACGCGTAAAAAACATTATCTTAATCTTATAGAAATTTTAATGGTTCGTAACATTACCTGCCGAACTTTTGCGACGATTTTGAAGGATATCAAAGGGGCAGCCTCGATGAAGAGTGCCTTAGTAGATAGGGCTTAGTTTCTATTGAAATCGTATATTCGGCTTTTCGAATGATACAAGTAGATTTCTAGGCGCGTTGAAACTTTTACGAAATAATATTTATTACTATCAATAAGATATTAAATTTGTACTTTTATCTGCTTCGAAAATCTAACGACGATTATACTCTTCACCTTTTTTAATTTCCATCACCAACGTGTTTCTATTTTTTAATGATAAGGATAATGTAATTTCGAATCGTTAATTATTTTCGTTGTTCAAGAAAAAAGTGAAAATAAAAATAAATTTGTATATTTATCGCATAAGTATTTGATTATTAATCATTCTTAAACACTCTTTCAGTATATTTCTGCATTCTAATTTCCCTCTCTAAGAACTAAATTTTCAATGCAGTGTTTCTTAACATTGTAATACGGGATCATTCTTAATTACATGTTTATAACAATTAATATAACAATCTTGTTTTTTAGTTCATAGGTACCTGTGAGGAGCTTCATAGATCGAATTTTGTATTTCAATTTCATGCTGCACGGGAAGGGAAGGTGTGATAAATCTATTATATTCAAAATGGACTGTAGATCAGTAATTCGGGACACTTTATTAGTTAGTATAAACGCATATACAATTATAAAATTAAAACGTCATTATAATCGGTTTCTAGCTTCATAATAGCATTGTGTCAACTTTAGTGTTCGTATATATAAATCGCAAGGCTTTAAAAAAGGCAAGTCTTAGCTTTATAAGTTGTACAGTCTCCTTACTATATAATTTTACTTTACAACGTTCGCTCTCTAAAAATTACATTTTAAATAACACTGTCGTTGAATAAAAATGTATCAATAAAATAGGACTATTTCAAATAATAGGCAGCATGCATTTAATGCTACATAAGAGCTTTAAATTAAGAACGATCGGAGTGTGTTAAATTTTTCCAAGTTTTCATACTGATCGTATAATGATCTTATTCGTACGAGATAATAGAAAATTTAAAAAATTCAGTGAGAACGGAATTATGGAGTTACTCAGCAGATGATGTGACTGAACAAAACCAGGGTTGTCCAGTAGACGCCACGTGCGACTGTGAATCGTGAACATTTTTAGTGTTTCATTCTGTGAAGTGTAATTGAAATTACGACATAAATAAGGAATCAGGTAAGACAAATACTCAATACTTTTGCATCAACAGAATTATAGAAATGATATTTTTTATATATACTACGCATTATATCGATGTATCGTTATGATATTAGAAATCTACTAATAATGGATATTTTATACATAGGCACTGATGGCAGCATCGCTGGACCTAACAGTGCAGCTTGTATAATCTCAGATGCAGACAATGATTCAAGTAAGAGACATCTTTAATTTATTAGTGTCTCAAATCGTAGAATTATAAACGGAACGTAGTTTCTTGGTTCCATGATTATTTTCGTGAAATTGCTTTTTAATTTTGTGTGAATAAAAATTAGTATTTTATGAATAGGCAGTGATAACACCTTCATCGTCCCTGCCTAAAAAAAAGGAAGGAGACAAACATTTCGACAATGTTGGGTGGAGGACCCAGCCTTTCGACCGTGGCTGCAACAAGTCGAGGACGACCCGCACAATGGAAAATGTACATTTTGTTGCTGTTAAGAAGTAATTTTAAGTATGTTTGAAATGGGCGCCCAAACAAAGGAGTCCGATTGGAGAGTCGGGCGTCCGGAAGCTCTATTGTTTTACGGATCCATGAGGTCACTTCTTGTCTGACGGTCGTAAGAGATAACACGTTGTAAGACTACGTTCACTTAAAAAGAGTCTATAATGACGTTTTCGGACGGTCGCACTGGGGCGCATTGAGTGCGAATTTTGACCAATCGGAGACGAAATAGTTCACACTCTTCGCTTCCGATTGGGTAGGGTTCGCACTCGGTCCGCCCCAGTGCGACCGTCCGAAAACGCCATTACATTCTTGTTTATTACATAACTATTATACACAACTAATTGTATCTGTGCACACACTTTGAATAAATGTGCAGTTCTATTTGAACTATTCTATCACCAAAACCACGTTCCTGAATACCTAAGAAATCCCAACAGTTGCAACTATATAAGAGCAAAGAAATGTAATTTAGAGCATCGTGCAAACAGCGAAAATCATATCAACAATGTGAAATATGGAAAACGATCAGTACCAGGTGAAGGAACAAAGAGTTTTTCAGACGAGGTAAAGGAGGCAGAAATTAGAATATGCACTGATGCAATAGCAATAGAGCATAATAGACCTTTTAAATCATACGAGCATTTTGTTCCAATGGCACGGGAGGCATTCAAAAACCCAAATGTTATAAAATGCATGACTCTCAATCCGAAGAAAATGAAAGCTATTAGTATAAAAATGTAATAAACAAGTCCATTGTTTGGGCTTCAATAGAGCGGAAGTCAAATATAGAAATAGACAGGATGCCAACAAAATTCTTACTGATACAAGATTAAAGCCAGCGGGTTATACATCGTATATACCCCCGAGATGGAAAACACGAAAAGGCGTTATTCATGAAAGGGAAGGGTCGATCGAAGAACTCGAAAGACAACTGATGCCGGACCAAGGGGTATTTAAAATGGAAAGACTTAAAAAAAGAAAAATGATAGATGGTAAGGTAGTTTGGGAAGAAGGTAAGGCGATTTTAATTAAAATGAGGGGAGATTCTCTTCCAACAAAGATTTTGATAGGATATGGACACGTATGGTTGCGAGTCGAACCATTTGTAGAAGCTGTTAGGCAATGTTTCAAATGCCTAAGGTTTGGACATATACAAGCTGTTTGTAAAACGGCACAGAGGAGATGCTTTGTTTGCACGAAAGACGAACATGGGAGATGCAACGAAAAGCCAAAATGCATAAATTGTGGGGAGGACCACCTAAGCGTTGCTAGGATTTGTCAAAACTTTCAAAGGGAATCGGCTATAAAAAAAATAATGGCGTACAAAAATGTGTCATATCACGCGGCAAATGAAACGATAAGGAAAGAAGAAAGGTTCAGCAAATATGGAAAAGTCTACGAAGATAATGAAGAAGATAGTGAAGAGGAGGTGTGGGATAAAGACTTCCCAAGATTAAGGAGAAAGAAAAGGATAGAGTTTTGGGAAAACTTATCTCTTCCAATTGAAAAGGAAATGGGTAAGCTAAAAAGATCATGGGAGGAAAAAAAGAATAGGGACATACAGGGTGATGAAGAAGAGAGGTATAGAAAAGACTACGCAACAAGTATGAATAGAAGACCGGAGCAGACAAGATGGGGTTATGGTGATAAAGGAGAAAGAGAAACGAAATACATACAAAAATGGAAAGGTTCCAGCAAAGGAAATTTACAGGAAGACCAAATGGAGACAAAAAGTCAAAACCACACAATAAACAGAAGTGTAAATAACAACAAAAGAGATAGTTGGATAGAAAATAAGAGAAGAGAAGAGGTTAGGATGCAGTCAAACGAAACAATGAGATACACTTGGGAGAAAGAAAATAATCACAACCAATCAAAGGGAAGGATGTACAAAAAAGACGTAAGGGACAAAGATCAGAAGGAAGAAGAAAGAAAGATGATTGAATCAAGATATGAGGAGAAAAGAAACTTCCTTAGAAATAGCAGAGATGACGAATTGATAGAAGAAATAATAAAAGTTATAAAGGATAGAAATATCCTGGCAAAAGTAGTAAAAAAATTAGTAGAAGACCAAAAGGATACACGAGAGACACAGGGCTCGATAGAAAACGAGGAGGATTGGTCTGGAAACCTCACACAAGAATACGATGAAGACAATACAATAAATCAACCAAATAAACCTAAGGTAACGTTAATAAATAAATGCTTTACAGTGGAAAGAAATACTAAGTTGATAGAACAAAGAAAGAGAAATGATATGGAAAAAAGTAAAAGAATAGAGAAGAATGGGAAAGGGTTTGATGGAGAATGGGAGAAGAAGAGGATACAAAAAACGGATAAAGAAGATAAAAGAGAGGCAAAAACAAAAATAGGAAACCTAAGAGAGATAATAGAAGAAGAGGATAAAGGTATAAGAGAGGATACTTCTGAAGGGTCACAGTTTTCGGAAATGGAAGATGGAAAAAGTGAGTCTACAGATGAAAGCACGGGAACGGTGGAATGGTTAGAAGAAAGACCAACAGAACAAGGTGATACAAAAAATGATTTAAACGCAGAATTGGAGACAGAGCTGATGGAGAATAGCTCAGATGAAGAGAGAGATAGTCAAAAGGATAAAATGGAAGACGGAGATAAGGAGATCTACAAGAACAAGGAGGAAAACATACAAAATAAAAAATAAAAAAATCAGGAATACAGATACAATGTTTAGAAATATCGATGGTTGTAAAATTGCTCTATGGAACGCGAGGAGCCTCAAAAATAAAATAATAGAACTGAAAGAAAAAATTGGAATATATGACATAATGGGTATAACAGAGACATGGCTAACAGATAGAGATGGCTTTAGAATGCAAGGTTACAATGTGTTCAGAATGGATAGAGAGGATAGGAGGGGAGGAGGCTTATGTCTCCTAATTAAGAAAAATATCAGAGTCGAAGAAAGAGAAAATGTAAAATGGATAAAAGATAAAACAGAAATAACAGCTATTACTGTTTATATGGAAGATAAAGAAATGGATATCATACTGATATACAGAATCCCCGGTCACACACTCAACAAAAGGGAATGGGACAAGCTTTTTGTGAATATAAGATCAAATACAGAAACCATTGTAATGGGAGATTTCAATGCTAATAACAAGGAATGGAATTGCGGGAAAAATGATGGGGATGGAATCATACTGGCAGATGTGGTTGAGGAGAGAGATCTCTTCATCATAAACGACAAAACCACTTCAAGAACGGGGTCAGGAAAGTATAGGCCGTCTAATCTAGACCTTGTGATAGCTACATTCGATGTATATCAAAACTCATTGGTGAGAGAGGAAGGAGAAACACTAGGATCAGATCATCAGGTTATTGAAGTGCAGATTAACAAAAAAATACAAATAAGCGATCAAAGGATATTCACAACCAGAAAATACAAAACTAAGGATATAAAGGTAAAGGAGCTGAAAGCTATATGTCTAAGTAGCGAAGATTCCTTAAAAGATAAAATTGATAAAGCGGGGACGATAACAGAGAAGTACGAAGCGTTCACTGAGAGCATAAACAACGTTTTGAAAAACATGGGATTGAGAAAAGAAGAAGATGACCCACCTAGATTGGAAGATATTAGAAATAATAACATTAACAAAAAGGATAAGACAAGAAGAACGTTCGCCACAGGTAGAAGATATCCTTGGTGGGATGAAGAATGCAAGGAAAGAAAAGAAGCAAGAAAAAAAGCGGTGCGGGAATTTGTAAAAGATCCCAAATTAGCTAATTGGGATAGCTTCAAAAAAGAGGAAATAGATATGAAAAAACTATAAAGGAAAAAAAGAATAAAGCATGGGAGGATATGGCGACTTCGGTGGATCATCGTACAAATGGATCGGATATGTGGGGAAAAATTAAGAGATTACAAAAAGGATTTGAGACCATAAACGACTCGTGTATGACAATAGAAGAAAGAAGATATCTGGAAGAAAAAGAAATAAAAAAAATAATACAGGTACCTGATGAGGATGGGATAGTTCAGAGAGAGGAAGATGTGGAAGAGACGCAGGGTAATAAGGATGAAGGAGAAGAAGATGATTTAGAGCTAGAAGAAAATAATAGAAGCCCGGCGAGAAGGAGATGGAATCAAAAAATAACTAGAAACGAAATAGAGAAAGCATTACAGAAATCTAACACTAAATCAGCCCCAGGAGAAAATGGAATAGACAATATGATATTGAAGAATCTATCAGAAAAGTATAAGGATGTGATGAGAGATATATTTAATGATATTTGGAATCAGAACGATATTCCGAAAGAGTGGAAAAAAGCCATAGTGATCTTCCTAGACAAAGCGAATAAAAAAGCCTTGAGACCGATATCATTAACAGATTGCCTAGGTAAAATCATGGAGAGAGTTATATGTAATAGGCTAATAGAGTGGGCTGAAAGTAACAATATAATAGAGGAAGGACAGAATGGGTTTAGAAGAGGACGATCTACAATGGACAATTTGGCAATCCTAACGACAGATATAAAAAAAAACTTTAGTAAGAAAAGAGATACGTTGGCAGTATTTGTGGATGTAAAAGGAGCTTATGACAATGTGGAGCATAAGACGTTAATTAAGATACTAAAACGCAAAAAATGTCCTAGAAAAATAGTCAAGTATATAGAGGCATGGCTCAGCAACAGAAGAATAAAATGTATAAGAAAATTCGACAATCCGTTAGAAGGAACCCATGAGAAAGGTTTACCACAAGGTGCGATTCTTAGCCCAATCTTATATAATATATATACGTCAGAGGTGACGATAGGCGTTAAAGATAATCATGTAAAAATTCTTCAATACGCCGACGATATAGTGGTATATACGGCTAACAGTGATATGCATCTAAATGCTGACAGACTAAACAAGGTGATAAAGGAACTAATTAATAACCTGCACAAGATAAAGCTGGAGATTGCGGAAGAAAAAACTAAGGTAGTTAACTTCTCCCAAAAATACAACACAATCAGAAGAGGGAAGGTATCATTACATGTTGGTAATATGGATATTACAGAAGAAGAGAGCTTAAGGTTTCTGGGAATTATCCTGGATAGAAAACTTCGATTCGAAGAACATACAGAATTTGTTGCCCAAAAAGCTAGGAAAAGATTGAACATGCTAAGGTACATAGGACATGTTAAAAAGGGAGCCAATCCGGAAACAATGATAATATTGTTCAAAACTCTAGTTAGATCAATAATAGAATACGGGAGCCCAATATACTATAGAAACAACGGAAAAACAAGAGAAAAAATAGGTAAGATTCAAAATGCTGGTGTTAGGACAGCGATGGGTTATAGAATGTCGACCCCAGTAAATGTCATGATGGTGGAGGCCGGGGTGATGGATATTACAAATCGAATAAGATTGGTAACCAGAAGATATATAGCAAAACAAAGGAAAAAAAGAGTAAGCAAAGTTCTAGAAGCAATAAAGGATCAGGAGGAGGAACAGGAGAGGGAGGTAGAAGACGATCAACAGGAATTAAGGATGGCTTACAGAGAAACTGAAGGAATAGAGGATATAATAGAAAAAGACAACGAAGAGGAGAGGTGGGAAACCGGAGGAGAAGAAGAAGAAGAAGAGGGTATGGAAGAAGAAAAGGAAATGTGGAAAAGGCTAATGGATTGGGAAGCGGAAAAGAACTGGAAGGATATGGAAGGAGATAGAGATAGCGCATCACTAATAAGACAGATTAAAGAGAAAATGGAGACGAACGAAGAAGAAACGGTAGAAATATATACGGATGGCTCAAAGATACCAGGCTCCCAGTCTAATGGAGTAGGTATAATTATAAAAAAAAAACAGACACAAATTTGAACATCTGGCAAACTAGAGGAACTAGTATAAGCAGAATGGCTACCATATACACAACAGAAGCGATAGGTATAGAAAAAGCTATCGAAATCGCAAACAGAGAAATGGAAGATAAAGACGTCATAATTTTTACGGATGCTTTGAGCGTTCTGCAAGGAATAAAAAACATAGAAGAAAAAGACAAAGATAACACAGACGATTATGACAAAAGAATATGGAGAATCAGAAGTTCTATAATAGAGCGAGATAAAAGAAACAGAAAGGAAGGGAGCGAAAATAATGAGGGAAGAACAGGAAAATTACGGATAGCCTGGATTCCTGCTCACAAGGGGATAGAAGGTAATGAAAGAGCGGATGCAAACGCTAAAGAACTTACAGAGAGAGAACAGGACAGAGAAATAAAGATTCCGTGGAAGGATATTAGAGTGGACCTGGAGGATGAATTATGGAGGAAATCAAGGGAGGATATGGAAAGGATTGGAGAGGTAAAAGGGGTGAAGTATTTCACAAGAAGAGATAACAACATAGGAGGTAGAAGACCATGGTTCGTTAATATGACAGGGTTAAAGAGAAAAGAAATTAGTGTTATGAATAGAATAAGAGCCAACCACTACAACTTGGCGGAATCCCTCCATAGAAAGGGCATGATTGGGTCACCTGAATGTGAATGCGGGAGAGGGATAGAAGATATAAATCATGTCTTTTGGAACTGTGATAAATATATAGGAGAGAGAGGAAGACTGCTAATGGATTTGGAGAGAGTGGGGATACAGGAGGGAGACGACATAGCGGATGCGATCAGAGGAAACAGAACAGCGACAGCAAAGAAAATAACGGAGTACCTGAATAGAATTAAGAGAGACATATAAAATAAAATAAAGTGATAATGAAGACTGATGGTAGGAAGTGATAGAGGGGAGATAGGAAGAGAAGGGAGATAGTATATGAGTGAGTGAGATGTTGTAGAGGAGGTGAGTGAGAATGCGTGAGTAAGAAACAGAGAGGTGGAGTAAGATTAGGGAATGAAAGGAGACGGATGAATATAGTTCGTTGGGCTGTATAGAATAATCATTCTGAAATGCCACTCTCGGTGAGGTGGATATTTATTGTAATATGTTTTGCACCGAGGAAAAAATAAACCTAACCTAACCTAACCTAACCTAACATGGTTGGCGTTTGCATGGACAACGCGAACGTCATGTTAGGACAAAATAAGTCAGTGGCGTCTCATTTAGTAGCAGACAATGGCGAAATTTGTATTTTTCCCTGTATTTGTCACTGCGTACATTTGGCTGCACGCCACGCGTGCGAATGCTTGCCACGGCACCACACGGCACGTTGAGAAGTTTCTGCATTCTCTGTATTCATACATCTGAATGTTTACAGATTGTTATTTTCACTGGGAATCAATTTCATAAAGTCTGAAAAGCTGGATGTACCAAGTAGACACAAAATTGGCATCTATAATGAAGACAATTTACTACCACTGACAAGAATTTTTCCTGGGGCACAATGTAAAGATACACTGAGTAAAATAACAAATGATAATTCGGAAGAGAACGGAGACATGATGCAATTTTATACAAACATCAAGAAATGTTACCAAACTGGCTACCAAAAGATTGTTAATAGAGTGTCATTCGATGACACATTTTTAAAGGCACCAGATTTTTTAAACCCGAAAACAGCTATAGACATATCCAACCATGAGCATGGCCAAGTAGAGTGTATTGTAAACAAATTTAATTCCAAATTTGATCATAAGGTAGTAAATGAATGGCTTCGTTTGCCGGCTGCTCATTTGGAGAAGTCAAAAGAAAAGCTAAAAGAAATGAGTTTACCTCAGTTCTGGCACGAAACGAGTATCTTTACCATTAATGAAGGCGAATATTCATATGCAAACATATCGAAACTAGCAGATATGTGCTTGTCGTTGCCCCATTCTAACGCCGACGTTGAACGATACTTTTCCGCTGTCACAGACATAAAAGCTAAACGCAGAAACAGATTGACGCCACAAACGATTGCTGCACTAACCAGAGTTCAATTAGATTTAAAGAATAAAAATGCTAATTGCTTCAATTATGAAATCACGGATAGCATGATAAACTTATTTAATGAGAACATGTATAAGGTAGAATCTATACCGAACGAACTCACTGGGATTTTATTGCCGGTTGAGACGGATGAGCCGAGTGACACCGAGAATATCTTATTATCCGATGAGACTGATTAAAGTGGCACCGAAAGTACCGACAATTAAAAATTATTATAGTTGTTAATATGTATATATGTATTTATGTTCCTGTTTATTTGTACATTATAGTATACTTTAACTGTAATATTAAGTTTCGTACTTTAAGTTTTATATTTCATGTATATATTTTGTAATATAATTTATGTATAATTTATGTATAATTTATGTACATTTTGTAAATACTACATAGAGAAATATGCTTATACATAACATTCGTTATATATATAATACCTTATAGTAATAACATTCTTCGAATTTGGAACAAATAGGTGCATAAATATATATATACATATCTATTACTATTTTGTGTTTTCTTTTACATCTCAACATTAGATATACCCGCGTACTTCACACATAATTACCGATTCGTAATCAGTGTTCACGGGAAAGGGCCTGATAGCTCTGAGCTACCCTCTGTTGCGCATGCCCGCGACGAGCTGTGACGTCAAACCAATCAACGCCAAGCTGGGAAACGAAGCCAGCCACTGGCATCGATTCGGTTCGTTTACCAGCTTGGCGTTGATTCGTTTGACGTCACAGCTCGTCGCGGGCATGCGCAACAGAGGGTAGCCGAGAGCTATCAGGCCTTTTCCCGTGAACGCTGGATGCGAGTACGGTACTACGCGAGGGAATTTCCCGTGGAAAGGTCAGCACCGTAAACATCGGTGCTGAACACCGTTGTGAATGGCGTTCAGCACCGGAAATATCGGAGCTGAGCACCGTTCACAACGGTGTTCTTGATGGAAAACATATTTCCGGTGCCGGACACCGTTGTGAATGGTGCTCAGCACCGATATTTATGGTGCTGAGACTGCTGAGCACTGTTGGCGACGGTGCCCACTTTTCCGTATGGCTGACAATCATCCGAATCAGGGTTTGTAGCAGTTTGTAGGACTCCGGCGTGGCACCACACCTACAGGAGCGGTGGTAATGTGTGCGTGAATTGACGCCAGCGCCAAGTCAGCCACGTGGCGACAACGCGAAACGAATGTGACGTCACAGATGTACCGATGCCAGCGCCAAGCCAAGCTACATGCCCGACGGGCGCGTCCAAGTACTACTACTCATGTGCTTTTGTAGACGCCACGCGACTGCACGCCACGCGAGACAGTGATTCGAGTATATTTTTATAGTTTCTCATTCAGTGATTGAAGTAACAATATGAACAAGGAATCAGGTAAGAGAAATACTTAATACTTTTGGTTAATAATATTGATTTAGTACTAATGATGGATATTTTACACATAGGCAATAGGTCTAGGTCCCATTGCTGGACCTAGCGGACATATAACTTCAGACGTAGAGACCTATTCAAGTAAGATACATCTTTTTAATACATCACTAATGTGTCTGAAATCATAGAATTAAAAACCGTGTGAATAAAATTTAGTATTTTATGAATAGGCAGTGATAACACCTTCGCCGTTCCCGCTGCAAGGAGCGAAAATACTGTCCCCGCTGCCCAGAAAAAAAAACGCAAGCGAGTGTTTTGCCTAGTTTGGCTGGAGGACCCAGCATTTAAATCGTGGTTGCAGCAAAATCCTTCCAACCCATACACGGGAAGATGTTCAATTTGCTGCATCAATATTTTAGCCATGAAATCTAATTTATTGCGTCATGGAAGCAGCCAAGAGCATATTAAGAATATGAAATATCAAAAAACGTCTGCAGAGACAAGCACTGATGCATCTACAAGTACAGACGAAACATCAATGATGGATGTAGGGACCGAATCAAGTAAGATACATCTTTAATATATTAGTGTCTGAAATCATATAATTATAAACTGAACGTAGTTTCTTTGTCCAATGATTATTGTCGTGAATTGCTTTTTTATATTGTGTGAATAAAATTTAGTATTTTATGAATAGGCAGTGATAACACCTTCACCGTTCCCGCTGCCAAAAAAAGGCAGAGTCAAACCTTCATGCCAGATTGGCTGGAGGACCCAGCCTTTAAACAGTGGCTACAACAAGTGCAGGGCAACCCGTACCAGGGAAAATGTACATATTGTAATATTATTATTAAAGCAAAGAGAAAATATGTATATATTTATGTATATGTTTATATTATATCTGATGTATTGTTGCGAGTTGCGATCCCCGCTCCTAAAGCGCGAAGTTTGAGCATGAAAGAACTTGGGATGTACTTTATTATATCAGAAATTGTCTTCGCCTCCTTCCTTATCGCTCGAAAAACAATGTATGAATAAAAAGAGGAACGAACGTAAGAACAAGCCTGTCTCTTCTCCAGACACTTTTGTTCCGACGTTGTAACGCATCAGACGTGTCCCAATAAAACTACCAACTCTTGTTCAATCTCAAATATCCTCGTCTAGTTCTTATTCTTAAATATCTTGTTCTTAAATAGTTATTCCAAATCGTTTAAATCGTTTGATAATTTAATTCCGTTCAATTCTATAAGTTTTATTGAGTTCTACGCGTTTATTACAAACAGTTCATCATTTCGTTCGTTTAACTTCACGCGTTCGCGAGCAGAGTCCTTCAGGGCTCCACGCCCACGGACACCGGACCTCACGGAAACTCCCTAAGCTACCAGAATTCCCAACCGGCCCCGCAACAATGTTAATATTATATCTTATGTATATGCATAAATACATAATGTTTGCATTATTATTGTGTTTTCTGTTACCTGCCACCGATGTTACATATATTTCAATTCATTTTATTAGAAACGGACGTAAAGGATCTTATATTCTCGAATGTTACCGCCATAATTCATCGCAGTGTCACGTGATGGAGGTGGAACACCTACAGGGAGCGGTGGTAATGTGTGCGTAAGACGTCTTCCCTGTAGGTGTGGTGCCACGCTGGAGTCCGGCAAAGCGCACCTTTTCGTGGCACAGAGTCCACCTGTGACGTCACATTCGTTTCGCGTTGTCGCCACGTGGCGCGCTGGCGTCAATTCACGCACACATTACCACCGCTCCTGTAGGTGTGGTGCCACGCTAGAGTCCTCCAAACCCTGATCCGAATGCATCCGAACCCCGACTGTACCCATTAACGAGAATTTCGTTACGAGATCGTTGAGACTGGTAGTGACAAATTTGATTTACATACCTTCAGTATCAATGCTGCGGTTGTAGTTGCGGCAAAAACATGCCATTATTTAACTAATTATTAGACTACTGATCATAACAGTGGGCGTAATACCCGGAGTATCTAGTCATGGCAACATTTTACACGTGTTCCTGCAGCTTCTAGACCAACTCATTTTATGACGAATGCCCGCCTATACGTGACTGTTGGTATTGCCGAACAAACGAATTTAATGTTCATACAGAGGCTTTAAATTCTGTCCGTGCATATATACCGGTTGAATGACACAAGTACTCGTCAATGTACATGTTTCACCGAAAATTTTCAAAAATGATGGAAAAAATTATTGATCGAGACCGCGTTGCGTTGCATTGCAACAGCTACCGATTCAACGTACAGATACAATTGGTGGATCCCCGCATCTGTGAACTATGGGTTTGAATTAGCATAAACACAGGATTTGCTTTCGGTGCAAATATATTAAAATAAAATGTAATGTTAAGTAGTCTATGAATAATTCCTGTTTACAACCCTTTAAGTTGCAAGATTCATATATATTCAATGTGCGAGAATATATTTCTCTAATCGTTTGTGACATATGGTAATAAGTCAATAATAAGTAAATTCCTGATGTTGTCACTCCTATTGACAATTTGTTCATACGATCTTGATCTGACTCATAACCATGTGACTTCTGACAAGTAATTAATGAACGCATAAGAACTGTGCACTAGGGTAAAAAACTGTTTTAATTTCGACGCTTCTGGTACAAAAATAATTTATAGCCGTTATGAAAATAAAGTAGTTTTTTTTACATACCATATACCATGGTGTAACTTTCATGTAAGAGAAGTTCGAGAAATTTAACACACCCTATATGACGCGAAGTTGTTTTACCTATACTTTTTGTTCAAGTGTGCTTAGATGTATTAAATAACTAAGCAATACAAAGAACCCAAATGAAACCTAAAAAATGTTTCAACGCTACACTTGAAAGATTTAGTCATATTCTAAATTTCGTAGAATATTTAAATCACTCGACAAACGGAAATATCGGAGAATTTTTTAAAATAATGAAATAATTTTACTTAAATAATTTTTTTAATTTTCGTTGGATGCTGACAGACTGTACGGTTCTAAATTGTGATGAACTATACAACTTTAAAGATATGTAACTTTTTATATAAATACGGGGAGTTTGAACAGAGATTCAAAGGAAATTCAGATGAAAATCTTGCGTCTTCTCAGAAACATCGACGCTTTTTATATTTCAAGCTCCAAGAATCTAAATGCTCCGAGAGCTTCTTCTCTCTGTAACATATCCCGAATTCCTTGTCGAATTCACAAACAGTTACTTATTTTCCAACTTTTCCGAGCTTAGTGTCTGTCTTAGGATTAGCAGTGATGTTTTGCACGCGAACGATCACCTCGTTAATTTTCGTCTGCAGGTTTCGAATATCTTGAATATAAAGAAGAGCGAGGATCTTGGCCGCGTTCTCCAATGCGGGCTTGTTCAACTCGAAACCAGGAGCGATGCTCATCACAGGGAACGGTTTGCCTCGAATAATTTTGGAATTTGGATCCTTCAGGCACTCGGCGTTCAATCTTCCCTTCACCAGCTTACTGCAGGCTTTTAGCGCGAGCAGATGATTCAGATGCCGCGGAATTCGAAGCAGCTTTGCCACAGAATACGTCCCATTTCTGAACTCATTACTGTCAACTGATGATTGCACAACAATCAAAAATGATGGTATGCTAGTTGGGTGGGTAGTAGCATTAGGTACTAACAATTTACAACACCAGCAATGCAGAACTTTAAGCAAACTTACTTCTGTGTGTACACTTACAAGACAGGGTTATCCACTTAACTCAGAACCCGCGCGCGCGAGAGCAGAAGCCTTGCGTGGCCTTTTTCAGACAATCGCCTCGACACCTGTCCTCAGGCTCAGGGGAAAACGACGCAAAAACCTTGAGCAAGGCGTTGGTACATCCAAAATCCAATTTCTTCTTTAGGACAGAAACTGACTACTCAGGGGCGGATTTACTAGGCTAACAAGCGTTTGCCGCCCTTTTCGCGAAATATTTTAATTTAAAAGAGTCGACATATCGCAATGCGTTCAACTCACATATGCGTTATTGCTAATTCACTACGTGGAAAAAAGTGAATTGTTTGTAAAGTTGTCGCAAGCCGAATGTGTTCAAACCTTTTCCAATTACTTTCGCCTAAAATTTGCCGCCCTAGGCTGCAGCCTACTTAGCCTATACCGAAATCCACCCGTGGGACTACTTGACGTGGGGTTCTGAGTTAAGTGGATAACCTTGTATTTCATATTATGTACAAAGAAATTAAGTTTAATATCAGCTGATGATAATCATAGTTATTTCTATACAGTACTTTTCCAGACATTTTACTTTGCACTAGATTAATACGCTATATTATCCTTAACATGCACTGTCGTCCATGAAGCATGAGACGTTTACTCAATTTTAGAAACTACGTGGTAGCTTCTGTATTACTTGATCGTATCACAATCACCTGTATGAAGTTATAATTGAATAATACGCCGAAAATTTGGATTCTAATGACAAATAAATGTGCAATAATTAAACTTGTGAAAAAACTGAACTTCCGCTCCATAGATCCTATGATCGTATGCGCTGTGAAGCTTATAGAACAGAGGTGCACAAAAAGCTGCTCGGAGCCGGAGACCTCCGCGATTCTACGCGCCGGGTCAGAGCCGAGCGTTACGTTGCTCAGCTCCACGCCCGGCTCTGAGCCGGCGCCTTTGTACACCTCTGGAAGGTTAGGTCATCTATTGTACAGCGTCTCATTATTTCACGCACGGTTGGGTGCACAATTGAGCCGTACAATAAAGAAGGTAAACAAAATTGTGCAATAAAATAGAAAACAGAACGAGTGCTGAAATGGAATTATCGGCTGAAAATCTTGCTACTGTTACGATGTTTGTTAAAGAAGACTATTCAATAAAGATACTTATGGCGCGACCAAATATTATACTAGAAGAAATATAACATATATTTTTACATCTAATAATCCTTAGTAAAAGAGAATTATGCACACCGCCCCCAAAAACGATTATTTTGGTACTATGTACTGTAGCGCAATACATACTTCGCAATTCTAGTGCTTTTGCAAATTGTAAATTTAAATAAATAAATATAAATAAATTATTGCAGTGAATTTAGAAGTATGAACTTGCATAATGTTTTTTGCGAAACTTAATAGAAAACCTAATCTGTTTAACATTCTTATAAAGTTCATGAATACTCACAGTCTAATTTGTCAAGTGAATTCTTAGATTTCAGACGGGGCACGACTGCTTCCTTTTTCAGTTTCAACTTCTTCTCCTTCACGTTTTCGGAATACACCTCATCTGAAACATAATTTGAAACACAAATAATTTGAACGAACTATTAAAGTAATAAAAACATTTTTCTCTTCATAGAGTAACACTGCAGTTTTAATTTACACTATCGATGTATCTGTACGTACAACTGTTTAAACATTTATTCTTATCTCTAACTATACACATTAAGGGCACTTCCCGGTCAAATCGCGCGAAAATGTGGTGATTTTTACGATCTTTTCTAGGAAAAAAGTATACAACAAAAGGATCTACAAGTTTTTACACTTTATTCCGCTACAAATGTAGAGTATAAAAAAAATTACTTCATTTTTTACCACTCCTGCCTCTGATATGCATCGCATGCTGCATCCCAGATAGCACACCTCGTCTTAGAGACGTCTAGTTTAGGTCCATTTTAGGTCTGAACGTCTTGATTTGTAACAAGACGTCTTTAAGACGCCTTTTGGACGTCTTTAAGACTTTACCAGACGTTGTGCTATCTGGGATCGTTGTAAAAAGAAAAGGCGTGGACTATCGCCATGATAACTCCAGACAGGATCATCCAAAGTAAAAAAACAAACGAAATTTCTTAATTCTAGGTGTGCGAGAACTCGAAAATGACGGGTCGGGACGAGAATTGTTCTCGGGACGGGTTCCCGCGAGGGTTTCGGGATTCCCGAAAGTGTCGGGATTCGTATTATTAGCACTGACTGATGTTTGTACTTCCGAAAATCAACAATGTCTCTACACTTTTTCTTACGATGTGTTGAATGTGTGATGTCGTATTCATTAAACGGGTCCTTGGAATTTTCGGGAATCCCGACAGTTTCGAGAATCTCGATACTTTCGGGAGTCCCGACTCTCTCGGGAATCCCGAAATTTTCGGGAACCCAACCCGACCCGTCCCGACCAGTGATGGGTCGCGTATTTTACGCCGCGTCGTAAATGCATTTATGACGTGTCGCAAATGTATGTATAATATGTCGTTTTTAAGCCCATTTTATACGTGTCATTTGTCGCAAATGTCGTAAATAGAAATATTCATTATTTTAAGGTTTCAACAATTAAAGTGTTGGAAAAATATAGTTCTTTCTGACTCGCTTGTTGGTTGCATGCGAATACTATAGAATACTGTAGAATACGTCGATAATATCGAAAACTACGTATAATCACCGCGTTCATAACCCCAAAAAAGTATTCAAAAGCGTGGTGTTAATTATTGTTTTGTAATTGTTTAGATAATAACTGATAAAAATAGAATCGTGAAAGGTAAAGTAATTAGAAATAAATGTACGATAATAAATAAAATTTATTCGAATTGAAAATTATGTAAATAAAAATATCCGTTTCAGAAAAAATGAAATTGATAGATTATTATCAAATTTATTTTTTGGGTGCAATATCCCTTTCAGTGTGGTGAAAGTAATCAAATTATATTTATTATTCTATATTGGGAAACTTAGTGGAGACGTGGCCTAAATTTCAGCCCTCTGGTGGTAAGTTGGCAAACTATTGAAAGTAGGTCCGGATCCCACCAAACATTCCGAATAAGTATTTATTAATCGAAGAAGTAAAAATTTAGTGTTCTGACAAATTTAAAAACACTCGTTTTTCACAACATATCTAGGTATTTAAACACTGATAATCATATGGACTTCGACGGATTTCGACCTACTCTCAGTAGTTCCATTTTCTATCACTAGATGGCGTATCGAAATTCTTGGTTTCCCAATGCGTTTCTTTTACTAACCTTTCAATATCCATTTTTCGTCAGTGTAACTTAATTTAATTTAATTTTTTCAATCAGAATTATAATTATTAATAAATTGGCACTTCTTTATAAACTATACGAAAAATGTATTATAGGTTAGTTGTTTTCATTTCAGATATACGTCATTTACGACACATTTACGACATTTACGACATTACGACATCTACGACATTTAAGACACGTGTCGTGTATAAAATAGAAATTTCGTGTCTTTACCCACCACTGGTCCCGACCTCGGGTTCCGGACATCTTCAGGTTCTCGCACACGTCTAGAAACTCACAACAGAGGGTATCGCGGGAGCGAGTGTAATTGCGAATAGAATCCCGTTTGAATTGTGAAATTCGGTTAGGAACTGCATAAGCGCGTTTGCCTAGCGACGGGGACTTCCCCGTGAGCGCCCTATTTTCCATGTGCTCATTCGATTAAAACAAAAATAGATTCTCCTTTTAGTTCGATAATTGTATTATTAATTAAAAGAAAAATCGCATTTCTATCTATTATACCTGCGCCATAATCCGTCTTACAAAAACACCTATTTTTAAGCCAGTCACACTGTCGGCCCCACGTAACTGCCTGTAAAATCTGAACCGTTAGGAATTTCGTTTTAAAATTTTACCTGGTAATTCTTGAGATGTGGGATGAAAATGTGCAAAGAAAATTATTTCGATCTTTTGACCGGGAAGCGCCCTTAAGGATGAATACTTACTGTTATTTTCTACTTCCAACCAGATCGCATATCCAAGTAACCATTCAAGTTGATTCGAAGTGTTGCCCGAAACTGGACACTTGACATCAGCACAGTATTTTGTGAAAAGATCCGGCCAGTTTTCATCCTTCAAGTCGCGCAACGGTTTTCGATCTTGTATATCATACTGGCGTATTTTTTGGTCCTCCAGCCAAACTGTGACTTTACGGAAATGTTGTGGATCTGCAATATTTCCATGATATAAATTGTCAATTCCCAGAATAGCTTGTTTTCGAAAACAAAGTCAAATAGAATATACAGTGGCGTGCAAAAGTATTCGGCCACCCTTTAAAATCGCATAACTTTTTTAAATTAATCCAAAGGACTTGAGTTTTTCTGAGAAGCTAGAAGGATTAGTTTGCTAAGTGACGTGATCGTCGTTTTGAAAAAAAAAAAACGTCGTAAAGGTCGTTTTTGAACTTTTTTTTTGTGAGCCTCTTATGAAAATTCAAAAAACTTGTTTGTAGATTTAACCCCTCGTGGTCACACCTTCTTATAATCACAAATTGGTCACACGGGATTCACTGTACCCCAGCGTCATTTTTTGAGTTACCATTTTCGTATTTTTGAATGTTTTAACTTTCCAGTGATAATTGTACATTCGTAATACTTATACAGTCATGGTCTAATAGTCTTTTTCTAGAAATGTAAATTTTGATGTGATAAAATTTGTAGTTGAAAATGAGCGATTTTCCACGGTTGTGGGAAAAAACTGATTTTTTAAGAATTTTTTTTTTTTTTTTGCGATAAATCCCCTTTGGAAGACGTAAAGGAGCGACATTTCAAATAAAAAATTGCTCTTGGGGTGCGATACACCCCGTGCGAAACGCTTAAAGATCGCAGAATAAGGTCGAAAATCGCGAAATTCCCGAAATCAGCGATTTTCGACCTTATTCTGCGATCTTTAAGCGTTTATATCTCATAGCAACGTTAACCGATTTTGATGAAATTTTAGGCACGTATACAACTTACTTAGATCTACAAACGGTTT
Organism: Andrena praecox; assembly: GCA_963932275.1. Classification (NCBI taxonomy): domain Eukaryota; kingdom Metazoa; phylum Arthropoda; class Insecta; order Hymenoptera; family Andrenidae; genus Andrena; species Andrena praecox. The sequence goes on from OZ010728.1 coordinate 38,102,851, forward strand.
TTTTTTTTCAATTTTCATTAGAGGCTCACAAAAAAAAGTTTAAAAAACGACATTTACGACCTTTGGATTAATTTTAAAAAAGTTATGCGATTTTAAAGGGTGGCCGAATAGTTTTGCACGCCACTGTATGTCTGTATGAACTTTTTTTAGTGTTTAGGTGTGCTGAAGTCACCCCTAAAATATTTTCCACTCATTCTGGGACACCCTGTATACATATAAAATAGACCAAGGTACAAATGGTAAAACAGATATAGCAATGTTGTAAAAGTAAGACGTGGGTAACATGACAGCCTACTAGACCTTTCAGAGAAAAGAATCTAGGGACATATTTTGTAGTTTTTGGATACTAATAGCGAATTCGGTATCTCGCACTGACTCCGTGCTAGTGCCAGAAAACGACCCTGATTGGTTGTTCTGACCGAGACGAAGATAGCTCTATGAGAATCAACCAATCCAAGTCATTCTCTGGCACCAGCACAGAGTGAGTGCGAGATACCGAATTCGCTATAACACAAGTACCTGAGCACCACTGAGCACGTCAAAGAAGATAAGCCAATTGTTTGTGTTAATATAAAGAACTACTAGAAATTTGTTAATATATAAAATAATGTTTACGACTCACAACCCTCCTTGTATCTTGTATACTGAACTTGTGAGAAAAAACAGTAACCATAATTACAAACTCGATTTGCGATAAACGGAGCCGGTTAATAGTACAGTACCGAAACTTGATTTTATAGGTTAGAATCTAATAATCGAAATTTTCTGCTACAATAGGAATAGTTCTTTTTCACACAAAATTATTTAGACAGGCTCAAGATTAATTCATGCTTCTGTCACTCCTAAGTCAACGCTTCAAGCATCTAAACAAATCTTAACGAATTACAATATGCCGGTCGATCTAACTTCTGGGATACGTTGAATATTGAAAAGATTCACTGATTTAAGTATACAGAATATTCGGGAAATTAAATATAATTAAAAATCTATTAGACACAATTTCAAAATATATTAAAATTTCCTAAGCTTGATGTGAACGCATTTTAATTTACTATTGAAGTAGGTGTGGAAAATAACGAACCATTTATGTTAACTTTGTCCCATTCCACATAACCAAGGGCATTAAGTCTTCTTTTGAACATGTTGAAACTCTCGAGGGGAATAAAGGCTTCCCAAATTGAAGGCACAAATCTTACATCAATACCATGCACTCGACACTCGACAACAGCTAACAGGGTACTACTGTACCGGCAGGGTTGCCAGATGGTTTTAATGTCGAGCCGCCAGATCGCGTAGGGAAAGTAGCCCAAAAGCGCCAAAATACAAATATCTTGAATGAAAGGGATGTTTAAATATTTTCTTGATATTTTCTGGAACTGTTTTCTTTATTTCTTTTAGATACAACAAATAAACTTTATTTGAACAAAAATGAATTTAAATAAAACTGATGTGAGAATTAAAATTAACGTTTTAACACAACAGTAATAATCTATTTTGTCAAATTTTTGAATGCCATTTGGTCTTGGGCAGCCCAAATATCGAAATTTCGGGCAAAGCAACCCTGGTCGATTTACTTGCATCGATCAATGAACGTGCAACTTCAGAGTAAAATCTAGTGAGATCACTCAACAGTTGAGGCTGCTGAACGCACCCAATGAGCGGTTACTCGATGGTTGAGTTATTTCACTAGATTTTACTCGCGTCGACCAATGAACGTGCAACTTCAAAGTAAAATCTAGTGAGATCACGCAACAGTTGAGTCTGCTGAACGGAACAACAAATTCAACATTCTCTTAAAACAATTTCTTTATTTAAATATTAATTAACACATGAGGTGCATAGCCAGCATAGCAAGTATAAAAATTATAATGTATTTTGTTTGCAGAACGAAATATTCATAATTACAAGGTATAAAAGATTTCATCGGTAAATTTCCCAAAAATTCTGTTATTTGCGTTTGATATTGTATTTAGGTCTAAAATAAAACAAAATAGTTTTCTAGATATGAATTGAATTTGTTTGCTATTCTAAAAGGTACGATTTCATTTAATCTTTTAACTGGCGAAGACGAGTTAACTCGTCATTTAAAAATACCTCCTCATTGATCAAGACGAGTTAACTCGTCATTTGAGAATGCCATTTCATTGGACAAGACGAGTTAACTCGTCATTCAGGTATAGGTTTTTATTTTCCCTTAGTTTACAGTTTCTTGTAATCCTAACAGATGGCACTTCAGAACTCGTCGTTTGAGAATGCCATTTCATTGGACGAGACGAGTTAACTCGTCATTGAGGTATTGGGAAACCAAGAATTTCGATACGCCAACTAGTGACAAGAAATTGAACTACTCAGAGTAGGCTGAAATCCGTCGAAGTCCATATGATTATCAGTGTTTATATAGACATGTTGTGCAAAACGAGTGTTTTCAAATTTTTTGGAACACTAAATTTTTACTTATTCGATTAATAAATACTTATTCGGAATGTTTGGTGGAATCCAGCCTACTGTCAATAGTTTGCCAACTTACCACCGCAGCGCTGAAATCTAAGCCACGCCTCCACTTGGTTTCCCAATAGGTTTTTATTTTCCCGTAGTTTACAGTTTCTTGTAGTCCTAACAGATGGCACTTTAGAACCCGTCATTTGAAAATGTTACTTATAAACAGGGCCGCATCTATACTTTTGCAGGCCCTAGGCGCAACACCATCATGCTGAGGCCTCGGAAAAATTTCAGCTGCCTCTAGTTTTTATATTATGAATTTAATATTTAAAACGAAGTATTTTATTTTGCAACTATAACTAGGCTGTATTTTATATTGTTGTTTGTGACGAGTAAGGTTTCAAAATATGGACCTAGCTTGCGCCTAATGCGCTTCATGGCAAATGCGGCCCTGCTTATAAAATAAACATCTGTCAGTTTAATAAAATACTATTTTTTGAGTAAAGCGAGTCGTTCTGTATTTATTAGTCTTATCATTGCGTTGGTATCAGAAATAGCATTAATTGGCAAGACGAGTGATCTCTTCATTTATTATTTATCAGTACCCAGCTAATAAAACGTGTCAGTTGACAGGCGAAAAAAAAGTTAAGGTGACCTATATTTTTCCCGGAGAAGGAATTTCAAACGATTCTCATCGCTGCAATTATTTGCCCCATTTAGTATAAAAGCATATCTGCCAGAGTGACGTTCCCGCGAGCCGCGATAATAAGTTGCAGTCGAAGTATCGCGATGATTCTTACGAGGAACACCCGTTACATTGTACTTCAGCCTGACTTGTTACATTCGGGGCTATATGTTGCATTAAACGCTAGGTGGCAATGTAAATACCGAGATAGAATTTTTATGAGGTAGGCCATTATCTGGATAATACGTGTTTCATGAACAGGAGGTAAAGCCGAGTTGCGCAGGACCGTTGCGCAGTCAGTCAAGCACAGTCCACGGGCAAAAGTAGTGGGGCTGCCGAGGAGAAAGATGGCCGCCACCAGCGAGGAACGGAGTGTTATGGAGGCTTCTCAGACGAATCCCGGGCAAAGTCAACCCGTCGATCCGCTCAAGATGCTCTACCCGATGGTCAACGAAGAGGAAACGCCGCTGCCAAGGTCGTGGAGTCCCAAGGACAAGTACAATTACATCGGCCTCTCCCAAAACAATCTTCGTGTTCACTACAAAGGTACGTTCGTACGCACTCTCGATCTTCCCTCGGCTGCTCCGTTCCCTCCTTGCACGGTCCCTCGGCTAACATTTCGCGAGCTCCTCCGACGAGGGGATCGAGGACCGATCCCAGCCAATGGAATTCGATCGTTGCTCGATACGGACGAATCGTTGACGGAGCTGTAATATCGATTGAAAATGGCAGGGCTCCGTTTCGCGTGTGTCAGCGACCTAAACAAAGGAATCAGCTGATCGGTCATGGTCTCTATTCGACTTTCTCTCGGCTCCTTATATCCCCGATCTCGTCCCAACAATATCCGACAATATTTCCCGTCCACTCAGACATCCCTGGGGCGCGCAGGGGTCTTGTGGCGATTTTTTATGAAATTCGTGGAAAAAAATAAATCTGCGTAGAGAAGGCGCAATGACAATGACAGCTGCGATGTTTGAACAGTTACGTTTCTCTCTCTCTCTCTCTCTCTCTCTCCTTCTATCTGCTTCTCTTTCTCGCTCTCCTTTCCCCCTCCGTTTCTTCTCGCTCCCTCCTAAAGCCCCCCCCCCCCTCCCACCCACCCGCGGTTTGTAGACTGTGAGTTTTGAAGTGTACAAATTTTACATTGATACGTTCGGAGTGTAAATGCCACCAGATTCGAGAATTCAACGTAACTTACGATATCGGCAATTGTACTTCGTTGTTGCTTCCGCGTAAAGTATAATTCTGATCACTTAAATACCAAGTATGGTGTTTCATAGTTCGAGAGCATATTAGGGCGACAATGTTGAATATAATTTTTTCAACAGATGTAATTTGTTATATTATACTTTATATCTTTTGATTAATGTTTCAGAAATAATTGCTTAAACGATAATACACGATATCAGTTCTATTTTAGTAGAGTGAGTTACGTGGCTGCTGTAATTATAATCATTATTATTAATCGTTTACTAAAGTGACTATAAAATATCACGAGGAAGCGTAAATTGGTAATTTCTTTGTAAATTATTTCGGAAAGTATCTTATTTGATGGAATAAAATTAACGTAATCTAACTATATTTGTTATTGATTATTTCATTATATTAACACACCAAATTGACAAGGGCAATACAAGGCTTTGCATTTTAGTGCAGGGGTGGAATATTTATTGCGGTGGAAACTTTTCACATCGGGTAGCATATTTTATGGGACAGTTTCAGCAGTTTTGTTATTTTAAAATTGCTTTAATAGGTATAGGATGATAATGGAATTATTACGTAGTTCCGTTATTAATTAATTCGTACAATTTCTGTCAAATTACCTCTCCTCTTTTATGCAGTCAAATATACAAGCGGTTGTATATTCAATGAAGAGTAAATATTAAAAAAGAATCAGACTATTTAATAAACTAATATTCTGTATAATTAATGTGGGCATGATTAATGCAAGTATCGTCTACCACAATTAATACTTATATAATTATTTACGAACTGATGTTATAAATAAATAAATATATTTTTTATTTAGTGCAGTTGAGCAAATTCTCACAAAATAGTAACAAATTCTTGTAAAGTCAATTGAATAAACATTTTATTTTTTAGAAACTAAATGTAACTGAGTAAACAAATGGTCTGTAATAAATGTGGTCTATTAAAATAATAAAAAATAAATCTTCTGCATAAATGCTACAGATACAGAATTTTGTAGACATATTACACATTTGTAGTAAAATTATTTTAGAATATGCAATCTGGAAGAAAATTATTTTATTTTTATTTTATTTAAGAAAATTATACTTTCGATTAAAATGTAACGTAAAATTCATTAGAATAAAATATAAATACTCCTACAGTGAGTTTTACTATTCAATTTTACGTTATGCATGTAAGAATTAACTTTTTTTAGATTCTTCATAAAATTAGTGGTCGCAAACTTTGTTAGATACTGTTGGTTAAAGTCTGATAGGTTGGTGGTTCATTGGATGTTGCAGTTTTCCGCATTATTCTATTATTTCTCATTTTTCTAATACGGAATGTTATAAACACTACAATTTCTAAACATAGCCTATTTTCTTATCTGTGATTTTAGTTTCTTCGCGAATTATAACACATTGGTTCTGCCCTCCTTAATTAAAATGTCCTATCTAGCATTTTCCAATTTTTCAATCTTTTACCTTGTAAGTAAAGTTATAAAGTTGGTAGAGATCCAGAAAAAGTCTGATTTATTTATTTTTTTCCAAGGACGACACAAAGAGAATGGAAAAACTTCAGTTTTCTCGGATGTTTCGAAATGCTAGATAGGACATTTTAAATAAGGAGATCAGGGTTATTAGCAGACAGTTGCCTTGCATATTAATTTCATCTTCTCGTGAGAATAGAAGAATTTTGAGCATGTTTAAAATTTTCTATCATTTTGTCCATCCATAGTTTCTGTTTAACGTTCGTTAAAAATTGTGATGATAATGTATTACAATGATATTCATTTATTAGCAAGGAAATTTGTTTATCCATTCGTTTTAGCCACTAATCATTTTAAGCCACAACGTTCTCCTTACAATTCTAAATGTTATCATTATCACTGCTTATCTCTGGGTAAGCTTGAGAATAATGCTCTGTCCAATAGTTACAGCAATAATAATAATTCTTCAAAATAATATGTTTATCTTGTAACATAGGGAAATATATTTTAATTTATGTTATTATAATCTTAGGAATTTATATTTCAAACACTTTGGAATAATATAGGGAGTAATATGTTTAATTTTTTGTTTTGTTTCGTGAATATTTTCAATGAACGTAATATTCTAGTATCCACATAAACAATTAAATAAATTAATAGATTTGTATTTGCTATTAAGAACAGAATGAACACTTAAACTAACTAATTTAAACATATTCTTGGCTAAATAATTACTACTACTTTTGTATACATATACTAACATTGTTAACTTAACAATATATAAGTAATAAACATTTCATAAGTATAAATATTATTTTTCATTTAGCTCTTGTTTGTAATGTTGCGTAATTATTGAATCTTAGAATTTGAAGAAGTAGTTCATGTTTCTTCAAATTTATTTCATAAATTCAATTTTCAACGAAACGTCAACAATTGCTGGATGTTATAAAAAATAATAAAATTGTGCCAACTATCGAACGATATGAAATATGTACGACATAAATTTTAATTAATTATGAGGAACGGTCAATACTTAATAGACGACAAACATTTAAAATAATTTATTATATCAGCATTTGTATAATTAATAATTTGCTATGGTATATCATCTTGAAATCGCAGTGGGTGATGTCAGCGTTAGATAATGGGGTATCAAACAGACCCATTAATAATTTTTTCACGTATAATTAAATGTGAAATAGTCAAACCTAGGTTACTAGGTCGACAAACTGCATCGCTGCATTGCAAGTGCATCCACGAGTACCAATTGGATTGCAGCGAACAGTCGCTTTTCTTCTTGAATTCCTGCTCAAAATGTTCCTCAGGGTATACTAAATTTTGTATCTTTATTTAGATGAAATTTAAACTATTTAATATTGCTTAATTTTTTTATATTTCTTGCATTTTTGTTTTTCAAGCCAGTGGTGCGAAGGTGGTGTAATTCAAATGTTTCCATATAATCAGTCCCATCTCAGATCATTCTAAAATCGTGATAAAATTATTTTTACGACAAAATTTAGAGAAAAAAGTTTAACAATTTTCATCTTCTGTGATAATAATAAACTAAGACGGAAATAAATAACGTAAATACAGGAGCCTTATTTGACAATAATTTAAAGAGAGAAACACATGAAACATCCAAAGTAATTACACGCATGAAAATTCGGCACACTATGCTAATTCAAGTTTGAAATTCTGCTACATAAAAAAATATTAACAACTGATTACAATATCATTGCAAAATTATTCATTTCGTCGCTGCAATGTGATTATAGTCAGGATTTCATTCTGAACTATTTCTTAATTACTATTTAGAATAGTAAATCTTTGCTTATAGTCGGAATACACTCCAACTGGCCGCTCAAGGCCACTGCAGTAGGCTATCCCCACCACACCGTTTCGTTATTTCATCCAATATCTCATTTCTTAGCGTAAAAATTGCGAGTGTCTTTAAATAAAAAAGACAGATATTATTCTGGTTTGACCCCTTAACGACTCACTGAATTTTAGAAAAGCGTTAAAAAATTACCACCTTTTTTATATTTTTATTTCGCTATATAAATGTTTATAAACTGGGCTGAAACACTGTTTTCCGAAAAAAGCTTCTATTCTCGTATATATAATAAGACGTCATACGTGTTAAATCCAGCTACGTAATATTACGTTCGAACATGGTAAAAAACTGCAAAAGAGAAACATGAAAATTCTAACGAACCAATGCAATTGTAATACAATTTGAAAAACTAGATGTCATAAATGTTAGATGCTCTTCAGAGTGTGCCACTAATCATACGGTTACGATCCTATCGAACGTAATATTACGGAGGTGGGTCTTAAGAGGTTAATTGATAATTGGGGAAGTGACCTTGAGCGACTAATTGGTTGTTTTCCAACTATAGTAATTATCAACAGTCGATGTTCCTAAAAATACACAAAAACAGCAGTTCATATCACCTTATAGTAAACTAGTTTTTTAGCCTGTCTTCGCCAGGAATTACTACCCTATATAATAAGACGCCTAAGATAATCACAGTTTTTGTTGGAAACTCCCTAGAAACAATTTTCCCTGCAAAATACGAAATTTTACAACTTTTGGGTACCAGAAGGGTATCTACTACCCATTATCGAATTTTCCAGGTTTTGGATTTTTTTTGCGGCATCTTTGGGTGCCGAGGAAACTTCGTGCTGATTCTGAACCCTGTAGGTCATCGGGAAGTACGAAAAAAAGCCTCTGGAAGGATTTTGCTAACAAACGAACATCCACCTTAAGCGCCTTATTATGTAGGATTATTATATAGGGTTGTTATGGAGCTTGTTATTGAAATCAGTGTCATCTATGGTTTAATCCAACAATACAATTGAGTATAATTATCAAACCCTGCAGATAATAATTATTCAGTAAATATTTGTCATGTAGATCAATCAGGCTACATTGATCTATTCGATTTTCAGTTATTAAACATTTTTAAACTCATCGTCTTTATCATCTCTCAGTACCATTCCACATAGTGCAAGATAATTCTCTATTTCGAAATAAGGAGAGAGTCCAACGTTTAACACATTTTGTGCTAGACTGGAAAAACTGGCCAAAACACATTAGAATCTTCAGCTCCAGGAAGCTTAAATTCCTCTAAATCCTGCATAGCCCGAGCATCTTCCCTCCGCCATTTTATTTCCGCATTGAATTTAAATTGAATCAACAAAGTTGCGCCTGCTACGGATATAGCGAGCCGCGAATGGTCCGCGTGGCACCTAAAGTGTTAAAAGAACATTCCATATCCCACCGTACTGTGCAATCACCATGGCAATCTGATAAATAATAGAACACCTGTTCCAGGCTATGGAAAAACCCACAAGGATGCCGCGAGCGTACGTACAACACACTCAATACCAGCCGCCTGTGGCCTCTACTACTTCGAGGTGAAGATCGTCAGTAAAGGCAGAGACGGTTACATGGGGATCGGTTTGTCCGCCCATGGTGTAAACGTGAACAGGCTGCCAGGCTGGGACAAACACTCGTACGGGTACCACGGCGACGACGGTCACAGTTTTTGCTCGTCGGGAACAGGGCAACCTTATGGGCCGACGTTTACCACGGGCGACGTAATCGGCTGTGGTGTGAATCTCGTCGATAACACTGCCTTCTACACGAAGAACGGCCACCATCTTGGTATCGCCTTCACCGATCTTCCGGTGCGTATAGACCTCTGCATTGTTCTCGGCGGATACACTGCTATGGAAAAGTTTTCGGGTCGTAGTCTTTTGCGTTACATCCTATCACGAGTTTCTTAAGGACAATGTTAAGCCGCAGAGGGGATTAGTGACCCACGAGCCTGCAGCGTATGCTATACACCGTTGGGAAGATCTCGCCAAGACGAATCGACTGATACCATTTGTAACTTGGAAATCAGATGGGATCATCTCGAAAAATGCCCTCATAGTTCGAGACTTTGCGGTTTTGAACAAAAGAAACCGGTAGTAAAATCCCACCTGGCCCGAGGGACCTCGGGTAGGCACCTGAGGGAAAACAGAGGGATGTAAGCGATACTTTAGCAGGCTGGGCGGCAAGTGTGCCTCATGACCGTCATTTCAGGGCCGTGTTGGGCCTGCATTTGTCTCATGGGCCACTAATCCATTGGCGATTTCGTACTGGGCATTAGGAAAGGGGCCCATAGGGCAAACGCAGGCCCAACACGGCCCTGAAACGAAGGTCATGAGGCACACTTGCCGCCCCAGCCTGCTAGAGTATCGCTTACATCCCTCGGTTTTCCCTCAGGTGCCTACCCGAGGTCCCTCGGGCCGGATGGGATTTTACTACCGGTTTCTTTTGTTCAAAACCGCAAAATCTCTAACTCTGAGGCCATTTTTCGAGGTGATCCCATCTGATTTCGAAGTTAAAAATTGTATCAATCGATTCGTCTTGGCGAGATCTTTCCAACGGTGTGTAGCGTACGCTGCAGGCTCGTGGGTCACTAATCCCCTCTGCGACTTCACATTGTCCTTTCAAGAAGATGCCTTTGCAGCTTTTTTCCGAGTTTAGTTTGTAGTCTGGAGATCGTGGGATGACTCGGTGTTTCCAAGTTAAGTTGACAATTCTTTGATCTCTATTTATATGTTTACGAATGGTGTACACTAGGTTCAGGTCAATTCGCAAAAATTTTGCATAAGGGTGTCCCAAAATTGCGGGACTTCCCGGAGCAGGCGATATCCTGATGCTAAAAGACATCGAAAAGTCCTTTACTGTTTTGAGATCCGAGGCCTCGTTCTCGAGATATTAACAGTTGAATCTCAGCGGTCCAAGTTTCGGGGCGTATTGTTTAAAGCCGAAACAGCTGCGCACGGAACAGTGACCGCTCGCACGCACAAGCAGGAGGCACGTGTAGATACAGACCCATACGGAACCTGTGTTTATACGCGCCTCCTGCGCGTGCGCGCGAGCGTACGCTGCCGCGTGCTCAGCTGACTCGGCTTTAAACTGCGCGCCCCGGAACTTGGACCGTTAATATTCAACTGTTAATATCTCGAGAACGAAGCCTCGGATCCCAAAACGGTAAAGGACTTTTTGCATCAGGATTTGCGTCCCGCAATTTTGGGACACCCTGTATAGTTAGTCCATGAGCTATAGGTTGTTTCATAGCATGTGGGACTCACCTCAGCGGTGGACAAGCGGCACAAAAAGAGGAAAAGAAGTTTATATAAACGTATGGCTTGTATCTCAATGTGTTCTTTTTATATTCCAGTGATCTTTAAGGGCAAACAGAGATAGTATAACTGCCAGCCTCTGAATCGTGAGGTCCCGATTTAAATGATCACTTTAAATTTCTACATTAGATTTCGACAAAAACGGGCTTGAAATATGTATAAAGGCTGATAAGTAAAATTAAATTCTATACCCCTCTCCCGCCATATTTAATTATTGATCCGCCATTTTTATGAAAATTTTATGTAATTTAGCATTAATGGTTAATACTCTTGGATTTGTTTGTACTCGTTGCCTGGTAAAAAACCAATTTCTATTCACAATCAGCTTGCCCCATTGTAGCTTCCGATTGTAAATAAAATTTTAACTCTGGAAGACATTTACTCGATATCCCCGTGATAAAGGTTTATTTTGATTTTTTTTTACGTTCTACTGATTACTGTGAATGAATGAAAAAGAAAAAGTATTGGTATTAATGGGAAGTTTAACTGCTTCGAATTATAATTAGGAAGCGACTGGAATCTGGATTTATTGTTAGCTATTTCTTCATTTTTCATGTACCATTTATCAAGAAATATATGAAGGAAATTCTCATTTATCAGGATAGATCTAATAACTTAAATATGAGACACCTTTTTTTTAGAGATTTAATTGCAACTCATTTGACAAGTAAATGTCTGCCATTTTTAAGCAAATTATTGGGGGCAGTTATCTCGAATGGAGCTCTCTTCCACTGTAATCTCCCCTCCCGATTCTCCCTTATAGTGTGTCTGAAGGAAAAAGCATTTAATGATTATACGTTGTGCTTTCTGTTACAGCCAAATTTATATCCAACAGTGGGCCTCCAAACGCCAGGAGAAGTGGTAGACGCAAATTTCGGGCAGGAACCATTCGTTTTTGACATTGACGACATGCTTAACGAACTCAGAGTCAGAACAAGATTGCAAATCATAAACTACCCTACGCCAGATCACGGGCAGGGCCAGTGGCAAGCAGTTCTTCACAAGTAAGTTCAATTTAACCAAAAATGATATTGGTCAATCTAAAATTCCGAAACTTTTGGAAATTTTAAAATTCTGCAGTCCAAAAAATGCGAAATCCTATAATTGTAAACTTTAAAAACTTAAAATACACCCCATATGGCGCGTTCGCGGTTCCTTTTAAACTTGTCCTCCCCTCAACGATTAAAATAATGTTGATGTAAAAAAAATTAAAATTAATTTCCAATGTTATAAACAATTTTGCAAAATTTTTTTTACAAATATTCACCGATCCAGAGGTGTAGATTCACCACTGAAAGCAGTGACCATCACTTTTTTAACAACCTGTACATAGGTGTTCGACTGCGTGACGAAATATACTTTCAAGGACTTGTAATGGATATTTTCAATGGTTTCGATGATTTCAAACAAGTTTATTATATAATTATATACATCGTTTTCATTCGTAATCATAGTAAAAAGAGAAAAATATTTTCAATTTTACGCGGTTGAGAGTGAAAACGTCACTTTTGCTGATGCGGGTTTAATTACAGTAAAAGTCAGTTATACGATCACGATGAATCGTTTAACTGAACATTCGATTATCCAAACATCGTTTTATCGGAACTTATCCAAACAATGTTATCAGGTAAAAGAACTATCTTGCAATGGGCCGTTTCAGTGCTGGAAACAAGACTTGAAATAATAGTTCGTTTAGAAAGTGGTAAAGGAAATAGGATTCACAGGAAAGATGATGAGACACTGTTAAGTATCACTAATTTTAGACACAGTTTTAAGATAGATTGAGGCATAGCAAAAAAGACTCCACGAAAATAATTAGTGTAATTGCAAGAAAAATATTCCATTTGGTAATCCAGGATTGGGTAGATACTTGGAACATAAAACGAAGGAAATTATTAAATTTGTATTATAAATGTGATATTAGTTAAGGGGTGAGGCCTACCTAGAAATTTTCGGAAAATCGATTATTATATTTTCTTGAAGTATAACATCTTGAAAATATTCCCTGAAAGTGTCAAGTTAATCCGACCAAAATTGACAAAGTTATACGCGTGCTAATAGGTAGGTGTTCCTCGGTGCAGCGCTCAGACCCAAAACTTTAAACGCGTTTTCCTCAAAATCATGTTTTCAAAGTCGGTGACGCACATAACTCAAAAATTAATGAACCGATTTCAATCTAGGCGCTATCGGGAGCTTTGCCTCCTTTTTTTGCCTAGATTTTTTTTGCACTCGAAGAACGAGCGATTTTTTGCCAAATATCGACGCTTCAACTTTGCACAGCCGCCTTTTGTCTCAAAATAATTCTTCAAAAATCGGGCCCGATAGCGCCTAGATAATTTCATATATTATCTAAAAAATTTCGAATTATCAATTTGAGTCACCGCCAAGCGCCTAAAAAAAGGACGTCTCGGGGCATCGCCTATAACTCACAAACCTTTCAATACTTTTTACCACTAAAAATACTGAAATATCCGTAAGATGTACTCTTCCCACTAGCCTAATGTTTAACAATAAAAGTTTATCGGTTTTTCTATAAAAAATTCCCAAAGAAGCATGTTTGTTTTGACCGTTCTAGGTAGGCCTCCCCCTTAATAAACGATTATTCTTCGTGTCAGTGTGTTTTAGATCGAGATTGACAGGAGATCTTGGAGTCGAGTTTTCTCGTTAAATTAAAAGAATCAATAAAATAATGAACTGTAATATTTTTTCTCAAATTGAAAGTTTATACCATTCAGGTGAAATTCCTTCAGGGAATTAATGAAAAAATCACAGTTCCAAAATTTTAGGAATTACAAAAATTTTAATAATTTTTTTACGACTGAAATTATTAATACTGCAATTGCCAGCACTTTTGCGAGTACACACAGCATATACATATCTGTCCTCATCATTTATCAAGGTCTCAGTATCGTCTGAAGTGCATTCGACATATGATCGAAGTTTTTCATAAATTCCAAAGTCGTATAGTAACGGTGAAACGAAAGAATTGAAAAATGCGTGAGAAAAAATGAATGAAGTCTTGCATTTTGAACTGTGTCGGTGGGATGTGAGACGACCTTGCAGAAGACTAGTTCATTTTGCGTAATACGTGCGCATTAAAAATATCTTGGTTCAATACGTAGGTACAACCCAGATTAACAATTACGTTCTTCTTAAGTATATGTATTACATGTAATACATGTAAAAGGGCGAGACATTCGAGAAGGGGAAATGTAGTATTTCGTGATATTTTTGGAGATATAAAAATATTGTCTAGGACACAGTAACATGATGGCATAAAAATAATTTTTTTTTTAAATTAGAACTGCATTTGTTATTAATAGGAACATATATGACGAATAAGAGAAAAATGTTTTAATGAATAATTTTGGTTTTAGAAAAATTTAAATTCGAATGTTTTCATTTATTTTTATACATTTTTTAATCAAATTTGTCTAGATTTATATTCCTGGAACTGAATCTTTCAATACAGTATGAATCTAAAAAAATGCACTTAAAATGTAATTTTTGTTATAGCGAATCCTCAAAAATTCCCAAAAATATTTTCGTACCTTAAAATCTATTAGTGATATTTAATTTATTTATATCTAGACGCCTCTATACATGCTAATGTACATTGTATCGATATATTTTGTACAAATAGGTAGTATGAGGCTTGTTATTTTATCGAAATTCTAATATTAAAAATGTGCCCACGTCAGTCGCTTTATATATTTATAATTGTGGTTATTTTAAAGCCATTAAGCATTTCAGACAAAGAATGCGTGGGTAGAGGAAAATGTTACCGAAGCAATTTTTTTTACATGCAGAAAATATTGAGGTACGATTTACTACATCAGATGAATTAAAAATCATATTAAATGATACACTAATTGGTACACTATCTAAAAAATAAGAACAATGATTTTACTTCCCGAGAAACTTTTGTTTCATCTTTCGTGTACCATATTCTATTTTCTTAATTCAGAATAAATTCAATTTTATTTTAGTATTTACAAATTGTAACTTCACTCGATCTTATTTTAGCACACGCAAAAATTTAAACCCAATTCAAATTTAAATTAACATTCAAAGCATTTAATCTGATATTTTGTGGTGTCAGTAATTCTGAAACGATCGCTTAAAATTGCCAACTAGTTTTTAGAAAATAAAAATTTAATATCACTTCAATGTTTCAAAATTCCTTTCCATATTTTTTCAGAATGGTGTCGACGTATTTGGTCCATCACGGTTATTGTGCCACTGCCGAGGCGTTTGCCAAAAGTACCGGTCAGGTATTCGAGGAAGATTTTAATTCCATAAAAAATAGACAGAGTAAGTTTCTTCGTAAAACCGTTTGCACCTAGTCTTCTTTCATAATCCGCGTCATCAACTGTACAAAATGGAGATTCTTATTACCGCCGGTTATCGCATTGTCGCTAGTTTACTGTTATAGCTTCACACATTTCAGCCACAAAGGCTGTAGGAGAACAATTTAACAAATATTTCCCTGAGTTGCCATCATTTCAGCGACCATTGAGGTTACGATACTTGCGGGGGCCGCTCTGTACATATTCACAAGAGCAGAGCCGAGGAGCAAAAACGAGTTGTCAATTGTTTCTGTTCCAGGAATTTTAAAGCTGGTACTAGCAGGCAGAATGGGCGAGGCTATAGATTTAACAAGTCGACTGTACCCAGGCCTCTTAGAGCGGGACCCGAATCTTCTGTTCGCCCTCAAGTGTCGGCAGTTCGTCGAAATGGTGAATGGCAGCGACTCCGAAGTCTGTCAGAACTCGAATCTTAATCAAACCAGCGTTATACAGTCCACAAAGGCGTACACCAAGTCCTCGGCGAATGGCAACGTCGAGGAGATGAACATCACCAACACGCTAAACGGTTCCACAGAGCAGCAGTTCGTTAACGGGCAGATCGAGGAGGACGTTGACATGGAGGAGAATATTGTGAACGGCGTGAGAAGTAATAACGGCTACCAGAACGGCGATCTGAATACCAATGGCTACAAATGTCAGAATGGGGAGGACGTCGACATGGGTGAGATATTGTTTTGCTGTTTCTGAAGGCACGCCGAGCAATGGGGAGGTCTACGGTTGCGCATGCTCGAACAGAAAAGCTCCAAGGGGCTCCTTAAATGGGGATTGCGCCTTGTTGGGCCGAAAAGATAGGTAATTCTTTGTGAATTTTTGGTACAAAAACGGTTCGACAAATTAATAGGAGGTTTGGCAGGCTGTTTTATTGTAGCTTGAACTATTGTTCTGAATTTTTGTGTGACAGTGAACACGAAACATGGCAGATAGAGAGAGAGAGAGCGTTGAAAAATAATCGGGTGGCCCTGGCGTTGACGAAAAGTACTGTAAGGGTTATCCGAAACACAAAAAGGAATAGAGATTCTTAAACTACACGAATGTGGCTACGGCTGGTAGTAGATGCGTTAAGAAAAATAAAAAAATATTAAAATGGCAGCCTTGCGAAGAAGATGAAGCGCCCTGATTTGAGTCTGAGAAAGGTTTTGCCTCAAAATCGGGAAAACTTTTTTAAATAAAAAAGGAACGGTAACAGATACGGCAATAAATCTACTACCATCGATAGCCACATTCGTATAGTTTAAGAATCTCTTTTCCTTTTTGTGTTTCGAATAACCCTTACAGTACTTTTCGTCAACGCCAGGGCCACCCGATTATTTTTCAACGCTCTCTCTCTGTATCTGCCATGTTTCGTTTTCACTGTCACACTAAAATTCAGAACAATAGTTCAAGATACAATAAAACAGCCTGCCAAACCTCCAATTAATTTGTCGAACCGTTTTTGTACAAAAAATTCACAAAGAATTACCTACTTCTCGGGCCAGCAAGGCGCAAACCCCCCTTAACCCGCCGGCGGGCGCGCCTAAAAGTTTTACACGAGCGGGCGCGTTGTGTACTCCGTACACGGGGGTTTGTTTTGGACCAGAAAAAACCGTTTTACCCTGATGTATTGTACTCAGCACCCCTATGTTTTCTTGCAGCGGACATTTCTGCATAATTCTACATACTTGTCAGGTTCAAATTCGGTTTGAAAGTGTCTCTACTTGAATGAAAACGAAAGTATGCCGCGTATCCTGCCGGTGAGCGCGCCTGTGTACTCAAGTCTCCCAGGTGTACGCCTCTGATCGTTCTGGTTTTTGGATATGTTTTAGGGGACAGAAAAATAAGATGTACATGTTTTTTTATTTCGGCCTGTTTGCATCTTTAGGGGGTGAAACCACCCCTCAAAGGTTTTCAGGTGTTCGTCTCCGATTGTTCTGATTTTTGGATATGTTTTAGAGGACAGAAGAATAAGATATACGTGTTTTTTTATTTTGGCCTGTTTGCATCTTTAGGGGGTGAAACCACCCCTCAATGGTATTCAGGTGTTCGTCTCCGATTGTTCTGGTTTTTGGATATGTTTTAGAGGACCGAAAAATAAGATATACGTCTTTTTTTATTTCGGCCTGTTTGCATCTTTAGGGGGTGAAACTACCCCTCAATTTTATAAGATTATCAGGTGTTCGTCTCCGATTGCTTTGGTTTTTGGATATGTTTTAGAAGACCGAAAAATAAGAAATGCCTGTCTTTCTATTTTGGCCCATTTGCATGTTTAGGGGGTGAAACTACCCCTAAACTAGCCGTAATCGGTTAACTGCGCATATTAGAGACTTGAAACCAGTAAAAAAATTCATAAAATTCTTAAAAAAACCCTTAGACATAGTTTATTTTAGGATGACACATTAGTGGTTTTATGGCTTCCCATCGCTACTTACAATGAGGGGTGAACCACCTCCTGGGTAGTTTACCCCCTTATAACGGTCACTGGCGACAAGAACATGATCCATAAAGCAAGTTATGACGCAAAATCAAATTCATATAACGTTTTATTCAACACAACTTTGTACCTCTAAATGAACTATGAGCGGTTGTTTCACCCCCTAAACATGCAAATGGGCCAAAATAGAAAAACAGGCATTTCTTATTTTTCGGTCCTCAAAAGCATATCCAAAAACCAAAGCAATCGGGAATGAACACCTGAAAATCTTATAAACTTGAGGGGTGGTTCCACCCCCTAAATATGAAAATGAGCCGCTATAAAAAAAGACGTATATCTTATTCTTCTGTCCCCTAAAACATATCCAAAAACCAGAACAATCGGAGACGCACACCTGAAAACATTTGAGGGGTGGTTTCACCCCCTAAAGATGCAAACGGGCTAAAATAAAAAAACACGTATATATTATTCTTCTGTCCTCTAAAACATATCGAAAAACCACAACAATCGGAGACGAACACCTGAAAACCTTTGAGGGGTGGTTTCACCCCCTAAAGATGCACACAGGCCGAAATAAAAAAATACGTACATCTTATTTTTCTGTCCCCTAAAACATATTCAAAAACCAGAACAATCGGAGGCGTACACCTGGGAAACTTGTGAGTAGACGGGCGCGCCCGCCGGTAGGATACGCGGCATACTTTCCTTTTCATTCAATTAGAGACACTTTCAATCCGAATTTGAACCTGACAAGTACGTAGAATTATGCAGAAATGTTCGCTGGAAGAATACATAGGGGTGCTGGGTACAATACATCACGGTAAAACGGTTTTTTCAGCCAAAAACTGACCTCCGTGTACTGAGTACACACGCGCGCCTGCCGGCGGGTTAAGGCCCGTTTTCACGTGACAGTAAAAGTCATGACCGTAGAAGTCACGATTCGAGGTTTCGCTGACCATCCAGCGTCAAACGATCACTGTTCGATGGCTCGAGATCCGGAGGCCTCCCACCTAGTTTTGTTTTCCAATCCCTTCTTTTACCTTCGCCAACAAACCTCATTATTGCTTGGTATACCTATAATTCCATTTAAATATATTATATCGGTTCATCTTCAAAGTTACTCTTTCATAGAAGTTATAGTCACTCTTCACCGCTCGCAATTCCTTGTTCTCAATAGAATTTCAAAAAATAAATAAGCAAAATTCCTTCATTCTACGAAGCATACTTTGAAAGAAATATTTATTCAAATTCGCTAGACTGTCTTCGTTTTTCCACATGTTTCTTTCATCAAGCAAAGTTCTAATATGAATTTCTGAATAAATAAAATCTATTACCCGTGAAGTTTCATAACTTCTCCCTGAGTATTCAAACATCGCTTCGGATTGTTTCCTAAATTCAGAAATGTAACTTGTTCTCAGAGATCGACAGCACTAACCAAACTCAGCAGCAGCAGCAAAACGGCAGCTGCAACCCGGAGAACACATCGAATAAAGGTATTAAGAAACAGCTATGCGGCGGTGACAAACAAGCGATCGAGAAGATGCTGGAATTCGGCAGACAGCTCTACTCTCAGTCGATACACCTGCGACAGCAGCACGGGAAAAATGAAAGCAATAAAAAGATGCTCCAGGACGCGTTCAGTCTTCTTGCGTATGCAAACCCATGGAACTCGCCCGTTGGTTGGCAGCTGGACCCGCAGCAAAGGGAAACCGTTTGTGCGAGACTTAACTCCGCCATACTTGGTAAGAGGTTACTTTTTATATTTATCTAATGTACAGGTTGGGGCACTTAGATTGGAACCCTAAAATAAGTAAGATAAAGGAGAAATACGTCAGTGGTGGTGGAGATACATATACGTACACCGAGAAATAGTGGAGTTTCTAGATGCGCACAGCATGGGGTGGGAAAGAGAAGGATTCTATGGACAGTCTCTAGTCACCAGTCATTTAACAGTAGTGAGGATTGACCAGCGGCGTGATGGACACACCGGTTCTCGTTAGATCACCGAAGTTAAGCATCACGGGGCGGGTACTGGGGAAAGATGGGTGACCACCTTTATCCCGGTACACCGCTCGCTGCTGGGACCCGAAGGAGAGAGAGGAGAGAGAGAGGAGAGAGAGGAGAGAGAGGAGAGAGATGAGAGAGATGAGAGAGAGGAAAAAGAGCGGAGAGAGAGGAGAAGAGAGGAGAGAAAATATATATGACGTATAGTTCGTTGGGCAATATAAGCAAAAGCTTGATACGCCATCCTGTTTAAAGAGGAAAAAACAATAAAAAAAAAAACAGTAGTGCCTCGATACTAAATCGCCTGGCTCCGCCCATTTATCCACCTTCTGTTGGAGCATGTGCATTGAAGACCTCGCTATTGCTTTGCACATTAAGGGGACCCCCCGGTCAAGATGCTCGAAAAATAGGTGATTTTTATGAATTTTCTACAAGAAGAGGTTATAACGTACCCAGAAAATGTTTTTGGCTTTTATTAATATACTCGTCAGGGCACAAATGAAAATTTTTGTTTCATGTTTTCAGTCTTGATGCATTTTCTAGGTGGCGCTTAGTGCAGCGCTGCCAAACAGAGATGCCTAAACGGTAACCCACGATTTCGGAAGATCTAGCGACCGGTTAAAAAAAAACTTTGAGGCTTTTGATTCGCAACTGGACTCGCTGTCATATTGTCCTCTAACATAATTTTTTGAAACACGGGTCTTTTTTTATCTGCATGTGCGTTTTTTTACGCATTATTGTTAATGCGTAAAATTACCTGTTTCTTTGCACTAGTTCGTTCAAATGTGC
Organism: Andrena praecox; assembly: GCA_963932275.1. Taxonomy (NCBI): domain Eukaryota; kingdom Metazoa; phylum Arthropoda; class Insecta; order Hymenoptera; family Andrenidae; genus Andrena; species Andrena praecox. The sequence goes on from OZ010728.1 coordinate 38,123,427, forward strand.
GCCAGTCGTCGTTGTTTTGGTGATTTTTGCCGCTGCAGAGGAGAATGCGATAGCCATTGATATAAATTGTAAGCAATTTAAATTTTTTCGGTTTCTGATTTCGGACTATCCCGTGAGTAAATTTCGTGGTTACCGTTTAGGCATCTTTTTTTGGCAGCGCTAAAGTAATCACCACGTAGAAAATTCATCAAAACCGAAAACAATAAAACAATTTTTTTGTACCCTGACGAGTGTATTAACAAAAGCCAAAAACATTTTTTAGGATATGTTGTCACCTGTTCTTGTAAAGCACGCATAAAGAACACCCATTTTTCGAGCGTCTTGGCCGGAGGGTCCCCCTAATAATTCCTTATTGCTTCGTTTCGAATTAGATTAGAATATTAACACTGTTTGTACCTACATTAGTCAATATTTTTTTGCTGATTTTTATACTAATTTAACTATGCCTGTTTCCTTCTTCAGCGCTACTTTTAATTGCTCCTTCCATTTCTATGTAATTTCTTTTGTCATTGGCACTACGGCTTCTTCCTTGCTATACAATTTTGTATTGTCATTCCGCGTTATATTTTTGAGAAACTTCCCTTCTCTATCACATTCCCCAAACTATATCTCTTCTTGGATTTGTATACCTGACCTTTGTTTTTTATATCTTCCCTCTCGTCTCTTGAAGTGGTAACAATACTAGTTCTTATAATCATCACTTCTACGCTTCTAAATCGCCATTATGATCCCAAATGGGTTATTTTACCAACTACGTATGATTATTGGTAGTTGAGTTGTATAGATGTTTGACGCGGAACAACTACAGAAATAAAGACTTCACAGACAATCGCCTTACGTATAGAGTAATTTATACTCTGTTTATACGTTTAATTCGCTATTCAAAATATGTCTAGAGGTAGGTAATTCTGCGATATAGATAACGAACGAAAGAACGCATTGTAAGCCAAATAGTTAAAATTGCGACAAAAACTAATCCTTTCGTTACAGTGCGCGCGTAATTATCGAATTGGAGAAAGAATGGATTTGGACAACAAAGCAAATTTCATGAACAAAAGTCTCCATTCTCACCCTACCCTAACAGTGTTGGACTCCTTGAGTGAAATGTTAGAAATATTTAACAATTCTCGTGTGAAGGATTAAAAGAATTTCTCTCGAAAAATGTTTGATAATGCTTTTGTAAACAATTCAATGTTTCAAAAAGAAGTCGGTCGAATTGTCACAGGGGCAAGAGGGGTTGTTCGCTCGCATTGGCTCGCACCGTCTGTGTGCCGTTCGCTTACTTTGTATTCGTCAACGTTTTCGCGTCGGCCAATAGCGACAATACGTGTACCCTACGCGACAATTCGGACCCTAGAGTTTCTCGCCGACTTCTTTTCGTCGGAGGACAGTACTTAAGACGATTCGCTGAATATCGAGTTCAATACGAATCCACAAGTATCAATCAATTCCCTACCAAAAGAAGAATCAAGTAATGCTCATTCAAACAAAAATGCTGGCGGGGTGTTTGAACCTATCACTACTCACTACACATACCGAATACACAAGCTATTAGCCACGTAAACAAGTAGGGGAACAGTTCAACTCTACGGAACGATGAGCCCAAAATCAATTCTTTCTTCGACCCTAGATTTAATAATTATAAATAATACAACCAAAACAATAGTGAGGTTTTTCACACGCACGTCCAAACAGAGAATGGAAAAGTGGATGAAGGCATCAACCTTCTCCACTCCACGATATAAACTCTGTGTGGGTAGCGAGGGCTAGATTCGAGGTTTAGCAAACGATCTAGTATCCAGGTCTCACTTAATAGTGAGAGCTATTTAATGATAGCTAGCATAAAGACCTCTAATGGACACCTTTCTTTCCCAGTCCCTTCCTTTAATTCCCCTGAGAACTTTCACTATTGCTTAGTACACCCATAAAAGCTAAGCAACAAATAAGCCACTGCTGCCTATCGTTACGCACTCGTGACCTAACTTAGGTTAGGTTGGAAAACAGTCTTTAGACTGAACCTCGCCTCTGCGATTGTCTTTTTCTTCTTTCTTTTCTCTTGTTTATACATACTTGTGTGACAAAGATGTTTAATAATAATAATAAATAATAATCTTTAAAAGCTCATTACTTTATTAAAAGATATCGCATAACAAAATGGCACTAAGAAAAAATGTTCATTCTACCATCCTCCATAATACCCCAAAATAGCACTGAGTCATCCTATACAAATAGACCCTCCGTAGCAAAGAGAGTTAGCAAGTGACAAAAGACAAAGCATTGAGGCACTTTTTCCTGAGAATGCGCCGCACTTTTGCAAGACCCAAAGAGTCCCATCCATTTGCAAGAGCCATCGAAGCCTAACTCGACGCAACCATTGGTTTCAGAATCGAGTAACTTGCCACGACGACCGCCGCTGGAAGTTGCTGCGTCGCATGCGAGAGAACTGGTACGGCTGATGTCTCGCGCTGGTCTCGGGGCATGCGGGTTCGCTGTCGTAGACAATATCATCCAATATTGACGGTGCCTACCCCTGCTGCCACGTCTGCTTCTTCTGCCGGCTCGAGTTTGGTTAGTAATTCTCTTACACGCGTACATTACACGCATCGACGGCAAGAGGCCGGGGATAGTTGATACGCCCTTCTATGATCGCCTGTGAGAAAAGGAAAAAAAAAAAAATGAATTGAAAAGACCGAATGCGTACGAGCGTGCGGTCGTTGGTTGTACCAATGCGGAGGATCGCTCTGCGAGAAGCCTCGGACACCTTCGAATTAAGCTATATTTTTGTGATAAGGAAGATATATAACGTGCATATTTAAACAAACGAATCTATTAATTTTTGTTCATTGATGATAATAAAAGTAACCGTTCTTGTAAGACGAATAAAGCATTTTAATTTTTGTTTATCTCATCTTGTCTTTCATCTTGGGAATGGTCTCTCTTCACGTTCTCATTGCGTGTACCGCTCGTCTCCGCCCTCACGTTTGCGCAGGGGTTCTCCAGTTCTCCACGCCCCGTTCTGTGATGTTTCTGTAATTCTGTACTCGCCGTTTTACAGTATTTGCCGTGGCGCAACGTTTTCAGTACCTTTCACCTTGTTCGCTTGGCTATTGGAGTATTGCTTGGAACTTCGTCGGTTCTGCGGTAGAAGCGAGTGCGACCGTGTAGCTCTCACCGTTGAGTTTCCGAACGTCAGTGATAGGTCGTGGCTGAAATTGCCTTTGCGTTCCAAACGTGGCGTGTTGAGAGAGATGTTGACGATCCGAGGAGGCCGATTGCAACGTGAATTACGAAATTCAACGAAGGTGAATAGCTTTGGAATTGTTAGAAATTTGTGTGCCCCAGTGTATCAATTGTCCCTGGACTCTCTACAGACACATTTTGCATATTTTCACATTTCTACCTGTAATATAGATAGTACTCGATTAGCCGTACGACCCGTAATCATTTATATTTTGTAAAGAGCAGCCCCGCAGGATGTATTGCGCGCACTCAAGTGCATAGTCCTTGAATTAAAAGTCGATTGTACAGTAACTCTTAATCTTCTTTCGTGTAACTATCAGATAGTTGACTTGACATATTTTTCTAAAATTCTATAGGGTGTTTTTAAAGTATGCATCACCTCGACGAGCGACTCCCGAGATAACACATGTTTTACGTTCTCACAGAATTGTTAATTGTAAACTGGCGCGAATCCTTACTGTTCTGAGAACATGTCTGCATGTAAACAGACGAGTTAAAAGTGTGGTGCTGTAATTAGACGTTAAGGCAAAGGTGTTACGAATTTTTTTTATATAAAACATATTTTCATGGAGCATATTTCTACGCCCCTAGCGAGTATCATGAATAAAGTATTTCATAAAATTATAAATGTTTCCCGAACCTTTTTTCTTGGTGAACTCCTAAATACAAGTTTTTATATCCCGTGGAACCCCCTCTAATTAAGCGACAACAGTGGTTATGAAAATATTGGCTTTTAAACAAATAAATTATTCACAAAGTAATTTTGAAATTTTTGAAAAAGTGTAATTTCTTCGAATTTGTTCTTGAATCTTTTATACCGTAATTTAATCTTTTTGATGAAGTAGCACGAGAAATCTCGATAAAAAAAGAGCATTTTGTGTCATTGTGTTTATTGTATTGTTTATCCTTCGAAATGTTCGTTATGCAAAACACGGGCAGAAATGTAGTGTCTATATATATATTTTTCGAATTTAATTTTACATCAAAATAACTTTTCCAACATTTTTAGAATTCTAATTCATTCATTTATTACTTCTACAATTACTTAAAACCGTAATATATGAAATCTAAGTAAAGTGTTAACTTTGATCATAAGTTTCTATAGTGCCAATAAGAATATTTAGTTGCTGATACGAAAGAAAGAAAAGAAATGTAGGACGGTGGAATAATGATCGTTGTACAGGCTGTTTCAAAGTTGCGAGACAAGTCGATGCAAGCAAATTCCACGTGTAAAAATGAATCGAAAAGTTCGTTACCAATTGGCAACCTAAGTCTTTCATTTCCAGATACGCGCAATTGAAGTTTCGGTTTCCGACTTTTGGAACGCGCTGTATAATTTCCTGGAAGTAGAGGGCGCTGCCAGTTGAGAAGCATGTAGATGAACACGTTGATACATATTTTACCATTAAGAATAATTATTTTTATAGACAACAAACATTATATTTCTTTCACTTTTATAATTTTAATTCATTTACTGCGCGATCAAATAAAACGCTTCCACTTTCGGTCACAACAAGAAAAGATCCTCTATTTTACGATACTTAATTAAAAAAAAAGAGAACAGTGCCGCAAAAATACCAGTAAATTTTAATATTTATACATAACACACCAATATCCCTATTCAACAATATCCAATTAAGTATACAGCAGCACCCGGTACATTAGCTGGATTGATTCTATCGCTACTGAGTTTGCAGATTTGGATTCACTAGCTAAAAATGTTTCGTGAAAACCTTTCTTTTACTCATATTATGCTACACCATTTCAATTTTAGCCCGAATATAGCAGCGACAAATCGTAGAAAATATTCCTTAAGTCAGTTCTCATTGTTGCATAGGCACATGTTATAGTACAAGAGTATAGGCAGGCCCGGCTCGTCCCAATAGGCAAAATTAGGCAGCTGCCTAGGGAGTAAAAAGTTGAAAAGGGGCGGAAAATGGTTTTTTCATTGTTGGCATTTTTTAAACTAATTTTTACACTAACATTTTTTGTACTATAAATGTTATAAGCTACGAATAAAAATTCAGAGTAAGGTCGTCAAAATGCTAAAATAAATGTATTATAAATAAAGGGTGCAACTTGGCAAGTTCGCGTAGGGTGTAAAAAAGGCTCCAGCCGGGTTTGAGTATATGTATATCGAGCAATAGTGAGATTTGTAGATAGAGTTAATAAGAGAAAGTAGGAAAGGAACAAGTCTGTGTGAGCTTTGCAATTGCCAGTCATTCGATAGTAGTGCTTCGATACTAGATCGCATTCCAAACCTCGAATATAGACATTATGTTGCCCCCACAGTAGCCGCCCTTCGAAATACCCCATTTTCTGATTGATCATGCTCATTGGACACTTCACTATTGTTCAATGCACCTATACAAGTTTATTTAGGTTTCATTATGCCATGCATCCACCCACTTTTCCATCTTCCGCACCATTGTTCAGTACACCTAAACAAGCGCGCTTGCAAAGGAACACCGTGAACCCGCACTCACCGACTGGAACGCAACTTTATAGTGGTTTATAGAGCCACTCAAGACAAGAACAACGGTATGTTTCATTCGTGCCCAATCGCTCCTTAAGGGTGTCGAAACTAACCTCAAAGTCAAATAGGCACTCCCACTTTTTCGCGTGTAACTCCTAAAGTACAAGAGACAGAAAAATATGTTTCAAACAAAAGTTTAACGGTACAATAAGTGCTGCAAACTTGCGTTAACACAATTTTGAAAAAAAAAATTTTTCGTCAGGTATTTATTTTTTTCAAACTCATTTCAAAATTTTGTTAACGCAAGTTTGCGGCGCTTAGTACACCATTAAACTTTTGTTTGAAACATTTTTTTCTGTCTCTTGTACTTTAGGAGTTACACGCGAAAAAGTGGGAGTGCCTATTTGACTTTGAGGTTAGTTTCGACACCCTTAAAGAGCGACTGCTTGTTCTTGTCTTGAGTGACTCTATAAACCACTATAAAGTTGCGTTCCAATCGGTGAGCGCGGGTTCGCGGTGTTCCCTTGTTATCATACAACGCTCCCACCTAATTTGCTATTCTGCATTTGGGCATGCGCGTTAGACCCCTCACTATCGCTCTGCCTATCGACAATAACCTATATCAGTGGCGGATTTAATAAAAAAAAGGCCCAGGTGGCAAACGTTCCGAGGGGCCCATTTTTTCGGGAAAATGAAGATGTAGTTTACCAAAAACGGGCCAAGTGTAGTGGTACGAAAAAAATGTAGTGTTTGGATACCTATACCTAATCATAATTTTTTTTTTTACATGGGGTCCTGGGGGCCTTCTGGGCAGGGGCCCAGGCGGCAACTGCTCATGAGCCGCCCTCTTAGATCCGCCACTGATCCGTATAAATCGTGAACACGTTGCCGCCGCGTCAGAAACATGCTCTGACCGTGGCAATGGTGTCTGTTTCAGGATGTGGAGACGGAACGTGGAGCAGATAATACTCTTGCAGCAACAACATCGCGACATCGCGTGCCTCTTTAGCTAGAGTCCGCTCCACCGGCAGTTGGCTCTCTGGCTCGATCTCACATGTACACCTAAACACAAATGGATATATATACACACGCGCGGAACCCACCAAAAGTATATACACGGCGTTGCGGCGACGGGAGCAGGGATGACGGCGGCGGAACTACGCTGACGGCGGGCAAAAGCTGAGGATCGCCATGCGGACGTGGTTGACGGCAGTGTTTGGTAGACGAACCGTCGGAAACTCAAGGCGTACAATGATCACGTGGCTAGACTAGGTAGGATAACGTAAGAACATAATCGATACCAGAGATATTGGGATTAAGATGTAGATGAAGGACGAGGCTTGAGAAGCTGGACGACCCCGAGGGATGGTGGGCAAAGATTCAAGTGCTGGAAGAGCATGCGAACGACGATTGCGAAGATAACATGGTTTTTCAATGAAATTAATATTACGTGGTTGCGAATAAAGATGAAGCTCGATGGGTGGCGATTCTGATTATGGGGATGAGATTGTTTACCGCGGCGAGGAGTACAGTTGTGAACATAGATGTAACCGAGGCGGAAGATATGGAACACAAGGTCGAAGGAAGACTACGGCGACGGAGGACAAGGTTGAAGATAATGATGTGAATAAAATTGGGAATGATGTTTAAACACCTGCCAACCAAGACGACCCTTTTCTCGTTTCCTCTTTTTAGCCCTGTAAAAGCATCATCATCTCGAGGTTGTTCCCTCGTTCCCATTATCGATTATCATTATCGTAACGAAACGTGCTTTCATATTCGTCTCCTTTCAAATATATTCGTGAACGGAACGATACAAACATTTCAGGTAGGTCTTTCAACTGTTCTATCTCATTTGGTTCTGTCACTCGAACTATTCACCGTTTCTTCCTATTCCTCTACCGTTTAAGTCCCATAGTCGTTGACTTTATTCTCCTAATAATTAACGGTCAATCTCGATTTAATTTGCTCGCCTAACTTGTTTTCTAAATTCGTGATTCGCTGTTAGATTATTTTAATATTTCATTTTTATATTAATTATTCAGTTGCATTGGCTTCTTGTACTCGTTAAACTGACGCTTTTATTAATCTTTTGGGTGGTCTGGACGCTTATGGGAGCTCAAACAGCCCGTGCGGTGAACGCGTATAGGCGTTCGATACACACGGTTAACCATCCATAATCAACGATTTCCGCACGCGACTTTACGCTAAACGTTGAACCCTTAACACCTAAAGCATTAATGATTGTCTTTGCAATGAAATTTTACGTTTATTTAATTGCCTGCATCGTTTTATTAAATTTCATTTACATCATAATTTGTTTAACATTTTTTGTCTTAAATTTTATATTTCGTTTCACCATGACAATTCTGATCCCCATTAGACCACTGTACTTTTGGTTTGATTTTCTTTCGAGAAAATTATACCTGCATCTGTCATCTATCCTTGCTGCTTTTCCATGAAAACAAATTTAACGAGAAAAGCCTGGTCGGCATTATTACAATTATTAATCCCCGTCGAGTAATCCTGATAGCCTTTCTAATCGTATCGTCAACGAGTCGATTTTTGTATCAATTGTTAGCTCTTAAATGAACAAAAAAAAAGTGGAAATAAAAATAAAGGAATATTCTTTGATTACTTTTCATTATTGTAATTAAGGTAGGGAGATGACGAAAGAAACCGTTTCGCGTCAACCGCTGAATTTCGATCCAGTCTCGATACCACGATCGATAACCACCGTTAGACTAACGACGAAGCAATAATTCTAATTCTTAACAATTTTGTTTTTGAGTATTCCTTTTTTAATTACCATACGAATTTTTACTATTTTCTATTGTTACAAACCATACACTTTTCGTATTCATTAATCGGCATTTTGATTTACTAATCGATCATTAATCGTCGTCGATCAATTAATATCGTTAAGTTCTATCGTTTGGTTTTATTCAACTTGGTTTCATTAAAAAAAAAAATGGGAGAAAAAATTGTGTATTAGTGATACTATCGTGTGATGATGAGGAACTTTGTAAAAAAATAATAATTGAGCGATGAAATCAATGAGAAATTATACGATCCTGAATGATTGTAAAAAATCGAAAAAAATTATGACAGTTATACAATGAGAATTAATAAAAGTTGTATAATTAAAATGGACGTTGTAAAATATGCGGTGTTTTATATTCCTGTCTTTCTGATATTCAGCTGTGTTTGTTTATGAAAAACCACTGTGTGTGGTTTACAAGATTTTATTTTTTGAATAAAAGACAATTGAAGTATTGCAAGTTGAAGTTGAAGCAGCCAAATAAGTTTACTGAGAACGAATAAGTAATTGAAGTTTTATAGTGAATTGATACAAATTCTATCTTGAATAATCATATAAAATTTGTATAAAGTAATAAGAAATTTGGAAACGTAGAATTTTGAAATTGCACTGTTTTGAATTTTTCATTTTTTTCGGCTAGTAAATTACAGTACTGCGCGAAAAAAGTTGTTAGTCAAAACTGAAATTACTATCTTGGATATTATAAATTCTCGATTATCAAAATCGTTGCACTCTAAAATTATTGCAACATTGAAGACAGTGTCAACCAAAAGTGTTATTTTTAATTCCAATGATAATAGTGTGCTTCAAAAGAGGAAATCTGGTTTTTGTCTATGGAACGAGGGAACGATTGGAAAATTTGCTAAGGAAACAGAAACGAAGCGAACAGTCCCGGATAAATAATAATATTAACGAAACTAATACTAATAACGACGGCAGCGATGATGCAGATTAACACTCGACTAATTAAACTAGAAGAGGTCAGAAATAACAAGTACATACAAGTACATATATATATACAGGGTGTCCTACCAACTCTGCCCACCTGGAATATCCCCGTTATTTTTAGAGATAGGAAAAAAACTGTGTCTACCAAAGTCATACGGTTCCGAGGGGGTCATAACATGCTGGTAATAATTTTTTTATAGGTGGAGGATTTTCGGAGATTCAAGGTCACCTCTATTTCTTTAAACGACATACTAGGTTTTTTTTCCCATAGTAGAATATCGAATATTTAGACGGTTTGAACGACCTGTAGTACAAGGTCATTCGATATTAAATAATAGAATAAGAGGACAACACTTGCGTCATTGGAATAAAAATTTAAAAAAAAAATTAAAAATTAGTATGCCATTTAAAGAAATAGAGGCGACCCTGAAATCTCTGAAAACCCTCCACCCAGAAAGAAATTATTACTCACATGTTATGGCCCCTAGGAAAATAACGGAGATATTCCAGGTGGGCAAGGTTATGGTCCCACCCTGTATGCACATATTTTATTTATATATCTATATGTATATTTATGAAATAATCTTATATTGTATGATAAGTAATTGTTTTTTATATGCGACGTAGTGTATTATTATGATACGTTGTACGTTATACATACGTGTATGTGAACTATCAGCCACATATATGGAAACAGCTCCATAGTTGGAATTTATTAAATACGATTATGGAAAAATGTATCTTATTAATATCTACGTGTCATTTTTACCTGCGAGACGGAGCATTTCGTTTATCTTAAGTGAATGAAGCAAGAATGTAGGAAGTAAAAGTAAAAGAACGATAAAATTAATATGTGCAGCGTCCAGTAGTGAGGTTTCCAGTGCGCATGCTCGAATATAAAAGGGAACAGTAGCTGGAGCTGTGGGCCGGTGGGCGCCCTCTACTTCGCAGCGCGATTTACGTGCGGAGAGGGATGGCTAGATTCGAGGTGTGCGCTACACCGTGTAGCAGGCGATCTAGAATCAAGGTGGCTGGAAAGTGGGAACTAAAAGGTTACTATTGGGAAACCAAGTGGAGGCGTGGCTTAGATTTCAGCGCTGCGGTGGTAAGTTCGCAAACTATTGACAGTAGGCTGGATCCCACCAAACATTCCGAATAAGTATTTATTAATCGAATAAGTAAAAATTTAGTATTCCAAAAAATTTAAAAACACTCGTTTTTCACAACATGTCTATATAAACACTGATAATCATATGGACTTAGACGGATTTCAGCCTACTCTGAGTAGTTCAATTTTTTGTCACTAGTTGGTGTATCGAAATTCTTGGTTTCCCAATAGACTCCTTTGTTTCCCAGCTCATCCTGTTAAATTGAATTCTCAGCTCACCCTGTTAAATTGAATGGTCGGATGCAATAAGGGGACTAGCGCTCGAAAATGGGAAAAATTATTGTCCAAACGCTGAGAAACATTGGAAACTTAAATGTTGTTAAACTGTATTTTAAAAAGTATAGTGTTGTAAAGCTCGTCGCGACACACATTTTTTCTATTTACAGTTTGTTTACCCAATCATTACTAAGTATTCAAGCAAAAAATTATAAACAAAAAATTTTTCATCGTCCAAAGTCAATATTTCTTTAAACATAAATTGCGATAACTTGAGTAAATATTAACGGCTCGTTATGAGACTTAAAACATAACTTCAGAAAGCTATAGCGAAGCCGTAAAATGTATGCACCAAACCTTTATGTTAAAAAATATAATAATATTTCATTAAAAAGTAATACTGGACATAACCCATGCTTTTCAACGTTCGGCGTTAAAAAGTATCGAGGCAATTTTGAGGTACATATAATTTGCAGCGACAAAGTTTTTCCTTAATACACAAGGAAGATTTTCACCAATTTTCACACTGATTAATAAATAATTGTAGAAGATATGACGATATGTATAAATCTCGCGCGCCACCAACTGTCAACGCGAGGGCTAAAACTGCTAAGTAGCGCATTATACGCGGCTGTTGATTATTGGATATGCACGATTGAAATCGTATCAGCCGAATTGCGAAATGCCGTAATAATGTACTTTTCTGAAAAATAAGGTTTCCGATAACATTTAATTTTAATTCCTACCATTCGTAGCATTGTGATCTTATTTTAGGCTGAACGATAACGTTGGATGCGACACGAAAATGGTAAGGAGGCTCGCGAGCTCCCCGAGCAGGTGACACAAAAGTACATTGCGTGATAGGTCTATCCTATACTGCATTCCACTTAAGAGTAGACTCGTTCCGCACAGGGATACACTGTTGATTGGTAGGAAACCGGCAGGGAAAGCGCAACGACCAATCGCGTGTGTCAGATCCGTGGGAGTTGCGCAGATAGGTCGCGAATCGGTAGGGACGTAGGTCTACTCTTAGGTGGAATGCTATATCACAGACGAGGTATAGACCTGGTCTGTGGCTATATATACCTGGTCTGGTATCTTATTTTCAGCAGGTGATCGTTATCCACGGTCGGTATCTTATTTTCATAAGGTGATTAGCTATCCGCGGTCGATAACTTATCTTCAGCAGGTGATCGTTATCCACGGTCGATATTTTATCTTCAGCAGGTGATCGTTATCCACGGTGGGTAACTTACATTCAGCAGTTTTAATTGTATTACCATTTGTTGATCAGAAAGTATAGTTGGTAATTTTTTTATCGACTTGAAAAATTGATTTATACAGGGTCTTTTGTACGCGAACATGTAAATATTACATTTTAGCATTAACACAATCACCAATATACTTGCTGACAGTGTCAATAATTATTGCCAAAATTTTCTATATGTATGTCGTCTTTTTTATTTTTTGTTATATCAGTCACTGACAAAAATTTTATTAAGTCTGAAGGTCCTGAAACATTGAAAAATTGATTATGTTTCAGTTAAGCTTTTATTTCTGTTTTCTATAAAACATATTCTACGCGTTTATCTTTCATTACAACATCGACAAGTGAAACAAATTGCTCGTGTTCACAATTTCTATATCAAATTCCCCCAAATTTGTCAAATTTTTTAAAGTGTCTTGAATGGATATTAAACTCGCAACTGGAGGGGAAAGATTTAAATAATAATAAAAGGGAGGGTTGTCTTACTGTTACCAACTTCTACCCTTGCAATTAATTATTTAAAGGCTTGGCTTGTGGCGAACAATACTGACAATTGTGAGAAAGACAGACTGCACACAGTAGCTAAAAAAAATCGTTGAGCTTTCCATTAAACATGTTTTCCATAATACTATTATACATTCATCGAATACATACACAGGGTGTCTCACCAAACGTGAACATCTAAATAATTTCCGCTGCTACTGAATATACGGAAAAATAACTAATAGGGAGTTGGATCGACCAGTACACATGATGATAATAAAAACAGATTCAAGATCATTTCAACATCATTGACTTTTTTTTCACAATACCATATATCTTTTATCGCGTGGCATTGTAGCCGATATCGGGACGCGTTCAACGACCCATGATACCATGACTTTGAAATGACCTTGGGGTTCAGGGAAACCCACCGATGAACTTGAAATGACCTTCAAGATCACCTTGAAGGAGTCTTTATGAAATAATTTAAATGTGCATAGTTAGCGAAACAACCTATATATATATATATATATATAAATGTATTTTTACCGAGCATTAATGAGGTCTCTACGCGCGCATGCCCAAAGCATAGGTGGAGTAGAGATGACTAAATTCGAGGTTTACTGGCGATCTAGTATCGAAGCATTACTGTTGTGTGGGCAGCAACCAACTACCGAAGGGTTTCCTTTTTCCCATAATTTTTTAGCTCCTCCTACAAACGTCACTATTGCTCGATATTGTACCTTTACGCCTACATCTTTCCGTCTTTACGTCATGGACCGTAAATGTCATCCGCGTCTCTATAAAATCTTGACTTTGAACATTTATACTACCAACAGCCTTTTTAAATATTATTTAAATTTAGTGCTTATTTTTATAGTTTAGTCGCAGCTAGACATTAATTTAAGCTTTAGTAAGACGGACGAACGTAGACGCTATTCATGGTTCACGGTGCATTATGCTACGGTTCACGGAGCTAATGCGTGCATAAGTTAGTTTTATTTAATCTTGCGATTAATGTAAATATTATGTAGGATATAATACAGAGTGCTTTGAAGTGCAAGATATTCTGATTTTTTAGGAGAATCATTTTGAACAGAAACTGTTGTGTGAACATAGATTTGAGTCTTAACATTTGTGTAGCTATAACAGAGCTGAAAGTTTTTGTAGTATTTATCGTAATTGAATCACAATGTTAATTTAGTATGTATTACATGTGGTAAGCTTATAACTTTCTTTCAAAGTTTCAATGTTATATCTTATAGGAAACCCTCAAAATGTGCTCTGCACAGTAGCATCACATTGTTGTTATCATTTCTTATTTCATGACGAAGTCGTGGTTTAATTATGGCAGTAACGAAACGTAGAACTAAAGTAATTGGGCGAAGTTATGCAGAAAGCTGCCAACCCTCGATGATCTGAAATTGAGTAAATTTAGTTTGAAGATTTCAATTGTTATAAAAAATAGCTTTATTTCTATTGGGTATATTTTACTTATTGTCGTTGTTTTAAAATGTTTTTAAAAGGTTATTTAATACTGGGTAGAATAATTAATATTATTTTAAATTTTCTGTAGTTTTTGTTTTTTAACCCTAAAATGGAACTATGGCTTGGTAGATTTAATAATTGTATAATGTAAGAGTTGTTCTATGGGTTGGTAATTTTTTGCAACATAAAGATCACAAGATTGTCTGGAACATTGCACATCGATGTGCGCGCAATATTGCAGGAATATTGTAGGATTATTGCCAATGGAACATTGCACGGCAACGTTCTTGCAATATTGCTGCAATATTGTAGGATCATTGCCACTCCAATAATGCACGACAATATTGCAGGAACGTTCCTACAATATTGCAATGCAACCTGCAACAACGCAATATTGCAGCAACGTTCCTGCAATACAGCTGCAACGAAGTGTGCTGTATGGGTTGTGACATACAGAGGGTGGCCAAATTATTATGCATAAAAAATTTTCGTCAAAATCTGTGAAAGTCGTGGCTGTAATTAAAGCAACAATGCATGAATATTATTGTTTCTTCATTTATTGATTAGCTACGACATCTGGCAACATTGTGAGTAATTTTTCAACATATAAATCTCATTTGTTTTTAAAAGGACGGGGATAAAATTATTACGAATAAGCCAGTACTAACGGAGAATATCAGCAGAGTATGGCACAACACCCCAAAGCTGCAGAAGGTAGCCGCAGCATGCATTGAAAGCTTGCCACGCCAAATCCAAGCCGCCATAAAAGCTAAAGGCGGAGTCACAAAATATTCAGTAATTATTTTTCGTACAATATAGTCTTACACCTATATAAATGCATTTAATTTGTATTTTTAAATACATACACTAGTATTGAAAATCATTATTATAACATTAAAACCGAGACATCTATTTTATTTCATCGCTTAAACTCACAACATACAAATTTATTTGCTCGAGTATAATAATTTGGTCGCCCACTTATTTTATTTAAGATGATCTCCCCAATAATATGCTTTGAAAATTGAGTAATGGAGTATTGACTTATGATAAAAGAATTTGTACGTCTCAAAAACGTTTAGTTTGTGGGCTCACATTTGTCAGAATTTCTTTACTTATACTCGCAAATTCTAATAATCAATTCTGTTGATAAGCTTAGTGTTTACCTATAATTCTGAAACACCTTATATTACGATTACCCTTGTCCATTGCATTCTTAGTTAATTATTTGTCTTTTTAACATAAACAGCGTATTTATCGAGACATTAATAGGAAAGTAAAATCCCAGTTCGTAAGTACCTCCGAAAGCTCGTTCTGAACACTTCGTTTCCTCCAGTCAAAGTCCTTTCGGAACCATTATTCCCCTGTGTTTCCTCTACGAGTATAAACTTAGAACTAACGCAGCCGAGACAGCCCAAATAATTTATGGACTACCTGGGAATAATGCGGTGAGTGAAACAGGGCAGCACAAAAGATGGTTTAAAGCCTTCAAGAATTCGACTGAAATTACGAATGGTATTTACGAAGTTGCAGAATTTGGTAAATAAGTTTCATATATATACCGAAAAATTATTAATGTTATACTGCAACACGGCCATGCAATCCCTATTTATTACTATGTATGTGCACTTTCTCCAACGTATAACGGAGTTCCTGACACTTTGAAATAAATGTATAGATATGCATAACAATAATAAATTTTATATTCTAAATTATTAGTAAATTTTATTTTTGTTGCTACTTACAAGGGAACACCGCGAACCCGGAGTCACCGATTGGAACGCAACGTTGTGGGTTTTTAGAGTGACTCAAAACAATAACAACGGTGTGTTTCATTTGGGCCCTATCGCCGTTTAAACGGGTGAAAACTAACCTCAAAGTCAAATTGGCACTTCCACTTTTTCGCGCATAACTCTCAAAGTACAACAGACAGAAAAAAAGGTTTCGAACAAAAGTTTAATGGCGCAATAAGCGCTACAAACTTCCGTTAACGAAATATTTGAAAAAGTTTTTTTTCATCAGATATTTTTCTTTTTAAACACTTTTCGAAATTTTGTTAACGCAAGTTTTCAGCGCTTATTGCACCATTAAACTTTTGTTCGAAACATTTCTTTCTGTCTGTTGTACTTTGAGAGTTATACGCGAAAAAGTGGAA
This sequence comes from Andrena praecox, assembly GCA_963932275.1. Classification (NCBI taxonomy): domain Eukaryota; kingdom Metazoa; phylum Arthropoda; class Insecta; order Hymenoptera; family Andrenidae; genus Andrena; species Andrena praecox. The sequence continues at coordinate 38,139,689 of OZ010728.1, forward strand.
GTGCCAATTTGACTTTGAGGTTAGTTTTCACCTCCTTAAAGGGCGATAGGGCCCAATTGTAATAGGGCGCGTTGTTAGTCATTTAAGAGTAATGCCTCGATACTAAATCATCTAAAATCTCGAATCTAATAGTCTTCGCTGTCACCGCAGAACTCGCGCTGTGGAGCGGAGGGTGTCGGCTCCGCGCACTTACTGTTTGCGCATGCGCAATGAAGACTTCACTATTGTTCTTTAGATACTCTTGGTTCCATCGATCAACGTGGAGATAAATGGTGCTTCTCCATTCGGTAAACTTACTATATCTCTTGCGGTAAATAAAGACTTTAGGAAAAAAGGGAAGCAGGAAAAAATAATAGTAAATTGAATTTTAAAATTATCATTAAATTCTTTGGTGACGCTTTCGTGCAATCACTCGTTCTTAGCAATATTATTTGTTCACTGACACAAGTTGTGTTTGTTAACGAGCACTCAGTTCAAATCAGTGCAATATTTTCCCCAAATGTGGGGGTAAATCAAACAAGCAGCTCTTTTTTGTTTAGCATTCTGTCGATTAATATTTTTCCCTCGGGTTAATGTGTCAGGGAAGGCGACAAAAGGTTCGTATTGCAGTCTGAATGGTACAGGAAAATTTCTTTACATACAAACTTACTTAACAGACTTTAAATATTTATATTCAAAAAGTTTATCAAGATGAAACTATACCCTCGCGGAAGCTGCACTCATGAAGAATTCGAGAGTTCCGCTAGCATAACTAGTATCGCGTTAAGTTCAACCTTCTGGATTCTATACTATGTAGAAACTACTAAATTAGTATCAGAGTTTCAGCTGACCCTGACGAAGGTAAGGTAGCTGCAATGCTGGTGAAACGTTAGTTGGGTGGATAATACGTTCCAAGGTAATTTACATCCGGCAGTTTCTCATTAACTCAATTTTCACTTCGTCTTTCGAAATACAATCCTTACTTTTATAAAAAAATTTAATTATACGGTACCATACATTTTTCACACGTAGGATTATTTCTGCAAATAAATTCCACATTGATACGATAAGCATTTTTACTTTGTAACTCGAAAGAAGTTAATATTTTTGTTTGCTTTGGAGATATATCAAATGTAATATATTCATTTTTTTTAATTTCTACAAATTCCTGTTTCAAAGCTATGTTAAATTGAAGGTAGCAATGTATAGTGCGCGGCACAATTTTTTCTACGCGCTGCGAACAAAAAGTTCGATTTAAAATGTCACGTCAACAACCATAAACTACATGGAGAAGGAAGTACCCTCCCTTAGGCAACATACACGTCTATTATTAAAATTAATTAATATTCGTTTATCAAGCACATAGTAGGGATTGCAAATTTACCGACATTTTCAATCACCGGTAATTCGGTAAAATTGTCAATCAAAACCGGTTTACCGATAATTTACCGGTATTTTTTAAGGTATTGAAAATATAAGAGTAAACATTACAAAAAAACTTTTTTTGAACTCTAAGTCGAGCATATAATAAATATATGCAAATAAAACTATTCAAAATAGATATATTTGTGTAACTATTGACAATACTTATTAATATGGATCTTCACCACGAAAACAATGAAAAGAATCTTATCTTACATACATAATTAAATATTTTTTATTTAACAATTTTTTTTAACAAATAAGCACGCAAAATGCATAATCTGTCTAAACTTTGGTCTCCTGATCGCGATCTAATTTTTGTACAAAATAATCCAGCCATGAATAAAGCACTCTCAGATTCTACACTCGCTGGTCGGATAGTCATTAAGAAATCACATGCCATTTGTACTAGGGTTTATACAAAAACCGACTTTTGAAAAAACCGGTTTTCGAATTCCATTATTCCAAAAAAACCGGTTAAACCGGTTTTCGAATTTTCACAAAAAAATATATTTAAAATAGAAAATAAATATTTATACTTATTTTTAAAATGTTCAGTTCGTTTAATATATATTGAATTACAAACGTATAACAAAATAAAATATAATCTATCTGTACAAAACCAAGTAAATAAAAAATAAATAACTAAAATCCGTACAGATCCGTACAATTTTGGAGTTCACCTAATATTTATGGATCCACAAAAATATAACACAAGAAAATATACTGCATTCAAAACCAAATGAAATAAACTAAAGTAACTAAATCCGTACAAAAGATAATTTATAAATCTTAATTTCATTTAGTATTTTTCTTCCGAAAATATGAACTCATGAAGATTAGTTTTACAGTAAACTGTTACTTACTACAATATGCTTGTGTGCGAAGCGATTTCAAGTCAAAATGTTAACGTTTTTAATTAAACAATTAATTAATTTTTACATATTAATTCTAGTACATAAAACCGTTTTTTTTTTAAATTTAAAAACCGGTTTTCGAATTTTACAAATTTATAAAAAAAAACGGTTTTTAAATCGGGTTTTTAAAAACCGACAAACCCTAATTTGTACCTATATATTTTCTCCTTACTTTTTCTACTTGAAAATACGTCCATTGTTTTGATGACTTGATTTAGATTTCTAGTTCCCTTTTGGCTTAGAGTTGATTCTTCATGAGATACTTCGGTTTTCGTCTTTATTAGTAATTTAAGTTTTTTCCACTGATAACGATGTAGACCGAAATAACGAACGCATATATGCGCTATATTGATATACGTAATTTATCGAATTACCGGTAAAAATTGGACGAATTACCGGTAAAATTTTTAGGGTATTTCTGGCGATTTACCGGGAAACCGGTAAACCGGGTTACCGGTATTGCAATCCCTAGCACATAGGTCTCACAATTACAAGCTCAACTCCGTTTCGATACACCGCAAACAGCTGTAAATGAATTTTACGTTTTACGTACTTTATGCTCCTTGGCACGATATTTTTTTAAACATCCAAAGATTCCACAATATGCCATTTTTTTAGATCCCATAATGCGTACTTTCTCCACCCTTCAGCTGTGAGTAACCCCCCAAAATTCACTGCGCCCGGTCATCCAACCTAGCGCCGCGAAAATATCCAGCGTCTCGCGGGGGCAACGCCGCACAAGCGAGGCACGTAGGGTAGATGTCCCGATTAACGTGCTCGGTCCCAATTACCGTGCTTTTGTACTTAAAGACGCCGTACAAAAAAACTCGCGTAAATAAATAAGGAAAGAAATTTTTTTAATTAAGTTAAACTATTAATGTATGTGTTACAAACGAGAAAGTTGCGTTTTTAAACAACTAAAGCATAGTAAAAAAATTTCAAAAATGCATATGAAGATTTCGATGGATTTACCTAAATCCTTACCGGAAACGGTAAGGAACACGTACTTTACAGAACTGAATAAATTGATAATTATCATGATTTGCACTTATGTAAAATGTTTATTATATTATAAAAGGTTCAAGTTTTATGAAAAAATAGCAAAATGAGCACTTTTGAAACGTTTTCGTATTTTCAAAGTGAATCCGGTAATTGGGACAGGAATTTAACGCTTGTCCCTATTACCGTGACCCTCGAAGCCCACTGGCTCTCTCTGTAACTGCTAAACCTAACCTTACTTTCGTTTCCCAGAACGGGTGAACAGAAATTTATATTTGCATACTAGCTGGCCCGTTACCCGGTTTCACCCGGGAATTATTTATGATGTTTCCAAAATAAAAAAGCGTAAAAAATAAAATAAATAGCCTATAATCTAATCTAGGACGTATGTAATGTATATTCAAATTTTCATTGAAATCCGTTCAGCCGTTTAGGCGTGAAAGAAGGACAAACAAACAGACAACGTTTCACTTTTATATATTAATAAGGATTTTGCTTTTGTAATGAAGAGGTCATATTAAAATTACATAAAAACACCTCTCGTAGAGCAAAAAAATGTTTCGAACAATTCCAAGTGGAACGACATAACCTAACCGCGGGAACGCTATTCGAAAACGGGCACGGTAGCTGTGGGCACGGGAATTGGGACAACGCATTTTCTCAGGGCACGGTTACTGGGACAGAAACATGTATTTTTATTTCAATTAACAAAATATGAAAAATTAACATTTTCAACCCCCAAAAAAATGCCTTAATAAAGAGAAAGGTTCAAAACACCAATATAAATTTTCACCAAGCAGAATTATAGTGAGAGAAGTCAGTTATTAATTCCGTCGTGAGCAAGTCGGCGTCAGGGCACGTTAATCGGGACATCTACCCTACCAGCCGTGCGCTTGAATTTCAAATCCTCGAAATTCCGCTCGATCTCTCGGCCGGCTCTCGATCCTCGACTATCGAAGGCCGGGTAGGGGAGGGGGAGGCGGGTGAATCCCGCGCGTGCGCGTGCCACCGATCTCACGCCGCCGCTCTCCTCACGCGCTGCTCGTCCCGTAAAGCCGGCGGTGGTGGGGTCAGTCGGTGGATCGATCGACGTCCCGTCGAACCTCGCGGTCGTGAGCGCCGCTGCGGCTCTGGGGCGGGGCGAGAGGGCGCCTCAGTCGTGCACCGGAGCCCACCAGGGACGCGTCCAGCTTCTCGAAACGCTTCGAGTCGCTCGTTCGCTCGGATCTCTCTCTTTTCTCTCGGTTCAAGACTACCGTGCACCGCGGACGGTCCACCCGGCGTAGAGCGGCATCGGGCGTTCCCGCTGAACGAAAGCCTCCCGTTGATCGGCCGGAAAGAGGGAGAGAGAGAGACAGAGAGACAGAGAGAGAGAGAGAGAGAGAGAGGAAGAGAGAGAAAGAGAGAGAGAGAGAGAGAGAGAGAGAGAGAGAGAGAGAGAGAGAGAGAGAGAGAGCGGAACGTGATAGCTTCGCAAGTGTATTTTACATTCACGATCGACGGGGATCGCCGCCGCGCTTTCCACCCACGTCATATCGGCGCGTCGAGCGCTTGAATCGGATATTCGCCGCGCTACGGGTCCGGTTCGGTTCGGCTCGGCTCGGCTCGGTTCGGTTCGACGCACCGGGGCGATCAACCAGTGATCGGTTACACGGCACCGCTGCCCCCACCCCCGGCGCCTCCTCCCTCCCTCCGCCGCCGCCGCCGCCGCCGCCCCCCCCTCCTCCCTCCCTCCCCCTCCTCCGCCCCCTCTCCCGTAGGCTCGTTTTTTCTAATTCCTTCGCGGCGAATCGTTTCCCTGTTCCCTCCGTACATCGCAGCCGGGGTTCGTTCGCCGGTGGTATCGATTCGGCTCGCAGAGGTGATACGGGCGTTCGCGGTCGCACGGGCGCACGCATCGCAACGCCGCGCATCAGTGAGGAACAAGTGAGACACCACGCGAGTTCGCCGGAGAGGCGCGTAGAGAGAAAGGGGCTCACGGGACTGTCCAACGGGGGAGAGGCGTCTATGCGCGCGGCCGGAGGCACGGAGAGCTACCCTGGCACCTAGCGGACGACGCGGGGTGGCTTCACCAGTGAGTCTCAAGCTTCACGCCCTCTTCCTCCTTTGCCCTCGCCGGGGCCAAGTTCCCTTCCAGCCTCGGCCCCCCCCCCGGTCCTCGCTTCCTTTCGGGAGCCCGAACCGGGGGACTATGCCATCCACCCGAAACCGCCGCTTGGTACGCGCTCCTATTGATATTTAATTCGTAAAACCGAGCGGACCAGTGGCTCCCAACCTCTCCCGCTTGCTGCCCTTCACATCGCGGTTTCGTGGCTGCTTCCCACCCACTTCCTCCCACCGCCCCCAACGAAAGGTATCGTCTAATTGCGACCGAGCACGGACATTAGACGGGGGTATCGTCGGTCCACGGCGAAGCTTCGTGCGTTTCGGGATACGCTTTGAGGTTATACTGCTCGTTTCTTTTTTTTTTTTTTCCGGGCGAGGTGACCGACGGCGGTAGTTTCAACCCCCACGGGGGCCTGCTTCCAGTCGATCCGTTCGGTTGACGGGGGAAACGGTCGCCTCGAAGGGTTATCGGCGAAGAGGTGCGACTCGATGACTTAGGAGTGGCTTTTTTTTTCAAGTGGCTCTGAATGAGGGAACCCAGGTACCTGTGAATACACTGGTGCGAGAGATGAAATACGTGTTCTGGGAGGGGTGGATCGTGATACTTGTCCACGCTACTCGACTGACTGGGTGATTTGACGTTCGGAGTCGTTTTAGTAACTGGACACAGTTTTGGTAAAAGTAATTTGTAGTAATTACGGGCAATTACGTTTTCGCTGCGTGTAACATAGGCGCGGAGCCGTTTCATGGCAACGTCGGGTTGGTTGGAGTTGTTGGAACAGATAAGACTTTTTAGCGTTGGTTATCGGCGACGCGAGGGGAACGTCAGTGCTGCATATGTCAAAGTGTTTTTTTTTTATTAAACATTTTACTTAAGGTAGTTCCTAACCAACTAAGTTAGTCAAATTAGAGTTGGGTAATAAACGATAAATGTAAAGTAGTATGATACTATAGAAATAATAATAATAATTTTTAACATCATGTATATATATTGTAAACAGTTCAATGTTAATATAAATAATTGTAATACGAAAATAGAATATTAAATTGGTTAGCGTAGTGAATTGGAGCAGCAGATCTGACAACATCGCATTCATTCGGAGCGTCTTTTATAACCAAAATGTCAGAAAAATGACATTTTGTGACAAAATGACATTCATATGAATTTGAATTGTCGTCCGCTATTTAAATGTCTAAACATATCGATTGTGCGACGTTGCCACGTTGATTGTTCTACGAAGTTTCTGAAAAATTTGCACGTAAACCTATTTTTTTATGGGCATTTACGAAGAAACTATGTGGTCAGTTTTGCAGAAATTAATAAATTCATTTACTGACATTTCGATGTACTTTTGTGCCAATTTTGGTATATTTCTATAATATGGTTTTCCTGTTTCAGAAGAAAAACTGAAACTATAACCCTCTTTTTTTGTTTTCGCCATATGCCACTGTGTTAAAAGGCATCAACTTTAATTAACAATTTCTCGATAACTATGTGGTAAATCGATTTTAAACTTTGTACAAGGGTTTCTTGTATTCCAAATTAGTTTAGTACGAAATTTGAAAGAATTCTGTAATTTAGTACATTATTCAGGAACTACCTTAATAACGGTTATATTTCGAGCCTGTATGTCGGAAAGAGAATTTTGCAGATTACGATTTTAGGCGAAAACTATTGTTTTTCTTTTATTATTTCTTGTGTATATATTTGATATTTTTCGAGAATTAAATTAGGATATGTAAGCTGGAATATTGTACCTTTAATTCTGAAACGCTCTGTATTGTCAAGCAAGCTGTCAAATGGGTGATAGGGAACGTGCAATTATCCAGTCGGTTGCAAAAAATATTTTACCATGATAAATGCAAAGTCACCCTAGTGTTGCGAGGATAAAGCATTTCTGTGTTCTTCGTAAATTTTAATGTATTTTTCTGTTTTATTTCCGAGTGGAGTACTGTTTTTCATCAGCTTTATATTATAGACTAATGGGGTAATTTGACCAAGTGCAAATAATTCTTTAACCCGGGGTCAGTAATAGTTCATGTTTTATACTGTTTGCAATAGTAAGGAGGTAATAATATACAGTTGCAATGGGGTCCAGTGTATTCGAAATAGTATCGAAACCCGATAGGGTCTGTTCCAACCCCAGTATGAGTATTTCGGGAAAACCCGAAGAATTAGCTATAGGAATAATCGAACTTTAATAGAGTATGGTCAATTTTAATACGAGTATAATAATTGCTCCTTTTCTTATTTACACATTTGTTTAATTTCGGGGGAAATGGTTTCTAACACTTCACGTGGCTCATTGCGGAATTACTAGGTACTAATTTTTACTTACACATGAAGATTATAGTATCTGCAAATTTTTGAAAAATTAATGACAGCTTAATTAGCGTTGAGCTACTGAAAATAATGGCCGTCGCAAGCAATTATCTTTACTGTCTAGCTTTGTAGTGAAATTACATGTAAATTGGTCTGATTAACAGGTATACATGTATATACTCTGTATGCTTGTATACAGGGGGAGGCACTCGTAATTACCACCTTGATTTACGTCGATACCATTATGTCTAGAGAAACATGCGTGACGTAATATCGACGAAAAAGCGATTGGTAGAGTTACATCTTTATTTTTTCATGCGTTTCGATCATTGGATGGCACGCAATAATATAACAATATTATTAACATATAGTCGTCTATTGCCTTTAATTAAATATAGTGTTTAATGAATTTGACGAAAAAGGGGAATGTGTAACTTGCTTTAGTTAGTCGAACAGAAAATTATTTTTAGGAGGTCTATTTTTGAACCTAAATATACGATTCGTTATTTTTTGTTTATTTTTGTAAATATTGCATACTTTTAAATTCTTCGACTCCTTTTGTTTTTTCATATTTTTAAACGATTTTCAGTAAGAGTTTCTTACACATTCTTAAAAAATGGATACTGGTTACGCAAAATATGATTAGGACTACTGCTGCAAAGTAAAATTGCACAATGCATAACTCAATATTTTTAGTCTTTTATTATGTCTTATTAAGCAGCATTTTGCAATAATTAACGATTCTCTCGTAGTAAATGTTATTTTATAAATATCGAAGACCTTCGAAAGTACTGATTTTAAAAATTCTCCAACCCCAGCGATTTTCAAAATTTGTAAAATTGCGTGTACACCATTATCCGTCGAGCACAGTAGCCCAGTTTTAAACGCCTTCTATAGCCCACGAGATTTAAATTGATGTCAAATTGTGGTCCCCGAGATAATGGCTCTCAATCTACAGCCAGCGACCACATTCGATCCACGGAGAAAACAGTAAAGCCTTTTTCACACGGGACACTTCTGTGGCGGGTTCGTTTTATCCATTTCGCGCGTAATTTTTCCCCCTTCGAAAACGTAATTTATTCGAACGAAAATCACAAATACTGCAAAAACGATTTTGCCAATATTTTATAAAAATCGCGAAATCGATCCCAAAATTGTCCCCTTCTCTTTTCTCGTCCCTCTAATATTTCCATTTTCTCTTTCCGTTCACCCCGGAATCGATGCAAAATCGATTTCGCCGGAATCGAGCTCTTCTCATCCACTTCGGAATGAAATTTCTATATTCTGGATTCTTTCGTCCCGCGAAAAAAGTAATTTTTTCCTCGGGACCGATATCCTTGAGCGTGGCACGGCGGGAGAAAAAAAAGAAGAAGATGCGATGCTACTGATGTTACATCGCTCTTAAACGCCTGCCCTCGAGCCGAGGCCTCGTTCCCTTTTCGGAACTTCCGAAAGGACGCTTTTATGCGACAAATCGCCGGGCGAGATACGTGTTCCCTTTGAAGCCACGAAAGAAAATATCGCCGGCAGCGACGTCGTCCCGAGAGTCGCCGCGATTTATTGTATAGGGTGGTCCCGGAGTAAATGCAACACTGCCGGCGATTCCTGCGGCTAATTTCACGCGAACCACCCTGTATCAATGCGCGGTCCGTCGCGAAAGTCCATGGGCGCCCGCGCAGGATTTAAATATCGCAAAAAATATGACAAAATATATTTGCATTCTGATTCTCAATACTTAAACGAATAACAACACTTTTCATATTCTTTTCATTATTTTTTATTCTTTCAGGGTGTGAAAAAATGATTTGTCATGGTTTACACAGGCGTGATATAGTAAAAAAAAATGCATCGCAAAATTGACCTTGACCTTGAAATTAAGGGTGAAATTTTTTTTATCGCAACGATTTTGATTCACAGAAATGATTAAAAGTCTCAAAGGATCTATGTTCCAAAGAGTGTCGACACTTCTTATCCACCCAGTGAGTGAATCAGATTAAAATAAAAGAAATTGGATACTGAATTTCGAGGTTAGGACCAATTTTGCGCCATATTTCTTTAATAGATCTCCAGCAATCCAGGGCTGTAGAATCACCTGTGTAAACCACGACGCATAACGTTTTTACACCCTGTATAATGGGCTCGAAAATGTGATAACACAGTATTTACGTACGATGATGCACGCGACAGTAATATAATATATCGGGTGGTCCGTATAAAGTGTTACAAGCTGTTTTATCTTAGGAATTGTTAGGGGAAGCGACAAAATTATTTTTCTGTATTTAACAATTGAGTGCAATAATGGACTGACCCCAGTATTCGGTGAATGGAGATATAGGCTATTTAAAAAATAATTTTTCAACAGCATTTTGTATTGCAGGCGTTGTTGCCAGTGCAGTCGTAATTTGGAGCTTCTGGTACTATTTAAAATGCTTCGTAATGAAGACATAATTAATTTTCCATTTAATTTTAACAAGTGTTGCACACAGATGGCACCACAAAATTTCAATGCAACAAGTGACTTTATTATGTCATATGGTTTTAAATTGAAACCAATTAATTTTTCTTATTTTATATGATTAGCACAACTTATTGGAATACATAACCTCTGCTAAATCAATTCGTAAAAAAGGGGTCCGTTTTTGTTCTCAATGCCTGAATTAATGGAGGACAAATCAATTAAATGAATTTGATCTGCTTTTGAATGAACTGTCGAGAAATGTAAGGATTCTGAAGTCCCACCTCTCAATCTTGAGAATTTTAGCATTTCTTGGGAATTGATTAAAAAACAAATTGGACTCTGCGTCTAAATGTCTAAATCACGTTAGAGGCGGGTGCAATTAGGACGGTGTTGCAATACATAACCTAAAAACTAAAGACTAAACCTGGAGCGAATTCGAAAACAAAATGCAGAAATTACTGATAGTGGGATAGAATAATATTTCCTCCTAGATGCTACAAATTCATCTGATATAAACTTCATTTTAATCTCCGGGGTAACCTCAAAGTGCACCAGAAGTGAAACTCGGTTGAAGTCATCGCAGGATTAACGTCTTCACGTTTTTTTAATAGAATTACTGTTCCATATTTTGTTGACCTTTGGGGATACTTGCCCATTACAAGATAGGTCCTTTGCTGAGTGATATTGTTTGAATATTCGGTTTACACGGTCTTCGGATAATCGAGTTTCTCCTGTGTACTCAGTGGGTACCCACACAGCACCATAACATTGCAGCAACGTCTCTGCAATGATGCGGTGCAAGATGGCAATGTTGCAACATAACATTGCAGAGACGTTGCAGGTTCAGTCTTATGTCCGCCTTCGCAATATTGCAGGTGTGTATTTTTGCAAAGTTGCGGCAACATTACGAATATGTAGTCCTGCAACGTTCCGGCAATGATTCTGCAACGAAACGGCAAAATTGTGGCAATGATCCTGCAACTCTTCGGCAATATTGCGGTGCGTATCCAGTTAAATGAAACACGCCGTAGAATCCACTCGACGTCATGTACATATTTCGAAAAATTTTGACAAAGTCATAGTTGCTTCAGAATATTGTTGTAATGTTTCCACAAGTTTTCACTACAGTATTGCACGACGATGTGCGCGCAATATTGCAGAAATATTGTAGGACCGTTGCCACTGGAACATTGCACGACGATGTGCGTCCAATATTGCAGAAATATTGTAGGACTGTTGCCACTGGAACATTGCACGACGATGTGGGCGCAATATTGCAGCAATATTTTCAGGATCGTTGCCAATGGAACATTGCACGGCAACGATCGTACAATATTGCAGCAATATTGTACCATCGTTGCCAACGGAACATTGCACGGCAACGAAATTGCAATATTGCTGCAATATTGTAGGATCATTTCCACTCCAATAATGCACGACAATATTGCAGGAACGTTCCTACAATATTGCAATGCAACCTGCAACAACGTAATATTGCAGCAACGTCCCTGCAATACTGCTGCAACGAGGTGTGCTGTATGGGTAGTTGAGCTGGATCTGTAAAAATTTACAAGGAAAAATAAAAGTAGATCTTCAAAATAAAAATAGCATATTTAAAAACAGAAAAGGAAAATTTCACAGACGAAAGAATTATCGGAATATGCAGAGGTAGTAATTATTTCTGAACTTGTTTATTTCCACTGTTACAGGAACAAGATATTTGCAATTAGAAAGCCATATGAATTTTCGACTGCGTATTCCAGGAATTAATTTCCTGCCCCATATTCCTCACATTAGCTTTTTCTTCCATATTTCTCAGTTTTCATATTCTCTTTTATTTTTTTCAGTAACTCTTTCGCGTTTCATCGTCCACGTTGCGGCACACAGTTACGAAGCGTCGCAATAAGGATTCATAAAAACGCGGCAGAACAAAGATAATTAAAATTTTTAAACTTCCCTCACTTCGTTCCAGCATTTCGTTTCCCATAATTTCAATTATGATACACGCGAAGCAGCAATTTAGTTTGTCCACTTTAATGCTTGTTTGCGTTAATTGCCTCGTACACTGAGCCCAGACGTGGGCATTTTTTAAATAACCTTTGGAATATTGTTTCCAGTGGCACGTCACTTTACAGATGAATAGATCCAAGCGGCATAGCAAGATTAATTTATTTTCTGGGATTCAATAATAATTAATAAACTAATTCGATAACAGGGTTAAATTTGGGGGTAAGGAAATTTTATTTTGCCTCCTCACACTTTTTTGAATTACCATATAATTTTCTACAATCCACTCTTCTTATTATTTTATGTGCAATAAATTTAAATGTGCAATAAATTCTTCTTATTATCATTGGAAGCTTGAAATAATGTATCTATTATATTATGCACTATTAGTCACCTATGTTTATAAGGAAACCACGAACGATGGTGGAGCAACTTTATTAGCCACAAGGACGCGTCGATGGATTATTATAAAATAACAGTCCCCGTGCAAGAGAATTCTGTGGGAAATCGATGCAAGTAGTTTTCAGTGAAATAAAATATGTAGAGCGCTTGATCGACGCATAAAATTAATCTACGTTTATTTATAATTTAGTTTAGTACATTTATTTATAACAGTAAGGTGGTATTACGAGTAATACAGTGATAGGAATAAAATAACGATTATTATGTGTAGGCAGAGCGTTTAAGTTTCGTTTGCAAAAAGGACACGTATGAATAAAAATATTTGAATGTCTGGTTAAAGAATGTATTTCACGAATCGTTTGTTCCGAAGGAATTTGTTCTATCAGCTTGATCGGAAAATACTGTCAAGTTTTTTTTGCCCAAAATTGAAGACGACTGCAAAAGCAAGGCAGCTCCGTAATTTGCTGAAATTGAGTTATCGGTAGTATTGAGTGTAAACAAAATTAACTGTGAGTCAACTTAAGGTGGAAATCGTTCTGTAGCTTCTGGCACAGATGTCGACTATCTGGCAGATGAGCTTTGAGATAATCCCATGATTTATTAAACACGTTTCGCTATAATTTTTCTAAAATTATCTAGGTTGATGTGTTCTAATATGTTTCCATGTATTAATAGGTAGATACCAGTTTTATAACATAGCAATGATATTTCGAAAATTTCCCCCGTCACAGAGAAAATATATATTTTTGCTTAGGAATAGTGCAAAAAGCTTATATGTAGATTTTAATTGAGTAAAATACATTCAACATGTGTCTAGAAATATTTTGTTAACACTGTTTTTATTAGTTTTCCAAAAATTAATACATCTGGAGTCCTCTTTTCGCTGCAAAGTCTTCAATTATCAGTTCCTTTTTATTACTCATTTTCCTGTAGAATAAACGCCTTATATTTTTCACTTTGCCACATCCGATTAAGAAGTAAATTATCTTGAATAATACTAATTCGACACTTTACCACCAAAATGGTGTTCGACAAGATTTCCTCACCAATCTGATGCAAATCTGCCGAAAAATCCATCTTCCATCAAAATTCCAACATCAGCACTAAACGGCTCAAACCCATCACTACAAATCCTTTTTTAATCACCAATGCCAGCGTTTGCCACGAATATTAAATCAGTGTAACTCAGATCGGTTGGGAGACAGTAAATCTACAACTTCCATAGAAGCATAAAACATCCAGTTCCACCATAAAGAACCGGTTGAAGCACAATTGAAAAATGGCCCCAACGAGTACTAAGCTTCTTAACTCTACCACGCTGCATGGGTCATTTTTTACCCAATCGTATTTTCATTTCTTTGCTACCAATACGGTTGCCGGGTCTATTTTGACCCACCAGAAGATTCACTTCATTAGAAAATCTGTCAATTATAAAAAAAAAAAAAAAAAAACATAAAGGAGCTTTAAACGCGTCGAACGTGTCGATAAAGTAACGTTTCTAATTACGAATAGCAATTTATCGATTCAGAGTTCGTTTACACGGCCGATAACATTTCGCGGCGTCCGAGCGATTTGCTTGCTGCGCGAGTGGAAGCGGGCAGCTTCACGCTCGGAGATCGTGGCTTCCTCCCGACCCGAAGGAATTATTCGTGACTCGTGAGCGTTCACCTCAGCCGAGCGCGAGATCTCGCTTCTTTTTCCGGCGCGGAATATTCTTTTTTAAGCGTCTTCCTAAAAACGAAGCATGGCGGCTCGATCAGTTTGACGTTTTAAATTTAGGCGCGCAAGGTAGGCGATTATGAGAGAATCTTATGATGTTATTAACTCCGGAGGTTTTAAATAGTTCGAGGGAAAATCACTTTAAATCATACGACGATTGGTGTTTAACAGGGTACAGTTGAAAATGATGGACAAATAAAGAGAAATGAATTTTTTTTATTAAAAAAACTGGGACCTTCCGTGGACATTTTGAGCTGACCAGATCTTTTGGGGGGAAAGTCTGTGTGCATAAAAAATAAATTCAAGTGGGTGAAAAAATGTGTATTGTTATAATGATATAAACACATTTATTTATTTTTTCTGCAGCAAGATTTTATTTACGATACTCCCGTACAGAAAATATTAGCTTTTTGAATGAGAAATGTGGGGTTTTTCTGTCTTTCAGTTTGTACGTTTTGTTTTTTTCGAACACACTGGTGCGATTTTGATATTTTTTTTTTAAATCTTTTTAGAAGTGAATTGGTTACAATTTGATCGTTCGATTTAAAATAATGTGTACAATGGTTTTAGTGCTGAGCATTTAAAGTATTCAAACTCATAGAATCGAAATATATAGTCGGGTAAATATGAGAAAAATGTGACAAAATTTTTTTTAAAATAGGTTCACTGAAGGAACGTAAGTAATTTTGCTTCTGTTTTGCCGACTGTATCCTCCTCCTTAAGGGGACCTTCTGGTCTACAAGTCGATTTTTTTATTTCATTTTTCGAATGTTCGATCTTTTAGGAATACGTGTTTAAAAGGATTTGTTGAAATTCGCAAAATTCCCGAAGTTATAGGCATTTGAGTAGCGGCAAATGCATGTGTCACAACCGGCCACCACTCGGCGCTCACGTAAAACTTTAAACGCGTTTTCCCCGAAACAGTGTTCTCAAAATCGGTGGGACCTGTATTTCCAAAAGTTATTATCCGATTCGACTGAAACTTTTTTTATTTCGAAGAATATACTTCTGGCTAGAAGAGAAACCAGAAAAATTACAAAAAATTGAAAATTTACTATTTTCAAAGGCGTTGAAAGGATGAAAAATATAGGGAAAAAGTGATTTCAAACTTCAAGTGTCGTTATTTTCTCAAAAAATGTCATTTTTGTAATTTTTGCTGCTTTCCCCCCTAGCCAGAAGTATATTTTTCAAAATAAAAAAGTTTCAGTCGAATCGGATAATAACTTTTGGAGGTACAGGTCCCACCGAATTGGATCAATTTTTTGACGCCTTGACTTTAACGACTCCCCAGTGCCGTCTGCAATGATTAATTATAAAACAAAAAATAGATTTCTATTATTTAAGACATCCTTAATAGAATGCAAAAAGTCCCATTATTTTATTTATAGTAGTTTTCCTTTAATTAATTCCTAAAGATCACCTATCTTTTTGGGCTCTAGACCGGAAGGTCCCCTTAATTGGACCATGTCTTTGATTTCAATGGTGTCACATCTCGGCTTTTAAGTTTTCTGTGGTTGATTTTCGCTTGTGTACAGGGTGTCTATAAATTGTTTCTCAAACCTTGCTGGCGTACGCTGATAATCATATTGATAGAAACACGTTATGCAAACATACAGCTCGCGACAAAAAATGGCACCTAAACTCAATGTTTTCATAACACTGTCCAACACGATTTTTGGTCTGCAATATCCGCTGGGTGATTCTTATAGAGTTTTTCGCCCTGAACACGAATCCGCAAGCAGAAATGCTCTATCACCCTCAGTTTTTGAGAAAATCGATTTTGAAAAAACTGCAAATTTTCAACTTTGAACATTTTTTGTGTCGAAACGGTAATAGTTATTCGGTTGCTCGGTGCGTCAAATTATTCTACGAACCCTCCCGAATACAAAGATATAAGTTATTATTGCATTATGATCATTTACATTTATTTAAACAACGATCAAAGGGAAAATGACACCCAAAATGCACCCATTTTTGAAGATATCTTTCAATTTATTTCCAAAACTAAGGGTCCAGGAAAAAATCTGACCATACCACGCGATGCAGCAGACATTTTTCCTTCGAAACTCATCAACAAAACTGGTAAGTCACGTTTTGTTTTCAATACAGAAGCAAAAGAGTTTGGCAAAACGCGCGGTGTCGACAGTGGTAGTCAATGGCGGCGCGCGGTACACTGCCGCTTAGCGTAGCACAATCGCTTAACGCGCCTGAGTACCACTGTTGGCACCGCGCGTTTTGCCAAACTATTTCGCTTCTGTATTGAAAACAAAACGTGACTTACCACTTCTGTTGATGCTTTCCAGAGGAAAAATGTCTGCTGCATCGCGTGGAGTAGTCAGATTTTTTCTAAGACCCTTAGTTTTGGAAATAAATTGAAAGATAACTTCAAAAATGGGTGCATTTCGGGTGTCATTTTCCCTTTGATCGTTGTTTAAACAAATTTAAATGATCATAATGCAATAATAACTTATATCGTTGTATTCGGGAGGGTTCGTAGAATAAGCTGACGCAACGAACAACCGAATAACTATTACCGTTTCGACACAAAGAATGTTCAAAGTTGAAATTTTGACGTTTTTTTTCAAAATCGAATTTCTCAAAAACTGAGGGTGATGGCGACAAACGGTTTGCGGATTCGTGTTCAGGGCGCAAAACTCTACAAGAATCACCCAATGGATATTGCGGAACAGAAAAAAAGTTTCATTTTGTTGGACTGTGTAATTTCTGCGTAATACATTTATCCACTTATGATCATTAACGAATTTTATTATGCAGTGTACTTACAGTGTATTGCTATAAAAAATTAAAAGAAATGTCGTGTCATTTCTGTGCATAACAAAATAACCGAAAATCGGTGCGACAAAAGCATAGCCCATAGTTAAAAAATTGTTATAAATATACATATATAAAATTGTTATAAAAATGTCTGTAAAAATTTATTTTTAAAATTTCCTGCATCCGCCTTTGCTCTGTAAAACTGCCACCATACCTTTCGGAAGTGATTTGTATAAGTTTTTAATATATTTATGACGGATTTCAGCTCATTTCTGCTCAACACTGAATTTCAAGTCTTTAAAACTGCCTTACACTATTTTTTTCGATTTTTGTAAATTATTCTTGTTAATAGTAAATTTAATAATAATAATACAATTTAGAAAAGGTATAATTATGGTATATATTTATTTAAAATTCTGTAATTGGAAATTAAATGTATTAATTTATATTATATATTTAGTAGTTTCATCAATAAATTGTGATCACGATACAGTTTCAAAATTTAAACGATCCATTTTTGAAAAATGATTTTTATTTAATCTTAAAAAACAGGTTATTAAAAACACAGTTTTAGCTAGTCAAACAGCCTTTGTCAATTGTGCTCAACAATTTTCTATAATACTCAGATCAGGCTATCTCGCTGGGGACTCCAAAACCCTTCTTTTATTTCTATCGAAATAGCCTTCCACTTAATTCTTTGTATGTACGCTTGCGTTTTCCTTCTGGAATATAAAATTTTACTTGAAGAGTCCTTGTAGAGGACACTGTAAGCACCAAAATTACAAAGAATTTTTTTTATTATATATATAAAATAAAAATTATTAAAATAAAAATATATATATATATAAATTTTTCTTAACTATATTATTCTAAATTTTCACGAGCTAATATTATTAAGTGAAGGAGATATCGGCTTCGATATGAGTCGTATTTTTCCAAGTTCTCTGAATTTTAATATTATATTTTGGTAAAAAAGGGCGACCGTTTGAAGTTGAAATATCGGATTTCGGTGGAATTTTTTTTTTTTTTACATATAGTTGTTTATAACATTTACTTCGGTCTTTTCACGGTAACAACTGCACAATAAGACATCCAGCACAATGACCCTACAGATACAATACTATTGTGAGGAATTAAGGATACAAATAGCACACTGAGTATTCGACACAAAATTCGAATTGGAAGAAACGTGGGATAATTTCGGGGAGGCGTTGACGTGGCGGTCGAGATCAAAATCACGCTCACGTGACAGGGGCCGTTAACGTTAAGAAACACGAAGTCAGTGGGAATAACGTAACGTGGGTCTCGTTTTCCGCGAGCAGACATTGCGGCTCTTCTCAGCCTCCAAGTACGTGCTTCATATGAAAAGCTCGCGGCAAGATAGGCCCGTTCCTTATCTCCGTGCCGCGTGAAACACGTTCGCCGACCGTCCAGAAGAAATCGTGAATAGCTTTATTAATATTCGCCAAGCGCCTCGGCCGTCACGCGCTTCCATTCCATTTGGCCGTTAATTGGGGTCGTTAACGGGCACGCTAAGTCTCGAACGTTTTGCCTTGGAATTCGCAATTTTTTAATCGAGCAAAGGCCCCTAGTAGCTTGCAGGTAATTTGACAACCGATTTTATTTATTTATTTGGCAAATTAACGGGACAAAGTGCCTTTTAGTATATAGAAATATACGAGGGAGTAGTGTTGTGTACCTTCAATTGGCGCTTGGCTTTGATGAGGAATGGTGGACGTAATTAATTTGTCGATTATTTGGATAATTATTGTATAGCTAATTACCGATGGAAGTGTAGGTCGTTTGTTGGGGTAAAAATGGTTGGAGCCAATGTAGGAGCGAAGGGTTGAATTCTGACGATTCGTATTTTTGGGCTAAATAATTTCAAGTCAGTTAGGTGTATTTCGGTTTGAACTTTATTTTGGTATATTTTTTATGGGCGTAGGTTGAATGCAGGAAGCTTTGTTTATTTTGGATATATTTTAAAAATGGGAATTGTAGGTATACGAACCTTGTTTTCTGCTTCACTGCAGCGACTGATGGCAAATTCAACATGGAAGAGTTTTTGATTTAATTCAGTTAGTTTTACTTAACTTTGATGCTTGCATGAATTATTCACGAAGGGCTTTTGTTGCAAATTTTTTGCTTTTGGAAAAAGGTAAAAATTCTAAATGTGTATTCTTTATATAAATACGATACAAGTCAATTTGGAAAGTAGTTTTGAAATGAACAACCCCTACACTGTGGTGTTAATAAGGTTTTTAAAAATTACTTTTACAATTTCATTTTTTTTAAATTTCTCAATATTCTAAAAGGATACATTTTCTCACAGTTCTGAGCATTATTCACGATATTTGAAAATATTAATAGCACAGGATATTATTATATCCTTGTTTATTTGACTCTTTGCATTTCATTCTTTCAAAACACTAGCAGCTTTTTTATCAAAAACTTCAGTTTGTTTCTCGAACTAAAGCTGTTAAAAGTTACATTTTATGACAGACACTTTTATCTCTTTTTTCGATCAACTTTGACATACCTGGGTGGCTCACGCCCAGAACAATTTTTGACCGACTGCCATTCTCATCTGAAGAATCCAATGGTTATGAAAAAAATCATGGGTGAATTTCAAGGCCTCCAGAATGTAGTCCAATTTTTTTTTATTGCAATTTCATCACAGGTTTTGTAAAAAAAAATCTGGATTACCATATGTCGAGAAGACACGAAGAAAATCTTAAAAAAATTGTAATTTTTACAAATTTCAATATTAGAAGCTAAAAATCTACAAAGTTATTATTCAGATATAATATTTCCAGAGAAAAAATAGTTTGTAACTCGGCTTTGGAAAAAAGGTATTGTATGACAGAGCGTCAAAATCAGCTGATGGGTGGCTAATACAGAGAGTGTCAAGTGTTAATTATTTCTGCATAAAAAAATCAAATCTTTAATACGCAAAAATTTGGCATTGCAGAAGGAGACACTGGAGAACAGTCAAACAGGCGTGTACTCAACTAAAAATCAATATAGGCACTGGATCTAAATTGAATAGAGTCACTCAAGTATTGAAAAGAAGTAACGCAAACTTTATTAAAAAATTGAAGATTTTAGGTGGCTCGGTTATTCGAGTAGCTCAAAATAATTCCAGCACCTCAACACTAAAGAACAGTCCATTCCACTATTTTAAACAGTCAATATTCGATTCACCAATGTAAGAAAATGATAAGTAAAAGTGTCACACGATATCATAAATGGCATCGTAATATTTAATGTGTTACTAATAGCGCAAAATAGTACCTGAAGATGACTAGAGAAATCAACTTATTACAGTTGTCAGCTGAGTACACAAAGTACCAATCATTTGCAATAACAGACATTAGACGTCGAAACTTGTAGAGCAACCGGCACGTTCGGTGTTAACTGTTTAAAAATTACATCACTACGCGCAATAAAGTTTTGAATTTGTTCAATGTCATTTAAATGGTAATTCAATGCCTGTTATGCGAGGCATTGAGAGCAAAAACGGACGAACCCGCATTTTTTGCGAAATTGAGTTAGTAGCAATAATGTATACCAAAAGGCTGTACTCATCATATAAAATGGGAAAAATTAATTTTTTTTTTCAATGTGGCTTAGTCCGTTTTTGCTCCCACTGCCTCATTTATAAATCCATTCATTTTATATAATTATGTACGTACTTCACACATTGCTGGAAAGTTTCGAATCAGGCATCATTTTGTATTCTTCATTTAACTTACAAGTGAAAATAGTTCAATTATGATTTGACTTTATACAGAGTGTCCCCAAACAATAGGACTCTGAGATAAGTGAAAAGATAGGTAATCTTTAGGAATTAATTAAAGGAAAACTACTGTATATAATATAATGGGACTTTTTGCATTGTATTAAGGATGTCTTAAATTATAGAAATATATTTTTTGTTTTATAATTAATCATTGCAGACGGCACTGGGGAGTCGTTAAAGCCAAGGCGTCAAAAAATTGATCCAAATCGGTGGGACCTGTATCTCCAAAAGTTATTATCCGATTCGACTGAAACTTTTTTATTTTGAAAAATATACTTCTGGCTAGGGGGGAAAGCAGCAAAAATTACAAAAATGACATTTTTTGAGAAAATAACGACACTTGAAGTTTGAAATCACTTTTTCCCTATATTTTTCATCCTTTCAACGCCTTTGAAAATAGTAAATTTTCAATTTTTTGTAATTTTTCTGGTTTCTCTTCTAGCCAGAAGTATATTCTTCGAAATAAAAAAAGTTTCAGTCGAATCGGATAATAACTTTTGGAAATACCGGTCCCACCGATTTTGAGAACACTGTTTCGGGAAAAACGCGTTTATAAAGTTTTACGTGAGCGCCGGGTGGCCGGTTGTGACCCATGCATTTGCCGCGACTCAAATGCCTATAACTTCGCGAATTTTAGGAATTTCAACAAATCCTTTTAAACACGTATTCCTAGAAGGTTGAACATTCGAAAAATGAAATAAAAAAATCGACTTTTAGACCGGAAGCTCCTCTTAATTCTCAATATAAATATGTACATTCGGAAATGCTTCCTTAGAAAATTATTACTAAATTTTTTTTGCTATTCTGCATAGGTACCTTGACAGGTGTACACATACGTACAGTGACTTACACATTTATTTACAAAATTCTTATTAACCCCTTAACGTCACACTAAAATTTAGAAAAACGTTAAAAAATCACAACCTTTTTCCAAACGATTTTATTCAGCTTCAATCCTCTGTTTTTTGTTTGTTTGTTTATGTTTTTATTTTACAGTATAGAAAATGTTTATAAACTGGGATGAAACAGTTTTTCTTAATTATGCATTTTGTACCAGGATGTCGGTGACAATTATTTCTTTATCATGTGTGGTTCAGAAGTCGGTGACACTGGATGTGGTGTAATCAGTGATTGTAAATTGTTAATTACCAAAATTCAGGGATGATTTCTTAGTAATACACATTTTCTAAGTTACTTTAGAACTTATTAATTCCGTACAAAATTTCTCAAAAAATAAACTTTCTTCGAACAACTCATTTTTATTCGAATTTGAGTCCATTTCGGTGCATAATATGTATGCATTAGTCTAGATTCGTCAGTAATTTTCCGAAAATATAGCAAATGGTCAGCAATTGGGGTTTCCTTTAACTGTATGCGTTGATACACTACTACACACATTTACTAATTTATTAGGTGTACTTATACATCTGAAAGCGAATTCAACTTTTTTTATTGTCGGTGTACGTTTTGAGTAAATATACCAAATTAGAAAATGAAATAGCGAGTCATTTTCTAAAATAGTGAGTATTTCTTAAGCATGTGCAAATGAAAAAATGAACGAAAAATCACGCAGAGCGGAGTATTAACGATAATTTTATTCCGAAGAAATTGGTATAATATTTTTTGTCAGTTGGTCTTCAAATATAAGTTGAAGTATGAAAGGCCCTATTCACCTTCGCGTATTAAATTGTTCATCCTTGAAGTTATGCCCACGTACTATAGAACAGCTTCTATGCCTGGTTACGGAGACAATATTTCTGAATATTCGACCGGAAGTGAATTATTAAATACTAATTATTTCCGCATTGTTACGCGCACAATACTACGTTACGTTAGCGAACGTCAGACATTCACAGGCATGCGATTCATAAAAGCACCTAAAATTAATTTCGTCAGTGATAACACGCCGGCTGCCATTGGCGTCGGAATTATCTGTGTTTTCACAGCTTTTTAAAATACACGTTATCGAGTACAGCTGTTTCATTAATGAAATCATGGACCGGAAACCTTCTTTCCGATAAGGATAAATAATGGCGAAAGCTGCCAAAATTCCAAGCCTTCTGTGTCGTCGTGACCCATTCAAAGTGATACGGAAGGTTTTTCTAAAAAATTATTAGGGGTAAACACAATATTTTTATTTCACACGCTCTGACTTGCGAAAGAAATGTGAGTAATTTATTATTGCAAAAAAAATTATTTTATCAATATTCTTTGCTAAATTCGTCTGGAGAGTGGGTTCACACGTCACGAGGACGTCGAGCATACACTAGGCGTCCAAACGGCTTCGCTTCGGAAATTTGGCAACGTTGCATGTCACTAGAACCGCTGTGTTATACCTAGTGACACGCAATGTTGCCAAATTTCCGACGGGAAGCCGGTTTTGACGCCTGGTGTACAATTTTTATATTATTTGTGTTCGGTAACAGGTGTCGGTAATTTTAAGTGATGATTCTACATAAAAAAAATAAGTTGAAAATAAATGAAACAGAGGACATTTAGTGACTTTGGATGGCGTATTGTTGTGGCTCGTTGAATTCATGTTTAAAGTCGCTATCGGGTACCGAAAAATAAAATATACTATACTTCCCATGGTGTCCGCTTAAAAAAAAGTCTTCCCATGGTTGTCGTGATTCCGGCTATTCTGCTCATCTGAAATAAAAAACCCAAAATGATTCTTAATTAGGACGAGTTCGGCCATAGCCGGTAGCGGAGTTAATTCCAAATCATGTTTTTTTCTTACTTCTTTAGACCGTTAAAAATATGATAAACATGAAAAAATTGATAGTCAAGTTTCAAAGTATCGCCATTATAGTAATCGTCGATTTTTTTCTTTCATTCCGCTACCGGCTATAGTCAAACTCGCCCTAATTAAAAATCATTTTGGTTTTTCTATTTCAGATGAGCAGAATAGCCGGAATCACGGCAACCATGGGAAGACTTTTTTTTAAGCGAAATTTACACAAATTTTAATTATTTCTCTGTAATAAAATTTGTAAACATTACTGCAACATGGCTGAATATATGAACCAAATTGCGGCGGAAAAAGGTTCTATAGATGCTTCATAAAAAATACCACAGATTGCGTAAGAAAATGCGCGTCTTACACTAGAATACCCCCTTAAAAACACAATGTGGGCCCTCGTATCTCATTAATCCCTGCCAACGAAATAAAACTGTCGTTACCATACGCCGCACAGTGGGGCAAAGTGACAAATTTTGTGTCAAAATCAAAGAACTTTTGATAGAAATGAGGTAGAGCGATGATTTTTTTTTTTTTTGTTAAAGCTGAAACATTGCAGAATAAGGGAAAATTGCCGAGATTATGGTACGAACGTTTTTTCACTGTGAGAATTTGTGTTAAACTTGAAATTTTTCAACAAAATTGTGATTAATCCAATACCATGCACGGTAGGATTTTTTTCTTGACATGTTGGACCTCATTTCCTGTAGATTTTGTCACGCTGATTTCAAATCCGTTCGCAAAATTTGTCTACTACCTCAGGATTTTGAAAAAAATCGATTTATGTGAAAGACTAATGAAATCATATTTTTTTCGTTGAAATGATTTGATAACCCACTGGTTTGAAGGTATATTGTATTCCCATATATGGAACACAATCAAAATAAGAATAATGAAGTATTTGAATGTTTTTAGTTACTTACAAAACACTTCACATCTCGTGATCACTTGACGTATCGCTGTCCTGGTCACTGGCACTCTCTGTAGGCTGTGTGTGGCTGCAATGTAATTTAAATTAGATATCTATTTTCCATAATTATATTTTCATTTACATTATATTCATTTATATTAATGTCTTTTTTTATATTTTTTTTTGTTGTTGATGAGAAGTAAGTTAAAAAGAATAAATACTTACCTTACTTCATGTGTAAATGAAAATATAATTATGGAAAATAGATATCTAATTTCTATTTACAATCTATATACAATATACCTTCAAACCAGTGGGTTATCAAATCATTTCAACGAAAAAAATATGATTTCATTAGTCTTTCACATAAATCGATTTTTTTCAAAATCCTGAGGTAGTAGACAAATTTTGCGAACGGATTTGAAATCAGCGTGACAAAATCTACAGGAAATGAGGTCCAACATGTCAAGAAAAAAATCCTACCGTGCATGGTATTGGATTAATCACAATTTTGTTGAAAAATTTCAAGTTTAACACAAATTTTCACAGTGAAAAAACGTTCGTACCATAATCTCGGCAATTTTCCCTTATTCTGCAATGTTTCAGCTTTAACAAAAAAAAAAAAAAAAATCATCGCTCTACCTCATTTCTATCAAAAGTTCTTTGATTTTGACACAAAATTTGTCACTTTGCCCCACTGTGAGCCGGGCACACAAAACTGCAACTTTGGTAGAAAACATTTTTCTGAAATTAATACATATATAGCAGAAATGTATCAGGTGATAAATTTAGCTGAAACACCCTATATATTCCTTTCAAACAACTACATAGTCCCAAACACATTGTCTGTGACATCTACCTGATTTCATATCACTCTATCTTACCATCAAACATATATCCCCAAAGCACCGGTTTTCCCCTAGAAAATAACTAGCCAGCTTGCTAACCTCCAAAGGTAGGTGTAGCCGCGACCGGGCGCAGCGTGAAGAATTCCAAACTCGATTATCTCCGAAACGAAGCGCAATATCAAAAAATTTTACTCCTTTTTCTCGACTCATTTTCTTCTTACAGATCGAAAAGAAAGAGTACCTTTTTTTTAATATCGCGCTTCATTTGCGAGAAAATCGGCTTTGAATTGTTCGCCGCTGCCGAACATCCTACGGAGACCAATCCACAAATCCGCCCGAGGCGCGTCAGCGCTCCCTTGATGATATCCCGCACCTGAGACCGTGCGCAAGGCGAGATACACGAGGAAGCACTCATGGGAATCGTCGGTTCTGTTGCAGAGCTAGTGCTGGCGAGAGGTTAAACTCGTCCCAGGGTGGCGGGCCCCGTCAGCAGGATCGAGAAGCGGCGAGCGTCGCGGAGCAGCTAGTGAGCAGCCAGCAACACCGGCGAGGAGTCGCTCGAGGCGGTCCGTCGGTCGGATAGGACGGAGGCGAAGACGACGCCGCCGAGGGAGAGGAGCCAGAGGGTGGCGGCGAAGGTGACGAAGAGGCGGGGGCGGTGGAGGAGGGTGGCGACGTGGACACGGTGGTGGTGAAAGTCTCGAGGCGACTCCTGCGACGCGGGTCGCGTGCCGTGCTCGGAAAGGGGGCAGAGTAACGGGTTCCGGTCCCGAGGAGGAAGGGAAGGGCTAGAGGTTGGCGGTGGCGTTTGTGAGGGTAACCTGTGGCAAGATGGGCTGTGCCATGTCCGCGGAAGAGCGGGCCGCCTTGGCCCGCAGCAAGCAGATCGAGAAGAACCTGAAGGAGGATGGTATCCAGGCCGCCAAGGACATCAAGTTGCTGCTGCTTGGTGAGTAGTCTTCCACAACTATGCCGTACAACCCTTGCAATCTCGGGGACGAGTTTCTCAACCTCCCGTATAGGCTGTTTAGAGAAGTTTCTCGGGAACTGTGGCTCCCTCTGGCTAACACAGTCAGGTAATGGCAGTTACTTATTGTTAGATAACTCGTCGGAGTGAGCGAGTCTTGCTCCCTGCGCGTTGCTTTATAATTTGCAGAGATATAGTGGCTAATTCGAAACCCACCTCAAGTGGTAGCGCGAACTACCAAGTGTGTTCTTCGTCACCCATTATGGGATAGTAGTTATTTGTAGTGCTGTTCGAGTACTCGGAAAAAGCGAGCCGAGCCAGACTCGGCTCGAAAAATCGGACCGAGCCAAGTACTCGAAATATTCGAGTAGCTCGAATAGAACCGAGTAACTCGAATTTTTTCGAGTAACTCGAATTTTTTCGAGTAACTCGAATTTTTTCGAGCAACTCGAATTTTTCGAGCAACTCGAATTTTTTCGAGCAACTCGAATTTTTTCGAGCAACTCGAATAGAACCGAGAACTTGAATTTTTTCGAGCAACTGGAATTTTTCTTTTTTCTCGAGAAGGCAAAAAAGAAAGAAAAATAATGGAAAACGCAAGAAGAAATATTAATAAATCATACATACGCGCAAAATTATTTTCAATAGTTAGACAATATTTTCATTTACAATTTACATTTTAATTACTCACATTATTACTGCGGCCTCGCCTTTACTCGTATCTTACTTTCTTAATAAAGTCAAAATAATAATAATAATAATAATAATAATTACGAATCATTATCCAGTATATAAACATATTCTAAAATATTCGAAACATTCAAACTTCAAACTACTCGACACACCGGATTGTTCGGTACTTTCGGCCCACTAGGTACTTTCAGCCCGCTCGGTTCTTTCGGCCCGCTCGGTTTACTTCGAGTTGCTCGAAAAAATTCGAGTTCTCGGTTTTATTCGAGTTGCTCGAAAAAATTCGAGTTGCTCGAAAAATTCGAGTTGCTCGAAAAAATTCGAGTTACTCGAAAAAATTCGAGTTACTCGAAAAAATTCGAGTTACTCGAAAAAATTCGAGTTACTCGAAAAAATTCGAGTACTCGAAAAATTTCGAGTACTCGGCTCGGCTCGGAAACCGAGTCTCGGCTCGGTCCGAATTTCGAGCTACTCGAATATTCGAGTACTCGAACAGCCCTAGTTATTTGGCCACATTCTTACACACCAGAGGGCCTGAAGGGGACTAGGCAGTAGGGCTGTTCGAGTACTCGGAAAAAGCGAGCCGAGCCAGACTCGGCTCGAAATACCGGACCGAGCCGAGTACTCGAAAGAACCGAGTAGCTCGAATAGAACCGAGCAACTCGAATTTTTTCGAGCAACTCGAATTTTTTCGAGCAACTCGAATAGAACCGAGAACTCGAATTTTTTCGAGCAACTCGAATTTTTTCGAGCAACTCGAATTTTTTCGAGCAACTCGAATTTTTTCGAGCAACTCGAATAGAACCGAGAACTCGAATTTTTTTCGAGCGGCTCGAAGTAAACCGAGCGGGCCGAAAGAACCGAGCGGGCCGAAAGTACCTAGTGGGCCGAAAGTACCGAACAATCCGGTGTGTCGAGTAGTTTGAAGTTTGAATGTTTCGAATATTTTAGAATATGTTTATATACTGGATAATGATTCGTAATTATTATTATTATTATTTTGACTTTATTAAGAAAGTAAGAAACGAGTAAAGGCGAGGCCGCAGTAATGATGTGAGTAATTAAAATGTAAATTGTAAATGAAAATATTCTCAAACTATTGAAAATAATTTTGCGCGTATGTATGATTTATTAATATTTCTTCTTGCGTTTTCCTTTATTTTTCTTTCTTTTTTGCCTTCTCCGTGTGGGCTATATTTCTGCCGAGTCACTGTTAACAAAGGCTGTTACCCGTTAATGAAAAATGAATAAGTATAAATAAATCAAGAATTCAAAGAGTCAAAATTGAGATTATGGGTTTTTCCATGTGTGTCTAGATGAAATTTGAATGTTTGCAAAATATACCATCTCAACGCTGTGTAGTTTAGAAAAAATGTACTAAAAGAAGAAAAATAATTTTGTTACCGGCCTAAATGACTGCCATAAACGAATTCCCTCATATGACCAAACATAAAAGCGTGGGGCGTAAGTATTGAAATGCCCTTTTTATATAAATAGTATTACTGTCTTTATATTTATATTCTATTAATGAATTAGCCTGATCTCTAACAGAATGCGAAAAGTAATGTATTAAACTACGTAAAGCATTATAAATATTTTATATAAAAAGGGCATTTCAATATTTACGTCCCACGCTTTTATGTTTGGTCATATGAGGGAATTCGTTTATGGCAGTCATTTAGGCCGGTAACAAAATTATTTTTCTTTTTTTAGTACATTTTTTCTAAACTACACAGCGTTGAGATGGTATATTTTGCAAACATTCAAATTTCATCTAGACACACATGGAAAAACCCATAATCTCAATTTTGACTCTTTGAATTCTTGATTTATTTATACTTATTCATTTTTCATTAACGGGTAACAGCCTTTGTTAACAGTGACTCGGCAGAAATATAGCCCACACGGAGAAGGCAAAAAGGAAAGAAAAATAAAGGAAAACGCAAGAAGAAATATTAATAAATCATACATACACGCAAAATTATTTTCAATAGTTAGAGAATATTTTCATTTACAATTTACATTTTAATTACTCACATTATTACTGCGGCCTCGCCTTATACTCGTTTCTTACTTTCTTAATAAAGTCAAAATAATAATAATAATAATTACGAATCATTATCCAGTATATAAACATATTCTAAAATATTCGAAACATTCAAACTTCAAACTACTCGACACACCGGATTGTTGGGTACTTTCGGCCCACTAGGTACTTTCAGCCCGCTCGGTTCTTTCGGCCCGCTCGGTTTACTTCGAGTTGCTCGAAAAAATTCGAGTTCTCGGTTTTATTCGAGTTGCTCGAAAAAATTCGAGTTGCTCGAAAAATTCGAGTTGCTCGAAAAAATTCGAGTTACTCGAAAAAATTCGAGTTACTCGAAAAAATTCGAGTTACTCGAAAAAATTCGAGTTACTCGAAAAAATTCGAGTACTCGAAAAATTTCGAGTACTCGGCTCGGCTCGGAAACCGAGTCTCGGCTCGGTCCGAATTTCGAGCTACTCGAATATTCGAGTACTCGAACAGCCCTAGTTATTTGGCCACATTCTTACACACCAGAGGGCCTGAAGGGGACTAGGCAGTAGGGCTGTTCGAGTACTCGGAAAAAGCGAGCCGAGCCAGACTCGGCTCGAAATACCGGACCGAGCCGAGTACTCGAAAGAACCGAGTAGCTCGAATAGAACCGAGCAACTCGAATTTTTTCGAGCAACTCGAATTTTTTCGAGCAACTCGAATAGAACCGAGAACTCGAATTTTTTCGAGCAACTCGAATTTTTTCGAGCAACTCGAATTTTTTCGAGCAACTCGAATAGAACCGAGAACTCGAATTTTTTTCGAGCGGCTCGAAGTAAACCGAGCGGGCCGAAAGAACCGAGCGGGCCGAAAGTACCTAGTGGGCCGAAAGTACCGAACAATCCGGTGTGTCGAGTAGTTTGAAGTTTGAATGTTTCGAATATTTTAGAATATGTTTATATACTGGATAATGATTCGTAATTATTATTATTATTATTTTGACTTTATTAAGAAAGTAAGAAACGAGTAAAGGCGAGGCCGCAGTAATGATGTGAGTAATTAAAATGTAAATTGTAAATGAAAATATTCTCAAACTATTGAAAATAATTTTGCGCGTATGTATGATTTATTAATATTTCTTCTTGCGTTTTCCTTTATTTTTCTTTCTTTTTTGCCTTCTCCGTGTGGGCTATATTTCTGCCGAGTCACTGTTAACAAAGGCTGTTACCCGTTAATGAAAAATGAATAAGTATAAATAAATCAAGAATTCAAAGAGTCAAAATTGAGATTATGGGTTTTTCCATGTGTGTCTAGATGAAATTTGAATGTTTGCAAAATATACCATCTCAACGCTGTGTAGTTTAGAAAAAATGTACTAAAAGAAGAAAAATAATTTTGTTACCGGCCTAAATGACTGCCATAAACGAATTCCCTCATATGACCAAACATAAAAGCGTGGGGCGTAAGTATTGAAATGCCCTTTTTATATAAATAGTATTACTGTCTTTATATTTATATTCTATTAATGAATTAGCCTGATCTCTAACAGAATGCGAAAAGTAATGTATTAAACTACGTAAAGCATTATAAATATTTTATATAAAAAGGGCATTTCAATATTTACGTCCCACGCTTTTATGTTTGGTCATATGAGGGAATTCGTTTATGGCAGTCATTTAGGCCGGTAACAAAATTATTTTTCTTTTTTTAGTACATTTTTTCTAAACTACACAGCGTTGAGATGGTATATTTTGCAAACATTCAAATTTCATCTAGACACACATGGAAAAACCCATAATCTCAATTTTGACTCTTTGAATTCTTGATTTATTTATACTTATTCATTTTTCATTAACGGGTAACAGCCTTTGTTAACAGTGACTCGGCAGAAATATAGCCCACACGGAGAAGGCAAAAAGGAAAGAAAAATAAAGGAAAACGCAAGAAGAAATATTAATAAATCATACATACACGCAAAATTATTTTCAATAGTTAGAGAATATTTTCATTTACAATTTACATTTTAATTACTCACATTATTACTGCGGCCTCGCCTTATACTCGTTTCTTACTTTCTTAATAAAGTCAAAATAATAATAATAATAATTACGAATCATTATCCAGTATATAAACATATTCTAAAATATTCGAAACATTCAAACTTCAAACTACTCGACACACCGGATTGTTGGGTACTTTCGGCCCACTAGGTACTTTCGGCCCGCTCGGTTCTTTCGGCCCGCTCGGTTTACTTCGAGCCGCTCGAAAAAATTCGAGTTCTCGGTTCTATTCGAGTTGCTCGAAAAAATTCGAGTTGCTCGGTTCTATTCGAGTTCTCGGCTCGGCTCGGAAACCGAGTCTCGGCTCGGTCCGAATTTCAAGCTACTCGAATATTCGAGTACTCGAACAGCCCTACTAGGCAGTCGTTTTTCGTGAGAAAGAGACTCTGTCCTTTATTTATTTGTAAACAAATGAAAGCACATCCAGATATATCCTTTTACCCAATGTTTATTACCAGGGATCGAAAAAGTTCTCGGACCCTCGTTTTTTAAAAATTCTGTTAGAACTTATTTGTTTCGATTCGGAAAATATCTGTTTCTGTGGAATTTTTAATGAAACAAATGCTACCTTCAGGAACTTCTTTAAAAAGTGTTCTCATGGAACAGATTTTTTAGAACCTGTATAATAAAAGTTCCATGGAAACAAGTTACATTAGAATATTTATTAAAAAAGTTTTCAAAAGATAAAGAAAAGTACTCAACTATTAGGTACAAGTTTTATTTAACAATCTGTTATAATATTCTTCATGTGTTTATTTAATAAACCATTAATTATATTATGATTTTTATACCTTTTATTAAATAAACATTTAAAGAATATGATATTATATTGTTAAATAAAACTCGTACCTAATAGTTTAGTACTTTTCTTTATCTTATGAAAACTTTTTTAATAAACGTTCTAATATAACTTGCTTTCATGGAACTTTTATTATAACGATTCTAAAACATCTACGTAGGTAAGTATTACATATAAATAACAAATTCAAAATATCAATTTAACTGTATGAATTATTTAATATTCCTGTAGTACTATCCATTGAATAGTATTTAGTGTTTGTTACAACGATTGAGAACTTTTTTAATATCGTTGAACAAAATATCTGTTCCTGTTATACAGAAATTTTTATTCTTATATTTTATAAGTTCCATTCCAACTAGAACTTTTATTTTCAAGAACTTTTATTTTATCGGTTCTTCTGAGAACTTATAATGTGAGAACATTTTTAAAAAAGTTCCGCGGCATTTGTTTTAAATGGAACCTAGTGAAAAGTTTCAGAACTTTTTCGATCCTTGTTTATTACTACCATATGGATTGAGAAAAAAATTAATAAGAAATATATATGTGCTTTAAAAATGGCGCTGCCGACGGGTAAACATTTTAACGTTTTTCTGTCGTTTTGCTTTAATATCGGTCTTAAAATGTGACGTAATCCGATTTCAAAGGTGAGATTCTTGTTTGTTGGATTCATAGTTTCCGCGCAAACCTATAAAAACAACAATTAAATCAAAATCATGCGATCGGTGGCTGAAAAACGGCGTTTTTCCGAGAAAAATTCGTGCTTGTTTGTGCGCTGCTAAAATCCGGTGACTCCTCAATTTTTTTATGAAAATCTCGAATCTTTACGGACCATATCAGAGGTTTGCGGCGAAATGGCACATGTTTTACACATCCTGTAATTTTTTTCAAGTCGATCTGAACCTCCATTCGTTCGCAATCAGGAAAAAACCAAGAGAAAAGACGCTATAAGTTACCGCTTGATCTTTTTAGGTGCCAAATCAACAATTTTGCGAATTTTAATATAACCCAAACGGCATTTTATTCAGGAAAGATAGTACTTTCGGAAAATGCGATTTTTGAGAATTATTTTCTCAACAAATATACAGCAAATCTGTCCAAAACTTTAAGGGTGTTTTGCTTTATATTCGGACAACAAGAATTTTTTTTATTCAAGAATATTTCATTTAACATTGTTTTGTCGGTGTCTCTTCGTAGCGCCGCACCGCCGGAGTTGTGAAATTGTTTGCATCCTAGTCGGCGGCCAGGGATCCAATTTTTGCCTGAAATAAAAAAGAAGTTTTTCTTAATTGTCATGAATTTATAAAATCGATGGACTAACACAATAAGAGAAAAGACTAGAATTGACAAAGTTATAGGACTTTAAAGAAAAAGTTACGATTTCGACAAAAAAATTTCTCCGTTTCTATGCAAAAAATTAAATTAAATCAAACCATTTTTAAATTAAATTAAATTAAAATAAACCATTTTTTGGGGTATAAAAACGTCGAAATTTTTCCATCAAAATCGTAACTTTTTCTTCGCTTTATACTTCTAAAAATTCGATTTATATTTGTTGAGAAAATAATTCTTAAAAATCACCGTTTCAAAATCGAATTTCTCAAAAACTGTGGGTGATGGCGGCAACCGGTTTGCGGATTCGTTTTCAGCGCACGAAAACCTATAAAGAAACGGCTATTGAATGTAACAAGTCCAGATGGCTGTCGAAATGTGTAATCGAAGATACGTGGCCACAATCGGATGCGCTGATTGTACGACACCACATCTTTGGTGCAGTTCTCTCGAGCCAAATAAAAGAGAAGCAGAAAAAAATCAGTGAAGTGTTTGTAGTTGCCAGCTATCTGATGGTAGTTGGGGGGGCCGAGATTCATAGTGGTGTAAGTCACTCGCATGATGTTTCGCGTAAAGTTATGTTTCGCGTTTAGTGTTATAAAAAAAAACTCTACGTATATATATATATATATATATGCAGTTATAGGAAAACATCTAAAGGCTTGAAATACTACCATAATAAATATGTATATACTTGAAAATAAGTACAAAACAATCAGGGGCGGATCCAGAGGGGGCGATAGGGGCGATCGCCCCCCCCCCCTAAGAGTAATAAAATATAAAAATATTATGACACTGTGTATTATTCTGTATAAATAATTAATGTGTATTTAATTGTTTAGGCTATAGTATCAGATAGAGATATTAAAATATAAATTACAGGCAAATTTTAAATCTTGTAAAAGAAGGTTAAAAAATGTACTTATGTACTTTTACATATTTCGCCCCCTCCAAGAAAGGCCCCTGAATCCGCCTCTGAGAACAATAGAAACTTTTGTCCCTCATCTTACGAACATTGAAGGGTGATTTCACCCCCTTAACGTGCAAATGTGGCAAAAATAAAAAGACACGTATCTCTTATTTTTCGATCCTCTAAAACATATAAAACCCCCAAAGCAATCGGAGGGGGATACCTAAAAAGTGTTATAACTTTGAGGGGTGGTTTAAGCCCCTAAATATGAAAATGGGACAATACAATAAAACACGTATCTCTTATTTTTCGGCCCTCTAAAATATATCCAAAAACCAAAGCAATTGGAGACGGATAGCTGAAAACGTCTCCTTGTTATGTTCCCATTTCTCAGTTATAACTTAATTCACTGTGAAAGTACACAGATGGAGCCTTTAAGGGGTTATACCCGTTTGAACCCTCGGAAAATGTGTACATTTGGTGGATTTTTTTACAAGTCAACGGTTTGATGCAGATTTCCCGTTTATTTACTATTTTTACATAGTATTATGAACTCCTAAAAAAAAAAGTTTCAGTTAAAAAACTATTGTTTTTGGGAAGTTATGCATACACATCCGAAAGTCTTTCGATTTTAGACGCTTAAACGGTGGCCCTGAAAACAGCTGTATGTCGTGTCTGAAATCAAAAACAATAAAATTTTCTTATAAAGTATGTCAATAGCTATCGTCCAACGAAGCCGATTTTGAAAATTTGGAAAAATAAAGAAATGGTGAGAGATCAAAGCTAAAGTTAGATTTTTCTAAGAGAAAAATCCACCTTTTTTCTTTATAAATAATAAACGGGGAATCGGAATAAAAAAAGCCTTCGTTGGACGATGTGGAATCTTATTATGATTCTGCATGCAAAATTGGAAGTGAATTGGTTGAACGTAGCGCGAGTATTTAGGGCCACCGTAATGAAAAATATAGTTCCGAGAAAAACGCGTTTAAAGTTTTGACTTTGATGCCCCATGATGCCTGGGTTGATTCATTCAAATGCCTATAACTTCGCCAATTTTCCGAATTTTCACATCGGACTTGTTTTATAATATTTCTAAAACATCAATCTATGAAAAAATGTAAAAAAATCCGGTTCTTTCACACTTTCAAACGGTTATAGGGTAGACCGGGGGCGGTAGTAACACTTTGACTTTGGAATACGATTACGCAAAAACTATTACAGTTACAACAAAAGTTTTTTTACGAAAATGTTACTTATTTATCTGACATTATTTGAGCCACAACAGTTTCGCTGTATGTCAAGTAATATTCCGGTTATTAATCAAAAATGAGAAGCGGAGAAAGTGTTACAACCGTCCTTGACCCCGGGTCGGTTGTAACACTGCATGGAGTCGATAGTAGCACAAATATAACTTTACAAAATTAAAATATTTATTGATTTAAATTATAATAATAAATGAAAAAAGTAAAATCTATAATAAATTATGTGGCATCGCAATTGTGGCAGAAATAAAAGGCGTTTTGGCTGGTGCATTCTTCATCTGCTCAATCCTTACATTCAGTATATTGCACCCATTTTTCATTTGGTTTGCTTGTGCTATGCTATATGATTTCATGCAAATAAGACAATATTATTCGCCTTCTTTGTCCCTATTCGGTTCTGTTGCGGTAAAACCGACCCCGACTGCCGATGTTACAATCGCCCCCGACCATGCTTTTGAACTTAAATTATAAATTTTGACTAACGAGACGCTTAAAAGTGCCAAGTAACGATCAATATTAGTTTAGAAAAGGTCGAATTACAGATTAAAAAATCGAACAAGCACATACTTGCAAAGGGAGTGTTTATATTACAATTTTAAGTCAGTAAGGAAAAGTTACTTTAGGGTATCGAAAAGTTGTTTTCTTCACTATCCATGTCTATTGCGTATCTGTACTAGAGCTATTGTTTTTGCCCGGGTATCCGGGTACCCGGGTACCCGAGTACCCGGTGAGACCCCGGGTAGAAAAAAATTACTCGGGTACCCGGGTACCCGTGCAATACCCGGATACCCGGGTAGACAAAAATTACCCGGCTACCCGGGTAGACAAAAATTACCCGGCTACCCGGGTAGACAAAAATTACCCGTGTGTCCATGAGATACCCGAGTAACTGAAGTGTGATGAGATAGTTGAGAATTTCGATTTGACAGCCGATCGTTTTTCGACTTTCGATCATTTTCGGCTAACCTCAGTAATGAACGGAATATGCTGTCAAATCGAAATTCTCAACTATCTCATCACACTTCAGTTACTCGGGTATCTTATGGACACACGGGTAATTTTTGTCTACCCGGGTACCCGGGTAGTCGGGTATCCTACGGGTACCCGGGTACCCGAGTAATTTTTTTCTACCCGGGGTCTCACCGGGTACTCGAGTACCCGGGCGGGCGGGTAGTAAGAGCTCTAATCTGTACACTTAGGGCATGGATGTGTATATTCCAAATGTCATTCTTCATCATATATCCAAAATTGGTGTTAATATCTATTATATGTTTTGAGATATTTAGCATGTTACATTCGCCCCCTTGTTACTACCGCCCCCGGTCTACCCTACCCCCTTAAGGCGTAAAAATTGTTATTATCTCAAATTATCTAAATTTGGACTTACACCACTGTGATCATCAGCCCACCATTTAGCTTCTATTCTCCCCCACTGTAGAAAACTCCTCAAGGTATGTGACCCTTTGCTCGCGTGCTTTGCACCGGCAGAGTAGTTCCACTCTGTATCCGTTTACGTTAGGTAGGACACCGGGGGTAGAAGTTGATGTAAAAGGAAGAAGACACCGATGGTTGGTAAGAGTTCAATCGAGCCCGCTCGATTTTCCACTCTTCCCTTGCTGAACCCTGCCACGTTTGCCCTGCAGAGTTAATGCTATCCAGTGAACAGAGCTCTGTAACAAGCAGGCTTCTCGGCATACCACAAAATCAATACGAAGTTATTACTTATTTAACCAGTACAGCATTCCCCGGGATCCCATTTCTATTGATATTTCTGCCGACTTGGTAACTGTCTCTTCCTGTTTCACCCAATCAAGTTTAGTCAATTCAAATATAGAGTTCTCTCTTCTTCCAATACTGTGTATTAGGGTGTGTCGATTTTGTGGGTAAATTTAAAACTTTTTGAAAATTTTCAAATGGCTAGTGACAAAGTAATGCTGTGTTTAATCCTGAATCTGAGACTATCTTCAGAAATTGACTTGAGTGAGGTTTTGCTACTTCAAATCACAGTCGAAAAAAAGTGAAAATGAAGTAAGATTTAACTACAAATTACATATTCATATACTGCTTAAAGCGAGTCTTGCTTACATAAAAGCATGAGAATGAGAAGAAAAATATGTGGAAATTAGTATTTATTACATTCACATGAAAATGTATAGAAATTTGTATTTATTACAAAATGAAAATATATGTAACTTTAGCAACAGATCTAGCCGTACGTCATCTATGTAGTAAATTTAATGCTATTTAACAAAGTCCATCAAAGAAGCGATATCTTGTTTGCTTCTGTTGCGGTTCATAAGCTCATTTATTAACTTTTTTTTTTAATAATTTTAGTAATTTTCGTATTTTTCTATAATTTCATATGAAATTCCAACTAGGTAAATAATGTATTACACAAAATTTAAAGGTAGCGTTTAATCTTAAACCTGAAATTTACACTAGTCGTTTTTAAAATTAAAACATTGAAAAAATTGACACACCCTACTGTGTATACGTGAAATCTGTATGTAAAAATGAAACTGATTTAAATAAAGTATGAAATTGTTGTGTGGATTACAGTTAGATTGCCAGTGCAACTTAATTATATTTTGATTTCATTTTTACCTGCAAGTGCATATGGAGGGCTGAGAATCATAGGGGTGTAAATTTCAATTTTGAGGATTTGATTTAATAACAGTGTTTAAGTCTTAAAGCTCCATTTGTTTAGTTTTAGAGTGAATTAAGTTATAACTTTATTCTTAACTGAGAAATAAGAATTCTTTTTAGCCCTTAAGGGAATTTATTTCAGAAAGTAGATGCATATTTTTATGCAAAGGTTTTTGTGTTCAGATGAGGGACACTTTAACAGGTTATTATATTATGTTTTGGTATAAAAATATTTATTTATTGCAAGATTACAACTGATTTCCCTGAAGCTGTTTTTAAAAATACGTTTCGCGGTGACCAACATTATTCGGAACTGGGTTATCTGAAATAGAAAAACGAAGAAGATTTAGTTAGTACAATAGTTTGTCTAGTCTTTAATCGTTCCGTATTATAAAATATTAATTCGGGGCGAAATGGCGGATGTTAAAGTGGAACGATCGATTTTCGTAGAAAAAAGACACTCGTTTTTCTCTTCATTCATAAAATAAAAACTGTGCATTGGAAAAGCAAATACTCGACTAGATTCGAGTGTCCAGAAGAAACCTACAAAGTTTCAGAAAGATTGGTGAAGCGGTTATTGAGAAATCGTGGTCACCACGGTCGAAAACCCATTTCGGGAAATCAGTTGTAATTTTGCAATAAATAAATACTTTTACACCAAAACATAATATAATAACCTGTTAAAGTGTCCCTCGTCTTAATAAAAAACCTTTGCATAAAAATATGCGTGTAAACTTTCTGAAATAAATTTCGAAAGAATCGTTCTTCTTCTACCTCCTGACTGCGAGTAACCCCTTAACTATCAAGAGTAGAGCGTTTCAAAATATACTGTAAGTGTCGTCGCTCTTATCAGCACAACGCGTGAACAGTGTAAATTAATATAACGAATTTGCTGATGCTGATTGGATGCTGACAAGCAGAAGAAATAAAAAAAATATTTAAAATTAAACGTTTTTAAAATTTTCAAGTGTACATAGGGTAGATGTCCCAATTATTATCACTTTATTTATTCTGTTTTTAAAAACGTGACGTACAAAGAATAGTGTTAAAAAATTTTTTTCTTAAATTGGGACTGATCTTCTTCTTCTTCTTATTATTATTATTGTACACTATTCTTTATGCGTTGCGTTTTTATTAAACAAAATAAATAAAATGGCAATAATTGGGGCATCTACCCTATACATAATTGTTAAGGTAGTAGTTTGAGCCTTTTAGATATGTCCTCAGAACTGCAATATATATGTATATGTAGGGTTTTTTTATAACAGTAAAAGCAAAAAATTATTTTACAAGAAACATCATGCAAGTGACTTACACCACTATGAATCTCGGCCCTCCATATATGGAGGGTCTAGAAGAGTCCAAATTTGGAGCTCGATTTTCGCGAATATTTTTCAATACTTTAATCTGTGCGTTTAATATTTCGCATAGATATTATTACACATGTTGTGTACTAACTGTATGCAAAATTCGAAGAACCAAATTGGTGTCTCAAACATTCCCTCCCCCCTACATTAATTCTTACATACCAAAGTGAGGCATACGTGCAAATTTTTCAAAATTTCCTTATATATAATTTTTTACCAGCTTGGTAACTTTCTACTTAGCCGCTGAAATTTATTTTACGTTATTTCTATGCATTTCTCTATTTTTCTGTTAGTCGTTTAAAAAAATGCTTTACTTGTTGCCTATGCAGGAACTTCACGTTGGCTATTCGATCTTACAATGAAAGATTCCGAACCCGGAAATTCAAAAAATTCTGAGACTGCGAATATGTAGGGGATTTCCTCCTGATTACAACGCAATTTTTGTTCGCTGCCCAAACTCACCCTAAGGGGGTGAAATTGACCCCTTAAATTCCGGCTATTTTCCGATTTTGTGTTGTAACTCGCGAACTGTAGGTAGGGTTTATACAAAATCCGACTTTTGAAAAAACCGGTTTTCGAATTCCACTATTCCCCAAAAACCGGTTAAACCGGTTTTCGAATTTTCACAAAAAAATATAATTAAAGACGAAAATAAATATAGTATGTAGGGGAGAGCGGGGCTAGTTGACTAATTTTTTACATTTCTAATTTTTATAAATAGACCATTAGTAGTTTGTTGACTTACTGCATACCAAAAGTTTCCAAATTTCATTAGGTATACAGGCATAATTATGAAAATCGTTTTAATTGAGTCTAGGTTGTAGTTTTTATTGTATTTAGAGTAGTGAGACGAATAAGTCAACAGACCCCGACTACGGGGTTAGTTGACAAATATGATGGGGTCAGTTGACTTGACATTTACTTTTTAGTTTTAACCCTTTGCATGCGAAAGGTGTATATATACGCTGTCACAGTACATCAATATAATGTGAAAAATTTATATAAACGCTGCCAATTCCATCAATATAGTATACGAAACGCGTACATATGTATACTACGACCAATAAATTTTTTTTTTCACTCCTCCACAGTGTTATTTTTTTTTATTAATTATCATGGTCTAAGATACTGTAATTATTTTATACTGGTTTGTTATGGTCTATTTGGAAGGCCTGAGAGTTTGAAGGGAGGATAGGGTGTAAAACTGGTAGGGGTGAGTTTGGAAGGATTTGTGGTGGGGGAAGTGGACTTGAGCAGCTAAACTCTTTGCCTCGACTGTATCTTGAGGATAAAAAATGCAATTATTAGCAGTATTCCTATGCTTAGTCAAGTAACCCCGTCCGACATTGTTAACATGTTAAGGGTCGTACGTACAAAACCTCTACGCACCGGATAAAATAAAATACCGTAAATTATAGTCAAGGTATCACGTTTCCACAAAATATTCATGAAATAACATCAAGCAGTACTTAGTGGACAAAAATTCATAAATAGTCGAAACGAAAATATTTACTTCCAGCCGACCTTTTTAGATTTTTCATTCTCACTGACAGAACACGCAAGTTTTTGTCACGGCGACACATTAAATGGCAAGCTGGTCATTAATATGCTCCAATATTGCGAATCGCAGCATAATTTATTCCATAATACAAGAATTAAAGGGAATTAGTCAACTAGCCCCGGTCTCCCCTACTTATTGTAAAAAATTTCAGTTTTTTTAATATTTACGGAATTCCAAAAATATAACAAAATAAAATATACTCTATCTATACAAAACCAAATAAATTAAAAAAAATTAAAATAACTAAAATCTGTACAAATGCATCTAATTTTTGAGTTTATTTAATATTTATGGATCTACAAAAATATAACCCAATAAAATACACTGCATACAAAACCAAATGAAAAAGAAACTGAAATAACTAAAATCCGTACAAAATATAAATTATAAATCTTTATTTCATTTAGTGCTTTTCTTCCGAAAATATGAACTCATGAAGACTAGTTTTGCAGTAAACTGTTACCTACTACAATATGGTTGTGTCCGAGGCGATTTCAAGTCAAAATGTTAACGTTTTTAATTAAATAATTAATTCATTTTTAAATATTAATTCTAGTATATAAAGCCGGGTTTTTTAAATTTAAAAACCGGTTTTCGAATTTTACAAATTTATAAAAGAAACCGGTTTTGAAAAACCGACAAACCCTAACTGTAGGAACTGTAATTTACCAAATGATAGTCCTAATTAACAGAAGTAACTTTTGTCTTGAAACTTTTTCCTATCTCTTACAGATGGCGAGTTGCAAAATAAAATCGGAAAATAGCCGAATTCTCAGGTGTTAATTTCATCCCCTCAGAGTGAATTTTTCTAGCTAAAAAAAAATTGCGTTGTAATCAAGAGGAAATCCCCTACTTATTCACAAACTTTCAGATTTTTTGGAATTTCCG
Organism: Andrena praecox; assembly: GCA_963932275.1. Taxonomy (NCBI): domain Eukaryota; kingdom Metazoa; phylum Arthropoda; class Insecta; order Hymenoptera; family Andrenidae; genus Andrena; species Andrena praecox. The sequence goes on from OZ010728.1 coordinate 38,181,589, forward strand.
GGTTTGGGGTCTTCCCTTGCCAGCTGAAAGCTCGCAGGAACAGAGTTGTAATACCAGATATTAGCAAACCAGAGCTCTAATAACCAGCGAACTTTCGTCCTCCGTTTCCTTAATTCACTTACTTTCGCCGAGACAAAAGAGCAACTAGGAAAGAGCGAACGGGAGAGCAGAAGAGCGAGAAACGGATTTCGTTGGGTCAGGTAGGAAGCGTCAGTTACCTGGCTGGTAGTAAAGACTCGGAAACACGAGTGCCCGCTAAGTGCGGGGCTCTGCTAAATTGGATCCCTTAGGTCATTCGAGTTCCCCTCGTGACTTAGGGCCTCTTCAGACGAGACACTTCGGTCGCTCGCGACTGCTCATATTCATATTCACACATTTTCCATCTCTCGTGCTTTGTTTAAGTTTCATAATTCGCCGTTGCGGCGTGCAAGGCGAGTGGAGGCCGCACGGTTACCACCGTCTCGAGCACTGCAAGGAAAAAGCCACTGATGAAATACAGCGGTCTACTTCGGATTTAAGTGGCATGGCATTGAATCCGTATCGCAATCGATGGGGGACATTTAGACAGAGCTATGGAATGCCTGCCACTCGACGGCTGTTGCTTTTTAGTGGCTCAGACGCAACAGGTTTAGGTTGCCTCCAAGTAGGACACTTTTGTGGTCCGCGACTGGTGTTTCAGGCGTATTTTCACATTTTCCATTGTATTATATTTTTCTCTTCAATCAATGCTGTATTCGCCGGGCTAACGCGTTCGAAATACCGATGGCAAGCAATAGAAGTGTCCGGTCTGGAGAGACACTTGCGCTGGGATAACGAGCTACGCATGTGCTGCTGTACTTAACGCGCCGTCATTAGTCGGAACTGAGCTACATGGGGACATTTTTATGATTTTTTTTCAATATGAAGAAACGTCATATTTAGAAATCGAGATGTACGCCTTGTTGTGTATAGATTCATCTGTGTTCTCTTCAAAAGGAAATTTGATATCATAAGAAACGGTGCCATAGCAGACGCTGATTCTAAGGCCCCTTCATAGTTACCGCATTTTCATGAAGTTCCGAATTCCTGCATTCTTCCATTTCAGTATACTCTAAATAAACTGTTAACCCGGGAAATATATGAGGCACAGCATCTGTTTTCAACTTCTTTTTAAATAATTTTTCCCAAGAACCATTAATATCTTTTACTATTTCTTGAGATAAAATCATATCGTTTGCAAAATGTTTTGCACAAACAACCGACCATTTACTGGGTTCCCAAATTTTCCGTGGTATATTTTGCATCCACTTTTTCTGTAAATTTTCATCACGAGGAAACCGAAAAACAGAGGTATATTTTACAAAAGAACTTGCATAAATACTATTGCAGTTTGGAATGCAACACTTGTCTGGCATCTGTAGAACAGCATTGCGGTACCGAATATATCTCAGAGATTAGTGGGCCGATTTGAATAAAATTTCACACGAGTATTCTTAAGACTATAATCTAGTACTTGAGGAGATGATTTTTCGATTTGTGTCTTGCTTTATTTTTATTAACAAAAGAAGCTGGACACTTAGGTCGAAAATCACATGCTCGACTTCGGGTGGCTGCTATTTCTCAAAAAAATAAATTTTTCTGAAATCGGCGCCGAGCGATCGCCCTACTTGGAGGGGATAAACATTCTCTTATACAGAAAATAAACTCGGTTGCTTATTTCGAGATATTACTGTAATAGTCTTATAGACGACACTAATTAATAAATCGATAAATTGTACCAATTAAAAAAAAAATATACTGATACTTTTGGATGCTAATAATGGAAACAACACATTGACAACCCATTAGCATTTTGAATAAGTTGAATAATTATAACTACAAATTGGCAGATAATAACACGAACGGCTAGCAAATAATAAATAATCTTATGATACGATTCAAAATAGTGAGTTTTGATGATGATATCAGCGGTATTACTGATGATTATTATGGTCACCGATCGAGGGCTAATAAAGCTTGATTGGAAATAACGATAACACGATTATGAACATTGATGACGAATATGGGTAATAACAACGATAAATTATATGAGTCTAGTCGGATTGAAAATTTTCAAATTACTTCATTAAATTGCCTGAATATTATACCCACCCGTCAATGGAACGTTAATTACAACCGTAATTACCATAATTTAGTGCAATAGTGACACTTGGTCGTTCGTTACGTCACCATTAGTCAACTACTCATATTAAGCTAATTTACCATAAATACTATTTTTTCGCTCCGTTTCCTTAAAATGATTTCTTTATAAACCATTACATGAAACCGAAAAACTGGATTTATTTAACTCGCCAATTAAAGAGCTTATATGTACATCGAGTTGTTCCATTCAATCTCAGTTCAACATCCAATTATCCGTTTAAGCAATTCAAAAGTTGGATCAGTTTTAGTTAATAAAATTATTGCCACTCTGTTTTGGCATCTTAATATTATTCTTATTGCACGAGATACAATGGGGAATAATGAAAAAGAAAGAAAAAATAGAGCGCAAAGGCGAGGGCCAGTCGTAAATCTGTTTTGCAACCTAACCTATATCAGTTCAGGGGTCCCCAGAAGCTAATCCACGGAACCATGGCCGTCTGTACTACAGGCCGGAACATAGCGCATTTGGCAACGCTGTCATCAGACCTATTTGAATTTTTCTGAAGCCTTTCGCGCGTTATGTCACAGCCGTCGTGGTTATGTATTACTATTATGTTATGTCGATTTAACGTTGATTTAGTGTATTTATAGAAGTATAATTTATGTGTGTAGACAAAAAGTGTTGTACTAGGTGCGCAACTAAGTTTCCGGGTTTTTTTGGATCAATTAAAATCATAAAATTTCAAAACAAATACAACAAAATGATTTATTCAAAATATCGTCGCTCGCTAGTTACACAGTTTTGCCATCTCTCTGGCAATAGGCGAATACCGCGACGATAAAACGACGCATCTTTGTGCCGAAACCAATCATCTAACCAATTTTGCACTTCTTCGAAATTGGCCAAGTGTAGCCCAGCCAAGCCATGCGCCATCGACCGGAACAAGTGATAATCTGAAGGTGCCAGGTCTGGCGAATACGGCGGGTGTGGTAGCAGATCCCATTTCAGCGTTTTTATGGTGTCCTTGACGATGGAACTGCGATGGCACGGAGCGTTATCGTGCTGCAATATCACTCGTTCGTGTCTCGTGTTCCATTCTGGCCGTTTTTCGAGCAATGCCTGTTTCAAATTCAGCAGTTGTTGTCGGTGGAGATACTTTGACGAGTCACGTTTAATGCTTCCGCAAGTTGATCTTGTGTTTGCGTTTCATCTTCATCCAATAACGCTTGCAGATCGACGTCCTCAATTGTTTTTGGTCTCCCGGAGCGGTCCTTGTCTTTAATATCGAAATCGCCACTTCTGAAGCGTTTAAACCAATCTTCACAGGTAGTTTTCGATGGTGCATGTTCGCCGTAGGCTTCCTCGAGCAAACGACATGCTTCAGCTGCATTGCGTTTAGATTAAAATCGAAAAGCAAAACTTCCCGCAAATGCTGTTTATTTGGTACAAAACTCGACATCTTTGTTATTAGAAAAAAATACTTTTGCGTAGCGATAGTTTTTAATGAAGACTAGTTATTGTTCACAGTTGTGTACACCATGAATACAATACAACTTCATACATATATGTCAACTACATGTGTCGTTAGCGCCATCCATATGTGAAACCCGGAAACTTAGTGGCACACCTAGTAAATAATATATTATTGAAGTGTACGAATTGCAAACATAGAACAATACGGTGAATAATAAACGATCATAACCTCAATTTCTGTTGCATTTTTTTTTTATTTGTATTAATAAATATGAAACTTTAATAAATCAGTACGACCTATGGAGATTATGTTTTTGATGCTGTTTTACAGATGCCAGACAAGTGTTGCATTCCAAACTGCAATAGTATTTATGCAAGTTCTTTTGTAAAATACATATACCCCTGTTTTTCGGTTTCCTCGTGATGAAAATTTAAAGAAAAAGTGGATACAAAATGTCCATCTTCTTTTGTTAATAAAAATAAAGCAAGACACTAATCGAAAAATCATCTCCTTAAGTACTAGATTATAGTCTTAAGAATACTCGTGTAAAATTTTATTCAAATCGGCCCACTAATCTCTGAGATATTTTCAGTACCACAATGCTGTTTTGCAGATGCCAGACAAGTGTTGCATTCCAAACTGCAATAGTAATTATGCAAGTTCTTTTGTAAAATATACCCCTGTTTTTCGGTTTCCTCGTGATGAAAAAATTTAAAGTAAAAGTGGATACAAAATATACCACGGAAAAATTGGGAACCCAGTAAATGGTCCATTGTTTGTGCAAAACATATGATTTTATCTCAAGAAATAGTAAAAGATATTAATGGTTCTTGGGAAAAATTATTTAAAAAGAAGTTAAAAACAGATGCTGTGCCTCATATATTTTCCGGGTTAACACTTTATTTAGAGTACTATACTCAAATGAAAGAATGCAGGAATTCGGAACTTCATGAAGCAAAGTTTTTAGATTTACAACCACGGCTCTGGTACCGGTCGGAACATAGTCATCGGACTGCTGGTTGTTCGAAATGCGGCGTTGCAACATCACAGTGTCCGGCCATGACGGAACACTTTGTCCTAACCTCACATTTCAGAACCCCTGAATTCTGTGTCGTGTCGCAATAATCTCGCTTTCAATTGTCATCTACAATCCGTTCTTCATCGCGAGTTGACAGTCTGTTTCAAAATCGGATTTTAATTGTTCCCTTGGAACGAGGGAACGGATGTCCCCATTCAATGAGCATTCGAACGGCGGGTCAACTCACGAGGATGCCACTTATCCGTCCCACTTGCTTCACCTATCTTTGCCAAGTGACGCTCGATCGTGAAGTGACTAACATACATATATGTATTTGCGAGGCAACCTCTTGTACAGTTTGACACGGAGTATTATCAACGTTCCCTTCCGAAACTTCGCCATTCATGATTTCCTCCGACGTTGCTTCGGCATTCAATGGTGCGCAGTGGCGGTTCAAAGAATGTTCAGAAGGGGAATAAATAATTAAAACATACTATAATTCAGCAACGAAAATTTGAAATATATGTAGCTATAAATGAAGCTTCCTTCGGAATAACTAAGTGATACCAACAGAATAAATACAATCTAGCAGTAAAGTTACTTATACAGACATTTTTTTATATTTCCTTTCGACCAGTGATTTTTTTTTTTTAAATCTGCCTTCGACACTTTTTATGTTGGTAACAGAATCTTCTCTAAATGATGAATTTTTTTATGGTTTGTTAGTAAGATTGATTTATAGTTTTCGTAGTGTTGGTATCGATTTTGAATTTGTAATGAGAAACTAAATGTTTAGTAATTAATAACTTAATTAATAAGACATCTGAAATCTTCTTCGAAATATAGTGTATTCTAAGGAACTTTTTTTTAATATGGGGTTAATTGGCAATTACATGTTTATGAAATCTATATGGAAAATTCAGTTATTTTTATTGCATAAATATTCACGCTTAAAGTTTATCAAATATTTCTAATTATCTTGACTGGCTTACATGAGACATTGATATATGTCTTATGTACATAATAAACAATAATTTTTCCATCATTGAAATTGCATTTATTTTTAATGAAAATACGCTGTATTGTTGTATGGAACAGTATTCACATAAAAAATAATTTATAATTAGCTCTTTTAATTTCGAGATTAATTCAATTCTTATCAACTGTTTAATAAACCCTGATACAAAAGGTAAAACACTAATTTACTTCAATATATACAAAATTATTCTTTCACAATACTACAAATATAAATAAATAAATTCATTCAAAATAAATACTAAAACAACATCAAATTAAACTACTTTTCTTAAAATAAATAATAACTACTCACACACAAAAACTGTACCGCCACTGCAAACATTAATTTCTTTGCAATTGCGATTACAAACTAGCTATTTATTATGTAATAAACACTTGCCTGCTTGATGAATTTATATTCGTTGTTTATAGTATGATCAATTTAACCCATTAACGCTCAACGTCATTCTTACATAACATATATACTTTTTCACGATCAAGTACATCATCCCCCATTTGTGTTCTAAATTCAAGTTTTTTTTATTAATTTTAGTTGCAATAACAAATAAGTAAAAATGATTTTTTATTTTTCTTTTACAATTACTTATCTCTTTCGAAATGGTTCTGTATTCTTCATATCTAACTACAACAAAGAATTTTTGTAAATCCTTTCACTCTTGTGATAATGTGTAATCCCTTCTTAAAATTTCACTTTTTAGGGAGAAAGTTGGTTAGCTTCAATAGCTTAATTAAACTATTTTATTGTTGAAATTTTGCGATTATTAAAGCTACAAATCATTCAGATCGTGATTTGGAGTTTGTTTATACATGATACTTTTTGAAAAAATTGGTCGCATTCCAAAGGGAGAATAATACCATATCAGATTAATAAATGAAAATTAGTTCACCAAAAATTATTAACGACACCGTGTTCAGGGAAAAATTGGCCAACAATCAGTTTATTATTCAGCACTTTTGATTTCTCGCTGTAAATAATATAAATAAAATGTCAGAATTAAGAAAGAAAATTAATAGTGCATACACAGGTTTCGACAAAAACCAATGCCTATCAGCTATTAATTATAGTATTTCCTGTTAATTATTATTTAGCGTTGAAATATGCAATTGTTGTGATTAGATAGAAAATTTTGACATTTAAATAAAACAAACTTTTCTCTGACGCTGAGTTACACGTTTTGTGTCTGAATTAAAGTGTTGATTAAATACTATAAATTCGTTATACATCTAAAAATATACTAGTTGCTACTACAATATGCGTTGGAGAAGTTTGGTTTTGATAACTGTAGTCCCCGTTTATTTTTCCTCGGAATTCAATAAGAGTGTTCGAAAAATTGAATGTAGTTCGTTGAATTGTAATAGAATTTTTATATGTATAGCCGGTGACCTTCGTTTTCTTTTTTTTTTGTTTTGCATTCACTACTATGTACATAGTTTTTCGAGGGCTATATTAAAAAAATTCAAGGTTTCGTGTCAATAAAAAAGATTTTATTTTAATGGAGATCAGAATTCTTTAAGCTACATACATAAACCGAAAATTTTGCAAAATGGAGGACATTTTATGTTGTTGGCTAGTAAAATTGATAGACAAATATATTTACAATACCGTATTCGAAATGATTTTTTAGGTTTCATTTCAAATTTGCAAAATTAAAATCTTGAAATCTGTAAAAGTTTCTAAGGAACGTGAATGGTAGATAAAACAGAAAATTAATCTTTTTCTTTCTCAAAATTTTCCTTTCTCAGGTGTCAGTAATTCGACTCGTTTCTTATAAATTTAAAAAAATTTCTTTCTGGCTGTGCGATAGTTTTCAAATTGTATAATAATGTTATAAGTTGAGACTAAATCTTTCTTCTTTTTATTAATGTAACTCACTGAAATTTCTCAATTTTTACAATTCTTAAGATTTCTAAAAATCATTGAACTTAATCGAGAAAATACTACGCACAGTACAAATAATTGTAAACACGCGATGAACTCAATGATTAATAAACAATGCCTCATTTTCATAAAATGAAATTGACTATAGTTTAATAATTCTAATTGATTATAATGATATGTTGAAAAAGAGCTATCTAATGAGTAATTACTTGATCAGAAATCAGTCACGTTTTTATATTACAATCTATCGGAAGTGTTTCAAAAAATTTCACGCGTGAGAAATGTTTCTAACGACGCACGTGGAAAAAAGCCGAAAGGGAATCGTGATTTACGCAGTTCATTAAGTTGTCCAGCCCTTTTAAATTCGGTTTCTGCCCAGGTCTCTGTTTGTTTTTAATTACTCGTGAATAACTCGGCGATCGTGACTGCAAATTAATGAACCGCGTTTTAATTACCGCCTGATTAATTATCATCGCGAACGTGCCCTCGCAAATTCATTTTTATGCTTCCGTCACATTGTTTCAGTGTCACTAAAAAATTAATTTGTGGGGAAAATGAAATAAATATTTCGTTTAATAAATTTCGCAACCGTGAATTAAATTCTTGGTCCAGCATGACTCTTTTCTTAATGGTTATGATAATATTTATAGATTATGTGTGTATAATCAGAAGAAAAAAGAACAGCATTTATTTACGTCTGTAACATTATTTTTTTAAATTCCACTTATCCCCTCGAGTTTCGAGAAAACATTTATTTTTTAAGGAAACAATAATGTTACACTGGACGACGAATTAAGTCCATTTCTACCTTATTTTGCATTTTTTTTTTCAAACAGCACGTTACTATTATTTTGCATAATAAATTTTTTCTCAAATCTATGAATATATGTAATGTTAGTTAATTTGTTATCGAATTTCAGAAATGACAGCAATGCTGGAAACAATTTATAATAATATTAAATATAGTTTATTAAAAGTATCAGTAAAATAATAATCAGTGACCAACTGATCCAAAATATTCAAGTGATAATAAGAAAATAAAAACTACATATTTCTATTTATTAAGAGTACAATTTTAATTAGGCATGATATTTAACAGTTCAACACCCCTCGCCCTTATTTCATATTAATCAAATTTGTCAGTAAATTACCTGCGCATAAAATACACGAAAAATGTCAAATTTCCAAGTAAATCAGTTTAATCAATTCCTACAATAATATCATAGTTCTCGATTCATAAGTGATGACTAAATTATCTTAGAACAGTGGCATGAAGAATATTGCAAAACGGAGGGCAACCGTGTAGAACAATTTTTTTCCAAAATCCTCGCCATTCTTACGGAACGTGAATAAAGAATCCCTGGCTTTCTGGTCGACATTCAAACCGAGATTATTCGAGGGAAATCTGGGTCCTGTTTATTGGTGTTACCAATGACGTCATACCTTTTGCTTGCGTCTTCAACGAGTATTTTCATCCCATTTATGCTGCAGGAAACGCGCGGGATTCGTTCTCTCTTTGACCCGTATATCATTCGCTAATTCGAATGCCCGTGAAATTTTTGGTCAGTGGTGAAATAGCTTCACTGCTAGGACCAGCGACATTAACGACAGATAGGACGATAATTAATGGAAACAGTAATTGTGATAAAAATCATTAAATTGGTACGAATGAATTTATTACCACGAGTGAATAGAATAATGGTAAATCAGATGGTAATTTTGATAAAAAATGGAGATCTAGGTGGAGGTGGTGGAAAATTAGTTATACAATTTTGCGACGTTTCTGAAGCAATTTATATTTAATAAATTTTAAGTAACTTTACTGGGAAAAGTAAAAATCATGTATTGGTTATGAACGGTTGCAAATTGAATGTATGGATAAAATTTGGGGCAATGTTTATTGCTTGAAGTCTGTTGAAATTTTGTAAAAGTTTATAATATCCCAAATCTTGAATTTTACAAGAAAGGTGGCGAAGGCAAGGTATTGTAGGTAGTGATTTTATGAATTTCATGGGCATTCAGTTCTATGTGGATATAGTTAAAAATTATGTATTCTTCGAGGTGATTTTGATTTAGTGTCAAGTAACTTTATGGGGATAAATAATAATCACGTAATTGATTAAGAATGGTTACAAAATAAATCTATAAATGAAAGTGACAGCAAAGTTTATTATTCGAAATCTTCTAAGATTTGGTAAAGATTAAAATTACACTGTAATATTGTTAGTTACAAAATAAAACATTTTCAGTAAAGCTCTCCACAGTTTGATAAAAATTCCGTTCAACGTGGGTGTATCTATTTAAAAACTAAATTTTCAGAGTCTTCCTGAAGTCCTTTGGCCTTCCTTGGACGATTATAATTTTGAAAAAATCATAAATATTACACAAGAAAAATTCCAGCCAAATTAGAAACTCAAACTCTGGTGTAATGCTGGAAATTAGTTGAGAGAAAAGTAAGAATTCTCTATTGACTACTTGCCAGAACTGTTTTCGGGACAATTCGTATCTCAAGCATTCCAAAATAAAGAGCAGAAAAATTGATATTATTGAATTTCAAGTTATACCGGCTGAATTTACATTTTTGCAGTCAAATTCGGATGATTATAAATTTCTGAGAATACAAACAACCTTTCTAACTATTACGTATGCATTTTTGAAATCAAAATCTTCGAAAAAAAATGAGGTTGATTTCATACATTTTCAAATTTCTAAACATTTTGTACCTAAATGTCGCTTTTTTTTTTATTGACGTTTCGATTATAAGAGGATGCATTAATTATTTACTCGACGATAGTCGCGATCAGAATGTTAGTTCAGATCGTAGAACCTGCATCACCCGCGATAACACTGGTAGCAACGAATGTAGCGATAACCGAGAAAGTAATAATGAGAATGGCCATAACGCTAGCTGCAATGGGCAATCAGAGCGATACTGATATTACTGATAAGATGCGAATAGTATGTAACGAAAACGACAAATAATATTTCCTATTTAATTCTTGATCGTTTTAAATTCATGATTAAAGTGACACCCACCATACAGGCATTGCTGAGCAAATGCTGCTGTGATTTAATTTAAACGTAACTCAGAATTGAGATAACACATGTAATAGATAACAGTTTCGAGTTACATTTTCTACTTCTAGCGCGACTGGTATATTAAATGTTTTAGGTTCAGAGTAACTTAATTATTTTATGTCGGGACAAAGGGATGCTCAGTTTTTTTGCAAAAAGAAGTATGGAGTATCCACAGTGCAAAGGAATTTTTGGAGATGCTAATAGAATTCGCTAAAAGAAAATAAATAATTGGCAAGACCGTTTCCTACTCTTCGAATCTACAGTCGCGGCGGAAAGTAAGCTGACACTCCTTAAAATCGCATAACTTTTTTAAAATTGGTCCAAACGGCTTGAGTTTTTTTTTTTAGAAGCTAGCGGAATTAGTTTTCTAGGTGACGTGTTTCGCCGTTTTGAAAAAAAAATGCAACTGGTCGGAATAGAAATTAAAATAGTGAAGGTGGTTTTTTTCAAATTTTTTTCTGAGCCTGTAATGAAAATTCAAAAAACACGTTTGTAGATTGGAGTAAGGTGTATACATGCTGAAAGTTTCATTTAAATCGGTTAACGTTGCTCTGAGCTACACACGTTTAAAGATCGCAGAATAAGGTCGAAAATCGCTGATTTCCGGAATTTCCGCGAATTTCAACCTTATTCTGCGGTCTTTAAACGTGTGCAGCTCACAAGGGAAGATCCCTAACCCGAAAATTCAAAAAATTCTGAAACTTTGTGAATATGTAGGGGATTACCTCCTGATTACAACGCAATTTTTCTTTTCTGCCCAAATTCACTTCGAAGGGGGTGAAATTAACCCCGGAAAATTCGGCTATTTCCCGACTTTGTGTTATAACTCGCGAAGTGTAAGAGATAGAAAAAAGGTTTCCGCACAAAAGTTACTTCTTTTAATTAGATCTATCATTTGGTAAAAAATTATTTTACGGTTCACGAGTTATAACACAAAATCGGAAAATAACCGGATTGTCAGGGGTCAACTACACCCCCTTAGAGTGAATTTGGGCAGCGAATAAAAATTGCTTTGTAAACAGGAGGAAATTCCCTACATATTCACAAAGTCTCAGAATTTTTCGAATTTCCGGGTTCGGGATCTTCCCTTGTCAGAGCAACGTTAACCGATTTAGATGAAATTTTCAGCATGTATACAACTTACTTCAATCTACAAACGGGTTTTTTGAATTTTCATTACAGGCTCAGAAAAATTTGAAGAAAAAACGACCTTCACTATTTTCATCGCTATTCCGACCAGTTGCATTTTTTTCTCATAACGACGAAACACGTCATCTAGAAAACTAATTCCGCTAGCTTCTAAAAAAAAAAAAAAACTCAAGTTGTTTGGACCAATTTTAAAAAAGTTATGCGATTTTAAAGAGTGTCAACTTACTTTCCGCCGCGACTGTATATGATCATTACATTGAGCTATAAGAATACCTGGAGAGAGAACAGTAATGGGAAGAAGTAGAGGCGACAGCGGTCAGAGAAAAATAGAAGATTACGGGTGAACCTATCCTTCTTCTTCCTATTATCCCTCTCACTCTGTACTATCATGTAGTAAATGTGCTATGTTCATTGTGCTCAATGAACATAGCACATTCCCTCTTTTTCTCGGACCGGCCGCCATTGCTCTGTTCCTTCTCCAGGTATACTTATAGCTCAATGGATCATTGGTATTGTCACGGACTTCAAACGGTGAAGCGGAGAGGGACTTTCCCATCTTCTGTTTGCGCATGCGCATGGGAGACGTCCTTATTGCTCTATAGACTCCTATACGCCCTTTAATTAACCTTTAGAGGGCCGGACTGGCCACTATAGTGGCCGCGTAAAAATTTGGATACTTTGCCAAACATGTTGGTGGTATATAGGGTTTGTCGGTTTTAAAAAACCGGGTTTAAAAACCGGTTTTATTTATAAATTTGTAAAATTCGAGAACCGGTTTTAAATTTAAAAAACCGGTTTTATATAAATACTAGAATTAATATGCAGAAATGAAGTAATTATTTAATTGAAAACTATGTAGTAGGTAACAGTTTACTGTAAAACTAATCATATTCTCAAAAAAAAAAAAAATACTAAAGGAATAAAGATATATAATTTGGTAACACCTTTTAAAATATTTATATTTTGTACGGGCTTTAATTATTATATTTTTTTTTATTTGGTTTTTTATAGATAGAGTATATTTTATTTTGTTTTATTTTCCTAATTCCATAATATTAAGGAAACTGAGATTTTTTAAAATAAGTACAAATATTTACTTACTATTTTAACTATATTTTTTGTGAAAATTCGAAAACCGGTTTAACCGGTTTTTTGGAAATAGTGGAATTCGAAAACCGTTTTTTCCAAAAGTCGGTTTTTGTATAAACCCTAGTGGTATATATGCATAAATTTTAAGTAAATAAAATTTACAATTTCAACGAAAACATCCCGGCCCTCTAACGGTTAACATATTCGGAGGAATCCACTTGTTGTTTTGTAAATTAAAGTATGCACATTCTGGTGCAATCGCTTCAGAAATTTAGGATTTTTTTAAAGAAAACTGTCAGACAGAATAAACAGTATTCTTGGTAGGGGAAAGTGGGGCATAACCGGGTACCTAATGTATTTTTCCTGCTAGCATAAAGTCAGACGGCAAAATAAACTTTGGACACCGCTAGAAATCTTAATTGGACCTTACAGAATCAGAAAACGAGAATTCTTATATGAAAAAACTATTTGGCTGACAGGAAAACAAGTTTTCTCGAAAGTATGCAAATACCCGGTTTTACCCCATAGGTGTGGGTAAAACCGGGTACCTATTAAAATACGCATAAAATATGATATAATTATAAAATCTTTATTGCTATTATTTTAGAAACCATAAAGGAAGATTTTTTATAAATATTAATTTGTATATCAGTTTATTTTAATTTATTCAGTGTACAGAAATCACAAATAAAGGTCTCGTCGCCCTCCTCAACACTTGTACAAATCTCATGAGCCCACCCGTGGCAGACAATACATTGAATCCACTTTTCCTTGGACTTGGAATGAATGAAAAGTTCGTCACAAAATATGCAAGGTTCCTTTGTAGATAATTGCATTTTTACTTTATCTTTTTCTTCATTTTTTTTGTAGTCTAGAGTCTACGCCCGTGGTTTTACAAGACGTTTCTTGTTTTATCTTTTTTGTGGTTTCAGCAATTTCTTGCTCAAGCTGATCTTTATACTCTTCCGAGGTGATTATTGCCGTTTTTCCTCTTTTCCTATTGCTTCTCTTTATTCTTTCCTTTGCTTGGGGAATAGGCCTGATTATTTCGGGGGATTTGCTACCTCCATTGATGCTGACGTTCTCATTACTGCTACGAAAAACACTCATAGCACCTTTTTTGTAGAGAATTTCCTAAGCTATGAATTGTATAATAACTATTTTTGTCGCAAAACTGCTATATAACGAGATATTCGCGAAAAAAAGTTATTTTTTTCAACCATCTGTAAAATTTTTAGCGGTGGTCGGATTGGTGAGGACTTTTGACATATTGTTTAAAATGACCAAATAAAGGCCCATACCAAAATTTAGCTTGATGGGATTTATTCCGAAAACAGATCCTAATGTTACTGGACTAATACATAGAACCGGGTACCCGGTTTTGCCCCATAATCAAATACCCGGTTTTGCCCCAAATGAGGTGATTTACTAAACATTAAATATTTACACTTCAACATGCGATAAAGAATCGGGTAAAACGGCAAAATACTGTGAAAAGTCTACAGAATACAATGCAGTACTTACCGTAATCGATTCTTTAAATCCAAGTGGTATAAAAAAGGCAATTCACCAACGCAACACTGGAACTTTTCAACACGAAATTTTTAAACTTCTCTAAATGAAAAACTACGACGGTCTTTGCTCTACGATTGGTCTCATTCCATCGTGAGGTCTACCCGAATGTAACACCATACGTTGGCTGCATATCGCAGTGCTTGTCTTAGAAAAACAGTGGTACCCGGTTTTGCCCCACTTTCCCCTATGGATACATATTTTAAGATGATATTGTTCCTTTTCATGTAGTCTTGAATAAATAGTTATAACTGGTAATCAATACCAAAAAGACTTTTCACCCTTTTTTAGTTTTCTTAAAAAAGATCTTAAATTTTTTAAGGGCTTACACGAGAATCTATCCTTAACCTACTTGAGCATTTGAAAAGTAATTATTGAACACGAAGGATCTACCTATTTGTTAATTCTGATTATTACAGTTTTAACACATTTTTTTACTTCATTTTTTCTATTAAAGATAAAAATGTAGGAGCGCTATTAATATTTCGAATGTTACTTCAGAACAATCAATTCAATTATATCATAATCGTTATTCCTTTAAATAAAGCATTTCTTAAATTGGCATTTGCTCAATCAAAAATACCAATTAAAGAGCATGATAAGTATAAATTAAAAGAGATTAGCTTGGTGTGATTCGCAATCTTTATTTTCAAATTATTACTCCAAATTTTACACCCAATTTGGCAGAGTAGTACCACTGTGTAATATTTGTACTGAACTATTGATTGATTAGCTTTATTTCTTGTAATTAAACAGCAACGATTCTACTTAAGAAAGCAAACAATGGTTTAATTTGAAGTATGACTTCAAAAATTTCAACAGCATATCATTTAAACAATATACAGGGTGTCCTGTAACTGATGGTACAACCCCATAAGTGGTGATTTTATATTAAACAAATACCCAAATGTAGAACAACATTTTCTGATTTGGGATTTGGTTTTCGAAAAAGAAAAATGACTGCAAAACCCATAAGTACACATGCACCCGATCCAAATTTGGCAGAGTGCAGCAATAAATCTAATACAACCGCGAATAAAATCAATCCCTGGCAAAAATGATTTTAAATTGTAAAATAGTTTTTTCTGAACGATGTATTTTCGATAACACCAGTGTTGAAAAAAAAATTATCGAAAACAGTTATTCCACATCTTTCGCTTATTATCTACTACCACGTAGAATCACTGCTTTCTGAATTGGGGTGCGTCGTCAATTACAGGACACCCTACCTGCTACAATAAAAAGTGTTATTTTGAAATAAAAGATATATTTGAAAAGTAGTCCAGCTCGAAGAGCGCCGTAGCCAAACTGCATTTACCGATCAGCGCGGTGTATTTAATTACACGTGTTAACGTAAGTGGCATGAGAAAAACATAACGGAAGCAGAGTAACGCAGCCAATTCGACGAAGTAGAATTCGAGCGTTCCAGTCGATCGATGGAACTGAGAGCGATCTGGGCGCACGGTTCGGGATGAAAGAGCTTTTTAAAAGAGGGGGAGACCTGCCACCCATAAGCAGGAAAACAAGTTCCGCTGGCACACTGTGCCACCGCGTCATTTCCGGTTCTGCTGCTTCCGCCGTCCCAAGCGCCGCTTTTTCCGTTTCGCGCGTCTTCTTGTTTGTTTGCGTTAAACGAAGTCGCCAACGATTTCCCGCGCGAAATACAATTTATTATTATCGCTGCGGCTCTATTGAACACTTCGCTGAAAGTACAGCCAACATTGTAACCAAAAGAAAAATACATGAATGCGTAGATATAGGTGTAGTTGCGAACAGGGACTCCTACCGGTACGTAAAATACCGGTATTATACCGGTATTATACCGGTATTTTTCGGTTGTATCTTCGTCTGAGACTCAATACCGGTATAACACTCATACCGGTATTTCGCTATACCGAAACCGATATCATACCGAAATAGATAAATACCGAAAACAAAAGGTTACCGGTAACCGAAATAAATACCGGTATTTTTTCGGTATTCTTTTCAGTAACATGGTAGGTTTCGGTGTTCACCGAGAAGAATACCGAAAAAATACCGGTATTTATTTCGGTTACCGGTAATTCCGAAAACCGATTGTTTTCGGTATTTATCTTTTTCGGTGTGATATCGGTTTCGGTATTTATCTTTTTCGGTATGATATCGGTTTCGGTATTTATCTTTTTCGGTATGATATCGGTTTCGGTATAGCTGTATTGGCGAAATACCGGTATGAGCATTATACCGGTATTAAGTCCCTGGTTGCGAAGCTTCTATAAAACCTAACCTCACTTTATACAACACGAGTTCGTGAATGCTGCTCTCCTTGTCCTCTGTCGTTCCCCTTTGAAAATAATGATGCTACAGGTTGATTCATAGTAATGTACAAGCAGCACATAAATTTATTATTGTACGTTTTTATGGTTTGGCAGTCAACTCTATTCTGTTTGTTATTACCTGTTGTACAGGGTGTTAACAAAGTGATGGTCACTGCTTTCAGGAGTGAATGTACAACTCTGGACCGGTGGACGTTTGTAAAAAATAACACTGTCCCAAAATTGTTGATAACATTGAAAAATGTGAATACAATCAATATATATATATATATATATATATGGATCACTTCGTCCATGTCAAAAGTTATCAATTTTTTTTTTTTATTTCCTTTTAAACTTTTTCACCTTTCAACGAGTGGAGTATGTTGATGTAAAAAAATTAACTCTAATTTTCAATTTATAAACAATTTTGGGGCATTTTTTTTTTGTACAAATGGCCAGAGGTGTAGATTTACCCCTAAAAGCAGTAACCATCACTTTTTTAACACCCTGTACGAGAGACTAGTGGTCATACCAACTCGCTGAGAGAGTATTCGCTGAGTGAGACATTCACACAAGCCTCTTAAATAAATAAATAACATATCTTTTTTCACATGCCTTCTGACGACATTTTACTTCTTACCTAGTTGCGCCATGACTTACTGGACACCCTGTACATAACACAAATACGTTGCTTTGAACAAAATTAACCCTTATGTACACACCCAACTTTTACCACGTTGTTACACACCCAGGGTACCCGGGTGCCCACCACTAGTTTTTCTTAATACCTGAGTTCGCATATGAACGGAATCGTTTGGAATCAGTTTTCTTTATTAAATAAACATCAATAGAAACTATATATGCCATTTCCAAGTTCCCTAGCCCGCTACAGCTACCATAAAATAAAATAGAAGTAGGGTGCGAGCGCTGCACAGGTAGCGCGCGGTCACAGTTTTGACATTCGGCGACCGGCAGATGGATAGTAGTGTAGCGGCTTCATCGCTACTTCGCTTTCGTATGTAATTGTTTATTTATTAATACCTGTTACACCAATAAAATATTCATCAATGATATTAATTAATTCCGGAGTCAAAACATCATTTTTCACCTAGTGGGTACCCGGGTACCCGGGTGTGTCCGCTAAGCACATGTACTTTGACATCATTTAGTTTAGGTTCAAAAAATTTGAAAAAAATTTACCAGTGTGTTTTTGACTTTTAAAAGAGTTAAATAATGGGGATCTGAAGGCCCAAGTCGAAATTTCCATTTTTATTCGAGTTATAAGCAAAAATATGACGAGGTGGGCACCCGGGTACCCGGGTGTGTACATAAGGGTTAATGTCATGAATTACGTAATTATAAATGAATTAATTAACGAATTATTCATGGATCGGTGCTAATGTCGAAGATAGGTTGACTAATGTCACACGGTATAATATTAGGAATTATGGTCATGAGTATGATACTACCATCATCGTTATCGTAATGAATATCGCGCTACTTTGAAATTCACTGTGAATATAATCATAATTATTAGCGTAAATAACATTAAGTAGTATTTGTATATACATGCAGTTATATCTACCGTTATCGCCATTTGCAATAATATTCGAATTATCATTTGCAACATATGCCACTGTGTTTCCCTGTTATAAATAGAAGGATATATGGGGACGATTATAACGCATACGATAACTACAATTTTTTTTTTATTATTTTATTAAAAACTCCCTGATTAAAAATTCAAGTTTTTTTATTACTTATTTATTCCAATTATTCTTCTCTTTTTTCAGGTGCTGGCGAGTCTGGAAAGAGTACCATCGTAAAACAAATGAAGTGAGTACTAAGCTTTACCGATTATATGAACCAAGTAGTTTCGTTGGCTGTCAAAAAATTAGTGTTATTAGTTAACGCACATTTTATGACACGTATTTTTTTCACACCCTGTACAATAGGTCAAAGTTTTATACTGAAACTATTCTGCGTTTGAAGATACGTAAATTAGTTTAATCGTCAGATATATCCGTACATTTAATATCCTGCTCATATATACCGGGTGTCTCAACAAAATTGACGTTTGAAGTAAAACGTGACTACTGATTTTGTGAAACAATGGTGAAAGATAGAATTCTTTTCGTTATTTAACAAAATATCAATAAAAAAGTAAAATCTTCTTTTCGCTCTTATTAACTTATTTAGAAAAAAAAATGGATACTTTATGAGTTATTTCAAGTGGAATTTATTTTCGGACACCCTATATATATATATATATATTCTTGATTCTGAACCACAGCCTTTTCGTAAACTTCATTAATTCCCTAATTTTTTACTTAAAAAAGTACTTAAATATTTAATTACAGTCTTTTGGACTCAGTTTACTAATCACTAATACGTTTATCACTAAATTATATATTTATAAGATATATGTACCCCTAAATAGACATATATATAAAAATTAGGGAATTAATGAAGTTCACGAAAAGGCTGTGGTTCAGAATCAAGAAATACGGATTTGAAAGTATTCATAAATTCGTGTAATACTTATATTTTTTTTTTAAACCACTGAGATTATTTTGCATTGCTGTTAAAAATAAGAAGACACTCCCTTGCATCTTGACTTCGTTAAGGGTGCAGAATACAGGGCATTTACCTAAAAAAATCAATATTTGCCATGGTTGAAAGAACGGTTGCCAGTAAAACGTGTTTGAAATCTTGTTTCTCTCATCAATGGTCAATGGATTCATTCATGGCGCTCCATAAACAAAGCGTCGCGTGTTCAGTCGCACACCACAAGAATGCCACTCTGCAGTAACAATTTATTGTTTAAACTAAACATTATAATTTCTTGCTGAACCATTTCAATTACCATTACTGGTTTTTTAATTACATAAAACACTTAATGTTGCGTGGTGTATTTTGAATAGATCAAGTTGTCAATACAAGCTGTATGACTATAATGTGTTCGTTCACATTCTCTTATTTGCATTTTAAGTATAAAGTTCAAAATAATAAAAATACAGTTTGCTACTTTATGCTGCGAATGAAACAATTTTTACTTAATTTCTTAACAGTTATGCAAAAAAAATTCAGCCAATGTTGAACTACAAATACAGTTATTTGTTTAATGTTTCTCAGCGTTGAACGTTATTAAATTTTTAGTTACATAGTTCTACATTTGATTTACAGTTTGTCTAAGCAGGATAAATTTTAATAATACGAAATTACCATTTTATACACTCGAAGAAAGAAAGCATAGGGTAGATGTCCCAATTACTGCCACCTTAAGATTATAACTGAACTTCATTTAATCATTTCACGTGTTGTTTAACCTAAAAATCGTCTCCGATTGAAACATAATATTATTTAACATCTCTTTAATTAAAAAAAAATAGTTTTATGAATTAAATATGAAGAATTTATTAATAATTAATTAAAATTCGCGAGCGATCCTAGTGTACCTATAACTGTCACCTCAAAAATCGTCTTGTCCGTATGACTGCCACCCAATAACAGTCGGTCCTAATAACTGTGACTACATAACTATAATTATAACTAAATATGACAAACCTACTAAATTTTAAATAATTTAATACATATACGTACTTTATATGTCTTATATAATATTATAATTTAATATATGTGTACATTTAATATATATCTATAATTTAATATCACAGCATCACACGCTACACGTGATTTTGAGGTTGAGAATTTGAACTTTGACAGATGACAGTTATGCGTTCTTCACGTTTTTTTGTCCCGGATACTGCCAACCGTAATAGGGACAAACCCAAAAATTTTGTCCCTAATGATGTCACCGTTAATTATTATAACTTAACAATAAATATTATATATTTTATTCGTTACATCATTAAAGTAATTCTTTTAGACCGGAATAATTCATTTTATGCAATAGATAGAGGTTGAATAGTAAAATTGCGACCCTTTCTTTAGTACGATTTAGCCATCACTTCCTACTAACGTCGTCGCGTTTTTGACGCTCAAATGGCACTTTCATTTTTCAATATTATTTTTTAAGCACTAGGCACATATGAGTACATATATTTGTTTTATTTTTATGTAAATGAGAATCTCCGTTTCATAATAACATTTTTTTGTACATTTTGTTTCATATGTTACGTTTTTATTACATAAAATAAATAAAGTGGCAGTAATTGGGACATCTACCCTATTTGCATTAAAGTCTATTCTATCACAAGTAATAATAAAATTGTTTATATGAAAAGAAGTACGATCTTCGAGCCTCGCGAGGGAAGTACATAAATGTCACCATTAGCGCAAGCAATATTACTAAAAATTAATTTTTCCTGTTACCAAAGCTGTGGCGCAGAAAAATGGATGGTGTCTACAAACATTTTGTAATTTATTTTTGCAGAATTATCCATGAAAGCGGATTTACACCTGAAGACTTCAAGCAGTACAAACCCGTAGTGTACAGCAACACGATACAATCTCTAGTCGCTATTCTCAGAGCGATGCCGACTCTACGCATCAACTTTTCGACCAATGAACGGGAGGTGAGTTAACTTTGTTGTCACAGCTTTCGCTCGACACACCTTCGTCGTACCGAATCCATTATATGTAGCCAAAAGTTTGGAATCACTTGCAAATTTTCATTAACACTTTGAGTGGCGTCGGCGTGTTTTCCCGCCGAGCGATTTCTATGCGCTGCCTGCCTCTCGCGAGTTTTCACGTCGATATTTTTTTAGAAAGCATTGAAAGTACTAGGTATTGTCCGACAGCCCGCGAATATTTCCTTTGAAAGCAGCGCGAGTTTGGAACTCGCTTTGTTCTGCGTCGCCTCAGTTATTACCCATTTATTAATAAATAATTAAATTTCTATATTTTCTATTAGATGTTCATGAAAGTATTACTTGTGGGTTGGTGAGATTCTCGCGATGAAAATGAGTACCAATTCGACCTCATTCGGATTATTTGTGACCATATGTGTCCAGGGTTGCCACCTTATTCGAATATAAATCCGGAGATGGAAAAAGCAAAAAAAAAAAAGAATTGATTTCGAGTATCCGGAAAACAAATGTGCAATTCTTTTAAACTCAAACTATTCAGAATTTAAAAGTATCATAAGTATCTGTTCTTTTAATTAATAACTTTTATTGTATATAAAACATTCGACCAAATCACAAACCGTTACGTAATTTTGAAGACCAATCTCCTCAAATTTAAATATCATCGAAAATATTATCCTCCCACCAACCTTAATTTTTTTTTGTGCATAATTTGAAGCTATTCTATTCAAATTTAAGTCAACGTTAAGTTTTTTGGAAACCTCCGACCAAATCACAAACCGTTACGTAATTTTGAAGAACAATCTCCTCAAATTTAAATATCATCGAAAATATTATCCTCCCACCAACCTTAATTTTTTTGGTGCATAATTTGTATAATACCACAATTTCTTATTACCCCATTTTTTCCACAACCCGGAGATTTTCCCAGTAAATCCGGAGCCCGGAGATTCGCTTCAAAACCCGAAGCCTCCGGGCGAAAACCGGAGAGGTGGCAACCCTGTATGTGATGTGCACGCAATGGAATTGGTCTATGGAACTTACCAGGGAACACCGCGAACCCGCACTCACCGATTGGAACGCAACTTTGTGGGTTGATAGAACGACTCAAGACAGGAACAACGGAATGTTTCATCCGCGCCCAATCGCCCTTTAAGGTTGTGAAAACTAACCTCAAAGTCAAATATGCACTTCCACTTTTTCGCGCATAACTCCTAAAGTACAAGAGACAGAAAAAAATGTTTCAAACAAAAGTTTAATGGTACAATAAGTGCTGCAAACTTGCGTTAATAAAATTTTGAAAAAAGTTTTTTTCGACAGGTATTTACTTTTTTTAAACTCATTTAAAAAATTTGTTAACGCAAGTTTGCAGCGCTTAGTACACCATTAAACTTTTGTTTGAAATATTTTTTTCTGTCTCTTGTACTTTAGGAGTTATAGGCGAAAAAGTGGGACTACTTATTTGACTTTAAGGTTAGTTCTCATAACCTTAAAGGGCGATTGGACATGAATTAATCATGCCGTTGTTCTTGTCCTGCGGGTTCGCGGTGTTCCCTTGTTAGAAGTGGTTCGAATTACGTATAATAATGTTGTATTTGGATATCTATTAGTACCTAGTATCTACTGTCACGAAAAATAGAAAGTATAGAAATTTAAATTTTCATTAGTGTGAGCATACGTTCAGAATACAGGGCCAGTTGGACAAAACTTTGTAGGCTGAAACGACCGCTTGGTATGTCCCGTGAAGGTGCAGAAAAATATTCTTCAAATTTTCTCCTGATTCGAAGTTAACACTTCCAGTGACCATGGTAATATTCGTCAGTGCAATAAATTTGAATATTTTATCACGCGAAAATCGAGTCACGAATCCTCATTCCTCCTCTACCAATGTATAATTGCCAATGAAACTCCTTCGTATTTTTAAATAACTAATTACCGTCGATAATAAATAATAATATTTTTTCAATTTTATTTTTTTATAAATATATGATACATTCAATATAGTCATTGATATACTTATTGATATAGTCCGTGTAAAATTAGTGAGGTTCGCAGGAGGAGTTAACAGAAGGGGTGGAAACGAAACTACCCATGGGAAGTTTTTAAAAGCTCGCTCACCAATCTCGAAAAAGGAGACGTGTACTTCCATGTAAAAAAATATGAGTGACCTTGAAAATTCAGGGGGGGGGGGGATAAAATAACATTGTAGAAAAAATGCAGTACATTTACTTTCTGAAGGCATTCAAAATACTTTTGACATATTTTTTGTATCGTTACAATTAAAGAAGACAATTGGGTCTGGTATAAATTGGACACCCTGTATGTTAAAACTTTCGGATGAAGATTGGGTACATTTCATTTACAAAATTGGAACATTTTCAAAATTCCATTGGTGCCCCTGTTGCATCTTAAAAATAATTGGCAGCGCAATTCCTAATTAAAGATATCAGTCCATGGGCAATTGGGGCCTGAATTGCT
Source organism: Andrena praecox (assembly GCA_963932275.1). Classification (NCBI taxonomy): domain Eukaryota; kingdom Metazoa; phylum Arthropoda; class Insecta; order Hymenoptera; family Andrenidae; genus Andrena; species Andrena praecox. Next base: position 38,205,333 of record OZ010728.1, read on the forward strand.
AATGAAACATTTCATACAAAAATCCTCAAGTGTCCCCCTGTGCCCGGTGACTGCGACTAGCGGCTAAAGGCCACTGTCTGAAGCGAGTCAAAAATTATCGATGGGCTGAGCACTTGAGCGATCGATGTGCATCTCGAGGCGGTTCTGAAGCACCCTCTTCGGCATATTTACCGATCGTGCAGCGTCGCGGCTACGTCGTTTACCTTAGAGCCAATAACGAGACCCTGCCTCGAAAACAACGAGCACGAGGGGCTGCCTCGAGTACCGATTGATCCGGCTTTTCAAACCAGTGCTTCTCAATCTGACCTCTCGCCTATCACTATTATTTTTTTTTTGAGAAAAAAACTTTTTTTTGTAAAAATTCAATTTTTTTTGTAAGAATTACATTTTTTTGTAAGAATTAATTTTTTTTGAGAAAAATTTTTTTTGGAAGAATTATATTATTCGACAAATAAGCAGTCGAATCGACAAATCCATTTCGAACGAAATTATTTTATTAGAATCCATGTTCCTCGACTTCATGAGCATCATTTTTTTCCATTCTGTTTTTGGAATTGTAATAAATGTCTAACAAAATTACCACTAACCCTAGTTATAAGAGGATAGAATTTTATTTCCTTTCTAGTTGATGCCAAAAGGTAATTAGTTGTGGGTGAATATATTGGATTAAATTGAGGGACCAATTGTGAAATCTTTTTTCTAAGGTTGATTTGAATTTTTTGATCGCATTAGTGTTCGTCTAAAATTACACATAGCGAAGAATTTCGATTAGCATTGTACTTATCCTTCTTTTGAAATTATAGCATGTAAATATTTGATTTTCTAACCAAAACTTGTTACTTATTTTTCCAAAAAATTATCGAGAGGTGCATATAACGTGCTTTCGAATATAATTTGTTTAAAAAATTTCTCAGAACTTCGAAGGTAGGAATAATTTGGGAAATATAATACTGTGGTTAATATGCTACAAAGAAAAAAGTCGAAAGTTTTTCGGTAAAATACAATGGCTGTGTTTGAAATCGTTATTATTGATTTCCACGTGCGTTTTTATCGGGGGTTTTGTAATTAAGAAAACTGACATGCATGGTTCAGCAAACCACAATGGTCAGTGGTTATATATTTGGACCGATGGACAATCTACAAGCCGAAAATATTCAGTGCTTTTCAAACAGTGGTGTTGTCGATTTTTCTCCGAAGTGTACCAGTAAATATTCAAATAGTAGTTTACTTATAATTACTAAGGTAATTTAATTATATATTTCCCATTTCAGTTCTCGCGTGGTTCACTTTATTTTTCGAAACCGAAAGATGAATAATAAATAAATTACAGCAGCATTGCAGTATTGATGAAAACAGCCATTAGTATTGTATTGCAGATACATTTCTAATATTTTTTTACTTGGAATTTGGAATTTGTTTAAGTTCAACATTTTGCTTAAATAATTGAAAGGAACATTGAAATTTTACTAGCAACACGAGACGACGAGTATACGATTAGAACAACGATCCTATTAAAAACCTTAGAATTTTTATGTCACACAAATTTTTTGGGGCGCATAATTTAAAAGTCGTTCCATGTCGTTTTCATAAATACTTCGTTGCGCACTGTTGGGTAAATAAAATTTCACATTATTCCTTCTCTAAATCCCAAGATGTTGTGTTTTGATGTTTATGTGGGAGATTAAAATAACTCCTCGATCTTCCTAAGCCACCGTTGACATATTCTGGCGATTATAACGCTCCCATGAACTAAATTAATTGCTTCAGTAGCCTCGGTATACATACTTGCTAAACCATCAACTATGACGCGATTTTCAACTTTCCACTCTGTACGACTGACGGATATTGAAGATTCAGGTTGCGCGTTGCAGCCGGCTATGTAAAATTCTATAACTTGCAAGCGAATTATAATTCTGAAATGCCATTTAAATTTCACCGTCACGCTTAACTTACTGGATTTGAAAGCCATTTCCAGGGAATATATTCCGCGGTTTTCTTTATTCCTCTCCTCGTTCACTTTTATCTAACACAATATTATGTTTAAAAGTTCAAACACAATTATATAGGTACCTACGTGTTTTCTTCAGCATAAGCATTAAGTGGTTTGCTGGTTTATTTGATTTTTACCTTGGTCTATTAAAAAACAACAAATTCGTAAGCTGTGACATAAATATCACTATAAAATACTATAAAAAAATACTATAAAAAATACTATAAAAAAATACTAAAAAAAATACTATAAAAAAATACTACCAAAAAGAATACCTATAGCATACTTAAAAGAAGTTCGGCAACTCGAAAATTCAAAAAAAAATCTGAAACTATGGAGAAATTTAGCTCAAATGATGCTAATAACGTAACTATTTTTTTATTCCGCAATAAAACGGTTCTAAGGGTGAAACCACCCCCTCGAAAAAATCGCGAGCTTTCAGATTATCGCGAATATTTAGGAAACTGTAAAAGATATAAAAAATAAGTTAAATTCAAAGTTCTATGGTTTTTTTATGCCCTATAAAGCAACGATAAAGAATTTGCGAAAAACATTTTGTTTTCCAAAATTTATGCCCACCACCTTTTTTTTTAACAATTCTTTATCACCCTATTGTAGGATATCATAAGCCATAAAACTTTGAATTGAACTTTTTTCGAGTTTTTACGGATTCGCAGATATTCGAGATAATATGAAAACTCTCAATTTCTTTGAGGGGTTGTTTTCACCCTTAGAACTATTGTATCGCCAAATCAAAGAATGGTTACGTTATTAGCATCACTTGAGCTACATTTCTGCAAAGTTTCAAAATTTTTTTGAATTTTCGAAATGCCGAACTTCCCTTAGGTATTATTTAGTATACAAAATATGTAGTAGCAGCGACTTTATCTCAGTGTTTCCCAACCTCTTTTGAATTGGGATCCCCTTTTATAATATTCAAATAATCTGCGACCCCCTCCCGCATATAAGGCAAGGTAAATATTTCCTCCCTTTGATTTATGAAAAATCAGTGTTACATCATTAATAGAATATGGCAATGTAAGCATATTAAAATAAATAAGTGCTAAAAACCGTCAACTAAAAATAACCGTGGCGACTCTGCAGAAAACACTTCACAACCCACAGATTGAGAATCACTGCTCTATGTAGTCTTGAAGAATTACTACTGGCCCTTCTCTTAACTCCTAAAAACCTCACGAATGCTCGATATACCTGTATAAATTACTAGCTTTACTACTCGGCATTGCCCGAAATTTACATTCTGATTTTTCAAAAAAAAAATTTATTTCTTTTTTGGTGAAAATAGTCACATTCATCTGGATTAGCTAGGCATAATGAGCTGGGACACATTTCGTGACCCCAGAGTTTACTGTTCGAAAGTTTTTAGGCGACAGACAAACACACAAACACTTTCTGCTTTATATATTAAGATATCAGTATATATAGGTCACATCTCCACCTATATAGGTGTGCCGAGCAATAGTGAAGCCTCTAATGCGCATGCTCAAATGAAATACATGTAGGAAAGTGGATGAAGCAGACAACTCCCTTCATCTGACAGCGTGAACTCCCTAGGGGTAACGATAACTAGATTCGAAATTTGGCGTGTGATCTAGTTTCGGGGTATTGATGTCGTGTGGTTAGCAATCTCAAATCTCCCAAGTCCCTTCTTCCATTCCCACCTGCTTCTGGTAGCTCCTGCCACAAACCACAGCATTGCTGAATACACCTACCTATACTCTGTTTTTAACCCTCGGTTGTCACACTGGGTCAAATTGACCCAGCGATTTTTTTAAGCAAAAAACTTTTCGTCGGAACTCTTATTGCTTCAAATTTTTTTTAAGCATGATGACACTTTAAATGTCAACTTTCAACGATGGGCATATATTCTACAATGTTCAAACTTTATCCCAGAATTTTGGAGACTTAATTTAACAAATAGTTTTTTTAAATAACAACTGATTGAAAATTGGCAGGTGTCAAATTGACCCAGTGTGACAACGACGTTCGAAAAAGTAGGTGTGACAACCGAGGGTTAAGTTAGGTTTAATCCTTCGAGAAGGATGTTCTTAAACTCCACTGAGAACTACCTTTTTGGAAGGGCTTGGAAAATAGGCTCGGCCGCCAGTATACTCTACCGCACGCGCAATCTAATCAGGCTTGAAAATTCGTTTTCAGACGGACGCGAAAATGGTGTTCGATGTGATCCAGAGAATGGAAGACACGGAGCCGTTCAGCGAGGAGCTTTTGGCCGCGATGAAGAGGCTCTGGACCGACAACGGGGTTCAGGAATGCTTCGGCAGGAGCAACGAGTACCAGCTCAACGACTCCGCGAAATAGTGAGTGAAACGATCATTAAAAACCTCTCCACGCGAAACACTTCTATGGCTCGTTGCTGGAAGTTTGGATATACGTTTCTTTGCACTTTGTTACTGGGCAGAGACCATTACCAAGTAGGTTCAGAAAGATAGACAAGGGTAGATAAACAGTGGCGGATTTAAGGAAAAAGGCGCGGGTGGTTCAACATCCTGGGACCAGTGGCAGGGCCGTCTTAACAGTATTGTAGGCCCTGGGCAAAGCAATGCACTGGGGCAGAGATGGGCAAAAATTTTATTTAAATAAAATTTCGAACAACGAATAAAAGTTAAAAAAATAATTCGTCATGTGTCGAATAAAGTTACCTCGGATTAACGAATGAATGACGATTATTTTTTAACTTTTATTTGTTATTTGAAATTTTATTTAAATAAAAATTTTGCCCATCTCTGCACTGGGGCCCCTGCCCACCCACGCGAATAGGATTTAAAATCAGACTTGGGGGCCCCTGGCGACTGCCCAGCGTGCCTATGTCTAAAGACGGCACTGACCAGTGGCGTACACAGAGGGGGAGCCCTGGCACCCTGGCTTTGTAAAAAGAAAAGAAAACTGGAATTTATTCTTTAAATACGTTTCTATAATCACCTAATGAATTTTATTGAATTTGCATTAACCCTTCGTGGTCACACGGGGTGTATCGCACCCCAAGAGCAATTTTCGATCTGAAATGTCGCACCTTTACGTCTTCCAAAGGGTATTTATCGCAAAAAAAAAAAATAAAAAAAAAATTTAAAAATCGGTTTTTCCCCACGACCGTGGAAAATCGCACATTATCAACTAAAAATTTTATCACATCAAAATTTACATTTCTAGAAAAAGACTATTAGACCATTACTGTATAAGTATTGCGAATGTACAATTATCACTGAAAAGTTAAAAGATTAAAAAATACGAAAATGGTAACTCAAAAAATGACGCTGGGGTACAGTGAACCCCGTGTGACCAATTTGTAATTATAAGAAGGTGTGACAACGAAGGGTTAAAAAAAATTGCATTGAATAAATTTTTCTTAAAAATATTTTTATCCGTTCAACTCGGCTCCCCCCGTTATTAAATCCTGAGTGCGCCACTGTCTGGGGCACCCTGTACACATAACAAAATCATAAATAAATTTACGCGTGAGTGGTATGAAAGTTATGGGAAACTTGATGTTTGGATAAAATCTTTTTTTTTTTTTTTGAAAATAGGGCTCGGGGCTGGGTAGGGGTGGCGTTTTGGGCAGTGGCCCAGGCGGCCCGTTAAATCCACCACTGCAGATAATACAGTAGAATTTCTACCATAACCTATAATTCACGCAATTATCGAGGCAACTAAATAGACTCATTAACACTTTGACTGGCATCGGCGTGTTTCCACGCCGTGGCATTATCATACTGTGCATCATTGTGTTGAGGTGGTTTTACGTCGATTTGTTTTAGAAAACGTTGAATGTCTACTAACATTTGCTCGGGGCGTGTTAAGTAAATAGGCGAGGTAACTTTCTCAGCAGAACTGATCGCTCGGATAACTCAAAAGAGCATTACTAAAAAATCTTGCGCCACTCAGGGGCGTCTGTAGGGGGCGGGAGGGGGGGGCAAGGGGGTCAGTTCCCCACCTGCTGGCTTGAGAAAAAATTGTTTACTTTTAAAAGCGAATCTGTATTAAGGGGTTACACCACCTTGGCGCTCGGAAAAATAGGTATAAAAATAAACTTTTTTTTTACGCTGCCATTAAGTATATAAAATGATCTTTCTTTTACACACATATATACAATATAGTAGTTTTATGAACAATTTACAATTTTAACGATTAAAAAAAGACCGTGTATTTTACACTACACACTACAGAAGTGAAACGTGCGCAAAATCTACATATGTACATCATAAATGGTGTCACGTGCAATTCTTCCTTGAATTCTCTGAATTGACCAATAAATGGTGGGAAAGGATAATTCTTCAGCATGTTCGTCAAATAGCAAACTGTGTGGAACATTTTTTTCACCAGGTGTAATTCGTAAATATTCATCGTCATTCCATAGCAAAGTATTTTGTTGAGCTGTCAAGCTATCTTCGATCAATATTTCTTCACTAATATCACTTTGCGGAATTAGATTAATACAACCATCATTGAAAAAAGAATCGTCTATTTTTATATCGTACAAACAATAGAGTGGAGTTTTTATTAAGTATTGTAACCATATTTTAATATTTCTCTTGTTAACCAGACCCATCAGATAGCTTGATTTAGGTATTTTTTTTTTCGTTTGATATGAACATTAATACAATGATCATTGTCGATGTTTCTTGGCAAAGAATTAAGCATGGTATTTACTGACACAGGGACATTGATGATTTGTCCAGAAATGCCAAATTGACCATGCACGTGTCGCAAACGTTGTATTTGCATAAATGGTATGCGTGGAGAAATTAGCCGCTCTGAGACTAAATCCAATTTAGGTAGATGCGGTGGTATTTCTGGGTATTTAAACCCATTAACTTTGATAATATTGGCACGTTATTTCGGTTCAATGATTGTTTGGACTTTTACATGCGCTCATCGCATTAACAATACTTTGCGGAAAGGCGTTGCGTAAAATTTCTTCATGTTCCGGGCTAAGAGCACTTAATTCAGTTTTAAACCATAATCTGTCACAAATCGAACACACTGAGCTAACCGAGTTATCTATAAATTGTTTTTTGAACTGGTTATGAGCAGTTTTATTTGCGTTGAAACGAGTGTATGGTATATTTGTTATTTTTTCGGTAAATAAATTACAGTGAGAATTTACGGATGTGTCAATGTTAGTCGATGGTACAGCAAAGTTCACTACTGTTTGAGTAATTTCTAGTAGTACTTGCGTGGTTGCACTACCGTTAAGGAACTAGTTCTTGATCAGGCACTAATTTTTTATCAGTTCATGAAATAAATCGTTCTTTTGAGTTTATGTCAATAAATAATTGTTTGAAATAATTACTAACATAAAAATTGATAATTAAAAAATACATGTGTTGTCTATGAAAGCAGTTAGTATTGTTAGTTTTAGATGATTAAAAACTAGTTCCTAGTCACCTTATTATTCCATACCTTATAAGTATTTAAATTATATATTTATTTTCAACTTTTTAAAATTTCTCCTTGAAGTTTAAACATTAATCCAACTTTTAGTATAAAAAAAGTCTATGATTTAATGTTTTATTAGGTTAAAAATAAATATTAAAGCGGGAAACCTTCTAAACTGATCAGAAACTAGTTCCTTAACGGTATTATCTGTAACACTGGCTTTTAATGCCTTTTGTTTTACTCTGTACTCTCGCACACGTTGAACGGAACTTTTTGGCGGCTGTTTAACACCTAGAGGAGGTTGTGCACGTTTTCGCTCACGCCAGGCTCTCGATCGCTCAGTTGACGTTTTTGGCATGATAAACACTAATTGTATTACATATCATACACAAACACAATAACACGCACGAGGTATTTTATTTAAACATAAATCCGAATACGCTACGTATACCAGGCCTTCCCAAGTAGGGGAAATCTGCTCCCAAAACAGATGTTTCGGTTCTCCCTCCAACGCTGCGCCTTAGCTGCTAAGGCCGCTAAGGTGGGACGAGTTCTGCTACCCTCTCTCCGAGGGCACAGTAACGTCGCTGGGAAGCATGTTGGGCGCTTTAGGGCGAAAGTACCAAATGTGTCAAATTTTTATAGGAAATTTCATAATGACTTAAAAATAGTAGGAAAAATTAAAATTTAAACTAGCATTTCAAAATGACGTAAAAAGAATTTAAAAACATAGTTTTGAATTAAATATCAACGCTTACAATATGAAATTTAACAAAATTAATATAAAAATCACATAATATTATACCGTTTTACTTTTTACATATATGTACATACAATAATATTTCTAGGCTTTACGTTTCCGCGAGAAACGTTTCTGCCATTTTTCCTGTCAGATTATAAATATTGACGTCCATGTCAGTTAAAGTTTTATGTAATACATTTTTTTAAATTCTTTTTACGTCATTTTGAAATGCTAGTTTAAATTTTAATTTTTCCTACTATTTTTAAGTCATTATGAAATTTCCTATAAAAATTTGACACAATGGCGGAGATATAAGCCGATAAGTAGGACCCTCTTTTGAAAATCCTTGCTGATGGTGTAGGGGAAAGTGGGGCAAAACCGGGTACCACTGTTTTTCTAAGACAAGCACTGCGATATGCAGCCAACGTATGGTGTCACATTCGGGTAGACCTCACGACGGAATGAGATCAATCGTAGAGCAAAGACCGTCGTAGTTTTTCATTTAGAGAAGTTTAAAAATTTCGTGTTGAAAAGTTCCAGTGTTGCGTTGGTGAATTGCCTTTTTTATACCACTTGGATTTAAAGAATCGATTACGGTAAGTACTGCATTGTATTCTGTAGACTTTTCACAGTATTTTGCCGTTTTACCCGATTCTTTATCGCATGTTGAAGTGTGAATATTTAATGTTTAGTAAATCACCTCATTTCGGGCAAAACCGGGTATTTGATTATGGGGCAAAACCGGGTACCCGGTTCTATGTATTAGTCCAGTAACATTAGGATCTGTTTTCGGAATAAATCCCATCAAGCTAAATTTTGGTATGGGCCTTTATTTGGTCATTTTAAACAATATGTCAAAAGTCCTCACCAATCCGACCACCGCTAAAAATTTTACAGATGGTTGAAAAAAATAACTCTTTTTCGCGAATATCTCGTTATATAGCAGTTTTGCGACAAAAATAGTTATTATACAATTCATAGCTTAGGAAATTCTCTACAAAAAAGGTGCTATGAGTTTTTTTCGTAGCAGTAATGAGAACGTCAGCATCAATGGAGGTAGCAAATCCCCCGAAATAATCAGGCCTATTCCCCAAGCAAAGGAAAGAATAAAGAGAAGCAATAGGAAAAGAGGAAAAACGGCAATAATCACCTCGGAAGAGTATAAAGATCAGCTTGAGCAAGAAATTGCTGAAACCACAAAAAAGATAAAACAAGAAACGTCTTGTAAAACCAGGGGCGTAGTTAACTATAGACTACAAAAAAATGAAGAAAAAGATAAAGTAAAAATGCAATTATCTACAAAGGAACCTTGCATATTTTGTGACGAACTTTTCATTCATTCCAAGTCCAAGGAAAAGTGGATTCAATGTATTGTCTGCCACGGGTGGGTTCATGAGATTTGTACAAGTGTTGAGGAGAGCGACGAGACCTTTATTTGTGATTTCTGTACACTGAATAAATTAAAATAAACTGATATACAAATTAATATTTATAAAAAACCTTCCTTTATGGTTTCTAAAATAATAGCAATAAAGATTTTATAATTATATCATATTTTATGCGTATTTTAATAGGTACCCGGTTTTACCCACACCTATGGGGTAAAACCGGGTATTTGCATAGTTTCGAGAAACTTGTTTTCCTGTCAGCCAAATAGTTTTTTCATATAAGAATTCTCATTTTCTGATTCTGTAAGGTCCAATTAAGATTTCTAGCGGTGTCCAAAGTTTATTTTGCCGTCTGACTTTATGCCAGCAGGAAAAATACATTAGGTACCCGGTTATGCCCCACTTTCCCCTACTTGATTTCTCTGTTAGGCATCGTCAAAATTATTTTTTATGTTTGAGACGATGCCTAACAGAGCAATCAAGTACACCATCAGCAAGGATTTTCAAAAGAGGGTCCTACTTATCGGCTTATATCTCCGCCATTTTTTATTTTTTTTTAATCGTTAATATTGTGAATTGTTCATAAAACTACTATATATATGTGTAAAATAAAGATCATTTTATATACTTAATGGCAGCGTCAAAAAAAAAGTTAATTTTCATACCTATTTTTCCGAGCGCCAAGGTGGTGTAACCCCCTAAGGTTATACTAAAATGTGAACATTTCTAAATTTCAATTCTAAATTTTTAATTACACGAGCGCTACAAAAGGGGTTCAAACAGGCAACCAATCGTCGCCTGTTCCAAACTTAACTGTTGCACAAACTTACGACCTTCCCACCACTCGAAGTGTTAAGACTGAAATCCGCGTTTCTGCTTCTACTATCGCTTTATACTTTATTTATTCTCGTTCGTAAGTTATCACATCTACCGTTTCTTGATAAAATCCGACAGAGGGCGTTCACTAATAAGTATTATAATTCTGCTATACAGGGTGTCCCATTTTTATCGTCGAAATTATTTGGGATGCCAAAAAGTGTTTCAAACGAAATAAGTATAGTTCCTACCATACTATATTATACGCTTTTGTTTTCTAAAATTCGTGATACGGAAGCTCTGTCACTTTAGAATTTGATGAAATATTGGTCCAAGTAGAAACAAACGTAGCGTGGCGGTGAGCAACTGATGTTTCCCTGTTCAAGACGCAAGGTACACGAAATGTACCCAAAGTATTCCTTCCTCGAAGGTGGCTCAGCCATCAAGAATGCCTCATTAAACTTCCAAAGAAATCGATCCGTTATCTCGCACGCCAGGACCCTAACATGTACTTCTCCTGTTCTATGAAAATGTGTCTGCGCAGAAAACATTCATTTTGGCTGGAAAATTTTGCAAAAAAACTGATATGTAGCTGGTCTGTGGAAAATGATTGAATTCCAATTATTTTTGTTATTAAACTGTTTTACAAAGTACGAACAAAATTCTTACTTCTGTTAAATATTATAAGTGTTCGGCACACATTTCTTACAGATATTTGGCGCAGATTGTTTCTCTCAAAAATTAGGCTTAAATTCAGAGACCAGAAATAACAATTATTTTTAACATTTTTTTCGGAGTAAACATTGAGAGACAGTTAATTTGTAGTAAAATTTTAGTCTATAGAATTTATTTCTCCAGTAAATTGAGTATTTGTTTTATATTTTTACAAATGGTAAAGAAATAAAATGTGGTGATACTATAAATTACTGCAACGTAATTTGACAATTCCGGGATAGCGACGGAGTTGTATTTTTAAACTGAAATGAGCTTTGATTCCAAAATCACTGGGAGCTCAGGCGACTGGAACGGTGACACAATTTGCTATGTAGAGAATATTTACAAATAAACTTAACCTAGAGGTAGGCTGCCAGAGCCCTTGGCTTCTTCGCCTAATTTGGAATAGGTCCAATTCTGATCTTGCTTCGGATCCAGCAGACATTGAACCTTCTGTGCTTCCATTCATTCTCGGGATTAGGGTTTGTCAACCTCTATTGACATATTATCTGCGAGTAAAATTAAATCAGAAGTCTTCTTAATTCAGCTATCTTGATTTATAACTTTCATGGCTACCTATTTTTAATCATTTATTCACACCAAGTCTCTATAAAAACTATAAAGTATAGTTGAATTTTCACTAACTGAATTAATAGAGGGAAAGAAATGTTTAAATAATCGAAAAACAAAGTAAGAGAATTTTTTGGCAACGAAATATTCTATTTTCTGTCTTTGGTCCTTTAAAATTGTGTTCATATTTTAATAAGTAAAATAATACAACTGGGAATTGTAGAAATGAAAATAATTATATAAAGGAGCAAATCACAAGCATCGTATCTTTTTTCATCTAACTTTTTTTCTTATGTAACACAAGCTTTCTTCTTATTACGAGTTCCTTGAATACTGTGTGAGACGAGGATTCCTGGTACAGATATTTTTACTACCTATGTACGTACTATTTATTTAGTACTCTTACCTTTTTTAATACTATATATTTTTCACAATTTTACTATTTTTCCTATTTTGGCAGCTATCCATACCTTCATTTCTGTTTCCGTAATTAACAGGACACGTTTAAAATTCGACATCATCATTTTATGTGAGCTATCAATTTGACAATGGTTTACAATAAGAATTAGCTTGCATTGTTATGAAAAAAAAACGTTTCGATGGAAGAGAGAATATCCCGAGGGAATAAACTACTTCTGCAGCGAACCATTTTTCTAACGAAAGTTTAGGCAACGAAGAATCAACTGTATATTTTCAAAAATGAAAATACTAAATCGAAAGCAAGCGATACAAAATAGAAAATATGAACAAATTACAAAGAAATATATTTGGCGATGGGAGAGTGAAAAATGTATGAACGAAGGTGGGAGAAGAATAGAGTGGGTGAATATAATAGCGGTAATAATAGTTTTCCGAGGGTGAAGTTATGACTAATGAAAATACATTTTGAAAATGCTTCAGCGGGCACATTTTCTTCCTTGTCTCTCCCGTAAAAGGACAACTTACATTAGAATTATAAATTATAAAAATTATTCAGAAGTTAGTGGGAAAATTAGAAAAATTATTTAAAAAGTATTAAGGAAATTAGAAAAACTATTGAAAAATTATTAAAAAAATTATTGACGAAATGACATAAATTAGTAGAGAATTATTTAGGAAATTATAAGAATTAGTAAAAAATATTGAGGAAATGATATAATTTCCTACAGAATTGTTGAGGAAATTAGAAAAATTAGAAAAAAATTACCGAGAAAATTATGAAAATTATTAAAAAAATTATTTAGGAAAGTATCCAGATTATTAAAGAAATTACCTACTAAAATTATTAAAAGAGCGTTGAGGAATTTATTTAAATTATTAGATATTAATAAACGTAAGGTGCCCGGCGAAGTATTAAAATATTTTATATTAAATTGCATTTATCTAAGTATTACGAACGTCTTATGTACCCAATGAAATTAACTAGTTGTTTTCTTGTTATCTGGCGAGATCTCTGATATCTGAATAAAAGGGTCACAATCTATTGCATTATTCCTCTCCACATGCTATCTAAATGATATTTAAAGTACTCAGACGCGGGCACCTCTTTCGTGTAGTTAATAATTCTTTGTTTATCATAACAAGCATATTAGCTGTTAATCGAATTGCTGGGGTTCAGGGACGAACGATGTTTCTAATTGACTCAATTATAACTATAAAATTTATTAGAACTGTAGGGGACTATTTATGGGAACAAGATGAATAAATATTTTATTTGTGTTTGTTCATCATCCGTAGATTATAAATCCGATTCATAATCTTGAAGATAAAGTTAACTTGATGTTTAAGTGTCTAGTAGGTGTAAAGATGTATGGAAATGGACCAAATAAGTTGAATAGTATAATTATTTTTACTAGTCTGATAAAGATACCGTTAAAGAACTAGTTCTTGATCAGGCACTAATTTTTGATCAGTTCATGAACTAAATCGTTCTTTTGAGTTTATGTCAATAAATAATTGTTTGAAATAATTACTAACATAAAAATTGATAATTCAAAAATATATGTGTTGTCTGTGAAAGCAGTTAGTATTGTTAGTTTCAGATGATTAAAAACTAGTTCCTAGTCACCTTATTATTCCATACCCTATAAGTATTTAAATAATATATTTATTTTCAACTTTTTAAAAATTTTCCTCGAAGTTTAAACATTAATTCAACTTTTAGTATAAAAAAAGTCTATGGTTTAATGTTTTATTAGGTTAAAAATAAATATTAAAGCGGGAAACCTTCTAAACTGATCAGAAACTAGTTCCTTAACGGTAATAAGATTAATGAAGAAGCATACAAATTAGATGAAAAGTGCTCGTCGATCGTACCGCTTTACCAAACAGAAATGTTTTATTCGCGATTTAAATAATCCAGAAACCGTTCAGACTGAACTCACACAGGCCACAGGCAAATATTTGGACACTCTCGTGTTCCATTCGATACGCATCCAACCTCCATTTACGCTCATTGTCAATTTAAGCTCTTAATTAAACCTCCCGCATTTAGAACCAATATAAAATCCCGATCCAAATCCCGCGACACGCGAGGCTTGTCAGGGGTTGTCGGTGATTTTTTGCGCATTTCATTTCGACACAAAAATTACGAAAAATCGTTCGAGCCGAAAATCCTTTGAAGCAGTAAAATTGTATGGAATATCGGTGTTTTAATTTCAAAATATCGTTCAACATTTGGGGGTTGGATAATTCTCAATCCCAGGCGCGACTTAAGCTTCAGCCCCCGATTCAGGCTAACCGCGCGCCAGAAGTGCAGCTGTGGCAAAATCTAGATTGGCATAAAAATTTTTCATTTTTGACAAAAAGCACAGAAAATCGCGCAGCTTCGAAAATCGAAACGCTTCCAGGCCTAGGTCAGATGGAACACCCCGATTCGTTCGCCACGGGGTGCAAGGTCCGGGTCTAATCTGTTTCAGCCGGAACACGTGGGTGATTAGAAGACAGAAAAAAATTGAGCAATCCCGAGGATTTGATCGTCCTTCTTCTTCCAGTTTTTTTCCTTCTCTTTTATTTAGGCTCAGCGGCGTATTGATCGGCGATGACGTCACGCCACGCCCGTGTCACGTGGCCCAAAATGGCCGCCGACACCAACCCCCTCTGTTCCACCCTCGTGGTGCACGTTTGCTCGTTTCCCACCCCCGGCTATTTCTCTTTTCCTTCCGCCGCCGCCTCTTTATGCCAGCGAGAGCAAGAAACTGCGGCGGGGGCGGGAAGGAAAGGGCGAGGAACGGAAGGCGAAGACAATGGGAGAAAAGCACCCACTTGTGTTGGGAAATTCCTAATAATTGGGCACTTAATAATTACCGAAGGGGATGAAAGCGGAAGCAGGATTTGAGGGGAAGGGAGTGGAGGATTTGGTGCAAGGACAGCAATGCCTTTGCTGTTGCTGAAGAAGCTCCGTTTCTGAGAGCCGCGCGGGTCGCAAATACAATTCTGTCTGAAACAGAAAAATTTGCATATTTATTTCATCGACTTTTTTGATCTGTGAATTTAATCGTTAGGGAAAATAAGAGTCGTCGGAATTTCAGTTAAAAAATATTTCTGTTTTGTAGCTTCAAAGGGGATGATTTTCATAGGAAAAAAAAATCAGTTTCGTGACAAAGGCCCCTATAGGGTAGAAGCCCCAATTACTGACACATTAAGGACTGACTCTAATATTATTACGTAGTAATCTGTATTTATTGACTAAAAGTATAAGTTTTTTATTTTTTTTATCATGGTTTAATATGTTTACTTCATGAAAAACATTTTGTGGGTCTTAGAATTTCTATTTTTATATATAAATTCATTAATCTAAAAAACATATTTCTGGATCTATTACTGACACCTCTAAAACGTGTGTGACTGAATTACTGACACCCCAATTACTGCCAGCTAACCTAATACTGTTATTACTCATTTTACGGTTATGTCGTCTCATGTACATGAGCAACCACTGCTATGACAGTAATACCAAAATGCTTGAAACGCTTGTACCAATCACTATCACCCATATATTAATTAAAAAGGCTTAATTAATCGTTATATTACGATCGTTGTGACTTTCTATGATACTTATATTGTACTAAAAAATTATTGTTTATTATGTAAATAATTTAAATATAGTAATTATAGCCCTTTCTTTAGTGCCCTGTTTTCTCTTTCACTAGTAAGGAAGTAGCCATTTCCACTGTTGTCATCAAATTAAAATTTTGTATCGTCTTAGAGAAATTAATGGAAAAAAAATATTAAGTGGTGCATTTTCTAACGTATAGATTATAGGTTGAATTACATAATTCTTTTTGTGTATGACTTTACAACGTTTATTTATTCGTTATTTTCAGTCAAATAGCTTAAGGTGACAGTAATTGGGTAGGTGTCAGTAATTGGGGGTTCTACCCTATGCAGGATTTTGCTCGAACAATTTTTGCTTCTTAATCGATATAAATGTTGGTGTACGAGCGAGCATGGATAGTTAAATTACAAAGGTAATGCATACAGTTGGCACGAGAGTGAGAGTTGAATATTTCGGACCACCCGGTATGTAGCGCCCAATGCAAGGAATAATTGTAAACATCAGCGACTAACGTGCAAATGATATATGATGTTTTCACAAAGCAACTGGTGATAAGCCACGCTACGGCTCGCATATAGGGTGTGCGCAACTGCGTAAATAAATGATTTCTATGAAACGTAAGCCTCTCTCGCGTATAGCCATCGGTTGTGGCCATTTTGAGATATTGATGGCGAAAAATCATCCTTGTAAGGATGGTTATGTCCTGCTGGCTGTTTCCTGCACCGTTTGTTGCGAGTTACGTGAATATTGCCTAGATGTTGCTTCTATATACCGGGTGTCCTAAAAAAAAGAAGTTCGTAATTTCTATTATCGGTTTTCTTTTTGCATAATTTGCCGTGAGTTAGGTGAACAGCGAAGTTTATTACTGGTCCCGTATATCGGGTGTTCGAAAAAGAGGTTCTCAATTTTATATGCATAAAGTCCGAACCCGGTTAACCGAGCGAAGGTTACTGTAACCCGTAGTAACCCCGAAGGAACGGCTCCCAAAGAGTACAGAGAGCCGGTTAACCCGCTCGGAGCGGGTTACAAGTGACATACGACATTCTACGTCCAAAATCCGACTATGGTTGCTCCGCGCGCGTCCACCGCTGCTATGCAACTGCAATTTTAACAAGAACCGGGTTGCATGCAATGACGTCAATTACTTGCAGGGTTTTGATTCTCCATGTAATTTTTAATCTCTCGAGGAAAAATGTTACGAATTTTCTTGAATTATACCCACGACATTACGTGCAAATCGTTTCTTGGTCAAATTGCATCACCGTGTTGGATGAATGGCCTATAACAAATGTAACAATTCTGTAGAAGTTCGAAAGGTAATTTATTTATTTATAATAAAAATAATATTTTGTAACACAACTATTATATATGAAATTTGCTGATTTGTAAGAAAATAGTATGCAAGTGTTAAAATGAAAACACAATGTTTATACTATACGGTCATGGAATATATCAAGTACATTTTTCAACTTTAGAAACATGTCACCCTCGAGGAGAAATTTGCAAAATAAAAATTTGTTTATAATTTGACGTTACATAAATAATTTTACAATTTCAAAAAAATATTATTCAAATAGACAAAATCTTCTGCATTAAAATAAAAAAAGGATGAACCTAATGCGATAGATAGTTTTTAAAATAAAAATTCATAAGTACAGGTCGATTTCACAAAAATAGGGAAACACTACGCCCTCTACCGGATTAGGGTAACCCGCTCCGAGAGCGTTTGTACGAACAACTTGTTCCTATTTGGCTTCAACAGTTTGAAGAATAACAGTTCAATCAAACACACTGTATTACATACTGTCAATTCAATTTCAATAATTATAAAATCCTTGAAGCAGTTTTAAAAAGATTTATTTTTATTTAAGTAATAATTTTAGAATTTGTAATGGAATTTAAACCACTCGCCCTTAAGGGGACCTTCCGGTCTAAAAGTCGATTTTTTTTTTATTTCATTTTTCGAATGTTCAACCTTTTAGGAATACGTGTTTAAAAGGATTTGTTGAAATTCGTAAAATTCCAGAAGTTATAGGCATTTGAGTAGCGGAAAATGCATGGGCAACAACCGGGCACTCGGCGCTCACGTAAACCTTTAAACGCGTTTTTCTCGAAACAGTGTTCTCAAAACGGTGGGACCTGTATCTCCAAAAGTTATTATCCGATTCGACTGAACCTTTTTTTATTTTGAAGAATACACTTCTGGCTAGGGGGGGGGGGCTAGAAAAAATTACAAACAATTGAAAATTTATAATTTTCAAAGGCGTTGAAAGGACGAAAAGTACAGGGAAAAGTGATTTCAAACATCAAGTGTCGTTATTTTCTAAAAAGAAAAGTCATTTTTTTAATTTTTTTTCTAGTTCCCCCTCTAGCCAGAAGTATAATCTTCAAAATAAAATAAGTTTCAGTCGAATCGGATAATAACTTTTGGAGATACGGGTCCCACCGATTTGGATCAATTTTTTTACGCCTTGACTTTAACGACTCCCCAGGGCCGTCTGCAATAATTAATTATAAAACAAAAAATATATTTCTATAACTTAAGACATCCTTAATACAATGCAAAAAGTCCCATTAAATTATATATAGTGGTTTTCCTTTAATTAATTCCTAAAAATCACCTATTTTTTGGGGCTCTAGACCGGAAGGTCCCCTTAAAATCAAAAATACCTCTATCACGAGAGGAAAAGGAGTGCAGCCGTTTTGCATTGTACGTAATTTTGCGATGACAGAAGTTTCTTGAATTTTTATTGTTTCAAAGAAGTCCGAGAAATTTAAATCTGGAGACAGCAGGTCACAGAATCGATTCCTTTCGGTTAATTCGCCAAACAGATTAGCTAATTATTTATTCAGCAACTGTCGAGCAATGCGATAGAGTTATACTGGGTGTCTGCACTTCTACTAATGTATGCACTCGATTTTCTGATGAAATTTAAGTCTTTAAACTTTCCTATACTTATTCATAATTATCGTGATACTATAGCTTTAGAGTACCTAGCATACTATCAACTATTTCGTAGCGATATTTACAAATACAAAATGGTTAATCCTCTTCCGAAAATGCTACCGCATTCGGAGTGTGAGTATAACCTACAAAGCATTCTTTTTAATTTCCAAAATCGCGACAACATGCCTCCTTATATTAGGCTCACCCTGTATACAGTGTGAATAGAATTCCACGGAATTTGAAGGAATATCTGTAACTAATATTAGAAATGTCCTGATAGTAAAAGAATTCCCAGTATTTTACGATTTATAGATATCTTCATAGTAATTCATGTCTTATATAGGGTGTTCCTAAAGCAAGCAGTCAAATTTTAAGAGTATTTTCCATATTATAATACGTAGGAAAAGTGTTAGATAAGCATACATAAGTAAACGTTTAATTTCTCAATAATTAGTACCAGTTGAAATCATTTTTATACTAAATATTCTGGCCACTCTCCGTCGCATATTTGCAACTTTGAGAAAAAGGAACAAAAAAAAACACAATTTTTCGCACGAAAAATTACGTCAGCGCATAAGCTGAATAAAAATTTTGAAGCGCGGTAAAATCGCGTCTAGACGAACAAAATTATTCCGTTTTGATAAAAAAGAAATTTAAAAGTCACCACATTCAGTATCTGGACACGGGTAGATTTTAAATTCTTAGTAGAAATTACAAAAAAAAAGTACCGTTACGTAGCAACAATTTTTACCGTCTTATTCGCATAAAGTGCCATTTTTTTTTTTTTTCTGAACACCCGGTAGTTATCGGCTCGTTCGGTATCTATACGCGTAAGCCACAAAAAGCAGTCCTAAAACCAACGAACTGCGATAAGATGAAAGCACAGTACTTAGCACTGCCTCGCTACAGGTGCATCCAACTTTGGCAATGAACGACTGACATATCGTAACTGTTGCACGGCGCACTGGGAAAATCGATCGATCTCGACCTGGATTGCAACCTCGATTCAGAATGTCATTTACCTCTGGAAGTGCTTTATCCAGGCCGTGTTAAAACTGTTCCAGACGTACGATACATTCACGTATCCATATTGTATACAGGGTGTTTCTAAATAATTGAGGCATTAAAAGAGCCGCTAAATGCTGGGGGGTCGCGATGAAATATTAAATGACGCCACATCGTAATTCCTTCGCGTCATATAGATAGGGGAAAGGTGGGATAATTGATCACAGTTTTGCTTTTATTTATTGAAATAATAATATTGGTTTGCTTTGTTTCTATTTAATTATGTAAGTTGTGATTCTTAGAGTATTCTCAATATACTTTGACTAAAACTAATTTTAATGACAGAATTTCAACATTTTCTGGCAGTGACGTTATGCACAAGTATCCCCCACTGAAGGGGAGACTTGATCAGTGAACCTTCAGAGTAAATAACACATTAACTTTCTAAAAAATATTTATTATCTTCGTCAATAACATGAAATAAAGGGAATATCATAAAAAGAAAGTAAACTATAACAAACTTGAAGGAATTACTGAAAAAATCAAACCGAAGAATTAAGCTCTATGACATAAAACAACATAAATGCATTCTTAAAAGACATTTCACTTAGATATCATCTAATTAAGATGATGATAAGGTAAATGTCCCAGTCCTTAAACATGGCCCAATAATTAAAAATTGAGAAGAAATTTTATTAATAATAATAGTTTTACTAATTTGCAACGTTTAAACTGTTCGAAATATAATTGCAAAATGTATTAGCTTCATATAGATACAATTATAAGCTTACATAACTGAATAGTTATATCATACAAAAATATTATTGTACAGTAAAGCTTCAACAGTTTCAATCTCGCTTCTTACCTAATGGGCTCAAGCAAGCGAGAGAATATTTTTGTTAAGGTTGTAATTAATTATTATTTTATAATTTTTGAAATTATACAGTTGTTTTGGATTTATTATACATTGAAGAATTTCAAATTAATTGGATCTTTTAATATTGAAATTATTGCGTTTATCGACTAGTACACGGTAACATGACACGTACCAATCATTAAACGTGTGTTCAATGGTTGTTTAACCGCGGTGTTACAGACGTCAGTGTTCAGTAGTTATAAAATTATAAATATTTATTGTACCAAAGTAAGAATTTTTTGTATCCTATATATTTACGTTAATAATAACTGGACAAAAATATAATACTGTTTAAGAATTATTAGGATAATTAATCTTATACTCGTTATAATATTAACATAACCTAAACTTTTATAATATACTTGTAATCATTTTTTAACTTTTTCAGACATAAAGTCATGCCGAAGGTAAAAAAGATAAAGAAGAAGAACTACAGTCAGTTGATTTATTTTCATTAACTGATAGAAATAGTTAAATTAAATACATATTCAATAATTGGGACACTGTTAATTAATGACTGGGACACGCTATGAATTTTATTTAATTACTGGGCCATATGAACAGTTTCATGTTTTAATTAATTTAAAACTTTTGCTTTAACAAATGTAGATTCTTGTTACGTTATGTGAAAGTAGAAATTTTAAGCTTTCGAATAATTATATTTAGTTATAATTTTATACTATTTAAATATAAAAAAAATTGCAATCGTCTCAACTGCTTCCTTAACTGTTTTGCCATTGGGACATTTACCTTAAAGAAAAGATTTTCCTTCTTACTTTCTTTGCCGTATTTTTCTGTTTCATTAGCCGTTCTATGGTTCTTTATTGGAGCATTTTCAGCTGTTCAAGTATCCCACCTCACACACTGATCATATATCCCTCAATGCACTCGATTTGAAAAAGATGAGAAATTAAACTTACCTTAAATATTTAGATAAATCAATAAATACCATTAATCGACTCGAAATTGCCGTTTTTACTTAGTATATTTCAAATCGTTGAAAATGCAACATTTACTCGAAAAGGAGGAAGAACAAGCAGACCGAAATATTTACTTTTTGCCTGCAAATAAGATCGAAGCTTATGACAACATTATTCTATGCTCCCAAAAGAGAACTGGAACGTGGAGTGTTGCGATAATGTAAACATTGCCACGCTAGCGTGACAGCAGGCACAAACTGCTAATATATTAAGTAAAAAACTGATGTGATCATGTATCCCCGCTGATCAACTATCCCACCTTTCCCCTATAGGATATAATTGTGAAATAATATTCACCTATATGACATAGAACGGTGCGAAGGATAATTATATATGGTTGTTCGAAACAAGCTTAAAATGGCCAAAAGTTTGAATTTTGCCCACTTAAGGGGTCTAATAGTCGATTTTTTTTTATTTCATTTTTCGAATGAAGCATATAATAATTTGAAGAATATACTTCTGGCTAGGGGGGAAACCAGAAAAATTACAAAATATTGAAAATTTATAATTTTTAAAGGCGTTGAAAGGAGGGAAAATATAGGGAAAAAGTGATTTCAAACTTCAAGTGTCGTTATTTTCTCGAAAAATGTCATTTTTGTATTTTTTCCTGGTTTCCTTCCTAGCCAGAAGTATATTCTTCAAAATAAAAAAGTTTCAGTCGAATCGGATAATAACTTTTGGAGATACAGGTCCCACCGATTTTGATCAATTTTTTGACGCCTTGACTTTAACGACTCCCCAGTGCCGTCTACAATGATTAATTATAAAACAAAAAATAGATTTCTATTATTTAAGACATCCTTAATAGAATGCAAAAACTCCCATTATATTATATATAGTAGTTTTCCTTTAATTAATTCCGAAACATCACCTATCTTTTTAGGCTCTAGACCCGAAGGTCCCCTTAATTTTAACTTGTAATCTGTGCTGATATAATTGATCATTTGTTTTGTAAAAAGAGACAATTCATAATTAGGGTAACGCATACAGTTGTTGACCCCTATACAATGATTGACCCTCTTCCCCAAAAAGTAGGAAATATAATATAAAGCTTTTTTTATATAATAAAATATATCTATATTTCAGTAGCCCAGATATTTTTGTTCCGAATACAATTATATTTTATTATGATCCACATCTTGTAAATGTATAGATAAATCGGAAATATCACGCGGCTACCATTCTTATGAAATCGATGGAATTTGATCTAAAAATCGTAACGTTGTAGCCAATGATTTTTTCATATTTTCAATTAATAATGACAGTAACTGTATATATAATCATTACATATGTATAAAATATGGTCCAAAGTTTGCGAGAGAAAGTTATTTCACTCAAAAATGTCTATATTTTCAAATATACAAGAGGTGTCAAGAACTGTCTATTAGTTAGTGTTATTGGTAAGTATTACTATAATTACATAATCTGTCATGATAAAATAAATGGATAAATAATTTAAATAGAATTATTGCAAATTAAATAATATTTACTCTGAAATAAGTTGGATTTTGTAAAATATTTTCCCATAATGTATGATTTTTAGGTTACTTGCAATTATCATCCTAGTCAAAGATGCCAAATTAATTACATCTAGCAGCGATAAGATATTATAACCATTTAAGACGACTACCTATTTTATATTCTTAGTGGATTATTAATTATAAGTATGTATTAGAATTGTTTAACATTTCAAAAAATACAGTACAAATACAATTTTGTATGTTTGAAATGATTCATCAGTGTTTTTATGCCTGTCCTAAAACAAGGGTCAATCACTGTTACAGAGCCTGCCAATTACTATGTAAAACCCGGTCAATCATTATAATTTTAGGATCATCTTAATACTTAATGATTTTTTTAAGTTATTTTTGTGTGCAGTTGTATGAAGTAATTTTTTTTATTCTTTCGAAACTCTTTTAATGTGATAACAACAGATTTTACTCTCCGATTTTAGCGAAAAACTCTTTCTTTCTTTGAATAATGTAGCACTCATTCTTAAACTGTCAATCACTGTATATGTTACCCTAGTGTATAATTTTTTTCTTTAGAGCGACTGTTAAACTTGTTTTTCTTCCTTTTTCTACATTTATTAAACTGAACCAGAAATATTACAGAATCGTTTAAAAAACACGAAGTAACCTGGAGGAATTAAAGATAGAAGATTTTTCTTACCATAAATGGTAGTAAAGAATGAAATTGTTTACTGTTTCTAATAATGTTATTATTTTTTCCTTTCCGTGATAAAATTACCAGTAGAGGAAGTGCAGTATATTCGGAATACCAGTTTGTTTAAGATGTATAAAAAATTGCGGCAGAGGCTGGGACCAAATGAAACTGCATAATATCACAGGGAAACTAATAAACTTTTATCATTCAAACCCTCGGTAGTAATAAAAAAGAAAAACTAACTGAAACTTTGATATGAATGAAAAACGACAGAAAGTATCGATTTCTGTCGAATGATTCGCAAATCCAGAAAATCGGAAAGCAACCATTCAATCATACAAATTTTCGATTTGTTTCATTGAGTCGATATGGTTGAATACCAAATAATCTGAGATTGCCCATTTTGTAGTTACAAAAGCGTTCATAAACTATAGAATTCTGCCCTGTTTTCGAAAAAAATTGGCATTCGGAGAGTTCTTGTAGAAAACAGTGTGGGTGCCAAAATTGAAAAAAAAAATTTATCGGAAAATTCTTCTGCGTGCCAATGGCAATATTATAGTCTAGAATTTGATTTTTGACACTCACAGTGTTTTCCACGAGGACTTTAAAGATTCTACTGTGGTCTCTTTTGAACGTTAACTAGAGCACAGACGAGAAAGGGCCATATAAATAATAATGTGACTAATATTCTGTCTTTCGTTTGAAATTCCAGTTTCCTTGACGACCTAGACCGATTAGGAGCAAGGGATTATCAGCCTACGGAGCAAGATATTTTAAGGACCCGTGTGAAAACAACGGGTATAGTCGAAGTTCACTTTTCTTTCAAGAATCTTAATTTCAAGTAAGTCGTTGCACAACTGATATATTTTTCGGGTTCACAGGAATAATAGGCGAGGCACTGTAAATAAGCATGGAAGCTTCAGTGAAACGGAAAATGAAGCTACGAGTTTGAAAGTTTTAATTTCCACAGTTGAAGAATTTGAAACGCAAATTCTGATCGCGTCGTTTTTATTGTCAGTTTGAATACAAACAAGTTTTAATATTTCCTTCGATAAACTTCATGTTCGCATGGTGCTTCGCATAATTCCAGCTAATGATATGCAGGCTGGTCAATTTTAGCATGTAAATGGCCTAGGGGCGTGCGTTGGATTAAAAAAATTTTAAAATAAATATTTCGCAATTTTAAAATCTTCAGATGGAAGCATTACGGACGCTTCACTCGTTTTTTCTTAATGGAATACCACGTGACCTAACACTATAGTACAGTGCAGAGATGGGCAAAAAATTATTTTAAATAAAAAATTGATTTCGAATAAAAGACAAAAATTTTATTCGCTAAAATAACACAAAGTTATTTTTATTCGAAGCGCCTCAAATCACTTTTTTATTCGACGGGAATTCATTCGACGGCCACGCATAATTTTTTTATTCGGCGGGAATTAGTTTTAAGCTTCAAATGATTTTCGCAGTTTCATTCGTATCTTTATCCGAAAGTTATTCGAAGCTCGAATAACTTTGGGCGAGCCTCGAGAGCCTTTGATCGAAACCGCCCAGCTTCTCGAGCCGAGCGACATTGTATCGTTCACCGCAGCGCGGAGTTGCTCGGCGGTGTGTCTTCGATTATACAGAAACGGAATTTCTTTATTGTTCGTCGTATCAATATGAAAGGGTCATTCCACGCGAAGTCGGACACTTTTCGGAGTAACATTTCGGATTTTGGTGCAACTTGGATATATTGTAATCTTTAGGGGTATATAAACATATCTCGAAGGATTTTTGGAATTTCAAAAAATTGTGGATGTTACAGCTCTTTGAAATGTAGTGTTTACTATTTTTCCAAAAATTATAACTGTTGAACTAATGAACTGATAAAAATGACCTTTTGGGTGCTTACAGCGCAGATATAATAGTACCTAATAAAAATTGTTTCACTTAATAAAAACGAATATTTGACCATTTATTTAGCAATTGTTCTTAAAAATGCAATTTTATAGTTGAAGGCACCTTTTTAAAAATTTGGAAAAAGTAGGAGTGTAAAGCCCTGTTTTCCTCTTTACGGACATGTTTTGAAAAACGTGGACGTTTTAAAATTGGCCAAATGAAAATTAATTGAATGTAACGCTGAGTCGCCCAGCACCGCACAGTGGCGTGTTTATAAGGAAAAATTGTGAATAAATTATTTTATGCCCTATTCCTACGTATTTTGACCTGCTGATTTCAAATATATTGTTATTTTTGTTGTAAACTAAAAAGTGGTAAAAATGAAGGTTTTATTTGTTTTAAAAAAATCATAACTCATAAACTATGTATATGTATGAAAAGAGGTTATCCAATGGTATTTCTGCATATATTTACAAAATACAAAAACTGAATTTTAAGGGTTGGTGGTGGGGGTAACTTGAAAGGTATGGATGTTTTGAAAATTAATTTTACGCGGTTTTGTAGATATACAAAAAAGATGTAACTTGTGTTTTAACTTCTTTTCGATATCTCTCACCATTCTCGAGATATTCCACAAAAATAAAATTCTGTCTTTTTCCAGGGGTAATTTTACCCCCTAAAACCGTACGATGGCACCAACAAAAATATAGTTATGTTACGACTGAATTACTGCACAATTACTACACTATTTGCACACCATGTTTCATTTGTGTCATAACTTGCTTTGTGCATGATATTCTTGTGGTCAGTTATTTTTGTACCTCTTCTTATAATTTTGAGGGGTGGTTTTACTCCCTAAATATGCAAATTGAGCAAAATAAAAAGACACATATTTCTTATTTTCCGGTCCTCTAAAACATATTCAAAATCCAAAGCAATCGGAGGGAACCTCTCGTTTTAAATCATAAAAAAGGAGACGATTTGCTGCCTAGTTACTTTTACTTTACAATGGTTTTCGGCACCTAACACAAAAAGTTGCGCCTAGTAGCAGCTGATTCCTTTTCTATTCGATAGTATACACTTCTGCCTTCCTTATGAAACAACTTTCAGCGTGTCACATTGTGTCACATTTTTTTATATACGTAAAATTGCCGCAAATAAAATGTGCTTATCTAAGAACGTTACAGAAAATGTTTAAAAAATCGGAAAACGTTGTTCTATGGATCATTTTGTTCGCCTTAAAATATACTATACTGCCAACTATCCCACAGATTTGTTGCAATTTTTGATACGCCAAACACAGAAGAAATAGAACGCCCCCAGAAGTGCCTAAAAAATTTTGCTCAACTTTAAACATTTATAGAGCAGTTGGTATTTCTTTTAAGGAAAAAACAAACTTTGACCATTATACTAGACAAATTTAAGAACATTTTCATGTGTTTACATTTTCATTATCTGTCAAATCGGAAATTGAATTTATTCACAATTCCCTAGAAAACACGCCACTGTGCACCGGCCCGACTGGTCGGGCCGTGCGGTACTCGCACCAGAGATGGGCATCATTTAAATAAAAAGTTATTTAAATAACGTATCAAATAAACGAGACTTTATTTATATTAGTCGTCGAATAAAAATAACCCAAAGGTATTTTTATTGGAAGCGCCTGAAATAACTTTTTTTTTCGACGGGATTCATTCGACGGCTTCGAATGATTTTTTGATTCGACGGGAATTCATTTTAAGCTTTGAAATGATTTTCTCCGTTTCAGGCGCGTTTTATTTCAAAAGTTATTCGATGTTAAATAACTTTGGGCGAGCCTCGAGAGCCTTTGATCGAAGCCGCCGGCTTCTCGAGCCGAGCGACATTGTATCGTTCACCCGTATACGCTGCAGCGCGGAGTTGCTCGGCGATGTGTCATCGATTATACAGAAACGGAATTTCTTTATTTTTCGTCGTATCAATATGAAAGTGACACCAATGGATTCCTTGCATTCTCCCGATTCAATTGGCCAAAAAATTATTTAAATCGGATCAAAGGCTCTCGAGGCTCGCCCAAAGTTATTTAACATCGAATAACTTATGAAATAAAACACGCCTGAAACGGAGAAAATCATTTCAAAGCTTAAAATGAATTCCCGTCGAATAAAAAAATCATGCGTAGCCGTCGAATGAATCTCGTCGAATAAAAAAGTTATTTTGAGGCGTTTCGAATAAAAATTACCCAAAGTTATTTTTATTCGATGACCCTCGAATAAAATTTTTGTCTTTTATTCGAAATCAATTTTTTATTTAAAATAATTTTTTGCCCATCTCTGCGGCCCGACCAGTCGAGCCGGTGCTGGGCGACGCAGCGTTACATTCAATTAATTTTCATTTGGCCAATTTTAAAACGTCCACGTTTTTCAAAACATGTCCGTAAAGAGGAAAAACAGGGCTTTACCCTCCTACTTTTTCCAAATTTTTAAAAAGGTGCCTTCAACTATAAAATTGCATTTTTTAAGAACAATTGCTAAATAAATGGTCAAATATTCGTTTTTATTAAGTGAAACAATTTTTATTAGGTACTATTATATCTGCGCTGTAGGCACCCAAAAGGTCATTTTTATCAGTTCATTAGTTCAACAGTTATAATTTTTGGAGAAATAGTAAACACTACATTTCAAAGACCTGTAACATCCACAATTTTTGACATTTCGAAAAATCCTTCGAGATATGTTTATATACCCGTAAAGATTACAATATATTCAAGTTGCATCAAAATCCGAAATGTTACTCCGAAAAGTGTCCGACTTCGTGTGGAATGACCCGAAAGTGACACCAATGGATTCCTTGCATTCTCCCGATTAAATTGACAAAAAATTATTTAAATCGGACTATTTTTAACGTTTGGGTTATTTTTATTCGACGGCTAATAAAAATAAAGTCTCTTTTATTTGAAAGTTATTTAAATAATGCCCATCTCTGGTACCGTGTCTATGATGCATCACACCAAGGACATTCGTAGACATTTTTCCAAGGGCGGGGGGGGGGGGCAACTTTGAGAAACACTGACGGTAAAGAAAAAATAAAACAATGAAAAACGAAATTAAAAATTTAAAATCGAATTTTAAAAATAGTCACTTTTTTGGTATAAACTTAATAAAGATTTGTTTTTAAAAATGAGCGACTTTTTCTCCAGGGGGTTAGCTGCTCCCCTTGCCTCCGCCGGGATGCCCATAAATCGCACTTAAAATTTAAAATCCTCCAAATTTATAATTCTTCACTTTCCTCGTAAAATTGTGATTTAACTATACACGATAGCCTTTTGCAATTAATCTAATATTTTACGAATATCGTTGGTCGTTCAAATTATAAAGAGTATTAAAATTTTTTGTATAATATTGGCGAAGGATTAAAATATAATTAATGTTAGTGATTAAAATAGTCATACTAAAATTCGTTCGTTTATAAGATTTCGAAATTTGACCATTTCGAGGGTAAAAGTGAATATGAAAGATGAGGGTGAAGACAGAATTTTTGCGCTGCAACCTGACGCTTCGAGTGAAAACTGAATGCAGGTGTAGCTTTATCAATATACGCTGATAGCAAGGAATGTTATCTTTTTAGGAACGTTAGGGTAGGTATCCCAACAAATGGGAAACTGTTTTCCATTCTATGTATGTATAATCGAACGGTTTTTCCTATCTTGTACACACGTGATAGCGCAGTTTAGTTTGTTCATGTTAACATCCTGTACGACGCAGATACCGCTAAAGTGTCGAACTTGTGTCTTGGTTTAGGAGATCGGTATCGGTACCGAAATGTGAAAAAAAAAATATTGCGCTCTGGGAGACGGCAAAGTATTCAACCCTTTTTGTTGGGTGCATCGCACCCCAAGAGCAATTTTCGATTTGAAATGTCGCACCTTTACGTCTTCCGAAGGGGATTTATCGCGAAAAAAAAAATAAAAAAAAATTTCAAAAATCGGGTTTTCCCACAATCGTGGAAAATCGCTCATTTTTAACTACAAATTTTATCACATCAAAATTTACATCTCTAGAAAAACACTATTAGACCACGACTGTATAAGTATTACGAATGTACAATTATCACTGGAAAGTTAAAAGATTCCAAAATACGAGAATGGTAACTCAAAAAATGACGCTGGGGTACAGTGAACCCCGTGTGACCAATTTGTGATTATAAGAAGGTGTGACCTCGAAGGGTTAATTTTGGAAAGAAGTTTAAATAGTTAGCGGCGGAGAAGGATGAAATAGTGTCGAGAGAAATAAAATCTTCAGCGTGTTGTAAAAAGGCAAAACGTCTTGTGCTGGGGAAAAGTTAAAATGATGCTGGAGAGAAAGAAAAATATTCAGCACTGGGAACGAGGCAGAATATTTCCGGTTTGTAGTTTTTAACAATTAACACGCGCAGTTTAATATTTTAGTTGAAAAACAAAATGTTTATTCTTTGACGCAAATGCCGCGTTTGTTACAATCTTGTCAGCATTACGAAACAGAATAGAAACTCAACTTTCACACCAGGACACCCGAGGTTCTGCGTATATTATAAATTATAATTTAATTATTATAAATCAGTAATTCAGTTCGTCCGTTTCTCTCGCGAAAGGAAGAATTTGAATAAAGCACGCGAAGAAGCGGAAAGCTGAGAAGGAGGGGAGAAAAGCGAAGAGAGCAATGCCTTGTGAATGATTGAGCATGAATCATTGGCCTGATAATTTAAGAAGCTGATCGTGAGAGCGTACATTCTTCCTTTAAGTTGCGTTCGCGCTGAGAAATATTTTCTTCTGAAAAACCAATTTAATAACCACGCGTAGCGCATTATTAAATATTATAATAATACAAATAAATAAACGAATTTCTCCGAAACCCAGCTGATCAAGTCCAGCAAATAAAAAGTAGAGAGAATTATTATTAATAATTAATTTATATGTGCTCGAGCACGAAAATCGCGGAATTCACAGAATGTGGGGTGGATCCGTTTGGTTTCCGAAAGGTCCAAATATTGAGTGATTAAAAAATACGTACAAGAAATATACAGCGATGACCAGAGAAAAAAGGTAAAAAGGCAAATAATGACAAAACAGCCATGCGTTAACAGGAAAAATAACATATCCGACAGACTACATCCAACAAAAAGGGGGATTTCTTAAAATAGATCAGCGATACAAAAATATAAAGTCTAATATTAAAGCTGCTTATTTATACACAGATACGTGTATCATCTGTAATTTAAATTATGACAGAGCTGCTACACAATTTTTCACTTGGCTACTGAATGCACGACGATTTTGTAAATTGGATAGAAATACTATGGTTAATTTATTAAAATCTTGTCAAAGCTGGATTTTAATTATATTATTTTATTCTGTATACAGTGCTTTTCTTTTAGTGAATCATATTTCCAAAAAGAGAGAAAGCTCGCAGAAATGTTTCGGTGTTACGCATTCTTGTGCGCACGAGTTACCAATTAAATTCATTTTGTTTATCAGCTCCGAGAAAATTCGTTCTGTAATTTGATTAAAAACGAAAAGGTTGGAGGAACTCTGTCAAAAATATGTGTGGGTCGAGGAAGCCCTATAAAAGGGAGCCCGGAATATAGAGACCTCGAAGAGCCGACTCGGCTTTGGCTGAGTCGGTTAAGCGGCTGGTCAGTACGCGGAGAATCCGAAGATCGCGGGTTCGAATCCCCATCGCCCCAAGGCGAGAAAAAAATATATTTATTCAGGGCTCCTACGCATGCGCAGGAATTACAAAAACATCCTACATACGTATTATGAGAAATTTGAATGGAAAAAAATTGTAATTTGTTTACGATCATATATATAGCTCAATGGATTTTTTCTGGCTTTCCAGTATCAATTTATTATAAATCTTACTCTGCGTATCATACTCTTGAATGAATACGAATTTCATCGATAAAACAAGTTGCTAGGAAAAATGGCAATCTTGTTGTGACCAACAAGTATTTTATAACGGTTACAGTATAATCTCTTTTAAAGTAACAAGTCTCGCTGAAGAAATAAAATATTCTCACCTTACGGTTTTGTGTATAAATTGCACATAAATACGCAGCGACCAATAATTAATTAGTAAGATGGCAAATGAACAAAGCTATTACTATTAATATAAAACGTCACTTGGACACCAAGAACGCGGAAATAAGTGATTTGTAAGCATCATCTGGTAACTCAAACCTCACCATTGCTTGGTACACCCATGGTCCTGGAGTTAAGAATTCTTCGCCGCTGAATTCTTCGTCACCTTTATGCTAATGACTTTTTACAGATTGTTCGATGTGGGCGGCCAAAGAAGCGAGCGTAAGAAGTGGATTCATTGCTTCGAAGACGTTACTGCGATCATATTTTGCGTCGCGATGTCCGAGTATGATCAAGTCCTGCACGAAGACGAAACGACGGTAAGCAGTCCCTTCACCAATTCACGCAAAATGGCTAACGTAGAAGTAAGGAATTAAGCGGCATATTTTTGAACCTTCTGTGGAATGTATTAAATATAACGGTAACTGCTGACGCTATCCTCCCATTTTGTAAAAAATAAAAATATTTATTGAACTGAGGGAAGTTCGATTACTCGAACATTTCGATTTTTGTGAAACTGTGCAAGTTTATAGAGGACTTCGATAGAAGTATCAGGCAATTTTTCGTTTGTGTCCGTTTTCAGTCCTTCAGGGTGAAAACACACCCCTTGTTAAAAGTAAATGAGTGCTTTCCTATTTTCCGGTATATCTTGAAAACCATAATGAATATAAAAAAATTGTTATAAAGAAAATTGAATGGTTTTTTATACAGTATAAAACTATGTAATCGAATTGTTTCAAATTTGTGGTGGGGAACGTTTTCTTGTTTAAATTACAAATTTTAAACAATTTGATTATTTAGTTCTGTAGAGCTTAAAAAGCGGTTAAGTTTTCATTGTAATGATTTTTTTATATCTACTACAGTTTCCAAGATATACAGGAAAGTAGAAAATCACACATTAATCTCTAAGGGGTGCTTTCACCCTGAAGAACCGAAAACGGGCACAAACGAAAAATCCCCTGATAATTCTATTGAGGTCCTCTACAAACCTGCGCTCTTTCAAAAAAATCGGAATGTTCGGGTAATCGAACGTCCCTTTAAGTAGACTAAATGTCATTTACTACATTTTTTTTTCTGTATACAAGAGAAACAGAGTCATATCCGTGGCACTTGCCACGAAATCATATCAGTATTTCCTCTATGGTCTCTTCATAATTTTTGATTTGCACAGTAAATTTTTCTTCGTCTGTAAATTCTTTCGATGAAAATTCAACTTCATTACAAGAAATTACTGATCTATATAAAGCAGAAAGTTTTTGTGTGTGTGTGTTTGTCGCCTAAAAACGGTAAACTCTGGAATCACAAAATATGTCCCAGCTTGTTATGCCTGGCTAATCCAGATAAATGTGACTATTTCCACAAAAAATAATAGATAAATAAAAAAAAAATTTTATATGAAATCAGAGTCTAAATTTCGGGCGAAGCCGAGTAGTAAAGCTAGTAAAGAATATAGAGAAGTATTAGTAATTGTGGCGTTGACCACACTTCAACTGGTAAAACTAATACGTGTTTATAACAGTACAATATTGGCGTTCTGAATTTTCTTCTGATTCTTGCCCATTACATGATAATAAATACAGAAAATCGCAATTAGTCAACAACGTTAGTGTAAAATTAAAGCGTAAAAGGCATGAAATGTGTACAGCTTGTATCTGAATTACGGTAACATAAGGTTCCATAACGTATCCCTATACATGTGGAAGGATACGCGATCCGCCACGGTACCCGAGCTCGCAACAATGAAGAAATTCAAGAAACCAGAAATTCAAACCCCCCATATTAGGTTGTGGCATATGAAATGTCCGTTTACAATTATTCTGGGATCGGAAAAAGCATCGGCTTTCGAGACCTCGCCCTGTCGAGGGAACCTCTTTCTTCACTGGTTTCACTCGTACTCTGAGTTGGGCACTATTTGCCGACAGTAGTGATGGGTTCGAACGCATCGCGAGCATTTTTGTTTGAGCAAGTTTTACAACTGCCCCGGGAAATCGTGAAATTCTTCTAACACTTTGCTCGATATGTCCAAGATGTTGGATTAGGGTGTGGCTGGGATGCTGTTGCTCCTGAAACTAACTCCATTGCCCATGTCGATTTTTCCTCTGACTCGGTAGTAGTTCTTCAATGTTCGCTTTAACGTCTAGGTGGATCTTAAAAAAATATCTGATTGTAGTTAATAACAGGCAAAGTCTTTTATCAGTAACTTTATAAAAAAACATCAATGCATTCGCTGTAAGATCCCAAAGCAGTGTTCTTCTATAAAAAATGTAACATATAATAAATAAATTATTTATAACGTCATGCTGTATGTAAATTATAAATAATATATATATATATATATGGGCAGCCAATTGGCAGTCCAACGTGGGAAGAAAACGTGACAGTATGCAATTGTCGGAAATTAACAGGTTCTTCTCGTGGAACGACCCGGCCCATTAACCCCTCTTATTCTTGAATCCACGAGCACGATTTATTATTTATTTTCTTCTTTCCCTAATATACAAGGTGTTCGAGAAATATGTGTAGGCGAATTTAGGCGGACCCCAGTCCAAATATGCTTCATCCACGAATTATAAAAGGATGATTTGATATGGGGGTGGGACTGTTCAATAAATATTCAAACATTTCATAAGTAATGAAAGATTATGAATATTTCTCAAATAAGGTAGCAATTATTTTCAACACTTTTTAAACATTGCAACACTTGGTTGTTATGAAAAACTTTCCAATACTAGAAAACTTTCCGTACTAGAATATTACGACTATTTTTTTAATAATGTAATACTGGGATATTACGAATATTTTTTAGATATTATGGCATCTATATATATATTCTTTCAATATCATAGCACGCGGATAAAGTAAATCGTCTGTCTCTCAAAAATGATTAACAAAACGTTTTCGACCAGGATTCGTAGGAACTCTTGAACAACTCGAACATCTTGATAGGGTGTACTTTTTTAACACTCTCTGCAGTAGTCTTGTCGTAATTTTGTAATAACTAATTAACAATAAAAAATTGCTAAACGGGTACTACAATTAAAAAAAATTGAAATATCTCCCTAATTTTGAAATTTATATTCAAATTTATCATATGTTAAATTCAATATTTTCTAAATTCAAGTATTTTCTCTTTTCAATTCAACATTGTGACTTATTGGAATAATGCGATTCTTATTACATCTACATTGTTTTAAAATATAAACAGGTTAACAACGAAATTTAACAGCTTGGTGTTTCTTCTTTATATTACTGCAGATCATTATAATAATAATGGGTATCTAAATAATAAATAATAGTAATTAAGTTGTGTTTTTAAGTTACTTTTTAATAACAGTTCATTGACCTCATGACAATTATATATATTATTTATATGCTGATTGATCGGTGATCATCATTTTGTCTGCAGAATCGAATGCAAGAAAGCTTGAAGCTGTTCGACTCAATTTGCAATAACAAATGGTTCACCGACACCTCGATTATCCTTTTCCTGAACAAGAAGGATCTCTTCGAGGAGAAAATTCGCAAGTCCCCGCTCACCATTTGCTTCCACGAGTATGCTGGTAAGACTCTACTATTTTTATTAACACTATTCACAGAATTTTGAGATAAAAATAAAATTATATAAAAAATGAATGGTACAAAACTCCATCGCTGCTTTCAACTCAAATTTGACTTTTTGATTTTATATCATTACTACCTGTGCTGATACTCTTATTATTTACATTCAAATATTTATTAAACAAGGATAAAAAATAATAGAGCTGGATACTTTTCATTTTATTAACTTATAAACATTATTAAGAAGTATAAGAAGATTATAATTTATAATAGGAATAAAATCGAACAATACCTTAAATATAAAAATTTATAAAAGTTTAGAACTTCAAGTCCATTAATGTTTCTTTTTCTCTGGAGCGCGACTTATTAGTACAATTTATTTATATTTTATTTAAATGAGCACTTAAATATTTCTCCGATTTTTTTTAAATGACTCAAAATAGAAAAAAAGGATTGAATTTTTTTAATTCGTTTTCAACATTTTCTTTCACCAGTGGATTGTTCATCACTTTGTAACAAAATACTAATTACTACCTTTACAGTAAATTTCACAATAAACGGAAATTTATTAAATACTCTGTATATAATTTTTTTTATACATTGATACAATTATTTATATACAGATATTACATATAGAATTCTATGTTTCCGTTGAGTAAGAAATATATCCAATGTGGAAACAGTAGTAACAAATAGAAGTTAAAGTTAATAAAAGTTTGTCCCTATTGATACAATCTTTGTTACAATAGTTGAAATAATAAATGATAATGCTGGAAATATTTTACGGGATCTGTAACTGTTATGGCATCGTTTACATTTCAAATTAAATGTTACTTAAAATTAATGCTCTGTTTAAAATTAAATGCGCGCAGAGGCAATGTAGGTTCATCCGAATCCTTCACGCTACACGAGTCCATTTTAATACCTAATTATCTTCTCGTCAGTTAGAAATCACCCTTCAATCACTAATTAGTAAGACATAATTTAGCGTTTTATCAGAGCGCAGAGCATACATTAAATAATTATTAAATTATTATTCAAACTTTAATCCTTTTTACGGAATTGCGAAAGTTATGGCATATTATATACAACGGCATATACCATAACTAGGTTAGAAAAAATAGAATAAAAAACAGAACAACTTTTGTTCTTTTTTCTGAATCGAAGTTAAATATAAAAATTTATTTTAACATATAGGTTATCAACTTTCACGTCGAAAACTTAACACCTGATTTTGAACGGGTTTTGTGTTTGCGAGGACCTGTTTAAACGATCACAGTATTGTATAATGTTCCGATAAAATTGTTATTATTCAACTTTCCAACAATTCCATGATTTTTTTTTAAAACAAATGCAGTTTTAGTATTTAATTTTAAAGGGCTACATACGCCTAGGACCGCGAAAACGGGGGACTATTTATGAATATTTTTTACCTACAAGTAATTTAGTTAAATAAAAATCGTAATATACACTTGAAAGCTTGTACTTTGAAGAATATTTAAAAAAAAAAAAACTAGTTCATCTTGTCCGGCGTGTAGCTACTGTAGAACAAAGGAAGGTCGTCACGAAAGGGCTTTGCGGTGCCAAAAATATCTTCTCCGGGTGTCACCTAAGAGAAAAAAAGGAAAAATGTCTCTTAAAGTACATCAAAGAATTTTTTGTGACAGCCACAGTTTAGTTTTAATCATTAAAAAAAAAAAAAAAAAAAAAAATGGTGAAATGTGTCTCAGAAATTGCATTACGGGGTTGAATTTACGTTCAAACACTCATATTTTCTTCAAAAATAAAAATTTAAAAAAAATCGGTATAACAACGACTAGTTTCTTCTATGTACTTTAAGGGACATTTTCCTTTTTTCTTTTGGCACTGCAAGGCCCCTTCGCGAGGACTTTGCTTTGTTCAGCAGCAGCTACACGGCAAATAAGACGAACAATCATAATTATTTTTTTCCAAAATATTCTTTAAGGTACGGTATTGTGTACGTTCGGGTATATCAAGCGGTAAAGGTGTTTCCAATGCGCATGCCCAAACAAAGTAGCGCCCCCCAGCGTGAATTCCGTGAGGACTAAGCGTCACTCTTGGTTGGGTAGCAACCGCAGACCTCCCGCGAACATCTTTTCTCCTCCGCATTCCTCTCAACTCATTACGCCCCATAATCCTCACTATTGCTCGGCGCATCTATGTACAAACCCCCGAAGACGAGCGTAAGGAGGGCCCCGCCTCACTTCGCAAAGTAATAAACGTGCTTATTGCCAACAGGGGCGCAAGAGTACGGCGAGGCCGCCGCGTACATCCAGGCGCAATTCGAGGCGATGAACAAGTCGACCGCCAAGGAGATCTACTGCCACACGACTTGCGCTACTGATACAAACAACATTCAATTCGTGTTCGACGCAGTCACAGATGTCATTATCGCCAATAATCTGCGTGGCTGCGGTCTCTATTAGGATAAATATTCCCGTCGCGGAGCCGATCGACCGACACACACTCACGACACTCACACACGTAAACACGACAGACATATATTGCGAGAACGAGGGAGCGTGTGAGAATGAGAGAGTGCGAGACTGACGAGCTAGCGTGCGAGAGAGAGAGAGAGAGAGAGAGAGAGAGAGAGAGAGAGAGAGAGAGGGAGTGAGAGAGCGGGAGAGAAAGCGAGCAAGAAAGTGAGAGGAGAGAATGAGAGAGAGGTATGCACCTATGTACCACCGCTACTACTACCGACCACCTGCGGATACCTTCTCGACTTTTTTTTATCAAACACCCCCTTCTTGCGACCCCTTTCGATTTTTTGCCCGCGCCCGCGACGCCTGATTGGGAAGGCTTGACAAGGTGGCGCTCGTCGATTGGGATCCGTCCTAAGATTGAATTCACTGCTTCAAGAATTGAGTCGGGAATGTTGTGCTCCGATATTGATTTGTTGTGAAATTGGGATAAAGCTGGCGTAAAGTAAGTTGGATGCTGAAGATTAGTACTCCATCCTTTGAGGGCGCCAAGCATGGCTATCACTTTTACAAAAAATGCCAACTTGCTTCCTTGTTTGAGGGATAGAGAGTTCACACGCGAACCCGGACTCACCGATTGGAACGTAACTTCGTGGATTTTTAGAGTGACTCGAAACAAGAACAACGGTGTGCTTCATTTGGCCTCTATCGCCTCTTAAGGAGGTGAAAACTAACCTCAAAGTCAAATTGGCACTTCCACTGTTTCGCGTGTAACTCTCAAAGCACAACAGATAGAAAAAAATGTTTGGAACAAAAGTTCAATGGTACAATAAGCGCTGAAAACTTGCGTTAAGAAAATTTTGAAAAGAGTTTTAAAAGAAAAATATCTGATGGAAAAAAACTTTTTCAAATATTTTGTTAACGGAAGTTCGTAGCGCTTATTGCGCCATTAAACTTTTGTTTGAAACATTTTTTTCTGTCTGTTGTACTTTGAAACTTATACGCGAAAAAGTGGAAGTGCCAATTTGACTTTGAGGTTAGTTTTCACCCGCTTCAAGGGCGATAGGGCAGAAATGAAACACACCGTTGTTCTTGTTTTGAGTCACTCTAAAAACCCACAACGTTGCGTTACAATCGGTGAGTCCGGGTTCGCGGTGTTCCCTTGTTAGTCACGTGAGGGACACAGTCGGGCCACGTGGTGGAGGTGGCCACGCCCACTTGCCTCGAACGTCCACTTGATTTTACTTGGCCTGTAGTACAACTAATCCCAATGAACTGTGAGAAAGTAACGTTTATGTTTATTTAGCATTGGTTCGAGTAAATGTCCTTCTCTTGGCTTTCAATTACGCACACCGAGACGCTTGGTTAAGAACGTTACATTAACCTCGAATTGCAAAGTTAAATAAACCTAAATTGAATCGGAGTAACTTAAGCATCAGATGGGAACAATTTAATAGTATCAGTCGTGCTAATCCAATATGCCGAAGTGGAGCAATGATATCAGAGCACAACAGTGACCATAACCTCGAAACCAGATCAAATAGATCGTACGTTCTGTTTTCAACCGTTGAACGCATTCCTGTAGCGTGTTCTCCGATTAAAAAACACTCCGTTTCGAAGAATCAAATGTCGAATTCATTTCTGACGAACTTTTTGGATTGTGAATAATCGACCGCCATCCGAGGGATCGATCTCTCTGTCGATTGAACGTGTTGGGTGTCACAGAATAATCGATCTCAATCTGGAGAATCGATGTCGTAATCGACCAAAGGCGTCGATTATCCGTGAAAGAAACCAACTTGCGATGCTTCGCCATTCGATACGTAGAAGCGGCTGTTTGATCTGTCGATCTGATACAAAATCGGTGCTCTTTTCTATTTGAAAAACTGAGTACCACTATTAGCGGTTGTGTGTTACTTCGAATCATTCATTTTTCTTCTACTTCGAAAGAACGTCTTCGACCAAACCAACAAGTACAATCATACAGAAATCGAGAAGAAAATTTTAATCTCGCCGGAGAGAGGAGAAAATCGAAAGGAGGTTCGCAATCATGTATCAAGGTTTTTCATGAATTTCACGAAGAATCGCACAAAGACCAATCACGAAGCACATTCGGATCTCGGGGATCTTCCATCTTGGTTTTATTGTAAATTGATGGAGTCACTGAAACGTGGGACAAGCAGCTCTTTACCTAGAGAGGATCGTTGAAGTTCAAAGAGGCTTTTCGCTTAGTTATAGCAATGAATTTAGCGATTAATAACGGTAAAAGGAAATTTCAATGCAATTTTCATTAAAATAATTATTTCTCACCTCCATTGAACACCTCGATAATCTTATCTGGGTAGTGACCCTTCTTAACGGTATAAAAATAATCCACAGCACTTGAGTATGTATATAGGATTAGCCGTCGTTGCAAATGTACAGGGCGATTCAAACGAAGTGGTCGATACGACTGTCTCTGAAGTTTGGTGTATTTAGAAATCGCTACTGTGGAAAGTATTCCTTAACGTAAAAGTGGCAGCGATTACTTTGTTGAAAAAGCATCGCAGACGTTCAAGGTCGTTGGAAATGTTTTCAGGTGGAACCTAACTATTTTAAAGCAAGCAGAGATGGAGAAGGTATAAAGAGAAAAATTCGGAAGTAAAATGTGCACTTCGGTTGCATTTGAAGGACAGAGGGCGCCACCTGCAAATGATGTGCACTTGGTTTTTCAAACGGTGGTCAACTTTCACATAGTTTCGTTTCAAATTTTCCAGTACAATGATGCAATATACAATGCAGTTAAATTCTTTCCACGTTGCACTTTCCATCTGTACCGAAGAAATCTAGCTTCCAATGCGAAAAAATAATTCAATCGATCTCGAAGATTTCATTAACACCGTCGGATAAAGTGCTCTTCTATTAGCAGGTTTTTAATATTCCCTCGCTCTTTGTGAATAATCGCTTTGGCCACTTGCTTTGAATCGCCCTGTACACCTTCGACGACGGCCAATTGTAAGATTTACATAATCACGAGGCTTAGGGAGTGAGACACTTGTTTATCGTTCCGTTTGCTGCGAAGCAAATACAGTTTTGCGAGAAGTTCCTTTTTCGTTAAAGTTTTAACAACGATCCTCTCCCTAGAGGAGCCAGAACGATTTGTAAAGCATAGATTGCAAATTCTCTTCTTTGTCTCGCGCACCGAACCATTGTTATTCAACGCGTCAGCTTTACTTCTGTGAATACGTTACGTTTATTGCCGGTCGCGCGAGTCGCGCACAAGGGATCCCGCGCGAAACCGCACGTCGTATTTTGGAATTTTTTTTAAACGTTAAGTTCTTACTCCGCATTGTTTTTTAATTGGAAGACTGAAATGGAGAATTAGTTTGAATAATTGATTGCGGGAAATTTGAAATTTGTCGACGAGAAAATTTCAAGATTTCTCAAATTCGAGTAACGATAGAGTCTGAAGGCTAAACG
The DNA here is from genome assembly GCA_963932275.1 of Andrena praecox. Classification (NCBI taxonomy): domain Eukaryota; kingdom Metazoa; phylum Arthropoda; class Insecta; order Hymenoptera; family Andrenidae; genus Andrena; species Andrena praecox. Next base: position 38,246,457 of record OZ010728.1, read on the forward strand.
TGAAATAATTTACAGATTTAGAATTAGGAAAGATTTTACCAAAAAAAATCGGAGCTCCTCAAAACGGGAAACTTGAGAATCTTTAATGTAACAGAACGAACAAAATTGTTTGCCAAAAAATTGACTTTATATTAAATTTAAGGAAAAGTGTTACAAAAGCGAATGAATATTTCCGAAACCCTCGGTCCTTTTGATCGACGTTTATGCCTCGAATTATCGAGATGCGCCGGTCGAGAAATTCTTCGACTGGAGATATTGCATCAGGGAGAAATGTCGAGTATGAAATCATGTCGAAGAATGGGGAACAGGCGTTGTCACCTGTGACTTGAAAGATTTAACGCGCACTCGACGTTTCGAGATTTTGTGAATTTGAATTTAATGTTACCTCGTTTCATCGGTACGCATAATTGCACAAATTTACATTTTCGCACAATTACACGCGTACACCTACACGCACATATATAGAACATACTTTCAGATCGCAAATACAAAGTCTTTATATCACGAAGGAAAGAAATGTTCCACTGAATGAACTAGGGAATAGTTGCGGATCCTTGAATTTCCAAAATTGGAACGATTTAATTTCTCTTACCGATTAGATTTACGTTCTCGAATATTCCGGGCGTTCCGAAAGCTTTTCCGTAAACAAAACTTCTGTTTACTTTGCGTTAAGGAACTGCGTTTTTTAGTTGATTAAATAATTTTTACAGCTTCTTCTTTGGCTCTAAAAGAACATCAGTGCAGTCGAACAACTACGATCGAAACATTCCACGTACAATGCAGTTTTTCTCTATTTTTATTTATTTATTTCTGTTTTACTGATATGCATAAATCTTTTTTATTCGGAAAGTTTTTCCAAAGATCATTTGTTTCGACCAATTTGTTCATTTTTTGGGGGGGATTGCAATTGTGATAGAAGAGTATTTTTCGTAAATCTTCCTATTGAAAAGATTACCTTCCAATGGACATTTTAAGTTCTGAAAATAATCTTACCGAAAGTGTTTTATTTCATTCTCGAGTAACAAATGTATTTTTCTTTTAGATACTTATATTGGGAAAATATTTTTCAGAATCCTTTGATAATGGTTCGATAATATATTGGAATTTAGAATCGTAAAATTTTTGTCGAAAGTGTTGCACTTGCAAATCCACGTTATTTAATCGTAACTTAACACCGGGAAGGGTGTTTGACCAAAAAGAACCAAAGAATCAAGTAGAACAATAATTAAAATGTAAAGGAATATTCTCGAGTTTATGGTTATCCGAATTATATATAGAGTGATTCATTATTGCTTGTCAATCCTTCAACGGATAAATCTAAGAAAAAAATACTATACGAAAATAGAGCGTCCAAGCTTTATCTACTAAATAAAAACGAATTGAAATATCTGATGTGTGTAATGCATCCGATGCGTTACTGCTATTTAAGCTTAAACACCACTGACAAACATCCGCCCTTTTGCCATTTCAAATTGGTTGCAAAAAATTTATTTTGTGCATCGTAAACGAAAAATTTTCATGCTAACAAATAGTAAATTATTGTACAGTCATTCTTCTTTTTGGCAACATAACAGTAAAAAAAGCTTAAAACGAATGTATTCGTATAACATTTTTTTTCTTATTTAATAATGACAATTTACCCATTGGAATATTGACACGTAATACAATTAAGAACCACTTTATATACAAAAGATAGAAGTTCCTCCTGAGAGGCCAAATAATTCTTACTTTTTCTCTCAACTACGAATACCAAAAAAATTTCTTTCATTTCGATTTCAATTTCCTTTTTCCGTTTTTGTGTGCCGATTTTTCGAATTATTTTTGTATCGTTAATCGGATCTAGGGATAAAAAAAAAATAGTATTACTGTCACCGCCGTTGCCATATTACTATAAAACTAATATATAAATTCTAGGAGTATGGATTAATTAATTAATTAAGTATTCTTATATGTAGTAGCCATAATTATGTATAAATAAGTACGTATATAGAATTTCTAGTCAAATAGAGAACGTACTAGCTCGTACGAATACGATCGGGGAAGAGATTGGTTTGATTTGCAACGAGAAATTAGTAATTAATTTACGATCTGATCATTCATTGAAATTCTAATCAAGTCATACCAAATGATTTACACTTATACTAAATGGTAAAATCGAAAAAGCAGAACAGTTTTCTATCTATAGTGTTCTAAATAAAAGATTATATCTGATTTTTATTCGGATTAAATTTTTAATATATAGCATATTTAATTATTTGTTGAAGATTTTTATTAATTTAGTAGATGAATGTAGATGAGAAATTAAAAATTGCACCGCAACGTTGAATAAATACATTTGGACATTGTTAACAATCTAAGGGTGAACAAATTGCGAATCAGCCCAAACGAAATTGTAGCATTAAAGAATATCAAATTTTGACTCAAAAATGTTATTTTTCGATTCTATGAATTTACTCTACGAATCGAACTGTAATTTCACGAATTTCCATTTTACGATTTACAATTGTATTTCATTATTTTCTGGATTTAGTGCGTAACTGTATTGAAAATATTAATCTTTATTGTAACTGCGACGAATCGGTTTTTCCCCGATCAGGTTTATCAACCCAATGTGGTTCGCACCTTCACTTGAATTTCGCCAAAAGATTTTGTTTACGGTGCTTCTAGGATTACTAGAAGGAGAAAAGTTTCATCAAGAGCCACTTTCACGACCAAGCTATTTTTTATTAATCTTTTTTTAATAATCCCACTTCAATATATGTATATGTCTGTCTTCAATTTTTTCTACTTTAGATTCGTCATTTGCATCAAATTTTTCCTATGTCGAAGTTTTTTTTTTATTATTATTATTATTTCTACACTTTTCTTTCTCGGCCACTTTCGTTTTCGATTTCGTTCACGAATTCTTCTTCTTTCATTTGCCTTCGCCGAAATGTGAAATTCAGGGATTTTTACCGAATGAATGTATGCATAATATATTTTTCGCTTTCCTAAGCATGTTCGTTTCGCAAAATAAAATCGTCACTACGCAGATAGACCCTACGAAACTATTTTGCAATACGTACACGTTTCCATCGGTATTTATCGTATTATCAACCAGCGATTTTTCGATTTGCAATTCACTGTAAATCCAACCGTCGCGCTAAGTACATTCGAGAAAAGTGAAAATTTCGGATCTGGAATTTAAATTGCATATCGTAAATCGCGTCACTCGTTATCATCGAGACCGAACAATCCGCGATTTGTAAGTTGCAATGGACGAACAGAGCAGGAGAAATATGCACGAAACGACAGAATAAATCGCAAGAAGAATCAACAATAAATTAAACTGTTGTAAACAAGTGTAGTAAAAAAAAAAAAAAATCGACAAGAAAGCGAGACGAAGGAAGCATTGTTAATAGAGGAAAAGAGGAAGTGAATAACGGATGGAAAATATTTTTCACAGGGACTAAATTCTTATACGAGGAAGTCTAGAGCACGAAACGTATGTTGTATGCGCGAAAGAGAGCGAGAGCGAGCGAGCGAGCGAGAGAGCGAGAGAGAGAGAGAGAGAGAGAGAGAGAGAGAGAGAGAGACGAATAGTTGCAAAATGTATGGCAAAAGAAAGCGAAGTTTTTAGCAAAAGAACGAAGAATGAAAAAGTAGCGTGTCGTAAGGAAATCGAGTACTGATGAATGACAGAGAAATTGCTATCGATCCGTAAGATATGTCGTTAAAATGGGAGATGTAGAACGAATAATCGAAAGCTCTCCGTTGCCACGACAAAATTGACCGTAACTCGCGATTTGAACTTGGCGCCAGGGTTCCTTGGCGAGAGGGGGGGGGGGTAGGTGGCCGCGTGGTGGGGGCTGACGGGTGGGCGGGGCAAGTGCGCGAGTAACTAACCCTAGTGTTATTATCGTAATTGTAACGATTAATGGTAACGATCATAATCTTATTGATAAACGCTAAATGATAATAAGGGACGTGGATGATGAAGAGAAAAAAAAGTGGGGGAGAATATCACAGTCCTTTGTGATTGACGATAAACAATGCGCCCAACAAAATCGTTTCGTAAAATCATTCATAGACTCGACGAATCGACGTCGTTTCTTTCTTACTTTTACCTTTTCATTCTTTTATCGTGAAGAAGCAAAGAGAGAGAAAGTGAGAGAGTGCGAGAGTGAGAGAGAGAGAGAGAGAGAGAGGGAGAGACAGAGCTAGAGTGAACGGCAGGGAGAGAAAGCAAGGGTGAAAGAGAGAAAGAGAGAGAGAGAGAGAGAGAGTGAGTGAGAATGATACAAGGCGGGGGGATTTTTGAAGGATGAGAACGGAAACATTGCGAGAGGAAGATGCTCTTTCATTATACATATATAAATATATATAATTATTATGTAATAATTGTCCATACATCTTGAAATGTCGAATAAACGAACAAAGAAAGACGAGTGTTTTTTATTGTTATGCTAACTTGTCAATAGAGGTCGCGAGACTGTTAAGGAACTATCATTGTTGTGGTTATATTGATGCTTTATAATTTATTATTTAGCAGCAGCAACGTTATTTATTAATCAGTTTTTCATTAGTACACTACATTTGGACCAGTCTGTGCAATGCGATAAATATAGTCCAAATTTTTGGAACTGATTAACGGGAATTTGTATTACGCGGACTGAACTGTTGACTCCGTGGAGATTCAATGGTTTTATCACGCATTTTACGTTAAACAATGGTACTTTTTAGAACAATAGTCAACTCAGTTGCAGACGCCGATAAAGTCAGTAGAAGTGCTCTGTCCCACATTGTATGTACACAGCGTCCTGATAAATCGTTTTGGGCTATCATAGGGTAGATGTCCTAATTACTGCCAGTGTCCCAATTACTGCCACTTGATTTATTATATGTAATAAAAGCGTAACGTATAAAAAGAAATGTACAAAAAATAGTTATTATTCAATGGAGATTCTGATTTACATTAAAATAAAAAATATATATGTACTCATATGTACCTAGGACAAGATGATTTTTGAGGTGACAGTTATAGGTACACTAGGATCGCTCGCGAATTTTAATTAATTATTAATAAATTCTTCATATTTAATGCATAAAACTATTTTTTTTTTAATGAAAGAGATGTTAAATAATATTATGTTTCAAACTGAAACAATTTTTAAGTTACACAACACGCGAAATAATTAAATGAAGTGCGGTTATAATCTTAAGGTGGCAGTAATTGGGACATCTACCCTATACAGTGCGGTACAATTTCCACTACCTAAACTTTTAAAACAATTGACTGTGATACAGTTTTTGCATGACAATATACACTTTTAAATTTTATACACAATACATCTATTATAATAGTGTGTAGTTACACAAATATTGTATCTAGAGACGCGGTAGCGTCTCGACGCCAAGTACAGGAAAGACACCCTGTATATGTCGACTGTCGCTACCGCTATCATTTACTCGAGAAACGGCTAATCCAACCTAACCTGAAACTTTTTTCATTAATATCTCATCACGCCTGCAATATTTTCTAAATTTAAAGGCATTTTTCTTATGTAAACCGCATATAAGCTTTCGAATAAGACCAAATTTCAATAAAATCTGTCCACGCATAACAGAGACATCATAATATCGTCTCAGGGATCTGTCGAAAACGGTAAGATTTTCTTCTGATTCTGATTCTCCTTCAAGAAAATTTTCGTCAACATAATACGTATACGCGTTACACGCACACCTTCAGCCAAAATGATACTAACACATGTTTCGTTCATCAATCGCTATCTTCACTATGCAATCTACTCCAAATTTTGACAGCTTACAGTCAGGTTATAAACCTGGCGAGTGTCAAATAAGGAAAGTTGTCAAAATTTTCTGAAATGTGACGAGTTTTTACACCACAATCCACACAAGACACTGAATTATTGTCTCAATTAACAAGGTAAGTCGCCAAAATTTTTTAATAGAATTTTTATGGGGATTTGTTTTTATACCAGCAAATTATTTTTAATTTAGGGTTTTTATGTAAAGCTTATCCCCATAAAAACTTCAAAAAAGTAAAAAAATTACGCCAAGTACATGAAATCAAATAAATCACAAAAAATATAATATAATATAATATATATTAAAAATTATCTGAAGTCATTCCCTATGCAAATTATCTTTGTAAAAAGAAGTGATATCCCCATAAAAAACTTTAAAAAAGTAAAAAAATTACGCCAAGTACACGAAATCAAATAAATCACTAAAAATAGAAGATAATTACAAAATAAAAAAAAGTTGTGAAATCAAAATGAGCTGCAAGTACATAAAGGTGCTTTCCCGCAGCGTGCAAAGGTGACACTGTGTAACGCAATGTAAGATTCGGTGCTTTCTAACTGCGCTTAATAATATTAAGCAGATATATTTTTATAGAAATAAATATTTCAATACCAATAAATATTTTATGCAAAATACTTGGCGCTGCGAACCCGAAAAAAATGTTAATTATCTTATTAATAGTAAAATAATAATTTACAATAACTCACTTGCAATCTAAAATACATTACGAACGCACACACAAGAAAAAAAGAAAAAGATTAATGCAATTTATACATATTTATTCAGTTTTGCAACACCAATTCGAGGCGCAGCGCCAAGTATTTTGCATAAAATATTTATTGGTATTGAAATATTTATTTCTATAAAAATATATCTGCTTAATATTATTAAGCGCAGTTAGAAAGCACCGAATCTTACATTGCGTTACAGTGTCACCTTTGCACGCTGCGGGAAAGCACCTTTATGTACTTGCAGCTCATTTTGATTTCACAACTTTTTTTTATTTTGTAATTATCTTCTATTTTTTGTGATTTATTTGATTTTGTGTACTTGGCGTAATTTTATTACTTTTTTAAAGTTTTTTATGGGGATCTCAGTCAGGATCGAGATGTTTCGAATTTGACGCCCTGGGCTATTTACTTCAATCGTTTCCAACAGATGGCACTGTATACAGTGTTCGCAGAAAAATACATTGAGTGCCACTCCCGTGTTATTCATTTAACTATGTTCGTGAGAAATGGCGTGCTCTCGAAGTTACATGTCCAATTACTTTTCTATAAATGATATTTTGTGCTCCGAAGAACGAATGTCGTGCAAAATTACAGTGGAGTTACCTGGACAAGGTATTTGAAGTTTTTATTTAAATCATTACGTGTCTTGTTAATATAGAGCTTAACTTGTCACGTTTCAAATTGTAATTACTTCTTTTAAAAGTTTCTTTCACTCAGTACCCATTATTGGCACTTCTTTCTCCCTTGATTGTCGATACTCTAATTTTTCAGACACTTAACCTAACTTGTCTAACTCTGAGTTTAAGGGCTAGCAGGCTTTCTTACCTTCCCTTATTCTAACCATAACCGTAACCTTAATCCGAACCCTAAATGACCTTAGACGCTATGCTAGCACAATTTTCATTTCCCATAATTTTTATTTGTTTCGTTCTAATCATTCCCACAAATTTCCGCACATCGAGCTTGGTTAAATATACGTATGTAAACAAAGCTCATTCGGTTGGGGCCGCTGCCATCGATTAGTGGTTGACTTCACATGGTTCGCCTGTTTTTCCGGCTAACATTTCTACAATATTTCATGAACATAGCTTAGGGCAGGCATGTCCACGGGCGGGAGTCGTGGACAACCGTTATTTCCCCACACAATATACGCGAAGAATATTAGCATTACCTCGCTGTGGTGATATGTGTCACTAATTAGTAATTACACACGTCATGTTTAGCGTCTGAGCTACCTTGACGACGGAGACGCTGGTTGTAATTTATGTGGTCGCCCCTTTAGCGTCGCGCGGCATCTCTTATTCAGTGGCGCACTCAGGATTTAATCTTGGGGGGCGCCAAGCTGAACGGATAGAAATATTTTGAATGCAAATCCCAATAAAATCCTTTAGATGATTATAAAAATTTATTTAAAGAATAAAATCCATCTTTCTTTTGTTTTTACAAAGCCCCTTCTTTCGGGGGCACCAGGACCCCTTGGCCCCCCCTCTGGGTGCACCACTGACACTACTAATCCTATCCTTATCAAATTCGAAATAGTAACAGAATGAAGATTATTTAAAAATTTATTCTAATAGAATATATTTGGAAGATTTCCGGATTTATAGCTACTTAAGCTATGAGTTAAATAATCTTACAATACCTACATTGATATTTGTGTACAAAATGAGTAATATAGTTGAAATAAAAAAAAACATTTTTTAAAGGTTTTTTGGATTCGTCGTCCCAATCCGATAATTTGAAAGTAGGAGCAAAGGTGGAATTTCCACTATGGTTAGCAAAGCCGTTAAAAAACCTGCTGAATCCTGTAGTTAGTGTCGAAATACCGAAAATATATAAGGAAGGATATAGGTGCGATGTTTTACTTTTTGTTTAAGCCATTGAAAAATGTTGGGATTCAAAATATTTAAAATTCTCCGAGAATAATATTTGTTTCCTCGTGCATGTGTATTTTTTATTTTTCATTTGTGTATATTTTATTAGGGAAATTTTGGAAGCAGATGCAGATGTTATTGTTTTAAGCAAATGGAATCCTTATTTTTACGAATTAGGAATGCATGTAAAGAAATTCAGTGACAGAGATTTGGAACGAATTGCAGGAAGTTTATTACAGGTGAATAATTTAAGACACCATTAATTTCAACACGAAATTTGTTGCAAGATTTTATAAAATATAACATTTATTATTATGCGTATGAATGTTTGAATGGCATTTAAATAAATGAAAAACATTGCACTTTCACGAATGTAGATTCTATATTGTTTCTTTTTTTAAAAGAGAGATAAAAATCGTATTACCTGCAGGACAATTACAATTCTGTTTATATTTACGAAGCTTGATTAAAATGTCGGTAATTAAATAAATTTATAGTTAACAGGACACTTTTCAAATATTACTTCTGCCTCTTCCCGAGGACATTAGTAATTTTAAAGTTAACTTTTTTTATTTTTAGGCGTATAAATCTCGTTTCCGATTAGTTATGGACTGGGCTGAAAATTCAATATCTGATCTAACATTGGATCACCAACTTCCCCGACTTGAGAAACATCTGTTTCTACCGGGAAGGCAAGCCAAAGTTCGCCTGTTAGAATGGTTGAGAATGGGTACTCATAGCATCTTTCTATCTGAGGTTGCAACGAATTTGAAAAAGCGAAAACGTGTAGACTATGACGTTGACTAACATTTTTATTTTACAAAAATTAACTAAACCGACATTAATTGCTTAGGTATATGATAATATTTGTAGCCATACATTAAGTAAATTGATTTTTCGTATAAAAAATTGTATATAGGAACGAACGTAGCGTAGAAAAAATTGCATGAGGTGATAAAATAAAACAAAGAATGACCTATTTTATACTATAATTAGATGTATTGTAAAATAATTTTTTCTATTGGATTATGACGTAAATATGTAATTGTAAGTATTGTACAAGATAAATACAGACATGTTCACACACTTGGTACCAGAGTGAATATTTCATAATTGTTGTAGGTTTTATACTATAAAGAATATTCGAGCTTTAAATAGTGACATTATTGAGTACAAATTAAAAATGATATTTATGTATGTTTCGTCAGATACTTTTTACCAAGTCATAGATGTTTAATTGGAATTTGTCTACATTACTATTTAGAATAAACATTAGACAGGGAAAAATTAAATTATTTGGCTGTACAGCAAACGGAGAATACAGAATAGTGAATAATGTATTATTTATATGATTTTTTATTTAACCTCCATTTTTCGTTTACAGTTTATATTCGTGAATCCACTGAATATTTTACGGTCTCTAATTTGCAATTGCTTCACTACCATTCTGAGTATCCAAAACACCACTTTTTAATTCCTTGGTAGTTAAAAAATTTTTTAGACTAGAATAATAAATTATTTCGAGGAAATTTGATTCACGTTTTATTTATAACGTTTCACAAGTTTAATTTCTTTATTTATAGAAATATTTATTATTTCCACATATGATAAGTTCATTTTTAAATATAAATTATATTCTTGATAAGTGTTACGCTCATATTTACAAAATTAATTTGTACGTGAAACGGAATAGAAATGAATTCGGTAAATAATTACGAACATTTATTGTAAGATACAGTTAAAACATTAAATGGAAACATAAACAGAACGAGTCAAAGAGAAGACTATTGCTCGATTAAGATAATTAATTGGGCGCTTACCTCTTTTATTGTACGGTACAATTCTTTTTACAATAATTAAATAACAATTGGTAAAAAAAGAAAATTTATTTACAATCAGAGTGACACTTGCGCGCTTTTAATGACGTATTGTGAAACAGCTTATTCATGAATTGTTTATCTTGGTAACAATTAGCTCACAACCCAGATTAAATGATTTTTACTTTAATAATAGTGCTTATTCTAAAAAAATGAACGCCGAAGAAGCAGAATAATTAGATGAATAATGTTTAATCCACAACTGTTTTCACTGTTTAAACAATTGTTGACTATCGACACTTTTGAAAACGATGATATCGATGACAAAACATGACTTATATAATAATGCGTCAGAAATCGAAAATTAAGAGGAGTATGCGTATCTTTTAATATAAATTTTTTTTATGTTTACACTTTGTATGTTTATAAGTTTCGTAAGAAGTTTAAGAAAGCGATTCTTTCCATTCTTCGTTCCAACTGTTAATAGCAAATATTATTAAGCTTTAGTAAAACAGCGTATTAACACTACTGGTAGGTACAGTAAAAAATAAATACAAAGAAAAAGGATTATGCAGAAACTTGTTATAAGTTATCGTTTCGTTTAACCAGTTTCCTTGTTTACTAACAACAATATTATCACTTCCACTAATTTACACTATGTGCACGCATATCACATAGAAAGCTATATTTATATATATATATATATATATATTATATTTTGTATTACATAGTAGTGTTACACGTTAAAAAATGTATTGCTAAATTAATTATATTATTGCTTCCTATCCGGCCATAAATACGAAATCTAAGAGAAGCCGCGCTGAACACTTGGAATCAACGATTTGTTTCTTCAAATTATTATACTCTTTCGATTTACTGAATTTTCCGACTAAATTATATGTTTGGAATAATTTGACTATATTAATTTCGCGAACACATTTAACATATCAAACTGTCATCGCAAAGTTTCATTCTACTAAGACTACTTTTATACAAATACTAAATTTTTACATAATAAATGATTTCTTAAAATTTAAGGTTTATTTTCTCTTCGCACTTTTATTTTGTTTTATTTTGTACTGACTACATTAGTCATGTGATTCTATTGTTTTATTTGTCTAATACAGATTTTGGCAGGAATATCCTTTTCTAAAACAGGGTGCCACGAAAATATTGAAGAAACTTTAATTAAAGAATAAAATCTGATGTACATGAATTTTTTTCATAAACTTCCGATACTTCCCCCCAAAATTCCAAACACAAGTATTACAGGTGGGACAAAATCGGGTGGCCCCCCAAGACCACTGAGGCGGGGCTATCCCCACTATGCCGTTCTGTTACTCCTACCAATATTTCCCTGTTCTTCGCGCAATCCTGTGAATCCAGGTTGACTTGATTTAAGCCGCGTTTCCACGAACTGAATCTATTGGAATCGTTCAAATTTGAGTTTCACAAGAAACGACACACCGCTCAGAGTACATAGTGGTGTACGTTTCTACCATTAATAGCTAACTGTTCACAATTTTTTAAATGCCCCTATGCGTATCACAGCAGTTTCTATGCCATTAATGGTAACTTACATCTGATTCTTAACTTCAACGAATTAACAAATTCTTTTTATGTTCTGCGCTGTAGGTTTCATACGTAGGAACGTGGCTTTAGAATACAAAAATTGAATCCTAAGAAATTTTGTAAAGTAATAAACTCAATTCTTCATCGCTGTTAATTTCATATTGACAAGTATGGTTGTGGGCGTGGCTAAACGGTACGGTGGGGGATAGCTCCGCCCTAACAGCCTCCAACTGTCCATTAGACTTGATCTAACTGTATTTCGTGGAATTCTTATTGCACAAAAAAGTATCTAAAGCTGCTGTATAAAACATTAATCTACAAATTATTACCATGAACAAAGATCATCGCCAATGAAACATGTTTTGCTGAAAGTTAAATATAAGAAACGAATCGCGCTCCAACTATACAGGGCATTTATAAAAGCACGCGTACTCCTTGGCTAAGAAAAAATTGCATTGCAATGGCGTGTGCTCCTTCCTTCGTCGAGGGGCGGTAACTACTCGCTAATTGTATTTGATTTTTTTTTTTACATATGGAATGTTATTTAGTGTAAACAGGGTACAGAATCGTTCCAGAAAGTGCGGTGCCGGTTCCTCGAAAAATCTATTAATTCGTTTTGTGATGTCACATACGACGATACTCTTAATAATATTGTTTGCTTCTTGACAACGATTTGTACAAATATTAAGCTTGTTTAACTGTGAACACGTACCCAATCAGTGGCGTCTCATCAATGTTAACAATCATCGTGGAATATTAATATCTCGATTTAGCTTTAACGATTGTAATGATTGAATGAGTTTTTAACAGGATGCTTATCGACTAAAATTTATACAATTTTAAATTATGGTAAGCCTGCAATCTTTGCTCTCACTAATTTACAGTAGTTATTGGATAGTTTTTTAGCTATGTGATTTCGAAATTTGAGGGCAGCCCCGAAAGCAGTTTTGTTAAAAATATCTATCAAACGTACATCTACTGATAGTTTTGAAATTTTTTTTATGAATGTGCATGTAGGTGTTTGTTAATATTTACTAAAACGTAGGATCCCACGTACGGAAAATATCGGCATGTATCTTGTTGGCCCAGACGCTTGACGCTACAAGCGAGACAAAATCAAGTGGTCGCTTAAGATCATTTGGTTACGCCCACTATTCTTTTTCTACTTAATATAAAAAATGTCGGATCATTACAGAGAAAAATACTGATTTAATGTTCAAGTGAAACTTGTGGCTTTGACCGGCCACCACATTTTGTTCCGACTGTAGCATCTAAAATATTCTGTAAAAAATTCATATGTTCTTGGAGTGTGTCCAACGCATGGTATATCTTATAAATTCTCAATTTTTTTGTTTATAAATGCTGCGAACGAAGTGTAATAAAAGATATTTTATAAGTAACCTGCAGTTTGTTGTTTTTGATTTATATTTCAAACGATGATTTGCCGCCTTCTGGATTGTCCTATGAAATATCAGACATCATGTATGTTGTATACATTTACAAAGAAACACAAAGTGCTATAATTTTGTTCGAGAAACCAAAAGTGACTTTTATCATTGAACAGATTTCGAGCTAAAAATAGATTTGAGTATACTGTGCGTTAGCTATGACGTAGAGCATGTTTCGTGCGATGGGTTATAAATTGTTTACAGAATATTGTTTGTTCTACCAAATTAACAAGGGAACTTCGGAAATTAATATATTTGACCATGCGATTATTTACGCCTTTATTTCATATCGTTCGATTGAAGTATGCAAAAATGGAAATACTCGATAACGCATCGAAATACTGTATTGTCGGATCGGTTTAATACACATATCTGTATTTATAATGAAATTCTGCATCTTTTTAAGCCTGACAAAGGCAGTGGAAGATGTTTTATAATTTAAACAATTTTCATTACACAATTTTAAAGAGCATAAAAAGCCATTCAATTTTCATTGTAACAATTTTTGTATATCTACTATATTTTTCAAGATATACAGGAAAATACGAAAACACACAGTAACATTTAAAGGGTTTTTTTTGACACTGAGGAACTAAAAAGTAGCAAAGAAAAAAGATTGCCCGATGTATCTACTGAGGTACCCTACAAACCTGCAAAGTTGTTCAAAAATCCGAATTTTCGGGTTTCCGAAGTTTCCTTGTGACTAATTTTGCATATTGAAAAAAAAATAGTCTTTAGGAATAACAAATCTCCTACGTAAGAATAAAATGTACATGCTCGTAAGAAGTGAACAAAATGAGAAGAAATGTTTTATCTGACATAACAGGTTTTTAAAACTTTTGGATTCTTTTTCAGAAAATTTTGGAAATTTTTTTTTCCAATTCTAAGATTTTTCCTTCTACAAGGTACTAAGCAGTATGACCTGTTTTTTTGCAGTGACATTCTCTGCACATTGAATATGAAAATATGTTTTTCATTTCATCCACCATCTTTGAATATGCCGAATGTGTTTAAAAAATTGACATGCAGTGTTCCCTTAAGATAATCTGCTCCTCTCAAGTGAATATGTGTTGAAACGATTGAAAAGCACTCGATATTGCACGTTGTCTAATATTATTACGAAAAATATAATGCATCAGTTATAAAAATATTCGATTATTATTACAATCGTTAGTCACTGTGTCTGTATAATACAATGTATATTTTGTATAACAGGTGTAACAAGTTGTTTATTGCGGTAACAAAAATATTCTCTGTAGGAATATATTATAAATAATATAATTAATTAACCCTTTGTATAAATAACAATGCACTTACTTCCTACGTGTGTAACAATTAACGCTAATTATTATTGGTGTGTTCGGAGGTCGGTCGTTTATGAGCGTATAAGTTGCAAATTAAATGAATAATTATTTCTGACGATGGTCCAAGTTTAGAAATTAGAAAAAAAATTACATTTGATTAAATACGAAATTACTATAATATTATAGTTCATTTGAAAATGATAAATTTCTTAAAAAAAATAACGAAAAATCATTGAATATTTCTTAATTAAACGAACGTGAACAATCACAAGGCTTTATTTTTTTATATTTCTTTTTTATGAATCGTAGACCATTCTACACACTAATTGTTCATTCCCTCTACTAACATTACAGTCGCCGAACATTATGCGAAGAAAAGAGAAAGTTGAAAATTAATGACTTTATTTAATTGTATAACTGACTTCGCGGTGATAAAACGCTTTTGTTGATCGACCGATTTTGATTTGACCATACGATTAAGGTAATTAAGGATTAATTGAGCAATCGATTGAGCACGACTTTCACTCTGAAATCGGAAATCGAGTACAGCACTTCTGCGATGGCTATAGCTCGGACAATATCAACTGACCGCTCGAGACCACTGGGGAGGAACTATCCCCACCATACCGCACGCTCTCCACTCTGTCTATTACTGGCTTAAAAGTGGGCGTGGCTTCAAGCGGCCAGTTGATTTCGTTGCAACTATAGCTATATTTTAAATCAAAAACCATTTGAAACTTTACTTTTAACATGCAAACCAGGTGGACTCTGTTCTTAAAAACTGTTCCCAAAGTTACAATATTAAAAAAACAAATTATTACAGCATGTTACAAATGTTCGAGAGACTTGTACCTGCACCGCAGAATTATTTAAAAAGATCACTAAAACTCATCAAACTTTTCGTTATAAAGTTGAAGTAAGTTCATAAACGAATCTCTACTGTGTGATCTTGAAAAAAATCGAAAATCTCGTGATATAATTGAAGATCGCTGATAATATTTGAAGACAGTTCTCAAGATCATCGACTACCTTGAAATATCTTGAAGAAATTCTTTGATTTACTTAAGTCACGGAAATCATCATCTCTTCAGTACCTTCTATAATTCCATCTTATCTTTATGACTTCTTGAAATTATTCAAGAATTATTGAAGAATTAATTATTAACGAATAATGTCACTTTGAAGAATCTTGTACATTCCACAAAACTTACACAGGATTCTCTTATTATCTTCAAAACCTTTTAATATTTCGTAATGTTTGTGAATTTAAGTTCTGCACGATTCCTCGCAGTCCTCCCCCTTGTTCTAGCGTAGCACCAATCACTTTCAAAATAATGTAAATTTCCTCAATCCAAGTTATAAAACTTTAACAAGACATTCTCACTGTTCCGACGTTCCACCATTCTTGGACATTTTTAGAAACCTTTCAAAGTCTTCCTTCCTCTCAAAATTTCAAGCTTAGTCCAACGTAGTTCGAAGGATCCAGGTTCAAAATCTGGAAAGATCCTGGCTCACAATCAGTTGCGACACGTACTTTATTACCTTAGGCCTTCAGCGTTTTGCATTTTTTCCTGTGGAAGTCGTCGAAGTCATCTGCAAGTCTCTTAAGGATCATGTGCACTCCTTCCGTTTCTAATGAAATAATTTCTCCTTAGGAACAATTTACGATGACAAACTCTCCTAGGATGTAAAATTCTTAAGGCAGAGGTGGAGCAACTTCGTTGAGCAGATTCTATGGCACTTCATCTTCAAACAAACTACAAAACTCCTTTAAGATTCCACTATTGTCCCCGCAAAACATTGCGGACTCTTCGATCCGTACCCAGGAGCCCCCTGGCTTCTCTCGTACCTCCTGAATCCCTCAAGATCCTTTCTCACCTTCAAACTCCCGTCGTAAGTACGTCAAACTCGCAGACTCTTGCCAACAATCGTCTAGGTGAACAGCAAGTGGCATTCTAGCCGGAAGATCTTCCAACTGTCCATGAAGATTCCTTGAAAGAATTCTTAGAAGGTGGATTCACTCTCGAGACTGGGCTCCTGCTTGAACATCCTGAATCCAGCCACGCTGGTCACGTCGTCTTGGCTCTGAATCGGCGTGAGGTCCCTCAGGATCATAACAGGACTCCCAGCTAGCATGTGATCCTGGGGACTCAGTGGAGGCGCGTTGGCTGGCGTCAAAGGACTGCTCGGACTTTCGTTACTGCTCACGTAACTGCCAGGGGCGTTTGAGATCGGTATCGGCGTTACGGTGCCGTTCACTTCCGCCGTGGCGCCGCCTAGGAGCATCTCTTGTAGCAGGTTATCGATGTGCGCGACACCAAAGAGTCTGACGAACTGGATCTGCTCGATCATCTGCCAGGAAATGGACTGCAGAGCTGGTAGGGTCAAGAGGATCTCGCCGAATCGACCGCGGCTATCGTACTGCCGGTCGCTAATGTAATCCTCCAGGTTGATCTGGATCTGGTAACGGAGTTGCTTGATTCGCTGCGGCTCGCTCAGGCCTTTCGCATCTGTTGACAGAAAGGACGTGGGCGATTGTAAGTCGTAGTATACCCTCGCTTTAAGAACGGTTTTCGCTCTCGATATAAGAACAATTTTCACCTTCGCTATGAGACCGACTTTCACCATCGTCATAAGGACAATTTTCACCCTTGCTTTAAGAATAATTTGTACTCTCGCTATAAAAAAGAGTATCACTATCGCTATAGGAACAATTTTCACCCTCGCTATAGAATAATTTTTGCTCTCGGTACAGAAAAGAGTATCACTATCGCTATAGAAACAATTTTCATCCTCGCTATAAGAACAATTTTCACCCTCGCTATAAGATCAATTTTCACCTTCGCTATAGGAACGATTTTCACCCTCGCTATAGAATAATTTTTGCTCTCGCTACAGAAAAGAGTATCACTATCATTATAGAAACAATTTTCATCCTCGCTATAAGAACGATTTTCGCTCTCGATATAAGAACAATTTTCACCCTCGCTATAAGGGCAATTTTCACCCTTGCCTTAAGAATAATTTTCACTCTCGCCATAGAAAAGAGTATCACTATCGCTATAGGAACAATTTTCACCCTCGCTATAAGAACGATTTTCGCTCTCGATATAAGAACAATTTTCACCCTCGCTATAAGGGCAATTTTCACCCTTGCTTTAAGAATAATTTTCACTCTCGCTAGAGAAAAGTGTATCACTATCGCTATAAGAACAATTTTCACCTTCGCTATAAGACCGACTTTCGCTCTCCCTATAAGGACAAGTTTCACCCTAGCTATAAGAATAATTTTCGCTCTCGCTACAGAAAAGAGTATCACTATCGCTATAGAAACAATTTTCATCCTCGCTATAAGAACGACTTTCGCTCTCGATATAAGAACAATTTTCATCCTCGCTATAAGAACGATTTTCGCTCTCGATATAAGAACAATTTTCACCCTCGCTATAAGGGCAATTTTCACCCTTGCTTTAAGAATAATTTTCACTCTCGCTAGAGAAAAGTATATCACTATCGCTATAGGAACAATTTTCACCTTCGCTATAAGAATAATTTTCACCTTCGCTATAGGGACGATTTGCACCCTCGCTATAAGAATCATGTTCACCCTTAATATAAGCACGGCAGAAATCCCCCATCGCATTTGCTTCGCGTATATCAAGCGGGAAGCCCTCGCACACGTGCAACCGAGAGCGATAAGCTGGGCACACAGGGTGAGTCATCTACCCATGATCAGTAAAAGTTTATATGTTCACATTTCGCATTAAATATTCATAGGAGTGCTATTAATAGATTGGCGAAGTTTCCTCAATGATAACTGAACGCGACCTCATTTAGACTACTTTTAATTGTATGTAATTTGAATCACGATCAAGAACTTGGCAAGACGATCGCGGATTGTGTATAATTAAGGGTAGTATTATTCAATTCAAAACTGTGAATTCAAAATTTCTTTGAGGGCGTAATTTCACCCTTAGGACTGTTTTATTGTCGAATAAAAAAATAGTTACGTTATTAGCATCATTCGAGCTACATTTTTCCAAAGTTGCAGATTTTTTTTTCGAATTTTCGAGTTGCCGAACTTCACCGGTGAATTGCAGAAAGTCAAAATAGTGTATTTGAGGAGTTAAATTTTTTTTTTAGAATTACCTACAGGTAATCAGGGGTGTAGTTACTACGTTTATACAGTATTACAGTGGAGTCTTGATAATCCGAGTTTCGCTTGATCCGAGTTCTTTCGTATGGTGCATAAATTTGGCCCCAATATTTTGAACAGCCTGTACTCTTATTTTGAATCAAATACAACGCGTATTTTATGGCTTCCTCCTTCAGTTTCGAACTGCGGTATTTTATGCTTCTTAAAATTTGGCAATTTTGAAATGGAGGAATGAGTAGGAGTGAAATCAAAAAAGCAGCGAGTCCCCGATCGTTTGCAATTTTCTTCGACGCGGCGGCGATGACCGGGCCGATGATCAATTAAATCTCATTGAGGCAATCGTTCTCGCGTGCCCGGCAAATCTTCGTCGAATGACACGCAAATTCTTCGTCCCCTTCGGCTGCAGATCGCGAAACGAGATCGCCTAAGATAATCGATCCCCAGACACGAATCTCCACAAACGGAAGCCCAACTTAATTACTCGCTTGATTGTTTAATCCGCTACCTCACTTCTGCATGTAACTTTTATTTTTAATTGTTTCAGTGCTCGTTCACTTGCTTATAATATCAGTCAATCGTTAATAATAGTTACTAATCGTTGCAATAAATAGTAACAAAGTTATCGACAAAAATATTTTGTTTGTTTTCTCGATAATCCCCATTGCATTTCTTAAATTTAAGAGAAAACTTCCATATAACCAATTCGTGCTCAAAACTCATTTTAACTTCGCCTATTATATCCCACTATATCCCAGTAAGAATTTTAATTAAATAAATATTACATCAGCCAAATAAACAGAATAGATTATTTTATATTCAAGACAATTTGAAATTTCGAAAGCAAATACAAGAATACGAAATTTTTTTCATAATAGTTCCAGAATTTGAAACATCGCGATAGGTAAAGCTTCCGTAACCAATACCTATTCTAATTAGAAATTAACTTTAATGTTCGTGAAACACGCTTAGTACACGAGTACTTTCTTTAAAAAAAAATTATGGTTCACATTTGATATTTTCAAATAGTATCAACTGCAACAATCCAGACGGTGAAAACCACAAACATTTACATCTTAGTTTCGTAATTGGTTTTAATAATGCTTATTTTCAAAATTTAAAAAATCTATAATAAAGCCGAAGGAAGAATCTACGCGAGACACGTCCCACTAAAAAAGCCCCCCTTGCACTTATTTCCCTGCTTGACACTTTGGGCGCTCAAAAATTGGCGTTGTTAAACGAAAGTAGTGATGGGTTGGAACACACCACGAGTATTTTTGTTTGACTGCAATTACTCGATTCTGACACTAACACAAAACTTCTATTGGAACACGATTGCCTGCATTTTGAATTCTATTACAAGGGTAAGCAAAAGTTTTATATAAACAATCATTGAAATAAAATATTCTCTATCGTGTTTCATTTAAGACACTTATTACTTGTCACATTTATTACCATCATTCGCTCTTCTGAACAACGAAGATAGAAATAAAATATTGTATTCTAATGATTAATATTGTAGTTAATCTATTGGTCCGTTTATTTGTTAAATAACAAATTTGTAAATCCCTTTATATTTATTTAATACTGTCTGGTCAAATTTCCACCACCGCTCTCGCTGATTCTCCCTTCGACCCAGTGACAGTCGCGACGAAACTGAGATACAGGCGAGGAAACTTACTGGGATCAAAAAAGACGATGGCTTTGAGGCAAGCGAATTCGGTGTCGTCGATTTGCACCTCGTTCAGAGGCTTCACCAGTTCGTCCATCACCCTCACACCGACCTTGCTGATGTCCAGGTCCTGGTTGCGACCCTCTGCGGACAAAGATATGACTGATAACGGCGGTTAAACCGTTCCCATCGAGCCTTACTACCAATCGACTGAGCCCGGATGAGATACGTGGTATTAAAAGCCGCTGAAACCAATAACCAGTTGAATAAACCCACCATTGCAGCCATGCTACTGCAATCGCAACGTGAAGGCCGGACTCAGTCTACTAGCTACTCCCCAATACGTTCGTGCAACTTATTCAACGAGACTATCGATCCTTTTAATACTAGAAATCATTGAATTCCTCTGACGAAATTAATCTCTTATTGCGGAAAATAATTC
Organism: Andrena praecox; assembly: GCA_963932275.1. NCBI lineage: Eukaryota > Metazoa > Arthropoda > Insecta > Hymenoptera > Andrenidae > Andrena > Andrena praecox. The sequence continues at coordinate 38,267,275 of OZ010728.1, forward strand.
TAGTAGGTAAATGCGTTTGAGTTCGTCGATTATCTTCACTAATGAACACTGCTCGTGTAGGTAAACGTTAAGGATTAATGTTTTTTTCAATTTTGAAATTTACTTGAGTGATTTTCTTAGCGATACTTTAGCAGATAGATTCTTTTATTTAGATAATCTGTTCGGATGTAGTACTATTTTAAGTAATGTATTTATTATCATTTTCAAGGTCAATACTCCCCTTCGCCCCACTACCATTTATCAGCACGTGATAAGTTTCTTGCTGCCATGTGACACGCCCGCCGATCTTCGTGTTGTGTTGTAACGCGAATCTCATCTCAGAGTTCGGACACCTTCATTTAAAGTGGTGAATAATACAATTAAAATTTTGAAATATTAATCTTTTTTTAAGTCCCCATTTTAACCCTCTAAAGGGGTGCTTCGGAATCGCTTACGCCGTAGATTTAAAGACCCACGGAAAACATGAAATTTAAGGCCATGAGGTTAAAAATTCATCCAGTGGTTCTCAAGATATTAACTGTGCAAGGTTACGCGAGCCACCCTGTATATATCCATAATATAATCTATATAAAAATTTATTTTAGATGAGTATTAATATTAATGTACCTATAATAATTTCCAAAGATTTAACACAGGATGTTCTGTAAGTATTCGAAAAATATTTGGAACCTTATAATGTAAAATATTAATATTAATACTTCAGTTAAGATATACGTAATAAAATACCTGACTTATTAAGATCGCTAAGAAAAATTATTTTCCACTATGCCATTATAAAATTATTTTCCATTGATCGATTGTCTCGTTTTACAGTGCTTTACCCTGAACATTATAAACACAAATGTCCTCCACAAAAATTAGACGAAAGTATAACGAACAACGTGCTTCTATTATGTCCTACACATGTACAAGTCCAAATGAAAAAAAAGTCATGATTAATAAAAATAGGTAGCCAAACTTTTGTGGTTTGAACCGAAATAAATGAAGAAGAATGTTAGCCAGTTTTAAACATTTTGCGCATGCACACTGTTAATCACTCACCCATATTGCTCCTCATAAGTATGCCATACCTGTTTACGTAAATTTGCAATTTAAGAAGGGAACTTGGAATTACAAATTTTTTCCTCTTTAAATGAGCTAGCATTCAAATGTTAAATTATTTAGCTGACAGTTATGTTGAGGTAACTATAAATTTTTATCGCGACAAAAATAACGTCTTTATTTGCAACTTAAAGTGGCAATACATGTCTACCAATGATGCTTTATCTTCGCATGCAATTGCAGGGAATATATTTAATCGTAATTTGCATTAATATTTTCTGTTTGATAGGCTTTGCTATTGAAAAAATTTTCCATTTGCTTCGATTTCGGGGGATTTTCAGTTTTGAATAATGTTATTCATTTTGTACTAAATATTCGGTTTCGAAGAATGAGGATTTAAAAGCTGTTTTTCAATCTCGAGGTTACTGTCGATGTTAGATTTCTTGATAAATCTTTTCGGTATTGAGTACTTTATCATTTCGGTGGAAGATTCCGTGGAGGATAAACAGGAAATATGAATTAAACAATAAGTCTACAAGGAATTCAATATATAATTCAAATTAACAATAAAAGACAATTCAGAATAATTGTGGAAAAGGCAGTTTTTTCTTCAGGTAGTCCGATTCAAAATTTGAAACATTATTTACAATTTTATTTAGAAATCTTTTGAGTAGGAAATAAATAACTGAATAGGTGTCGAATACACCCTTGATCTTCCGTTAATATATTTTCATTTTGATAAGCATTCGGATTATTATTTACAAAATATGACAAATTATTCCAAAACGAAAAATCTGCGATAAAAACGGTCGAAAAGCAATTACCCTTCGAAACTTTCTATTTTTATCAAACCAAAACAACAACGATACTTAATCAGTAGCAAAATTATAAAAAGATTTATAGAAATTAGTTTGACTGAGTATATAAAATTTTAAAGAAGTGATATATATATATGTCTTTAATATTTAATTGATAAAGCTCATTTTATGCCCAACAATCTAATGGTTGGAAATAAATTATCGACGATGTAATCTTTTATGATAAAATTACTTTTGCTAGGATTAAGAAGTTATCGTAAGTTTAAGGCGTGTACTAGAAAGTAGACACAATTTTTAATTATATCACGATCTGACAAGGTTGGATTTATCTCTACTAATTTTATGGTTATTTATATATAGGGGTGATTAAAAAATATATGAAAGGTGCTGAATGCAGATTTAAATTAAAACTTTGTGCACTTTTGTTAAGTGTAAAATTGCAAGTAAGAAATCTAACATTTTTGTTCAAGGAATATTACATAAATTTTTCATTTTATAGGAAATTATATATACAGTGACTAGTTAGTGTACGATACTACAAATTTGAAGCATTCAAAATATTAAAAATTGTTTTAAAGAATTTCATTAATAAAATCTTTAATATATGGTTGTAAAACTGTTGGAATGATATTAATAATAAATGTGATCAACTTCTCGAGTTATTTAAACGAATGTATGAATTTTAAATTGAAATTAAACGTACAGAGAATTGATATATTAAACGTTAAACTTGAATGGAAAATGCTTTAAGAATTGAAATTTTTTTAAAATCTTTTCAAAATTATTTTTATGCTGTCAAATTTAGGGACACAGATAGTGAAACAATTTTATTAAGATTCTTTATATAAACGTAGTCGTTTCGTGCATGTGTGCCTACATTTTATTATTTTTAATCTTCTGAAATCTTATCTATGAATGCCGTCGAAGTTTGAAATAATACTGTGGTATAATCTGTATTACGATCGAAAATATTTTCAGCTGTTTCATGTTCTATCAAGATTTATTTTAAAAAATATTTTGTCGTGATAATTACGCCCGATAACACTGGTGGGGGAAACAATTATTTACCTTGGACAAATTTCTCAAATAAAAACACTATTTTCGAAGGGTAACTGCAGCTGTACTTTAAATATTTATTTTTTCATAATACATACACAATTTTAACTCAAGAAATTTAATCCAGAGAAGGGAACATAAATTCCCCTTCATTGGTAATGTTAACAACAAATGTACAAAATAAATCCTATTCAGGATTACAATCCCAATGGAAGGAAATACGTACAAAAGTGTCACAAGGAAATTTGTTTAAATTTCACACTATTTTACCAAATACGTAAAAACTTTTGGAACACCCTGTATGCATGTGAAGCTAGAGGTTTTGCCTAGTTAAATTCACAATGGAAGAAGTGAGTCTAATTGTAAAAGACTAATTCATTTTCTACTGAGTACACAAAACCCCTGAAGCTTAATGCCCACTAAAACCCTTTAAACAATAAATTTGACAATAGAGTTAGTATCATTGCGAACGATGCTGAGTTAATTCACAGAATCTTGTCTACCAAAGTGTATCCTTAAGTAAAGGATAACATTATGTCTATAAAGTCATTTTGAATCAAAGAACATGTTGCATTTGTTAGACACCATTATAAGTATCATTCTTCTCCAAAAGATCAGATAGGAACAATCTCAAAAACAAACTCAAAGTTCGTAATTTCCACCACACTAAGGATGGAAACTGTAATAAATTCTTGATAAAAGAACTTGGGTAGGTACGTTTAGGTACATCATGCCGTAGTGAAGCCTTCAATACGCATGCGCAAAGGAAAGACGGAGCAGTAGGTAGAACGTTCATCTCCTCATTTCACAGCGTAAATTCTGTGAGAATAGTGATGATGGTATTCGAAATTGGCGGTCGACTTTGCCAGTGCCTTATATTCTGTTTGAGCATGCGCGCCAGAGACATCTGTCGAGGTTTGTGGGGAATAAAGAAGTCTTTGAGCGGTGTATGACTGTCAGCACTAGATGACTCACTATATAATCTCGAATCTAATTAATGGGAAGAAACTTTTACAGTATTTCGTTACTGTATAAATGTAAAATTTACTTAGAATATTACACAAAAGAAACGTGGTTCAAAAGCAATGCATCGGGTAGCATGAAGAATATAAAACAAAGAAAGCAATGTCTAGTCCCATTAATTAGTCCTCATTACTCTGAGGGCGCCACCATCAGCGTCCCCAGGGCGTCAGGTACGGAGTAGCCATGGACCTGAAGGACAGTGCCTAGTTCCGGGGGGTTACAGCGAAAGATGGAAGGGGCTGCGATGTGAGGGACGACTGGTGGTGTCCTCTACAGCCGAATATAAATTTTAGAAATAGCGTCCTTCATTGGTATAGCCTTGTGACGCCATTGTGCAAAACGGTGGAAAACGGTGGAAAACAGTGTAAAAGCATTGCAAAGTAACTTGTATGCGTGTAGTGTATTTATATAATTGTCTTATTATTTGGGATACTTTCGAAATTACGTAAGTAATATTAAATTTTCTAGTAAAATAGTAAAAGTATTGTATTTGAAGGTTAAAAATTGGTATATATTGGTTTTGCCAGAAGAAATTTTCCACGGTATGGCACAGATGGCACCACCAGTCGTCCCGCAAAAAGCGGCTGGAAGAGGTCGATTCCCCTTCCGTCATTCGCTTCAACCCCCGCGTCCATAAGCCTAGCTTATGCACTGTCCTTCAGGTCCATGGGAGTAGCCATGCCTAGGGAATTAATGGCGGCGTAGGGAAGACGTGACGTAGAGGGCGAACACCTACAGCGATAACGGTATATTTGCGCTGGTGACGACGTGCACAAGTCGTATCAGTGTACACTAGGGTGGCTCTTATTTATTCTTGGTAAAATTTTTTTTCAAGATTTTCTTCTACCTACGATACATGCTACTTCTTTGCCAAATAGATGAGGAATCGAGCCCATCATCCTCTTACGTGTAATGTTTTATCAAGCAAAATTCATTTTAGCAAACAAAATAATAACTTGTGAAATTGTCACCATTGTCATGTTACGTACGCAGATCTATCTTTGACTTTTTAACCCTTTCGGGTGTCCGGAATGCACGTGACCCGGCAGGGTCACCGTTTCCTGCAGTGGTGTGATGCAACCGAGTTTTCCCCGAAAACCTAATATTCAATGAAGGCACTCATATCCCCACTACTTTCTAGCCGAATATCACTGTATAAAAAGGGCCACGAATCCACACTCGGGGGCTCATTTCAAGTTTAGTGCGTTTAGACGAAAGAGTCTTACGGGATCGAGTAACATTCTCCTTCAAGTATTATTTCAACTTTAACCATACAGTACGTAGAGTTGCTGATAGGTGTTGTAATCATTAAACTCTTTGAGACCCCCGCATTTCTCAGTGCGTTAAAACCGAGAGGTGGACTTAGGTACCGCGACAAACAAACACTGAAACAATTGTAAAAGACTGAACTTATAGAATATAATTAGTTATTTCTAATTTAGAGTTCTTTTATTTGAATCAATCATCATCTGAATTTCCTCTTCGAGACCAACCCACATAGATACTCCTTTACCGCTCAAGGTGTATCATATTATAAAGTTACGAGGCTAAACTAACATTCCTAGTGGCTCCCGGGGATACCAGAGACCGGTTCGTCCACGATATCCTACCTCTTAGTGGCTCCCGGGGACACCAGACCCCGGTTCGTCCACGATATCCACCTTCCTAGCGGCTCCCGGGGATACCAGACCCCGGTTCGTCCGTGAAAGCTTACCTTCCTAGTGGCTCCCGGGAATACCAGACCCCGGTTCGTCCACAACATCCAACCTCCTTATAGCGGCTCCCGGGGATACCAGACCCCGGTTCGTCCGCTACTAACAAACTCTAAACAAATTCAATCCTCGGCCTCGCAGCCGCCATTCTCATTGCCCTCAGCCTCGGCTCGTAACAGTCACTAGGCATAACTCAGTGGTTCTTCGACATAGCTACTCGACATGCAACGTTGCCAAATTTCCGAAGTGTACACTAAGGGCCAGAATCGGCTTCCCTTAGGAAATTTGGCAACGTTGCTTGTCACTAGAACCACTGAGTTATGCCTAGTGACATGCAACGTTGCCAAATTTCCGAAGGGAAGCCGATTCTGTCCCTTAGTGTATATAAGTCGATGTGACCTCATGTCTTGGAGTTCCCTTACGCGTAGGGAATTGTCTGGCAACTCTGATAAGGATTACTTTTATTAACACTAATCTTCCCGATATAGTTTGCGGTATGGAATAGACGGCACTGATGGCTCCACCCACTTGCCCATCTTCTGTTTGGACATGCGCATCGGAGATCTCACTATGGCTAAGAAGGGAACAGCTTACTCGCCGATTGGAACTCAACTTGATGGGTTTATAGAGTGAAGCAAGACAAGAACAACGGTATGTTTCATTCGCCCTTTGAGGGTATGAAAACTAACCTCAAAGTCAAACAGGCACTCCCACCTTTTCGCGTATAACTCCTAAAGTACAAGAGATAGAAGAAAAAGCTTCAAACAACAGTTGAATGGTACAATAAGCGCTGCAAATTTGCGTTAACAAAATTTTGAGAAGAGTTTTAAAAAAATAAATACCTGACGAAAAAACTTTTTTTTTAAATTTTGTTAACGCAAGTTTGCAGCGCTTATTGCACCATTAAACTTTGGTTTGAAACCTTTTTTTCTGTCTCGTGTACTTTAGGAGTTACACGCGAAAAAGTCCGGGCTCCGGTTTTACTGGAAAAATCTCCGGGTTGTAGAAAAAAATGAGATAATAAGAAATTGTGGTATTATACAATGGTATCAATTTTGTATAAAATAAAAGTTATTAATTAAAAAAACAGTTACTTTCAAATTCTGAATTGTTTGGACTTAAAAATATTGCACATCTGTTTTCCGGATATTCGAGAACAAAACTTTTTTTGCTCTTTCCATCTCCGGGTTTATATTCAAATCTCCGGGTTGGAATGTGTGACACTCCGGGATTTATATGGTGATAAGGTGGCAACCCTGCTTACAGGTCAATTGGGCACGAATGAAATATACCGCTGCTCTTGTCCCGAGTCACTCTACAATCCCACAATGTTGCGTTCCAATCGGTGAGTAAAGGTTCGCGGTGTTCCCTTGTAAGTATAACTACCCTACAAAGGTGTCGAAACGACATTCTTGAAACTCAAGCTGCTAAGTATGTTCCTCACTACTATGTTCCTTTAATAAGTGCCAAAAAAATGTACTTGCTGACACATGTCCCCAAGGATATCATATTTGAGATACTTGCCATCATTTTCTTTGCCACCAAATTCGAAATTAAGAACTTTGAATTCCCTTTTTATTAGAGATGTACCGACTAGGGTTTTGGCCGACTAGCCGACTAGCTGATTAATCGGCCCACAAGAAGCCGACTAGTCGGCCACTATTCAGTACATCTCTAATAGCAAAGTTATAAAACTTGTTAGAAAAGGAGAACGAAAAATGGGCAAATATTCACAAAAAGGGAACCGATCAATCGGCCTTGTTTGCCGACTATTCGCCGACTACAAAAGTGGCCGGATAGTCGGCTTAACCGACTAGTCGGCCACTAGTCGGTACATCTCTACTTTTTATGCGTTTCCATCTGACAATGACTTCGAGGACAAACATGGGGTGATTCGATTTCCCTTGATCTTCCCAACGATCCGTTTCAACCATCGCAACCTTATTGTTACAAACCACCCTGCAGAGTCAACATTGTCCCCAGCATACGGTCTACATTTTCCCCCATAAAACCAAACAAACATCCCAGCCAATACCCCCAGAACAAAGAGACAATAAAAGACAGCCAAGACAAGGCCAACAGCCCAACGTACCAGGACAGTTCTTCGTGATGATGCAGTTGTTACCGAGTAGAAGGACATCCTTCAGCTGCATGCTGCGCCTGGCAACACCCAGAAGTAGATGCTCGCCGGCGTGTGCCCTCAGCAGTGCGACCTGATCGTCGAGGGTCAGCTCGCTGAAAGCGGGTATGTACTTGGCCCATTCGACCAGGATCAGAAGCTGCTGTTTCATGCTGTCGCAGACGTCGTTTATGTTGGCGATCTGTTTTGTGCTTAAGTCGATGTCGCTGTCCGGGCCGCCTAGCTGTTGACAGATAATCTGCGATTATCCTCCAGGAAACAATCGAAAATTTTCAATTTCTTATCCACGATATAAAATCCTTACACATTTATGAAGAATAATATTAACCTGGCGGGTGGCATTGCCAGCGCGCTTACCCCGCGAGAAACGCCTATAGGCGTTCGGTAAGTACGGCGAGCAAATGCGAATGAAGGACTTCTGCACACTGCGTGCGCTGTTTTAATCTCGACGTCGAAAGAGTTAACTGAAGACAATTTGTTAATTACGGGGCTTGGTTAATGGTGGCATATAGCTGTACATCGCCTGTTGCAGCGTAGCGTATTTATTTTAATGCCTGTATCGTGTCTTAAAGGAAAGATCCGAACGTGGAAATTCAAAAAAATCTGAAACTTGGTGAATATGTAGGGGATTTCCTCCTGATTACAACGCACTTTTTTTTGCTGCCGAAATCCACTTTAAGGGAGTGAAATTGACCCCTTAAATCCCGGCTATTTTCACGATATTATTGTTTCTCTTTTTTTGTTTGTTTAAATAAAGTGTATTTATGGTCTCGAATTGGACTGCAGTCTCACTAAAGCAGTTTCATAAAAATATTTGCGAGTACCATAACTGAATTATTTCCCATTCAAGTATTCAGTGACTGTGTCCTTTATGAAGCAATATTTTTTTAACTCATATTCAAAATTTGCAATTAAATGCAACTTGTTTTGCAAATCCTCGATACTTGTTCAGAATCAGCGTTAATCTCTAAGTGATTACTGTGCCATGAAAACATGCAGCGAGAACCGTCGTATGCCTGGCATTAATTCGAAATCGCAACCGATTCGTGAATACTTAATACTTCTGTGGCCAATATGTCCTCTATGTGCATCGCCAGCCTTTATTTACCCACATTAGCATAAATATCATGGATGTTTGAAAGGCTCTGAATTAATTGACATCATAGTATCTTCTAATGATGTCCGAGGAATACTCGAGGCACGTGGAAGCGTTACTTAAATAAGAGAGTTCTTCCAAGGACATCGCCTAACAAGGGAAGCGTCCAAGATGTCCATCTTTGATTTTATGTAGTTTTGCAGGGCGATTGTAAATCGTTGATGCTATCTGTAAAATATTAGGCGAAGACGCTCGACAATTTTGGAGATTGCAATAATTGAAATTACATACGGTGTACTTGTGGTATACAAGGTGTTTCGAAACTACACATAGAAAGTCAACTGTTTAGTGGAACTCGAGAAATGAAGTAACTAATTGCTATTTATATCGTAAACCAATGGTTCGAATGACTACAGATGGCGTAAAATGATCGGTACCTCCCGAGCCAAAGAATGAATATTTAAACATTTTTGAATAAATAACGAGACCCTCCATAAATTAATTTTGCTTAAATATTCAGTTATACACCGATTTGTTCCACGCAGTCGTAATTTGTCTAAAAGATTGTCAATCTACGTTTCTCACCGTTTCAGGAGATTCTCCTTGCTTTTTTTTTATACACACAAAATGGGCATCTTTAAAAAACTCTTTTACTAAAAATAGAAAATTTCAGGGACGCTTAGTTTGCGACAGTAATGTTTGTCAAAGTATTTTATTCCCTTTTGTGAATTTCATTAAGAAGATAACTTTGGACCCATAATTTTGAAACACTCTGTATATATCACAAGTTATAATATAAGGAGCTTCAATTAGTCTTATGTGTAGAATTATTCGGTGTCTATAACTAATGTTTTTATATTATTTAATATTTATGTATCACAAAACTTTAGGAACGCCGCTCAATTCCAATGTTTTCACCAGAGTTGCCATACGTAGGGAATTAAAGGGGATAACAGCCCCAAAAGTAACTGATATTTATGATTTTTTTTTATAGAACTATATTAAGAACTGGATTAAACTCTTTTGGGATATAAGGAGACATCTTTAAGCTTACAGAATTTTTTTTTCATATCGGTTCTTTTTATTATTTATTAATTTATGTGGAATCTTACCCACGCGTAAGGAATCGCCTTGCCACTCTCAAAGGGCGAAACCCTCAAAGGCAGAACAGCCATCGATTCCATTCAAACCACTTTGACGCTAACATATGAATCACTAATATTAATATAAATATATATATATAAATATTAATATTTGAGCATCAAATTCTAAAAAATCTATTTTTACTCACAGCCAATTTCAAATTTTGATGTAGTTCATTAAGGACATTTTAGACGAAATTCTAATTACAAAGCAAATCGACTGTGAACAAAATGGACCCTGTCATTTTGGTAAGACTTTATTCTTTACTTTGTCATTCTATGTATAGGTGAATTTAAGTATGCTTTACTTTAAGGCTGAGAATTGCAGTTGGAGAGCATATTATCATTGAAAACGGGGATGAAACGCAAATAGGTGTACCAAGCAGTATTGGGGCTTGTGGACGAAGTTGAAAGGAACCTTGGGTTACGAGATTCTGTTTGATCATGCGCATTAGAGACTTCACTATTACCTAATAGTACAGCTATACAGTTATAGTCCAACGTTTAAATATACTTTCTATAACTGATCACTTGTCCCTTACATAACTATTATTTTCTAATTATTTAAGATGCATATGTATTTACATTCATATTCAGTAGATTTTTTACGTTCCGCGCGAGCTATTAAATTGGCCAGTTTCTACCGCTGTCCGTTGCAAGAATTTTTTACAAAAAGAATTTCAAAATAAGATGAATATATTTTATCACGTTGTGATTATTATTCAGTACACAGTAATTTATTTTCAATCCGTCCTATATCCTCCTGCAACGCTCAAAACATCTCGTACACACAACTGTATTTTTCATTGCGTTGTGGCCACAAATTTCCAGCATTTTAAATTAATTACGGCGTATCGTGAGCTAAATTTCTGAACAATTTTAACCGCGTACAAACTTCGTGATAAAAATAAACGGTTGAAAAGGAATCACGAGTTTCTTAGCCCTGTATTTATCGAATTCCAGTCGCTTTGGAAATAAGCTCTTGAATTCTTTGCGCAGAAAATGGCCGGATGTCGGCCCGTCTCGTGGCATTTACATAAATGTACATCGAGGGGGCCGTCTTCATTAATTCCCTTTCCTTCCATACTCATTAACACTGGCACATTAAATGCGTTTCGCCGAGCGTATAAACAAAATACCGAACCTTGAATTTGCACATTCATGTCGATTAAGTTCAACAAGCTCGGGTTTATTCAGGGAAGCACTGGCGAGGAGAGGACACGAAGTGGAAACGCGTTTTTGTAATGTGTCATGCATATATCAAATTGTGGGTTCAGCGAGCCGTTCAAGAAACACCCATCTTTTGGGTGCAACTGGTCATTTGTTTTCGAGATATTTGCGTGGAAAAAATCGGTTGTAGTAGTCGACGCTAGGAATTAATGTTTGTCCGTATAACACGGTGGCAGCGCGCGTAGAGCGATGGTTGCAATTCGAACAAATGTATTTTTTTTTGTATGTAAAACAAGTGAAAAAGATAGAAGGCTAGGGCCCCCTATTAACGTTCGACTTTTTAACTTTCTTCTGATCACCACTGTACCTGGGAATAATCGACTTTAATAAAGGATATTTAATATAAAAAAAGTATGTCGAAAATATTGACACGTGATTCGTTCGCGTTTTACGCCCACAAAAGAAAGTTTGACTAAAACAGGTGACACTGCTACTCTCACAACATCTTCTTGGAAGATTGGACACTTTAATTCATGATAATTGATGTAAGCTAACCTCAAGGGCTGCGCCGACTTGTCTGCTAAGCATTTCGGCCTGAAGAAGAGAAACGACGGAAAGTCCACTGGCGTTGCTACTCTGCTCCTCGTAGCTTGGCCTTCTACAGCTTATTCGGTCCCTTTCGTTTTGTACGGCTACGTGCAAAAATAAGAACAACCAAAAGGGTAATCATCAGCTGCAGAAACACGTCTTCGTGATATTTGACTTATGAAATGAAAAGCTTTGATTACTGATTTTCCAGAAATGTCAGCTTTTATTGCTTATTATTTGTTCACTAGTTGCAGATTATTCCAAAATTTTGCGACAAGTAGAAATATATAAATTCTCTCCGTCAAGAGGAATCGAAAAGTCCTTCAGCATTTTGCAATTCGAGCCTGCGTTTTCGATATATGAACAATTAAAGTTTCGAGGTGTAGCGATTAGCGCAGGCAGTTCCAACATCTGGCGCTTGGGGGCGTATTGCCACCTGATATTCCTTGACAAATAAATGCCAAACTGCAAAATGGTAGAGGACTTTCCGATTTCCTTTCACATGAAGAGTATCTGTGTGTCAGATTATCGCATATTTTAGGGACTCTCTTTATAAATCCTTCAAACATTTTCATACAAGATGAATTGAAGGAAGGAATCTGCTAATGAAAGTGTTATGGTGAGATGTATTAGTTATTCGAACAAATAGGATTTTTCTTTTTTTAGTGCCACATAAATTTTTAAAATTTTGCGAAATAATGGGGGGTTCGTTGTAGTTACTGATTATTCAATTGTATTAACATCTACTTGGTAAACCAGGAAGCAGAGTAATTAATTCAGTTGCAAAATATGATACGTTATAATTTTCCAATTTTATGAAATCTCACGTATTCTTTTGAAATTTTTTACACAGTCTAAATTTATATGTAGGTTTTTAAATTGCAATGCATTCAAAAATTGGACTCTGAAGATATATAGATTCCTTACAAAAAAAGGCAGGGGGAAATAATAAGGAAACAAAATATAAGCAGGTTTCTCTCACCTTCTTTCTTCATCCCAGCCTTGAAACATTTTCTTAATCTGCAATACCTACACTGATTCCTCTTGTCCTTATCCACTACACAGTTCCTACTGAATCTGTAACAGCGACAATATACACAATTATAAACTTGTGAAAAAATTCCTGAATTAACTGATGAATAAACAAACAAAATAAGACTGCAAAATCTGGCACTCTCGCTAAGGGAATAATACTTACAAGTGATTTAAAATAACATTATGTATTTGTCTTGCGACTAATTCTAAGAATATGCAATATACAAATTTTGTTGTCATTTTTATCATTATTGCAAGCATTCAGAGATACGAAATGTTATAATCATGTGTTATGTAAGACCACTGTAAATCACGAAAGTCGTCACAAATACCAACGTTGCCATTACCATTTCTGTCATTCATCACCTTGATTTTTGGTACTTCAGTTTATTGAATAACATCAGTCACCCAACTTTCAGTTAACGTTTTCTTTTCAGTGTGTAAAGTGGTTGACCTAAATTTTTTCCCTTCAGAAACGAGTTTCAAAACGATGCCTTTATAGACAAGCATTCCAATTACGAATTCTAAGTTTATTTGTTAAACAGTTCTCGCCTGATTTGCGCGACACAGATGGTGCAACAGCTAAAGGGAATCTAGTAAGGTGTTCAGTAAGATTGCCACATGTATTTCTCCCCAATTATTACCAGGCTGCACAGATCCAAAAATACTGTTCACCTTCGTGTACACAAAATAAATTGGCCCTTTAAGGCCATTCACCCCACTATCCTATAGCACCCTCTGCCAATATTTAATCTACTTCATTGTTTTTTCAAGCCTGAGAGTGCAAACAGCAAGAAAGAAACAGAGATATCAAGCCAACGAGGCAAATATTGGGTTCACTAATTCGTGGAAGTGAGATACTGTTCAGCAAATGGATTGTCTTCACCATTGATCCAAGCACAGAAATAAATATTTTCTACGGTGAATTAAAATTCACTCTACAGTTAGCCGGAAAAATGGCAAATATTCGTGAACGTGATACAAAATCGTGCCACAATAAATGCAATAGAGATGAAATATTTATATTTAATGTGGGTCTGCAAGACTCGAATCTGCAAGATAAAGTTGTATTAATTTTCACGAGATGATGACTTCATATAAAAGAAAGCAAACAGAGAAATTCCCCAACAACACGTGCTGCTCTCAAGCGATTGCCCACGTATTACAAAAGAGCAAGAACGGATAGCGAAACTATATGTATAGGTTAGGTTACTTCTGATGTCATTCATAGTTGGACAAGTGGCCCTGAGGTGCCACTTCACTTTGCGTCAAGTACAGTGCTCAACCACTATAGAAAACGTGTCCCTGAGCTGCTGACTCTCTACACTCCAGTGCGGTACCATCTTCACGTGTACAGCTCTTATAACCCCACCATGTTCCTTTCACGCTACCTATGCCAGTGCTGCCCCGCGGGTAGTGCCCCTTATCCGCCTCTGTGCCTCATCTACACTTCGTTTTCCGTTTATATGAAACGCGTACACATAGTAGAGCACGGATTAAGTATACTGTTGCGCACGTGGCAACGAAGAGAGAGAGTTTTGAGATGGCAAGTGGCCCGATGCCGTAGGTATCGCTGAAGAATAGGGACTCTGTTCCTGAAGGATCTGGCCACGGGGTGGGGAAGGCGAGGGTGCCTGGTAAGAGGACGATGATGAACAGGGTTGCTTGAAGAGTTCCCTCTCGGGCGGGACAAGGTCTGGGTTAGGTGACGTCACATCAGGGGTGCACAGAGAGCCGTTTTTAGCGCCTAGCTGCGAGCAACCCGCCTGTCCCGTTGCTAAGGTTAGAATCGGTGATGAGAACTGCAGTAGTGTACGTGCGTGGTAGCGTAAGTATATATGGCTGGGTTCAAGTCATACCAAATGCACGTACACTACTGCAGTTCGCCTCACCGATTCTAATCTTAGCAACGGGACAGGTGGGTTGCTCGCAGGTAGGCGCCAGAAACAGCTCCCTGTGCACCCCTGCGTCACATCAAGCGATGCAATCGCTGGTTTGGGTCTCGCGCAAGTCCTGCCCCCCAGGCGCGCAGCTCCGGCTAGAGGATGACCACCTTGGAGGTTTTAGTGGGTTCGAGTCCCACATAAGGAGAGAGGAGAGGGTCGGGGGTATCCGTGGGGATTTCCTCCAAGTAAAAAAAAAAAGGTGACGTCACATAGACCTATATACACTAATATGACTTGTGCCCACCATGCGAGAATGTCCCCTCTACTAATCCCTACTACGTCACTGAGCTCCCGCCGCCGCCCATTGAACTATAGAATATCTGAAACGTGAACTGTGGGTATTAGAAGCCGGGCAGAGATAGTTGCATTACTGTTTCACTCTTACACACCCGTCTCTACCTGCCTATACTCAAATTTACTACGCGATAGAAGTACATTTACTACAGGATAGTATTCTCCATTCCATGTAAGAGTAGACCTACGCCCCTACCGATTTGCGACCGATCTGCGCAGATCCCACGGATCTGACACACGCGATTGGTCGTAGCACTTTCCCTGCCGGTTGGCTACCAATCAACAGTGTATCCCTGCGCGGAACGAGTCTACTCTAAAGTGGAATACAGTATGGCGTAATAAAGGATAGACACCTCCCCAAAGCAACTATCTTCCTCAGCCCGGCCCGTCTAGGGTTTTACGTACCGTGTTCGCATTCTAAATATTCTATAGTTCAATGCCGCGGCCATGTTTCCCCTCTTTCTGGCGACCCTGATGATAAACCACGCGGCACTTACCCCAGAACCATGGAATTGAGCAGTCTTTCCAATATATTTCTAACATACACCAACACGTGGTTGGTTCCAACAATGCGGATTTCATTATTCGGCCCTACAGACCCAAAACGACCCCTTGGTAATCAGACAGTTTTAAGGGGAAAACTTTGTTGTATACGTATCTGAGCTACTGACGTTTAATGCCCCTGAATGCTGCTGCCTTCCATCCCTACTACTTCTATTGAAAGCTTCTATTGGTAACAGCTTTTCAAAGGTGTGTAATAATTGCAGTACACCACAGTGGTCCCCGGATAAGCTGATAATTTCAGGTTCCGGATAGTATCTCTTATCCGGGATGGGAGGCTAGTTTCATATCTCCGATTTCACCCCCCCCCCCCACTGATTGTGAGTTTCGGCGCTGGAGAATAGGGGTCCGAGAAGACAAGGATAGCACTAGCCATTACAAAAGGAAAACACGTCAAGTTCCGAATTTCTCGTCGGATCTTCACGAAAGTGACACCGACCGATTCCTTGTGTTTTCCCGATGAAAATGATCCCAAATGCGGCATAATTCAAGCTCTAATTAACGAAATCACATGAAAAAAATAATTTGTAGAATGTTCGTTAAGTCCCATTTACATGGTGCTTGGATCCCGCGTCCTAAGTACACAACAGGTGGTAGTGGGTACCATTTCGAAGCAGCTGAACCCAGGGGGAACTTCATCAGCTCACCCGGGGACTACTGTATTCGATCAATAATGTCCTTCAGCAAGCGCTGCATGCAAAGAAGCCATTTTACCGACCTGCAGGTGTAGAGATGGTTCTTCCTGACCGACCGCCGGAAGAATCCTTTGCAGCCGTCGCAGGAGGCAGCGCCATAGTGCTTCCCAGTGGCGCGATCTCCGCAGATCGCGCAGTGCTGTGACAGCACACCCCCGACGCCCGATCCCGGGAGGCCAAGCACCGAGCCCCCCGCTGCGCCTGCGCCCATGCTCAGATCGGCGTCTGTAACAAACAAAAATCGACTCATGAGTATCACTAGATTCAACAAAAGTTCCTCGTAATAATGATGAAGTGGTTATTATATTCCACTTCAGGTGTACACTAAGGGACAGAATCGGCTTCCCTTCGGAAATTTGGCAACGTTGCATGTCACTAGGCATAACTCAGTGGTTCTAGTGACAAGCAACGTTGCCAAATTTCCGAAGGGAAGCCGATTCTGTCCCTTAATGTACCTCCCAAGCATATCGAAGTTTAACCTAACGTTATGTGATCATTTCCTTAAACCCTGTACAAATAGAACAATTTGTAGCCGTTATGGTTGAAGGAATTATAATTATTAGTGTTCAAACTGCTCTACAGTAGTATTTCTTATGCGCACATCCTGTATTTAATGAGTTCGGTGGATCTGTGGTTCGACTCTACGCCTCTGCAATGTACTATATATTCTAGGGTAGTGTTTCTCAACCTTTTATGCTTCACATACCCCCTGGAAATGTCCCCTTACAGCAGCGCTAGGGGCCCCTCATACGCCTACTTCCCCTTCCAATCTTTCTGTCGCGCAACGTGTCTTCCGTTGCCAAGGAGACCGCGCGACGCTACAAAGGCTAGCGTGACGGGCTAGCCGGACGAGCGGCATGGTCGCCTCTTTAGCGTCGCGCGGTATCCATGGCAACGCGGGCGAGAGCGCTGCCCTACAGTGAACTCTCGCTAGAGGCTCGCGCTTCAGGCTAGCGGCAAACGCTTAACGAGTAGCGTCGACGATTCCGAGACGCCGATGGTGCGAGAGAGAGACAGAGCGTAGGCACGCGAAAGACGAAGCGAGACGAAATATCAAGCTTGCTCTCTTTCGTAGCAGACGGCAACGTCGCGTCGACTCATCCGTCCTCTGGAAAGCCTAGGCTTTTTACAGAACGCCGCTTTTTTGTCGAAAAAGTGTTTTTACCTCAATTAGGCTTAGGAATCAGCCTTTCTGTAATAGGTACTTTTATATATAGGTACCAGTGCCGTCTTAACCGGGGCCCCGAAAAATAGGAAAATTAAAAAAAAAAGAGTTGTAAAATTAGGAAAAAAAATTGGAAATGGGCCTTCCGACTGTGGTGGAAAAAAAATAACGGATACAGTATATAACAAATTTACATTTTAAAATGAGGCCCTTTTTTCGTGGAATGGACCCCACGTTTAATCTTATTTATTTAATTATTTTAGTACTTATTCACCTCGCGTGTTAGCGCAGAATTTTTTATTTTACTTAATTTTAAGGCTGGAGATATTCCTCCATATTCCTGAGCCCAATTGAGGTAAAAATTTTGTAAAAAAGACTAGGCTTTTTACACAAATGCTGATTTTACAATTGTACTGTATAAATTAAATAATGGGGCAAAATGGGCACCGTTTAAGGGTTAACTATTTATTGCTTTCTAGGAAACGTGAACGCGAAACACCGACGTCGCTCAAAGTAGAAACGCGACGGTCACACAGTGTTCAAACCTTGTTGCTCGAACTACGGTCCCCCGAACATTTCGTTTAGATGACAATGGCTGTTAATCTCCTGCTTCCGAGCAATTTCGTTTACGCGATAGGACATGGCAGGAATTTCACCAGATAACGTTAATCATCCCTCTCCATGTACATATGTACCTGTCTATCTATCTACGTATCACTTTGTATGCCATATCTTTGGCACATATCTATCCAATTGATCATCCTTTTATCTAACTTTTTCTGATTGCTTATTTCCCGTGCGTATCTCTTCGTAACACTTGTCGTTCCTTAATTGCATATGTAACATAATAATTTCAGAGCAGAAGAATCGCTGGAATACAGGCTAATGATTTGGGGATAAACGGAGTCCCAACTTTAGAAGAAGCTTCGAATTAAAATTCGAAAAGTTTCTCCGTTGCACCTTTTCCGTTTATTACTGTTTTCTCATTAACTTTCCTTCGGGTTCGAGAGCGACGAGGGTGGCAAAGTTACAGAACTAACTCTAAGAGTTCTGTCAGATTCCTAAGAAATTTATTTTTCCCAAAATGGAAATACGAAAACATTTCAAAAACTGTTATTGACTTCTCCCGTTTTTTCTCACGAGACATGCGCTGTGTAGGATGTTTTAGAACTCACGAAAAGAAACAAAGCAATTAAATAGGTGTAGGGATTGTTTAATTTCCTAGGTCAGAAGCTAATATAATTCCTTGTGGGATGATGTCTCGGGGAATCCAGTCTGTCAACAACTGGATCCTGTTATGGATTAGTGTTTGTTTGCACGCTCAGTAACACCAAGGTTTATTCGGAGCAGTCGTGGCTTCTCCAAACAATCGTGAACCCACGGTTCTTACTATTTCCCTTGTTTTTGCTTTAATTTCTGCGTTACTTTAAAATGCCATTTATTTTACGCGTGAATGTAAAATTGCTAAAGTGAAATTGACAGATACATTGTATATCGGAATTTCTAAAAAGAATTATGGAAAAGAACTGAATATTCCAGGGTTTTCGAAAGAGTTCTGGAACTTTTCAATAGGTTCTATTTGAAACATACTTTAGAAACACCCTGTATAAGTGATTTTAACCTCTCAATATTTCTCTAAGCTTCGCAAGACGGGCCTGATTCGACTCTGTGAGTTACACTCGTAAGAAAATAGCAAATACATATTACTGGGTCTATGCTGCCGTTCACTCAGGGTGAAATTACATAATTGATGTGAAAATTACAGGGACAGAGTTATTTAGAAGTTGCTTGGCCATTACCATATTCTTTTCATATCGCACCATTCAATTACCTTCCATTTAGGACCCCTCAGAACATCTTAAATAGAAAAATTACGCAAAGGATGAATAATTCGAGGCTCGGTGAGTTTAGTCAGCACTCATCGCACACTCTATGTCAAATTAGCTGCTTGATTTGAACCTTTTCACTGGCTAATTGTTACTGTCACAAGCTTGATAGCTGTTAAAAAATTACTTGTGTTGAGCTTTTACTTACAATTAGAGACAACTGCTTAATTACGAAACCTTGTTGATCGATCCATATATATTTTTATTATTATTTTTTTATTATTTTTTATTTTTATTATTCACTTAACGTGCTAATTTTATGAACGCCAATAATCCTATATTCATTATATGCAAAATTTGCATATAAGATTCCTACTTGTATAATAATAATATTATTATTTTATTCCACGTGACCATTAATTTGAACAAAATTGTTTCTTAACTGGTAAAGCGAAGAATTCTCCTGTAAAAAATTTCGTTTTCGTGTAAAATTATACAGAGATTGTAATGTGAAGTATGAAACAAAACCCTACTATATTTTTTCACTTACATAATTTTTAGAAAAAATTGAAAATTAGGTACAATTTTATCATGCTTGAGCGGGCTCAAAAATTTAATTAAATTCATATAAAAAAAAAACGAGAAACATTGTGCATAGTCGAATGCCAACATTCTCCTAATAAATTATTCATCCCGCTAATCTGAAATCGAAGCGCGCACGTTCGAATACAGGCCGGACCACTTTTCAAAGAGCTCGGCGCGCTTGCTATTCGATAACCCGAAACTGATTTTAATGTCGCCTCAACTTGAACTGTACAGGAACCTCCGTAGCTAAAAGTGTGTACGTTAATAGATTACTTTTATCGGGGCCGCGGGAGATTTCGATGTAACTGAACGATAGCCTATATTTAACAACAATTTACCTCAGGCTTAACCCACGTTCAGATAAGGTCAGCGTGTACACACGTCGACCCGAGCCAAGCCACATTTCCAGTATTGGCAGAGTGTAAACGAAATTCAGTGTAAACCGAGCGACATCCAAAATCTCGTTTCCAGAACGCAGCGACACCCTTATCGCTGCGAGATGTATAAATAACGATATTCCAATGATAAATAATGCCGATACGTCGCTCTCCTTCCCAGCACGTTTCTTTACGAAACTTCTGCTCGCAACGAGCCCGCTGATAACATCCTTCTTTATCACCCACGCACACTAGCGCGCGAGGATCTTTGTTGTGATTTTCAGGAGATCGAGCATAATAATTGCGATCTTCAAATCTTATGATCCTGCGGATGTAATATTTATGTGTACAGAATCTGTGCAAGTTTTTAGGGAAAATAAGTGTCTGTCCTTCCTGTTTAGGGTTTTGAAACCGGATTTTTATAAATTTGTGAAATTCAAACACCGGTTTCGAAATTTAAAGAAACCGGTTTTATATACTGGAATTAATATGTAAAGAGGGATTAATTATTTAATTACAAAGGTTTGAATTTTTACTTGAAATCGCCTCGGGCACAAGCATATCGTAGTAGGTAACAGTTCACTGTAAAACTAATCTTCATGAGTTCATATTTTGGAAAGAAAAATACTAAATGAAATAAAGATTTATAATTTATATTTTGTACGAATTTTAGTTATTTTAATTTGTTTTCATTTATTTCGTTTTGTATAGATAGAGTATATTTTATTTTGTTACACTTTTGTAATTCTATATATATTAAAAAAACTGACAATTTTTAAGATAAGTACAAATGCTTATTTTCTATTTTAACTGTATTTTGTTGTGAAAATTCGAAAACCGGTTGAATCGGTTTTTTGGGAATAGTGGAATTCGAAAACCGGTTTCTTCAAAAGTCGGTTTTTGTATAAACCCTATTCCTGTTCGAACGATTTTTCTTTAGGTGGTTCAGAAATATAATTATACGTATTCTTGGACAGCACAGAGTAGAAGGGAACATTTTAAGAATGTGGTCCTGTGAGTCAGAGTTTCCCAAACTTTTTTGAGCCGCGATCTCTTTTTATAATATTCAAATAACCTGCACCCTTCCCTATATAAGGTAAGGTAGATTTAATAAGGTAAAGAAAATTTTAATTTTAATTTTAATTTTAATTTTAATTTTAATTTTAATTTTAATTTTAATTTTAATTTTAATTTTAATTTTAATTTTAATTTTAATTTTAATTTTAATTTTAATTTTAATTTTAATTTTAATTTTAATTTTAATTTTAATTTTAATTTTAATTTTAATTTTAATTTTAATTTTAATTTATTTTTATTATTTCATCAGTTCTATTATTTTCTTGTTTTATTGTTTGTTTATTTTTGTACTGACTTTTCTTCACTCCTCTTTTCTTTCACACTGTCTCTTTGTTCACTTTATGAATTGGTTATTGTAAACTAAGGGGTTTTTACCTGCGGAATAAATAATAATAATAACACATTAAAAATAGGTATTTTACAATATAATTCCAAGTTAGTAATATTAAAAAAATAATCCCCCAAAGAAGTGGCGACCCCTCAAAAAACACTTCACCACCCGCTTTGGGGTCACGACCCACAGGTTGGGAATCGCTGCTCTGACGAGGGAAGATTCCGTACCTGAAAATTGGGCTATTTTCCGATTTTAGTTTGTAACCCGCACTCTGTAAGAGATAGAACAAAGTTTCAAGACAGAAGTTACTTCTTTTTAACCGACTTCAAAAAGGAGGAGGTTATAGATACGACCCGTATGTTTTTTTTGTTTTTTTATGTTTGTTCCCTCATAACTCCTCAGCATATGGACCGATTTTGATGATCTTTCTTTCATTCGAAAGAGGGCGTTGCCCCGGTGGTCCCACCCTACACTGCATCAACGTTGGCCCAATATTTTACCAGTTATGGTTAATAATAAAGACTATTGCCACCTAATTATTATTATTTTATGTACGTACGCGCATATCTCCTGCGCATGTTGTGTCAATACATATAAAACTACAAAGTTAAAAATAAAAAAATTTTAAAAAAATTAAACCCGACTTCAAAAAAATAAAATTGCACTAAAAAGTAAAAAATAATTTTTTCCCTTATTTAATCTACGACTCTCATATTTTTTAAGTCGGTGCCTCATCATTTGCACTGTGTAAATCTGGCGCCGGCTTAACAAATATGAGAGTCGTAGATTAAATAAGGGAAAAAATTATTTTTTACTTTTTAGTGCAATTTTATTTTTTTGAAGTCGGTTTTATTATTAGAACTGTCATTATTAGTAACTTACCGTTCTTACAGTTCGCGAGTAATAACACAAAATCGGAAAATAGCCGGAATTTAAGAGGTCAATTTCACCCCCTTAGAGTGAATTTGGGCAGCAAACAAAAATTGCGTTGTAATTAGGAGGAAATCCCCTACGTATTCACAAAGTCTCAGAATTTTTTGAATTTCCGGATTTGGGATCTTTCCTTGTGAGTAATCGTTCCAAGGTTACTCAAACTTTTAATTCACCTGCAGATGAACGATTACAATCGTAGGCACTGTATTGTATAGTGTGCTATCTCTCCAGAATTACTAAACTACTGGTTCAAGAAAACATTGGCACTATACCTGTGTCTCAAATTCAAAAATGCAATTAAAAGAATTATTTTAAAACGTTCTCTCGAAGTTATTACATGTTTTTTGCTTTAAGGGGACATTCTACTATCTTGGCCGAAAAATCGTCCACTTTTCGGTGATAGTTTTTAGAATGAAGTAAACACTTAATGTTTTCGAATTTCTCGGGGTATATTTTACCACTCTTGAAATACAAGAAAAAATCATTGTTGTTTGTTTATTTCATTTGTTTACACAAATATTTCGCAGTTAAGTTGGCGGTATCAGAATTGCTGGCGGTTGAAATTTCTGACGACTGGATCATCGGAAATAAAAAAACCAAACATATTTTTAATTCGCAGTAGTATGGTTATCGCGCTTACCACGAAAGAAAAATTTTGGACCAACATTATTAAAATGGCGGTCGATCGAAGTTGAAAGTACCGAAAAGGGCATGTCTTTTCTGTTTAATAGATATAAAATGTGAGAAAATAGTAAAAAATCTTAAGATATTTGTGCTAAGCGGGAAAGCCACTGATGTGTAGAATAACATATTAAAATTTTGGATTAATTGGTCATGGAGTTTTTTTTTATCATATCCGCCAACCAAGAAAATGCTGCTCCGAGAAAAACGCGTTTAAAGCTGTGAGTACTCAACCGGCGCGGTGGAAAGAATCAGGCTGCTGACGCTACAAATACCCATAACATTGAAAATACATCGAATTTCGCTCCAAAAATTTAGGAGGATATTGTAGAAGGTGCAATCTTCCGAATTGGGCCAAAAAAAAAATTGAATTTTTTGAGGCCGAGAGAGTAGAATGTCCCCTTAATTCAATATAGGCGTCATACTTTCTGCTATTAAACATTAAAATAACTTTCAATATTATCGAAAACTTGGAGATGCAAAATTGAAAAAATTCCACATTCATATTTCTTCGAGTCATTCCTACTCAAATTCTAGCGAAGGGAAGGTTTTTTATCTTTTAAGTATTTTTCGGCAAATGAAGTAGTTTTTGCCAAATTTTAGAAGCATATTCTGCGAAGTCCTTAGCGTTTTTAATTTAATAAACGATAAGGCTATAGAAATCGGACAATGTGGGCAGATGAATCAGCATTTCTCCTTTGGTATCTGTGCTCTAGTTCCACGTACTAACTTGAAATACATTGCGACTCTGAAACTGAAACTACATACCTTCAACATATTCTAAAACGTATTGTTTGCTCTCAATGCACGTAATAGCATTCATAGGACAATCTGTTTATCTCGAATTTGATACTGATTACAGCTTCCACCTTTCAGTTACATACGAAAAAGAAAAGAAAGAAGCATTGATAGCCCGGAAAATTTTCCAAACCTAACACTTGCATCACGAAAATTCCTCCAACTGCAAAAATTCTTTTCGAAATCATCAACCAGTGTCACGAACGCGAAATAAATATATCGAGGTGGCTAAGTGTATTATTTTCACTGTACACAGTTAATATTCCCTTCACTTTGGTTTTAAAAAAATTATATTTTCAATTTAAGGAACTCCAAAACTGTTGAAATATAATTTTAATTTTAGGGGAAGAAAATAAATTATTCAAGGTTTTTAAAAAATATCAGACAAGTCGAGATATGTGAAGTGTGCCAAAAGATATTAAAGTGACTGTGTTTTCTGCATATAAGTACTTAAATAATTGGGGGCGCGGCCCTGCATTTCCTGTGCGGGATATTTAGACGCTCTGCAATGTTGAAAGTAATTACTCTAATATATTTTCAATATTTTTCTCACGTATTCGTCTCAAAGCAAACTCTTCCTATTTTCTTAAGATTTCATTATTTTATATATTTAATCCTTAAAACTGCGATATTTTTTTGTTATTTAGAGCAGTGTGTTTTTTGCAACCCTCGAAAAATTCAAATCTTTAGTCGAAAATTTCGCACGGACTACAAATGTTTTCTACTTAATTACCACTTTATTACTAGGATCTCCCAATTTTGCATATAATAATAATTCCTTAAATTTATTATAGCTGCTTTCATCAGCACTGAAGCTTTTAACTTCGTATTTTCCCAATGTTAAATGTAACTGGCAGCTATTTTCACACAGGTCGTTTCTCCTATTTTTACGTTCTTAACAACTATCACGAGCACATTTAAAAATAACGCGAAAATAAGATGGATAAATATTTAAACATCTGGTCTTGTTTCGAGTGATCATCGATACGATGCTAGCACTTGAAACAACAAACAAAACTTTCCTCTTCACAGGCTGAGGAAATTTATTTTTGATTCGTTGGTATCTACGTTCGATCTTAAAAATCTATAAGACCTTCGATGGCGACAAAAGAGGAAGAGGAGAGACAATTAATTTTCCTATTTTTTATCTAATTTTTTCTTCGTTCCTTTTGAAAGATTTTTTATCGTGTTCTTGAATATTATTCAATGTTATATTCGTGAATTTTTCGTGTAACAAGAAACATTTGAGATCATTTGTTCATAACAAATTCACATTCAAAAAGGTCTAGAAATAAAATTTTGCCTTGTATCTGAGTCAATTTTAAATTACATACATTTACAATTTCGAATAGCAGTACTGGTTTTAAAAAATACTATTTTTTTTTCTTAAATTCATATTTTCGTTTTTCAATTAATGGAAATCAAAAATGTTTGAATAATTATGTAAGACTGTTTTAAATGTAAATACGAAAAATCTCATTCCAATTAGCTATGATTTATTCGGAGCTGGATAATTGTGGATAAATTTTAATTTAGTGTGAGTATAATTATTCGTTGGCAAAGTGTTCCCTTATAACAATCTTGGCTTTCTTTTTACAAGGTGGAAATATCAAATTAGGTCGGTATCGGGGTTAAGCGTGCACAGTCTCAAGGGCCTTGAGACAATATTTAAATATTCGTGATAAACTATTGCAAAAAGTCCTCGTGCTCGCTCCGGAGCGCTGACAACGTTAAATCTTGATTTTATTATTATTCATTATTCGAAAAACCGCTATATCATTTCGACCGAAACGACATTTTCGAATTATTTCGTGGGACAATCCATTGAATGATTATAAATTCGATTTACTTATAAATTAATTTATTTATTTTAAATGACAGACGTTAATAACTTACATTAATAATAGTGATTTATTTACTGATGAAGGAAAAGAAACGATTTATTTTGCAACAAACACAGAAGTAAATTAAATGTAAACTGTAAAATGTTATAATCTTTTAATTCAGTCATAAAACAGTCGTTTAAATTTTCTAGTTTAATGAAAAGGAGTATCTAAGAGTTGTTAGATGGAACTGGGAAAATAGACTTGGAAATGAAATCGAAAAGACAAAATGCAAATAAAAATGAATGCAAGTTTATCGAAGAGAATTGATTCTACCATGTAGAAATCATAATAAAAACTACTTAAACTAAAAATCTACATAATAAAAAATGTAGGACTGGAGTTGCTGAACAACATTATCTTGCAGCAATAAGTACCACGAGCAATGTCAATAATATGCAGAAACTTTGAGAACTTCAGAATAAATATTTTGGTCCACGAGATTAGGAAGAAGGGACCAGTTGTTTACAAATTTCGTGCCACACGTATTTTCAGGAAAACAAAATTTCATTGAAATTGGCGAAGAATATTGAAAAAATTGGTAAATTAATTGACAACAGGAATATCTTTCCAGTGATAAGCTTTAGTCGGACGGAAATGAATTCCAACAGAAATCAACCAGCCTTGAACTAATTGTAAATCTGAAGTGGTTAAGCCTGAATGGTTATTTATGACGCGATAGACAATGCTTTAATTGTAATGATCCTTGCGTGCTGGCGTAATCTGAACAAACAAATTTTATGTATGTGAACGATCGTTCATACTGAACATGAAATTGTATATTCACAACCACTGAGTTATGCGGAACAATTTTTGCAGTAATAAACATTCATTCCGCGCATGTGGACTATCAGTTTAGTGTACTGCCTAAAATTGCAGAGGCAGTACTGATAACCAAGTATTTTCAATTTATATTATCAAAATCATATTATTTACAGTCATGAATTTTTTTTTTATTTCTCATAGGTTTAACGTCGCATTGCTCCCCTTAAAATTGTACTTTGAGTAGCATTTAAACTTACAAGTATTTATGTCTCACTTTTTGTATTTATATTTGTCACTTTTTTAATTTGGGATTCCAAAATTGTGGGATAAGTTGAAATATATAATTTTTTCGAAAAACCTCGTAGCGTTTTATCATCTGACGCTTTATTTTAAAGAAATTAGCAATTTATGTATTTAGGACTTCCTACTTCCAGCGCGGGCTATTTAACCCTCTAACGCCCAGACCCTTGAATCGTTACTTTTCAAAATTGTGACTGATACATATGTTGTATCTTGGTATTTTGAAATGAAAAATAGCGTTTTTTTTTTATTATTTGTTTTTTATTTTTTATAATAATCCAAAATAGTTTTTTGAAGAGAATATTTGATTTTCTAAACCGAGAATATTGAAATCTACTTTACCATCATGAAAACTACGGATGGTTGCTAACAGAAGTTAAATATAAAAATATAAAAACTTTTAAAATGAGTGTTGCACCGGTGCAACTCTGGGAGTTAGAGGGTTAAATAATCTACGTGCACACGAGAAGTGTGTATATTGTAGATGCAATAAACATAAGTATATGGGCACAATTGCTTACAATTTGACGAAGACAGCCTCAGATTTAAAATGGCAAAGAAATTAGCGATTTCTCTTATCAAGATGCTTCGACATATTTCGGTTTGTCCCACAATTTTAAGACACACCATGTATAAGAGCCATGTATACATATGAGCTGTTGTCTACCAGTTTACACTTCTGATATGAGGATAATTGTTGTTAATACTTTGTTAATTATTATTACACTATTATGTAATAAGTAGTAGAACTCAAAAACGAAGTTACATAGGTTAGGTTTCATAACAGCCTGATGACTGCACCACACCTTTTGGCTACGTTATTTAGTTACTTCTTCTTGTATTCTTCTCGTTCTTATTACACCATAAAGATGTAATAGTGGTAATAATAATCAGCAATTACGCTGAAGGTTACACTTACAACGCGTGCAATTATTGTATAATCTATAAAAAAAAGTATACCATCAATCTTCTGTTTTTAAGTATCAAAGAAGAGTTCACTATTGGGTGTTCCAAAACTGCAGATATAGGCAGTGGCGGATTTAGAATAAAAAGGCCCCGGTGGTAAACGTTCTGGGACACCCAGTATACATAACAGAATTACAAATAAAACGCGTGTGTGGTATGAAAATTACGGGGATCAAAGAAAAATATAGAGTTTAGATAAAATCATAATTTTTTTTGAAGATGGGGCCCTGGGGGACCCGTTAAATCCGCCACTGGATATAGGTATACCAAGCAACAGTGAGGTCTCCAATGCGCATACCCAAACAGAATCCAAGCATTTCCTATTCTGCTCTCAACTCCATCTTGAAACTTCACTATTGTTCAGTACAGGGCACATTAAGACCTTTAGGGGCCCTAAGCAATTAAAAGATTTTCAGGCCCCCTTATACAGGGTGATCACTTCAACGCAATGTACGATTTCTTAGGCAATTCCAATAATTTGACTAACAAGTGTTTCTAACAAAAGTTAGATTTTAAAATTCAGAAAATTTCTATGGAATCCCCACATTTCATCCAGGTTAATCCAGAAATGGCCCGGGGTCATTATTACAGCTAGTATACACCAATATAAAAATATTAATCTGTGCTTTCTCTTCACCATCACTGCATACATTGATACGATAAGTGATAAAAAGAGAATTCGAAAAATGGAAATATCCTATTTGAAGGGGCACTATAGATGATAAAAATTTTCTTTCCCTCAAGGTCACGGTTTCGAAAATTTCAAGGTCATTCAAGCATTCTGTTTTTACTTAAATGAAATTAATATTTTGTTGTACGTGGATGGAAATTAATTTGCCTTGTCTTGCCTTGTGGTACTTTATTTTGAAAAATCAATTACATTAAAACAACCCTTCAAATATGAAACTTCTTGTAATGAAATAGATTTCTGACCCGGCAAATCAGACATCTTGTAAACTGGCATCTGTGCAGTCGTTTAATCTAATGCATTTTCAAAGAAGTTCCGCCAGCTTAAGCCGGGTCCCCACGCGTGCAATGCAAATCATTCAAACAGACTCGTTCCTCAGAGATAGTGAACACTGCGGATGAACCTTTGCATGTGTGGAAATGTAGCTTAAAGTATTGGAACTTCTTTGAAAGAAATATGAAACTAGGTCATGGAATCCTTAATAAATCATAAAAGATCCTTTCACATAAGAAAATCTACATTATTACAACACCTCATGCTATATTTAAGGTTAGGTTTTATAATAGTGTCTCAACTGCGCCTCGCCAGTTACGCCATCTATTCGATTTTGCAACTACTATGTACCAGTGGCGCACTCGGGACTTAAACTGTAGGGGAAGCCGAGTTTAACGGATAAAAATATTTTTAATGCAAACTCAATAAAATTCATTCGTACAATTTATAATAAAAATTTATTCGAAGAATAAAATCCAGTTCTCTTTTTCTTTACAAAGCCTCTTTTTGGAGGTGCCAGGGGCCCTTGCCCACAACCCCCTCTGGCTGCGCCATTGCTATTTGCATTACATATTTTTTTGCGAAATAAAGACGATATAATAATATTGTATTTTTATCGTCCTGCAATTTCACTTCAAATATAAACAAAATACTCGCAACACCCCATGCAATGTACATTTAATTTTGAGGCCTAGAATAATCCAACACACTACCTACTTGTATCTTCCATCACAATTTTATATGCCTTCGAATTTTCTGTCAAGTAATACCACCCCGAGAACAACGCTATCATGTTCGTCCACAACCCCGCAGATTCATTGCAACTACAACTCAAGAAATCCATCCGCTACAGTCATTTAATCACTTAATTAAAGCGCCACTCATAAAACTAGGCAGCCTTGCATCCCGTCCTAATTCCGAGTAATCCTCCTCTATTTATCGATCGGTATCAATTGGATAGATCACGCAATTGCGAAACGCCAGAAAAAAAAACCCACGGGGATCGTTGTAAAAGCGTTTCGTAACCGGAGCGAGATAGGAAAAAGGATGAATATTGAACGCGCTGGAAAATAGTGGCAGCGTAATGAAGTCGTAATGAATCGGTCGTTTTAAATTATTCCAAGGTCCCCAGCAGTGTTTTTTCGTTCCCCCGGAGCTTTTTTTGTGCCCATAGTATCGCCGTCGATGCAACGCATACCATTATACGCGGCTGCACATTGTCGGCCAGGTGAAGAGGCAGTTCGCGTTTTTCTTCGCCAGCGCGACCGACTGACCTCTGCGTTTTGCATAGTTTCTGGCAGAGCTGGCTAAAGAAATCGCCTGAATAATGAATCGCGAACGGCGCTCGCTGAATGACGGTAAAACGTGAATAGGATATCGTTACAACGATATCCTGCGTACAGTTAGGTGCTCGCGCGCGATGTCACTAAAGGATTCTGAGTTTCTAAAGGTACGCATATGTAGTTCGCTACGGTTTGGTAACTATTGCTACCAGTGATGATGAAAAGGATTCAAAGCTTACGAGAGAGATTTGGCTATACTCGAGCATGTACAGGGTGTGTCACAGCAGGTGGTCCATACCCTGGGGGATGATTCTACAGACCAAAATAAGACGAGAATATAGAATACACTTTTTTAAAATCGCACTTCGATTTTGAGAGAATTGACTTTGAATTTCAGGTACGTAGTTACCCGCGCGCCGTAGTTCCGCTTACCTCCGCGTGCGCCTCGGGCGCCTAAAACTAGAGCACTAAAGAGGTGAGTATGCGCATCCGCCATATTGGGTCCTCTGGAGAGAGAAGATTATTGAGTACCCGCCTTTTTGAGTATTGTCAAATTCGCTTTATAAAGCAAATATGAACTTAAATGTAATAAAATACTCTAATAATGTGTCGGGCTACCATGTATCAATATCAACAACGCATATTTTGTTTATAAAGTGAATCTGACAATACTCAAAAAGGCGGGTTCTCAATAATATTCTCTCTCCAGAGGACC
This sequence comes from Andrena praecox, assembly GCA_963932275.1. Lineage (NCBI taxonomy): Eukaryota > Metazoa > Arthropoda > Insecta > Hymenoptera > Andrenidae > Andrena > Andrena praecox. The sequence continues at coordinate 38,298,241 of OZ010728.1, forward strand.
CAAGATGGCGGATGCGCATACTCACCTCTTTAGTGCTCTACTAAAACTTAGTGATCCTCTAGAGCATGGACCTGAAGGACATTGCCTAGTTCCCGGGGGTTACAGCGAAAGACGGAAGGGGCTGCGATGTGAGGGACGACTGGTGGTGTCCTCTACAGCCGAATATAAGTTTTAGAAATAGCGTCCTTCATTGGTATAGCCTTGTGACGCCATTGTGCAAAACGGTGGAAAACGGTGGAAAACAGTGTAAAAGCATTGCAAAGTAACTTGTATGCGTGTAGTGTATTTATATAATTGTCTTATTATTTGGGATACTTTCGAAATTACGTAAGTAATATTAAATTTTCTAGTAAAATAGTAAAAGTATTGTATTTGAAGGTTAAAAATTGGTATATATTGGTTTTGCCAGAAGAAATTTTCCACGGTATGGCACAGATGGCACCACCAGTCGTCCCGCAAAAAGCGGCTGGAAGAGGTCGATTCCCCTTCCGTCATTCGCTTCAACCCCCGCGTCCATAAGCCTAGCTTATGCACTGTCCTTCAGGTCCATGCTCTAGAGAGTGATCGGTATAACCGCAGCCATTTCGGGCAAAACCGGAAATAACATAACCTAAACATTCATTAAATCGTCTGCTTTCCAAACTGATTGTTTATCTATCTCTTTCTATCCGTATTTCTGTCTCTTTCTTTTTTTTACAGTTTCTTTCTCTGTCTACTTCCGCTTTTGACCGAAATGGCGGCAACCAATCAGCGACGATACACGTTTGTCCGATTACTCCCTAGAGGATCACTACTAAAACTGTACTTCGGCGAACGTGTATTTTTTACGTACCTGAAATTCGAAGCAAATTTTCTCGAAAACGAAGCGCGATATTAAAAAAATTGTATTTTACATTTTCGTCGTATTTTGGCCTGTAGAATCATGCCCCAGAGTATTGACCACCTGTAGTGGAACACCCTGTAAGTAGTTAACTCACGCCATCTACATATAATCTACATATAGCGATATGGTGACTGTTATAGGGGTCATCAGTGACTGAATTTGAAAAGTTACAACTAGGGTAACGCATACAGTTGTTGACCCCCTATACAATGATTGACCCTCTTCCCCAAAAAGTAGGAAATATAATATAATGCTTTTTTCATATAATAATATATATATCTATATTTCACTAGCCCAGATATTTTTGTTCCGAATACAATTATATTTTATTATGATCCACATCTTGTAAATGTATAGATAAATCGGAAATATCACGCGGCTACCATTCTTATGAAATCGATGGAATTTGATATAAAAATCGTAACGTTGTAGCCAATGATTTTTTCATATTTTCAATTAATAATGACAGTAACTGTATATATAATCATTACATATGTATAAAATATGGTCCAAAGTTTGCGAGAGAAAGTTATTTCACTCAAAAATGTCTATATTTTCAAATATACAAGAGGTGTCAAGAACTGTCTATTAGTTAGTGTTATTGGTAAGTATTACTATAATTACATAATCTGTCATGATAAAATAAATGGATAAATAATTTAAATAGAATTATTGCAAAGTAAATAATATTTACTCTGAAATAAGTTGGATTTTGTAAAATATTTTCCCAAAATGTATGATTTTTAGGTTACTTGCAATTATCATCCTAGTCAAAGATGCCAAATTAATTACATCTAGCAGCGATAAGATATTATAACCATTTAAGACGACTACCTATTTTATATTCTTAGTGGATTATTAATTATAAGTATGTATTAGAATTGTTTAACATTTCAAAAAATACAGTACAAATACAATTTTGTATGTTTGAAATGATTCATCAGTGTTTTTATGCCTGTCCTAAAACAAGGGTCAATCACTGTTACAGAGCCTGCCAATTACTATGTAAAACCCGGTCAATCATTATAATTTTAGGATCATCTTAATACTTAATGATTTTTTTAAGTTACTTTTGTGTGCAGTTGTATGAGGTAATTTTTTTTATTCTTTCGAAACACTTTTAATGTGATAACAACAGATTTTACTCTCCGATTTTAGCGATAAACACTTTCTTTCTATGAATAATGTAGCACTCGTTCTTAAACTGTCAATCACTGTATATGTTACCCTATTTCACGAAGTGCTTGCGATAAGTAAACTCTTAGATTTTCAGACGTGTGAACAATATTGGGAATATTCCCAATATTAAATAATATTACTGTTGTTAAGGTGCGCTTCCACTGAGGCCATTTTTTGGCAACGAGCAACATGCAACATCGCCCCCATCTTTTTTTCGCATGCAACACGTCAGCTGTATAACGGGTCGCGTGCGACATGTTGCCTTGGGTTGCCTCAGTGGAATCGCATCTTTAGGGATGATGTAGAATTGGCAACGAAAACTACCACCTCGGGAATGGTGGCGCTGGTGTTGCGTAGCAAATACGGAAGACGCGGGTATACACTAGGCATCAAAACCGGCTTCCCTTCGGAAATTTGGCAACGTTGCATGTCAATAGAACCACTGACAAGGGATCACCGCGAACCCGGACTCACCGATTGGAACGCAACTTTGTGGATTTTTGGAGTGACTCAAAACAAGAACCACGGTGTGTTTCATTTGGGCCCTATCGCCCTTTAAGGGGGTGAAAACTAACCTCAAAGTCAAATTGGCACTTCCACTTTTTCACGTATAACTCTCAAAGTACAACAGACAGAAAAAAATGTTTCAAACAAAAGTTTCATGGTACAATAAGCGTTGAAAACTTGCGTTAACAAAATATTTGAAAAAGTTTTTTTTTCATCGGATATTTTTCTTTTTAAACGCTTTTCAAAATTTTGTTAACGCAAGTTTTCAGCGCTTATTTCACCAATAAACTTTTGTTTGAAACATTTCTTTCTGTCTGTTGTACTTTAAGAGTTATACGCGAAAAAGTGGAAGTGCCAAATTGACTTTGAGGTTAGTTTTCACCCCCTTAAAGGGCGATGGGGCCCAAATGAAACACACCGTCGTTCTTGTTTTGAGTCACTCTAAAAACCCACAAAGTTGCGTTCCAATCGGTGAGTCTGGGTTCGCGGTTTTCCCTTGTCAGTTATGCCTAGTGACATGCAACGTTGCCAAATTTCTGAAGGGAAGCCGGTTTTGACGCCTAGTGTACACCGGTATACACTTCACTATATGTTTATATGTAACCAGTAGTAAGTGCATCGTTGAGGTATGAAATAATCTTACTTCGGACTTCAAATTTGAATGATCCTGAGTAAATGGAAAACATGGAAAAATCGCGTGACAGCGGACATGTTAATTGCATGCACGTTAGATGCATTGTTTAAAATTTTCTGTGGAAATAAACTTCAACATTTTATCTTCAAATTTTATCTCGAGTCATGTGAGAGTGCATATATCGAGGGTCTGGAAAAGGAAAAACTTTTAACACGATCTTCTCGAAAACTTTTCAGCGGTACGCGTTATGTGTTTAACACATTATTGTACGGGCTGTGCACTAACTATATGCGAAATTTAAATCCAATCGGTGACCCCAATTTCCTGCACTTCCCAGTGGCGGAGTTAACAGCCGATGAGCAGTTGTCGCCTGGGCCCCTGCCCAGAAGGCCCCCAAGGCCCCATCTTCCAAAAAAAAATTATGATTTTATCCAAACCTTTTATTTTTGTTTTCTATAGTTTTCATATTACACGCGCGTAAATTTCTTAGTAATTCTGTTATGTATACAGGGTGTCCTAGAAGATTTGCCACCTGGGCCTTTTTTCCTTAAATCCGTCACTGGCACTTCTCATCTTAGAAAGCATTTAGTAGGTACTTTCTAAAATGAGTAACAATACCGAAGATACTGATCAAAAAATTTAACCTTGCCAAAGTTAGATGAACTATTTGGTTTTGGTAGCTCTACTGAATTATTTATTTTTTGGCCGAGGTATGATAATATTGTATTGAATAATAAGCGATTAAATGTAAGTAAGTACAGTAGGGTCTCTACTATCCAAACTTTCGTTATCTGAATAATTTTCAATCAAAATTCAAAATTGTAAAGTGGTAGGAAAATTGTAAAATTGGTACGGATATGTGGCACCAAAAGATCTTCAATTATTATTGGTATTAAAAATTATGTTCATTGAAAATTTTTAAAATACTCTTAATATGAAATAATGGGTTTACGATGGATAATTTGTGGTACCAGAAAATATTATTCCACGCAGTTCCAAACTATCCGCAGTTGACGCCACTTTCAACGAATATTAAGAAAAAGTTACGTTTTTTTTTTTTTAAATTTGATCTTTTAATGAGGTTATTTGTCGGTTAGGCACGCTTCCAGTATAATGATTAAAGACAAATTAATTCATTTCTTCTACTGTAAATGCCACAAATTACCCAGTACTACAGCTTGCCCGGTTATTCACTGCTCTCCTTAAAGGCTGTAAAATGAAGAAAAAAATATTCTAGAAACGTGGTGTCAAAAACCGATACTTAATGAGGTATAAATCTTCGCGGAGGTCACCAAAGATAGATGCTCCAACCTCCAACAAAATGGCCATCTGGGTCACCAGATATGTCACCATTAAGGGGACCTTCCGGTCGACAAGTCGATTTTTTTTATTTCATTATTCGAATGTTCAAGCTTTTAGGAACACGTGTTTAAAAGGATTTGTGGAAATTCGTAAATTTCCCGAAGTTATAGGCATTTGAGTAGCGGCAAATGCATGGCTCACAACCGGCCACTCGGCGCCCACGTAAACGCGTTTTTCCCGACACAGTGTTCTCAAAATCGGTGGGACCTGTATTTCCAAAAGTTATTATCCGATTCGACTGAAACTTTTTTTATTTTGAGGAATATACTTCTGGCTAGGGGGGGAACCAGAAAAATTACAAAAAATTGAAAATTTATAATTTTTAAAGGCGTTGAAAGGACGAAAAATATAGAGCAAAAGTGATTTCATGCTCCAAGTGTCGTTATTTTCTCAAAAAGTGTCAATTATTTAATTTCTTTTTCATTATTTTGTCATTAGTTTCATAAAATTAAAACAAGTTCCACGATATATTTTCAAAAATCTCATCTCTCCCGACTATTTCCATTATTTACCTACATTCAGTTGTTGGTGAGATTTTTGTCTCATGGTGATGTAAAATCTCATCCTGTATTCGCAGCGTTAGATGTCTACTTTTGGGCAGCAATAAAGCAAACGCTTTAGCCCCGTGAGTTTGAAAAGCTAGCCGAACTGTGGAATACAATATTAGCTGCAGCTGAAAATATCAAGTTGAATACATTCCCACGAATTCGTCAGTTACTGTTACGCCACATAGAAGATGACGGTGGTCATTTTTGGACATTAATTGTAACTTTGCGACGTAAGTTAGTCCTAATCTTTGAAACTACATCTCATTAAGTGCTCGTTTTTGACACCTGGTATATAGAACATTTTTTTCTTCATTTTACCTCCTTTAAGGAGTGAATAACCGGACACCCTGTATATTTACACCTTTTAAAGAAGTGCAATTGATAAATCTGCGCGATGTAAAGGCATTTTCGAATGACGAGTTAAGTCGACCTCCCCAGTCGACGGGTTAAATAATAATCCTCTTTGCAAGTTTACATATTTTTGTCCAAGTAGAGAGTGTCTATTACGAAACACGCTAAAGAACGGATCTTTCCATTAAAAAAAATGACGGTGGCCTTCGTGTTTCCAACACACGTGGGTCCGTAAAAAAGGAGGGATATGAATGCTTAAGCCGCGTTTCCACGCGTGCAACTCACATCCCAGAATACAGTTGAGAATGCTTATAAAGAACCGTCAATATCACTTTGTAAACATCATTCTGATCGAAAAAAATTAAGTCACTTATTTTCTGCATTTCGCACGTGGTAGCGCGACTTTAAGGTAACCCTTTTAAAAGATCACTTCATTTGTTAAATAAAATTATAATTGTTTGGTTATATCTACCAGAACAGAATGCAACCGAACCTAAAACATGATTTAAAATCCAAGACAGTTGATAAATCACCTCGATTTGTTTAACTTATGTTATGTACATGCTTTTTATTCTCTATAAAAATTCTTGGTTTACACTGTGTACTTTTTCTTTTTAATTTAACACGTTTCATTGATTTACTATTTTAAACTGTTATTTTTTGAAAAACATATTCCATGTGTTATGTAAAATTTTTAGAGATATTTATTGTTATATAGTAGTAGTAAGACCTCTTATCTCTGTCGTTATGATATATCTAATTACAGTAGATATACAGAGAAACACTTGCATGCTTGAAATACTATAAAGTGTATAACGAAAATTGCAAAAAACGGGACACAAAGTTTGGCACGTTGTTTCTTGCAGTTTCATGCTTTACATCTGCACAATCTCCTTATGAATTAATTCAGTTTCAATGTATTATTTGTCCTTCGAGTTTAGTTAATTATAGCATGAAATTTATTGAGTGTTAAAGCAATGCAGTATTAAAAATGAGGGAAGGGAGTAGTTTATAAAATTTTGTATAATATAGGTATATAGGTTTATAATAATTATGGTTATGGTTTTATAGCTATGGTTAGTCCTAGAATTTTACTATCTCTTTATGTATTATATCTTTAAGGGGTTAGGACACAGTAACGAGCCAAGAAAGCAGACGATTTTTAGACGACGATCATAAGAAAAGTAAACAATCGATTAATATAAGGTTTTGTGTTTTAGTTCACTATATTATGAACTATAAGAAAAGCATATAATATTTACAAAATAGCATTTGTACGCCGTGCATTTAAAATGTCCATTTTTTTTCGGATGACCAACTGGTGAGCCGGATTCCGGCAAATCGGATGAACAGTAACAAAAACCCCAAAAATGTCATAAACTATAATATATTTCCTAGGCATTGACGATCCAACATTTTAAATTTTTTAATTATAGTACAAAATATAAACAAAAACATCACACACTTTTGTCGAAATTTGATCATTATTTTTCAAACATCGACCATTTTGTAAATTTTCGCAAAAATTGAGATGTTGGATCGTCAATGCCTAGGAAATATATTATAGTTTATGACATTTTTGGGGTTTTTGTTACAGTTCATCCGATTTTCCGGAATCCGGCCCATCAATTGGTCATCCGGAAAAAAAAGGACATTTTAAATGGAGACATTGTACGGCGTACAATTGTTATTTTGTAAATATTATATGCTTTTCTTATAGTTCATAATATAGTGAACTAAAACACAAAACCTTATAATAATCGATTGTTTACTTTTCTTATTATCGTCGTTTAAAAATCGTCTGCTTTCTTGGCCCGTTACTGTGTCTTAACCCCTTAATGTAATAAGTAATAAAGTCGTAATAATAACAATGAGAATAATTTATTTTAATATAATTTTGAAATTGGATTTAAAAGTAAATATATTAAATCCACGACTTTAATGTGTGTGCCTTGAATATGTTAGTGTACAATATATGTATAACCACGTAGTTAACAAAATCAAGGATTTATGGCCACTTGAAGGATTTCCGTACCACTCACAGATACATAACTTACAAAAGAATACGTACACAAAAGTAAAGAATATATAAGTGTAATCCAAAATATACAGATAATTAAAATATTCTACGTTGAACAATGTTTTAAACGTAATTATTTAAAAAATCATTATATTATCGTGCCAGACTGTTTTGCACCATTTGTGGCCACTAGAGTACCATTTTTGGCCAGCCGGCTTTCCATTTGTGGCCACTTATAGAATTGATAATACGAAAGACCCACAGTAAGAATTGTAGTTTTTAATTTATTACAAATGTTCACTACTGAACAAATAATACAATACTTGCTGCACAAAAAATAATATTAACTGCCAATATCCTTTTTACTTTTTCTTTTGGTAGCGACAGGTTTTGCGTTTTCTGTTTTATTTTTCTTATTCCTTTCTTCGAACTTTATGGCTTTAATCTTTTTATTTTCTTCTATTTTTGCTAGTCTTTTTTCTTTATTAATCTTTCTCTCCTCTTCTTTGTTCTCCTTTTCTTTTTTTTTTGCCAACATGATCTCCATCCATTTGTCTGATGTTATTACAGCAGGTAAATGTTCAACTGCTTTCCGCTTTCGCTTTATGATTTGCTTTTCGGGCCATAAAAGAATTTCGTTGAAGACATCATCGAATGACATTTATCGAATCGTAAAAATCTTCGACTTTAGAAGAATTTTTTCGCTAACTATTGTATAATAATTTTACAATAATTAGGTATTGTACGATAAGTTGCTAATGAGAATGCCTACTGACCAAAAATTGTTGTACCGTGGACTGTTTATGGCCATTACGTGGCCACGAATGGTACAATTCCATTTTCGATGTACCATTTTTGGTCAGTGCCTAATTCCAGTAGAGTTTAGATAATATCGTTGAAATTCTTTTTTAAATCTCAAAAATATTTGTTTTTTAATATAAATATGTATAAAACTTCATCCATACTCTTGTTAAATACAGTAACTAATTGTTTTCTTACCAGTCGTATGCTAAGCACCATTTGCAAGGATGTGGAAAGTTATCAAAGATTTGCACATTCACGTATGATTATTAAATAAAACGGGACAACAAAACAGTAGAAAGTAGTAGAAATGGTGCCAATATAACCCACCCTTAGACAGCTTCATTCATTGTAATGAAAGTAAACTAAGAATACTTAATATATCGGAATAAATAAGACAGTGGCCACAAGTGGTGCAGTGGCCACAAATGGTACATCTACCCTACACTTTCCCACAATTAAAAATAAAAAAACAGCTTAGATGTGAATTCTTCGCTCAACAATACAAGTTTCCTCTTTTGCACGTAGACCTATTTCAATATTTATTTTAATTCATTCAATTAAATTTAATCTGAAAAATGATTTTGTAATAAATAACTGGAATTTATGTGCTCCTTTCCACAAGTAATCAGAGCTGGGCATTATCCAAATTGTTACGAATAAATATTTATCCAAGCTAATTACCCAAATACATTATCTCCAATCGAATATTTAATTCAAATAAGTTATTCGTTACTCATAACAGTATTATTTAATCCAACAATTTCTTCGAACAATTATTCCAAAATCATTGGAGGTTGGTTGGAGGATTTTGGAGGATTCCAAAAAAACTTAACGTTGACTTAAATTTGAGGAGAATAGCTTCGAATTATGCACCAAAGAAATTAAGATTGGTGGGAGGATAATATTTTCGATAACATTTAAATTTGAGGAGGTTAGCTTTCAAAATTAAGTAACGGTTTGTAATTTGGTTGGAGGATTCCAAAAAACTTAACGTTGACTAACGACGCAAACAACTGTTGATCTTTCGGATAAATAAAAAATGGTAAGAATTTTATTAAGCAAACAGTAGAATAAATAATCTCCCATATAAAAATAGTTAGCCTTCCTATTCTACTAAAAAAAAAAATCTACTAAAAAAAAAAATTTATTCATCGTCAAATTGCGTGATGAAAAATCCACCTACTACTCGACCGCCCTGAATCGAGAAGAAAAGAAGAAGGAAAAACAATTCCCACCGAGCTGCCTGCTAACATCAGTGCACCGAATCGAAACTGGTGCGCACGCGAAGATCCTAAAGACCGGAGACAGAAGCCAGAAAGAAAAAGCATCGACGAGTTTCGGTTGTGTCCGAAAATAAACTGACGGAATAATGCTCGACCTTGGTGATAAAAAGCGAACCACCGTCCATTGAAGTCGCTCCTTTAAGACTCGAATTCGCGGCGATAACTGGAAACAATGCCGACGCGTTTCTCGGCAGGTGGCAGTAAACGATCGAACGTTCCGGCGGAATTGCTCGATTAAGTAATTAAGGGGCAAGTGTGCGCGCGCACGGCGAAGTAAAAAGTGGGCGATTTATCAAACGCGTTACAGATATGCATTTGAAATTCATAGCGAGTTTCAGTTGCGTTATGTTCGCTTACGTCAAGCCGAGCACTGTATCGATCGTAAACACAATATGCGGTCGATTCTAAAATGCTATTTTTTTTTTTTTTTTTCACCGGACTAAGCTTAAACGAAATGGTTTGTTGCGTCAAGCGAATGTGAAGTGTAACAAAAATAATGCGCGGTTGTTCCTATTAGCATTCAACGATCGTAAATGTTTACACCTGTTGATTTCACCGTTAACAACCGATTGAAGTAATAGATTAGCCCCTACAGGTTGCGTTAAGGTATTTCTCCTATTTTGCAAAACCATGTACGACCGGTTTTTTTTTTTTTTTTTTTTTTTTTTTTAATTTAATGCGATTCGGGGGATAAGAGATATGATTTTTAAATGACGAGGAGATTCACAAAAAGTTTATTAAAATGGTAGGCGAATAAGAGGGTTGTTTGAGGAAGGGGTGGAATTTTGTGTGCCTTAAAATTAAGTTTTCGATTTTGGGACTTTTTTTGGGAAGGTTTTTGTTCTTTGCACCTTTTAGTTTGAAAGGTATTTTAAATAATATGCTGTGAGTAGGAAGCTGCGTGTGGTTTTATGAAATAGAGAAAGTACCATTTTGCTTCAACCTTCGACGTGACATCCAGCTCCCGAATTCCCATTCAAATTAAATTCTACTGGGAATTCAAATTCTTCCATTTATTTTTCAACCATGAATATTTAAACAAAAAAACTATGAACACCTCCAATAATCTTAAATATCAACTAAAATTCATCAGTTTCTCATTTTCCCACCGAAAAATAATTTTTATTTAAAATTTATATTTATAGATCAATTAATGTAATTAATCAATTAACTGAAACTACATTATAAATTCAAAATTTGTTAAATTTGACCACCCCCATTTAAGAGTACCTCCAATAATCTTAAATATCAACTAAAATTCATCCATTTTTTATTTTCCCTCCAGAAAACAATTTTTTTGAATTTTAGCGAACCTCATTTTTTTTCATTTTTTATGCTAATTTTTGCGTTATCTAAAAAAGTGAGCAGAATAATTAATTGGGTTTTATTATAAGCTTTTGAGATGAAAATTGACATTGCCAAGATTTACAGATTTAAATTTATGGTAATATTTTATAATGTGAAGTGGCTGTTATAGCTTAAAATCTATTTATTTATAATTTATACGAGAAAAAGAGAGCAGTGAGAATTCAAGGGCAAATGTCTTTTGTTCGAAATATTTTGTCCAAGATTAGAATTTTTGTGTAAAATAAAATGATTCAAAATTTTACGAAATGTAGTGTATACCACAAATAATTTTCTGAAATACTTATATCGCCTTAGAGAGTGTAATTATTAATTTATAGTATTTCCTATTGCAAAATTTCTGACTACAAAAATGAAAAAAAATTAAAAAACGAAAAGTTACTCTTTAAGTAATGGGAGTTTGAAAAATCGTCTTTCTGTATTTGTGATAACCATATCTGTTCTTACAAAGTGTGCTTTTAGAGAAATAAATGTTCAGAAGAACACAAATGTTTACAATTTTAATTTCGAGTGAATGATAGGTACGTTTTGAAATTCACAATGAATTAAAAAATCTTTGAATATACCTTGAATAGATATTCCTTCGTTTCAGATTTCTGTGACTTAAATATCTTCAATAATAATTACACGAATCCCATAGAATCTTACTGTATATCACTTTTCGGTTGCATCTACGTTCAATTCGTGTTGTTCCATATTTAAACATCCACTACACACTAGGCTCGAGTTAATTTCTCGTGGCTTCTATATTTGAATCATTCTAACAGAAATAATTAACCCTAAGTGTGTAATTATTAACTATTAACTACTAAAATATCATTTCTTTTGCATGAGACTTTTTGGTATCACCTATTTCGCTGATAAACTTTCACGGCAAAAATATATGGCCAGAAGAAGCATACGAAAATTCGAAGCAACTCCAAATTCAGTATCTGCAAAAATGACTGCTAACAATTTTCATTTTTTTTTTTTTTCCAAGAACTAAAATACACTCTCGCATTACTTTTAGTTGAAAGAAAATTTATGCCGCACTCGTCCCAGAGAATTTATGTTCAAATAATGTTACATGCTATTGCGAATGTTCGATTTAAAAAAACAAAACAAAAGGAACAGTTTCGCAGATGAGAAGATAACGTATGTCCACATCCTCGATTTAATGAAACAGATTAAACGCATCGATGCCAAGTTACCCATTTCGATTTCTCGAGTCAGGAAGCCGTGACATGATATTTTCCCGTGAAAGCTGCGGTCAACTGGTTTTGTAATGAAACGAAGGCTGGACAACGTGACACATCGAAAGCTTTTGCCGATTCTATTTTGCGGCGCATACCAAAGTGGACTAGACCTGCCTTAACTCGAGCCAAAGTCTAGTTCCTGACCCTATTCATTGTATCTTTCGACGATTATGCTCCCTGATTGTATGCGTCCCGCCACGCAACCGGCCGCTGCAAGTTTCACCGCGACAGACACAACACTTCCACCACTTTCGTGCCACATTTGTTTGCTCTTTTCTTCACTGAAATCGCCCGAACGATTAGAGGATCCGGAATAATGGGGACTGCTTATATTTGAATGCGGTTCTGCTTACTATCGTGCAATATGGTAAACACTGCGGCTAGAAACTTTGAGTAGAGTTTGATATTCGATCGTGTTTTAATCCATCCATACTTGTTATGAAATTTTTCTACCATAAGAGTATTTGATGTAGAATTATTTATTGTCGAATATAAATTTATCATTAATACGCACACAGTCTAAAAATAAATCGAAATTGTAGAAGAATTTTTTTCTCGAAACGGGATGCGGTTTTAGAGAAAACTGATTTTGAAAATACGCCGAAAATGTGCCATGTTTTTATAAACACCCTGTATATTGAATCCATTTTCCGAACCGATTTTCTCGAAGGAAAAGTCTCGTTCGAGAAAAAGTTACTCTACCATTTTAACAGAATTTTGCGCAAGAATACATTATATTCGCAGTTGTACTGTATTTATTGCTGTATTCCGGCAAGTTTTGAATTCGTGGAATGCTGTATGGTTGCAACGAATGATGGCACCAATTCGGGATTCGTAACTTATTAACGGTGGTATTAGGGTTTGTCGGTTTTTAAACACCGGGTTTAGACACCGGGTTTTTTATGAATTTGTAAAATTCAAAAACCGGTTTTTAAATTTAAAAAAAAAACGGTTTTATATACTGGAATTAATATGTAAAAAGGAATTGATTATTTAATTAAAAACGTTAGGATTTTGACTTGAAATCGCCTCGGACACAAGCATATTATAGTAGGTAACAATTCACTGTAAAACTAATCTTCATGAGTTCATATTTTCGAAAGAAAAATACTAAATGAAATAAAGATTTATAATTTATATTTTGTACGAATTTTAGTTATAATAATTTTTTTCATTTATTTGGTTTTGTATAGATAGAGTATATTTTATTTTGTTACACTTTTGTAATTCCGTAAATATTAAAAAACTGAAATTTTTTAAAATTAGTTGAAATGTTTATTTTCTATTTTAACTATATTTTTTTATGAAAATTCGAAAACCGGTTCAACCGGTTTTTTGGGAACAGTGGATTTCGAAAACCGGTTTTTTCAAAAGTCGGTTTTTGTATAAACCCCAGGTGGTATCTCCAAACTTTCTACGAATTTATCTGATAAGGTGTATATGCTTAACATATTATGTTAATAGAGAGAAGGCGGTGATAGTCGAGGTTTAAGGGGTCTCCCTGGTGGTGGCTTAAAAATACAGAGTTTTTTTTCGGAATTTATTTCTAAAAAATGATTTTGCTTATCAACTTAAAACTTTGTTCATTGCTTGTACAGTATTGGCAGAATATCGCCTATTTTTTATAAGTAAAAATAATGATTTTAGAAAAAGTTATAAATGAATGGAAGGAATGGCTTTTCAAAGATGTTCATCCTTGGCTGCCAAACTAATTTTCTTTGAGACACTGCCATTTTGTTATCGGCAAATATTTTTCATTTATTCTAGTACCCGCTATAACCGTACTCATACAGATTAAGAATGCCCTTGAATTTCTGATTTCAGCCAAGGATGAACATTTTTGAAAAGCCATTTCTTTCATTCATTTATAACTTTTAATAAAGAGAACCTCTAAGACACCCTGTATAAGGAAAATGTTATAACAAAGTTGCATGCATTAGACGATCTTCCTCATCAAATATCTCACAGTGTACACAAGTACACACTAGGTACTCCAAACCGCATCATTGCCAAAATATATAGTTCCATTTATATTAGTTTAGTAGCCTCAAAAAACTCAAGAACCATGATCGTCAAAAAAATATTTCTTTCCTTAGAATCAAGTGGGTACCTTTCGCTTTCGTTACTTTTTCACAAATTTCAAGCCCAATGTCCACGTTTGAGGATAGGCAAACAGAGCGAGTCGTAGACTTCCACGCGCATGCGCAAAGAGAGAAGTGGGGAGACCCAGACCTATGGGCCCCCATCACTCTTTGCTACTTCGGACCATGGTGCCGTACAATCTAAAGCAATAGCAAGAGTATATGAATAATCTGAATTCTGGTGCGTTCAGAATTTGACTAGGGAATTCTATCAGCTTCCAAATAAATATACAGTGGCGTGCAAAAGTTTCCGGCCACATAGTTTTTCCAATTTTTATTTCAAAAGCAAAGTCTTCAAAAGAAAAGCGTTTGGAAGAAAAATGGAAAAAATCATCTGGCCGGAAACTTTTGCACACCACTGTACGTAAATACAAAGTGTCACTTGGAACTTCCAAGTTGGAAATGGAGAGTAACTGTCGAGGGTGGAATAATGGTACTTCCACTTCGCTTAATTTTTAAATCGTTCCTGCTAGTTGGTCAGAAGTTTATACAAGTCAGTTTCTCCAACTTCTAGTAAATATACTAAATTTGAAAAAGATTAGTGACTAGGGTAGATGTCCCAATTGCCGTGCTTTGACGCCGACTTGCTCACGAAGGAATTAATTACTGACTTCTCTTACTTTAATTTTGCTTGGTGAAAATTTATATTGGTGTTTTGAACTTTTCTCTTTATTAAGGCATTTTTTCGGGTTAAAAATGGTAATTTTTTATATTTTTTTAATTGAAATAAAAATACATGTTTTTGTCCCAATTACCGTGCCCTTTTTTTAATAGCGTTCCCGCGGTTAGGTTATGTCTTTCAACTTTGAACTGTTCGAAACATTTTTTAGCTCTACGAGAGGTGTTTTTATGTAATTTTAATATGACTTTTCATTACAAAAGCAAAATATGCAAATATAAATTTCTGTTCACCCGTTCTGAGAAACGAAAGTAAGGTTAGGTTTAGCAGTTACAGAGGGAGACAGTGGGCTTCGAGGGAATAGGGACAAGCGTTAAATTCCTGTCCCAATTACCGGATTCACTTTAAAAATACGAAAACGTTTCAAAAGTGCTCAGTTTACTATTTTTTCATAAAACACTTTACATAAGTGCCAATCATGATAATTATCAATTTATTCACTTCTGTAAACTACGTGTTCAGTACGAATCCATCGAAATCTTCATTTGCATTTTTGAAATTTTGTTTACTATGCTTTAATTGTTTAAAAATGCAACCTTCTCGTTTGTCACACATACATTAATAGTTTAACTTAATTAAAAAAAATTTCTTTCCTTATTTATTTTTGCGAGTTTTTTGTACGGCTTCTTTAAGCGTAAAGGCACGGTAGGGGCAGTTTGTGTGATTTATTCTGCCAGTGTGAAAAATGTTTTCGGTTTCGTTTAACGAAATCAAATTGGATTTAATAGCTGTCAACCAAACATATTCAAAAATTTATTTCTCTTCGATCCGTCATTTCCACTCCACCTAAGTTACAACTCGCCCTGTTTACCTGTACATACTTTTAATCTTCCCACCCTGTACACGAACCACCCTGCATCGCTTAATCCATCATGGCTCAATTAAATCTCTGTAACACGTATATGGCAGGAGATTATGTCGACTTCATCCTTCATTCTTCATTCGTTACTTTTCATTGAAAAGGACCATTTATCACGTTTTAAACCCCGCTAGGGATTGCAATACCGGTAACCCGGTTTACCGGTTTCCCGGTAAATCACGAGAAGTACCCTCAAATTTTTACCGGTAATTCGATAAATTACGTATATCAATATAGCGCATATATGCGTTCGTTATTTCGGTCTATCAGTGAAAAAAACTGCAATTACTAATAAAGACGAAAACCGAAGTACCTCACGAAGAATCAACTCTAAACCAAAAGAGAACTAAAAAATCTAAATCAAGTCATCAAAAAAATGGACGTATTTTCAAGTAGAAAAAGTAAGGAGAAAATATATAGGTACAAATGGCATATGATTTCTTAACGACTATCCGACCAACAAGCGTAGAATCTGAGAGTGCTTTATCCGTGGCTGGATTATTTTGTACAAAAATTAGATCGCGATCAGGAGACCAAAGTTTAGACAAATTATGTTTTTTGCGTGCTTATTTGTTAAAAAAAAAGTTCAATAAAAAATATTTAATTATGTATGTAAGATAAGATTCTTTTCATTGTTTTCGTGGCGAAGATCCATATTAATAAGTATTGTCAATAGTTACACAAATATATCTATTTTTTGTTATCTCATTTTATATTTTATGTTCAGAATAGTTTTACTTGCATATATTTATTATAATGCACGATTAGAGCTCAAAAAAGGATTTTTTTGTAATGTTTACTCTTATATTTTCAATACTTTAAAAAATACCGGTAAATTATCGGTAAACCGGTTTTCATTGAAAATTTTACCGAATTACCGGTAATTGACAAAAGTCGGTAAATTTGCAATCCCTAAACCCCGCCACCCTAACGCTTACCGTATACCACGTGCGGAGATCCACCAATCGTATCTCCTACCCATACTCGTTGAACGCCCATCGGCGTTCTCCGCACAGGCCGAACAGCTGTTCGCGCTACTCCGAGGTATAATTGCTCAATTACGGAGGATAAACGATATCCCGACCAGAGAAAGGGATTAATTGGAAATCCTTCTTTTTCACCTCGCACTGGATAAGATTCGCGCGGTAATATGCAGTTCTGGGAGAATCCTCCGGCGACGGTTGATTTTGCTGACGCGCGATGACAAGCAGAACTGACCCTCGTGACGTAATCGTCGCAATTCACTACCAGCTCGTTCTCTCTGCCTCCTCTACCGTGGTTTTCCACAACGCGCCTACGTGACGGTTACCATGGGGCGCAGCGTGGCCACCGGCAGTGCCGAGAATTTTTCAAAAAATTACTTTTCGTGATCTTCCAAAAAATTTACGATTGCACTGCTCGACGAGACAGCGTGGCCCGGGGGTAATTAATTAATGGCTCGAGGGCGGCGGAAGGAAATTTGGCAATATAGCTCCTTCTAACTCAGGAGGGGGGGGGACTTTCACTCTCCTCCGTTCCCCTCCCGTTTCCCCTCCATTGCGTCTTCCCCTTCGGGTACGCGTCCATAAATACGAGTGCTCGCGACGGAAAGAAACTCGACATTTTCGAGCGATAAAGAGAAAGCATCCGTGCAAGTGGCTGCTCGTGTGTAGAAACATTCTAACACACAGTGTCTACTGAAGACGACGACGGAAATATGAGACGCTTCTGTTTGGTAATTAAATGCCGGTGGGCAGGGAAGTGAAGAGATTTGAGAAAAGAAGTTTGAGTTAGGTGGGCCAGGTGGCTGGGGTCGCCACCTTCGTAATTTATGAGGAATCATGATTGGAGGGGGCAGCACCGTCGGAATCAGAGTTGGGTATAGCAGAAGGATTACATTAAAATTTGCATAGAGACGATTGGACGGTGTTGGCTGTGGAGAATTAATTGGTCAGCTGGCATGAAAGTATACTATTTAAATAACTATCTGACAAGGGAAGGTTCTAAAACCGGAAATTCAAAAAATTCTGAAACTTTGTGAACATGTAGGGGATTTCCTCCTGATTACAACGCAACCTTTTTTTGCTGCCCAAATTCACTCTAAGGGGGTGAAATTGACCCCTGAAGATTCGGCTATTTTTCGAATTTATTTTGTAACACGCAATCTGTAAGCGATAGAAAAAAAGTTTCAAGAGAAAAGTTACTTCTTTTAATTAGATATATCAAATCGTAAATGTTTTAGCAATTGTTTAAACAATTAGAAAAAAGTTATAAACAAAAATATTAATGTTTTCTAAAATTCGTTTTTTCCATGTGAAAACTGAACTGGAAACATCATAATCCATATTTTTTTCATACAATTTCAACTTCTGTTGAATTGCGGAACTGTGGTCCTCGACAATCGAAGAACTTTTGGATCCCATTTTCTGATATTTATTAGGAAATAATACGTGACTTGGGACAGTCTTCATTTTTTATTTTTCTTGGAAACCAATGTCGTTACACCATTTCTTCGAACGGTACAATGCTCGGTACAATTACTACAATGCAGTACAATCGAGAAAAACGATGTTTTTTAAAAAGTGGGGGCTATCTTTAAAATTGGTTTTCTCAATTTTTCGAAAACGGTTCCGAATTTTTTAAAACTCCCCACGGTACAACGCTGTATGAAACTAGTACAAACTAGTACAACAATGATATTTCAATTTTTCACAAAATGAGGGACTAACTTCACACCCATGAACTCTTGTTGTGAAAAAGCGAAATCTACTGGATTTTCAAAATTATTTGGTTTCTCAACAATATATCAATTTCTATACTGATAAAAGTTGTTCTCATTATCAATGCTCCACACAACAATAGACACGAGATAACAGAATCCCACTTTGATGGGAGAGAAAAATAGGTATACATATAAATTATCTTACTTTCTTACTGCGTGTCACGTATTATTTCCTAATAAATGTTAGAAGAATATTCCTAATCGTGCAGCTTATGGTACGTTACAATGAGATCCAAAAGTTCTTCGATTGTCGAGGAACGCAGTTCCGCAATACAAAAATAGTTGAAATTGTATGGAAAACATATGAATTATGCTGTTTCATAATTATTTAAACATCCAGTTCAGATTTCACGTGGAAAAACGAATTTTAGAAAACATTATTAATATTTTTGTTTATAACTTTTTTCTAATTGTTTAAACATTTGACAAAACTTTCACGATTTGATAGATCTAATTATCAGAAGTAACTTTTGCCTCGAAACTTTTTTTCTATCTCTTACAGATTGCGTGTTACAAAATAAAATCGAAAAATAGCCGAATCTTCAGGGGTTAATTTCACCCACTTAGAGTGAATTTGGGCAGCAAAAAAGAATTGCGTTGTAATCAGGAGGAAATCCCCTATATATCCACGAAGTTTCAGAATTTGTTGAATTTCCGGGTTCGGGATCTCCATAAATGTGGACTCGAGAAAGTCGCATTTAGTTTGAAATAATTTTCATTCTCATCGCTATATTTCCAGCAAATGTCCGAATGTCAAAACCTCCTTTCAGGAACATCCTCTTAAGGGGCTCCCTAGTGTGGCGGCTTAAAAATATAGGGTTCCTTCGGAACTCATTTCTAAAAAATTACTTTGCTCCTTGCTTGCTCTAAAATTTCTAAAGCAAAGCTAGAAATATTTCTTTGACACACTGCCATTTTCTTATTTTTAAATATTTTTCTATACTCATGCAGGTTGACAATCTCTTCGAATTTTTTATTTCAGATAACCCGGGCAACTGATATCATGGCAGCCAAATTTGAAAACCCATTCATTTCATTCATGAATAACATTTAATAAAATCGTTATTTTAACAAAAAAAAAAAAAAAAAAATAGGCGATATTCTCCCAATACAGGGCAAGCTATGAGCAAAGTTTTAAGTTGACAAACAAAGTAATTTTTTAGAAACAAATTCCGAAAGAACTATATTTTTAAGCCGCCCCTTGAGGGAGTCCTCTTAATCCTCGAAGCCATAAAAAAGTGCAAAGATAAAAACTCGATTTACAGAATATTTATTATCTACAAATATACAATAAACAATTACTAGGCAGCCGCAAAGGTCAGTTAAAAGTGACGTTTCCCCAGAAGCTAAATAGATGTATAGACTTCTTTGTCCCCTGTTACAGCAATGCTCCTGCAATGACACGCGTATCCGCGCGGCAAGAGGCGGCTGCCACGCATGCCCGCAGAGAAAGAAAACAAAGCGAAAAAGCGCGCACGGGCAAATGAAACGTTGCTGGCGCAAAAAACACCTGTCGGCCAGCAACCGATAGGATTTATTGAGCAACACCTTGACACAGTGCTGGCGAAGCGGCGGCTCGTAGCCAGGCATATCAAGAGGGAAGCAAAAAGTAAGAATGACTGAGCGCTGACCGGGCCTTGATCTCCCAGACGACACGATTGGTACAAGCATCGCTGGCTTTTTTCTTGCTAACACGCGCACTTCACTAAAATCGAATTTCGCGATTGTAATGTTTTCAGTTTGTCGCGACAAAAAATGGTTCGGCGCAAGATAGAATCGCCTGTGGAGAGGAGTGGTTTGCTTCCTGGACCACTGTGGGACGAACTATATGATGCTGATGATTTTAGGCCACTTCAAGGACTCCCCTTTTTATTGTTTACTAGCCTCACGGAATTTAGATACCGATTGTATAAGAAGAAATATTTTTATGTGACATTCGTCACGAATAGGGTAGACGTCCCAATTACTGCCACCTTAAGATTATAACCGAACTTCATTTAATCATTTCGCGTGTTGTGTAACCTAAAAATTGTTTCAGCGTGAAGCATAATATTATTTAACATCTCTTTCATTAAAAAAAAAATAGTTTTATGAATTAAATATGAAGAATTTATGAATAATTAATTAAAACTCGCGAGCGATCCTGGTGTACCTATAACTGTCACCTCAAAAATCATCTTGTCCTAGGTACGTATGAGTACATATATTTTTTTATTTTAATGTGAATCAGAATCTCCATTTAATAATAACTATTTTTTGTACATTTCTTTTTATACGTTACGTTTTTATTACATATAATAAATCGAGTGGCAGTAATTGGGACACTGGCAGTAATTGGGACATCTACCCTAGCCACATTCGTCTGGATTAGCCAGGCACATTTCCTGACCCCAGAGTTTACCGTTCGAATGTTTTTAGGCGACAGACAAATACAAAAAAAATTATAAACCTTCCGCGTTATATGTTAAGATGCAAAAATATAACGAAGTATTGATTATTACTATCAAAAGATTTCCAAGGGATCTCAAACGTGCAGGAAGATTAGCAAGCTCCATTCGGGGTTGATACAAGAGGGGATGCGAAGACGTTGTTAGCAGCTAATTTGTGTGTTTGTTTCTTTTGAGATGACTGTTCGTCGGTTGGTGGAATTTCGAATGCCCTGCAGTCGTGATTAAAGATGAATGATACGGAAAATAGTGAATTTAATAAGGAACTACACTACCACTCAGAGGTTGGAGTACACCTGCCATGTTGTGCATTTGAATATAAAATGGGGGAGTCTAACATCTACTTAGGCAACCATACTTTAATCCTTAGAAATTCTTTGAACTTTTTTGTACCATTGGGGCAGTTAATTTACTGATTTAATTAGCATTTTATGACATTACTAGCTGATTTTTTGTGATATTTTCTTCTATTCTATTTTTTTGTGATTTATATTTTCTGATTTATATTCTTATCTTCTATTTTTTGTGATTGTATATTTTCTTCGATTCTATTTTCTTGTGATTTATATTATTATCTTCTGTTTTTTGTGATTTATTTGTTTCGTGCACTTGGCGCAATTTTTTTTACTTTTTTTCAAGTTTTTTTATGGGTACGACATTACTAGCTGACCCGTTACCCAGTTTCACCCGGGAATTATTTATGATGTTTCCAAAATAAAAAAGGCTGAACAAAAAAAATAAGTAGCCTGTAATCTAATCTAGGACGTATGTAATGTATAATCAAAATGTCATTGAAATTCGTTCAGCAGGTTTGGGCGTGAAAGAAGGACAAATAAAGAGGCAACGTGTCACTTTTATATATTAGTAAGGATAAGGATAATTATTTACATCTCGTCATAATTTTGACTTTGGGATTTTTTTTTAGATGCAACACATATACTATTTTTACGGACAATATAAATAAATGTAACATAAGCGAGTAATGCAAATATCAAAACTATGTAAAGTAATATAAAAAAATAATATAATAATTACTTAGGGTTCATACAAAAACCGACTTTTGAAAAAACCGGTTTTCGAATTCCACTGTTCCCAAAAAACCGTTTGAACCGTTTTGGGATTTTCACAAAAAATATATTTAAAATAGAAAATAAATATTTATACTTATTTTAAGAATGTTCAGTTCTTTTAATATTCATTGAATTACAAACGTATAACAAAATAAAATATAACTAAAATCCGTACAATTTTTGAGTTCATTTAATATTTATGGATCCACAAAAATATAACAGAAGAAAATACACTGCATTCAAAACCAAATGAAAGAAACTGTTATACTTACTACAATATGCTTGTGTGCGAAGCGATTTCAAGTCAAAATGTTAACGTTTAAAATTTATTTTTACATATTAATTCCAGTATATAAAACCGGTTTTTAAATTTAAAAACCGCTTTTCGATTTTTACAAATTTATAAAAAAACGGTTTTTAAAAACCGACAAACCCTAATAATAATATTTTGATGAAAAGAATATTTACTATTGTCTACAATTATTAATAAAAAAATGCAAGCAGCGTGGAAGTATAATATCAATATTACATTTTGAGAAGAAAATTCAAAAGTACTTTGAGTTCTTGTCACTAAATAATTAGTGCAATTACACTTTCGAACGGTAGTTATACGTATCTATGTACATTTGCCTATGTACATGAAGTCAAGGACTGATAAAATCAATTCAACAATAAATTACTTACATGCGAATGCAAAAAATCACTATACTTTCTTTTGACCTCCATTCTGCATCTTCCTCTGTTCAGTATCTTTCTAATTTTGATTAATGACCTTGTAAACTATTAGTTTGAAACACCAATCCCTCTCAAGCTAGTGAAACTTATCTCCGATTTATATGAAAGCACGATCCTTGCTATCGCTTCTACAAAAGTTTGCAACCGTGCCACTTCGAATTTGAATACGGTTCACTTCAATGTCCACATATTTTTTATTCTTATACCCTACTTGCTCCAAACTTAGATATCTAAATATGAATTCACATCACGTTCTAACAAGTTATGTTATACTGGAAAATTCTAAATGTCCGGTGACTATCTGGCTATTTTCAAAGACTTAAAAAGACACTATTAAGACACTATTGAAAGAATTATTTAATAATAAATACGTTATTCCCGACTTTAACGTAATATTATTATTAAATACCTGCACGACGTAACAATAAAATTACAGGCGTTTTGTGTTTGAATTGTATCAAAACAAAATTTTCTTTTATTCCTTTACAATTTGAATCGAAATTTTAGTGAACGAATGGTAAATAGTTAATATTTTAAAGTAATACTTTCTGATGCCAAATATGATTGCGCGAAATGTGTGTATTCAATAATTTTCATAATGTAATTTTATAAATTAGAACTAAAGTAGTAACTGCGCTGTACGTTTGCATTTCCTTTAAAAAAAATGTTAATCCAGAATAAGAGACGGTTGAAACAGCCCGAATATATTATTAAAAATTCTACCTTTCAAATTAAAAAATGAACTCGACCGACCAGCGTCCTCCCTTAAAATATCGAATATCTTTAAGCAAAAGGCCACGAAGGTGGTTAAAAAGTATAATTAAAAATATAATATAAAAAGTCCTAATTTGCAGAAATCTAACGCGAGCCTACATCAAGAATATTTACACACCTGAGGCATTAGACAAATTTTACGTAATACTGACGCGAGGCGATACAACTGCTAAAATTAGGATCAGAGACGAGTGAAGTTGATCGAGCGCGATGAACAAGTAGTATCATGGTGCAGTGCTTAATGTCGAGTTTGATGCACCGAGTGGACAGGAAGCAAACGTAAACAGATGCTTTATAATTCCACTTGTGTTTTAAGGTGGTACCTGAATAATCTTTTAAATTCAAGAATTCTTTCAAATTTCGTTCGAAACTAATTTGGAATACACGAAACCCCTGTCCAAAGTTTAAAATCAATTTACCACATAGTTATCGAGAAATTGTTAATTAAAGTTGATGCATTTTAACACAGTGGTATATGGCAAAGTCGACAAAAAGAGGGTTATAGTTTCAGTTTCTCTTCCGAAACAGGAAAATTATATTCAAAAAGTGTACCAAAATTGGCACAAAAGTACCTCGAAATGTCACGAAATGAATTTAATAATTTCTGCAAAATAGACCACATGGTTTCTTCGTAAATGCCCATAAAAAATAGGTATACGTGCAAAGTTTTTAGAAACTACGTAGAGCAGTCAACGTGGCAACGTCGCACAATCGATATGTTTAGGCATTTAAATAACGAACGACGATTCAAATTCATATGAACATTTTTTCTGGCATTTTGGTTGTAACAGGCGCTTCGAATGAATGCGACGTTGCCAGATCTGCTGCTCCAATTCACTGCGCTAACCAATTTAATATTCTATTTTCGTATTACAATTATTTATATTAACATTGAACTCTTTAAAATATATATACACGACGTTAAAAATTATTATTATTATATCTATAGTATTATACTACTTTACATTTATCGTTTATTACCCAACTCTAATTTGACTAACATAGTTGATTAGAAACTGCCTTAAAGGCAAAACAAAAGAGGGATATTATAATAAATCGTTGTAATGTGAGCCAGTATTTTTGAAGAAATCGAAGCATATAAATTCTTGATATGAAAAGAAGTCGAAAAGTCCTTTACTGTTTTGAAATCTGACGCTCAGTTTCCAAGATACTACGCAGCAAATACAATGTCCCAGCTTGACTTCCGGGCGCGCGCTATTCAAATACCAAACTGTCGAGTACGCAGTGGTACAGGCGCACAATATTTACATACCCGTGCATAATTATTTATTCAAACGCTGGTGCATTCTGATTTTCATTCAAAGATATTCAGCTGTGAATTTAAAACCGTAAGTATTTTTTTTTATTATTAAATATTTGAAACCTCCAGGAGAGGTTTTATTCAAAAAGTAACTATTACTCTTTGGGGAGTATGATTATCTTTATGTGAATTATTATATACTTCACTAGGATTGTGCAGAAGTATTATATATATATATATATATATATATATATATATATATATATATATATATATATAATCGTGTAGAACATATTTTGCATTTCGATTTTTGAACTGAAATTCTTATCACGTATTGGAAGCATACTTCGAATTTAGCATATTTCAGCTGGAAAATTGGCATTCACTTTACTAAATGCAGAACTGACCTTGTTTAGCAAGTAGGAAGCTTGTTCGTTGAAAATTTATAATTCTCACTATTTTTATCGCATTCGACCATTTCGAGAAAAAGCTAAGCAACAACGAATCCTGGTAAGTTTTATGGTTTCTCCACGAGCCTCTCCACTTTTAAGCGACTACATTTCGCACAGATTTGACGATGGTGTCATCTTCGCAACGTCGCGCAGAAGAAGAATATTTTCACGAAGTCTCTTCATCGATTCTCACACTCGTATTAAACGCAATTCTCTAGCACCGGCTGTCTAACATTAAACTCAAACATGAATTCCACCGTGGATTCCCAGCGGTCGCATCTTACTCGAAGCTTTACCTCGTATCACGCAAAGCTCCGTTCAAGGTCACGCTGCAGTAGCTCGATGCAGTGCATTAAGCAGACACTAATCAGGGGAATATCAAGATTGAACGGATCCCAATTTTAAGCAGCGCGAAGCGTGGACTCTTCGCGTTGCCCGCGCGAGTCTTGTGTTTCTGTTTTGTCGTAATTAGTGAGATTAATCTTTCTCGATTCTCTCAGCTAAAAGTACTAATACCTGGACGCGTCCCAATACCTGGACACCAATGACATTTATATTTTTACTAAGCTTCGTAGAATGTTTAGAACAATATTGTTGCGAATATATGTTACTTTGCAACTTGATCTCTTATATAAAAAATTAAGAAAGTCCTAGATGCAAAGTTTAATATATAAAACAGTCTTTAAATATCGGAGGTGCGTGCACTTGAATTCCGCGTAGATTTCTTAAGTAATTCTTAAGAAAAATACAGTTAGTTGTTAAGGTGATAATAATCGTTATATAACGTTCGTCTGAGAAAAAAACGTATGTACAGAATCTTAAGAAGTTTCTTCCCATACAGCACACCTCGTTGCAGCAGTATTGCAGGGACGTTGCTGCAATATTACGTTGTTGCAGGTTGCATTGCAATATTGTAGGAACGTTCCTGCAATATTGACGTGCATTATTGGAGTGGCAATGATCCTACAATATTGCAGCAATATTGCCATTTCGTTGCCGTGCAATGTTCCATTGGCAACGATCCTGCAATATTGCTGCAATATTGCGCCCACATCGTCGTGCAATGTTCCAGTGGCAACAGTCCTACAATATTTCTGCAATATTGCGCCCACATCGTCGTGCAATGTTCCAGTGGCAACAGTCCTACAATATTTCTGCAATATTGGGCGCACATCGTCGTGCAATGTTCCATTGGCAACGATCCTACAATATTTCTGCAATATTGCGCGCACATCGACGTGCAATGTTCTAGTGGCAACGGTCCTACAATATTTCTGCAATATTGCGCGCACATCGTCGTGCAATACTGTAGTGAAAACTTGTGGAAACATTACAACAATATTCTGAAGCAACTATGACTTTGTCAAAATTTTTCGAAATATGTACATGACGTCGAGTGGATTCTACGGCGTGTTTCATTTAACTGGATACGCACCGTAATATTGCCGAAGAGTTGCAGGATCATTGCCACAATTTTGCCGTTTCGTTGCAGAATCATTGCCGGAACGTTGCAGGACTACATATTCGTAATGTTGCCGCAACTTTGCAAAAATACACACCTGCAATATTGCGAAGGCGGACATAGGACTGAACCTGCAACGTCTCTGCAATGTTATGTTGCAACATTGCCATCTTGCACCGCATCATTGCAAAGACGTTGCTGCAATGTTATGGTGCTGTGTGGGTTGTTACATACAAAATTAAACATTGATCGGTTAATGTTGAATTTTAATTAAAAATATACGTGTTCATGTCCTGGTACATAGTAATCTTGTCCCCTGCACGCTGTCCCAATAACTGACCAGCCGTCCAGTTGGTCGGTCTGTCAGTATTTTGAACGCTTATGGGGAGTCCCAATACCTGACTGCATTGTCAAACCGATAAAGTGCCTGTGTTTTCTCAAATTTTTGTGCATCAAAAGAGTAAGTACAAGTATACTGTACATAAATTAACAGTTCTTTATTTTCATGTCATATTTTTAGTCAATTGTATGCTACATTTTCAACATAACCTACAATTCCACAAATGAAAACTGCGCGCGCAAGCCATTCACGCAAACACCAGTGGCGCCCTCTGCGCCGAGCTTTGCGTCCTCTTCCCCATTGACCAGGTATTGGGACACCAAAAATGGGACGCTGGGACAAATCAGAATTCTACTACTTGTGTTTTTACTCAATTTAATTAAAATAACGCACTGAAAACAAGTTTTTAGTAGCTCATTTGATAGAAAGAAGTAACATTTATCTGAATATTGACACTTTTGTTAAAAAAAAAAATTATTTTTAGCCCATTTTTAAGATATGCTACTTTGACATCCTTATGTGTCCAGTTATTGGTACTTTTGCGTTATGACAGAATATTATCCAACGTACAATTTGGATCCCTCTATTGTGCGGAATTTTTTGTTCATTAGTTAAAACACTTTCTTATTTACTGGACTGTGAAGAGAATTACTGACTGTGGCCTTCGGATTAATTTTATTAATATTTACACATCACTGTATTTCTACAAACAAGACAAATTAATTTTTTTATATCTCTATGACAGTGTGAAAATTATCCTTAATTGCAGTACATAGTTTATTTCGATACTTCTATATGACAGGAATATTCAAATATTTCACAAATTTCCAAATTGATATTTGTAAATATTGAGTAAAATATTTTTGTATTTATATTCCTCGCATTATTTTTGAGCCAATAACTGACTTGGTGATTTATCGAATCGTACTTTCTCGATCCAATCATCATTTTTTAATCTTTTCTTTGTAATAATGTTTGGCACGAAAATTATTTCTCATCTACAAAATCTATGCAAAAAAATACTTTACTTCAAAGGAAGTTATGCATAGATTAATAAACTTGAATAAGTATATAGTTAATACAAGGACATTAATTATTTATCGTTTTAGTAATCCTTTTTGCTGTTACAAAGCAACAAATGCAAAGGTATCTTGGTGTGCAGGGTGGAATTTCTATTGTATAGGCTAAATAGGGCGAAAAAGTAAACTCAATTTAATAAAAAAGACCATTTTTTATTCTGACTGTATGATCTTTAAACACAGAGGCATGAAACAATTTACTTTTTTTCATATATCAAATTAGCAATAACTCACGTGTGAGTTGTCATTGAATTAATTCCAAAATTGTCTCAACTCTTTTAGATTAAAATATTTGATGATATTTCGCGGAAAAGGGCGGCAGACGCTCGTTAGCCAAGGGGCGCCAAATCTCCAAATCCGCCCCTGATGATGCGTAAACATTAATGGAAGTGATTATACTTCACTAAATATTTTCCTGTGGAAACTGTACTAACTACGAATAATACATACTAAATAAGAATCGGCATATGCAAGTTAACTATCGTTATAACTAGTGCTCCCAAATGCTTTACTGAAGTCGTTAGAAACTCAAAAGGATTGACAAACATAAGAATCCAACGTCTACTGACACTGGCTTTGCAATTGAATTCAGTTTTGGTAATTCCAAATAACTGTTTACTAGCTTATATTTTTAGCCCTAGTCATGGGGCGTCCGGAGGGGGTGCAAAAGTGGAAATTACCCCCCTGGCTTTTGAGAAAAAATCGCTTATATTTCAAAACTGATCTTTATTAACTTTACACTAAAGAAGGGAATATTTTTAATTTTCGGTTTTAAATTTTTAATGAAATTGGCACTAAAAAATGGGTTGAAAAAGCAAGAGGGGTATATTTTTCTTTACCATCATCCCAAAGTTGCCCCGCCTCCTGTAAAAAAGTCTCCGGACGTCCTTGGCCCTAGTTTCTAATTCTAATTTTAATTTTACTCATAATAAAAAGAACTCCCTAGAATAAAAAGGATTGGGTAAAAGGCAAAGTGTAGGCAAAGTGTTTTTAATTTTAGTCATAGTTTTTAGGTTAGGTATTATAGCAACACCTAGGTATTATAACAGTGTTGCTATAATACCTAACCTAAAAACTATGACTAAAATTAAAAACACTTTGCCTACACTTTGCCTTTCACCAAATCCTTTTTATTCTAAAGAGTTCTTTAAGTTTTTAGGTTAGGTATTATAGCAACACCTAGGTATTATAGCAGTGTTGCTATAATATCTAACCTAAAAACTACGACTAAAATTAAAATTAAAAACACTTTGCCTACACTTTGCCTTTCACCAAATACTTTTTATTCTAAAGAGTTCTTTAAGTTTTTAGGTTAGGTATTATAGCAACACCTAGGTATTATAGCAGTGTTGCTATAATACCTAACCTAAAAACTACGACTAAAATTAAAATTAATAACACTTTGCCTACACTTTGCCTTTCACCAAATCCTTTTTATTCTAAGGAGTTCTTTGTAGGCAAAGTCATAGTTTTTAGGTTAGGTGTAATAGCAACACCTAGGTATTATAGCAGTGTTGCTATAACACCTAACCTAAAAACTATGACTAAAATTAAAATTAAAAACACTTTGCGTACACTTTGCCTTTCACCCAATCCATTTTATTCTAAGGAGTTCTTTTTAGGCAGTCATAGTTTTTAGGTTAGGTATTATAGCAACACCTAGGTATTATAGCAGTGTTGCTATAACACCTAACCTAAAAACTATGACTAAAATTAAAATTAAAAACACTTTGCCTACACTTTGCGTTTCACCCAATCCTTTTTATTCTAAGGAGTTCTTTTTATTTTATAACAAAGAGAACATAATAATAATACAGTTATAACATCCTATAATGGAAAAATATTTCGATGACCATTATGAAATAAATGGCCAGGCTTTCCTAGCTACAATATGTCCGCGAAGAATCATGGCCGTGGCCCTAAGTAATTATTTGCACGCCAACAAACGTGTATTTGCTTTCTGGACGACTCTGTTGAATGTGACATTCTTACCGGACATTCAATGACAGGTGCTGGATGGTAGGTCAGTGGTTCGAAGCAAACTCGTTTCGTTAAAAATCTTCGCGTTCTTTGCGCGCCCGTTCTGCGTCATTGTAAACACGAGGTGATGTAATTAGCCTATTTACATTGAATCTCTAATTCATATCTGCGCGAGCCACTTGCTCTCGCTACTGTCACTCGCTATTACCCCCCAAAAGTCTCCGCTCCAAGCAAACAAATTCTTCTTCTACGTACGCAACAGGTTGTTCCACAAATCATCCTGGTTTTGGACGTTTAAAAACGAATTAAGGAAAATGCACAAAAGGATTAAATTAATCAAGCATACAGGATGCGTCGGCAATCGGGGTACTATAATCGAAGAGGAGGTGATTCCTCGTGCAAAAATAAGTAAAAAATGTAGAATGAAATTTTTTTCTAGAAGGCTGCATTTACGAGGGAATCAATTTGAGAAATTCGCACCTGCCTAAAAATTAGTAGAATTGGTTAATAAATGTGGTGAAACTGCAAATTAAATAAATCCTCTTGCAAAAATAGTTCGAATAGCTTCTTTTCGAAAGAGGCTTCGATTTTGAGAAAAGCCATTTTGAAAATTTGCCGGTTGCATTTTTTTTTTTTTTTTAAACAAAGTATACGACACGAGTTTTTGAAAGCGTTTGTCTCGAAAACGAAGGCTCGTGTAACAAAAAAATTATTTTGTACTTTTGTGTCACGAATTCGAATGCACCCTGTATATATTTATTCTCTGATATGATTTGTGCCTTCTGTTTTGCATTCAGAAATTTTGAGTTGCCAATTTTAATATTATGTCTTCGCCATATCTACATTTTATATATTTTTTTTTTAGTGATTTAGCCCTGCTGCTTTTTTGGACACACTAGCCCCCAAGTGATTTTGAAGCAATTATGTTTTTAGTGGATAAAGAGTGTGGAAAATCTTCAGACAAGTTTTTGAGAACGGGGTGAAGACCCAAGAAAATTACAAAATCGCAGATATTAATATTTGATTTTTTTTTATTTCCCTCATTTCGCATTCACCCTTATCAAGTTGAGGAAAAAAGTCCTTCCGATTGAATGTGACTTCCGCGCCCCTTTCACGATCACTAATGTTCAATTTATTCTAATCCAATTCAATCTTGTCAGATACTTTTATTGCCTCCACTGTTGCACAATCTTCTAAAGACTAAATTTTCCCAAAAACTATAAGATTGAAATGTGGGTTGCAATCAAGCCACTGGTAATTTATTTCAAAAGTTGATTTGACTATAAAAAAAAGTATTTTTTGAAAAAGATTCACAGTAAGGGTCGAAACGTTAAACTAACAATAAATGTATTACTATATATATAACTAATTTTAAATTGTCAAGTGTCCTCTAGTCTCACTGCAGGTTCCAAATTAGCGATACATACACAGAACGAGGAAACATAACGAAAAATACAGAATGGAGTATTCCCCATGACGTAACCAAAAAAAGGTGCAACTCTTCGTAGAAAGATGAGTCGAAAATATGCAACAAAATTTTCCCGGAATTAGAGTTAGTTTCGAGGTTTAATACTGAATATTTTAGAGGGGCTTTTCCTTCAATTTTTATAGCTGAATATTTAAGAATTATTTTTATAAGATTTTTAATTTCATTAATATTTGTGATCTTTCAGTTAACTACAATTAAATCCATAATTATTTGACTGTATAATATCTTATTGATTATTTGAATTCCGGATGTAAATTAATACATATATGTTGGAAAAATTTTATTTCTTGTGCTTTGATTCGTTTAATTTTCGTCCGTGCTTTAAAATTATATTTTCAATTAATTGTTTAAAGTTGATAGAAAATATTAATTCTGTTGTATATTTTCAAAATATATATCTTATTAAACTCAGTAAGTATTTTTTATACATTAGGCCATCTCAGTAATTATTTAGATTTTGATTAACTAAGAAATATGAAAAATATAAAATTCCAAAAACTTGTCTTAATTCTTTTTAAGGGTATTCAATATGTTTCCCTCCCGATCAAGTTAATAAAATAAATAATTATGTAAATGATCAGAATATTAATATTAATAATTAATATTGCTAATTTAATATCTCTTATTTATTACTCTTTCTTGAGCATTGATATATGTATGTTCTCCTTAATTAAAATCCCCTATCTAGCAATTTTCAATTTTTCAAAAAATGGTGAAATATGAAGTTCCAAGCGTGCTTTACCTTTTAAGTAAACTTAGAAAACCCTACGTGCTTAGTAGAGATCTGGAATCCGCCTAATTTACTTTCTTACCAGCACGTCACAAAGAAAATGATAAAACCTCAGTTTCCTTGGATGTTCCGAAATGCTAGACAGGACATTTTAAATAAACAGAGCAGTGTTCACATTGACAGTAGTAAAATTTAAACAACACATCGTCATACATATTTATACGTCACAAATTTGTCACGAACATATCCAATCAACAATATCATATGTTCGTATAATCGAGATTCTTCGTACACGTCAACGATGTCAGTATCAATTGCAATAGTTTATTGTTACCTAGGATTCGTATTGAAGATTTATGGCTTAGAACTTGCGGAATTTATGGCACTAAATTACCAGGAGCTATAAATACAGCAGAAAAAAAAATGAAAGCAACAGAGAGAGAGAGAGAGAGAGAGAGAGAGAGAGAGAGATTACGAAACGCTTCAAACGCGACCTTTCTTGAGAAACTAATTATGAAAATCAACTATGGCGACGCCGCGCAGAGGCACGCGGGGTGCGAGGAAAAAAGGAATGGCGTTTTTTGTTCGCCGGCGAAAGAAATCTTTGGTGGGGCGATAAAAGCCATCGACTTCGTTTACGAGCAAGAAACGTGGAAAGTTTTCCACGCGCGAAGGATGAAATCGTTTGCGCATGTTTTTCCGTCGACTCGAGATTAATTGTTTAGTAAATGCCTCGTGCGCCTCTATTAGGTATATGGAATGGCGATACAGCGCCAAGATAAAGCGGAACAATGCAGTGGGAATGTCAACGAGAGAGGAACACTTATTCAGCATTTTCTTTTATTGGGCCGGTCGTTATTTTTTTAGGGCTCCCTAATTTTTTGAACCCCCTGTTGTGCATGAAGGGATGCAAATTTAAAGTATGCTTGTTGAAACGAGGATTCGACTTTAAATATACAACAACGGCGGTATGAATGTTGGAAAATATTATTTAAATATTAGTAGAGTCTTTGCAGTGAATAATTTCTTCTTTGAATGAAAATATATCGAAAATATGAAATGAAATTTTTTCATACGAGGCTTCGTTTTTGGAAATAGGTTTCAACTGCTTGAAAGATGGAACCTGTTTTTGGACCACATGATACACTAGTGGTTAAGGAAAGGTTTGAAAATATCATAACAGGGCAAGAAAGAACTATAATTTAATATTATATTTAATTATATATTTCTATAAATATACATTGTTCGTTATATGATATATTAAATATAAGTGTATAATATATATTATGTATAATGTATTATAAAATATATATTATATAAATGATATGTGTAATATATTTTTATTGTATATTTAAATTATTTAATTATATTTGCCATATTAGACCTTATGGATTATATTGGTATCACTGACACACAATAATGGATCCTTTCGCTTATAACGGTGGTATAAAGATCCCTTTCGCTAACCTACAATATTTTCAATATTAATATATCATTTTAAATACTTGTTTCACCATTATTGTATATAAATATATTTTCCAAATTTCCTTTTCACCACCACTGTACACAAGTCGAATGGTTAAGTCGAGTTGAGATCGATTTAATTCCATTCGACTATATTTTCCTCAAATTGACTCAAATCGTAGTTAAATAATAAAGAATTGAAATAGTTGAATCTAAAAGAAAAATGTAACGATGACTGTAAAGAGTAATTATTTTAAAGTGTCTTAAAATTCTTTCAATTTCGGGGTTAGTACTAAGGAGTGGACAAAAACTTGAAAACAGCTTTTTAAAAAATAATTAATAATATGCAAACAGCTGACGTAGAAAATTAAAATGTTGAATAAAAACGATGAATTGGAAGAAATGAAAAGAACAGGCCTATTTACTACCTGCAATCAAAAGATGACGGATTCGAGTTCACATTTTGATACACTTATCATTAAAGGATATTAAATACCCAGCGTTTAGATGCGACACCTTAATTGCTGTAGTACTCTCTGTACACAATCACGTAAGAAAAAGTTAGTAATGGTATAATAATGCAGCACCGATGGATTTTTTGTAGATACAAAATAATTACGTCGCTCAATTTTAGAAAGTAATACAGAATTGCATTTAGCGAAGACAGGCGGCTTTTGGAACATGACCTAATTTATTATATAACTTTCCATTCCAACATCATAGGAAACTCGATATTTTTAAGTTAAACGTGAGTTTCCACTTTTTGCTAGCACCTAATTACAAAAGTATAAAATCACTATCTGATGTCAACTTCGTCGAACTTTATTGCAAGAAAATATTTTACGATAAATTTAAATAAATTGTGAAGGATTATTATACAGGGTGGGTCACGAGTAACAGAACACCTTGCGATGATGATATTGATATCATCATTGGATTTGGAGATAAGAAAATAATGTACAGAACTCAAGGTCAATCGTTCCTGAGCTATCAAAATTTTTTTCTTTTTTGTGGAACTATGTACTTTTATCCTGTGCATATTATAGCTGACATCAAGGTCGTCTGTATATGTATATACCACACTGTGATCTTGGACTGACAATGAGCTTCAACTAGGAAGTTTAATATCAAACATGGGAAGCTTTAATGACCCTTCTGCTGAGATATTCTTCAAATAAAGGTAATTGAAGAATCGGGCTCTAATTACTGCATTAAGGGGACCTTCCGGTCGATTTTTTTTTATTTCATTTTTCGAATGTTCAAGCTTTTGGAAATACGCGTTTAAAAGGATTTGTTGAAATTCGTAAAATTGCTGAAGTTATAGGCATTTGAGTAGCGGCAAATGCATGGGTCAGAACCGGCCACTCGGCGCTCACGTAAAACTTTAAACGCGTTTTTCCCGAAACAGTGTTCTCAAAATCGGTGGGACCTGTATTTCCAAAAGTTATTATCCGATTCGACTGAAACTTTTTTTATTTGGAAGAATATACTTCTGGCTAGGGGGGGGGGCCAGAAAAATTACAAAAAATTGAAAATTTATAATTTTTAAAGGCGTTGAAGGGATGAAAAATATAGGGGAAAAGTGACTTCACACTGCAAGTGTCGTTATTTTCTCAAAAAATGTCATTTTTGTATTTTTTTTTCTGGTTTCCACTCTACCCAGAAGTATATTCTTCCAAATAAAAATAGTTTCAGTCGAATCGGATAACAACATTTGGCGATACAGGTCCCGCCGATTTGGATCAATCTTTTGACGCCTTGGCTTTAACGACTCTCCAGTGCCGTCTGCAATGATTAATTATAAAACAAAGAATATATTTCTATAATTTAAGGCATCCTTAATACAATGCAAAAAGTCCCATTATATTATATATAGTAGTTTTCCTTTAATTAATTCCTAAATATCACCTATCATTTTTGGGCTCTAGACCGGAAGGTCCCCTTAAGGATTATCGACACTAAACGTACACACTGCACTGGAGCCTTTATAATTCGAAGTCAGTGGATATCGACTCGAATTTATCAGAACACAGACACGCGCACGCGATATCTCAGGAAAACTCAACGTGACAGAAAGCACCTCAAAAAACAGAAACCAATTTACGAAAAGCACCACGCTAACACTAACTTCTTCAAAAGACGACTTCGAATTAAGGAGTTACAGACTTTTGACATTTCAGAAAACAGAGTTATTTTAACGATTCTTTTCCATATAAAAGATCCTTATATTTAAAAATCAAGACATGCACCTTTTTGTGTATAGATTAAGCTGTCTTCGCGTCAAAAAGAAATTTCATATCTTCAGAAATGATGCCATAGCAGCCCAAAAAACCTTGGCAAAAATATCTCAGAGATTACTTGACCGATTTGAATAAAATTTTGCAAGAGTATTCTTAAAACTATAATTTAGTACTTGTCGATGCCGGTTTTTAAAAAATCTATTTTTTTAAAAATGGGAACCACTCAAAGTCAAGCATGTGATTTTTTACCTAAGTTTTCACCTTCTTTTGTTAATCAAAATCCTGTTCGTAATTTAATCTACCTGTTCTCTCACATAATAATAATAATAATAATAAATTCTGAATTATATTTTGGCACAGTACTGAGTCAATTTGAATTTCATTTGCGGAATACTGGAGCAGATCAGTAATCGAAGCAGTAATTGCTGCTTGAGTTTAAACCGCAATTTAAGCCCGCCATCTTTGACGGCCTTGAATTTTTGACAACCCGCCGGATTAATTAGTCAGGGCTATGTTTAACAATCAATTGCAACAACACCGAGAGATACTATAATGTAATAAGTTCTCGAAAAGAAACCGACTTAACAGATAAACTAAAACTGACCTAAGTGTGTCATATCGCTAATAACCACTATCACCAGTTGACGCGACAGTAAACCTCCATAAAAATGGATACTATTATTCTCACAGCTATGGTATTATAATTTCACAGTCTTATAAGAAGCAATGTTTTCCTCTTTTCGACGAGCAAAAAATGCCCGCAATGTGCAAGGTTACCTATAAAAGATTTTTCTTTTGCTTTATTTATATTATCTCAAGAAAAGATTCTGTAACAGAAATAAATAAAATGAATAGGGATTTGTAAATAAAATATAGGTACGTGATTTGGCGAAAGCAAGTAACGCGAAAAATTGTATGTTCACCGAAATTTTGGGCAGCATGTTACATCCCACGATAAAAGCTATTTACAAGGGAACATCTCGAAACCGAAAATTCATAAAATTGAAACTTTTTGAATATGTAGGGGATTTCCTCCTGATTACAATGCAATTTTTGTTCGCTGCCCAAATTCACTCTAAGGGGGTGAAATTAACCCTTGAAAATTCGGCTATTTTCCGATTTTGTGTTATAACTCATGAACTATAAAATAATTTTTCTGCCAAATGATAGATCTAATTTTTTTTCTATCTCAAACAGTTCGCGAGTTATAACATTAATTTCACCCCGTTCGAATGAATTTAGGCAGCAAACAAAAATTGCGTTGCAATCGGGAGGAAATCCCCTATATATTCACAAAGTTTCAGAATTTTTTGAATTTTCAGTTTTAGAGCTTGTTGGTCTAATAAAATGAATTTATTTATAAAGGTAAATTCTTCTCCATTAAAATGAAAGAAGGAACTCTGCGCGATTGACAGTATCGGAAATAAAAATTCATTTGTAGAGCCTATTTATCGTGAAAATGGGCCAAAATTTCAAACCATGACTGCCTGTATTTTTTAAACAAATTCGAAACCAGCAAAATGATGACTTAAACACCACCTATTTTCACGCGCACTACGTCATATTGCAACTTCATAAAAATCTCTGATACCCACCGGAAATGGTGATCGATTTTGCGCGGAATGGCCCTGTATAACAATTTTTCCGTTTCAAACTCTTCAGAAGCGATTTATCTTCTGGTTCATTTCCTTTCTTTTGCATCGCGTTTCTCGATCATTTGATGCCATAGAATGTTTGAATGGATTTCGCGGAACAGTTTGTAGAAATATTAAACATCATTGACTCAGGCTCCCTATCAGACTGGAGATTAGAATTAGATCAAGGCTAGTAAACTAATATCCACAAAGACGTGCCAAGTGGCTTCGAGTTAATCGATATGTTAACATAAATATATATTTTCCATCGTATAACGTGCACCAGAAAATGAAGTAGGTGCACACATTCCAAAATCTAATTCGTCACATCACTGGCTATAATAAATAGGTAATAGAAACTCTCGATTCACAGTGCTATATTATATCGCAGTATGCGCAATTCAGTTGACACGAAATAATTACGATTAAGCTGGGCAAGGTCGTTTACGAATAGGAAGTTTCATTTTATATTATTTCTGCTCACTTCTCTGCTCGTCGTGTGAATACAAAATTACCCACCGATAAATCACTCTTTTAAGGAAACCCCTATTATATTAACAAAATATTTAATATGGTAAAATAGTTTTCTTAAAAATTGCTACATGAAATATATTCATAATTCAACACCCAAATTCACCATTCGCTGATGATTTAAATATATTAAATAATTATAACTATAGTTACGTAGTTATAATTATTTCTTTAGCTTTGTTTATGGCTTTCGAAATCCTACAATATGGTGATAAAGAATAATTGTCGGAAAAAGAGGTGGTGGAGATAAATTTGGGAAACAATAAGGTTTTTTGCAAAATTTTTATCGCCGCTTTATAGTAAAAACCACAGAGCTTTGAATTTAGCTTCTTTTTCATATCTTTTACAGTTTCGTAGGGGGTGTTTTCACCCTTAGGACCGTTTTATTGCCGAATCAAAAAATAGTTGCGTTATCAGCATCACTTGAGCTACATTTCTGCAAAGTTTCAGGTTTTTTTGAATTTTCGAACTTCCCTTGTAAGTCTAAATACAATTTAGCTCTTACTATCTAAACACTCTTCAAATGTTGAATCCCTTTCTCCTAACCAGGGCTGGATTAAGACCGTTAGAGGCCCCGAGCACTTAAAAGATTTTGATGCACCCTTATACAGGGTGTTCACTTCAACGCAATGTGCGATTTCTTAAGCATTTCCGATATTTTGACTAAAAAATGTTTCTAAAAAAAGGGAGATTTTAAAATTCAGAAAATTTCTATGGACACCCCCTTTCTCCCAATGCCCTAAGCACGCGCTTATTTTGCTTATTAATTAATAGCACCAAACATAAGTGTCGTGCGAGGCACAAGAAATATTTTCGAAATGTAACTACTTTAGGGCTCTCCCTGTGACGGCCTGAAAAGAAGCGCGATATTTGGGATTTTTTTAAAGAGAAACCCTCAAATTATATTAATTGAAAACTTTATGCCTATATCTGTACATATTTAGACAACATTTGAAAAAATTTTAATTAAAAAAACGGTACCTGAAACTTAAAACGCGTTTTTTTTTCAAAACGATATTTTTCGAATTGGTTAGCGTGATATCTAAAACTACCCGCTTTACTTCAAACTTGGTATATATCTTCAGTAAATGACCCATTTTCTTTCTTACTAAAACTAAGTCAGTTTTTGCCAAATTAGACTTTTGCGACTTAAAACACCAGCGAATTTTTTGCAGAAATCGATGTCTGCTTTAGACGCCGCACAGTGGAACGAAAATGCCCTATTTATTTGGACATCGGCCAAAATTTGAAGTGTCAAAATTCTGTTCTATAGCTTCATTAAATCATTATTAAGTGTTCGTAGCATTAGAAAACACAAAGAAATAAACTTTATATTCACATTAGGTTTGATTTAATTGTATATGAATCGGACCTATATGAAAATCTCAGTCTTTTTGCCTTTCAGTTGCACCACTTTAAACCATTATTGCCTAAATCCTATTACTTCATAAGTTCTCAATAATTTACATATTACTGAGTATCTTATTAT
This sequence comes from Andrena praecox, assembly GCA_963932275.1. NCBI lineage: Eukaryota > Metazoa > Arthropoda > Insecta > Hymenoptera > Andrenidae > Andrena > Andrena praecox. The sequence goes on from OZ010728.1 coordinate 38,338,029, forward strand.
TAATGATTTTGTACAAAAGACATTCTGAATTAACTTGGATTTCATCAATAATCAACTGTATTAAATAAAAATGTGTTGCACTCAATACTATAATAATTCAACTAGCGATTTAAAGTTTTGCTCAAAGTTGCCCAAGTTCTAAAATACCTTAATTTAATCCTTTAATGGTAAGGTTTTGAACTGTACAAGAATTACCTGCTACTAGCTGCGATTAATAAAATAAATCTAATGTAAACATTTCAGTTTATACGTATTTAATCTCGGCTAGCAGACAGGCCCGATCGTCGCGACACGCGTATATCGACGAACGCATGAATCACGTACCTGTTTCCAAGATTGTTATATTTAATAATGAATAGTCACTATAAGTTATACCTAATAATTTTGGTACAAGCTAAGATCCCGACCCCGAAAATTCAAGAAATTCTGAAAATTTGTAAATATATATGGGATTTATTCCTGATTACAACGCATTTTCTGCTTGCTGCCCAAATTCATTCGAAGGGGGTGAAATTAACCACCGAAAATTTGGCTATTTTTCGATTTTGTGTTATTCTACTTAACATGAATTGAAAGTGTGCAAATTTTTACAATGAAAATCCAAACCGTTTGGAAGTAATTGCCATGTCCAGTTATTGTCCTTACGTCGCACAGTGGCGTGTTTATAGGGAAAAATTGTGAATAAATTATTTTATGCCCTATTCCTACGTATTTTGACCTGCTGATTTCAAATATATTGTTATTTTTGTTGTAAACTAAAAAGTGGTAAAAATGAAGGTTTTATTTGTTTTAAAAAAATCATAACTCATAAACTATTTATATGTATGAAAAGAGGTTATCCAATGGTATTTCTGCATATATTTACAAAATACAAAAACTGAATTTTAAGGGTTGGTGGTGGGGGTAACTTGAAAGGTATGGATGTTTTGAAAATTAATTTTACTCGGTTTTGTAGATATACAAAAAAGATGTAACTTGTGTTTTAACTTCTTTTCGATATCTCTCACCATTCTCGAGATATTCCACAAAAATAAAATTCTGTTTTTTTCCAGGGGTAATTTTACCCCCTAAAACCGTACGATGGCACCAACAAAAATATAGTTATGTTACGACTGAATTACTGCACAATTACTACACTATTTGCACACCATGTTTCATTTGTGTCATAACTTGCTTTGTGCATGATATTCTTGTGGTCAGTTATTTTTGTACCTCTTCTTATAACTTTGAGGGGTGGTTTTACTCCCTAAATATGCAAATTGAGCAAAATAAAAAGACACATATTTCTTATTTTCCGGCCCTCTAAAACATATTCAAAATCCAAAGCAATCGGAGGGAACCTCTCCTTTTAAATCATAAAAAAGGAGACGATTTGCTGCCTAGTTACTTTTACTTTACAATGGTTTTCGGCACCTAACACAAAAAGTTGCGCCTAGTAGCAGCTGATTCCTTTTCTATTCGATAGTATACACTTCTGCCTTCCTTATGAAACAACTTTCAGCGTGTCACATTGTGTCACATTTTTTATATACGTACAATTGCCGCAAATAAAATGTGCTTATCTAAGAACGTTACAGAAAATGTTTAAAAAATCGGAAAACGTTGTTCTATGGATCATTTTGTTCGCCTTAAAATATACTATACTGTCAACTATCCCACAGATTTGTTGCAATTTTTGATACGCCAAACACAGAAGAAATAGAACGCCCCCAGAAGTGCCTCAAAAATTTTGCTCAACTTTAAACATTTATAGAGCAGTTGGTATTTCTTTTAAGGAAGAAACAAACTTTGACCATTATACTAGACATATTTAAGAACATTTTCATGTGTTTACATTTTCATTATCTGTCAAATCGGAAATTGAATTTATTCACAATTCCCTAGAAAACACGCCACTGTGCGTCGTGCCACTGTGCGCCGCCATTTGTTTTTTTTTACTTTTCAGTATTTCTCATTTAATCTAGTTCAGACGACAGCCACGCTCATACAGATTACACAAATTTTTAAATTTTCAATTTCAGACAACCACAACGGCTGATTTTACGCTAACCATGCGCATATGATTTTTGTAAGCCGCTCTATTTGAGGCGCTATAACTCCGGCTATAACCACTATTTTTGCGTCCAATTTTTTTTTTTCATATTCTCTACAACTTGACAAATAAAGCCACGAAGCTGGAAGTAAATATATTTAATGGTTTTGTTTTAAAAAATTACGAAAAATGTCGTCGCAGTCTTCAACTGCAGTGGCCTACTGAACTCAGGCCCGAGTCCTACAATCTCGCCATCAATGTCGCGAAGTAGGGAAGAAACGACGAAAAAGAAGTCCCAAATTCGATCGCCGATTTCCACGCTCAGATCGGCCGGTCTCGATAAGCGGCCTGGGAATAGCCTGTCGTTACGAAATAATCCACCGATCGCTTCTCGTTTTATTTCTCAATTATTTCCTATTAAGTAACACGCCTCTCCCGACTTTCCACTACGGCCGTCCGCCGTTCCCATCTCCCCGTTTCGCGCGCGCTCGGTGCTATCACCCCGAGGACTCAGGTGACCAATTCATTCATCTGCGGTGTTAAATATGAATTGCGAAAGCCGCGGAGGGAAAGAGACGGGCCGCGTCGGCCAGAGAGAGAAATGGAGGAAAATTGCATTCGAGGAGTAACCAGAAGAGAGAAATAGAGAGACGTCGTGTGCGCGGCCCATTACATTACGCAACCGAACGAACCAGTGGATTCCGAGCTTGCCAACCGGATACCATTTCCGCTCAAATCCCGCGAAATTCTCCCAATCGAGCGCAGCCAGATTCGCCGATGTCCTAAAAACGTCCAAACACTGCTTTCCGCCAGGGAAACCTGGGGGGAAATTGTCTGACGACGGAGGGAAACCCTTTGCTACCGATTAAGGGGTCTCCCTAGTGTGACGGTTTAAAAAAATCGATATTTTGTTTTTCGCGTTTTCTGAATTTACAAGAATTATATGAAGAAGAGGAAGGTGTTCTCTATGGGCCAGGCATTGGAGACTAATTGTACGTATGATTTATTATTTGATAAATGGTTTTTTGAATATTTAAACGCATTTTCCTCGAAACGACTTTTTTGGCGCGGCGATCACGATATCTCAAAAACTACTCAATCAAACGACTTAAAACTTAACATATATAATCACTGCGTGTTCTGTTAGAACCTGAACTAGAATGAAGTCATTATATGCAAAATTCGAATTTCGCAGCTCAAAAAACTGATCACTGTTTTGCCGCGAAATGAAAGCTTTTCTTTAAAGTGCTGCCATTTTTGTATTTTGTGATTTTCTATTTTCGTTCTAGTTCAAACCCTAGCTACGTTCATATAGATTAAGAAAATAACTGTGTTTTTTGTTTCAGATGACCATGACAGCCGGGATCATGATCGCCATTTATTTGCGAGCTCCTCATTGTAATCCTTCAAACATAAAATATAATTATCACTAATGCTTCAAAAAATTTAAGTACATTGTCCAAATGTAACTGAATAAATACTCCAAAGTTTGAAACTGCAATATCAAGTACATTTCCTTCAAAAAAATTCCCAAATGTTGCCCTATTTTCCAGGCGTCACACTAGGGAGACCCCTTAAGGGGACTAGGCAGTCGAAAAATCGATTTTTTTTTATTGCATTTTCCGAAAGTACTATCTTTTCTGAATAAAATGCCGTTTGGGTTATATTAAAATTCGCAAAATTGTTGATTTGGCAGCTAAAAAGATCAAGCGGTAACTTATTGCGTCGCCTTTGCCCAGAAACTTTAAACGCGATTTTCTCGAATCTTTTTTTCTCTTGGTTTTTTCCTGATTGCGAACGAATGGAGGTTCAGATCGACTTGAAAAAAATTACAGGATGTGTAAAACATGTGCCATTTCGCCCCAAACCTCTGATATGATCCGTAAAAATTCGAGATTTTTATAAAAAAATTGTGGAGTCACCGGCGTTTTTGCAGCGCACAAATAAGAACGAATTTTTCTCGGAAAAATCGCCGTTTTTCAGCCACCAATCGCATGATTTTGATTTAAATGTTGTTTTTATAGGTTTGGGCCGAAACTATGGATCCAACAAACAAGAATCTCGCCTTTGAAATCGGATTACGTCACATTTTAACACCGATATTAAAGCAAAACGACAGAAAAACGTTAAAATGTTTACCCGTCGGCAGCGCCATTTTTAAAGCACATATATATTTCTTATTACTTTTTTTTCAATCTGTATGGTAGTAATAAACATTGGGTAAAAGCATATATCTGGATGTGCTTTCATTTGTTTACAAATAAATAAAGGACAGAGCCTATTCCTCACGAAAAACGACTGCCTAGTCCCCTTAAGGCGGGAGGCCTACCTAGAACGGTCGATAAAACATGCTTCTTTGGGAATTTTTTCTAGAAAAACCGATGAACTTTTAGGATTAAACATTAGTCTATTGGAAAGAGTACATCTTACGGATATTTCAGGATTTTTTGTGGTCGAAAGTATTGACAGGTTTGTGAGTTATAGGCGTTGTCCGTGACGTCCATTTTTTTAGGCGCGTTGCGGTGACAACTCGGCGCAGAATCATCCCAACCCATACAGCGCACTTTGTGGCGGCAACGTTGCGGGATGGTTGCAGTCACCTTGCAGTGTTGCATGGTTGCAGCGCAATGTCGACGTAACGTTGCTGCGACGTTGCCGTGCAACGTTGCGCGGGGCGGACATAGAATCGTTGCTGCATAGTTGCAGCAATGTTGCGTTGCAATATTGCACTGCAACGATCCTGCAACTTTGCTGCAACGAGAGTGTGCTGTATGGGAAATTGAAAATTCGAAATGGTTCAGATAATGTATGAAATTATCTAGGCGCCATCGGGACTGATTTTGGAAAAATTATTTTCTGACAAAATGGCGGCTGTGCAAAGTTGAAGCATTGATATATGACAAAAAATCGCTTCGTTTTTCGAGTGGGAAAAAATCTAGGCGAAATAGATTTCTGACCCTAAAATAAGCCTGCAAAGCCTCGAGTAAATCGATGCCCCGAAATCCCATCCTACACTGCATCAACGTTGGCCCAATATTTTGCCAGTTGTGATTAATAATAAAGACTATTGTCACCTAATTATTATTATTTTATGTACGTACGCGCATATCTCCTGCGCACGTTATGTCAATATATATAAAAATAAAAAGTTAAAAATAAAAAAATTTTAAAAAATTTAAAAAAATTAAACCGGCTTCAAAAAAAATAAAATCGCACTAAAAAGTAAAAAATAATTTTTTCCCTTATTTAATCTACGACTCTCATCTTTTTTTTAAAGTCTGTGCCTCATCATTTGCACTGTGTAAATTTGGCGCCGGCTTAAAAAATATGAGAGTCGTAGATTAAATAAGGGAAAAAATTATTTTTTACTTTTTAGCGCAATTTTATTTTTTTGAAGTCGGTCTTAATTTTTTTGAGTTACCATTTTCACATTTCTGAATCTTTTAACTTTTGAGTGCTAATTGTACATTCGCAATGTTCATACAATCATGCCCTAATAGTCTTTTTCTAGAAATCTAAATTATCATATTATGACATTTGTAGTTTGAAAACGAAAATTCCTGGATAATATATACAGGTATTTAGATTTACAAAGTTCAGTCGTACGTGACAAACACGTATCAACCATTCTTTAGCCCAAGAAGAAGACAAAAATAATAAAGACACTAAATGGCACTCTGCATCAGGCAAAACAAAAAAGCACCAAGACCCGGATGCCGCCGATATTGACCCAATAAGAAAAATAGGAATAAAAACAACTCCACAGAATGGTGTGTGGAAATGGCAAAAAGAGCCTTAAGTAATAGACTACTTTTTAAGGCATCGAAGCAGACAACACAAATCAAAAATCAAACATTTTCTGCCTATTGAGACTTTAAAGTTTAAAGGCAACTCTTATTTCGAATGGACTCAATGCTTTTTTTAGATGAATCGTAAATCTTAATTATTAAAGGATTGATTATTAAGGAAAGGCTTGTTTCATATACCCAATGTCTTTCCAATGTATAAATAATAATGTTCCATGTTCTGTATACAGGGTGTTCCAACTAACAAGGAAACGTCCCCAACCAGAAGATTCTAATTTTAATGAGACTCCGTGTGAATGTAGAGCATATTGAAGTATGCAAGGAACAATTCTTCTTTCTGCGGAAATTCACTCTGGAGGGGTGAAAAGCAGCCCTTAAAGTCATCGCGTTTTTTTCGTTTTTTAATATAAGTACCAGTTTGTGATAAGTGCCAGAAATGGCGGTGATAACGTTGCTTGCAACGTAGTGGGTCAATCGAATTTATAATTAGAGAATACTGTATATAAAAAAAAATTGTCACCCCTATTTTTGTCACAATATACATAAAGTTGCGACGAGAATAGCATGTATGCACATTCTCCTTAAGGGGTTATACCCAGTCAGGAGGGCGAAAAAAAGCGAATGTTTGCGAATTTTTTTTGGAAAAACGGAAGCACATATTTTCACAGAACTTTTTGCACTTTAAAGAGCAACATTTAAAGAACATTTGGTAATTGTTTTGTAGAAAAATATTTACGTTTATAATAAAACTACAACGACATCCAAGAAGCCTTGTTAAAAACGGTAAGTAAGATATCTCAACAACCACTGCACCAATCTTTCTATAATTTTGTGTGCTTATTTTTTATATAAAAATCAATCGACTATCGTTCGCCTTTTTTTTTAATGTATATTTTCGATTTTATTAACGAAAAATGGCCGTTTTTCGCGCGAAAATCAGGACTTCAAACTTTAAATAGCCGCCATTTTATTTTAAATTAATATTTCGAAAATTCCCCCTCCGTCAGTCGATAGATACATTAATATACTAACGAAATCTTTTTTGTTTTCTGATTTTAGATAATCTGGTTCCGAGTTGCAGTGCTCACCGCAAAACAACTTTTTAAAAGAGCCTTCTTGGATATCGGTTGTAACTTTATTATAAACATAAATATTTCTTTACGAAAAAATTGTTCAATCTTCTTAAAATGTCGCTCTTTAAAGTGCAAAAAGTTCTGTGAAAATATGTGCTTCTATTTTTCAAAAAAAAAATTCGCAAACATTCGCTTTTTTTCGGCCCTTAAACGCGTTTTTCTCGAAACAGTGTTCTCAAAACGGTGCGACCTGCATCTCGAAAAGTTATTATCCGATTCGACTGAAACTTTTTTTATTTTGAAGAATATAGTTCTGGCTAGGGGGGGAACCAGAAAAAATTACAAAATATTAGAAATTTATAATTTTTAAAGGCGTTGAAAGGATGAAAAATATAGGGGAAAAGTGATTTCAAACTTTAAGTGTCGTTATTTTCTAAAAAAAAATGTCATTTTTGTAATTTTTTCTGGTTTACCCCATAGCCAGGTGTATATTCTTCAAAATAAAAAAAGTTTCAGTCGAATCGGGTAATAACTTTTGGAAATACAGGTCCCACCGATTTTGAGAACACTGTTTCGTGAGCGCCGAGTGGCCGATTGTGACCCATGCATTTGCCGCTACTAAAATGCCTATAACTTCGTGAATTTTACGAATTTCAACAAATCCCTTTAAACACGTATTCCTAGAAGGTCGAACGTTCGAAAAATGAAATAAAAAAAAATCGACATTTATACCGGAAGGTCCCCTTAATGTATTACACAAAACTGAGCTTTAATTCAGCTTTATCCTAAAACGTGGGATTAATCAGATATTCTTCTTATAATTTGGGATTATTGAACAGTTTTCATTGTAGAAAGTTTCATTTGTTCACCTTGCACTATGTAAATAAACGGCCATATTTATGACTGCGTTAATGTTTCATTCTATTTCATTGACGTATATGGCACAGCATAAATAATTCTTGTTGCAGTTACGTCAATTTGTTTCAGTGATAATTTTTTATCAGAGCTTGTATGCTGATCACCAATACTATTTATTTCACTTTGTGTCTAAATATACTCAATCGTTTTATTTTGCGGGATCAACCTTTCCAATGATAATTGATTTGATATTGATCTTCTTTCCTTAATTAGATCTCATAACTGTAACTCTTAATGTCAAATACAAACAGTAACAACATATTAGCAATAGTAACTTGTAGAATTGCAACAAATCATCAATATAGAATTGCACACTGCTAAAATAGTATGGTGTTCATAAAATATCACAATACTAATCCAGTATTTCTCATTTATTTAACTGGAGAAATAAATAATGTAGCTCAGAAAATAACGAATAATTTGTATGTACGAACAACTATGTATTCTGAGATAATAATCCCGGAATAGCTTTGTATAACATGTTTTGGAATAAGAGCATAGATTTTCATAGAATTCGTCGTTAAAAAAATTTGATAGCTGCACTGTCCGGTGTCCTTCAACCGAAAAGAACAACTTTTTATGGAAATTCTTATTGATGAATCAGACAACGTAATCTCCAAAGCGAGTTCGTATAGGTAAGCAGTTTTTAATGGAACCGCTAGAATTCCTTAACGAGGTTGTACGCGCCTTTTCGAATTTTGTTTCTTTATTTAACGACGAAGAGGAACCAAATTTCGATCTCCAAAGACTTGGCAGATTCAAAGAAGAAACTTTAAAATATTAAGTTTTGTGGTAATTATTTTATTCTTTTTATTTACCATTATACGAAAGTTAATTATTAAATATTAAAAAAAAATTAAATTAGGAATTTAATGTTATAAATATTATGTATTGAAAGTGAATTTTAATCTCATTTTAATCTCACGAAATACGGACATGGAATCGGTAATTAGATTTTATTTGCTACTTTGCCTATGGGAGTTTAAGGGCACGTGTGTCATAAATGATTTGATACGAAAATAAGATTTGAAATCGCATATGAATCTTCGTTATTCGATCTAACAGGAAAATGCTAACAATTCGGACAAGCAAATTTTTCGGATAATAAGAAACTCATTTCTTCACTCAATTATGTACAGACTGGGTGAGCAGCGATGTCACAACAGGATACAGAAAAATTCCCTGTGCAGAAATAGATAAAAGATGTAGAATTAAATTTGTTGGTGCGAGCTTTCAGTTTCACAGCTTGTCAAAAGTTAGCAGAATTTATCCATAAACATGGCACAATTGCACATGAAATGAATATTTCTGCCAAAATGAGATAAAAAATACGGAATACCATTTTGTAATTCGGAGCTACGTTTTCAAAAAAAATCCTCGTGCAGGAACAACTCGAAATATTAGATATTAAAAAATTTCCAAAAGAGGCTTTATATTGAAAGAATTGAGTTTGAAAATCACTTGATTAAAAAAATATATAAACTTCAAATCAATTTTCTCGATAACAAAGGCTTGTGCAAAAAATTTATTCTACACTTTCGATTTATTTTTGTATAAGGAATCACCTTGTGCCTGGTTGTATCACTCGTCCTTACCCACCCGGTATATATAACAGAAGTATTAAGGAAAATTATGCGAGACTCAATTTTTATATAACTTTTCTTTTTTCATATAAATTTTTCCACTGGACAAAGAGATCGTGTTTTCATGCTTTAAGTCCTCAATGATACACCCTCCATTCTTTAAATTCAACGAACCACATGTAAACATTGCGTCATGCTGCCATAACATACACCCACAACCTGGGTTTTTTACCTTCTCTTCTGTTCCATTTAAAAAAAATGGGAGATTGGAGACAGATTGGAACAATATATATATAAAAAAATATATTTCCAAATTCTGTGAAACTACTATATATATATAGTAGTTGGAAATATATTTTTTTTATATATATATATTGTATATATATATAGTAGTTTCACAGAATTTGGAAATATATTTTTTTCCAATATATATTGTTCCAATCTGTCTCCAATCTCCCATATGTCTTTATTTGTTCAATATTACCGAAACAATGAGTAACACAGATATCAAGCCAACAACTTCATTTTTATCGAACTTATTCAATTTTTCCGAAAAAGAAATGTCAAAGATTCTTTCATAATATTCAATTTAACGTTGGAAATAAAAAAAAATATATTTCCAAATTCTGTGAAACTACTATATATATATACTATATACTATATATATACTATATAAAAATATATTTCCAAATTCTGTGAAACTACTATATATATATACTATATACTATATACTATTTTTTTTTATTTCCAACGTTAAATTGAATATTATGAAAGAATCTTTGACATTTCTTTTTCGGAAAAATTGAATAAGTTCGATAAAAATGAAGTTGTTGGCCTGATATCTGTGTTACTCATTGTTTCGGTAATATTGAACAAATAAAGACATGAATAATTTTGCAGTCAGATTATTTCTTCTTAAAATTTTTTTCAGATGGCAGAAAAATCTATTTGCAACATTTATTTTTACAATTCAATCAATTCGACGATGAAAGTCGCTTAGAAATATACATTTTCATATTTTATGAGAAACTACTATAGTGGATTTTTTGTGAAATAAAATATGTCTCCCTTTGTTAATAAAGAATTAATTTTTTAACCTAAGTTATGTAACACCATTGCACTTTTCCAGACTGTGGAGAATTTACAAATTCACTGAATGGAACAGCTTGACTCTCAATATCACCAAAACTTATTTTACTGAATGTTTATTTATCAAGTAACATTATAGAAACAATTTACTTCGAACCTGATGTAAATCTTCTGTATTTAATAAAGAATTTCATACAGAACTTTAAACAGTTAACATTTCAAAACACATTAAGATTACCAATTTCAAATTTTTTGAGTGCATCCTATAGTTATTCTTCCTGGAACACTTCATGGAGAGTGAATACAGTTTTTTCGACAGAATAAACTGCACGCCTCCGTTGCCGTGATATTTCGAGTGTTGCCTAATTGCTAATAAGAAGTTGTTTCCAAATGTATGAGATCTACGCCGAAAAGTGAAAGCAAGGATAATGCTGGTAAATGAGTCAGGCTATTACATAGCCACGCACGAAATCTTGACAGCTTCTTAGAAAAATTTTCGAATGTAAGGAAACATTCGAGGTGCTTTGCTGGGTTAATAAGAAGCATAAGTAGATATCATAAAGCAATGATTATGAATAATTAATCCTCTTCTATTTAACATGCAAGGAAAAATAAGTTTTGGCAGTAAAAAATATTAGGACTCATTGAAAGCAGAATTATATAGCTTTGGTGCCTGAATGTTATTTACATAACGTCAGATAATTGTGGTTAAAAATTTGGGGCTGTCAAATGTGGCTAATTGAAATTTTCAGTTGACGAGTTTTCATGAAACCTGAATTTCAAGAGAAATAAAATTTCTATTTTTCTATATTTTCAACTTGGAAACTGTACAATATTTTGACGAGTGGAATATAATTTTTTTTTAATAAAATAACAATAGTTCCCTTCACTATACTGTAATAAAATGCATTTAGGAAGGGCGATGACATATTATCATGCATTTTTGCACCATGAAGAATTAAAATTTCAAAATTTATTAAAATCATCTGCCCTTTACATTTACTATAATTATTTACTAATAAGTATCATAGAAACTAGTTGACGAGATTTATATTAAATTTTAAATAGCTTCACCAGCTTTATATGATTAATTTATCCCTGATTTTTGTATAAATAAAAACCTTGGTCCCCTTGGAATTCTTCAAATACGTTAAACACATGCGTTGAATCAATGCGTGCAGTCTGTGCGTAGAACGCCTATAGGCGTTTGACTTGTATGGTTAACAGAAGCGACTGATAACTATCCGCACACGGCATCCGCTTCATTAAAACCAAAAAAAAAGGACCATTTTAAATATACGAATTGCGATGTTAAAAATCATTTTAATGCAATGTATTGAAAATCTATGTACGAATCTTCAAAATTCTAATATCTTTTTAAGTACGACAAAATAGGAAAATAATTGATTTAGAATTATTGTTTCTTTTTTCTGTTAAATTCTGGCCCTCGTGTAAATTTCGTCGAAATGCAGAGACGACAAATAAAACGAAAGCAGAAGTGAGGCGGGAACGAGTGTTCCTTGTATAGTTTTCAGACACACGTTTGCGCGACGAGCTAACAGTATTAATAATTAATGGCGAGCTCTTCTAGCTAAAAGCTTCTTTTACTTGTAAATTCGCGGCTTCCTTTCCGTTTGTCCTCTGAGAACCGCATTAACATACGCAAACACAGAAACGCTCGAAGATAGTCCGCCATAACCAAAACGTTATCACAGCGATTTGTCAAATATAAAATTATGTTATTTCCAGATGTTAATTTGTAATTTCACGTTATTAAATGCCTAATAGTGATATCTTTCCCATCGCATATTCGAACAATTTGTTTCTTCTATCGAATTTGAAGAACTTTGTTCTTTCAATGATAGCAGCTTAGTATTGCCAATCATATAAATTTTCATTATGGTCATTTCAATGGTTTGTAATTTTTCACTGAATTTCGTAATTTCACTTTCATCAAATTTAATTATCAAGATATTTGGTTGCTGTAATCATTTTATTATAAATTCTATACCTTCGTGTTGAATATTGAACTACTGAAATACTTGAACCTATTTTTTTTGCTAAAAATTTGCGTTAGATTAATTTCAATTCCCTTCACTTGCCATGGCCAATGATATAATTATTTTAGGTGACACACCATTTTTCTAACAATGTGGCTTTAACACTGTTTATAAAAAAATAGAAAACTATGGTTTTTACTAAATAATAGAATTATGTATTAATATACATATAGGAGTTAAAAATTTCCAACATTCCATCTACAAATTTTTAAACACCCTGTAGAACCTTTGCTCACCTTTTACCGAGCTTAAAAATTTTTTGAATGAATACTAGAACTTCCTCTAATTTTTCTACTATACATTGTTTACGTATGGTTTCAAATTAATTAATGAAATGAATATACACTTATGAGAATTATAATAAAATGCATAATAACATTCCCACAAATTTGATTTCCCAAAATTAACCAAGAAGCCAATTTACACTCCAACGATCGTGAAATTCGGCAAAGAAAAATTTGAAACTGTATTGCAGGCCAGAAAATGTTTAAATACCCCAATAAACAAGCATAGCACTCTACGCTCATTTTGTATCGCATAAAATATAAGAGACACTCAAGCTAAAAATAAAACGATTCTTTTCCCATATTTATTGGCCATTTTCACACCGATAAATTATTTCCCATTGCGTCGAATTGTTCCATTATTTTTACATCGTTATATTGTTTCACAGCTTTCTACATTGTTTAAGAATTATTAAACTGCAGACATCGTTATAACTTTGTTACTGGTATTTCGCTAAATCTTTATTGCGATGCATTAATTCCACCCAAACTGGGTCGATTACATAAGATCGAGATTTACACAGGAACGACGCGATTTAAAAAGTGAACGCGTCGAATCCAGCAAAACAAGTGATACATGTATATTTTTTCGTAGCTTTCTTGTTCCAGTGTGACTTTATGTAAATACAGAATTGCGATTCTGGAACTCGAAAGTGATCGGAAAGAAAACATTAGAGAAACAATCCATTGCTGATTGACAAATATTTCCATTTTTTTTTATACAATTTTTTGTTAGCAGGCAACAATGAATAATCTTGCGTAAAGATTTCAATAATAGGGTTCATGATCGTGTTATTTAATTTGGGCACTATCATAGAAAATAATATTTTGGCTATTTAGGGCTTTAAAAGTGAAAGTTATATTTATTACTTTTTGTTGAAATGCTATCTATCGCAAAGTTGATTATAATATGAATAAGCTCGTAAATAAATTACCAAATATATCCGGTAGTCGATAAACTCATTTTCAAAGGGTTGCCAATTTAACAAAAATGAACTTAAGAAAACTGCATTTTTTTTTAAATACATGTGGCACATGTACCTACATACATACATTTTCTGTGAAGTATCTTAGTATTAGAAAACACCCCTCGTGAAATCATAAAATCAAACTCAAGCTAAAATTGATATAAATATATTTTGACCATAACAGGGGGATAATAAACATTAAAAATATATTATTGGCCACTGATATGATACAACATATTAATTTTAAGATTCTTTTTGCAAAAAATTCTTAGAAGCTAATAAACAGCTGTCGAAACTATGAAAAGGACACTTACTCTCTTGTTAATTTTGATCTAAATGTTATGATCCAGCGGTTAATGGACTCTGTCATTATTAATACCGTAATCTGATGTGTGGAGCATTAAAAGGAAGTACAGTTTGATAAATTGCTCTTACAGAATGACTTTCATTAATACACAACTTTTTCCGCAGGTGTAATTTGAGTCTTACTTATTGGTTTGGCAGATGGCGCTAGTAGTTGATCAAGATTAGTCCACCATTTTCCCTCACTTGAGAAACAAATAAATAAAAATTCGCCCTTCCTATTGCGTCTCACGAACAATTTTTTGTTTTAAAATCTTTAACCACTCGGCATCCTTAATTTAAAAATTTATTTCCGACTTAAAATGGCCGTTATATAACTATTTTTGCAGTGCTGCAACGGAGAATGGATTCCTATAATCCGGACATTCCCGACCTTCTCAGATATTTTAGGACGTTTTCCTTGACAACTCCCATAAATTTTTCCTCAATATATTTCACATAGTAAACAATCAATTTAAATCAAAGATATGCGTCCGTTAAGACCAATGTATTATGTAAAATCGATATAAAACGCATTAAGGTAAAATTCTGTTTAATTGCAAATATATTGCGAACAGTAAGATATTTGCAAATTGTTATTTTGCTCGGAAAAACGTTTTGAATATTATAAATGAATATATATGTTTAAGTATAACACAGATATGTTTAATATTCACTTTTTTTAAAATAAATATTTAAAACGGTTTGGAAATACGCTGTTTATTTGACTGATGTAAACTTAGGGAACTACATGCTTTCTAAATGGTTTTAGCGAAGTTTCCCACTTTTTGTATGTCGAATAAAACAGACATTATATAATAATAATAATAATAATAATAATAATAATAATAATAATCTGTTAAAATGACTGGTTTCAAATTTCCATTTTAAAAAATTACTTTCCATTTCACCATTTTTTTCATGATTTTTATTACAATATCTAAAGAATTAAATTTATCAATTTGTCTTCCCCTCTCCTCCACCCTTTCCAAAGTTACATATACATATACTACACTGCAACCAGTCATTGCGACATTTTGTATTCGTCAGATAGAATGTCGGCAAACAGGACACAAAATTCGAAAAAACTTAAGTGGTGTCAAATTGGATATTACAAGACTAATGAAACCAATAAATCTTGGGATAGATGCAAGAAATATGTTTGCGGCCAATGTACATGCAAAAAGGTCATTTGCAACACCCGTCTTCACTAATAATAAATTTACCATTTTTATATATAAAAAAGTGTATTTCTACGTAGTATAAATATGTATATATTTTCTAACAAAATAAAAATTAAAAAAAATATGGATAAAGATTTAGTTTCCATATACAACGCACTTTATAAATAACCAGTCATTTTGACTAGTTTGGTACAAATACGTGCGCATTAATTACTGTTGGTAGTTCTGGCGTTAACAGAACTACGCAACGCTTCATTATCATTACGAGCACCATATTGCGGAAAGATTCCACAAGCAGACGCGTCGTCTCGTTCTACAACTCGAACGTTTCGAGTCCCATAAATAGATCCCGCGTATCAGTTCCACTTGGATTCCAATAAGAGAAAAAAAAAAAAAAAAAACATCCAACTGAAAGTCACTATCCAGTAAGCCACCGTCGAAGCTCCATTTAATTTCGAAGCAATTTAAACCATCCCGCTAACTCGCTGACCGGCCGCGGTGGGGTAACAGCGACAAGGAGAGGGGAGAGTCGGAGATAACGCGGAAGCAAAAAAAGAACGATGGAAACTCACGTCTATCCGCATAAACAGTCCGTATCTGTCCCGGCCTGGAGATCGGCGGAAAATCTCCCGGAATTTAAGCGAAACAACGAGGAAAAAACAAGCGAGGAACAAAACGAAACGTTCGAAAAATCAACGCGCCTCGTAGCTTCTCGGGATGACATCGAGACGGAGGCGAGCACGCCGCGACGGACGATCGAGCGTTCCTCGATAATGCTCGACGAAGAGAGAACGATAACAAGCTTATCTGTCGCCGCTTTTATTATTGTTACGTGGTGGTGATCTACACAGCGGCCAGCGAATAGCCACGGGACCGTAGGAGACTATCCAGGGGCAAGCAACAAAAACAGAAGGGAAGAGGGGGCGCTGCGGTCGTCGGCTGAGCACAGTTACCTGCCAGTCCCATTTCGGCAACGGACACGATGGGTAGCCGTGGATCAGGCGTGCTGGTCCGCGATCGCCCGCTGTCCGCCGTTCCTCCCGATCGCTCGCGGGAAGAGCTGCTCGCAGGTAGCCTCCATTATCGTTCTTATCACCAGGACAGTGCGCGGCGAATTGCGCTGCGACGCGTCGCGGGATTAATTGCGTAATTACGCGGAGCGTCGGGCGGCACGCTGTTGGCGGTCACGAGGCACGGGTGCGCTGGATAGAGAGAGGACCGCGAGGTGGTGCACGGGAGCGCATAGACGAGGGATGGTGGTTAGGCACGAAAGCACCGTCGCCCGATAAGAAAATGTACATGTGCAGCCAACACCTCCTTACCAACGTCGCGGAGACGACTGGCGAGCAGCTGACGCGTTTTGCGCTCGGCTCGCGAGCCGGGAGTGGGGACGGCTTGTGTCTCTACGTGAACCCCGAGAGTGGGTATAACTCAAGTCATCGGGGAGACTCGGAGTGGGAGGCCCGGAGGCTCCGCGGAGTTGAGGGGTTGATCCTTTCGTTTGACTCTGGGTGCGTTCCACTTGCGCCCAAATCGCCCGCAACGCCCCCGATTTTCGTTAAGGTGGGTTCTCCTATACCCACACAGCACCATAACATTGCAGCAACGTCTCTGCAATGATGCGGTGCACGATGGCAATATTGCAACATCACATTGCAGAGACGTTGCAGGTTCAGTCCTGTGTCCGCCTTCGCAATATTGCCGGGGTGTATTTTTGCAATGTTGCGGCAACATTACGAATATGTAGTCCTGCAACGAAACGGCAAAATAGTAGCAATTTTTTTTTTTTTTTTTTTTTTTTTTTTTCCGTCTTTATTTCACCAATTAGTATACAGTAAGGTGAAAAGGCGAGGCTCAGCTAAAGCTGTTATTAGGCCTAACCTCGTAATAGCGTACAGACCAAGCGCAAACTTGAAAAACTTAAGAAAAACTAAGACTAAAGACAAAAACAAAACTAAACTAAGCATAGAACTAAGTAAAGTAGAGGAGGTGAGGAGTAGAGGTAGTACAAGGGAATGTTAAATAAGCGGATGATCTATTAGATAAGCGCTTGCCGCAGCTTTGAAGGATGACAGGGTAGGAAGTGAACAGATACTCGGAGGGAGAAGGTTGAAATAACGAGAAGCAGCATACGAAAATGAGCCACAGTATTTACATGTGCGATGTATCGGTACGGCCAGCAGAGATTCCGACTAGAGCTCTTACTTTTTGACCCGTTGGGTACCCGTCTACCCGAAACAACTTCAAGCCATTGAATGTGGTATTGTTCGATCATTTTTGGCTAACATCAGACTATACCACAGACAATCACAGACAATACTACATTCAATTGCTTGAAGTTATCCCGGGTAATGTCCGGGTACCCGGGTACCCGACGGGTCAAAAAGTAAGAGCTCTAATTCCGACCGCGTAACACAACTGCCGGTAGCATAGAAGTCAGAGTTCCTCTTAATTAGCTCACGCAGGTAAGGAGGGGTGTCATCACGAATTATTTTATAGACCAGGCAACACAGATGAAGAATCCACCTGAGTTTCATAACCAGCCACCCTGATTTCTTAATAAGCGGAGTTACGTGATCGTATTTGCGAGCCAAGAAAGTGAAACGAAGACAAGAGTTCTGCAAAGACAATGATCCTGCAACTCCATTGTACCGCGTCATTGCAGAGACGTTGCAGGTTCACTCCTATGTCCGCCTTAACAATATTGCAGGAGTGTATTTCCGCCGCAACGTTTCGGGCAGTGAGGGACGCGACGACGTGAATGTGTGCAGAATCGTAGTAGTATAACGCCCGTGTGTCTTTTTCCCATAGAAAATTCTTTTACCCCAGGGGGATTCGAACCGAGGACCTGTTAGCATCGTAGACGAACACTTTACCGCCGCAGCTACAACCGCTGATTGATAAGATTGCTTACGTATTCGAACTTATACTCCTACCGTGCAATACTTTAAACTCAAATTATTCAAAAACGAAGGCTCATTTGACAAGCCCCATTAGGGTTTTGTAACACTATAGGTGCGTACTACAAATTTCACCCGGTGTCGTTTTAGGTTAGGTTGGAAAACAGTCTTTAGACTGAACCTTTACATTTGTCTTCTCTTCTCTCTTTTCTCTTGCTAGATTGTATATACGTATTTGTGCAATAAAGACGTTTAATAATAATAATAATAATTTCAGACAATACAAAATATAGTACCTACGTTATCTAAAAAAATTAAATTGATCTTCGAATCTCCTCTATAAGTTCATATACCTACATACAACTCCCGCGATAACACTTTTTTCATATCTTCAACGGCCAACGAGATATTCTAGCGTATCCAGTTAAATGAAACACGCCGTAGAATCCACTCGACGTCATGTACATATTTCGAAAAATTTTGAGAAAGTCATAGTTGCTTCAGAATATTGTTGTAATGTTTCCACAAGTTTTCACTACAGTATTGCACGACGATGTGCGCGCAATATTGCAGAAATATTGTAGGACTGTTGCCACTGGAACATTGCACGTCGATGTGCGCGCAATATTGCAGAAATATTGTAGGACCGTTGCCACTGGAACATTGCACGTCGATGTGCGCGCAATATTGCAGAAATATTGTAGGACCGTTGCCACTGGAACATTGCACATCGATGTGCGCGCAATATTGCAGAAATATTGTAGGACCGTTGCCACTGGAACATTGCACGACGATGTGCGCGCAATATTGCAGAAATATTCCAGGATCGTTGCCAACGGAACATTGCACGGCAACGAAATTGTAATATTGCTGCAATATTGTAGGATCATTGCCACTCCAATAATGCACGACAATATTGCAGGAACGTTCCTACAATATTGCAATGCAACCTGCAACAACGTAATATTGCAGCAACGTCCCTGCAATACTGCTGCAATGAGGTGTGCTGTATGGGTACGCGACTGGACACAACGTCAAGAATTTCAAAGTCGATTTTCTTGAAAATGAAGCACAATATCAAAAAATCTTATTCCTCTTTTTCGACTTATTTACTTGTTATAAGTCGAAAAGAAAGAGTAACTTTTTTTTATATCGCGCTTCAGTTTCGAGAAAATCGACTTTTAAAATTCTTGACGTTGTGTCCAGTCGCGTATAGGAGAACCCACCTTAATGAAAATCGCGGGCGTTGCGGGCGATTTGGGTGCAAGTGGAACGCACCCTAGGTTTGTCAACTGGGATTAAGGTAAATGTCCCAGTACCTGGACATTTAAGGTACGGCGTACAGACATTTGAGAATTTTTCAGTTATACAAATCGATTTATATAAAAACGATTTTGCAATTACATGGGGCATCGTGTGTACTTTATCATTAAAAAAACAACACACATATTGTAGGAGTGAATAATTTTGTGAAATATTGAAAATTCATAGACCTTACAGTGGCCCAATACTTGGACAGCTTAACTGGTATGTCACGGCGTCCCGATTTTACTGTCCCATTACATGGACACATAATGAAACATCAGCAATTTGGATGTTTTCTAGAGAAATTAAATAAAAAAAACAACACAATAGTTTTTTCTTTTTGCATATTTCTTCTGTATAAGTAATTTATTCAAGTCAGTAAACACACTTGAGTAAAAAGAATCTATTATTGAATGACTAATTTTAAGGTTATGTGTATTCGTGTGTAACATCGACTACTTAGCAAATCAGATAAATCCAATACTAAAATGGTGTAAACCGGACAGTTCAAGAGAATAAATTGTTTTTTACGAAAGTATGAATATATTTTACTAAATATTTGAATAATTGAATAAAATAGTTCTTTTTTTGGATAAAGCGAATATTAAATGTACTAATCAGTATTATTTGCACCAGTGTCCAGCTACTGGGACGTGTCCATGTATTGGGTCTTTTACCTTACCACCCGTACTATATTATATAGTAGTGTACTATATTTCGGTCAATTGTACTAGGGTAAACCCGGGTGTGTCGGTACAGCAGGAGAGTTGGCGCAGTTGCTATATTTCGGATTCTATACACAAGAGCGCGTTAAGGGGACCTTCCGGTCGGAAAGTCGATTTTTTTTATTTCATTTTTCGAATGTTCAAGCTTCTAGGAATACGTGTTTAAAAGGGTTTGTTGAATTTCGTAAAATTCCCGAAGTTATAGGCATTTGAGTAGCGGCAAATGCATGGGTCACGACCGGCCACTAGGGCTGGGACTATTTGTCGAATTTTCGGTATTCGAATATTCGAATACTTCAGTTGCTCAATTATTTGGCGAATATAATTCGAATATCCAAGTATTCGAATACTATTCGAATATTTAAGTATTCGAATAGTATTCGAATAGTATGGTGTGAATTATAAATCAAGTTCTTTAGGTTCATTTTTTTACAAGCTTTTATTTAGTTTCAGTTGTGAGTTCGTTAGTTTGTCAGGGTGAAATATTGTAAGCTAATTTTGACCCACTTAAACATATCCGATCGGCTTGAAACTTTGCACACATATGTAATTCCGACGACAATACAATATTTTCACTAAAAAGCATGAAATACTTTATAGTGAAATTTTTTTTTAAAAACAAGCTTTTATTAAAATGTACTAAAAATGAACCAATAATTTTGATACCGGCCGATATGACTGCCTGAGAAGAATTCCCTCATAGGGTGGATGTACCAGTAAATGAACACGTACCAGTGAATGGACATTCTATATTAAAATGAGTAAAATAAGTTATTAAAATAAGCAACTAATTAATTAGAGTCTTCTTTTAATTTCTTGCTTCATATCCAAACAATTTTGAAGCACGTGGAATCAATCGCGCTGCAAACATAATTTTATGAAAGTGTTCATTCATCAGTCTTAAGTGTTCATTTATTGGTGCGTTTACCCTATAACTAATTAGAAAATAATAAAAATAAAAAAAAGTACCAATAAATGAACACTTAAGGCTAATGAATGAACACTTTTATAAAATTATGTTTGCGGCGCGATTCGTTCGTTTCCTCTCGCTCGCTCATTGGGGTTTCTCACTCTCGTCCGAAGGATTCCAAGAAATGGTGGGGATAGCCGCCGGGCTCCTAACGCGTGGTAGAAACGGGCTCCTAACCAGGATTTACTGTATAGGTGTTGAAACAGTTGAACGAATAACGTGATTTTGCTTCCTTCAGTGTTTTTCTGGGTTTGTAGGTTATATAAGGCAGGCAGAGGTTATGGCATAGTTTTACATCTTTTATAAAATTATAGTGCACATAATCGTTTTTAAAATATACTTCTAAGTTCATTTTCGTTTAATGTTTTGGATAATAAGGTAGTAGAGGTATTGAGGTACAACGCAGCAAAAGTATTTGGCCATATCAACCCTTCGTTTCAAAACTAAGGAGAGGACCAACGACGAGGACCATTTCTCCCAGCACTTCGGGACGGATGGTCAGATGTCATGACTTCTGTTTTCAACCTGATATTCAGTAAATATTGTCTTAAAGCAAATATCGACCAGTTGTTCTGCATCAGCATAAAATTCTGAACATATTAGGTTTATTCTGATAAAGTAAGTAATGTTAGTATTAATTTTAATAGCCATTTTATGTTAGGTGTACCGACACCCCCGGATTTACGTAAAATAATATATTTTCACTCCATAGTTATTTAAAAAAAATTTAATTTTCTACCTAACTAAACTAACCTAATTGCACATGTCTCAGTGCTCAGAACGTACAGTTAGCTATTAACGTCACGCGATACTATGCATGGCCAGCTTAGGTTAACTGCCGATGTCTAACAATAAGTTGTTCTTATCTGACTATTAAATAGCGAGAAGAAAGAAATAAAGCTACAATTAAATTAATAAAAATGAGCTATTAGTTTATATTAATACGAACATAGAATGCCGGGACTCTTGTAGTTTATTTGTAAAAAATAATTCCTTGATACTAAAAGCACGATCTAACAACAAATGCACTTGGAAGAATAAGTAAAATAAAAAAATGAATCTATACTTTTTATTTTCCTAAATTTCCCTAAAAATTCTATTTTGTTTTCAAGATTCCACCAAAATACTACATTTCCCCCCGACAAAGCTGGCAACCCTATTGCCAACCCTCTCGAACTCGTAAGTCTCAGAAGTGGAGTAACTATTCGCAAAAGTCAGGTAAAAATTAAAATATCCAAAACAGTAAACATGTCTTTATCGATCCCCGTGGGACACCCAGAGGGGGCCAAGGGGCCCTGGCAACCCCCCGCCCCCCCCTTCAAAGAAGAGGCTTTGCAAAAAGAGAAGAAAACTGGATTTTATTCTTTCAATAAATTTTTAAAGTCGCCTAATGAATTTTCTTGAATTTGCATTAAAAATATTTTTATCCGCTCAACACATGAGCACCTCTAACATAGTAAATATTTGTCACTTTTTAATGTTACCCCGTGAAAGTGTTAGCAAAATATTAGTAAACATATGCACAAAACCAGAACTATGTAGAACGTTTATTTTAGAAGGAAAAAATTCATAAAAAGTATAAATTTTTCACACACTTCCGAGCAAAATTAAGGTCTCTTAAATTTTTTAACCATTTAAAAAAAATTTCTTCGAGTCGCAGTTCGATCGAGTGTTCCTCAAAGTAGAATTAAAATTATATCAAATCATACAAGAATTCCATAACTTTGCCCGTTTGCATTGTAATAAGAATAAACTGAATCCCATCGCGAGATTACGGGCAACGAAAATCGCAGGATATTGCGTCAGAGCGCTCTCGAATGACATTTCGAATCGTTCAGTGGCATCTTTGCATCAACCGATTTGCGTCAAGACCAAAGAAACCTGAGATTGGACATGAAACAGTGATGTGATTCATATCGTAATAAGAAGCGCATGCTTCCGCAGAGAAAAATACTAACGCTTTAACATTATCCCGTCGTTCCGCGTAACTGTCAAGCACATAAATTATTTATAACTTAATTTACGTTCCGATAGTAAAAAAAAAACTACATTCCTAGGCCACTTTAGTGTTGATAATATAATTTTTTCTACAAGTTGACATTATATCGTGAAAAAATTCGAGCTTCTGTAGTCGGTTGAATTGAAGATATCCAGGTCATGAAATATAAAAATTCCACTTCATAGCTGCGATTAACAAATTTGTTTTAAAATTTTGAATATAGCAGATAAAAAAAATTTAATCCGAGTTTATTCCTTCATAATCATTTTTCTTCGGAAAATTTCTAATTTTCTAGGTACCTTCTTTTTTTTATAAAATTTTTTTTAACAAAGTTGCTTTTGTTTTCAATCAACATCGCGAGTGGCTTCTAAATTGAGTTTTACAAAAAAGAAATATATGTAAATTGAAAGGACGATGAAAGTGAAATATTTCGAAATTCAAAAAGGCATCGTCGGATAACCATTAATTTTCCCTCGGGGTATTTCCCAAGCGAAATAAACATTTTCTGGATACTTTGTTTTGTTACACTTAACCAAGTAAAAAATTCAGCTGGTTATTAAGTCGCGACCTTCATGATCTCAATCTAACAGGCTTGTTATTGAGAATTTAATTTCTATTCTCAGTCTACCACACATATAGAATTCACTTGAGTAACATATTTTCGCGATTCTGCATACTTTATGACTTATAAATACATTCCACTTCAAAACAGTCAGGGTAATCCCCAAAAAGTCCCGAAACTTTCGGCAAGAAAAATTTGCGTCGATGTGTTCAATTAGTAGCACACTCGAAGAGGAATCGATTCCTTGTATAAAAATAATACAATTTTTTCATAGGAGACTTCGTTTTTTTTTTTAGGAAATTAAGTTCAATAATTATCTGGGTACGCTTGCACTCAACTATCGACTAAACAGGTCTCGCTACTGCTACCGTGCCCGTGCTCATTATATAAACAATGACAATGCCACGATAAATCCTGATAACGATCCTAATAATCTGCGTTTACATTAACTTAAGAAACGTTGAAATTACCACCCCTGGCCCAGGCTTGGTTTCCACCAAGAAAGGACAATATTGAATCTCTAAGGTGTTCACAGACCCGCGAACGTGCAGCAATAATTGCTATGCACCATTGGGAAGATCTCGTCAAGATTTTTATTAACTTTGAAATCAGATGGGGTCAACTGAAAAAATGGCTCCAAAGTTCGAGATTTTGCGATTTCGAAGAAAAAAAAACCGGTAGTAAAAATCCATCTAGTCCGAGGGTAGGGACTTCGAGGAAGACCGAGGGGTGTAAGTGAAGTCAATACGGAAAACACCCCCGTTTGGATTTTTACCAAAAATTGCGCGTACAAATATAAATTCGTTAGCTATCACATCCAGCTCATTCTTTATATCTGGTTTCAGAAACGAGAATAAACGACTTAACGTAAGAAAATAAATTTATTAATCAAATCTTAAAGTACTGTGCGATTTCCTAAAATTAATGGGGATAACCATATCTTATCTGTACGATTGAGAAAATTTTCTTTAATTTTTTTACAGAGAGTGCACGTTTATACCTCACCAATGCTACTGCACACTGATAAATAATAATATATGCAGTCTTCAAATGCATTTAAATATAGCATTACCTACTTAGTTATTTAATTTGTTACATATTCGAGACTGATAAGGTGCTGAACTGAATCCAGGCTGTTGTTAAAGCCAATTTTGAACATATTGTGCACGAAAACTTGAAATGATATTCTCACTAATCCTAGATCAGGATGGAGACCACCCACCATTTCCGTTGTACCCCAAGTTACATCACTTCCTACGCGGCATGTTGATACTTTCACAATTTATTAAAATACTTCGCTTCCAAGGGAGTTAAAAGTGCAAACAAGTTTTGGATGAGTACCCACTTTCAGGGGTAGGTACTTACTCATTGACACTGCTGCTCGAAAAATTTGAGGTTACAAATTGAGGTTTGTCGGTTTTTAAAGACCGGTTTTTTTTTATAAATTTGTAACATTCGAAAACCGGTTTTTAAATTTTAAAATACCGGTTTTAGGTACTAGAATTAATATGTAAAAATTAATTAATTATTTAATTAAAAACGTTAATATTTTGACTTGAAATCGCTGCGCACACAAGCATACGTAAGTAACAGTTTACTGTAAAACTAATCTTAATGAGTTCATATTTTCGGAAGAAAAATACTAAATGAAATTAAGATTTATAAATTATATTTTGTACGGATTTTGGTTATTTTAGTTTTTTTTTCATTTGGTTTTGAATGCAGTGTATTTTCTTGTGTTATATTTTTGTGGATCCATAAATATTAAATGAACTAAAAAATTGTACGGATTTTAGTTATATTTTATTAAATTTTATTTTGTTTTACGTTTGCAATTCAATGAATATTAAAAGAACTGAACATTTTTAAAAAAAAAGTATAAATATTTAGTTTCTATTTTAAATATACTTTTTGTGAAAATTAGTTTAACCGGTTTTTTGGGAATAGTGGAATTCAAAAAACGGTTTTTGTATAAACCCTAACTATAATGAAGGAAGACAATTATCGTTATCGCCATAATTATTTAAAGTATCTGGTTGTAATTTATTATAAAGTAAATGTTCGTAATTAGATTCTTTCTCAAATTTTAGCTTCACTCTAATTCTTTGCAACAGTCCTAATTATTTAAGTACCAAGAAGCAAATAGCACTGCACATGGAACGGGCCGTTTAAATTGCATACAACTGCATAAATAAATACTCAACAACCTCTCAAACAATCTCACAGACTCAACATAATTTACTCTCCCATCGATATCACAAACTTTTCCCTTGTTTACCGAAAAATTACAAACCTCCCGAGGCACGGAAACATTCCATCATCGGGTTTAAAACGGCCATTCGCGTTTAATTGTTTACAACGGACAAGTCTCGGTAGCAATCAAGCTAATGAGGCAATCGCAGGCACGCAGGTGAAAAGGAGTAGAATTTTCGAGAAGGCATTCTTGCCGGATTGGTCAGTTCGAGCGACAAAGGATCTCAATTAATTTTGTGTCACGCCGCAACAAGGCGTATTTCCATTAAGGGACATCGGAGCTAGAGAGGAGAAGGAGCACGAGAGCGAAAAGAGAGAAGGAGAGGGGGGGGGCGGCGGAGGGGTAAAGAAAAGTGTAACAAAGCCAGTAGGCTGGCAAATGAGTCAGTTTGCGATAAACAGAAAGGGACCAAGTCGTTTCTGCCGGCGAGAGAGACAATGAGACGGCCGTAAATGAATCACTTTATGTGCTGGCTGGGTATCTACTCACAGGACGATAATTATACTTGAATAAGAATTTCAATGCAAACCTGCGTTTCAATGCGAAGAAAAACTCTGCGTAGTCAATCATGCGCGAGGTGTAACACACATAACTCGTGGGGAGCATTTAAGGGATGATTGCAGCGCTTAGAAATTGTTCAGTTAACAATTATATTGGAAACGATACACTTGGCGAAGGATAACAACAAACGTTGGAAAAAAGGGTAAAAATTGTCCTGCTGCTGGATTGGAAAACTACTTAGTCTCTTATCTGGTAGTTTAGGACGTTTATACATCGACTATTGTGTTTTTATAAAAGATATTTTTAAATAAATGATAAAGCATTAGTGGCTGATATTCGAGGATTTCTTTATTCTCATCGTCCCCTACATTTTTTTTATTTATTTATTTAACGGTGTGTACCCTTTCGTACAAGGAAAAATAGTAGGGAAAATAAGAGTATTACCTCACTTTTCGAAAAAGAATAATGAAATAAGTTCGTATATATACATGCATTCGACTGTCTTTTTATTTTCTTCAAAATTACAACCACTCGTGGGATTGTCTGGAACTTTTCACAGAAAACACCTCTGTGGCTCACGATTAGTGTGTCCAATATATTTGCTTGGTAGAGGCAGTGCTAAGTACTAGTGTCTCGTGTGAAAGGGCCTTTAGGATCCAAACTAAAACTACTTAGCTGTCGGTGCGTTCCACTTGCGCCCAAATCGCCCGCAACGCCCGCGATTTTCATTAAGGTAGGTTCTCCTATACGCGACTGGACACAACGTCAAGAATTTCAAAGTCGATTTTCTTGAAAATGAAGCACAATATCAAAAAATCTTATTCCTCTTTTTCGACTTATTTACTTGTTATAAGTCGAAAAGAAAGAGTGACTTTTTTTTATATCGCGCTTCATTTTCGAGAAAATCGACTTTGAAATTCTTAGTGTTGCGTCCAGTCGCGTACAGGGAAACCCACCTTAATGAAAATCACGGGCGTTGCGGGCGATTTGGGCGTAAGTGGAACGCCACCTAAATCTCCGAAAAACAAATGGTTTTAGGACCATGTTTATTAGCCCTTTTTGGTTAGATTTACCATACAAAAACTGGATTTGTAACACAAAACTCCCTATAACCTACAAATAGTGCGAAATCGGACCAATTTTTACATAAACTTATTTCATTATTTTCAAACACTGAATTCATCCCTCGTTAACCCTTCGTTGACACACCTCTTTTTTCGATCAACTTTGACATACCTGGGTGGCTCGCACCCAGAATAATTTTTGAACGACTGCCATTCTCATCTGAAGAATCCAATCGTTATGAAAAAAATCATGGCTCAATTTCATGATCTCTAGAATGTATTCCAATAGTTTTTTTTTTTAAATTTTATCACAGTTTTGGTAAAAAAAATCTAGATTACCATATGCCGGGAAAACACGAAGAAAATCTTCAAAAATTGTGGCTTTTACAAATTTCAATATTGGAAGCTAAAAATCTACAGAGTTGTGTGTTCAGATATAATATTTGGAGAAAAAAAAATAGTTTGTAAGTTGGCTTTGGAAAAAAGGCATTTATTTTGCATGTACAAGGTACAGAGCATCAAAACCAGCTTAAGGGTGGCTCACACCCAGAGTGTCGCCGAAGGGTTAATAAGTCTTAAAGGAAGAATAGTTTCCTTTTTTATCGTGGTGAAAAAAATTACCACTTCTTCCCACATTTTAAAAGCCTTGGAGTTTAAAAGTGGCCCTTTTATTGATTCTAACAAGCCAATTTGGTATTTTGTAGATACTACACACTTCATTTTGCAATATTTACAAGTTGTTTTTTTCTCGAGGTAAGTTTGCTAGTTTTCCCAGATACACCAGTGTCATGCAAGTTAATCCAAGTGTTGTCAAATATTTTGATACGTTTTGAAATTTGATACGTACTCTCTTGTTTCGTATTCCACTACAGAATCGTACTTTATATTTAAAATGAAACTACTGCTGATTTCTCGACGTCGATAAAATTAACTATTATTTAACGATTAAATAATAGTTAAATCGCTTCATAAAAAAAAATCGTTTGAAATAGTAAAAAATTATTATTATCACTTAAAAATATTGTACTCGCTATGTACTGTTTCGTAATACTATATCAATTAGCACCCCACACACCATATAAGTTGCAAAAAATTCCAGCAAATAAAAGATATGGAAAAATTTTAAGCCGCATTAAATAACATTTTTTATTTAATTTTATTTTCAGCTGTAATCGAGGTCCAATTTTTCTCTTTTAAAATTTACCATCAAATTCAACTACGATGTAACGAACAATTTGGAAACCCTTTATTTTACGAGTATGTTTCCATTTTAATATTAAATGGAGGAAAGTTTTTATCATTGAACATATTTTTCGAAATAGTAAGGAGAATAAATGACTGTTTCTGGAAGAGATACTTTTGCAGAAATAACTGAAAAGATTAATAGTGTGTTGTTATCAGAAAATTTTTCCACGGAATTATTATTGAAGCCGTTTCTAGGACGTAAAAATTTCACAATACAATCATGTCCGCGTTTTCAGGCGAAAATTTTATTCTCCATGGTACGATCGTGCTTAATCGCGGTTCTTGCAAAACTCGCGTAGATAATGCGGGTTTAGCTCTAATTAATTTCGAAGTTACTTCGGACCTTTAGTAAAGCAACAATTTACACGATGGGTTGCACAATCTACTTGCACGTTTAGTTTAATAATATTTTACAAGTCCCACATTATTTACTGTACGACCCACTTTAGCAGTTTTATGAGTAATAGTAAACGAACGCCATACCACTGTTTCGGTTCTTATCTGAATTTTATTCACAATTTTAAAAAGAATTAAAGAAAGTATGTAGTAAAGTTTTAATGTCACTATAATA
The DNA here is from genome assembly GCA_963932275.1 of Andrena praecox. NCBI lineage: Eukaryota > Metazoa > Arthropoda > Insecta > Hymenoptera > Andrenidae > Andrena > Andrena praecox. Next base: position 38,367,464 of record OZ010728.1, read on the forward strand.
CTGTTCTCATTGCTATAATACTGTTTCTATATATTTATTATAGGTATCATTTGACTCAGTGTTGCATTTTTTGTTAAACAATTATATTATATAATAATTATACAACTTTCGTTTAAGATTACATTTTATTTTTCAATTATTGCATTGTAAATTCACATAAACGTCACATATTTACTTCTCTATTAATAAAGTTAAATGATAAATTACGATTTGAAAAATGTAATTAGATTTTTATGTCCCTTTATGTACGCCCCTTTTATTGAATTTTAAATCTTTATTATGTATAAGAATTATATTGAATTATATTAACGAGGTATTGCCACTGCTTTCCAAGTAATGAATGACTAATATCATTAATTGTGCCAAATAGATTAACAACTCGTAACCAGTTCAGTAACAAATTAAATAATTGCCACTTTTGTTCTCGATAGTACAGTGACGTAAATAGCTTCCATAATAATCACAGCGGCCAATTTTAAGCTGCACATTACGGAACGTTAGCATTATTATGGCTGAAGCATCTTAATAACTGAATTCGCGTATTCGCCTGCATTTGCATTTCAATTAGGCTTATCTTTCTGCATGAATTATTTAAGGCATTACTTTTAATTTCCATGTGCACTATTTCTAACGCTACCAATCAGTTAATTGCAATAATTTGAAATTTATTCATCAACATCAATCTTTCGGCAGGAACGGTGAAATTCTATTTCTGAATATTTCAGTCTCAAAACACCGTCCTCAAAATTTAAATCCTCGTAAAAAGTCATTCTTCCTTATCAGCCAGAATTTTTAAGGGCGTTCGTTAGAAAATGTGCATATTCAGATTCTCGGAAACGCTTCTCGTTCCTGGGCTCGATTTACATTTCAGCACGCATGCTTTTACTTGAACGCTGATATTTTATTGCACAGCGAAATTTACATCATCCTTGTACATAGCGTTAATAGCATTATCCTCGTTATCTACAGTGTTTTCTGTTTCAGGCTACGATAAACTCGTTTCTTTCAATTTCTCATTTCCCCCCTTTCGTAAAAATAGAAATTAAAGTGATCGTTTCGTCTTCTTTGATCCTGCTGTTTTTATGAAACATTTTCTGCTCCCAAACCTAGAGCTTTATATGATTTATATTATTTATTATTCTTTAATTATACGATAACGACATTTTTTTCCTTTATTTGTAATTCCTAGGCAAGCGATCTATCGTCAAAGCCAGTGGCGCACTCAGGATTTAATCTAGGTGGAGGCGAGTTGAACGTATAAAAATATTTTTAATGCAAATTCGATAGAATTCCATTAGGTGATTATAAAAATTTATTTAATGAATAAAATCCAGCTTTCTTTTCTTTCTTACAAAGCCCCTTCTTTTGGGGGTGCCAGGGTCTCTTGGCCTCCCCTGTGCGTGCCCCATTGGTCGAGGCATTACTATTTGCTGACTACCAGAAAGAACCACCCACTAACTCCTTCTTCTTAACTACTCCGACGAATTTCAGTGTCACCCGGTATATTTGCGATTGTACAGGCTTTTTGGGGAAATTAGAAAAATTTTTGGGGTGTAACACATAATTGGAAACTCGAAACCAGCCATTTAGTAGCTCACTATGTGTCATTAAAAACTTGAATGCACAGTTTTTAATAAAAAAAATTCTAACTTGAATCTTCTACCATTTATGCAGAAAATAATGTTGTATTATCTAAAATACGGAGACAAGATTTGACGCTAAGTTGCAGAACTTAGCTGGCCTGATGCAAACAGTTCTTTCGAGGACTGAATAAAATAATTTTTAATGCAACAAGTTTTTCCACAGAATGTTTTGCAAAAAATATTTTGCTTTGTATTCCCGTGTGCTAAGATTTATACTTTTCACAGTTTGCGAAAGCAGTTTGGGCGGTTTACATATTGCCCCCTAATTTGTTAGAAGTTCCGATCGCAAAGTAATAATAAAAGAAAATAGTAAAGAATATATAGATTAGGGTGGTGCTTATTTGACCCCGAAAATGTGTCAATGTATTTACCCTTATCAGTAAATAATGCGGTATTTATTAACCAGGCGCGTGTTTCAGTATAGAGAACAAAATTTAAACAATATTTTGAAACTTGGATTTTAAGCAGCACCGCATTGCTCAGATTAACCCTCTAGGGACGGGGATGTTTTAAACTTAACGTAGAATTTTTTCGAGCGTTAAAATAGTCTATTTTATACTTCGGATTTGGAAGCTACTCGTTAGTTTTTTTTTTTAATTTGTTTATAACAATATAACAAAAAAAAGTTTAATTTCGGGTTCTGATGGTACAGCAGTTTCTTCTCTGCCTACTAAAGGTCACTATACCTATCAAATCTCGATCTTATTGATGGAACGTAAATAAAAATGTGTTAATCTGAATGGGACTCTGGAGCCCCAGTCATCCCTAGAGGGTTAATAACTGTTTAAAAATAACCAATTCTGCCAGTCAACTCAGATGCACGACCCTCGCATAAGAATCCCAAAAAATCACAAATTAAAAAAAAATTATTAAACCGCCCATACAAGGTAGACCAAATCTGCATTACCAACAGAGGGGAGGAATTTTAAAAATTCAAACTCCGACAAAAATGATTCGAGTAATCTGCCCCGCGTAGAGAATACTTAACACATTACCACAATCCGTACCTGCAAGAAAGAACTCTTTAAATTTTATTTCAAATCCGATATAAATTAGTTTCACAACCACCCATGAATTACAATAAGTAATCAAAGAATCGCCCGCGGTAACTATCATGATGAGAATTATCCTAATCATCCCGTGGAAATAAAGGAATAAAACCGGCACTCACCGAGAACCTCGAAGAGTTGATCGTCGAACCGCATCTCGCTGCCTCTGGTCGAATCTAATTCGTTGACGGTGACTCGGCGCGCAACGTTGCTCGCGCGTGCACAGGAACAACACAGTCACAGACGATACCCCTCACGCGGCTGTCATGCTTCTGTCACCGTGGCGCGGCTGATCGTTGCGAACGGTAACATTAACGAATTACTCCGACCATACCGCGGCGTAGGTCGCTGAACGACTGAACACCAAAACACCACTCCAGTCTCCTGGCTGGCTCGCTGCTCGCCCGGCTGGGAGGGGTAACGCGTGCTGATAGCGAGAACAGTAGGGGCGGGCGGTGGGGGTAGAGCGGCGCGCGCGGCGCCCTCCGACGGCGGGATTAGCAACTGTACATTTCAAACCGAAATGGATAAAAATCTTGGCGAATTGCGATAAAGGCTAGACGGATCTTACGCGAGATAAATGATTCGAGAGAACAGTCATTGGTTGGAATTACCACAGTGCTGCATGTCGAAGAAAATATGGTACAGTCAAGTTTGGGAAGATAGGCACTTCTTATCGCAGATTGTATCGATGGCTTAGTGCAGAAATATTTTATCTCCACTGTTTTTGAAATTTGACTTTTTATATGCAAAAAATCGGCGTTGCTTGTTTCATTATGGTGTATAAAAATCACGTTTATATCTACCGTGTAAATTCGTGAGAAATAATTTTTTTTTTTTTTTTCGTTGTTTGCCCCTGAATTTTTCTCGAAAACGCTAAAAGTGGACGTACTATATTTGTGCACTAACAAGGGAAGATCCCGAACCCGGAAATTCAAAAAATTCTGAAACTTTGTGGGTATGTAGGGGATTTCCTCCTGATTGCAACGCAATTTTTGTTTGCCGCCCAAATTCACTCGAGGGGGGTGAAATTAACCCCTGAAAATTCGGCTATTTTTTTATTTTGTGTTATAACTCGCGAACTGTAAAAGATAGGGGGAAAGTTTCAAGATAAAAGTTACTTGTTTTAATTAGATCTTCCATTTGGTAAAAAGAATATTTTACAGTTCACGAGTTATGACATAAAATCGGAAAATAACCGGATTTTCAGGACTCAATTCCACCCCCTTTGGGGTGAATTTGGGCAGCAAAGAAAAATTGCGTTGCAATCAGGAGGAAATTCCCTACATACTAAAATTTTATAATAAAAATATGAAATATAGGGGAAGCTGCCTAAATTATTTGCGTTATCGATACGATTTTGACATTCAAGTAATATTGAATTTATCGTGGCTTGAATTTTGTCCCAAATTAATTTCCCTTTAATAATGCATTGCGTCTACGCAGTTGCACAGTGTAAACTGTATATTATATTTCTGAAAATTGAAAAACTAAAAGCATAGGATTTTGTGACCTGGGGAACCAAAATCTGGCTTTCATCGATCAATCCAAATTTAGGAGTACATAGTGCTCTACCAGCTTCTTTCTTGCTATACAGTCGTGAATTTTGTACCGGACACACAGCCACTTTATTGTATCCGTTCATTTGAATTTTTCTCAATTTGCTATCGTACTGAATGATTGTAAAATAGTAAACACAACTTGAATCAACAGATGCGTAAACATCAATGACCTATTCCTACTCTACGCCATACTAACAATAAAAGGAAGCTCGTTATGGGTTCGTTTACATCTTATATGTTAATTTTTGGGCAACTAAAAACCTGCTAGAAAATTATGTTTCACGTTGGTTAAGTTAAAAAGTTTAAATGACCATTCTTGACAATACATATTCACGCAAGTATTTTTATATATAAACTTTATATATTCAGTAAAAAAGAAATATGTTCTTGATCAATGTTATTATACATTGAATAAAATTGAAAAAAATCTGACTGCAGGAAGATATCGTTTCGATCTGAAGATAAAATTTGAATAAGTATATCATTCTGAAAATATAGATGTATGACCTTGTCAGTATCTTAACAGTATCTATAGTATAAAATGAAATAATATACACGTAAGACTGCCGTATCAAATTCTCGATAATTCTTCCTCGATAAAATCAATTGGATTATAAGACACAGTAACCTTGATTGATTTTTATAACTCTTTTTAATGCATTTTGACATTTTGTAAGTGATAAAAGAGTTAGATAATATTTGAACGTCGCATTATACAAATTGAGGATTTTGACGCAAGATCGGGGCAGCTCCATTTTTGACAGTTTTTCAGTTATGACGTGTAACATACGTAAAAAAAATCTACATTATTGCAAATTTTGAACCTGCACCCATTACCCTGTTGCGAGTCAGGGACAGCTGCAGATCTGAAAAATTCTCCAAAAATAGAAATAAAAACTTATATAATTGTAAACATATTTTTTTTTACCGCACCCCTCTTGCTGCAAGGTCGTCAATTCTTACAATTAGTGAAAGTAGCATAGGTTTAAGAGAGGGCTCGAACGAATTATACAAAATTTTTGTAAAAAACACCCTGTATGTAATATATTTTCTCCTAAACTGGACCCCATTCGAGACCAAACATAGCTATTTTTTTTTTATATAAACTTTAGTGAATACATTAACAATATGTGTCTCGTCTTAAAACCAGAATATATAATTCTATTTTTTAACCGGTAACACATTATTTAAAAATGGTCACCAATTGTGTCACCGTCTATAAATGTTGTTAATTTTCACAATATACTGAACCTACAAACCTACAACTACTTAAGTCTTTAATTTCTTATCTCCGTTTTGTTTTTCATTGCATTTTCTTTCATTAACAATTCTGAAGTTACACTACAAATAACATTAAACATTCTTCAATTATTGAAGCACTCGATCTTTCATGGACGTATTAATATAGAATTAATAAAAAATTATAAAAATGTTCAACGGTATTTACAGTTAGACTATAATACCTACGCCAGATTTTTATTTATAATTGAAAAAGTTGCTGTAGCGGTAGATACACGCCACGTTCAATTCATCGAACATGTTTGTGCTTAACGCACATATGATTCGTCATCAAGTCATTCATCTGTACATGCGATCTGTGGCAACTTTTCCATTAAAATATGGCTCGATGGTTTCTCCTGAAACATTACTTATTGAGCATCGAAACGCGTGACTAGAAAGAAAATATTATTGTAGGAGATAAATCGAAGTCAGTTACAGAAGTGTGACAAGGAGAACGTAGAAAATTATTGCTATAAACTTTACCGCTCAGAAAGTTGTAGAAACTAGGGTTCGTCGGTTTTTAAAAACCGGGTTTAAAAACCGATTTTTTTTTACAAATTTGTAATATTCGAAAACTGGTTTTTTAATTTAAAAAAAAAACGGTTTCACGTACTAGAATTAATATGTCAAAATTAATTAATTATTTAATTAAAAACGTTAACATTTTGACTTGAAATCGCTTCGCACACAAGCATACTGTAGTAAATAACAGTTTACTGTAAAACTAATCTTCATGAGTTCATATTTTCGGAAGAAAAATACTAAATGAAATTAAGATTTATAAATCATATTTCGTACGGATTTTAGTTATTTTAGATTTTTTCATTTGCTTTTGAACGCAGTGCATTTTTCTTGTGTTATATTTTTGTGGATTCATAAATATTAAATGAACTCAAAAATTGTACGGATTGCACATTTTTAAAATGAGTATAAATATTTATTTTCTATTTTAAATATATTTTTTTGTGAAAATTCGAAAACTGGTTTAAACGGTTATTTGGGAATACTGGAATTCGAAAATCGGTTTTTTCATACGTCGGTTTTTGTATAAACACTAGTAGATATTGTCATAATATTGTTTCAAGTTGCGTAAGACTGATAAAGCTCTTAAATATTATCTTGTGCAACATAAATAGATGAGTATTGGTACACCGGGCAGTAGTGACTGTGCCCAAACAGAAATCTGATGTTAATTTGTATTATAAATTGTTATATAAATTTTTTTTTATTTATATAACAATAATGCTCGCCTGAAGATCAGTACTCAAACATTCAATTTCTGTTATAATTTACTACATATCAAGCTAAGCACCTTCGAGTACTCATATTGCTAATTTCGGCAAAGTTTCAAAATTTCGAAAATATTAGGAGGCAGAAAGCTAACGTCAGCGTGCGACGAATAAAACAGAATTTGCGCTTAGTCTATACACAAACATAACATTAAAAAAAAATATGCAAAATTAAGAAATGTAGATATTTAATTCTCAATCTTTTGACCGTTCCATTAAAATTAATAATTTTCAATCTCTCCGTAGTTCGAAAACCTCCATACGTTTAATCTTCTTAAAGAAAGAGAAATACAAAAATTCGTAAAAAGTGTAAAAGCAGCCGCCAATTGACAAATCGTGACACGTTTTAAGCGCATGGCGAACTGAAGGTTGCTTATAATAAAGTTTATAAACGAAGAGGTCAGTTGATAACCCCGAAGAATGCCCATCGTATCGATTGTCCGAACGTTCTCCAACACCACGCCGAATTAGACTCGCGTGCACCTTTTATCTTAATATAAATAATAAATAACGTAAGAATTTTTATACGAGGCTCCTTAACAAACATTTTTTGAGACCTTGCTTTTAATTATTTAAAACCGAACGTACATATTTTTATTGCCCTTACTAGAGTGAAAAAGGGGGAAAATATAGAAGAATATTGGAATAGAATATATGGAACATAATACAAAACAGGATCAAATTAAAATATTCCAGATAACAAAGCTCCATATTAAAAAAAAAGTTATTCCATAATTTTGACCTGTTTTTAATGAGAAATCATCTGTTATGTTATACAGTGATTTATAAAAGCATATTAATATTGCTGGAAGTGAATCCACGAAGTACAGAAAAATTGTTATATGGACAAAGATTGTATGTACCATAGTTTCTGAGTTATAAGATATTAAAGGAAATGTTGCCGCACCGATAATAGCTTGACTCCTTCGATTTTGATTTTAAGGAGCATTAAAAATCTGTTACGTATTTTAGTTTTAAGAAATTTATGAACATAAATTTGTGCAAAACCTTGCATAAATATGAATAATTATCGTTACGAATTTACAGAACTCAAAGAATAGGTACACTACAAAATAAAGAAAGGTACATTGTCTCCGTATATTGTAAAGAAGGAAAGTTATAGTGAGGGCAGATTTTTAAACATTTATTTTCATTGCGATGTGTGTCAACAGACCCAATAGATAATTTCTGTTCACATCTGTAATGTGTTAATACACACGAATAATTGCGAGAATTATATTATAACAATAGTATTAGGTGAAAATACAGTCGCGGCGGAAAGTGAGTTGACACTCTTCAAAATCGCATAACTTTTTTAAAATTGGTCCAAACGACTTGAGTTTTTTTTTAAAAGCTAGCGGAATTAGTTTTCTAGGTGACGTGTTTCGCCGTTTTGAAAAAAATTGCAACTGAGCGGAATAGCGATGAGAATACTTAGTGAAGGTCGTTTTTTTTTCAATTTTTTTTCTGAGCCTGTAATGAGAATTTAAAAAAACCCGTTTGTAGATTGAAGTAAGTTATATACACGCTGAAAATTTAATCTAAATCGGTTAACGTTGTTCTGAGCTACACACGTTTAAAGATCGCAAAATAAGGGCGAAAGTCGCTGATTTCGTGAATTTCCGCGATTTTCGCCTTTATTTTGCGATCTTTAAACGTGTGTAGCTCAGAGCAACGTTAACCGATTTAGATGACATTTTCAGCGTGTATACAACTTACTTCAATCTACAAACGGGTTTTTTTAAATTCTCATTACAGGCTCAGAAAAAAAATTGAAAAAAAAACGACCTTCACTAAGTATTCTCATCGCTATTCCGCTCAGTTGCAATTTTTTTCAAAACGGCGAAACACGTCACCTAGAAAACTAATTCCGCTTGATTTTTAAAAAAAAACTCAAGTCGTTTGGACCAATTTTAAAAAAGTTATGCGATTTTGAAGAGTGTCAACTTACTTTCCGCCTAGGTTCAGAAATCTGTTTCTTTAAATTATTTTTATAGGTGTTATTGTTAATTGCGATAGTTATTATCAAAATTGTAAATTATCAGTAATTATGCTGCAATACTTTAATTCCTCACGAATTTATTTTGTTACAAACTTGGCAAGTTGGGATGCATTTTAGCATTTATTTTGATAATTAAGTGAATCACATTTTCAATGGCCTCCTTCATCTCCTTTTCCGTCTTCTTCATCTATTTTTCTCTCTTCTCCTATTTCTTCTGTTTCTCATTACTCAGTTCCTCACTTTTTCCTTCTTTTTCTTCTTTCCTTCCTCTTCCTCCTGTTTTCCTCCTCGTTTTCTTCTTCTTTTCTTCCTCTTTCTCTTCTCCTTTTCTTCCTCTTTCCCTTCTTTTCTTACTCTTTTTCTTCTTCTTTTCTTCCGCTTTTTCTTCTCCTTTTCTTCCTCTTTCCCTTCTTCTGTTCTTCGTCTTTCTCTTCTTCTTTTCTTCGTCTTTCTCTTCTTCTTTTCTTCCTCTTTCTCTTCTTCTTTTCTTTCCTCATTTTCTTCTTCTTTTCTTGCTCCTTTTCTTCTCCTTTTCTTCGTCTTTCCCTTCTTCTTTTCTTCCTCTTTCCCTTCTTCTTTTCTTCCTCTTTCTCTTCTTCTTTTCTTCCTCTTTCTCTTCTTCTTTTCTTCCTCCCTTTCTTCTTCGTTTCTTCCTCTTTTTCTTCTTCTTTTCTTCCTCTTTTTCTTCTTCTTTTCTTCCTCTTTATCTTCCTCTTTATCTTCTTCTTTTCTTCCTCTTTCCCTTCTTCTTTTCTTCCTTTTTATCTTCTTCTTTTCTTCCTCCCTTTCTTCTTCCCCTCCTCCTCTTTTTGTGCTTCTTTTCTCCCTCTTTCTCTTCTTCTTATCCCATTCGTTTTCCTTCAACTTCTTCTTCGTCATCTTATTATTATTATTATTATTCCAGCTATTATCACAATATAATATTAATACATACTCGATACATGAACATAGACGTAAATAGTATTTCCATGCCAACATTTATCTCAGACCCAAGAAATCATACGGTATTTCCTACAGATTAATGTGTCCTCACAAAAGGTTTAATTAACGCACCTGTCGCATTGCATCGTTATTTTTTTCCAATCTCTGAACGCAAAATGATAAAACGTCTCGATAAGCCTTATCGGTAATTACTCGATACATATCTACCAGGATTGCAAACAATCGATCACGCTTTCAAACCGCGTAACCGTTTTTAATTATCAAATAATAAAACTTAATCATCGACGAAAACATAATTAGATGCTTATAAAGTCTGTAACAGGTCCACTTGTCGTCGTATCTGCTACTAATTGGCTATAATTATACAGGATGTATAGTATAGCTACATAATTCACGAGGGGCAAGTGATCTTCTCGTCCAGAAATAAACCAAAATCTGGAGTACATTGTTTTCGATTTGTCGAAGCCTTTGTTTTTACAAAAAGGTGGCTCCGAGTATAATTAAGTGTGCACCTATCTGCAAAACACGTCTTAATACATAGCTCTCCATAGATTTGCATTTATAAATTACATCTATCATTGTATTTACAGTAGTGTACCATTTATTTTGTGACATTCTTCAGTGAATTATCGTTTCTACTTATATGTACACGTTTCACCTTATATAAATAAATAAAAAAAATTCTTAGAATTAAGTTTTAAGCTGGTACAGGTTAACAAGGAGAACGTATTGAATAATGTATCAATTAAAAAAGGAAAAATGTCATTGGCATATAAAATTAATTTAATAGACGAGGTGCAATGTGTGCTCCATTGAAACACAGTAGTCCTGCGCGCGCATACTCGAAGTATATTTAAATTCAAATTTCGCAAAACAACAAGACATTTTATGCAGATAAAACATTTTGTAATTTTAACCTATTTTCATACAAAGAGTCGCCCTTTGATTACAGTATAAGGTTTATCAATTGTTTTTATTCATTGCACTGTTTTATTGAAATTTGTTTTCACAGTGATTCATGAGGAGTATGAATTTCAGAAATTATTAAATGAAATAAATGAGGATAATTCAGTTTTTTTAATTAATCTGTAATTTCTGTTATTCACACGTGTTATCAGTAATTCATTTAATCAATTATTCTTCCTTCGATTAGCATTATCAACACGTACATAAATTAAAATAAACGAGAAAAATTGCTATCGTATCTTGCTGCACTGTTTACGCCATGTACTTCACAATTTACAAAAAAGAATATCATTTTATAAATTAATAATTTACTGCATAAATCGCAGTAATGCAATGTGTTAGTAAAAATGGAGAAAGTAAATATCACCAAACATCCTGACAGATTATTTACATGTTACATAACTCGATTTCTATTGCATTTTCTTTTGGACCATTAACATCGTATAAATTGTAGACGAGAGTAATTGAAATGGTAAATGTCGTAAATTACTGTAAAAATGTTGAGGCTACAATTTTTTCTAAAATCAATTTATGTAGAGATTAAGAACCTGCCCTAAATGGGTAGTTGAAACATTCATTCGACCGAACTTTGTAAAGTAAAATTACTTGGCTATACTTTTTTTTTAATACAAACACTCTCGTAACATTTAAGTGTTCCTCTAATAATGAAATTCATACTTCCAAGTCAACATTTATGGCAAAGGCCATACTTTAAGAGTAATGTTTATTACAAAGAGTATAATTTCAGATGAGTTTTTACAATACAGGTTGCACGTCTTAATCGACTTCCATCTATTTTTTAACAACAAACTGACTTCTCTTATCGTCCCATAAACTACTATCTACACTTATGATGTAATTATTATAGACGTGTATTATTTCTCTAAGCTCGCCTGTATAATAACTTACGATAAGCGTAAGTCCAGCAAATAATGTATTACACCGCTCCACTAAAATAATTACTTTCGTCATTCGTTCATAATTATTAATCACTCATTTAATCAATTATTCTTAGGTTGATTAACATTTTCGAAATATGGAACAAAATACGGAATGTCCCCATTCTTTGCCTAAGCCCAAGCTTCTGTCGTGAATGTAAAACCAGAAATTATTTAAGAAGAAAATTAAATAAAAAAAATTAAATTCATTGAACCTTCTTTCGTCACTGACTTAATTTTCTCGATAAACCTGTTCTGTGACGTTCCCTGTTTTTCCCTCCACCCTTCATTTACAGGCTTCTTTCATAAAAAAAATATTTGCACACGTTTCTCTGCACAAATCCAGGAAATTCTAAATAATTTGCAAATCAAAAATAATACATATGAACTATCGTGAACGATAACTACTCGAGTATCGTTCAACGAAGAATCTCCAATGACTCACTGAGATTAGCTTACTCCAATACCGCTGGCGTTACTGTTGGTAGGAGGCCACAGTAAACAATCGTTTGTTGCCTGTTTACAAGCCATTGTCGGGTTCGGCTAGAAAAGCAACATTTTCTGTAAAGATTGAGTCAAAGTTGACTCTATTTCCAACCAGCCTTATCTCAAGCATTGATGACACATATCAGCGCCCGATAAGAAGATTATGTAAATGATAATCGGCGGAGAAAAATACCGCCGACCGAATAGATACACTCTTCCTCCTTCAGGCCTATGTAAATCTGCTTTCAATGCAACAATTCCGCGTTCCTTCGGGCCTGGCGTGATATCGTAGCGAAATTCATTTAGATAGCGTGTTTGAACACTGATGTAAAAGGAAAGGCTACTTCACTGAACTCATCACTTCGTGTTTGTTTTTGTGAGAGAGCGAGTAGGGTAACTGTACTCGTAGTTGACAGTGTACCAATAGTTGACACTTTTATTTTCAGTCCCGAGTAATAAGCTTTCTATTAAAAAAATGTTTTTGACTAATACGCTGTTTGAAAAAGTATTAGTCAAAAACATTTTTTTAATAGAATGCTTATTATTCGTGACTGAAAATAAAAGTGTCAACTATTGGCACACTGTCAACTACGAGTACGGTTACCCTACTTGTGTAATCGAAACAGTTATTTAGTGGATTTGTGAGTGACGCACGCCGATTTTTATGCAACTTCGCTCGATTGTTTGGCGGACCAACACGGAAGAACTTGGACATTTTCAGATGCTGTTATTTTTGCACTTCAAGGCGACTTGACAATCGATTTTGTCGAAAATGAAGCACTTCTTTTTTAATTAATTACAAAAATAAATTGAAGCTGAGATTTGTTCTTTGACACAAAGTTTATTAACACCATAAGCTTTAAAAAAACATGTTTGCGTAGTGAATAATATGCGTTATATATGAGGCTACAGATGGATCATTAAAGAGGTTTTTTAAAAAAGTTTCTTTTGTTTTGCAGTGATAACTCAGAAACGAAGGTCCCGATCGATTCAAATCAAATACGAGAATGTTCATGAAATGTGTAGCTTCGGCCTGAACCGAAATTGAAGTTGATAAAAACTCTTATTCTTTATGAAAAGAAAGTAATCCTCATCTTTGTCTACCGAAAAACGCACTTTGTTGAAAAATCGCCATTTCGTAGCTGTCATTTTCACAATTTTATTTATTTTATAGGTTCACAGTAGGGCTGGGACTATTTGTCGAATTTTTCGGCACTCGAATATTCGAATACTTCAGTTGCTCAATTATTTGGCGAATATAATTCGAATATCCAAGTATTCGAATACCATTCGAATGTTTAAGTATACTGATGTATTCGAATACTTAAATATTCGAATACCCAAGTATTCGAATACTATTCGAATATTTAAGTATACTGATGCATTCGAATACTATTCGAATATCCAAGTATGCGAATACTATTCGAATGTTTAAGTATACTGGTGTATTCGAATACTTAAATATTCGAATATCCAAGTATTCGAATACTATTCGAATATTTAAGTATACTGATGCATTCGAATACTATTCGAATATCCAAGTATGCGAATACTATTCGAATGTTTAAGTATACTGGTGTATTCGAATACTTAAATATTCGAATATCCAAGTATTCGAATAGTATTCGAATATTTAAGTATACTGATGTATTCGAATATTTAAGTATATTGATGTATTCGAATACTCTTCGAATATTTAAGTATACTAATGTATTCGAATACTCTTCGAATGTTTAAGTATACTGATGTATTCGAATACTTAAATATTCGAATACCTAAGTATTCGAATACTATTCGAATATTTAAGTATACTGATGCATTCGAATACTATTCGAATATCCAAGTATGCGAATACTATTCGAATGTTTAAGTATACTGGTGTATTCGAATACTTAAATATTCGAATATCCAAGTATTCGAATAGTATTCGAATATTTAAGTATACTGATGTATTCGAATATTTAAGTATACTGATGTATTCGAATACTCTTCGAATATTTAAGTATACTAATGTATTCGAATACTCTTCGAATGTTTAAGTATACTGATGTATTCGAATACTTAAATATTCGAATACTCAAGTATTCGAATACTATTCGAATATTTAAGTATACTGATGCATTCGAATACTATTCGAATATCCAAGTATGCGAATACTATTCGAATGTTTAAGCATACTGGTGTATTCGAATACTTAAATATTCGAATATCCAAGTATTCGAATACTATTCGAATATTTAAGTATACTGATGTATTCGAATACTTAAATATTCGAATACTTAAATAGTCGAATAGTATTCGAATACTTAAATAGTCGAATAGTATTCGAATACTTGGATATTCGAATTATAATCGCCAAATACTTGAGCAACCGATGTATTCGAATACCGATGTATTCGAATAGTATGGTGTGAATTATAAATTAAGTTCTTTAGGTTCATTTGTCAGGGTGAAATCTTGTAAGCTAATTTTGACCCACTTCACACCATAACATTCGAATACTCAAATATCCGAAGGTTAATCGTAGCATTCGAATACTTGTAAGATATTCGAATATTAAATTATTCGAATAGTCCCAGCCCTAGTTCAGAGCAGAACCAGTGTTATTCTGAAGTAGAATTTACAAGCAGGTTGCTGAATTTCGTTTCGTTCCGTTAAAATCGCTGCAAAACCAAATTGGTCGTTGTTCTCTTCTTCGCGATGCTCCTATTCCGTTATAAATGGATATTTTTACTTATAAATTTTTTTATGGTCTCAAAGGTGACAGAATAAAGCTCTAAACGCGCAAAATGATACGTGCAATACTTGTTTTTTTTAATACCCGAAAAATGAGGTTTTTCACTTTCCCTTTTAACCGGGTCGCCCCTTTTGCTTATGCGCCCCTATTAACTAAATCTTACACCGTTTCTAAAGATCCACATATGAAGCGGTAAGAATTTTTGAAAAATTATTATTTTTTACAAAAATGGGAAAAGAATATTTTTATTTCATTCTCTAACGAGGATTAGGAAAATATCTGTTCTTCATGAAGAATATAACAGCGTTCGACTTTGCCAAAATTTGATTTTCCACCGCTTTGTGGAAATTTATGTTAATAGCGGCCTTGAATTTTTCCCAATAGTGATACTTTGATAGATTTACTTTTTAAGGCCACTAAGATGTCTCCAACATTAAACAAAATTAATACACAATTCATTTTTCTTTCCGCCCTTAATACGAATAAGATTACTTCCAAACTTTGGAATATTTTGTAACCCTTTTACAAAATTCTTTTCACTTTTTGATATTCATAAGAAATACGAATTTCCTTCAGATCCTAGTTTTGCAATTCTTAAAAATATGTTACTCCCTTTTTTAATTGATATTTTTTATCTTATTATTATTATTATATTGCCCTGTATAATGAGAACTATTATAGTATTCCCATAATAAACATTTCTACACCACACGTATTACGATTCATCCTAAAATATTGATAGGAATGGTACCACGATGTATTAACACAGCAGCTTAATATGGACAATATTACAAGAATTAAACTTTGATAATAAAATTGTCAATACAAACATAATAAAATATACAACACAAATTTTTTCTTATTCCTTTACTTATATGCACATCTAATATTTTTCCCCTTACATTAATTTACCTAATACAATTTTAAGTTATATACACTTTTATACAAACACTATTAAAAATAACATTACGTATCACATAAATGAAGCTGTAAATATTTTACAAGGACATACATAAACAATATTGCCAATATTTATTTACTAGAATTGCAAGCAAAATCTCAATTATATCTGTCCGATTAACATTACACAGCACAGCACTATTTCAATGAACTAATTGCAAATAACAAAGACAAATTGTATATTACATTTACCCATGCATGCAGATTATGCAACTAACGTATCCATTTTCGCGTTCAATTCCAACACATGCTTCATTTTAATCGTATTTCTTAACCTTCGGCAAGAGATTAATAGTTAAACCTTGAATGCAAGTTCATCCTAAAGCGGAAAATAAGGTGTACGTGGATTACGAAACGGCGAACGTGACTCCCGTCCATCACCTGAAAAGGATTTCTAAATTTATTCGTAACAGCAGAAGTTTTAGAAGCACGAAATTATATAGATGTCTAGTTGATGAATGAGGAGATAAATCGGCGTAGAGAAGTGGCTCTTAAATATTCATCCCTACTGAAAAAAAGAATGGATATATGCATTTAGTTATTCGACTGCGCATTCTGTTCAGTTTTTTCCTATCACTATTTATCCATTTATTAGTTTCTTCGCTGATTTATTAGTTAGGTTTTCTCATTGACATTACCCCGGGCCTTTTTTGGCCCCAATTGAAGAGTCCTTGTAGAAAACACTGTAAGTGGCAAAAATCAATTTCTACAGTATAGTGTTACCATTGGCACGTAGAACATTTTCGGACAAAAAATTTTTTAATTTTTAATTTTGGCACTTACAGTGTCTTGTACAAGGACTTTTCTATTGTGCTCTCATTTCTCTTACCTCACCGCGGGCTTCGGGTCTTTTTTGACCCTGTCCCGTTTTCATTTCTTTTAAAAACTCCTCTAACTTCGGGAAAAATATAAGGCAGTTGTTACTACTATGCGTGTTACTCGATCCTACAGATTTTATTGTAGGTGAACTGATTGCCGTGGCAGGGTTAAGATAGTGTGAATTTAATTTTTTTTTACGACAGCCTTGTCAGTTTGAGCAATATAATACTTACTTTATTTGTGTAAGTCGATTCAGTGGAGAAACTAACAGCATTGGAGTGCAGAGAATTTCTTGTGTAGCTGTTGATAACTGGCGATAAGAAGGATTAGCATCGATAAAATCCTAATCAATTTCAGGAGAAAATAACCATCATCTTCGAGAGTCTCGTTTCGAGAAAGAAATTTGTACAGTAACGGTAACGAAGAAATTAGTTTAGCGTTCATAATTAATTGAAAATAAACCGTGTGCAATTCGTACGCTTAGATATGGGTAACTGCAATGGCCGACTTTTTTTTTAGAAACAAACGTTCAAAGGTTACGTTTTTCTAAACACGGAGCTATGAAAAAGTGGTAAATTTGTAATGCAAAAGTTGAATGTTAAAATTTTTTATTATTTTGACGTGTAGCCTCTGTATAAATGTTTCGCATTTTTTAACATCCTCTATACAAGGTGAACGGACTAAGTGTAATACATGTACACTACCTGTTAGCTTGCATGTTTCGAGACTCAAGAAACTCAAACATTCTTAATGTTTTCCAGTTAAAAACAATTTTTTGTCACAAGTTATGATAACTATATATAATATTTCAATATAATTTTTATCATAATTAAAAAATTTATATTGCAATATTATATTTAATATTCTTTAATATTCTTTAATATTATCGAATATTATATAATATTTTCTAATATTTTCTAATATTTTCTAATATTTTATAATATTTTATAATATTATCTAGTACTATCTAATATTATCTAATGCTATCTAATATTATCTAATAGTATCCAATACTATCTAAGAGTATTTAATATTATCTAATGCTATCTAATATTATCTAATGCCATCTAATATTATCTAATAGTATCCAATACTATCTAAGAGTATTTAATATTATATAATATTATCTAATATTATTTAATATTATATTTTTTCAAAAGATAATTATACATATTTTTGAGAACTCTTTATTTTATAGAAATCTATGAACATTAAACTACAAACTCTGATATTTTGAATAATATATGAAAACAACAAACACGAAAATTTTTAGGCGTTTAGAAACCTTGTAAATGGGCCTTGTTTCGTGTAGAGCAGTTGCTTAGGCCCATCCATTTAGGGTATACAATTCGGGCAAACAAATACTTCCTCGTCCTCAAGTGTGAGCCCAACACAATCCTCACACACCCAGGTGAGACACGCCACACACTGACGCATATCAAATTTGAATTCACTTCCGCAAAATATTGCAAAACCATTTTTCTTCGGAGTTGGCGTCCACGTTTTCTCTGCAGGTGGATAGAATGGGCTCTGGTTCACAGACTTTTGTTTTTTTCTTCCGGTTGAAGTGACACGTGCTTTGGAGCACTTCCCAATATTCTTCCCACTTAATATTTTAGTGGGCCTTATTATCTGTTTTGTCACTTCCTCGTTCTTAAGCGTGCACTTTACGAAACCATCAATTTTCTGGAAATACGTTGCCAATATATTCTACTTGTACATACCAGTTGTTGCACAGAAATTGGATGATGAGTATTCCCAACACAAATCCAGGGAAACGACGTAATTGTTATAATTCGAGCAACGAATGTTGGGTGGCAAACAGTTGTTGAATTCACAGCCGGTAAATGTTATATCAACGGCGCGGAAACTCTTCGAATGACATTTCATATGTAATAAAAGCAATGCACAGCACTACCAGTATTGTAGATTGCCCTACTAGGGAAAAATGACGACTGGGTATTATTACCTGCTGGGCCTAATTACCCGCACTTACTTTAGGAGGGGTTGAGAAGAAGGAGTAGGAAACAAAGAAACCAGTGAGATGCCTTTAGTTGCCGGCTGCCCAATAATAATGCCTCTATACTAGATCATCTGCCAAACCTCGAATCTAGTTCATCGCTGTCTCCATAAAACTCGCGCTATGGAAGACTCTTCCACTGGAGCCTGCGCATTAGATATCTCACTATTGCTCGGTACATCTATGAATAATGACCATATACACAGCGTTAGAAGAAATTGGGCTACATAGTTACAAGACATATTCACTAAGTTAAAAAAAAGATGTAGCCACCCTTGGCCGAACAATTAGCCCTATCGAACATAAAATTTCGCGTTTTAACAATCCGAATGATTAACTGCCTACTGTTTACCACGTGCATCGTGCTAACAACTGATTATCTTATCATATTTTTATTTTGATGTCTACAAAAAAGCTGTTCTGAAGTGCCCTTTTATTTTCGCACCAAAAATCTTCACGTCCTCATTTATCAACAATCTTCTACTCAGAAGATAATAAAAACCGTTGCACCTTATAATAATATAATATTATCACCACAACCAAAATTATTGCTAATAATTCTACTTAAATACTCATCCGTGCGCAATCGCCCTTTAAGGTTACAAAAACTAACCTCAAAGTCAAATAGGCACTCCCACTTTTTCGCGTAGAACTCCCACAGTACAAGAGACAGAAAAAAATCTTTCAAACAAAAGTTTAATGGTGCAATAAGCGCTGCAAACTTGCGTTAACAAAATTTTGAAAAAAAAAATTTCGACCGGTATTTTTTAATTTTTAACTGTTTTCAAAATTTTGTTAACGCAAATTTACGGCGCTTATTGTACCATTAAGCCTTTGTTTAAAACATTTTTTTCTGCCTCTTATACTTTAGAAGTTATACGCGAAAAAGTGGGGATGCCTATTTGACTTTGAGGTTAGTTTTCACACCCTTTAAAGGCGATTGCTCTTGTATTGAGTCACTCTGTAAACCCAGAAAGTTGCGTTCCAATCGGCGAGTGCGGTTTTGGGGTGTTCCCCTGTAAGCCCCGAGCTAATGCACAGAGAACTATAATTTAATACAGGCATTGGGTTCACTGTTTATGTATCCAGGCGAGAAAGGAAGGTTCATTTCACGCCTGGAACGATTTGTAAGAGCTCCTCGAACGACGACTTTCCACGCGCGTCAGCTCGGCGAGTGGAGAGAAATATTCCCGTCCCAAACTCTAAAGGCAAATGTTCGAGGTGTCCTCGAGGTGATTCTACAGAAACCTACTTACATGAACGTTTCATAATCGATGGTCATGTACATTGGAAAGTGTCTACCAAGACTGTTGCGAGTCGCTTCAGAGGCGTCGACAGTTCGCCGCCGTAGACTTTTTACGTAGCTAAACGAAGCGAGATTCATCGGGATTTTCAAGTGTCGATGGATTTAAACGGCAGATACGAAAATTGCGTAACAAAAAACGAACATGGCAAAACGATTGTAGCCGCCACCTTTATCGGAGCCGGGATCTTCTCATTACATACATATTATTATCGATGATTTGCCGAAAGATGCAAGATCGAATCTTATCTGGAAGACTTCATGTGACTGCTGAAAGAAAACGGTGCCTACCGTTGTTTTTGTATAAAATAAAGCAGCCGAGATATAAAAAAAAAGTAAACGAACTGGCAAAATGACAAGCTCAGAAAATGAATTTGGGTTACTGGTTGATGATTTTATTAAAAAATTTGATCACTATAGCTTTTTAAATTTTGCGGTATCGATCTCCGTATAAATATAGGATATCTTGTAACCGATGGTGATTCTACGTGACAAAATGAGTCGAAAATAAGGAACAAAATTTTTTCGTAATTCGCTTCGTTTTTTTTGAGAAAATTGAGTTTGAATTTCAGCAAGGTACTCGCGCAGTTACAAATAAATGTTATTTTGTATTTTCGACTTATTTTGTTGCGCAGCATTATCACCCTTCCGCTTGCATCATCGGTTACGAGACACCCTGTATAACGCAAACCAGTTGCAGAGACGCATATAATTTAGCAGAAAAACCACCCAGCACCAGCTACTAAGTGGAAACTAATCTTGTTACGCCAAGGACGACAATAGAAAAACTTGGCGAATTAGAATATGAAATTAGACGAGATTTTGTTTATTTAAACATTCTAATCGTGTCGCACGCGATAAATTGTTCTTATACGAAGGATCTGTGAGATTATATCAATTAGCTGTAAAACTTGAATCTATAAGATGAAACAATGTTCATAAGTTACGAAAAATACTTGAGAAATGTATTTGTTCTGATATCTCTCAGTTATCTGCGGTTGACAGTCAGCCGATAATAATAAATTTTCAACATACTTCATTGATATCGCCGCAGAATTGTCATTGAGGAGCAGAGAGGCCCGACGGCTCCACCCACTCTCCCACCATTTGTTTGAGCATGCGCATTGGAGACCTCGCTATTGCTTGGTATACCTATATGCTACTGCAGCAAAAGTTTGCTGGCACGTAAATAATTTAGACAGTGGCGGATTTAAGAAAAAAGACCCAGGTGACAAACGTTCTGAGGGGCCCATTTTTTCGGAAAAATGAAGAGGTAGTTTACTAAAAACGGGCTAAGTGTAGTAGTACAGAAAAAAGATAGTGTTCGGTTGAAATCATATTCTTTTTTTAAAATAGGGCCCTAGGAGGGCCTTCTGGGCAGGGCCCATTTTTCGGAAAAATGAAGAGGTAGTTTACTAAGAACCGGCCAAGTGTTGAGTACGAAAAAACTGTAGTGGTTGGATACATATACCTAATCATAATTTTTTTTTTTGGTCATGGGGCCCTGAAGGGGCCTTCTGTGCAGGGGCCTAGGCGGCAACTGCTCATCAGCCGCCCTGCTCAATCCGCCACTGAATTTAGAGGTGTATTAGGTCAAGACTAATAGCAGCTACGCTGAGCCTGGCCTATTTCACTATTTCTATTTCTATTGTTTTTTGTTTTTATTGTAAATGGTGTAATAAATACGTTTTTTATTATTTTTATTATTATTATTATTGTTGTTGTTGTTGT
The DNA here is from genome assembly GCA_963932275.1 of Andrena praecox. Taxonomy (NCBI): domain Eukaryota; kingdom Metazoa; phylum Arthropoda; class Insecta; order Hymenoptera; family Andrenidae; genus Andrena; species Andrena praecox. The sequence goes on from OZ010728.1 coordinate 38,389,192, forward strand.
TGTCGTTGTTGTTGTTGTTGTTGTTGTTGTTGTTGTTATTATTATTATTACATCATTAATATTTGTATATTAGTCTAAAATAATTATCATATGCATTTGGTCAGCTTTTACTATACGCCAATGTGTATGTCAAGTTACGAGTTCATTCTTATGAAATTCTATGGTAAGTTTTAAAATTGCCTCAATAAAATTCTGCAATGATTAATTTTCTATTAATTTTTTCCCAATTTAAAAGCTGCCCGGCACGTCAGCAATTCGATGAATATTATTTATAAATTTTTGGCACGCTCAGATAAAAAGGCTCGCCACCACTGTGCTACTGTATCTCGTCGACGAATTGTTTTTGTAGTGTTGAGATCAGTATCAATAATTGAGTCCGCCGGTAGTCTTACATACGAGAATAAGAAATTACAAAGTAGTAAATAAAAACATTACTACAAGATTCGTAATGTAGCTATATACCTATTTCATTGTGAAAACCAGAATATTTTTTATAAGAAAGTATACAGGCATTTTACTGTACCTATTGTATTCACTCTACTGTAGATTGCAGGTTGCTTCGTGTAAAATAAGCAGAACTATGAAATAGTGTTTTATTAACCGACTTCAAAAATTTAACAAAAAAATTAAAACCGACTTCAAAAATATTAAAATGCGCTAAGAAGTGAAAAATAATTTTGTTCCTTATTTAATCTACCACTCTCAATTTTTTTTATGTCGGCGCCTCGTCATTTGCACTGTGTAAATCTGGCACCGACATAAAGAAATTGAGAGTTGTAGCTTAAATAAGGAAAAAAATTATTTTTTATTTTAGCGCATTTTTATTTTTTTGAAGTCGGTTTTAATTTTTTTTAAAATTATTTTGTATTCGAATTAAATCTATTTATCACTGGACTTGCAGTGTCCAAGAAAACACGTTACACAAAATTATAAATAAATTTTATGATTATGGACAATCTACCAGTTGATGCTTCTCAGAACACCCGGCATGTGAAGGAAAATAAAGTCGGAACAAGTAAACAGAACTTAAAAAAAGAAGTAAAAAAAATACGCCAAGTACATGATAAATAAATAAAATCGAGGACGGAAACAAGTAAATCACAAAAAAAAATCAAAGAAAATATACAATATAAAAAAATATGTGAAATAAAAATGAGCTTCAAGTACATAAAGGTGCAAGTACATATACAAGGTGTGGAAACATGTACTTGGCGTCGAGACGCTGCCGCGTCTCTAGATACTTGTTTCTGCTACCGTGCTTGGATTTATGACACGTCCAACCAATTTGTGTTCATCGATGATGCAGAATGTTAATAATCGAGGCCATGAATCTTAAAAAAAAGTTTTATTTTTCACTAAGAGATCATTTTGCAACATTACGTGCGATACGCTTATCACTGAACATCATGTACCCGCATTACTTTGAAACTTTGATAAAATATTTACATGTACTGTTCTAGATACCGACAGAAAGGAATAAACATTTCAATTCTAAAGAATAGTTAGTAAAGAATAAATTCGACTAGCCATAACCATACTAGTCGAAAATATTCCTACTGAAACCCTAAACTATTTTTTAGGGACGCCCGTAGCATGTGCGACGCCTGGAAGGAATGCTTATTGCGCTACCCCTACGTTCACATGGAGATAAAAAAACCTAATATAGAAATGTCTAATAAAAAGTAAAAATGTTACGAAATTACCTATAAATGTAACATTATAATATTTTGATACATCACATTACAGTACTCCGTATTGTACGTTTAGGATGTTGTAGAGAACAACAAAATAAACACTTTCTCTTAGTAACACTTTGTCATATGACGTCACGGAATCAAGTTACAGACCTCTGAAAATTGGATTCGCCTGGCGATAGGCAACCTGCAGTTCGTCTGCTACCTACGGACGCACGCTACATTGACTCCCCTCTCTGCCTTCATATACAGGGTGTCCAACAACTGCTGGTAGAAAATTTAAGGGGACCTTCCGGTCTAAAAGTCGATTTTTTATTTATTTCATTTTTCGAATGGTCAACCTTTTAAGAATACGTGTTTAAAAGGATTTGTTGAAATTCGTAAAATTCCAGAAGTTATAGGCATTTGAGTAGCGGCAAATGCATTGGCAACCACCGGGCACTCGGCGCTCACGTAAACCTTTAAACGCATTTTTCTCGAAACAGTGTTCTCAAAACTGTAGGACCTGTATCTCCAAAAGTTATTATCCGATTCGACTGAACCTTTTTTTTTGAAGATTATACTTCTGGCTAGGGGGGAACTAGAAAAATGACAAAAAATTGAAAATTTATAATTTTCAAAGGCGTTGAAAGGACGAAAAGTACAGGGAAAAGTGATTTCAAACTTCAAGTGTCGTTATTTTCTAAAAAAAAAATAATTTTTTCAATTTTTTCTAGTTCCCCCCCTAGCCAGAAGTATAATCTTCAAAATAAAATAAGTTTCAGTCGATTCAGATAATAACTTTTGGAGATACAGGTCCCACCGATTTGGATCAATTTTTTGACGCCTTGACTTTAACGACTCCCCAGGGCCGTCTGCAATAATTAATTATAAAACAAAAAATATATTTCTATAACTTAAGACATCCTTAATACAATGCAAAAAGTCCCATTAAATTATATATAGTAGTTTTCCTTTAATTAATTCCTAAAAATCACCTATTTTTTGGGGCTCTAGACCGGAAGGTCCCCTTAAGTTATCTGAACATTCAGTCAACCTGCCGATTTACGTCGAAAAACTTACTTTGAATTTATTTATTAAGAGTTGTCTGAGTGCATGTGAACCTGTTTTTTTTTCGTGGCAAGTTTTAATGCGGGTAATTTTTTTTTTTTAAACTCTTCTGCGTGTTTCAGTGCAGGTAAATTTCTGTTCTTTTTTAATTTTTTTACACGTTTTGGTGCAGGAGATCTGATAATTTTCTATTTTCGGGGGTGGTGTGATTCTGTGTTTTATGTGATTTCTGCGGAAACAATGGATTTTAGGGAGTCTGGTGAAATTCAACAATATCCTATAATTTTTTATTAAATGTCGCAGAATCGTGTGGCCATGCCGAATGCCGTAAATTTCGTCGCAGCTTCTCTGAGGTAAGTGACCGCGAGCGACAGTGGCTTTGGCTACCACTGCTCGACGCCCCGCCTGAGTTGTCCCGCGTGCACCGTTGCACGCGGGTTGCCTGCTGTTGGGCACAATACACGCGGGTTGCCTGCTTTTGGGCACAATACACGCAATCTTTAAACGCTTATAACTAACAAACGAAGCCTCAACCGCAATATCATTATTCCTCATTTTCGTCTTATTTTGGTGTCCAGAATCACCCCTTAAATTTTCTCCCAACACTAGTCGAACACCCTGTATTGCACGATTGTTTTGTAAGCTGTAAACACAGACACAGTAACACGGGTCCACAGGCAATAAATAAGTGGGGGATTTTCTAGCCTTCAATTTTCAATGACCTGTAACTTCCTTAGAAAATTAAGTCATACAGAAAAATCGTACAAAGAAAAAATGTTTATTTTATCGCCCTCTATAACACCCTCATCTTATTGCGCAGAGTTTTGAGACACCCTACATTTTTCAAGCCACCAAGGCTTGGACCAAGTCCCACTGGCCCTTGCTAAGGCCCGCTTATATATTTCTGCATCAGTCTATTGGAAAGTCAATTTACCAGATTCATCCACTAAACAATGTTCTACACCCTTTCCCTATACTGTCACATTTGCTACACCAAAACCCCTCAAAACTTGGCGTGTTACTCCGACCCATGCTCAGCCCAGGTCTCATTCTAAATACAGCTGCAACTCTTACTATTTAATTCGGTTCGAACTCGCAGTTTCAGTTTCAGGTCCGCGCGAGACCAAATCTATCTGCCTGAGTCAATTGAAGAGTTGAAACGGTAAACGATGTAAGTGTCGAAGAAGTAAAAAATTATTCTTTCAATGGCAAATGATGTAAATTGAATACCATACCAAAAACTAAATTCCATACCGAGTACGGTGGTAAACGCAGTAAGTGCTGGAATAATATATTTTAGTTTCCAAGGCTGTCGCAAGATAGAGCTGAGATCCTAAGTACCAGCTGTCGCTACGGTCGAAAAAGATGGTACTGAAAATTTTCGCATCTGCCACATCATTTCCGATTTCAACTCTCCAATTGTGCCTCCGCAATTCTTGTGCCGATGAAATTCGATCTCTGCCGCATATCTGCCGTCGGTGGTAGCCATAGACTTATATAGACGGAGCAGAAGAGAGGACTGTAGGCGAGGGGACTGTAAGATCGGAGGGGAAAAGGCAGAAACCATACAGGCAATTCGGTAGCTAGGTTCGGATGTATTCGGTTCTTGTCGGTTCGGCATTAATGGCTATGTTCGAAACATAACCACTGTTGCTCAACTATTACTGTTCTAAAGCATCGTAGTGGTCGTTGTATATAATCATATATTAATTGAGTGTAATAATGACTTATTGCGTAGTAAGCGGTTGTGCAAATCGCAGGAAAAATAAAAACTGCGAACAGTTGGAGAAAGAAAATATAAATAATGATAGTATTCGATTTCACATGTAAATAAAAAAATATACATACATAACCAACAATTTATATATTATATATATAATCTTAGAAATTCAAATGTGTTGCTTGATTATCGAATAGATAATATGTTTATAATAAAAATATTTTTTTTTTCATCAGTTATGCCGCAGCAAATGAGCGATATATATCTATTATACTATATATAATTATTTATGCATATTAATTATGTTTATTACCGCGAATCTTACAACCCCCCTCAGACACGCTCCGTCTATATATGTCTATGGTGGTAGCTTCCGTGTGATGCGCACCCAGGACAGGGTGAAGATGGTCGCGAGTGAATTGAGATTGCGCAGCCGAGGGCCCTCGGGTTATCGTCGCCGGGCGGAGCGAGGCGACAGAGCTTTATCGTCCCGAGACTCGCTCCGTTTCGTCCTGAATTTTTGCGAGACACGCTGCACAGGGGCGCACGCGCGGACTCGAAGATCTCTGTCTTAATTGCGTCGCCGTATCAATTCGCACCGCGCACAATTTCGCGATTACCAGAATTTGTTAATGGCTATTAATACACTGTAATAAGTGCAACCTAAACTGGATCGTAGTTTAGGTTAGGTTTATTCTTTCTCTTTGGTTTACATGTACTTTCATGTATTCCAAAAGATGGCGTTGCAAGAAGCTTCTTACATTACTAGAGCACTAAAGAGGCGAGTATGCGCATCCGCCATCTTGGGTCCTCTGGAGAAAGAATATTATTGAGTACCCGCCTTTTTGCGTATTGTCAAATTCGATTTATAAACCAAATATAAACTAAAATGTAATAAAATACTCTAATAATGTGTCGCGCTACCATGTATCAATATCAACAACGCATATTTTGTTTATAAAGTGAATCTGACAATACTCAAAAAGGCGGGTACTCAATAATCTTCTCTCTCCAGTCGACCCAATATGGCGGATGCGCATACTCACCTCTTTAGTGCTCTAACATTACCCAAAGAACTCTAGTCATGTTAAATTGGATCGTGACAAACGTTTATGCGGATTCCACGATGGTTATACAGGGCGATCCAATAGAAAGCGTACAAACAATTTCATAGTGAATTTAAGAAATGTTTTTGAATGAAAAATGGCATTGTAATAAATGGTTACCGACAGGTAAGCATCTTAATACTTGGGTTAACAGATAAAACAGAAACAATATTTCGCGTAGATATTTATTGAGTATTTTAAATTACCGCCTTGCTATGTGATACAGACTACAAGACACTTACCTGTCTGTGAGCGTTGTAACAGGAAAGAGAGCGGGGGAAACGCTCCGCTTCCAAGCGCAGCTCTGCGCGATCTAATTGGCTGAAACTTTAATAATCTTTTATAGAGAAACGGTTTCCTCACGAGAAAAAATTCCTTTTGAATTTTTTAAAATGATATCGAAGAAGATCTATAGGGATAAAGGAATTTTGATTCTGAATTTTTAGATCACGATGAACTTCGCAAATTTTTTTAATCAATCTCCACCGATCTAGTAGGGTATATATTCATTTGCAAGTTGTAAACGCATTTCTATTTGTACCCCATATTTCAGAGGCGCTTCCCAATAATTCTGTACAGAAATCTGTAGTAGGTGGGTATGCTCCAGAAACTGAAATTGCAAGTGCCGTAATAAATACCATATTGCACACATTCCTTCATTAAATAAGCGGATGGTATTATTAGCATTGTCAGTAATGTGACACTGATGTAACCATTGCGTAAGTATCTCGATGAATATGATTCAACACATACATATCGAGATGCCTATATCTTGATAAACATTGAGAAACAGAACTATCTTGAGGTTAAAGGAAGAATATTAATTAGCTGAGCTTAATTACTTCAGTGTTAGTTATTTCTGGAAATTTATTAATTTATTAATTTATTATTGGTTAAACAATCTAACCTAACCTAATAGTTACTAGAGCTACAACTATAATTACTGTTCCTTTACTATTCGTGAAGTAAAGTATTAGGTGTTCTATATTAGGATGTTGCCCATTATTTCCATTTAAAGTGACAAAATGGTGGAATATAAAAATGCATATAACAAAGAAAATATTATAGTTCACTAAGAAGGAAGTGTATCCCACAGTTGTGACTATGGACCTGATCAAGTCTATGGTTGTGATACATGGAGTGGAAGGATTTCCCAGAATAGATCAGTGATACCAACATGATACAAGTAGGGACGGCAGAAAAGGTCCAAAAGACGCACTACGCCTCAGATTTTCATCTATAGTAGCATTTTAGCCTGGCAAGATGGAGTGTGCTGACTTCCAGCGAAGAAGCCACGGCAAGGATGGAAGTAGCTAGAGAAGCTGAAGACCACGCTTGACTCGGAGACACATCGTAAAGAATTTTATTCTAGAGCGGGACTTAATGACCAACATGATAGAGTGTAATATTAACTCTGTAACACGCGTTTTATAGTAAATTATTTAAAATACCGTCTCGAGCCTGACAAACGCTTTTACGCATGCGCCACTAGCAGGGAAATTGGTGTCCAGCTGATGTCCTCCAACCCCAAGCATTATAACTATCACGATATTAATTTTTTAACCGACTTCAAAAAGGAGGAGGTTATAAATTCGACCCGTATATGTATTTTTTTTATGTTTGTCCCCGCATAACTCTTGAGCATATGGACCGATTTTGATAATCTTTTTTTTATTCGAAAGAGGGCGATGCCTCGGTGGTCGCATCCTACACTGCATCAATATTGGCCCAATATTTTTTTTTTTTTTTTTTTTTTAATTAAATTACAATATACATTTTGCCAGTTCTGGTTAACAATAGATACTATTGTCAGCTAATTATTATTATTTTATGTACGTACGCGCATATCTCCTGCGCACGTTGTGCCAATATATATAAAACTAAAAATTCAAAAATAAAAAAATTAAAAAAAATTAAAACCGACTTCAAAAAAATAAAAATGCACTAAAAAGTAAAAAATCATTTTTTCCCTTATTTAATCTACGACTCTCATATTTTTAAGTCAGCGCCTCATCGTTTTCACTGTGTAAATCTGGCGCCGACTTAAAAAATATGAGAGTCGTAGATTGAATAAGGGAAAAAAATATTTTTGACTGTTTAGTGCATTTTTATTTTTCTGAAGTCGGTTTTAATTTTGATATGTACTACTGTTTATCAGAAACTCAAAAGTATCAATACTTTGTCAAATAAAAAGTACTTTCAGTTTTTATAAGCACACTACATTCAGTACTACATTAATCTGCTGATAGAGGGTCCTAAATTTCTATGAAAATGATACTAAAACTACAAAATTCTGATAGAAGTGCTTCACGTATACACACTAATGTATATTAAAAATCTCATTTACAGCAAGGCGTATCTGTCTATTTAATTAAAAAGTTATTTTAGAAACTGTTATGAAAACATTAATTGAAATGTGTAATTTTATTATCGTTTACAACATGGATATACTTTAATCATGACAAATTCGAAGTCAAAATTTTTCAGGCTTTTAACTGTCATCACGCTTATACACCTCATGATATATTTCCTTGAACACTTCACAAACCACTGTTACACGACATACTAAACTCTGAACAATGGCACGTAGTTCTGATATGTGTATATCTCGAAAAGTGTGTAGCAATGTGCTTTGTGATTAACGACACATCCGTATGTGAGATAGTGTATAATCTAATTTTGCGGGGAATTTCACGCGTTTAAGTTCATCTCTTTCATAATATTTACCATTCAAATCTTAGATATGGTTACGAATACATTAATACGCTTTCAAACAGGAAGTGGAATTTTTCTGTTGCAGGCATGTGTATAATAATTTTTTCACTCTTTCCCCATTCGCCTTCCTTCGTGTCACGAGGTGTTTACATATAATTACCACACTTAATCGTGCACACAAAATTTGCCAAACTCAGAATGAATGGAAACAAATTTAGTTTTTTTATACTGTTAGTCACAACAATTCTACGAGAACATTTCTAGTTATTTCTAGTAAGTACCTAACCCAATTGAAAATATCTCATGTTTGCTTTTAATTACATATTTCAATGGGACAGTAAATAAAAATTGAACAGAATGCGTGTCCATGCTTTCAATATCAGAATTCACATATTAGAAACTAAAATATTATAATTTTCAAAAATTCTAACTGTTCAATTTGTAATTCCCTAAAAACTGTTGATCTGGCTTTATATCTAACGAAATATCAACAAAGGACATGTTGTTCAAAAGAGAAAAAATTATAGTTCACTTTAAGCTTCACCTTAACAAAAGAAAAATGAAAAATTTATTTGTTCAGTTAGAGTACCTACAATTGAAAAATGGAAAAATCACCCCTCTGTTTTTTAACGTTTGTTGCGTGCTTTTTTGTTAGCTCAACGTCATTTTAGTAAAAAGAAGAGATTTCAAAAATCCTTTTCTTTTACTAAAATGACGTTGAAATAACACAAAAAAAACACGCAACAATCGTTAAAAACCTTCAAAACCAAAAAAAGCGTTTTGAAGAGGAATATAACGTAAAACAACTGATTCTTCAATTTGCCAAACTATATCGCATGTTTCATCAACAAGGACATACAGAACAAAATCTGATCGGTCCGGCCTTTTGCGCAGTGTTTACGGGTACTTTTAACTCGAAAAAAATGTGGACACCTGAATGATTCCATGATTTTCCTAGAAGTCGCATCATGTTTTATAAAAAATGGCAAATATGCCATTTTCGGGGTCATTCAAAAATGGATTTTATACGCTGAAAAAAATCTCATTAAATTGGCAACTAAAGGCTCCGAAAGAAAAATTTCTTAGCTTTCGAAAACACTTATGAAAATTTTTCTACCATGATGCATTCGCAAGTTTGAGGCGTTCAAGGTGAAAAGTACCTTTTTTGCTTTGATGGCGAAGAACTCGGCGGATAAAAATCATACAAAAATGCAATTAAAGAAAAATCTTTGCTCTGCAAGAGTCCTCAATTAGATTTACCTGAAAAAAACTTTTGCCCCGTACATACGTTCAAATTAGACAAAAATTGATAAAACAGTATCATAATGGATGAACAAAAAATGATGCGTCCTTGATTCCGAAACTACAAACTACAAACTTGTTTTAAATATTTTCGCACCATTATTCGTGGAGATGTAGCCATTTGAAAATTACCAAAATTTTCAATAATATTCCACGTATTCGTGTTACTATTTGAATAAATCTTGTTATAAATCGCGCAGCATATAATACAACGTAAATTGCACAGAACCCTAAACTAACTACTCAACGTTAAATATTATAATTAGCTAAAAAAAAAATTCTAGTTAATGCACTCACCATCCGCCGAAGATGAGGAAGAATATATCGGTGGTTCTCCAGTGCTCTTCGTCCATTCCTCCATCTCAAGGTCACCAGTGATACCTTAAGCTTAAGCCAACGCGCATGCGTACTAGGGGAATGCCCAAAAGAAGATTCAGGCGAAATCCGATTTACCATGGAGCCACGTTCGGGCCAAACATAATTTTGGAAATATGGCCGCCAAGACGGATTCTTTTTTGCTGGCGTTATCGTTAAACGACGCGTTGATTTTCTCTCTCTCTCTCTTTTTTCAGTAGAGATTAGGCAACCACCATCTTGACCAGCGAGTGGGGGAGAGTTCGTTATCTGGCACAGAACGGTCGAACGGGTGGTCAGAATGAAACAAATTTCTCTTGGAATTGCACCGATTGCAGATGATTCCAGCAAATAATTACAAGGGACCTCCGAAAATTTAAGGAAAAAAATTTCTTTACGCTATTTTTCATTCTTGATATTGTCACTTACGGCTGTTATTTTGACTATAATATAGAACAACGAACATCACCAAAGTAAATATTCTATTATTTCATATAACCAATAATGGGAATTTTTTTTCTACAATTCTAACAACGTTCCAAAATTCAATCGAATGCCCCCAGGATATTCCAAATACAATCCACGAGCCTGAGAATAATCTATATAAATAAAATTTGTACCGAAACAAATTTGTTTACAGCTCAAATCAGAGCTGACATCATTTTGAAGGAAACAAATCGTACATAACGATTCATCAAAATTATCGCGAATATTCTGCACGGGAAGTGTATAAAATGATGCGAAGAAAATTTCGTGTCACTGATCGGGTCAATGTTACGGAGGAATCGGAACACTGGCTACAAATCTCAATCGCATTAATTGGCCGAAAAATGCTTCGATACATGTCTCTTGATCCGGATCACCCTCCTCGATCTCTGTGTCGTATCTTCCAGCATTATTCTAGACGAAACTGTTCTCTCTTTTTTTTTCGGGGCTCAAACAGATTGGAATATTTCATGTGAATAATTGTTATCTCAATCATGCGCGCACATTATGATAATACGATGTAATTAATGATGCTTCACGTCAAATAGTTCAATTTTGAAAGTTTTTTTTAGTTGCGAAACTCAAACTATAAAAAGTAAATAAAAAAGTATATAAAAAAATTAGGTTACACGATTTTATTTAATTTGAAGAAAATTGCACTAAAATTGAAAAATTATTCTTTGGTTGTATGTACTACAATATTACGATGGTGATATGTGACTTTAAATAAAATCGCGGGGCGGGATATTCCATAATAGCAATGAAATATCCTGCCCCATGATTTTATTTAACACCATCGTAATTGTAGTACAAGAAAATAATTATTTTTTAGTTTTTAGTGCATTTTTGATCAATTAAATAAAATCGTTTAACTTAAAAAATAATTTTTATAATTTTTTAAAACATACAGCATTTTTTAATCTATGTTTACGTAACTTTTTTTCTCTTATCTTTGCACGTGGAGTATATTCGCGTAGTTTGCCCATTACAACCTGCGACACCCGGTATAATAATGCAATAAAAAAGTTTATAGTATCACAAATATTGAAGAACGTGCAGTTTAAATTTACGTTGTTTTAAAATGATGAGTCAAACAAAATGGGACATAATCTCTCATAATGTAAGAAAAGAGATTAAAACCGGGATTAATTTAACATTAAAAATTATGTAATAATACAAGAATTATGTGTCATACTGCTTAAAACCTGCTTTGGAACAAAATACGACCAAGAAATAATTATACATAGTGTTATAAAACAAACAAAAATCAGGTTACTATAATATTGCAGAAAAAAACAAATCTACCGGTTCAGGAATGTGTTAATATTTAAGCAACAAGAGTAAAAATACCATGATATGTTAACACTAATCGAAGCAACCGTAGTTAAAATAATATGTATTAGAAAAATAAAGACTTAAAATATAGTCTCCACCAAATAACAAGATAACACGTAAGACTTCCTTGCTTCTTTTACTTGCAACTTCAATTAGAACAAAAATCAACATCGTCTGGTAATTTTAATATTCCAACTTTAGTATTCAAATTTTATACATTTAATATTCTACAGCTCGTTGATACTTTTCACCTCCTACCTACAACCTAATCCCAGTTGTGTTCAAAAAGCGACCGTGGCGACATCTCCTATGTTAAAATCTGACACGAACCTTTTTTTAATGAGAATTAAACTCCTACGTAGGTATACAGATTTTATATAAAACCGTGTAAATTAAACCAATGTACTCTAACTCCACTGCGTTTTCATTTTAAACTTGCAACGCGTACTTCAATGTCTTTCCAACCAAGCTTCAATATCTCAAACACCGTTAAAGAACAGCATTTAGCGTTTACCCATTCGTCTCCTACGGTTCGAAAGCGTCCACGTGAACGGGACAAGGAACTTCGTTCTTAACGCTGCGAATAATTCCAGAGGAACATGTACCGATAACAAATGCTGCTAAAGGGAATTGTTTTCGAAGAAAAAAACACACGAAAAAATAAAACTGTGCATCGTGCTCACTCGTGACCCACGTGTTCCTAAATGCATCACATCGGTCAGTTTGAGTCACTCGTTAGCCCCACCAGCGACGACGACACGCGCGGTCGCGTGAAACAGGGGGGATATGGCGCGCATGCGCGCCATCGATCCGAGCCGGTGTATTGAAAAGCAATCGCGGTAGGGCCAGATACTGCTGTGCCGACCGTTGTCGATGTCTGATCCTTAGTAGCATTTTTGTTGGCCAACGGTAGCCAACAGTTGGGAATCAGTTGGGAGGTGGTTAGTAGTTTCGCCTACAAACCTTCTTTACAGGGCCCAACCGTTGAATGTTGCATTTGCATCCCGACAATTTGCCTACGGTTGGGAATCAATTGGGAGGTGGTTAGTAGTTTCGCCTACAAACCCCGTCTATTGGGCCAACTGTTTAATATTGCACTCATCTTCCGGTGATTTGTCTACGAATAACCAATTCTGGGCCAACTAATAATGCCCTACGGAAATACATTTAGTTAAAGATAATAAAAACAAATATATAGGTTCGGATGAAAATAAAATCATATCCCAAAGTAATTGAAAGAATTTTGAACCCACATTGGCTACACTTTTTATGAAGACTGTCTGGGGGAAGAGAGGGTTGAGTGGAACGGTTGACGTCGACAGTCACAGGACGCAAGCCGCCTCGCGAGCGAAATGGTCCCGTCCGTCATTTTGTACATTGTTTAAGGCTACGGTTATACTGGATCATAGAGCATATACAAAGAGAACTAGTTTAAAATGAGTCCACCTAACTTTTTAATTTTGCCACTTGAAATTCTAACATTTTCCCGTTACCTATAAATGATAAGTATAATTCAAAATCCAACCGTTTGCCTACCGTTGGATTACTATTACATATAGTACGGTAGGCCTTATAAATGGTTGGGCAACAGTAGGAAAGCCTACCTTGGCCATCTGTTGTTGGCCCAACCTGAAAAAAAGTGCCAAATCTAACTGTTGGCCAACTAATATTATGTGCGTGGCCCAACTGTATGCCAACCAAAAATGCTACTAGGGTAGAATCATGATTCAAGCCTTGGTCACAAAATGTTAGTAAAAAAGTGCTTTATTTCAACTTAAAAAAAAACAATTGCATCATTAATTCAATAGTAATTACATGCAATTGAACATTGACAAAATATTACTTGAAACATGATGAAAATAATAAATTGTATTTATCTCGAATAGCATGAGCGTTCTGTATTTATTATTTTCTGTCCGGCGTTGGACACAACCTAAACTATTAGCTAGTGCAGAGGAAACATCGTTTTTATTTATTAAAACGCCGTAACATCGCATTCGCGATTACCCGGCGTTCGTGTTTACCCCACTCTCCCTTACCGAAAGCAGGCAACCCGCATGCAGCGGTGCACGCGAGACAACTCAGGCAAGGGGCCGAGCAGTGGTAGCCAAAGGCTCAGAGAAGCTGCGAAGAAAATCAAGATACATACATATGTATATTGTATAAAATCATTCTGGTTGATCCATTCCGTTTCAAATGACTATCCGGAATTTTTAAAAATATTATATATTGTATTATCTCACAGTTCTACGCAACTATAGTATGACGAATATTACATCTAATTGCTTCAAAGAAAATTTCTCGTTTTACGTTAAATCCTATGGTATGCTATACAAAATGATATTAACAATTTGATAGTAAATGGTATTATTATATCCTTTTTTGCTTTCGTTCCTGTACGTGTATGACAAACATGGGTTACTATAATATTGTCTATAATTTAGAATAAGTCATGCATTTATTAACGCCACAATGTAGGTCAATAAACGTATTTTACATCATCTATAAATGTAATAGAAAAATTTTTCCGTTATGTTTCCTGTAATTAGTTACGTAGGATATTTGCCTACATCTATCTTATTTTTTAATGAGTCGACCATCAGTTACTTCTGCCCAACATACTATATAACAAAATTAATAAAAGGAAACTCCTGTTGTAGTTTCTTACATCTGATATGATCTGATCCTATTCTCAAGTATCCTATGTAAAACTTCGAGCACTCTACCTTGAATTAAGTTAGTCTTAGGTGTAAATTTATTTTTTTCGCAACGACCTTTTATCGTTTCTTTACTGCTCAATATGCAAAGAATTTTAAATTTGGCGCCTCTGGTACCATCAGTTCAACAGGATTCGTGAAATGGTTGATAGATGGCGTACACGTTCACATTCTTCCTTTGATAAAGCATCTTCGAAGTCCTCGCACAATAAATTCTTGAACGTAACGAAAACTGTGCATTTATCTTAATAAAATGAACAGTACGTACTATTCCATAATCTTTTCTCAGAAATCAGGTATATATGTATATCTTCACTCAAAACCGTGGGACCAATTAGGTATTATGGAAATTTCCCTTACAAGAAACAAATAGAAGTCTTTTACCATTCTGCAATCAAAGACTTTATTTTCCAGATATATGCAACTAAAATTTCGAAGTTCGATTTCCAGCGCGCGTTTTCTAAATTAGTGCTCGAACACGTAGAGGGCGCGTGCATGCACTTACACGCGAAAAATGCGAGTAGATTTTCATTTATATGCATTGTGTTAATAGCAACAAAGATTCTAATAGCGAATTCGGGAGACCCGCACTGGGCGCACTGAGTGCGAATTTAAGCCAATCGGAAGCGAGGAGTGTGAACTTTTTCGGTTCCGATTGGCTAAAATTCGCACTCAGTGCGCCTATTGCAGCTCTCCCGAATTCGCTATAATACACTTTCATACTTTTTGATGAACATTTACAGGTATTCTAATAATACTTCATTAAATATCAATGATTCCATTTACTTTAATCATTTCAAGCATATCTATCTAGCAATAACGTTAAACATTTAAATTTTTAATTTCTAGCCAACCAAATTTCTTATTTAATGCATTTTAGAGTCTTTTAATTAAATCGATTTTCTCGAAAATGAAGGTTCTTACCAAAAAGTTCATTCTATATTTTCGATTTATTTTTGTATGAGGGTTTACTCCCCGATTCGGCTGCACCAGAATTTTAGATACACCCTGTAGATACTCACAATTCGCAGACTTGGATACAGCTCGATGCAAAACATTAAGGTGAATACACAATAATTATGATGTATGTCCAGCCATAACTGACTAATGTTCGTTGGGCTATATAGGGCTTTGCCCTGAAACGCCATCTCTTTGTAATGGGAGTAAATAAAAACCTAACCATGTCCAGCCATTTTCCTTGTCCATGTAAATTTTAATATGTAATTGAACGCCACACAATAATAATTTATTCTAACTCTTCAGTTGTTCGTGTTCTGTTTTGCACTTACGTATTGAAACACTATAGTGGGTAACATGTTTTAAATTATAACGGGGAAAGGACGAAAATGTTGATACATTCTTTACAATCTGTCTCTGTACTTTCCTGCAGATCCTTTATTTAGTGAAAGTCTTTCGCTTTCTAGACAACATTTCGTTTCCAGCTTTATCTTTGTCGAAGAAAAGTATGAACAAAAAACATTATATTTTTTTGTTTCGTTTCACTTTCATCAATTTCACTTTCTAAATGCAAAACACGAGAGAAACTTGCTTCAATTGAACGCACGAAATTTATTTTTCATCCATTTAGATTTGTAAAAGACCGTCATTTTTTTATTTATTTCTGTCGTTTGAATATAGCATATATGAGCAATTCGAAAAAAGTAAATGAGATTTAATAGCTATAAATTTAATTATGGTTATACGACGTCTTTAAGACGTCCATTTTACGTCTGTTTTTGGTCTGAACGTCTTAGACCATATTAAGACGCCTTTAAGGCGTCTGCGCGGAGACATTTCTAAAACGTCTGTCCGAGTAAGTGTTTAGGACGTCTCTAAGACGTCCATGCCAAGACGTTTTTTAAACGACTTCGTTTAGATGTCTTAAAGACGCATAGATAGTACGCGACCGCCAGGCGGCGACCAGGCCGAGCGGGTCGCGCTACTACAGCAGTCATGCCTATAAGAGAGCCGGGCAGATCATATACCGTCACTCTCTAGTACCGGCGTTTTTTGCAGAAGGAAATTTATATTTTCGAATTGAACTTGAATATGCCAAAAAATGTCTCGATCATTCGCTATTGCAAGACGTTCTTCTTTTTTATGAAGAAACGAAAATATTGAGCAGCATGAAAATTGACTCTCTCAAATGAGAACAAGAGCAGCTACTCGACATGCTTCTTTTTTTAAAATACTTAATTTCATTAACACGAATCAAGTCACGCTTAATATCTCTAATATCTCACAGGAGGCCTAATCAAGACCTTACGAAGACGTCTTTGAGGCGTCGTGCAAGTCTGAAATGGACGTCTTTAAGACGTCTTCATGACCACTTAAAGACGTCTTATAGACGTCTACAAGGCGTTTAAAATGGAACATTTTTAGTAGTTTTTCCAAGTTTTTCATTCAATTGAAATTACACTTCATTACGACATGAATAAGGAATCAGGTAAGACAAATACTTAATACTTTTGCATCAACAGAATTATAGAAATGATATTTTTTATATATACCAGCGCCAAGCGAGTGACGCCGCGGCCAATCAGCGTCGACAACATATGTCCCGGTGACGCTGATTGGCCGTGGCGTCGGTTCGGCTCCGATCGTGCGTCTCACGCACACACTACCACCGCTCCCTGTAGGTGTTTCAAATTGAGATCAGCCGGACTGAGTCCGCCAAGCCTATTTTCAGCCGGACACGGTGTCCACCAGTGACGTCACACTCGTTTCGCGTTGTCGCCACGTGGCTGACTTGGCGCTGGCGTCAATTCACGCACACATTACCACCGCTCCCTGTAGGTGTGTTCGGCCGGACTGTTTCCTTCCATCCCTGCTTGTCCCTCCCGCAGAGGGTATTAGTGTAACATGTGAACAATATCACGTTTACTTCCTTATGTTTCTTTTACACCGTGCCATAATCACGTGCTTAATACCAAATGGGTTCCAAAATTTGTAATGACTTCATGCACCTCCAATAAAAAGTTTTATAAAGTAAAATATTTTAACTTTTAAAATTAATTAAACTGAAAAAGTGAGAATCGGTTAACGACCAAACAAATATTTATCGTTATGTAAAATGCTTATTTTATGAGGATAAATTATACTTAGGATAATATTATAACAAACACACATTAAGACTTTGTTTCAATTATACAAACATTTATTTATTTGTTGTACAGTTTGGCTGTTTTCTTTTTTTCTTTGCTCTTAGAATACTCTCTATTTTTTATTCTAGCTACTTGTCGCATTCTTAAGGTTAAATAATAATGTATGCAGTCCCTTGTAAAAGAAACATAAGGAAGTAAAACTGGTTATTGTTCACATGTTACACTAATACCCTCTGCAGGAGGGACAAGTAACTTTTTCTTTAAGATCACAGGAGTGGGGATAGAGTCGGTCCACCTATCTTTCTTACACCGTGCTTGTAACCAATACCCAGGCAAAGAGTAGGTATAATAAGAGGCGTCACTCCGGGCGGAATCTTTGAAGTCCTTGCTTGACCTTGGCATTTAAATTGGTTGTCTATTTCGAGCGGGATATTCAAATCGACTAAATGTACCTTACCGCAATTGGCTGATTATTGCCGAAGTTGACCCCGATCATTGCCGAAGCTTAGCGATCATTGCCGAATGGGCATTTAAATTGGTTGTCTGGTGATTTCCCTAGGTTATTTCTGTCCTTGTCGAGTGACGCCTCTTATTATACCTCCTCTTTGACCCAGGGGTGGGCACTTCCATTATATATCTGTTGGCAAAATTTAGTTAGGGGCACTTTTCACTCGTGGCGCTAGGATCAAAAAAGTTGAAAGAATTTGGTAACAGATGGCGCTGATGAGATTATTTTGCGGCGGGGAGAAGAAGGAGAAGAAGACGCCGACCGCC
The DNA here is from genome assembly GCA_963932275.1 of Andrena praecox. Lineage (NCBI taxonomy): Eukaryota > Metazoa > Arthropoda > Insecta > Hymenoptera > Andrenidae > Andrena > Andrena praecox. Next base: position 38,407,549 of record OZ010728.1, read on the forward strand.
ATTGGAACGCCATTCTGGCATCACGTGTCGTACTGTACGCATCGCTCAGAGAGCATTTCGTACCTGAAATTGTTAAGGTTATTAAAACCATTTTTGTTAGTAATTGTGGAGAGTCATTTATTCGCCCACAAATGGATCTGCAACCTAGAGCAAAGTAGGCCTGCTCAGAATTCATATTTCTACCCTCTTGGGTGCCTACAATAGAACATAATCAGCGGCGCCCAGTGGCGGCGTCACTACAGCAATCAGAATATAATGGTTAGGTAATAAAATTGCCTAACAATGGAACATATGGAACCCGCACACGCCGATTTTAATGGGGCTTTTGTATGAAGTAGTTCTCAGAAAAATATTTTGAGAGCAACATCTTACAAAAGCTCCATTAAAATCGGCGTATGCCGGTTCCATATGTTCTTCTCCCCGCCACAAAATAATCTCAACAGCGCCATCTGGTACCAAATTCTTTCAACTTTATTGATCCTAGCGCCACGAGTGAAAAGTGCCCCTAACTAAATTTTGCCAACAGTTATTATATAGGAAGTGCCCACCCCTGCCAATACCATAATTAGAGCACTAAAGAGGTGAGTATGCGCATCCGCCATGTTGGGTCCTCTGGAGAGAGAAGATTATTGAGTACCCGCCTTTTTAAGTATTGTCAGATTCACTTTATAAACAAAACATGCGTTGTTGATATTGATACATGGTAACACGACAAATTATTACAGTATTTTATTACATTTTAGTTTATATTTGGTTTATACAGCGAATTTGACAGTAATCAAAAAGGCGGGTACTCAATAATCTTCTCTCTCCAGAGGACCCAATATGGCGGATGCGCATACTCACCTCTTTAGTGCTCTACCATAATCAGGGTCGTGACACTCTTATGGGCGAGCTGTTAGCACTAGATTAGTTTCACCCCATTTCGCCTAGCGGCGCTGTACTCAATTTAGTGACAGAATTGCGCGCTAGATGGTGTTGGCAGCGTCATGTTGGACGCGTCCCAACGCGTCCTCCGACGACATTTTGGCAATTTCATTGCATTTCATTTGGAGCTATTGTGTTATCGTGTTCAGTTGCGTGAATTTTATTTAAAAGAAGGTATTTTATTCATTGCGTGTGTATTTCAAAAAAGAATTCAGAAACCTCTGCGAAAAACTTCTTCAAAATATTTATGCACGTATGTATATAATGCGGTATTGCGCGGCATAACCTGCAATTTGTACAATAGTTACATTTTTAAAGATTGCAAGGCACAAAATGAAAGAGACAGATACAATCCATCATTTCTCAAATGTATTGAACAAATATGCGTGATTGCGAAGTACATGTTAAATAATCGAAATATTAATGAACAGACGATTTCCAATATTACAAATTACATAAATAATTATGTTAAAGTTAGTTTTAAATGTCAGCATGCCGAAAAGATAGAAGATACATTAATTAAAACAATAACTATACTTTGTACAACTCAATTTTGTAAAAAAATCAATAATATAATTAAGGGCAAAGAAGTACCACAACATGGAGTGCTTAAGGGTCTTGTTTGTAAAGCGACCAAACTATCCAATAAAAGAGTTCATTAAAGAAACAAACAAATGTGTAATGTTTAATTTCTGTTCCCTGAAAAACTAACATCTGAGATACAATTTCTGCATGACTACGCATACTTCTAAAATTGTATATAGGATGCATACAATATGATTATGTGTAGTCCAGTAGTCATACAGAAATTGTATTAGTCGTTTCTGAAGTTCGATGAATTTAATAGCGAATTCAGTACGTTGCACTGATTCTGCACTGGTGCCAGAAAATTACTTGGATTGGTTGTTTCTGATAGAAACAAAGATAGCTCTATAAGAATCAACAAATTCAAATCATTTTCTGGCACCAGTGCAGAGTCAGTGCCAGGTACCGAATTCGCTATAACTGAAAAGTGCCTACTCCACGTTTCAAATTTCCCGGTTATAGTAATTTGTTTCCACCCCGTTTCGCTAGAGGGTGCTGTCCGCGCTAACAGTAGAATACATGGAGGTGTCACGACCCTGACCATAATTCCAGGATTTCATTTTGGCGCTTTTCATGATTTAGTGGGCGGCACAATCCACCAGAGGGTGCTGACTTTGCCAACAGAAATATCATGGGAAGTGCCCACCCCTGGCGGCGAGCCAAGGCACCACTCCGAGTCCCCCACTCCGCGGCGCCCAGCCCAATCGATACTTCTTTATCGACTGTGTCACTCAGTCTCCTCAGTGCTCCTCAGCGATTCCGGGCACTGCGGTTGTTGTGACACATTGTGTCATATTCTGTCGCAATAATATCCCGTGGCTGCTGCGAAACGGGCGACAGTGAGAAAAGCCGTTGGCCAACCGGGGAAACTGTCGGCGTACGGTCGCTCGGCGAAACCGTTCGCACGTGTGCCATGTAAAACCGCGACGAACCGCGGTGCTGTTAGCTGGCGGACAATTTCGGCCGAGAAAGTCTTGCGCCTGCGACGGGCTTCCGGTGTCACGTCCCGTGCGGGCCATACTCAGTGATTCTGTTGTTTTTTTTTTTTTTTCCTCTCGTCGATTCAGTGCGGACATGCGTTAAGTGTATTCCAAGCCGGGCCGCTCTATCATCCTCGGGAATATCTGTCGCCGTTCCGGCGATGGATTAAGCACCAGCGTGCTCGAATCCTCAGCCTCCAGGTGAGTCCACTTGTCCCGTATCGGCGGTAGCGCCTTTTTCATACGCAGCCGATCGCATCGAACCTGTCATTCGGCGTGCGCGATCCGGTACGCTCGGGCGTCGAGCAGAAAGAATTCCGACGTCGACGGCCGAGCTCGCTGGGGCGAGTTTGCAAGTGGAAGGCGATTGAAGGGGACAAGTAGGGTAATGCGGACGAATGAGCAATTATGGGGAAAGAAAGGGGCGGCAGACTCCCGGAGCTACGAAACGTGGAGCGTCGAGTACGCGGATACCTAAACGGGAAAGCGAATAAAAAGGTCGACGGGGCTATCGAACGGCAGATTCGTGATTGGTAGTTCAGTAGTTGTAACGTTGTACGTGGGTTGGTAGTTGAAGAGTTGCAAAATTAAGTACGATAGAACGGCCGTGTTTCAGCGAATCCGTTTCGTGGTGTAATTGATTGAGGGAATTTAGGTAGGAGTAAACGAATAGATGAATAACTGGGTAATTACGTGGATCGTGGTGTACATCGGGACAGTAGAGCCGAAAGGTTAAGTTGGTAAACAAAACGATCAGTAAGCGACTGAACACATGGCTTCTTGAATTCCTGCGGCCCGAGTGATGCGAGAATGATTTACGGAACAAATCATTAGGCAGACAAGCGTGCGAGCAGTGCGCGAGGTGGTTGACACGAAATCCAGAGCGATCAAGATCTGCCCTTTTGAAACGTGATCCTTGGGAGCCTCAAGGTTATACACCGACTCTCCGTCGACAGTCATCGATTGCCAAACTGGGCATTTGTATTAAAAGGTGCATCTACAGAGTGGTTTAAGTAATTCGTTATATAAACGTCTGCGGAACGTTCTTTTGTGAGCAGACGTTGAATTTTCGAATTGCTCCCAGAATTCTTCGCGTTCTCTTATGCAATGCGAGGCAAAAGTTACTGCACCCATTTTTTGCGGTGTTCTCGCAGAATGTGATCGTGGCGGGAGTACTATAATTTAATTAGAGTAAATTTATTTAGTTTGAGTTTGCTTCACGATTTGAAAAGGGACATTTCCAACCCGAAAATTCTGGTTTTCAGTGAAACTTTGTGTGAATGTGGAGCACATTGGAGTATGCAGGGAGCAATACTTTTTTGTACGGAAATTCACTCCAAATTTGAAATATAAGAATTGCTGATTTTAATATGCTCCATCACACTGCCAAAAGAAAAAATACGGAAAACCGCGATAATCTTAAGGGCTGATTTCACCCCATCGGACTGAATTTTTGCAGAAAAAGTAATTGCTCCTTGCATACACCGATACGCTTTCATACGTAGTTTCATTAAGTTCAGAATTCTCGGGTTGAGAATGTTCCCTTGTTAGTTGCTGATACATAAATTGCTGTTATCTTCCAATGCAGAAATTAAAACTACTTCCCTACCTGGTGAGTCAGTAGTGATATACATAAAATTACTGACGACATAAGCGAGAAGTTTATAAAATGCTGTATGTGGTATAATACTCATAGAACTTCGTTCGGGAGAATTTTCCGTTTTTTGGAAAATGCTATAAAACAGAATACACGATAAAATAATAATATTCTAATGTTAAGTGAAAAAGTGTAAAATATACAAGATAGCACACAATGAGCCAACATAGAAATACATGATAAAAAATATAAATATATCCCCTCATAATTCTGACATGTTAAATAAAATAATATCAAATTTACTTTGCAGTTTAAAGGAAAGTACTGTATGTACGAAAGTAATAACATACACAACGTTACTAGTGAAAACTGTGTTAACTAAAAATGTTACTAAAAAACGATTCATAAGTCACCCATGACTACAACAAAAATTGGCGCTAATAATCAACGTATAATAAACAAAATAACACTTATTGCTTTTTATTTTATTCAACCTGTTAATGCTGATACTATCTTTATTTACAACTTCCTTCGTAAACTAACAAACATTTAATCGAACAATACGTAATATTTCAACTAGGTATTTTTCGTTGAAAATGTTCAAACCTATGACGAACAGCTACGAAATTACTCTTGGCACCTTACGATATTCTCTGCTGACAGACGAGATGTATCGTTAAGCCTGTCATTTTGTAAGCGAACATTTGTGGGTTTTTCATGTAACACTTCAATATGTGATCCAAATAACATGGAGAACCCGCGCGGCTTATGTTTCGTCTGTTGCATCACCATTGAGGTTAATACGTTTTGATAACGAAATAGAATCCGAGGCCAAAAATTTCTAAACGTTCACGCGGTACAATATACAGGGTGTCCCAATATAAATGTTTTAAATAACGTACAAACTACTCGTTCTATCAAAAAGGAAAGATTTTTTCTATTTTTCACATAGAATCTGGGAGAAAAGAAATTATCTTCTAAGATGGTTTCCAAGTCCAGCTTCACATTTTGAAGGGGGCGCTATATTTTTGTTGTTAATATTTCGTTAAATAAAATAAGACGAATCGAACAATCTTCGTACGAAACTGTTTCGATGGAACCAAAAGTGTACTCGAAAAATTAGGTGTCAGATTTTTGAAAATTACAAAATTCCAATTTTTGGGGGGTAAATTTTAATGGTATTGAAAATGAGCGTCGTTCTGTTTAATTTTAATTCGCGTAAGATGCCCAGAGTTGCAATGTCAGAAATAAATAAGTAATTCATTTGCTGAGGCTACAATGTAACATTTTTATTTTTACAATTTTGACTTGTAGTAGTCAACCGGATGGTAATAGTGAAGTGAGGCTTAAAGAGAAAGAGTAAGAAAATAAGTTCTTAAATTGCGGAGCACACATTAGTAATACCGCGATACTAGATCGTTTGCCAAACTTCGAATCGAGTTATTGCTATCCATACAGAATTTGCGCTGCAGAGTGTATTCATCGAAACTCCGCGCACTTCCCATCTTTTATTTGGGTATGCGCGTTGCAGGTACCACTATTGCTTGGTACAACTATCACAGGCTTATGCCAGTTCATATGTATTCCATTGTTCACCACTATTTAATTATTCTTCGACGATTAATTGAAAAAGTGTTTAAAAACACCATGCATAAAGAAAAATCTACAAACGGTTATGTTCATAATTATACGCCCATAAAAATGACTGTAACTACCGTTTTTTTACTTGAAACTTTGCAGGCGTGCGTAGTTATGATGACAATACCAAATTTTGAAATAAAACACACCCCCTCGTGTGTGAAAGAATTGCATCCCCTACAATTTTAATCCATTTACACGAATCCAATCGACTTGAAACTTGATAAAAATAATTATAATTTGTTAAAAATTAATTGTAGTTTATTAAAAATTAAATGTAATTTGTTAAAAACTAATTACAATTTGTTAAAAATAAAACTTAATTGTAATTTGTGAATATTCAGATATACCTATTTCTTTCAGAAGATTTCAAAGGGACATTTGAGCGGAGAATTCAGAAGAAAAAAATTGGTTGCAAAACACAAACACTTAAAAGCAAAAAAATAAAAATATATAAAAAAAATTTAAGTGAAACGATTTTATTTAACTTGATCAATAATGCACTAAAAAGTCAAAAATAATTATTTTCTTCTGCTACAATTTTGATGGTAAAAATAATTATTTCTTACCTTTTAGTGGATTATTGATCAAATTAAATAAAATCGTTTTGCTTAAAATTTTTTTTACATATTTTCTTTTTATATAATATTTCAATTTCATAGAACTGACTGTACATTTTGAAAAATCAACAATTAATGATGGAACGATCAATACTTCTGTTAATCTTTCTGTTAGAGAGTAGGGTTCGAAGACTGATTAGACGGATTAGAGAGATTAAACCGATTAGAAGATAACACCGGAGAAATTCCATTCCAAGACACTTGACAACCATCCCGCTGCTCGCTCAATTTATTTCATATCGAATGAATGTTTTCAATGGAAATCGTTACTTCCTCCTGTCGCAACTTCATCCTAGACGTATCCCTCATGAATTTAAAAAAGGAAACTCAGAGCCGCCTCTGGGGTTCGGAATGCATGCGAAATGCGTGGAAATGTGCCAATATTAGTCGGCAAAATTTCGTAATGGGGATGCCAGCCTTGAAGATAACGCTCGTGCAGAGGGGCTTGCTGAAAAGTTGAAGGCAAGTCGCACAAACGCCCGTGCCCGACTTCCGTGGCGTAGGCAAATTGCGAAACTTCGCTTATTGATGCATCGCGTGAATTATTGGGGCAAAATTGAATTGATTGACCACGTGACCTGCAAATCCGGAAACCATTATTGAGCCGACTAGTAACAGGGGACCGGGGAAGTAGACCTCTTTCTCACAATGGAACATCGGTAACCTGCAAAATCGGTAACCGATTTTTTTGAAAATTTTGCAGGTTTGTGGGGGACCTCAGCAGAGGTAGGTATTCAGACAATTCTATCGCGGCCCACTACAAACCTGCAAAGTTTCAAAAAGATCGGAATTTTCGGGTTACCGATGTTCCAAGGGCGTCCGCAGAGAAACAGTCAAGTTGGCAGGCGGCGATTGGTTGTTTGTTTGAACCCATTTTGGGCGAATTCCACTTACGCCCAAATCGCCCGCAACGCCCGTGATTTTCATTAAGGCAGGTTCTCCTGTACGCGGCTGGACCCATCGTCAAGAATTTCACAGTCGATTTTCTCGAAAATGAAGCGCGATATGAAAAAAAGTTACTCTTTCTTTTCGACTTATAATGAGTAAATAACTCGAGAAAAAGGAATAAAATTTTTTGATATTGCGCTTCATTTTCGAGAAAATCGGCTTTGAAATTCTTGACGATGCGTTCAGTCGCGTATAAGGAAACCTGCCCTAATGAAACTCACGGGCAATTTGGGCGTAAGTGGAATTCGCCCTATGTAGTGCCAAGTTAATTAAAAATTTAATAATCTTTTAAATGTAAATTTAAATTTTGAAATATTCATTTTTTTAGTATAAACTTAATAAAGATTAGTTTTTAAATATAAGAAATTTGTTCTGAAACAGATTCCCTTGTCATTTCTGCGGTGTAGTCGAACAAGAAATACCATGCCAATAACAACGAACTGTATAATTACCTATTAGGTATTCATATTGCATTAAAGGCGGAAACAGACCGCCTATTCCTATTTCTAGATAAACTGATGTCACGGGCAAAATGCGTGCGATATCGTTTCACTTAGTTGTTCTTTTGCGGTATTTTAATGTATCAGAACCGCACTGAAGTCACCTCATGCGTATCACGTCACATCAACATCCTCGCGCGTCACCGTGCGTTTTTTATTTTCTGTAAATTCATACATTTTCGACTCACGTGACCTCATGGGTCCTCGTAAACAATATGTTTTGCGAATACCTCGGGAATTAAGGTTGAGCGATGGTAACATGTATAGGAACAAGTTTTTCAGAATCATACCCCCGATAACATATTTCAAGGTCATCGAAATCGGCGAGGACTACTTTTTTGTTAATAATTACCAAAATACTGTAGCATGGTATCACGGTTTCCATTTTGTCAACATTGTAGCACTTGAGCTCGCAGAACGTCATAACAGTCAGTTTCCACCTTAAGGGGGATTCTCATGTAACAGCCCCCGAAATTTATTATTTTTTTTTTTAAAAACTATTGTTAATATTGCATTAACCTCTTTTGGGATATAAAGAGGCATCTTTAAACTTGCAAAAAAAAAATTTTATGTCGATCCTTATTATTTATTAATTATTGTGGAATCGTTTTAACCTCATTGATGATGTTGGCGTCAGATGTAGCATCTGTCACAGTCATCTGATTGCAAAAAGAAGAAAATTTTCTTAAAGTTAAATAATTTACGCTGGTACTAAACATAAAATTTTAATTTTAGTTTTTTTATAATACTTTTTTCGTCGGTATAAAGAATAATATGAAAAATTTGTCTAAGGAAAAAACTTACTTTTTCCTTCAAACGCTATAGCTCTTCCAATTTTTAATTTTTTTTTCTTTAAAGTGGGACAACCCCAGCGTAAGCTATAACTTTAAGAAACTTCTACTTTTTTTGCAATCAGATGACTGTGATAGGTGCTACTCCTCCCGCCAACAGGAGTTATATCGACGAAGAGGTGGACAAGATGCCACAATAATTAATTAATAATAGAAAGGATGGGCATAAAAAAATATTTTCTGCAAGCTTAATTATGCCTCCTTATATCCCAAAAGAGTTTAATCCAATATGACCAACAGTTTCTTAAAACAAATCTTAAATATCAGTTACTTTTGGGGCTGTTAAGAATCCAACAGTGATACGCCGATTTCCATGAAAATCGGCATAAGGGTAGAGTGTGTAAAAATATTTCACACATTTATTTCTAGCAGCCCATATTTTTAAGGGTGCAACTACCCTTTGAAGTCCTGCATCGAATAGTTATTTAAATAGCTACGTAGATAGAACAAAAATTAAATCTAGAAATTTCTTCGTTTCATATAAGCAGGATCTAGAAAAAATCAAAGATGGCGCTTATCGCCACTGCAGCCTACCGCGACGTATCTTTTAATAAATATTTGGGTGAAAAAAATCTTTCCCATTGAAACGTGGCAAGTAAGAAAATAAGTAAACATATTTTCCCAATTTTTGAGAATCCTTGTGGAACACAAAAATCTACCACTTGTAAGAAATAAGTATTAACTAATTTAAATAATACATATTTTTTTATTTAATATGTCTAGCGGGTGTAGCTTCTTCTCCGTGTAGTTCATGCTTGTTGTTGACATAATGTTTTTGAGTAAAGTGCACATCAAAGGCATGCTACTCTGTGAATTGCTGAGGCTTCGAGTCAGATTAATTACATCGAGCTTTAACACGTCACTGACTTGCTGCGCAAACGTACACTGTGAAAATCACACTGAAGTAGAAAATAAACAGAATCACAATATTAAAATTAAAATATAAAAATATCCTTCCCTGTACTCGTTGAATGTTGTGACATTCATTTGTAATTTTTCGCAAACACACTTCTTGGTAGATCGAAGAGATTTGCATATAAGTGTCGTAACAGAGTGCCAGGAACGCGTTGATCTCAAACCTGAAGTTTTTCTGCGTCAAGGTATCACCAGGTGCCTTTTAACATATTGTTGAACGACAATTTTATGCAAAAACTAACCGTAAAATGCATAAATCTGCAGCTGCTTTATACACTTGCGTAACACGACTTAACTCGTGGCCGGTCATCAATGCCTTGCTAACGATGGAAGTGACACTATTTAACAAGGAAAGATCCCCCGCCGAAGATCAAAAAAATTCTGAAACTTTGGGGGATATGCAGTGGATACATAAATATGTATTAGGTAAGTTTATTTTGCTGCCCAAATAGCCGCCAAGTTTTTTGGATTCCAAAAATCCCGGAATTTGATATAATCTATCCCGAGAATTTCGGGATTTTTAAAAAATATGAATTACTTTATGAGCAACTGAAAAATATAAAAATATGAACAGTCATTCCATAATAATGACGACAATACTAATAATAATCATTTATTTAAATAGTAATATTAAGTCGCATATAACTAACTGAACTATATTTATTTATTGACGAGCATAAAAAAAGGGATGAGTCTCTTTGAGGGTGGATATCATCTAGAACTGGCATATGAATATTTGTTGCCAATTCCGCCTACAAGCTTTGAAGCAGAGCGAGCTTTTTCAGCGGCCTGCTTTATTGGAAATAAGAAGTCGGCTGGAAGATGATACTTCAGATATTTCGTCGTGCGCATTCCCAAAAATCTTGATAATCATATTACCTACTTATTCAGACTTTATTATTCTTCATTGTTCTACTGTCTTTATTGTTATTTTAGTTTATGTTTGAGTCTAATGATACACAGCAGATTGATTTGCTTTAAATAAAGATTCAGGATTTTAACACACAATAAATCATTTCAATTATTGAAATTTTGTATTCCCTACTTAAAACACCAAATCTGAAAATAGCCAATTTCACCCCTTAGAGTGAATTTGGGCAGCAAAGAAAATTGCTCCACATATCCCCGAGGTTTCATAATTATTTTAATTTCCGGGTTGGGGACCTTGCCTTGTAAGTAGACATCCTTCATGATATAAGAGAAAGTACAGTGAAGGAAGAAGACAAAAACTTACTCTACGACATATAGAACAATCAACGCCTCTTGGTTTATAAGTGTAATTTAATCTCGCGATGCGCAGGTATTAAGTTCGCGAGAAAGTTCTATCCTTTTCGTTCGTGTAACGTTTGACCGACTTATAGTGAACGAGGAAAGTTCTAATCGGTACAGGGTTTTACCCAGTCTCTCGTACATAGGCTGTCTGTCACAATATAGATAGCACAGCTGCTTAAGACATCACTCCCAGTACCAAAAAGCGAGCAAAGCATGTAAAATGAATCACTCCCATTTGTTGCATTGTTTGCGAGAAAAGAATCTTTGACGATGAAATTTCTTATAAGGTAAATGTCCCAATGGCGAGACAGTTAAGGAAGCAGTTGAGATGATTGCAATTTTTTTTATATTTAAATAGTATAAAATTATGACTAAATATAATTATTCGAAAGCGTAAAATGTCTACTTTCACATAACGTAACAAGAATCTACATTTGTTAAAGCAAAAGTTTTAAATTAATTAAAACATGAAACTGTTCATATGGCCCAGTAATTAAATAAAATTCATAGCGTGTCCCAGTCATTAATGAACAGTGTCCCAATTATTCAATATGTATTTAATTTAACTATTTCTATCAGTTAATGAAAAGAAATCAACTAACTGTAGTTCTTCTTCTTTATCTTTTTTACCTTCGGCATGACTTTATGTCTGAAAAAGTTAAAAAATGATTAAAAGTATATTATAAAAGTTTAGGTTATGTTAATATTATAACGAGTATAAGATTAATTATCCTAATAATTCTTAAACAGTATTATATTTTTGTCTAGTTATTATTAACGTAAATATATAGGATACAAAAAATACTTACTTTGGTACATGAAATATTTATAATTTTATAACTACTGAACACTGACGTCTGTAACACCGCGGTTAAACAACCATTGAACACACGTTTAATGATTGGTACGTGTCATGTTACCGTGTACTAGTGGATAAACGCAACAATTTCAATATTAAAAACAAAAAATTATTAAAAGATCCAATTAATTTTAAATTCTTCAATGTATAATAAATCCAAAACAACTGTATAATTTCAAAAATAATAAAATAATAATTAATTACAACCTTAACAAAAATATTCTCTCGCTTGCTTGAGCCCATTAGGTAAGAAGCGAGATTGAAACTGTTGAAGCTTTACTGTACAATAATATTTTTGTATGATATAACTATTCAGTTATGTAAGCTTATAATTGTATCTATATAAAGCTAATACATTTTGCAATTATATTTCCAACAGTTTAAACGTTGCAAATTAGTAAAACTATTATTATTAATAAAATTTCTTCTCAATTTTTAATTATTGGGCCATGTTTAAGGACTGGGACATTTACCTTAGAGACACTTACAATTGTAGCCTTCGTGAATGGGAACGAGGATAATTTCTGGACAGACAAGGTTTATTCGGATTAGGTAGGATTACATGGTTTGATTGATAGGACGGGGCTAGAAATTTTTTTTGTAATTTTTCATGTCAGTGTGTTCGTGTCAATTGATTTTTTTCAGTTACTTATTGGAGGTTGCTACCGAGCATTGAACTTTGTGCTTTTAACAGAAAAATGCAATTTTCTTTTCAACGTATTATATTTTTTAACCACATTTACTTAACATTGGAATATTATTACAAAGTATAGTGAACCAGCAACCTTTAGAAATAACCAAAACATATTTATAAAAATCTAATAGTAGGGGAAGGTGGAGCAAGACGGGGTAGTTAAGGTTTGATGATGAATAAAACACAGGTGTTCATAATCAACTAATCAATTTTATGTCTGAACCATTCTTTGGTGATAAGTCTTTCAGTTTAATTATGAATCCACCTAATCTTTACAGGTTTTAATAGAATAAATAAAAAAATTCAGAAAAAGTCGTTTCTCCCCATCTTGCCCCGCTCGTGGTAAATTATAATTGGGGGACCAATTAAAAAACAATATAAATAAAGTATATATATAAAGAAATTATTTATTGGGTTGACAGAGGAGGCACACATGTATGGCTTCATCGTCCTCATCTCCTACATCAGTACAGGAGAAATGAGCCCATTGCAATACAAACATGGGATGTTTTCGTTTTCCTTGGTGTTTTCTTATGATTTTGATGAAGAGTTTCTCATTTGTCTTTTTTTGGTTTCTTTCCATTTTGTTTTCCATCTCGTTTTCCTTTTCTTTTTCCTTTTCCTTTTACTTCTACTTTTCCTGTTCCTTCTCCCTTTTCTTTTAGTTTCATGTTTGATACTTTTTTGAATTTCGTTTTCCCAGTCGAGCCGGTGCTTGGCGACCCAGCGTCACATTCAATTAATTTTCATTTGGCCAATTTTAAATTGTCCGTGTTTCTGAAAACGGGTCCGTAAAGAGGACAAATAGAACTATAACCTCATTTTTTTTCAATTTTTTAAATAGTGACCCGCTATTAATACATGGCATTTGTTTAGAACAATTGCAAAATAAATGGTCAAAAATTTGTTTTTTTAGAGTGAAATAATTTTTATTAGGTACTCTTATACCTCCACTGTAAGCACCCAAAAGGTCATTTTTATCAGTTTGTTAGTTCAACAGTTACAATTTTTTGAAAAATGTAAACACTATATTTCAAAGAGCTGTAAGATCCACAATTTTTGACATTTTGGAAAATCCTTCGAGATATGTTTATATATCCCTAAAGACTACAACATATCCAAGTTGCACCAAAATCCGAAATGTTACTCCGAAATGTGTCCGACTTCGCGTGGAATGACCCATATAATTGTTTCACGAGATACAAACGGTGCTAGGAATAGAAAAGATCGGAACAATTTTGACGGACCAATACCCTGGTATAAATTCGAGAGAATTTAAAGATTATTTAAAAAAGAAAAAAGTGCAATTAATTTTTACTGCAATAAATGCACCATTCTCTAACGGTTTGAATGAAAGACTCAATCAGACGCTAATAAATAAAATAAGATGTAAAATAAACGAAGAGGAAAAGAAGAGAGCATGGACATCGATAGCGAGAGAATGTGTGAATAAGTATAATAGACTAGAACATACAATAACAGGATTTACACCAGAGTATTTATTACATGGCACAGACACCAGTAACATACCAGAAGAATTAAAAAGAAAGAAAAACGGAGAAGACTGGATAAGAGATAAGAAGCTAGCATTGGAAAGAACACTAAGATCACATAAGTATGATAAAAGTATATTTGACAGAAATAAAAAACACCATGAATTCAACGTGGGAGATATGGTATTCATAGAAAGTGGGAATAAACTCAATAGGAGAAAGCTAGAAGAACTAAGAATCGGACCATTCACAATAGAAAAAAAAATTTCAAACTCAATTTATGAAATAAAAACTGAAAAGAGAAATCAAGATACAAGTCTATTCCATGTGACAAAACTAATTCCAATGGTAGAAGATGAGATTGATTGAAAAATTGTGAAATTTTCATCTCGGAGAGGGGAGATGTAAAGAGTCTTCCCCTAATGCAGGCCTGCCCCATCGGGTGCAAATACCTCCTGAATTTCTGGGACCCGGGTAACAGCCGAGCGCGGGACTGTTCCATTGCTACCCGTTGCGAAATTTGTGAGAGAACTGTATGGTGGTATGAGCCTGCATGGACGGCCGCAGACTCATGCAGTTCTCCCGCAACCCACGCTGTGGTTAGCAACGTAACCAGTCCCGCGCTCGGCTGTTGCCCGGGTCCCAGAACTTCAGGAGGTATTTGCACCCGATGGGGCAGGCCTGCCCTAATGCTTACTAGCCAGAGCTAGTAACAGGGTTGCCAGATCAGGCCTGATTGTTTGCCGGAGATTTAAATTTCGTCGAGTGGGGGGGGGGGTGTGAGAGCAAATAAGCGGCCAATAGAAAAACAGGCATCTAAAATTCATTATAATAATTACTTATTATAAAGGAGTGATCATAATAATAGTAATAAAAGTATTATGAATATTTATTCGAATTCATTACAGATTTTAATAGTTTTTTATTTTTTTAAATGCGTTCAAAAAATGTTTGACAATTATATTTCAAATTGGATTTTATTATAAGTTCTGCTTTCACTAAATCGACATTCATTCTGCTCCTGTTATCTGTCCAGGTCTGATACATAAGAGAAAAGATTCTTTCGACATTGGCCGAACTGACAGAAATAGAGAGAATTGGTTGCACTATATTAAATAAAAAACGCTAATTCCGATAGATGGTATGCTGCTACATACTCTCTATTCTGCCGGAGATTTTTATTGTGCCTGCCTGAGGCCGGAGACAACGGTTTAAAACCTGAGACTCCGGCTGAATGCCGGAGATCTGGCAACCCTGGCTAGTAAGGTAGGTTGCCATGTATTATTCTGGAGGGGGGATTCTTGATATAATGACGCCAGGAAATCCGACTCTCAGGTATACAGAGGGCCTTATGTACATTTATTAATATTTTTAAGGTTTCCTTGTCTTAAAATGCGTGTTATATCCACAATAAAATATTGTAAATCGTGCGAAGAGTATGAGTTATTATTCGCCCTTCAATCCAACCCAAAAGAAACAGTTCATTTTAGGGGTCTAACACCCTTGTACCCCCTTAAACCCATATAAGTATACAATACATTTACACACAATATTGGAATATGTAAAAGTACGTAACGTGGACAATTCTACTTGCTCCACTCTTCGGCACTTTATGAAAACTTAAATTGAGATGATTGTTCGTTGTAGCGTTGCAATTTGCTACACAACATGTTTTTCTGCATACAGTTCGTCGATACTGCGAAAATTGGTAGACAGGAATAAATTGTATACCAGCGTCGGCAATTACTATTAGTTCGCGTACCGACCGCCAGTGTCGCAGATTAACTTTAAGCTCCCAATAGTGAGATGTCCAATGCGCATGCCCACCACGCAGCGTGAATTCACTGCGTAACTCTTAGATTCGAGGTTTACCTGACAATCCACTATCAAAACACTATTTATTTTTTTGGTTACCTGGCAACCAATCCCCTGCAATAATCTCCTATCTTTTCCACATCCTCTCTTTTATTGCTTCTACAAACTTCACTATCGTTCGGTACCATAAGTATCCCTATACAATAATGTCCGATTAGCTGTGACGCAGGTTTCGCCCGGCTCAGCTGGCACGGAGCAATTCCCCACCAGTTCCTGGAACTGGTCGCTCGGGGCTCCGAGCTCGCCGAGCGTCCGCGTTATCTACACCCGTGATCGTCGACGACACGCCTGCTAATGACCCGCCGAAATAAGAAACATCAAAGTTTTATATTTTTCACTCTACAATCATGAGATTTTTATAATCGAACTACTGGCGTGCGTGCGATGAAAACGATACCAAACGCGGTCATGTTTGAATAACTTTGGGTTAGACGCGCAATATGTAACTCTCTCGCTAGCTCTCGGTGTGTCTCACTCCGACTGTCACTCGGGAAGAGATAAGACCGGGCAATTCCTGGAACACCTCCCTTGATAGTTAATGCGATTGAGCCCAAGGCCCGCGTCAGCTAATCGGGCACTGCTGTAATCGTTATTATATACAGCAAGATTTCGCCTGAATTAATTGAATATAGAAATGAAAAATGAACCAGGCGAAAAATAATTTCTGTTCTAGGAGTAGTGACAAGTAACGAACGCGAAGATGCCGATGGAATTCTTGGACCGCTTGCCGGTCCCCAACCTGCGGGTTTACACTGCAGTCAGCTTCGGCGTGCTCTCCTGCTCGGTGTACTATGCCGCTCAGATCATCAAGGACCCTGCCTGGAAAAGCAATCACACGTACGTGGAGACCGGGGCGGACACAGTCACCGGCGATATTGACTCTGACCCGAGGAACCTCGTGATGCATTTCAAGGAACTAATAACATGCATGCTTGACGAGCCAATATGCATCTGGGTAAGTGTTCCACTTGTTTTTTAACACATTCTCGATTTGGTAGTTGGGGATGGATACGTGACTCTAAAGCACACGGAATGCTTTGGAAACAAAGTGTCGCAGAGTCTGGAAACATACAGGGTGATCCTGAAAATGAAGTGAAAGGGAAAGGATTTTTTTTTAACGTCAAGGTAAAAGAAGGGACGCGAGAGAGAATTTTGAGGAATTCAGTAAGCTTCGTTTCTCTGATAATCGTGTTTTCCCGTGGGCCAGTGATTCCCAACCGGTGGGTCGAGAAGTGTTTTCTAGGGTGTCGCCACGGTTTTTTTTTTTTAAATATTATTAAGTTAGAATTATATTCTGAAATAACTATTTTTACCTTAACTTATATGGGGGTGTCGTGGGTTATTTGAATATTACAAAAGGGGGTCGCAACTCAAAAATGATTGGGAAACGCTGCCGTAGGCTCATTCCTATAACTGCAAAATGTAATTGTATTTTTTTTATTAATTTGAATGCTAGGTTTTATGCATAAATTGATTCTTATTCATTATGTTGGGTAAGGTTTTTCTTAAACAAGAGTGAAAAAATAATATTTTATTCCTTTCATTCTGCCTTATTTATAAGTTAACAGTATTAGAAATCAAAATAGTCAATATTATCATAACAGTTAACTTAAATTGACGTTAAACTTTGATATATGATTTCGAGAGATCTTTAAATGCCACCTAATACCGGACACAATAAAAGTTACCAACGTAACTCAGAACAGTTTTAATATAATTCGCAGCGATCAGAAATATAATCGATAGAACATTCGGTGATTGCAGTACAAGTCTCATGTGCAGTACAATAACGCAACTCAGACGTCTTTTGGCCACGAAAATTGGTGGATAGGTATAATAGCCAATAATTTAGACGATGGCACCGGATTCCCGTCAAACACAACAATCATTTTTATTGATCTCCTTAGCTGTACACACGCGACTGGAACGTGTCGAAACGTAATCGTTGTTTCTTCTGTCCCCTCTACGTTTCAGCGAAATAACGGCTCGGTAGCGTTTCGAATGTCACAGATATAGCTAATGTCCGGTATTAGGTGCCATTCGCTGTCAAGGAAACTCCCCCATGGTACGAGCTATTGAAGGTTAAGCATTTTCTGAGGAATTTTGTATATCAGGGGCCGTCCTTAAATTACGTAAGGCTGATTTTTGGCGATTTCTTACCCCCTCCCTCCCCAAGTATAAGAATTCGTAAGATTTGATATTCCAACCCCCTCTCCCTCCGTACATAATATTTTTTACGTTACATTTTTTGTTATTAAAATTCTTTTAAAGGTTTATACATATACTGCATAATACCTACATAAAATATTCACCACCAAATGATATAAAAACGTTAAATATACGTTTCCTCTATATATCCGCTTCTTGGTGATATAACCGCTTGTATCAATCGCGGTAGTCTGACGACAAGTTTTTTCAAAGTTTCCTTTTGAACTTCTTCCCAAGTTGTTTTCAATTGTGTCCAAAGCTGTTTTTCTTGGTTCCGACTTTTCTATCCAATTTTTATCAACACCATTGCTTAATAAATATTGCTTATGTTATTCAATAATAGCATAATATTTGTAACATAACACGATAAATCGATAAAGAAAAATATATTTGTATGATATATGAGAGATATCCGCAAACACATAAGTGTTCAGAAACTTTTAGCTGCGTATCCCTACAATATTGGAGCTATGCAGGACTCTTCCATTTCGGCATGCGCACTGGAAACATCACTAGTGCTCGACACATCAGTATCCAGTAGCACACTCAGGATTTAAACTTGGGGTGGAGCCGAGTTGAACGTATAAAAATATTTTTAATGCACATTCAATAAAATTCATTCGGTGATTATAAAATTTATTTAAAGAATAAAATTCAGTTATTTTTCTTTTTTTAAAATATAAAAATATTTTTAATGCACATTCAATAAAATTCATTCGATGATTATAAAATTTATTTAAAGAATAAAATTCAGTTATTTTTCTTTTTACAAAGCTCTTGAATTACTTCAGTTGTGATCACATCAACCTCCTTTTTCCTGTTTCTTTAAGAGGTACCAAACACTCAATCTTCATATTGAAATCATGTTTGCTACATCGTGTAACGTATTTTACAAGTTACAAACTAAAGATAGTAAAAAGGCTTTTGATAAGTTAAATGAGTATGAGGAAGAATATATTATGGATAATATTATGGCGATAATGACTCGTGAACATTGTCTGTTATTCCTGTGGATAAACGAAATCCTCGTAAAGATAAACCTCATTAAGCCGTAGAAATTTTTCCTGCAACATTTATTTCTGTTTTCACTTTATAAGGAGGCTTGACCCACTTTCTGTAACCCCCCTGGGTAAAGTAAAC
This sequence comes from Andrena praecox, assembly GCA_963932275.1. Classification (NCBI taxonomy): domain Eukaryota; kingdom Metazoa; phylum Arthropoda; class Insecta; order Hymenoptera; family Andrenidae; genus Andrena; species Andrena praecox. The sequence continues at coordinate 38,426,651 of OZ010728.1, forward strand.
GGCCCCGTTACTGGACATATAAGAATATGATGGTTTAAAAATAAGTATAGTTTATGGATACCCACATAAAAATGTTTTAAGTATTGGATTATTGAGGACATTGGTCTTCCTTGATCTTTTATTATCCACAAGCATGTCACGTTCAGGGACTGTCTGTTGACATTTTGTTCCTTCGGGTTTCCGGAAACCACGGCCAACTAGCGTCGACAATCTATTTCCCGGCGACGCTGGTTGGCCGTGGTTGGCTTCGCCATGGGGCCACTTGGCTGGTTTGGCGCTAGCGTCAGTTCACGCACACATTACCACCACTCAAAAATAATTTTTGCTGCTCTTTATATTTAATTATAAATAATTTCTTTTAAAATATAATTTTTGACAGTGAGTGGAATCTCTTGTATAGGTATTTGTAGAATAACAAAAGCCTTTCCCTTTATAAAAAATTTGGGTGATTTGAAAACAATTTATAAGTTTGATACTAAATTCAAACATGTATATAGGTGTTACCTTTTTTTTATCGCTTTTTCAACAATATTTTTTTATATAGATATAAAGTATATGTCACAAAGGTCACAAAAATGTAAATTAAACATGCTATCGAAAGCTGGTCTGACCTCGGAAGATCAAGAAAGGCGGAAGAGAGGAAAGAAGAAAATTGGGGGAAAGAGAATGGCAAAACCGTCTGTTCAAAATTAATTATTTTTATTATATAAAAATACACTATCTTAAATGAATGATAATACTAATGAAATCATAATAGTGCTTAATTACGCTAATTAACCATTACATTTATAATAATTTTTTTGATAAGAAGGTTTAAACAAGTGATTAAAGCAACAATGATTTTCACGACTACAAAAGCGAACACTGTTTCTTCCATACCTTGACCAGCGAGCCAGTCTAAACATGTCACTACGATGACTGATCGACACTATACCGCTGGTGAAGATATGAAAGAAATGCTGTTAGCTCGTTGCAGTCATTGTGAAATTTATTATTGTTTGGATCATTTTTTTTAAACCTTATCGACAAAATTATTATAAATGTAATGGGTAGTTTGCATAATTACTCACTGTTATGATTTCATTAGTATTATCATTTATTATCATTCATTTATTATAGTGCATTTTTATATAATAATGATAATTAATTTTGAACAGACTAGACGGTTTTGTCATTCCCTGTCCCTCGCTTGTCTTCGATCCTCTTTTCTGCCTTTATTGATCTCTCAAGCACAGAGCAGCTTTTGGTAGCACCTTTAATTTACATTTTTCTGACCTTTGTGACATATAAGTGCTTCCGATCTATATAAAAAAATCTGTGCGATTCCATTATCAGTTGAATAGTGTTCCTTGTCAGTAGGGTTTGTCGGTTTTTAAAAACCCTTTTTTTGCAAATTTTGTGTATTAGAATTAATATGTAAAAATTAATTAATTATTTAATTAAAATCGTTAACATTTTGACTTGAAATCGCTTCGCACACAAGCATATTGTAGTAAGTAACAGATTACTGTAAAACTAATCTTCATGAGTTCATATTTTCGGAAAGAAAAATATTAAATGAAATTAAGATTTATAAATTATATTTTGTACGGATTTTAGTTATTTTTTTTTATTTATTTCGTTTGGTATAGTTAGATTATATTTTATTTTGTTATACGTTTGTAATTCAATAAATATTAAAAGAACTGAACATTTTTCAAATAAGTATAAATATTTATTTTCTATTTTAAATAAATTTTTTTGTGAAAATTTGAAAACCGGTTTAACCGGTTTTTTGGGAATAGTGGAATTCGGAAACCGGTTTTTTCAAAAGTCGGTTTTTGTATAAACCCTACTTGCCAGTGCGTCAAAACCGAGCGGTGGACTTAGTTACCGCGACAGACTACACTTTATCAATTGCAACGACTAAACTAATAGAATATACTAGCTCTTACTCGGAGTTCGTTATTAGAATCCAATCATTACTTAAATTTCCAGTAAGGGCCAAAAAGAAACCACTGACAAGGGGAAGACACCAAGTGATAGACATCGATTTTGATGAGCCTTGGCACGATGGATCTATGTCGAAAATAAGTAAATACGTGTCCGAGCGTTTCTGCAAATGGGCCTTAATAATAAGGATATTTACAAAGTTAATGTGGAGCGTTCGGTATGACGTCAGCGTGGTGTTGTTGCGGTAGTGAGAGTTCGATTCCGCCTGTGACTATTTATTTTTTTTATACTTTATTTTTTCCATACTGTATGAACAGTGAGAAAAAAGGTAACGATAGTAACGTTCATTATTAATTCTTTTAAATGTATAAATACAATTAAAGATTTTTTTATTTTTTTTTTTAACGTGGGGAAATCGCGCGATGGAGGCCGTGGGGTTTTAGTGGGTAAAAATCCCACACTACCCTGGCGCCCTCGGGTGATTCCCCTCTAGAGGTGTCGGGGTGATTCCCCTCTAGAGGTGTCTTTCGAAGATTTCCCCACGTTAAAAAAAAAAGAAAAAACTTTAATTGTATTTATACATTTAAAATAATTAATAATGAACGTTACTACCGTTACCATTTTTCTCACTGTTCATACAGTGTGGAAAAATTAAAGTGTGAAAAAACAAAGTATAAAAAAAATATATAGACACAGGCGGGGGGAATCGAACTCACGACCGCAACAACCCCAACACTGACGTCATACCGAACGCTCCACGGAATATCTTTAAGTAGAAATTATGGCTTTTATGTTTCACACGAGCGCTGTGAAATGTTTAATAATTTACATGTAAATATCTCTATTATTAAGGCCCATTGGCAGAAACGCTCGGACACGTATTTACTTATTTTCGACATAGATCCATCGTGCCAAGACTCATCAAAATCGATGTCTATCACTTGGTGTCCTCCCCTTGTGAGAGAAATTTCAGATCGCAATCCCCTCTCGTTAGGGTGATATGGGGACAACAACCCCAAACTTCACCATTTTTTCTCTCAACAACTACTTAACATATTTAAATGCTTCAAAATACTAGGTACTTTTCAGCTCTACTACATATATTTTTTTCGAAATTGGTGCTGGGCCGTTTTCCCTACGCTTAACCGGCCAGACCCATACTTTTTGTTAGTACAGGAAAAGTAGCTTTTCTAAGACACCCTGTACAGCCCCTTAAACAGTTGGTAATGATTCCGTTTCATCACTGTTGTAATAATATGCGCTAAGAAGTGCCCGTGTCTCCATTAGCGTAAGGGAAAGAGGATGAATAATTGAGCAGCATGGGAATGCAAACTGCGGGGATTAGAGTCGAGGAACAATTCCTCATGCTCAGTCGTTGCGCTCCTGCGGAGTTTAGCGGGGGTTTCTCCGAGGATAATAACCCGAATGCGAGATACGGTTATTTTATTACGAAATGAGTATAATGCACGAGTCTACTGTTTCCGTTTTGCACGAATGAAAGCCTGCCCAATGCAGTATTATCCTCGCCTTATTAGGACACTTTTGCTTCCTGACAGGTATCTTTATGAATAAAAACTGAATCCTTCTGTAGCATGTAATATCAACGCTATAGTTTGTAATTATTTTCTAGGTTCAATAAGACAGGTAGATCAGTTGTAAATGGACCACTGTTGAGGTGGTAGTTTCACCTTTTAAAGGGTTGGACTACCTTAGCCAGGTCAAGAAATACCGGAACTTTCAGAATTCATTTCGAAGTGATAAAAACACTTTTTTGGATTAAAATTTTCCAATAAACATGGAGACATTTTCGAACCATATATGTATACTATTTTTTGTCAAGTTTTCTTTAAAAAAAAATACGGCGGTTTAGAGTACTTACTGCCCTCCTTAGTTAAAATGTCCTCCAGCATTTTTCCATTTTTCAAGAAATATTGAAATATTTAAAGTAGGGGAGACCGAGGCTGGTTGTCTCAAGGGGTAGGTTGGCTAATTGTTAATAACTTTGCACCGACATATGCTCTACTGCGGAAAGATTCACTGTAGAAAGAAGTCAGTTTTTTAACAGTTATCAGCGTTTGTCGAAAAATTGACTGCGTAAGTAAATATTTTTACTTAAAGATTTTATTTTTTCACGCTCTATATAGTTACAATAGAATAAATGTTAAGGGACTATTTTAAAGTTTGTTTATTAGACGATCTATCGACATAGTATTTTTGTTTATATATAAATAATTGAAGGTTATATAGATTATTTAAGTCAAAATGATCGGTCGGGGCTGGTTGACTAATAACGTTAATAATGTTTACATTGTTATTTTGTTATTCAGAAAACGATTTTTATTTCTTGTTTAAATTTCACTATGTTATAAATACATTATAATTTATGTTCAAGTTGAAAACATGTTCAATTTATTAGTAAAATATGAAAGAGAGAAATTAATATTTTATAATGAAACAACTCTTGTGACATTGTGTTATTTTATTACCACTGAGATAAGTTGCTGATAACATTTTCTTAACTGATTGTACCTATAGTCAACCTACCCCATACTGTAAGTGAACCAACCCCGATCATGGAAGGTGTTAGAAAAACATTAAAATACCTTACCTATTGTCTCATTGAGTCAACTTTAATAATTTAATCAGATAGCCAAATGTATGCCCTATCAAATATACTAACCGGTTTAATGATACTTCGTCCACATAATTTATTAAAAATCAAACACTGAAAAACTAGCCTACCAGCCCCGGTCTTCCCTACCATACGTCTTTTAGCTTTAAAGTTAAAGTAAAGTTAGAAAACCCTGCGTGCTTCGTAGAGATCTAGAAACAGTCTAATATACAATGTTTATTCTTGTTAGATAGGACATTTTAACTAAAGAGGGCAGAGTACACCATGGCGTGTACGTTATTTCTGATGAACAGGTTTCTGAAACAAAATTTTAACAATAGAATATTAAATAGAACTAAGTTGTCTATCGGACGACGTTCAATTTTTTCGATGGGTTGAAAAATAACAAAATAGCTACACTTTGAAGCAAAAAAAATTTTTCGTGTGTAAAAAAAATAGACCTTTATTTACGCATAAGTCAGGTAAAAATTAAAATATCGAAGAAATTGTTTACTTTAGGTTTTCATCGTCGATTTCGATCACCTTGAAATATGCTACCGGGGGCATGATTCTGAATAACTTTTTCCTATACTTACATGTTATCGCCGATCGGCTTTAGTTTTCGAAATTTGTTTCTTCAGTGTTATTTTAAAGATTCTGGTTTCGAAAATGTACCTTTCAAATGTTACGTCAGGATTTAAAGAATAATTGACGAAAATGTGAGCGTTTTTCTGAAAATGATGTTTGAACTATGATATCGCAAGAACTGGTTAATTGACCAACTCAACATTTGGGTTACGTGTAGGGTTTATACAAAAACCGACTTTTGAAAAAACCGGTTCTCGAATTCCACTATTCCCAAAAAACCGGTTAAACCGGTTTTCGAATTTTCACAAAAAAATATATTTAAAATAGGAAATAAATATTTATACTTATTTTAAAAATGTTCAGTTCTTCGAATATTTATTGAATTACAAACGTATAACAAAATAAAATATAATCTATCTATACCAAACCAAATAAATAAAAAAAAAACAACTGAAATCCGTACAAATTCGTACCATTTTTGAATTCATTTAATATTTATGGATCCACAAAAATATAACAAGAAAATACACTGCATTCAAAACCAAATGAAAAAACGAAAATAATTAAAATCCGTACAAAATACATATAATTTATAAATCTTAATTTCATTTAGTATTTTTCTTCCGAAAATATGAACTCATCAAGATTAGTTTTACAGTAAACTGTTACTTACTACAATATGCTTGTGTGCGAAGCGATTTCAAGTCAAAATGTTAACGTTTTCAATTAAATAATTAATTAATTTTTACATATTAATTCTAGTACATAAAACCGTTTTTTTTTAAACTTAAAAAAAATTTTTACAAATTTATAAAAAAAAACGGTTTTTAATCCCGGTTTTCAAAAACCGACAAACCCTAGTTACGTGTGAACATCTCTTTTAGGTACGTATATTAAAGCTTTTGTGACGCACAAAGCAATGGCAGAAATACTAATAAAAGTCACTGTTTCCTTTCAAAGTGACGCTATTTTGTTGCTTTTAAATTTTATACACCGGTCCGCACTGATAAAGAAGTTATACTCATATAAAATAAGGGATTCTCCAAAAGGATTTTTTTTTTACCTTGTGGTAAAATCATCGGCAAAGATGTATTAAATCGCGAGATTGATCTACAAGTAGCTTCAAATTTCCTAATTACATCGTCCAACGCCAGATACGGGGTCCATTGTGACCCATAAAATAATTGCCTCCATGCACTTCAAAGAATCTTTTATACTAGATTTTGATCCTGTATAAAATTCCCTTTTTTATTCTTATTTAAAGAATGGATACTAATAATGCTATATAAGTAGTTTGATATACAGGGTGATTTAAAAGAAACTCGGACAAGTTACAGTTGTTTCCTACGAGAAAGTAAAAAATATTGATTAAGGAAAAGGTGGAATGTCGTAATGAAGAATAATGAAGCATTTCCTCCCCAATAATTGTATTTTACTACTTTTATATTCTAAATAATAAGAATCGACTTGTATTAAGGAAATCTGTGATTGCGTTTAAAAAAAATTGCATGCTGCACTTCTGCAGCACCCAGAAATTGATATCATAAAAAGATAACTGTTCTCGTTGCGACGTTCAACGTTTCCCTCTATCAATTTTTTTATATAACAAACTTGTCCCAATTTCTAGAATCAACCTATATGTAAGGCTGGGCCAAAATAGACTCATTGTCAGTGTCCACCAGGTGAGAAGCGTTATCTGCGTGCTGGACTGATTGAAATCATTTCAGACCTGCATGTCAAACTTGTAACATTCTTTGATAGAGCTAAAAATGCCCCCTTTGACATTAGTTCACCACGTCGTTCGCGTGGATACATATAGTGACATTGTACGTTTCCATTGCGCTGAGGAGGACACGTGGCCTCTCCATGCCTCGCCAGCTGCAATTCCTATCGACTGTTCCGTGACTTGGTGCACTTTCTCCTTTCTCCTGTTGCAATCAATGCCCCGCGTCTATGTGCATGTAAATGTTGGATCAATCTCTCGAACGATCTGAAAGTCTCGATTTTCAATTACCACATAATTTCCCTGAGTAGTCTTTTCGACGGTGACTTATTAAATAAACATTTCCTTAACACCTCAAGATACATTTAGCTCAGGGGTTCGCTGGCAAAGCACGGCAAGTCAGTATGCACAGTTTTCCAGAAACTGAATTTAAAGTTTTTGTTCAACCATAGAAAAATAATATAATTTTAAAATTTAAATTTAATTTAAATCTATTAATTAAATTGAGTAGATATAATTGTTACATTCACAATATTTAGATAATATATTAACACGAATTGTCGAGTAAAAAATTTGCTTCAAATTTGAATAAATTTCTGATAAATTTAATTTATTTATCATTTTTCAACATAAAGCAAAAACCAAAAATTGTTTGGTTTGTATGTTTTAGCAGTATACCCACGGTGTTATCTCCTTTCTTTTATAGTTTCAATGGTGTTTGACGAACACTACTCTTTCAATCAGGTATCAATTAAATCCGAATTCGAAAATTCATCATTAACAATTTCTATCGCGTTTCGTTACTTTAGTGACCGGTTTAAATTTACGAGCCGAAGAAGGTAGTCGGGAAAAAAATCATTGCGCTATTTTCATTTACCACTAGCACTAGCATTTACATTGCAAAGCACAGGAATGGCTTGATAGCAAAAACGCATGTTTCAAAATCGTCTGTTCACGGAATGACTCGGCGCCAGACAAGGCATATTTTCGTGGAAGGAGCAAAATCATGTCTTCTCTTTTTGTTTTCAATGTAAATAGGCAAGTGTAAATGAATGAATGAGACACGCGATCAGATGGAACAAGTAACGAAGGACGCACCAGCATAATGTTACATTGCAAGCCTGATTATGTGAACATCTTTCCAACCGAACGTCTGATTATTCGAGCAATTATATTCAATGATATGTATAAATGGAACCAGTCGAAAAAAAATATTCAACCAAAAGAATTTTATCCCTCAATTATATCAATCTGCCACGCCATCATAATTTCGATGAAATAAATCACTGGTTACAAAATTTTATTCCAAGTTAATAAATTTTAATCAAACTGTTTATATCGGTGGAATTATCAAGTGTCTATGTTTAATGCTTTATGATGCAATTGCACACAACCAACCTGAAAATGTGAGATAAAAATAAGGGTGAAATGAATTATAGGTGCCCTGAGCAATAGTGAGGCTTGTTGAAAAATTTAATAGAAGTGGGTAGTAACCAGTGGCGGATATTGGGAAACCTAGAATTTCGATGCGCCAACTAGTGGCAGAAAATTGAACTACTGAGAGTAGGTCGAAATCCGTCGAAGTCCATGTGATTATCAGTGTTTATATAGACATGTTGTGAAAAACGAGTGTTTTTAAATTTTTTTGAACACTAAATGTTTACTTATTCGATTAATAAATACTTATTCGGAATGTTCGGTGGGATCCGGACCTACTTTCAATAGTTTGCCAACTTACCACCGCAGCGCTGAAATCTAAGCCACGCCTCCACTGAGCTTCCCAATAACGGGCGGCCAATGAGCTTAAAAAAAATTATGATTTTATATAAACACTATATTTTTCTTTCTGTACTACTACACTTAGCCCGTTTTTAGTAAACAACCTCTTCATTTCCATGCAAAAATGGGCCCCTCAGAACGTTTGCCACCGGGGCCTTTTTCCTTAAATCCGCAGTAACCAAGGAGTCCATGTTAGGCATCTGATTGTTATCCATCCATTAGTACAGCCTCGATATTGTTATAAATCACCTGCCAATCTCGAATCTATTTATTTAGTCATCGCTATTCCCACAGAATTTTCGCTGTAAAATGAGGGCATCAACACCCCCACTTTTCCATCTTTTGCCTGCGCATTAGCCGGCGCACTATTGTTTTAATCTGGGCATGTTAGCTATTTAGGTAAAATTCACAGAATTGTCTATGAACCGGAATTTATGAGAGAAGTTGAAAGTGTGACGACAGAAACCTCTTTTGCTCCATAACCCTTCGTGGTCACAAGGGGTGTGTAGCACCCCAAGCAATCTTTTTTCTGTGGCAATATTTCTCTAAATTTTTACACCTTGATATTACAATAATTTAAACAGATGAATTTTAACAAAAGAAAATCGTTTTCTTCCACAACTATTCTTGCAACTACAAATTACATCGTACAATTAGCACTGAAAAGTTAAAAGATTCAAAAATACGAAAATGGTAACTCAAAAATAAGGGTTAGTAAATAGGCGAAGGGTTAATAAATTGTTAACTATTAACAATGGATAATATACTTATTTTTTATTTCTCCAAAATACGAAATAATAATTGCGTTGTGAAACATCAGGACAGTAAATCAATTAGAAATATAATTGACGGGAAGAGCACAAGGTAGAATAGAATATTTCTAACAAACACTTTTTTATCTATTTAAGAATATTCAAATTCACTTCCCAGAAGGGTTGAAAAATTACAGCATACATACGGGATGATAGATAGTAATTTTTTGTTAAATCAAGCGCCACGAGCTTCGTCTTAAAATGCAGTCGTGATCGAATGTAGCCTGCTCATCAGTTAATCCGGATAATCGAGTTTCCGGCACACATGTTGAAAATTGGAGAAAAAACAGCAGCGTTAAGTGTTTGGGTGTACATAAATGTAATCAATAAACCGAGGCGGAACTGGTATACGTGGCCTTCGTACGTGTACTTGTAGACAGGTATACAGTACTACGTGTATATGTAGAAAGTACATTGGATCGAATACATTGAACGCATTTTCCAAGACGTAGGTACTACGTGTTGCTTGATTCAATATCGCCACGTGCAGAAATAAATATACAATCACTCACAAAAGTATCCGCCCACCCTATACATATAACAGATTTCACTTATTTATGCAATGTTAAATTCAGAATTACTCATTATAATTTACAGTGGTGTAAACGTTGATTAATATACTTTTATTTACTTAGTACTATCTGCCAAAGAAATACCGACAGAAATTTTGCTAAAAGAATGAAATAAAATGAGACCGAATTTCACAGAAATATTAGAAGAATATTAACTTATTTTAATTACGTTTGTAGAAATTAAATATTGAATTTGGGCGAATATTCATTGCACGCTCTTTGCTAAATACACAGTTCCACTCATAATAATACTTTATAAATAAACTGTGTTTAACTTTTCAATTATTCGAATTTATAATTGTTTATGTATTTTCACAGTTATTTTGAGAACAAATAACTCGCACCCGAAGTATCTTTTATATTTAAAAGGAGATGTTAATAGATATGGACAAAGCTGTACAAAATAAAAATACAGACATGCAAAATTTGAGTTTAGATTTTTATTCACCAGAACTTTATGATAATAAAAATATTATAGCACGCTTAATTGAAATATGAAAATAATTTTATCGATAAACGAGAGCCAGATAGACAGTGGGAATATATCCACCTTATCTGTCTACGGATATTTCATTTATGAACCGTTTACTATAGAAAATAGTGGACACTTGCACCTCCGGAAATTGCATTAAGGGACAGACAAGTAGTAATCGTTAGCTCGGGACTAAAATTAGCTGCTTTTTCCTGACGTTTGGCAGACGTCAACATTGTTGGTACCCGACTTAACAGACACTATTCATCGCCCCTTACTTCCTGCTTCCCTTGCCAAAGAGGAACACGATGATTTGCAATATATACGTTCAAGGTAACTGATAAAGAAATGCACGCGCGCAACGAAAGGTTAAGCTGTATTTACGACTGCAAATTAGTGGCGATGGTTTTTCGCTTATCGAGGTAAATAGGGTCTTCCAATAGTGCTCGTAACAGATATGCTGCTTGGCACTGATAGTGGCATACTAGAAAAATGTAAATTTCACAGGTAGGTAGGCAGTTTAAAATTTGCATTTAATTAATACTGATCATACCCAGGGCCGGCGTGACAGTACATATGATACCGGGCGAAACCATTTTTTGGCGCCCTTTGTTATACAAAAGCGTGTTTCTTAAAAAACAAAGGACGACGGAGGAGTCCGTCTCATCGACGTGGCGACGAGGCCCTCGCAACGTCGCACCATTGTAGCGCGATTCATTTCTTTTTCGTGACGGCGAATGATGATCATACGTACAACGAACTACATCTGGTAATCTTAGAACGACAATTTATTATAGCTAATATTCTTTCAAAAAAGACGTATGATATAAGTTGCTATGGTTGCTTTGGTAAATTACTGTTTTTAAAATATCTAAATGAAACAACGATTTTTTTTATTGGAACGATCTCGCGAATTGGCGCCCTTGCGAATTGGCGCCCCGGGCGGTCGCCCGCTTCGCCCGTACCTTCCGCCGGCGCTGATCATACCTATAATTTGTTTAAAGTGACTCTACTTTTTCGTCGCGGATAGCATTCGCCAAGAAATTCAACAGAATATCAAATCCTAATAAACCCAGGGCCGAAGTAAGATTTTTGGGGCCCGGGGCTATCGAACCTTCGACGGCCCCATTTGTTGACAAGCGCGGGGGGAGGTGTAAATCTTAAAAAATTGAAATTTATTCTAAATAAAAGTTCATAACGGAAAATAATGATTTACAAACGAAATTCACATTGAAAAGATATGTTAAAATAAACATTTAGTGCGATTTCTAATTATTTCAAAAGGGAAGCGGCACATAAAATTTTATTAATTAATTTGTTACATGAATGGAGGACTTAGAACGGACCCCCCAGCCCCATTGATCCGGACTTGAATTAGAGCTGTAATTATTCGGATATTCGAATAATTAGGAGTGTTCAGAATTTACCGTGAAATTCTTTTCATATTGGCCTTTACAATTATTTATTTTTCAAACGATAAATGTGGAACTTTATTAATCTTTGGTAAATTTATACATTTTGAAACGAAAACGACGATCAGTTATTAATATTATTATTCTAATAATAATGAGTGGACAACCCCGACTCAGTCGACCGAGGGCCCCCTCCTTTAGACCCACCCTTGTTCCACCATAAGCGGGTGGCAAATAGTATAAGCAGAGTTTTTTTTTAAGGAAACTAAAAGCCCATAAACGATTTTCAGGAACTATAATATTTTTATTTCTACCCCCGTGACTATAACGAATATTCGAATATTCGAAGACTCCTAATTAGGGTTTATACAAAAACCGGTTTAGAATTCCACTATTCCCCAAAAAACGGTTAAACCGGTTTTCGAATTTTCACAAAAAAAAAAAGATTATAATAGTAAATACATATTTGTACTTATTTTAAATATTTTCAGTTTGTTCAATATTTATGGAATTACAAAAATATAACAATAAAATATATTCTATCTATACAAAACCAAACAAAGAAAAAAATCCGTACAAATCCCTAGAATTTTTGAGTTCATTTAATATTTATGGATCTAAAAAAATATGACACAATAAAATACACTGCATACAAAACCAAATGAAAAAAAAAACCTAAAATAACTAAAATCCGTACAAAATATAAATTACAAATAGGTATTTCATTTAGTATTTTTTTTTTTTTCCAGAAAATATGAACTCGTGAAGATTAGTTTTACAGTAAACTGTTACCTACTACAATATGCTTGTGTCCGAGGCGATTTCAAGTCAAAATGTTCAGGCTTTTGATTAAATAATTCATTCATTCTTAAATATTAATTCTAGTATATAAAACTGGTTTTTTAAATTTAAAAACCGGTTTTCGAATTTTACAAATTTATGAAAAAACCGGTTTTTAAACTCGGTTTTTAAAAACCGACAATCCCTACTCCTAATTATTCGAATACCAGATTAATCGAATATTCGAATACCAGATTAATCGAATAGTATTCGAATACCAGATTATTCGAATATTCGTTACAGCTCTTTTGAGTTGTGCCGTTGTTCGAGAAAATCTAATTCTAACTTATCAAGTTGTAATCCATGTTGAAATCAAATAAAACACAATTTATTTGCAACAAAGTATTGTATTGTAAAAAAACTAATACAAAATCTCATAAATTACAATATTGTTGAATATTAAAAAATGAATATTTATGCCACTATTCCACTGAATGAATACACTTACAGCTGCAAGCAACAATTGAAAATGAGTCAGTTTGTGACAAAAACTGGCCAACTTGATAACGACACATCTGCTCTCTGGTGTGAAACTAATGAAGTTGGAAACGTCCCGTTTTAGATGCCAAAAATGGACCTACCTGTAGAGTCTATTTATGTAAAAAAAAAATCAAAGTTGACATTTTTTTAGTTATGCCGCTATCAATGCCAAGCAACGAATGAAGTAGAAATCGCAGTACAATAGAAATTAATTATTCAACAATTCCAACGTGCTTGTATACGAGGATGCATTTCCTTCGCAGTTGTACTGTATTTACTGATAAATTCCGCTGACTTTTGATCAGTCGCGCGCATGCCCGACAAATTTTCAAAGTCGATTTTCTCGAAACCAAGACTCATAGATCTTCGATTTATTTTTGCACAGAGAGTCACTCTGTGCCAGTGACGGATATAAGAAAAAAGGCCCATGTGACAAACATTCTGAGGGCCCATTTTTTTTTTTCGGGAAAATGAAGATGTAGTTTATTACAAACGGGCCAAGTGTAGTAGTACGAAAAAAAGTAATGTTTGGATACCTATACCTAATCATAATTTTTTTTGGATATGGGGCCTTCTGGGCCCTGCTGTACTACGCATTTGGTGGCACCCTATAATTGTGCGGGGAACGCCCATAGGCGTTCCACGAATATGGTCAACAAATGGGCATAGGAGATTTCCGCACGTGACATGCTGCACGTTTGAATTTCAACACCGCCGGAAATAAATTACAGAAATTTTGCAACGAATGGGGACGTGGTTTGTGATGAGTAGAATAAATTTTACAGGTTCTCCACTTCGGCCTGATCGAATAATTACAGAAGAAAATACTTTTCATCGTAATTAAGTGTACTATATAAATGATACAGTACGTTCAATGGAGATCTTCGTTTTCTTTTCGTACGCCCAATGACAACGCAACGCAGATTGTGCTAGATGCACAGAGCGCTGAGAAGTTGATGGAACCACGCGTTCGAGGTTGCAACGCGTAGGTGGGAAATAACGTCCGCGATTGTTAAATCGCGTTGCGACCTAAATCTCGTTGCGTGGTTGTTCTAAAAATTTCTGAAAACGCGAGGCACACGCGATCGCGGCGTCGGGCGACCTAAAAACCGAGATGCAAATGTCACTTTCGAAAACTTGACTATGGTCCCCTTTGTCACGTAGGCTAGCTACAGTCTTCTTTGTCTTGTACTTTTTAAACAACTTCGAAACTGGAAAAATGATGACTTAAACTCCCCCTAATTTCATGTGGACTGCAATATATTTCAGTATCATTGAAATCCCTGTCATCGAGGTACAAAAGTGATCGGGTTGGCGCGGAGCGGCCCATATGTAAATATACATATGTACAGGGTGTCAAAAAAGCGATGGTCACTGCTTTCAGGGGTGAATCCACGCCTCTGCATCGGTGGAGATTTGTAAAAATAACTTACTGCTGAATTGTTTATAACATCGAATATTAATGTTATTTTTCTTTTACATCAACATATTCTGCTCGCTGAGAGGAGAAGTCTAAAAGGAACCACATATTGCAAACGCACAGTTTTCTCAAAAAAACGTGAGAAATTAGTTTCATCGAATATGGTTTCATGCAAAAAAAATTAACATTAATTTTCAATGTTATAAACAATTTTACAGCAAATTTTTTTACAAATCTCCACCGATCCGGAGGTGTAGATTCGCCCCTGAAAGCAGTGACCATCACTTTTTTAACACCCTGTACATACCACGGCGGTTACTTAGGCCTTACAATCCCAAGAGAATTAAAGAGACAGTCTGAACATAAAGTAGGTGTATCGTTGTCTCTTTTCTGTTCGGATAGTCATCTAATTGTAGAATTCAAAGGCCCATTTAATATGTCGTTGCAAATTATTCCGAGTTATATAAGTAACTTGATTTTTGAAGTTTCTATGTCGAAGGTCTATTATAAAAAAAAAATACGAATATTATTAGACCAAAGTAGCAAATATTCCTAAAATATTTATAATAAAATTCAGCAAAACCAGTAGCAAATTTTTCCTAAAATATTTATAATAAAATTCAGCAAAACGAGTAGCAAATGTTTCCTAAAATATTTATAATAAAATTCAGCAAAACGAATAGCAAATGTTTCCTAAAATATTTATAATAAAATTCAGCAAAAACGAGTAGCAAATGTTTCCTAAAATTTTTATAATAAAATTCAGCAAAACCAGTAGCAAATATTCCTAAAATATTTATAATAAAATTCAGCAAACCGAGTAGCAAATGTTTCCTAAAAAATTTATAATAAAATTCAGCAAAAACGAGTAGCAAATGTTTCCTAAAATTTTTATAATAAAATTCAGCAAAACCAGTAGCAAATGTTTCCTAAAATATTTATAATAAATTACAGCAAAACGAGTAGCAAATGTTTCCTAAAATATTTATAATAAAATTCAGCAAAACCAGTAGCAAATTTTTCCTAAAATATTTATAATAAAATTCAGCAAAACGAGTAGCAAATGTTTCCTAAAATATTTATAATAAAATTCAGCAAAACGAATAGCAAATTTTTCCTAAAATATTTATAATAAAATTCAGCAAACCGAGTAGCAAATGTTTCCTAAAATATTTATAATAAAATTCAGCAAAACGTGTAGCAAATATTATACATAATATTTTTGTGAAAACAAAGAATGGCAGTAATCTGTAGCACGCGATTTTGGTAAAAAATAATCGTTGGTTATTTTTTTTACTGCACGCATTTATTTTTGCGCCACTCAATCCACGAACAACACAAGACTAATTCATTCTCCAGGCGTATTTGAACACTTTCGTGATTTAAAAAGCGCCCAACAGTTGACCTGTACGCGATCCCTTTGCCGCTACAAATCTTTAACGTAACACAACAATGTATGGACTAATATTATAGTAAATAACAATTTTATAAAGAGAAACAACTGAAAAAGTTAACAAACAATTTAGAAGTGAATATTAATTAGGGCGAATATTAATTAGGGTAATTTAGGGTGAATATTAATTGGAAATTAAACGATAATTGCAATCGTATTTTCCGTTTGCCCGCAGACTCTGATCAACATGGCGTACTGCGTGCTAATTCTTCTGGGCAAAACGATCCAGAAGCTCGTGTTTGGAGAGCTGCGAGCCTCTGAAAGGCAACACCTGAAGGACAAGTTCTGGAACTTCGTGTTCTACAAATTCATCTTCGTGTTTGGCGTATTGAACGTTCAATACATGGACGAAGTGGTTCTTTGGTGGGCTTGGTTTACCGCACTTGGCTTCCTAAGTCTCTTGAGCCAGCTCTGCAAAGATCGATTCGAATATGTAAGTAACATTGTCCATTTTTCTATTTTTACATTGGTGTCTGTACAATTTGCTCCACTTTCAATTTAGGCATTCTCATGTACAGGGAGTTCCAAAATTATGGGTCGAACCGAAACATGTAAATTCCTCGTGGCAAAAGAAATTGAAAAGCCCTTTACAAGTTTCAAACCTGATGCTCCTCTTTCGGGGTACGAGCAGCACAAGTTTAGGGGTTCGATTTCCAGCGCGCGCTATTTAAATATCAGGCGGCTTACCTATTCTGTACCTACTTCATCTTGTCCTATAATGTTGGAACAATTTGTACAAATTCTTGTGTACATACTAATTTTGAACAGTTATGTGTGCTATAAATTTACAGTTGATTATTTAAGTGCAGATGTACTTTTGAAAGTATTAGACTTGGGTTATCGACAGTGGCGCCCCCTCGAAGAAGGGGCTTTGTAAAAAGGAAAGAAAACTGGATTTTACTCTTTAGATCACTTTTTATAATCCCCCAATGAATTTTATTGAATTTGCATTAAATGAGGTTGCGTTAAATAAATTTTTCTTAAAAATATTTTTAACCCTCTCAACTCGGCTCCCTCCAAGATTAGATCCTGAGTGCGCCACTGGTTATCGATTTGGCACGAATTTTGCATATAGCTAGTGCACAACATGTATAATAATATAGTAAATGCTTAGGGCACACCGGTGAATAATTTGCGAGAAAATCGGGTTTATAATTTTATGTTTTCTAGACCCTCGATATATGCACTTATAAATGAACACGAAGCTGTGAGTTACAGTAATGGCACGACTGTAGCTCACATTGTAATTCCAGGCATATTTATATATTTTTCAGGCTATTTATTGATTGGCTATCACATTAATACATGTAGATTCATATACAAAGCCTAGACGAGACCGAAAGATGAAACTATGAAATTGATTTTCTCATAAAGTATTGAGTACACGAATTGCTGTATATGGCATGTTCTAATTATGTGTTAAATATGAGCTAAATCGGTGACCCGAGCCTCGGGCACTCCCTTTGTAAGATACAGTACTGGAAATATTTATTACACCACTCGAATAAACACGTTATCACTTATACTTATTAATATTAATATTAGCACTAGGAAAATATTATTGCAGAAATGTGTAAGCTACTATCATGGCCAGAATAAGTGGATACGAATCATTTTATCAAGCATATTCCTATAAAAATTGTGCTTACTATGTAAAATACAATCAATATTTCCTGTACTGTACATACTGCAGTAGTATATTCTATTACAGTGGGAATTAATTCAATGTCACTTGAAGTATATTGAAATTTAATATTTTTAAAAACTACTAATTTTATGAAATGTTTGTCAAAGTTATGAAATTCTCAAAAAGAGATCCTGAAATAATTACTATCTTTATAAGCAAACGAATTAAAACGTTCATCTCCCGGTTGAAACTTCTCTAGGGACACTAGTATTCATTTTTAACCAACTTCAAAAAGGAGGAGGTTATACATAGATTCGACCCGTATGTTTTTTTCTTTTTTTTTGTTCCCTCATAATTCCCAGCATATGGACCCTTTTTGATGATCTTTCTTTCATTCGAAAGAGGGCGATGCCCCGGTGGCTGCACTGCATCAACATTGGCCCAATATTTTGCCAGTCATGGTTAATAATAAAGACCATTGTCACCTAATTATTATTGTTTTATGTACGTACGCGCATATCTCATCAGCATGTTGTGTCAATATATATAAAAAAAAAGTTAAAAATAAAAATAATTTTAAAAAATTAAAACCGACTTCAAAAAAATAAAATTGCTCTAAATTGCTCTAATAATTTTTTCCCTTATTTAATCTACGACTCTCATATTTTTTAAGTCAGTGCCTCATCGTTTTCACTGTATAAATCTGGCGCCGGCTTAAAAAATATGAGAGTCGTAGATTAAGTAAGAAAAAAAATTATTTTTTACTTTTTAGTGCAATTTTATTTTTTTGAATTCGGTTTTAATTTTTTTTAAATTTTTAAGAACTATATTGTAAAGTGACTTCTGTGGCAATCAAAACTCTGTGTCAAATTCAGGGAGTTATAAAGGACTGTAAAAATGCACATTTTTTTAGTACCACTTTCATATACATATAACATCATAGGTATAGTAAAGTTACAGGCCTTTGAAAATTAAGTTTATCATTGCTTGGTGATAAGCAAGTTGCCGCTTGTGTGCTATCTACGAACGGACAGTGAAATTAATACTCAACCGTATTTTTCCATACAGCGACTAAAACTTTTCCACACTTTTGCGGATTCCAAAAATCCGTTTCTTTGTATTTTCTTGAAGTTTAATATTCTGAGAATACTGACTTAGAATGTCAAGGCAAAATTCGAAGCATTAGCGCAATTATAGCGTTTTTATTTAACGCGATGAGGCGCTGAATTAATCAATTTTCCTCAAACATTTCTTTTTGATTTGTCCCTGGAATTATTCAGAAACTACTTAATCCGGTCAATTTAAACTTTTCACTGGTATATTCGCAGTAACATTTTCTATTCTAGAACGCACAGATTTTTTCGTTTCTTAATACTTTTGACAAAAGTCTCAAAAACTGACATTTGTACTTTTTTTTTTTCAAAAGCTTGCCATTTTTCGACAAATTAATATTGATCAAAGTCTGCACGTGTAAGGGCAACTATAATCGGGTAGTTTTCAAGAATTCCATTTTTTTTCCTTTCGCACCATTTGGACCAGAGAAACTATAAAAGCAGTACGTTACGGTAGTTCGTTACAATTTTTGGATAAAAATTTTCAGAAAGATTCTTCGAAACACGTACTTCTAACTACAAAACAATTATGACATTTGGTATTATTCTGTATAAATAATAATTAATGCGAATTTAATTATTTACGCTATATTACCAGATAGAGATATTAAAATATAAATTGCAAGCAAATTTTAAATCTTATAAACGAATGTTCAAAAATGTACTTATGTACGTTTATATATCTCGCCCCTTCCAAGGAAGGCTCCTGAATCCGCCTCTGATAATAATTCTATTGAAAGTTGATGGTGTATTCAAAGAAAGGTCTCAGAGAACAACCTTATTTCCGATTCTCAACGTGGAATTCCCCCAGAGGAAGAAAGCGAAGGAACGCGAAAGAAGCGATACGTTACGCCTAACTAGCCTTCATCGGATGACGAAGACCTTAGTATAAAAACAAAGACTCTCGTGACTCCGTTATGCAATGAATTCATGTGAATCCCGTTAGTATAATGGAATAGAGGTAATCAGGTTATTCCTATACCAGCTACGCAACTTTCAATGTTCCTTGGCTTATCTGACCTGTGTAACACTTCTTCGACCTGGAAAAAAAGAACAAATTATCATGCACGGTGCTTGAGAATTGAGTAACAGGTATAACTAGACAGGTATAATTCGACAAATAAATTCGCAAAAATGGTCATGAAAGCATTGATAAACATGGGTACACTAAAATCGTTCTGGAGATGTTCAGTTTTCTCATTTTATCGGCTAAGGTCTTTTTAAAAGTTACACATAGGTATTTTGAAAGTTTAGAGTATCCACAAGTTTCACGACTTTGAGGAATAGTTGGGGATATTTGAGTAAATGGTAACTTGCTTTAGCAAGGTCCCAGTAATGGAGGGGATAGCGATGAACTAGTATCGGGGTTTGACAGATCAAATAGTATCGGGGTTTCACGGGCTAACTAGCATTGAGATATTATTGCCCATACAGCACACTTCGTGGCGGCAACGTTGCAGGATGGTTGCAGTAACCTTGCAGTATTGCATGGTTGCAGCGCAATGTCGATGTAACGTTGCTGCGACGTTGCCGTGCAACATTGCACGGGGTGGACATAGAATTACTGCTGCATAGTTGCATTAATGTTGCGCTGCAATATTGCACTGCAACTTTGCTGCAACGTTTGGCAACGTTTCCACAATGTTGCTGCAACGTTTCCACAATGTTGCTGCAACGTTGCGCCACTATTGCGGCAACGTTGCGGCAGCATTCCTGCAACGTTGCTGCAACTACCATTTAAACCTAAAATATTTCCGTTGTTTTTAATGATACGAGAAAATGTCTAAGGGAAAAAATGTTTGCTTCAGACAGACAATTATTTTGACGGAGGCGATTTTGTTCTCAAGGTTATATTTTCCGAAATTTCAAGATCATCGATGGTTTTTTTTAATGGGATGACGTATTTTCATTACTATAACGTTATAGCCAATAAAAAAACAAATTCAACCATGTATAATATGTTGTCCTTTTTGTCTAGCAATCATTTTTTTTCCTGGGACATTTTCTCGTAACATTAAAAACAACGGAGATATTTTAAGTTTAAATGTTAGATGGCTCACCCTGTATATTTTAATGTGTAGAATGACACAGAGTGGAAGTTGTAGTGAAATGTGAAGTCATTCGAATATGTGATCGTAATTCTATTTAGGTGGTTGGGTAGATGTCCCAATTACTGCCAGTGTCCCAATTACTGCCACTTGATTTATTATATGTAATAAAAGCGTAACGTATAAAAATAAATGTACAAAAAATAGTTATTATAATAACTATTATTACATATAATAAATCAAGTGGCAGTAATTGGGACACTGGCAGTAATTGGGACATCTACCCTATATTTAAAAAAAATCGTATATTGTTAAAAATAGTGATTGATTTTTTTCTATTTGTTAACACTAACTTTATTTTCATTTCACAGTTATCATTCTCGCCAACAACACCAGGTTGGAGTCATGCAAGACTTTTCGGACTTCTTGCTGCAATTTTGGCTTTATCCTCCTTCATGCTGCTGCTATGCACAGCTGCGGCCTTCTTCTTCATCTCTTTCAACACGTTCGTCTTCACTGCGGCGGAGGTAACTTGAATTTTCTTTATTAATCAGTTGAATATCCATCATGGAAAATCCATTTCTGCTTTACACTTCTTCGCCTTATTTTGTGAGCATAGAAATAGTGTCTTAAATTTACAGAATACTGTTTTTCTGATTAACAAGCTAAAAAGATATAACTAGATCAAGATTGAAAAATTTCGTAGCAATTGTGAATTGTCTCACAAACTGATTATGTCTCATTTCGCGTATCAGATTAATCAAGCACTTCCATTGTGCATAAAAAAGATCACGTGCTAAATTTATTTCACTCTAAAAACAATTATTTATCCACGTAAAGATCTTTTGTTACTTAAGGGATCTTGCTACTGCAATGCCCTAAAAAATTACCGTTCTTTGAAACCTTTTTTCTCACAAAAAGAATGTACTTACTAAATTGAAGTTTTTTCTATTTATTGATACGTGTTTTAAGAATACAATTTTTTGTTCGTATTTCTTTAATGCTTGCTTTCGCCAAAATAGGTGGCGAAAGAAATTCCTCCAAAACCGATCAAGCAATCGCCTATTTTGGCGAAAGCAAGATTTAAAAAAATGTGACATAAATCCCTTTGCATTCCCAAAACACGCATTAACAAGTAGGAAAACCGTCAACCCAGCAAAACCATTCTGTTTGTGACAAAAACAGTTCTAAAGAATGGCAATTCCTTAGGGCGTTACAGTAGAAAGACTCCTTATGGGGACCTTCAGGTCTAGAGCCCAAAAAGATAGGTGATCTTTAGGAATTAATTAAAGGGAAACTACTATATATAATATAATGGGACTTTTTGCATTGCATTAAGGATGTCTTAACTTATAGAAATCTATTTTTTGTTTTATAATTAATCATTGCAGACGGCACTGGGGAATCGTTAAAGCCAAGGCGTCAAAAAATTGATCCAAATCAGTGGGACCTATATCTCCAAAAGTTATTATCCACTTCGCCTGAAACTTTTTTTTATTTTGAAGAATATTCTTCTGGCTAGGAGGGAAACCAGAAAAATTACAAAAATTACATTTTTTTAGAAAATAACGACACTTGAAGTGTGAAGTCACTTTTTCTCTATATTTCTCGTCCTTTCAACGCCTTTAAAAATTATAAATCTTCAATTTTTTGTAATTTTTCTGGTTTCCCACCTAGCCAGAAGTATATTCTTCGAAATAAAAAAAGTTTCAGTCGAATCGGATAATAACTTTTGGAAATACAGTTCCCGCCGATTTTGAGAACACTGTTTCGGGGAAATACGCGTTTAAAGTTTTACGTGAGCGCCGAGTGGTGGCCGGTTGTGACACATGCATTTGCCGCTACTCAAATGCCTGTAACTTCGGGAATTTTTCGAATTTCAACAAATCCTTTTAAACACGTATTCCCAGGAGGTTGAACATTCGAAAAAAAAAAATAAAAAAAAATCGACTTTTAGCCCGGAAGGTCCCTTTAAACGCAATAAAAAAATAGCTAAATGCGAGAATTATAAACACGTCCCAAAGCCGAAAGTGAATAGAATATTTTAGTATTTTATTCTTCTGTTCGCAGTGTATCCTTTTAGGAGTGAGAACACTTCACGTAATGGTGCGATACATTATACACTTGTACGACACACGGGGAGCCGGCACCTCCTCGCAACGCTCTTGGGACAAGAGAGGTCCTTTGACCTATTACACGGACCTAGCGGCAGAGCTAATAGTGCTGGCTGTGGATTTCCTCCACCATGTTCACATGCTGCTTTGGAGCAACATCTTCCTGAGCATGGCCTCTCTTGTAATCTGTATGCAGCTTAGATATCTTTTCTATGAAATCCAACGTAAGATCACAAAGCATAGAAACTATCTCGCTGTGTTGAACCACATGGAGCAAAAGTGAGTGTTCTTACAATACATAGAATTTGAAGTATAGCCCTAGCCGAGGAGATCCTTGCAACAGAATGTGAAGCTTCTATAGGAGCTTGAGTAGAATTATTAATTCAAAGCTAAACAATTCTGGGAACACTCCGATTAACGCAGGCGATATTCCCGATTTCACGAGCCTACTCCTTTCAGCTATCCAATGGCGACGACGGAGGAGCTGGCAGAGAACTCAGACAACTGTGCCATTTGTTGGGAGAAAATGGAGACCGCTCGAAAGCTACCTTGCGGCCACCTGTTCCATAATTCTTGCCTGCAGTCCTGGTTAGAGCAGGACACGTCTTGCCCAACATGCAGGCTTGCCTTGAGCATGCAGCCGAACCACCGTGAGAACACGCAGGAGATACCAACCGAGCAACAAACACCGGCCAGAAGAAACGAGAATCATTTCTTCCATTTCGATGGCTCGAGATACGTTTCCTGGTTACCGAGCTTCTCCGTCGAAGTCTCTCATAACGGGCTGCGCGGAAACATTTCTACTATCCCGCACAACAACTCGCAGATGGATGCCATGATCAGACAGGCAAGTTCATTTTTTGGGAGTCCCGAGCATTCTGTGCGCACGAGTCGTAGCATGACTTTATCATTTTCCATGTTTAATACTTCCTTGATTTTTCTGTGTTCAATCGGGTTCTGTAAATGAAAATCGTGTACAGTTTTAATTACGCAAAGAATTAATTAATTTACCATTTTTTCATTCGACATATCGCATTTTATTGGGGAAACCAAAATTAAATATTTATAAAAACGAAACATTTTCTTCGGTCTTTAAGGAGGGATCCTCATGTAAAAACGCTGAAAACGAGGTAACTTTTGGGATTTTTTTTAAAGAGACGGTGAAATGGAACTCGTTGAAAGTTTTATTCTGCGTTTAGCAATATTTGTGGATATAAAAAAATTCTTTATTGCCAGGTACTTTATTTCAGGGACTTAATACCGGTATAATGCTCATACCGGTATTTCGCCAATACAGCTATACCGAAACCGATATCATACCGAAAAAGATAAATACCGAAACCGATATCATACCGAAAAAGATAAATACCGAAAACAATCGGTTTTCGGAATTACCGGTAACCGAAATAAATACCGGTATTTTTTCGGTATTCTTCTCGGTGAACACCGAAACCTACCATGTTACTGAAAAGAATACCGAAAAAATACCGGTATTTATTTCGGTTACCGGTAACCTTTTGTTTTCGGTATTTATCTACTTCGGTATGATATCGGTTTCGGTATAGCGAAATACCGGTATGAGCGTTATACCGGTATTGAGTCTCAGACGAAGATACAACCGAAAAATACCGGTATAATACCGGTATTTTACGTACCGGTAGGAGTCCCTGCTTTATTTATAAGTGGCAACAAAGCCGGTTCTGAAAAGCCTAGGCGCCGAACTTCACAACTGGCGTGCAGCATTGCGCCACCAATTCTTCACTGAAACCGAAATACAGCATATCTTGCTTTTGTTACAAAATTTTGTCGCAGATAAACCTATTTATTTAGTAAGAAATGCAGGATTGAAAAAATAACAGGACTCGGAAGAACAATTTTTCCGCAAAAATCGAGTGTTTTTTTTGCCTAAATCCTGTTATTTTTTCAATTTCGCATTTTTTACTGAACAAATAGGTTTTTCGACGGCCAAATCTTATAATAAAAGTAGAAAAATACTGTATTTCTGTTTCGCTGAAAAATTATAGGCGCAATGCTGCACGCCAATTGCGAACTCCGGTGCCGACCCCTTCCGGAATCGGCTTCGGAAAATAATATCTTTTATATCCACATATGTTGCTTGACATATAATAAAAGTTTCAACGAGTTCCATTTCACCGTCTCCTTAAAAAAAAAACCCCAAAGTTACCTCGTTTTCGGCGTTTTTACATGAGAATCCGCCCTTAATTACAATTTCTCGATCGCCAAATGTTTCCCCCCTGTGCCTTTATAATCGCAGTAGAAGAGAATTGGCTGTGTACTCGAGGAAGAGTGGACTCGGTCCAAGATAGTCCTATAAATAAAACGTAAAGTGCAAATGAATTAATTAATAGAGAATAGTTATAAATACACATGTATTGTGGAAGAAGTTAAAAAAAAAATCTGGCCGATTCTTGCGTCGTTGATTCCGCCAATTCCGTCAGAAAATTGATTGCGCGGTTACTAAAGGGGAGCGTTTAATCATTGGTCCGTGTGATTGTATCAGGTGCAACAGCTATTTCCGCATTTCCCGCGGAACCTGATTGTGGAAGACCTCAGGGTGACAAGATCAGTCGAGTGGACCGTCGAGAACATCCTTGACGGGGTGCTGATACCGCCGCATCACTTAATCGAAGAACCTCAAACGGAATCCGTCCCTCAGATCCGTAGTACCACCGAGATTAGCGTTTCCTTGAATACCGCTTCAGCGCCGCCACCCTCCGACCCAAGATTCGACATTCCCATTGTTGACAGGTAATTTCACTTCTTTGTTACCAGTTTGCGCTACATATCTTGCTAAGGGTACGGAATAAGTCATTCAGAAGGGAGATGCGCGCGCACATTCAGTGGCGTCGGCGTGCTTTCGCGCCGAGGAACATCCACCTCGCGCGGAGTTTCAGCGTGTTCTCACGTCGATATTCTCTAGAAAGCATCCTCTCCAATTCCTTCGTATAGCTCCCTATTCCGCGTACACTGTATACGAGACAAATGATGTGGTGACATTAAGATTTTACGAGTCGGCAGGTTAGAAACTTTATAACGTAGAAGGATAAGGCTCTTTTTAATAGATCTATATATATATATATATTGTTGGAATATCTCAATAAGTAGATGCTTGTGAAAATTATCTTCCTACTGAAGGGGTTAATTGACGCAACAGTCGAAGAAGGATCCGTTAGTCGTGAATCTGAAACTAGCCTGGCACGAAGTTGCGCCTGTTTTCAAAACGATACGCTTCAAGAGCTTTGACTGTGGTGATTAAAATTACACACGTTCGTGAAACATTAAACAATCCCGATATCTGTTGAATTTTACGGAAAAGTGTAAAGTTTGAAATATACTCGCTTCACAGGAAAGGAAGTTGGTAGTTTATTGTCACCACTGTTTTTTTTTTAAATCCGAAGTATTGTTCGTTGTGAGCAGTGTATACAGGGTGATTCAAAGGGGAGGTCGGAGAGTTTAGGAACACATGGGGTGTTCGCAAAAATAGACAAAAAGCGTCTGGTCCCCAAATCAATCATACTGGAGATGATAAAACGAAATCAAAAGTCATAGACTGGAAATCAATAAAAAAAAAAAAAAAAAAAAAGAACCGGGCAAGAAAATACAATGTTGTCCCGTTATAAGTACGGCTCCTCTGTTTCGTTGGAAGTACGCTTGTTTTGACTGAGAATGAGTCGGAGAGCACGCGACAGTGACAAGTCTTGAATTTCTTTCGAGATAGCAGCAATATCGTATTACTAAAAGAAGCCGGCAACGACGGAAGGCGAGTCGAATCGCGTTCAGTTTCGTTAAAGGCACAGCTTGTCCCCCGAGCGTCGTACTCATAACGAGACAAAACTGTATACCACAAATAATCTTATGCGTCGGTATATCATCATTTATGTACAGTTGATTTCCACAAATAAAATAAATTGTTCATATTCGTCCGAATTAATTTGTGGAGCTATGTGAAATACGTGTACATTCTTTGTCTATTTTTAAAAGTATTATATATCTAAAGTCTTTAACTTCTTTCCTTAAATCATCCTGTTTCCTTTTAAACTTTTCAACATTGCATTAGGTTGGTGCAAAAATAATTGCGGTTCTCTTTTTCGATTTTCCGATTCGTTACAAATGTACAAAAACGTCTGAAAAGAGTTTTTAAAAAAAATACCCGATGAAAGGAAACTTTTTCAAAATTTGGTTAACGCAAGTTTGCAGCGCTTAGTGCGCCGTTAATCATTTGTTTGAAACATTTTTCTGTGTCTCTTCTACTTTAGGAGTTATACGCGAAAAAGTGGGAGTGCCTATTTGACTTTGAGGTTAGTTTTCACATCCTTAATGGGCGATTGTTCCCTTGTGGGTGAGTGCGACTGGTGTTTTGAACTCGTACAATAAAATCGCTCGGACTTGCTTTTTCTCCATTCGCAGAACTTAGTTCCACTTGCGTCTACAAACTCCTCTGTTGTAAGTATACCGCGCGCGGCTCAAATAAAGGATTTTGTAGCGGCTAGTCGCAGAACTTGCAGGTGGAAATAAGAGCTTAATGTGACGATCGAAAGGAAGCAAAAGAAATCAGCGAAAACGAAACCAGTGGCAGAAATCGATAGAGCGAATTGCACGCTTTAAAATACTGTAATTACATGAGCGTAGTTAAAGTTTAATCCAAAATAAGTATTAAAGACACAGCAATGATTTGTGCATCGACCTAATAACATCCTAAATACCCGAAAAGAGTTTGATTTCAGCGGTATTGTGGTTCAAGTAGCATTTCACATAAATTTTCCAGCCAAGGAGGACGGTTTTCCAAATCCTCGTCCGAGAGGGAGCTCATCCTCCAACGTCGGAAGGAGCACATGAGACTCGCCGCTAGGAGGAAATACTTTGAGAAATGCCGAAAAAGACACGAAGCTGACCAACGTGTCTCTAATGTCACCTCGTAAAATAGAAAAACCAGAGAAATATATATTAATAACAATTTTGATTTTTCGTGCTTCATAGCGGCTATCTTCTTCGATGAAGAGTATACGACTGATTTTCTTGGTTAACGCGTCCATCGACGTCCACTTACATACATATATTAATTTTTTTTTTTCGCCTTAAAAATCTTGTTCCTGGTTTCTGAGAAAACCACGTTTTCTTATTCAGTGTGTTCGTTCCTAAGGTTCTTTTAACGATCTTAATCTTTATTACACTCGGGAAACATCATTTTTAGAGACACACGTTTTTTGGTAAAAAATTTTGGTAAATTTCCTTTGTTTCGATTTCCTTGTTTCCTCTTGTTTTTCCTATTTTAATTTCGTTTGGTCTTTAAAAAATAGTTTTCTTGTAAATTCTGTGCTTTTTTTTCTTGAGAAAAATACTTTCCTTAAGGAAACGAGTTTTTTATTCTTAAGAAAAATAAGGACAATGAACTTAAAGTATTAACTGTTTAATTCTTTAGCAATAATAAGAACAATTAACTTAAAAGTATTACTCACTTAATTATTTTTTATTCATTATTTATTATCATAATTGTTAAGAAATACAATGCTTTCAAATTTCTCTTTCTCTAGCTTCTTTTTCTTTCTTTTCTCTCGGAACCAATTTTCCCAAGATTCTTAATATCGCGTATAGGAAACTCCACTAATTCTTGGGAAATTTAATCGTCGAATACGTTAGGAGAATAATCTTTTTATAGAAGCTCATATTTTTAGTTACGCAGAAAAGTAACTTAGGGACTTTTATTTCATTTTCTTAAGAAACATATTTTTCTTGGCAATCTTAACGTTTCCAGTTTTAAGATTTTCTTTTGAATCGAAATTCTCTGTTCGTAAGAAAACTGATTTTCTTAAGAACGGAAGAAGGAGATTTTAGCAATTAATATCGACTGGTTGTGAACTATATACTCATCGGTGGATTAGAGGACTGATAATGATAAGAATGTATTGTTGAAGGAATTTTTTTTCACATTTTTTCATGTAAGTAAAGAATAAAATCATTTAGCGTTTTTAATAGTAAATGGTTACTGTAATTTTTGTTATTAATTTTATTACAATATTTAATGTTTGATTTTAGAGGTAATATAAGTAATTGCGAAGAAATATTTAAATGTTTTGAGAAAATACTATTTAAAACACGTATGTTTGCAAATAAAATATTATTTAATAGGGAATAATGAATAAAAGTACCTTTCTTTTTTTTATAATTAGGGTTTCAATATTCAGCATAAATTCCGCAAAAAATATTTCCTTAGGAATGTTTTCTTTCTGTTGACAGCACTATTTTTAATTATATCTGAATGTTAATGAGATACAAAACTAAATAAAGTTTCACGTAAAAAAAAATACTCGATATAGAACATGTAAAATAAATCGTTTCTTTGATGGAATACTTTTTTTTTTATCAAATACCCTTTACTATTTTCTGTTGAGAGATATATGAAATGAAGAACATATTGTATACCCGCAATGAATAAAAGTGTAAAAAGAAAGAATAATAATATGCTACAAGACATAATATTGCCGAATACTTAATTCACAGCATACTTTCCTGGATCGATATTTAATACACGTAAGTACTTGTCAAATACGAATATAAATTCAACTTCATAGCGAATGAATTCGCATTCTTCTAGAATTTAAGAAAAATTAATACAGTTCAAACATGCTTTGTTATTTCAGTTTTAAATGTTAACTTCTCCGTATAACTATTAAAAATGATTTCAAGTTACTTTTTGTAGTACTTGAGAATAATATTTTATTTAACATTGATTATTTCGATATCCCAAATGAGTATTCTGGAAAATTCAAATTTACGCAAATGATAAACATTGGATTGCCCTTTCAGAATTTCTAGAAGAATTCAGTTTTTTTCCTAAATATACAGATATATTCATGAAATAATGCAGTGATTAGTGACAACAAGTTTACATACAATACCAGTATGCTTCTAATATTTTATTAAAAAATTTTACAACAAAATGTTTCTTTTTGTATTTTTAACCAATGAAATTCATTACAACGATATGGAGAATAATATGTGCAAATATAAAATCTGCAAATCCTCTTTCCGGACTTATTCCATGAAATTGGCTTTTGTTTTGTGGATTCACCTGTAGCCGTAAGCAAACTGAAACAGAAGTATAAAACAAACATTTGTATCTGCACCAGATGCTTTTAAATTAAGTTCAGCAGCTTCATTAATATTTCTGTTTAATAAAAAGCTAAAACAGTGTTTCTCAATATTTTTTGAGTCGCGATCCCCTTTTACAATATTCAAGTAACCTGACGAGATAAGGTAAGGTGAATTTAACAAGGTAAAGAAAACACATCCAGGGGTTTAAAACAGTTATGATATCGGTTTCGGTCCTTGAAACAGTTATGAAGAACCGATATTCTGAATAACTGTTATAAGGAACCGAAATTTCCGACTATATCGATTTCGGTTACGGTTCTACGGAACCGATATTATATCGGTTATAACGGTTCTAGAACCGTTATTTTTTCGGTTCTATGTATATCGGTTCTATATCTGGTCTAACGAGGGGAGGCCGCGAATGGGACGAGCGATTTTTTAACGAAACCGGGCAGAAAATGTTGAGGCCGATGTGTATAAACCAAATCCAGAATATTAGCTGTGAATGGCCGGTCATTTTTTTAAAAAATTATGAACAGTAAAATTATGAAGTCGTCGAATCGATTTTATACTTCATTAAGTGGTAGATCTTGATGAAAGGAATACAAAAGTCTTATGTGTTATTGGCGTAGTATCAATAATTTAACCAGAAAATTCCATTTTTGTTTCGACGACTTCATAATTTTACTGTTTAAAGCCATTTTTTATAAAAATGACCGGCCATTCACAGCTAATATTCTGGAATTTGTTTATACACATCGGCCTCAACATTTTCTGCCCGGTTTCGTTAAAAAATCGCTCGTCCCATTCGCGGCCTCCCCTCGTAAATTGATTCTTATATATTGTTCCTACGAAATTGTTATATGTTTTAACTCTCCGATGGCTGTGCTTGGATTGATTTTGTCCACGCAATTTCAACGCAGACGTCTATTCTTGCTTTAGCCATCATCTCAGTAGCGTATCTACGTCAATGTTTTGATGTGTAGCTGTTTATTACTCCGTGGCGGAATCGGCTTGACTGTGAAAGTGTGAAAGCTTGCGTTTTTTTCAATGTAACCATGTGGCGCGGATGGGGACGAATGCTCCTATACAATGTATAGGTAATTTGCTCCGCACGCGTAGCGCGGACGCTCCGCTGAACTCTGAAACGGGCCTAACGTAAACAATTTTTAGCTTAAACCAATCATCGCGAGTTGAGATGTTTGAAGAAGCTCTTGACAAAAGAAACCCATGGACGGCCATCCCAGAATTGAAACAGTGCGATAAAATAGAAACATTATTTCTGATTTGGATGTCGCAGGATACACAAGTCTCATTTGTGAAGTGCATTTTTAGAAGCAACTACAATTAGAAATTCTAATAATAAGTACAAAATTATTTCTTCAAAATAAATTCTTAATATACAGTAATCTGTAAGCGTAATATCCACTTATTTCAATTCCTGTAAAATCGATGCGAGAATCAATTCCAGAACCGTTTTAGAACCGATATAGAACCGAAAAAATAACGGTTCTAGAACCGTTATAACCGATATAATATCGGTTCTGTAGAACCGTAACCGAAACCGATATAGTCAGAAATTTCGGTTCCTTATAACAGTTATTCAGAATATCGGTTCTTCATAACTGTTTCAGTCAGAACCGATATATAACTGTTTGAAACAGTTATTTTCGGAACCGTTTCAATCCCTGAACACATCAAAATTAGGTATTTCAGAATATAATTCTAACTTAATAATTAAAATAAATAAGTGTTGAAAATAACCGTGGCGACACGCCAGACAATTTCGCGATCCGCAGGTTGAAAATCACTGTGCTAAAACATGTGATTAAGTAGCTCATGTAGTAAAAGGACAATGTTTTAAGTCCCTAAGGCAAGCATGTTCAGTCGGGGACCGAAGACTCCTTAGGTTCTAGGACCCGGGTCAGAACCGACCACTATAATTTATAGTGCCTATACGAGCTATAGTGACTTAGGTGTGAACTCACTCAGCGGGGTTTTACTCGACACCCTGCTGGGTACTGGCCGCTAAACGTGCCCCCTACTACCTCTTGCAGGACTGTATTTAGAGAAGACCAGGACAAAATCGGGGCCCTAAGGCCCTAAGACCAGGACAAAACCGGGGCCCTAATGCCCTAAGACCAGGGCAAAACCGGGCCCTAAGGCCCTAAGACCAGGGCAAAACCGGGCCCTAAGGCCCTAAGACCAGGACAAAACCGGGGCCCTAAGGCCCTGAGACCAGGACAAAACCAGAAATTAAAAAATACAAAGCCGGGGTATTAGTATTGGTTGGGGCTAGATTAGTGCGGGAGGCCCGCGCCCGCGGGCGGGCGCGTAAAGCATGGTAGCGAACCGATGTGAGTTTGGTGATGCCAAAAATGAGACAGTGGTTACAAAATTTCAAAAATAAAAAGTGGGGAAGCAGGAGGGCTCCCGAGTAGGAGGGCCCGCGCCAACGTAAAAAAAATTAAAAAAAAGATTAACAGTAATTTTTTATTAATATTTCGGAAACTAATAAATACCCGAAGCTACAATTTTAGATTAGGGTCCATACCCCCTCGCCACCCTTCCCCCCAAACCTCATCTCGATCGGCCACCGGTCCCTTTCGGAATAATATCCGTTTATTTAAACCTTACAAAGGGCGAATTCCACTTACGCCCAAATCGCCCACGACCGTAGGAATTTTCCGTTTTTGTAATAAAATTTCGAGTCGTAATTTACATTTAAAAACCTGTATTTTCCGATAATGGCCCTTTCACAGATTTCTCTTCCACATTTCGGATTTTCATAAATTTTTAAACGAAATCCACGGGCCCTGCGGGCGATTTTGGGCGTAAGTGGAATTCGCCCAAAGATAACTACTCACGAGAGAGAAAACGAAAGGAGTGTGAAACTACTATTCATATAGTCTGAAACCTGCAATGTGTTAATAAGAAACTGGAAACTGTCACAAATTTCAAATTTACACTCTGCATGAAGGGCACAAAGTATAAGAAAGTATAACACAACGTAATCACATATATCAATTTTCATTGTAATAAAGGAAATAAATGAGCAAATAAACGTCATGTTAAGGTAGTTTTTCTTATACGAGACTGGACGCAACGTCAAGAATTTCAAAGTCGATTTTCTCGAAAACGAAGCGCAATATCAAAAAATTTTATTCCTTTTTCTCGACTCATTTACTCGTTCTCAGTCGAAAAGAAAGAGTAACATTTTTTGATATCGCGCTTCATTTTCGAGAAATTCGACTTTGAAGTTCTTGACGTTGCGTCCAGCCGCATATAGGAAAACCTACTTTTAGGCCTAACTCAGGCGGACCACTTTAAAATCACACTGCAGCCACAAAGCAGTAGTATTTTGCAGTTTTTGTGTGGTTGGGCTGTCGTGGAATCAACCACTCACGCGCCACTTTCCAGCGGTCGCTTGAAGTCCGTATTGACGACACAAAACCACACCGCAAGCTTAGTAGCAAAATACAAATGCAACCAGACAATAATTGCAAAATACCACAGTTTTGTGATTGCGGTGTGGTTCTAATGTGGTCCATCTGAGTTGGGCCTTATCCTACAGTTGTAAAATAAAGAACATTATTAAGTAATTAAAAAGAACCTATTCAAAAGAATGTGCAGCAGGTAGTAGCAAACAGATGGAAACGTAGAATTATATAATTAATTATTAACACGATAAATAACAACGTGAAGTCTGAAAGAAAAAGCTTTCGTGACTAAATTAATATCGACATTCAATTATTACGATTTCTATAAAAAAAAAACAAATAACTGCCGTAGAAATTAGAAAATGTAGTGCAATTGTTACAAATATCGAGAAAATAGCCTGCTATTAAATAATCTAATCAATACCGGAAGTGCGATGCATCGAGATTTATAAATACCCGGCGAATGTGAATAAAAATGATTAATGCTAAAATACCTCCGAGAACAAAGCAGGAGACGCAAGATATAAATCCACTTAGAAAGCTGTTGAAGGGGAACGTCCCAACCAGGCAACAATAAATGAATTGTATGACACCTGTCAGGAACACGTACAGTAGATAAGCGTCTATTATTTTAAGTTTCTTTGGTGTACTTTTCGTGTACTCGTGCCAGAATTTTCCGATCACTGTTAAGGCGGTCATTTTTGTAATTCCTTTGCCGTTTGGTTTGAGGTTGGATGAAACTTCTCTACTATGTCGTACGCGTGGCAGACCGGTACACGGGTACGATTACAATTGTTTACCTGTGAGTATGTACCATAGATAACTATAGATAGGTATTTCTCATGGCATTAGTGGGAGACTATACAGCGCCACAAGCGACCTTTCTTAAAACTAACACGAGAGCGGGACCCCCTGATCTATTTGAATTTATTAATGGTTACAATTCTGCCGTGTTAATTTAGCGTATGAAAATCTGGTCAAAAGGTGGTTCTGAGATACTTAAATGACTTTTAGTATTCTGTGCTGAGCCATCGGTATGCTATACAAATCGGGTTAGGTTAAATATTAAATCTGGATAAAAGGGTATCTAAATATTTGACAAACCCGTAAAATATTTCATAAACTCCAAAGAAAACTTTGGTAGATACGCCCAAAATCAGGCATCGATTTCAAATACGTCCGAAGTATAAACTGTTATATCTTCAGTTTTAATACAAATATGGCATTCTTATTTAATATACATATAGATAAACTATTTTTCTGCTACCTGGCAGCAATGACTCAATTTAAGCGAAAGTTGCAGATACGCTACTTCGAAGAAATTTTTATTCGAAATAAATTTCGCCCAACTCTGTATAATTACAGAGAATGTCTAATACGAGATACTCAAATGACTGACCACTCTTTAGTGATTGAGGCACGATCACGCATTTTCTATCTTTTGTAACAAGAAAATGTATATTTACATTGTGTTACGTCTACTATCTTGTGTTTCTTTCCAGACTTTGAGGTTCATTGGTTCGATCTCGCGGCGCCATCGCGCGCATGCGTGGCGTTCCCCCACCGCTAAAAAGACTACCGTGTACGTTATTTCCTTCGCACGCTGGTTAGTTGTGCCCCACGCTGACACTACGCAGGGATGCTAAGCAACATTTTTTTGGAGACGAACCGACGCCAGCCCCAAGCGAGTGACGCCGCAGTCAACCAGCGTCGACAACATATTTGCCGGCGGCCGCTGGTTGGCCGTGGCGTCGGTTCGTCTCCAATCGTGGCGTCTCACGCGCTCATTACACCAGTCTTGTACAGGGGGACCAAGCCGTCTTTGTTTGGCCGAAGTTCCCGTTTAGTACTCACCTTTTCGGTAGGAGGCGCTAGGTACATCACACACACACATACCTAGGTGTATCAGTGAGCACGCCACACAACCTTTCGACGTTGGTGAAATGTTACCATGACGACCGTCGCCATTTGTAAATGTTTGGCGCAGACACGAGGAAGTGTCTAAGGCCGTCTGAACCATGGACCTGAAGGACAGTGCATGAGCTAGACTTATAGACGCGGGGGTGTAAGTGAAAGACGCAAGGGGAATCAAGCTGTTTCAGCCATCTTGTTATGATATACTAGTGGTGCCATCTATGTCATACCGTGGTAAACTTTGAAACTTTACACTTGCATTACTCAGGTTTCATAAATTGATCAATGTTTTTATAAATAATATATATTTATACGAATTGTAATACATAGGGTGGATGAAAATACGTTATATTTAATTGCCAGAAAATAACTATATATATATAATGGGCTATAGAGTGCACTACTAGTATATCATAACAAGATGGCTACACAGGCGATTCCCCTTCCGTCTTACGAGTAAACCCCCCGCAACTAGGCACTGTCCTTCAGGTCCATGGTCTGAAGATGGATCGTCGCGTCAGTGACGCGTATGCAGCAGATAGAAGGATATACAAAGAAATTGAATATATTTTATTTTCCTAAGAAAAGAAGAAATATTCAATTTCAATGTTTATCCTTCTATCTGCTGCATACGCACAGTGGTCCTAAGTAACACTTCTAGCGACGAAAAATTCAAATTAATCAAATTAATAAGGGGAATTTGCCTTGATAGTATATCTATATTTACGTAATCTTGAAATGTAAAAAAAGCTTCAGAATTAGTACTTACCTCTTATGTTGTGTACACGAAATATTACATCGACGATGTTGAAAACACAAAATGGCTAGTTTTCCTTGGTTGCTTAGCAACGGCGAAGGCGAGATCGTTCGACAATATAGAGAATGATGTCGTGGAACGTAAGGAAAAGAAATTGTACATTTCGGACATACCGTTTTATAATAACAATACTGACCGCCATCGCCATTGCCAACTGACCGCGATTGCCTCATTCTCCCCTAATATCTTAATTGTTTGCAGACCTTTGCAGTTAACTTTAGTTAAAAAGAAATTCAGATGAACAACAGAAGTAGAGGAAACAATAATTACGGCAGATACACGCAAATCTGTGAATTGCGGGACTTTTATATTCTCAGTAAAACTAGAATCGCTGTAATATGTGTAATGAAAATGAAGTTACTGCTACTCAGAAGTTATGGAAAGAATTTTAAAACAAAATACGTTGACATGTTTACTTGCCTTGCGATAATATTTCTACCAAACTATTCGAAACTACACAAAATAAGAATATATTCCCCGATACATACAGCAGAACGCACAAACAGATACTGACGCAGGCAGAAAAATATTGCCATTCTTGCTCCAAGTTCGTGAGGTATACGGGAAAACCCTTGTGCCAGGGCATTATTTTATGATATGCATGTAGTCACCGGCTACCTGAGACACGGCAGAAATAAAAAATTTCCGATTCTAACAGCATTCAATTTTTCAATTATTCGTCGCTAGGCTTGCTATTTGGCCCACTGTGATACGTGTCGCTGGCGCGACGATCCGTGGACAGGTTAGGGGTGTTCGATTCCGATTCGATTCTTCAGAAAATCGATTCTTTTGGTTAAAAGATCGATCTTTTGAATTGATTCTTTGGTATCCGATTTTCCCCAGAATCGATTCTTTGATGTATGAATCGACAACCGATTTTTTGCCCTCTGGCGGAATTAATTGCCACTAATGAAAGGACCAATCAAACTGCTTGATGCGTAGGTTTTCCTGATCTTATACGTTTCCCGCCATTTACACACGATTCCCGCCAAATTTATACAGGATTCGCGCCAAATTTATATACGATTCTTATGTTCTGGATATTGGTTACAGTACGAAAGGATTTATCCTACATTAAGTATCATTGCAAAAAAATATCTACCAATCATGGCAACATCTGTGCCATATCAGAACGTGTATTTTCCAAAGCTGGAAATATTTTAACTGATCACAGAAATAGTTTATCACCTAAACATTTACAGCAATTATTGTTTTTAAATTCCTTATCAATGAAAGAATGGCAATTACATGATGAATAAAATATTTAAAATGAATAACAAAATATTTCTTCTATTCAATACAATGCCCTTCAACAACTATCCCAAATTGTTCCTTGTAAAAGTAATTTTTATAGCGATTCTTTCAAAATTATTCAAAATCGACTTCTATATGTACTAATTTTGGAAAAAGTTTTATGGCGATTCTTTTCATCTCGGTTCTTCCAGAATCGATTCTTTGGTTCCGATATTTTAGAAGGATCGATTCTTATAATCCGATTTTGAATCGATTCAAGAATCGATTCTTTGAGGTGAATCGAACACCCCTAGGACAGGTTATAAAGTATGCGGTGCATTACACGTATACACATACACATACGTCCTGATTCACCCATTCACAGTTTAGTACGCACTTTATTGGTAGGAGGCGCTACAAACTCTGCTTCAACTTTCGTAAGAGGGAAGCTTGGCCCCCCTGGTCTTGTAGGCGTCCCCCTACCCGCAACAAATGGCCACAGAAAAAGTTGCTGTGGAGTACCGACAAAAATTTTAGCGGTGCGTAGTAGTGAAAGGGTGAACTAATGAATTTGAATTTAAATTTATCGATAGACAAATCATGGACTCACCGTACCGAACCCATGTACGCAGGTACATTTTCAAATTCACAGTAGACTTACTTTATATAATACATATTTTATTACGATAAAAAAGTTATAAAAGTTAACTACATTTTGCAGATAACAGAGATCTTATCTAAATATTGATCACAATGTATTGGTAACAATAATACTATTGTTGTACAACATTGATCCGCATGTTGGCGGTCCATTTATAAAAAATAAAATATCTTCTTTCGTAACCAGGGTTGCCACCTCTCCGGTTTTGGCCCGGAGACTCCGGGTTTTGTAGCAAATCTCCGGGCTCCGGTTTTACTGGAAAAATCTCCGGGTTGTAGAAAAAAATGAGATAATGAGGAATTATGGTATTATAGAATGGTATCAATTTTATGCACAATAAAAGTTATTAATTAAAACAACATATACTTTTAAATTCTGAATTGTTCGAGCTTAAAATACTTGCACATCTGTTTTCCGGATATTCGAGAACAAAATTTTTTTGCTTTCTCCATCTCCGGGTTTATATTCGAATCTCCGGGTTGGAATGTGTGGCACTACATTCGTAACATTAAAATAAAAACATTTAATCGATAAAAACTATGACTCTCCTCGCCTATTTGAACGCTTCGCCTTAACTTAAGCGTATATTATTTTAGGTATGTTTGAAGAAATTATCCCATTATTAGGACTGCTGACAATATACAGGACGCTTGCCAGCGCCCGTTAGAGCTCTTAAATCGTCATCGTTTAAGTAACTAAGTATTTTCTCAGTACACACACGTGGTAACTCAGGGGAATTCTTAAAGAGGAAATGGAAAATTTTGTTACCTTGCTCCAGACACTCTTTCCGTCTTTCCCCGTTTCTAAAATTACTGTTTATCATACTAGCGTAAATTGGATAGTTTATTTTATAAACACCTGATCCAAAGGCCTGTACTATACTTTCATTTCTTAGATACATTGCTAATTGACTCACACCTTTTGTCAAGATATCATAAAATGTGATATTAGTATTAACAAACTTCTCGCTCTTCATGCTTGCTACTTCTTTCTTGCATTCATTCCGAAAATCACTTAGCTCTTCATCATCGCTACCAATTGCGTGTGAGGGAATTGATAGTACATCAGCGTTAACTGTATACAAATTTGCAGCTTTTATCTTAACCATGTGACGTTTTAGAATCTTAGCAATGATTACATTAGAGTCGAGGTATTCAAAATCATCATAATAATACTCATCATACAATCCTTCAATACCATGCTTAGCGTAACCAAGCGCCGTGTAATTGTTTTTACTCCTAACAGTAACATCAGAACCGTGTTCTAGGAGAGCTGTAACAATTCGTTCATTGCCTTGCATACAAGCATAGTGAAGCGCTGTTCGACCACCATTATTAGCAGAATCAATGCTGGCACCAAATTTTAAGAGAAGCTCGGCGATATCTAGATAACCAAAATTGGCAGCTATGTGGAGTGGTGTCATACCTTTATAATTATTTGCAGCATCAACCTTGGCACCGCGTTTTAGCAGTAATTCTACACCTTCTGTATTGCCGCTTTCAGTTGCATAGTGAAGAACGGTGTCTCCATGGTGGTCCTCAGCATTTATATTAGCTCCTTTGTTCAACAACATTTCCATAATTTCATTATTAACCATTAGTACAGAAAGATGGAGCGGTGTTATGACGCTTTTACGTATTTCCTCAACACCTGTTTTGTATTCCGGAAGAGCCTCGTTGGGTTTCATATAGCAAACAGAAACTTGATATATTTTTAATTTGCACATTTCTGTAGTAACGTTATTATCAGGAACTTTACGAGAATGAAGTCTGCAGCATCCTTTTTCGTTTAAACGAACAACATCCATTGGTATTCTTTCGCATTTATCATTAGCGTTAACATCGACGCCATGTTCTAAAAGAACTTCAACGATTTCTCTGCAATCCGTCATAACGGCAATATTCAGTAATTCAGTATTATCATTTGCATTAG
Organism: Andrena praecox; assembly: GCA_963932275.1. Classification (NCBI taxonomy): domain Eukaryota; kingdom Metazoa; phylum Arthropoda; class Insecta; order Hymenoptera; family Andrenidae; genus Andrena; species Andrena praecox. The sequence continues at coordinate 38,466,756 of OZ010728.1, forward strand.
CTTTATTAGTTAAAAGCAGTTTAATCATTCTTAAATCGGCATTTGCGGTAGCATAAAATATTGGCGCCCATCCAGTTTCATCTGGTGCATTTACATCGGCTCCATAGCTTATCAGTAATTCGGCTACTTCCTTGTGTCCGTTTTTGGTGGCAACATTTAAAGGTAAATCTTTTCGAAATGTCGAGTTGTACAACATATTAACATCAGCACCGTGTTCTAAGAATTCTTCGACAATCTCCAAATATCCATTCGTAACAGCGGCGTGCATAAAATTCTTCGAGTCTCCAGGATCGACGGTAAAACCATATCGAAGCAGGCTCTTAACGATCTGACGATACTCTATTCCACAGCCCTGCACCGCAACGTTAAGAACGCTGCTGTTGCTTTCGTTATTCAGATCAGGACGATGCTTTAAAATATGCTCGACAATTATTGAACACCCTTGTTCAACAGCAAAGTGTAATATAGTTTTATCGTTCTTATCTTTAGCATCAACGCAAGCTCCGTATTCTAAAAGTACCTTAACCAACTTTTCACATTGGCTTTCAACAGCGAGATACAGAGGCGTACGACCGTTCTGAGTCGAAGAATCAAAATCAGCCCCATGTTTTAAAAGATGCTCAGCAATTTCTACATATCCTTTGAATGACGCAATATGAAGAGGAGACATGGTATAATTGTCTCGAGCATTTACATCAGCACCTTTGCTTAAAAGCAATTTGGTAATTTCTTCATTACCATTACAAACAGAATAGTGCAATGGTGTACTTCTATCCCTAAACATAGAGGCGCACACAGAATTATCGTAAGCTCTGCATTTTCAAAGATGCTAAACAATTGGTAAATACCCCGCGTCCGCTGCAATACGCTGAGGAGTTCTAGGATTGTTTCCTTTACCATCGACATTGGCCCCTCTACTTAAAAGAAGGGTTGTAATTTCTTTGCTATTTTGTGCAACAGCAATGTGCATAGGAGTTATCATGATAATGTCGGCAGCGTCGACATTCGCTCCCTGACTTAAAAGCATTTCAATAATTTCCGTTTGTTTACTTTGAAGTGCATTGTGAAGTGGAGTTTTACCATCTAGATTTCTGGCATTAATATAAGCATCTCTGTCCAGAAGCATCTGGACAATCTCTACGTCACCATTTAGAGCAGCAAAATGAAGTGGACTATTATTTCTGTTGTTAACTTTGCAACCATTTGTTAAAAGTAGTTTAGCAGCCTCTGTATGTTGTTTCTTAACAGCGGTACGAAGTAAATCATATCCATCTGACGCATCCAACAATTCTTGCCAGTAGGATAGACCGCGAGAACTAATTAGTTCTGTTACTTTTTGTATTTCACCTTTGCGAATTGCAGTCATTACACTGTAATGTTTATTTGGTGTATACCGAAATCCTTGCATCAATGGCTGCGTTGTTCAGCGGAACAAACAAAAGCAACACTTTGGATCTAGAGACACTATAATAAGAGTGAATAAGAGGGTGCATTCCAGGGTGCGTTCCGATTCACGCATAATGCGCATAAAGTGCTTAGGATGTGTCACGTACCCTCCGGAGAGAGAAGATTTTTGAGTATCCGCCTTTTTCAGTATTATCAGATTCACTTTATAAACAAAATATGCGTTGTTGATACTGATACATGGTAGAACGACACATTATTAGAGTATTATATTACATTTAAGTTTATATTTGGATTATAAAGCGAATTTGACAATACTCAAAAAGGCGGGTACTCAATAATCTTCTCTCTCCAGGGGACCCAATATGGCGGATGCGCATACTCACCTCTTTAGTGCTCTACATGAACCGCAGTAACGTATCGGAACGGTTTTCGATGCGTTTGATGCTCGTGAGGTTGCGCGGGAATATTCAAACTTACTTACAATTAGCTATGCAGTTGGATGGATTACGTTAAATTTAATTCGAAACTTTTGGACGGTGGTCGAAGCACGCTTCCTAACTACATCGGTTACTTCGTCCTAAGGATCGGGGACCGACTCCTAACGAAATTTGATGGCTTTATTGGTTCCTGGATTTTCTCAACCTGAGTTTTTCTATTCTTCTTGAACAGCGACAATTATTGAAAGCGAAGACCATATTTTATGAGTTTAACAGGACGAACTGCTGCTTACCCAGCGTAATTTGGTAAACAGATGTGTAAAGGAAAAATGAAGTTATTTATTATCCGCGTCCGGGGTAAATTCAAGGTTTTGAAGGCTATTGAATAGAACCGCAGGCTCTAGTACGTCTTCTGGATTAGAGTATAGCTGTAAAGTTAGCATTATAAGAGCACGTTCGAAAAACTTAGCAGTAAGAGCCTTTAGGAAATAAAAATGCGCGCTACGTATTTGCTTCCTTCCTCATCTTTCGTTTCCACCCTGCCTAAAACCTTCTAGGGATGTGTTGTTCGCTTCGAAATTGAGACCGTTACGTTGGTTGCAATTCATACCGCGGGTGCAGAGATGGCAGTACCAATTTCGTAGAATTCCCTAGAATCCTCCAACTTCTAGCTCATAATGCGTGCAGCAAGTGCAGAAAATAAAAGCATGGGCAGTCAATGCGCATATTACGCGCATTCGTATTTGTCGCTTTACGTGTGCTTCTGTATTTCAAATTCGAATACTGCAAACAGGGGAAAGTAGGGTACTTCCGGCTATATAAGAAAGAAACGCTAAAAATTTGAGCAACTTACACATTTGCTAGTTTTTTTATATGAATTGATAGTTTAAAGTGTCTAGATTTTATTAGTATGACCGAGAAAGCATAAATTTACGTTGTAACAAAGTTGGAAGCAATAACACAAAAAAGTTCATTTGACTGGAATTACGGAATTAACGTGGGGTAATTCTGGCCATGATTTTTCTTTACAAAAGAAGTGAGAAAACTGTTAAATTAATAAAAAAAATATTATTTTTTTGTTTTAAAATTAATTACCACATGAATCACAAATGTATTCTTCAGGGGTATTCCATCCTGAACATTCTTCATATGCCCATGGACCACATGGCTATATAATTGTATATAAATCGCGAATTTTTTACTTTTTCTTACAAGGCGGGGGAACTCACGTAGCGTCTTATGTGATATTTTATAACCTAATTTTCAATAAATCAAAATTCTATCATTAATGTTCCAGAAAAGTAGTTTCAGTTTAAATTTCCAGAGACCGGGAAACTTTTTTATAAATAATATAGAATTGGAACACGATTTCTGTTCCCCGAGAATCGATTCCATAGGATCGACCTATACTGTAAAATCGAACATTATGGTGCAAAAGATCGATCTTTCGATTGGTCCCCTTCTCAAAGTGACAGAAAATATAACCTACATACATGCTAATTACATGACAATAAATATTTATTGGAAATTTCGTTCTTTTACGCTACATTTGTCAACTTCTCATGTTTTAACATCCTTCCAAAATATTATTATTACGCCGCAACGGTATCTTTATGAAATCGGGTATAGCGTATAGGTTATATTTTCTGTCACTTTGGGGAGCGGATTAGGAAGTTGTGGAGTGTAATTATTCGTGATTAAGAAATCAAAATTTCCATTCATAACGTCATTTTCTGAGTATATTTCATCAAAATAGTAAGTTTTAGCTTAATTTGTTCATGTTTACCAAATTCGTGCGTTTTATTACATTCTAATTGATTTTAGCTTCAATTTTTAGGTTTACAGATTTAAATGCTTGATAGGATGACCTTATACCCGATTCCATAAAGATACCGTTGCCGCGTAACAATAATATTTTGGAATGATGTTAAGTTATAAAAAATTGACAAATGTAGCGTAAAAGAACGAAATATCCAATAAACATTTATTGTCATGTAGCATATCTATAGGTTATATTTTCTGTCCTTTCGAGGAGGGGACCACATAATTTCGACGCGCGTTACGAAGAGTAACACGTTTCATTTTTTCTTACGGATAACTGCATGTAGAAAAAATGAAACGTGCTACTTTTCGTAACGCGCGTCGATTTGGTGTATGTTTTTCAAAGCGTACGTAAAGAGACAAATACGCATGCGCGCATCAACTGCACGCTTCATGCGCTAGAGGTGGGAGAATTCTAGGGAATCGTATGCTCCACCAACGCAACCAATGCACGCATAGACTGACACGGAACGGTTTTCTCTGCAGTCTATGCGCATAATGCGTCACATGGAATGCACCCAGAGTCTGGAGACGAGAAGGCCACTTTTTGATTGGTCCGCCATTTTTGATCGAAATCCTACGAGAGAGAAAGAGATATACACCATTTCACGCTTAACCACTCTTAACAACTCTTACGTTTATGGCGGTATTTTACTATCTATTAATCTGAAAATGTGCATTTGGGTTTTTGATTGGCCTGTCATTTTTCATCTATTCCCGCTGATTTTTAAATCTGTCAATTATACCAAGATAATGAAGATACAAAGCATAAAACCAAATCTTGTGTTCTATTTGATATATGTTATTTTATTATACTGATTTAAATGCGAAGTAAACAGAAGTAAAATGTTGCCATAAACGTAAGAGTTGTTAAGAGTGGTGAAGAGTGAAATGATGTATATCTCTTTCTCTCTCGTGGGATTTCGATCAAACATGGCGGACTGTCACTCGTGTCCAGACTCTTATGTGTAATCTGCTGTCGATCTGACATCAGGCTCTGCACCTCAGAACGCAGCCAAATGAAGACGCGGTCTACTGCAGTCTTGTGGCCGCTCCGCATTCGGTTCCACCGATCCCCGATACACAGCGCCACAACGCTGATCAACGTAATGTAGAGGGTCGACGCAGACCGCGGAAGCAGACGCTGGTTCCGCGAGAAGTCCACTAGCGCATCAGTCGCCAATGGAGGTCGATCTCCCCTCTACCTGGTGCAATACTCCCTAGCACGCGCCTAGCATCACGAGACCACAGCTCTGGCGACACGCACGTGCTTCGGGTTTCCCCTTTGTACAGTATTTGTTGAACATAAAATATACGTCTACTTTTATACAAAAGGTGCTCTCCATTTACTGCTCAGCATACTGAGCATCCTAGTCCTGAATACAAAAGACTACAGTCTGACGTCAGATTCTGCTCCCCAGTTCTGGCTATCAGGGTGCCTTTTGATAGTATTTGACGAGTACAATCCAAACATACAAGTTTTAAGTTTAGCAAATGACTCTTAATATATTTTCTTCTGAATTTAGTAAATACAGTAAACTGAAAGTATTTGATAATAGAATTTATAATGTAAAACTAAAAAAACATCACGAGGATTCAAATGAACGCTGTGTATTCTAACCTTAAACCGTACATGAAACTTTCTTACCTGCCACTCTCGATGCAGTCGCTCCATTCTTCTTCACATTTATTTTAAGTTATTAAACTCTATTATCCTTCTACTTCAGAATATCACTATAATCGTGTAATAATAACAACTAAAAAGCACAATTATTATTTATATAGATTGCGTTTCACCTGTGTCACTTATAAGACAGTATATGTCTCAGCCGGTCGTGTATGTACAGACACAAACACAACTATACTGCGACATCAGCGCCCTCTGAGCTACGAAAGCCTGCTTATTTCTGTCTAATCGCTATTCCGGAAGTTCCCTATTCAGTTTCCACCCACTGCCGCTGAGTATGGTTCTGGTCAGAGCAGTAATGCCAGATTCGGGACGGGATCTCTCGAGAATTTCCCCCACCACGCATGCACACTACGCCGAAGCTGCGTGTCCGTGAGCTCGGCGCTTCGGACAACGTCAGGAAGACGAGAGAGAAAACGAATGTGTGTCTTTCTCTCTCGCTCTTGAAACGCTGAGATTCAAGGAGAGGTGCAAGAGACACGCGACCGTGCGCGTAACTGCGCGTAACGGCTGCAAACGAAATTCGTAATCGATTGCCAATCGATGACGAATTTCTGAGCAAGTTATGTGTTTTTGAGCCTCATTTGGCATTAGTAGATAATGACAGAGACACTTCCTTTAAAAGTGTTCTCTTTATTGCTCAGAAATTGGGCGGTTTCGACGAAGACGGTTTGTAAAAAGAATGGTCGATATTGCACCTGAATTTTGCAAATGCAGACAAGCAGATGTTTTGTACATTAGCTTTTGATGATGTTTGGAAAACGGTGTTGTTAACGCGAAACGATCAAGGCTCATTATCCATGTTTGCAGGAATTATGAAATTCCATTAGAAGTCTTCCAAATTCAAACGCCGATGCTGAAAGATCGTTTTCCATGCTTCCCGACATAAAGAACAAGAAACGAAACCGACTTTGTTCGACCATCGTCAATGCCATTTGCGTAACGAAATCGGCACTAAAGGCGCACGGGGAAACAGCTCAGACCATGGAGGTAGATGACAAACATCTATCTCTCATGTCATCTGAGAATTTATATGCAACTTTTGCGAAGAAGCAAAAGAGTAGTTTACGCTGACATGCAGAATATTATCAATTTCATCCATTTTCTATTTCATTCGATTTTTGGACAACGCGAATATGTAAATAGTTGTTCGATTTACCTCATTCAATTCTTGTTCTATCCTTGCAATAAATTCGCTTGCTTGCTGTACATATGATTTATAGAGAGAACTTCGAGATAATTGTACAAATAAATGTATATTCTTAATTATATTCATTTTATATGTAACAATTATCTCGAAATTCTGTCGCATGTATTATAGTAAATTCCTCTGCTTGCTTTCTATCCTTTGGAAATGTAAACAATTGTAGCATTATTTCAGTCTTACATTTCGTCAATATATCGAACCCAATAAAATTGATATATTTACGTGCTGCCTTTCTTTTCTTTTTTTGTAATGTTTTTTTACATTTTAGTGTACAACATGTATCGCGATGTTAGCTTTGCATAACCAATTGTTTACATTTCCCTCCCGATGGAAGAGATCACCACTTTCCCGTAGTTTCCATCGAGCGGTACCGTGCACGCTGCGCGTAATTAATTTGTAAATAGTGCGTGATTCTTTGTCGCAACTTGATATGATTATCGAAAAATCTAACGAGAAATGTGATTACGTTTAGATTTTAGATTTTAGATCATACCCTGAAAAAAAATTTTTTTCGAAGGCTGCTACAGCGTGCATGGTACTGGCCAAGAGTGGATTCTAATTTTAACAAAGTTCACTAATTTACAGTATCAAAATATTCATCTTTTAATAAAAAAAATTCATTTTAAGGTTTGAAAAATAGAAATAGCTCAAATAAAAAGTACGGAAATTTAAAATGAAAACAAGAAATTATGAATGTACATTTTTCTTTGTTAAAGAAGTTACAGAAGAACTTTGTTTAACTTTTTTTATGTATAATTTAGTTCGTATATCTGAAAAATCGAAGAACCATTTAAATATAAAGTTTCATTGAAATCCATTTTGCCGTTTAAACGAAATCGTGTTAACAAATATATGAGATATTTAAAAAAAAACTCTTCTAAATAGTCAAAACGTGATCAGGAGGTCTTAAAACGTGATTTCCGTAACAAAACTTTTTTCAAATTTTTTTCATTGCAAGAGTATTATACATATCTCAGACAGTGAAAAGTGTATCTCGAGGCACTCAAGAAGATCGCACACCGGCGCGTGTCGCTTGTAACGTTCCGCGACGAGCCGCCATAAAAATTTTCTTCTTTTATTATACTAACTCTAATTATTCTTATATTATGTTATACCTAAAACACTTTGCATTAGCAATAAGTCATGAATGCACGTATGGATGAATGCAATCTAGTGACCAGCGAAAGAACTAAGTGAAGCGAACGCATGCGCAGTGTCATTCAATCGAGCGAGTGAACCAAGGGTGCCTTCCGTTTCGCGCATTGAGTGCATAGACTGCAGGCAATGGTGATTGGTGGTTCATGCAGGGAGTGAATAGACTGCATAACCTGATTCGTAGAATTCCCTAGAATCCTCCAACTTCTGGCGCATGAGGTGTGCAGCAACTACAGAAAATCAAACTATAGGCAGCCAATGCACATAATGCGCGCATGCGTAGTTCTCCCTTCTGTATGTCGAATTCGAATACTCCAATCAGGTTATGCAGTCTATACACTTACCGTATGAACCACCAATCACCATTGCCTGCTGTCTATGCACTCAATGCGCGAAACGGAAGGCGCCCCAAGTGCGGATCGAACGCGCGTGCGCGAAACACACGGTCAACCGGACGCCGAATAAACCGCGAGTGTAGTGCGCGACTGGCGCGAACCGGATATAGAATCCGATTGGTGCGCGTAACGCGCAGCAAGTGATTGGCGCGGGCTAGGTTTCACAAATCAGTATAAATAGAGGCCCGCCAGCAGAGAGGTTTCACTCCTGGATCTTCGACCGAACCAGTATTATACTGAAGACGCTTTCATTAGCCCCTCAGTCCTCGGGCCGCTTTCAATAGCCCCTGGGCCGCGAATTCTACAATCCAGTGTACTTCTACCAACATCAGGCCTACCATCTGAAGTCGCTTTCAGTAGCCCTTCGGCTTCCATCTGGGGACATCTTAACCGATTACCTGGCTACCATCTGAGACGCTTTTACTAGCCCCAGCTTCCATCTCAGCCGCTTTAATTAGTCCCTGAGCAACGTGATATCTACAACTGAAGCCGCTTTTAATAGCCCTTCAGCTTCGAACCTAGAAAGCGTGGGCCAGCTGATAGGCAACAGGAAGCCATTCAAATTCGAGAGAAGGAATCCTCTCAATCACTCAACTTAAACATTCTGAATTGACCAAGCGTCAATTCCTCTATTATACATTATACCGACTTCGTGTCGAGTTTCATATCTAATCAGCGATTTAGTATCGCATCTTTATATTATATTAATTAACGACTCAATTCTAATTATCAAAAGAGTCAACTATCTCTATATTCCGTTCTACCGACTTAGCGTCAATCTAAAATCGAACGATATTCTTTATTACCGACTAAGCGTCATTTTTCGTTAACATTATATTCCGTTGCAACGGCCTAGCGTCGAAACCGAAACCAACGATATTCTTTATTTCCGACCGATACGTCGTCACGTATTATTTAACGTTCTATTAATTTACCGTTACGGTTCACACGACTCCGTGTCGTATTATGTTATTTTCCGACCTAGCGTCAAACTTTCTTTGAATAAACTATTTTGTTACTTGTTGTTAAAAGGAAGGACTCTCGTTCTTGAAATTCATTTCTTAATCGCACGCCACCCGAACCAATCCCACAAATTCACAGGTAAACCGCTCTACTTGTGAAAACTCCTGTAACTAACGGCAGCGTCTCGTTCGAGAACGTTACACGCTTGCACCTCTCCTTGGATCACAGCGTTTCAAGAGCGAGAGAGAAAGACACACATTCGTTTTCTCTCTCGTCTTCCCGACGTTGTCCGAAGCGCCGAGCTCACGGACACGCAGCTCCGGCGTAGTGTGCATGCGTGGTGGGGGAAATTCTCGAGAGATCCCGTCCCGAATCTGGCATCACTGGTCCGGACCACGGTGTAATAAACAGGTGTTCCGACGCCTGTTCAGAATGTGTGACTTTTTTGTCCTAGTTCTTCTGGCGGCCGCTAGATTGGCGCTCGAGGACAAAAGGTGTAGGGATCCCGAGGTGATTACCGACACGCCACCAGAGGGCCACCCGGCGCGAGAGCTTCTCGCTCGTGTTACATCGCCCTCCGGTTGGCATATATAAGAGTTCTGTCCTGATACCCAAGCGTGTCTAAGGCCATGGACCTGAAGGACAGTGCCTAGTTGCGGGGGGTTTACTCGTAAGACGGAAGGGGAAATCGCCTGTGTAGCCATCTTGTTATGATATACTAGTAGTGCACTCTATAGCCCCTTATATATATAGTTATTTTCTGGCAATTAAATATAACGTATTTTCATTCACCCTATGTATTACAATTCGTATAAATATGTATTATTTATAAAAACATTGATCAATTTATGAAACCTGAGTAATGCAAGTGTAAAGTTTCAAAGTTTACCACGGTATGACATAGATGGCACCACTAGTATATCATAACAAGATGGCTGAAACAGCTTGATTCCCCTTGCGTCTTTCGCTTACACCCCCGCGTCTATAAGTCTAGCTCATGCACTGTCCTTCAGGTCCATGTCTAAGGCAGGGTTCCGCCAGGTAAGCCTTGCTGACGAGTCCTCTGGCGGACCCGGGACGAAACGCTCTTTCCTTTCCCTTTCTAAGGGTGGTGACCCCGTCTTCTTCTTGGATGATCCCACAGCAGACGATCCAGAGTCGGATCGCTACAAAGGCGCAGGACTTTGCGCGCATAATACGTCTAAAAGCTTCTACTATCAACTACAATCACATGTACACTAAGGGCAAAGAGGAGGTATAATAAGAGGCGTCACTCGACAAGGACAGAAATAACCTAGGGAAATCACTAGACAACCAATTTAAATGCCCATTCGGCAATGATCGCTAAACTTCGGCAATAATCAGCCAATTGCGGTAAGGTACATTTAGTCGATTTGAATATCCCGCTCGAAATAGACAACCAATTTAAATGCCAAGGTCAAGCAAGGACTTCAAAGGTTCCGCCCGGAGTGACGCCTCTTATTATACCTACTCTTTGCTAAGGGACAGAATCGGCTTCCCTTCGGAAATTTGGCAACGTTGCATGTCGTGTCCCCCTATGTCGAAGAACCACTCAGTTATGCCTACTGAGAATGGTGACAATTTCACAAGTTATTATTTAGTTTGCTAAAATGAATTTTGCTTGATAAAACATTACACGTAAGAGGATGATGGGCTCGATTCCTCATCTATTTGGCAAAGAAGTAGCATGTATCGTAGGTAGAAAGTGAGGACCATCGATATTGCTCCTTCGTAAGAAATAACTAGCCTCTTCGCGCCAATTCGTTGCACGGGAATGACGGAGAGCATGCGGTAGACAGGGATGGTGCTAAACAAGGACAGAGCTTTATGTGCAAGTGAGAGGGTCTTATGCGGCCGGCGGGTACCTGGGGGTCGCGGCGGCCAAAACTCCTTCCCTCGCCTTCCCGTGCTGGAACACCGATATAGGGATTTGTGATAGAATGCTTAGCCGTGATTGCGCAGGCGCGTAAGCGCCGACCGATTGTAACCGGTAACGCTCGCCTCCACTAAGAGGGCACTCCGGTATAGAGCCAAGGGGCTGATTGTGTAGCTATAGCATAGAAAGAAAGCCTGTAGATATTCTTATAACCTATATCACATTATATTATATATGTGTACATGTGAACCTCGTTTGTCATAATAAAATCGTTGAAAGACCACAGGATTTCGTGCGTTTACCTAGATTTCGGCCTCTAAAAACTTTCTACCTACGATACATGCTACTTCTTTGCCAAATAGATGAGGAATCGAGCCCATCATCCTCTTACGTGTAATGTTTTACCAAGCAAAATCCATTTTAGCAAACTAAATAATAACTTGTAAAATTGTCACCATTGTCACTAGGCATAACTCAGTGGTTCTTCGACATAGGGGGACCCGACAAGTAACGTTGCCAAATTTCCGAAGGGACGCCGATTCTGTCCCTTAGTGTACACTAAGGAACAGAATCGGCTTCCCTTCGGAAATTTGGCAACGTGTACACTAAGGAACAGAATCGGCTTCCCTTCGGAAATTTGGCAACGTGTACACTAAGGAACAGAATCGGCTTCCCTTCGGAAATTTGGCAACGTTACTTGTCACTAGGCATAACTCAGTGGTTCTAGTGACGAGAAACGTTGCCAAATTTCCGAAGGGAAGCCGTTTTGAGGCCTGTGTTCCAATTCACGCATACTGCGCATAGACTGGCCGTCCCAAAGACGTATTTAACACGTCCCAAACGCGTCCCAAGGACGTCTTTAGGACTTTGTACAGATGGCGCCACTGTAGTTACCGACGTCCCAAAAGCGTCCCAAAGCCGTCTATAGACGTCCCACAGACGTCTTCTTACCAATCGGGACATTCAGACCTAAAGTCCTAGAAGCAGTGATGGGTACGTAAAATACGCAACGTATAATACGTACGTATAATACACATATATTATACACGTAAATTACTGTATTTTACGTACGCTAATGACAGAATTAGCGGATTGGTCGGAGTATTCACCGCGCTGGGGGACCGAAGACCCGCGAACCAATCAGCGGGGAGAACAGCGATGCCACGCTGGTGTCGCGCGAGATTTATGCTTAAGGAATTGGTAGCGTTTAAGATTCCAAACTTTCCTTTATTATATAAAGAGATTTATGTTGTTACCTACCTCGAGTGCTTCCTTTGTGGACCTGCCCCGGTAATATAGAGCCTAGTAGGAAGTACCCCATACATTTTTAAAGCTTTATTTATTATATAACGTTGGTTATGTCATCTATGTAATTTACGTGTAATTTACGTGTAATTTACACGGAACGTAAATTACGTGTTTTCTAGTGATTTACCCATCACTGCCTAGAAGGGACCTAAAACAGACGTCCTCGGGACGTCGTGTGCTGTGTGGGATCATCTTAAGGTCGTGCTTAAGCATTTGCTTGAGGAAAATCTTGTTCAAATAAGTAAATGCTTGTATGACGTCACATGTTCTTAAGATCGTCTTGAGCATTTGCTTAAGATGCCGCCTAGATTCATAAACGTGACTTAAGCAAATGCTTAAGGTCGTGTCTTAAGCATTTGCTTGAGATGATCTTATTCGAGTCTCAAGACGATCCTATTCTCGCAAAGTGTGGTAATATTCTCAAGACAACGTTTTCGACGTCTTGAGACCGTCTTAAGACCATCCTATTGCATTCTATTGGCCATTACCCGCCATTACTTACGTAATGGAAGCGAGTAGTGAGCGAAATCAAAGCGAGAAAATGGATTTATTGAATATTGACGTTGACGTTGTCAACATTGACATTGAAAATATCGATATTAACGATATTGATAATGGCGATGATGATAGAATAGCGACCAATAAGCTAAAAAAAGATATATTCGTGACGGGCAAAATCCTTATTATAAATTGTATGGCGCAGAGGAATTCAAAAGGCGATTTCGTTTCTTGCAAGGACTCCGTAATTATTGGTATTCTACCAAAAATCTATGAAGGATTTGCAAGATACGACAACCGCACAATTATGTACAAAATAAATTATAATTAAACGGGGTCTCTAGTATCTGAGGTGTTTTTATTTTTATATTACATCAGGTTAGTGGTTGGGTTTATATATTAGTTTATTATATAAATAAATTTTACATTTAATTTCCTTCATTATGCTCCGAATTACGTTGTTCTTGAAGTCAATGTAAGGCACCGCGGGAGGTTATCCTCGCCATTACGGAGACTCTCCGATAAACTGTTCCCCCGGCATCGCTGAATAATATAATATATGCGGCAGTGACAGTGACAACGCACCAACCCACATTACAAAAATTTTTTTTCCTACTTTATGTGATTAGTAGAGCCTATTGGAATACATTATTGCTACTAACTAAATTTCGGAAAGAATGTGGGTTAGTCCGCTGTTGTTCTCATTGCCTCATATAACCTCGAGTCCTCGACGTTCACACACATGTTCGAGCCCCTACTCCGTCGCCCACCGAGAAACGAACGGAATGTCCTTCAATCATTGGTTGTTCTAACAGAATTATTCCGAAAGTTTCCGAACGTGAATGAGCATTGTCTTAAGCAAATGCTTTATAAAGACATTGCTTATAAGATATAAGCAATTGCTTATTCTGAGCAAATGCTTAAGATCATCTTAAGCAACTTCTATGAATACCTGATGTCTTAAGTGAAATAAGATCGTCCTCTACAAGATGATCTTAAGCATTTGCTTAAGACGCGTTTAAGAATACCGCCCTTGGAGTACCGATAAAAAATTTTAGCGGTGCGTAGTGGTGAAAGGGTGAACTAAAACAGGCGTGTTGAATTTGAATTTAAATTTATCGAAAGACAAATCATGGACTCGCAGTAACGAGCCCATGAACTCAGGTACATTTTCAAATTCACAGTAGACTAATACATATTTTATTACGATAAAAATGTTATAAAAGTTAACTGCATTTTGCAGATAATAGAGATCTAATCTGAATATAGATCATACTGTATTGGTAACAATAATACTATTGTTGTATGTTGAGCATCACGAGACAAGTCTCAACATTGATTCGCATGTTGGCGGTCCATTTATAAAAATTAAAATATCTTCTTTCGTAACATTAAAATAAAAACATTAAATCGATAAAAACTATGACTCTCCTCGCCTTTTTGAACGCTTCCCCTTAACTTAAGCGTATACTGTTTTAGGTATGTTTGAAGAAATTATCACTTTATTAGGACTGCTGACAATATACAAGACGCTTGCCAGCGCCCGTTAGAGCTCTTAAATCGTCATCGTTTAAGTAACTAAGTATTTTCTCAGTACAGACACGTGGTAACTCAGGGGAATTGTTAAAGAGGAAATGGAAAATTTTGTTACCTTGCTCCAGACACTCTTTCCGTCTTTCCCCGTTTCTAAAATTACTGTTTATCATACTAGCGTAAATTGGATAGTTTATTTTATAAACACCTGATCCAAAGGCCTGTACTATACTTTCGTTTCTTGTATACATTGCTAATTGTCTCAAACCTTTTGTCAAGATATCATAAAATGTGATATTAGTATTAATCAACTTCTCGCTCTTCATGCTTGCTACTTCTTTCTTGCATTCGTTCTGAAAATCACTTAGCTCTTCATCATCGCTACCAATTGCGTGTGAGGGAATTGATAGTACATCAGCGTTAACTGTATACAAATTTGCAGCTTTTATCTTAACCATGTGACGTTTTAGAATCTTAGCAACGATTACATTAGAGCGGATGTATTCAAAATCATCATTATAATCCTTAGCTAAAAATCCTTTCATACCATGCTTAGCGTAACCGAGCACCGTGTAATTGTTTTTACTCCTAACAGTAACATCAGAACCGTGTTCTAGGAGAGCTGTAACAATTCGTCCATCACGTCCTACGTTACAAGCATAGTGAAGCGCTGTTCGACCAGAATTATCTGCAGAATCAACGCTGGCACCAAATTTTAAGAGAAGCTTGGCAATATCTAGACAACCAAAATTGGCAGCTATGTGGAGTGGTGTCATACGTTTAACATTACTTGCAGCATCAACCCTGGCACCGCGTTTTAGCAGTAATTCTACAACTTCTGTGTTGCCGTTTTCAGTTGCGTACTGAAGAACAGTCTCTCCATTGCCGTCCTCAGCATTTACATTAGCTCCTTTGTTCAACACCATTTCCATAATTTCATTATTAACCATTAGTACAGAAAGATGGAGCGGTGTTATGACCCTTTTACATTTGTACTCAACACCTGTTTTGTATTCCGGAACAGCCTCGATGAGTTTCACATGGCAAACAGAAGTTTTAAATATTTTTAAGTTGCACATTTCTCTAGTAACGTTATTATGAGGAACTGTACGAGAATGAAGTCTGCAGCATCCTTTTTCGTTGAAACAAACAACATGCATTGGTATTCTTTCGCATTTATCATTAGCGTTAACATCGGCGCCATGTTGTAAAAGAACTTCAACGATTTCTCTGCAATCCGTCATAACGGCAATATTCAGTAATTCAGGATTATCATTTGCATTAGCTTTATTAGTTAAAAGCAGTTTAATCATTTTTAAATCGGCATTCTCGGTAGCATAAAATATTGGCGCCCTTCCAGTTTCATCTGGTGCATTTACATCGGCTCCATAGCTTATCAGTAATTCGGCTACTTCCTCGTGTCCGTTTTTGGTGGCAACATTTAAAGGTAAAGAATCTTTTCCAAATGTAGAGTCCAATAACATATTAACATCAGTACCGTGTTTTGAGAGTTCTTTAATAAGTTCTGCATATCCTTTCTCGACAGCAGCGCGCATAAAATTATTTGCATCTTTAGGGTTGACGGTAAAACCATATCGAAGCAGGTTCTTAACGATCTTGCGATACTCTATTCCACAGCCCTGCACCGCAACGTTAAGAACGCTGCTGTTGCTTTCGTTATTCAGATCAGGACGATGCTTTAAAATATGCTCGACAATTATTGAACACCCTTGTTCAACAGCAAAGTGTAATATAGTTTTATCGTTCTTATCTTTAGCATCAACGCAAGCTCCGCATTCTAAAAGTAGCTTAACAATCTTTTCACATCGGTTTTCAACAGCGAGATACAGTGGCGTATGACCGTTCTGAGTTGTAGAATCAAAATCAGCCCCATGTTTTAAAAGATGCTCAACAATTTTTAAATACTTTTGTACCATGCAAATAGAATTTATACCGTCAATTTCTTGAGCATTTACGCCAGCAACTCGATGTAAAAGCCTTGAGATATTATCTTCCCTAGCATTTTCAATGGCGACGTGTAATGGTGTATAACCTTCCGAAATTATAGAGGTAGCCGCATAATTAACATCAGCTCCATGTTTTAAAAGATGTTCAACAATTTCTACAAATCCTCTTTCTGACGCAATATGAAGAGGAGATAGGTCATAATTCTCTCGAGCATTTACATCAGCACCTTTGCTTAAAAGCAGTTTGGTCGTTTCTTCATTACCAATACCAACACAATGGTGCAATGGTGTACTTCCATCCCTAAGCATAGAGGCGCACACAGAATTATCGTAAGCTTTGTATTTTCAAAGATGCTAAACAATTGGTAAATACCCTGTGTCCGCTGCAATACGACCAGAAGTTGTGGCATTGTTTCCTTTACCATCGACATTGGCCCCTCTACTTAGAAGAAGGGTTGCAATTTCTTTGCTATCGTGTCCAACAGCAAGGTGCACAGGAGTTAAACCGATATTATCGGCGGCGTCAATGTTCGCTCCCCGACTTAAAAGCATTCCAATAATTTCCGTTTGTTTACTTCCAACTGCATTGTGAAGCGGAGTTATACCATGTAGATTTCTGGCATCAATATTAGCACCTCTGTCCAGAAGCATCTGAACAACTTCAATGTCACCATTTCGAACAGCAAAATGAAGTGGAGTATCGCAAGGATTTTTGTGTCTGCTGTTAACTTTGGAACCACTTGTTAAAAGCAGTTTAGCAATCTCTTTACGTTTCGCCTTTACAGCCGCGCGAAGTAAATAATATCCATCTTTCCATTCTTCTGCGTAACATACACCGCGAGAACTAATTATCTCTGTTACTCTGTCTATTCTTCCTTCCCGAACTGCAGCCATGAAAGCGTTATGTTTATATGGTGTATACCGAAATCCTTGCATCTTGCGTTACAGTTCCTTAATAAATTGGTCCTGAATCCTGATTTCGTGGAATAAATTCAAACACGTGTTGGGAAACGCAGTTCGCAATGGACGCGATACGCATGAACACGAGCCTGCCAACCAGGGTTGCCGGTAGAACCCCCTACGTTTTGTAGAAGGGGAATACCGGGGAACACCTACAGCATAGAGCTGTTCGGGGCTTAGAGCATATAAACATGGAGGAAGCATGCAATAGGCGAAAATGTAGAGGGCGATAGAAAGAGAAAGATATACATGTGGGACACCCCCTCTCTTTCTAACGCCAGGGGCGCCGCCTGGCGCTAGAAAGAGAGGGGGTGTCCCACATGTATATCTCTCTCTTTCTATCGCCCTCTACATTTTCGCCTATTGCATGCTTCCTCCATGTTTATATGCTCTAAGGTTCGGGTACTCGAATAAAACTGACCGGGCCGAGCCGGATACCCGTCAAATTCGGGCGGCCCGAAAAATCCGAGTAGCTCGAATTTGTTTCGGGTGGCTTGAAAAATCCGGGCTCGGAAAATCCGTACGCCTTGTACGCACTGTTCGAACCACGTTCAAGACGTACGCCGGCGGCCCGAAACGATTCGCACTACCCGGATTTTTCAAGCCGCCCGAAACAAATTCGAGCTACTCGGATTTTTCGGGCCGCCCGAATTTGACGGGTATCCGGCTCGGCTCGAAAACCGAGTCCCGGCTCGGTCCGAACTTCAAGCCGCCCGAATATTCGAGCACCCGAACAGCCCTACTACAGCAATAACGCACCAAGCATCATAGGCAGATGGCGCCACAGTGGTGTTTCCACACAGGGATCGGCGAGCCGTGGCTATCCACTCGGCTACCTCACACGTACTGGAGCGGTGGTAATGTGTGCGTGAATTGACGCCAGCGCGAAGGCAGCCAAGTGGCGACAACGCGAAGCGAATGTGACGTCACGAATGTATAGACGCCATTGCCAAAGACGCCACGTGCGATTGTGAATTGGACATTTTTAGTAGTTTTTCCAAGTTTTTCATTCAATTGAAATTACACTTCATTACGACATGAATAAGGAATCAGGTAAGACAAATACTTAATACTTTTGCATCATCAGAATTATAGAAATGATATTTCTTATATATACCAGCGCCAAGCGAGTTACGCCGCGGCCAACCAGCGTCGACAACATATTTCCCGGTGACGCTGGTTGGCCGTGGTTCGGCGGCTCCCATCGTGGTGTCTCACGCACGCATTACCACCGCTCCCTGTAGGTGTTTCCCCCTCCAATAGCTTCGATTGCCCAGAGTGAGCCGCGGCTACCGCAGCAGAGTTGGGCAAAATGTAATCTAATTACAAATTGCAAATTACGATTAAACTGTAATTGTGTAATTGATTACACATTATTTTCTGTAATCGTTCATTTAGATAGTTGACAAAACCGAATGGTCAACTACCTACATGAAGATTACAGAAAATAATGTGTAATCAATTACACAATTACAGTTTAATCGTAATTTGCAATTTGTAATTAGATTACATTTTGCCCAACTCTGTACCGCAGCCACGCCGTGCCGAAGCTAAGCCGGCTACCGGCTCATCCTGCTTAGTGACGTAAAAACATGTGACGTCACATTCGCTTCGCGTTGTCGCCACTTGGCTGCCTTCGCGCTGGCGTCAATTCACGCACACATTACCACCGCTCCTGTACGTGTGAGGTAGCCGACTGGATAGCCACAGCTCGCCGATCCCTGTTTCCACATGAATTAGAAGTGTTCTAAACGGGAACCTGTGGCTTGGCAGTGCCCTCACCATGTTCATGAAATACACGGAAAAGAGTGAGCTGGGGTGAGCACCGTAAAAACCGGTGCTGAGCCCATTCACAACGGTGTTTTTCGATCCTGACAGCGCCGTGAATGGGCCCAGCACCGGTTTTTACGGTGCTGAGCACCAGGGAACGGCGGAAATCCCGTGCGCCCGTATCAGGAATAGCGGTGGGGGAACTCCACGCATGCGCGCGATGACGCGGTGACGTCAAACCAATCAACGCCAAGAAACTTGACCGTGGCGCCGTTTCATTTCCCATCTTGACGGTGGCGCCGTTTCGTTTCCCATCTTGGCGTTGATTGGTTTGACGTCACCGCGTCATCGCGCGCAAGCGTGGTGTTCCCCCACCGCTATTCCTGATACGGGCGCACGGGATTTCCGCCGTTCCCTGCTGACAGGGCTGGGAGGAAACAGTCCGGCCGAACACCTACAGGGAGCGGTGGTAATGTGTGCGTGAATTGACGCTAGCACCAAGTCATCCACGTGGCGACATCGCGAAACGAGTGTGACGTCACGAATGTACCGACGCCAGCGCCAAACCAAGCCAAATGACGCCACGGGCGCGTACAGGTACTACACTATGCTCAACTGTTCTTTTATACACGCCACGTGAGACACGGTGAATTGTGAACATTTTTATACTTTCTCATTCTTTGAATTGTAATTGACAAGTGGCAATATGAATAAGGAATCAGGTAAGACAAATACTTAATACTTTTGCATCAACAGAATTGTAGAAATGATATTTTTGATATATATACTCGCATTATATCGATGTATCGTTATGATATTAGAAATCTACTAATAATGGATATTTTATACATAGGCAGTGATGCCAGCATTGCTGGACCAAGCGGCGCAGTTTTTATAAGCTCAGATATAGAGACAGATTCAAGTAAGATTCTCAAGATTTGAAATCATAGAATTATAAACTGAACATAGTTTCTTTGTTCAATGATTATTTTCGTGAATTGCTTTTTAATATTGTGTGAATAAAATTTAGTATTTTTTTAATAGGCAATGATAACATCTTCACCGTCCCCGCTGCAAAGAACCTACAAACACGGAAGCGAGCATTTTGTCTGGTTTGGCTGGAGGACCCGGCATTTAAACCGTGGCTACAGCAACTTCCTTCCCACCCGTACGAGGGGAAATGTTCAATTTGTAACGTAACCATGAAAGCAATAAAATCTAATTTACTGCGTCATGGAAACAGCCACGAGCATATGAAGAACATGAAATATGTAAAATGTTCAGTAGCATCAAGTACAGACGAAGCAAGAAGCATGGATGTAGGGACCGAATCAAGTAAGATACATATTTAATATATTAGTGTCTGAAATCATAGGATTATAAACTGAACACAGTTTCTTTGTTCAATGATTATTTTCGTGAATTGCTTTTTAATATTGTGTGAATAAAATTTAGTATTTTTTTAATAGGCAGTGATAACAGCTTCACTGTCCCCACTGCAAAAAAAGGATGGAAACAAACCTTTTTGACAGATTGGCTGGAGGACCCGGCATTTAAACCGTGGCTAAAACAAGTCCAGGGCAATGCGTACAATGGAAAATGTTCAATTTGTAACGTAACCATGAAAGCGAAGAAATCTAATTTACAGGAGCATGCAGCAAGCCTAAAACATTTCAACAATATGAAGTATGTAAAAAGTTCAGATGAATGTACAAGTACAAACGTAGCATCAAGTACAGACGAAGCAAGAAGCATGCATGTAGGGACCGAATCAAGTAAGATACATGTTTAATATATTAGTGTCTGAAATCATAGGATTATAAACTGAACACAGTTTCTTTGTTCAATGATTATTTTCGTGAATTGCTTTTTAATATTGTGTGAATAAAATTTAGTATTTTTTTAATAGGCAATGATAACAGCTTCACCATCGTACAAACACGGAAATTTTGTCCACTTTGGCTGGAGGACCCGGCATTTAAACCGTGGCTACAGCAACTTCCTTCCCACCCGTACAAGGGGAAATGTACATTTTGTAACGTAACCGTGAAAGCAAAGAAATCCAATTTACAGCAGCATGCACAAAGCCAAAAGCATACAGATAACATGATGTATGGCAAAAGGGTAGCACCAGGTGAAAGAACTTTTGTTGACGAGGTAAAGGAGGCCGAAATCAGAGTATGCATTGATGCAGTTGAGCATAACAGACCATTTTACTCGTTCGACCATTTCGTTAAAATGGCACAGGAGGCATTCAAAAATCCTAATGTTCTCAAACGCATGTCTCTAAGTAGGAAGAAAATGAAAGCCATTACCCGCAATGTTATTAACAAGTCCATTGTTCTAAAAACTAAAGAAAAACTACAGGGCAAATATTTTTCTGCTCTGATCGACGAAACCACAGATGTGTCGAACGAAAGCACTACCGATAGCGAGAACGATTAGAAAATGTTCTATTCACAAATGTATATATCAGAGTTGCTTATATGTACATATTTAGGTTCCTTTCCTGTAATATTAAGTTTAGCATTTTAAGTTTTATACTTTATGTAACATAGTTTCTGTATACTCTATGTATATTTTGTATATACTATACTAAATACAGAAATACGTTTTATCACCTTACCATTATTAGTTTTCATTATTATTTTGTGCTTTCTGTTACATGCCACCAATCTTACATATATTTCAATTCATTTTGTTAGAAACGGGGACGTGGAGGACCTTATATTCTTGAATATTACCGCCATAATTCGCAGTGTCGCGGTGGTAATGTGTGCGTGAGACACCACGATTGAAGACTAACCAGCGCCAAGCGAGTGACGCCGTAGCCAACCAGCGTCGACAACATATTTCCCGGTGACGCTGGTTGGCCGTGGCGTCGGTTCGTCTCCGATCGTGCGTCTCACGCACACACTACCACCGCTCCCTGTAGGTGTTTCAAATTGAAATCAGCCGGACTGAGTCCGCCAAGCCTTCTTTCAGCCGGCAAAGGTGTCCACCAGTGACGTCACACTCGTTTCACGTTGTCGCCACGTGGTTGACTTGGCGCTGGCGTCAATTCACGCACACATTACCACCGCTCCCTGTAGGTGTGTTCGGCCGGACTGTTTCCTCCCAGCCCTGCCTGCTGAGCACCGTTGGGAACGGTGCTGACACTTTTCCGTGATATCTTACACGGTAGTCTTTTTCACACATGCGTGCGATGGCGCCGCAACGTCAACCAATCACCGCCAAGGTGGGAAACGAAACGGCGCCACCGTCAAGCCAAGCCAAGCGACGCCACGTTTTCGAATTCGTACAGTACTTTTCAGTACTTTTGTAGACGCTACGCGATAAGTTTTAGCGCATTCGGGAACCTGCACTAGTGCGCACTGAGTGCGAACATTTTCAGTGCGACACCATTCCGCACATTCGGCTGACACTAGAGCTGACTCAGGGTGCGTTCCGATTCGCGCATTGAGCGCATGAAATTGGCGGTATTGGCTTCGCGTTGGCGTCACTCAGGGTTGCCAGCAGTGTTCACGGGAAAAGGCCTGATAGCTCTCTGCTACCCTCTGTTGCGCATGCCCGCGACGAGCTGTGACGTCAAACCAATCAACGCCAAGCTGAGAAACGAAGCCAGCCACTGGCGTCGATTCGGTTCGTTTACCAGCTTGGCGTTGATTGGTTTGACGTCACAGCTCGTCGCGGGCATGCGCAACAGAGGGTACCCGAGAGCTATCAGGCCTTTTCTCGTGAACACTGGTTGCCAGCAGTGATGCCAGAATCGTGGGACGTGGTACAAATCCTTACCCCCACTATGACCTACCGTCGTCTCCCACTATGGCGTACCGTCGTCCCCCACTTTCTTCCCATCGCACTGCACGCAAGCATATTTTTCTCCTGTCCGTGTGAGCTGCCTGTTGGGTTGCCGAGCACACGGACAGGGGTAGGGATATGCTTGTGTACAGTGCGATGGGAAGAAAGTGGGGGACGACGGAACGCCATAGTGGGAGAAGATGGTAGGTCATAGTGGGGGTAAGGATTTGTCCCACGTCCCACGATTCTGGCATCACTGGTTGCCAGGGATTACTTGCGGCTGTACACCTACAGGAGTGGTGGTAATGAGTGCGTGAACTGCCGCTAGCGCCAAACCAGCCAAGTGGTCCCAACGCGAAGCCAACCACGGCCAACCAGCGTCGACGGGAAATCTGTTGTCGCCGCCTTGGCGCTAGCGTCAGTTCACGCACCTTTACCACCACCAGTGATGGGTACGTCAAATACGCAACGTATAATACACGTATAACACGTACGTATAATACACATATATTATACACGTAAATTACTGTAATTTACGTACGCTAATGACAGAATTAGCGGATTGGTCGGAGTATTCACCGCGCTGGGGGACCGAAGACCCGCGAACCAATCAGCGAGGAGAACAGCGATGCCACGCTGGTGTCGCGCGAGATTTATGCTTAAGGAATTGGTAGCGTTTAAGATTCCAAACTTTCCTTTATTATATAAAGAGATTTATGTTGTTACCTACCTCGAGTGCTTCCTTTGTGGACCTGCCCCGGTAATATAGAGCCTAGTAGGAAGTACCCCATACATTTTTAAAGCTTTATTTATTATATAACTTTGGTTATATCATCTATGTAATTTACGTGTAATTTACGTGTAATTTACACGGAACGTAAATTACGTGTTTTCTAGTGATTTACCCATCACTGACCACCACTCCTGTAGGTGTACAGCCGCAAGTAATCCCTGGCAACCGTGTCCCTACATAATGGGTGCGTTCCACTTGCGCCCAAATCGCCCGCAACGCCCGTGATTTTCATTAAGGTGGGTTTCCCTGTACGCGACTGGACGCAACGTCAAGAATTTCAAAGTCGATTTTCTTGAAAATGAAGCACAATATCAAAAAATCTTATTCCTCTTTTTCGACTTATTTACTTGTTATAAGTCGAAAAGAAAGAGTAACTTTTTTTTATATCGCGCTTCATTTTCGAGAAAATCGACTTTGAAATTCTTGACGTTGCGTCCAGTCGCGTACAGGGAAACCCACCTTAATGAAAATCACGGGCGTTGCGGGCGATTTGGGCGCAAGTGGAACGCACCCATAATAGTGTCCGGCGATCCCCCGTAGTTGTTGATATTCGTGCGAAATAGTAATTCGCTAAACTAAATATGATGTGCACGTGTTGCGTCTCGCTGAGCCCCGCGTCTCCCAACGCGAGTTTGAGTATGTTTCGCGAGAGCAAGAATAATATATCAACAAAACAGGAAGGTGTCCGATACTCACCATACAACCGTAATGCCTTCATGACTGCAGTTCGTAAGGGAAGAGTAGACACGGTAAGAGAGATAATTAGTTCTCGCGGTCAATCTTACACACAAGAATGGAAAGATGGATATTCCTTACTTCGTAACGCCATCGAGAAGAAACACACGGAAGTCGCTAAACTACTTTTAGCCAGTGGTTCCAACGTCAACAGCAGATATCCATGTAACACTCCGCTTCATCATGCCATCCTAAACAGCGATGTACAGTTTGTTAAGATGCTCCTAGACAAGGGTGCCAACGTCAATGCTAAAAATACGCACGGCAAAACTCCGCTTCACAACGCCGTTCGAAGCATGGAAATTGAAATTATTGGCATGCTCCTGAATCAGAGAGCGAATCTTAACGCTGCCGACGAAAACAATGTAACTCCGCTGCACCTTGCTGTTATGAACAACAGCAAAGCAGTTACGAAACTGCTGTTAAGCAGAGGGGCCAATGTCGATGGTAGACGAAACAATGCCGTAAATTCTGGCCATATCGCGGCGGATAAAGGGTATTAACAAATTCTTTAACATCTTCCAAGATACAGAACTTACGTTAATTCTATGTATGCCTCTATGTTTAGGGACGGTAGTACACCGTTGCACCTAGCCGTGGGTAGAAGTAATGGAAAAATCACGGAATTGCTCTTAAGTAGAGGTGCTAACGTCGATGCTAAAAGAAAGGATGGTACGGACGCTCTTTATATTGCAACGACGAATGGGTACTCAGAAATCGTAGAGCGTCTCTTAAACTACGGAGCGGATGTTAATTCCATGTATAACTGTAGATCTCAGAAAGGTTACACACCATTGCACGTTGCTGTTGAAAGAGGCAGCCTAGCTATCGTCGAAATGCTTTTAAACAAATATGCCAATGTAAATGCTAAAGCGAACGATGGCAGAACTTGCCTTCATATTGCGTCGGAGAGAGGGCATTTACGAACTGTTGAACAGCTTTTGAAACACGGGGCTGAAGTTAATTCGGGGGGTACCTCTGCAGCTTGGCGTGGTTATACACCACTGCACGTTGCTGTGGAGAAGGGTGGCAAAGATATCGTCGAATTGCTTTTAAGCCAAGGGGCTGATATAAACGGTAAAGGAAAAGACGGCACGACGCCGCTTCATCTTGCGGCGCGGCACGGGTATTTAAGCATTGTCGAGCTCCTTCTGAAACACGGAGCCGAAGTTAATTCTGCGTATACCTCCTCGATTCTGGAAGGTTACACATCGCTGCACCTCGCTGCTGAGAGTGGTAGCGAAGAGATTATCTTGTTGCTGTTGAGTAGAGGTGCTGACGTGAATGCGATAGGAAGAGACGGTATGACTTGTGTTCATATAGCATTGACAAAAGGGCATTTGCAAATTACCGAACACCTTTTGAAACATGGGCTTGTGTTCGGTCGGCGTATACCTCGGTATATCGGGAGGGTTGTAAACTGTTGCACCTTGCTGCTGAGAAAGGTGGCGAAGATATTGTAAAATTGATTGTTAAGCTGCTTTTCGGATGCGGAGCTAACGTTAATTCTAAAGATAAGAGCGATAAAATTATACTACACTTTGCTGTTGAGCAAGGATGTCCAATAATTGCCGGGCATATCTTACAGCATCGTCCTGATCTGAATGACGAAAGCAACAGCAGCGTTGTTAATATTGCGGTGCAAGATCGTTATGGATCTGCTCAGATTTGGGCATTTGTGGAATAAATTTTGATTCGACTAAATTTTTATTCGAACGAACTCGAATAAAAATTTCGAATAAAGTGTAGTTATTCGAGCATAACGAATAAATTTTTAGTCGTTATTCGTTATTCGAAGGACCCCCATGGCGACTAAGCGACACGAATAAGCGTGGGTCAGAACCCGAGCCGCTCCATCTGCTAGACAAGCGTTCCCCTTGCCCCATAAAGGTCTAAACACACATATCCGTTCCGTCTCAGTTCCGTGTCAGTCTGCCAGTGGTAAGAAAACGCCCCTCTTCTTCTTACCACTGGCACGCCGGAACTGCGCCGGAACGGATATGTGTGCGTAGACCTTAAAGGTCTAAACACATTTGTCAGTTCCGTGTCAGTTCCGCGTCAGTGTGCCAGTGGTAAGAAGAAGAGACCCTCTACGCCCCTCTTCTTCTTACCAATGGCACACCGGAACGGAACTGACACGGAACGGATATGTGTGCGCAGACCTTTATTCGTGACGCCCAGTCGCCACGGAAGTCCTTCGAATAACGAAAAACGACTAAAAATTTATTCGTTATTCTCGAATAACTTCACTTTATTCGAAATTTTTATTTGAAGGTTAGTCGAATAATGCCCAACTCTGGATCTGCTTGTGTATAGTTTTACTGTTAACCCTAAAGACGCAAATAATTTTATGCGCGCTGCTGTTGAGAAAGGCTGTGTGAAATTTGTTGAGAAACTCTGAAAATATGGTGCTCGTATTAATAAGTTATACAAGCATACATTAGGAAAAGTTTCTATAAACTGGAAACACACTAATATTCTATGCTACTGAGAATGCTGATATACAAAATTACTAAACTACTTTAAACTCACAAAGCTAATGTAAAAAATAATCTTGAGCTACTGAATATTGCTGTTAAAATGGATTGCAGAGAAATCGTTGAAGTTCTTTTACAACTTGGTGCTGAATGAAAGAAATGAAAGTATAGTCGGAGCCTTTGGATCAGATTTTATAAAGTAAAATTTCCAATGTATGATAGTATGATAAATAATAATTTTAGAATGTGAGGGAAAAAAGAAAGAGTTTCTGGAACAAGGTAACAAAATTCTCGATCTTCTCTTTAACGATTTCCCTGGGTTACCACGCGACTGTACCAAAAGAATACTTCGTTACTTTCAGGGATTTAAGAGCTTTAGCGGACGCTGACAAGTCTACTGCACGTTATCAGCAGTCCTAATACATAATGTGATAATCACTCCAAAGATACCTAAAATAGTATACGCTTAAGTTAAGGAGAAATTTGCAAAAAGACGAGAACAGTCATAGTTTTTATCGATTTTGAAACGTTTTCACTTTAATGTTACGAAAGATATTTTAATAGTTTTAAATAGATCGCAAACATGCGAGCCAATGTTAGGACTTGTTTCGTTATGCTCAACGTACAACAATAGTATTATTGTTACAATACAGTATTATCTATGTTCAGATAAGATCTGTATTATCTGCAAAACGCAGTTAACTTTTATAACTTTCTTATGGTAATAAAATATATATTATATAAAGTAAGTCTACTTTGAATTTGGAACCGTAGCTGCGTTCATGGACTCGTTGTGAGCCTAGAATTTGTCTTTTATCGTGGGTTCAACCACGGCCATCTCTAGTAACAGGCCGGAACATAGGCCGGTATTCACAAACGTGTCTTAAGATTAAGCAAATGCTTAAGCATGCGGCATCCTCTACTAACCCTAGTAGCTAGTAAAGGATGCCGAATGCTTAAGCATTTGCTTAATCTTAAGACACGTTTGTGAATACCGGCCATAGTGAATTTGGCAACGCTGTTATCAGTCCTATTTGAATTTTTATGAAGCCTTTCGCGCGTTTTGATCGAACCACGGCACGGCCGTCTCTGGTACACTCAGTTCAAACGATTGTGGCCGATCGAGATTTGATTGTGGGACAGTTTACCACGGTTGGGTGTTTTCATCGCTAACATTCTACAGTACACGAAAAAAGGTCGACATCGTAAAAACCGATGCTGGGCCCATTCACGGTGCTGTCGGGACCGAAAAACACCGTAGGGAATGGGCTCAGCACCGGTTTTTACGGTGCTGAGCATCGTTGGGAACGGTGCTGACCCTTTTCCGTCAGGGGCGTCCGTAGACTTTTTTCCAGGGGGGAGGGCAACTTTGGCGTGTCGGTAAAGAACTTTGGGGTGTCGATAAAGAAGAATATGTAATGAAAAAACAAAATTAAACTCTTTATTATGACAAACTTTATGGCTGGCATCTAGAACTAGTGAAAATATAAAGATTCGTTTAGGTCTATGTGACGTAATATCGATCACTTTGTAAAAATAAGCGATTTTTACTCAAAAGCCAGGGGGGGACAACTGCCCCCTTTTGCCCCCCCCCCTCCGGACGGCCCTGTTTTCCGTGTATTTCATGAACATGGTGAGGCCACTGCCAAGCCACAGGTTCCCGTTTAGAACACTTCTAATTCATGTGGAAACACCACTGTGGCGCCATCTGCCTATGATGCGTGGTGCGTTATTGCTGTAGGTGTTCCCCGGTATTCCCCTTCTACAAAACGTAGGGGGTTCTACCGGCAACCCTGGTTGGCAGGCTCGTGTTCATGCGTATCGCGTCCATTGCGAACTGCGTTTCCCAACACGTGTTTGAATTTATTTCACGAAATCAGGATTCAGGACCAATTTATTAAGGAACTGTAACGCACGATGCAAGGATTTCGGTATACACCATATAAACATAGCGCTTTCATGGCTGCAGTTCGTGAAGGAAGAATAGACAGAGTAACAGAGATAATTAGTTCTCGCGGTCCATGTTACGCAGAAGAATGGAAAGATGGATATTATTTACTTCGCGCGGCTGTAAAGGCGAAACGTAAAGAGATTGCTAAACTGCTTTTAACAAGTGGTTCCAAAGTTAACAGCAGACACAAAAATCCTTGCGATACTCCACTTCATTTTGCTGTTCGAAATGGTGACATTGAAGTTGTTCAGATGCTTCTGGACAGAGGTGCTAATATTGATGCCAGAAATCTACATGGTATGACTCCGCTTCACAATGCAGTTGGAAGTAAACAAACGGAAATTATTGGAATGCTTTTAAGTCGGGGAGCGAACATTGACGCCGCCGACAATATTGGTATAACTCCTGTGCACCTTGCTGTTGGACACGATAGCAAAGAAATTGCAACCCTTCTTCTAAGTAGAGGGGCCAATGTCGATGGTAAAGGAAACAATGCCACAACTTCTGGTCGTATTGCAGCGGACACAGGGTATTTACCAATTGTTTAGCATCTTTGAAAATACAAAGCTTACGATAATTCTGTGTGCGCCTCTATGCTTAGGGATGGAAGTACACCATTGCACCATTGTGTTGGTATTGGTAATGAAGAAACGACCAAACTGCTTTTAAGCAAAGGTGCTGATGTAAATGCTCGAGAGAATTATGACCTATCTCCTCTTCATATTGCGTCAGAAAGAGGATTTGTAGAAATTGTTGAACATCTTTTAAAACATGGAGCTGATGTTAATTATGCGGCTACCTCTATATTTTCGGAAGGTTATACACCATTACACGTCGCCATTGAAAATGCTAGGGAAGATAATATCTCAAGGCTTTTACATCGAGTTGCTGGCGTAAATGCTCAAGAAATTGACGGTATAAATTCTATTTGCATGGTACAAAAGTATTTAAAAATTGTTGAGCATCTTTTAAAACATGGGGCTGATTTTGATTCTACAACTCAGAACGGTCATACGCCACTGTATCTCGCTGTTGAAAACCGATGTGAAAAGATTGTTAAGCTACTTTTAGAATGCGGAGCTTGCGTTGATGCTAAAGATAAGAACGATAAAACTATATTACACTTTGCTGTTGAACAAGGGTGTTCAATAATTGTCGAGCATATTTTAAAGCATCGTCCTGATCTGAATAACGAAAGCAACAGCAGCGTTCTTAACGTTGCGGTGCAGGGCTGTGGAATAGAGTATCGCAAGATCGTTAAGAACCTGCTTCGATATGGTTTTACCGTCAACCCTAAAGATGCAAATAATTTTATGCGCGCTGCTGTCGAGAAAGGGTATGCAGAACTTATTAAAGAACTCTCAAAACACGGTACTGATGTTAATATGTTATTGGACTCGACATTTGGAAAAGATTCTTTACCTTTAAATGTTGCCACCAAAAACGGACACGAGGAAGTAGCCGAATTACTGATAAGCTATGGAGCTGATGTAAATGCACCAGATGAAACTGGAAGGGCGCCAATATTTTATGCTACCGAGAATGCCGATTTAAAAATGATTAAACTGCTTTTAACTAATAAAGCTAATGCAAATGATAATCCTGAATTACTGAATATTGCCGTTATGACGGATTGCAGAGAAATCGTTGAAGTTCTTTTACAACATGGCGCCGATGTTAACGCTAATGATAAATGCGAAAGAATACCAATGGATGTTGTTCGTTTAAACGAAAAAGGATGCTGCAGACTTCATTCTCATACAGTTCCTGATAATAACGTTACTAGAGAAATGTGCAAATTAAAAATATTTAAAACTTCTGTTTGCCATGTGAAACTCATCAAGGATGTTCTGGAATACAAAACAGGTGTTGAGTTCAAATGTAAAAGCGTCATAACACCGCTCCATCTTTCTGTACTAATGGTTAATAATGAAATTATGGAAATGGTGTTGAACAAAGGAGCTAATGTAAATGCTGAGGACGGCAATGGAGAGACTGTTCTTCAGTACGCAACTGAAAACGGCAACACAGAAGTTGTAGAATTACTGCTAAAACGCGGTGCCAGGGTTGATGCTGCAAGTAATGTTAAACGTATGACACCACTCCACATAGCTGCCGATTTTGGTCATCTAGATATTGCCAAGCTTCTCTTAAAATTTGGTGCCAGCGTTGATTCTGCAGATAATTCTGGTCGAACAGCGCTTCACTATGCTTGTAACGTAGGACGTGATGGACGAATTGTTACAGCTCTCCTAGAACACGGTTCTGATATTACTGTTAGGAGTAAAAACAATTACACGGTGCTCGGTTACGCTAAGCATGGTATGAAAGGATTTTTAGCTAAGGATTATAATGATGATTTTGAATACATCCGCTCTAATGTAATCGTTGCTAAGATTCTAAAACGTCACATGGTTAAGATAAAAGCTGCAAATTTGTATACAGTTAACGCTGATGTACTATCAATTCCCTCACATGCAATTGGTAGCGATGATGAAGAGCTAAGTGATTTTCAGAATGAATGCAAGAAAGAAGTAGCAAGCATGAAGAGCGAGAAGTTGGTTAATACTAATATCACATTTTATGATATCTTGACAAAAGGTTTGAGACAATTAGCAATGTATACAAGAAACGAAAGTATAGTACAGGCCTTCGGATCAGGTGTTTATAAAATAAACTATCCAATTTACGCTAGTATGATAAACAGTAATTTTAGAAACGGGGAAAGACGGAAAGAGTGTCTGGAGCAAGGTAACAAAATTTTCCATTTCCTCTTTAAGAATTCCCCTGAGTTACCACGTGTCTGTACTGAGAAAATACTTAGTTACTTAAACGATGACGATTTAAGAGCTCTAACGGGCGCTGGCAAGCGTCTTGTATATTGTCAGCAGTCCTAATAATGTGATAATTTCTTCAAACATACCTAAAACAGTATACGCTTAAGTTAAGGGGAAGCGTTCAAAAAGGCGAGGAGAGTCATAGTTTTTATCGATTTAATGTTTTTATTTTAATGTTACGAAAGAATATATTTTATTTTTTATAAATGGACCGCCAATATGCGGATCAATGTTGAGAGTTGTCTCGTGATGCTCAACATACAACAATAGTATTATTGTTACCAATACAGTATGATCTATATTCAGATAAGATCTCTATTATCTGCAAAATGCAGTTAACTACTTTTATAACTTTTTTATCGTAATAAAATATGTATTAGTCTACTGTGAATTGGAAAATGTACCTGAGTTCATGGGCTCGTTACTGTGAGTCCATGATTTGTCTTTCAATAAATTTAAATTCAAATTCAACGCCTGTTTTAGTTCACCCTTTCACCACTACGCACCGCTAAAAATTTTTGTCGGTAATATTAAAGCATGGACACTAAGGGACAGAATCGGCTTCCCTTCGGAAATTTGTCAATGTTGCATGTCACTAGGCATAACTCGTAGCGATTTCGGTAGAGCACTAAAGAGGTGAGTATGCGCATCCGCCATATTGGGTCCCCTGGAGAGAGAACATTATTGAGTACCCGCCTTTTTGAGTATTGTCAAATTCGCTTTATAATCTAAATATAAACTTAAATGTAATATAATACTCTAATAATGTGTCGTTCTACTATGTATCAGTATCAACAACGCATATTTTGTTTATAAAGTGAATCTGATAATACTCAAAAAGGCGGGTACTCAATAATCTTCTCTCTGCAGAGGACCCAATATGGCGGATGCGCATACTCACCTCTTTAGGGCTCTAATTTCGGCTCTAAAACGCACTGGTGCAGTTTCGTGCTATGCCGGTGCTGCCTGAGCACAGTGCTAGTGCAGCACGGTTTCTAGGGTTTTCTAGCACCGATTACATTGGGGGTGCATTCCAGTTGACGCAGTATGCGCATAGACCGCAGCGCAGTCGCTGCGCGCATTCATAGCGTTCCGATTCCAACAGCGCATGAACCGCAGTAACGTATCGGAACGGTTTTCGATGCGTTTGATGCTCGTGAGGTTGCGCGGGAATGTTCAAACTTACTTACAATTAGCTATGCAGTTGGATGGATTACGTTAAATTTAATTCGAGACTTTTGGACGGTGGTCGAAGCACGCTTCCTAACTACATCGGTTACTTCGTCCTAAGGATCGGGGACCGACTCCTAACGAAATTTGATGGCTTTATTGGTTCCTGGATTTTCTCAACCTGAGTTTTTCTATTCTTCTTGAACAGCGACAATTATTGAAAGCGAAGACCATATTTTATGAGTTTAACAGGACGAACTGCTGCTTACCCAGCGTAATTTGGTAAACAGATGTGTAAAGGAAAAATGAAGTTATTTATTATCCGCGTCCGGGGTAAATTCAAGGTTTTGAAGGCTATTGAATAGAACCGCAGGCTCTAGTACGTCTTCTGGATTAGAGTATAGCTGTAAAGTTAGCATTATAAGAGCACGTTCGAAAAACTTAGCAGTAAGAGCCTTTAAGAAATAAAAATGCGCGCTACGTATTTGCTTCCTTCCTCATCTTTCGTTTCCACCCTGCCTAAAACCTTCTAGGGATGTGTTGTTCGCTTCGAAATTGAGACCGTTACGTTGGTTGCAATTCATACCGCGAGTGCAGAGATGGCAGTACCAATTTCGTAGAATTCCCTAGAATCCTCCAACTTCTAGCTCATAATGCGTGCAGCAAGTGCAGAAAATAAAAGCATGGGCAGTCAATGCGCATATTACGCGCATTCGTATTTGTCGCTTTACGTGTGCTTCTGTATTTCGAATTCGAATACTGCAAACAGGGGAAAGTAGGGTATTCCGGCTATATAAGAAAGAAACGCTATAAAATTTGAGCAACTTACACATTTGCTAGTTTTTTTATATGAATTGATAGTTTGAAGTGTCTAGATTTTATTAGTATGACCGAGAAAGCATAAATTTACGTTGTAACAAAGTTGGAAGCAATAACACAAAAAAGTTCATTTGACTGGAATTACGGAATTAACGTGGGGTAATTCCGGCCATGATTTTTCTTTACAAAAGAAGTGAGAAAACTGTTAAATTACCCCCACAGCACTAAAACGTATCTTGTACGTAACTGCTACGTAACCATAATTTTTTGGTTACGTCACATGGGGGTCACATGAAGGTATCATCAGGGTGGAAATGTCCGCCTCATTTACATAACAGTACGCGTCACATTAAGGTCATACTTTTATATAAATTTTACCTTTCTCTGTTATCTGTCTGTTACGTAGCAGCAGGATAACAGCAAAAACTTTATTGTTACCTTATGGATAATTACACTATTGGTATTTGGAAGGATTATTTTAATTAAAAAAAAGTTAAATATTTGTTAGAATTTTTTGGTATAAACTTTATATTATATATAACGGGTCACATACATATATATATTTGAAAATAAAAAAATATTTTAAAAACTAGTATTAATATTTTTTCTTCTCCCTACACTTTCTTTGCAATCCCAGTCGAAACCATTCCGCTCCTTCCTTATTAAAATCGACTTCGCGGAAGTCCGGATTACTATCTATTATTTTATCTGAATAAAAAAATAATATTGTATACATTAGCTCGCAGTTTTAATATAGAGGTTTCATAAAATAAGTGTGTAAATACCTTTTATTATTCGCATCATTTATAATTGCGAAATGTTAATATTATTCCTCCTCCCTTTCCACGTGTATAACGCGGCAAATTCTGAACTAAATAGGTTGCTTAATATTTGCCGAACATTATCTGCTGGCGTTTTTCTCCCGAATCTATCAATATAAATAAACTGCAAAAGGAAACACAAAAACCAAGGTAATAATTGTTTATTGCAACACGCCATGTTTAATCCTCGCGTAAACGTTAGATTTTGCATTCTAAACATACCGATGCTAAACGCAGTCCTTATTGTAACACGTTCCGTGCAGGAGTTTAGCAGCAGGAAACGTTACCACCGTTACCACGTTTCGAAGGTCACGACACAGTCATGTCGAGCAACCGATAAATTATATTTATCGTTTATGTCGCTGTTATGTTCTATTTATGAAACAAAAATTACGGAATACTTGTGACACCTACGTTCCATGACATTTACATCTGGATTAATATGTAGCCTATACGTAAGAAGAGTTACATAAAAATTATATGTTTTGTGTGACTTTTCAGTTATGTTCATAGTTTATGTTGCTGCTATGTTCTATCTATGTAACAAAAGTTACAGAACATTGTGACACCTGTATTACGTAGCGGTTATATTTTGTACATGTAACAGAAGTTACAGAATTTGTGACTTCCATGTTACGTAGTATTTACAAGTTGTGCTGTGGGGGTAATAAAAAAAATATTATTTTTTTGTTTTAAAATTAATTACCACATGAATCACAAATGTATTCTTCAGGGGTATTCCATCCTGAACATTCTTCATATGCCCATGGACCACATGGCTATATAATTGTATATAAATCGCGAATTTTTTACTTTTTCTTACAAGGCGGGGGAACTCACGTAGCGTCTTATGTGATATTTTATAACCTAATTTTCAATAAATCAAAATTCTATCATTAATGTTCCAGAAAAGTAGTTTCAGTTTAAATTTCCAGAGACCGGGAAACTTTGTTATAAATAATATAGAATTGGAACACGATTTCTGTTCCCCGAGAATCGATTCCATAGGATCGACCTATACTGTAAAATCGATCCAAAAAATCGAACATTATGGTGCAAAAGATCGATCTTTCGA
Organism: Andrena praecox; assembly: GCA_963932275.1. Lineage (NCBI taxonomy): Eukaryota > Metazoa > Arthropoda > Insecta > Hymenoptera > Andrenidae > Andrena > Andrena praecox. The sequence continues at coordinate 38,502,240 of OZ010728.1, forward strand.
TTGGTCCCCTTCTCAAAGTGACTGAAAATATAACCTACATACATGCTAATTACATGACAATAAATATTTATTGGAAATTTCGTTCTTTTACGCTACATTTGTCAACTTCTCATGTCTTAACATCCTTCCAAAATATTATTATTACGCCGCAACGGTATCTTTATGAAATCGGGTATAGCGTATAGGTTATATTTTCTGTCACTTTGGGGAGCGGATTAGGAAGTTGTGGAGTGTAATTATTCGTGATTAAGAAATCAAAATTTCCATTCATAACGTCATTTTCTGAGTATATTTCATCAAAATAGTAAGTTTTAGCTTAATTTGTTCATGTTTAACAAATTCGTGCGTTTTATTACATTCTAATTGATTTTAGCTTCAATTTTTAGGTTTACAGATTTAAATGCTTGATAGGATGACCTTATACCCGATTCCATAAAGATACCGTTGCGGCGTAACAATAATATTTTGGAATGATGTTAAGTTATAAAAAATTGACAAATGTAGCGTAAAAGAACGCAATATCCAATAAACATTTATTGTCATGTAGCATATCTGTAGGTTATATTTTCTGTCCTTTCGAGGAGGGGACCACATAATTTCGACGCGCGTTACGAAGAGTAACACGTTTCATTTTTTTCTTACGGATAACTGCATGTAGAAAAAATGAAACGTGCTACTTTTCGTAACGCGCGTCGATTTGGTGTATGTTTTTCAAAGCGTACGTAAAGAGACAAATACGCATGCGCGCATCAACTGCACGCTTCATGCGCTAGAGGTGGGAGAATTCTAGGGAATCGTATACTCCACCAACGCAACCAATGCACGCATAGACTGACACGGAACGGTTTTCTCTGCAGTCTATGCGCATAATGCGTCACATGGAATGCACCCTGGATTTGGCATGCGAGCAATCTTGTAGAGCTGCCCTGGTGTAGTGCAAACTTCACATTCGGATGAACGGAATAAACTGCACTAGTACAACCTTTCTCGCATTGCGATTTCTGACCGATTCTGACCAGTGTTCACGGGAAAAGGCCTGATAGCTCTCGGCTACCCTCCTGTTGCGCATGCCCACGACGAGCTGTGACGTCAAACCAATCAACGCCAAGCTGGGAAACGAAGCCAGCCACTGGCGTCGAATCACCATCATTGTTAAGAGATTTTGCACTCCATCCCTATTCCCTAACCAGAATCCACCAGAACAGAGCTCAGGCTGTGTTCCGATTCACGCATAATGCAGCATAATGCGCATGAAGTGCATAGGGTACGTGACATATCCTATGCAGTCTATGCGCAGTATGCGTGAATCGGAACACAGCCATGGTGTCGCACTGAAAAAGTTCGCACCAGTGCGTGTCTGTCGAAATCGCTATTAGACACGCTTGGGTAGCAGGACTGGGACAGAACTCTTATATATGCCAACCGGAGGGCGATGTAACACGAGCGAGAAGCTCTCGCACCGGGTGGCCCTCTGGTGGCGTGTCGGTTATCACCTCGGGATCCCTACACCTTTTGTCCTCGAGCGCCAATCTAGCGGCCGCCAGAAGAACTAGGACGAATAAGTCACACATTCTGAACAGGAGTCGGAACACCTGTTTATTACACCGTGGTCCGGACTACCCGAGGGAATTTCCTGTGAACACTGGTCAGAGCTCGCACACAAGAGTGTTCATAACCTGATGACTGATGAGAAACAGCAAATGCAAGAGTTTAAGCTAGACCCAGACTGTGAATTACGGTTCGAAGTGGAGTCGAAAAATGAAAAAGTTACACTCGAGGTGAGCATTAAAGCTGTCTTTCTTTACTCTCTTGTTTACGGCGGTGTGTATTTGTGTTACATATTTTCCATATAAACTACGAACCAAATTATACATTTTCATTTATTCCTTCTCTTTTCCTACTTATTTACACGAAACACCAATTATTAATTGCGATATATACGATACTTAACGAGTATCATTTATCCCTTCAGCTTCTCCGTTAGAACATTCATACAAATCCATTCTCTTGCAGTTGAAAAGTGGTTTAGCAGAAGTCTTCGGCACAGAATTAGTAAAAGGAAAGAAGTATGAGTTCACAGCCGGAGCTAAAGTCGCCGTATTCACCTGGCAAGGTTGTACGGTAGAATTGGCCGGCAAGACTGACGTCAGTTACGTGGCTAAAGAGACTCCGATGGGGCTCTACTTGAACTGCCATGCCGCGATGGAGAGGCTCAGGGAAGCCGCGGAGAAGGACGAGACTAGAGGGCCGATAACGATGGTCGTAGGTCCTTGCGATGTCGGCAAATCGACCCTTTGCAGACTTCTACTGAACTATGCGGTCAGAATGGGACGTAGGCCGATCTTCGTAGACCTGGATGTGGGCCAGGGTCACATAGCGATACCTGGCACCGTCGGAGCCCTGCTGGTCGAACGTCCGTCGAGCATAGTCGAAGGCTTCAGCCAGCAGGCGCCGCTGGTCTTTCACTTCGGACATAAATCTCCGAACGCTAACGTCGCTCTGTACAATCTCCTCGTTACGCGGCTCGCGGAAGTCTGCTCCGATAGGCTCCAGGCTAACAAGAAAGCCAGAGTTTCGGGGATAGTAATTAATACCTGCGGATGGATCAAAGGGGACGGGTACAAATTACTGACTCACGCCGCGCAAGCTTTCGAGGTCGACGCCATTTTGGTGCTGGACCAAGAGAGGCTCTACAACGAGCTCGTCAGGGACATGCCGGATTTCGTGAAGGTTGTTTTCCTTCCGAAAAGCGGCGGTGTAGTAGAGAGAAGCCAAACGCAGAGAATAGAATCCAGAGATCAAAGCGTCAGAGAATATTTTTACGGCTCCAGAACGCCGCTTTATCCGCACAGCTTCGAAGTAAAATGGAGCGAAGCTAGATTATACAAAATCGGAGCGCCGGTTTTGCCTGCGTCGTGCATGCCGCTTGGCATGAAGGCCGAGGACAACCTCACGAAATTGGTAGCCGTGACGCCGGGACCGAACCTTCTGCATCATCTATTGTCGGTTTCGTTTGCCGATTCGCCGGAAGACGATGTGGTACAAACAAACGTTGCCGGATTCGTCTGCGTGTAAGGAATCTTCAAATTGCGAGGATTTAGGATAAAAGCGGTCTGAGTATTTAAAGCCGTTGCAGAGTTCTATTGTTTTTATGATTCTGAAGATTATAATTTGTACAGCCGTTTTTTTTTTAAGAAAGATAAAACAATATATCAGTTTAACTGAATAGTACACGTATTATAATTTCAAGGTTTTTAAGGAAATATTTACAGATGGAATGTTAATATTATGTTAGAAAGCGTTTTACAATATCGTATTATATTTGATTAATATAATGTTGGAAAATAATATTATTTATTTGCAGCACCAATGTTGATGTTGAGAGGCAAACATTTACCGTATTAAGCCCGCAACCAAGACCTCTACCCAATACAGTTTTATTACTTTCCGATATTCAGTTCATGGATAGCCACTAATTTTTATACGAATTATTTAAGACGAATAAAAAGAGAAGTTTTCTAATTATATTTGTAGTTGATATATACCTCTCTGTACCTGTTTTTTAATACAAAAACAATTACATATATCCGGTACATACATATGTAATTTTTACTTACACTAAAGGCCGTCGCGCACTTTAGCGAAGCGCGGCAATACGAAGAGAAAAGTTTATAAACAATTGATTCTTATGGAGCTGCGCACACTAGCCCGAAGCTCAGCGTCAATTAATTATTAATTTCTTCGATTCGCTGCGCGAAATGCACGACGGCCTTAATACAATTTATGAAAAACTTGTCATGCTTGCAATTTATATTATTTTAAGTTTATTTCATTTTTGATACATTAAAATTTGCATGCATGAGAGATATATAGTTTTGAAGTGCTGTATTAAATTCATGATGAATTTAATGTGTTTTAAGAGTATTCTGTATTCCCATAATTTATGAACATACTTTAATGAGAAATGGAAATACTTATTAGTAAGCAAGTGGTCGAATTGATTTAGCGGAATATCAAGAAATATAAAATTCCATTTTGAAGAAATGAAATGAATTATCTCCATACCATTATCACTTATTTACAAAACCAGTATTTTCAATGTTATTCCAAATTTTGCCTACGTTCAAACGGACAGAGCCGCCCTTAGAGTTTGCGGGGCCCGGGGCAAAAGTCGATATAATTGAAAATAATTTCATGCGTCACTTAGGCTTGCCGAAAATCTATTTTAGAAAAATTGATACCTTGACAATTATACTTAAATCATTTAATTTTTACGAAATGAAGTCCCTCACGCGGGGCCGGGGGCAAGGGCCCCGTCTGCAAGGGCACTGCAAATGAAACCCTGTATATGGAAATTTATTTTAAAATTGATATATTTACCACAAAATAACTAAATTATTAATCGTATATACTATATAACGTGAAATAATACTTTTGAAATTATCGTAAGTATTAGAAAATCATGAAATTAAGTGGTAAAACTTTGAGAATGCTTACAATATTAGTACGTGTAAAATCAGTATTAATGAAATACTTAAGTTCTGGATAAACTATGAAAAGTACGCAATTTTTTCCAACTCAAATTACCGCAATATTTACTGTAATTGCTTGTAAAAAATAGTAGAGTGGGATATTAAACAAATAATTATACATATATGTGCGAGCATAAAATTAACTTCTAATAGAAACATATTGTAAAAAAACATGATAGATAATGGGGAAGATGACTGCAACTTTTTCCCACCCCTGACGCCATCAGCACACGTGTACAACATGTATGTAACTACCCACTTCATACATTCCGCAAATGAAAAATTCGCGCGCAAACCATTCACACATGCGCACTCATGCAAAACCAACAACATGCGCTAGTGGCGCCCTCTGCGCCGAGCTGCGTCACTCCCCCATTGTACAAATATTTGAATTCCACAAAAGTTTAATGCGAAGCAGAAATACAATACTGCTGTTTCGATAAAATCCGAGAAATCGATTACATCGAACTGGATTTCACAATAACGATTATCACAGTTATATAAAACAAAAGAAAACGCAACAATCGGGAGAGTATTCAACATCAATCGCAAAGTAATAAAAAATTGTCACAAAAATGAACATTCAACCAAACACACCAAACATTTTTCAATTCGAAAAGAAGTTCCACGAGATGATTTACGAAGTTCAACGAAGCACGGTTAGCGTATATTTCTACATATGAATTTCTAAAGCAACTATATTGTGCAAATATAAAATTATAAAACAGCTAAAAAATATTATAGTAGCGCATGACGTTGCAGTTTGGTTAGAATTAATTCTCGATGGCTGTTTTAATCGAAGAAGAATTATTAAAATCCGCATGAATAAATGTGATAGTCGAAGAAAGAATATTAAAAACCTTGATAAATTAATCAGCCTCCGATAAAATTCTTCCAGAGAGAGTTGGACAAATTAGAAAAAGAACACCTTCTACTACGCACGGAGCTCTGCTCGAAGGAGACGCTCCTGCAGAACGAACGAAGAATATCGAATGAGCTGCGAGGCCGCTTGAAATTAGCCACGGAAATGATTAACCAATTGGAAGAGGAGAAGATGCGCAAGAAAATCGATCACTCGAATTTGTCGATCAATTATGAGAGCGTGCTCAAGGAACGGGACGTTTTAGCGCAGGAAGCTGTGTCTAGTCAAACAGAGGCCGCGAAATTCAAAATTAAAATGGAGAGCTTGGAAAACACGCTGCAGCGGGAAACGAGGCGAAAAGAGGAACTAGAAAAGGCGTTGAATCAGTTGAAATGCGACAATGAGAGAATTATCACAAACATCGATATGTAAGAAAACCTGTTGCATTCACTGAATTGCTAATACAGGGTGTCAAATTTCAATTCGACAACACAATTCGACAAATCTTTGAAACAATTTGGTTATTCAACAGATGCATTTTAGATGACTTTCCTTTCTTGCATTTTTTATCCACAATCTGCATTGTCCTTTTACCAATATGTTGAAAATTGTAAAAGTATGCGATGCCCATTTAAAAGAATAACAATGACCTTGAAACCTTCGAAAATATGGTCTTGGCTTAAGGGGACCTTCCGGTCTAGAGCCCAAAAAGATAGGTGATATTTCGGAATTAATTAAAGGAAAACTACTATATATAATATAATGGGACTTTTTGCATGGTATTAAGGATGTCTTAAATTATAGAAATATATTTTTTGTTTTATAATTAATCATTGCAGACGGCACTGGGGAGTCGTTAAAGTCAAGGCGTCAAAATATTGATCGAAATCGGTGGGACCTGTATCTTCAAAAGTTATTTTCCGATTCGACTGAAACTTTTTTTTATTTTGAAGAATATTCTTCTGGCTAGGGGGGGGGGGACCAGAAAAAATACAAAAATGACATTTTTTTAGAAAATAACGGCACTTGAAGTTCGAAATCACTTTTTCCCTATATTTTTCATCCTTTCAACGCCTTGGAAAATTATAAATTTTCAATTTTTTGTATTTTTTTTCTGCTTTCCCCATTTAGCCAGAAGTATATTCTTCAAAATAAAAAAAGTTTCAGTCGAATCGGATAATAACTTTTGCAAATACAGGCCCCGCCGATTTTGAGAACACTGTTTCGGGGAAAACGCGTTTAAAGTTTCACGTGGGCGCCGAGTTTTACGAATTTCAACAAATCCTTTTAAACACGTATTCCTAAAAGGTTGAACATTCGAAAAATGAAATAAAAAAAAATCGACTTTTAGACCGGAAGGTCCCCTTAATTGTTCTATCAAGCACAATGTAGGTCACCTTAAACCTTGTAACTTTTTCCTAAAAGAATTAACAAAAATACCAAAACGCCTATGAACATTAAAGGCTTACGACTATAGTTGAATTTCCACATCTCACAGATAGGAATCCAAACATTTGTATACTTACTTCGCGATAATTAATACTATTAAAATAATATTACCCTTCGACAGTACTATCCCTTTAAATAATATAATTGCATCGGTTCCTCATTATCAGTTAACTTCCTCCACCTTTCGTTTCAGGAATATCGCCAAAATCTCGAAGGAACAGAGACATCTATCGGACAGTAGCAAAGCTATAATTCATTTAAATAAACGGCTGCATACGTTTGGTCTTTGCTTTCACGCGATAAACGAGAAGAACAAAGCGGAAATAAAGGATTTACAACACAAATTAATTGCCCTCTCGATGAAAGAACCGGAATTCCTCCCTCCTAACGATAAATTACACCCCGAAATAGAGAATTTATGCTTCAAGGTACATACACTTGTATTGCGATCGTAATGTTGCACAAATATACACGCGTAATATACGTAAAGCTTTGGACACACGTTTACGCTACTTATTTCTTATATTTGTGACATTATCGATTCTTATTTCATATTACGTATTTCAGTTGAAAGAAATGTTGAAGGAGTCGAAATCTAAAATGCAGGATTCCGCTCTGTTCGAGGAGAATTTGAACAAAATTTTTGAAGAACTGTCCCACAAACACGACGACAGGTGAAACAGCGATCGCGAGAACTAATAATTACGATACAGTGGTCCAAATAATTTGTCGGTTACCAACATTTATTTTAATTTTTTCATACATCTGATAATAAGTGTGTTGAAATTGACAAAAAATATTTTAAAGTAAAATTACATTGCTCATCGGTACAAAGTGTATTAAAAAGTTACTAATAATTTTATATATACAGTGACACTAACTTAAATGCAGTACAAGCTTAAAAATCGATTAACCATTAATTCGCTGTCTTATTAATTTACGTTTCGTTTAAACTAAAATCGAACATTTAATGGCATCCTCTTGCTACAGCTTGAAGTTCTGTGAAAAATTTGCTAAAAGAATCTCTGTCCCGCGTTTTCTTACAGCCGAACGCTACCTAATTCGAAAATGATATGTATAGTAATTATGGTTCTAGGTAATGTAACGTATTAATGGAATTATAACACTCATTGCAACTAAGCATAACATTAATGACGATGACGCTGCAAGTGACAATGAAAATAATAATCGATCGTTTAATATTAAGGGAAGGCGGGTTTGAACAATAAAAGTAGACGAATAGGATTAATATAAAATGTATTATAATAATCGTATATTTAAGTATAAGTGGAAACAGATTAGAACCTCTTTTTCTCGTATAAAAAAAAAAGAGAGTCTTCTGTCCCCTCGAAAAAACTATTACAACAAGCGTTTCAAACGAAGACGAAGTCCGTATTCCATATTCTCTTTTCTGTTTTAATTACTTCAACAATAGTAAAGAGAGAAAAAAGTGAAAGAAAGTTGAAAGAGCTTTCTCTTTGAGTCCTAAATTTGCGCTAATTAATTAATGAATTAATTAATGAAGATTCCTCTTCGGTTCGGTGAAAAAGCTAACTTGACAATGTGTATATATATGTATATATATAAATATATCAATTATATACGCATATATATACATAAATATATTTATTTATATATAAAAAATGACCGCCCATTGTTTACCTATCCGCAGGCCCCTTCTTTTGTTTCGTAAACATACAGCTTCAAACTATTTAAAAAAAAAAAAAGAAGAAACTTCTCGTGTACAAGAGAAATTTCCCCTTTTACGATTCGTTTAAATAAAGCGAATGCAAATGTGTGTTAAAAATCCATTGTACCCCTTGATTATTTGAAGAATGGAGGAGAAACATTGTAGTGCGCAATCTAAATAAATACATTCTGTCTTTTATAATTTGTCTTTTTTTAATGTCTAGTGATATATCGAAGGACCGAGCTTATAAAGCATTACGCAACAAGGTAAATCGTAAATCCTCGGCGAATCCGGCGAATAATTTGTCCGAGGACCGTTGTAAATGAAAGCAGAAGTTTCGAATATACATGTATAAAAATATGAAATGTAGAAACAACTGTATAATTTATTGCTCTCACAAGTATTCGATATTAAGTTATACAATTTAAGTTAATAATTATTACTGCGCTCTTATTCCGCTGGTTCTGCGAATGAAATAATTTTACAGTAATGACTGCGAGTGAAAGGAATCTTGCTGAACGAAAGAAACACCGCGCACTTGGCGAGCGGGCAGCTCACCCCAAGTACACTTAGACTATCGATTTTATGGGAAAATCGTTGAACGTTGATTTACACTCTAAATTATTCGTTGATCATTTTGATAATTTGAGATTATCCCCCTGTGGATTTTACCGTCTCTTACGAGCATTCAATCGCAGCGCGCTCAAGCGCTGCCCAATGAATCGCAACCCACCCCCGATTACTTTGCTATGAAATTAACGTCGTTTCCCGCCAAATTAGGTTAGAATGATAACGTTTCACTTACGGTTGTATGTTTGGGTTAGCGTTTTCGGAGTCGCTTCGTTAGCGTCGTTAGAAAATTACCAAAAATTATCACAACCCGCGATCGTTTCCATGATGAACCCTTAAATATGTTTCGTTACGAGAGGAAAGAGAGTTTCTCCTCCAGGATAAAATAGCTCTTACGAATAATCAGTAAAAAAGAGAGACCGGCAGCGACGGTGAGAAACGAAGATAGCCGTCAAGGAGTAAAATCACAGAAGGACTCGCGTTGTGAAGCGAGCGAAGGAAACCGAAGGTAAAGAGTCGAGGGTGACGGTCGAGGATGTGCTGGCCGAAGGGTCAGAGTATGGAGCATCGTGCGAGCCAACTTGGCGGCTTCCTCTGTGGCTCGGATGCTTTCAGCTGATGTCCGCCTCCCTTTGGTGGATTTGACGCCTCCTGTTCCAAAAACAATTTCATCATTCAGCATTTCTTGTCTCGTGTATTCAAATATATAAAACGAGATAGGAGGATTTATGTTTCCATGTGACTGGTAGTTATTGTATCATTCCAATTTTCTATTAATGGTTAATATTGAAGATACATGCAAAAGAGTTTAGTACTTTATTGCTTTGATTAATTCAGCTTATCCTACATTTGCAATGAAATGTTTCTTATTCGGTGAAGATAGTTCAGTTTTATCCATCACTATTTCGTCACCTGCCTGCATTTTGTATGACGTTAGAAAATAAAATGGCCGTCTATGAAGAGTAGCACGAAGAGCGTGTATTAAATGTTGTGAAAGCTTATATGATAGGTTTGATTTATTTACCACATGGTAGATAGGTTTGATGCCACATGATACAGTAATGTTCGAGGTCGCACGAACTCAAAAATATACAATGAAAGTATTGTTCGTGCCAAAGTTGGTGGTATATGCAATTTAGTGTTTGAACGAAATATACATGTGACAATGGCCTTGGGGGCCGACTATTTTTGCCGTTCTTTATATCCGGCTTCTTATCACGGTGACTAATAATTATGAAGAGGCATAGAATGGCCAATTGAAGCATGTGAAGCTCTATTTGAAGCTTGCCACAGTTGAGCAGTCAATTTCATGTGATGTAAACAAATTGGAGTTTTCTGTTATAGAAAATAAGGATGGCCTTTACGAAAATATTTAACGGCCTGATAATTACTAGATCGTACTACAAGGTGTGTGTAGAAAAATATGATTTCGAAGTGTTTTCACGGGAGCAAAAATTGAAATACTAAGTATGTGTGTTAAAATGAAAAATGTGATATTTTAGAGGGATGAACATGAATATTTTACAGTAAAGGGCCCCGTACACGTTGAGACCTGTATCGGTACATGTTGCAAGTATCAGTATCGCGATATAAATCTCAACGTGCGTTTGACTGTCTCGGTATCGATGCATCGGTATCAGGTGGTATCGTCGCCTGTATCAATGTACTCGAAAGTCTATACCTCGAGAGTGCAACTGATACGAATATCTAGAATAATATTCCTGTTTTCTTTGATAACATCTTTACGTTGTATTTGGAATGTTTCGAATTGAAAATTATGGGCATTATGCAGTGGCGGATTTAATAGTGCGACCGATGAGCAGCTGCCACCTGGGCCCCTGCTCAGAAGGCCTACCTAGGGCCCCATCCATAGAAAAAAATTACGATTTTATCGAAAGTATATTTTTTTTCTGTATTATTACACTAACTAGGGAACACCGCGAACCCGGACTCACCGATTGGAACGCAACTTTGTGGGTTTTTAGAGTGATTCAAAACAAGAACATCAGTGTGTTTCATTTGGGCCTTATCGCCCTTTAACGGGGTGAAAACTAACCTCAAAGTCAAATTGGCACTTCGACTTTTTCGCGTATAACTCTGAAAGTACAACAGACAGAAATAAATATTTCAAACAAAAGTTTAATGGTGCAATAAGCGCTGCAAACTTGCGTTAACAAAATATATGAAAATGTTTTTTTTCATCAGATATTTTTCTTTTTAAACTCTTTTCAAAATTTTGTTAACGCGAGTTTTCAGCGCTTATTGTACCATTAAACTTTTGTTTGAAACATTTTTCTCTGTCTGTTGTACTTTGTGAGTTATGCGTGAAAAAGTGGAAGTGCCAATTTGACTTTGAGGTTAGTTTTCACCCCGTTAAAGGGCGATAAGGCCCAAATGAAATACACCGTTGTTCTTGCTTTGAGTCGCTCTAAAAACCCACAAAGTTGCGTTCCAATCGGTGAGTCCGGGTTCGCGGTGTTCCCTTGTAAGCCTGTTTTTAGTAAACTACCGCTTTATTTTCCCGAAAAATGGGCCCCGGTTCAGAACCCCCCCTAGGGCCCCGTCTTCAAAAATAAATTATGACTTTATCCAGCATTATCTTTTTCTATACTTTTCTGTGCACTTACCCCCTTTTAGTAAACTACCTCTGCATTTTCCCGAAAAAATGGGCCCCTCACGTTTGCCACCTGGGGCTTTTTTCTTAAATCCGCCACTGGCATTATGTTTTATTAAATACTTACAATTAGTGTCTCAGAGAACAGAAGCCTGAGAACTTAACTGATGTCTTATGATTCCGTCCCAACGTGTATGGGGCCCTTAATATACACATACCGAAGGAAACATATAATATGTTTACCATTTGTACATATGCAGGCACGTGTAAGTTGTATGAATATGCTAGCACATCTCTGGTGGGCGGGCAAACGAGTATAAGTCAAATTTTGGTAAAAAAACGGGATAAGTACACTAAGATTTTCTAGATTGGTGTCCTTCGCTTATGGTCCCAGTAGTACCAGTCAATAATCACTTCTTTCCCGCTTCTTTTTTTACCGGAGATTGTAATAGTATACATGTGTCAAAAGTACAGTATAATGACGGGAAAAACAATAAATGTAAGTGGAGTAATTTCGATGAATACGATGAAGAAAATAATAATATCTCACCTGAAGCTAAACAGTTTCCTTTCTGTTCATTTTTGCGAATCGAAGTTAAAAATAAAAGTTTCTTTTGCTCAATTTATAATTGGATTCAAATTTTGTCATTTTTTGTCGAGTATAAACTATATTTTGAAAGTCCAATGGGCCGAGACATATGTTATCAACTTTCGCGTCGAAAATTTAACACCTGATCTACATAGCACTTTAGATATTCTAAATGCCTTCCTGCAAACCTAAGAATCCCGGCTTATACTCGTTTCCCCGCTCACCGGAGGCGTAATATGTGATTAGGTAAGGCAAAGCAGACACAAAGTTACAAAAAATATTACGTAACATGCAGATATCGGATATTATTTCCACCAGTAACGGCACAATTAGATCAAACGGAGCATTCCAGCACAATGAGTTGGAAAGATAATTTCATAAGTAACTAAATAAACATTAAACAACGTGACGCAAAAATCTAAACGAGTACAGGAAGGGAATTAAAATTTAAAGTAACTTTTAAGTAATTATTAATTTACATGTTAGAATATATCAACGAAAATGGAATGTTATGAAGTAGTTAATTATAGTGCATTAACGATGAACTATAGGAATTACTAAAAGTTGAAAGACGATGTTTTATAATCTAATACGGTATTAAATATTAATAATAAAGGCGGTCAGATTGCCAGTAAGCATGCAAAAAATACATAGAGAGAGAGGAAGAGTTACCTTCTGCCGAGACCGACCAGCACCAAACACAGAGAAACAGACACGGGAAACAAAGAAATGGTGGTTAATCAATGTAAACAAATCTATGAAAGCAACTAAATTACATCTAGATAAATGTCAGTTTTAACTCCTCTGGCAAATGGTGTCAATTCAAATTCCATAACTATCACTGAAAAACACTAATATGGCATAGGTATTTTAAGAGCAGTAAGATATATTTTTCCTTTTAGCCTTCCAGCAACACTGTAACATCGAACATCACGTTGGATATTCTTTTACGTTACTTAAATTCGGTTGATTAAACATTGATTTTATGTATCTCGCGACTTTAATACCCAAAATAGGTACTGTAATACTATTCAGCAGCATTTAGAGACTTATGCATACTCGTGTCTAATGCGTGTTAGACGCAAAACATTTGTTATTGATAATTATGTACTCTGTATTATCAAAGAGATCTATTTAAAAGAACATTATACACACAGTATTAACATATCGAACTGAAATATAAAAATAGCAACTTTCACACTTTATCTCTCCTCTTTTCCATTACAATAGAGAACACTTTGAAAACTACTAATTTCGTATAAAAAAAAATTAGACTCCTTGTTACGAGAAAATTGAAAAATTATCCATGCATCAAGAGGTTATAAACATAAATTCCAAATAAGAAACAGATACAACACAAATATCAGAAATAACAATGAAAAAAGAAGTGAAAATGTGCCATCGATAGCTAACAATGCTGAAAGGCTAATTGAAATGTACACTTTATAATATTTTCCATAGTAACCGATCGAATAAAAATTCGGTAATATTTTCAACTCTCCGGTATTCTGGTTTATCGTTATTTTCATCTACTCCGATTACGAGTTACACGTTAATTAATTTAATCTCTGTAATCTAAATGGATGAATTGAATTTTGAATTATTTAAACCACATTCATTCCCTTATAATATAATATTGTTTACACTTCTTCTTTTTTATATACATATATATACCTTAATACTCGAAGGAGAGAAAAATAAAGAGAACATTATTGCATTTCGAAATCGTACTCACCAATTTCTTCTCCATTTTGGCTTTAATGTCCCGTGCAAGAGTGTAGAACGCCTCTTCAACATTAATGCTAGACTTAGCCGAGGTTTCCATGAATTTAATTCCATATTCGACAGCGAGCTGTTCGCCTCGTTCCTTCGAGACCTGCCGCTTCTCTGTGAGCTCGCACTTATTGCCCAGCAGCATTTTCTCAACGTCCGCAGAGGCATTTTCTTCGATGTTCCTAATCCAATTCTTTATATTCTCAAAGCTTTTCTCGTTGGTCACATCGTAAACTAACATTATTCCCATTGCGCCACGGTAATACGCTGTGGTTATTGTACGAAACCTTTCTTGACCTGCTGTATCCCTTCAACAAATTACGGAAGAATTATCGCATTAAATAGTATCATTTTTTTTTTTTAAAAGCTTAACGTAAAATCCAGGAGCCCCTTCAAACAATTATTATTGAAAAGATTGTATGTAATAATATACTAGGGTAATTCCGGTAGAGATAAACCACGTTTTTAGGTATCAGACCTAAAAATTTTTAAAAGGACCGAATATTAGACTTGGTGGTTCGTGCGGCGAACTATCTTTTTCTAGGACACGTAACGATCATAACACAATATCTTTATAAATAGCTGCGGAAACAAGTAAATAAAATCTTCGGATGTGGTCCGTCTGTCCCTCCCTATTGACGGCGAGTTGGACCACTTTGGTAGAAGTTACATTCTTTTATTAAATTATTTTTATCGAGAAAGTAGCTTTGTTAAACAGGAGAAGATTAATTCCTAATATTATTATATTTACTAAACATTTATTTATTTGTTTAAATTCGGAGCACCCTTCGCGAAGCCAGTCAGAGCAGACAATGCATTTGATTCAGTCATCTGTCCCGCTTGTTTCGTTGCAATCTCCGCTACGACCGACGACCCGGTTTTCATTCCAATCTTCGCGATCATCTTCACTTGAATATGCATCTCATTCGTTTCTTCTCTCGAATTTTCTTCGCCGTCTTTTCCGTGGGTCTTTTCCTTCATGGCTTTCTTCATCTGGCCTTTCTTAGCGCGATGTTTTCGGGAGAGTTTAACATTTTTCCTACGCTTCTGGCACTTTGTTTAACACTCTTCACTGCGTCAAGGAAAAATACCGATGGAATAACGACAAATCTCGCGATAACAGAGCACTCCGATTGGCCGATAATTCTGTTTGCATTTAATGAAAATTTAAGTAATGATATTTACGCGAAGACACTGTGGGTGAGATGGGCCAGGCGGTTGCTGGCCATTATAGTTGCCTTCGAAAGCGCTGTTACAGATTTTACAAAGCTATGATCTGAAACCCACAGACGCGCTCGATCGCGATCAATAAAACAAAGAAGCCCTGAGACCTGTGCGTCGCACATTTGACGGGTAGTTTGAGAACTATTTACCTCTTCGTCTCTTCGGCGGCCCGTCTCCCAGTGGTCCTTCTCTACCGGAACTACCCTATATAATATGTTTTATTTTAGAGGAAAAAGAAATCGAATCTTTGAATTCAATGTACGAATTAGTTTATTCACAAAGATAATTAGAGTCTCTTGCGTTTACTTCTTTTGACAAAAGTCTCATCGAAACGCGGGACACTATTCCCCGAAGTACTAAGAGAAGATAGAATACCCCAGGATTATTATTGCTACGTAAATGTTTGATTAATAAAACAAGTGTGACAGTCAAAATAGAGTGTAACAGAAAGCTGTTATAATAAAAAAATAGTATGTTTTCTCTAACAAGGGAACACCCGGACTCACCGATTGGAACGCAACATTGTGGGTTTTTAGAGTGACTCAAAACAAGAACAACAGTGTGTTTCATTTGGGCCCTATCGCCACACAGATGCATGTGTCTCCCTTGCGCTAGTGGGACGGCCGCCGTCCAGACGGCTAGTGTAAATCTACCTTAACCCTTCGGTGGGCGCTCTCTTCAGACTTGCATGAGTGGGCGCGTTGCGGCATTTACACCGCAATCGGAGTTCTCGTTGTTTTACTTCTAAATTTAGACAATTTTAGGTCTCACAGAAGAAAATCGAAATTACATTAGTTGCTTAATAAACACCTATATCTTATTTTTCTGTCCTCTAAAAAAAAAAAAAAAAAAAAAAAAAAAAAAAAAAAAAAAAAAAAAAAAAAACTTCCAAGTACGTAGCATGATGCAAAAATGTCCACTGGAAGAATCCTGAATTGGACATGGATCCAGTTTGAACACTACATATGGTACAATACGAAATGTAAAATTTGCGGCTAACTGCCGCGGGCGCGCCCACCGAAGGGTTAAGCGGGTGAAAACTAACCTCAAAGTCAAATTGGCACTTCCACTTTTCCGCGTATAACTCTGAAAGTACAACAGACAGAAAGAAATGTTTCAAACAAAAGTTTAATGGTACAATAAGCGCTGAAAACTTGCGTTTAGAAAAATTTGAAAAGATTTTAAAAAGAAAAATATCTCATGAAAGAAAACTTTTTCAAATATTTTGTTAACGGAAGTTTGTAGCGCTTATTGCACCATTAAACTTTTGTTTGAAACATTTCTTCCTGTCTGTTGTACTTTCAGCGTTATACGCGAAAAAGTGGAAGTGCCAATTTGACTTTGAGGTTAGTTTTCACCCGCTTAAAGGGCGATAGGGCCCAAATGAAACACACAGTTGTTCTCGTTCTGAGTCACTCTAAAAACCCACAAAGTTGCGTCCCAATCGGTGAGTCCGGGTTCGCGGTGTTCCCTTGTAAGACCTATAATTTGTTTTACTATTATCCGCTTATTTAAACCTAATACTTGTGTTCGGATATACAGTACTTACCATATTTGTAGTTTTATTTTCTTGCCATCTAATTCTATTGTTCTTATTTTAAAATCAATTCCTGGAAACAAAAAGCAGACATGTAATTTTTAATAAAAAAATGACGGAACTAAGTGATGTATCTGAAGAGACAAAAGAATCGTCGTGTTATTATAATATAAGAATTGCATAGAAAAGACACGGAAAACAAGTACAGAAGAATAATAGAAGCTTTTGGTTCATTCGACTGAAAATATAATTTTTAAAAGTTCAATTTGAAAAAGTCGAAATGAGAGGCTCGTACTGTGGGCAAAAAACGATGGATATCCAAGAAATGGAAATAGAAAGAAGAGGAGGGAAAGAGTTTGCTGGGGAACTAGCGCAAAGAGGCAGGGCAGAGAGCAGGTTCAATGGCAACACGATAGAATACTAGGAGGTAGATTCAAACATTCGTTACACGGAAATCAGGGACAACAGTAGAGCAAATTATTAGAGATGTACCGACTAGTGGCCGACTAGGTAGTCGGTTGAGCCGCCTATCCGGCCACTTTTGTAGTCAGCGACTAGTCGGCTTCTTGGGGGCCGATTAATCAGCTAGTCGGCCAAAACCCTAGTACGCACATCTCTATAAATTATCTAACAAGGAGAGTATTTTAGGTGTCCGCCTCCGATCATTTTGATTTTTGGATATGTTATAGAGGACCGAAAAATAAGAAATACGTGTTTTTTTATTTTTCCCCGTTTTCATATTTGGGGGGTGAAAACTGCGTTCAAAATTAGGGTTGAAAATCATTTTTGTGGACTTTTTGAAAATCTGGTGAGTCAGTCATATTTCGCATTCAAAGACACAAAATTCGTCCATTGACACTATTCCCCTATCTCTAATAGTTCTCGAGATATTCCACAAAAATGATTTTTTAACCCTAACTTTGAACGCAGTTTTCACCCCCCAAATATGAAAACGGGGAAAAATAAAAAAACACGTATTTCTTATTTTTCGGTCCTCTATAACATATCCAAAAATCAAAATGATCGGAGGCGGACACCTAAAATACTCTCCTTGTAAGTGGAAACTACAGAGGCAGAGACGATAGCATGGTCGCTAGTTTCAGATGTGGGAACGCAGAACGGGGAAATAAGTACTGGGAGGAAGAAAAAGATGCTGCATACACACTATGTAAAGGGGCAAGAGAGGCGCTGGAACGCTGAAAAGGGAAAATTCAACGATAAGAAGGATACTAAAAGTAGAAGAAGAAGGAGCGGATTGGATGCTTATGGTTCTGGAAAAAGGGGAAGAAAGGAAGCCGGAGATGAAGGAAGAAAACGAAACGAGAACACAATTCTGAGCTGACCCTCCCAGAAACACTTACCCACGCAACTAGGGTTGCCACCCGTACTTTAAGATAAAGTAGGGTAAACCAACCAGTGAATGACCGAATTGTTGAATTTATGGACCTTTGAGATCAATACTTGAATATATTTATGTATAACAACGAAGCAACTGTTGAAATTGCATTTAAATTTATTTTTCTTGAAATGACTATAAAAATAATTGCTTATTCTTATCGTAATTTTTAAAAAATCAATTATAAAATGCAAAACGTGTGGAAGCCCAGTAAATGGCCGCATTTTGATAGATTTTTTAAATACTTTTAATAAGAATTGTGCTTATTAATGTTTGCTTAATACGCGTAACTAAAAATATGGGATATTAAAAGTGCAACTACACTCCATTTATAAACATATAATAATTTTTAAATTTATAATTGACATTCCTTTGCCTAATGGTCATTCACTGGTATGCGGTCAATTACTGGTTGGTTTACCCTATCTTACGTTATTATACGTAAATGTACTCTATACTTTTGAATAACAATAAAATATGAGAGAATACTTTATTTCACGAAATGATATTAAGTGAAACATAACGCGATATTATTGCTCGTAGTTCCCAAACTACACAGACCATGATGATTTCAAAGTAATTTCTTATCTTCTGTCTGTTCCCGCCACCTCAGCATTTACTGACAAGGGAACATCCCGAACCCGGAAATTCAAAAAATTCTGATACCTCGTGAATATGTAGGGAACTTCCTCCCGATTATAACGCAATTTTTGTTTGCGGCCCAAATTCACTCTAAGGGGGTGTAATTGACCCCCTGAAAATCCGGTTATTTTCCGATTTTGTGTTATAACTCGCGAACTGCAAAATAATTTTTTTTGCCAAATGATAGATGTAATTAAAAGCAGGGACTTAATACCGGTATAATGCGGAATTACCGGTAACCGAAATAAATACCGGTATTTTTTCGGTATTCTTCTCGGTGAACACCGAAACCTACCATGTTACTGAAAAGAATACCGAAAAAATACCGGTATTTATTTCGGTTACCGGTAACCATTTGTTTTCGGTATTTATCTATTTCGGTATAATATCGGTTTCGGTATAGCTGTATTGAGTCTCAGACGAAGATACAACCGAAAAATACCGGTATAATAGGAGTCTCTGATTAAAAGGAGTAACTTTTGTCTTAAAACTTTTTTTCTATCTCTCACAGTTCGCGAGTTATAATACAAAGTCGGAAAATAGCCAATTTTCGGGGGTTAATTTCACCCCCTTCGACTGAATTTGGGCAGCAAACAAGAAGTGCGTTGTAATCGGGAGGAAATTCCCTACATATTCACGAAGTTTCAGAATTTTTTGAATTTTCGGGTTTGGGATCTTTCCTTGTGAGAAAGTTTTCTCTGGCATGAATGTGAAGTGGCGGGACGAGAGAAACAAGGCCTAGCTTAATTGAATAAAGAACAAATTATTTATATATTTTAATATGAATATTGAGTGTAATAATGCCATTGAGTTATTTAAAAATGATAAAAAAATTTGATTTATAATGCTAAAAGCAATAAAAAATATGTTTGGAAGAAATAAAACCTAATACGATTAAAATGTACTTTTAGTTTCTTCGAGCCTACTTTTTTTATACTCTGTGAAAGCAAATTTACGTTATTTTCCGGTTATAAAGGTGGCAACCCTACACAAAACACGCAAAAAGGGCAAAAAATAAAAAAAAATAAACCTAATTACTACTACTATTACTAATATGTTTTTCTACAGCTGTTGAAAGAAGCAACGGGCAAAATTGGTATATTTGCAATTCAATTTTAATTTAAAAGAATTTAACTCTTCTATTTTATGTATTATTAGAATGTATCTAAAATGTAATAGAATAATAACAATCAGTGGCGTGCTCAGGATTTAATCTTGCGGGGAGCCAAGTTGAACGGATAAACATTTTTAATCCAAATTCAATAGAATTCAGTAGGTGATTATAAAAATTTATTTAAAGAATAAAATCCAGTTTTCTATTCATTTTACGAAGCTCCTGAATTACTTCAGTCATGGGTACATTAATCTCCTTTTTTCTGTTTCTTTGGAGAGTGCCGGGGCCCCTTGCACCCCCCCTGGGTGCGCCACTGATAACGATAAATTAAGAACCTAGTATTTTAACGATAGGTCTTACTATATTATTTCTATTTCGAGATATAGTAACTTGTACAACGCAATTAAAAATCGTCTAAGAAAGTGAAATGACTTTAGATATTATTACACATTGAATATTGCATAACCTTCATTTCTTAAGTTTCGTCCAAAGTATTATTTGTTACACGAACACAAGGAATTGAAATTTTGCATTATATATTACTGCAATCAGGTATCGTAAAAATAATGTAGAATATTATATCAAAATAACTATGAAATATATATATATATAGGGTAACTGTACTCGTAGTTGACAGTGTGCCAATAGTTGACACTTTTATTTTCAGTCACGAATAATAAGCTTTCTATTAAAAAAATGTTTTTGCCCATTACTTTTTCAAACAGCGTATTAGTCAAAAACATTTTTTTAATAGAAAGCTTATTATTCGCGACTGAAAATAAAAGTGTCAACTATTGGCACACTGTCAATTACGAGTACAGTTACCCTATGCCTTGAGAGAATATTAATATTACAAGTAATAAGAATATATAAAAGTCAAATCGATAAACACAAAACTAAATATACCGAAATTTTGTTTCCCGAAAAATAATAATAAATAAGATTTCAACTATTTCGGAATTAGGCCTAACTTTTCCTCTGCGAAACCTTTTTTCTCACCTCAAATTTATACTGGTCGAAAGCGCGTACGAAATAACGTGCATAAATATTATTTTCGAGTTTAAGAATTTATCCGTTGCAAAGTTATTATGTTAGAAAGTCTCCGAAATTTATTTTCCCGAAAAATAATAATAAATAAGATTTCAACTATTTCCGAATTAGGCCAAACTTTTCCTCTGGGAAAACTTTTTTTTTCACCTCAAATTTATACTGGTCGAAAGCGCGTACGAAATAACGTGTATAAATATTATTTTCGAGTTTAAGAATGTTAGTAAGTCTTCGAAATTTTGACCAACCTATACTAATACTCTGAACAAGTTGGAAAGTGGAATGCGTCGTATCGTCAAACAAGTTGTCAAAACTATAGAACCCATTTTCAGCTAACTACTTTCTTGTTAAACAATCACCGTCAACTGTCACAATATCGGCCAGAAGATATCTCAAAATTTCCGAACTCCAAATTGGTATCATTAAACCCCAAGTACTTTCAGTGTCGTCAAGTTTTACAGTGTTGCCAGGTTTTTGACGAGAGCCTCGCAAACCGAGTCGACCAAAGTCGCCCAAAGTCGCGACAATCCCAGCGAGAGAATATCAGTGGTGTTTTCAACGCGGGAACTTTAAAACTAAGTACTTTTCTCATGCGTACACATATCTAATACAGATAATGTATTTAATATTTTTCAAAACAAACGAGGTAGTAAATCATTAAAAGAAGAAAGGATTCTATGCTTTTATAAGAATCACTTATTCTTTACTTCCATTATCCGAGAGTAGACTACGAATCAGAGTCAATGATATACCTCCTTAAAAATATGTACCTACAATTTACGAATCGGACATTTAATTCACCGAAACACCAAAGTAGTTTTTAAACGTATTATACTGAAATAATATTGGGCGGATTTCCATGAATCTTCCACCGACATAAAATGTTAAAATATACAATTTCCAAGCATGATAAACGTTCTTCGACTAGAATTTGAAATAGCCCAATTCCAGATTCAAAATCGCCCAATCCGCGATTAAGGGGACCTCCCACCCTTGACCACCTCAAAATTACCAAAAATGAGCCTCTTTGTTGAAAAATTGCAGGAAAAAACTATGAGACATATCGAAGAAAGTGGATATATTTCTGAAAGGGCTAGCCTTACACAACATAAAAAAAAAATAATTCAGTCAATTTCACCTCTGAATAAAACCACAGTAGTTCAAACGGCAAACTTTCACTTTTGAGATGATCACTGCTGGCCGACATGATATCTCAAAAACCGTTCGACATAAAGTCGTGAAATTTTCAGCACAGCTTTGGCACACCCATAGCTACGATGTGACCTACAATCATCACTGGGAAAATTCTACAACCAGTTTTATAAAGCATTTATAAACTTTTGGTTTTAAAACTAAAACTAAAACTAAAAGTTTATAAATGCTTTATAAAACTGGTTGTAGAATTTTCCCAGTGATGATTGTAGGTCACATCGTAGCTATGGGTGTGCCAAAGCTGTGCTGAAAATTTCACGACTTTATGTCGAACGGTTTTTGAGATATCATGTCGGCCAGCAGTGATCATCTCAAAAGTGAAAGTTTGCCGTTTGAACTACTGTGGTTTTATTCAGAGGTGAAATTGACTGAATTATTTTTTTTTACGTTGTGTAAGGCTACCGTCAAGGACCCGGTTCCTGATCAGAACCCAATTCCTGATCAGTTTAGTATATAAATACGATACAAATTTATCCCAAAAAATGACTAAATAATTATGAAGTATTTTTAAATTTATACGCAAACATTTGATAGCTCATAGTAAAATGTTTTAGGTTGATCAGAAACTGCTCCCTTTGCATCTTAAGTGATCAGGAACTGGGTCCTTGACGGTAGCCCTTCCAGAAACATATCCACTTTCTTCGATATGTCTCATGCTTTTTCCTGCAATTTTTCAACAAAGAGGCTCATTTTTCGTAATTTTGAGGTGGTCAAGGGTGGGAGGTCCCCTTAAAATAGACGTCGCAGTTTTGTCACGAAAGTCGTCAAAATCGCGATAAATCGCCCGATCTGGCAACACTGCGTCAGAATTAACTTAAGAAAAGAATCAAACATTCATCTATCGTGTACATATATGATTCGATGTTACGTTATTCTCGATATTATTAACACAACGATGGTCAAATGTATTATATGCACTTTAAATATTTAAAAACATAATTATAAATTAATGATCGTAGACGCATCGATGGAGGAATAAATACACCGCGCGTACGTTTAAAAAATATAACGGTAATTTGTTATTGCTCGAATACCATAAACGCATAAATATTCGAATTCCTGGACTGGTAAATGTGTCTAGTGAAAGTAACGTAACGGTAAAAAATTAATAGAGACACGAACAAATAGAAAGAAATACGAACGACTACAGTCGCCAAAATGGGTTACGGACGTAAGATTCGTGAAATGTAAACGCATCGTTAGTATACGCGGAGCTTCGCAGCAGTTGGCGACAAACGTTTTCGTACATCAGCGCGGCAGAAAAGCGTCGAACATATTCGAAAAATCGAACGAGCATAGGGAAGCGCGTTCTCTCTGAAACAGGATGCGAAAAAAAATTTTAATAACTGGTTTGGCGGTTTTGGACTTAAAGCGGCGGCTCGGAAGCGTTTCCGTCGGATTTAAATGCCCATCCGCACCCGAAGGTTTTACGGAGAATTGAAATTTTTTACGCGAAATTAACACTCGGGAAAGTTAAATGCATCGTCGCAACAAGTGCCGAGGGCGAGCGGGAGGCTGCGAGAGCGAAACGGGAGGAAGTGGTGGGAAAACGGGAGGAAAAACGGGAAACTTACCAATGGTGGAGATGAAGGTCGTGTTGAAAGCATCTTCAGAGAACCTGAAGAGGACGCACGTCTTGCCGACCCCTGAGTCACCGATCAGCAACAACTTGAACAAATAATCATACGTCTTCGCCATACCCTCGGTTTTCCGTCTCTCCTTTCCTCACGTGTTCCCTTTAACACTTATTCCGTGTCCCCCGCTTTATTTCCTCGGGGCCCCTGGGACTAGGTATCTTCTCGTGTGATTGTGATCCTTGGAATTCCGATGACGCACCCTTTAAACTTAAACGGGCACGCTCAGCGGTGTGTTTGCGCCTGTCGCGATAAGATCAAGTTCAGAGAAGGCTCGAGGAACGGATTGTCGCTGGAATCGGTTCGAATAGAGCAGAACTCGCGTAACAGGGCACGTAAAAACATCTGTCAGAAAAAGCTATGACAGCCATCGGTAAGTACGACTTTTACTCTGATGTTGTGGCCAGCCTTCTGACCGCACCACAGGTGATGCGCGCGTGTGCGCTGTTGCGTTAGTGTGGCGGGTCTCGCTGGGGACTTTCTTTACAGAGAACTGTGAACGATCGCCACACCGCAGTTAACGATAATAATATATATATATATATATATTTCGTGACAATACAGTTTAACAATTATTAAGTGCTGAGGTGTTGCGTCGCATATATGCGCTCTCGGCGCCTTTGCCTTCAGAGCAGAAATGACTGGAAGCGCCAGAGCCGCGGTTAGGGTTTGCGGTGCCCGGGGCGAAAGTCGACATTATTGGCAACAGATAACTTTACGTCTCTACTTCACGCGTCACTTAGGCTTGCCGAAAATCTATTTTGGAGAAGTTGATACTTTGATGATTATACTTAATTTATTTAATTTTTACAAATAATTGTAGTCCGGAAGCGTGAGGCCCGGGATAAGGGCCCCGCCTTCCGGCGCTATGGGCGGCTCTGGGAAGCGTCCTTTCTTCTAGTGCCGTTTTCTGATTGGCCCGTTTTGAGTGGGGACATAATTCTGCGTGTTTGTGTGCGCGCGCGCTGCGCTGTGGTAGCAACGCTGTCGCTACTTGACGAAGTTGGCTTCCTATGCAGCGTTGCCAGGGCAAAGAGTAGGTATAACAAGAGGCGACACTCCGAGCGGTACCTTTGAAGTTCTTCGTTTGCATGTCCCTTTAAATTGGTTGTATAGTCAAGCGGGAAATTTGAATCAACTGAGACCGCGGCCAATCAGCGTCGACAACAGATTCCCCAGCGATGGTTAGCCGCGGTCTCACTAGTTAGCGCTGGCGTCGGCAAATTTTCATCTTGGCGTTGATTGGTTCGACGGTCGGTTGGGGGTATAATGGTGGGGGATAATTTTACCACAGTTCAACGAGTATTACCGAAGTTTACCGATCATTACCGAATGGCCATTTAAATTGGTTGTACATTTCGTCTCTCTCTAGGGGTGCGTTCCACTTGCGCCCAAATCGCCCGCAACGCCCGCGATTTTCATTAAGGTGGGTTCTCCTATACGCGACTGAACACAACGTCAAGAATTTCAAAGTCGATTTTCTTGAAAATGAAGCACAATATCAAAAAATCTTATTCCTCTTTTTCGACTTATTTACTTGTTATAAGTCGAAAAGAAAGAATAACTCTTTTTTATATCGCGCTTCAGTTTCGAGAAAATCGACTTTGAAATTCTTGACGTTGTGTCCAGTCGCGTATAGGAGAACCCACCTTAATGAAAATCGCCGGCGTTGCGGGCGATTTGGGCGCAAGTGGAACGCACCCTAAAAGTGGTTTCTTTGTCAAAGTGTCGCCTCTTGTTATACCTACTCTTTGGCCAGGGATTGTTTGTGGATATACACCTACAGGAGTGGTGGTCATGTGTGCGTGAACTGACGCTAGCGCCAAGGCAGCCAAGTGGCCCCAACGAGAAGCCAACCACGGCCAACCAGCGTCGGCGGGAAATCTGTTGTCGACGCTGGTTGGCCGTGGTTGGCTTCGCGTTGGGGCTACTTGGCTGCCTTGGCGCTAGCGTCAGTGCACGCACACATTACCACCACTCCTGTAGGTGTATAGCCACAAACAATCCCTGGCAACGCTGGCAACAGTGGCAACACGTATGTTGGGAGTAAGCTGAATCTTTACACGAGGCAATGTTATGGCGCTTTCACGTGGACCCGATGTTTTTTCAAATGGCAAATCACAGCTTCAATGATAAATTGACTTTTAATTTGTTAACGCGTTGAATTCGAGCCAGGCCCGCATTAAGATTTTTTGGGCCCGAGGCTGTCAAACCTTCGAAGCCCCCCGTGGTTGAAAAGCGGGAGGGGAGGATACAAAAATGTAAACAATAACGAGTTGAAATCCTCGTATAACGAGAATTCACTGTAATTGCGTGCGAAATTTCAAATGGGATACCGTGTATGTGTCTAAAAATATATAATTCTCAAAAATTGTAAATATTTAAACAGATATCATAAAGGAGGTTTAAACAATGAAATTTTAAAATAAAAACATAAAATTGGAAGTTGTGGAACTCATAGACAATTTATTTCATTCAACATTTCCAATGAAGACAGAGTGAGCTAATCGCTTAGAACTGACGGCTTAGAACGGGGCCCCTCTGGAAAGTGGGGCCCGGGGACTGCAGCCCCCCTAGCCCTCCTTTAATCCGGGCCTGATCCGGACACCGTATATGTACATATACGTTCTTATTTTGATCGAATCCGAGCGAGAGATAAATAACAATATTTATCTATAAATATTAATGCGAAGAAATTGTTTTTGAACTTTTTTGTTTCGAAAGTCCCCGGATTCAAAGGGGTACGGGTCGAGACGAATTAAGGCTGTGTTCCGATTCACGCATAATGCAGCATAATGCGCATGAAGTGCATAGGGTACGTGACATATCCTATGCAGTCTATGCGCAGTATGCGTGAATTGGAACACAGCCTAAGTTAGAGCACTAAAGAGGTGAGTATGCGCATCCGCCATATTGGGTCCTCCGGAGAGAGAAGATTTTTGAGTATCCGCCTTTTTCAGTATTATCAGATTCACTTTATAAACAAAATATGCGTTGTTGATACTGATACATGGTAGAACGACACATTATTAGAGTATTATATTACATTTAAGTTTATATTTGGATTATAAAGCGAATTTGACAATACTCAAAAAGGCGGGTACTCAATAATCTTCTCTCTCCAGGGGACCCAATATGGCGGATGCGCATACTCACCTCTTTAGTGCTCTAATTAAGTCGACACTTGAGAATGCCTCTACAGCGGGCAAGACGAGTTAACACGTCAGGAAATTTACAAAAATTACGCTCGCACCAAAAGAGTCGACAGATTTAAATATTTTTCATTTCCCAACGGTTTTCGCTCTATTTATATTCTCTTATTTATTTCATGTAAGTTTCACTTCTTTATTTCCTATATTTTTTCATTTGTTTATTGCAATAACAAATTTCACCTTCGTATTTCTGTTTTGTTCCTATCATTTTATGAAAAAACATTTTATGAATACATGCCTTAATGGTATCCAAAAATCGTTTTGCGCACGATTAACTACCGTCTTGAAGTTGCATCCTTTCATATGTAAACTTACAACTCGTCATTTACGAGACGCAAACAGAACATCAACCAATATCAACACCGAAACTTCAAGTCAAGCACACGTTTCTTTTAAAAACAGAAGCGGAGTAGGCGATTACGTATTAAAGCAAAATGATCGCGGTGAAGACGAAGAAGCGGAAAGTGTCTAAGAAAACGAAGAAAGCCTGGCGCAAACATGTGGACACGAAGGATGTTGACAAATTCCTGGAGGATTCTAGGTTAGAGGAGAGGTTAGGTTCGTTTTCCGTACGCGAGAATTCCGACTTATTCGTAATCTCTACGAAACCCGAAATCCTTCCGAAGAAAGCACGTCGGGAACTATTGCAGTCGAAAGAGCCGCGTTGTTTCAATATTTTAAAACCGCACACAGCAGTCCCGGACCCGATAACAAAGCGGAATCGCGTAAGAACGAAAGAGGAAAGGAAGAATGCTCTCCTTTTGAGAAAGGAGGCTCTGAGAGAGTCTCAAGGGATTTTAAAATTAAAAGAAAGGCTGCGCATAAAGAATAGAATGGTCGAGGCAAAGAAAAAGTTGAACAAGCCGAAGAGAGGCGAGTTCAACGACGATGTGTGGCAGGGCAAGGTCGGGAAGGAAATCGATACTGACTGGATGTCTTCGGACACTGTCAGGCACACGCTGTCTCATTTCGGGGAAAGGAAAAAGAAACTGCCGACCTCTTTGCACAAAAGGCCTTCCGCTATATCAGCCATCGAGGTACCTCATCCAGGAACATCTTATAATCCATCCTTTGAGGATCATCAGACGCTGTTGCAGGAGGTCGCAAAGAAAGAATTGGAAGTAATGAAGGAAGAGGCACACCTGGAGAGGGTTACCACAAAAATGTTTAAAAGGGTATTTTCATTATAATATAGTAGGCTTCGCGCAGCTGGGACCAGCTGCGTCGAAGGGATCCCTTCTCTCGTGGAGCGGAATATAATTTAAAAAACAGCTAGTCAACTAACTATAGTCTGACTTTCGAGAGTTGAGACCTGAGGCGGGTTCTTCGGACAGAGCGTGGCTTAAGGAGGAACCAATGGTACGCTACGGATTGCTAGCGGCGTTGCAATTTTATGGCTTTCGACCCTCAAAGGGGTTTGAATACCATTAAAACATGAGAAAAGTCCAGGATTTCCGCATTTCTCTTCAGATCTTTGCGAAAACGACACCAATCGATTCCTTATGTTTAGCCGATGAAGCTAACACCAAGAACGACGTAATTCGGAGCATAATGAAAGAGATTCCATGGAAAATCGATTTATATGATTTGAAACTGACTTCGTTAAAAATAGTCCGATTTACATGAAATTTTGTATGATTTTCATCGGCAAAACATAAGGAATCCATCGGTGTCACTTCCATACCCATACGATGAAGAATAAGGAATGTCTTAATACGCTGAATTGAATATTTCGCATTTTCACCCTCGACTGCGGAGGGTCGACCACGATTTTCCGGGGTGGGCTGAGGATTCATACCTGTTTCAGAAATAAAATAATTCTTTATTCTTTATCGTATCGATATGGAAGTGACACCGATGGATTCCTTATGTTTTTCCGATGAAAATCATACCAAATTTCATGTAAATCGGACTATTTTTAACGAAGTCAGCTTGAAATGATTTAAATCGGTATTCTATGGAATTTTTTTCATTATGGTCCGAATTATGTCGTTCTTGGTGTTGGTTTCATCGGCGAAACATAAGGAATCGATTGGTGTCGTTTTCGCAAAAATCTGATGAGAAATGCGGAAATCCTGGACATTTCTCACATTTTAATGGTATTCAAACCCCTTCGCCATAAAATTGCGGGGGATTGTCCTCGCCACGGGGTACCAGGCCGCATCCTTTGACGGGCGTAGCTCCAGAATCACCCTGTATAGGAGGGTGTATTCTTCAAGTCGTCCGCCATTCATTCTGTTCGCCGCATGCCTTCCGCATTCTGCAATAAGATTCGGGACACCTATCTGTCGCCATAGAAACGATGTTGGTTGGGCCCTCTCGAAAAGGATAGCGATAGATGCCCGACAGAGCAAACAATGGGTAAGGACTCACGACTAAGCAGTCGAAAGCTATTGGTCAAGACGCAGGGAGTAGGGTAAACACCCAGCCAGAGGAACACCCTTAACGAGCCTGAATAAGCGGCAACGTCGCAAATAAGCCAGCCCCGCCCGAGGTCTCAACTAGAGCTGTTCGGGTACTCGAATAAAACGAGCCGAGCCTGGCTCGGCTCGACTGACCGGGCCGAGCCGGATACCCGTCAAATTCGGGCGGCCCGAAAAATCCGAGTAGCTCGAATTTGTTTCGGGCGGCTTGAAAAATCCGGGCTCGGAAAATCCGTACGCCTTGTACGCACTGTTCGAACCACATTCAAGACGTACGCCGGCGGCCCGAAACGATTCGGACTACCCGGATTTTTCAAGCCGCCCGAAACAAATTCGAGCTACTCGGATTTTTCGGGCCGCCCGAATTTGACGGGTATCCGGCTCGGCTCGAAAACCGAGTCCCGGCTCGGTCCGAACTTCAAGCCGCCCGAATATTCGAGCACCCGAACAGCCCTAGTCTCAACTCTCGAAAATCAGACTATAGAAACATCGCAAAATGTAGTCAATCATCGTTGTTGCATAGCCAGAATATTTAGTAATATCTTGTATCTTTAGTAGCATACTATCGTAAAATACAAGAGTATATTTTTATGAACTTGCATAGCATTTATTAAATCATTTTGTTACAGGTTTCACCTACCCAAAAGGAAAGCGACTACATGCAAGAGATGTCGGAAGGTCTGAAGCTGGATGAAAATGAAAATGCCATTGAAGATAACGAAGACGACGATGGAGTGGTGAAGTCTGTGAACCCACCAGTGAGGAACATGAAGAAGACGCATGTGCAGAGGCGCAAACAGAAAGAGCAGAAGGCGTTGGCGCATAAACAGATGAAGGAGAAGCTAGAGAAAAGGAAAGTCTCGGATATATATAGGTTGAAATTCTTGGATAAGAAGTTGACTGCTAAGGAAAAGAAAGAGAAGATGCTAAGGGAAAAGAGATTGAAGAAGAAGCTGCTGAAGAGAATGGGCACCAAAACTCTTAGCAAGGTTAAATTTGAGCCTGCAGAACCTGATTTTAAGCTAACAGAAGAATTAACTGGAGCTTTACGAAATTCTGAACCAGCTGGAAATCTATTAAATGATAGATTCAAATCTCTCCAACAAAGGAACATTGTTGCTCCTTCTAAGATTAAACTGTAAGTATAGACTATAGAATCTGAGAAATTGTTGAATTAGAAAAAATAACGCGAATGTTTCGTTATAAAATTTTCCGACATTTACAAATATCGTGAAACATTAATTCTTGGCACATAATGTAAAATTGTTTATGTTGCAAATACTGAGTTTGGAATTATTCGACTAACCTTCGAATAAAATGAAGGTATTCATGACTAACGAATGAAAATTTTTAATCGACTAAGTTTTTATTCGATGAACTCGAATACAAATTTCGAATAAAGTGAAGTTATTCGAGAATAACGAATAAATTTTTAGTCATTATTCGAAGGACCTCCGTGGCGACTGAGTGTCACGAATAAGCCGCTTCGGCTCGAGTCCCGTGGCCCTCAGCTTTTATTCGACTAAGAATTTAGTCGATTAAAAATTTATTCGTTATTCTCGAATAACTACACTTTAGTCGAAATTTTTATTCGAGTTCGTTCGAATAAAAATTTAGTCGAATAAAAATTTATTCGACTACCTAATGCCCAACTCTGTGCAAATGTACTACTTCAGTATCTTGTATTACTTATAATATTTTAGTGTATAACGCCGTAAAATAATTACGAGTTCGTAAAAAATTATATATATCTGATTGCAAATCAAAGCAGTGATCCATGCTTTTCTTGCTTCTTTTCCAGAAAACGAGACAAGGCGAAAGTGAAACGATTCATGAAACCAGATCACAAAATTGATATGGACAAGCTGACAGAATTAATTACCAAAGTGTAATCACTATACGAAAATGTACATAAAATAAACACGAAATCTATTCAAATATGAATGGTGAGCGTCTGCATATGTATAAAACTTATAATAAAATCAAAGATATATGTATTTACGGAATACATGTATATGTAGGTGACACAGTTACTCAGAAAAACAAATTTTTGGAATTCATAGACTGAAACGAAGAATACGAATGAATCGATAAATACCAATAGTTCATAGTGATTTCATTAAATATTAGGGATAACATAAGCAAAAGTATTGCCAAGAAAAGTGCGATATCTTGAAAGGTGTTCATGAATCGGAATTATATAGCGATGAACATCTTTCGAGGTTTGATGCCGTTTATGTTCCAGAAGTCTAGTTGTAACACAGATTAAATCTTACAACAAAACTACTACTCACTTCATTTACGAACAAGCCTCATTTTGCTTTCAAAATAAATTTGAAATAGATCATCAAATTTTACGAGTACATTTTACTAAAAAAATCTCTCGTTCTTGTAAAACATAAGAACTTAATTCAATATTATCAGTAATTTCCAAATAGGAAAGAATGCTTTTAGAAAATAGTCTTCTACTATTGTGTTTATTCTACTATGCTGAGTGACTTTTTGATACAAGCATTTACACGTTAGTCTTAAATTTTTTGACGTAGAACTACTTCTGTCCCCGCACTATATAGGTATGCAGCGGCTATGGGGGCCCAAATTAAGACATGGATGTCACGAAATATGCAACCCCGTTGCGCCGTTACTGCTGGCAAACGGAAAGAGATAGAGGGATGATTTTTATAGCGTTAGATAGAGGAAGGAACACTGCATCTAAGGGCGAATTTCACTTACGCCCAAATCGCCCGTGAGTTTCATTAGGGCAGGTTTCCTTATACGCGACTGGACGCATCGTCAAGAATTTCAAAGCCAATTTTCTCGAAAATGAAGCGCAATATCAAAAAATTTTATTCCTTTTTCTCGAGTTATTTACTTGTTATAAGTCGAAAAGAAAGAGTAACTTTTTTTCATATCGCGCTTCATTTTCGAGAAAGTCGACTGTGAAATTCTTGACGATGCGTCCAGTCGCGTACAGGAGAACCTACCTTAATGAAAATCACGGGTGTTGCGGGCGATTTGGGCGTAAGTGGAATTAGCCCTAAAACTATATGAACCGTTATCATCAGTTGACTGAGTCAACTTGACTCTGAGCGAGCTGACAGCGTCGCGGAAATGAACGAGATTTGATTTGATTTCAGCTCGACGCAGCGAGCACGGACGGCAGAATGTAGGGTATATATCGACGTGCGTTACGAAAAGTAGCACGTTTCAATTTTCTTACGAACAGTAGCACGTTTTGGTTTGCCACGAAAAGAAGCACGTTCCATCGTTTCTGACGAATATTAGCACGTTTGGTCTTCTGCCGCGAAGACTAACACATTTGACTGCCTCGCCACGAAGAATAGCACATTTCGTACTGTTGCGACGAAAACTAGCACGTTATACTGTTTCGCCACGAGTAATAGCACGTTTGGGAATTTATGGCGAAAACTAACATATTATCCGGTTTGGCCACGAAGAATAGCTCGTTTTGGATTATACTGCAGACTGCAGAAACTATCGCGTTTCAGCGCGTGGGCAGTTTAAAAGAATTCAACTGTTGAAAATATTGTTTAATAAATAATAATTCCATCTAATCTCCAAAAGACAACACATATGAAAATTTTAGTCTACATAATTTAAGTAAGGGAGGGTGGGGGAATTGCGAACGCGGGGTAAACGCGAACATGCTACTTTTCGTGGCAAACCGCTCTAACGTGCTAGTTTTCGCAGCGAAAACCGAAACGTGATAGTATTCGTGGCAAACCGCTCAAACGTGCTAGTTTTCGCAGCGAAAGACGAAACATGTTATTTTTCGTGGCAAACCGCTCAAACGTGCTAGTTTTCGTAGGGAAAACCGAAACGTGATAGTTTTCGTGAGAACGAAGGCAAACGTGCTACTTTTCGTAAGAAAATTAAAACGTGCTACTTTTCGTAACGTACGTCGATATTATGTGTTTCTCGTTCGACCGCACGGTGCCGTTTCATCTTCGCCGGGTTTAGTGATCCTAGACGGGTTTCCTCTACAAATCTGCACAGTTTCAAAAAAATCGGAATGTTCGGGTAACCAAACTTCCCTCGTCAGATGGCGTCAGAGCCATAACCGTAGTTCTACGTGAAATATACAGCATAATACAACTATACTTGAGACTTTTTTTACTAAGACTTTTATCGTATAGTTGAGTGACTTTAGAGTCATGTTTATAAATAATCGTTTAATAAAACATTGCGTAGAAAAATTGACATAAATAATAGTAAAAGGATGTGTAAGTGATGGGCTTTCATATTTCATTTACATTAAAGATTCGTTTTCCGAGTCTTCCTCGCCATCTTTGTCTCCTTCGTAGTTCTCTAAATAAGTATCAAACATGATATCTTCAAAAATAGTATCAGAGTCATCTTCAAATACACTACTTCCGGTAGACTTTTCCTTTTCCGGATACTTCTCTGCTATTATCTAGAATATTGGAATGCAAATTTACAGTCACGAAACGGGCGGCCGATTTAATAAAACTGTTCATTTACGGTGTCTAAGAATTCCCTGTATGATAGCTCTTTCTCATCTGACTCCGCCAGTATGTCAGTATCGTCAGGAATTCCTTCCAAGTCTTTGGCGGGAAAAGCTGTTTCTCGTCGAATAGTTGAAACCCTTAATTAATATATGCATATTGAATTAAACATACTACTGCATGAAAATCTTAATAAATATTTAAAGAATAACTTTCCTATTGTTATGTACTAACAACATAATGTATATACAGAGTTTTCCATTGTATAGAATTGTAACTTTTAATCGAAGACAGTCATTTATTTGTTCAACTGTTAATTCGCAATAATATCTTAGTTTTGAGAAGAGGTATCAAGAATTTTCAGATTTCTTTATCAAAATTTAAATTATATTTTGTTTATTTTAAAAAAAAAAATGAGAAGGTTGTTTATATTAGAAACATAGACGATTTTGAAATCGCAAAAATATGATTTTGCGAGAAATGGTTTTCGATGTATAATATTTGCTGCCTCCAAAACATTGCGGGATATTTTCTTTTGCTCCACCAACAACTATGGTAGTGTTCATAACCTTTTTTTGAGTCGCGATCCCCTTTTATAATATTCAAATAATCTGCGTCCTCTCCCCCCCCCCCCCTCATGCATATAAGGTAAGGTAAAGAAAACACATTAAAAATAGGTATTTCAGAATATAATTCTAACTTAATAACCGTTAAAAAACCGTGGCAACCCCCCAGAAAACACTTCGCGATCCACAGGTTGAGAATCACTGAACTATGGTATATGTATTTAGAGCGGTCAACTTAAATAGAAGATCTTGTATACTACATACATGATTTTTTATTATTACTTACGACTCAATAATACTGCACTGAAATTTCGATCGACCTGTAATAAGTATATTTTGCAAGAACCGGAGTAACTCTGTGTAACTTAACTCTGTCATTTCGGTAGAACCCTGTGAAATATTTATATGCATTTACATTCGCTCGACGTGGCTCAAGGGTAATTTTGCACTTAACGGGCCATTCTACTTTGATCGGCCGAAAAGTGAAGCTATTTTAAAAGATTTTTTTTCAATAAATACAGCATATAAGGAAATAAATATTTTTAGAATTTATTAAGCTACTCTCATATTATACAAAAAAAATTAAAAAAATTTTTTAATCTGTTTTAAATGATTTTTTTATAGCGTCAATATGACACCTCAAAAAAGAGGTATATGTTGGTGACGCAGGTGATTTCCCGGCTCAGGCTTATCTGAAACAAAAAATTCGAAAAGATTCTCAATCGGTATGAGTATCGCTACCACCCGTAGGTCAATTAACAATTTTTGTCGAAAAATAACCGAGAAAAGGGGTGTTTTGTCAAACCGGTTCCATTTTGTCAATTTTCAACAAAAATTGTGAATTCGAATTTATTGTTTCAGATAAACCTGAGCCGGGAAATCACCTGCGCCACGAACATACCTCTTTTTTGAGGGGCCACATTGAAGCTATAAAAAACATTTAAAAAAATTAAAAAATTTATTTTTATTAAAAAAAATTTTTTTTTGTATAATACGGGAATAGCTTATTAGTAGATACAAAATAAATATTTCATCAGGTTGTATTTATTGAGAAAAAAACTTTAGAAATAGCTTAATTTTTCGGCCAATCAGAGTAGAATGACTTCTGTAATCCAATATTTATTGGAAAAATTATTTACTGCAAAAATGCTGTAAAATACCTGAATTATACATGTTACAGAGTATTTCAGATCATAAAGTGTCTCTACAACTGCCTTTATTTTGCACTCTAATCTTCTCTGTAGATACTTCGCAAAACATATCTCCATTCTCTCTTTATAAAGTAAAATTTGCACTTTTGATAAATGCAAATTGACTTTGCGCCCTGCTTCTTCAGCATTCTCAATTGACATCACACATCTCTTTTCCATTCCAGAATCCGGGACTTTGATAAGCGATACGTGTTCCTTCAACTTTCCAAATTTCTTTTTTAAATGCTTCAACACAGAATCCTGCACCTTTGTGACTACTGTATTTCGTTTTGTCTCCGAAAGCCGTTCAACTATATTCCTCCTGTGTTGCACACTCGAATTTCTACGCGACATAATTTTTCAGGAGGTGGTACGTTTTGTTAATAAAAAGGTAACAGAATATTTTTTGACAAACAGTTCAACGAAGCGAGTATAAAACAAGAGAAGACGTTACTTGTGATTAGTTTCAATTTCTTTTCTGATTGAGACGCCCTTGGACATTTCTATTAATTCATTGTGCAACATAGTGTTCTCCCGCATCAATCTTCGATTCGGCAGGCTGATATGTCTGTTGGTTTCTATTTGAAATTTTGCTGCCAAAGCAAGCAGGTGAGTGTACATTTCATTCTTGAGCCTAGATCAACAAGGCTCGATAATTAATCCATCGGTGGCGATAAAACTTCTTGTTTCTATATTTCTAGTAAAACAGTAAAGCAGGGTTGCCGGGGATTCTTTGTGGCCAAACACCTACAGAAGTGGTGGTAATGTGTGCGTGAACTGACGCTAGCGCCAAGGCAGCCAAGTGGCCCCAACGCGAAGCCAACCAGCGTCGCCGGAAAATAGATTGTCGCCACTGGTTTACCGTGGTTGGCTTCGCGTTACGGCCACTTGGCTGCCTTGGCGCTAGCGTCAGTTCACGCACACATTACCACCACTCCTGTGGGTGTTTATACACAAAGAATCCCTGGCAACCCTGCAGTAAAGTATAATTAGAGCACTAAAGAGGTGAGTATGCGCATCCACCATGTTGGGTCCTCTGGAGAGAGAAGATTATTGAGTACCCGCCTTTTTAAGTATTGTCAGATTCACTTTATAAACAAAACATGCGTTGTTGATATTGATACATGGTAGCACGACACATTATTACAGTATTTTATTACATTTTAGTTTATATTTGGTTTATACAGCGAATTTGACAGTACTCAAAAAGGCGGGTACTCAATAATCTTCTCTCTCCAGAGGACCCAATATGGCGGATGCGCATACTCACCTCTTTAGTGCTCTAGTATAATAGAAGGCAGCATTATACATTTCTCTATCAAATTCGAACTTCCGATTGATAATCTTCATGACTTCCTTCACTTTTTCCTCATTCACCGCCATGCGTTCGTTATTTGCTTTAACCTTCTCTTCCAGAGCAGTTTGCTGCTTCTTAAACTCCTCCAAAGTATTAATTTCTGCAGCTAGGAGCACATTTACTCTTATGAAGAGAAGTACGAAAATCCGCAAGAAAAAGAAGATAGATTCTGTAAGTTACTTAAGACTTTGATTCGAGAAACATATTCAACTTTCGTTTTTTTATATCTTTGGTTGAATGATTCTACTTTAGCCTCGTGATCCTGTTTATCTTGTATTCGACTGTTTTCTATGTGATCGATTTGATTTTTTAAGTTTTCAACTCTATCAGTTTGCGCATAGACTAGCTTGTAGAGATTCGTAATTTCTTCGGTGGTTTTACTGTCCACGCTGTACAGCAGTTCATCCACCCCTTCGATTTCCTCCTCTAACTCATTGTTTCGATCTTCTAGCCTATAAATTTTCTTTATGCCTACTTCGAATTCTTTAAAAAAGCTTTCCGAATCCTTGTTAACGGGGTATTATAAAATCGCGACATACGCACAATGTGGGGAAACAAAATAAAAATATAAGCGCAGTGTATATGCAGAATTTTTACTACATTTACGTAAAGTGTAAAGGAACTTCTTGATCCTTTCTTTTTTATCGACGGTTCGTTAACGCGACATCATATTTTATTTGTAACCTGTTTATTCTCTTTACAATATCAGCGACTCTAATATTGTAAAAAGTCCTTTGCATATTAATAATTGTCGGTTTGCCCTTGCCCTCGTCATGGTCCCAGGATTGCAGTGTCACCGGCAACGATATGTTCCCCTTGTCCTTCCCGTGTAAATCCACCATTTTTACGTACAACGAACCTTTAAATTATCGCAAATAATTAAATTTTTTGTCCACAGGAGAATATATTCTATTTTGTTTAATGTGAAAAAGGAATCATCAAAATAACGTTAACGCATTGCTCCCGTGAATATTAGAACGGACATGAAGTAAGTATAACGTGTTGCTTCAATAACGCGCAAATAAAGTATCGCGTTAATCGTTGTGACGTTCAGAGCGTTATAACTTCAAACGTGATACAAATGAACGACGTTAATATTCATGGGAAATCTCAGACTCTTTAAAAAATCAATATATCGTATTATTAATAATATACAGTGACATATTAATATTATATATACAGTGGCGGTTTCATCAAGGGTGGCTGATGAGCAGTTGCCGCCTAGGCCGCTGCACAGAAAGCCCCGCAGGGCCCCATCTCCAAAAAATCTAAACTACATTTTTTTCGTACAGTTAGGGTAGATGTCCCGATTACCGTGCCCTGTCCCTATTACCGTGCCCCTCGGTGCCCAGTGGCTCCCTCTGTAACTGATAAACCTAACCTTACTTTCGTTTCTCAGAACGGGTGAACAGAAATTTATATTTGCATATTTTGCTTTTGTAATGAAAAGGTCATATTAAAATTACTTAAAAACACCTCTCGTAGAGCAAAAAAATGTTTCGAACAGTTCAAAGATGAAAGACATAACCTAACCGCGGGAACGCTATTCAAAAAAGGGCACGGGAATAGGGACAACGCAATTTTCAGGGCACGGTAATTTGGACAAAAACATGTATTTTTATTTCAATTAAAAAAATATAAAAAATTAACATTTTTTAACCCGAAAAAAATGCCTTAATAAGGGGAAAAGTTCAAAACACCAATATAAATTTTCACCAAGCAAAATTATAGTAAGAGAAGTCAGTAATTAATTCCTTCGTGAGCAAGTCGACGTCAAAGCACGGTAATTGGGACATCTACCCTACCTACACTTGGGCCATTTTTAGTAAACTACCTCTTCATTCCCCCCCCCCCCCCCAAAATGGGCCCCTTAGAACGTTTACCACCTGGGCCTCTTTTCTTAAATCCGCCACTGTATATATATATACTATATACAATTCGATAATCTGGATATCTTAGAATCTAAAATTTAAATTGCATATTATTATACGAGATGAAGCCCCACGTTGCAAAATGGTAATGGATTTTTCGATTTCTATCGGTATGTACGAAGAATTTGAATGTATTTGTACTTTTTTCATAACGTTTGGAATAGCCTCTACAACCAAATATCGAAATTTCTATGCCACGATAATGGAGGCGACTTTATCTTTGGGAGCTACTGTGGAAAATATATATGTCTATAGACATAATAACAGAATACTAAAGAATGCCCAGAATTTCATGTACTGTTCTGTATACAATACAGGATGTAAAGTAACAAATGTTCCAAACTTCGATCATGGTAGATTCAGCACTGGGAAATAATAAAAAAAGGTCATCAGAACGATTTGACCTTGTTTCCGGGCTTTAGCAACTCTGTACTCTAATAACTGATTTAATGAACATGAACCAGTGGTGTTTATGCACAATCGAATTCAATTCCGTTCGATTGTCCACAAATAACGCTGCATATGTATCTCGCGTACACATGCCCCTTGTTGACTATAGTATACATCTACATATATAGTTTGTGAACGTCACCAATGAATTATTATTATTCCTATCGTCAATCAATTAATTATTGTTATTTTTACTGTACTACTACATACACACGATTCTTTTTTAAAAAATTGCTGAAACGCAAAAACAAGCTCTAATCGGATATATGGTCGTTTGAAAACTTTTCTTTGTAGTCTTTCAGTGCTAAATTCACCCTGGAAGTTTCATGCACTTGTTACCGTTACACACTGTATATGCAAAGATTTATCAAGCATATAGTCAGAAATATATCGACATTCTAGTCTCAAGACTACACCCATTTGAACGTTGGCTTTATCCGCCTTAATCTCTTCCACCTTTTTCTTATTCTTTCCGATACTTTATCGTTCATCGACTTTACCGGTAAATCCACTGTAGGAGAAAATCTGTTGGTAGCTACATATATATATATATCATCTAATAAGTAAACAATCGTCATTTACACCCCGGCTCTTTGTTTCTACATTTAAAGCTATATAGTAATCAGTTTTGCTAACTTTTATTTTTATTATTCATATCTCCTCCATCGTCGAAACTTCAGGGTATAACCACTACGAGAGAACTATGTATATATGTTGATGATTTATAGGTTATGTTACTAACCGATTACAATTAATATTTACACAAATCATTATCTGTTATCGACAATGAGACTCGACTTTTTTACGGCCGAGCTCCTATCCGCAATAATTTCGAAGGTGATATATAAATCAGATTTAGACAATTAGCGGCCAACTTCAGAGTTATTCAAAGGTCCGAGTGTGCGGGCGCCTCAGGTTCTCGAAAACAAACATTCGCGAAACAGCTGATTCGTGGATAGCTGGGCGTGCAGTATGATTTAATGCCCAGTAATTCGGGCAAAATACAAGGGGGCATAGATTTAGCATGAAAAAGCAGTATCTTCGAAAGTGAGCGCGAGAAATCGTTGGCGCGATAACCGAAGATGTGCGTTGACGTGTCTCAATGACGTAACGTTGCCTTTCTGCCACGAAAAGTCGAATTCTCCGGAAGCGTACCTTAAGATGAATACAAGAAGGTTCTTATTAAGCTGTCCGAACTAAAGGTGAGAATAGAAACATCATTTCCCCAACGATACACCTGCACCCTTTCGTGTCGCGCGCTCGCGAAGCGTTTAGGTTATAGAATCTACGAGGCGTAATATCTTCGTAAATAATTACTGTACACAGAGAATGTTGATGTGTCAGATGTCTGTCTCAAAGCGACGTTTCGTCGCCGCTACGGCTTTTCAAATAATTATATTCACTCGGGGGATAAACGAGGCAACTCGGGAAAGCGGTATTGGTAAATGCTTTTAATTACATTGCAGGGAGAGGCGACAAAAATGAATGGTTCTTACACGCGAACGGGTCTGAAATTATAGGAACTCGCGAATATTCCGATTATTTCGAAGTATTCGAAGTTTCTGCCCAGCCGTTTGTGCGAAAAGTAGATTTGGCGATTATTTAGGTTGTCGGATAGATTGGTCCTTTTTCGAATAAAAATTTGCGACCAAGGGACGAAAGAAGCTTTACGCGACAATGTTCCAGGATTAATAGAACTGTAGAACTTAAATTTCTGCCTTCGCCGACTTGTAGAAATATTTGGGAAATTAGTTTGCCTTCGATAGCCTGCTACGGACCCAAGGAACTTTTGTTTTCCCCTTACTTTTTCCACTTAAAAATACAGAAGAATGGTAAAACAATAGAATATTTTTATCAAAGATGTGTATTTTTTATTATTCGCTAGAACATTTTATTGATAATTCCTGTTACAAATAGTACAACTCTATTATAATTTGTATATCCTTCATTTTTTATTAAATAACGGCGTTGAATATTTTTCATGGAATATTTCTAATCTTTTATTATTAATTCGTTCTTGTATTTCGATTATAATAATTATACAAATTGTGGGAAAAACGAATTTATTGAGAGCTATGCGTTCGGCGAATTATTAATTTGTAGAAATTGCATATATTTCTTCTGGGTTGAAAACAGTATTAATATAAACATTATTAATATCCAATGATTTTGTTGTAAACGAAAAAAAATTGAAGACGAAAAAATTCGCGAAA
Source organism: Andrena praecox (assembly GCA_963932275.1). NCBI lineage: Eukaryota > Metazoa > Arthropoda > Insecta > Hymenoptera > Andrenidae > Andrena > Andrena praecox. Next base: position 38,543,954 of record OZ010728.1, read on the forward strand.
TATTTTAAACAACGAAGATTGCCTTAATTCCTTCTCAACCGGAGTGGCGAATTTTTGGGGCGGCGGAATTCGGTGGGAAGAGAAAATTAAAGTCGATAAAAGCGTTTACATGGTTTTTCTTATCGATTTCTTGAAATATTCGTAGAGTTTTTCTTGGACCTAGAAAGTAGGTAGGCACCTACCTCCTACCTCCTATTTTTAATTTTACTTTTATTACCAATTTCGTAAGAATATTAATTCCTTTATAAAGCAAAAGGCTTTTGTTATTCGAGAATTATTCGTAATTGTATTATTTGCAATTATTTTAAGAAGAATCGTGTACGTAGAATAAAGACGTAAAATATGTAAGAATCGTGTCTCTTTCTGTACCAAATATTTGCTCGGAAGAACTCTTCTCGGATGGGAGTCAGGATCAATCTAAAAGATAGTTGAGCAGCGCTGGAGTTTTAATATATTTATTGTTTGCATGAAGATCAGTTCATCAGCAGAAGCGAGGTGAAGATACCAGCCGACGAAATGAAGCTGAGGAAGGAGCTAATTCTGCTCCTGCTGGTGATGTCCGCCTCGTCCGAGCCGGAAGTTTCCAAGAAACGATCGGAGACTTCTGACGAAGAAGCGGAGGAAGATGTCAGTCTGGAGGAGCATCCGTTCGAACATTTCAGGGAGCTGAAGGCTCTGCACGATACCATCCTGAAGATGGTACCAGCCTCTGAACCATATTTAAGCGACAAAATTACGAAACGGAAAGAGGAGGTGGAGAACGAGCCGAAAACTAAAGAGGAGAGTTCTGTAATGAGGAACGTTTGGATGAAAAGCAGCAACTTAAGAATCGAGGAGGAAGACACAGAAGCGTGGAGCGAAGAGGAGCAATTTGAGCCTGTGAACGACGAGGTGCAGGAGCCTCTGACTCCTGAACAACAGGAAGGTACTTTGAAAGATATTAAATACGATTATGATAATTGAGTATATAAGTAGAGGAAGCGCAGTATATTTGGAATACCAGTTTGTTTAACCCCTTGGCATACCAGTTGAAAGCCGACGGGCGCGGCCAAACCAACACCAGAGATGAGGCACGCGTCGGGTCATTTTACGGTTCGGCTCAGCGGCCGAAGGTGTTGTCAATCGCACACGTCGTAGCCCCGGTTAGAGCTCTTACTACCCGACCCGCCGGGTACTCGAGTACCCGCCGGGTACCCGTGAGATACCCGACTACCCGGGTAAACAAAAATTACCCGGCTACCCGGGTAGACAAAAATTACCCGGGTATCCATGAGATACCCGAGTAAATTAGATGTGATGAGATAGTTGAGAATTTCGATTTGACAGCCGATCGTCTTTCGACTTTCGATCATTTTCGGCTAACATCAGTAATGAACGGAATAAACTTCAAGCAATTAAACATTTTATCATAATATTCATAATCTTAACGTGCACACACACATTCAATTGCTTGACGTTTATTCCGTTCATTACTGAGGTTAGCCGAAAATGATCGGAAGTCGAAAGACGATCGGCTGTCAAATCGATGATCATTTACCCGGGTATCGCACGGGTACCCGGGTAGTCGGGTATTCTACGGGTACCCGGGTAGTCGGGTATTCTACGGGTACCCGGGTAGCCGGGTAATTTTTGTCTACCCGGGGTCTCACCGGGTACCCGAGTACCCGGGTACCCGGATACCCGGGCCAAAAGAATAGCTCTAGCCCCGGTACGCAGTGTAACAAAGTTGCCGGGATCTTTGCTGACGGGACGTATCCCTACCCCTTACTGCTTATGTTTCGCCTGATCGCCGTACCACGGGTCCCACCCGTGCCTTCCACCTTTGGCCCGATCCCGCTACCACGGGTCCCACCCGTGCCTTCCATCTCTGGCCCGATCCCGCTACCACGGGTCCCACCCGTGCTTTTCATCTTTGGCCCGGTCCCGCTACCACGGGTCTCACGCGTTGTTGTATGCCAAAGGGTTAAGACGAATAAAAAATTACGGCAGAGAATGGGAACAAATAAAACTGCATAATATCATAGGGAAACTAATAAACTTTTATATTTCAAACTCTCAGTTAATAATAAGAAACAAAAAGTAACCGAAACTGTGGTCTAAATGAAAAATGACAGGAAGTATCGATTTCGTTAAGGTGCAGGTAATTTGGAATACCAGTATTCCAATTTACCTTCACTTTATAAACTTAAAAAAAACACGTAGGTAATAAAATTATTTTCTTTTATGATCTAATCAGGCCGAAAAATCACAATGTAGGAAGAATCTTAGGTAAATATAATAAATGGACATGCGCTGGCCCAAACCGACGCGACGAGGCGGTAGCCGTTACGCGTGAAACATAAGCATCGCTAACCTTTGGAATATTCCAAATTACCTTCACCTTCGGTATTCCGAATTAGCAACGTGGCATTGTACCCTACAATTTCATGCCTCACTTTGTATCCTCAAAATTATCGCAAAACTGACGCCGAACCATAAAAGGAACATGCAAATGAGTAGATTAAGTGTTTCACTCTAAGGTTTCGACATATTTTAAACATGGTTCGAACGATTGAATGAAAATACTTGCTGAAAAAGTTTTGCAGATTGACGTTTTCTTATTCTGCAGATTAAGTCGAAAATGTAAAAAGGGCGGTTCATCCACAAATGTCATTATTTAACAGGACATTACGTTACATTAGCCCCTATTATCTACGGTGTTACAAATTAGATAGCGTTAGTAGTTTATTAGATACTTCGGTATTCCAAATTACCAACAGTATTCCAAATATGCTGCACTTCCTCTATTTAATAGAAAATAAACTTCAATTTATATTCTTGCCACCTTATACTTTCTTTATAAATTAATGCGAAGCGTATTTCCTTTATTCTTTTTGTTTATTGTATTGAAATAATAATACGAACAATTAATCTACCTAATATTTAACCTGCCGGCAGGCGCCCGTGTTTACTCAGTACACGGAGGTCAGTTTTTAGCTGAAAAAACCGTTTTACCGTAATCTATTATACCCAGCACCCCTCTGTATTCTTTCAGCGGGCATTTTTGCATAATGCTACGTACTTGTCAGGTTCAAATTCGGTTTGGAAGTGTCTCTGATTGAATGAAAACGAAAATATTCTGCCGGCGGGCGCGTCGTGTACTCACAAGTTTCCCAGGTGTCCGCCTCCGATTGCTTTGGTTTTTGGATATGTTTTAGAGGACAGAAAAATAAGAAACAGGTGTCTTTTTATTGTGGCCCGTTTGCATGTTTAGGGGGTGAAACCACCCCTCGAATTTCATGAGAATAGGTGGTGCCCGCCACCGATTGCTTTGGTTTTTGGCCAAAGCAATCGGAGCCGAACACCTGAAAACTTTTGGGGGGGTGGTTTCACCCCCTAAATACGCAAACAGGCCAAAATAAAAAGACACCTGTTTCTTATTTTTCTGTCCTCTAAAACATATCCAAAAACCAAAGCAATCGGAGCCGAACACCTGAGAATCTTTGAGGAGTGGTTTCACCCCCTAAACATGCAAACAGGCCAAAATAAAAAGACACCTGTTTCTTATTTTTCTGTCCTCTAAAACATATCCAAAAACCAAAGCAATCGGAGCCGAACACCTGAGAATCTTTGAGGAGTGGTTTCACCCCCTAAACATGCAAACAGGCCGAAATAAAAAGACACCTGTTTCTTATTTTTCTGTCCTCTAAAACATATCCAAAAACCAAAGCAATCGGAGGCGAACACCTGAAAACTTTTGGGGGGTGGTTTCACCCCTTAAACATGCAAACAGGCCAAAATAAAAAGACACCTGTTTCTTATTTTTCTGTCCTCTAAAACATATCCAAAAACCAAAGCAATCGGAGCCGAACACCTGAGAATCTTTGAGGAGTGGTTTCACCCCCTACACATGCAAACAGGCCGAAATAAAAAGACACCTGTTTCTTATTTTTCTGTCCTCTAAAACATATCCAAAAACCAAAGCAATCAGAGGCGAACACCTGAAAACTTTTGGGGGGTGGTTTCACCCCTTAAACGTGCAAACAGGCCAAAATAAAAAGACACCTGTTTCTTATTTTTCTGTCCCCTAAAACATATCCAAAAACCAAAGCAATCAGAGCCGAACACCTGGGAAACTTGTGAGTACACGACGCCCCCGCCATCAGAATACGCGGCATATTTTCGTTTTCATTCAATCAGAGACACTTCCAAACTGAATTTGAACCTGACAAGTACGTAGCGTGATGCAAAAATGTCCGCTGGAAGAATACATGGGGGTGCTGGGTAGATACATCACGTTAAAACGATCTTTCAGCCAAAACAGACCCCCGTGTACGGGGTACACGACGCACTCGCCCGCTCGTGTAAAACTTTTGGGCGCGACTGCCGGCAGGTGAAGATAATAGTATTCAACGAAGCGAAATTTTTGAAACTTTCAGTGGAGCAGATGTTTAGGAAAGCGCAGCGGATCATCAATTCCACGCGTTCTAATAAAGCAGAAGCGTATCAGCTGTTACAGTCTGCGGCGTACCATGGTCATCGCGAGGCTAGATCCACGCTGGCATGGGCTCAGTTGCTGGGTACACGATTTGATCCGACTTCTTTCTGGACATCCAGACAAGACATTCCGGCTGCTTACCAAACATTCAAAGAGCTTGCTGAAACTGGGCTACCTTCTGCCCACATGGTGCATAAATTTTTCAGTTCTTATACGCACGCAGGGTGATGTATTTCGGTTCATAAATCGACGATATCTTGTGTATCTTTTCCAGGGCATGGGATTTTTATACGCGACAGGATTGGGCGGAGTAAATGCCTCGCAGGCTAAAGCTCTGCTGCATTATACGGCGGCAGCGCTGGGTGGTGATACTCGTGCGCAGATGGCTCTGGGTTACCGTCACTGGGCTGGCGTCACGACGCCACCTTCTTGCGAAAGGGCCTTGGACTTTTATCGCAAGGTTGCTAACAAAGTCGCGGAAGGAGTTTCTTTCAGCGGAGGACCGGTTATACAGCGGGTTAAACTTTTGGACGAACAGGAGAATCCTGGATATAGCTCGGGAATCCTTGATCAGGACTTGATAGAATATTATCAGTTGTTAGCGAAGAAGGGGGACACGCAGGCTCAACTCGGATTAGGGCAGCTACATTATCAGGGTGGCAGAGGTGTCCCGCTGGATCACGTGAGAGCGATGCACTATTTCCAGCATGCCGCTGACGCCGGACACCCGATAGCCATGGCTTACCTCGGGAAGGTAACAGAAAAGTTTCATCGCCATACGCGTCAACAATCTTTCACGCGAAAGAAGTAAATTCTATTCTTCGGCTGAAGAGATACAGACGATTGAAAATGCACAATATTTTATCTAGATCTATTTGGAGGGCAATGAAATAGTGCAGCCAGATAACAAGACGGCGTACAAATATTTTAAGAAAGCCGCGGAACTTGGAAACGCTGTTGGGCAAAGCGGCCTGGGGCATATGTATCTTTACGGAAGGGGAGTTGAGAGAGACACTGCGAAAGCTCTCCATTTCTTTAGCCAAGCCGCGGAGCAGGGATGGGTCGACGGACAGCTCCACCTTGGCAACATGTATTTCAGTACGTTTTTCAAAATTCCACGTCAATTTTTTATAACTTCGTGTATAAACGAATTTATTTAGTATCTCTAATTATTGAATTGTCTTAATAGGAGGAACGGGAGTGAAACGTGATTACAAGTTAGCCCACAAGTTCTTTAATCTGGCCAGTCAGTACGGCCACGTGTTGGCATACTACAACTTAGCACAAATGCACGCCACTGGCGCGGGCATGACTCGCAGTTGCCCGGCCGCTGTTGAGCTTCTAAAGAACGTCGCCGAAAGAGGCAAATGGAGTGACCAGCTAATGGTTGCTCATACAGATTACAGAGAGGACAGAATCAACGAGGCTTTTGCCAACTATGCCCTCCTCGCAGAAATGGGCTACGAGGTTGCACAGAGCAATGCTGCTTTCATACTCGATAAAGGAGAGGCTACAATATTGTCGGAAGAAGATGGGTTGGTTAGGGCACTCGCTCTATGGGCCAGAGCTTCTGCGCAAGGATACTCTGCCGCTCAGGTATACGCGATGAAGCATCTAAAACTATGCTTTAAGTACTATCGCGAGCTGGAAAGAAGCCGGACTACCCGCAAGCTGAAATGTCCCTGGGGAATCGTCCGCTCGTTCCACCCTGTCCCTTTCAAGAAATCCCACTTTTAGGTTCTTAGCGGCTGTCCATATCCGCGGGCTGTCGTGATTTCTTTGGTTCGCGTTTTTCGTTACGCGGCGGACTTCGATGCAAGGGATTGGGTGGAGCGAGCGAACGATTCCTCTTGCCTCTGTGACATTTCAGCTTGCGGGTAGTCCGACTTAGGATGATTACACTGTTGCCGTTGCATTAATAATTATGTGACCTGTGCCATTATTTACGAAATATTAATTACGATAGGTGAAGCTAGGAGATGCCCACTATTATGGCAGAGGAACGAAAGTTGACTACGAGGCTGCTGCTAGTCACTATCGATCAGCCTCTGAGCAACAACCCAACGCTCAGGCAATGTTTAACCTCGGATATATGCACGAGCGTGGTTTGGGCCTGGCGAAGGATCGATATTTAGCCAAACGTTGTTATGACCTTGCAGCGGAAGCAAGTCCAGACGCCAGACTTCCTGTAGCATTGGCTCTCATTAAACTATTTTTCCTTTTCGGTTTGGATTATTTAGATAGCCTCGTCGATCATTTGAATAAATGGGACCAGTTCTTGGGCCAGAATTGGGACTTGTATCTTATAGGACTGCTCACTGGCATGCTCAGTTTAATCATTTACTTCCGTAGGCCACAGCCACCACCTCCGCCTAGAATTAATTAGTCCTACATCGTTTCTGTTCGAGCCCTGTTTTTTTTTTCCCTCCTTTCAGATGAAGTCAAGTTTGTTACTGATGGTTCATAAATACATGCACCTACGTGCATACCGACATGTTGTTTTTATTGAACCACCTTGTTTGCACAAAAACACTTCGGATTCGAAAGGGTTTCGAAATTGTGTACTTGTAAGATTTTCACGATGTGCGAATGTGTGCAGATATGTGCGTGACTAATTGATATTTATTTGTCGAAATTCAAAAGTGCTGAACTTACCGAGTGGTGAATTTGAATTGTTGAGTTTGTTATTCGGGGGATATGCAAATATTTGTACTTATTTGTATCCGCTGCGTGAGATGGAAATACAAGCCATTACGAAAGTCCAAGTTCTCGCATCGTTTCGAGCCAAATTTTCAAAAATCTCCTTTTCTTTATCATTTATTTCATTTCCAGAGACTATTTTAGTTACAACATTTCTCGATATTTACATTCTGCTTTGCGACAGACTTTTGTGTTTAATATTTCTCGATATGTATATGTATGTATATTTCTACTAGGGATGGGTTTCTCGAAGCGTCGAAACCCAAGAAACTTTCGAGTTTCGAGAATTCGAAACTGCACTTTTTTCGTGATTCGAAACTCTCGAAACCGAGATAAGAAAAAGTATAAAATCAATGAATCGTTCGCAGCGTGCCTCGAGAATCTGTATATTGTTATACTTTTTTTAACTATGGTCAGTAGCGATTTATTAAGAAATTTTGTTGACCAGTTCTTCAAGCAAGATATTGTGTTTACAAAACGGAATCAGTACTTCGAGTTTTGAGAGCTTCGAAAGTTTCGGGAGTTTTGAAGCCGTATTTCGGATTCGAGTTTCGCGAATTTAAGAATTAGGTTCGCGCCCAGCCCTAATTTCTAAAAAAAATAGGTATATAGTTATGTAACACAAAAAATCATGAAAAATGTGTTTATGAGTAGGCAGTTGGAGAGTTGGGGTGAATAAAACATCATTCGTATTAAAAAAAACACCATAATCTAAATAAAATGTTACACATATTTACGTAGAGTACGGTACAGGTAGGTTTTCGAATGTGTGTTTTTTACCGCCATTAAAGTGGACACTTTACGTTTAGAAAGTTACGTCATAGAATTTAAATTGCCGTTTATTAGATGTATTATTACGTATATTTATTCATAAAAAGGATACACAATTTTGGTAGAATAATTATGGTATTAATTTATTACATTTATTTGCCAATATATGGTTTCCTTATTATCGTATAAAATCTGGTGAAATAAATTCATCTAGAAGGTTTCGTTTCTTTAAAGACAACGGTCCATTACTTTTATAATTATCTTTTACGTAAATGTATATTATGTTAAAAAGTTACACTTTTTAACTAAAAATGTGAATATCTGTATAAAAATGTATGGTCCATACATCAATGTATAAATACCTATTCCTTGATTAAAATCATAAAAAAATGTATTATTTATTATCGAACATTAATAAATTTTGTTATAATTTTTAAGAATTCTATATTGTATGGTATACTATTTTTAGTTATACTTTTTCGATTGTTACGTTTAGGCAGATAGCATAACGAAATAGTAATTTTTTTTAAAAGGAACGAACGGGGCAGCGAAGAAAACAGGTTGTTTAAAGAAAGGTGTAAAAAAGTTAGAAAATATATGACGATGACGAAAATGACTTGTATGTACACGTACCATACTCCGATAGTGGTCAAATAATGTGGATAATAAATGATAACATTGAATACATATATCACAATCTTAGATAATCAATTATTAGCAATTCATATACCCATACGGCACACTTCGTTGCTGCAACGATGCTGTGCAAGATTGCAATATTGCACACAACGTTGCCGCATTGTTGCAGCAACATTCCTATGTGCGCTCCGTGCAATACTGCACGGCAACGTTGCAGCAATATTGCGCTGCAACGTCCCTGCAACGAAGTGTGCTGTATGGATAATAATTATAGTAGTATTCTATATGGATAGGATTCATTTCTTGATTTTTAACTAAAATCAAGGTATCATTAGGTATCTTGTCTACAACAATTTCAGTTACATATAAAATAAATTAAATGCTTAGACCAGTGACGTAAATATAAATGTCTTTGAATATAAAGGGAAAGATAAAATTTTGCACTGTGGGGTATATGTTTTATGACATAACTGAAAAATAACAATTCTTCACAAGCAAAACTGTGAAATAATTTTTTTTTATACAAGTGCTTATTTTTGAAAACTAGAAGTACCCCATACATTCCATAAAGAGCCACGGTAGAGCCACCGTTATTACAAAAATTCTTCAATAATTTTCGAAAAAATAAGGTATAACCACTTCATCTGTTATAATTTTATTTTTATTGTTAACTGCGCCTAAGTATATATAATTGAAGTCAAAACAGATGAATGAAGTTCCAGAAGTTAAATAGTGAAATCTGAAAATTGTTTCGGAGAGCGTTAAGGTACAGTGTTTTAGAAAAGTTTTTTGAGGAACTGTTTCTTTGAACACTGGGTCCTTTCCGTTACCTTGGAATCGCGATAGTATCGATCTAACAAGGAATACTTTCACGGTGTTCCACATGGGAGGGCTAAAATTCTTTGCTTAACAGTAACCATTATCCAAGTTGATTAAAATGTTACGGGCTAGGAGGAAGAAACGTAAAGGTAAGAGGGAGAAGAGGGTGAGAAAGAAATGTGTGGATGAAAGAGAGACCCTGTTTTACGAACAACAGATTCTGGATAACAACAGAGAGTTGGCACGGTAAATATACATGTGTATATTTGCATTAGTATGCGTTGCCTACGTGCTCAGCCGCCTGAAATTTAAATTGCGCGCGCAGCAAGTCCGACACCTAAACTTGTTACTTCAAATAGCAAAATGGTAAAGGACTTTTCGATTCCTTTTGACACCAGGAATTTTGCATGTTTGAATTTGCAATTTAATTCTGAGTTATCTTATTCAATACTATATATTTAATTCACGAAATATGATTCTTAAAATTGAACGAATTAAATTCCTTTTTGAAAGCAAGGCACTTCCTTGCAACAATTATTGAAGCCGTTCGGATTGCGCAAACTTCCATCCTAAAATTTTTATCCATTCTCTGAACACAGCGTGTCGAATTAGGCTGAAACGCAAGGAGGCAATTAAAAATGTTTTACAAAAGAATTTCCATTTTTATTTTGCCGTGGGGACGAATTATGACAAAAACAATGAGGTGATTCAGATTGAGAAGTCGAAACGAGGAATTGGAGGTGGAGGCAAAAGTTGCGAATGAAAAATTCCGGCAACAGGAGGAGGATCGGTCGGACGTGATCGCTTATTTGAAAAGAAACTTGGAGGAGAAAGTTCAGGAGTCGAAGGAGCTCTCTGAACGGCTTTCAGCTTTGGAAGAATTGCGGAAGGATGAACGGGCTGCTATCAAGAAGAAGGAGGAGGCGATGGAATATGAATATCGCACGATGGAGAACAACCTGAGCGCCGAAGTTAGACTAGCTGGTGAAGTATATATGTATATGTATTAAGTATATACTCTCTTTTATTGAGTTCCTTTTCCTATTGTTATTTACAGTTAAAGCAGAATTCATTGTTCCATCTTTTTTGTTTTTGAAAATTAAAACCTTAACATTGGTTTCTTTACTTACTGTCAATTGTTTATACATAGTCAACTCTACGGAAATAGAAATATAATATAAAATTTTAATTTTATCAAATAAAATGAGGTCTGCTCGATATCTATTCTTTCGCAATACATTTACGAAAAATTACTAAATTCTGTGAAACATACTGTCTTATGAATTCGAATATCAATTCCATTCCATATAAGAGCGGACCCACGCCCCTACCGATTTACGACCGCGATCTGCGCAGCTCCCACGGATCTGACACACGCTTACTTTCCCCGCCGGTTTCCTACAGAGTTGGGCAAAAGTTTATCTATGTAAATAAAAATCTCAAATAACGAACAAAAGATAAATAATTTTTATTCGATATTCGAGGCTCGAATAATCGAAGTTATCTTTATTCGAAGAGCACCGAATAAATAATTTTATTCGATGAGAATTTATTCGACGAATAAAGATTATTTTTTATTGGATGAGAATTTATTCGACGAATGAAGACAATTTTTTTATTCGATGAAAATTTATTCGACGAATAACGATAGTTTTTTATTCGATGGTTTTATTCGAATAAATGCGTCGACTAAATTTTTCATCTGTAGCATTTATCTTCTCGAAGCCTTTGAATAAAGCCACGAATAACCTTCGTCAGCGTCGAGCGTGTTTATTCGAGCCGCCGAGGGTCGAGCCCGGCGGAGCGGCAAGCGCCGAACACAAAGGACCAGCGGCTCGAATAAACACGCTCGACGCTGATGAAAGTTATTCGTGGCTTTATTCGAAGGCTTCGAAAAGATAAATGCTACAGATGAAAAATTTATTCGACGCATTTATTCGAATAAAACCTTCGAGTGAAAGACTATCGTTATTCGTCGAATAAATTTTCATCGAATAAAAAAATTATCTTCATTCGTCAAATAAATTCCCATCGAATAAAAAAATTATCTTTATTCGTCGAATAAATTTTTTTCCAATAAAATTATTTATTCCTGCTCTTCGAATAAAGATAACTTCGATTATTCGAGCCTTGAATAACGAATAAAGATAAAGTATTATTTATTCGATGGTTATTTAAATAATTTTTTATCTAGATAATGCCCAACTCTGGTTTCCTACCAATCAACAGTATATCCTTGCGCGGAACGAGTCCGCTCTAAAGTGGAATGCAGTGTAGTTGCTGTGTTGCCATATAGTGCATTCCCAACATTCCAAAAACTGTCGAATTTAGTTATTTTTTACTGTCTCGAAGAAATGAGAATACTTTTATTTTTTTCTATAATTCAACTTTAATACTCTATGGAAAAGTTATGGCACCACTTTTTGGTGAATTTTATCACACTCCTTTTCTGGCACAATAAAATTTTATTCCTGTTAACAGGAAAACAGTCGTTTGTTATCTAAAAATTAAACATATTTCTGTTTATCAAGGCGCATAGTAATATTTGTAAAGTCCATCGTGGCTTATTGTCAGTCAAGAAGAATACATATATCATTTTCATTAATCTTAATTTATTTTTCTTTTCGTTGTTTATCTTTTATTAGGGTGAAATTGAGTTCACTGCACATTTTCAAACAAACGTTTTTATTTTGCCTATAATATCTTTGTATGAATTTTGTTTACTTTTCCTTATTATTTTCCTTTTTCAAAAACGGCATACCATATAGGCGAATATGGTGTAAAAATTCGATAACTATATAACAATTTTATTTTCTTCGTTCAGAAAGTACACTTGTAAAATATCACTATATCGATGGTTTCTTTATTTTTTAAATTCTTTCTGTGTAATTTGTTTTCAATTAGCTGGTAAATTGAACGCGCTGGAGGATTGGAGATTGGCGCGGCTCGATTTATTGCATAAATTCGAAATCCAGGAGAAGGCAATCGCTGATCAAGAGGAAAAGCATGAGGAGCAACTTTATGAAGCTGAAAAGTCTGTAATCATTGGCAAAGCAATGTAAGTCGGGTTTCATTTGTCTCATAAATGTGCTTGGTGACACACTTACAATTAGAGACAAATTAATTCCGCGAAATGGTTAACTGACATTACTTTTGTTAAGTAATAATTTATCGAACTTGCCAATCGTTTATTTACTAAATTCGGTAATTTTTTAAAGAGACTTTTTTTCACACCCTGTATAAAACTTCGCGATGAAATGTTGAAAGGGTGAAGAAGGAAATGGAAGAGCGCCTGAGGACCTTGGCCGAAGAGCTTCGCAGAGCGACGAATTTGCGAGTGGCAGAGGCCACTCATCGCGCGATTCGTGAAAACATCGCCTTGAATCACGAGCTTGACAGGATCTTGAAGATCTGCAGGGAGCTCGAAATCACTGGCAAGGAGCATAAAGAAAACGAACGTATTCTGAGGTTGCAGTGCGAGTTGTTCGAAACGGAATCGAAAATCACTTCAAAAATGGTCCTGAAACAGAGAGACGCTATTCACAAAGTGACAAGCGTAAGATTATAATAATATTCTATATTAATTTCATTGCATATATTCCTTCGATTCTATTCACTGGCAAGGAGGATTTCAGGAAATGTTATAAGCGCTTAGAAGTCCGCATGGTTTGTTTAGTTGGGGGACCAAATTTTTTAAGAACAAAGCCCCCATTCCTGTGTTAACAAGACGTTTTTACATTCCGAAACACTCCCAAGCCTTTTTGTAAACAATGGATCTTGTTACACGATGGCTATTGACTTGGAGTTATTATACAGGGTGTTCGACTACTGCTGGGAGAAAATTTAGGGGCTGATTCTAGATACCAAAATAAGGCGAAAATCACGAATAACGATATTCCGATTAAGGCTTCGTTTGTTAGTTATAAGCGTTTGAAGATTGCGTATGTTCTGCCCCAAAGCAGGCAACCCGCGCGCCCTGGTGTCACGCGGGTTAAGCTAGGAGTAGGGTCGAGCAGTGGTGATCAGTGCGGGTAAATTTGTGTTTTATTTTAAATTTTTTTTACACATTTTAGTGCAGAAGATCTGATATTTTTTGGGGGGCGATTGCCACTCCAATATTTCTGCAATATTGCACGGCAATGTGGGTGCAATTTTGCTGGGGCGTTGCCACTGGAACATTGCATATGGATGTGCGCGCAATATTGCATAAATATTGTAGGATCGTTGCCACTGGAACATTGCATATCGATGTGCGCGCAATATTGCATAAATATTGTAGGATCGTTGCCACTGGAACATTGCACGTCGATGTGCGCGCAATATTGCAGAAATATTGTAGGATCGTTGCCACTGGAACATTGCACGGCGATACGCGCGATACATTGCAGAAGCGTTGTCACTCCAATATTTCTGCAATATTGCACGGCAATGTGGGTGCAATTTTGCTGGGGCGTTGCCACTGGAACATTGCATATCGATGTGCGCGCAATATTGCATAAATATTGTAGGATCGTTGCCACTGGAACATTGCACGTCGTTGTGCGCGCAATATTGCAGGAATATTGTAGGAACGTTGCCAATGGAACATTGCAATATTGCAGGATCGTTCCTACAATATTGCAATGCAACTTGCAACAACGCAATATTGCAGCAACGTTCCTGCAATACAGCTGCAACGAAGTGTGCTGTATGGGTAGCTATCGTATTAGCCTTTAAGAAGGCAAATAAAGCAAACTGGCGATGTTTGATGCAAGTTTGAATACAAACATGCAAAAAATGGGTTAATTTTACGCTTAAAAATGTTAATAACAAAGAGAATGCCACCAAGATTTTTGAAATCGGTTCATAATTTCTTTTGTTATGCTATCTACCTACCGTTCGGAAAAAGTTATGTTTCAAGATGAACGCGTTTAAAGTTTTGGTTGTTTGTTGCGACCGTTCGGAGGTCGAGTCGCTTCTACCGTTGTAGAATCTACAATATCGTTACTTTTACTGACAAGTATTCTTCAGAAACTATACCACAGATATATGCAAAAAGAAATCGATTTCTGAAAAATTTTAATGAGAATGGCCCCTTAAGTTTCGCAGACCGTCCTAAATTTCGTCGCAGCTTTTCTCTGAGGTGAATGACCCCGTGCGACAGTGGTTATGGTCACCACTGCCCGATTCCTCGCCCGACTTGTCCCGCATGCACCGCTGCACGCGGGTTGCCTACTTTTAGGCACATCTTTAAACGCTTATAACTAACAAACCAAGCCTCAACCGGAATGTCGCTATTTTTTATTTTCGTCTTATTTTGGTGTTTAGAATCACCCCTTCAATTTTGTCCTAGCAGTAGTCGAACACCCTGTATAGTTATTGCCTGATTAAAATTTAGGTACCATTTTTTTTTGGTCCAGCCATAAACCCTCTGAAAACGAAATAGCGTTAAGCTATTTTGCTTCAAAAGAACCTTAAAAAATGTATTGTCGCTAATATATATTATTTTTTATATTCCATTCACTCTTTTCAATTTTTATTTAAATTGGATCTCAACAGAGTTATTCGCCGCCACATCACTTAAAATTATTATTTTGATATTAGGTCCCCTTATTGAATTCGTTATATCGTCCATTAGAAATTCTGAAATGGATATCTTAAACTGTCCATAGGATTATGAAGTGACGAAAGCGCATTACATATATGTAGAGGGGAATAATGTGCGATTCGCTGAGTACGAAAGAATTGCCGATCGTTTGAAGGAAAAGAATAAGCAGTTGGAGGAGGAAATTCGACTTCTAGAAAAAGGTGTCCTGAAGACAAGGAACGATAAAGAGCAATTGTGGTTGAAAGTTCGCGAGAAGGAAGAAGAACTAGATGCGCTCGCGAGTATATTAAATCGTGCAAGAAGTTGCATTAAAGAAGCCTTGCAAGTAAGTCAGATTTCCGAACATGATTCTTCAATTTTTAATTTTCCATGCCTTCAAATTTTTTTGCTGCTTTTTCGCCACGACTGCACACTGTCCCTTTAATTGTACTTCGTGAATGTACACTACGTAACGTAACAGAATTAAAATTGCATTTAAGCTAGGTAGTTGAATTGTTCGAATTTTTTATTACAAAAAATATAGAATTTTGTTTATATTTTGACAGCTTGAAGGCGATATCTCTAACGCGAATTATTGCGCTTCGCACTTGAAACAACAGTTGCTGCAGTGTCTCTGGGAAATATTAGAAACTGAAAACATTACCAATATCTTAGGACACACTGCGTCACAGGTATGTAATGTACACATAGTAATATCATTATTCCTTCGAGTATACTCAGCCTGTGCGGAAAACGCTGATAGGCGTCCAACGAGTATGACTAATAGATACGACTGGAGGATTTCCGCACACGGCGCACGCCAAACGCTTGAACCTCAAGCAGAGTTGGGCATTAGTCGAATAAATTTTTATTCGGCTAAATTTTTATTGGACTAAATTTTTATTCGAACGAACTCGAATAAAAATTTCGAATAAAGTGTAGTTATTCGAGAATAACGAATAAATTTTTTGTCGACTAAATTTTTATTCGACTAGATTCTTAGTCGAATAAATTTTTAGTCGACTAAATTTTTAGTCGTTATTCGTTATTCGAAGGACCCCCGTGGCGACTAAGCGACACGAATAAGCGTGGATCAGAACCCGAGCCGCTCCGTCTGCTTGACAAGCGTTTCCCTTGCCCCATAATACCCCGCAGCCCGACCGGAGGCCGAGGGCCACGGGACTAGAGCACTAAAGAGGTGAGTATGCGCATCCGCCATGTTGGGTCCTCTGGAGAGAGAAGATTATTGAGTACCCGCCTTTTTGAGTACTGTCAAATTCGCTGTATAAACCAAATATAAACTAAAATGTAATAAAATACTGTAATAATGTGTCGTGCTACCATCTATCAATATCAACAACGCATGTTTTGTTTATAAAGTGAATCTGACAATACTTAAAAAGGCGGGTACTCAATAATCTTCTCTCTCCAGAGGACCCAACATGGCGGATGCGCATACTCACCTCTTTAGTGCTCTAACGGGACTCGAGCCGCAGCGGCTAAAGGTAGATTTACACTAGCCGTCTGGACGGCGGCAAGACGGCGGCCGTCCCACTAGCGCAAGGGAGACACATCCCTAGTAGCATTTCTGGTTGGCCAACGGTAGCCAACAGTTGGGAATTAGTTGGGATATAGTTAGAGTTTTGCCTACAAATTCCCAAAATAGGGCCTACGGCAAAAAACTTACGGCAGTTTGCCAACGAATATTCAATGTTGGGCCTACAATTATTATGGTTGGTTAATTAACAAAAAGTTACGACAGTTTGCCAACTAATATTCAATGTTGGGCCTATAATTATTATGGTTGGTTAATTAACAAAAAATTACGACAGAGTGCCTAAGACTATTCAATGTTGGGCCTACAATTATTATGGTTGGTTAATTAACAAAAAGTTACGACAGTTTGCCAACTAATATTCAAGGTTGGGCCTACAATTACTATGGTTGGTTAATTAACAAAAAATGTACAACGATGATTAAATGTTGTCTTACAAACGTCAGAAAATTTGCAACATCCAAAAACCTGTTATTATATTCCAAATTGTGATTTTTCTTTTCTTATTTGTAAATACGTAATGCGGACGTCTGTCTTGAGACGAATGTGAAATTTTAAGGAATGAGTCTAAAGGTCGAATGATGATATTTTGTAGAATATTTCGAGTCACTGTGCAGTTTTTATAAACAATTAATACTAGTTATGTACTGAGAAATTAGAATTATTTACAAGGAAATGTATTGGGTAAGTGCGAATAACGGTTGCTTTGCAACTGGGACGTTTGAGTTCGATTCTCCTCACCGCAAATTTTTTTTTTTCTTAAATCAGACCTGAGTAAGACGTTTACAACGTCTTTTGAAGTTCTTCAATACGCCTTCTGAACGTTTTTAAGACGTCTTTTGGAAAGAAACTGTTGGGCTTATGGAAAGAAACCTTCAGTTGGGTTTATGGAAAGAAACCTTCAGTTGGGCCTGCGTTGGTTACAATCGTTGGCCCATTTAAAAATAGCGCGACACTTCAACAGTTGGCCAACGGATAACACGTCATTGGCCCAACAAACTCCCAGCAAATAAATGCTACTAGGGATGCATCTGTGTCTCCGTTGCGCTAGTGGGACGGCCGTCGTTTTGCCGCCGTCCAGACGGCTAGTGTAATCTACCTTTATTCGTGACGCTCCGTCGCCACGGAGATCCTTTGAATAACGAATAAGGAATAACGACTAAAAATTTATTCGTTATTCTCTAATAGCTTCATTTTATTCGAAATTTTTATTCGAAGGTTAGTCGAAGAACAATTTAGTCGAATAATGCCCAACTCTGACCTCAAGACTCGAGGCTAAAACGTGATTAATAAAATACAAATATCGTTTCTCTTGTCCGTTATTAAATTACAAACGCAGGGAGACTGGATTAATTTAATAACTTAATAATATGAAGTGAGCAGTTTTTACAGTACCTATACAGTTGTATAAACTATTAATATTCGAAAAAAGTCCGAAAAACTGAAACAAAAAAATTTTTTTTTTTCGAATTTTGACAGTTTAAATCTTTCTCGAACACTTTCTATTTGTGAAGACGAAAGAAAATTGTAATTTTTATTTACGAGGGCTATTTTTCAAACATTTAAGGGGGCGGCATATTCCGAGCTATGCCAAAAAGATCGATTTTTTTTGCATATTTGCAGTGTTTGATATGTCATGAATGTTTCCTGAAAATTTAGGACCAAAATTCGCAAAAATATCGAAGATATTTAATAAGCAGAATTATATTTTAAAAATATCGAAAACCGTTTGTCGCACGAAAAAAAGTAATAGAGCATAAAAGATGCTCCTTGTCTGGATCTACAACTTTTGTTTGACATGTTTTTTTATGTAATCAATAACTTGGAGAATAATTATATAAAATCGACTTTGTGAGCTGTTGAATAATTATTTTTAAATGTTCAAGGGCCTAGGGACACCTTTTCCCCTTATCCGATCGGGCTCAAACTTTACACAGATTTTTTATTATTAATTGGAACTATTGGAGCAATAAAAATATTTAATTACATCCTAGAACTCATCTATATGTTGTAGATCGAAGATCTGAAATGTCCTTACGTGGAAGGATGCCTTGGCCTTATTGAGCCTTTGGAATATAAAAAGGATGACGTATGCTATACGAAGAAGCAACAAGGGGAAGGAACAGAACTAGTAGAGAATGTAGTAGAAAGGCGACCATCCTGCCTAGACAGCGACATTAGTTCTAACATTCCATCTCCACAGGAATCTGATAACTAATTGCACAAATTGTTCGAAGCTTAATAATATTTTATTTATTGCCTACATTACAATGAAATCTATTGGATGCAAGACGTTAATACTGAAAGATGATAGACCGTTTTATAGAAGTGGTGGGGTTAATTAATAATTGAAAGAAATCAAGTTTTATGAAAGAAATGTTATAATCCAATTTGCTGTAATGAATTAATATTTCTTTGGTCTTTAGAATTTACTAATACTTTTTATCTCATTATTTTATTAATAAGTATCGTCTACTACTTATTATTAGTGGTGTGTAGGTACCTACCCGTTATTTCAGACTCGGTCGAGTCGGGATTTTTTTTTAGGTTCGGGTCGGAATCCCGAAAGTGCCCGAAAGTTTGTCGACAAGTAAACATATTCGGGTAACCCGTAATTTCGTGTACCCGCACACCCTTATTTATTATGCTATATAATTATACAAACAAATTTTTTTTATAGAATTATAATTAATTATATATGTATGCCTGTACACTCTGTTAATAAATATATATATTTAGTTGGTTATTCAATGTGGTACAAGTGATGGGCATTTGGAAGCCACCGAAAGTAATAACCTAAAGTACATACAATATATGATATCTAGGAGGGTTTATCCAGCTTCACCCAATTCGTAACGTCCCAATTCTAAGTTACAAATTGTTTTTCTTTGAGGTAGAAATAGATAGCATGAGAAAATAAAGAAAATGCCTCCTAAGAAAAAACAAGGAAGGTTAGTAAGGTTATGGTTTAGTGTTAAACGAGTAACTTCCTGTTTCAGTTTATTAAAGTACTATAGTTCCGAATCAATAAATGTTATTTTTCAAACTGTGTTGTCTCCCATTATCATAATTATCACTTCACTAGTTATGAATAAATATGTGACAACTCAGTGCCGTATTAACCTGGAGCTTAGGGGGCCCCCGAAAAATTGGGAAATTAAAAAAAAGTACGGTTGCAAAAGCTAGAAAAAGAATTGGAAATGTGCCCTCCAACTGTGACGGAAAGAAAATAACGAATACACCAAAATTTAGATTTTAAAATGAGGCCATTTTTCGCGGAATGGGCCCCAGGTTTAATCTTATTTATTTAATTGTTTTAACACTTACTTACTTCGCGGATTGGCGCGATATTTTTGATTTTATTTGATGTAGAATAATTTAGAGGGCCACATACGGAGCTCGCGCCTCAAGGCCCCCGAAAACGATAAGACGGCACTGCGACAACTATACAATTAGTGCTACTTAATATTAACTTAAATTTGAACGAGTTACAGAATGTGCTTTATTCCTGCTTATTCCTTTCTTCTTAGTTTATAAATATCACTTTGAATATAATATTTA
Source organism: Andrena praecox (assembly GCA_963932275.1). Taxonomy (NCBI): domain Eukaryota; kingdom Metazoa; phylum Arthropoda; class Insecta; order Hymenoptera; family Andrenidae; genus Andrena; species Andrena praecox. The sequence continues at coordinate 38,564,042 of OZ010728.1, forward strand.
TCCCGTCGTGATAACCTTATTGACCACGCGTACATTTTGTTACATGAATTATTAAAATTAGGGGTAAAAAGATAAAAGAAAAGGGGAGAACAGAGGAAAAGGATGAGAAAGAAGACTCATACTTCCAAGAAATTATAGACGTAGACGAGAATGTTACAAAGGATTTCGAATTTTTGTTAAATGCTCCGATCTCCGAGGACGATCACTTCGTTTTCGAGGCAGAGAAAAGTTGGGGTATTGACATTTCAAAATACACGGAGTATTTTACACTCGATTTGAAAGTGTTGTCGGCAGCGATAGAATCAATTCCATTTAACGAGAATGTTAATATCGACACTAAATATTTTACTGTAAGTTTTACGATATTTCAGGATTATTCCAACTAATTCTACTCACTCTATTTCAAAATCTATATAATATTTATTATTATATTGCCGATATTTAAGTCGATAAATCGTGCAAGTAAATTTTACTGTAAGTTTTACGATATTTCAGGATTATTCCAACTAATTCTACTCACTCTATTTCAAAATCTATATAATATTTATTATTATATTGCCGATATTTAAGTCGATAAATCGTGCAAGTAAATTTTAATAAATTCAACACATTACGAATTCATAAATAGCAGTAAATCATTTTGTCCTACTTGATCAGTTCAGCATATATATTAATGTAATAACAAAACAATTAAATATTTTAGAATGACCAACTGACAAACATTTACAACAAAGCAGAACGGGGCAAAGAGAATTACAACCGAATTTTAAGCAGTTCAGAAACAGAAGATGTCAGCGATATAAAAAATGTGGAAGAAAGTCAGGATTCGGTGGAAGATACTGCTGATGATTTAGATTTCTTGTTATCACTTCAAGAACCTGTGAACGAACCTTTAATGATTGTCAAATCCTTACCTGCATCTTCCAATACTGGTACATATATTTATAGAAGTTTACGACAGTTTTTATACAAAAGATCGTTTTTATATAAATACCAATTAAAACCTATTAAGCGTCTTTTACAGGTATAAAGATAACTAAATCCAGCACATCGAAGAAACCAATGGATCTGGAGAAGTGGTTGGATTCTGTGTTAGATGATGACATGTGAATTATTCTTACATTTATGTAGTGGCGTATTATCCCATAATTTTTAGAAAATTTTTTAATACTAGATCCGGAATATTGTATTTTACAACTTTACCTACTACAATATTTGTAACAGAACAATACATTTATAATCATCCTGTTCGTCGGAATATTTTATTGAATCATTTCCTTGTTTAAGAAAACGGCTGGTTTTATTTCTTTAATGCCAATTACGGGGGCGGATTTAACAGGGCGGCCGATTGGCAGTTGCCACCTGGGTCCCTGCCCAGAAGGCCCAACCCAGGGCCCCATCCTTGAAAAAAATGTTGACTTTATATGCAAACTATATTTTTTTTCTGACAAGGGAACATCCCTAAACCGGAAGTTCAAAAACTTCTGAAACTTTGTGAATGTGTAGGGAATTTCCTCCTGATTACAACGCAATCTTTGTTTGCCGCCCAAATTCACTCTAAGGGGGTGTAATTGACCCCTGATAATCCGGGTATTTTCCGATTTTGTGTTGATAATTCGTGAACTGTAAAATAATTTTTTTCACCAAATGATAGATCTAATTGAAAGAAGTAACTTTTGTCTTGAAACTTTTTGTCTATCTCTTACAGTTCGCGAGTTATAACACAAAATCGGAAAATAGCCGAATTTTCAGGGGTTAATTTCACCCCCTTAGAGTGAATTTGGGCAGCAAAAAAAATTGCGTTTTAATCAGGAGGAAATCCCCTGCGTATTCACAAAGTTTCAGAATTTTTTGAATTTTCGGGTTCGGGATCTTCCCTTGTGAGCCCGTTTTACAGTAAACCACCGCTTTATTTCCCCCCAAAATGGGGCCCCTGCTCAGAAGGCACCCTAGGGCCCTGTCTTCAAAAAAGAACTTATGATTTTATCCAAGCACTATATTTTTGTTCCACACTTTTCTGTTCACTTGCCCCCTTTTAGTAAGCTACCTCCCCACTTTCCCGAAAAAATGGGCCCCTCAGAATTGGCCAATTGTATACAAATTTGATGAAGCACGCCAAATGATAATTTGAAAATACTTCGCGAATTCGATCGTAATAAAATCAGTTTTAATAACTATAATGACGATTAACTGCTTTTATATGAAAAGCAGCGTATCATCAAACAATTATAAAAATTCCAATGCATTGCTCCTCGTATACTCAAGGACGGATTCCAGTAGACCATATCAAAGACAGTGTCCTCTAAAACTACAACTAATTACAACATATACTGTATCAATATCTTAAGATGGTATATGTAGGACTATTGGACGACTAAAATCGACTGTTTCTTGTCGGTTGGATTGCTTAGATACCAAATAATCACGATACCGGCATTTTTCACAGTTTTTTATATACGCTTTTACAAGTAATGTAAAATAAAAAATAGTCAGAATGTTGAAAATTATTCAAGTTATTTGATGCTAAAGATGGTCCCCCGCAGCGCGCAGCTGTAATCGGTGTACATAGTCCCAGGTGAACCAATCATCTAAAAGCAAAATGCCTTGGGGTGAGTAATTTCTACACTAATAGTTATCGTGTAAAACTTTGCTAGGCGAATTTAAACAAAAATTGTAAAAGTTACACACGGATCAATTTTTTCCCCACATTTTTTTGGGAAAAAAATGTGTTTAATCAGTTATAAAATGTGTTTACAAACATCCAATGTTGATGCGGAAATTCCACACGATAGAGAAAGGAATTCTACAGCTCCAGTTAAAATTTTAAGTGAAAATATTCATTCGTTCAAGAGTTATGATGTACACCGTATTTGAAAATGTAGCTTCGAAATAAACGGTTTCAAATTTATGTCCCATACGCCAATACCGCTCTGCGAGGCCGTTACTCGACGGTGCACTCAATTACGTTCAGCGCTATAATTTCCGTAATTATTCGAATTTCCTCACGATACATTGTTGTAAATGTTCACGAAGCATGGCACTTTCAGAATTAATAATAATAAAAAAATCGATTTTTCGAGATTTCAATAGTCCTATACCCCCTTAAGAAACGAATATGAGAATAGATCGGAAATTTTAAGGGAAAATAAATTTTTCAATACTCTGTTCTTTATTTATATTATCAATTTTCCTTCGCAGTAATTAACACAGGAGCACAGTATACACAAATGTACAATGTCTGGATTGATACACTTTAATCCATTAAGGTAACTGACGAAAGTGATCTAAACATTAGAAGCATTTATAAAATAATAAAAATGTATTTAAAATATTTGTTAAATCTAACAATGTATATGGCACATACATAGCTTCTGCTTGTAAAAACAATATACTTCTCTTATATTATTATATAAGAGAAGTATATTCTCTTATATATATATATATACTCTATTGTTTTTATATATATAAATTTGATTCTAGACAGATTTGGTTCTGTTCTACTCAAGCTGGTATAATTATAAGAAGTGTGTGGTATATAATTGCCACAAAATATTTGTACATACTACGACTATAACACAGTTTCTACTAATATCACTGAATTCAAAAGTAAATTCAATTTTTTTTTAATCACAATCTAATTGTAATAACGAGATAAATGATTTTCCAAGGAAAATGTTGCTAAAAAATGCACATAATCAGTCTATGTTAACCGTTGGTCGTCACACCTATTTTTCCGAACGTCGTCGTCGTGTTGGATCGATTCGACCCTGAGCCAATTTTCGATCAGCTGCTGTTCAAAAACTATCTGTTAAATTAATAAAGGTGTGTTTTGACGTGACAGTAAAGTCGTGACTTTCGCTGTCGCGAGATTGTATGACAGCGTGAATCAAATGTTAAGTACGACATGGTTACGATATCGTGAGATCTATCTGAATTCCACTTAAGAGTAGACTCGTTCCGCGCAACGATGACTCTGAGGAGGCTGTTGATTGGTAGGTAACCGGCAGGGAAAGCGCTACGACCAATCGCGTGCGCAGGCAGTAGCGAGAGCTGCGCAGATCGGTTGCAAATCGGTGGGGGCGTAAGTCTACTCTTATATGGAATGGTATATAGTGTCGTGACTTTTGATTCACGTTGTCATAACTTTCGAAAGTCATAACTTTACTGTCACATCCAAACGCACTGAACTCGTAAAAGTTCTGGGACAAAGTTTGAACATTGTGGGAATATATGTTCATCGTTGAAAATTAACATTTAAAGTGTAGGTAATCATGTTTAAACAATAGAGCCATTTTCAAATGATGCCTCAAAGATATTTCACCACGAAGTCAAATTGGGGGCCATTTTGACCCAGTGTGACAACCAAGGATTAAAGCTTAAGGCTTCGATTAATCACCAAATCGCGTTGTGAGATATAATTTCATATGGTCATAAACCATAAGCATTATTGCACCGCCTGGCCCCAGTCTCAAAACTTTTGGTAACAGCCCTTTGTATAAAGCTCTAAATCTGCAACGAAAATAGTCGCTAATTACGAATTCTAAAGCAAACATTTCATTCTTCAATTACTTATTTAACTTTAACTTTATCTGGTAAAAGATGTATAAATCATTAATTACAGACGAAAAAAGTAGTAAATTGACAAAATACTGAAATGAATACTATCAGTAGCAAAGACGTAATTAAAAATGATTTGACTTTAAATAAATTATAAAAGCATATTTTAAATGTCGAAGTAAATGAAATTATTTCAAATGTGTATAGTTGTACAGAGTAAATGATACTTAAATCATTATAAAGTCATTGCTCCTTACCCTTCTTTCTGATATACTCGGCTAATAGTGCGTAGGGTACCTTTATATGGGACTTCACCCTGGGGTCCCTGAATGCGACTTTTAGCAACATCAAAAGGTATATTCATACAAGATGCCATTGTACCTGATATAAAACCTATGGAGAACTAAAACATATATGTTAAGTAAATTATTAAGAACAGTATGAAACATCATTGAATATAATAATTAAAATATAATCGCTATTCTTTATGTTTACATGATATTTGCATTTAATCATAGCACATACGAAATGAATGCCATTTAAAATCGTACAATGCATTGCTGGTAAGATGTTCGTTTATCAACTATCCTAGGGCGAATTCCACTTACGCCCAAATCGCCCGCAACGCCCGTGATTTTTATTAAGGTAGGTTCTCCTGTACGCGATTGGACGCATCGTCAAGAATTTCAGAGTCGATTTTCTCGAAAATGAAGCGCGATATGAAAAAAAACTCTTTCTTTTCGGCTTATAACAAGTAAATAATTCGAGAAAAAGGAATAAAAATTTTTGATATTGCGCTTCATTTCCGAGAAAATCGGCTTTGAAATTCTTGACGATGCGTCCACTCGCGTATAAGGAAACCTACCCTAATGAAACTCACGGGCGATTTGGGCGTAAGTGGAATTCGCCCTTTATTACGCATTGAAAACAAAGCAAACCAAGTTTTCAAAATGGGCTTAACATTTATAATTTTCTGTTCAGAGTGCCTAATTAGTATACAGTTAAAATATTGTGCGAGATATTTCCTGAGCAGGAAAGAATGCGTCGTACACAAGTTTGGTGATCCCAAAGAATGAATGTGATGATCATAATTGCTTTCTTTTCAAGGCTACTTTTTTAAAATTATCAAAATTATTAGCTTCGTTCGTTTTTAATTAAACTGTATATTTCAGTACTTTGACGAGTGTAGCTAATACGAAGCAAATACAACTTCAACTATGTATAATAACGATTTTGAAACGACCTTGGATTTGAACAGTTTGGGTGAAGCCATCAATTTCTTGAGCCTTCATGCAGAGTTGGGCATTATTCGAATAATCTTCGAATAAAATGAATTTATTCGAGAATAATCTTCGAATAAAATGAAGTTACTCGAGAATAATCTTCGAATAAAATGAATTTATTCGAGAATAATCTTCGAATAAAATGAAGTTACTCGAGAATAATCTTCGAATAAAATGAAGTTACTCGAGAATAATCTTCGAATAAAATGAAGTTACTCGAGAATGATCTTCGAATAAAATGAAGTTATTCGAGAATAACGAATAATTTTTCATCCGAATAAATTGTTATTTCCGACCATGCTAGTTCCTTATTCGCCACGGAGGTGCTTCGAATAACGAATGACGCTACACATTTATTCGTGACTAACGAATAATTTTTTGCCGAATAAAATCGTTATTCGTTATTCGAAATAAATTGTGCCTAACTTTAATATTTAATTACACATTGTCTATAAGATCTGCTTATCACCAATTCTTTAAAGTCCATCTCCCTAATATATCAGTTTATTAAAAATCGTTTCATCGGTGATTAGTCAAAGAAAGAAAAGATTACCATAATTTTCAGTCACAAAGAAAACTGGCAATGTTTCGAATAAGTGATCTAGCCACACAAAAATGGGGTTTTTATACACCAGTACATACCAATTTAATTATCACATTTATGCTTCAGAACCATCTGAATTGTTCTCTACAATACGCTTTTGTATCTTCAAAGCCAACTTCTGGTCAGTATGAAAAGTGATTTTTTGTTTCAATAATGTAAGCAATGAGCAGCAAATGTTGTCGGTCATTACATCTAATGGGAACGAAAAGAAATTCCCTTGTCACATTTCTATATCTAATTCTATATAAGGAATTTTGTCTACCATTCTTTCATTTTAAATAAAGTATGTCATCTCTACTGCTGAAACATAAAATCACTTCTTATTCTGACAGAGTTAGCTTCCAATTTCACTTGCATCTTTTATAATTCTAAATTCTTAAATCCTTTTTCCAAATGCCCCAGATATTTAGATATTCGCATAAATAATGCCGAGGAAATATCTATTCTTTTAATATTCAGTAGCAATAGAATATATACCTTAAGAATAAATTCTGGAACATGATCATTGTGCTTCTGCAGTGGAGGAAGAATGGAGTTATAAATGCCAAAGTAGAAAGTATTAAAAATACCATTTCTCATTACTGTCGCGGATAGACCTTTATTGATACCATTCAGTCCAAAGCCTTGTTGAGAAAGAATGTGCCGAGTCACAGCAAAAGTAGACGGACTGTGGGTTATATGCTTACGATTGGATTGCATTTGCACCTTAACTACTTCGAACGGATTTACTAAGATGCCTTCTGTTACACCAGTTAGGAAGCCAGCACAATAATTTGCCTGAAATGGGACATTGCATAATTATTATTAGCGTGTGCCATCGAATTTCTCCTGAGATATTCGAGTAAACTTTACTAGCGTAGTCTAACAAACGCTCGGAATAATATGAAGTCTTTTCTCAGCATACAAAGATTTACAATTTTCTTCGCCCTACAGCGATCATTTTATTAAACGGTTTAAGCGGGTAGCTCACCCTCGATAGCCCTAAAACAGGCCTCTCTTCAAACGCAAAAATGTAAAGTGATAAATAACAATAGAGACAACGTTTTTTTTCTACTTTTAATCGTTACTCTATGAGCTTTAACACAAAAAAAAAAGAAAAGTCTAAATATCTCTATGAACGTAAAAGTTGCGAGTAAAAACGTAAAGGCGTGTACGCGATGCACCGTTTGATGGCGAACATAAAATCTCGAAAACCGCTCCAACGACTTGGATGAAAATTTAATGAGAGATGCCGAAAACCATTCCCTACGATGTGTCAGGAGCAGATTTTCGAGATGAATACTTAAAAAAAAAGATAAAAAATATTTTTCACACAAGAAATCGATAAAATCGAATTTTTCAACATAAAAATTGTATTAATTTTTTTTCGAACAATATCCATTGTTTAGAAGAAAGATTATTATAAAAATGCAGTTTCTTAAAGTACAGACTGCAGCTTAATTATCGAAGTATAACTGACAAAAGTTTTAAGTTTCCTAAAACTTCCATTTACTCCTTATCATGTCCCATACATGAGGAAATTATACATACCACTGGCTTAACCGACGCAATACTGTTAAATAACTTCTTATACTGTTCGAAGGAGAAGAACTAAAAGAAAAAAAGACTTTTATTCCATTAAACTACGATAAACACTTAAATCTACTTTAGTTTCGAATTTTTCTCGCACATATAATAGTCATTTCCAGGGTTGCCAGATCTCCGGCATTCAGCCGGAGTCTCAGGTTTTAAACCGTTGTCTCCGGCCTCAGGCAGGCACAATAAAAATCTCCGGCAGAATAGAGAGTATGTTGCAGCATGCCATCCATCGGAATTAGCGTTTTTTTTTATTTAAAATAGTGCAACCAATTCTCTCTATTTCTGTCGGTTCGGCCAATGTCGAAAGAATCTTTTCTCTTATGTATCAGACCTGGACAGATAACAGGAACAGAATGAACGTCGACTTAGTGAAAGCAGAACTTATAATAAAATCAAATTTGAAATATAATTGTCAAACATTTTTCGAACGCATTTCAAAAAATAAAAAACTATTATTATCTGTAATGAATTCGAATGAATATTCGTAATACTTTTATTACTATTATTATGATTACTCCTTTATAATAAGTCATTATTATAATGAATTTTAGATGCCTGCTTTTCCGATTGATATCTCCGGCAAAAGATCAGGCCTGATCTGGCAACCCTGGTCATTTCTCTTATTAATTTACAAAATTATTCAAAGAATTATTCCTACAAACAGAACATAAGTTCCTACCTACCTTCACAGCTCTTTTGGGGGTTTCCATGACAATCGGAGGTAATATACCTTTCCAAAACGCCGCAAGACCTTCGCTTCTGTACATCTTTCTCATGCAATCACGAATCCCTGCGATACGAATAATATATTCAGCCAACTGGATTGCATAATTAATGAAAATTAAGTATCTCAAATCGGCGGGGAATAATTGTACGCGTTGAAGAAGAATATTATACTAAAGTACATGTATGTTAATGATACAGTGCCTGTATAGTAGAGAGTATCATTCTGTGCACTTTTGACCTGCAGTTGAAAGCGTGTTTTAATAAGATCCATAGGGTGCATTATGCAGGCCTCTACGAAACCCGCGCAACCTCCCGAACCGATCTGAATCACAGCCTCCTTAACAAAGCTCGGTTTATGCGGCATGGTTTCTTTATAGGCCATCTTATATTATTCGCTAATAGACAGATATTTCTCCTCAATAATCGCCGATATGTGTTTGGCAAATCGTAGTTCCTCTATCTTCGGCGAGAGGGAGCGTTACTTGGCTCTCAACTTTTCTTCTAGCTCCGCTGAAATTCCTAAGATAAACACAAGTGTAACGTTACAACGAATAGCTTTATTTGTTACCCCGGATTTCCTATTTTACCGCTTCACCTTTGTACTTTACATTCATTCTACAGTTATGCACTCTTGATACTTGTTCATTCCTATTCATTTACATTATTATCCTACAGAAACATGAAATACAATACTAGGTAGCATCTGAAAAGGTTCATTTGAATTTAGATGCCTCTTAGTTCCCAATCGTCCTAATTCTTTTGTTATTCGGAAAAATATATATCGGTCATTTCTGGTTTGTAGTTAAACATGCTGTGCAGCTTGATTCTTACGTTAGCAAATCTCCCAAGGTCAAAGTAAAATGCTGTTTAAACGTCTGTTTAATACGAAAACGGACGAAAATGCATAAATGTGAGAAGTATTAAACTAATCGCTTATCATTGAAATTGCGGAATGAAAGACACTTTTAGGAGGAGGTACACAAAAGCAGCCTTATTACGATAATAATAAAGCGAAATAATTATATACTTGCGACGGACGATTTCGCGATGACTTTTGCTAATGTACGCTCGGCTAAATTACGTAAAACTAGGTATAATCGTGAAATATTGAGTGTGATGTAACAGATCTTTAATATTCCTTATCTCGACGCATATACGTTGCATAATTAACGTTTTCGTGTTAACGGTTTTTTTTAGATCGAAATTTCGAAGATGAAGAATTTCGCCTTGTTTTCGTGATTACTGTTTTTTCTGCCGGCTCCACAACGAAGCCTTTCCGGGAGATTATTTTTTACTTTTAAGTTCCAATTTTCACGAATCCCGAAACTGAGACTTTCTCGAATGTCCTCGAATCAAATTCGTGCACAGGGATACTGTTCAGAGAAATTTGTTCAGAAGGAGATAAAAGATTAAGATTAAGTTCTAAAAATATATTTAATCACGCTTCATTGAGTAATACAGTTTTATTGATATTTTAATATTCGATACAATGGATACAATGTAAGCCAATTTGATAAACAAATTCGATCTTTTTTCTGAAGTCGAACCGGAGTAAAATTCAACCTAATATACAGCAGTAATTCAGTGCCAGGCTATAAGTATGATATAGATCTGATAATTGTTATAATAACTTATTTATGCGAGTGTTAATACATACATTCATACAAACATAATACACATTACAAGAACATACATTTATAATTGAAAGTTCCTGAAAGAGGCAACATATCTTTGGAAGCAATTAAGTAAAATAAGTTCACATATAATTGAATACAGGCTAGTTAGAAAAACAGCGCCGATCAATCAGCTTCGCAATAGCAGCTGTAATTAAATCTGCGAGCAATTAAAAATCAGGGAATATTGACTCTCTCCGCAGCCAAACAGCTCTTCTCGCTTAATATTCATAGAAAAATCTAATCTCGCAACTGTGCTTCTCGCCTCCAACAAAATTTCTTCGCAGACGTTTCTTTTAGAACATTTTTTCTTACAACATTGAGAGACAACATACATATTTTGAAATACATAAAAAAAAATTCAGGAGACGTATTAATTAGAAGGAACTGAATTTAATTGTATTTACGTTAGAAACGAATAATTTCGAAGATAACTCTTTAATTTTTGTCAAATAGTAAAGGGCCATAGAGATTGCATGGAAAAGGATTGCTTTGCACGAAATAAGGAATTTTTCCGAATTGTAAAATGAAAATTTTGAAATCTTCTATTATTCCCGAACGTCGACGGAATGTAAAGAAACTGGCTATTTTTAAACGTGCAACTAAGCAATTGGAAATATTAATACCGCCTTAACCTTCAATTACTTAATCCTCCACTCGATTTTCCAATTACTGTAAACTCTTTTATCCGATAAAATAAATGTTACATCCTCGAACGGAAGATTTTCAATTTTAAAACTTAAAACGCGACAAAGTGCTTTGAATTTATGTAATCCCTGCAACACAAGATCGGATAATAGTTTAATAACAGAATAATAATTAATGCTCCGTATTTTCCAGCCGATATAACATTTCGATTTCCGAGTTAAATGATTTCGCTTCGTTTTTTTTATCCCGTCAACGAAGTAATTTAATATAGGGCTATTGCGAGAGCTGATGTTTCAATGCGTTAATCGACGCTGGTACATTAATTAAGAAAAGATAGAAATTCGGGACATTGGGTTAATTATATTAATTTTGTACTGTACAGTAGCGATGTTAGTTGAAACGTTTCTTTCACACAATGACACCCACTGTCTGAAGTTCAGCGATTAGATCAACAAACCGTACAGATACTTCTATCACTTCTATCAGTTACCGAAGGGACTGCAGATAACAACAGATTCTTTATTCACCTTTGTGATATTCTAATGATTCTTCGAACCGGACGGCACACGAAGCCTTGAATCATTATCGCCGCCATTTTGTTCTTACATATTCTAACAATCTTCCCGATGACAAGCTTCGTCGTCGGCAGTCGTACTGTCGGTGATCAAGTAGGCACGAAGCGTCATTTTCAGTAATAGTCGCTTCGTCGCACGTTGTCTTTCGTTTTTCTTCCGCTTCGGTTTAATTTTTATACGACGCTCCAACACTATGGAGGTTAGACGTAGAAAGGTTTGTTTTCAGTGTTCTTTTTTTTTTAGTAAACTTTATATAGGGTATTTGAATAGCTCTTATATTGGAAACGATTTATTAATACCTACAATTTGCATTTTTGGAATATCTATTTTGTGCCTCAGAATTCAGTTAATTGCACATTTGGTAGGTGAATTTTGTTAGAAAATTTCAGCATTTTGGGTGATTTTGTAGGCATGAATTTCAATAATTCTAGGCGCAAGGTTTTTAGTTTCCTTGAGGTTACATTGTACAAATATTTCAATTCTTTTTACGAAGATTCTGATCAGCTTATATTTTAAACACTTGAAACAGAACTCAATTGAAAAACATTTATGCTCGTGTGCAGTCAATAATTTAGTTACATAAGTTTTACTGTAAAATAATAGTAGGAATACTTAAACAGATATGTGATACACGATGATTTCGCCATTGTAGTGGATTTTATGATCCCTATCAAATTTCTACTCTAAAATACGTTATTTGCTCGATTATGAAATAAGGTTCTAACGGTTCTAACCAATGATTACAAGCTGTATCGCAGCGCGTGGATCGGAATGACTCAGGGGAATTTTATCATGTTGGCACTATATTGCACTTGTATTATATATATTTTCATGATAAACTTCCGTTTCAAATTAGATTTTTAGTTTTAATCCTCACACCGCAAAATAAAAATATAATTATTATCATTTTCATTCATAATAAGAGAAAATTTTAAGTTAGATCAACGGTCACCTGTGCGCCCCGTTGCAAAACATTTTTTTTCTGCGTTTCTGTTTATTTTAGTTCGAGCAACTTATGTAATAGCAAATTAATCATTTAATGCCTATTGATTTGAATACGACGATGCGAAATTTCCACTGTAATAACCTTTATCAATCCTAATTTTAAATGAAGAAAGTGAGGAAAGCGAAATTTGCTAAACATTCCTTTTAATTTATAGGGGGTTGAATAGTAATTTGTGAGAAAGGAATAGGTAACTTATAACAACAGAGTCACGATAAATACGTTACAAATATTACTTTGTAGTAACTTAGCATTTTTCATTCATGATTTCTAGTTTTAATATTTTGCTAATCAATCAGTATTATACATATGTACATTAAACATTTTGAATATAGATGATATATTAAGTTTTAAACTTGGCGGGCAATATCAGGAATATTAATTTTACGAGTAGTTTCTATATTCTAAATATGGTGATATAAAAATGTTACATATAACTATAGTTCATTGGGCAATAAGCTTGAAACGCCATCCTGTTTAAAACACAAGAAAAAATACAAACGTAAACATAAAAATGTTACAACTTCGGTACACCCGGTATATTGCCAGCAAATGGCCAAAATGGCTGAGTCGCGACAATTCACGTAGTTCGGGCAGTTCCGCGGTCTCCTAAAGTGCGTGCGGTTGTTGTTTATTTTGCTTAGCAACTTCCGCATGTAAAACAAGGGACGGTACCTCCTTAGCTCGCCTCAACCAATTACAATATAATATAGATGCAATATATCCCAGTAAGTAAAGTTTCGCACTTTCAATTGTTCTGTTGTAAGTATCTCCATTTGGAATTTTATTACGTTTGAGGTTATGCATCCTTTTGTATTTGCGCTTGCCGTTCTCTGCCAATTGCGTTCGTTCCTACTTTTTAACCGACTTCCAAAAGGAAGAGGTTATAGATTCGACTCGCTTGTATTTTTTTTTTATGTCTGTTCTCGCATAACTCCTCAGCATATGGGCCGATTTTGATGATTTTTTTTTATTCGAAAGACGGCGATGCTCCGGTGGTCCCAGTCTACACCGCATCAATATTCGCTTCATATTTTGCCAGTACTGGTTAATTTAAACTTCCTCTCATTTTCGCATTTTAGAGTATTTCCGCGGGTTGAGTTGTAGACCCCATATAACGAATTCGAGACATCCTTATTCTCACCTTTTCAAGTCGCTTATTTCTGGAAGCTTCCATTTCTAGCAAACGGTTCCTTTTTTACGAGCAGCTCTCTTTGTAGGCCTACACATCTTTTTTTAAATAAATGTAGTTACGTAACTTAAATAACTAAAAAAAACAGTAAAAAATAAAAAACATTAAAACCGACTTCAAACACATGAAAATGCACCGAAAAGTGAAAAATAAATTTTTTCCCTTATTTAATCTACGACTATCAATTTTTTTAAACCGGCGCCGGATTTGCACAGTGCAAAAAAATTGGTAGCCGTAGATTAAATAAGGGAAAAATTTATTTTTTACTTTTCGGTGCATTTTTATGTTTTTGAAGTCGGCTTTAATTTTTTATTTCTTCTACCTACTATTAATAAATAGCAATCGCGGTAATCGCAGTAACCCGTTATTCGAAAATAAATAACTTCGATATTTCGGTACAATGTCCGTCAATTTTTTTTATACCCTCGTCTTTTTTTCGCGGGAAACGCGATCCGTTCTCGTCGCTTCGAAACGGTTTTTTGATAAAAAAAATCGGGGTTTTTATCATTTCATATCGTTTTAAAATGAGAAATCTGAAATTATGCGCACCTTGAATTTTGAAACAATTTTTTTGTATTAACAGTTCTTTTATTCTGCGAAGGCCAATTTGTTATCGACATCACGATAATATGCTCTATGTTATATCCCTCCTAATTTTCGATACATATTTGTGTTTTCAGCTACAATCAGAGAATGAAGACACTCACGAAGCAGATCAGAAATCACGTTTTAAGAAGAGTCATCCGGGCCGCAGATATTTTGCAGTCGTCGCCTTGTTGGGACTTCTCTTCCTGGGATACATAGCAATAGCGTATGATTGAAATTTACATATTTATTACTTCATCAACTCGTTCCGAAGATACCTGGAAATTAAAATAACACGACCACTTTCGTAACGCCAGAAATTAACTCGAACTAATTTGATACGAGTGTGCAAAACAGAAAGAATGGTAGAAATTGTTAAGGCGAGTTTCTAAGAATATATTATAACACGGTGTTGAAGAAGTTAGTTCCACCGAGCGCGAAGGAAGCATTTCCATGTCGAGATAAGGTAATTTCTAAGTATCTTTTGTTGGAAATGCATAGTCGAAGGGAAAGTAATAGAGCTGAAATGCACTGAACTCCAAACAGAAGCTCTTGTTGAAACACAAATTTTGAGGAAAAAAAATTGTAAATATGTTTGCAATAAGGTTATGAATTTTAATAAGAAATATTTTTAACCATCCGGTACTCGTGTTTGTTTGGGTCTTACGAATACTCGTGTCTAATTAAGAAACATGATTACCTTGGGGCGATAATGAGAAAATATCTGTTGGACAATGAACCCACTTATATTTAAATATTAAATACTTAAAAGTGCGTATTTTTATGAACATATTAAAAAGCTTGGAAACGCTTCTTCTTCCCTGGGTGCGTTCCACTTGCGCCCAAATCGCCCGCAACGCCCGCGATTTTCATTAAGGTGGGTTCTCCTATACGCGACTAGACACAACGTCAAGAATTTCAAAGTCGATTTTCTCGAAACTGAAGCGCGATATAAAAAAAAGTTACTGTTTCTTTTCGATTTATAACAAGTAAATAAATCGAGAAAGAGGAATAAAATTTTTTGATATTGTGCTTCATTTTCAAGAAAATCGACTTTGAAATTCTTGCCGTTGACTCCAGTCGCGTATAGGAAAATCTACCTTAATGAAAATCGCGGGCGTTGCGGGCGATTTGGGCGTAAGTGGAACGCACCCCTTATCACCCATACACGGAACACAGGTTATGTTTAATGTAACCATTTATTTTTTTCGTCAAAACGGGACGAAATTTATTTTATTCACGAAAACGCGATATTTCTTCGTAGTTTTTATTTATTAACGAAAAAAAACGGGAATGAACGAACACGTGAAAATAAATAATTTCTGTGGTCTTATATTTTTTTGAAGAACAAATTTGCTTAAGTGCGTTCGGTGTTGATTTCAAATAAGAATGAAATTCTTAGCAGGATTTCGTAAACCGGGAACAATGGGATGGGCTACCTAAAAACGGGATGGTCCCGTTCAAAACGGGCAAAATGTAATCTAATTACAAATTACAAATTACGATTAAAATGTAATCGACGAAATTGTGGTCAACTACCGAAATTAACGATTGCAGAAAATAATGTGTAATCAATTACACAATTACATTTTAATCGTAATTTGTAATTCGTAATTAGATTGCATTTTGCCCAACTCTGTAAATGGGACGTATAATCACGTTAGTTATGCTGGATACTGAATGATTTTCGCAAACAAATCGCGCACATTTTCCACATTTTACAGTGGTGTTACTATTTTTGCATAATCTACATTGCCCCCGTTTGATACCAGTTTGTGTCGCTTCATCCTCATTTTCTTATGAGCGATAGCGTTTTAAGTAAGCGAATAAATATGATATGTTCTTTCATTAGACGCATAGACAGCGTTTTTACAAATATGCGGCGGCGCCCTTGGTCTACGTTCGCACGTTTCGTAAAATATATTCGAGAATTTTCTCCCGCTATATTTCGAAAAACAAAAAATATAGCCAAATGCCATCTTGTAATTTATTCTCGCATCGAGGGCCCTTCGGAAACTCAGAATTTATGATATTCGCAATTGCTATGGAGGCTGTAAACGCAAGTTTCGTAGGAAAAAGCATGCGTTGTCAAAAACTCTACCAGCAGCGATCGGTAAATGGCTTTCTCAAAAATAGCCTCGCTGGCACGCTTGTCGTAAGTGGGCATGGTAAATATTATTGCCGTTGACCGCTACAAAGTCTTGAACACTGGTATTTGTGTGCGTTGCCTGTTGGGCTGCTGAGCACACGGACAGGAGTAAGGATATGCTTGCGTGCAGCAGGGTTGCCAACTTGAAATCTTACCTTTAAGCCAAATAATACTAAAAAAAATAAAGTAGTTGAGCTATCGACCGTATTTTTAGAATATAACAATAAGTGGTTTCGGCGCACTGGTTCGGTCAGTTAAACAATCTAGAAGCTAATTTGCAATTTTAATAATTATAAATTTCCGACGTTTCGGTCTGCGATTTAGACCTTTTTCAAGGAAAGATGTTAAAAATTATACTGCGTTTGCTTTAGAGTACCAAGTATACCAAACGTGTGACTCTAAAGCAAACGCAGTATAATTTTTAACATCTTTCCTTGAAAAAGGTCTAAATCGCAGACCGAAACGTCGGAAATTTATAATTATTAAAATTGCAAATTAGCTTCTAGATTGTTTAACTGACCGAACCAGTGCGCCGAAACCACTTATTGTTAAATACTAAAAAAAGCCAGAAAAAAGCTGAATATGTTTGAAAAATATTCATAGTAATTAAATTACAATAAAAGTTCGAGATCCAGATTCTCTTCGCTGGAATCGTGAACATTTTTCGCTGTTAAATTTTGAAGCATTTGTTGAGGTACACGAAAATCATTGCAACATTTGTTTGAGAGCACTAGTTCTGCTCTAATTCTTATAATGGCATCAAGAAGCAGTAGGCTTTAGCTGCAATCCGTCCCTTGCCTTTGTTTTAACGAAGGATACAAGAGAAGATAAAAGATCCTCTCAGCTACAGCATTGCTTACAGGAGCAATTAGGCAAGCGAGGACAAATGTGGTAAGCTCCTTAAATCCCTGATGCTGAAATATATCAATCCAAAACTGCTCCGTTTGAAATTATTTAAAAAAAAAAGTTTTAGGGAACGGATTGTAAAAAAAAGCCCAATGAATTTTCCGACGTCAACCAAGTTGAAAAAAAGCCAGATTTCTGGAATTTGGCGTCAGAAAAGTCAAATTGGCAACCTTGGCAAATTGGCAACCTTGGCAAATTGGCAACCCTGCTGTGCAGTGCGATGCCCAGGGCGCTCAAATATATTAAGGCGGCCCTGCTTATTTGGGAGAGGAACACCTACAGGAGCGGCGGTAATGTGTGCGTGAGACGCCACGATTGGAGACGAACCGACGCCAGCGCCACGCGCGTGACGCCACGGCCAACCAGCGTCGACAACATATTTCCCGGGGACGCTGGTTGGCCGTGGCGTCGGTTCGTCTCAAATAAGTAGCTCAAGAAAATATTGCTTAGCATCCCTGCACCGGTCCTACGATTCTGGTCATCACTGTTTCAGGTTAGTCCCTTTTGTGTATAAAGTCTATTCCTATCCTACGAAAAAGCGAACCCCGTGCACCTTGTGCGTATACGCGAGTGCCGGATGGTTAAAAACCCACAGTATATTCGGTTCCACTGGATGCATGCAATTATCATCAAATTTACTGTAAACACATGTAGGTCGTTATATACGGGTTGATCGATGTTTAGAGGGAAATTTGTCGGACTGATTTTTTACTTCTAGAGATTTCAGTCACCTCATTTTCCCTTTAAATGGAATTATATTTCTATTGTACCGATTTTAATCTGCATTACAAGATGAATTTAACAAGAGGCACGAAGTGCATTTCGGCTCAATTATTTATCAAATATTTTCATATTGCATGACCAGAATTTTAGGGTAGGAATTTTTAAAGTAAAGTATTATATTTCACCGAAAAATATGTAATTCTTTCCTTTCAACATCAGTATAACAATTTTTTTTGTGTTTTTCAGTAATTTATCGATAATTTATTAAACAA
This sequence comes from Andrena praecox, assembly GCA_963932275.1. NCBI lineage: Eukaryota > Metazoa > Arthropoda > Insecta > Hymenoptera > Andrenidae > Andrena > Andrena praecox. Next base: position 38,582,516 of record OZ010728.1, read on the forward strand.
ACTTAAATAGGGCGTAGCTTAGTTTACGTAAACCTGTTGGATTTCGAGTTTACGAATTTCAAGAAATTCCATCAGTGCGTATAATTTTTTCCATTGCATTTGAAATTACGTACGAACAAAAGGAGTCTAGGAAAATAGGTGGTAAATAGAAAGATAACTACTTAGTTTCATGGCCAAATTTCGTAGGTTATTATGCTTGGCATTCCTTTTTTTATATAGGGTCGTATCTTTTATAGTAAGGTAAGTGAATGTATATGTATATGTCGTTTCTTGAAATATTCTCCGTTTTCACATTATACTTGCAGGTATTACAAGCCACGTACAATCGTAAGTTTAGTCTGGATTGTATTGATTTAGATGGAATCAGTGCAAACCATCCCAAGTCCATTTTAATAACTATCTTCCGCGACTGATTTTATTCAAAGTTATGGGTGGGAAGAACTATCGTCTCAAAGAGGAGGAGAGTTGGATCTTAGGAACAGTAAACTTTCCCTCCTTAACGAGCAAAATATAATTTCTTACAAGTACGAAGTATGCGTAACATACCGCCGAAGCAAGTACGTATATTAAAATGTGGAACGCTTCAGGATTTTGCGCCGCATAATATTTGTCATCGGCGATCTCACATTTTTCTCTACCTATTTTTCCACGCGCAAGGAAAACAGCGGCTACCAATTTCTCGTCTTACTACTGTCGAGCCCGTCCATTTCAGAGTCCGCAATCGCGGATTCGTTGGCACCAACAAACACCTTTCGCAGATGCTTGTGGCAATGATTTTTAAAGCCGCCTCGATCGACTGTTCACGATTACGTATCGAAGGTGATTGCACGAATAAACTCGACTGGATGACGCGGCAAGGCGTCGGCGTTCAAATTAATTTTTTCTAGGTTATGTACTATATCGTTGCAGCGGAGAGGTGTCTCCTCATTGGCCATTATTATTCGAGGCATTGAGAGCAAGAACGGACTAACCCACGTTGAGAAAAGATTAATTTCTCCCGTTTTATGTGATTAGTAGAGCCTATTGGAATACATTATTGCTACTAACTCTGTTTTGAAAGAAATTTAGGTTAATCCGTTGCTCTCAATGGCTCGTTTATTTACAACTAGCTCAAAGTACCCGGCGTTGACCGGGTGAAACTTCGATTGTCACGGAGCGTCGAGGGGGCTCATTCCACGCGAAGATGGGCAATCAGAGATGGGCGAAATTTTTATGGCAATTATGCAGAACAGGTGTTTCCTCGCCGATTTTGACGACCTTGAAATATGTTGTCGGGGGCATGATTCGGAACAACTTTTTCCTATACATGTTACCGCCGCTTGACCTTCGTTTCCAAGATATTTGCGATAAACTGCTGCTGCTACTACTAGAATGTATTCTGCCGTATACCTATCTACAGTGCGCGTCCGTGGCAGCGTATGCGCCAGCATGGGACCAAAGCAAATGACGAAGCTGGCCTTTGTTTCTGAGATATTTGTGTAAAACTCCGGTTCATTTATTTCGACGCAACGCATTCCAGTTTCCAACTTGCCCCAGGTATTAGTTCGCTACCATGCGTTACGCGCCCGCAAGCGGGCGCGCGCCCCCCCCGCACTAATCTAAACCAAACCAATACTAATACCCGGGACAAGTTGGAAAGTGGAATGCGTTGCGTTGGAATAAATCAACCGAAGTTTTTCGCGAATATCTCGGAAAAGAAGGTTGAGTGGCGGTAACATGTACATAGAATATAAAGGAGAATCGATAGTTTTTGGCAAATATCTCGGCAACGAAGGTCGAGCGGCGGTAACATGTATAAGAAAAAGTTGTTCGGAATCATGTCCCCGACAACATATCCAAAAATAATTGAAATCGGTGAGGAAACACCTGTTCTGCATAATTACCATTTTTATTTAAATAAAATTTCGAATAACGAATAAAAGTTAAAAAAATTATTCTGCATTCGTTCGTTAACCCGAGTTAGCTTTATTCGGCACACGACGAATAATTTTTTAACTCATATTCGTTATTCGAAATTTTATTTAAATAAAAATTTTGCCCATCTCTGCTTTCAATTAATTTTCATTTGGCCAATTTTAAAGTGTCCGTGTTTCTGAAAACGGGTCCGTAAAGAGTACAAATATGACTATACCCTCGTGTTTTTTCAAAATTTTCAATAGTGCCACGCTATTAAAACATGGCATTTCCCAGATAGCACACGACGTCTTTAAGACGTCCATTTTACGTCTGTTTTTGGTCTGAACGTCTTCGACCATATTAAGACGTCTTTAAGACGTCTGCGCGGAGACATTTCTAAGACGTCTGTCTACAGACATCTTTAAGATGTCTTTAAGGCGTCTGTAACAGGACGTCTTTTAAACGACTATGTTGAGACGTCTTTAAGGCGTCTGTAACAGGACGTCTTTTAAACGACTGTGTTGAGACGTCTTTAAAGTGTCTGTACCAGGACGTCTTTTAAACGACTGTGTTGAGACGTCTTTAAGACGTCTGCGCGGAGACATTTCTAAGACGTCTGTCTACAGACGTCTTTAAGGGGAGGTTCTGGTCTAGAGCCCCAAAAAATAGGTGATATTTAGGAATTAATTAAAGGAAAACTACTATATATAATTTAATGGGACTTGTTGCATTGTATTAAGGATGTCTTATGTTATAGAAATATATTTTTTGTTGTATAATTAATCAGTGCAAACAGCCCTGGGGAGTCGTTAAAGTTAAGGCGTCAAAAAATTGATCCAAATCGGTGGGACCTGTATCTCTAAAAGTTATTATCCGATTCGACTGAAACCTTTTTTATTTTGAAGATTATTCTTTTTTCTAGGGGGGGAACTAAAAAAAAATTACAAAAATTACATTTTTTTTAGAAAATAACGACACTTCACGTTTGAAATCACTTTTCCCTGTATTTTTCGTCCTTTCAACGCCTTTAAAAATTATAAATTTTCAACTTTTTGTAATTTTTTTTAGTCCCCCCCCCCCCTAGCCAGAAGTATATTTTTCAAAATAAAAAAAGTTTCAGTCGTATCGGATAATAACTTTTGAAGATACAGGTCCCACCGTTTTGAAAACACTGTTTCGAGAAAAACGCGTTTGAAGTTTTACGTGAGCGCCGAGTGGCCGGTCGTGACCCATGCATTTGCCGCTACTCAAATGCCTATAACTTCGTGAATTTTACGAATTTCAACAAATCCCTTTAAACACGTTTTCCTAAAAGGTTGAACATTCGAAAAATGAAATAAAAAAAAAATCGACATTTAGACCAGAACCTCCCCTTAAGACGTCTTTAAGGCGTCTGTAACAGGACGTCTTTTAAACGACTGTGTTGAGACGTCTTTAAGACGTCTGTGCGGAGACATTTCTAAGACGTCTATCTACAGACGTCTTTAAGGCGTCTGTAACAGGACATCTTTTAAACGACTGTGTTGAGACGTCTTTAAGGTGTCTGTACCAGGACGTGTTTTAAACGACTGTGTTGAGACGTCTTTAAGACGTCTGCGCGGAGACATTTCTAAGACGTCTGTCTACAGACGTCTTTAAGGCGTCTGTAACAGGACGTCTTTTAAACGACTATGTTGAGATGTCTTTAAGGCGTCTGTAACAGGACGTCTTTTAAACGACTATGTTGAGACGTCTTTAAGGCGTCTGTAACAGGACGTCTTTTAAACGACTGTGTTGAGACGTCTTTAAAGTGTCTGTACCAGGACGTCTTTTATACGACTGTGTTAAGACGTCTTTAAGGTGTCTGTACCAGGACGTCTCTAAGACGTCCATGCCAAGACGTTTTTTAAACGACTTCGTTTAGATGTCTTAAAGACGCATGGGTAGTACGCGACCGCCAGGCGGCGACCGGGCCGAGCGTTTCTCGCAGGTGGGATACAGCAGTCATGCCTATAAGAGAGCCGGGCAGATCATATACCGTCACTCTCTAGTACCGGCGTTTTTTTGCAGAAGGAAATTTATATTTTCGACTTGAATACGCCAAAAAATGTCTCGATCATTCGCTATTGCAAGACGTTCTTCTTTTTTATGAAGAAACGAAAATATTGAGCAGCATGAAAATTGACTCTCTCAAATGAGGACAAGAGCAGCTACTCGACGGGCTTCTTTTTTCAAAATACTTAATTTCATTAACACGAATCAAGTCACGCTTAATATCTCTAATATCTCTTTAAAGAGCTGCAGTAGGCCTAATCAAGACCTTACGAAGACGTCTTTGAGGCGTCGTGAAAGTCTGAAATGGACGTCTTTAAGACGTCTTCACGACGTCTTTAAGACGTCTTCACGACCACTTAAAGACGTCTTATACACGTCTACAAGGCGTTTAAAAGGCGTCTTAAAGACGTACGGTTCCCTGACTCAGGACATTCAAAAATGTATATAGACGTCTTTAAGACGTCTTTCAGAAAATAGCAGACGTCTTTAAGACGTCTTGAATGTCTGAAACAGACGTCTTAAAGACGGCTCATAGACGTCGAGTGCTATCTGGGTTGTTTAGAACAATTGCAAAATAAATGGTCAAAAATTTGTTTTTTTTTAGAGTGAAATAATTTTTAATAAGTACTCTTATATCTCCACTGTAAGCATGCAAAAGGTCATTTTTATCAGTTTGCTAGTTCAACAGTTACAAATTTTGAAAAAAAGTAAACACTATATTTCACAGAGCTGTAAGATCCACAATTTCTGACATTTCGAAAAATCTTTCGAGGTATGTGTTGTGCCCAGGCAACGCCCGAGCACACGCATTATACACACTACTATACATTATACATATCATATTACTCTAGAACGTTTCGAGACGTTTCTAAGCTAACAATAAGTCAGTCGCGAGGCAAAACAATGGTTAAATTTTATGAATTACGCTTTGAATTGTTTCCTCACCCACCGTACTCTCCAGATTTGGCCCCCAGTGACTACTGGCTTTTTGCAGACATGAAAAAGATGCTCCAGGGAAAGAAATTTGGCTCAAATGAAGAAGTGATTGCCGAAACTGAGGCTTATTTTGAGAGCAAAGACAAATCGTTTTACATAAAGGGCATCAAAAAGTTGGAGAAGCGTTATAATGAATGTATCACTCGTGAAGGAGAGTATGTTGATGAATAAAGTGGAATTTAAAAAAAAATTTGTCTTTCTTACAAGGGGAGACTACGGTCGACGGGAAACGGATTTTCCTGAACCTTGCAGTATTTGAAGATGTCGCCTCCGAGGTTAATTTGGCAAAGCAGTAGGGCACGCTTCTCAAGATTTTCCGAGAAAATTGCATTTGAAAATCGCTTTAGTCGGAGATAAGCAGTTTGCGTTAACGATTCAACAAGGAGTCGAGTGGTCAAGGGTGTAGCGTGACAGACTGATAATCGGTAGGTTGCTGGTTCGATCCTCGTTTTCAACATTTATTTTTTTTTTTTTTAATTTAAACCTACCTCAATTTTAAGCGTAAAATTTATGTTTTTCGGTAGACGTCCTCAGAAATGCGTGCTCTTGTACGAATGCTTCGTTTATAGTGTGTGCTAGGTGCCGCAAAAATTATTGTTTTCCATGTTTTTATGATGAATATCACCCTGGCTCGTGTCATACTAGCATGTAAGTAATAAAGAGAATGTGTAAAAATAAAGTAAATTTATTCCTTTTAGCTTTTTCCCAATGCTCACACATAAAGACCATGCATTTTTTATTTAAAAAATATAAATAACTGTTTATTGCCGCAGATTTCATAAATTTTACGCTTAAAATTGAGGTAGGTTTAAATTAAAAAAAAAAAAAAAAAAATGTCGAAAACGAGGATCGAACCAGCAACCTACCGATTATCAGTCTGTCACACTACACCCTTGACCACTCGACTCCTTGTTGAATCGTTAACGCAAACTGCTTATCTCCGACTAAAGCGATTTTCAAATGCAATTTTCTCGGAAAATCTTGAGAAGCGTGCCCTACTGCTTTGCCAAATTAACCTCGGAGGCGACATCTTCAAATACTGCAAGGTTCAGGAAAATCCGTTTCCCGTCGACCGTAGTCTCCCCTTGTAAGAAAGACAAATTTTTTTTGAAATTCCACTTTATTCATCAACATACTCTCCTTCACGAGTGATACATTCATTATAACGCTTCTCCAACTTTTTGATGCCCTTTATGTAAAACGATTTGTCTTTGCTCTCAAAATAAGCCTCAGTTTCGGCAATCACTTCTTCATTTGAGCCAAATTTCTTTCCCTGGAGCATCTTTTTCATGTCTGCAAAAAGCCAGTAGTCACTGGGGGCCAAATCTGGAGAGTACGGTGGGTGAGGAAGCAATTCAAAGCGTAATTCATAAAATTTAACCATTGTTTTCATCGACTTGTGACACGGGGCATTGTCCTGGTGAAACAGCACTTTTTTCTTTTGCATGGGGGCCGTTTTTTGTTTATTTCTGCACTCAATCGATCCAATAATGCCATGTAATATTCACTATTGATAGTTTTGCCTTTCTCAAGATAGTCGATGAACAAAATCCATGCGCGTCCCAAAATACGGATGCCAGAATCTTGCCAGCCGACATTTGAGTTTTTGGTCGCTTTGGACGACTTTCACCGGATGCTGTCCACTCAGCTGACGATTTTTTTGATTCAGGCGTGTAGTGGTGGATCCATGTTTCATCCATTGTCACATACCGACGCAAGAAATCCTTTTTATTTCGCTTCAACAGCTTCAAACAGCGCTCTGAATCGTCGACGCGTTGTTGTTTCTGGTCCGGTGTGAGCAAACGCGGCACCCACTTCGAAAGCAACTTGTGCATGCCCAAATTTTCATGTAAAATTGTGAAGACACTACCTTCTGAGATCTTCAAGGTGTCAGCTATCTCACGCAACTTCATTCTACGGTCTTTTAAAACTATTTTGTGGACATTTTTTATGTTTTCCGGAACAACTGCCGATTTTGGGCGACCAGAGCGTTCAGCATCATCGGTGCTTGTACGACCGCGTTTAAATTCAGCATACCAGTCAATAATAGTTGATTTCCCTGGTGCAGAGTCCCCATGACGCTTATCAAGCCACTGTTTGGCTCCAACAGTATTTTTCCCCATCAAAAAACAGTGTTTAATCCACACGAAATTCCTTTCTATCCATTGTCTTGAAAATTACAAAACTGGGCTCACTAAAACGACTGTAACCTCTAAACTAACGGTCAGAATGTCATAAAATTTTGACACATACTGTTTGAAGGTTAGTACTACCCGGAAATCACGTGGGTCTGTCAACAATGTTGCCATCTATGGGTCAGACCGGGGACTTATTGAGTGATGTGTTATTCTGCTACACAATTCAGATCCCAGTTATGCCATCCGGAGTATATGCCTTGGATGTTAAAATGGCATACCATCCCGCCAGACAGTAGGTCCTTGAGGGATGCTACTTGGCCCATCAAATGGACCTCCTCATATCTGGTATCATAGCCGGCCCATTCGCGAGCAGTTATGTCGTTCATTGTCAGAAAAGCCGACGTGCTGAAGCTGAGCGCGCACGATTGCATGTGTATCCAGTGCAACATGCCATCAGCATTCTCGAAGACGTACTCTGTCTGTTTTTGGTAATGATGCCAATTCGTCGGGGGTTAGCTCGTCCCCCCAGTTCCGCTCCGGACGCGGCGGAGCGCGCGGAATACGCGCCGGCGGCGCGACGTTGTGCACTACACAACCACCAACATAGGAGTGCGACAAACACGCCCAGGTAGTACAGTCCGTACCTCTGCATCCACGTTTGCTATATCCGCGCCATGGAGCGTTTTTGACAGATAACCTGTCATGCTGCCAACTTGTGGCAGAGGGTGCATCCACCACGATGCTAAGTTCTTTACTGTGTCCGGGAACTTAACCGGAGGCGGTGTCTTGCCAGATACTGGTTGCGCCATCATAAATAACAATGTCGTCCAATTGAAACATGTAAAATCAGTGCACAAAAACTTTTTTTGCTTTTACCAAGCACACAATCTCTACACTTTTCCAAACAAAAAAACTCCCGTTAACTCCGTCCTCTTATTTCAGTGTTTGTCGCGGTGGTCTATATCGGCGCGTAAATGCACTCCCGGCGAGGTCGTTCCTCGGTGTATCGGATGGAGATAACACTTCGCCTAACCTGATCGACCCAGCGCGATTCGCGAGGCTGGACACTGAAGCGAAGACGCGATCTAGACGGCGCGACTCGCCGTCGATACTTCCTAAATCGAGCTCTGAAACACGAATGAATCTGTCGAGTCCCGCGGTTGAGGACCGCACCGCGCCTCGCCTTCTCGAAATCGATCGGGGGGAGAAATCGGGTCGGCACCTGGCGGTTGGGAATTACTAGTCTGTATGTGTCTCCTAGTTGATGAAGAGGAACAGTTTTCGGAGTCCAGACCAATTCGCCAATCCATAGCGGCATTGATCCAGTTAATTGTGCACGTTCTTTGATGTCTGTGCGTTTTCCCATTAGCGTTTTCCATGTTGGAATCGGCAATACCAATTGATTCCCGCGATTATCGCCAAGAGCAATTTCCACAAGCGCTGTAGGTAGTACGCTGATTCCGATTTCCAGATATTTATGCGATGTGGGCGTTAGCGCATATCTTCTGACCATGATACGTGATGCTTGACGCAGCTTAAGAGCACAATCGTGAAAATTACTGGTTTTTTTTTTTCAAGAAAACATATAAATAAAAAAACGATGATAAGGTATGAAAGAAATTAAATATTTTCTTGCATGTAGCAAATACTATTTTCACGCAAAATATGTATAGCCCCACCACAAGGACGAGTCTACTCATGACTTGTTCCACAAGGACTTAGAGATATTATCCGACAAAATTGATACCGATGATTATGAAAGGATGTCTCTACAAGATTCAGTGAAACAAGTGAAATTACCATCTAGAAACATGGCGGAGCTCCTTGGAGACTCGGAGGAAATGTGATTATTGATGTGTCTGTTCGCAATCTTTCTGTGCAAGATATACCAACACAATATGTACTGTGGATTTTAAAGTATTACGAATTACGAATGTCTTTCACAACAAAAGATTGAATTGAAAAGTATCAAGGGAGATGTGTCTTCAGCGTACTTTGTTAATTAATGCGACTTGCTTCACATTGCTAGATTTAAAGTAAATTTTCTCCATTTACCTTAATCGACAAATTTCCAGAAACTTGTGCGAAAGAAGATTGAAGTGAAAAGTATGAAGGGAGATGTGTCTTCAGCGCACTTTGTTCATTAATGCGACTTGCTCCACATTGCTAGATTTAAACTAAATTTTCTCCATTTACCTTAATTGACAAATTTCCAGAAACTTGTGCGAAAGAAGATTGAATTGAAAAGTATGAAGGGAGATGTGTCTTCAGCGCACTTTGTTCATTAATGCGACTTGTTCCACATTGCTAGATTTAAACTAAATTTTCTGAGGGTGTGTATTGCTGTCGCGATGTTGCCGCGATCGCCTCAGCTAGCTTCCACATCGACTCATCCCTAGGCAGATCCCTAGGGGCCTTTCCCAATCCTCCTTTCGCCATGGTGGACATCTCCACGTACCCTGGATAAACCAGGATGGGAGAGTCCGGTGTCTGCAGCGCACTTTGTTCATTAATGCGACTTGCTCCACATTGCTAGATTTAAACTAAATTTTCTCCATTTACCTTAATTGACAAATTTCCAGAAACTTGTGCGAAAGAAGATTGAAGTGATAAGTATGAAGAGAGATGTGTCTTCAGCGCACTTTGTTCATTAATGCGACTTGCTTCACATTGCTAGATTGAAACTAAATTTTCTCCATTTACCTTAATTGACAAATTTCCAGAAACTTGTGCGAAAGAAGATTGAATTGAAAAGTATGAAGGGAGATGTGTCTTCAGCGCACTTTGTTCATTAATGCGACTTGCTCCACATTGTTAGATTGAAACTAAATTTTCTCCATTTACCTTAATTGACAAATTTCCAGAAACTTGTGCGAAAGAAGATTGAATTGAAAAGTATGAAGGGAGATGTGTCTTCAGCGCACTTTGTTCATTAATGCGACTTGCTCCACATTGCTAGATTTAAACTAAATTTTCTGAGGGTGTGTATTGCTGTCGCGATGTTGCCGCGATCGCCTCAGCTAGCTTCCACATCGACTCATCCCTAGGCAGATCCCTAGGGGCCTTTCCCAATCCTCCTTTCGCCATGGTGGACATCTCCACGTACCCTGGATAAACCAGGATGGGAGAGTCCGGTGTCTGCAGCGCACTTTGTTCATTAATGCGACTTGCTCCACATTGCTGAAATTTAAACTAAATTTTCTCCATTTACCCTAATTGACAAATTTCCAGAAACTTGTGCGAAAGAAGATTGAATTGAAAAGTATGAAGGGAGATGTGTCTTCGGCGCACTTTGTTCGTGAATGCGACTTGCTTCACATTGTAGATTTAAACTAAATTTTCTCCATTTACCTTAATTGACAAATTTCCAGAAACTTGTACGAAAGAAGATTGAATTGAAAGTATCAAGGGAGATGTGTCTTCAGCGCAATATTACCTCTTTGAACCGCTGGGGAGGTTTCCCCGCTTTCAGTATCCCCATCGACTTTTTTAGATCCACGAACTACTCGACGGCATGTCGACGGAGAATGTCCTTACTGGCGGGGTCTGCCGTCACGGAGACTGTATCGCGCGTGCCTTTTTTTTTTTTTTTTTTATAGAGGGGGAAAATGCTTTATGCATACCCCGGCCTATAAATACCGGGGTTATGTGGGACTCCCCGATATCGGGATACCCACTAAAAACCCCCTCTAGATGCCATCTACGGCTGGCCCACACTTAGCAGGGGGAGGTACTGCAAAGTATTACTTCTACCCCCTGCCCCCTTAGATAGATAGGTGGGGGGGGGGGGCCTTTCGCCGGCTAATGGGCCCCTAGACTGGGGTCCCCATGAGCCATTCCTCGTATTTGCTCATTCTCGGGCACCAGCACAAGACCACACTTGTGGCCAGGCTGAGGCCTCGTTCCTGAACCCACGTTATAATATGCTTTAAGCATTGCACGTCTTATGTAAATAAAAGGTAGAAGGTAAAAGGTAAAAAGGGGGTAAAAAGTAAGAGGTAAAAAGTAAGAGGTAAAAAGTAAGAGGTAAAAAGTAAGAGGTAAAAAGTAAGAGGTAAAAAGTAAAAAGGTAAAAAGTAAAAAGGTAAAAAGGTAAAAAGGTAAAAAGGTAAAGATATAGCGCGTGCCTGTGGGGTGTCCTACATACTAGGTGGGGTGAAAAGTAACCTCCTTGGGAATGAAAAAATTTTTTTTTAAAAATGTTTTATTTTATTTAATATAGTCCCCTTTTAGCTCGATACACTTATTCCAGCGATTTTCCAACTTCTTGATCCCGTCCGAAAAGTAATATTCCGGAAGGTCTGCAAAATACTCCTCCGTGGCGTGGATGATTTCCTCGCGTGAGCTGAATTTTTTATTGATGAGCCATCTTTTGAGGTTTGGGAAGAGATAATAGTCCGAGGGAGCCAAATCGGGCGAATACGGTGGATGCGACAGCAATTGGAGCCGTAAGTCATTGATTTTAGCCGTGGTTGCGATGCTCTTGTGCGCCGGCGCATTGTCTTGCAAAAACAAAATTTTTTTTCGCTTCATGTGAGGCCGTTTTGCAGCGATTTCGGCCTTCAATCGCTCCAATAATGCACAGTAATACTCGCTGTTGATGGTTTTTCCTTTTTCGAGGTAGTCCACGAAGAGTATGCCATGACAATCCCAGAAAACCGACGCCATAACCTTTCCGACCCATTGAGCCTTCCTCGGCCGCTTCGGAGCACTCGTGCCGGCTTCAGTCCATTGCCGGGCACTCATTCTGTTCTCTGGTGTGTAATAGTGGATCCAGGTTTCATCAACAGTTACCAATCGACGCCAAAAGTCCGCCCGATTCCGCATCAGCAAGTCCAGACACTCTTTCGAAGTGCTCTCGCGTTTGTGTTTTTGGTCAGGAGTGAGCATGCGCGGCACCCAACGGCAGGATAACTTTTTCATATGCAGAATATTGCCCAAAATATGGCGTGTGCGCTCAGTACTAATCTTTGTGGTATCTGCTAGCTCGCGCACCTTCACTTTCCGGTCAGCCAACACCATTTCATGTATTTTTTTGACATTGTCCTCTGTAACCGCATCGGAGGGCCTGCCGCTGCGGACTTGATCGGTAGTGGAGTTGCGGCCACCACGAAACTCTCGAAACCAATATTTGACGGTGTAATTTGACGGAGCATTAGCCCCATAATATTTATCCAACTTTTCTTTTGTTTCCTTCGTCGTTTTGCCTCTCAAAAAATAATGTTTTATGAGAGAACGAAAATCCTTTTTGTCCATACTCAACATGATGCCAAACACGTCAACAACAATCAGCTGTCAAAACAAAACTAAATACAGTATCGCACTGAAATTTGGCATGTCTGCCTAAATATGAACGGACTTCAAGGCACCATAACCTTTTTTGCAGTAGCAGCGCATTCTGGCGGTCAAGGAGGTTACTTTTCACCCCACCTAGTAGTCTTCTAGGGGTATATCGGGAATGACCGCTTGAAATTGCTTACGACGCCTGATGACTCAAGCTGTGCTGATGTTATCGACTTTGGTCAGGACTGTTAAATATGTAAAGCATGCGCCAGCAATCAATGATCTGACAACCATGATATTTTGGAATGCTCGTCCTGCGTAGAAGCCTAGGACAGTATCTGGTGGTTGACGTATCCACCAAGCAGGGATGTCATCAACTACAGTAGAATCTGCTTCTGCCAAATCTTCCCAATGAGTCTCTGGATCAGCTAAATGATTCTAGCCAGAATCTCGACCCCAGGTGCCTTGGCACAACAAAATGTTAAAGCACGTTGTTATAGCGAGAGGAGAAACTACTGCCCCTATATGTTTGTAGACAAGAACACGCGTCTTAAGCGTTGAAACAATGCTGCCACTTATGTAATGTGGCCGGAACAGGAACGGATGCATCCCTCCGCTAGGTGCGTTTCTCCCGGAATGACCCTAAATGGAATTTATGTTCTTTCTAAAGATTTCCTACGGATTTCTTAAAACAACTCATTGTTTCACTGAAACTACAGCATTACCAGTTGCTCCAAATAAAAAGCTCCTGCCGAATGCCACGCCCAGTGCTGTTCCGGCTACTGTGTTCATGGCTGTGCTCGCTCGCATGAGGTGCGCTGTTGCCAACAGTTGATTTTTGATCACCATTCCTATTCCAGCACCTCCCGCCATTCCAAACATCATGTACCAAGCTCTATCAGAACTTTTGATGGCCTCTCCATAAACATTGTAATCTTTATGTGACTCACTGACCAAGCCCTTCACAACAAAACCTATCACCTGCGCCACACAGGAAACTATCGCCAATGGCAAGGGTACGAAGAAGAAACATAAGCCGTTTAGAACTGCTAATACAACCACAGCTAAAGCTCTGCCGAGTACCCTTTCAAGCTGAGCAAACATCGAACCAATCCAAGTGGTAGACATTACTATCGCTAGAGATGGGAAAGCTCCAATATGGTACGCAGCAGGGATAAGGGCCCACTTGCTCATCAAGAAAGCCTTGGCTGTTTGCATGACAGTGGCGAAATATGGAAGGCCGCTACTATGCTCCTCGGTAGAGGCTGACAGGCCTTGCTTGGCAAACCAATCTTTGCTCTTTTGTATTCTGTCGGATGCTGTCTGCCAGGCAAACTTGACGAAAGCGTTGTCCGCCAAGACTTGACCATCTTTGTTATTTGAAGCGAAAAATTTGCAGTGACTCGCAGAAAAAGTCTTCCTAAACACAAACAACTTAGTCACATATCTATCTATGTTTTTGATAGTGAGGTGATAAACCCCACCTAATAAGATTGCTGACGCTCCCAGCACCACCGCAGCACCAGCACAACTATGAAACACCTCCTCTGAATCGTCACCATGACTCAACAAAGTCCTGTTGTACACTTCGAAGCTATTTTCTTCAGACAGCTTAATGGTCTTCTTATAACTAACGATCTGAACGTTGACTCTGGCCAGAGCGGCCTGCCTGTCTTCTTCCGTCTTGCTCTTATAGCAGAAGTCAAACATCTTATCATACCATTTTCTATCTGCGCCATCAGCTAATCTAGCCAAATCAACATTGCCCATTGTGTGAAGCATCAGCTCTTCACTAATGATTGGAGTCAAATACAGATAGATTAAGTCTCCATTGGCTTCTCTGGCAACCTCTAATTTGCGCTGATAACTGTCACTAAGGAATCGTTTTCCTTCGCATTTTGTTATTGTCGGTACTTCCTTTAGCCCTTCCCACATTTTAATGTTCCATGACTGCTGGTTCAGGTTGCAAGGCAATATCCATTTCAACTCATCAATTGCGGCCACTAGTTCCAAATTGTGATGTTGTGCTATTCTAAAATTGTCAAATCTCTTCTCAGCCTCGAGCTCAAGCATCGCGATGGCGACAGTTCGTTTGTCGATTTGGTAATCGACTTGCGGGCATATCCCTCTCGGTGTTATATACCAACCCGTATTGGTTCGCCCTGTTCTGCCTTTCCTTTGCTTCGACGTTGAGGCACCAACTCTCCTTCGAACAAGTGAGTGGCTATAAGTCAAACCAGCGTCAGTCTTAAACAGCATAGTAGATGGTTTCATTTCTTCCAAGAAATCAACCACAACCCTGCAGCCTGGTATAGTGACAGCTTGTCCAACAACATCTGTGCAGAAGCACCAACAGTCTGTCAACATATCTTGAATGTTAAAGGAAGTTCCTCCATGGATGACCAACAACTGTCTACCATCTTTATGATAATGCCTGTTGCAATGTGTGTAGAGAGCACTACAAATGTGTCATCTAATAGCCGGTTAAGTGCATTGACAGTTCTTGCACCGGATTGTAGGCCTGACATTGTGCCAGAAAATTTATTTAGAACGGCGGTCTCAGACCTGTTAAATAATGACCTTAACAGTGGAAACTTACGCGTCTATACATTTTCCACATGCGTAGTACATTGATGAAATTGGATCTCGGCACACCTCGGCTCAAGAGGTAAGGGATGTTAATATAATGTACCTTTGATATTACGTCAGCAATAGTTGTTACATTTGTCACATTAGAATTGGCACTCTGTTCAATTATCCATGTTAACGGGATAACAGCCTGAGCATTAAGTTGTGCCCACGAACAGACCAAAGATTGGTAAATATCATTCCATTCAAGACCTACTTTAGGATAGAGTTGTGCAAATGCTTTGCAAATAGCCTCACTGACATAGTCTTCTAGGGGTATATCGGGAATGACCGCTTGAAATTGCTTACGACGCCTGATGACTCAAGCTGTGCTGATGTTATCGACTTTGGTCAGGACTGTTAAATATGTAAAGCATGCGCCAGCAATCAATGATCTGACAACCATGATATTTTGGAATGCTCGTCCTTCGTAGAAGCCTAGGACAGTATCTGGTGGTTGACGTATCCACCAAGCAGGGATGTCATCAACTACAGTAGAATCTGCTTCTGCCAAATCTTCCCAATGAGTCTCTGGATCAGCTAAATGATTCTAGCCAGAATCTCGACCCCAGGTGCCTTGGCACAACAAAATGTTAAAGCACGTTGTTATAGCGAGAGGAGAAACTACTGCCCCTATATGTTTGTAGACCAGAACACGCGTTTTAAGCGTTGAAACAATGCTGCCACTTATGTAATGTGGCCGGAACAGGAACGGATGCATCCCTCCGCTAGGTGCGTTTCTCCCGGAATGACCCAAAATGGAATTTATGTTCTTTCTAAAGATTTCCTACGGATTTCTTAAAACAACTCATTGTTTAACTAAAACTACAGCATTACCAGTTGCGCCAAATGAAAAGCTCCTGCCGAATGCCACGCCCAGTGCTGTTCCGGCTACTGTGTTCATGGCTGTGCTCGCTCCCATGAGGTGCGCTGTTGCCAAAAGTTGGTTTTTGATCACCATTCCTATTCCAGCACCTCCCGCGATTCCAAACATCATGTCCCATGCTCTATCAGAACTTTTGATGGCCTCTCCATAAACATTGTAATCTTTATGTGACTCACCGACCAAGCCCTTTACAACAAAACCTATCACCTGCGCCACACAGGAAACTATCGCCAATGGCAAGGGCACGAAGAAGAAACATAAGCCGTTTAGAACTGCTAATACAACCACAGCTAAAGCTCTGCTGAGTACCCTCTCAAGCTTAGCAAACAACAGACCAATGCAAGTGGTAGACATTACTATCGCTAGAGATGGGAAAGCTCCAATATGGTACGCAGCAGGGATAAGGGCCCACTTGCTCATCAAAAAAGCCTTGGCTGTCTGCATGACAGTGGCGAAATATGGAAGGCCGCTACTATGCTCCTCGGTAGAGGCTGACAGGCCTTGCTTGGCAAACCAATCTTTGCTCTTTTGTATTCTGTCGGATGCTGTCTGCCAGGCAAACTTGACGAAAGCGTTGTCCGCCAAGACTTGACCATCTTTGTTATTTGAAGCGAAAAATTTGCAGTGACTCGCAGAAAAAGTCTTCCTAAACACAAACAACTTAGTCACATATCTATCTATGTTTTTGATAGTGAGGTGATAAACCCCACCTAATAAGATTGCTGACGCTCCCAGCACCACCGCAGCACCAGCACAACTATGAAACACCTCCTCTGAATCGTCACCATGACTCAACAAAGTCCTGTTGTACACTTCGAAGCTATTTTCTTCAGACAGCTTAATGGTCTTCTTATAACTAACGATCTGAACGTTGACTCTGGCCAGAGCGGCCTGCCTGTCTTCTTCCGTCTTGCTCTTATAGCAGAAGTCAAACATCTTATCATACCATTTTCTATCTGCGCCATCAGCTAATCTAGCCAAATCAACATTGCCCATTGTGTGAAGCATCAGCTCTTCACTAATGATTGGAGTCAAATACAGATAGATTAAGTCTCCATTGGCTTCTCTGGCAACCTCTAATTTGCGCTGATAACTGTCACTAAGGAATCGTTTTCCTTCGCATTTTGTTATTGTCGGTACTTCCTTTAGCCCTTCCCACATTTTAATGTTCCATGACTGCTGGTTCAGGTTGCAAGGCAATATCCATTTCAACTCATCAATTGCGGCCACTAGTTCCAAATTGTGATGTTGTGCTATTCTAAAATTGTCAAATCTCTTCTCAGCCTCGAGCTCAAGCATCGCGATGGCGACAGTTCGTTTGTCGATTTGGTAATCGACTTGCGGGCATATCCCTCTCGGTGTTATATACCAACCCGTATTGGTTCGCCCTGTTCTGCCTTTCCTTTGCTTCGACGTTGAGGCACCAACTCTCCTTCGAACAAGTGAGTGGCTATAAGTCAAACCAGCGTCAGTCTTAAACAGCATAGTAGATGGTTTCATTTCTTCCAAGAAATCAACCACAACCCTGCAGCCTGGTATAGTGACAGCTTGTCCAACAACATCTGTGCAGAAGCACCAACAGTCTGTCAACATATCTTGAATGTTAAAGGAAGTTCCTCCATGGATGACCAACAACTGTCTACCATCTTTATGATAATGCCTGTTGCAATGTGTGTAGAGAGCACTACAAATGTGTCATCTAATAGCCGGTTAAGTGCATTGACAGTTCTTGCACCGGATTGTAGGCCTGACATTGTGCCAGAAAATTTATTTAGAACGGCGGTCTCAGACCTGTTAAATAATGACCTTAACAGTGGAAACTTACGCGTCTATACATTTTCCACATGCGTAGTACATTGATGAAATTGGATCTCGGCACACCTCGGCTCAAGAGGTAAGGGATGTTAATATAATGTACCTTTGATATTACGTCAGCAATAGTTGTTACATTTGTCACATTAGAATTGGCACTCTGTTCAATTATCCATGTTAACGGGATAACAGCCTGAGCATTAAGTTGTGCCCACGAACAGACCAAAGATTGGTAAATATCATTCCATTCAAGACCTACTTTAGGATAGAGTTGTGCAAATGCTTTGCAAATAGCCTCACTGACATAGTCTTCTAGGGGTATATCGGGAATGACCGCTTGAAATTGCTTACGACGCCTGATGACTCAAGCTGTGCTGATGTTATCGACTTTGGTCAGGACTGTTAAATATGTAAAGCATGCGCCAGCAATCAATGATCTGACAACCATGATATTTTGGAATGCTCGTCCTTCGTAGAAGCCTAGGACAGTATCTGGTGGTTGACGTATCCACCAAGCAGGGATGTCATCAACTACAGTAGAATCTGCTTCTGCCAAATCTTCCCAATGAGTCTCTGGATCAGCTAAATGATTCTAGCCAGAATCTCGACCCCAGGTGCCTTGGCACAACAAAATGTTAAAGCACGTTGTTATAGCGAGAGGAGAAACTACTGCCCCTATATGTTTGTAGACCAGAACACGCGTTTTAAGCGTTGAAACAATGCTGCCACTTATGTAATGTGGCCGGAACAGGAACGGATGCATCCCTCCGCTAGGTGCGTTTCTCCCGGAATGACCCAAAATGGAATTTATGTTCTTTCTAAAGATTTCCTACGGATTTCTTAAAACAACTCATTGTTTAACTAAAACTACAGCATTACCAGTTGCGCCAAATGAAAAGCTCCTGCCGAATGCCACGCCCAGTGCTGTTCCGGCTACTGTGTTCATGGCTGTGCTCGCTCCCATGAGGTGCGCTGTTGCCAAAAGTTGGTTTTTGATCACCATTCCTATTCCAGCACCTCCCGCGATTCCAAACATCATGTCCCATGCTCTATCAGAACTTTTGATGGCCTCTCCATAAACATTGTAATCTTTATGTGACTCACCGACCAAGCCCTTTACAACAAAACCTATCACCTGCGCCACACAGGAAACTATCGCCAATGGCAAGGGCACGAAGAAGAAACATAAGCCGTTTAGAACTGCTAATACAACCACAGCTAAAGCTCTGCCGAGTACCCTCTCAAGCTTAGCAAACAACAGACCAATGCAAGTGGTAGACATTACTATCGCTAGAGATGGGAAAGCTCCAATATGGTACGCAGCAGGGATAAGGGCCCACTTGCTCATCAAAAAAGCCTTGGCTGTCTGCATGACAGTGGCGAAATATGGAAGGCCGCTACTATGCTCCTCGGTAGAGGCTGACAGGCCTTGCTTGGCAAACCAATCTTTGCTCTTTTGTATTCTGTCGGATGCTGTCTGCCAGGCAAACTTGACGAAAGCGTTGTCCGCCAAGACTTGACCATCTTTGTTATTTGAAGCGAAAAATTTGCAGTGACTCGCAGAAAAAGTCTTCCTAAACACAAACAACTTAGTCACATATCTATCTATGTTTTTGATAGTGAGGTGATAAACCCCACCTAATAAGATTGCTGACGCTCCCAGCACCACCGCAGCACCAGCACAACTATGAAACACCTCCTCTGAATCGTCACCATGACTCAACAAAGTCCTGTTGTACACTTCGAAGCTATTTTCTTCAGACAGCTTAATGGTCTTCTTATAACTAACGATCTGAACGTTGACTCTGGCCAGAGCGGCCTGCCTGTCTTCTTCCGTCTTGCTCTTATAGCAGAAGTCAAACATCTTATCATACCATTTTCTATCTGCGCCATCAGCTAATCTAGCCAAATCAACATTGCCCATTGTGTGAAGCATCAGCTCTTCACTAATGATTGGAGTCAAATACAGATAGATTAAGTCTCCATTGGCTTCTCTGGCAACCTCTAATTTGCGCTGATAACTGTCACTAAGGAATCGTTTTCCTTCGCATTTTGTTATTGTCGGTACTTCCTTTAGCCCTTCCCACATTTTAATGTTCCATGACTGCTGGTTCAGGTTGCAAGGCAATATCCATTTCAACTCATCAATTGCGGCCACTAGTTCCAAATTGTGATGTTGTGCTATTCTAAAATTGTCAAATCTCTTCTCAGCCTCGAGCTCAAGCATCGCGATGGCGACAGTTCGTTTGTCGATTTGGTAATCGACTTGCGGGCATATCCCTCTCGGTGTTATATACCAACCCGTATTGGTTCGCCCTGTTCTGCCTTTCCTTTGCTTCGACGTTGAGGCACCAACTCTCCTTCGAACAAGTGAGTGGCTATAAGTCAAACCAGCGTCAGTCTTAAACAGCATAGTAGATGGTTTCATTTCTTCCAAGAAATCAACCACAACCCTGCAGCCTGGTATAGTGACAGCTTGTCCAACAACATCTGTGCAGAAGCACCAACAGTCTGTCAACATATCTTGAATGTTAAAGGAAGTTCCTCCATGGATGACCAACAACTGTCTACCATCTTTATGATAATGCCTGTTGCAATGTGTGTAGAGAGCACTACAAATGTGTCATCTAATAGCCGGTTAAGTGCATTGACAGTTCTTGCACCGGATTGTAGGCCTGACATTGTGCCAGAAAATTTATTTAGAACGGCGGTCTCAGACCTGTTAAATAATGACCTTAACAGTGGAAACTTACGCGTCTATACATTTTCCACATGCGTAGTACATTGATGAAATTGGATCTCGGCACACCTCGGCTCAAGAGGTAAGGGATGTTAATATAATGTACCTTTGATATTACGTCAGCAATAGTTGTTACATTTGTCACATTAGAATTGGCACTCTGTTCAATTATCCATGTTAACGGGATAACAGCCTGAGCATTAAGTTGTGCCCACGAACAGACCAAAGATTGGTAAATATCATTCCATTCAAGACCTACTTTAGGATAGAGTTGTGCAAATGCTTTGCAAATAGCCTCACTGACATAGTCTTCTAGGGGTATATCGGGAATGACCGCTTGAAATTGCTTACGACGCCTGATGACTCAAGCTGTGCTGATGTTATCGACTTTGGTCAGGACTGTTAAATATGTAAAGCATGCGCCAGCAATCAATGATCTGACAACCATGATATTTTGGAATGCTCGTCCTTCGTAGAAGCCTAGGACAGTATCTGGTGGTTGACGTATCCACCAAGCAGGGATGTCATCAACTACAGTAGAATCTGCTTCTGCCAAATCTTCCCAATGAGTCTCTGGATCAGCTAAATGATTCTAGCCAGAATCTCGACCCCAGGTGCCTTGGCACAACAAAATGTTAAAGCACGTTGTTATAGCGAGAGGAGAAACTACTGCCCCTATATGTTTGTAGACCAGAACACGCGTTTTAAGCGTTGAAACAATGCTGCCACTTATGTAATGTGGCCGGAACAGGAACGGATGCATCCCTCCGCTAGGTGCGTTTCTCCCGGAATGACCCAAAATGGAATTTATGTTCTTTCTAAAGATTTCCTACGGATTTCTTAAAACAACTCATTGTTTAACTAAAACTACAGCATTACCAGTTGCGCCAAATGAAAAGCTCCTGCCGAATGCCACGCCCAGTGCTGTTCCGGCTACTGTGTTCATGGCTGTGCTCGCTCCCATGAGGTGCGCTGTTGCCAAAAGTTGGTTTTTGATCACCATTCCTATTCCAGCACCTCCCGCGATTCCAAACATCATGTCCCATGCTCTATCAGAACTTTTGATGGCCTCTCCATAAACATTGTAATCTTTATGTGACTCACCGACCAAGCCCTTTACAACAAAACCTATCACCTGCGCCACACAGGAAACTATCGCCAATGGCAAGGGCACGAAGAAGAAACATAAGCCGTTTAGAACTGCTAATACAACCACAGCTAAAGCTCTGCCGAGTACCCTCTCAAGCTTAGCAAACAACAGACCAATGCAAGTGGTAGACATTACTATCGCTAGAGATGGGAAAGCTCCAATATGGTACGCAGCAGGGATAAGGGCCCACTTGCTCATCAAAAAAGCCTTGGCTGTCTGCATGACAGTGGCGAAATATGGAAGGCCGCTACTATGCTCCTCGGTAGAGGCTGACAGGCCTTGCTTGGCAAACCAATCTTTGCTCTTTTGTATTCTGTCGGATGCTGTCTGCCAGGCAAACTTGACGAAAGCGTTGTCCGCCAAGACTTGACCATCTTTGTTATTTGAAGCGAAAAATTTGCAGTGACTCGCAGAAAAAGTCTTCCTAAACACAAACAACTTAGTCACATATCTATCTATGTTTTTGATAGTGAGGTGATAAACCCCACCTAATAAGATTGCTGACGCTCCCAGCACCACCGCAGCACCAGCACAACTATGAAACACCTCCTCTGAATCGTCACCATGACTCAACAAAGTCCTGTTGTACACTTCGAAGCTATTTTCTTCAGACAGCTTAATGGTCTTCTTATAACTAACGATCTGAACGTTGACTCTGGCCAGAGCGGCCTGCCTGTCTTCTTCCGTCTTGCTCTTATAGCAGAAGTCAAACATCTTATCATACCATTTTCTATCTGCGCCATCAGCTAATCTAGCCAAATCAACATTGCCCATTGTGTGAAGCATCAGCTCTTCACTAATGATTGGAGTCAAATACAGATAGATTAAGTCTCCATTGGCTTCTCTGGCAACCTCTAATTTGCGCTGATAACTGTCACTAAGGAATCGTTTTCCTTCGCATTTTGTTATTGTCGGTACTTCCTTTAGCCCTTCCCACATTTTAATGTTCCATGACTGCTGGTTCAGGTTGCAAGGCAATATCCATTTCAACTCATCAATTGCGGCCACTAGTTCCAAATTGTGATGTTGTGCTATTCTAAAATTGTCAAATCTCTTCTCAGCCTCGAGCTCAAGCATCGCGATGGCGACAGTTCGTTTGTCGATTTGGTAATCGACTTGCGGGCATATCCCTCTCGGTGTTATATACCAACCCGTATTGGTTCGCCCTGTTCTGCCTTTCCTTTGCTTCGACGTTGAGGCACCAACTCTCCTTCGAACAAGTGAGTGGCTATAAGTCAAACCAGCGTCAGTCTTAAACAGCATAGTAGATGGTTTCATTTCTTCCAAGAAATCAACCACAACCCTGCAGCCTGGTATAGTGACAGCTTGTCCAACAACATCTGTGCAGAAGCACCAACAGTCTGTCAACATATCTTGAATGTTAAAGGAAGTTCCTCCATGGATGACCAACAACTGTCTACCATCTTTATGATAATGCCTGTTGCAATGTGTGTAGAGAGCACTACAAATGTGTCATCTAATAGCCGGTTAAGTGCATTGACAGTTCTTGCACCGGATTGTAGGCCTGACATTGTGCCAGAAAATTTATTTAGAACGGCGGTCTCAGACCTGTTAAATAATGACCTTAACAGTGGAAACTTACGCGTCTATACATTTTCCACATGCGTAGTACATTGATGAAATTGGATCTCGGCACACCTCGGCTCAAGAGGTAAGGGATGTTAATATAATGTACCTTTGATATTACGTCAGCAATAGTTGTTACATTTGTCACATTAGAATTGGCACTCTGTTCAATTATCCATGTTAACGGGATAACAGCCTGAGCATTAAGTTGTGCCCACGAACAGACCAAAGATTGGTAAATATCATTCCATTCAAGACCTACTTTAGGATAGAGTTGTGCAAATGCTTTGCAAATAGCCTCACTGACATAGTCTTCTAGGGGTATATCGGGAATGACCGCTTGAAATTGCTTACGACGCCTGATGACTCAAGCTGTGCTGATGTTATCGACTTTGGTCAGGACTGTTAAATATGTAAAGCATGCGCCAGCAATCAATGATCTGACAACCATGATATTTTGGAATGCTCGTCCTTCGTAGAAGCCTAGGACAGTATCTGGTGGTTGACGTATCCACCAAGCAGGGATGTCATCAACTACAGTAGAATCTGCTTCTGCCAAATCTTCCCAATGAGTCTCTGGATCAGCTAAATGATTCTAGCCAGAATCTCGACCCCAGGTGCCTTGGCACAACAAAATGTTAAAGCACGTTGTTATAGCGAGAGGAGAAACTACTGCCCCTATATGTTTGTAGACCAGAACACGCGTTTTAAGCGTTGAAACAATGCTGCCACTTATGTAATGTGGCCGGAACAGGAACGGATGCATCCCTCCGCTAGGTGCGTTTCTCCCGGAATGACCCAAAATGGAATTTATGTTCTTTCTAAAGATTTCCTACGGATTTCTTAAAACAACTCATTGTTTAACTAAAACTACAGCATTACCAGTTGCGCCAAATGAAAAGCTCCTGCCGAATGCCACGCCCAGTGCTGTTCCGGCTACTGTGTTCATGGCTGTGCTCGCTCCCATGAGGTGCGCTGTTGCCAAAAGTTGGTTTTTGATCACCATTCCTATTCCAGCACCTCCCGCGATTCCAAACATCATGTCCCATGCTCTATCAGAACTTTTGATGGCCTCTCCATAAACATTGTAATCTTTATGTGACTCACCGACCAAGCCCTTTACAACAAAACCTATCACCTGCGCCACACAGGAAACTATCGCCAATGGCAAGGGCACGAAGAAGAAACATAAGCCGTTTAGAACTGCTAATACAACCACAGCTAAAGCTCTGCCGAGTACCCTCTCAAGCTTAGCAAACAACAGACCAATGCAAGTGGTAGACATTACTATCGCTAGAGATGGGAAAGCTCCAATATGGTACGCAGCAGGGATAAGGGCCCACTTGCTCATCAAAAAAGCCTTGGCTGTCTGCATGACAGTGGCGAAATATGGAAGGCCGCTACTATGCTCCTCGGTAGAGGCTGACAGGCCTTGCTTGGCAAACCAATCTTTGCTCTTTTGTATTCTGTCGGATGCTGTCTGCCAGGCAAACTTGACGAAAGCGTTGTCCGCCAAGACTTGACCATCTTTGTTATTTGAAGCGAAAAATTTGCAGTGACTCGCAGAAAAAGTCTTCCTAAACACAAACAACTTAGTCACATATCTATCTATGTTTTTGATAGTGAGGTGATAAACCCCACCTAATAAGATTGCTGACGCTCCCAGCACCACCGCAGCACCAGCACAACTATGAAACACCTCCTCTGAATCGTCACCATGACTCAACAAAGTCCTGTTGTACACTTCGAAGCTATTTTCTTCAGACAGCTTAATGGTCTTCTTATAACTAACGATCTGAACGTTGACTCTGGCCAGAGCGGCCTGCCTGTCTTCTTCCGTCTTGCTCTTATAGCAGAAGTCAAACATCTTATCATACCAT
Source organism: Andrena praecox (assembly GCA_963932275.1). Lineage (NCBI taxonomy): Eukaryota > Metazoa > Arthropoda > Insecta > Hymenoptera > Andrenidae > Andrena > Andrena praecox. The sequence goes on from OZ010728.1 coordinate 38,607,546, forward strand.
TTTCTATCTGCGCCATCAGCTAATCTAGCCAAATCAACATTGCCCATTGTGTGAAGCATCAGCTCTTCACTAATGATTGGAGTCAAATACAGATAGATTAAGTCTCCATTGGCTTCTCTGGCAACCTCTAATTTGCGCTGATAACTGTCACTAAGGAATCGTTTTCCTTCGCATTTTGTTATTGTCGGTACTTCCTTTAGCCCTTCCCACATTTTAATGTTCCATGACTGCTGGTTCAGGTTGCAAGGCAATATCCATTTCAACTCATCAATTGCGGCCACTAGTTCCAAATTGTGATGTTGTGCTATTCTAAAATTGTCAAATCTCTTCTCAGCCTCGAGCTCAAGCATCGCGATGGCGACAGTTCGTTTGTCGATTTGGTAATCGACTTGCGGGCATATCCCTCTCGGTGTTATATACCAACCCGTATTGGTTCGCCCTGTTCTGCCTTTCCTTTGCTTCGACGTTGAGGCACCAACTCTCCTTCGAACAAGTGAGTGGCTATAAGTCAAACCAGCGTCAGTCTTAAACAGCATAGTAGATGGTTTCATTTCTTCCAAGAAATCAACCACAACCCTGCAGCCTGGTATAGTGACAGCTTGTCCAACAACATCTGTGCAGAAGCACCAACAGTCTGTCAACATATCTTGAATGTTAAAGGAAGTTCCTCCATGGATGACCAACAACTGTCTACCATCTTTATGATAATGCCTGTTGCAATGTGTGTAGAGAGCACTACAAATGTGTCATCTAATAGCCGGTTAAGTGCATTGACAGTTCTTGCACCGGATTGTAGGCCTGACATTGTGCCAGAAAATTTATTTAGAACGGCGGTCTCAGACCTGTTAAATAATGACCTTAACAGTGGAAACTTACGCGTCTATACATTTTCCACATGCGTAGTACATTGATGAAATTGGATCTCGGCACACCTCGGCTCAAGAGGTAAGGGATGTTAATATAATGTACCTTTGATATTACGTCAACAATAGTTGTTACATTTGTCACATTAGAATTGGCACTCTGTTCAATTATCCATGTTAACGGGATAACAGCCTGAGCATTAAGTTGTGCCCACGAACAGACCAAAGATTGGTAAATATCATTCCATTCAAGACCTACTTTAGGATAGAGTTGTGCAAATGCTTTGCAAATAGCCTCACTGACATAGTCTTCTAGGGGTATATCGGGAATGACCGCTTGAAATTGCTTACGACGCCTGATGACTCAAGCTGTGCTGATGTTATCGACTTTGGTCAGGACTGTTAAATATGTAAAGCATGCGCCAGCAATCAATGATCTGACAACCATGATATTTTGGAATGCTCGTCCTGCGTAGAAGCCTAGGACAGTATCTGGTGGTTGACGTATCCACCAAGCAGGGATGTCATCAACTACAGTAGAATCTGCTTCTGCCAAATCTTCCCAATGAGTCTCTGGATCAGCTAAATGATTCTAGCCAGAATCTCGACCCCAGGTGCCTTGGCACAACAAAATGTTAAAGCACGTTGTTATAGCGAGAGGAGAAACTACTGCCCCTATATGTTTGTAGACCAGAACACGCGTTTTAAGCGTTGAAACAATGCTGCCACTTATGTAATGTGGCCGGAACAGGAACGGATGCATCCCTCCGCTAGGTGCGTTTCTCCCGGAATGACCCAAAATGGAATTTATGTTCTTTCTAAAGATTTCCTACGGATTTCTTAAAACAACTCATTGTTTAACTAAAACTACAGCATTACCAGTTGCGCCAAATGAAAAGCTCCTGCCGAATGCCACGCCCAGTGCTGTTCCGGCTACTGTGTTCATGGCTGTGCTCGCTCCCATGAGGTGCGCTGTTGCCAATAGTTGGTTTTTGATCACCATTCCTATTCCAGCACCTCCCGCGATTCCAAACATCATGTCCCATGCTCTATCAGAACTTTTGATGGCCTCTCCATAAACATTGTAATCTTTATGTGACTCACCGACCAAGCCCTTTACAACAAAACCTATCACCTGCGCCACACAGGAAACTATCGCCAATGGCAAGGGCACGAAGAAGAAACATAAGCCGTTTAGAACTGCTAATACAACCACAGCTAAAGCTCTGCCGAGTACCCTCTCAAGCTTAGCAAACAACAGACCAATCCAAGTGGTAGACATTACTATCGCTAGAGATGGGAAAGCTCCAATATGGTACGCAGCAGGGATAAGGGCCCACTTGCTCATCAAAAAAGCCTTGGCTGTCTGCATGACAATGGCGAAATATGGAAGGCCGCTACTATGCTCCTCGGTAGAGGCTGACAGGCCTTGCTTGGCAAACCAATCTTTGCTCTTCTGTATTCTGTCGGATGCTGTCTGCCAGGCAAACTTGACGAAAGCGTTGTACACCAAGGCTTGACCATCTTTGTTATTTGAAGCGAAAAATTTGCAGTGACTCGCAGAAAAAGTCTTCCTAAACACAAACAACTTAGTCACATATCTATCTATGTTTTTGATAGTGAGGTGATAAACCCCACCTAATAAGATTGCTGACGCTCCCAGTAGAGGCTGACAGGCCTTGCTTGGCAAACCAATCTTTGCTCTTTTGTATTCTGTCGGATGCTGTCTGCCAGGCAAACTTGACGAAAGCGTTGTCCGCCAAGACTTGACCATCTTTGTTATTTGAAGCGAAAAATTTGCAGTGACTCGCAGAAAAAGTCTTCCTAAACACAAACAACTTAGTCACATATCTATCTATGTTTTTGATAGTGAGGTGATAAACCCCACCTAATAAGATTGCTGACGCTCCCAGCACCACCGCAGCACCAGCACAACTATGAAACACCTCCTCTGAATCGTCACCATGACTCAACAAAGTCCTGTTGTACACTTCGAAGCTATTTTCTTCAGACAGCTTAATGGTCTTCTTATAACTAACGATCTGAACGTTGACTCTGGCCAGAGCGGCCTGCCTGTCTTCTTCCGTCTTGCTCTTATAGCAGAAGTCAAACATCTTATCATACCATTTTCTATCTGCGCCATCAGCTAATCTAGCCAAATCAACATTGCCCATTGTGTGAAGCATCAGCTCTTCACTAATGATTGGAGTCAAATACAGATAGATTAAGTCTCCATTGGCTTCTCTGGCAACCTCTAATTTGCGCTGATAACTGTCACTAAGGAATCGTTTTCCTTCGCATTTTGTTATTGTCGGTACTTCCTTTAGCCCTTCCCACATTTTAATGTTCCATGACTGCTGGTTCAGGTTGCAAGGCAATATCCATTTCAACTCATCAATTGCGGCCACTAGTTCCAAATTGTGATGTTGTGCTATTCTAAAATTGTCAAATCTCTTCTCAGCCTCGAGCTCAAGCATCGCGATGGCGACAGTTCGTTTGTCGATTTGGTAATCGACTTGCGGGCATATCCCTCTCGGTGTTATATACCAACCCGTATTGGTTCGCCCTGTTCTGCCTTTCCTTTGCTTCGACGTTGAGGCACCAACTCTCCTTCGAACAAGTGAGTGGCTATAAGTCAAACCAGCGTCAGTCTTAAACAGCATAGTAGATGGTTTCATTTCTTCCAAGAAATCAACCACAACCCTGCAGCCTGGTATAGTGACAGCTTGTCCAACAACATCTGTGCAGAAGCACCAACAGTCTGTCAACATATCTTGAATGTTAAAGGAAGTTCCTCCATGGATGACCAACAACTGTCTACCATCTTTATGATAATGCCTGTTGCAATGTGTGTAGAGAGCACTACAAATGTGTCATCTAATAGCCGGTTAAGTGCATTGACAGTTCTTGCACCGGATTGTAGGCCTGACATTGTGCCAGAAAATTTATTTAGAACGGCGGTCTCAGACCTGTTAAATAATGACCTTAACAGTGGAAACTTACGCGTCTATACATTTTCCACATGCGTAGTACATTGATGAAATTGGATCTCGGCACACCTCGGCTCAAGAGGTAAGGGATGTTAATATAATGTACCTTTGATATTACGTCAGCAATAGTTGTTACATTTGTCACATTAGAATTGGCACTCTGTTCAATTATCCATGTTAACGGGATAACAGCCTGAGCATTAAGTTGTGCCCACGAACAGACCAAAGATTGGTAAATATCATTCCATTCAAGACCTACTTTAGGATAGAGTTGTGCAAATGCTTTGCAAATAGCCTCACTGACATAGTCTTCTAGGGGTATATCGGGAATGACCGCTTGAAATTGCTTACGACGCCTGATGACTCAAGCTGTGCTGATGTTATCGACTTTGGTCAGGACTGTTAAATATGTAAAGCATGCGCCAGCAATCAATGATCTGACAACCATGATATTTTGGAATGCTCGTCCTTCGTAGAAGCCTAGGACAGTATCTGGTGGTTGACGTATCCACCAAGCAGGGATGTCATCAACTACAGTAGAATCTGCTTCTGCCAAATCTTCCCAATGAGTCTCTGGATCAGCTAAATGATTCTAGCCAGAATCTCGACCCCAGGTGCCTTGGCACAACAAAATGTTAAAGCACGTTGTTATAGCGAGAGGAGAAACTACTGCCCCTATATGTTTGTAGACCAGAACACGCGTTTTAAGCGTTGAAACAATGCTGCCACTTATGTAATGTGGCCGGAACAGGAACGGATGCATCCCTCCGCTAGGTGCGTTTCTCCCGGAATGACCCAAAATGGAATTTATGTTCTTTCTAAAGATTTCCTACGGATTTCTTAAAACAACTCATTGTTTAACTAAAACTACAGCATTACCAGTTGCGCCAAATGAAAAGCTCCTGCCGAATGCCACGCCCAGTGCTGTTCCGGCTACTGTGTTCATGGCTGTGCTCGCTCCCATGAGGTGCGCTGTTGCCAATAGTTGGTTTTTGATCACCATTCCTATTCCAGCACCTCCCGCGATTCCAAACATCATGTCCCATGCTCTATCAGAACTTTTGATGGCCTCTCCATAAACATTGTAATCTTTATGTGACTCACCGACCAAGCCCTTTACAACAAAACCTATCACCTGCGCCACACAGGAAACTATCGCCAATGGCAAGGGCACGAAGAAGAAACATAAACCGTTTAGAACTGCTAATACAACCACAGCTAAAGCTCTGCCGAGTACCCTCTCAAGCTTAGCAAACAACAGACCAATCCAAGTGGTAGACATTACTATCGCTAGAGATGGGAAAGCTCCAATATGGTACGCAGCAGGGATAAGGGCCCACTTGCTCATCAAAAAAGCCTTGGCTGTCTGCATGACAATGGCGAAATATGGAAGGCCGCTACTATGCTCCTCGGTAGAGGCTGACAGGCCTTGCTTGGCAAACCAATCTTTGCTCTTTTGTATTCTGTCGGATGCTGTCTGCCAGGCAAACTTGACGAAAGCGTTGTACACCAAGGCTTGACCATCTTTGTTATTTGAAGCGAAAAATTTGCAGTGACTCGCAGAAAAAGTCTTCCTAAACACAAACAACTTAGTCACATATCTATCTATGTTTTTGATAGTGAGGTGATAAACCCCACCTAATAAGATTGCTGACGCTCCCAGTAGAGGCTGACAGGCCTTGCTTGGCAAACCAATCTTTGCTCTTTTGTATTCTGTCGGATGCTGTCTGCCAGGCAAACTTGACGAAAGCGTTGTCCGCCAAGACTTGACCATCTTTGTTATTTGAAGCGAAAAATTTGCAGTGACTCGCAGAAAAAGTCTTCCTAAACACAAACAACTTAGTCACATATCTATCTATGTTTTTGATAGTGAGGTGATAAACCCCACCTAATAAGATTGCTGACGCTCCCAGCACCACCGCAGCACCAGCACAACTATGAAACACCTCCTCTGAATCGTCACCATGACTCAACAAAGTCCTGTTGTACACTTCGAAGCTATTTTCTTCAGACAGCTTAATGGTCTTCTTATAACTAACGATCTGAACGTTGACTCTGGCCAGAGCGGCCTGCCTGTCTTCTTCCGTCTTGCTCTTATAGCAGAAGTCAAACATCTTATCATACCATTTTCTATCTGCGCCATCAGCTAATCTAGCCAAATCAACATTGCCCATTGTGTGAAGCATCAGCTCTTCACTAATGATTGGAGTCAAATACAGATAGATTAAGTCTCCATTGGCTTCTCTGGCAACCTCTAATTTGCGCTGATAACTGTCACTAAGGAATCGTTTTCCTTCGCATTTTGTTATTGTCGGTACTTCCTTTAGCCCTTCCCACATTTTAATGTTCCATGACTGCTGGTTCAGGTTGCAAGGCAATATCCATTTCAACTCATCAATTGCGGCCACTAGTTCCAAATTGTGATGTTGTGCTATTCTAAAATTGTCAAATCTCTTCTCAGCCTCGAGCTCAAGCATCGCGATGGCGACAGTTCGTTTGTCGATTTGGTAATCGACTTGCGGGCATATCCCTCTCGGTGTTATATACCAACCCGTATTGGTTCGCCCTGTTCTGCCTTTCCTTTGCTTCGACGTTGAGGCACCAACTCTCCTTCGAACAAGTGAGTGGCTATAAGTCAAACCAGCGTCAGTCTTAAACAGCATAGTAGATGGTTTCATTTCTTCCAAGAAATCAACCACAACCCTGCAGCCTGGTATAGTGACAGCTTGTCCAACAACATCTGTGCAGAAGCACCAACAGTCTGTCAACATATCTTGAATGTTAAAGGAAGTTCCTCCATGGATGACCAACAACTGTCTACCATCTTTATGATAATGCCTGTTGCAATGTGTGTAGAGAGCACTACAAATGTGTCATCTAATAGCCGGTTAAGTGCATTGACAGTTCTTGCACCGGATTGTAGGCCTGACATTGTGCCAGAAAATTTATTTAGAACGGCGGTCTCAGACCTGTTAAATAATGACCTTAACAGTGGAAACTTACGCGTCTATACATTTTCCACATGCGTAGTACATTGATGAAATTGGATCTCGGCACACCTCGGCTCAAGAGGTAAGGGATGTTAATATAATGTACCTTTGATATTACGTCAGCAATAGTTGTTACATTTGTCACATTAGAATTGGCACTCTGTTCAATTATCCATGTTAACGGGATAACAGCCTGAGCATTAAGTTGTGCCCACGAACAGACCAAAGATTGGTAAATATCATTCCATTCAAGACCTACTTTAGGATAGAGTTGTGCAAATGCTTTGCAAATAGCCTCACTGACATAGTCTTCTAGGGGTATATCGGGAATGACCGCTTGAAATTGCTTACGACGCCTGATGACTCAAGCTGTGCTGATGTTATCGACTTTGGTCAGGACTGTTAAATATATGTAAAGCATGCGCCAGCAATCAATGATCTGACAACCATGATATTTTGGAATGCTCGTCCTTCGTAGAAGCCTAGGACAGTATCTGGTGGTTGACGTATCCACCAAGCAGGGATGTCATCAACTACAGTAGAATCTGCTTCTGCCAAATCTTCCCAATGAGTCTCTGGATCAGCTAAATGATTCTAGCCAGAATCTCGACCCCAGGTGCCTTGGCACAACAAAATGTTAAAGCACGTTGTTATAGCGAGAGGAGAAACTACTGCCCCTATATGTTTGTAGACCAGAACACGCGTTTTAAGCGTTGAAACAATGCTGCCACTTATGTAATGTGGCCGGAACAGGAACGGATGCATCCCTCCGCTAGGTGCGTTTCTCCCGGAATGACCCAAAATGGAATTTATGTTCTTTCTAAAGATTTCCTACGGATTTCTTAAAACAACTCATTGTTTAACTAAAACTACAGCATTACCAGTTGCGCCAAATGAAAAGCTCCTGCCGAATGCCACGCCCAGTGCTGTTCCGGCTACTGTGTTCATGGCTGTGCTCGCTCCCATGAGGTGCGCTGTTGCCAATAGTTGGTTTTTGATCACCATTCCTATTCCAGCACCTCCCGCGATTCCAAACATCATGTCCCATGCTCTATCAGAACTTTTGATGGCCTCTCCATAAACATTGTAATCTTTATGTGACTCACCGACCAAGCCCTTTACAACAAAACCTATCACCTGCGCCACACAGGAAACTATCGCCAATGGCAAGGGCACGAAGAAGAAACATAAGCCGTTTAGAACTGCTAATACAACCACAGCTAAAGCTCTGCCGAGTACCCTCTCAAGCTTAGCAAACAACAGACCAATCCAAGTGGTAGACATTACTATCGCTAGAGATGGGAAAGCTCCAATATGGTACGCAGCAGGGATAAGGGCCCACTTGCTCATCAAAAAAGCCTTGGCTGTCTGCATGACAATGGCGAAATATGGAAGGCCGCTACTATGCTCCTCGGTAGAGGCTGACAGGCCTTGCTTGGCAAACCAATCTTTGCTCTTTTGTATTCTGTCGGATGCTGTCTGCCAGGCAAACTTGACGAAAGCGTTGTACACCAAGGCTTGACCATCTTTGTTATTTGAAGCGAAAAATTTGCAGTGACTCGCAGAAAAAGTCTTCCTAAACACAAACAACTTAGTCACATATCTATCTATGTTTTTGATAGTGAGGTGATAAACCCCACCTAATAAGATTGCTGACGCTCCCAGTAGAGGCTGACAGGCCTTGCTTGGCAAACCAATCTTTGCTCTTTTGTATTCTGTCGGATGCTGTCTGCCAGGCAAACTTGACGAAAGCGTTGTCCGCCAAGACTTGACCATCTTTGTTATTTGAAGCGAAAAATTTGCAGTGACTCGCAGAAAAAGTCTTCCTAAACACAAACAACTTAGTCACATATCTATCTATGTTTTTGATAGTGAGGTGATAAACCCCACCTAATAAGATTGCTGACGCTCCCAGCACCACCGCAGCACCAGCACAACTATGAAACACCTCCTCTGAATCGTCACCATGACTCAACAAAGTCCTGTTGTACACTTCGAAGCTATTTTCTTCAGACAGCTTAATGGTCTTCTTATAACTAACGATCTGAACGTTGACTCTGGCCAGAGCGGCCTGCCTGTCTTCTTCCGTCTTGCTCTTATAGCAGAAGTCAAACATCTTATCATACCATTTTCTATCTGCGCCATCAGCTAATCTAGCCAAATCAACATTGCCCATTGTGTGAAGCATCAGCTCTTCACTAATGATTGGAGTCAAATACAGATAGATTAAGTCTCCATTGGCTTCTCTGGCAACCTCTAATTTGCGCTGATAACTGTCACTAAGGAATCGTTTTCCTTCGCATTTTGTTATTGTCGGTACTTCCTTTAGCCCTTCCCACATTTTAATGTTCCATGACTGCTGGTTCAGGTTGCAAGGCAATATCCATTTCAACTCATCAATTGCGGCCACTAGTTCCAAATTGTGATGTTGTGCTATTCTAAAATTGTCAAATCTCTTCTCAGCCTCGAGCTCAAGCATCGCGATGGCGACAGTTCGTTTGTCGATTTGGTAATCGACTTGCGGGCATATCCCTCTCGGTGTTATATACCAACCCGTATTGGTTCGCCCTGTTCTGCCTTTCCTTTGCTTCGACGTTGAGGCACCAACTCTCCTTCGAACAAGTGAGTGGCTATAAGTCAAACCAGCGTCAGTCTTAAACAGCATAGTAGATGGTTTCATTTCTTCCAAGAAATCAACCACAACCCTGCAGCCTGGTATAGTGACAGCTTGTCCAACAACATCTGTGCAGAAGCACCAACAGTCTGTCAACATATCTTGAATGTTAAAGGAAGTTCCTCCATGGATGACCAACAACTGTCTACCATCTTTATGATAATGCCTGTTGCAATGTGTGTAGAGAGCACTACAAATGTGTCATCTAATAGCCGGTTAAGTGCATTGACAGTTCTTGCACCGGATTGTAGGCCTGACATTGTGCCAGAAAATTTATTTAGAACGGCGGTCTCAGACCTGTTAAATAATGACCTTAACAGTGGAAACTTACGCGTCTATACATTTTCCACATGCGTAGTACATTGATGAAATTGGATCTCGGCACACCTCGGCTCAAGAGGTAAGGGATGTTAATATAATGTACCTTTGATATTACGTCAGCAATAGTTGTTACATTTGTCACATTAGAATTGGCACTCTGTTCAATTATCCATGTTAACGGGATAACAGCCTGAGCATTAAGTTGTGCCCACGAACAGACCAAAGATTGGTAAATATCATTCCATTCAAGACCTACTTTAGGATAGAGTTGTGCAAATGCTTTGCAAATAGCCTCACTGACATAGTCTTCTAGGGGTATATCGGGAATGACCGCTTGAAATTGCTTACGACGCCTGATGACTCAAGCTGTGCTGATGTTATCGACTTTGGTCAGGACTGTTAAATATATGTAAAGCATGCGCCAGCAATCAATGATCTGACAACCATGATATTTTGGAATGCTCGTCCTTCGTAGAAGCCTAGGACAGTATCTGGTGGTTGACGTATCCACCAAGCAGGGATGTCATCAACTACAGTAGAATCTGCTTCTGCCAAATCTTCCCAATGAGTCTCTGGATCAGCTAAATGATTCTAGCCAGAATCTCGACCCCAGGTGCCTTGGCACAACAAAATGTTAAAGCACGTTGTTATAGCGAGAGGAGAAACTACTGCCCCTATATGTTTGTAGACCAGAACACGCGTTTTAAGCGTTGAAACAATGCTGCCACTTATGTAATGTGGCCGGAACAGGAACGGATGCATCCCTCCGCTAGGTGCGTTTCTCCCGGAATGACCCAAAATGGAATTTATGTTCTTTCTAAAGATTTCCTACGGATTTCTTAAAACAACTCATTGTTTAACTAAAACTACAGCATTACCAGTTGCGCCAAATGAAAAGCTCCTGCCGAATGCCACGCCCAGTGCTGTTCCGGCTACTGTGTTCATGGCTGTGCTCGCTCCCATGAGGTGCGCTGTTGCCAATAGTTGGTTTTTGATCACCATTCCTATTCCAGCACCTCCCGCGATTCCAAACATCATGTCCCATGCTCTATCAGAACTTTTGATGGCCTCTCCATAAACATTGTAATCTTTATGTGACTCACCGACCAAGCCCTTTACAACAAAACCTATCACCTGCGCCACACAGGAAACTATCGCCAATGGCAAGGGCACGAAGAAGAAACATAAGCCGTTTAGAACTGCTAATACAACCACAGCTAAAGCTCTGCCGAGTACCCTCTCAAGCTTAGCAAACAACAGACCAATCCAAGTGGTAGACATTACTATCGCTAGAGATGGGAAAGCTCCAATATGGTACGCAGCAGGGATAAGGGCCCACTTGCTCATCAAAAAAGCCTTGGCTGTCTGCATGACAATGGCGAAATATGGAAGGCCGCTACTATGCTCCTCGGTAGAGGCTGACAGGCCTTGCTTGGCAAACCAATCTTTGCTCTTTTGTATTCTGTCGGATGCTGTCTGCCAGGCAAACTTGACGAAAGCGTTGTACACCAAGGCTTGACCATCTTTGTTATTTGAAGCGAAAAATTTGCAGTGACTCGCAGAAAAAGTCTTCCTAAACACAAACAACTTAGTCACATATCTATCTATGTTTTTGATAGTGAGGTGATAAACCCCACCTAATAAGATTGCTGACGCTCCCAGTAGAGGCTGACAGGCCTTGCTTGGCAAACCAATCTTTGCTCTTTTGTATTCTGTCGGATGCTGTCTGCCAGGCAAACTTGACGAAAGCGTTGTCCGCCAAGACTTGACCATCTTTGTTATTTGAAGCGAAAAATTTGCAGTGACTCGCAGAAAAAGTCTTCCTAAACACAAACAACTTAGTCACATATCTATCTATGTTTTTGATAGTGAGGTGATAAACCCCACCTAATAAGATTGCTGACGCTCCCAGCACCACCGCAGCACCAGCACAACTATGAAACACCTCCTCTGAATCGTCACCATGACTCAACAAAGTCCTGTTGTACACTTCGAAGCTATTTTCTTCAGACAGCTTAATGGTCTTCTTATAACTAACGATCTGAACGTTGACTCTGGCCAGAGCGGCCTGCCTGTCTTCTTCCGTCTTGCTCTTATAGCAGAAGTCAAACATCTTATCATACCATTTTCTATCTGCGCCATCAGCTAATCTAGCCAAATCAACATTGCCCATTGTGTGAAGCATCAGCTCTTCACTAATGATTGGAGTCAAATACAGATAGATTAAGTCTCCATTGGCTTCTCTGGCAACCTCTAATTTGCGCTGATAACTGTCACTAAGGAATCGTTTTCCTTCGCATTTTGTTATTGTCGGTACTTCCTTTAGCCCTTCCCACATTTTAATGTTCCATGACTGCTGGTTCAGGTTGCAAGGCAATATCCATTTCAACTCATCAATTGCGGCCACTAGTTCCAAATTGTGATGTTGTGCTATTCTAAAATTGTCAAATCTCTTCTCAGCCTCGAGCTCAAGCATCGCGATGGCGACAGTTCGTTTGTCGATTTGGTAATCGACTTGCGGGCATATCCCTCTCGGTGTTATATACCAACCCGTATTGGTTCGCCCTGTTCTGCCTTTCCTTTGCTTCGACGTTGAGGCACCAACTCTCCTTCGAACAAGTGAGTGGCTATAAGTCAAACCAGCGTCAGTCTTAAACAGCATAGTAGATGGTTTCATTTCTTCCAAGAAATCAACCACAACCCTGCAGCCTGGTATAGTGACAGCTTGTCCAACAACATCTGTGCAGAAGCACCAACAGTCTGTCAACATATCTTGAATGTTAAAGGAAGTTCCTCCATGGATGACCAACAACTGTCTACCATCTTTATGATAATGCCTGTTGCAATGTGTGTAGAGAGCACTACAAATGTGTCATCTAATAGCCGGTTAAGTGCATTGACAGTTCTTGCACCGGATTGTAGGCCTGACATTGTGCCAGAAAATTTATTTAGAACGGCGGTCTCAGACCTGTTAAATAATGACCTTAACAGTGGAAACTTACGCGTCTATACATTTTCCACATGCGTAGTACATTGATGAAATTGGATCTCGGCACACCTCGGCTCAAGAGGTAAGGGATGTTAATATAATGTACCTTTGATATTACGTCAGCAATAGTTGTTACATTTGTCACATTAGAATTGGCACTCTGTTCAATTATCCATGTTAACGGGATAACAGCCTGAGCATTAAGTTGTGCCCACGAACAGACCAAAGATTGGTAAATATCATTCCATTCAAGACCTACTTTAGGATAGAGTTGTGCAAATGCTTTGCAAATAGCCTCACTGACATAGTCTTCTAGGGGTATATCGGGAATGACCGCTTGAAATTGCTTACGACGCCTGATGACTCAAGCTGTGCTGATGTTATCGACTTTGGTCAGGACTGTTAAATATGTAAAGCATGCGCCAGCAATCAATGATCTGACAACCATGATATTTTGGAATGCTCGTCCTTCGTAGAAGCCTAGGACAGTATCTGGTGGTTGACGTATCCACCAAGCAGGGATGTCATCAACTACAGTAGAATCTGCTTCTGCCAAATCTTCCCAATGAGTCTCTGGATCAGCTAAATGATTCTAGCCAGAATCTCGACCCCAGGTGCCTTGGCACAACAAAATGTTAAAGCACGTTGTTATAGCGAGAGGAGAAACTACTGCCCCTATATGTTTGTAGACCAGAACACGCGTTTTAAGCGTTGAAACAATGCTGCCACTTATGTAATGTGGCCGGAACAGGAACGGATGCATCCCTCCGCTAGGTGCGTTTCTCCCGGAATGACCCAAAATGGAATTTATGTTCTTTCTAAAGATTTCCTACGGATTTCTTAAAACAACTCATTGTTTAACTAAAACTACAGCATTACCAGTTGCGCCAAATGAAAAGCTCCTGCCGAATGCCACGCCCAGTGCTGTTCCGGCTACTGTGTTCATGGCTGTGCTCGCTCCCATGAGGTGCGCTGTTGCCAAAAGTTGGTTTTTGATCACCATTCCTATTCCAGCACCTCCCGCGATTCCAAACATCATGTCCCATGCTCTATCAGAACTTTTGATGGCCTCTCCATAAACATTGTAATCTTTATGTGACTCACCGACCAAGCCCTTTACAACAAAACCTATCACCTGCGCCACACAGGAAACTATCGCCAATGGCAAGGGCACGAAGAAGAAACATAAGCCGTTTAGAACTGCTAATACAACCACAGCTAAAGCTCTGCCGAGTACCCTCTCAAGCTTAGCAAACAACAGACCAATGCAAGTGGTAGACATTACTATCGCTAGAGATGGGAAAGCTCCAATATGGTACGCAGCAGGGATAAGGGCCCACTTGCTCATCAAAAAAGCCTTGGCTGTCTGCATGACAGTGGCGAAATATGGAAGGCCGCTACTATGCTCCTCGGTAGAGGCTGACAGGCCTTGCTTGGCAAACCAATCTTTGCTCTTTTGTATTCTGTCGGATGCTGTCTGCCAGGCAAACTTGACGAAAGCGTTGTCCGCCAAGACTTGACCATCTTTGTTATTTGAAGCGAAAAATTTGCAGTGACTCGCAGAAAAAGTCTTCCTAAACACAAACAACTTAGTCACATATCTATCTATGTTTTTGATAGTGAGGTGATAAACCCCACCTAATAAGATTGCTGACGCTCCCAGCACCACCGCAGCACCAGCACAACTATGAAACACCTCCTCTGAATCGTCACCATGACTCAACAAAGTCCTGTTGTACACTTCGAAGCTATTTTCTTCAGACAGCTTAATGGTCTTCTTATAACTAACGATCTGAACGTTGACTCTGGCCAGAGCGGCCTGCCTGTCTTCTTCCGTCTTGCTCTTATAGCAGAAGTCAAACATCTTATCATACCATTTTCTATCTGCGCCATCAGCTAATCTAGCCAAATCAACATTGCCCATTGTGTGAAGCATCAGCTCTTCACTAATGATTGGAGTCAAATACAGATAGATTAAGTCTCCATTGGCTTCTCTGGCAACCTCTAATTTGCGCTGATAACTGTCACTAAGGAATCGTTTTCCTTCGCATTTTGTTATTGTCGGTACTTCCTTTAGCCCTTCCCACATTTTAATGTTCCATGACTGCTGGTTCAGGTTGCAAGGCAATATCCATTTCAACTCATCAATTGCGGCCACTAGTTCCAAATTGTGATGTTGTGCTATTCTAAAATTGTCAAATCTCTTCTCAGCCTCGAGCTCAAGCATCGCGATGGCGACAGTTCGTTTGTCGATTTGGTAATCGACTTGCGGGCATATCCCTCTCGGTGTTATATACCAACCCGTATTGGTTCGCCCTGTTCTGCCTTTCCTTTGCTTCGACGTTGAGGCACCAACTCTCCTTCGAACAAGTGAGTGGCTATAAGTCAAACCAGCGTCAGTCTTAAACAGCATAGTAGATGGTTTCATTTCTTCCAAGAAATCAACCACAACCCTGCAGCCTGGTATAGTGACAGCTTGTCCAACAACATCTGTGCAGAAGCACCAACAGTCTGTCAACATATCTTGAATGTTAAAGGAAGTTCCTCCATGGATGACCAACAACTGTCTACCATCTTTATGATAATGCCTGTTGCAATGTGTGTAGAGAGCACTACAAATGTGTCATCTAATAGCCGGTTAAGTGCATTGACAGTTCTTGCACCGGATTGTAGGCCTGACATTGTGCCAGAAAATTTATTTAGAACGGCGGTCTCAGACCTGTTAAATAATGACCTTAACAGTGGAAACTTACGCGTCTATACATTTTCCACATGCGTAGTACATTGATGAAATTGGATCTCGGCACACCTCGGCTCAAGAGGTAAGGGATGTTAATATAATGTACCTTTGATATTACGTCAACAATAGTTGTTACATTTGTCACATTAGAATTGGCACTCTGTTCAATTATCCATGTTAACGGGATAACAGCCTGAGCATTAAGTTGTGCCCACGAACAGACCAAAGATTGGTAAATATCATTCCATTCAAGACCTACTTTAGGATAGAGTTGTGCAAATGCTTTGCAAATAGCCTCACTGACATAGTCTTCTAGGAGCATATCGGGAATGACCGCTTGAAATTGCTTACGACGCCTGATGACTCAAGCTGTGCTGATGTTATCGACTTTGGTCAGGACTGTTAAATATGTAAAGCATGCGCCAGCAATCAATGATCTGGCAACCATGATATTTTGGAATGCTCGTCCTTCGTAGAAGCCTAGGACAGTATCTGGTGGTTGACGTATCCACCAAGCAGGGATGTCATCAACTACAGTAGAATCTGCTTCTGCCAAATCTTCCCAATGAGTCTCTGGATCAGCTAAATGATTCTAGCCAGAATCTCGACCCCAGGTGCCTTGGCACAACAAAATGTTAAAGCACGTTGTTATAGCGAGAGGAGAAACTACTGCCCCTATATGTTTGTAGACCAGAACACGCGTCTTAAGCGTTGAAACAATGCTGCCACTTATGTAATGTGGCCGGAACAGGAACGGATGCATCCCTCCGCTAGGTGCGTTTCTCCCGGAATGACCCAAAATGGAATTTATGTTCTTTCTAAAGATTTCCTACGGATTTCTTAAAACAACTCATTGTTGAACTAAAACTACAGCATTACCAGTTGCTCCAAATGAAAAGCTCCTGCCGAATGCCACGCCCAGTGCTGTTCCGGCTACTGTGTTCATGGCTGTGCCATAAAGGCACCACATACAGCGTAGATGTTGAAGATTTTAGTCCAGGTTGGGACGGCTCGGAACTCTTTGGCAGAGAAGCCGTCTGGGCCAGATGCCAGTGCCCATGGGAGGCAGAGCCGGCTTAACTTCGTTGGAGTTGATTGGCGACCATAAAGCCTTCAAGACTTAACTTCTAGACGTAACACCAGGTGGTGTTCGAGCCTTCCGACGTCATAATCCTCTCCCAAAAAGGGACCATGACTTCTTTGGGCGGCGCCGTGGATTTTCGCTTGTCCTTCAGAAGATCACATATTCACGTTGTTCTGTTTCGCTTCCACGCCCGTTGCACTCGTGAGTATTCGGACCTTCGGGGTTTTCCGTGCGACTGACAAGGGAATACGACCTTAGGCGGCCGTCGTCTGTGTCGCCGGCTTCTCCTGTGCGGTCGCCGTCGCCACTGTCGCTTCTGCTGGTGTTCGGTGTTGGTCTCGTCTTGCACGTCGTCTTCTTGGTTGTTGTCGTTTTCTCGTCGAGGTCGTCGATGAGGACCCAGGCGATGACCCTTTATGGGCTTGATGACAGTTGTCCGCTTCCTGTTTTTGAGCTCCACCCAAGGTCTCTTCCGCACGTGTTACCCGGGTCACTAGCCCTTGGCAGTCCTGCATACTCGCAAGACATACAAAGATGCCCGTTTTCAAATTTCGCTCTGCATCGAATCTTAATATCTCGATGCCTTATAGCTAACTTCACTCAACACAGAAATTTAACCAGCGAATAGCGCTACAGGTTAACCCCACTCCTGCCCCTCGAGACACGCTACGAAAAACTACATTCCCATCTATGGCAGGATATTCATTCTATGAGCCGGATCACAGCACCACGCTCACGGGCCGTTCTGCCGGTAATCGACTCGTTTCAATTTCTGACTTCTGACTTCGGATTCAGGAAAATTTCTGCGACTTTTACAAAAATTATACCAATTCGAATATAATATTATGGACAATATTGATAAACTACAAAGAAATGCACAACTATTACTGTTCGATTCGCATTGCAATACCTTGATATTTCACGATTTTATTTAGCATACTTCGAACACACAGGCGAATCGCCAAGTGATTTAGAGAACATCAGTGTTCTTTTTATGCATGGAAGTTTTTTTTTTGTTACCTGACCACAGATTTATTCTAATTTCAATTGCCATTCTTTGACTGACAATGAGTTTAAAAATAATAAATGCTGCAAATGAATGGGTGATAGTTTGTTTCTCCTGTCGGTTAAAATATTACCAGCCTTGAAGAATAATCTCTCGGAGGGCACTGACGTTGCAGCAATTGCCAAATATTTTTTTTGCAATAATGCTGAGAGTCGAGTATATTGATTCGCATTTGCTGGAACCAATAACACATAGGATTTTCCTTGCGATCTACCATTGGTTGACGCAAGTGCTGTTTCAAATAATTCAAATCAATTGGCATCACATCTCGATGTGATTCCTCGGCATTCACAGTTTTAAGTTTAAGAAGATTATCGTGAAAAGACCGTAGGTCATCTTCGATAACGAGTTTCGCTTTCAATAGTAAAAAAATAATGAAATAGAAGACTACTAACACGCCCCAAACATCATAATTGGCGAACAAACCGCTGAATCTATTCTCGCGATTCTAAGCTCAGAGCCGCGACGCTCGTGAAAGAATGTAAATTGCGTAGAAAACACTGACTCTACCCTCGCGGTGAATTGCAATTAAAAATCATTGAAATATCATTGAATTCTACGTAAACGCGACCGAAATGCAATAGAATTCGACAATTCCAATATATCGTGAACATCTATGTATGTATTTATTAATTCCAGCCTTCGCGGTCTCGAAATGGACTTGGTTTACATTATATCGTGAACATCTACTGACGCCATTTTAAAAATTTTAAACAGATCTAATTAAAATTATTCAATGTATCATAATTTAATCTTTCCCACTGAATCCCAATACTAACCGACTGTAAAGTTGCCCAACACCCTCACAGCCAATAATGATTCACTAAAATAACGAGGGAAATAAGTATACCATACTTATTGCCATCTCTTTCTTTCAAGGAATCAGCAGACGCCACCCAAACCCCGTTCAAATTAATCGCCAAGTGTTATGGCGTCGTTATTCGTAAAAATTAAAAAGGTTCTCTAAATGAATCTCACAGGGAATTAAATACTACGTAAAAAAGTTAAATAAATTTTTTCCCTATTTTCGCTCATAAAGGATTTTCGTTCACGATACACGTAGGATTTTGCAATATCTGAATTGCAATAAACCGTTGACATTGACGATAGACGCTTTAGCTTACGCTATGGGCACCGATACTTACTTGTACAGTTACAATTATTACAAATTCTTGAAAATTAGCAAAATTCGCCGACCGTTTGGCGCTAATATTAATGTAAACTGTTAAATTTCGAATAAAATTTTCAATATAACTTGGGATTTCTGAACATGCTTTACTAGATACTAATGCCGCGGAATGGCAAATACAATTGACTGTTATTAATGAAGGACACCCTCGTTTTAAGTTTTGAACAAAATGAGGAAAAGCGCCCGATCATCACTGATGCATTGTCACATGTGAGTCCAATTTTGCATTCTGTACAGGAATTTGCTTTTTGTGCAATGCTTTCTCAAATGCTGAAAATAAACCTTCTGCAGAGCAATCTATGGCGTCTAATTTTAATAATTCTAATAATTCTGTAAAAGCTGCAGAAGTTTCCGAATTTACGTATTTAATTAAAAAAGTGAGCCATTTTACGTTAGAAATATCTGTGCTTTCGTCAACAAATATAGAAAATTTATGATGTCGAGCACTTTCAATAATTCTACTTACTTCTACTTTAGAAAGCACGTTTGTAATAATTTTGTTGTATTTTAAGCGGGTCAAGGTTAATTTACTGGCTATATATGAATCTGGAAATATAACCTTCAGAAGGCCAATTAAATAAGCACTAATGTGAAATGGAATATTGTGCTCGACAAAAAAAGCGCACAAAGCAATTTCAGCAATCTGAATCTTCTCGTGAATATTTTCGGGACTATCACTCACATTAAAATCATCAAAAGCAGCACTGTTACGTTCGGATAATTTAGAAACGTTCTCGGCGTGTGATTTTGTACCAAAATGATTTTTTATTTCTGATAACCCGCTATTAATCATATAATTTTTACAACACGCGGAACAATGAAATTTGGAGTCGTCGTTAAAAACGCGTAGTAGCCACGGTTTAAAATCATCGCGCTCTAACCATTGTCGAAGAAAAGTTCTCGGAATATATTTGCGTTTCGCTGTAGGAGAATTCATGACAAAAAACCGGGAAAAACAGACAGAGGAAAAAGATAAATAAAAAAAAAAGAGGAAAGTACATAAATTAATGAAAAAAAGAATACTTACTTGTTTAGTTGATGCCTTCACAAACCACACGCACTGTACACAGCACTACGAATGACGGTTACTCTACGTTCGCGTATGTCCGTTACGGTATCCCGCCAAAAAAGCCCGCGTAATGTAGTATCAACAATGTACAAGCGGAGCGCTGAAGTAGAAAATCTTCAATTCTTCGCATCTTGCATAGCAGGAAACTACCAAAGAATATTATTCTATAGAGCGGAGATATCACAAGCTAAGATTCCTTACTCCACCGCAGGCGGCGCTGCAGTCGGAAATCTTCGCATCTTACACCTCTGTCGTCGATTCCTGCACATTAATAATCATTTCTCGTGTGTTGCGTGGCCGTTTGGGTCCTCTGGATCCTTGGTAGGGAATTCGGCGAGGGTCTACGCCCGTGGAGTGCTTAGGCACTCTGCCCGTTGGACGCGGATTTTTGAATGGTAAATATAGTGAAAATAGTAATAAGAACGGAATGAAACTACTTGAAACTAGTAAATTTGTAACAGTAATGGAAAAAATAAACGATTTTAAACACAATTTCAATCTGAACAGAACTTTTATTTATACGTCTACTCGTGATGGCTTTCCAGGCTCAAGTGAGTCTTTCTAAAAATTCATCGTTTTTACACCTTTTGTTAATTACAAAATGTCTTAGATTCTAAGAGCCAATCGCCAGACCGTGCATGAATAGACTGTATGTGTGGGGGGGGAAAAGCGCCGAGCGGTGTTCCGGTGTAAGCCCCACATCTCTTGTCCCCTTCCTGTCGGCTGCTTCGGCTCAACCGAGCCTTCTACCTGTGTAATTGTGCAAACTTGCAGGACATGTCCCGAGGCACGTACACAAGTGTGAGGCGTGTTGTAGGGTAGGCGGTTGCGATGAGTGGAACGGAAGAAGGAAGATATGTACGTAGAGTAATGATCATATCATAGCGCAGCATAATATCAGCCAGAGGGGAGCGCGCTGTGATGGCTGTGACATTCTGAGTTTTAGTTTAGTTCTAGCTCCGCGATAATTGGCGCCCTCACTCGTTGAGGCGACCCACTACAGATTCACTCGAGGGAGGAGGAGGAGGAGGATGGTTTTTGTTTTTATCTTTATCTCGCAGTCATGCAGCATCCGTGAGTGGGACCACGCGTATCGCAGCGCGGTTCAGAGCGCGTTATTCTAGGATAGGGTTCGCTATCTAATCCACGTGGCATCGCGTACAAATTTGTAGAGTCCAGCGACTCGTTACGACCTACCTAATTAGACAGCTTGATAGCTTGAGGTTTGAGGTAGTCGGTGGGCTTGGGCTTGGGCTTGGGCTTGGGCTCGGGCTTGTGCTTGGGCTTGGGCTTGGGCTTGGGCTTGGGCTTGGGCTTGGGCTTGGGCTTGGGCTTGGGCTTGGGCTTGGGCTTGGGCTTGGGCTTGGGCTTGGGCTTGGGCAGTCCAGTTGTAGTCCAGTTGTAGTCCCGTAGTCCTTCCTGGTGCGGCTCATAGGGGTGCCCCTCTCATAGATGTGGAGGTAGATGTTGAGTCCTTCCCAGATGCTTGGAGTCCCTGAATCCTTGAAGTCCTTTGCGTGTGTTGAGTGGCGTGTTATAGGGCAGTGGGTTAGACGGTGGGCTGGGTGCGATGGTTCGGTGGGGTGATGGTGGTGTGCGGCTGGCTGGCCGCTACCTCCTTGATGTTAGCTCTCCTGTTCGCTGTTGCAGTCCGTGTTCACTTCGCTCGATCTCTTCTTATCGTAGTTTATGAGATAATGCCTTATCGGCGATACATTGTGTAATGATTCCGCAGGATGTTGCGCGCAGCGCCACCGCGATGATGCGTGCCTGGATGCCGCAGGCCCGCCAAATTCGGAACAATTGGTGTGTAGGATGTTTGCATATTCCGCTAGCTACATCTTTTCTACGTATTTTAAACGCAACCGGGCCCCGAAATTCCAAAAATTGAAGGAATTACAGTAAAAAATGTACGAGCCTGCACATGAAATCGGATAACGGTGTCTGACTTTAAACGCGATTTCCCAGAAACTACGTTTTCCAAAACGGTGAACATAAAATCTCGAAAACCGCTCCGACGATTTGAATGAAAATTTACAGGGAGCTGCAGGAAACTATTGCCCTCCATGTATTGGGAGCACATTTCAATATAAATTCTTAAAAAAAGATAAAAAATATTTTTCCTACAAAAGAAGGATAAAATCGGAAACATCAACATAAAAATTGTATTAATTTGCTTATCAAAATTTCGCTTCCTGCACAAGATGGAGACTGCCTTACAGATTATAAAAATGCCTTTACTTTGTGTTTTATGTAATTCACCTGTCCGGAATCGTGTTCACCATCAAACGGTGCCTCGGGTACACGCTCTCACATTTATATTTATAACTTTTTTCCCTATAAATATATTTAACATTTTCTTTTTGCGCATTAAAGTCAACGAAATGACGCTTGGAAATTAAAACAAAAATTATCTCTATATTCAGTTATTACTTCAGAATATGCGTTTGAAGAAGGGCCTGATTTTGGGCTGTTGAGGGTAACCTACCCCCTTAACAAATGGCCCGGAATGAATATCTTTCTTACCACACCGACATAGTTATATGAATAAATATCAAAGTCGATGCTCTGTCCAAATCCTTTTTTTACTAACTGTATAAGCCCGCCTGTAGCACCGTTAATACGGAGAATTTTATTCTGACACTTCTGGAGTATATTCTAGACACGTAATAGCATTGATTTATGCAATAAAAAGGAATCGATTTTTTTCAAAAGTTACTTGAGTAACTTCCCCCTTAATGTTTGAATTATTGGATGGAAGCAAAATATCACGACATAATAAAACAATAGAAAAGATCAAAAACGTTTCACAAAACATACTCGTATAATCGGACATAACTCCTGACTACGGGGAATCCCACAGTCGATTGACTGTCAGAAATTATCGCGAATTACGCATTAGTTATTGTTTACGATTGTCAAACAAGGTTGGAACGACCAGCTGTGATCGCTCCGACTCGAGCGTGACGCTTGCGTTACTTTGTTGTTTCCCCCCCCTATGTATATCCTTGTCAGTCCGCTAACGATCCTTCTCTATCTACTTTGAATCTTTCTTTCCCTGACCTCTCCGTTTCAAATCAGTTATCGCACAACCATCGAGCAAGTAACAATAAATCAGACATCTGGAAACCTCAAATCGCTTTATTCTAACTGCCGCCTCAAACTCTAACAATGCATTTCGATTACTCGTGCGCAGAAGAAATGCAAGAAACTGCGCGCGGGGGATTAGTTCGGGGAGAGGAAAACTCCGATCGAGTCTTTACGGAGCCTGGAGTGAGGGAACAGCTTGAGGAAAGTATCAGAATCGAAGATGGAGGCTTGAATAGAAGGCGAAACTAGGATGAGAGTGTCCTGCTTGCGAAGGGTGGACAGGCCGAAGAGCGGCAAGTCAGCGGGCGGGGGGCCAAGAGGAACGGGCGCAAGTGTAAACACGTACACCGGCTGCTGGGTCGCCATGGCGATGCCTTCAGCGCGCGTGAGATGGTCGAAAATATGAAATTCGCCAATTCGGAGGAGTTCTTTGGAGTGAGGAAGCGGAAGAGTGTGATTGGAGAGCCGGCCACCTGAGGAGGACAAGCGCCAAAGGGAGGGGCAAGAGCCGATGAAGCGCTAAGGTTCCGAAGAAGTTCATGGTTCATATTAGAAAGGAGCAAGCGATTGACTACGTATGAACGGGCATGGGATGGGAAAGGATGAGGGAGCCGCGGAGCAGGATGGTGGCTTTAACTTTGGCTTTGACGCCCTCTAGAATGGCGTCAGGTGATTGGTGAAAGTGCAGGGTGATTCGCGGTTGATCGGTGTAAGGAATGTGGCTCTTGACGATGGGGTTGAGCTGGGTCAGATTGGCCGGGAGCACATACTGACTGTCACAGGAAAGCCCACCACCAGTAAGGCGATGCCTCCCGGCGTGTTGAGAACCTGCGAGCTAGTTGGGGTCTCATCGGCGGATGTCCAAGCAAGGTCAACTGTGACAGGAATTTTGAGAGCGGGGGCGGAGACAAACATGACGGCCTCGAGAGAAGCCAGACGGGCTTCGCGAAAGGTTCGGATGATATGGCGCACTGCTGAAAGGCTGGAAACGGTGGTGGACCAGGTGTCCTTTTCGGTGCCGGTGAGGTCATACACGATCAGTTGGAATGGCAGAGTCACAACGGGAGAATTCCTTCCCAAGGAGGAGATGGAGCCCTCATGGTTCGACGTAAGCGATTCACCAGAAACGTGAACACTGTTACCAACAAGAGTATGTTGAGCAGCCATGTTGCGCGACGGAGGAAACGTTGGCACATGTCTATTGGAGATGTTGTTGCAAAACACCTTCTAACGCGGGATCAGAAAAGGGACGAGAAGCGCGATTGTATTGAAGAATTTGTTTCGAGGGGCTGCGTGCCATAGAGAAAGGGTTTGTCCAAATGGGGAAATTGATTTGAAAGACACCCTCTGAACCAGATTTCCTTCTCTTCCGGAAGTTTAGGCGGTTGGATCAAGCCGACGAAAAGTTGATAGTCATAACCCGGGTAGACTGGCTCGTAGGCGAGTTCGGTTGTCTCAACTTCTGTCGTCTCGACTGGGGAAGGGAGCGCAGACGGAAGGTCGACGTGGAGAGGTTTTCGAGTTTCGGGGAGGAAGTGCGTCGAAATCTGAGGAATGACGTCTGGGCAAACGGATCGAAGGAGTGGGCTCTCGGCGATCACATCCTCGTTGAAGTCGGGGCGCAGCGGCGGAGCGTTGCGCGGGCGCAATGGACGGACATGAGCCGGATCGCGAACGAAGTTGGTCATGCGATACCGGCGCTTGGCCACGGAAGACCAGTGATCTGAGCCACCCCGCATGACGCCAGTGCGACTACGGAGTGGTTTGGTGATGAGCTGGGAACCTTCGAGTTCGCGGGAGAAGAATTCGTGATAGCTGAAAGATTTGCCAGAGAGAGCATTTTCGAAGAGAGGGCAGGTGCCAGGGTGTTCATGGAAGAATCGAGTGTTTCCAACGAAGACGGTGCCGTAAGAGCTGCGTGTTAGTGCGACCAGAGCCGATGAAGCGTGGATGTGGGGTCAAGGAATATCTGAGCGGCGTTTTTGAAAGTCAGGCCTTGGGAAGAGTTGAAAGTGAGGGCGCGGTAGCCCATGCTGACGTGGCTTTTCGATGTGTTTTGGGCCGCTGTGAGAACAGGCTGCTGGATGTTTGGGTGGAGAGCGCTAGAAATGAAGCCTTCGCGCTTGTTGGTGGTGCGGATTATAGGATAAAATACACAGGAATTGAACTATAATCTGGAGCCGAAATAATAGTAAAGTCAACTGAACTGTTTTGAACAGTTAAGGGTTGCATCTCACCAGACAGTCACAATAATGTAAATGACAATGCGCTTTAAATCTCCTTTTTGTAATTTGGATAGTTCTGAGTCGCTGATAAACCTGAATCAGAAAGAGGAATAAGACGCGAACACGCACACACTTGATTATAGGATAAAATACACAGGAATTGAACTATAATCTGGAGCCGAAATAATAGTATATTCAACTGAATTGTTTTGATAGAATAAATTATTTTGCAAGTGAATAGAGTAAATTGTTTTGTAAAGTTAACAGAATGAATGTTTCAAGGTTATTAGAACGAGTTGTTTCGCAAAGTTGAGTCTTTCCACGCGGCTGCACAGTAGACCGGAGAACTCTATCTCTAAAACACTTCGCGGACCCAATGAAACGCACCTCACGGTTTACTGTTACAGAGTGTCGCATCTTCACGCTCCCTCGGCAGCGGCCAGAGTGCCCTAGTAGAAATTTGTCTTGTTTTTCCCTATTTCTGGGGAGGTAATAGCCCCAGGCTTGGATAGGGAAAAACTAGAAAGGAAAAACTAACCAAATTCCGCCTAAAACCCAGTCTGTAAAACTGGAATAGTTGAAACTCGACTCTGGCTAACTAGTTCACATCCAGTTTTTCCCTTTTAATTCCTGGCTAGTTATAACCTGACTCAAGCTGTCAAGTCCATGGGTCCGCGCCGAAAAGGCTCACGCTGCATTTTATCGCTCGGCCACGCTACGAGGCGGTGTGTGCGCGCGTTCATGCCCACCCGTCAGCCTCTTGATTCAAATATATAATCGATTTTTACGGAACATACGTACGCACGGGAAACCATGGCATCACACATCTCGAAAACCATACCATTGCACGCAGCTGAGGGCCCTCCCTCAACATTCATAAATTTATATACACAATTTCAGACTAGGGAAATCCCACTTTCAGAAATTATCGCGAATTACGCATTAGTTATAACAGTGACAAATAAAATGTACAGAAAGAGATAAGGGTTGCAACTCACCAGACAGTCACAAATAATGTAAATGACAATGCGCTTTAAATCTCCTTTTTGCAATTTGGATAGTTCTGAGTCGCTGATAAACCTGAATCAGAAAGAGGAATAAGACGCGAACACGCACACACTTGATTATAGGATAAAATACACAGGAATTGAACTATAATCTGGAACCGAAATAATAGTAAAGTCAACTGAACTGTTTTGATAGAATAAATTATTTTGCAAGTGGATAGAGTAAATTGTTTTGTAAAGTTAACAGAATGAATGTTTCAAGGTTATTAGAACGAGTTGTTTCGCAAAGTTGAGTCTTTCCACGCGGCTGCACAGTAGACCGGAGAACTCTATCTCTAAAACACTTCGCGGACCCAATGAAACGCACCTCACGGTTTACCGTCACAGAGTGTCGATTCGGTTCGTTTACCAGCTTGGCGTTGATTGGTTTGACGTCATAGCTCGTCGCGGGCATGCGCAACAGAGGGTAGCTCAGAGCTATCAGGCCCTTTCCCGTAAACACTGGTCTGGAGATGGGGACCGCTAAGGTATATCGTCCAAACGATCCGGTGGTTGGGGAAAGGGTTAAGAGATGAGGTTTATAGGTTTTTTTGGTGGAGTTGTGGAGTGAATTACTACTAAGAAATTAGTCGAATAAAAATTTAGTCGACTAAGAAATTAGTCGAATAAAAATTTAGTCGAATAAAAATTTAGTCTCTAAGAAATTAGTCGAGTATCGTTCCAACAAATCCCTCGACATTCGGAGCCTTCTCGATATATCATCCGAATTAGTACTAGTTTCCAGCACAGTATTCACTATCGGTAGAGCCTCAGGATGAATGCGCTCCGTCTGATGATAGCCAAGCAGGTTAACAGTTGGAACCGCATCAGGTGGAAAGTAACCACCAGGCAATGGCATCCAATCAGTATTAGGCTGCTTGTCTCTACAAGCTCGAATATACTCTAAGGAGACGTACGGACTCCAATAGCACTCGTATTTATTATGGGTCTCCGGCGTAATCGGGCCAAATGTACCGGCCGCAACATCACCTATCGGCGCTTGGGGTAGGCAAGATTCAGGAATGTTCATCTGAATGCGATCGCCATCAGGCATCAAATTGTCGGTAAACTGCATTATGTACTCTGCAATACGTCCGGGCATACAAAATCCCTCCGGTAACCTACCAAGAATCATCGCTGCATCTGCAAACCTCCGATCCTTATTAATGGTCTTCAAGTTCTCAAATATGTGCAGCCAAAGCAGTGACCGTTGCATGTTGGAATAGGCAGAAAGGTAGTTCCCTAGGTAGACGGGGTTCCTTAATAGTGTATTGATTATATAAAGCCTGGAGTATTGTATACAACCCAGAGAACTCAAAATTTTTGTCCATAATAATTATAGTTAGAAACGAGCGTTGACATCCCGACATCGTTGTATTGGCGTTCATTCAATGGAGCGGTTGGTGTAGTCGCTTTAAATTGGTCAGGTGTAAATACTGTTCGGACTTCCGACCTCGTAGTCTGTCCACGTGGCGCCTTCCGTTTGAAGGTTGCCGAACGTTGAGTCGGTCTTGCTTGTAAGTTGATATTTTGGAATCGTTCCTCAACATCAACCTCATCAGCCCAGTTACCCATGGGCCTTCCGCTGCTGGTTTCAGCGCGGGATTGGTTATATTCGTACATACGGCGATATCGCCGCGGAGCTTGTGTGTTAGATCTCTGCGTATTCGCAGGCATTCTTGAACCTGTAACGCGGTTACTAGGTAAACGTGGAGTTCGAGTAATTAGTATCCAAATCGGTCTAATCGGAAGAATGTTATGCGCGTTACAGTACAAATTATTAATTAGTAATTTATAGAATTTTCAAAGATCTAGTCCTATACAGGCCCCGCACTGAGTTATTGTGAGAGATGGATATCCATGTTACGGAAGGTTTAACAATAACTAACTTTTGCTCAAATGTAAGGTTCAAGTGTGAATAATTATATTTTATTATTTCTCATGTTCTGGCGTTAAGAAGGCTAAAGAGCCAAGGGTAATCCCAAAATATTGGCTAAAGCCAATATTGACACTCCGTTACCTCCGCATTCGCCAGTTGGCAATAGAGCACATAAAATATTTCTTTTACATGAGTTCACGCTCGCCAATCGTTATTCCGTTTACAATATTTTAAGGAAAATAAATGCGCACTCACCCGCTATATCGTTTATCTTTTACAATGTTTGAAATTCCTTTTTGTTAGTGCTCTATGAAACACCTATTCTGTGCCTGAGAAAAGAAAGTCACACTCACACACACGATATTGGCAATTACAAATAAAAGCGATAAATAAAATAAACTCAAAGCACAAAAGGGGTTGGATCTAACAGAAGGCTGATCCCAACGTACATAGAAAATTAGCGAAGATTATTAACCGTATATAGAACGCAGATTTATAAAATTGAGAAAACGATGAAGTTAACAACACTGTTTAACGTGGAAAGAATGAGTCCATTCACTATAAACTTTGGAATCTCTGGCTCGAAACGGAATTTGAGTTAAAGAAAAAGAAATTACGATCCACGGACACCTTGTCACGCTCTCCGCGACTGTACGACAAAGAGTGACTTCAGCTTCGCGCCCCCGAGAGCGTCCAGCCGCGAGGCCCGCTCAGAAAAGCTGACGCCGCAGTCACAATCATGCCCCAGCAACCGATGCATGGTGTAATTAGGTGTTCTCACCTTCATCCTTCCACACTTTACATTTATGGGCTACCGGCGCCGAACAGGGTACTCTCGTCCTCACGCATTCTTACACTCAGATCACTCCATTTATGATATGAATTATGACATAAATGACGAGGTATATATATATAGCATTAATGAAAGAATAATATAATAAATATGCAATAGAAATAATAATACGATATATATATGATAACCGTAGATATATGAAATAGTATGAGGATAATATGATATATAATAAAAAGACTTACAATAATCGTTGTAATTCACTGATTTGAATTGTTAACACTTGTTTGAAAAATACTTCTATCTAAGATAACTGTCTGTTGACAAAAGAGCTTCCTGGGCTCTCGATCCTTCGTATTTATAGGATCTTACAGGAGTACTGCGGGGGTACGCGCGGTAAAGATCTTGACGCATTTCGGAAACAAGACGCAGTAGATTTCGGGGGTTTTTGTAAACGGTATGGCCATTAATAGATGTATTTATGTCACGTACGCCAAATGCGTCGTAATTATAATCACGCGTTGATCACGTTTGTACATTTGCGTCGCAGTGACATTTCTGGGGTTTTTATGACTGCGAAAGGAGATACTCAACTCGTCGAATGGGTTTTGGGTATTTTATAGGAAAATGGTTAGAGTGGCTTGGACTCTGTGAGTCGTAAAGAGGGGATTGAGACGTGGTCTCGATTTAAGAGGGTTTTTGTAACGAGGGACTTGTTTGAATTCATTTTAAAGGGAAGGATTCGTGCCTCATATGGCGAATAGGCGAAGGAGTTTTGTAACGATCGTCTCGTGATGGGGATCTCTAAGATACATCATCGAGGTGGAGTTTCGTATAGGTCATCTTGTGTTGGTGACCGCTAAGGTACAACATCAAGGTGATCGGTGATTGAGGAGATGGGGTAAGAGTTGAGTTGAGTTGAGTTTGAGGGACTTTGGTGGAGTGATTTTGAGGTTTGCTAATGGATTTTTGGAATAGAAACGCGCGAAAAATAGTGGGACGTCACACTCCAACAAAACTTATAAAGCCGCAAAATAAAAGATTTAGTCGAATCAAAAATTTAGCCAAATAAAAATTTATTTGACTAATGCCCAACTCTGGTTGTATACCATTTGCACCTTCTATAATAATTTGGTACAAGAATATATGTTTCTTCTCACCATTTAGTTTTTCTATTGTTTTCACTAATTTTCCAGTCGCGTCTATTTCTATTTTCCTGGACGTTTTAATTAATGTTTTATACAATTCCATTTGCTTAGGAGACCCGTAAAAACGATAGAAATGATCCTTTGAAATCTCTTTAATGTACCCTGAGTATTGCCCCTTATATTTCAACTCACATAACGAATTAACAGGATCAAGATCTTTATTGGTTCCTAATTCCCGTACGATGGCTTCTTCCCTGAGTTTCCTTAAAGTACATTGTTGGGCAACATAAGGAGCTTCAGGATCGTCATAGGTTAAATCTGATACTGCATCATTTCTCCATTTTCTGGGTTTAATATTTACAAGTTGTTGCCCAATTGCCACAATATTTGTTCCTTTTACTGCTCTTTTCTTTTCATGCAGTATTCCCGAAGTATCGACTGTGTGCACTCTTAATATAATACCAGTGCCAGGAGCCGGTTCATGTAAGCAATGAGCTTTAAATTCGGCACCGCATTCATTGCAAATACCATATATTTTCAAATATGTTTCCGCTTCCGGGGAATCGACAATTTTGCCATATTTACACGTATAAGCGCACGGAAGTTTCGTTTTTAAAAAAACAAGCTTCGCAAATAATATCAGTCCAACCGGGACTAATTATTTTATACGATTTTCCATGAGTGCCCTATTTCTTTATAAACTTTCAATACAGGAGCAATAGATTTCCATTGCTCCGCAGACAATGTAATATGTAAAATATAATTGCGGCAGTTTATTATTCATTTTATTCGGATTATTGTGAGGTTCCAATTCTTGGCTAATATTACTTTCGTTAGAAACATTAATGCTATCCCCTATTTCTTTTTCTTCTTCCACCGGAATTTTGAAATGTTTTTTCAAATTTTTTTAAAAATTCCACCTATTGTTTCTAACGTGAAAGTGTGATGTATCTGGTGACAACTTATCTGAAATTTCTGCAGCTACTTCTTCCCACACTTTATCCGAACGACGCTTCAATTTCCAGCTCTCGTCGAATACTTCACACTTTTCACACTTCTGCAGCATGTCCGGAATAACACCAGAGTGTATCAGTGCTTTTCTAGGCATTCTTCACTAATCACCGCAATGAAATCGCGAAGCGGAGAATAATATAATCTTCTCACGGTTACTTCGCAAGCCGTAAATGAACGCACGATCTTGCAAGAGCTGTGCCTGAAGACTCACCTACGTCGTTGGCAAGAATTCGTGGGTAATTATTTAGAAGTTGGTCCTCCTCACCGATTTTGATGACCTTCGAATAAACTCAGGACATAAATCGATTATGAAAAGGAATTTATTATAATTACAATTAACTACATATAGAAATTAAATTGTTCCGCCCCTTGCCCGCGGCAGTAACTGTGCCGCCTCTTCCTCAGCCTCTGAAATTCCCTCCACGCCCCCCCACGTTGGTACCTGAGGCGCCTAACCTCTTTCTGTAACTGAAACAGAAACATAAAAATTATGTTTTCTACTTCTACCCATACATATGGTGAATCATAAAAAAAAATTCCGACATTCCTTAAAACGGAATAACAATCTGACAATTGCAACGTTTCGCAGAAAATAGTTTAGTAGAAAGTAAGACACAGCACCACATTCCACATAATTACCTTTCTTATGATTTCTCGTCCGTTTCTCTCTTCTCTGCATTCCCCTCGGCGGGATTTCCTTCGCCTTGAGTCGACGCCTCGCCTTGCCCTGCCGTTGTCTTCAACCGACACTGGTCCCCCCCCCCCCCCCCACGTCCTCCAACGCTTGTTGCATGCGGGAGTGAAAAAAAAATTTAAGTTAAACTGATTTTATTTGACTTGATCAAAAATGCCTTGACCATTAACGAAGTAAGTAAATTTTTCATATGTTTCTTCGGAACGACATAAATTAAGTCTACAAAAACAATTGAAACCATAGGAGTCACAGCGATCTGTCTGCCCGTCTCTTGACGAATGTGGAAAGATTATATTTGAATATTGGCAGATATATCTGTGTTTGAGATTGCGGAGGTTGAGCACGCTGGTGGAAAGTGAGGTTAGGAATCGACAGTGAAGAGGTGCACACAACACAGTATATTGAGTAAAATGATCACAGTCTTTATTATAAAACACACGTCGTGTGACTTGAGCAGTGAGACGATGCACGTTGTGCTGAACTCTGAATAATACAAACTCGTTGAGATTGTACCACGCACCACGACCACGACGCCGTCGGCGATTGACAATCGATGATCGCGTGAGAATTGAGACGAGAACTATGAATTGTTTGAGTAGGTGATTTTAACTGAGCACTGTAGAGCACGATTGAACTGAGAGAATTCACGAGTTACGTGTTAAACGTTTCAGCAAAACCGTTGCGTCTACTCACGTACTCTGCGTGAACAAGATCGATAATCAATATGGCCGAGCATTTCCGTTACGCGTGATCCGCAACTTTCCAGCGTACCCAGCGACGTGGGGAAATCTGATTGGGTGAGCGTTTTGTCGTTGACTTTTGATTGGCTGATCGATTGTCGATCAGCCGTGCGTTGCACTGCCCAGGAGGTGCTGCCATGATCTGGGGTGTGGCGATGAGAAGAAGTAATTGATTCTCAAACAATCTGTTAAAGAGCTGATAATGTCGTTTTTCAATTTCTGCAATATTACTTTATCTTCTCTTTTTTTTATTTGTTACAATTTTATTTTCAAAGTTGTTTATAACGCTGAAAGTTAATGCTAAATCTTTTTTTCACGTTAAGATATTATGTATGTCGAGAAGGGAAGAAGTTTTTAAAAGAAACCATATGTCGCAAACGATCTGTTTGGTCAGGAAAAATTGTTAAATCTCGCAACGATTTAATCGTATAGAGTTATAATAGAAATGCGGTTAAAAAACTCCGCAGATATTCCTGTCCAAATATACACGTGCAATCTGGAATCTTAAATTCCCCAGAGGCTTATTGATGGCCCTCTGGAATACTGCGGGAGCATTGGCTAAACCAAAAGGCATTCTTAAATATTCGTAATGACTGTCGGGTGTTTTAAAAGCAGTGTTCTCTATAGAACATTTGTATAGCTAGCAGCCACGAGGGTAGTAAAATATTTTCCTCTCCGTAAACGATCTAATTCATCTGATATTAATGGCAGCGGATACCTGACTTTAACTGTTGTTTTATTGAGGGCCCGAAAGTCAACACATATTCGAATACACCCTCCTCCTCCCGCCCTTAATTTAAAAGATTGCAAAATTGTGTCGAGATGTGTTTGAATACTTGTTATAAACAGTGCTAGGGTAAAGGACTGTCAGCCTAAGCTGGTTGACTTAAAATAACAAATAAACCTTGTGAAATCATAATAAAAATATTAGCATACAATTGAAATTGTTATTCATACGATGCAATACAAAATTATGAAAAAAAAAAAAAACCTCGGGGGGTGATAAATTACCCAGTCAATAAATGTAACCCATAACTACAAATGTAATCGACGTGAAATCAGCCGCTCGCGTTCTTTACGAAAACGAGGAGAAGCCGCTGCGTTCGGGTCGCTAGTCCGCATCGCGATTTCAAATTATCGCGGTTCCTGTCATGGAGCGAAATCGCTCGACGATGTATCGATTGACAGTATATGTATATGGAAGTCGCGTACGAGGGAATATATACGAACACGAACAATGTGATATAAGTAATTAATACAATTACTTAGCACTATAGGGTTTAAGCAAACTGTTACACTCATACAGCAGTACAAGATATTTGTAAAGAAGTCTGAGCTATGAAATGTAAATCCATAAACACTAAAAACTGGAAAATAAAAAAATATAAAAAACAAACTTTATTTTAAACGATTTTATTAAAAATGCACTAACAACTAAAACATAATTTAATTAGTTTTTCACTTTTCATTTATCATTTTTTTTTAGTTTTTAGTGCGTTTTTAATAAAATCGTTTATCTTAACATTTTTTTTATAGTTTTTCTTTAATCATGGAATTTATAAATATAAATAGAGGGTTTGAGAGTCACAAACATTTTTCCTTCAACTAAACATGTTAAATAATAATAAATAAATAGAAAAACATACTTTTGGCCAATAGATACAAAATATACAATAATGTCAGAGTCAATTCTTAAGGTGGCAGTAATTCGGTCCTTTACCCTATTTAATGTAATACCTAAGTGTGCAAATGTTTATTTCTTGTGATTCTGCACAAAATGCTATTGCTATAGCATTTCAACTTTGTTTAATCCCGTGTAAAAATACGTTGAAATCCACAGTGGTGAATTCAAAGCAGCAGGGTTAGCGGTACATATGTGTGAACGTGCATCTCGCGTGTAAATACGCGTATATACGGTCGCGCGCACACCTCACTGGGATTTAAACAGCGCGTCCCGGAAGTCGGGCCCCTGAATATCTCGTAAACGAAGCTTGAAATCGCAAAAAGGTAAAGGGCTTTTTCGCTCGCTGTTTGCTCGATGAATATGCATGTTTCGGCTTGTTCAATCGTTTTGGGACACCCTGTATGCATCAATGACCTAGTGAAAGGTCTATGAAGTCGCTTTTAAGAGCAAGTTATCGCTTAATATGTTCGGAACGAGCCGAGCTTCCAATGGTAATCTGTTTTCATTAGGAAGCTCAGCGACGCTTGTGGCTTTCTCTGTTTGTAAAAATCTGTCTCACTCGTCGAGAGGCGTGGCTAGTCGATTAGATGTTTTCTGAAGCGCAGAGGAGACGAATGTTCCTCGAAGAAATATTCATTGTATTTCTACATATACTTTATCACACGTGGGACTCCAGAAAAGAAAGGCGTACTCGCTGCAAATGAAAATGTTACCATTTATCTATATTTTAATTAGTACAATCAGGGCCGTTCCTGGCGGGGGTGCAGAAGGTGCCCCCGCACCTGGGCGGCCGCAGACCGTTTATTACATGTAAAATTTTAATTAATAAGAATAATAATCGAAACTTTTTTGCCTGATAACTGTTTAAAATCACGTATGTATAAGTATAAAAGTAAACACTGCATATTAAATTCTTAATTAAAGAATATTGAATTAA
This sequence comes from Andrena praecox, assembly GCA_963932275.1. Lineage (NCBI taxonomy): Eukaryota > Metazoa > Arthropoda > Insecta > Hymenoptera > Andrenidae > Andrena > Andrena praecox. The sequence goes on from OZ010728.1 coordinate 38,642,768, forward strand.
TAAGGGCGGCAATATTGTTTTTGCACCTGGGCGGCCAAAACCCAGGAACGGCCCTGAGTACGATATTCCCTCTCTATAAACCCGACCGGATTTCGCTCACGTGGCTAGAGAGTGAGCCAGCGAGAGGGAGGGAGGGAGGGAGAGAGGGGGACGGTAGAACGAGTATCCCCCACCGTTTATCCATCTCGCTCGCTACCGAAGCGAATGGCCGAAGCTGCCGTCGAGAGTTATGTTATATGTAGTATATACGCGCGAGGGTCAAGGGAGACGCCAGACAATTTGGCTCAATTCCCGCGCCCTCCCTCACTATGTGCACTGGAGCGGACCCGTGCATCGAGCGGCACGCATCTAGACTATTTCGTTTCACTTTTCACGTAATTATGTACGCTGTTTTGTAACTCAACGCGTTTCCTTAAAGAATTTCCGCAAAACTACTACCGATACCGATCTGCGCATACCTTTCACCGATGCATGCAGACAGTCTGGGCCGTTAATGAAGCGATTACGCAATTCCTTGGATACGGGGTCGCCTGCTTCCCCCCTCGCTATAGGCACGCCGAGCCATCCCCACCGTTTCCGCTCGCTCCTGCGCAAGCGTCCCCTCCCCAACCCGCGCGCGGCACCCGTCAGGCAAGAGCAGCTGCACACGCGGCCCGCGATGAGTCATCGGTGGTGCCACTTCCCACCGCCACGGGCAGTCTGCGGAGCCGCGTGACGAGAAAGCGTGCGCATCGCTGCTGCAAGATGTCAACCGGCCGCGGCGTCAAGCGTATCGTTCTGACGCTCCAGCAACGCCTGGACGTCGTGCAAAAGCTGCAGTACGGCGTGTCCGTGAACCAATTGGCCATCGATTACGGCATCGATCCCACGACCGTTCGCCGCATCAGAAGCAAGGCGGCCGAGTTGCGTCAACGGTCGCAGATCCCGGGCGCTGCGACCAGGAGGAAGATGCGGAAGCCCGTGCTGGAGGACGTGGACACGCATTTGTACGCGTGGTATCTAGAGCGACGCGGGCTGGGCGATAATATCACCGACACCATGCTCCAGGAGAAGGCGAAGAAGCTGAACGAACAGTTCGGAGGCCCGTCTACATTCCTGGCGTCCAAAGGCTGGGCATGGAGGTTCAAGAACCGGCATGCCATTGGCTCGCACGATCCTTGTAGTGAGAAGGTAGAGGCCGACACCGTCGCGGCGCAAGTGTTCACCCAGGCCCTGCTAGCGCGCCTGGAGGAGCAGAACATAAAGCTGCAGAACATTTATAACATGGACGAATCAACCCTGTTGTGGAAGTCTCTTCCTCAGAGGATACTGGCCCGCGCTGGCAGGAGGAGAGGCTTCGCGAATAAAGTGAAGAACTACCGAGTCACCGTGGGCCTTTGCGCGAATGCGACCGGCACCCATAAACTACCGCCGTTCTTCGTCTGCAGGTACGAGAGGCCGCGGGCCCTGAAGCATTGCCGGGACACGTTGCCCGTCATTTTCAAGAACCAAGAAATGGCCCGCGTCGACTGGAACGTGTTCGCCGAGTGGTTGGAGATCTACTTCAAGCCGGCGGTGAGGAGGAAGCAGCAGGAAACGAGATCCTATGGGAAAGTGTTGCTGCTGCTAGACAGTTGTGCGGCTCACGTTTTACCCCCGGAACTGGAGAGGAGCGACGAAGATGTTGAACTTGTATTCCTTCCGGTGAACACGCTGTCGATACTGCAGCCAATGAACCAGGGGATAATGAGGAAGGTGAAGAGGTCCTTCCGCCACCGTGTACTCAGGCGGATCTTGGACTTCTCCCTGGGCGTGACGGCGTTCTATGCAGACTACGACATAAAGGACTGCGCGGATTTCGTGAATGCGGCCTGGTTGGACGTGACGTCTGCTAATATCTGCGACTCCTGGAGACAATTGCTAGGAGACGGAAGAATGGAGATGGAGGAGACAGACGCTGACGACATGTCGGACGTTAACGCGATTACGGAAACGGCGAGGAGAGTCACGGGGGAGGCGCTTACTCAGAAGGAAGTGCTGGAGTGGCTCTCGGCTTGCGAAGATGTGGAGGGCAAAATAGACGCATTTGAAGGCGAAGAGGAAGAGTCTCGCGAACAGAGGATACCTTTGATCCTCGACGACGAAGAGATCGAACAGACTTTCGCGAACCTGGTCCTGTGGACCGAAAGCCAATCTGATTTTGTGAAGTTGCATGTAAATCAACTGCGGCGCTATTATGATTTAGGATGAAAGCAAAGCGATCTTAATGACGTTGAATAAGCTCCTTTTGTATTTATTTATCTTGCATTCCTTAACATGCCGCCTGTGACTTGGATAAGACTTTGTTATCTTCTTAAAAGACCATCGCTTTTGTTGTAAGAAAAGATCTTCTCTGCAGAGGAACATCTTTATTCCGAATTACACTAGTGGCTTCCCGTACTGCACATTCCGATCCCCACCAGTTGCTGGCGCTCTACACCAACTGTTCAGGGTCATACTTCGAAATCGTTAGAAAAATGGTCGGACTCGTGTTTTTCGGCACGACTAAAATTAAATTCTTATATTTTTTGTGAAATGTCAATGAAAGTACTTTTAACGCGAGGTCGAGATTTTTCTAATCAAATGAAAATAAAAAATGAATCTTTGTTCTTTGAAAGATTAGGAAAAGTATATTTATAAACTATAACGAAGTCAGAGAATAGAATGTTGTAGGGGAAAGTGGGGCAAAACGGAACACCTAACTTTGGAGTGTGATTACAAAAAATCCGAAGGAGACAAATACATGGGACTTCACTAGGACTCTTAAGTAGACCTTAGACAATAAGAAAATCAAAGACTTTGTTAGAAAAATATTTGGCAAGGAAGGAAAATAAGATTTTCTGGAGGTTTTAAAATATTCTCCTCGCTCAAGTGGTGGGGTAAAACTGAACAGCCATTTGAAACCATGTTAAAGTACAAAATTTTTCTTCTTATGATTTAAAAAGTATTAATTTATGTAAATAACTATAAATATATGTTGTGGATATAACTGTTATAGATAACATATCACGAAACAATATATATTATATAGATAAGAAAAAATACAATAAGATAACATGAAAATTATTGAAGATGCCCAAATAAATATAAAACTGCAAAAAAAAACCAATAAATTAATACATTGCAAGGAAGAATAAATATGTACTACGAGACGTTTAAATTCTTCTCCGTACATAATAGGTTCCGCTTTGCCCCACATGAGGTAATTTACTAAAAAAATTCATTGTTACACTTCAGAACGACAAAATACAGTGTAAGGACTGTCTGTAGAATCTAATGCTGTGCCTACCGTTATAAATTTTCTAAATACAAGTTAAAAAATGGTCGAAACGCCAATACAATATCAAAACTTCAACACCGGAAAATTTTCCAACTTTGAAAATAAAAAAATAACATGTGCACGGATCTATTGTCGATCCCAAAATATGGTGAGAACCATTTGGTCCCATGTTGCACGATAGCAACTCAATCGCAGCTTTTATCGAACAAAAACATTGACATTTCGTTTTGCCCCACTTTCCCCTACAATTGTAAGTCATTAAAGAAAAAAGGTAAACAAGAAGCAAAATTTGTAATCCTCAATCGATACAAAAATTTGTAAAAGAAACAAAAGTTACCGTCAGACTTTTATAATCGATAGAAATAGTATGTTATTACTTAAAAAGAATATTTTAGATCTTACTCTGGATATTTCCCAGAAAAATGCCGCACACTGTATCGAATCACAGTAAAATATTGAAAATGTTTAAAGTCGGTAACACGAAACAGTGAATTTATCAGTAAGGTACCGTTTTGGTGTGAAGATTCACAAGAGCAACAAGTGTTTATATTCTTACGAGTTTTTGAAATTTTTGTGTAATTTCCTAGAGTAGGGGTTCTCAAACTTTATTTTCCGGGTTCCACTCAAATATCTACACGAGCAGTCACGGCCCACCAATTAAAATTAAGACGAATACTGTAGTGCAGCATGCGTATGGTACACTTTAACAATGTTAGAACGTGCAAAAAAAAACATGTTATGATCATTATTGCACAGAAAAAGTATTCGAAAAGCATTCGCGTACCATAGTTTGAGAACCCCTGTCCTAGAGAGTACAGATATTTTAGTACAAAGTACACCAAGCCCACTGCTTTCAGGCCACTCCAACACATACGCTTATACAATAGTTCATGAATATTCTGTAAGAGAAAGTCTATAACGTGGTATTGCTCTAAACCATATTCACGAAATGTTGTACTCACCAAATGAATGCTCACCATTTGAAGTGTACCACTAGTCACCGTGCATCAGAGATGGACAAAATTTTTATTTAAATAAAAACTTCGAATAACGAATAAAAGTTAAAAAAAATTATTCCTCGTATGCCGAATAAAGTTATAACGAATAAACTTAAAGTAACTTTTATTCGATCCGTTATTTAAATAATTCCTTATTTAGTTAATGCCCAACTCTGCCGTGCATATGTATAGGAGCGACTAAAATCAAGTGATCCTGGTGTACAACTTATACTATGAAAGCCTGAGACACGTGCCTTAAATAAAGAACAAATTTTAATTACGTTGTAATTTTGATTAGCGAGAGACTCTTTCCGCATGCGATCTTCATTGCTCTCAACTGTCAGCTGCTTATTGGCGAAAAATAGGTGGGAGCGACTCTGGGCGTATACGGAAGGGGTAAAGCGTGCGTGTCGCGGAGGTTATTGGAGTTATTGGCGCATTATATACAGGGTGTCCCGTAACCAGCGGTGATTCGCCGCAGAGTGGTGATTCTACATTAAAAAAAAAAATAATCGGAATTGTCGAATAATATTTTTTTGATGTCGCGCTTCGTTTTCGAGAAAATTGACTTTGAATTTTAGCCGAATACGCGTGCACCGAAGTACAGTTTTAGGTAGTGTGAAATAATAATACCCGTTTTCAAGTTTTAGTATTTGTAATAACATTTCATTCCGAAACGAATAATTATAAAGGTACTTATTTGTTCACACTGGCGTTATAACGAAGTACGAATATAGGAAACGACGATTTGTGATTAATTGCATTTTTTAGTTATATAAATCTAATTGACATACTGGAGAAAGAAAAGTTATAAAATTTAAATTTTTTGTAATAAAGTTTGATGGATTGATTTCAGAAATTGTTTTTTTTTTTTTTTTGTGGAAAGAAGTAAATTTGTTGAAATTTGATTCTGTGTTGGTTTTTTTATCGTCTTTAGTGGTTCGCGGTCATTTTGGTTTTTTATTTTCGAAGTCCACGCGCACAGAAAACCAAACTTCGCATAGAATTGTTTTATCAATACGACTAAGCATTAGCGGTTAATATTCTAGGATTCGTTGACGATCGTTTTCCCCTACAGTTTCATTCCAGTTTTATCTAAAACCTGCCTTTATAAAGTTCCAACAAGGCCCACACCGAGGGCCGAGAGACACATTTGGCCCGCTAGCCTACAAGCAGAGTTGCCAGATTAGCTCTGATCTTTTGCCCTAGATTTCAATTTAAATAGTGTGTGGTGGAGGAGGGAAGGGGGGGGGGGCGAATCGAAAGGGGTGCGGTGCAAACTTTGCACTGCAAAGAAAGCGAGAGGAAAAAGGGTCAATAAAAAAAACAGACGTCCAAAATTCGAAAGAAATTTTAATTATTCTAAGAAACAAAACAGTTCGAACATAACTCAATGTCGTATATAAACTATATAGGGTGTTTATAAAAATGTGGGACATTTTTTCAGGATTGGTTCTACTCACCAAAATAATAAAAAAAAGTTGGTATTCCCATATATCCAATAATGTTTAGTTTTGCAGATTTAGGGCACTAACAGTTTTGGCCTTCGTGTTTGGAGTGCGCTCCAAAAATGTCGAAAAAACCTTACCTACGTGTAAACGGGCATATTGGCCGAATTAACAGAAACTGAAAGAATCGGTTGAATTATTTTAAATATAAATGGGAACGGGATTTTATTGTCTTCAAAAATTTCTGTCCAATTTTGAATTAAATTATCGTTATTTAATGTTGGCAGAATTTCATTATAAAGTTCATAAAAATTAATGTATGTATTTTTCGCGATTTCCCAATGTTGTAACCCAGCCAACGACCGGGAGTTACAACCGCCGCGCATTCCGATGGCACGCGCGAGCGTCAAATCGCAGGCAACAACCGGCGAGCACCGTCAGCGTTTCCAACGAAAACGCCCAAGAGCCAGCCGAAGGCGGCGACCCCGCTGGTCCCCGCTTTGCCCCGGACTAACTATAAGACTCTGTACAAACTACGAGCGGGCAGAAGATTAATAACAGACACACGATACAGTACGCGCTTCTCCTGTCACCCAGATCGGGACAGAATAAACTTGTTTAACCTTACGGTGAGTTCCAACTCTTTAACCCGCCACGATCCCCTACCTTCGGTTTCTAACCGAATATCCTCGTCCCGGCATTATCACCCGAACCTTTCGGAGCCCGCTGGACGACGACTGTGAAGGACGACCCGGAGCACCCCGAGATTCTAGGCAGAATCTTGACCCCAAGCGCCTTGGCACAACAAAATTGGTGGCAACGGTGGGATATTGGAAGCATTGTCGGGCATGTTTGGTAGAAGTGATTGTACACCTGCTGAGACTACCATATCCATGATCACCTTAAAGTCCTTAGAGGTAGCATCTTCATTAGCTACTAAGATCCTGTATAGTTCTTCAACTGGAACTCGTCTAGCATCTTGGGGTAGAGTCTTTGCTCTCCGTGGCCATCCTGCGCAAGATCTCTGTATGTGATCTGCTAATCGGCCGGTTTCTCGGTTTTCTGCGTATTGTTCGAATTATTTAGCGAAGGACAAACCAAAATCGCGTGCCGTTTTCCACACCACGCGCAACTCAATCTCACGCGGCACTCTTTCGAGCGATGTCCACGTTTAAGACATTTGAAACAACAGCCGGTTTCTCTGATCAAGTTTCTTCGAGACTCTACCGACATTCTTTTAGCTTTCTCGCACGCCGTGTTATCGTGACCTTCGCCGCAAAAAATACATTTCACGCTTTTCCCTTCGCTCGAGTAAAGAGCGCTGGCCGTTGGTAGATTTTCTGATGATGCCGCTCTTCCCCGGATGTCCCTCACCTTGCCGTGTCGGTCACCGCTTGTCTGTATCGAAAACCCATGGACAGCCCTGTTGATTCGCTCCTCGTTTTCGACCTCTAGTTCCAGGAACTCCAGAAGTCTCGTTAGCCGATCTTTGTTTTCGTTGTCGTCCGCTCCCACTGCCTCTCCGCCCGACGTCGTTCGTTGCCAAGCGCGCAGAACTTCTTCGGGTAGTGACGACTCGACGAGGGGGTACAGCATAGTCGCGTACTTTTTTGTTTTGATACCGAGTGTCTCTAATGCTCGGACATGCGCGGACACCTTATCATAAATACTCGCAACACTGACTTTCTTGCCTTTATTATTGGCATTTTGCAACACTAGAACAAGCAATTCACGCGTATAATGTTCGACCAAGAGATCGTCCCGACCAAAACGATTTTTTAGGCTGTGAACGGCCTTCGCGTAATTTTCAGCCGTAGTCGGAAAACCTTCCACAACACTTTCCGTTTTCGAGCCTTTTTCCATCGCTTGTTTCAGATAGGCGAGCTTGTCTTCATTAGCTATGGTTGTTATATCGACATTGACTGTCTGAATCAACATCGTCAACATTGCTCCCACGCTATCCCAAGTTAATTTTCCGTCTTGCATCCGAGTAAACAACAGATACACCTGTTTAACTATAACTACAGCATTACCAGTTGCTCCAAATAAAAAGCTCCTGCCGAATGCCACGCCCAGTGCTGTTCCGGCTACTGTGTTCATGGCTGTGCTCGCTCGCATGAGGTGCGCTGTTGCCAACAGTTGATTTTTGATCACCATTCCTATTCCAGCACCTCCCGCCATTCCAAACATCATGTCCCAAGCTCTATCAGAACTTTTGATGGCCTCTCCATAAACATTGTAATCTTTATGTGACTCACTGACCAAGCCCTTCACAACAAAACCTATCACCTGCGCCACACAGGAAACTATCGCCAATGGCAAGGGTACGAAGAAGAAACATAAGCCGTTTAGAACTGCTAATACAACCACAGCTAAAGCTCTGCCGAGTACCCTCTCAAGCTGAGCAAACATCGAACCAATCCAAGTGGTAGACATTACTATCGCTAGAGATGGGAAAGCTCCAATATGGTACGCAGCAGGGATAAGGGCCCACTTGCTCATCAAGAAAGCCTTGGCTGTTTGCATGACAGTGGCGAAATATGGAAGGCCGCTACTATGCTCCTCGGTAGAGGCTGACAGGCCTTGCTTGGCAAACCAATCTTTGCTCTTTTGTATTCTGTCGGATGCTGTCTGCCAGGCAAACTTGACGAAAGCGTTGTCCGCCAAGACTTGACCATCTTTGTTATTTGAAGCGAAAAATTTGCAGTGACTCGCAGAAAAAGTCTTCCTAAACACAAACAACTTAGTTACATATCTATCTATATTTTTGATAGTGAGGTGATAAACCCCACCTAATAAGATCGCCGACGCTCCCAGCACCACCGCAGCACCACTAACAGCACCAGCACAACTATGAAACACTTCCTCTGAATCGTCACTATGACTCAACAAAGTCCTGTTGTACACTTCGAAGCTAATTTCTTCAGACAGCTTAATGGTCTCCTTATAACTAACGATCTGAACGTTGACTCTGGCCAGAGCGGCCTGCCTGTCTTCTTCCGTCTTGCTCTTGTAGCAGAAGTCGAACATTTTATCGTACCATTTCCTATCTGCGCCATCAGCTAATCTAGCCAAATCAACATTGCCCATTGTGTGAAGCATGAGCTCTTCACTGATGATTGGAGTCAAATACAGATAGATTAAGTCTCCATTGGCTTCTCTGGCAACCTCTAATTTGCGCTGATAACTGTCACTAAGGAATCGTTTTCCTTCGCATTTTGTTATTGTCGGTACTTCCTTTAGTCCTTCCCACATTTTAATGTTCCATGACTGCTGGTTCAGGTTGTAAGGCAATATCCATTTCAACTCATCTATTGCAGCAACTAGTTCCAAATTGTGATGTTGTGCTATTCTAAAATTGTCAAATCTCTTCTCAGCCTCGAGCTCAAGCATCGCGATGGCGACAGTTCGTTTGTCGATTTGGTAATCGACTTGCGGGCATATTCCTCTCGGTGTTATATACCAACCCGTATTGGTTCGCCCTGTTCTGCCTTTCCTTTGCTTCGACGTTGAGGCACCAACTCTCCTTCGAACAAGTGAGTGGCTATATGTCAAACCAGCGTCAGTCTTAAACAGCATAGTAGATGGTTTCATTTCTTCCAAGAAATCAACCACAACCCTGCAGCCTGGTATAGTGACAGCTTGTCCAACAACATCTGTGCAGAAGCACCAACAGTCTGTCAACATGTCTTGAATGTTAAAGGAAGTTCCTCCATGGATGACCAACAACTGTCTACCATCTTTACGATAATGCCTGTTGCAATGTGTGTAGAGAGCACTACAAATGTGTCATCTAATAGCCGGTTAAGTGCATTGACAGTTCTTGCACCGGATTGTAGGCCTGACATTGTGCCAGAAAATTTCTTTAGAACGGCGGTCTCAGACCTGTTAAATAATGACCTTAACAGTGGAAACTTACGCGTCTATACATTTTCCACATGCGTAGTACATTGATGAAATTGGATCTCGGCACACCTCGGCTCAAGAGGTAAGGGATGTTAATATAATGTACCTTTGATATTACGTCAGCAATAGTTGTTACATTTGTCACATTGGAATTGGCACTTTGTTCAATTATCCATGTTAACGGGATAACAGCCTGAGCATTAAGTTGTGCTCAATAACAGACCAGAGATTGGTAAATATCATTCCATTCAAGACCTACTTTAGGATAGAGTTGTGCAAATGCTTTGCAAATAGCCTCACTGACATAGTCTTCTAGGGGTATATCGGGAATGACCGCTTGAAATTGCTTACGACGCCTGATGACTCAAGCTGTGCTGATGTTATCGGCTTTGGTCAGGACTGTTAAATATGTAAAGCATGCGCCAACAATCAATGATCTGACAACCATGTTATTTTGGAATGCTCGTCCTTCGTAGTAGCCTAGGACAGTATCTGGTTGTTGACGTATCCACCAAGCAGGGATGTCATCAACTACAGTAGAATCTGCTTCTGCCAAATCTTCCCAATGAGTCTCTGGATCAGCTAAATGATTCTAGCCAGAATCTCGACCCCAGGTGCCTTGGCACAACAAAATGTTAAAGCACGTTGTTATAGCGAGAGGAGAAACTACTGCCCCTATATGTTTGTAGACAAGAACACGCGTCTTAAGCGTTGAAACAATGCTGCCACTTATGTAATGTGGCCGGAACAGGAACGGATGCATCCCTCCGCTAGGTGCGTCTCTCCCGGAATGACCCTAAATGGAATTTATGTTCTTTCTAAAGATTTCCTACGGATTTCTTAAAACAACTCATTGTTTAACTAAAACTACAGCATTACCAGTTGCTCCAAATAAAAAGCTCCTGCCGAATGCCACGCCCAGTGCTGTTCCGGCTACTGTGTTCATGGCTGTGCTCGCTCGCATGAGGTGCGCTGTTGCCAACAGTTGATTTTTGATCACCATTCCTATTCCAGCACCTCCCGCCATTCCAAACATCATGTCCCAAGCTCTATCAGAACTTTTGATGGCCTCTCCATAAACATTGTAATCTTTATGTGACTCACTGACCAAGCCCTTCACAACAAAACCTATCACCTGCGCCACACAGGAAACTATCGCCAATGGCAAGGGTACGAAGAAGAAACATAAGCCGTTTAGAACTGCTAATACAACCACAGCTAAAGCTCTGCCGAGTACCCTCTCAAGCTGAGCAAACATCGAACCAATCCAAGTGGTAGACATTACTATCGCTAGAGATGGGAAAGCTCCAATATGGTATGCAGCAGGGATAAGGGCCCACTTGCTCATCAAGAAAGCCTTGGCTGTTTGCATGACAGTGGCGAAATATGGAAGGCCGCTACTATGCTCCTCGGTAGAGGCTGACAGGCCTTGCTTGGCAAACCAATCTTTGCTCTTTTGTATTCTGTCGGATGCTGTCTGCCAGGCAAACTTGACGAAAGCGTTGTCCGCCAAGACTTGACCATCTTTGTTATTTGAAGCGAAAAATTTGCAGTGACTCGCAGAAAAAGTCTTCCTAAACACAAACAACTTAGTTACATATCTATCTATATTTTTGATAGTGAGGTGATAAACCCCACCTAATAAGATCGCCGACGCTCCCAGCACCACCGCAGCACCACTAACAGCACCAGCACAACTATGAAACACTTCCTCTGAATCGTCACTATGACTCAACAAAGTCCTGTTGTACACTTCGAAGCTAATTTCTTCAGACAGCTTAATGGTCTCCTTATAACTAACGATCTGAACGTTGACTCTGGCCAGAGCGGCCTGCCTGTCTTCTTCCGTCTTGCTCTTGTAGCAGAAGTCGAACATTTTATCGTACCATTTCCTATCTGCGCCATCAGCTAATCTAGCCAAATCAACATTGCCCATTGTGTGAAGCATGAGCTCTTCACTGATGATTGGAGTCAAATACAGATAGATTAAGTCTCCATTGGCTTCTCTGGCAACCTCTAATTTGCGCTGATAACTGTCACTAAGGAATCGTTTTCCTTCGCATTTTGTTATTGTCGGTACTTCCTTTAGTCCTTCCCACATTTTAATGTTCCATGACTGCTGGTTCAGGTTGTAAGGCAATATCCATTTCAACTCATCTATTGCAGCAACTAGTTCCAAATTGTGATGTTGTGCTATTCTAAAATTGTCAAATCTCTTCTCAGCCTCGAGCTCAAGCATCGCGATGGCGACAGTTCGTTTGTCGATTTGGTAATCGACTTGCGGGCATATTCCTCTCGGTGTTATATACCAACCCGTATTGGTTCGCCCTGTTCTGCCTTTCCTTTGCTTCGACGTTGAGGCACCAACTCTCCTTCGAACAAGTGAGTGGCTATATGTCAAACCAGCGTCAGTCTTAAACAGCATAGTAGATGGTTTCATTTCTTCCAAGAAATCAACCACAACCCTGCAGCCTGGTATAGTGACAGCTTGTCCAACAACATCTGTGCAGAAGCACCAACAGTCTGTCAACATGTCTTGAATGTTAAAGGAAGTTCCTCCATGGATGACCAACAACTGTCTACCATCTTTACGATAATGCCTGTTGCAATGTGTGTAGAGAGCACTACAAATGTGTCATCTAATAGCCGGTTAAGTGCATTGACAGTTCTTGCACCGGATTGTAGGCCTGACATTGTGCCAGAAAATTTCTTTAGAACGGCGGTCTCAGACCTGTTAAATAATGACCTTAACAGTGGAAACTTACGCGTCTATACATTTTCCACATGCGTAGTACATTGATGAAATTGGATCTCGGCACACCTCGGCTCAAGAGGTAAGGGATGTTAATATAATGTACCTTTGATATTACGTCAGCAATAGTTGTTACATTTGTCACATTGGAATTGGCACTTTGTTCAATTATCCATGTTAACGGGATAACAGCCTGAGCATTAAGTTGTGCTCAATAACAGACCAGAGATTGGTAAATATCATTCCATTCAAGACCTACTTTAGGATAGAGTTGTGCAAATGCTTTGCAAATAGCCTCACTGACATAGTCTTCTAGGGGTATATCGGGAATGACCGCTTGAAATTGCTTACGACGCCTGATGACTCAAGCTGTGCTGATGTTATCGGCTTTGGTCAGGACTGTTAAATATGTAAAGCATGCGCCAACAATCAATGATCTGACAACCATGTTATTTTGGAATGCTCGTCCTTCGTAGTAGCCTAGGACAGTATCTGGTTGTTGACGTATCCACCAAGCAGGGATGTCATCAACTACAGTAGAATCTGCTTCTGCCAAATCTTCCCAATGAGTCTCTGGATCAGCTAAATGATTCTAGCCAGAATCTCGACCCCAGGTGCCTTGGCACAACAAAATGTTAAAGCACGTTGTTATAGCGAGAGGAGAAACTACTGCCCCTATATGTTTGTAGACAAGAACACGCGTCTTAAGCGTTGAAACAATGCTGCCACTTATGTAATGTGGCCGGAACAGGAACGGATGCATCCCTCCGCTAGGTGCGTCTCTCCCGGAATGACCCTAAATGGAATTTATGTTCTTTCTAAAGATTTCCTACGGATTTCTTAAAACAACTCATTGTTTAACTAAAACTACAGCATTACCAGTTGCTCCAAATAAAAAGCTCCTGCCGAATGCCACGCCCAGTGCTGTTCCGGCTACTGTGTTCATGGCTGTGCTCGCTCGCATGAGGTGCGCTGTTGCCAACAGTTGATTTTTGATCACCATTCCTATTCCAGCACCTCCCGCCATTCCAAACATCATGTCCCAAGCTCTATCAGAACTTTTGATGGCCTCTCCATAAACATTGTAATCTTTATGTGACTCACTGACCAAGCCCTTCACAACAAAACCTATCACCTGCGCCACACAGGAAACTATCGCCAATGGCAAGGGTACGAAGAAGAAACATAAGCCGTTTAGAACTGCTAATACAACCACAGCTAAAGCTCTGCCGAGTACCCTCTCAAGCTGAGCAAACATCGAACCAATCCAAGTGGTAGACATTACTATCGCTAGAGATGGGAAAGCTCCAATATGGTATGCAGCAGGGATAAGGGCCCACTTGCTCATCAAGAAAGCCTTGGCTGTTTGCATGACAGTGGCGAAATATGGAAGGCCGCTACTATGCTCCTCGGTAGAGGCTGACAGGCCTTGCTTGGCAAACCAATCTTTGCTCTTTTGTATTCTGTCGGATGCTGTCTGCCAGGCAAACTTGACGAAAGCGTTGTCCGCCAAGACTTGACCATCTTTGTTATTTGAAGCGAAAAATTTGCAGTGACTCGCAGAAAAAGTCTTCCTAAACACAAACAACTTAGTTACATATCTATCTATATTTTTGATAGTGAGGTGATAAACCCCACCTAATAAGATCGCCGACGCTCCCAGCACCACCGCAGCACCACTAACAGCACCAGCACAACTATGAAACACTTCCTCTGAATCGTCACTATGACTCAACAAAGTCCTGTTGTACACTTCGAAGCTAATTTCTTCAGACAGCTTAATGGTCTCCTTATAACTAACGATCTGAACGTTGACTCTGGCCAGAGCGGCCTGCCTGTCTTCTTCCGTCTTGCTCTTGTAGCAGAAGTCGAACATTTTATCGTACCATTTCCTATCTGCGCCATCAGCTAATCTAGCCAAATCAACATTGCCCATTGTGTGAAGCATGAGCTCTTCACTGATGATTGGAGTCAAATACAGATAGATTAAGTCTCCATTGGCTTCTCTGGCAACCTCTAATTTGCGCTGATAACTGTCACTAAGGAATCGTTTTCCTTCGCATTTTGTTATTGTCGGTACTTCCTTTAGTCCTTCCCACATTTTAATGTTCCATGACTGCTGGTTCAGGTTGTAAGGCAATATCCATTTCAACTCATCTATTGCAGCAACTAGTTCCAAATTGTGATGTTGTGCTATTCTAAAATTGTCAAATCTCTTCTCAGCCTCGAGCTCAAGCATCGCGATGGCGACAGTTCGTTTGTCGATTTGGTAATCGACTTGCGGGCATATTCCTCTCGGTGTTATATACCAACCCGTATTGGTTCGCCCTGTTCTGCCTTTCCTTTGCTTCGACGTTGAGGCACCAACTCTCCTTCGAACAAGTGAGTGGCTATATGTCAAACCAGCGTCAGTCTTAAACAGCATAGTAGATGGTTTCATTTCTTCCAAGAAATCAACCACAACCCTGCAGCCTGGTATAGTGACAGCTTGTCCAACAACATCTGTGCAGAAGCACCAACAGTCTGTCAACATGTCTTGAATGTTAAAGGAAGTTCCTCCATGGATGACCAACAACTGTCTACCATCTTTACGATAATGCCTGTTGCAATGTGTGTAGAGAGCACTACAAATGTGTCATCTAATAGCCGGTTAAGTGCATTGACAGTTCTTGCACCGGATTGTAGGCCTGACATTGTGCCAGAAAATTTCTTTAGAACGGCGGTCTCAGACCTGTTAAATAATGACCTTAACAGTGGAAACTTACGCGTCTATACATTTTCCACATGCGTAGTACATTGATGAAATTGGATCTCGGCACACCTCGGCTCAAGAGGTAAGGGATGTTAATATAATGTACCTTTGATATTACGTCAGCAATAGTTGTTACATTTGTCACATTGGAATTGGCACTTTGTTCAATTATCCATGTTAACGGGATAACAGCCTGAGCATTAAGTTGTGCTCAATAACAGACCAGAGATTGGTAAATATCATTCCATTCAAGACCTACTTTAGGATAGAGTTGTGCAAATGCTTTGCAAATAGCCTCACTGACATAGTCTTCTAGGGGTATATCGGGAATGACCGCTTGAAATTGCTTACGACGCCTGATGACTCAAGCTGTGCTGATGTTATCGGCTTTGGTCAGGACTGTTAAATATGTAAAGCATGCGCCAGCAATCAATGATCTGACAACCATGTTATTTTGGAATGCTCGTCCTTCGTAGTAGCCTAGGACAGTATCTGGTTGTTGACGTATCCACCAAGCAGGGATGTCATCAACTACAGTAGAATCTGCTTCTGCCAAATCTTCCCAATGAGTCTCTGGATCAGCTAAATGATTCTAGCCAGAATCTCGACCCCAGGTGCCTTGGCACAACAAAATGTTAAAGCACGTTGTTATAGCGAGAGGAGAAACTACTGCCCCTATATGTTTGTAGACAAGAACACGCGTCTTAAGCGTTGAAACAATGCTGCCACTTATGTAATGTGGCCGGAACAGGAACGGATGCATCCCTCCGCTAGGTGCGTCTCTCCCGGAATGACCCTAAATGGAATTTATGTTCTTTCTAAAGATTTCCTACGGATTTCTTAAAACAACTCATTGTTTAACTAAAACTACAGCATTACCAGTTGCTCCAAATAAAAAGCTCCTGCCGAATGCCACGCCCAGTGCTGTTCCGGCTACTGTGTTCATGGCTGTGCTCGCTCGCATGAGGTGCGCTGTTGCCAACAGTTGATTTTTGATCACCATTCCTATTCCAGCACCTCCCGCCATTCCAAACATCATGTCCCAAGCTCTATCAGAACTTTTGATGGCCTCTCCATAAACATTGTAATCTTTATGTGACTCACTGACCAAGCCCTTCACAACAAAACCTATCACCTGCGCCACACAGGAAACTATCGCCAATGGCAAGGGTACGAAGAAGAAACATAAGCCGTTTAGAACTGCTAATACAACCACAGCTAAAGCTCTGCCGAGTACCCTCTCAAGCTGAGCAAACATCGAACCAATCCAAGTGGTAGACATTACTATCGCTAGAGATGGGAAAGCTCCAATATGGTATGCAGCAGGGATAAGGGCCCACTTGCTCATCAAGAAAGCCTTGGCTGTTTGCATGACAGTGGCGAAATATGGAAGGCCGCTACTATGCTCCTCGGTAGAGGCTGACAGGCCTTGCTTGGCAAACCAATCTTTGCTCTTTTGTATTCTGTCGGATGCTGTCTGCCAGGCAAACTTGACGAAAGCGTTGTCCGCCAAGACTTGACCATCTTTGTTATTTGAAGCGAAAAATTTGCAGTGACTCGCAGAAAAAGTCTTCCTAAACACAAACAACTTAGTTACATATCTATCTATATTTTTGATAGTGAGGTGATAAACCCCACCTAATAAGATCGCCGACGCTCCCAGCACCACCGCAGCACCACTAACAGCACCAGCACAACTATGAAACACTTCCTCTGAATCGTCACTATGACTCAACAAAGTCCTGTTGTACACTTCGAAGCTAATTTCTTCAGACAGCTTAATGGTCTCCTTATAACTAACGATCTGAACGTTGACTCTGGCCAGAGCGGCCTGCCTGTCTTCTTCCGTCTTGCTCTTGTAGCAGAAGTCGAACATTTTATCGTACCATTTCCTATCTGCGCCATCAGCTAATCTAGCCAAATCAACATTGCCCATTGTGTGAAGCATGAGCTCTTCACTGATGATTGGAGTCAAATACAGATAGATTAAGTCTCCATTGGCTTCTCTGGCAACCTCTAATTTGCGCTGATAACTGTCACTAAGGAATCGTTTTCCTTCGCATTTTGTTATTGTCGGTACTTCCTTTAGTCCTTCCCACATTTTAATGTTCCATGACTGCTGGTTCAGGTTGTAAGGCAATATCCATTTCAACTCATCTATTGCAGCAACTAGTTCCAAATTGTGATGTTGTGCTATTCTAAAATTGTCAAATCTCTTCTCAGCCTCGAGCTCAAGCATCGCGATGGCGACAGTTCGTTTGTCGATTTGGTAATCGACTTGCGGGCATATTCCTCTCGGTGTTATATACCAACCCGTATTGGTTCGCCCTGTTCTGCCTTTCCTTTGCTTCGACGTTGAGGCACCAACTCTCCTTCGAACAAGTGAGTGGCTATATGTCAAACCAGCGTCAGTCTTAAACAGCATAGTAGATGGTTTCATTTCTTCCAAGAAATCAACCACAACCCTGCAGCCTGGTATAGTGACAGCTTGTCCAACAACATCTGTGCAGAAGCACCAACAGTCTGTCAACATGTCTTGAATGTTAAAGGAAGTTCCTCCATGGATGACCAACAACTGTCTACCATCTTTACGATAATGCCTGTTGCAATGTGTGTAGAGAGCACTACAAATGTGTCATCTAATAGCCGGTTAAGTGCATTGACAGTTCTTGCACCGGATTGTAGGCCTGACATTGTGCCAGAAAATTTCTTTAGAACGGCGGTCTCAGACCTGTTAAATAATGACCTTAACAGTGGAAACTTACGCGTCTATACATTTTCCACATGCGTAGTACATTGATGAAATTGGATCTCGGCACACCTCGGCTCAAGAGGTAAGGGATGTTAATATAATGTACCTTTGATATTACGTCAGCAATAGTTGTTACATTTGTCACATTGGAATTGGCACTTTGTTCAATTATCCATGTTAACGGGATAACAGCCTGAGCATTAAGTTGTGCTCAATAACAGACCAGAGATTGGTAAATATCATTCCATTCAAGACCTACTTTAGGATAGAGTTGTGCAAATGCTTTGCAAATAGCCTCACTGACATAGTCTTCTAGGGGTATATCGGGAATGACCGCTTGAAATTGCTTACGACGCCTGATGACTCAAGCTGTGCTGATGTTATCGGCTTTGGTCAGGACTGTTAAATATGTAAAGCATGCGCCAGCAATCAATGATCTGACAACCATGTTATTTTGGAATGCTCGTCCTTCGTAGTAGCCTAGGACAGTATCTGGTTGTTGACGTATCCACCAAGCAGGGATGTCATCAACTACAGTAGAATCTGCTTCTGCCAAATCTTCCCAATGAGTCTCTGGATCAGCTAAATGATTCTAGCCAGAATCTCGACCCCAGGTGCCTTGGCACAACAAAATGTTAAAGCACGTTGTTATAGCGAGAGGAGAAACTACTGCCCCTATATGTTTGTAGACAAGAACACGCGTCTTAAGCGTTGAAACAATGCTGCCACTTATGTAATGTGGCCGGAACAGGAACGGATGCATCCCTCCGCTAGGTGCGTCTCTCCCGGAATGACCCTAAATGGAATTTATGTTCTTTCTAAAGATTTCCTACGGATTTCTTAAAACAACTCATTGTTTAACTAAAACTACAGCATTACCAGTTGCTCCAAATAAAAAGCTCCTGCCGAATGCCACGCCCAGTGCTGTTCCGGCTACTGTGTTCATGGCTGTGCTCGCTCGCATGAGGTGCGCTGTTGCCAACAGTTGATTTTTGATCACCATTCCTATTCCAGCACCTCCCGCCATTCCAAACATCACGTCCCAAGCTCTATCAGAACTTTTGATGGCCTCTCCATAAACATTGTAATCTTTATGTGACTCACTGACCAAGCCCTTCACAACAAAACCTATCACCTGCGCCACACAGGAAACTATCGCCAATGGCAAGGGTACGAAGAAGAAACATAAGCCGTTTAGAACTGCTAATACAACCACAGCTAAAGCTCTGCCGAGTACCCTCTCAAGCTGAGCAAACATCGAACCAATCCAAGTGGTAGACATTACTATCGCTAGAGATGGGAAAGCTCCAATATGGTATGCAGCAGGGATAAGGGCCCACTTGCTCATCAAGAAAGCCTTGGCTGTTTGCATGACAGTGGCGAAATATGGAAGGCCGCTACTATGCTCCTCGGTAGAGGCTGACAGGCCTTGCTTGGCAAACCAATCTTTGCTCTTTTGTATTCTGTCGGATGCTGTCTGCCAGGCAAACTTGACGAAAGCGTTGTCCGCCAAGACTTGACCATCTTTGTTATTTGAAGCGAAAAATTTGCAGTGACTCGCAGAAAAAGTCTTCCTAAACACAAACAACTTAGTTACATATCTATCTATATTTTTGATAGTGAGGTGATAAACCCCACCTAATAAGATCGCCGACGCTCCCAGCACCACCGCAGCACCACTAACAGCACCAGCACAACTATGAAACACTTCCTCTGAATCGTCACTATGACTCAACAAAGTCCTGTTGTACACTTCGAAGCTAATTTCTTCAGACAGCTTAATGGTCTCCTTATAACTAACGATCTGAACGTTGACTCTGGCCAGAGCGGCCTGCCTGTCTTCTTCCGTCTTGCTCTTGTAGCAGAAGTCGAACATTTTATCGTACCATTTCCTATCTGCGCCATCAGCTAATCTAGCCAAATCAACATTGCCCATTGTGTGAAGCATGAGCTCTTCACTGATGATTGGAGTCAAATACAGATAGATTAAGTCTCCATTGGCTTCTCTGGCAACCTCTAATTTGCGCTGATAACTGTCACTAAGGAATCGTTTTCCTTCGCATTTTGTTATTGTCGGTACTTCCTTTAGTCCTTCCCACATTTTAATGTTCCATGACTGCTGGTTCAGGTTGTAAGGCAATATCCATTTCAACTCATCTATTGCAGCAACTAGTTCCAAATTGTGATGTTGTGCTATTCTAAAATTGTCAAATCTCTTCTCAGCCTCGAGCTCAAGCATCGCGATGGCGACAGTTCGTTTGTCGATTTGGTAATCGACTTGCGGGCATATTCCTCTCGGTGTTATATACCAACCCGTATTGGTTCGCCCTGTTCTGCCTTTCCTTTGCTTCGACGTTGAGGCACCAACTCTCCTTCGAACAAGTGAGTGGCTATATGTCAAACCAGCGTCAGTCTTAAACAGCATAGTAGATGGTTTCATTTCTTCCAAGAAATCAACCACAACCCTGCAGCCTGGTATAGTGACAGCTTGTCCAACAACATCTGTGCAGAAGCACCAACAGTCTGTCAACATGTCTTGAATGTTAAAGGAAGTTCCTCCATGGATGACCAACAACTGTCTACCATCTTTACGATAATGCCTGTTGCAATGTGTGTAGAGAGCACTACAAATGTGTCATCTAATAGCCGGTTAAGTGCATTGACAGTTCTTGCACCGGATTGTAGGCCTGACATTGTGCCAGAAAATTTCTTTAGAACGGCGGTCTCAGACCTGTTAAATAATGACCTTAACAGTGGAAACTTACGCGTCTATACATTTTCCACATGCGTAGTACATTGATGAAATTGGATCTCGGCACACCTCGGCTCAAGAGGTAAGGGATGTTAATATAATGTACCTTTGATATTACGTCAGCAATAGTTGTTACATTTGTCACATTGGAATTGGCACTTTGTTCAATTATCCATGTTAACGGGATAACAGCCTGAGCATTAAGTTGTGCTCAATACCAGACCAGAGATTGGTAAATATCATTCCATTCAAGACCTACTTTAGGATAGAGTTGTGCAAATGCTTTGCAAATAGCCTCACTGACATAGTCTTCTAGGGGTATATCGGGAATGACCGTTTGAAATTGCTTACGACGCCTGATGACTCAAGCTGTGCTGATGTTATCGGCTTTGGTCAGGACTGTTAAATATGTAAAGCATGCGCCAGCAATCAATGATCTGACAACCATGTTATTTTGGAATGCTCGTCCTTCGTAGTAGCCTAGGACAGTATCTGGTTGTTGACGTATCCACCAAGCAGGGATGTCATCAACTACAGTAGAATCTGCTTCTGCCAAATCTTCCCAATGAGTCTCTGGATCAGCTAAATGATTCTAGCCAGAATCTCGACCCCAGGTGCCTTGGCACAACAAAATGTTAAAGCACGTTGTTATAGCGAGAGGAGAAACTACTGCCCCTATATGTTTGTAGACAAGAACACGCGTCTTAAGCGTTGAAACAATGCTGCCACTTATGTAATGTGGCCGGAACAGGAACGGATGCATCCCTCCGCTAGGTGCGTCTCTCCCGGAATGACCCTAAATGGAATTTATGTTCTTTCTAAAGATTTCCTACGGATTTCTTAAAACAACTCATTGTTTAACTAAAACTACAGCATTACCAGTTGCTCCAAATAAAAAGCTCCTGCCGAATGCCACGCCCAGTGCTGTTCCGGCTACTGTGTTCATGGCTGTGCTCGCTCGCATGAGGTGCGCTGTTGCCAACAGTTGATTTTTGATCACCATTCCTATTCCAGCACCTCCCGCCATTCCAAACATCACGTCCCAAGCTCTATCAGAACTTTTGATGGCCTCTCCATAAACATTGTAATCTTTATGTGACTCACTGACCAAGCCCTTCACAACAAAACCTATCACCTGCGCCACACAGGAAACTATCGCCAATGGCAAGGGTACGAAGAAGAAACATAAGCCGTTTAGAACTGCTAATACAACCACAGCTAAAGCTCTGCCGAGTACCCTCTCAAGCTGAGCAAACATCGAACCAATCCAAGTGGTAGACATTACTATCGCTAGAGATGGGAAAGCTCCAATATGGTATGCAGCAGGGATAAGGGCCCACTTGCTCATCAAGAAAGCCTTGGCTGTTTGCATGACAGTGGCGAAATATGGAAGGCCGCTACTATGCTCCTCGGTAGAGGCTGACAGGCCTTGCTTGGCAAACCAATCTTTGCTCTTTTGTATTCTGTCGGATGCTGTCTGCCAGGCAAACTTGACGAAAGCGTTGTCCGCCAAGACTTGACCATCTTTGTTATTTGAAGCGAAAAATTTGCAGTGACTCGCAGAAAAAGTCTTCCTAAACACAAACAACTTAGTTACATATCTATCTATATTTTTGATAGTGAGGTGATAAACCCCACCTAATAAGATCGCCGACGCTCCCAGCACCACCGCAGCACCACTAACAGCACCAGCACAACTATGAAACACTTCCTCTGAATCGTCACTATGACTCAACAAAGTCCTGTTGTACACTTCGAAGCTAATTTCTTCAGACAGCTTAATGGTCTCCTTATAACTAACGATCTGAACGTTGACTCTGGCCAGAGCGGCCTGCCTGTCTTCTTCCGTCTTGCTCTTGTAGCAGAAGTCGAACATTTTATCGTACCATTTCCTATCTGCGCCATCAGCTAATCTAGCCAAATCAACATTGCCCATTGTGTGAAGCATGAGCTCTTCACTGATGATTGGAGTCAAATACAGATAGATTAAGTCTCCATTGGCTTCTCTGGCAACCTCTAATTTGCGCTGATAACTGTCACTAAGGAATCGTTTTCCTTCGCATTTTGTTATTGTCGGTACTTCCTTTAGTCCTTCCCACATTTTAATGTTCCATGACTGCTGGTTCAGGTTGTAAGGCAATATCCATTTCAACTCATCTATTGCAGCAACTAGTTCCAAATTGTGATGTTGTGCTATTCTAAAATTGTCAAATCTCTTCTCAGCCTCGAGCTCAAGCATCGCGATGGCGACAGTTCGTTTGTCGATTTGGTAATCGACTTGCGGGCATATTCCTCTCGGTGTTATATACCAACCCGTATTGGTTCGCCCTGTTCTGCCTTTCCTTTGCTTCGACGTTGAGGCACCAACTCTCCTTCGAACAAGTGAGTGGCTATATGTCAAACCAGCGTCAGTCTTAAACAGCATAGTAGATGGTTTCATTTCTTCCAAGAAATCAACCACAACCCTGCAGCCTGGTATAGTGACAGCTTGTCCAACAACATCTGTGCAGAAGCACCAACAGTCTGTCAACATGTCTTGAATGTTAAAGGAAGTTCCTCCATGGATGACCAACAACTGTCTACCATCTTTACGATAATGCCTGTTGCAATGTGTGTAGAGAGCACTACAAATGTGTCATCTAATAGCCGGTTAAGTGCATTGACAGTTCTTGCACCGGATTGTAGGCCTGACATTGTGCCAGAAAATTTCTTTAGAACGGCGGTCTCAGACCTGTTAAATAATGACCTTAACAGTGGAAACTTACGCGTCTATACATTTTCCACATGCGTAGTACATTGATGAAATTGGATCTCGGCACACCTCGGCTCAAGAGGTAAGGGATGTTAATATAATGTACCTTTGATATTACGTCAGCAATAGTTGTTACATTTGTCACATTGGAATTGGCACTTTGTTCAATTATCCATGTTAACGGGATAACAGCCTGAGCATTAAGTTGTGCTCAATACCAGACCAGAGATTGGTAAATATCATTCCATTCAAGACCTACTTTAGGATAGAGTTGTGCAAATGCTTTGCAAATAGCCTCACTGACATAGTCTTCTAGGGGTATATCGGGAATGACCGTTTGAAATTGCTTACGACGCCTGATGACTCAAGCTGTGCTGATGTTATCGGCTTTGGTCAGGACTGTTAAATATGTAAAGCATGCGCCAGCAATCAATGATCTGACAACCATGTTATTTTGGAATGCTCGTCCTTCGTAGTAGCCTAGGACAGTATCTGGTTGTTGACGTATCCACCAAGCAGGGATGTCATCAACTACAGTAGAATCTGCTTCTGCCAAATCTTCCCAATGAGTCTCTGGATCAGCTAAATGATTCTAGCCAGAATCTCGACCCCAGGTGCCTTGGCACAACAAAATGTTAAAGCACGTTGTTATAGCGAGAGGAGAAACTACTGCCCCTATATGTTTGTAGACAAGAACACGCGTCTTAAGCGTTGAAACAATGCTGCCACTTATGTAATGTGGCCGGAACAGGAACGGATGCATCCCTCCGCTAGGTGCGTCTCTCCCGGAATGACCCTAAATGGAATTTATGTTCTTTCTAAAGATTTCCTACGGATTTCTTAAAACAACTCATTGTTTAACTAAAACTACAGCATTACCAGTTGCTCCAAATAAAAAGCTCCTGCCGAATGCCACGCCCAGTGCTGTTCCGGCTACTGTGTTCATGGCTGTGCTCGCTCGCATGAGGTGCGCTGTTGCCAACAGTTGATTTTTGATCACCATTCCTATTCCAGCACCTCCCGCCATTCCAAACATCACGTCCCAAGCTCTATCAGAACTTTTGATGGCCTCTCCATAAACATTGTAATCTTTATGTGACTCACTGACCAAGCCCTTCACAACAAAACCTATCACCTGCGCCACACAGGAAACTATCGCCAATGGCAAGGGTACGAAGAAGAAACATAAGCCGTTTAGAACTGCTAATACAACCACAGCTAAAGCTCTGCCGAGTACCCTCTCAAGCTGAGCAAACATCGAACCAATCCAAGTGGTAGACATTACTATCGCTAGAGATGGGAAAGCTCCAATATGGTATGCAGCAGGGATAAGGGCCCACTTGCTCATCAAGAAAGCCTTGGCTGTTTGCATGACAGTGGCGAAATATGGAAGGCCGCTACTATGCTCCTCGGTAGAGGCTGACAGGCCTTGCTTGGCAAACCAATCTTTGCTCTTTTGTATTCTGTCGGATGCTGTCTGCCAGGCAAACTTGACGAAAGCGTTGTCCGCCAAGACTTGACCATCTTTGTTATTTGAAGCGAAAAATTTGCAGTGACTCGCAGAAAAAGTCTTCCTAAACACAAACAACTTAGTTACATATCTATCTATATTTTTGATAGTGAGGTGATAAACCCCACCTAATAAGATCGCCGACGCTCCCAGCACCACCGCAGCACCACTAACAGCACCAGCACAACTATGAAACACTTCCTCTGAATCGTCACTATGACTCAACAAAGTCCTGTTGTACACTTCGAAGCTAATTTCTTCAGACAGCTTAATGGTCTCCTTATAACTAACGATCTGAACGTTGACTCTGGCCAGAGCGGCCTGCCTGTCTTCTTCCGTCTTGCTCTTGTAGCAGAAGTCGAACATTTTATCATACCATTTCCTATCTGCGCCATCAGCTAATCTAGCCAAATCAACATTGCCCATTGTGTGAAGCATGAGCTCTTCACTGATGATTGGAGTCAAATACAGATAGATTAAGTCTCTATTGGCTTCTCTGGCAACCTCTAATTTGCGCTGATAACTGTCACTAAGGAATCGTTTTCCTTCGCATTTTGTTATTGTCGGTACTTCCTTTAGTCCTTCCCACATTTTAATGTTCCATGACTGCTGGTTCAGGTTGTAAGGCAATATCCATTTCAACTCATCAATTGCGGCCACTAGTTCCAAATTGTGATGTTGTGCTATTCTAAAATTGTCAAATCTCTTCTCAGCCTCGAGCTCAAGCATCGCGATGGCGACAGTTCGTTTGTCGATTTGGTAATCGACTTGCGGGCATATTCCTCTCGGTGTTATATACCAACCCGTATTGGTTCGCCCTGTTCTGCCTTTCCTTTGCTTCGACGTTGAGGCACCAACTCTCCTTCGAACAAGTGAGTGGCTATATGTCAAACCAGCGTCAGTCTTAAACAGCATAGTTGATGGTTTCATTTCTTCCAAGAATTCAACCACAACCCTGCAGCCTGGTATAGTGACAGCTTGTCCAACAACATCTGTGCAGAAGCACCAACAGTCTGTCAACATGTCTTGAATGTTAAAGGAAGTTCCTCCATGGATGACCAACAACTGTCTACCATCTTTACGATAATGCCTGTTGCAATGTGTGTAGAGAGCACTACAAATGTGTCATCTAATAGCCGGTTAAGTGCATTGACAGTTCTTGCACCGGATTGTAGGCCTGACATTGTGCCAGAAAATTTCTTTAGAACGGCGGTCTCAGACCTGTTAAATAATGACTTTAACAGTGGAAACTTACGCGTCTATACATTTTCCACATGCGTAGTACATTGATGAAATTGGATCTCGGCACACCTCGGCTCAAGAGGTAAGGGATGTTAATATAATGTACCTTTGATATTACGTCAGCAATAGTTGTTACATTTGTCACATTAGAATTGGCACTTTGTTCAATTATCCATGTTAACGGGATAACAGCCTGAGCATTAAGTTGTGCTCAATAACAGACCAGAGATTGGTAAATACCATTCCATTCAAGACCTACTTTAGGATAGAGTTGTGCAAATGCTTTGCAAATAGCCTCACTGACATAGTCTTCTAGGGGTATATCGGGAATGACCGCTTGAAATTGCTTACGACGCCTGATGACTCAAGCTGTGCTGATGTTATCGGCTTTGGTCAGGACTGTTAAATATGTAAAGCATGCGCCAGCAATCAATGATCTGACAACCATGATATTTTGGAATGCTCGTCCTTCGTAGTAGCCTAGGACAGTATCTGGTTGTTGACGTATCCACCAAGCAGGGATGTCATCAATTACAGTAGAATCTGCTTTTGCCAAATCTGCCCAATGAGTCTCTGGATCAGCTAAATGATTCTAGCCAGAATCTCGACCCCAGGTGCCTTGGCACAACAAAATGTTAAAGCATTGCTAATTAGTTTCCTCTCTCCTTTTTTTTCTAGTTAGATGAAGAGGATTGGGGCCTCCCGACGGCTCGAAGACGCCCCAATCCGCCACGTCATATTGGCCCCAATCCTCTTCATCTAACTAGAAAAAAAGGAGAGAGGAAACTAATTAGCAATCGAGGAATAAGAAAAATCGATAACAGAAAGCCACGGAAATAGAGAATACTTACTTCAACTCGCAACGGAGACTCCCCAAATAACCTCCGCAACCCGAAGTGGTCGGGACTTTGGGCCCACTCAGGGTAACCCTCCTCCCACAACATCTCTAAATACCTCCGTTGGAGGAGCCGCTCCATCCGCAGAGAGACCTCCTGCACGAAAATATAGCCCCAAATACGGCGTTTCGCAAACATCTAAAAATTAACAGAAAATGAAGAAATCAATTCCCAAAGATAAGAAAATAGAATGAAATTAGACAAAATAAGGGATAGTAGTAGTACTTACGGTTTTCAATGCTTCGGAATACATCGTGAGACGAATGACGCGAACACAGAAAAAGGAAACGATTGTAATAAGCAAAACGCGCTAACGAACCGCTTATATAGGCGCGATTTAGACAGAAATTAGGAAGGGATAGAATCCAACTTCACTGTTTCAGGATGATCGCACTGACACAGGGACTAATCGAAGCGGCGCCGACTGGCGGCCAAGTTTCGTATACGATATCACTGATTAAGCATCAGGCAGGAATCCACTTTACGCACCTGGGAGAACTGTATATGGTAACCGATTCCTGGAAGATCGTGACCCACCTAAAAATGGACACTCTCCTCGAAAGAAATCGGCAGATAACTTCCTATGTAAGCGCACTACAGCGACGATGCGCAAGCGAGGTCGCGAACATAGAAATAAGACGGACGTGCGGAAATCACTTAGAGACACTACTTAGAAGAGCAGGAAAACTATATAAAAGAATAGATCAGGTGTCGGAAATGCCGACATACACGCACAACAAGCGCCGAGGGTTAATTAACGGAATAGGGTCCTTAGCAAAAACCATATTCGGTACTATGGACGCCGACGATGCCGAACAAATTAACCAGCACTTGTCGCGACTAGACGGTACACAAAACACTTTAATGACGGCTATGAAAAAACAGATCCAAATCACCAACAATACGCTACACCACCTACACGACGCAGAAACGACAATAAAACATAACGAAAACATATTAGCGGAACAGATCAGAATGTTACGGGTACAAGTCGAGACGACCTCCACCAGCCAGACACAAAGAGCTGACATGGTAGATCATTTCACGACTTTAAATGCCCTAGTGACCGACTTGACTCAGGACGCAGACGACGTATTGCAATACTACACCGGCCTTAAAGGAGGCATCATCAGCACTAACGTGATAGCGAGTGCGCAGATCACTAAATTGCTACAGACCGCCGTACAACATCTCCCGAACGGACTCGCGTTTCCAATAGCCCCAAACCTAGAAAATACGAACGTAATCGAAAAATTTTCATCGGTCGTCGCGTATTTCGATAAATACACGTTAATAGCAGTAATAACCATCCCGCTAATATCCTCACAAACGTTCACAGTGATCGAGGCAACCCCAGCCCCGATCCACACCTACGACAACATGTACGCGTTATTAGTCGTAAGAACGCCGCTCCTCGTCATCGACGCGAACAGTAATCAATATGTGCTCACTGACCACAAAGAATTAGAAGAATGTAAACAGATAGCCGCGCAATATTACTGCGAACAAACAATGATCGCGCATAACATAAATAACGATCTCGAGTGTGAAGCAAGCCTGTGGCTGCAACCCTGGGACGAATTTCCGAAAAATTGCGAAATAAAACACATCGCGGTAAACCACACGATGTGGATAGGCACCTCGCGCGCGGACACGTGGATTTTCGCAGCACGTCAACCCGAGACGCTGACCATCCAATGCGACGAACGACAACCTGAACGCGTCACAATAGATAGGTCAGGAATCCTAAGAATCACAGAGAATTGTAATATCCGAAGTAAGGACGTAGTACTAAGGAAGCGGAAAACTGCGTATAGTCAGGATGTCGAACTAATGTCAGCACCGCGATACGACATTACCGCGGCGATAAACGAAACACAACAGGGCAAAATAGCGCACCCTCTCACGCGTTTTCAACTCCATAAACTCTTAAAGAATCCGTCCGAATTTTCCGCACTGTATAACCAACTCAATCAAGTGGAAAGCGACCTAACAGACGATACTAACAACTATCAATCAGGACTAGCGACCTGGCAACTTGTACACCCGACAGCGACGACTACGGTACAAACAATAACTATCGTACTCGTCATTTATTTGTTAATACGCGACTATCAACAGCGCCGAAAGGTACAAATACCCAAACCGGCGAAAACACGGAAAACAAAAAGATCAGCATCCGCGTCCAACGCTGCGCCCACCAGAGAGGCCCCCACGGACCACAAATATGCCGTAGTAGTCGAATCGATATAAGGGTACAGGGAAATTTCCGATAATTGTAAAATTCCCCTAAGCACCCTTCTCTCGGGAGGGGGGGGGGGGGGGGGTGTGTTGTAACCCAGTCAACGACCGCGTGTTACAACCGTCGCGCATTCCGATGGCACACGCGAGCGCCAAAGCGCGGGCAACAACCCGCGAGCACCGTCAGCGTTTCCGACGAAACGCCCAAAAGCGAGCCGAAGGCGGCGACCCCGCTGGTCCCCGCTTCGTCCCGGACTAACTATAAGACTCTGTACGAACTACGAGCGCAGGCAGATTAATAACAGACTTACGCTATAGTACTCCTGTCACC
Source organism: Andrena praecox (assembly GCA_963932275.1). Classification (NCBI taxonomy): domain Eukaryota; kingdom Metazoa; phylum Arthropoda; class Insecta; order Hymenoptera; family Andrenidae; genus Andrena; species Andrena praecox. The sequence goes on from OZ010728.1 coordinate 38,672,398, forward strand.
CAGATCGGGACAGAATAAACTTGTTAACCTTACGGCGAGTTCCAACTCTTTAACCCGCCACGATCCCCTACCTTCGGTTTCCAACCGAATATCCTCGTCCCGGCATTATCACCCGAACCTCTCGGAGCCCGCTGGACGACGACTGTGAAGGACGACCCGGAGCACCCCGAGATTCTATCCAGAATCTCGACCCCAGGCGCCTTGGCATAACAGTTGTTATAGCGAGAGGAGAAACTACTGCCCCTATATGTTTGTAGACAAGAACACGCGTCTTAAGCGTTGAAACAATGCTGCCACTTATGTAATGTGGCCGGAACAGGAACGGATGCATCCCTCCGCTAGGTGCGTCTCTCCCGGAATGACCCTAAATGGAATTTATGTTCTTTCTAAAGATTTCCTACGGATTTCTTAAAACAACTCATTGTTTAACTAAAACTACAGCATTACCAGTTGCTCCAAATAAAAAGCTCCTGCCGAATGCCACGCCCAGTGCTGTTCCGGCTACTGTGTTCATGGCTGTGCTCGCTCGCATGAGGTGCGCTGTTGCCAACAGTTGATTTTTGATCACCATTCCTATTCCAGCACCTCCCGCCATTCCAAACATCATGTCCCAAGCTCTATCAGAACTTTTGATGGCCTCTCCATAAACATTGTAATCTTTATGTGACTCACTGACCAAGCCCTTCACAACAAAACCTATCACCTGCGCCACACAGGAAACTATCGCCAATGGCAAGGGTACGAAGAAGAAACATAAGCCGTTTAGAACTGCTAATACAACCACAGCTAAAGCTCTGCCGAGTACCCTCTCAAGCTGAGCAAACATCGAACCAATCCAAGTGGTAGACATTACTATCGCTAGAGATGGGAAAGCTCCAATATGGTACGCAGCAGGGATAAGGGCCCACTTGCTCATCAAGAAAGCCTTGGCTGTTTGCATGACAGTGGCGAAATATGGAAGGCCGCTACTATGCTCCTCGGTAGAGGCTGACAGGCCTTGCTTGGCAAACCAATCTTTGCTCTTTTGTATTCTGTCGGATGCTGTCTGCCAGGCAAACTTGACGAAAGCGTTGTCCGCCAAGACTTGACCATCTTTGTTATTTGAAGCGAAAAATTTGCAGTGACTCGCAGAAAAAGTCTTCCTAAACACAAACAACTTAGTTACATATCTATCTATATTTTTGATAGTGAGGTGATAAACCCCACCTAATAAGATCGCCGACGCTCCCAGCACCACCGCAGCACCACTAACAGCACCAGCACAACTATGAAACACTTCCTCTGAATCGTCACTATGACTCAACAAAGTCCTGTTGTACACTTCGAAGCTAATTTCTTCAGACAGCTTAATGGTCTCCTTATAACTAACGATCTGAACGTTGACTCTGGCCAGAGCGGCCTGCCTGTCTTCTTCCGTCTTGCTCTTGTAGCAGAAGTCGAACATTTTATCATACCATTTCCTATCTGCGCCATCAGCTAATCTAGCCAAATCAACATTGCCCATTGTGTGAAGCATGAGCTCTTCACTGATGATTGGAGTCAAATACAGATAGATTAAGTCTCCATTGGCTTCTCTGGCAACCTCTAATTTGCGCTGATAACTGTCACTAAGGAATCGTTTTCCTTCGCATTTTGTTATTGTCGGTACTTCCTTTAGTCCTTCCCACATTTTAATGTTCCATGACTGCTGGTTCAGGTTGTAAGGCAATATCCATTTCAACTCATCTATTGCAGCAACTAGTTCCAAATTGTGATGTTGTGCTATTCTAAAATTGTCAAATCTCTTCTCAGCCTCGAGCTCAAGCATCGCGATGGCGACAGTTCGTTTGTCGATTTGGTAATCGACTTGCGGGCATATTCCTCTCGGTGTTATATACCAACCCGTATTGGTTCGCCCTGTTCTGCCTTTCCTTTGCTTCGACGTTGAGGCACCAACTCTCCTTCGAACAAGTGAGTGGCTATATGTCAAACCAGCGTCAGTCTTAAACAGCATAGTAGATGGTTTCATTTCTTCCAAGAAATCAACCACAACCCTGCAGCCTGGTATAGTGACAGCTTGTCCAACAACATCTGTGCAGAAGCACCAACAGTCTGTCAACATGTCTTGAATGTTAAAGGAAGTTCCTCCATGGATGACCAACAACTGTCTACCATCTTTACGATAATGCCTGTTGCAATGTGTGTAGAGAGCACTACAAATGTGTCATCTAATAGCCGGTTAAGTGCATTGACAGTTCTTGCACCGGATTGTAGGCCTGACATTGTGCCAGAAAATTTCTTTAGAACGGCGGTCTCAGACCTGTTAAATAATGACCTTAACAGTGGAAACTTACGCGTCTATACATTTTCCACATGCGTAGTACATTGATGAAATTGGATCTCGGCACACCTCGGCTCAAGAGGTAAGGGATGTTAATATAATGTACCTTTGATATTACGTCAGCAATAGTTGTTACATTTGTCACATTGGAATTGGCACTTTGTTCAATTATCCATGTTAACGGGATAACAGCCTGAGCATTAAGTTGTGCTCAATAACAGACCAGAGATTGGTAAATATCATTCCATTCAAGACCTACTTTAGGATAGAGTTGTGCAAATGCTTTGCAAATAGCCTCACTGACATAGTCTTCTAGGGGTATATCGGGAATGACCGCTTGAAATTGCTTACGACGCCTGATGACTCAAGCTGTGCTGATGTTATCGGCTTTGGTCAGGACTGTTAAATATGTAAAGCATGCGCCAGCAATCAATGATCTGACAACCATGTTATTTTGGAATGCTCGTCCTTCGTAGTAGCCTAGGACAGTATCTGGTTGTTGACGTATCCACCAAGCAGGGATGTCATCAACTACAGTAGAATCTGCTTCTGCCAAATCTTCCCAATGAGTCTCTGGATCAGCTAAATGATTCTAGCCAGAATCTCGACCCCAGGTGCCTTGGCACAACAAAATGTTAAAGCACGTTGTTATAGCGAGAGGAGAAACTACTGCCCCTATATGTTTGTAGACAAGAACACGCGTCTTAAGCGTTGAAACAATGCTGCCACTTATGTAATGTGGCCGGAACAGGAACGGATGCATCCCTCCGCTAGGTGCGTCTCTCCCGGAATGACCCTAAATGGAATTTATGTTCTTTCTAAAGATTTCCTACGGATTTCTTAAAACAACTCATTGTTTAACTAAAACTACAGCATTACCAGTTGCTCCAAATAAAAAGCTCCTGCCGAATGCCACGCCCAGTGCTGTTCCGGCTACTGTGTTCATGGCTGTGCTCGCTCGCATGAGGTGCGCTGTTGCCAACAGTTGATTTTTGATCACCATTCCTATTCCAGCACCTCCCGCCATTCCAAACATCACGTCCCAAGCTCTATCAGAACTTTTGATGGCCTCTCCATAAACATTGTAATCTTTATGTGACTCACTGACCAAGCCCTTCACAACAAAACCTATCACCTGCGCCACACAGGAAACTATCGCCAATGGCAAGGGTACGAAGAAGAAACATAAGCCGTTTAGAACTGCTAATACAACCACAGCTAAAGCTCTGCCGAGTACACTCTCAAGCTGAGCAAACATCGAACCAATCCAAGTGGTAGACATTACTATCGCTAGAGATGGGAAAGCTCCAATATGGTATGCAGCAGGGATAAGGGCCCACTTGCTCATCAAGAAAGCCTTGGCTGTTTGCATGACAGTGGCGAAATATGGAAGGCCGCTACTATGCTCCTCGGTAGAGGCTGACAGGCCTTGCTTGGCAAACCAATCTTTGCTCTTTTGTATTCTGTCGGATGCTGTCTGCCAGGCAAACTTGACGAAAGCGTTGTCCGCCAAGACTTGACCATCTTTGTTATTTGAAGCGAAAAATTTGCAGTGACTCGCAGAAAAAGTCTTCCTAAACACAAACAACTTAGTTACATATCTATCTATATTTTTGATAGTGAGGTGATAAACCCCACCTAATAAGATCGCCGACGCTCCCAGCACCACCGCAGCACCACTAACAGCACCAGCACAACTATGAAACACTTCCTCTGAATCGTCACTATGACTCAACAAAGTCCTGTTGTACACTTCGAAGCTAATTTCTTCAGACAGCTTAATGGTCTCCTTATAACTAACGATCTGAACGTTGACTCTGGCCAGAGCGGCCTGCCTGTCTTCTTCCGTCTTGCTCTTGTAGCAGAAGTCGAACATTTTATCGTACCATTTCCTATCTGCGCCATCAGCTAATCTAGCCAAATCAACATTGCCCATTGTGTGAAGCATGAGCTCTTCACTGATGATTGGAGTCAAATACAGATAGATTAAGTCTCCATTGGCTTCTCTGGCAACCTCTAATTTGCGCTGATAACTGTCACTAAGGAATCGTTTTCCTTCGCATTTTGTTATTGTCGGTACTTCCTTTAGTCCTTCCCACATTTTAATGTTCCATGACTGCTGGTTCAGGTTGTAAGGCAATATCCATTTCAACTCATCAATTGCGGCCACTAGTTCCAAATTGTGATGTTGTGCTATTCTAAAATTGTCAAATCTCTTCTCAGCCTCGAGCTCAAGCATCGCGATGGCGACAGTTCGTTTGTCGATTTGGTAATCGACTTGCGGGCATATTCCTCTCGGTGTTATATACCAACCCGTATTGGTTCGCCCTGTTCTGCCTTTCCTTTGCTTCGACGTTGAGGCACCAACTCTCCTTCGAACAAGTGAGTGGCTATATGTCAAACCAGCGTCAGTCTTAAACAGCATAGTAGATGGTTTCATTTCTTCCAAGAAATCAACCACAACCCTGCAGCCTGGTATAGTGACAGCTTGTCCAACAACATCTGTGCAGAAGCACCAACAGTCTGTCAACATATCTTGAATGTTAAAGGAAGTTCCTCCATGGATGACCAACAACTGTCTACCATCTTTACGATAATGCCTGTTGCAATGTGTGTAGAGAGCACTACAAATGTGTCATCTAATAGCCGGTTAAGTGCATTGACAGTTCTTGCACCGGATTGTAGGCCTGACATTGTGCCAGAAAATTTCTTTAGAACGGCGGTCTCAGACCTGTTAAATAATGACCTTAACAGTGGAAACTTACGCGTCTATACATTTTCCACATGCGTAGTACATTGATGAAATTGGATCTCGGCACACCTCGGCTCAAGAGGTAAGGGATGTTAATATAATGTACCTTTGATATTACGTCAGCAATAGTTGTTACATTTGTCACATTGGAATTGGCACTTTGTTCAATTATCCATGTTAACGGGATAACAGCCTGAGCATTAAGTTGTGCTCAATAACAGACCAGAGATTGGTAAATATCATTCCATTCAAGACCTACTTTAGGATAGAGTTGTGCAAATGCTTTGCAAATAGCCTCACTGACATAGTCTTCTAGGGGTATATCGGGAATGACCGCTTGAAATTGCTTACGACGCCTGATGACTCAAGCTGTGCTGATGTTATCGGCTTTGGTCAGGACTGTTAAATATGTAAAGCATGCGCCAGCAATCAATGATCTGACAACCATGATATTTTGGAATGCTCGTCCTTCGTAGTAGCCTAGGACAGTATCTGGTTGTTGACGTATCCACCAAGCAGGGATGTCATCAATTACAGTAGAATCTGCTTTTGCCAAATCTGCCCAATGAGTCTCTGGATCAGCTAAATGATTCTAGCCAGAATCTCGACCCCAGGTGCCTTGGCACAACAAAATGTTAAAGCATTGCTAATTAGTTTCCTCTCTTCTTTTTTTTCTAGTTAGATGAAGAGGATTGGGGCCTCCCGACGGCTCGAAGACGCCCCAATCCGCCACGTCATATTGGCCCCAATCCTCTTCATCTAACTAGAAAAAAAGGAGAGAGGAAACTAATTAGCAATCGAGGAATAAGAAAAATCGATAACAGAAAGCCACGGAAATAGAGAATACTTACTTCAACTCGCAACGGAGACTCCCCAAATAACCTCCGCAACCCGAAGTGGTCGGGACTTTGGGCCCACTCAGGGTAACCCTCCTCCCACAACATCTCTAAATACCTCCGTTGGAGGAGCCGCTCCATCCGCAGAGAGACCTCCTGCACGAAAATATAGCCCCAAATACGGCGTTTCGCAAACATCTAAAAATTAACAGAAAATGAAGAAATCAATTCCCAAAGATAAGAAAATAGAATGAAATTAGACAAAATAAGGGATAGTAGTAGTACTTACGGTTTTCAATGCTTCGGAATACATCGTGAGACGAATAACGCGAACACAGAAAAAGGAAGCTAAATGATTCTAGCCAGAATCTCGACCCCAGGTGCCTTGGCACAACAAAATGTTAAAGCATTGCTAATTAGTTTCCTCTCTCCTTTTTTTTCTAGTTAGATGAAGAGGATTGGGGCCTCCCGACGGCTCGAAGACGCCCCAATCCGCCACGTCATATTGGCCCCAATCCTCTTCATCTAACTAGAAAAAAAAGGAGAGAGGAAACTAATTAGCAATCGAGGAATAAGAAAAATCGATAACAGAAAGCCACGGAAATAGAGAATACTTACTTCAACTCGCAACGGAGACTCCCCAAATAACCTCCGCAACCCGAAGTGGTCGGGACTTTGGGCCCACTCAGGGTAACCCTCCTCCCACAACATCTCTAAATACCTCCGTTGGAGGAGCCGCTCCATCCGCAGAGAGACCTCCTGCACGAAAATATAGCCCCAAATACGGCGTTTCGCAAACATCTAAAAATTAACAGAAAATGAAGAAATCAATTCCCAAAGATAAGAAAATAGAATGAAATTAGACAAAATAAGGGATAGTAGTAGTACTTACGGTTTTCAATGCTTCGGAATACATCGTGAGACGAATGACGCGAACACAGAAAAAGGAAACGATTGTAATAAGCAAAACGCGCTAACGAACCGCTTATATAGGCGCGATTTAGACAGAAATTAGGAAGGGATAGAATCCAACTTCACTGTTTCAGGATGATCGCACTGACACAGGGACTAATCGAAGCGGCGCCGACTGGCGGCCAAGTTTCGTATACGATATCACTGATTAAGCATAAGGCAGGAATCCACTTTACGCACCTGGGAGAACTGTATATGGTAACCGATTCCTGGAAGATCGTGACCCACCTAAAAATGGACACTCTCCTCGAAAGAAATCGGCAGATAACTTCCTATGTAAGCGCACTACAGCGACGATGCGCAAGCGAGGTCGCGAACATAGAAATAAGACGGACGTGCGGAAATCACTTAGAGACACTACTTAGAAGAGCAGGAAAACTATATAAAAGAATAGATCAGGTGTCGGAAATGCCGACATACACGCACAACAAGCGCCGAGGGTTAATTAACGGAATAGGGTCCTTAGCAAAAACCATATTCGGTACTATGGACGCCGACGATGCCGAACAAATTAACCAGCACTTGTCGCGACTAGACGGTACACAAAACACTTTAATGACGGCTATGAAAAAACAGATCCAAATCACCAACAATACGCTACACCACCTACACGACGCAGAAACGACAATAAAACATAACGAAAACATATTAGCGGAACAGATCAGAATGTTACGGGTACAAGTCGAGACGACCTCCACCAGCCAGACACAAAGAGCTGACATGGTAGATCATTTCACGACTTTAAATGCCCTAGTGACCGACTTGACTCAGGACGCAGACGACGTATTGCAATACTACACCGGCCTTAAAGGAGGCATCATCAGCACTAACGTGATAGCGAGTGCGCAGATCACTAAATTGCTACAGACCGCCGTACAACATCTCCCGAACGGACTCGCGTTTCCAATAGCCCCAAACCTAGAAAATACGAACGTAATCGAAAAATTTTCATCGGTCGTCGCGTATTTCGATAAATACACGTTAATAGCAGTAATAACCATCCCGCTAATATCCTCACAAACGTTCACAGTGATCGAGGCAACCCCAGCCCCGATCCACACCTACGACAACATGTACGCGTTATTAGTCGTAAGAACGCCGCTCCTCGTCATCGACGCGAACAGTAATCAATATGTGCTCACTGACCACAAAGAATTAGAAGAATGTAAACAGATAGCCGCGCAATATTACTGCGAACAAACAATGATCGCGCATAACATAAATAACGATCTCGAGTGTGAAGCAAGCCTGTGGCTGCAACCCTGGGACGAATTTCCGAAAAATTGCGAAATAAAACACATCGCGGTAAACCACACGATGTGGATAGGCACCTCGCGCGCGGACACGTGGATTTTCGCAGCACGTCAACCCGAGACGCTGACCATCCAATGCGACGAACGACAACCTGAACGCGTCACAATAGATAGGTCAGGAATCCTAAGAATCACAGAGAATTGTAATATCCGAAGTAAGGACGTAGTACTAAGGAAGCGGAAAACTGCGTATAGTCAGGATGTCGAACTAATGTCAGCACCGCGATACGACATTACCGCGGCGATAAACGAAACACAACAGGGCAAAATAGCGCACCCTCTCACGCGTTTTCAACTCCATAAACTCTTAAAGAATCCGTCCGAATTTTCCGCACTGTATAACCAACTCAATCAAGTGGAAAGCGACCTAACAGACGATACTAACAACTATCAATCAGGACTAGCGACCTGGCAACTTGTACACCCGACAGCGACGACTACGGTACAAACAATAACTATCGTACTCGTCATTTATTTGTTAATACGCGACTATCAACAGCGCCGAAAGGTACAAATACCCAAACCGGCGAAAACACGGAAAACAAAAAGATCAGCATCCGCGTCCAACGCTGCGCCCACCAGAGAGGCCCCCACGGACCACAAATATGCCGTAGTAGTCGAATCGATATAAGGGTACAGGGAAATTTCCGATAATTGTAAAATTCCCCTAAGCACCCTTCTCTCGGGAGGGGGGGGGGGGGGGGGGGGGGTGTGTTGTAACCCAGTCAACGACCGCGTGTTACAACCGTCGCGCATTCCGATGGCACACGCGAGCGCCAAAGCGCGGGCAACAACCCGCGAGCACCGTCAGCGTTTCCGACGAAACGCCCAAAAGCGAGCCGAAGGCGGCGACCCCGCTGGTCCCCGCTTCGTCCCGGACTAACTATAAGACTCTGTACGAACTACGAGCGCAGGCAGATTAATAACAGACTTACGCTATAGTACTCCTGTCACCCAGATCGGGACAGAATAAACTTGTTAACCTTACGGCGAGTTCCAACTCTTTAACCCGCAACGATCCCCTACCTTCGGTTTCCAACCGAATATCCTCGTCCCGGCATTATCACCCGAACCTCTCGGAGCCCGCTGGACGACGACTGTGAAGGACGACCCGGAGCACCCCGAGATTCTATCCAGAATCTCGACCCCAGGCGCCTTGGCATAACAGTTGTTATAGCGAGAGGAGAAACTACTGCCCCTATATGTTTGTAGACAAGAACACGCGTCTTAAGCGTTGAAACAATGCTGCCACTTATGTAATGTGGCCGGAACAGGAACGGATGCATCCCTCCGCTAGGTGCGTCTCTCCCGGAATGACCCTAAATGGAATTTATGTTCTTTCTCTCACTTTGCACTGTGCGATTTCCTGCTTCCCCCTCGGGTGGCACTATCACCGATTCTGGGTTATGGATTGTGCCTCGTAGGCGACTGAGCGTCTCTACTATGTATTCACTTTGATCTGCACAATAGCTATGTACGACGTACAGACACGTCACTGGACACGCTGTAGCTGACCCGTCACTGAAACCGATTTTGTACTGTACGATGAACGTAGGGTATCCAAGATATCTCGATGTGTCACAGAGTTGAACGCTTTCGTCGCGTCAAGAGATGCCATGAACAGTGGATGGTAGTTCTGTCTGGAGAACTTCAGAATGAACTCCACCATGAAGATGTTCTCCGAGCACCCATCTATTGGTCTGAAGGCCTTCTGTCGCGGATCCAGCCAGATGAACTTACAATTATTCATCCGGTTAGCCAGGACTTTATGGAAGGTCCTAATGATGGTAGAAGAAACCGTAATGGGTCTGAAGTTCCCCGGTTCCGATGCTTCGTCCTTCGTCGGTATGAGGATGGTCCTTGACTCCAGTAGATATTGGGGGAGCTTACCACATAAAGCGTAGATGTTGAAGATTTTAGTCCAGATTGGGACGGCTCGGAACTCTTTGGCAGAGAAGCCGTCTGGGCCAGATGCCAGTGCCCATGGGAGGCAGAGCCGGCTTAACTTCGTTGGAGGTGATTGGCGACCATAAAGCCTTCAAGACTTTACTTCTAGACGTGACACCAGGTGGTGTTCGAGCCTTCCGACGTCATAATCCTCTCCCAAAAAGGGACCATGACTTCTTTGGGCAGCGCCGTGGATTTTCGCTTGTCCTTCAGAAGATCACGTATTCACGTTGTTCTGTTTCGCTTCCACGCCCGTTGCACCCGTGAGTATTCGGACCTTCGGAGTTTTCGGTGCGACTGACAAGGGAACACGACCGTAGGCGGCCGTCGTCGGTGTCGCCGGCTTCTCATCTGCGGTCGCCGTCGCCACGGTCGCTGCTGCTGGTGTTCGGTGTTGGTCTCGTCTTGCACGTCGTCTTCTTGGTTGTTGTCGTCTTCTCGTCGAGTTCGTCGATGAGGACCCAGGCGATGACCCTTTATGGGCAAGATGACAGTTGTCCGCTTCGTGTTTTTGAGCTCCACCCAAGGTCTCTTCCGCACGTGTTACCCGGGTCACTAGCCCTTGACAGTCCTACATACTCGCAAGACATACAAAGATGCCCGTTTTCAAATTTTGCTCCGCATCGAATCTTAATATCTCGATGCCTTATAGCTAACTTCACTCAACACATAAATTTAACTAGCGAATAGCGCTACAGGTTAACCCCACTCCTGCCCCTCGAGACACGCTACGAAAAACTACATTCCCATCTATGGCAGGATATTCATTCTATGAGCCGGATCACAGCACCACGCTCACGTGGCCGTTCTGCCGGTTATCGACTCGTTTCAATTTCTGACTTCTGACTTCTGATCTAGGAAAATTTCTGCGACTTTTACAAAAATTATACTAATTCGAATATAATATTATGGACAATATTGATAAACTACAAAGAAATGCACAACTATTACTGTTCGATCCGCATTGCAATACCTTGATATTTCACGATTTTATTTAGCATACTTCGAACACACAGGCGAATCGCCAAGTGATTTAGAGAACATCAGTGTTCTTTTTATGCATGGAAGTTTTTTTTGCTACCTGACCACAGATTTATTCTAATTTCAATTGCCATTCTTTGACTGACAATGAGTTTAAAAATAATAAATGCTGCAAATTAATGGGTGATAGTTTGTTTCTCCTGTCGGTTAAAATATTACCAGCCTTGAAGAATAATCTCTCGGAGGGCACTGACGTTGCAGCAATTGCCAAATATTTTTTTTGCAATAATGCTGAGAGTCGGGTATATTGATTCGCATTTGCTGGAACCAATAACACATAGGATTTTCCTTGCGATCTACCATTGGTTGACGCAAGTGCTGTTTCAAATAATTCAAATCAGTTGGCATCACATCTCGATGTGATTCCCCGGCATTCACAGTTTTAAGTTTAAGAAGATTATCGTGAAAAGACCGTAGGTCATCTTCGATAACGAGTTTCGCTTTCAATAGTAAAAAAATAAAGAAATAGAAGACTACTAACACGCCCCAAACATCATAATTGGCGAACAAACCGCTGAATCTATTCTCGCGATTCTAAGCTCAGAGCCGCGACGCTCGTGAAAGAATGTAAATTGCGTAGAAAACACTGACTCTACCCTCGCGGTGAATTGCAATTAAAAATCATTGAAATATCATTGAATTCTACGTAAACGCGACCGAAATGCAATAGAATTCGACAATTCCAATATATCGTGAACATCTATGTATGTATTTATTAATTCCAGCCTTCGCGGCCTCGAAATGGACTTGGTTTACATTATATCGTGAACATCTACTGACGCCATTTTAAAAATTTTAAACAGATCTAATTAAAATTATTCAATGTATCATAATTTAATCTTTTCCCACTGGATCCCAATACTAACCGACTGTAAAGTTGCCCAACACCCTCACAGCCAATAATGATTCACTAAAATAACGAGGGAAATAAGTATACCATACGTATTGCCATCTCTTTCTTTCAAGGAATCAGCAGGCGCCACCAAAACCCCGTTCAAATTAATCGCCAAGTGTTATGGCGTCGTTATTCGTAAAAATTAAAAAGATTCTCTAAATGAATCTCACAGGGAATTAAATACTACGTAAAAAAGTTAAATAAATTTTTTCCCTATTTTCGCTCATAAAGGATTTTCGTTCACGATACACGTAGGATTTTGCAATATCCGAATTGCAATAAACCGTTGACATTGACGATAGACGCTTTAGCTTACGCTATGGGCACCGATACTTACTTGTACAGTTACAATTATTACAAATTCTTGAAAATTAGCAAAATTCGCCGACCGTTTGGCGCTAATATTAATATAAACTGTTAAATTTCGAATAAATTTTTCAATATAACTTGGGATTTCTGAACATGCTTTACTAGATACTAATGCCGCGGAATGGCAAATACAATTGACTGTTATTAATGAAGGACACCCTCGTTTTAAGTTTTGAACGAAATGAGGAAAAGCGCCCGATCATCACTGATGCATTGTCACATGTGAGTCCAATTTTACATTCTGCACAGGAATTTGCTTTTTGTGCAATGCTTTCTCAAATGCTGAAAATAAATCTTCTGCAGAGCAATCTATGGCGTCTAATTTTAATAATTCTAATCTGTAAAAGCTGCAGAAGTTTCCGAATTTACGTATTTAATTAAAAAAGTGAGCCATTTTACGTTAGAAATATCTGTGCTTTCGTCAACAAATATAGAAAATTTATGATGTCGAGCACTTTCAATAATTCTACTTACTTCTACTTTAGAAAGCACGTTTGTAATAATTTTGTTGTATTTTAAGCGGCTCAAGGTTAATTTACTGGCTATATATGAATCTGGAAATATAACCTTCAGAAGGCCAATTAAATAAGCACTAATGTGAAATGGAATATTGTGCTCGACAAAAAAAGCGCACAAAGCAATTTCAGCAATCTGAATCTTCTCGTGAATATTTTCGGGACTATCACTCACATCAAAATCATCAAAAGCAGCACTGTTACGTTCGGATAATTTAGAAACGTTCTCGGCTAATGAAAACTTACCTGTTTAGTTGATGCCTTCAAAAGATGGACGATCACCAGCTGAAATATTAAATATTTATAACAAACCACACGCACTGTACACAGCACTACGAATGACGGTTACTCTACGTTCGCGTATGTCCTGTTACGTATTTTGGCGGTGATTTTAAGAACAGAACGCAGGTTGGTGCCCGTGGAGCGCTGAACCGCTCTGCTCGTCGGAATGCGTGGGAGTTTTAAATAAAATAACTAAACACAGAACAATTTCAAGCTAAACTTCAAAGTATATTTGGACTGCTCAGGAAGCTGGTTAGCGACAGAATTTTGCTTTCAAGCGTCAGAATCGTTCAGATTTCTCGGAGTCCTCCGTCGTTGCTCCTTCCCTCCTCGTACGTGGTGCCCCTTCCATCCTTGGGCGTCCTCCCAGTCCTTAGGCCAATCAGGGTGAGGGATGAGCCAGATTCAAAGGGTAGGCTGTGCCGTGGCTGTCCGTCCGCCCCCGCGAATCGACGTCCATCTTTCCTTCTAATTCCGGGTGGTGGTGGAAACTCTGTGGAAGCGCGCTTTTCCGTTACACAGCGGGGTGCCCACGTGGGAAGAGAAAGTTAGGCTCTGCTCTGAGGATCGAGCGTACAACCCTTGAAAGAAATTTATGACTTCCCTCGCGTCGCCAACACTTCAAGAGTCAATTGACACTGCTAAAGACTAACAAAGGACAAGGCCTTTTCAAGAGATTACGTGACTTAGAAGAAACTCGCGATTCGTTTCGGGTCTGTTAATCGGTGTCCTCTTCCTGTTTTCGAGCTCTGCCTAAGATCTTTCCTACGTATGCCACCCGCATCGCACATCCTTAATAATACTTTCTTAATCATACGCAAACATCTACTTTCAAACTTCGCTCCTAATTTACCTATCGATAATATACATTTCCCAGCTACGTTCAAGCGATAGCGTAACAGGGTTCTAAGCCAATCTACAACTTTGAAGACGCGCCTTTGCGTCTAATCGTCACTCCACTGTGTTCGTATGTTTTCCGCGATGGGGGATGATGGCGTGTCGGTCGTTCATCTCCACGCTCATTCATCTTATGCAAGTGTGGAAATCTACAAGTCTTTGTAGAACTCGGTAATATTACTTGCTTCGTTAAACTTTCTCTTCAATACTCGGCCAACCTTAAAATCTATTAAATCCAATTGTAAATTTCATGGAACTGTTTTGACGTTTACTGAAATCGATGATGTTACTATATCAAAATATTTTTCTGATTTATATTAATCTTCAAATCTGCTTGAAAAATCTTCCTGGTATTTTTTTTTTACTGTTTCTTTATATCTATTTCGATCTACATCTACTTCGCCAGTAAGTACAGATTTCAATTGCTTAAAGTGGTAATAATCGTTTTCTTGCAACTGTGTGATCCACAAATCAATTTTTAGGTGACATGCGCGAATAGATTCCAAGTAGTCTATTATGGTTCTACCCTTTCCTTATAAAGTTCCATTTAATGTGCTAGAAATTACAAACGACAATTGCATAAATGTTGATCTGTATTTCAATAATTCTCGAGAATGCGCGCTCTGCCACCAGTTTCTTTTATTGTCTTTTGCACCTGGAGCTTAAATTGAAAATAAAATGTGAAGAAAGAGTAAAAAGTCCACAAATATGTTTTTATTGTCAGATTTTTCATTACATTATTTTGCATTATCATGCCAAAGCATGGCCAAAATTTTTATTGTTCTCTGTGATGATTATTAACGGTTAATATATATTTAAGGGTGCGGTGGAGTTTCAGTCCAACTGATACATTAATAAAGGAGGAACGAAGATTTATAACCCGATGTTCGGTCAAAATGACCATTTAAATAAGTAGAAATATTTCTAAAGTGAAAGAGTTTTTCTTTTACAATGGACTGATATACTTTCTCCCACTCTAAAACAGATTCAAAATAGTATTTCTGATGAATATTTAAGTTCGTGTATGTCGGCACGCTCTTTCATAAGAGTGAATAATTTATAATGATTGAAAGTAGAATTCGAATCAGGTAGAAGATAATTTATACATTTGTTACAGGTACTATGCGACTTAAATTTTTTTTAGCCAAGTAACTACATAATATAGGATACCGCATTGATTTCAGTTTAGTTGAGCAGTTCCGCTGCGTTCTTTAAAGTCAGATTTAAAATCACCCATTATGCATTGATAATTCCTTGCAATCCACTTGTGGTTTAAGTGGAACTGGCCCAGTTTCTATGCTGTTCAGTTTTGCAAATATCTTGTTGTCATCAACTTCACAATTAGAGATATTTGATATCTTACTCAATTGCGTAATGAAAATGTGTTTAAGTCCAGTTTCAAATTGTACAGGCGAAGGATTAGTTGAACAACCATGTTGCCGTCGAATAATAACAAATATATGTATATTGTAATTTTCAGAAAGATCTTGAGATAATTGTAGGACGCTGTTTACTGTTAATTGTAAACCTGCTAGGCAGTTTGGTTTTGCGCTCCCGGTTGTCGCTTGGTGGGCTATATGGGATAACCCTGATATCACCGCCCCCGCGGGGTCCCCTGCTAGAGAACCGGTCAGGGCCGACAGAGCCGGCCGCAGTATATAGTTTTTTGCCCCGTTCCAGAGGCTCTCCAACAGCGGGTTCGAGACAATTTAAGGCGGAATCGATGACTACCCAAGTGTGATCAGCGCCGTAGGTGTCACCCAATGGCCTGACGACTGTGCAGACAGTTTGACTTTCAAACCAGTTCCAGTTTATCGCCGCGTAGCTCTTTCCGCCAGCTAGGTTTGATAACGCAGAGGTGCAGTCGAACCAAGGTTTGATGCACACGTTATTCTGACCCGGTGCTTGGGGAACCAAGGTGGGTAGTTGTTTGGGTAACTCTATCGACCAGACAGCGTGCATCTTGACACTTCCCGACTCCGAAGGCAACGATATCCCCGATACACAGTGCCCCATATGTCTAAAGTTCGTGGTTACTTTGGGGACAAACCCCTGAGCCATCCCAAGTTTGTTAATCCACTGCACTGTACAGTGGACTGGGACTGGGCTATAAGTCAGCCAATCATTGTTGTATGGCAAAAGACCATAGTATTCCGATATACAGGGTGTTCCGAAAATGCTGCGGGTCCTTAAAGGGGGTGATTCGGGGTATGATTGCAAACAACTTTTTCCTTTGCGAAAATGCCCTCCGAGGTTTCGTTAACGAGATATTAATAAAAAGCACCGACCAATCAGAGCGCGAGCCTTCCGCTGGAGCTCCCGCGCTAGCGTGGCCGCGCGCCGGGCCGCGCTGCGACTACGAACAAGCAAGGCGGCATGCATCGAAGGAAATTGCGTAGAATGGCAAATAAAAAAGACGTAACAAAAAAATCGAACCTTTTGCCATGGTTTGTTTGCCATTTAAAGTGAATAATGAATAAAGGATAAATGGATGAAAATCACGTGTAACGTAAAACGACGAATACACATTTTTTTAGAAGATTCGAAAATAATAATTATTTGAAGTGGGAGGATAAGGAATACGTAAAATTCCTTGTGTTAATAACATATCCACGAAAAGGTAATGTAACAGGAAATTAACGATAAGTGATCGTAGTTCGTTATTGAGATAAAAATCTGTAACTCAATAACGGCCAGCACTGTTGCTGATAACGAATAATTCTGTTTAAAAAGCCCGAATAAATATTTTCGTACGAGAATTTTGAGAATTATCGCCGGAAATAAGCCATAGCTTGCGTTAAATTTAAAAATGAATGATCACCATTAAAGTAACTAAAACTCATCCTTGTCGAAAATTCACCTGCAACTTGAAAACTTGTGTCACTGGGTCACTGAACCGATCCTGGTCATCGATGGACGAGCCCAGTGCACAGCTGATCCCAGGTATACGACACTACCCAAAGTTAAGGGTCGCAATGTCAGGTGCGTCCAGGTCAACGTACCGAATATTCACTTCACTGCACGGCTACTAACACTGATCACTTTATTTACTTTTTATGGAACGTGTTGTTCCTACGTTTTAAAAATTGGTGGCCCCGGAAGGGGCCGATTGTTGTCAGTTGAAGAACTGCTCCACGTGGCGACCGTCATTGTCCACGCATGCTTCAGCGCGGAGAATTAAATGTCGTTGGACGCCCTGTAATGTCTGCGGCGTTATGTTTTCCACCGCTGCGTGGATAAGCGCTATTGCTTCCTCAGGGGTGTCCACCGGCTGACGATACACTTCATTCTGAAATGATTGTTGTACAACAAATACAAAACGTAAGTAAAAAAAAAACTATCTACAACAGGAATAAGTAAAGAGTAACAGCAATAATCAAATTACCTTCAGGTAGCCCCAGAAGAAAAAATCCAGCGGATTCATATCCGGTGACCGTGGGGGCCACGCAACGTGGGCCTCTTGCCCGCCGCGGCCGATCCACCTGTCCTGAAAGGTTTCACCTAAATAGGCGCGGACAATATTGGCATGTGGCCCAGCTCCGTCATGCTGGTAGTACATGTTCTGTCGGATCTCATATGGAATATCGTCCATAAAATCCCGCAGAACATGTTCTAAAAAATATTTATACGCTGGGCCGTCCAGCCTGTCTGGCAGAATGTACGGCCCAACGATAAATTCGCCACAAATGCCCGGCCCATAGGTTGATCGACCAACGGACTTGTGCTGCACGTGGACGAAGCGCTAGGGGATTTTCGTCGCTCCACACATGCATATTGTGGGAATTGAAGCAACCTTCCCTGTTGAAAATTGCTTCATCCGTCCACAATATGTACGTGGTGAACGACGGATTCCTTCGCACTTCTCCCAACACCCACCTGGAATAGTGAACCCGCTGGATGTAATCCCCGGGGAGCAAATGTTGCACCCGTACATATTTGTACGGATGCAACATGCGATCCCTGAGGATTCCGTGTACCGTCGTGGTGCTGACACTTGTGCACTCTCGGTCCTTATGGGCCCAACCCAACCCAACCACAGCAGAGTGATGAGATGTTGCGATCTGCGAATTGTGAATGGTGATTGGTCCAAGAATGAGCCACCCAAACATTGATAATTGAGCAATTGGCATTGACGGGTCTGCCTTGATGAGGTTAGGTTTGATGATCTGTCCGTATGTGTCTGCGCCGATGACCATGTCGATGGGCCTGGGCGTGAGAAAATCGGGATCAGCCAGTATGATGCCGTTGAGATGTGGCCACTCCTGATGAGGCGCTTCAACCGATGGCAGATTAGAGGTTAATGCCTTGAGTACATGAGCTTGAACATGTATCGTTGTCGAATCGTAATTCGAGCGCAGTGTGAGCAGTGCGATTCCTCTAGTTTGAAGAGAGCTGGCGCCTCCAAGGCCAGTGATTGAAATGGATGATTGCACACGTGGAATGTTGAGCTGGCTGATGACCTCCTCCTTAACAAAGATGAGCTCGGAGCCTGAGTCGATGAGAAGCCGAACTGGAGAGAATGATACTGGAGTGATGAGCTGAGCGTTGGCCGTGGCCAAGAGTGACATGGTTGAGAATGATGTGCGAACAGCTAGCGGGTAACGTGGAAAACCTTTTGAGCGTGAGCTTTGAGACTGATATGTTGAGCTTGAGCGGGGTGCGACGACTGCACCAATTTCTCATTGAGCTGAGCCTTGAGATGAGGATTGAGCTGGTGCGGAGGTTTGAGATGGTTGAGCTGGGGTCCCCTTCAAGTGCAGCATCGTGTGATGCCGAGCCCCACACGTCTTGCACTTGAGGGGCGACTTGCACACTTCTGTGTTGTGTCGTCCACAACAGTTACGACACAGCTCGTACCGGGTGATGAACTTGCGCCTCGCTTCCACCGACATTTCGCGGAACTCCGGACACATCACCACGAAATGCGGTCCGTAGCAGCAATCGCACGGGTAACTGTTCGCTGAGAAGAGAGACGGTGAGCGCTTCTGATGCTGTGTCGCTGCGTGAGAGGTGGCTGAGCGTTGAGATGGGCGACTGGGTGCAGCGGAGGGAGGTTGAGCCTTTTTTTGCTGAGCTTGTTTTTGAGCAGAGGTCTCCAGTTGTTCGAGAGCGACAATTTTGTTATTGATGAACGCTTCCAACTGCTCGTACTTTGGGTACTCGTTTACAGAGCCCACCGAGGTTTCCCACGCCTCTCGGGTGTGTTTATCGAGGCAGTTGGTCGCGAGATGCACAAGCAGGCAGTTGTGCATATCCTCTGCAGCACCCAGCGCCCTGAGGGTCTTATTGGCCTCCGTGATGGACGACCACAGGTTGTCCAGAGCGGTTGAGCTGCGAGTCTGAATGGACGGCAGGTTGAATAGCTTGTTCAGTTGTTCCTGAATGAGCACGCGCTTATTTGAGAATCGCTTGGTGAGATATTCCCAGCAAGCTTGAAAAGACGCGCCTGTGAGAGGGTAAGCATTTACATGCCTCGCTGGCTCGCCTGTCACGCTGGATCGCAGATAATGCAATCTGTCGATCTCCATGAGCTGAGTGTCGTTGATGATGAGCGAGGTGAAAAGTTCGCTGTACGCTGGCCAATCCACGTAGCTGCCTGAGAAGGTCGGCAGCGCAATCTCGGGCAGCTTCGACGCTCGAGAAGATGGTTTAGCGGGTGAGACGGCGACCTTTGCTTGAGCAATGGCCTCCACGTCTTCACGAAGACGGTTGAGCCTGAGTTTTGTCTTTAGATGGAGCTGCCTCTCCTTAGAGACGAGCTCTGAGGTGAAATACTCGTGATCGAGGCACTTCACTGGCCAGGTGATCTCAAAATATGCGTGCTCCCTTATAAAGGCCTGATGCAGATCTTCCACGTGAGAACTGAGCACGCGTACCTCGTCGAGAGATGTAGTGTGAGCGAGTGTGGGGATTTCAGATTGAAAATCATTGAGCGAGTTGAAACGACCCACCTGAGTCTTCGCCTTGATGAGGAGCTCTGCCGGAATGAGTGAAGGTGATGTGGCCCTCGTTCGACCCGCAGCGGCCGTTTCTGAAGTCCCCGTTGCCTCGTCGGGGATGGTGAGCGTGAGCACCGACATCGTGGGCGTCGTTGGCCTCGACGTCGCCGATGAGGTGGCAGCTTTATTCTCCATTTCTGAGCGATGAGTGGTGAGCGGGTGAGCGGGTGAGCTTGCGCACTTTCACTGCACTTTGATGCACTTCAAATCCGGCTCGAAGGACCAAATGTTCGCGATTAGATGTTTTTCGCGTGCCGGAATTTTAGGTTAGGGTGGCGAAGTGAATTCAAAGCCAGCAGTTCGGCGTTAGCCACGTCGTTTATTTACAACTAAGTTGTTGAGCCGATTGATACGCGTGGTGAGCCAAGAACGCTTTACATGAGCGGTGAGCGTTGAGAGAATGAGATATTGCGTTGTACAGAACAATGAGCACGTGCGCGATACGTTTGATTCGGTGAACGTTACGAACGAGAGTGAACCATGGCCCTAAGCTAGCTTCCGCCTTGGTGTCTTCCAGAAGCTTCTGGAAGACGCGCCAAGCGGAAGTGAGCTTTGATTGGGTGAGCGCGCGGACGGCTGGTCCGATTGGATGAGCGCGCCGACGGCCAGATCTGATTCGGCCATCGATCGTCGATCTGCCGTCGTGTTCCGCTGCCCGTGAGGTGCTGCGGTGAGATGAGAGCGGTGGTGATGGGAACTAATGCTCGAATCGCAAACAACTACCAATATCGAAGTGGCAAATTGACCCGCCGAAAAGCAAGTCCTTCAGCGATGCCACCTGTCCCCTCAGGTGTACTTCCTCATATCTGTTGTCGAATCCAGCCCACTCCCTGACTGTGATGTCGTTCATTGTCAAGAAGGCGGAGGTGCTGAAGCTAAGGGCTGCTGACTGCATATGTATCATACGGAGCATACATTGTGAGGCTGGTGGGTTCTTCGACTTGCGTGAAATTTAATTCAACTGCCTCCTTCGGTTTTCCCTTTCGGCCGTATGGATTCCTAATCTGCTTCTTGGGCCTCCCTACCTTCCTGGCAGGTCCCGTAGCCCCCACTATCTTCGCCTTCGCCGCCCCGTCGTCGTCGTTGGTAGATATTGTACCAAATGTAGTCATTGACAATTGCTCTCGATTGTTATCTTTGGAGATCTCTACTTTTATTCCCTTGTAAAAGAAATATCTGTCTTGTATCAATGTCTTGCATCCTCTTCTACCAATATCTAATAACTCAGAATATAATCCTGCATCATGCATAGTGTCAATTGGCCTTCCACAGCGGGATATCAAATGTTGAATCTCGATGTGACATCTAAAAAAGCGAGTGTTGTCATACATTTTTGGTTGCAGAACCTGTATCATTTTTTTTCTGGGTTGTTATATTGTATTTCTTCTCAATACACGGCTGAATATCAACTAGAGAGACTTCTATTTGTTGTGTTTGATCTTTATTACAGTCAAATGCAATTAGAGCTTCGGCAGTAACAAGAGAACATATGAATAGAAAACACTTCATTTTGACTATTCCTTCTTCAAACACAATCTTTTTTTCTTTCTTCTCTATTTGAGCGACTGACAAAAGATTTCTGCGACACCTGGGAACGTAATAAACATCTTTGAGGGTTATTTAAAAAACCATGTCGTTCTCTCTGGTATTTCAATATTATATCACCAATTCCTTCGGCCACCAGCGTTGCTTCATCCTTCTTTATCATGGTTTCAGCAGTGCCTATCGGCTCAGAACTAATTTGTCTGAAATTCTGAAACCAATCTTTATTTTTACATACATGGTGCGTGGCGGCGCTATCAATTAGCCATGCATTGTCAAGCATGACGTGATTTACATGTTTTGACAAAATAAAAGATTCTTTCCGATGAGAATGTGTCTGCAGTTTCGCATCTACCTTTTTCTTTCGACACTGCCTTGCGAAGTGGCGAACTTTACCGCAATTAAAACATTTCTTTTCTGTTTTCTTAATATCTGTCTGACGAGTGCTCTTATTTACCTGGTAGGCTGACACACCTTACCCCTCTTGTGTTCTTGATTCTGATCCTGATCCTTTGATATCTGCCTCTCATATTCCATCAGCAATGCTTTCTTGATTTCATTTGAAGTGAACTTGCCATCTTCTAGGTTGGCCAGTGACATCGTTAATGCATCATATGAGTCTGGTAATCCCGAGAGCATCGCATAGGCCAGATCTTCGTCCTTCATTTCCGATCCAGCGTCTTGCAAATAATCGGCGATTATTTTTATCCTAGATAAATATGAAGCCATCGTCTCGTTTTCCTTGAGACGAACTCTCTTTTGAGTTGCATTATCCGTTGCCTAGATTTCGGCTCGTATACCTGCTGAAGAACGTTCCATGCTTGCGCGGCTGTTGTGCACTCCACTATATGCACTTGTTGGTCAGCTTCGACGGCCAATGCGATAGTCGCAAGTGCCTTTTCCACTTTAAAGGAACTAAATGAAATACATAGATATTTACATCTTTCCATTAATATTCTGTGCACAAATCTCCTCTTCAGCTGACGCACTGACTCTAATTTCCGATAACGAGTTTCGCTTTCAATAGTAAAAAAATAAAGAAATAGAAGACTACTAACGCGCCCCAAACATCATAATTGGCGAACAAACCGCTGAATCTATTCTCGCGTTTCTAAGCTCAGAGCCGCGACGCTCGTGAAAGAATGTAAATTGCGTAGAAAACACTGACTCTACCCTCGCGGTGAATTGCAATTAAAAATCATTGAAATATCATTGAATTCTACGTGAACGCGACCGGAATGCAATAGAATTCGACCATTCCAATATATCGTGAACATCTATGTATGTACTTATTAATTCCAGCCTTCGCGGCCTCGAAATGGACTTGGTTTACATTATATCGTGAACATCTACTGAAGCCATTTTAAAAATTTTAAACAGATCTAATTAAAATTATTCAATGTATCATAATTTAATCTTTTCCCACTGGATCCCAATACCAACCGACTGCAAAGTTGCCCAACACCCTCACAGCCAATAATGATTCACTAAAATAACGAGAGAAATAAGTATACCATACGTATTGCCATCTCTTTCTTCCAAGGAATGAGCAGACGCCACCCAAGCCCCGTTCATATTAATCGCCAAGTGTTATGGCGTCCGTCTGCCCTTTGCTTTTGAATCTCGCCTCAACGTCTGTAACCGAACGATGCAACAAGTGTGAAACAAAAGCATTAAAATATTCCCGAAACGGGATGTAATTGAATACGGAGGCACGATATGTGTGCAATAAATGTGCAGAAATATCGTTGAGGCAACGAAGAGAATACGCGACGAACATCTAACGGTTTTCTCGCGATATTTAATCAATTTCGGGACGAAAGTGTATTAATAGTAGCCGCAAGTGACGATAGAGAGTAAGGAAGAAGACTAATAATGATTAGAAGTAATTAGGTGGCGATAGATAAGGTACGTGTACCGTTTAAATACGGAGCTGTCGAAGCATCGAATACAATAACGTACTTACACACTACTATTCAGGCGCCAACCACTGACGCATGTTTAACTGCTCAATATATTGTCCAATGTCTTTTCAGCACCAACATGCCCCATCTCATTGTGGTACTTAAACAGGACACTATGCTCTAGTGAATCCGACACATAAAATAAAACACTGTCCTGGTTTTCCGATACACAAGACTGTTACGTCCCTACTGCCTATCAGGGGGGCGCGATTTTGCGGGAGTTGATATTTCCGATCCGCTTTCGAGCTAGTCCCGGGACTTTACGCTCTGGGATAGTTGAGAGTGATAAGGAGTTGGATTAAGATGCATTTTATTGGTTGTTTACCTTAACCTTGGGTTGGGGGCTGGTCCAAAGGAATTAACCTCCACTCGATGGGGCTGGTGGAAATTCCGTGGATCTCGGGCGCCTGATTCAACTTGGGGGTTGCCCAATCGCCGCAGTTTATCACCAGGCTGGGGGTGGTCGGGGTGTAGGTGGTGACTCCTAATATGTTAAGATTTTGAGCCGGTGCACTCGCGTACGCCGCCGCTAAACGGCGCAACTGGACGCGTCGTCCCGCACAGTGTTTCCGTGGCATTCGTCCTTTAGAAATTATTAATTGTTTATTTGATTGATAAAATCACTCTTTAAACTTCCACGCCAGGCGCCACCGCGGGCAATGTTCTGCCCTTCAGTGACACCATCGGGGAAGGAGAGAGTGACCTTTATATATTCGTAACATTTATTGACTAGATCTCAAGCTACGCTCAATTTCTGATTAAACCTTGGGCAACGTTCTGCTCGTAGGTATAACCGTCAATCGGCGCGACCCATGATCTGTCACTATATTTGGTATGGATTTTAACATGATCGCGTTGCTCGTGTTTTACGCCTAATTTCGGATTAAACCTTGGGCAACGTTCTGCTCGTGGGTAAAACCGTCAATTAACGCAACCCACGAACTGTCAATGCACAATTTTGTTCACTTTGCAAAATAAAAGACGAATGCACGGTTAAGGAGATGGGTAGTTAGGAAAAGGAAACACTTCACTCACTGATTTTAACAATAACAATAATCACCTTTATTATTCTTCAGGGGTGAATACACACCTTTAAAGTTCTAACTCAGGTAACGAAACGATTATACGGTAATTAAAACTGTAATGATTGAAACTGTAATGAGGCAATTAATACATTGCAAGTGCAAGTAACGAGTTGGAAATGTTAATGATAATGTTGAAAACGTTAAAGACGGTAATTAAAACTGTAATGAGCTCTGCGGGTGGTCAGTCCCTTTTTATAGGGCACTTGGTCACTCCTTCTCTAGGTTTTGTTACATGACAAATCCTAGGTGGGAGGACCTCATCCCACAGTTTCTGCCTGGGATCGTCCAGAAAGAATCTTCCCATCGTTCTTATCTGCGAATGCGTTTACTGGTTAGTCACGTACTTTCTGCACCCTTTAGGTGTGTTTCCTCGCGACTAATGCGCGTCAATCTATTTAATTCCCAGTGGTGACGATAGTAAGATTCTTATATTAATTTGTATTTCATATTTCTACCCTATTGTTTATAATGCGCTCTGTACGATCGGCTTCGTACAGTTTACTTGCTAAGGGTTGAAGTTAAATCTGTTGGATGGTATCGGTGATCGATTTGCGTGGAATAACGGGAGGGCAATCTTCTGGCGAGGATCAGGGGCACAGCTCTGCTAAGGTGTCGACTCCACTGGCGGATGGGGCCTCTGACCCATCAGCTGGTGTCCACTGGTTTCCTTAGTGTGAGTGCGGCTGGCTAGCTGGTGTGCGGCTGGCTGGCCACTACCTCCTTGATGCTGGCTCTCCTGTTCGCTGTTGCAGTCCGTGTTCACTTCGCTCGATCTCTTCTTATCGTAGTTTATGAGATAATGCCTTATCGGCGATACATTGTGTAATGTTTTATATATGTTTTTCATACGAGGTTGTTATAATACCTCTGAGTATGAAATAGTAAATGTTGTATGTTTTAAAGGGTTAATTAGTTGTAGACTCCACGTCGCGGGACCATTCACCGTTTCGAAAAACTTGTCCTCAGACCGCTCTAACCTCTCTTTTAACTTTACTATTTCAGCATCACTATCCTGACTTAAAGCTAGATTCCGATCAAACGAATTATCTTGAACACCGAAAATATGCCTATTCAACGCGTCTACATGTGCCATTCTAGTACTAGACCGATGTTCCAAAACATAATCGTAATTTCGTAGCTCTAAAACCCAACGAGCAATTCGCGGGCTAGTGTCTTTTTTGTTTAATGTCAAACTGAGAGCTTGACAATCTGTAACTATTTCGAAATGCATGCCAAGTAAATAAGTCCGAAACCGACGCAACGCGTAAATCATTGCCAGCGTTTCTAACTCAAAACTATGATACTTCCCCTCCGCTCCTGTAGTCCTTTTCGAGAAATAAAACACCGGATGAAACTTCTGATCCGATTTCTTCTGCATTAAAATCGCACCAAAACCTATCGCTCTGGCACCGCAGTGTAACTCGGTAGTATCACGCGGACAATAAATGTTTAAGGTAGGAGCATGCATTAGACAATCCTTCAACTTATCAAACTGTGATAAAATGGCTTCTCATCAAGCAGAATGAGCTTCATCACATTTTCCGTCTGAGGGTGTTCAGGTCTAACAGGTATTTCGTAATGTTCATAAAATAAACGGCGAGTTCGCTCTCGAACATCGTGCGGAATTTGCTCATTGATAACTAAACTCGACGCCCTCAGATATTATAGCTATAGCAATAGGTACACCCGCATAGGCTTCAAAGGCGTCTTTAAAACATCCTCTCGTTACTTCTCCTCTTCTAGAACAATTACCTATCCAAGCAATCAGTATAGAGATCAGGGACGAAGGGCTAGATAGGACTGCTCCCGTTGACAACACCGATAAGGCAAAGTTGTCAAAACTTCCAAAGAAATCCTCCACGTAAGTGTTGGTCCCATCAGCCTGCTTGACTGTCTTACAGGCAACACCAGCCTGATATTTCATCAGTCTCAAGCCTGACCTAACCGCTATCAAACCTATAGAGACCAAGGCACATAGTATGCCCGTCGTTATATCAACGTTGACAGTTTGGATCAAGGTAGTAAGCATTGCTCCCACACTATCCCAAGTCAGTTTGCCATCTTGAACCCTTGTGAACAGCAAGTACACTTGTTTCACTAAAACGACAGCGTTGCCAGTAGCCCCAAATAAAAAACTTAAACGCTCATTCAAACTAATTTTTCCATCTGACACTCGCTCCTGAAACCAAGCATTGATGCTGGTAGGCTCACTTCTAATGAGCGAAAATTTTCTTCCATGACGAGATTGTCCGTCTTGTTTTTCATCCAATTAGGCATACCGTCAACAAGTCTATTCATGATTCCACTGCCTATGGAGTCTCCCAAAAAAGAAGCAGCACTTCCTACTGCAGACCTGATGTATTCTCACAAAAAACCTATAAACTGCGTTACATTATGCCACACTTTAGTGATTGTATGAACCACATCTGGATTCTTGAACCAGTACACACAACCGATTATGCCCGCCAGCAAACTTGGAATGCTGCACAACATTGACAAAAGCCCCATACTATGTCTCTCCTCATGACCTCTGGCAAGAAATCCAACGCCCTTAAATTAATCGGGTTAAAATTACTTCTACTATCGCTCAACGCTAAAGTTACCGTAGAAAAAAAATTATCTTCCTCATCCTGGGGAAAAGTCATAATACGGAACAGCAGGCAAAGCCATAATACGGCGGAATAGAGTGGCTACGCGCTCAAGCTTCGCCAGGTCGTAGGCCAGTACTCGGATCATGACGTGGCAATTTTGCGCGGCGGGCGGCAAGTACATGAAGCTGTTGTGGCGGGAAATCAGACGCGTGTGTATGGCTTCTATATCGATCACGTGTTTGAACTGCGACACATAACGATCAATCAGCTTGTTGCACGTGCCTGCAGCCGGTATGGGAGAATGTTGGCGGCCCGGGTATCGTCGGCAGCGGTGTCAACGTCGGCGGTTGTGGCTGGGTCACCATCTTCGGGCAGCGCTTTTGATCGATTGCGAATCTCCTTCTTCCAGAACATGTTGCCAGGCTCAGCGGTGGTCTTCCACGTTCTTCGTTTCTCACGTCAAAATCGCCACTTTTGAATTTTTTTAAACCACTCAAAGCACTGTGATTTACCAAGAGCATGCTCACCGTAAGCTTCGACGAGCATTTGATGCGATTCTGTAGCAGTTTTCTTCAAATGGTAACAGAAAATCAATGCTGTCCGCAAATCGTAGTTTCCAGGCACAAAATTCAACATGTTCAACGCTATTAAAAACTATGCTGTTGTATGAAACTTGTATGGTTAGGTGTTGAAAATCTTTTTCAGATGTCAAAACAAGAGAATGGCGTCAATGACGCGGTTTGATGGTAACTACATTGACAGCTAGCGCCACGTATGGGCAAATTCCGGTTTCATATTTACAGACCTGGTAATACTAGCAGCAAGTGACGATAGAGAGTAAAGAAGAAGACTAATAATGATTAGAAGTAATTAGGTGGCGATAGATAATGTACGTGTACCATTTAAATACGGAGCTACCGAAGCATCTTAACTCAACGATGTCCACGGAACGAATGACCCCCGCGTCCCGCCGCTATACCTTAGCGAATATGGGCTTAATATATGTCACCATTAAACCGAACCAATAGAAGCAACCGTAAAAATGCATTAGCGACACAACTGCCCTAACGTGGTCAATTGTGCAAGCTCGCTTACAGAACGTAACCGGTTAATAGCACAGACAAGAACCGTATTTTCTATACCAACAACTGCAAGACTGTAAATTTTGAGTTGCATGGTTGTTGCAGCAAATGAGCGAAGAAATAATGGAGTCTACTCTTCTCTCCATTTATATACCATTATAAAATCGAGAGGTACTACATATTATTTATAATACAGTGCTGCCTCGAAGGGAACTCGTCGCTATTCCGGCTGCTTCTTTCGTAGCTACCGCGTCGAGTGAGAGGTGCCAGAGAGAGAGAGAGAGAGAGTTTCTTCGGTAGGCGACCGTAATTTATGGCTTGTCGCTGTCACGTGCCCCCTCGCTCGTTCTCAACCTTCTCTCTCCCGCTCTGAATAAAGGACCGAGCTCGCGATTCGAACAGAACGGAACAATGAGCACCGTTGTCGCGGCGAGACGTCGAGCGCAGGACGTCGAAGTCGATGAAGGGCGTAAGTCTCCGATACGATTTTTTTTTCGTATAGACTGCGATTTCCGTGCGTCCTCGCCACCAATTAACGTGGCTATGGAGTAAAGCCAGGGATCCTCCAGAAAGCTAAGCTAACAAAATAAGCTATGCTATGGTATGTTGTACATACATCTGACAAGTTTGTTTCCCAAACAGTAATTGTGTAGCGTGTCCGATCTCAGCGTCGGCTCGACCGTGCACACTATCAGAACTCTCACAACCAGTCATGGTTTCGGAATCGACGCAACGAATCCGTGGCCTCATCCTGTCGGGGCTCATCGAATAGACTTTCTTTTATTTTTTACATCCTCCACTTTATAACCTCCAATTTCCATATCTGCAAATATTTTTTGTAGCAGAATCACGCATCGCCTTATTTTTATAAAGTCGAGACCCGATGTCCAATAAGCCCCGTTATGAGATCGTTCCATCCTTCAGCATGAAACAATTATTTTTATTGTCATCGCAATGTATATAATATCCGTCACTTTCCAATTGTTTGTACTGCTTCACAGTTGTGGTTGAGAAAATGGGCAATAGTGGTCCATTGTGATGGGAACCTTTACAAATATATTTTCCCAGTATTGGCGATGCTTTTGGGACAGATCCCCGCTGCAGTTCTCCATAACGTCTTGCCAATTGCTGCAATGGTTTGTCAGATTTTCTTATTAATTTCTTCAAACTTCCTAAAAACTTTTCGAAAGGAAATGCGCTAAAATTGTCCAAGACTCCAAATTCTCTAACGCCCTTACACAAATGGAGTAAGTTGTGGACATTGTGAGAAATATATTGTTTCCCATACAATACCTCGAAATGTTCAACAAAGTATTCTAATAATTCCTCAGCATATTTAATATTCTCTTCTCTATTAATCAACATAGGGCTAACTAACACACTCACAGCCACGTGCAGTGTTAAAAAATGTTCGTAAATATTTTTCGGTAGTACAGGTTGAGTACAATAGGACCTGTGTACAGTAGAAATTGTCGAAACTACGTAGCTGTCCAGTAATTTAAGTCCGTCAAACTTCTCGGCTTTCGCAAAAACTTACGGAATTTGCAACAAATATTAGATGTTCCGATATCGATTTTCTAGCTTGTCCACCAATCCTTACCCTTAACGGTCCCTTAATCCACAATAGCAAGAGCTTCTTCATAACCTCCAGACAAATTAAATGCACATAGTCTAGGGGCACATTTGATACTAACCCAACACTTGGCACTTTCATCAAGCCACTTGTACTTTTATGGTAATCTTCGTCGGTTTGCCGTAGAAAATCTTCGTCTGTTCGCAGTGTATCAGGCACTTCGGTGTAAGGGAAACACGTAGTTCTGTTAACTGATTTCCCAACAATTGTACATTTCGAGCAGCTCGAAAAGCCTGTATGGCCTTTTGTATATAATACAAACGATTTCGTTGGAGCATCACAGACAATTTTTGTTAACCTAATAGAAAGTTTATTATTATCATTCATAAACCCATTGTTTATGAAATATGTTATTTCATCAATGAATTTTTCCAATAGCTCGTTGGATGACTGTGGTTGCTTGTACCCATAATAGATTCGAACAATCTATATTCGTTTCAAAATTTTATCCGATACTAATATGGGCCAGAAACTGCTGGAGAAGGCCCTTGACAACGGCAAGCCATCAATATTTAAAGACAGATCTATATATTGTACGCTAATATTTGCCTCAACGTACATTTCAGCATAAGATTTTAGCATCTGTCTTACACCAAGATGAAAGTGTATTTTGGTACAATTACTTTTACCGGGAGTGTGTAACAATGTCCTGGCATCTTTCGGTAGTAAGCATTTGGGCACGTATGATAAAAAATGCCCAACAGTTCGTTGATGGCTTTATGAGTAATATTATTTCGTAGTGCCCAGTTGGACAAATCCTGTCTCAATGTCGTAGGGCTCTCCGGTTCATTACAATCAACAACATCATCGTCGGATGAGTCATGCTCCAGTATGCAATGATAGTAATCATTCATCAAATAATGAATGAGCATCTTCTTCTTCATCACTTCCACAATTATCGTTGTCGTGTATATTCATGAAATTGCCATTGTCAGTGCACGGTACTTCATCGCAAGACTCGTACACTTCCTGCGAACTATTTAGTTACTTTAAATAATCATTTTGGCGAATTCGAAATTGTGTAAAGAATACAGACTTCCAAACTTGGGAATTTTGCAACGATTTGTAGGAAATAACTGTTATCTCTGTAAATATTAAACATACCAGCTTCGTGTTTTGTACCATTTTAATCGTTGAACATCGTTCTGCGTAACTATTTTTCTGTGTTATACGTAAAATAATTTTTATATTACCAAAATATTAAAAATATGTTTATTCCTTTTAGTTGTAAAGAATGATGTTTGGCGACTGAATTTGAAGAAAAAGAAAGTTTGTATGTTTCATGATTGCGGAGCCAATTTTTTTGTAAAGGTAGCTTTCCAAAAACTGCAATAAATAAAGCATGATATAGAATTTTAAACAAGATTTATTTTATTTTTTTTTAATTTTGTTACACACTTTGGTAGATATATAAGTTACCCCCTTGGCCTCTTCGTCCTCGCTTACAGTAGATGCCGTCGATTGATAGTCCTTTCGCACAAGGTAGCACTGATTTGATACTACGACAGTGGCGACTCCGCCATATTGAAGGTCGCTAGGTGCATGTCAAGGTCTAAGTAAATTAATAAATTTCATCATCAAATGAGTGGAAAAATAAATTTGAATAAATGTATATAATAAATTTGTATTATTTACCATTTAGTAAGGAGTCGTCCATACCATTTTCCGCTTCTTTCTACAAAAATTAATAAACAATTAATTAGCAAAAAAGATAAAGAGTTTATAAAAGCGGTGTATGAAAGAAAGTCACTGTTACGTCCCTACTGCCTATTGGGGGGCGCGATTTTGCGGAGTTTATGTTTGATCCGCTTTTGAGCTAGTCCAGGGACTAGAGCTATTCTTTTGGCCCGGGTATCCGGGTACCCGGGTACTCGGGTACCCGGTGAGACCCCGGGTAGACAAAAATTACCCGGGTACCCGTAGGATACCCGACTACCCGGGTACCCGTAGGATACCCGACTACCCGGGTACCCGTGCGATACCCGGGTAAATGATCATCGTTTTGACAGCCGATCGTCTTTCGACTATCGATCATTTTCGGCTAACATCAGTAATGAACGGAATAAACTTCAAGCAATTGAATGTGTGTGCGCACGTTACGATTATGAATATTATGATAAAATGTTTAATTGCTTGAAGTTTATTCCGTTCATTACTGATGTTAGCCGAAAATGATCGAAAGTCGAAAGACGATCGGCTGTCAAATTGAAATTCTCAACTATCTCATCACATCTAATTTACTCGGGTATCTCATGGATACCCGGGTAATTTTTGTCTACCCGGGTAGCCGGGTAATTTTTGTTTACCCGGGTAGTCGGATATCTCACGGGTACCCGGCGGGGGTGCTCGTCACTCCTAGCACGGCGAAATAGTCTTCACTCTTCAAAAATCACTCTTCAACTTCCACGCCAGGTGCTACCGCGGGCAATGTTCTGCCCTTCAGCGGCACCATCGGGGAAGGCGAGCGTGATTTTTGTTTATTCGTACCATTCTTCGGGTAGATCCCACGTTACGCTCAATTTCTGGTAAAACCTTGGGCAACGTTCTGCTCGTAGGTAGAACAGCCAATCAGCGCAACCCACCGGATCTGTCACTGCATTTTTGTATAAATTTAACATAATCGCGTCGCTCGCGTTTTACGCTTAATTTCGGGTAAACCTTGGGCAAGGTTCTGCTCGTAGGTAAAACCGTCAATCAGCGCAACCCACGAACTGGAACTACTTCCATACGTAGTTTGATCTCCCAGACCACATGCTGGATGGAAGTTGCATTATGATGTACTCTGACAACCAGGGCAGACCCATCATGTGCGAAGTCACTGGAATAGCTGTCCAAGATGAGTCCATGTGGTCAGTCTGAAAATACCTGACTTCTGCGTTCCCGTTGAAAAACGGATCCATGCCCCTTGCTATGTCTACAAATGCCGGCAGTGTGACTGCCATGACTCTAACCGCATGTGACGCGATATCAGCGGCAGACATGTCTGCCCAGTATAGTGTGAAAGACTGGGGGGGGGGGGGGTGGTCCACCTTGTCCACTCCCCTTATAAATTGACCGGTGACCTTGTCAAGGATAAAAGCCTGAGGCGAGGAAGGATATGAATACAACAGGCCCTTGAGGAGCGGGGCAGTATCTATCCAAGACGCATTGGTGTTACCCACCGTCGACAACATATACCCACCTGCCGATATTTCGCTAACCTGCATTCCTCGAGCAGCTGGTGTAAGAGTACTGTTCATCAGGTCTCTGACATTAAAACGGTTAAGTAAGGTGGTTGCAACAGCAGACCACGCAGGCTGCTTTGCTGCCTCATTTTGGTGTAAAGTATTCACCATGGAAACAGCACGCACTGTTATGTGGAGTACTGGTAAACAAGAGGGGATATTACAAAAAACAGAAACAGAAATATATGAATGAAAGTCGGTCAGAAACTAGTTCCTTATTATTATTATTATTATGATGATGAAGATTTTCTTTTTTTTTAACCAATTTAAACATTTATATAACAAACTGTTACGCAGCAAAATTCTAATACATGAACTTTTGGTTTTTTTGGATACCTGTAAAAATGTAAAAATTCTCTTGTGGGAGATGTGTCTTCAGCGCACTTTGTTCATTAATGCGACTTGCTCCACATTGCTAGATTTAAACTAAATTTTCTCCATTTACCTTAATTGACAAATTTCCAGAAACTTGTGCGAAAGAAGATTGAATTGAAAAGTATGAAGGGAGATGTGTCTTCAGCGCACTTTGTTCATTAATGCGACTTGCTCCACATTGCTAGATTTAAACTAAATTTTCTCCATTTACCTTAATTGACAAATTTCCAGAAACTTGTGCGAAAGAAGATTGAAGTGATAAGTATGAAGAGAGATGTGTCTTCAGCGCACTTTGTTCATTAATGCGACTTGCTTCACATTGCTAGATTGAAACTAAATTTTCTCCATTTACCTTAATTGACAAATTTCCAGAAACTTGTGCGAAAGAAGATTGAATTGAAAAGTATGAAGGGAGATGTGTCTTCAGCGCACTTTGTTCATTAATGCGACTTGCTCCACATTGCTAGATTGAAACTAAATTTTCTCCATTTACCTTAATTGACAAATTTCCAGAAACTTGTGCGAAAGAAGATTGAATTGAAAAGTATGAAGGGAGATGTGTCTTCAGCGCACTTTGTTCATTAATGCGACTTGCTCCACATTGCTAGATTTAAACTAAATTTTCTCCATTCACCTTAATTGACAAATTTCCAGAAACTTGTGCGAAAGAAGATTGAAGTGATAAGTATGAAGAGAGATGTGTCTTCAGCGCACTTTGTTCATTAATGCGACTTGCTCCACATTGCTAGATTTAAACTAAATTTTCTCAATTTACCTTAATTGACAAATTTCCAGAAACTTGTGCGAAAGAAGATTGAATTTAAAAGTATGTAGGGAAATGTGTCTTCAGCGCACTTTGTTCATTAATGCGACTTGCTTCACATTGCTGAATTTAAACTAAATTTTCTCCATTCACCTTAATTGACAAATTTCCAGAAACTTGTGCGAAAGAAGATTGAAGTGATAAGTATGAAGAGAGATGTGTCTTCAGCGCACTTTGTTCATTAATGCGACTTGCTCCACATTGCTAGATTTAAACTAAATTTTCTCAATTTACCTTAATTGACAAATTTCCAGAAACTTGTGCGAAAGAAGATTGAATGTAAAAGTATGTAGGGAGATGTGTCTTCAGCGCACTTTGTTCATTAATGCGACTTGCTCCACATTGCTAGATTTAAACTAAATTTTCTCAATTTACCTTAATTGACAAATTTCCAGAAACTTGTGCGAAAGAAGATTGAAGTGATAAGTATGAAGAGAGATGTGTCTTCAGCGCACTTTGTTCATTAATGCGACTTGCTCCACATTGCTAGATTTAAACTAAATTTTCTCAATTTACCTTAATTGACAAATTTCCAGAAACTTGTGCGAAAGAAGATTGAATGTAAAAGTATGTAGGGAGATGTGTCTTCAGCGCACTTTGTTCATTAATGCGACTTGCTCCACATTGCTAGATTTAAACTAAATTTTCTCAATTTACCTTAATTGACAAATTTCCAGAAACTTGTGCGAAAGAAGATTGAATTGAAAAGTATGAAGGGAGATGTGTCTTCAGCGCACTTTGTTCATTAATGCGACTTGCTCCACATTGCTAGATTTAAACTAAATTTTCTCAATTTACCTTAATTGACAAATTTCCAGAAACTTGTGCGAAAGAAGATTGAATTGAAAAGTATGAAGAGAGATGTGTCTTCAGCGCACTTTGTTCATTAATGCGACTTGCTCCACATTGTTAGATTGAAACTAAATTTTCTCCATTTACCTTAATTGACAAATTTCCAGAAACTTGTGCGAAAGAAGATTGAATTGAAAAGTATGAAGAGAGATGTGTCTTCAGCGCACTTTGTTCATTAATGCGACTTGCTCCACATTGCTAGATTGAAACTAAATTTTCTCCATTTGCCTTAATTGACAAATTTCCAGAAACTTGTGCGAAAGAAGATTGAATTGAAAAGTATGAAGAGAGATGTGTCTTCAGCGCACTTTGTTCATTAATGCGACTTGCTTCACATTGCTGAATTTAAACTAAATTTTCTCCATTTACCTTAATTGACAAATTTCCAGAAACTTGTGCGAAAGAAGATTGAAGTGATAAGTATGAAGAGAGATGTGTCTTCAGCGCACTTTGTTCATTAATGCGACTTGCTCCACATTGCTAGATTGAAACTAAATTTTCTCCATTTACCTTAATTGACAAATTTCCAGAAACTTGTGCGAAAGAAGATTGAATTTAAAAGTATGTAGGGAGTTGTGTCTTCAGCGCACTTTGTTCATTAATGCGACTTGCTTCACATTGCTGAATTTAAACTAAATTTTCTCCATTTGCCTTAATTGACAAATTTCCAGAAACTTGTGCGAAAGAAGATTGAAGTGATAAGTATGAAGAGAGATGTGTCTTCAGCGCACTTTGTTCATTAATGCGACTTGCTCCACATTGCTAGATTTAAACTAAATTTTCTCAATTTACCTTAATTGACAAATTTCCAGAAACTTGTGCGAAAGAAGATTGAATTTAAAAGTATGTAGGGAGATGTGTCTTCAGCGCACTTTGTTCATTAATGCGACTTGCTTCACATTGCTGAATTTAAACTAAATTTTCTCCATTCACCTTAATTGACAAATTTCCAGAAACTTGTGCGAAAGAAGATTGAAGTGATAAGTATGAAGAGAGATGTGTCTTCAGCGCACTTTGTTCATTAATGCGACTTGCTCCACATTGCTAGATTGAAACTAAATTTTCTCCATTTGCCTTAATTGTCAAATTTCCAGAAACTTGTGCGAAAGAAGATTGAATTGAAAAGTATGAAGAGAGATGTGTCTTCAGCGCACTTTGTTCATTAATGCGACTTGCTCCACATTGCTAGATTGAAACTAAATTTTCTCCATTTACCTTAATTGACAAATTTCCAGAAACTTGTGCGAAAGAAGATTGAATTGAAAAGTATGAAGGGAGATGTGTCTTCAGCGCACTTTGTTCATTAATGCGACTTGCTTCACATTGCAGAATTTAAACTAAATTTTCTCCATTCACCTTAATTGACAAATTTCCAGAAACTTGTGCGAAAGAAGATTGAATTGAAAAGTATGAAGAGAGATGTGTCTTCAGCGCACTTTGTTCATTAATGCGACTTGCTCCACATTGCTAGATTTAAACTAAATTTTCTCAATTTACCTTAATTGACAAATTTCCAGAAACTTGTGCGAAAGAAGATTGAATTTAAAAGTATGTAGGGAGATGTGTCTTCAGCGCACTTTGTTCATTAATGCGACTTGCTTCACATTGCTGAATTTAAACTAAATTTTCTCCATTCACCTTAAATGACAAATTTCCAGAAACTTGTGCGAAAGAAGATTGAAGTGATAAGTATGAAGAGAGATGTGTCTTCAGCGCACTTTGTTCATTAATGCGACTTGCTCCACATTGCTAGATTGAAACTAAATTTTCTCCATTTGCCTTAATTGACAAATTTCCAGAAACTTGTGCGAAAGAAGATTGAATTGAAAAGTATGAAGAGTGATGTGTCTTCCGCGCACTTTGTTCATTAATGCGACTTGCTCCACATTGCTAGATTGAAACTAAATTTTCTCCATTTACCTTAATTGACATATTTCCAGAAACTTGTGCGAAAGAAGATTGAATTTAAAAGTATGTAGGGAGTTGTGTCTTCAGCGCACTTTGTTCATTAATGCGACTTGCTTCACATTGCTGAATTTAAACTAAATTTTCTCCATTCACCTTAATTGACAAATTTCCAGAAACTTGTGCGAAAGGAGATTGAATTGAAAAGTATGAAGAGAGATGTGTCTTCAGCGCACTTTGTTCATTAATGCGACTTGCTCCACATTGCTAGATTTAAACTAAATTTTCTCAATTTACCTTAATTGACAAATTTCCAGAAACTTGTGCGAAAGAAGATTGAATTGAAAAGTATGAAGAGAGATGTGTCTTCAGCGCACTTTGTTCATTAATGCGACTTGCTCCACATTGTTAGATTGAAACTAAATTTTCTCCATTTACCTTAATTGACAAATTTCCAGAAACTTGTGCGAAAGAAGATTGAATTGAAAAGTATGAAGAGAGATGTGTCTTCAGCGCACTTTGTTCATTAATGCGACTTGCTCCACATTGCTAGATTGAAACTAAATTTTCTCCATTTGCCTTAATTGACAAATTTCCAGAAACTTGTGCGAAAGAAGATTGAATTGAAAAGTATGAAGAGAGATGTGTCTTCAGCGCACTTTGTTCATTAATGCGACTTGCTTCACATTGCTGAATTTAAACTAAATTTTCTCCATTTACCTTAATTGACAAATTTCCAGAAACTTGTGCGAAAGAAGATTGAAGTGATAAGTATGAAGAGAGATGTGTCTTCAGCGCACTTTGTTCATTAATGCGACTTGCTCCACATTGCTAGATTGAAACTAAATTTTCTCCATTTACCTTAATTGACAAATTTCCAGAAACTTGTGCGAAAGAAGATTGAATTTAAAAGTATGTAGGGAGATGTGTCTTCAGCGCACTTTGTTCATTAATGCGACTTGCTTCACATTGCTGAATTTAAACTAAATTTTCTCCATTTGCCTTAATTGACAAATTTCCAGAAACTTGTGCGAAAGAAGATTGAAGTGATAAGTATGAAGAGAGATGTGTCTTCAGCGCACTTTGTTCATTAATGCGACTTGCTCCACATTGCTAGATTTAAACTAAATTTTCTCAATTTACCTTAATTGACAAATTTCCAGAAACTTGTGCGAAAGAAGATTGAATTTAAAAGTATGTAGGGAGATGTGTCTTCAGCGCACTTTGTTCATTAATGCGACTTGCTTCACATTGCTGAATTTAAACTAAATTTTCTCCATTCACCTTAATTGACAAATTTCCAGAAACTTGTGCGAAAGAAGATTGAAGTGATAAGTATGAAGAGAGATGTGTCTTCAGCGCACTTTGTTCATTAATGCGACTTGCTCCACATTGCTAGATTGAAACTAAATTTTCTCCATTTGCCTTAATTGTCAAATTTCCAGAAACTTGTGCGAAAGAAGATTGAATTGAAAAGTATGAAGAGAGATGTGTCTTCAGCGCACTTTGTTCATTAATGCGACTTGCTCCACATTGCTAGATTGAAACTAAATTTTCTCCATTTACCTTAATTGACAAATTTCCAGAAACTTGTGCGAAAGAAGATTGAATTGAAAAGTATGAAGGGAGATGTGTCTTCAGCGCACTTTGTTCATTAATGCGACTTGCTTCACATTGCAGAATTTAAACTAAATTTTCTCCATTCACCTTAATTGACAAATTTCCAGAAACTTGTGCGAAAGAAGATTGAATTGAAAAGTATGAAGAGAGATGTGTCTTCAGCGCACTTTGTTCATTAATGCGACTTGCTCCACATTGCTAGATTTAAACTAAATTTTCTCAATTTACCTTAATTGACAAATTTCCAGAAACTTGTGCGAAAGAAGATTGAATTTAAAAGTATGTAGGGAGATGTGTCTTCAGCGCACTTTGTTCATTAATGCGACTTGCTTCACATTGCTGAATTTAAACTAAATTTTCTCCATTCACCTTAAATGACAAATTTCCAGAAACTTGTGCGAAAGAAGATTGAAGTGATAAGTATGAAGAGAGATGTGTCTTCAGCGCACTTTGTTCATTAATGCGACTTGCTCCACATTGCTAGATTGAAACTAAATTTTCTCCATTTGCCTTAATTGACAAATTTCCAGAAACTTGTGCGAAAGAAGATTGAATTGAAAAGTATGAAGAGTGATGTGTCTTCCGCGCACTTTGTTCATTAATGCGACTTGCTCCACATTGCTAGATTGAAACTAAATTTTCTCCATTTACCTTAATTGACATATTTCCAGAAACTTGTGCGAAAGAAGATTGAATTTAAAAGTATGTAGGGAGTTGTGTCTTCAGCGCACTTTGTTCATTAATGCGACTTGCTTCACATTGCTGAATTTAAACTAAATTTTCTCCATTCACCTTAATTGACAAATTTCCAGAAACTTGTGCGAAAGGAGATTGAATTGAAAAGTATGAAGAGAGATGTGTCTTCAGCGCACTTTGTTCATTAATGCGACTTGCTCCACATTGCTAGATTTAAACTAAATTTTCTCAATTTACCTTAATTGACAAATTTCCAGAAACTTGTGCGAAAGAAGATTGAAGTGATAAGTATGAAGAGAGATGTGTCTTCAGCGCACTTTTGTTCATTAATGCGACTTGCTCCACATTGCTAGATTGAAACTAAATTTTCTCCATTTGTCTTAATTGACAAATTTCCAGAAACTTGTGCGAAAGAAGATTGAAGTGATAAGTATGAAGAGAGATGTGTCTTCAGCGCACTTTGTTCATTAATGCGACTTGCTCCACATTGCTAGATTGAAACTAAATTTTCTCCATTTACCTTAATTGACAAATTTCCAGAAACTTGTGCGAAAGAAGATTGAAGTGAAAAGTATCAAGGGAGATGTGTCCTCAGCGCACTTTGTTCATTAATGCGAATTTGGTTTGAATTGTGGAATTTTAATCGAGATGCCTACTCGAGCGCCTCGGTAAGAATGTTAGTT
The DNA here is from genome assembly GCA_963932275.1 of Andrena praecox. Classification (NCBI taxonomy): domain Eukaryota; kingdom Metazoa; phylum Arthropoda; class Insecta; order Hymenoptera; family Andrenidae; genus Andrena; species Andrena praecox. Next base: position 38,712,611 of record OZ010728.1, read on the forward strand.
AGCTTGGTTGTTTAAGTGGTGTGTACTTATGGTCTCGTCACGATCTCCCAATGGAATCTCGAGGATCTCTCTTGAGGATCTCTGCGGATCTCTGAGATCACTTCCGATTTTACTTATTTCTTCAGTGACGGGGGGTTCGTTGATCTCGTTATCTACTATATCTAATAGTATGTATGATGGAATATCCTGGAACTATGAATTAGTGGTATTAATTAATAGCGAATTAGATTTCATAGGGGGAGTGAAGCTGAGTGATGATCATACTTACATCGTAATATTCCAGATATCTCCGATTTCTGGTGCTTCTGGTACTTTTTACCCACTTCCTCATTATGACCAATTATGACGATTACGAGAGATCATCTCTCTCTGATTTCCTGCTGCTGGCGGGCCCATATTTATACTCATTTGTGGAACCTGGCTCGCTCCGATCACCTGTCAGCAATTGCTACTGTCCTCTTGTCGATCTGATAGTCGACTTGAGGACATATTCCTCGAGGCGTGATGTAACGTTTTGCCACACCTTCGTTATTGTATGTACCACATCAGGGTTCTTGAACCAGTACACGCAGCCAATTATACCTGCCAACAAGCTTGGAACGCTACACAACATCGACAGCAAGCCCATGCTGTGCTGCTCTTCATGTTTCCTAGCCAAGAATCCAACTCCCTCAGAAATAATGGCTATAGCAGTAGGAACTCCGGCGTAAGCTTCAAATGCATCCTTGAAACATCCTCTCGTGACCTCTCCTCTCCTAGAGTAATTGCCTATCCAGGCTATCAAGACAGATATCAATGATGAAGGGCTAGACAAAACAGCACCTGTAGAGAGAACCGACAAAGCGAAGCTGTCAAAGCTCCCAAAGAAGTCTTCGACATAAGTATTCGTCCCGTCAACATTTCTAACCGTTTTGCACGCAACACCAGCTTGATACTTCATCAAACGAACCCCTGATCTAACGGCAATCAGCGCTATGGAAACCAAAGCACACTGAATCCCCGTAGTTATGTCGACATTGACGGTCTGTATAAGTGTGGTTAACATTGCTCCAACACTATCCCATGTTAACTTACCATCTTGGACTCTTGTAAACTGGCTTCACCAAAACCACAGCATTTCCTGTTGCGCCAAGCAAAAAAGCTTCTACCAACAGCAACACCCAACGCTGTTCCAGCGTCCGTGTTCATAGCCCCCGTAGCCCCCATCAGATGAGCCGTCGCCAATATCTGATTCTTTATTATCATGCCGACTCCAACACCTCCGGATATGCCAAAAACCATATCCCATGCTCTGTCAGCGCTCTTGATCACTTCACCGTAAACGATATAATCTTTATTGGAGTTGCTGACCAGTCCCTTTACCACAAAACCTATTACTTGTGCAACACAGGAAACAACAGTCAAAGGCATTGGAACAAAGAAAAAACAGAATCCATTTAGAACTGCCAAAATGACTACAGCCAAAGCTCTTCCGAGAACTCTTTCAAGCTGCACAAACATAGCCCCTATCCAAGTCGAAGACATAACGATCTCGTCATCTCTATAAGTGACCGGTTCGCCCTTTCAGCCACCCCATTGCATTGAGGCGTTCTTGCTGGGCTAAACTCATGCTTTATTCCTTTTTTTTTCCAACCACATTCTTAAATCAATTCCAATAAATTCACCCTCATTATCTGAACGTAATGATTTTAGTTTCTTTTCAAACTGATTTTCTTTTAACACTATTAACTTCTTCAATTCTTTTTCCGCTTCATCTTTACCATTCAACAATGAAATGAACAACATTCTAGAATAATCATCGATGATTGTGAATATGTACCTTTTTCCTCCTTTTGACGTTGGTTTTATCGGTCCAATCAGGTCCATATGCCACAATTCCAGAGCACTGCTGGTTTTTCTGCTTGTGCGAAAGAAGATTGAATTGAAAAGTATCAAGGGAGATGTGTCTTCATCGCACTTTGTTCATTAATGCGACTTGCTCCACATTGCTAGATTTAAACTAAATTTTCTCCATTTACCTTAATTGACAAATTTCCAGAAACTTGTGCGAAAGAAGATTGAATTGAAAAGTATCAAGGGAGATGTGTCTTCATCGCACTTTGTTCATTAATGCGACTTGCTTCACATTGCTGAATTTAAACTAAATTTTCTCCATTCACCTTAATTGACAAATTTCCAGAAACTTGTGCGAAAGAAGATTGAATTGAAAAGTATCAAGGGAGATGTGTCTTCATCGCACTTTGTTCATTAATGCGACTTGCTCCACATTGCTAGATTTAAACTAAATTTTCTCCATTTACCTTAATTGACAAATTTCCAGAAACTTGTGCGAAAGAAGATTGAAGTGAAAAGTATCAAGGGAGATGTGTCTTCATCGCACTTTGTTCATTAATGCGACTTGCTCCACATTGCTAGATTTAAACTAAATTTTCTCCATTTACCTTAATTGACAAATTTCCAGAAACTTGTGCGAAAGAAGATTGAAGTGAAAAGTATCAAGGGAGATGTGTCTTCAGCGCACTTCGTTCATTAATGCGAATTTGGTTTGGATTGTGGAATTTTAATCGAGATGCCTACTCGAGCGCCTCGGAAAGAATGTCAGTTAGCTTGGTTGTTTAAGTGGTGAGTACTTATGGTTTCGTGACAATCTCTCAATGGTATCTCGAGGATCTCTCTCGAGGATCTCTCTCGAGGATCTCTCTCGAGGGTCTCTGCGGATCTCTCTCTGATTTCCTGCTGCTGGCGGGCCCATATTTATACTCATTTGTGGAACCTGGCTCGCTCCAATCACCTGATTATCTTCATCCTGAGATTCGGATCTTGAAAATGTAATTTCATCGTGCAGTATCTCATTGCTATTTATCTTTTTTTCGCGAATTCCATCTAGAAAAATCACGTCGCGACTAATTTTAATTCGATTAGTTTCAATATCCAATAGTCGATATGCCTTCGATTCTTCCGAGTATCTGACAATCGTGAATTTTTCTGCTTTGTCGTTTAACTTTCTTCGCTGTTCTTTATGAATATGCACATATGCCTCGCAGCAAAAAACATGTAAATTTTTTACATCTGGCCTTTTGCGTAACCATAGTCCATATGGAGTCCTTTCTGTTGCTTTAGTGGGTAATCTGTTTCGTAAAAATTTTGCTGTACATACCGCTTCACCCCAATACTTCTTTCCAATGCTCTATGGTAGGCGTCACTCTCGTTGTGTTACTTCGATCTCGACTTGGACCAGGAATTTAGTGATCCTTAGTGACGTTCTGATGTATGGTACTGATTTTTCAAATCTAAACAGTTGGTTTCGACTTATTCCATGCACAAACACTGAGTAAGGTCCCATTACAAAGCACTGTTTAGGGCTCAATACCATTTCAACTCTATGACACGATGACCGACCACGAAGACCTTTATATGTCTTACTATCACCATCTCCGATGTAGGATAGATATTTAACGCCGTGTAAATTTTCAGATCTTTTATAAATCTCTACTATTCCATCTACCTCCATCTTGCCTGAGCTTCCTTCGTGGTTTTTCGAGCACTCTTCTTTATGAGAAACCATCCACTCTTCAAATTCAGTTGTATTTTTTTTGGATTTCCAATATTCACACATTTTACAGCATAAGGATTTTACACAGACAACCAGAACTTTTCCACTGTAATGTCCAATAATTGTAGTTACACCATATTTTGACGAAAAGCCGCGTTTTCGCCATGTGCCGTCTCCCGAAACAGTTAGTCCTGCGATTTCTGATGTATTTTCTGCTCTTGATGTCAACCGTTTTTCTTCAGCGGCCGCTTTAGATATTAATAAAGAAAAAACTTTTTCTGAGGAAATCCGAATGCTTTTTACGATTTTATTGTAAATTGGTTTGCTGAATATTCTAGGCATGTCCATAAAAACCACAAAATTTGCGAATACCTTCATACCCAACACCAAGAAGTCTCATTGTGAACACAATACGTCGATTTATTTCATAGGCCTGTTCTATAAGAGGACAAGAAGAAATATATCGTGGATCACAGTTCTCACAGTTGATAACGAGTTTGCATCCAAGCCCTCTAGCACTCGCTTCAGCGAAATCAATGTTTCCATTACAAATTTTGCACTTCACCGTGTTACTGAGAGCCGAAAATACCATTACAAAATTAATAATACGGTATCCTTGCGTCGCAACGATCGGTATATTTTGTAGGTCAGAGGTTTTCAATTTTTTCGCCGATACACTTGTAGACGCTGTTTCGCCCTCAATTTCATGCTGGTTCGTCGGCCGTACTCTTTTTCGTGGTCTGCTAACACGCAAAGTATTTGTTCGGCTTCCTTTTCTATTTATAACTTTTCGTCCACTCATGATGAAATGTTTATATAAATACAGCTACACCATAGTATGAAATATAAAACCACTTTTCACTTCTAGAAACTTTGAAGGAACGATGCGTACTGCTTGCCAGGCAAGATCAAACTAAATAGGAGCGCTTACAATTTATCCTACTTGGAAACACGTTATAAAGTTAAGGAGGTACACGACCGTTTGTTTGTTTGTTTACTTTTAGACACAGTATGGGTATAACCAGTATAGTCAACCAACGCGCTGTAGCGCGCAGGTATGCGATGTCGCATTGGGCACTGTATCTCCACAAAAAAAAATTGTGAACACTAGGACCTTCTACACAATGTTTTAAGACTTTAAACTATTGTTTAAGCCCCAAAAAAAATCGATTTTTTCAAAATTCTAGAGTTACCTAACCCCTTAAGTTTCTCACTACCTTGTATAAGTGTTTTGCCTTTGGAGTTAATTGGGCTGGTTTAATTGTGTCTACAGTATTTAACCTCGTTGGAGAATCTAAAAATAAATACAACTCATGCAAATGGAGTGGAAATCATGGATGGATTTCGGGAAATAACAATAAATTTGTATAATTTATTATGTACAAAATTCATCGATCACATACTGCATATCATATCTTGCAGAAAAACTGAAGGAAAATAGTACATTGCGTGATAAGGGAGAGAAGTAACCGATTTCTCATTGTTGCGAGTCCTGAGACGTGGGTTGAGCTGGAGCGGTGTTTTGAGACGGCTGAGCAGTGGTTCCTGTCAAGTGCAACATTGTGTGATGCCGTGCCCCACACGTTTTGCACTTGTGGAGAGATTTACACGCTTCCGTCTTGTGTCTCCCACAACAATTGCGACACAGCTCGTACCTTGTGATAAACTTGCGCCTTGCTTCCACTGACATGTCGCGGAACTCCGGACATATCACCAGGAAGTGCGGTCCCTGGCAGCAATCGCACGGGTAACTATCCGTTGACATGAGGGACGTTGAGCATTTCTGAGTGTGTGTTGCTGCATGAGAGGTGACGGAGCGTTGAGATGGGCGACTGGGTGCAGCAGAGGGAGGTTGAGCCTTTTTGAGTAGAGATTGTTTTTGAGCAGAGGTCTCCAGTTGCTCTAACGCGACAATTTTATTGTCAATGAATGCTTCCAACTGCTCGTACTTTGGGTACTCATTGGCAGAACCCACCGAGGTTTCCCACGCCTCTCGGGTGTGCTTATCGAGACAGTTGGTCGCGAGATGCACGAGAATGCAATTGTGCATGTCCTCTGCAGCACCCAGCGCCTTGAGGGTTTTATTCGCCTCGGTGATGGACGACCTCAAGTTCTCCAGAGCGGTTGAGCTGCGAGTCTGAATGTGGGGCAGGCTGAACAGCTTGTTCAGCTGCTCCTGTATAAGCACACGCTTGTTTGAGAAGCGTTTTGTGAGATACTCCCAGCAGGCTTGAAACGAGGCGCCTGTGAGCGGGTAGGCATTAACGTGCCTTGCTGGCTCGCCCGTCACACTGGGCCGCAGATAATGCAGCCTGTCTATCTCCATGAGCTGAGTGTCCTGGATGATGAGTGACGTGAAGAGTTCGCTGAACGCTGGCCAGTCTACGTAGCTGCCTGAGAAGGTTGGCAGTGAGATCTCTGGCAGCTTCGACGCTCGAGACGATGGTGCGGTTGAGACGACGACCTGCGAATGAGCAATCGCCTCCACGTCTTCACGAAGACGGTTGAGCCTGAGTTTGAGTTTTAGATGAAGCTGCCTCTCCCTGTTCACCAAGTCTGATGTGAAGTATTCGTGGTCGAGGCACTTCACTGGCCAGGTGATTTCGAAATAGGCGTGCTCTCGGCAGAAAGCTTGGAGCACATCGTCGACATGTGAGCAGAGCAGACGCACCTAATCGAGGGACGTCGTGTGGGCGAGCGTGGGAATTTGGTTTTGAAATGCATCAAGGGATTCAAAACGACCCACCTGAGTTCTCGCCTTGATAATGAGCTGTGCCGGAAGAATCGACGGTGACGTGGCCCTCGTTTCCCTCATGGCGGCCGATGCTGAAGTCCCAGGTACTTCGTCAGGAATGGCGAGCGTGAGCACCGACGGCGTGGGAGTCGTTGGCCTCGACGATGCCGATGAGGTGGTAGATTTATCTGCCATTTCTGGACGCTGTTCGGTGGGCAGGTGAGCCGGTGAGCTTGAGCACGGCCACTACACTTTGAAGCACTTCACAATCCGGCTCGAAGGACCAGAATGTTCGCGAATGGATGTAAAAGTACGCCGGAGAGGTTATGGTTGGTGAAGCAGAATCAAAGCACAGCACGATTAAAAACTGTATGCGTCGTTTATTTAAAAACAGCGAATTGGTGAGCTTGAGAATGCCCTAGCACCGACACGTGCTTCACACGCGACGATTTACAATCGATGAGAGCTAGATAATGAACGTGATTGAGCTTGCGCGTGGTTGAGAAGGATCGCGTATAATGAACAACTTGATGAAAGCTTGATGCGGAAAATAAATTCACACTTTGATATAGCAAATGAAAATCGCACGCGATGCGTCCGACTACTAGCACTACATGAACGAGAGTGAGTGCAAGATCGATGATCGTTTCCGCCTCGGCGTCTTCCAGAAGGTTCTCGACGCGCCAAACGGAAGTGAGATCTGATTGGGTGATCGCGCGGACGGCGAGATCTGATTCGTCGATCGATTGTAGATCTGCCGTAGAGTTCCGCTGCCCGTAAGGTGCTGCGGTGAGATGAGAGCGGTGGTGAAAGGAACTAATGCTCGAATCTCAAACATAGAAGGAGTTACTTATTTCCTTAACGTCTCTCAATATGACGCTGTTACGCGCCGCGTTTTAGACAGCCAAATTCTGATTAGGGGTATCCCACAGTCGTTAGACTATCAGAATGTGTTGTATTGGGTATATTTTGTAAGAGGAGCAAGGAGGCTCGCCGCAGTTGTAGCAGTCAATTCTTTTTATTTTTAAATATCTAAATGCCTTATCAGAAGGACAAGGGGTAGATTTTTGGGATCGTTGGTGCTCTAGTCCCATACGGGTCTTTTCAATGAATTCAGATAGGTAATAAAAAAAAAAAATTTACGTTCCGAACGTAACATCCCTCCCTCCTTGGAACCATCGTCGTCCCCGACGATGCATACTGAATGTATAGGTACGGTAGCGCTTATGGTTGTATATGTATATAAACATGTATGTATATGGACGTATGGGATCAGGTTGCATTGGACTAGGGAATTCCCATAATGTTTGCACATTGTCGCACTGCAATCCCGTTACAATTTAAATGGTTTGAAATAGGGGTTCGTATTTCAGGTCATAGGTAACGTGTAGAAAAATGTTTCGTTTGTACTTTGTGGATCGCGTAATTTGGGATCTTCCTATGTATAGGGTAGATGTCCCAATTACTGCCAGTGTCCCAATTACTGCCACTTGATTTATTATATGTAATAAAAGCGTAACGTATAAAAATAAATGTACAAAAAATAGTTATTGTAATAACTATTATAATAACTATTATAATAACTATTTTTTGTACATTTTTTGTACGTTACGCTTTTATTACATATAATAAATCAAGTGGCAGTAATTGGGACACTGGCAGTAATTGGGACATCTACCCTAGGTGTATTGGTCCTGTCCGTTGGTCCCTTGTTATGACCTCGTATGCGCAGTTCAATACCAGTTTACTAATATTGGGGCACCTTTCCACGTCGATGATGCCTATATCAGGACTCTGCCGGAGCAAACCACATATGTCCTCATCCGTGATTCCTCGATTTTCCCTGCTGTGAACCTCCGTCAGCCCGATGAGGAATTTCAGGAACCATCCCCCGACAGTTAGATGCATGTTGTTAATCTCGAGCACTTTTAATCCTGGAAGTTGTCTGATGATTTGTATGGCTAGAAGTTGGAAAATATAAAAAGTGAAAGAGCATTTTGTTAGTGTTTCGGAAGAGTCGTATGTAATAACGGAAATATAATAATTTTGCCTTCTGTTTCTAATTTGACACACTTGTAAGATATGTCTGTGACGTTAAAAATTTGTAATGGACCTAAATTATCTACAACGAATATTCCTAAATGTGAAGATTTGATTGGATCTGTATAAAAATCTGTTAGTGTTAAAAATGGTTTACCAATTATTAACTGGTTATTGTCGGATAAAACTAAATTGTATATAATAATAATGCTGCCGTTGTTAAGACAGCAGCAGTTGTTAGGATTTTTAATTTTGAAAGTATAATTTGGAAATACGATCCTTTTGAACTGATGACAGTCGCGAACACCGTCGATTAATGGACCTTTAAAATGTTTATCTTTAAAAAAGGGGTATTCTACGTTAGGGTGCAAATTTTCTGGTAAAGAATTAATTTTCTCTGAATGGCGTTTGACTATTTGCTGTAATGGTTGGTGACCCTTCCTAACGCACTGCGAAATGCCTTGTAAAAAGTTCTCGAATGGAAAGCAACTGAAGTCGTCAAGCGGGCCATGATTTTTTACATCTTGTGTAATATGTAGGAGATTATGTATGTGGGGATCAGGAACCTCCATAACATAAGAGGCGGATACGGAATACCCAAGAGAGGGAAGTCGGCGGTAGCCGAGTAGGCTAAGGCGGCTGATCAGAGCGCGTAGAATCTAAAGATCGCGGGTTCGAGTCCCGCGTCGAGGCTTCCTTTTTTCCGAATCCTACATATATGTTGTGGGACACGTATTGTCGGCCATATAATTTTATAAATTTTGAAACAAACTTTTCCAACAGGTTAGCTCCGCGATCAATGTAGACAGAGTGTCTTGAATTGGATAGAATAACGGATGCTATGTGTAAATGGAGAAAATTTCTATATCTGTTCTCAGTTATGCTGCGGAATAAAACTACAGGTCCTGTATAGAATAAAAATTGATGAAATTCTGTTGCCTTCCATCTTTTTAAATCATCCAGACTTCGAGGTTTTCTATTAAATTCGACTGGAATACTATTCCGCAAATTTATTAATTTTGTAGATATCTCGGATATTGTTGATTTTGAAAGTTTTGTGCAGGGTTTGCCACGACACCATAGCGTGAGAAGTACTTTTTTAACTACGCCGAGACAAATTAAATGCATGTAATCTAGTGGAAAGGAATTTATCATGTCGATGGCGGGAATATTTTCTATAATCGATGTGCCCTTATGGTGCTTTCTTCCAATCTGTAATCTAAAATCAATATCTGTTCTTAAAGGAATTGTATCTGAATCTGGAAAACAAGTTCTACTAGCTACTGTACAGCCTCTGATATTGCATTTACTGCAAGAATAAAATCCGGTGTGACCTTTTGTATACTTAATAAAAGATTTAGCAGGGACATCACAAAGAAATGATTTGATTTTAATAAAAAACAGTTGTCCATTAATAGCGATTCTATTGTTGACAAGGTCTATGGCTTCATTGACAAAATCTTGGAGAAAAGAGTTGGCATCTTCGGGTTTCTTATACCCATGGTATATGCCGATAATGTCTATATCTTTGAATCCTGCAATATTGCATAAAATGGGGTACACCTGGCTACCGGAACTCGTAGAAAGTGGTAGACCGTCAACGTTGATATTAATATAAATTATATAATTTTGAATCTGAGATACACCGACAGATTTCATAAGATGTAAAATACTATTTTTTAATCCAAAATGATAATAGTGCCCTGGCTCAACACATTTTGTTACGATTATTCTTTCTGTTTTTAAAAGCGTTCTGGCGTCAGATGGCAAATCAAGTGAATATGATTCCTTCAAAATTGAAAGCAAATGATTAACTGTACTATGAGTAATTATGACTATTGGCTGAATTTTGTTCTACACGAGATTGACAATTAACATTATTTTCCGAAATATTAAAAGAAAGTTGGGAGCTACTGCCAGGCAAAGGATGGATATCAATAGCCGGAGCATGAAATGAACTTGTAGAAGGTGAATCTAATTGACAATTAACATTATTTTCCGAAATATTAAAAGAAAGTTGGGAGCTACTGCCAGACGGAGGATGGATATCAATAGCCGGAGCATGAAATGAACTTGTAGAACGTGAATCTAAATGAGGAGTACCAGTGCCAGGTGAAGCAGAATTATTAGTTTGAGGAAAATCAAGTAAAAGTTGGTAATTAGTGGCTGACGATATCGTGGCGTCTTCCTGAAGGGACTTATCGAATGCTCTTTTAGCACGCATGTAATACTTATTCAATGGAAATCTGTCAGACATTATTGCGACGGGGAAGAAGTAAAAATATGTAAAGACTGTACTTGAAAAGAAAAAGAGTAGTTTTAGAAATATATAAATAAAGAACTTACCTGTTAGTAGAAGAAAGCACTAATGCACTAAAAAAATACACCAAAGTAATCACACTTGGAAATACCAAATAAAAGCACGCTTCAAATCGCTTGTTCGTACGTGAACGACGGATCCGCGATAACTGCCGTAGCAGAGTTTTTTTTTTTTTTTTTTTTTTTTTTTATATTAATCCTTTCAGGACAAATTTCGTCGATAGGGATCTCAGGGAGGCCCTTTAGGACCATAGTGAGAGTACGCTCAGCGTTGAGGGAAAAAGTAAAGTATGGCACTTTGTCGTCATTCAGTGCCTCCTTAAATTTCGTATAGGCATCGATGTTGTCGAATTGTAACCTGATTTTGTTTCCCAGATATTTAATATTAAAAGACTTGCCGAAGTCTTGGGCGAGCTCTCGCTCAAACTTCGGTATGTTGTAGCAAAAATTTGAGATGTATAACGGGGGGGGGGGGGGGGGGTTTGTGGTGCTATTAACCGGACCGCTGTGTGCAGAATCAGTGATGCCAGAATGAGGACGGGTGCCCTCGAGAATTTCCCCCACCACGCGCGCACACTACGCCGGAGCTGCGTATCCGTGAGCTCGGCGCTTCGGACAACGTCGGGAAGACGAGAGAGAAAACGAATGTGCGTCTTTCTCTGTCGCTCTTGAAACGCTGTGATTCATGGTGGGGTGCAAGCACTGATATATATACTATGGATTGGAGATGCTTGAAGCGATTTGAAGGTGCATGATGCGCCTCTACCGTTGAACCGATGTACTTTACTTCCCTTCGCCCCGCGATCAGCCGCAGTGCTTGGCCACGCCAATCGACGTCAACTGTTGCTGACGCGAGTATTTAAAAAGTGTTTATTGGCAAAATTAGATAAATTGTGCAGTGTATAGTGGTAATGCAAATCAATTTTCAGGATGGGCAAATGTGTATTATGTGGTAATTTGAGCAACATTAAGAAAAATACGACATTACACAAGTACGTAAAGATAACATAACCTCTTATCAATTTTCAATAGTATTGATATATTTTTGTTCTAATTTCCGTACGATTATGCGTAGATTTCCACGAGACGAACAATTATGTAAAGTGTTGAGACTAATCGGTTTAGGACTGCGTATTAAAAGCAGTACTTTCTTGTGTTCAGATCATTTTACACAAGACTCTTTTGTAGTGTACTATAATAGGAAACGTTTAAAACCGGGAACTGTGCCTACAATTTTAATAAAAGAGGCAAGGTTTCAAGAACAGCGGGACGTTTTGGTTCGAACAAATTGTAGAGGTAAAAAAGTGTTTCATTGCTCATAAAAGTTATTAAAACTAAGTATTCGTTATAAAAGTATACACACAAAAATTGATAGTTAATGTATTTAAATGTTTTTTTACAAGTTTTTCTTTCAGCTTTACATGTAAATACTCTCATTGATTCATCCACAGTTATATCTTTTTCAGATAATGCTCAAGATGTGGCTATAATATCTGATAAAGAAAACCATGAACCGTGGAGGAATGTTTTAATGGAAGTTAATTGCACAGGTAAGAAAGTGTGTCTACGTTGATAAAAGGTTAAAATGAAAGTTTCTTTACATCTCTACGTTAGCTTATGTAATGAATATTTTAGATAATATGTATTATGTAACCCTAGAAGAAAATTAATAATTATACCCACCTGTACATATTTCTATGTATTGTAAGATTAATAAATTTATTTTAGTATTATTATGAATTCAATTTCGTTTAATGCTGCTCTTAAAATGTAAGAAATGCATACCTACATCTCCTTTATCCATAACATAAAAGCAAACGACAAAACTGTTTACAAATATTTTAAATTCACTTTTTGCGACCTTCGTTAATCATTACTTCAGTTCGTTTTATATTACATTTATATATTTATTTCACTATTTTCATGAATTTAATTTGCTCTGATTACCTTTTTTGAATTTCAACCATGATACAACCAATTCGTATTATATGATTATACTACATTATGTACATAATATAATAATACATTATATTACACTATTCTTTTAAACTGTTATAAACCACATTTTTCAAACTTCGCGCTATTTCCTTTAATACATCGGTTTAACGCTAGAGGCGCGGGCATCTAAAATGACCCTTCAATTCGCTTCAACCGCTGTACAGCCAGCTTATGGGAATCTCGTATCCATAGTATATATATCAGTGGGTGCAAGCGACACGCGGCCGTGCGCGATCTTCTAGAGAGCCTCGAGATTCACTTTTCCCTTTCTGACGTATGTATAATACTCTTGTAATGAAAAAAAATTTGGAAAAAATTTTATTACGGAAATCACGTTTTAAGACCTCCTGATCACGTTTTGACTATTTAGAAAAGAGCTTTTTTTTTAAATATCTCATATATTTGTTAACACGATTACGTTTAAACGGCAAAATGGATTTCAATGAAACTTTATATTTAAATTTTTTCATTCTTGTCTTAATATTCTTGATCCGATTATATCGCGAAAAATGATAATTACCCGTTATGGTTCTTCGATTTTTCAGATATACGATCTAAATTCTACATAAAAAGAGTTAATAAAAATTCTTCTGTAACTTCTTTAACAAAGAAAAATGTACATTCATAATTTCTTGTTTTCATTTTACATTTCCGTACATTTTATTTGAACTATTCCTATTCTTCAAACCTAAAAATGAATTTTTTTAGTAAAAGATGAATAATTTGGTACTGTACATTGGTGAACTTTCTTAAAATTAGAATCCACTCTTGGCCAGTACCGTGGACGCTGTAGCAACCTTCGATAAAATATATTTTTTCAGAGTATGATCTAAAAATCTAAAATCTAAACGTAATCACATTTCTCGATAGATTTTTCGATAATTATATCAAGTTGCGACAAATAATCATGTACTATTTACAAATTTAATACGCGCAGCGTCCACGCTACCGCTCGATGGAAACTACGGGAAAGTGGTGGTCTCTTCCATCGGGAGGGAAATGTAAACAATTGGTTATGCAAAGCTAACATCGCGATACATGTTGTACACTAAAATGTTCAAAAACATTACAAAAATAGAAAAGAAAGGCAGCACGTAAATATATCAATTGGGTTGGATATATTGACGAGATGTAAGACTGAAATAATGCTACAATTGTTTACATTTCCAAAGGATAGAAAGCACGCAGAGGAATTTACTATAATACATGCAACAGAATTTCGAGATAATTGTTACATATAAAATGAATATAATTAAGAATATACATTTATTTGTACAATTATCTTGAAGTTCTCTCTATAAATCATATGTACAGTAAGCAAGCGAATTTATTGCAAGGATAGAACAAGAATTGCGTGAGGTAAATCGAACAACTATTTACATATTCGCGATGTCCAAAAATCAAATGAAATAGAAAATGGATGAAATTGATAATATTCTGGACATCACCAATCTAGAGACGCGGTAGCGTCTCGACGCCAAGTACAGGAAAGACACCCTGTATGTGTCGACTGTCGCTACCGCTATCATTTACTCGTCGCCGGGCTATTCCAACCTAACCTGAAACTTATTTCATTAATATCTCATGACGCCTGCAATATTTTCTAAATTTAAAGGCATTTTTCTTATGTAAACCGCATATAAGCTTTCGAATAAGACCAAATTTCAATAAAATCTGTCCACGCATAACAGAGATCTCATAATATCGTCTCATGGATCTGTCAGAAACGGTAAGATTTTCTTCTCCAGGCCAAAATTTCGTCAACATAATACGTATATGCGTTACACGCACACCTTCAGCCAAAAGAAACTAGTGTATGTTTCGTTTATATGCGTTTTATTATGCGTTACACGCACACCTTCAGCTATTCAGCCAAAAGAAACTAGTGTATGTTTTTCTTCTCCAAGCCAAAATTTCGTCAATAATACGTATACGCGTTACACGCACACCTTCAGCCAACAGAAACTAACACATGTTTCGTTCGTCAAACGCTATCTTCACTGTGCAATCTACTCCAAATTTTGACAGCTTACAGTCAGGTTATAAACCTGGCGAGTGTCAAATAAGGAAAGTTGTCAAAATTTTCTGAAATGTCACGAGTTTTTACACCACAATCCACACAAGACACTGAATTATTGTCTCAATCAACAAGGTAAGTCGCCAAAATTTTTTAATAGAATTTTTATGGAGATTTTTGTTTTTATACCAGCAAATTATTTTTAATTTAGGGTTTTTATGTAAACCTTATCCCCATAAAAACTTCAAAAAAGTAAAAAAAATTACGCCAAGTACATGAAATCAAATAAATCACAAAAAATAGAATATAATATAATATATATTAAAAATTATCTGAAGTCATTCCCTATGCAAAATTATCTTTGTAAAAAGAAGTGATATCCCCATAAAAAACTTCGAAAAAAGTAAAAAAATTACGCCAAGTACACGAAATCAAATAAATCACAAAAAATAGATGATAATTACAAAATAAAAAAAGTTGTGAAATCAAAATGCGCTGCAAGTACATAAAGGTGCTTTCCCGCAGCGTGCAAAGGTGACACGGTGTAACGCAATGTAAGATTCGGTGCTTTCCAACTGCGCTTAATAATATTAAGCAAATATATTTTTATAGAAATAAATATTTCAATACCAATAAATATTTTATTCAAAATACTTGGCGCTGCGTAACCGAAAAAATGTTAATTGTCTTATTAATAGTAAATTAATAATTTACAATAACTCACGATTTATTCTACATATATTTAATTCTAATATCATACGTAGCATATGCACAAGCACACATACACACATTCACGAATGCACGCACAAGAAAGAAAGAAAAAGATTAATGCAGTTTATACATATGTATACAGTTTAACAACACCAATTCGGTGAGCAGCGCCAAGTATTTTGAATAAAATATTTATTGGTATTGAAATATTTATTTCTATAAAAATATATTTGCTTAATATTATTAAGCGCAGTTGGAAAGCACCGAATCTTACATTGCGTTACACCGTGTCACCTTTGCACGCTGCGGGAAAGCACCTTTATGTACTTGCAGCGCATTTTGATTTCACAACTTTTTTTATTTTGTAATTATCATCTATTTTTTGTGATTTATTTGATTTCGTGTATTTGCATTACCCGACGTAGAAGGAAAATCCGCAAGGCCATCAACGGCATGTAAACGTAAACTACTCTTTTGCTTCTTCGCAAAAGTTGAATATAAATACTCAGATGACATGAGAGATAGATGTTTGTCATCTACCTCCATGGTCTGATTTGTTTCCCCGTGTGCCTTTAAAGGTCTGTGCCCACATATCCGTTCCGTCTCAGTTCCGTGTCAGTTCCGTGATCGCAAAAGGTATGGGTTGCTTGTTTGGAATGGAGCAGTGCACACTTGTCAGTTCCGTGAAATTCGACGGTCTTTCCGTATCCGTCAGTTCCGGGCCGTCAGGATCAGTGTTAAAAATATCGTTTGCGTGCTTTACAATGGAGCAGCGCACACTTGTCCGTGTCAGGGCTGTCAGCAGATGTCAGTGTGGAACCCGGATCCGTTCAGTGAAACTAAAATTCGGTTGCCTCCGATATTTTGGCCATTTGCACGGAGACGGAGGCTTGAAATGACTGAAGGGACGACCTTTTTTTATGACCGTGAAAGGTTCTCAGGTCGAGGCTCTCGAACCGCGCGTCGGGGGTCCCAGACCCTAGGGTCATAAAGACAAGGACAGCAATAGGCCGCTCAGTAATGAAAATGAGAATTTCTATAATTAATATCAGATCGCCATACAAGTACCACCAATGGATTGCTGGAGTTTTTGCAATGAAACTGATACCAAACGTGATAGAATTCTGATCATTTTTAATGATTGTAATGAAAAGATTTTTGGATTGGTATATAAGGTATGATCGGATGCATGAATGTTGGGCGTCAAGGAAATAAAGCTGGACGTGCGTTTCAACAAGACTTGCCAACTTAAGCTCTTTCCCACTGCGATACATGTATCGCGATCCTACGGAACCGGCTGAATTGGGACTGCAGGCCGGGCTAGAGCAGCAGGCCTCCTACACAGTTGTCAGCAGGGGTGTGCGGGTACCCGACGTTTCGGCCTCGGGACGGGCCGGAAACTTTCGGGTGAGATCGGACGGGATCCCGATACTTTCGTATTCCTCGAGATCCCGAAGTTTTCTGGATCCCGCGACTCGTTTCGGGCTACAGGCATGACCGCCATGAGCGGGCAATTTGATTTCAGGTCGGCTCGGCAAAACTCGGACCCGATCGGCTCGAAAGCCAGCTATTAAGAGTATCTACTAAATATCAGTACCAGTGATAAGTTTTTACATTTCTGTCTCCTGTTAAATCATAATTTGTATCTTATTATTCATTTAAATATATATTTTCATTGTTACCAAATAGCCTGTGACGTGTCATATACGTACTTAAATAAATACCATATTCAAAATTTGGGAGAAAGACTATTTTTATATCGATAATCTTTTAAAAACTTAATAAAATATACTTTATACTTCGTACTTTATGTAAAGGGAATATATGTATACCTATTGGGTATTAAGTTTTTCAAGATAGGTTCAGATTTAACACAGAAAACGTACGGACAACTATAAGCATACAGAAAGGAATATTTAAAAATATACGGGAAGGCGAATATTTTATTATTTCAAATTAACATGTAAGAAACATAATGGTTCTACGTTCTCAGGTAACAATTTTGTTCGGTTATCGAAAACGATATTTGCAACAGTGGAAGGCACCCCCGCATTTCTCATTCCCTGCCCAGATTCTGTAGGAACAAAATCCTTATTCTCTAGCATTTTTCGTTATATTTTATTAAGATTTTAAAATATTGTCGATATAAAAATAGTCTTCTCCCCAAGTTCTGAACATGATATTTATTTAAGTATGTATATGGACATATTCAGTATTCACAGACGATTTGGCAGCAATGAAAATACATATATATGTAAATGAATAATAAGATACAAATTTTGATTCAACAGGAAACAGAAAGGTAAAAACTTATCACTGGTATTGATATACTTATCACTGGTATTCTTTCCATCTTGGTCCCCTCTTAATGGCTAGCTTACGAGCCGATCGGGTCCGAGTTTTGCCGAGCCGACCTGAAACGAGTCTCGGGATCCCGAAAACATCCGATCCGTCCCGAGAGCGGGGAACTCGAGCCTCGGGACGATCCGCACACTCCAAGTTGTCAATGACACGGAACTGACACGGAACTGAGACGGAACGGATATGTGGGCACAGACCTTTATTGTGGTCTCCGAGGGTTAATGAATTACTAATAAAAGATGATTTTTATCGCAAATGACTGATCATTAATTTAAACAAAACGATATTCGGCTACTTCCCTTACTATTCGACTTTTCCTTATAACTTGAAAACCGAATGTTTGCCCAACGTGCGACTTAAAACACTAATAAAGTACCAAAAAAACAGTTTTCAATTTTTTATCACGATTGAGTTAAAAATAGAAAAAACAAATTAATAGATGTAAAAAATATTAAATTATACATCACTAGAAAGGAATAGGTTTATCCTATTTTTTGCCACAAATTTCATTCCGATATCTTAAAAGAAACACCCAAATGTCATTGACTTCTTCAATCCGGCAGATAAACAGAGCACGATGTACATATAAAAAAAGGCTAGTCTTTCACTGTCTTCGACGGTCCTCGAGACCTGATACGACAATAGACCCTTTTTTCAAGTGCTGGAAAAGGTCCTGTGCGGCGCGTCGTTGCACTGGTGGAGCCATGGCGTTGACGCTTAGGTATAGAAAATACCATTTCCGACGACGCCAGTCGCAGTCGCTTGCGGCTGCAGCCGCTCATTGGAACGGCCACCTTAACACGAATCAGACCACGCAAATGACGGAGAGATGACACAGTCTGCTAATTTGTTCTAACATAAAACACTTTTATGACGCACTAGCAAAGACAAAACTCCTTCGATTGTCCGACATAAGCACTAGAGCTGTTCGAGTACTCGGTAAAAGCGAGTAAGCAAAATAAAAGAACCGAGCGGCTTGAAACAATCGAGCGGCTCGGGCGCACAGTGGGCCGGATTTAAAATTTCCCGCCTTTCGGGTCGTCTTTTTAAGATATCGGAATGAAATTTACGCCTAAAAATAGGAAAAAATTATTCCTTTCTAATGATGTATAATTTAATATCTTTTACATTTATTTATTTATTTATTCTTTAATTTTTTTAACTTATTTGTATTAAAAAAAATTTAATTCTGTTTATTTGGTACATTATTTAAAGCCCTTTACAGTGGTTTAAGCAAAATGTTTCGTGAAACTTTTCGTTTGCAAGTTATAAGGAAAATTCGAATAATAAAGAAAAGTAGCAACAAATCGGTTTGTTTAAATTAAAGACCACACTTTTGCGATAAATATTTTATTTTATTAGTAACTAATAAAAACAACCCATTAAAAAATGTTATTATATGCATTAACGAAAATAGCGACATTTTTCAAATTTGATTAGGAATATCTTCCAAACGCCAAAAAGTTCCACTTTCGGATCAATTGCAATATTTTCTCCCACACTCTCCTCTAAATAATGACGTAACGATCATTTCCCCCCTCGTCCCACTGCTCAAATTATTAGCGTTTAAAGTTATCAACGTTCGGTCAGTCCGTAGGGTAAAGGTGGGATAGTTAAACAGAAGGGATACAGAGGTGTTATTATTAATATATTTGCAATATGCCGCTATTGTCGGGTTGTTCTTTTAGTGTCTTCAATTGATCTTTTTCTTCGCACCGAATTTTGTATAACACTTGTGCACTATTAATACATATCAGAAATCCAAGAAATCCAGTTTCTCTGCGATCAACATGCAAAAGTTCTCCTTCCCCAGTTTTTAAAGCTGTTATATACGTTTTACAAGTTTCTAATATATTTCTGAACATTGAGATATTTTTCCAGCATAGTGCTTGCTTAAAACCTGTTTGCTTCAAACTTCTTGAGTTCAATATGTCGAATAACTCATTGAAAATATTAAAAAATTTAATTGTGGTGCCAGCACTTTGAAAATCATCCAGTTTTAGTTTGTCTTTGCAGTACTGCAATGAATCTGCCACCGATCGGCTTAATATCTGGGCAGCTAATCTGACCATCATCTTTTGTTTATTGTAATTAATGTGTGCTGTTCGCAACTTGTTCCCCAAATGCGTACCTTCTGTTGCTTGTAACTTTTCTGTTGCTGTAATTTTCCTACGTACTCCCATTTGACGATCTATAAAACAAGTAATTAAATATGTATCTTTATATCAGTTGTACAATTTTGATAATACAATATAACCTTTACTTACCGGTGTACTTACCTTCTTTCCTTTCTTTTGTCCCAAAACGGGACGACTTGCCGTTCGATTTTTACAACTTTGCACAGTGGCATTGTAAAAACAAATATATATCTCTTTTTTAGCGTCGTTAATAAAACCATACGGTTCACAGCCCAAAAGTAATAAACTAGGCACTGCACCAGTAGCATAGTATTCTCCCTGTTTTGTTTATTGTCTCGTCTCTTGTTTGTTTCGTATGTGAACATTTGGTTGTTTCCGTGATTGCCTCATCCACCTGGTTGCTTTTCCCTATTCGCGCATTGAAATCTCCAACTATCATTGAAGTGGGTGTTTCTTTTTTACTTGGAATATTATTTCTTCTAGTGTTCTTAATACCGGTTCATTCCTGTTCTTTATATAAACATTGCACATTATTGTTTTTATACAAATTCCGAATAAACTATGTGCCGGTGAAGATTGCGTTGTAAACAATAAGCTTCCAATTCATTTCAACGTATGTAGTATATAACAGTGCCGTCTTAACCTGGAGGCGAAAGAGGCAGCCATCCCAGGGCTCCGGAGCTTAGGGGGCCACCGAAAAATTGGAAAATTAAAAAAAAGGGTTGCGAAAGCTAGAAAAAAATTGGAAATCGGCCCTCCAACTGTGACAGAAAGAAAATAACGAATACACCAAAATTTAGATTTTAAAATTAGGCCCTTTTTCGTTAATACTTATTTACTTCGCCTGTTAGCGCGATATTTTTGATTTTATTTAATTTGGAATAATTTAAAGGACAACATATGGAGCTCGCCTCAGGGCCCCCGAAAACAATAAGACGACACTGGTATATAAACCAATATAAATATAAATACGGTACTTCACGGCGCATCGTAAAATGGCAGTTCCCGGGGTGCGATATGCACTTTCAGCTTCACTTAAAAGTTTAGTAATAACCCGAATAATATACCTATTTTCTAACCACGTTGGTTAAATATAACAGGGTCGCATGTTTTTGGAACTAAGTTAGAAGAGCCTCGACCGCTGGCCTCCCTCGCGCTTACGAGTGCTCGACAATCATGAAAGGGCTTAGCTGCAACGCGTTACTAACACAGTAAATCCTCGTTATACGAATGTTCTTCCCCCCCACGTTATATACACATGGAGTCCTCCCCACCAGTTTTTTCGCTTACTCCGCACAAGCGACCCTTCACCTACATGTAGCCGTAAGCGATAAAGATCGGGAGCGAGATGAGTCAGCCGCTAATGAAATTGTAAAGTCTTACACATAATAATAATAATAATAATAATAATAATAATTATACATTCCATTCCATCTCCACGAGGATATTATTAATGCATTAACGCGATCTTTTCGACAAAAATAAGTCCAAACACGACCTCGGTCGGGCTGTTTTCAATAATACACAATGCGTGACTGATTTACAGAGCGTACGAAAGATTCCCATTACGTTTAAGTAAGTATAGTACGAAGATAATTGTGTTTGGGCTCATTTTCATCAGAAAAATCTAGCCTGCCCATAGGTAATATTTTTATCAAGCTCTAGTAGGAATAGAGAATGTTAAAGTTTCATTGGCGAATGACTCATCCCGCGCTTGATGTTTATAGCTTTTGGTAGCTGGTCGGTCAGCGGCAGGTAGGCCGCCGAGTAATCCCCCCACTGTTTCTGTGTCTCCCTCGCTCCCGGTGTCATTCGCTCTCTCGCCTCTCTCTCTCTCTCTCTGTCTCTCCGTGCCGAACGATACGGTCAGGGTCGACCGAGACGCGCGATAATTTAGTTCAATTCCCGCAGTAAAGACGCCACCCTTCTTCATTATATGTACCGCAGCGGACCCTTCTCGGTATGCATATAAACTGGGATTTCTGTATTCTTTCTCAAAATTATTCCGTTACACTTTCCACATAATTATGCATGTACACTAAGGGACAGAATCGACTTCCCTTCGGAAATTTCGCAACGTTGCTTGTCACTAGAACCACTGAGTTATGCCTAGTGACATGCAACGTTGCCAAATTTCCGAAGGGAAGCCGATTCTGTCCCTTAGTGTACAGTAGCGGACAAAAAAGTTACCACTTTTTCGAACCACCCTACGTCTATTACTTTTTAATATCAACTTAAAAAAAACTGCAGTATGTGCCTAATATACATATTTTGAAAGAGAATTAAAAGCTGTATAAAACCCAGTCACAGTTGAATTTACTTAACTAACAAACAAAAACCCTACATAACATTAAACAGGACAACACATTTTTAAAGCCAACATAAAGCTACCACTTTTGAACATTAATAAAAAAAATCTAATATTTTGTGGGGGCATCTTTTGCTTTTAGGATAACCTAAAAAGTTACTAAACGTGGTAACTTCTTTGTCGGCCCCAAAAATGTGTTACCCCGTTCAATGTCATTCAACAGTTTTGCTTGTCAGTTAAATAAAGTCAACTTTATCTGGGTTTTATACAGCTTTAAATTCTCCATCGGAATATGAATATTAAACACACCACAGTCCCAAATGTATGCTAAAAAAAAAAAAAAAAAAAAAAAAAACAAATCGGAAAAGTGGTAACTTTTTTGTCCTTTCTGTCATGTATCTCAACGCGTTTTCTTCAACTAATTACGAAAAAACTATTGTTGTTACCAATCTCCGTATACCTTTCACCGATGCGTATAGGTAATCTAGGTTTTGGCAGGCTGTTGAACGAAGCAATTACGTAACTCCCCGGATATGGGGTCGCCTTCTTCCCCCCTCGGTATAGGCGCGCTGAGCGGTCCCCTCCGCTTTCTCCGCTTACCCCTGCGCAAGCGTCCTCATCCCACGCGCGGCCAGCGCCCGTCGGGCAGGAACCGCTCCGCGCGTGCGCGCTCGACGAGGCATATGCGTCACTTCCCACCGCTACAAGCAGTCCTCGAAACCTCGTGACGTGGAAGAGCGTGTCCGTCGTAGCATGTCGTACACCCGCGGCATTAAGCGCATCGTTCTGACGCTTCAGCAGCGCCTCGAAATCGTGCAGAAGCTACAGTACGGCGTCTCGGTGAACCAACTAGCCATCGACTATGGCATCTCTTCCTCGACCGTTCGTCGCATCAAGAGCAACGCGCTCGAGTTGCGGCAGCGCCTGGAGATCCCGGGGGCCGCGGCACGGAAGAAGATGCGGAAGCCCCTGATGGAGGAGTTGGACGCGCGCTTATACGAATGGTACCTGGAGCGT
Organism: Andrena praecox; assembly: GCA_963932275.1. Classification (NCBI taxonomy): domain Eukaryota; kingdom Metazoa; phylum Arthropoda; class Insecta; order Hymenoptera; family Andrenidae; genus Andrena; species Andrena praecox. The sequence continues at coordinate 38,735,807 of OZ010728.1, forward strand.
CGCGCGCTGGGCGATTACATCTCCGACTCGGTACTCCAGGCAAAGGCGATGAAGTTGAACGAAGCGTACGGGGACACTTCTAAGTTCACGGCCTCGAAAGGCTGGATATGGAGGTTCAAGAACCGTTACGGCATCGGCCTGTACGATCCCCGCGACGAGAGGGTTGAGCCCGACGCCGACGCGGCGGAACACTTCGCCCGGGCGTTTTCGCGACACCTGGAGGAGCAGAACATAAAGCTGCAGAATATATATAACATCGACGAGTCCACCGTGATGTGGAAGTCCCTGCCGCAGAGGATATTGGTCCGCGCCGGTCGGAAGAGGGGTTTCGCGAATAAAGTGAAGAACTATCGGGTTACCATTGGCCTCTGCACGAATGCCACCGGCACCCACAAACTCCCGCCGCTGTTCGTCTGCAGGTACGAGAGGCCGCGGGCCTTAAAACACTGCAGGGACAGCTTGCCTGTGACTTTCAAGAGCCAGGAGATGGCTCGCGTCGATTGCAACGTGTTCGCCGAGTGGTTGGAAAGCGACTTCAAGCCAGCGGTGAGGAAGAGGCAGCGGGAAACCAGCTCCTGTGGGAAAGTGTTGCTACTGTTGGACAGCTGTGCGGCGCATGTGGTACCCCCGGAACTGGAAAGGGAGGACGAGGATTTTCAATTGATATACCTGCCGGCAAACACGCCGTCGATACTGCAGCCAATGAACCAGGGGATAATGACGAAGGTGAAGAGGTCCTTCCGCAACCGCGTCCTCAGAAGGATCTTGGACTTTCCCTTCGGGGTGGCGGAGTTCTACGCCGACTACGACATAAAGGACTGCGTGGACTTCGTGAATGCAGCTTGGGCGGACGTAACGTCCGTTGATATTCGAGGTTCGTGGAAGAGGTTACTGGGGGACGTGGCGATGGAGAAGGAGGAGAAACTCTCCGACGAGATGTCGGACATTACCGCCATTACGGAGACGGCTGTGAAAGTCGCGGGGGAAGGCGTAACTCAGGACGAAGTAGCGGAGTGGATTTCAGCTTGCGAAGATGTCGAGGGTAAAATAGACGCGTTTGAAGGCGAGGAGGACGAGTCGCGCGAACAAAGGATGCCCTTGGTTTTGCACGACGGGGAGATCGAACAGACTTTCGCGAATTTGGTCCTGTGGACCGAAAGTCAATCCGATTTTGTTAAATTACACGTAAATCAACTGAATGTTTATTATGATTTAGGAAAGGAACAAAGTAACGACGCTAAAGTAGAGTAAGCTGATTTTATACTGATGTTGCCATTTTCAACGAGCGTTTGTTATTGTTTTTGTGTTGAAAGATGAGCTTCATTTTGAAGAGAAATTCATAATTGTGGTGTAAAAAGAGATCTTTTATAACGAACATTTTTAGGTACCGAACCTCGGAGATAATTCGAATTAGGTATATGCGAAATCAAATCAAACTAATGCATTGATGACATTGTTTAATGGGTTTTGAGGTTTAGTGAAAAAAATGAGGATTTTTTTTTGTTTTTTTATGAATTATGAAGTTCTCTTCGAAAGTGGTCCTTTTTCATACAAAAAGCGTATGGATTGTACACAGACTGTAAACAAATATTTGTATATATTTCATAACAATGAGAAGCGAATACCTGAAAATTGTAGTAAAATCAGTGAGTTCAGTTCTGCAGAGGTAGAAGAGGGGAAAGAAGAATACAAATACAGAAAGCAGCAATTGTAATAATATTGGAAACATGTTTTTATTAAACGAAACAAAAATTTTCATTGGTTCTTATAATTGTCCAGCATACAAATACGGCTTTAAAGTATCATTTTACTATTCTTGTCTGAAAATTATCTACAAAAATATTGCACACCGTGCATAATCAAATGTCACTGAAATCAAAATTCGATAAGGCTCAGAGGCAAGAAATTAAAAGTGTTTAAAATCAGCAAGATATAATTTATCAGTACGATAACATTTTAGATTTACTATTGTCGTGGATTTTTGAAAACTGTGATATTTTTGTGCAATTTTTTAAAAAGTACATACGTTTTATTAAACACGTCTCGTACTCAGAAAACATAAAAAGACGTGAGTGATATAAAGAAGAGATTTTAGCTCAACTTTAATTTTTGTTAGGCACGTCACTTGTTCCATCTGCGGTCCCCATTTCTCAGAATTGCCAACTAGGTATGTTTGGGCGAAGGGTCGACGCATGGTGTGAGGCAAAAAGTGGCGGGATCGACTCTTCGGTGCGCGCGTACGTTTGTGTGTGAGGGAGGTCACGTAGCGTAGGATTACTGGCGATGCTGGCGCATTATATGTGACGGTTAGGACGCGAACGCTACAACGACGCGACGGTCGACGTACTTCAAATTCAGGTCGAGAAGCAGGCGGAATACAGATGACCTTCCGCGTGAAGGTCGTGCTCAGGAGAGAAGTAGAACTATGTTTTTCCAATTGAGTTAGAAGAGTGTTAATTCTATTGTCGGTCTCGCTCGCACTGTCAAGCGTCCCAATGCACCTGCAATACCCATTTTCAAGTTTGGACATTTGTAATAACATTTCATTCCGAAATGAATAATGATAAAGGCACTTATTTTCTCACACTGGCATTATAATGGAGTACGAATATAGAGAACGACGTTCGAGTTTTGTAATTAACGGCATTTTTTAGTTACATTTTTTACTTCCAAAAATTATTTTTCGTCAGGTAAATTTAAAAAAAAAAAAAGAACTTAGAATTTTGCTAATGCAAGTTTGCAGTGCTTATTGTACCATTGCACTTTTGTTTGATTTTTTTTGGAAAACTTGCAGTTACACGATACTGTAATAACCCAGATAGCACAAAACCGTTTTAAAAACGTCCAGGTCCGACGTTCAGGATGTCTTAAAAACATCCAGAAAAGGTCCTAAAAACGTCAATTTTCAGAAAAAGCGTTTTCTGTTCAAATGCGAGTTATAACACAAAATCGGAAAATAGCCTAATTTTCAGGGGTTAATTTCACCCCCTTCCAGTGAATTTGAGCAGCAAACAAAAATTGCGTTGTAGCCAGGAGGAAATCCCCTAGATATTCATAGTTTCAGAATTTTTTGAATTTTAGGCTTCGGGATCGCTGATTCCACACTTTCTTAAAATTTCTTTGCTGCCTTTCTGTCTGCAGCTCTTCTCAGCCATCCTAGTATGGACAGCTCAGTCTGTTTTTCATTTTCTGCCATTTTCCCCTGTTTTGCTGCACCTTAAAGAAGAATTTCGGGGGAACATTACATTGAATTTTACTGTAATCAATATTAGGAACAATAGAATAAGGGCGATAGTTACATATTACAAGCCTTGCTACATTTAAACGGTGGAAATCTTGTTTCCCTTTTCTGCCCAGCCAACTAAACAAGATAGCCACTTCATTGCTGAGCAACGCTGTTAGGAGCCGCTTCACCATGTTGTAATTATCTGAACCCCCCAATTCTGCCAATTCTTTGACCTAAAATTTAAAAATTATTCAACATTAACAAGTTAAGTATAATTTTGTTTCGAAGAATTACCGTCAACAATTACGCTTAAGCGTACAAGTAGTTGCAATTGCAGTTGAATGTGCAAACCACGAATTTTTAACTAATAAAAAAGTATGGAAATAAAATAAAATTTAAAAAAAAGTAAGCCGACTTCAAAATGGCTAAGAAAATAATAAAATAATTCTTCTTATTACTTTCTTAATAATACACCTAATAAATAGCAATTTATACTTTTCGAAGTCGGCTCCAATCAGTTAATTAAAAAAAAAAAAAAAAAAAAAAAAAAAAAAAAAAAAAAAATGGCGCCTACTTCATCGAAACAACTGATTGGCTCCGACTTCGAAAAGTATAAATTGATACTTATTAGGTATATTATTAAGAAAGTAATAGGAAAAACTATTTTATGCTTTTCTTAGCCATTTTGAAGTCGATTTAATTTTTCTTAAATTTTATTTTATTGTCAAATGAACTTCTCAAATATAGGTACCTTAATGCCACTTATTTTATATTTATAATGCAACAAAATACTTTACACTCCAACGGATATAAGATATTCTTAGGTCATGTTCAACGTTGACTTGAAAACATAACCACACTTTGGAAGAATAAGATCACCTTATATTGGAATAAGAAGTTATTATTTTACTGTTAATACATGCGCACTTAAGCCATTCTCAAGAAGGGACTGTGAATCTCAATTCAATAAGAATTACTTTACGAAGCAAAAGCTTGAGCCGCTGCTTATTTCCCGACTATGATTCTAGATGGGGACTTAAGCTTATGCTTGAGGTGATCTTAAAAAAATATATAAAAAAACAATTTTCAAGTTAAACGATTCTATTTTAATTTTGTTCGAATTTAAAATTCTTATTATTTTAAAGAAGTGATATTATTGAGTAATAAGTAATAAGGCCCATATTACTTGTTAGAAGTCAAGACTGAATGACTGTGGACGACCCCACAGGTGTTTTATAGATAAAAGAAAGATAGGACATCGTGAACGACCACAGGAGAGTAAATACCTACTATAAGTAGCCTCTAAAATAGCCAGCAGGGCCCCGTATCTTAAATAATTTAGTAAAAGTACCCTAATTTCTGCTCGCATACCTGCTCTGTGCCCAGGTTCTATGCGCACGGACCATGTCCACCTCTGTTTTGTTTACCCGACGCGAGCGACCCTGCGTCCGCGGACAACCGAGAGCAGGGTGGTGACACTCCATACCAGGGGTGTGGACTTCCCATATATTTCTGTTGGCAAAATCAGCACTCTCTGGTGAAATGTGCCCCTAACTAAATTATGAAAAGCGGTAAAGTTGAATCCTGGAATTATGCTATTGATTACAAGAGAACATATGGAACCCGCACACGCCGATTTTAATGGAGCTTTTGTAAGATGTTATTCTCAAAATATTTTTCTGAGAACTACTTCATACAAAAGCCCCATTAAAATCGACGTGTGCGGATTCCATATGTTCCCTTGTTAGGTATTTTTATTACAAATCGGAAATAAATTATTGAAATACAATTTTCATTTTGATTTTTAGTCTTTATTGAATGAAAAAATTACTGTTATTAACATTACGCGAATTTACTGTTTTGCAATAGCTTCGCATGTACATCTTTAATATTATTTTAGTAATATGTTGCATTATTAATACTTTGTGGCATTTAAAATCAAACCGTATATTATATGATTTCCACATAATATTCTTATCGTTTCTAATATGTTTTCGGCCTTCTTCTTTGTACGAACTATGTAAGCCGTAATATTATAAATTTGTTGCAAAATTTCCATAAAGTCTGCTATACACGATCTTTTCATAGAGTCGTCTGGGATTTCGAATATATCTGCTATACAGGTTCGGCAGGTGTATCTCGAAAGAGTTTTTTTTATTAAATTTTCAATATTTAATATGATATCCGCGCTGATTTGTTCCTCTAAAATATTATAATTTTCTAGCTCAGGCATCGGAATTAAGTGATCTTTTCGGCCGAGTTTCAGAGGCGACGCCTCCTTTCTCCCGCCGCGCGTCTTGGCCCCCGCGGCGGCCAAGAAGCCTCGAGCGCCTCAGGCCCGTGCCGTATGAACCGCGCGTGGCGCATTGGGGCGACACCCGTATCAATAGGTTTCCACATCACCCATGGGGTACTATTATCGATGCGTTTTTTTTTTGTCAGTGGTATCCCCTGTAGGCCAATTCCACTGTGCCGCGTGATAAAAGATAGAGTGGAAAAGCGCGTTTTATTATCAAAATTTTAAACATGTTTGGGAAAACTAGATTTTTGCGCACGTTTCGACTCCCAAACATGTTTAAAATTTTGATAATAAAACGCGCTTTTCCACTCTATTTTTTATCACGCGGCACGGTGGAATTGGCCTACAGGGGATACCACGGACAAAAAAAACGCATCGATAATAGTACCCCATGGGTGATGTGGAAACCTATCGATACGGGTGTCGCCCCAATGCGCCACGCGCGGTTCATACGGCACGGGCCTGAGGCGCTCGAGGCTTCTGGGCCGCCGCGGGGGCCAAGACGCGCGGCGGGAGAAAGGAGGCGTGGCCTCTGAAACTCGGCCGAAAAGATCACTTAATTCCGATGCCTGTTCTAGCTCGTCGGTATAACTTTGATTTATCACGACTTCTGTTGCGTGCTTAATCGGTGTTATTAGTTCTTCTAATTGCAGTAGTGATGATTCAAAAGTTTGAGTACAATTGGTGTGTAATGAATGTTTTCCCGAAACATGTTTCACCATGACTGCATTATATGTTTGTTGAAATTGTTTCGGTGATAAATGGTTAAAAATTCTCTAGTGCGTCCTGATTTAAAGTACGCGGGGCATATTGGGCGGTATGTTTCAAAATTTTTTTTGAGAGTAAAATGTATCCTCGCAGAGTTAGAATAAAATTCTTAAAAGACGGAGGTACGATTTGTTTTAAACAGCCCTCTTTGACAAAATACATATTCTGTAACGCCATTATTTGAAGTTTCCAAAACGCAGTATGTCTTGTCTGCTTCGAAACGGGTCCCTTTAAACCCTTGGAAGTGTCATCACTCCGCACTAGACCTCCATTTAAGCTATCAAATAGCGTGTCAAAGAATTTACATATCCTTGCGGTCCCAATGCTATTTGCATCTAATTTATATTGTATATCATTTGGGTGTTGTTCATCTGTAACAAATGAATGAGTTTCTTATAGTTTGTGCAACAAATATTATCTCAGCTGATTAGAAATATGAATGCAACACAATATAATTCGATTTACAAGATATTATAATCCCAACACTTACTATTTGTAGCCATCGAAAATATAGCAACAGCCATTGAGTTACTAAAAACTTGTGTGGCATATGCCACTTTCATTTTCTTTTGTTGGGTTGGGTATATATGGTGTGTTTTTATCCTTCCCAACATCTTTATTTCCTTTAGTTCATCATTGCAATCGTCAATTTTATATGCCGCAATGACATCCTTCCGCGTTGCTCTTAACGTAGTTTCGTTTTGCAGCCATATTAAATCTTCGTTTAATAAATTATTTCTGATGCCTGTAATGAGGTGGGGCCATCGTATAAAGGCACAATTTCGTAATTATCAATTACCACACATCGTTTTGGTGACATATTTTGTTGTACATAATGTCCACTACTTTCCTTCACCAAACTTTCCACTGCGGCCCGGTTGGTTGAGCCCTGGTCACAAATGAGTGCAATGATCTTTAATTCTGCAAAGTAAAATATATTATAATATAAATTTGAAGAATAGTTTAATATTATTATAATTCTTCTTTACATACCAGTTTGAGAATGTACAGTTCGTACTATATCTTTTATAAGATGTTTCAAATCTAAAGATTTCGTGGTAGATTCGCAAAACGAATATACTATAGCTTGCTTCCAGTGACCAATCACTGCCTTCACCATAAATACCAAAACGTGATCGAAAATAATTGAATTTTCAAATCCTATTAATTTATCAGTATATTCGTCATACTCTACGAATGGTGTTAGTGACATTTCGTAAAAAATTAACGAGCATAATTTATCCGTTGGTTTTAATTTTTGTGCAATTTTTTTAAACTTGAAATTACACATTGATTTATACTGCTTTCTGCAACATTTGCAACATTCGGCCCATTGTCTTTCTTGATGTCCTGCACCTGACGTTTTATATACAATGCGTGGCGCTGATTATGTTCTATTCCCGCCACAAAATAATCTCATCAGCGCCATCTGTTACCAAATTCTTTCAACTTTATTGATCCTGGCGCCTCTGGCGGAAACTGCCCCGAACTAAATTTTCTCAACAGAAATATATGGGAAGTGCACACCCCTGCTCCATACTTGTGATTTTGTTATCACGGATAACGCCATCTGAGCGGATTGGTGTAAAACTAAATTCATTAAATTACTGTAGGCGGGAACTTTGAAACGTAGGTTTAGTACTATTCAGTTATAGCGAATTCTGTGCCTCGCACTGACTCTGCACTGGTGTCAGAAAATAACTCGAATTGGTTGATTCTTATAGAGATATTTTCGTTTCTATCAGAAACAACCAATCCAAGTGATTTTCTGGCATCAGTGCAGTGTTGTCAGTGCGAGATACCGAATTCGCTATGAAATTCATCGAACTTCAGAAACGACTGAGATACAATTTCTGCACTACACATAATCATATTTTATGCATTCTATATACAATTTAAAAGTGTGTAACACATCACTCAATAAGCCTCCGGTCTAACTAAGAAAAACAATTTTTTTTTTTGAAATTTCACTTTATTCATCAACATACTCTCCTTCACGAGTGATACATTCATTATAACGCTTCTCCAACTTTTTGATGCCCTTTATGTAAAACGATTTGTCTTTGCTCTCAAAATAAGCCTCAGTTTCGGCAATCACTTCTTCATTTGAGCCAAATTTCTTTCCCTGGAGCATCTTTTTCATGTCTGCAAAAAGCCAGTAGTCGCTGGGGGCCAAATGTGGAGAGTACGGTGGGTGAGGAAGCAATTCAAAGCGTAGTTCATAAAATTTAACCATTGTTTTCATCGACTTGTGACACGGGGCATTGTCCTGGTGAAACAGCATTTTTTTCTTTTGCATGTGGGGCGGTTTTTTTTTTATTTCTGCACTCAATCGATCCAATAATGCCATGTAATATTCACAATTGATAGTTTTGCCTTTCTCAAGATAGTCGATGAACAAAATTCCATGCGCGTCCCAAAATACGGATGCCAGAATCTTGCCAGCCGACATTTGAGTTTTTGGTCGCTTTGGACGACATTCACCGGATGCTGTCCACTCAGCTGACGATTTTTTTGATTCAGGCGTGTAGTGGTGGATCCATGTTTCATCCATTGTCACATACCGACGCAAGAAATCCTTTTAATTTCGCTTCAACAGCTTCAAACAGCGCTCTGAATCGTCGACGCGTTGTTGTTTCTGGTCCGGTGTGAGCAAACGCGGCACCCACTTCGAAAGCAACTTGTGCATGCCCAAATTTTCATGTAAAATTGTGAAGACACTACCTTCTGAGATCTTCAAGGTGTCAGCTATCTCACGCAACTTCATTCTACGGTCTTTTAAAACTATTTTGTGGACATTTTTTATGTTTTCCGGAACAACTGCCGATTTTGGGCGACCAGAGCGTTCAGCATCATCGGTGCTTGTACGACCGCGTTTAAATTCAGCATACCAGTCAATAATAGTTGATTTCCCTGGTGCAGAGTCCCCATAACGCTTATCAAGCCACTGTTTGGCTCCAACAGTATTTTTCCCCATCAAAAAGCAGTGTTTAATCAACACACGAAATTCCTTTCTATCCATTGTCTTGAAAATTACAAAACTGCCCATACAGGACACTCTAGTTGCAGCATAGTTGCAGTATAGTTGCGGTGCAAGATTGCAACGATTCACGCAACGTTGCCGCAACTATGCAGCAATAATTCTATGTCCGCCTGCTGCAAAGTTGCACGGCAACTTTGAGGCAACTTCGCACAGCAACTTTGAGGCAACTTCGCACAGCTTGAGGCAGCTTCGCACGGCAACTTTGAGGCAATTTTGCACTAGGGCTGTTCAAGTACTTGAATATTCGGGTAGCTTGAAATCCGAACCAAGCTGAAACCCGGTTTCCGAGCCGAGCCGAGTACCCGAATGAACCGAGCGGCTTGAAAAAACCGAGCGGCTCGGATAGAACCAAGTAACTTGAATTTTTCAAGCGGCCCGAATGAAGCGGGCGGCTCGAACAGAACCAAGCGGATTGAATTATTTGAAGCGGGCCGAAAGAACCGAGCGGCCCGAAAGAACCGAGGCGGCTCGAAAGAATCGAGGCGGCCCGAAGGAACTGAGGCGGCCCGAAGGAACTGAGGCGGCCCGAATGTATGTCTGTACATTGTACGTCGAGCAGATAGGTTATGTATACCTAACCCAATTATAATATAGACTGCGGAAGTTTATGTAAATGCATGTTTTTATTGGAATGACTTAAACAAGCGGGACTTTGATAGAACTATGTTTCATCATTACGAGGATGTTAAAAATATACTTTCGATTTTATACATTTTGCATATTTTGGATATACGTTGCAAATAAGTTTATTTAATTTCTTGTGATTTCATACGCTCTTTCAGAAATATTTCCCATCCTCATTCAAACGGTTTACTACCGTGTTCTTACATTAATTAAATAAAAAAATTAAATTGTGTGTCTATTTATATTGCTTGTTCAAAAATTATTCGTCTATTTATTTATTTATACCTAGCCTGCGGAAGTTTATGCAAGTATGATATGTCGCGAATATGCAAATATGCTGAAAAAGGTAACGGGGGGCGGGGGGATATATTTAACCTCTTTTATCAAACTGTAGTATACTAATAATTGTACTGTAATAATTATATATTATACGTATCAAGCCGTTGTACCTACGATTGAATTATTAAACATTTGAATATATATGTATGTAACTATTACACTATTAAACTTTTTAACATATGAAACTATTAAATTTTAATGGCCTGGTTCACCAAGCTAATTTGTAAACAAATTCCGTATCTGCAAAAAATATGAAAAATATGCAGAATGTGCAACGTATATCCAAAATATGCAAAATGTATAAAATCGAAAGTATATTTTTAAAATCCTCGTAATGATGAAACATAGTTCTGTCAAAGTCCCGCTTGTTTAAGTCATTCCAATAAAAACATGCATTTACATAAACTTCCGCAGTCTATATTATAATTGGGTTAGGTATACATAACCTATCTGCTCGACGTACAATGTACAGACATACATTCGGGCCGCCTCAGTTCCTTCGGGCCGCCTCGGTTCTTTCGAGCCGCCTCGGTTCTTTCGGGCCGCTCGGTTCTTTCGGCCCGCTTGAAATAATTCAATCCGCTTGGTTCTGTTCGAGCCGCCTGCTTCATTCGGGCCGCTTGAAAAATTCAAGTTACTTGGTTCTATCCGAGCCGCTCGGTTTTTTCAAGCCGCTCGGTTCATTCGGGTACTCGGCTCGGCTCGGTTGTTCAAGCCGAGTTAGGCTCGGCTTGCTTTTTCCGGGTACTTGAACAGCTCTATTTTGCACAGCAAATTTGAGGCAACTTCGCACGGCAACTTTGCGGCAATGATCGTCCCCCCAAACGTGCCCCCAATATCGCCGCGTTATTACGGAAACGTTAAAAGTAAATGTGAGGGAAGGGAATTAAATTACAATAAACATTAACCATTAAATATTCATATATTTATATATCAACTCATCATCAATACAAATAACACTAATAACAATATGTATGTTAAATTCTTAAAAACAAAAAACAATTCCTCGCAAAATAAAGATTGCTTTCGATCTATATAAAAAATCACAGCTCGATACTTTTATTATACACTGACTCTGTCAGTGGTCACAAGTGCCTGCAATGACACTTGTACTCGCGGATCATACGATCACGCGAGTCCATTGTTACGTGCCGCGACCTTTGGTGTTCGAGCGGCGCGTTTTAGACAGCCAAATTCTGATTAGGGGTATCCCACAATCATTTGATTATCAGAATTTGTAGTCTTTACGTATAGAATGGCAAGGAGGCCCGCCGCACTCGTAACAGTCAATTATTTTATTTAATTATCTAAATACCTTATCAGAGGATAAGGGGGTAGATTTTGGGATCGTTGGTGCTCTAGACCCATACGGGTCTTTTCAAAGGAATCAGACAGGTAATTAATGAGTAGAATTTATGATAAATAAAGGTTTAATATTGTAAAAGTGAATGAAAGCAAAAGCACATAACAAAATATGGAAATATTCAATGGATCACTTCATAAAATAATAATCACAGACAACTCCTGACTAGGGGAATCCCACAATGCTTTGATTGTCAGAAATTATCGTTATATCCGATCCAATATTTACAATGTAATAAGATTTACAGAAAGAGATAAAAGGTGCAACTCACCAGACAGTCAATTATATATCGGAAATATACTTTTAGTTTTCACTTGGAATTGTTGGAGAATTTCCTGCGTTTCGAAGATGAACCTAAATCAGAGAAAGAGATGAAAACGCGAACACACACTTGCCCATACAGCACACTCCATGGCAGGAAGGTTGCCGGAACGTTCCACCGGAACATTGCTGGAACGTTGCTGGAACGTTGCCGGAACCTTCCTATGTCCGCCCTGTGGAACATTGCACGGCAACCTTCCTGCCACCTTCAGGGAACGTTCCTGGCATTTTCTGGCCACCTTCAGGGAACGTTCCTGGCATTTTCTGGCCACCTTCAGGGAACGTTCCGGGCATTCTCTAGCCACCTTCAGGGAACGTTCCGGGCATTTTCTAGGAATGGTCACGGTTAAGGAAATTAATTAAATTACAATAAATACTGACAATTAAATATTCATATATTTTTTCTATACAAGCCGACAACCACAAGAACAATAATAAAAATAATAAAAATAATAATAGTGTTAGAGTTTGCAAGTCGGTTAAGAAGAATAATGCGTTTGTTCTGTTAAGTGATATAATAAAATAAAAGCTGATACAATGAGAAACATCGATGCGCGCAAACTGCGCGTGTCGCTACGCTACAACGTGAGAGAAGCGATCCAGAGGTCGCTGCTGAAGCGTTGTCGCAGGGCATCAAGGCAGCGTTTCCACGACTGCCTTGGCGCGTCCGCACTATATGTTGCTCTATCTCCAACAAATAGGCCGGTATTCATAGTCGTTGCTTAAGACAAAGATCGTCTTAAGCATTTGCTTAAGTCCCCGTCTAGTTTCATAGTCGACAAATAAGCATCGTCTTAAGCATTTACTCAAGTATTTACTTTGTCAAGCAATCCTTATTGAATCATGTTTCATAGTCAGTTCTTAAGATGATCTTAAGAACGTAAGTATTCATAGTCGATTAAGAACTTCTTATTCGAGCATAAAGCAGTCTTATTCGAGCAAAGTGAGGTTAGATTTTCAAGTCTACGTTTTAGTTGACTTAAGACCATGTTATTAGGCCAAAGAGGATATATAATAAGAGGCGTCACTCGACAAAGACAGAAATAAGCTAGGGAAATCACTAGACAACCAATTTAAATGCCCATTCGGCAATGATCGGTAAACATCGGCAATAATCAGCAAACTGCGGTAAGGTACATTTAGTCGATTTGAATATCCCGCTCGAATAGACAACCAATTTAAATGCCAAGGTCAAGTAAAGACTTCAAAGGTTCCGCCCGGAGTGACGCCTCTTATTATATCTCCTCTTTGATTAGGCGTTAAGACGGTGAAGGACGCGAGTTACTGTTGGCAAAACATGCAGTGTTAATTTCTTCACAGGTTGTTAACGCGTAGAGTAGGAGTTCAGTTGTTATTTTTCGAAGCGTAACGCAGTACCATCTACGTCTCTGCCAGTCTCTGCGTGGTGGCAGCGCGGGAAAAGAAACACAAGATGTATTTTCAATATCATTCCTGATTGGGTATTCCGCTCGGCTACACGGGAAAGTTTCCGACGCTTGCCGAACGTAATATAAGATTTGCTTAAGCATTTGCCTGACTAAGCAAGCATTAAGCACCATTTTCTTGACCAAGCAAATCTTAAGTTCGGACTATGAATACATGACGTCTTAAGCATAGCTTATTCGAATAAGGCCGACTTTGTCAAGAAATTCTTAAGCACATGCTTAAGCAACGACTATGAATACCGCCCATAGTATTGGCTCTGGTGGATCTTCTCAAACCCGCGTATGTGGAGTTCCAGGATCTTCCGCTCTCTTTACTTAAAATGTACTGCATGCAGCGTGTAATGAACCTGGAATAATACATGCATTTATTTTACAATTTTACAACTTTAAGTACTGAAATGAGATAAATAATAAATTTACTTACTCATTTTACTATATGTTTGAATATATGAATGATTCTTTTTGTATATTTCTCTGCCACAGAATCCTCTATTAATTTATTTAATATCAGCAGCTTCCACAGCTTCTCTTCAGTAAATGAATCTATAAAAGGTCATCAATAAATTATTTCAGTCATGAAAAATGGCTTCATTAAAAACAACATTCATGTAACGCCAATCGCAGGCTGCATTCAAGCGACGCAATGGAAAAATAACAATCACCGTTACTTTAAATAATTGAACGGAAAGTGAAATGAAAGTTGTACAGTACATGCATGTTTACAAGGAAACTGTGTGAAAAGTAAAAGCTTGTAGCACAGAAAGCAAATAAATATATGTATTTTAAATAATTAGAAAATTGCAGTTTGTTAATAGGCATCAAATATTTTATATTAGTTACTTTAACTTAAAAATAAGCTCCTTAATTTGAATAATTCATATATATTACTTGCGAAACAATCTGTTTTTATCCTGTTCTTATATATCGTGACAGAAAACACAAGAACATTTATATTGTCCAAATACAGTAGGAATGCTTGCAGAGAGAAGATTTCTTTGAATGTACGAAATTCAGGCCCAGACCCATGTTCTGGAACCAACGATGCAGATAGTTTTCATTCTTCAACGGAAATCTATATGAAACAAACAAAAATATTTATTTTTAAGAAGTTCGACATAACCTACAAGTAGCATATACATGGGTTCTACTTACCCGTGATATGTCAAACCTTCACCCAATTCACTCAGGTCTCCTGCACCACAAAACACACACGTTCTAACCATTTTTACTACTTAAAGCAATTAATAACTAATCACGCTCTAACTATTTACGCGTGTGCTTTCTTACGTGCTTTGGCTTTGCAACCTGTCGTGTCGCACGTGAGGTACGTCACACAACGCCTGGATCTTCACCACGCCGCTGGCTTGGGAAGATCCACCAGAGCCAATACTATTATTATTATTTTTTTTAATTATTATTATCATTATTATTATTTTTATTATTATTTTTATTATTATTATTACTATTATTATCATTATTATTATTATTATTATTATTATTATTATTATAAACGGGAATAGTCCCATAGTTTACATAAAGCATACAACAATTGACCTTACATCGTCTACACAAAGCGTAAGTACCTAATATACAGGAGAAACTTTTAACTTCCTACTCTGAAGAATATAGTGTGTGTGAATGTAAAAAATGTGTAGCTAATTTATTTAAGAAATCAATGGTGTGTATAAATGTTTTTCCTTTTTCCATAAGGATTTTGTAAAAAATATGCACATATACAGTATAATCTGCAACTACAATAATTATTATTGATATCAATTAGGGAAAAGTCGATACAATTACGGTTATGGAACCGATATGAGGAGGGAAATACGAACCGTAACCGAAACACAGATAATAGTTGGAAATTTCGGTTCTCCATAACAATTACTCAGAATAAAGGTTCTTTATAACCGTTTGGAAAACCGAAATCGATATTATAACAGTTTTCGAGCCCTGCTTACTGCGGGACCTTTGTTGTAAAATTTCCGAAAAGTTCCATGAAGGTGGCCAGAGAATGCCCGGAACGTTCCCTGAAGGTGGCCAGAGAATGCCAGGAACGTTCCCTGAAGGTGGCCAGAGAATGCCCGGAACGTTCCCTGAAGGTGGCCAGAAAATGCCAGGAACTAGGACTAGGGAATTCCCATAATGTTTGCACATTGTCGCACTGCAATCCCGTTATAATTTAAGTGGTTTGAAATAGGGGTTCGTATATCAGGTCAAAGGTAACGTGTAGAAAAGTGTTTCGTTTGTATTTTGTGGATCGCGTAATTTGGGTACCTCCGATGTAAAAGTGTATTGGCCAGGTCCTGTGACCGCTTGTCACTACCTCGTACGCGCAGGTTAATACAGGTTTGCCGATGTTTTGGCACCTCTCTACGTCGATTATGGCTATTTCGGGTCCCTGCCGTAGCAAACCGCAGATATCTTCGTCGCTGAGTCCTTGGGACTCCCTGCAGTGGACCTCCGTCAGACCGGTGAGGAATTGCAAGAACCATCCCCCGACAGTTGGATGCATGTTGTTCATGTTTAAGATCCCAAGTTTCTTCATTTGTCGCAATGGCTCCAGAACGAATTCCCCCTTGATGTTGGTACATCCGCTAATGTTTAAGGACGTTACATCCTTCATATGCAGGGCAATTTCCATAATAAGGCCGGAGGCTACCCATCCGCAAAACGTGAGGCTTAGGTTGGTCACATTCCTGTACTTGGAGGGGAATGAACCTGCCATTTCCACTGGTCCCAGCTCCAGCTCGACAAACTCTCCTCTCTCGACCGCCTCATTGTCCTCCTCTGTTTCCATTTCAGGAGCAAACTCTTTAAAGGAGCAAAAATGAAACTTTATTACTGTTAAAGTGGAGTGGAGGTTAATGTTATCGATTAATGCTTGTAGAATGCTGTGATCTATCAAATCATTGCATCTACTTATGTCTAGATAGTCCAGGCTCTGCAACTCCTGGAGTATTTTTGCTAAATTTTCGGGTTTTAATATTATACAGTTGTGGAGGGTGAGCTGTTGGAGATCTTTGTTTACAGCTAACAGTGATCTGCCGGTAATGTTTGTCCCCTGTGCGCTGAACGATTTCAGGTGTCTGGCAGATCCCAGCACATTGAACAGCCCTGGGTCCACTGGTCCGTCGCATTTCCCTAGTTTGAGGCAGGTCAGTCGTGATGCTCCTGGTTCCATTTCCCTCAACGCCGTCGGTCTGATCGTCACAGAGGATCTATTGTTTCGAGTTCAGGGCAACTCCTTATAGCAATGGAGATAACCTGGGGCCTTAAGCATCTTGCCAAGGGTTCCTCATTTATTCGTATGCTCCTCAGGTGGCTACCTGCTCTCTTCATGAGCCAGTAAAATGACTCCGTGCTTACTGTCTTTCCTTCCCATGCATTCGGCCAGCACCAATTATTCAGGTCAATATGGCGAAGACCGTTATACGAGGCAAGGCTTCCAAGTCGCCATCTTCTAGAGACCATTTCCAAGCGGCTCCTGTCTGCAAACGGCAAATAGCTGACAATTTTAGAAATACATTCTATTGGAAGTGGAATCCGTTCACGCAAATCTAAGCCAGGGAATGGGTCCGCATCGGGTCGTGGGGTAATTAGGTTGGTGCTATGCCACGAATCCGCCATCAGCACCCTTAACTTCCTCTTATGGCATATTATTCCGACGTCCGCCGCAGCCAAAGCCTTCCTTGCTCCGTCTGGTGTTTCGAATGTTAGGAATGCCTGGTTTCCCGCTGGTTTCCTTGTCACTACCGCATGCTTGACTCCATACGGGCGGAATATTTCGAGCAGCTTCTCTTTTTTAGTATACGGCGCCAAACGGCTGATAAATAGTCGCCGTTCTGCAGAATTTTGATGCCACTGACTGGACGATGCCATTCTGTTAATGCTCTACAGACAGTCACACAGAAGCAAGATCGAAATTATAAAATAACAAAATTATTATCAAAGAAAAGAAAAGAACATTAGAAAAGTGCGATAGGTTCGTCGTAATTAACAACAATTTCTGACAAGGGACAATTCGAACGCGACTATCTCGTGAGAACGCCGCTGCGTCAGCACCGCCTTATCTATTTCGTGGAACGGCAATGCGTCGAGGCGACGACGCTCCAAAGAAAGGATCTTGTTCTATTAAAAATATTATTAATTAATAGGTAGGAGTATGATCAACGAGGGATTTCCCATAACGCTAGGCGTTGTTGAAGCATACCCTGACCAAAAAGAAAAATTTTACGTTCCGAACGTAACACCATCCACGCCGCGGGGCGGCGTAAGTTTAACAAGAAAATGACGAACTAACTAATACATTTTATCGGTCATGTGTCGCACCGCGCTGTAAAGTACGGTACCACTGACTCTGTCAGTGGTCACAAGTGCCTGCAATGGCACTTGTACTCGCGGATCATATGATCCCGCGTAGTCCATCCACGCCGGCGCGGCGTAAGTTTAACAAAAAAGATATCCGAAATAGGAACGATTAGTGGGATTTTGTTAAAATTTAAAACCCACGCTACATGGAACATAATATATTTCAGTTTATATATTCTTGTATTTCCATCTCAGATCACGCAGTTAGTCCCGGGAGTGTGGGACATTTTTGTTGCAGTGCTCCGCGAAGCCATTTTGCGGAATTCTGCAAAAAAAAAAGAAAAACAATTCTTAGCAAAATAAAGATTGCTCTCAATCTATATAAAATAGGGCTGTAGCTGTGGACCGGGAACACGAGATACCCGGGTACCCGGGTACCCGTGAGATACCCGGGACGAAGAAAATTCCCAGATAAGCGCTACCCGGGAAAACTACCCGAGACTCTCGAGAATCTCGAGAACTTACAGAGTACAGAACGTAATTCTGGAGCGATGCCTGTCAGAGAGATACCGTCTGGCACCCTGTGGCGAGGTCAACCCCCTGCGGTACCTCACCGAATTTTATGGCCTTCGACTCGAAGGCCATGACGCTCAGTGTGGCTTCAATTATGACCAAGCCTCGAAGCCAGGGCGCCGGAAGCAGCGCCTTGAGGCGAGAGAATGCGTGGAGTCAGTCACAGCCAGGCTACGAGACGCGCAAGCCGCCATTGAGGTCTTGCATAAAAGGATCCTTTGTCCTCGTACCACGTGCAACGTTTTGCATGCGTTGCAGCCATTTGGCTATCAATAAAGAGAACCTCGGCCATTAAAGTGTTCCCAAGTCTAATTCATTCGGTAAAGCCTTATCCCGTCTATCCCGATAGCGCGTTCCGAATACATTTTTTAAGTATCCGGGGCTACCCACTCTTCCCCTACGTCTGGCTTACGTCCATTTCTTTATTTGCCCTACGTGCAATGCGGAGTTTACATTATGCTAGCCATTTCGAGGCCGCATCTACAATGTCCGCATCACAACAATATATGTTCCTCGATGCACATGCATCGTTTACACTGTTTACAGCACCTGGAATAATACGCATTAATTTATTCTACAATTTTTAGTGCTCGAAGGAGATAAATAATAAAATTACTTACTCAGTAATAATTTCTTGATATGAACAAACTTCGAAAACGCTGGTTTCTGCTTCTTTCCATGCCAGCTATAATTTGTAGCGACACTCGGTGCGCGCCGAATGCACATTCGGGGCGAATGCACAGGTGAATACGCGGCTTTACAAGGCATCGTGCACACCGTATGAACGCCGAATTCTGACATGCGCAAGCTATTTTTAATATATCTATAGCAAAGCATACCTCATTAACATTATTAAATATTTCTCGATGGTCACACAATTTTGCAGCAAACCACGCGTATTGCAGCATATTGGAAAATATTGGGGAGGACATCTGATGGTGCACTATAGAATGTATTTTGATGCAATCTTCGCGGGAATTAACTTCGCGTCCTTGCCCAATCAAGTAGGCGCAATTTTGAATCCGCTTTATGAGAATTTTTACTTGCCTATAAAAATATACATCGCAGGGTTGAACTAAAGGGGTGCATTTAGGCGGTATAACTTTGACAGTGCATGTCGGTAGACCATGATGATCTTGAAAAATTTCGCAATACATTGCCTGATCCGTCTGCCCTCCCCAAGAATCTATTAGTAAAAGGAACATTTCCTCACCTACATATGGTTTTAACGTGCTCGTTAAAAAATCTTTGTATAGTTCCTTCGTTAGTTTTCCCGACTTTGACGATGTGACGACGGTGTTTTTATATATTTGTAGATATTGGTTCACCCGTTTTTGAACCAGGGGTCCAAAGGAACCTGTTGTCTCTTGGAGGCACAGGAAGACGCGGGGTAACAATTTCCCAGACAATGTAATGCTGTATTGCGCTGTATACGAATGTGTTACCTTGTTCATGTTTTGCCTAAAAAACATTAATAAAAATGTTAATTGTCTTGGTTAATAAATATAAAACAAAACAACACATCACTGAGACAAGAAAGAAAGAAAAAGATTTTAATGCAATTTATACATATTTATTCAGTTTAGCAACATCAATTCGGAGAGCAGCGCCAAGTATTTTGAATAAAATATTTATTCGTATTAAAATATTTATTTGTATAAAAATATATCTTTTTTTTTTTTTTGAGAGGGGGAAAATGCAGTTACGCATACCCAGCCGCATAGCGACGGGGTTATGTGGGACTCGGTGCAATGTTCTACCCACTAAAAACCCCCCTCTATTTTGTTTCTCCTTTATCGCCCATCATGTCTGGGGCCGGCACTAATTTTTACTACTTCGGCCCAGACTGCATCTCCTGCGATGACCCTCGTAGTAGGCCCAATAGGCACCCTCCAATGCCTGTAGTACCAGGACCATGTCATAGTTTAGAACTTTTGTTCTTACCCCCTATATCCGTCAGTGAATAAATAAGTATTTAATTAGTCAATATATAAATAAATAAATAAATAAATAAATATATATAAGTAACTGTGGTCAGCGCATAAAAAGTCGAAGAGTGGCATGTCACTCTTTTCGTCATCTCCTTATAGAAGAAAGGTATATGTTCCTTCCTCCCCTCCCAGGGATTTATGGGGTGGTCGGGTCCTTTCTCTTCCTTTTCCGCCCAATTCTTCGGCGGTACGTGGCCCTACTAGCCGCCTCCATTACTGCTTTCTCCCTCCTCTCTTGGCGGGCCTTCTTCTGCTCCTCGATTTCGGTGTATTTTCGGGCGTCCATTACCTTTTTTGCGAAGGTCGTGAAATGTGTCCAGCTTTCTTTGGACTCAATCGCCCGTCCAATTATGCTGGGCACAGTCACCTGAGCCCCCAGCGCTGCAACCATCTCCGTTCTGTCTGCGTCATGGATCCTGCACTCGGTCAGGACGTGCTCCGGGTCGTCTCTTACCCCGCACTCCATGCATCTGTCAGTTTCCGCTTTCTGGATCTTCTTCTTGTATACTGCAAACACTCCGTGTCCCGTGAGGAGCTGCATCGTAGAATAATCCATTTCGGCCCTCTCTCGGCCACCGGGCCCGAAGGTATCTACACTTGGGAATATTTTCCTAGTCCAGTTCTCCGGGTTACTGTTTCCCCATTCTTCCTGCCATGCCTTCATGGCCTTCTCCATGGCTAGTTTCCTGTGCGCGTGTTACATCACAATTTTGGTGTAACATTAGGAAAGGCTTTGCCTTATAAAAGAAGGATAAATTCTGTTTATTTATCAATTTAACAATCTATTTATTAAAATAAAAAAACATCATTCATACATATTAAATATTAACAACTTTTGAATAGTACACCAAGATAATATTTAAGTCGCGGATCGTTTATATGTATCCTAGAGGTGTCAGGTATCTCCCTAGGAGGCAGTGTTATCGGGGTAAGCTTATAACCTGTCAATTCACCCGGAATCTCCCAATGGAAGTTTAACTCCTCACATACTGTGGGGTAAAGTCCCCGGGCTATTTTTCCTAAGACTGCCTTCCTACCAAACCGCCTTGTCCGTTTAGCCTTTACCATCTAATTAAACAAGAAAGTCCATTTAATAAGGATGGGAATATGTAAGGAAAAATGAGGATGGGTTCGCTGAGCCGAGCAGGATTCTAGCTTCAAGACTCAGCGTCGGAAAGGGAGTAAGAAAGGAAAATTGTAAGGATGGGTTCACTGAGTCGAGCAGGATACCAGCTTCGAGACTCAGTGTCGGAAAAGGATGTTGGGAATAGTCACCTTCTTGTATATCCTCAGCGTTAACACTTTACAACTTAATTTACGCTAGAGTCAATTTTAACTATTTTGCTTACTTACTAAGGACTCCATCCGGAGTGTACTTATACTAAATAGTAACCTACACAACCGCGAGAAAATTATCCCCCTAGCGGCGAGGGCGGTAACAAAAAAAGCTTCTCAAAAAAAAGGGAGCCCGCTGAAGGCGCCAGAGCGGCCCTAAGGTCGCGTCAAGCATACAGGCGTAACACCTCCCCCCTTTACAAAAAAAGGTGTGACCATGTTCACACTTTTTAATTACGAGCTGTAATTCGGGACCGACGCAGACGATCCATATGCACTATCTTCAGACGAGAGCGCCAATTGATTTTTGCTGTGTTGTCTCGTAGTACTTCCATAACACGGAATGGGCCTGAATATTGGTTTTGAAATTTCTTGTTCTTTACACTATTCAGTAAAAAGACACTATCACCAGGTTTCAATTGCTGAGGATGTATCTTCTTATCATAATACAGCTTAGACCTTTCCTTCATTTCCATTAAATTTCCTCGAGCTGTCCTCTGAAGACTTCCCAATTTGCCTATTTTCTTGATTTTACTTTTATAACAAAAATCGAACATCTTCTCATACCACTTCTGGTCAGCTCCGTCCGCCAGCCTAGCTAAGTCAGCGTTGCCCATTGTATGGATCATAAGCTCCTCACTAATAATTGGAGTGAGATACAAGTAAATCAAATCTCCGTTAGCTTCACGAGCCACTTCAAGTTTGCGCTGGTAGCTGTCACTTAAAAATCTCTTCCCTTCACACTTTGCATGGTGTTGAGCGACTCTAAATTCATCAAACCTTTTCTCCGCTTCTAACTCAAGCATTGCAATTGCAACAGTTCGTTTGTATGTTCAATCTGTGGACTTATTCCTCTTGGTGTGATATACCAACCAGTGTTCGTTCTACCTGTCCTACCTTTTCGCTGCTTCGATGTCGAATCACCAATTCTCCTTCTAACCAACGAATAAACTTCTACCAAAAGTGACTCCAAGCGCTGTCCCAGCCACTGCATTCATAGCGCCACTTGCACCCATAAGGTGTGCTGTTGCTAGTAACTGATTCTTAATTACCATCCCTATGCCCGCACCTCCTGCCATTCCGAAAATCATGTCCCAAGCTCGGTCAGAGCTTTTAACAACATCTCCATACACATTATAATCCTTGTTAGACCCACTGATTATTATTTGGGCTACGCATGACACAATGGCTAGCGGGAGAGGGACAAAAAAAGAAACACAAACCATTCAAAATTGCCAGTATGACGACTGCAAGGGCTCTACCCAACACTCTCTCCAACTGTGTGAACATTGACCCTATCCACGTTGTAGACATAATTATCGCCAAGGAAGGAAAAGCACCAATGTGATAAGCCACAGGAATGAGTGCCCATTTGCTCATTAAGAAAGCTTTAGCTGTTTGCATTATAGCAGCGAAGTAAGGAAGTCCATTGCTGTGTTCCTCAGTGGAAGAAGAAAGACCTTGTCTAACAAACCAATCTTTACTCTTATTGATCCTATCCGATGCTGTTTGCCAAGCAAATCTTACAAAGACATTATCTGCCAGCACTTGGCCACTCTTATCATTCGAAGCAAAAAATTTACAATGGCTGGCTGAGAAAGTTTTTCGGAAAACAAACAATTTTGTCACGTCTATGTTCTTAATTGTGAGGTGATAAACTCCTCCAAGCAATATCGCCGATGCTCCTAATGCAACAGCTGCGCCGCTAATGGCGCCTGCACAGCTATGGAACACCTCCTCGGAATCACTACTTTCAGTTAGTAGAGTTCTATTATAGACCTCAAAACTCACTTCTTCTGAAAGTTTAACAGATTCCTTATAGCTAGCAATCTGGACATCGACGCTAGCAAGCGCACTTTGCCTATCTTCTTCGGTTTTACTGCAAGAATGCACCAGTACACCTCCAGACAATGTTACAGGTCGTGTTCCAGAGGAGGGTGGTAATAATGCCAATGATGGAATTGGTACTCCAGCAGATGATACGCCTTGTGGTGATGATCCAGCAGGACACATTACTATCGAGCTATATTACAGGCGCTATCAGTAAACTTTAAATATAACTGAGATACAATTGTTGCAAGACTATATACAATCATACTTTATGCATCCTAAATACAATGTAAATAGAAGTGTGTATAGTCGTGTAAAAAGGGCATCTCAGTCGTTTTTGTCTAAAAAAAGAAAATGCAGCAACATTTATGTTTTTAACGGGAATCTTTTATTGCGTGTTATTACAGCGTGTTTCATAACGTCCGATTTAATTGCTTTCCTTTAATAATATTATTTAGCTTCTTAACAAATTCAGCAATTGTCAATCTTATAATATGATCAATTATTGTTACAATTGTGTTGTAACGAGTTAGAACCGGTGGGACGCGGGTCTTCCCCCACCACGCGTGCCTAGCGCGGCCCGCCGCTACCAAGCGCGGCCGCGAGATGGCCGCGCGCCGGGCGGCGCTCTCGCTTGCGAAGTTAGCGCGCGACCGCCGCTACCGAGCGCGGCCGCGAGATGGCCGCGCGCCGAGCGGCGCTCTCGCTTGCGAAGTTGGCGCGCGACCGCCTATAAGCCAGCGCGACGGGCCCGTTAGGCAGAGTCTACCACGAGCGGTACAGGCAACCGGCTAGAGCTCTCCCAAAGATTTCCTGTATAACCAGGCTGCATCTTTGTGTATTTTTGGATCCTACTACCTCCACGGCTCCCAAAGGAACGCGAGTACGCCGACCTTTGGACGCAGGTCGATATCCGCTGTCAATCTTAGGGACAAGCTTCGCTTGCCCCGGAGGACATCCCATAGCCTCCGTATCTTCCGCGGGTTTTACCCACTGGACGAACGGACTCAAGGTTTCTCGGTCAGGGCCATTGGTGGAGACCACAGCCAAGGCACCAGACGACCACTGCCCCCACTCCTTACCTTACCGCCGAACCGCTCGAGCAATCGAACTCCACGACGCGAGCGACACCGTAGGCTAAGAGGTAGATTAAGCCGCACAGACCCTGTAAGTCAGCTGGACCTGGCCGGGCTATTTGTACACGTGTGGGTTCTACCACTAATAAAGCCCGTTTTACCCTCGATACCTGAGTCAATCACTCGACGGCCCTGGACACCCGGTCTGAGCCGGCATAATCGCGGTTCCTCCACCGCACACCGAGTAACCTCCACGAGGAGAGGTTACAGTGTTTTCTCTGTGGTCACACATGAAACTAAAATGCACTAGTCGTTTAACATACGTTGCAATACTTTTCTTTATATCACGTGTTAGGTTGCAATTCATGAGCATATACTGACTTATGTTATAAATCTGTACAATACATGTTACAAAATATGGTTCGTATTTCGCTAAAATACTAGATGCATTTGTACTATTATTTAAAACATGTATTTTACATAGCCTGCATTTTAAAATTAAAATAAGGGGTTTATTTAATGTTTGTAAAATACGGAGTAATATTCGATCATTTACCTTACTTCGTAAGAGAGATAATATTGTTTTATTAATACGGGGATTTTCTTCAACCGAAGTAGGTTGCATTTGCTTCTTTGTACATAGCATGTTTTCAAATTTGGAAGAGGCAAACTTCGAAGGTTTCCTCGCAATAGGACATTCTAGACTGTGAAGTAGTTACATGTCTTAAAAATAAAGATTTGTATGTTTCGGCAATTTGTCTCGACGTGGGATTGGTTAATCTCCCTCGGTGTTGTCGAATTTGCGAAAATAAATTTTCCACGCAATCCTGATTTACTTTGCGAGTGTAAAAACTCTTGTTGCGTGTATCTAAAATTCTATTGGTTAAATCTATAAAACCTTCTATTGTAAAAATAAAGTTTTTCAAACAAGGAAATGTATGTCTGGACGATATCCTGTCTTTGCAACCAGGGACGCTACACGGTACATACCCACCCATGTTGGATCTAATTGAAACATATTGAAACAATTACAGTACAACAGTAATTTTATATGTAATATAAAAAACCACGTGTACGTATGCTTCACGTAATTAGAAACACGACCTATTTTCGTAATATTTTACCCCTTATTTTCCTTATTTCTAATATTTAATGTTATGGATGTTAACATACTTACAGATATTAAATATTCAATTTCGAGGGAAATTCTCGAGGGAACCCGTCCCGAATCTGGCATCACTGGCGTCGATGGCGTCGAGGGACCACTGGGGTAGAGCTGTACGAGTACTTGAATATTCGGGTAGCTTGAAAACCGAACCAATCCGGGACTCGGTTTCCGAGCCGAGGCAGGTACCCGAAAGAACCGAGCGGCTCGGATCGAACCAAGTACTTGAATTTTTTTCAATCGGCCCGAAAGAACCGGGCGGATTGGATAGAACCGAGTATTTGAATTTTTCCAAGCGGCCCGCAAGAAACCGGGCGGATTGGATAGAACCAAGCGGATTGAATTTTTTCCAAGCGGCCCGAAAGAAACCGGGCGGATTGGATGGTTAAAACTCAATTTTAACCTTGAATGTGGTTCGAACAGTGCGTACAAGGCGTACGGATTTTCCGAGTCACACGAAACAATTCGAGCTAGCCCCTTCTTTCGAGCGGCCCGAAACAATTCGGGCTATCCGATTCTTCCGAGCGGCCCCAGACGATTCGGACTACCCGGATTTTTCAAGCCGCCCGAAACAAATTCGAGCTACTCGGATTTTTCGGGCCGCCCGAATTTGACGGGTATCCGGCTCGGCTCGAAAACCCTTAGAGCATGCTCTAAGCGAAAACCGAGTCCCGGCTCGGTCCGAACTTCAAGCCGCCCAAATATTCGAGCACCCGAACAGCCCTACCTAACGCTGATTCTGTCATAGAAACAAAATAATATATAACATACAACATGGAACATAGTATCACATAATCTTAGCATTGTTTCACACTTACCTGACGACGATGCGCGTTCCTCACTCACGACATTCGCGTTGCTTCCCCCCAGGTACTTATCCGCAAACGAATACAGGGTCGTGTGAGCGGAGTCTTTAGCGTCTGCCGACAATAGCCGGTCTTTGACGCGAAGGTCCAGAATCATTGCAACTGTCATTGTTTCGGACGTGTCGATGAATTGAAATCTATTCTTCAACTCCTCTAATAAATATCGTCTGAATTCAAGACAGTGGTTTGATATTGATGTCTCATCCATACGGCAAGATAACCACTTCCGTAGGTATTTAAGGGGGGATCCTGGTGTGAAAATCGATTTTTTTTTTTTTGCTTTAATGTATAGTACTACTTTCATAGAGTATATTCCCCAAGTTGCAATTGGAAATTCGAAGTTTTAAGGGCCCCACAGCCCATTTCTTGCGCGCAGGTATACGAGCGCTGAGGGGAGCGCCACGCGCACAGCGGCTTTTGCGTCGGGACCCGTTGCTCGGCCTGCGCTGGCACAATAGCTAAGCAGATCTACTCTTGAACCATTATGTGAGTCATTGTATACCTGCTAAAAGGTATATTTTTAGTTTAGGTAACACAAATGTATTTACTATTAGCTGTGCGGTGACGAATTACTGGGGTTCGTTCATGACTCCGACGCGTTATCAAAAGGGTACTAGGTTTGTATCACAGCACCCACGTCATCGTGGATGCGCCACCATGGATGCATCACCCTGTACCCCACCACCAAAAATTGGTACATATAATAGGACCCCAAAAACAAGCCCCGTCAGTTCCAAACCGTGACATTTAGCGAGCAGTCATTATAAGCTATTTACGCGCAGCAGAGTATTCGAGGATACTCTTGTCGTTTCCTGATTAATTAAGTGTATTTTATTATTAAAGTTAATTGTTTTAAAAGTGCAATTAGTGAACCCGAGGGCTTCCACTTCAGTTCTTCATCTCATAACAGCAGACTTGTACATCAAAATGTCCTATCCAAAAGGAAGCAAAGACGACAAGACTCGTGCATCGAAGCCTCCAAAGCGAAAGTTTTACGGAAATCAATATGTTGGAAAAGAAGATGAACCTGTAGGAGAAAGTGCGTCCGCTAGGAAATTATCGACCGCGAGTACTTCTGACATTACATCTGCTCCTAAGTTTTCTTATCGGATAATAGAATTCGTAAGCTTTTTTGGTGTACTGTCAGATATAGTTATTTGCCAAGATTGCAAAAAAGGTGTGAAATTCGAAGAAGAAAACATTCGGGGCCTCGGATTTAAAGTTGTTGTTTCGTGCCACTGCAGCCGCCGCCTAATTTCATCAGGGCCATTCATACATAACGGATATGAAATCAATCGACGAATAGTTTTCGCTATGCGACTTTTAGGCGTCGGTAGAGACGGGATAAATTTATTCTGCGGCATTATGGACATCGGGCAAGGGCTCAGTAAATCCATGTACGACCTTGTGGTGGGGCATATTCATACTGCCACGAAAACTGTATTCGACAGTTTATGCCAAAAAGCAGTGTACGAGGAAAAAGAAGAAACCGCGAAAAAAGGAAGATCAACAAATTTAAAAGTTTCCGGCAATGGGTCGTGGAAAAAACGCGGCTTTACTTCGTTGTTTGGTGTAACAACATTGATTGGCTACTATAGCGGCAAAGTGGTAGATCTCGTTGTGAAAAGCAGCTACTGCCAAGCATGTACGATTTGGCGACAAAAATCAGACACACAGGAGTATGCCGCTTGGTATGAAGACCATAAAGAAGAGTGCTCATCAAACCATGAAGGTTCGGCGGGAAAAATGGAGGTCGACTCCATCACAGAAATGTTTTCTACATCCGAAGAAAAATATGGAGTAAAGTACGGAAACTACATCGGAGACGGAGACTCGAAAACATTTAAAGCTATTTTAGATTTAAAACCGTATGGAGATGATTTCGAAGTTACAAAAAGTGAATGCATTTCCCACGTTGAAAAACGAATGGGCAGTCGGCTACGAAACGTGAAAAAAGAAAAGAAACTTGGCGGAAGAGGGAAGCTAACTGACACCCTGATAAAAAAGCTAACGAAATACTACGGATTAGCAATCAGGAGGAACATTGAATCCGCTGATAAAATGGAGGAAGCCATAATGGCAACTTATTTTCATTTATGTTCTACGAATGAAAATCCATGGCACGATAATTGCCCGGTAGGTGCAGACAGCTGGTGCGGGTATCGTGCCGCTCAGGCCTCAGGTCTAAATTTCAATCACCCGCCTCTGCTTGATTCAGATGTCGAGGAAAATATTTTCCCCATTTACAAAAGTCTTTCTAATCACGACCTATTAGAAAGATGCTTAGGCGGGCATACACAAAATGCCAATGAAAGCTTTCAATGCTACAGTTTGGCGACTAACGCCAAAGCATTTGCACTCGGGCCGAAAAATAATTGAAATCGCCAGCTATATAGCCGCTGGCATATTTAATGAAGGTTATGCTGCTATTTTGAATATAATGGAAAGATTAGAAATAACGATCGGACCTCAGTGTAACTTGTACGCCGACACTTACAAAGACGAGCGGACGAAGAGGCAGGAGCGCCGCAGTTCATGGAGCAGCAAAGAGGCTCGAATGGCTCGAAGACAATTGCAAATCGAGCAAAACGAATTGTTCGAGGAAGCGGAAGGAATACTATACGGGCCTGGAATAGCAGACTAACAGAAAACAGCTGTAAGTATCCAAAAATCACTTCCTTTTCTACTTTTCTGTACCGAAAACTAAAACGTGTTTTTCTCGAAACTACTTTCTTACGATTGGCGGGTCAAATAACTCAAAAACTACTTGACTAATCGGGTTGCAATTTTACACACATATAGTTTATTACACGTACTAGTCGATGAGCATAAAACATAAATAAATTAATTAATTTAAAGCATTTTTATTGCATGAACAAAAATGAATGTTCCAGCGAAAAATCGCGTTTTATTTTCAAAGTGCTGCCAATTTGTCAATTTTCAACTTTTTTTCAATTTTCAAGGCCCATCGACAAACTGTGTTTATAAAGAGTAAGAAATATTTCTGTATTTTTATTTCAGACGAGTACAAACGGAACAAGAGCACTCGCCAATTCAGACGTTCGACGCCGAGACACTGTACATATGCCGTTCTACTTCTGCTATACAATTTTTTTAAAACCAAAAAAAAATATTTTTATATAGTTTAAGCAACAAGCATTAAAACCGCATAGCTCCGAATGCGATTTAATAAATATTTTCTTTAAAATAAATTCCCAAACTTTCCTTAATTTTCGGCAATCTACACCAGGATCCCCCCTTAATGGACGAAACATAACGACATAGCGTTGGCGAATCCTCCACTGTCATCAGAAGCGTTGCTTCTTTAAATAACTTCAAGAAACCGCAATATTTCTCGATTCTGGACCACTCGCTACTTGTTATTATGTCCGGCATTCCTCGCTGACACAACACTGCATTAAGTGCGTGTTGTACCTGGAGTAAGCGACACAGCATGTCGTACTGCGAGTTCCATCGCGTCTCCACGTCGCCGATCAGCGTTAGAGGCTTGAGGGCTGGATTGTGCTCCTTTTGGACCGCATTCAATTTCTCGTGTGCCACCGTAGAGCGATGGAAAAATGTTACTATGGTCTTGCACTTCTTCAATATTTCAAGGAGGTCCGCTGACTTTTTAATTGCGTCCTTTACCACTAACTGAAAAAAAAACTCGTTGCATTAAATATGTAATGTTAATGATTTATTATTCATTTTAGCATTCAAATGTTTATTTACCTGCAGAGTATGGGCGTAACGTGGGATACGCTCCCACTCATTGCATAGTTTAATGGCTTTTGCAATGTTGGCCGCGTTGTCCGTAGTAAAAGAAATTGTAAACTCCTCTCTGAGTAGGTCCCAATCAGTCAAGCATTTACGCAAGTGAGCATTCAGATTTTCACTCGTGTGCGCTTCTGTGACACATTCTATTTGTAATGTGCAATTGTTCAATACAAAATCTGCATTTAAGTAATGCACAGTTAAAGAAATAAAACGCTCCTCCGAGCGTGACGTCCAGCCGTCCGTGGTAAATGCGAATGTCCATGTCTAATCCAAAACAGTTAAAAAATGTGTAGGTGTGTCACGTCCCGGGTGAAGGTCTTTGGGGAAAATGACATATGGGGGTTTTATTCGAAGGGAATGCAGGCGCGAATGCCAGATTCGTGGCACTGCGGAGAGTAGGAATTCAGGCGCGAATGCAAGATTCGTGGCACTGAATGTGAGTAGGATTTTCGGGCGCCAATGCCAGATTCGTAGCTCCGAGGTAAGGAGGATTCAGGCGCGAATACGTGATTCGTGGCTCTGAGGGAGAGTCGGAATTTAGGCGCGAATACGTGATTCGTAGCTCTGAGGGAGAGTCGGAATTTAGGCGCGAATACGTGATTCGTAGCACTAAGGTGTGTAGGATTCAGGCGCGTAGCACTGAACGACCGGGGAAGGTTTAGATAGTTATGATCCCTGTGGTGACACCCGTTAGAGCACTTTGTTTTGGTTTCACTAATTGGATTTAACGTTGCATAGGTGAAAGAAGTTACACGTAATATTTCTGAGAAACTCGTCTAAACGTGCGGCTATACACAGGCCATGCAAAAGTATGTTAGTAAACACGGTAACTGCTCTTGCGTTCGTGGACTAGAATCAGCTGTTTCACTAGCTTGTTTGTTTGGATTTTTAGATCTTTCGTAACCAATGGGTAAACACAAATAATTTGAAGCGTGGTTAAAACAAAGCGGTTTATTAACTTTGCTGAAGCGTTAAATTATAATAATGCGTGGGACTTTGAGCGTTGGCACATAACATTTATATAAAGATTATGACATTTATGATATGTATGGACATGAGGCACGATATAAATCATAGAATGTTATACTTTTAGTATTGATCATTAATAATAAGAAGAAATATGATCGCAATAAGCGGTTATAAGACAAAGATATATGAGAGTAATAATATTAGTAATGTAATATGTATATATATATATATATGCAATAAGCGTAGATAAATGAAATAATAATATGTTTGCAATAAGCATTAATGAAATAATAAAGAGATATGATTGCAGTAAGCGTTGATAATGGTGAAATAGTATATGGTATGGAGATGATATGCACAGTAATAATAATAAATGCTTACGGTGATTGGCGTAGAGCACTGAATCTAACGACGTGGTAAGTTAACACAGTAAAATATTGCAAGAGCAACGAGGTACTTCGCGGGGCTGATTTCCGTAGAAGAAGAAAGCTGGCCTTTTGGGGCCTTGTATTTATACTATTGTCGGGATTGTTAGGGGTGAAGAGTGTGCGCGGTATGCACCTTGACTGATCTTTGAAGATGCGACGCATTACAACTTATTAATAGTTTTGTGTTTAGGGGTTTTATGTGGCCTTGTCTTGTACTGGTAATGGGTGAAGGGTATGCGCGGTGTGCACCATGGCACGTACGCCAAATGTGCGTCGCAGTAATGATCACGTGTTGATCACGAAGGTAAATATGCGCATTAACATTATAAATAGATTTAGTCTTCAGGGGTTTTTACATATAGGCTTTCGAATAGGGAATGCTCAACCCATTTGATGGAGTTTAGGAGGTCGTATCGGAAAGGGGTAAATGGGATACTGACTTCTTTGGTCATAGAGAGGGCGTGAGACGTAGTCTCGATTTAAGAGAGGTTTTTAAGGACGAGGGATTTGTTTAAAGTAGATTTGGAGGGAAGTGGTCATGCCACGTAAGTCGAAGAGGGGATTTGGAGGTCGTAGTTGACCATCTTGAGATGGGGACCGCTAAGGTACATCGCCAAGGTGATCAGTGATTTGGGGAAAAGGGGTGAGGCTTGAGTTCGATGGATTTTGATGGAGTTATGTTGATTGATTTGCAAGGAAGTGGTGTTATAATACCGCGCGAAAAATAGTGGGACATCACAGGTGTATATCTTTAATATAGTTACAAATGTTCTTCAATATGACATAAAAGATGGTGATAAATGGCATGAACGTTTGAGAAGTTATACTTACAGTTTTCGCATCCTCGCTGATCATGTCCTGCAGTTTCTTTCTTTCCGGTTCATACAACTGCGGTACGATATCGTCGGCGAACGTGGCCCGGCCGGGGATCTCGTATCGGGGCTCCAGAACGTTCATCAATTGTTTGAACCCCTCATCGGACACCATAGAGAATGGTTGGCAATCCAAAATCACCATGCGGGCAATCGCATCGGTGATTTGCTTTGCTCGCGGCGACGATGCACAGTGATCACAAAAAAGCGGCAAAACCCTCAAAACGTACTTCAATCTTGTCAGAAATTGGTGGTCGGGGGTTTTTGGGGTCGCTGATTACGAATCTGAACTTCAAAATTTTGAAAACAAAATGGCGAATCCAATATGGCGGACGTGTATATTAAAAAATTGATAGATCTGCACGAAAATTGGTATCCTACTGTCCTTCGGGTCGCTGATTACGAATATCTTGTCCAAAATGCAAATTTCAATATCGCAGATCTAATAGCATGGGCATAAACCTTTTTTTTAAAATTCATTTTTGCGGAAATTGTGATAATTTCCCAATATTCGCCTAAAATTATATAATCAAAATGTCGAATTTAGTATGGCGATCTTAATTTTAAAACATTCTTGAAATTAATTACTGTGAAAATTTTATTTTTTTTCGATTTTGATGAAAAATGCGGCATTCCTACGTTTATAGAAGATTGCATAGTTCAAATATGTGGTTGAAAATAGTAATAAACAAACTTGGAATTATAAATGCTGTTTGAAATGATAATATGCTATTTTATTCATGTAATAAATATTATTGCCTATATCTAGGTACATTTATTCAGATTCTGATGAATCGGATATTGTACTTGTGCTCTCTGAGCTTTCATTTACATTTTCTTGGTGACATACTACCATTTCGAGTACCTTCAGAGGAATTTTTTTTTTCTTGCGTTTTGGAATAGTATCGGAAAGAGTAATATAAGGGTTAGAGTGGAGCAATAATCGTTGGAAAATATCCTGATTCGTCCTTTTTCGGGATGTCTTAAGACTGTAAGCCTTCCTGTACAGCTTACACAGTTTGTGACATGATTCCAGGACCTCTTCTGTAAAACACCCTATTAGGAGAACGCAGTTTTTGACCACAGAATGACCATGGATTAAAACCTTATGCTGCACACAAGCATATCCCTACTCCTATCCGTGTCCGCTGCCTGTTCGGCTGCCGAGCACACGGACAGGAGTAGGGATATGCTTGTGTGCAGTGCGATGGGAAGAAAGTGGGGGACGACGGTAGGCCATAGTGGGAGACGACGGTAGGTGATAGTGGGGGTAAGGATTTGTCCCATGTCCCACGATTCTGGCATCACCAGGGGTGGGCACTTCCTATATAATAACTGTTGGCAAAATTTAGTTAGGGGCACTTTTCACTCGTGGCGCTAGGATCAATAAAGTTGAAAGAATTTGGTACCAGATGGCGCTGTTGAGATTATTTTGTGGCGGCAAAATTGAATCCTGGAATAATGGTATTGGTTACAAGAGAACATCTGGAACCCGCACACGCCGATTTTAATGGAGCTTTTGTAAGGGTGTTGTTCTCAAAATATTTTTCTGAGAACTACATCATACAAAAGCCCCATTAATATCGACGTGTGCAGGTTCCACATGTTCCCTTGTTAAGCAAATTTATTTAAAATGGGAAATAAATTACTGAAATATAAATTTTATTTTTATTCTTTATTTTATTAAGAAATGATTATTTTCATTCGTATTACGCGAATTCATTGCTGCACAATACCCCTGCACATATATTCTAACAATTGTTTTAATAACATGGTCCATAATTAAATCTTTGTGGCATGTCAAATTAAAGCAAATGTGGTTTGCACACAATATTGTAACAGTTTTTAATATATTTTGGGCCTCCTTTTTTGAATTGATTACATAGGCCGTAATATTGTAAATTTTTTGTAAAACTTCCAAAAACTCTGCTTTGTATGAACTTTTCCTAGAGTCATCTATTTCAATTATTTCTCCAATGCAGGTTTGGCACTTGTGTTTAGAAATTGTTTTTTTTATTACATTTCCAATATTTATTATAACATCACTGCTGACTTCGTGTTCCAAAGTATTGCTATTTTGGAGTTCCTGCATATAAATTGGATTTGCCACAACTTCTGCTGTGTTTTTATTCGATGTTAATAATTCCTCCAACTGTAGCAATGACGTCTCAAATGTTTCAGAACAATTGCTTCCTAGCGAATGTTTACCCGAAACATGTTTAACCATAACCGCTTTATAGGACTCTTCAAATTGTTTTGGTGATAAGTAATTTAATCGACATCGATGCTGTCTTATCTGTCCAAAGAAATTCTCCAACGAATCTTGATTCAAATTACGTGGCGCACTTTCCTAAGCTTTTCTACGCTTTCCGATGTATGGTTATGCACGCTATGGCACTTTATGCACCGTTATGACTGTTATGCACTGACCGCTATAAGGACGCTACCACTGGGTGGCGCTGATTATGTTCTACTCCCGCCACAAAATAATCTCATTAGCGCCATCTGTTACCAAATTCTTTCAACTTTATTGATCCTAGCGCCACGAGTGAAAAGTGCCCCTAACTAAATTTTGCCAACAGATATATAATGGAAGTGCCCACCCCTGGGCATTACTGTCATGGTGTTGACACTCAATGTATTATTTTGTTCTCATGTCAGCGCCATCTAAGCGGGCTGGGGTAAAACTAAAAATTAGTAGGAGGGAAATTTGAAACGTGGGTTCAGTATTATTCACTTAGACTTACAGCGAATTCGGCAGGCAGGCACTGGCACTACACTGGTGCCAGAAATTATCATACATGACTTTAATTGATTGTTTCTGATAGAGCTATTTTCGTATCTATCAGAAGCAACCAATTAAAGTCATGTATGCTAATTTCTGGCACCAGTGCAATGCTAGTGCGTGCCTGCCGAATTCGCTATTAAATTCATTGAACTTGAGAAACGACTGCGATACAATTTCTGTGTGACTACACATAATCATATTTTATGCATCCTATATACAATTTAAAAGTGTGTAGTCATGCAGAAGTTGCATCTCAGACGTTTGTTTCTCAACAGAAAGGAATGAAATATTACACATTTTCTTAAGTTATACTATTTTTTATTATGGATATTAATGGCTTCAATTAATGTGTTACACATTTTCGGGCGATACGGTACATTCACTTTTTGCTTCATAATGTTGTTAATCGTTTTACAAAAATGTAATACACATATTTGTATAATTTTTTGTATTATAACATCTGCTGCCAATTCCCCGTGGGGACAAATGAAACTAAATTTCACGTATCTTTTAATGTATAAACTTGTCGTTTTTGTTACATTATTTGTTACATTTTCGGTATTTAAAATATGTGTGCAAATATTGTATGCTCCTTTTATGCAATCCAAAAAATATGTTTTGTAATGTTCAGTTGGGATAATTGGTACAGAGCCGTGGTCATTACTTGTAAAAATATGCAAGTGGCATAACTTGCATTTTATGCTGGTATCAATCGTTTGTTTTATATTTTCTATCAAATATTCTATGGTTCTCGGTTGAACTGTTTCATTCAATATATCTTTTAATTGCAAATGGATTTGAGATTCCTCGATAATGTGTTGGTTTTTGTTGTAATTATTAAGATTTGTCACATTTTTGAATTGTACAAGTGGCATTTCGCAAGTTTTTTCGCAATTTGACATTCTCCCGTGACTGCCAGCCATATGTCTAAAAAACAACGATTTATATGACTCACCGAATTGAGCGCAAGTCGGATTAATCAATCGCCCCCTATGTTGTCTTATTTGACAAAAGAAATTTTCCACGGGATCTTGATTTATTTTTCGTGCGTAGTATTGGTCAAAATTCATTGCAAATATTTTTTCTGTTACATTTATGAACCCTTCCACTGTTATTATAAAATTACTTAATGACGGAGGGTTTTTCTTTTCGTTGGTACCTTGGGCTCTGAAATACATATTTTTAAAGATTGTATGCTTTCTCTCAAAAATTTAAGGTGGCTGCTGCTTTTCGTAACAGGTGATCGTAACGGTTTAGATATCTTCTTCCCACCCTTGTCGCCATTCAGACTATCGAATAGTTTATCAAAAAACATAATAATGCGTACAGTATCGTATGCAGTTTTGGGCATCTGGTACCGTTTTGTTTTATATGCTTCATCTGTAAAACACAAAACACAATCTTGTTATACTTCATATTACATTATTTTAATTCTACAATTATATCATCCCGATACTTACTATTTCGAGTCATGCTGCTAATGGCAGCACCCATGGAATGGCTTAGTGCTTGAGTTGCATAGCAGACTTTCATTTTTTTTTAATTTTTTCCCTCCTGACGTGGTACTTAGTGATTTGTGGAATACTTCTCACATCACCACTCGCCTGGTCAATCTCATATGCCGTGATGATGTCGTCCCACCGTCCCACAAACACCTTGTTTTCCGCCTCCCATATTAAATTTTTAGTTAATAAATTATTACGGATGCCCTTTATTAAATGTGGCACATCGAACAATGGCGTTCAGGACGTTTCTGGACGCTTCCAGCTCCATGCAGCTCCACATGTGGCGACAGTCGACGCCAGGACTACAACAAGACGCATCCGTTTTAGGCGATAAAAATCCCTAGCGGCGCCCGCCAGCGCCACTCGTGTTCCCGCGATTTATATAAGAGAACAGAAGACTGTAGAAAGAAACCGACTGAGCGTGTACGTTAGGCGTCGTCACGCAGTGTAAAAGAGAAATATATATATTTTCATATTACTAACAGTATATACCTTCCGAGTAATTATTATTCCATAATCACCTTACGCAATAGTCAGTAAGGGATAATAGGGGTGAAATTATATGAAGGGGAATAAGGTACACGCGATTGAAACGGATTTCTTGTGGTTAACCCCCACACACATGACGTTGCTAACACCATCTAGCGCATAAATTTCTCAACTATATTGCGTACAGCGCTACCTCACGGGTGTTGTTACCACTAATCCTGTGCTAACAGACGGTCCATTTGAGTGTCACGACCCTGGTCGTCGTCGTTGAGTGGTCGTTGGCGTCCTCTCTTGGCCGGAGGCTTCGCAGGACACGCAGGACACGCAGCTCCGGCGTAGTGTGCATGCGGGGTGGGGGAAATTCTCGAGGGAACCCGTCCCCGATCTGGCATCGCAGACCGAGAGCAATAAAATCAGCGCACTAAATGATCTACCCACTACAAAAAAATTAAAACGTTCATATTTCTCGTCAACCTTTCTGAGATTATTACCAATAAATTGGCGAGGTTTTCCCGATGAAAATGAGTCCAAACATGACATAATTTGGTATATTTCTAATTATACCTAATGTGTAATTCACATGTGTAAAGGGGGACTGAAAAATTCGAATTAAATAGTGTTTGGATTCATTTTCATAGGGAAAATCTCATTAATATACTAACAAGGGGAGGACACCAAGTGTTAGTCATCGATTTTGATGAGCCTTGGCACGATGGATCTATGTCGAAAATAAGTAAATACGTGTCCGAGCGTTTCTGCCAATGGGCCCTAATAATAGAGATATTTACATGTAAATTATTAAACATTTCATAGCGCTCGTGTAAAACATAAAAGCCATAATCTCTACTCGAAGATATGCCGTGGAGCGTTCGGTATGACGTCGGCGTGGCGATGTTGCGGTCGTGAGTTCGATTCCGCCTGTGTCTATATATTTTTTTATACTTTATTTTTTTCACACTTTATTTTTTCCACACTATGAACCGTGAGGAAAAAGGTAACGGTAGTAACAGGGGGTTGCCACTCTTATGTATAATTTTGCGACAGTGTTTCAACTGCCACCTAGGCGGTTTTAATTTTTTCGAACTAAAATTCAATATGGCCGTCTATAAGCGGTTAATTTAAATTACAAAATTTCAAATTAAAGCTACAAATAGGGTAGATGTCCCTATTACTGTCAGTGTCCCTATTACTGCCACTTTATTTATTTTCCATTATAAAAATGTAACGTATAAAGAACAGTGTACAACAATAATATTAAAATTAATAAGAACAGTCACAATTTAATAATAATATTATTGTTGTACACTATTCTTTATACGTTACATTTTTATTAAGCAAAATAAATAAAGTGCCAGTAATAGGGACACTGACAGTAATAGGGACATCTACCCTACATGACAGTACATTGAGTTTCATCGATTTGTGTCTCCCTAAGTTAATTACTTCGAAAAAATATTAAAATCAATACTGCTTCAAAGAGAAACTGATGCATTATGAAAGAATAATCTAATAACTGATATTCATTTTCGTTTTGAAACAGCAACTTAATATTGATATTCTTGCATTTGTAACTAGTCCAATGAAACAATAATCAATGGAACTGAATGTACATTCCAATATGCAATGTCAGTACTGGCAGTACTACACTTTTTCTTAAAAAAAAAATTAATATTTGAAGAGAGTTAAAAACTACAATAAATATTCGTAAAAATTAATTTATTTATTGTTAATCTTACGATTAGATTCCTTACACCATATGTTTATAAAGGTTATCACAAATGTTGTTAACATTATTTCTTTTAAATTGCAATAATGTATATCGCACATATATTTGTCCGTAAAACTTATAATGGCATTCAACTCCATTAGCATGTCAGAACTTAATTCATATGAATGCCATTTTGAGTTCATGTATTTTTGCATGATGGGGTGTACAATTTTGTAAGTGTTATTTATAATATCCCAAATAATGGGCTTGTGCTCTTGACATTTTACACAATTTATAAAGGGATTGTCAAAATGGAATATTTTACTTAATGACCGGATCATTAGCAATACGTTCGGTTGTATTTTAAAAATGTTTTTTTTTTTGGCCCATGTTGTGTCGTACAATTGCTAACAAACTTTTCTAACGTGAATAAAATTTTGTAGACGTCTGGCATTTAGAAAAGTAATACGCAAATGGAAGTTTCCAGTACGATATAATACCTTTTATCATGAATACTAATGCATGATCAGCAATATTGCCCGTGCGTTCCAGGTGCCAATCTTCGCAACCAATAATTTTATCTTTTTCATGATTATAATGCAAATGCGGTGCCAAAGAAACTTCATCCCATAACAATACCGTTCATTTTTCTGCCTTTTTCATCCTTACAGTTTTTTCCTTCAGGTGTTGTATAATAACTGGATTAATACCAGTATCTATGCAAACAGCTTGCAATACTCTTTTCAATGTCCTGATTCCAGGCAATATAAAAAATGTACGATATAACCTATATGCAGCTGGAGATTGCTTATATAGCGATAAAGCTAATATTTTTTCCTGTGTTGAAAATTTCCTACCCTATATATTGATTACAAATATAAAAGTGAAATAAATAGATAAATAGTGTAAAGTAAAATAATACATATAAATTGATATAAGAACAGTAAAGTATAAGTAAATGTGAATCATTCTGGACAGAATGTTTGCTCGTAGCCTAGAGGCTCTTACAATGTAAAAATGATAAGAAA
Source organism: Andrena praecox (assembly GCA_963932275.1). Lineage (NCBI taxonomy): Eukaryota > Metazoa > Arthropoda > Insecta > Hymenoptera > Andrenidae > Andrena > Andrena praecox. Next base: position 38,775,946 of record OZ010728.1, read on the forward strand.
AATCGTTTGCCCTCTACGCTATGAGTAAACGTTCTGTAACAAGCACTTCGCATTTATCAAAACTTAACTGCAATACAAATTGATTCAGAAATAAGTTGTATAATTGAAAACATTGGAAAACAATGACTGGGAATCGAATAATTAGAGCGGCAATTCGGCACGCAACAATTTTGTGACATAGCTCTATAAAAAACATTACAATTTAAAAATATATTCTACATATACTACATTAAAAATATATATTCAACTATATACATACCTGTTACTGTGAAACTGATTTTATAAAACTTATTTTTCGATAGGATTGTTTAGGTTTCGTACGGATCAACCAACAATTCATAAATTTCAATGGTGTACTGTGGCGTCATGTGGCGTAGGCTGTGACGCTGTTACAAATGTGTACAAATGCTTCAAGATGGCTACAGATGAATCATGAATTCATGAACACGTGATCACGGCTATATTGAATTTTAGTTCGAAAAAATTAAAACCGCCTAGGTGGCAGTTGAAACACTGTCGCAAAATTATACATAAGAGTGGCAGCCCCCTGGGTAGTAACGTCCATCATTAATTCTTTTAAATATATAAATACAATTAAAGTTTTTTTTTTTTTTTTTTTTTTTAACGTGGGGAAATCTTCGAAAGACACCCCGACACCTCCAGAGGGGAATACCCCGAGGGCGCCAGGGTAGTGTGGGATTTTTACCCACTAAAACCTCACGGCCTCCATCGCGCGATGGGGGACCACCGGAAACTTCGAATAGGACATCGCAGTACTGCCCCTCAATAATTAATACACTCATAATATAAGAACGATTATATTGTTGCGTCGGGGCGTTTCCCGTACTGGCCACCCCGACGCAACGGTTAGAATAAAGGCACACGTATACTCTTTAAACGACTGTTATCTATTTTGGTGTACAGGGATATTATCCGTACGTCCGAACGCTAGGATGTACGGTGATGGACTCTCTCTTTGTCGGCCTCCTGATCGTCCTCTTGACGGAGGCCGACCGTCTTCTCTCTTCGGCTGCGAGCACCAGTAGGCTATGCACGGGCCTATACCCGGTGCTCGCAACACTACTCCCCCCTCTCGAAAAGCGGTCGTCCCGACCGCGTTGCCTTCTCTTCGGAATCGCCGTACCCTGGTCTGAAGAAGGGGTCGTTTTGGTTGAGTGGCCTCTTCAGACTGCCGCCTCGACATTCGTCTTCACGCCCCGAGGGAAAACCACCAAAAACCTGGGGCAAGGCGTGGGTACTCGGGACGGGTCTCTTCACCAACATCCCATGAAACATCCTGGTCTCGTCGGGCGTCCTCTGGGACTCCAACGACGTTGCCGTGCTTGTCCGTGGGCCCTGTGTTCCTCATCCATGCAGCTTCCGGAACCCGTTGATCCGTGAACTGCTCCTGAACGTTGCATCCGGACTCCCTCGTTGCCTTGTTCGCAGGCAGTCTCACGACGTCCCTGCAACACCGCTCCCGTTCGTAGTAGCCTCCTCCCGAAGTCAGCGTGTGTCTCCTTCGTGTGGTCTCCGGACCTCCAACGATGTCCTCTTCCTTTCTCGGGGGTCTCGCGACGTTCTTGGGGCTCCGTCCTCCAACGACGATCCTTGGTGCGTTCCCCCGATGGAAGCCCAGCGATGAAGCATCCTGGGGCCTCGTCCAGCGTCCTCTGGAAATCCGGCGATGCTCTCGTCCTCTTCCGTGCGTCCTGCGACGAGATTTGCAACGTCGACGAACTCCAGTCTCCAGTCGGTCTCCTCGCCGGGCGTTTCAGCTCCTTATCCCGCGACGTCTTCACCCTGGAACGTCCTACTCGGCGCCACCACTCCGACGCTGCCTCCTGTTTTCGGCTGCCTGTCGACGTCTTGGCCCTGAACAGCTCCTTCCTCCGGGAGTTCGTCCGCGACGTCCTTGCGGTGGTCCTCCTCGAAACTCCAATCCGCTGTCCGGCTCATGTAAGAGAGAAGAAGAGGCATTAACGTTCTCTTACATACGAGAGATTCCGGTGGGGCCGGTTAGAACCAGGAAGACGGAAAGGCGAGCCGGGAACCGAAAACAGGGGGTTGCAGCTAGTCACAAGCCCGTAAACGGCCCGCTCCCCGATCAATCTGTCCGGAACCACCAGCCCGTCTCTCGTGCTCTCGTTAGCCAGTCCTTGACTTCATGATGGCCCCATTCCTCTTCTTGGCCTCTGGTGTTGTTCCAGGGGACCGTCCTGTGCGTCCGGTTAGCGCTCTCGTCTCCGCGACATCTCCTCCAGCCGATCCGAGCATCTGCTCGTCCGGCTGGTGGTTGGGGATGCCATTTCCCTCCTGCTGTCCACCCTCTCCTCCTATGCCTGGGAGTCCGTCCGAACCTCCATCCCGGCTGTGCCAGGGGCAGGCGGGTTCCTCCAGGGGCTAGCGGGCCGCTTCCACGTATGTCCGCACGCCCGCTGCGGACCGCCACGCTATTGCGGCACATTCGGGGGAGTCGAGAGCGCGTATCCCGACCGCGGTGGCAGTCCCCCGACACCTTGTCCCTCGTCGTGGGGTTTCGTGCTTTCTGAAACAATCTAAGAGAGCGGGGGCTGGACTGCGAATGCAGCCCAGTCCACCAGATTAGCTTAACCTAATCTTCCTGGTTATGTTCTGTTTCTTTTTTCCCGACGCTACTCTTGTCAGCGTCGTTTCCCTTAGCTTCCTGTTGCCGAATGATCCATCCCGACTAAACGTCTCAACTCTTCGGGTCTCCGTCTCTCGGGTGTTGACGATCCTACGACGGTGTTCGACCTCGAACTCCCTCCGTCGTGACTTCGCACTCGGCCCCTCTGCGACGATGTTCGCTCTCGAACTCCCTTCGTCGCAGCACAGCAACTTTGCGCAGTCCAGGCGCCTCTGTGTTGCTTCGGTGGTGTCGCACTCCTGGGGACGCCGCTCGCCAGCAACGCTGCATGGACCCCCGGCCGTCACCCAGAGCCGTACACTCACCCTCGGTGTGGTCCGTGCACTCCCGGACGTCCCTGCGTCTCCGCCGAAGTCGCACCTCCACCACCAATACTCCGACGCTCCCTCTATAGCGTCCTACCAGGCCTCTTCTGATGACGATTCCCCAAGCTTGACGAGTCCCTCGATTCTCCTTGTAGTTCCAAGTTGAATCGGCATTGTCGAACGTTGTATCTGGACGGCGTTCGGCGACTCACACTTCTCCACGGAAACTGTCCTTCCCGTCTCGGAGAAGTCAAAGCGTTAATCTTTGATTATACCAAACCGTCCATCGCAGGGACATTATCCAGTGGTACAAGGGGTGAGAAGTGTACAATGGGAAACAGATTTCATATGGGAAACAGGTTGAACATATGGGGAAACAGGGGGGAAACATATGGGGAAACAGGGGGGAAACAGGGGGAACAGAAAGGCGTCTTTACAAGACCGAAAGAGTTGCACTCCAAGAAAGTTGTCACCGGCAGCGCGTCTCTACAATGTAGCGATTTCGGTTTTAAAACCACGTGGAAAGATTTATCGCACGATAAGGTTACCTCATCGAGATGTCAATGTCTCTCGTTGCTGTGAGCGACTCCTCACGAAGTCAACTTCAGAGCGCGCTGTCATTTCAGTGGATGGCGCGTGCCCCGCCATTTTCTTTTATCGAGCGTTGTCGATAATTGTTTTCTACATTACCCTATGTGGCCTATTCAAGCTCCGGCTTCTTTTTCGGAGGTCGGCTTCTCGAGCGTCCAGAGCCGACCCAGCCATGGTCTCCTCCTCTGCAGCAGCTGTGTCGCCTACTGCGTGGAGCTACTCGGATGTCGGCGGTTTTCGACCGCCGTCGCTATTTCCTGCATTCGTCCCTCGGCGTCGGCGGGCTTCGACCGCCGTCGCTGTTCCTGTGTTCGTCCCTCGGCGTCGGCGGGCCTCGACCGCCGTCGTCGTTCCCGCTGTTCCTGTGTCTGTCCCTCGGTGTCGGCGGGCCTCGACCGCCGTCTCTGCTCCCGCTGTTCAGCCCGTCCCTCGCTGGTCAGCTGCTTCTCCGGCTGCTGAATCCTCTTCGGTCTTCAACGAGGAACTCGCGTCGTACGCAACGGCTCCTTGCGTATCGCACGCAACAGCTCCTTGCGTATCTTCGGATCCGTGGCTACGGATCCCACTTCTGACACCATTGTTGCGTCATTAGTGGGTCCCATCGTTTCAACAAACGTTAAGTTTGTCCCTGTGATCTTCTTCTTGATCGGAATCATTACATTTAAACCATTTGGGTTGTTCTCACGTCTCCTTTCAAGCATCTTAAAACGGTCTTTCATTTCCGCAAGTACTATATACACTCTAGTATGTAATAGAGCGCAGTACCGATATCTTCCTTCATGTGTATCGTCACTCGGGAAGAGAATACCGTCCAACCTCGCTCGTGCACCTGGGGTTTGCGCGTCAATGGGTTCAAATCCTAATAAATTTCGATTAGGTATACCGGTCGCTGGTGTTAACTGCGGTGGTAATGGGGCGTAATCGGCTGCATTATCACGCGAGGCAATCACTCGCGCTGATGTAACATATGGTGATATATAACATTCATAAGCATTATGGTTCGCCGCATTCGCCACACCAAATGTACCACTATCTATTGCCACATTATCCTGCATGAATGTACCTTGTGGAATAGCAATGTCTGGTAAGTTAAGCTTTATTTCTTTACCGTCTTGCGTCATCACATCCGTAACGTGCGAAATGTAGTCAACAATTGATTGAGGTGTTACGTCCCTACTTCCTATTTGGGGGCGCGATTTTATCGAATTCAACGTATTTGACCGCTTTTGAGCTAATCCAGGGATTTACGCTCTGGGATAGTTGAGACAATATTTAGACGCAAATTAAATATATATATATATAACATGCTTACTTTTCACTGGTCAATGGGTATGAGTTTCCAATAGATGGGAGCGTCGGGGACCCCGTTGGTTTCTGCTACCGTATTGGGTTTTGGCAGGGCCCAATCGCTGGGTGCCACCACGTGCCCTTGCTCTTTTTTATTGGTGGGTCGAATCTCACGGATCCCTACAGAACTGGTCGCACCCAACAGAATTGAGCCTTCGGCCGCCTCTAATCTATATTTTAGCGCCAGACGTCTTATTTGATATTTTCTGCCGGCGCGATGACCTTTGGGCATTTTCACTCTCTAGAAAGGGTTTCAATTGAGCACGGGTTGTTTTATCTCCCGGGATCAGGGTTTGCATCGATTACTCAGTGACACCTTGGGCGGCTGTCCTGCTTATAAATATCACCTTTGACCGATGCAAAACGTGATCACTCACAAACCAATTTCGATCAGCTCATAGTCGTTTTAGGGGTTGATTGTACGCGCTATTCGCTCTCCGTAACCACTGTTTGATGACACCGTGGGCGGCTGTCCTGCTTGTAGGTGTCACCATTGGTGGAAACAAATTGCGAACATTTTAGATTCATTTTAGCGATAATGATATTAATCACGAAAATCGTGCTTCACACCCAATTCCCGATGACACCGTGGGCGGCTGTCCTGCTTATAAGTGTCATCATCGACGGGTGAAAATCAAGACCTTTCCAACCATTATTACTCGATTATAAAGATCAATTAGAGAAAAATGTCAATGCCCAAAGTAGGAACATGGATTATTATTATGGTAAAACTTCACTCACTAGTAACTTTAATAACACTTTTATTGTCACTTATTTTACACTTAACGAGTTTGACTTCAATAGTGAATTGATAATAAATTTATTAATTAATTAATTACTTGAATATTACTGAGTTCCACGGGTGATCAGTCCCTTTTTATAGGGCAGTCGATCACTCCTTCTCCAGGTTTGTCACATGACAGATTTTAGGTGGGATGATGAAATCCTCCAATCATCTGCCGTGGGATCCACCTGAAGAATTCATTCCAGCGCGCTATCCGAGAGTTTTGTTTGCTACAGAATTTGAGCTATTGCGCACCTATTTCGGTGTCTTTTGCTCGACTTAAGACGTATTTCTGCAGTCACACGAAACTCTCAGCAGCGTCGATAGTTAAATTCTTATTTTAATTCTTAGTTTTAAATTTTACGCTACTGGGTTTTCGATGTGCTCTGTGCGATTGGTTTCGTATAGCCCACATACTAAGGATTGAAGTTAATATTCATCGGTTCCGTATTGGAGCTCGATTTACGGGAAATAATGGGAGGGCAAGTGGCTAACGATGATCAGGAGCGCAGATCCGTGAGGGTGTCGGCTGCATTGGCTGATAGGGGCCTCCGTCCCATTCTGGACGTCAGCTGGTGTTGGCTGGGCCTTCCTGGTGTGCGTGTAGCCGGCTGGCTGCCACCTCCCGTAATAGCTGCTCTCCTGCTCGCTATTGCAGTCCGTAGATTCACGGCTCGAGTTCTTCTTATCGCGAGTTCCGATTACAGTGCCTTATCGGCTATGTATTATGTTGATAATTGTTTGAGATAATTATAATATACTAAAGTACGAAATAGTAAATATAAACGATTTAAAGAGTTTAGTTATTAGTAGACTCCACGTCGCGGGACGTGACACCTCCCCCCTTAGAAAGCAAATTTCCAGAGGAAATTTGTTTTAATTCCTCGATGGCTTCCTTGAATTCTCTTGCTGCTGGAGTCGGTTGTCGTCCCTCGTCAGTTGTTGTTGGTTGTTCTGCATTCTGTGTTGATGGTTGTTTTTTATTGGCCAGATGTATTATTAAAGTTGTTAAGGAGCTCCAAATTGCTCCTAACAAGTGTAGTCCGCATCCATAGACTGCATGTATTTGATACCCGTGTATTATGGTATCAAATATTGTTTTTATTATTTTAATGATAATAAAAACTCCAAGTAGTCCTGCGGTGACTGTTCCAAATTTAAGAAATCCATTCCAGAATTTGGCTGCTGCATTTTCGGCCAACGTGGTGATGGTTCCTTCGTCTAAAATTCCCATTATTGAAATTGATCCTGCGGGAATATTTTTCCCGGATACTCCTCTGGCGAGTGTATTTAATACTGCTGCTTTTTCTGCAGGGAACATAATGTGGTCCCTTAAATTTTCTAATTCCTTCTGTGTATATATTCCGCTGGTTGCGAGATCTGAAGGAGATGTATAATGCCAGTTGAGTTTCGTTTTTGGATGTAATATTTGAGGTGGACGAACTTCAATTGGATGTGGTGAAATTCTGTGCCATGCTTGGTCAATTTCATACATGACTGGTAGAATGGGACTACATTCCCTATGTGTCCCTTGAGTGGTTAAAATATGTGTCTTCGGTGTTAAGAACATTGAATTATTTCTTAACCATACAGGTAGTTCTATATAACATTCGTCTGTTTTTCGTAATTTAACTTGAACAGGAATGCATTTTACAATATGAATTACTTCGCCAGCTACTAGTGCCATATGTCCCGGTGTTTTCGTGACTATATTGGCGAATTCGTCTGGTTTGAGCGTAGCAGTTATTAGAGCATTGTTTAGTATTTGTTGTTCCAGTAGGCATTTTTGTATGATTATATCTCTATATAGAGTTTTCAATTCAGTCCTTATGTGTTTTTCGACGTAGACAAATTTGGAATTCACATATGTGAAAATATCCAAATTTTCTACTGGGATTTTGTGTAAAGATGCAAACGTTCTTTCCTTAGTTGTTTCCAGAATGAATAGTTTTAGATGTTCCGTTTGTATAAGCGAATAACCACATAGATGTTGCTCTCCTGTCGGGGTTAAAGCAAATGTAATATCTTGCGTGGTTAACGCATACACGGAAGGTGAATTTCCTTCGGCTGGGCTGGTGTCGGAAATTTTGGATGCCAGCCCTTCATAGAGTACATCATAGCGATCAAATTTGCAAGTTGATGGTGGAAAAGGGTGCCAGAACGTGTGTCCATCCTCGTTGTCCACACAAAATCCGTTTTGAAAACGGCGTATTGTTCCAGATTTCAATATGATTTTGTTGGGTTCTAGTCGTACTGGTACTAGAGCTGTTTTAAGTGTTATCTTCGCTATTGCTTGTACTACTACCTTTTCCCATGATCCATAAGGGTCGGAAAATTGTGCTCCGGTACATTTTCCATCTGCGGTGAGTGATCCAGCCATGGTGAATGTCCGGGTTGAGGTCTGGTTCATTTTGAGTCCCACCAAATAGACGTTATTACCTATAACGGTGGATCCATATTCGTGCATATTTCGGCATTGACGTTCGGTTAAATCTTCGAGGTATTCATTTAGCCCGTTGTGTACTGCAGAAATGTGTGAGTGCATTCCGCAGTAATAGATGGTTCTTGAAATTATCAGTTTGCATTGGATCACTTCCACGTAGTTGAAGTCCGATAGTTGCAGAAGTTGAATGTAGATTTCCTTTGTGACTGTGGAGATTGGATTAATTTCGCAATCTCCTACTGAATTTAATGAAACGGTTGTCACGTTTAAATGTTGCCCATTGCAATCGTATCCAATGAGGGCCCAAGCAAGATTCAAGTCGATTAGAATTACCCATGGTAAAATCATGGTGATTCTCCTTTTAACAAAAAAAATAAAAATTTGTTTTGAATCATCGTTATATTAATAACGGTTCATATTTATTCCTTTAATATTTCGTACTTTCTTAATATTAATTTATATAATAGGTATTCTTATGGGTATCCGATTTTCCGTCGCATGCGTAGACGTATCAAAATTCATCTGACAGCTAAATCGTGCGTAGCTGCTTCATTTCATTAGTGGCTGCTGAAGCGTAGCCACTCGTTTAATTTTTTTCTGAGTGTTGTGATTTTATTATTTAGAGTGAGTATGCTTGAAACAAAATTTTCTCTCTCCCTCTCTCTCTCTCCTCCCTTTTTTTTTTTTTTACTGATAATGTACTTTCTGTAGATGTCAAACGTCTCAGAGGATTGGATTATACGAATGCGGCGTTTGATTAAAATTAAAAACGCCAAATTTCTTATTTGGAAACCCACTCAAGGAATTCGTGGGTAGTTATTTCTGCTAATTTAAGCGCTCCTCCCAGTACCTTGCCTATCGCTTTATTCGAGCAGATGTATTGCAAGGTGCAAGGTGATTTTCTTAAGCGTGTTAAAGAATAATGGTCTTTATATAAGACTTACGAGTATATATTTTTTTGTTTTTGTGTGTTTTTTTTGTGTATATATTTTAGCTTATTTCTAATTTGTATTGCTTACAATTTGTATATCATAATTTTTAAATATAATAAATTTATTGGTTTTAAACATCTACCATCTAGTCTCAACAATCTTATAATTGCCGTTTGCTAACCCTGCGTATTCTTCGTGGGTTAGGCCCATGTATTCTTCGGTGCATCCAGCACAAGTGGCTGCTTCTGCAATCCATGCTGTTTCTCCGGCGCATTGATCGCATTTGGCGAGTTGTTCCGCTATTTGTTCAGTACTAATAGCATGTAAGTGGTATTCGATAACATATTCTGGTGCCCCATTTGTTTGTACATATCACTCGGCGCATATTTGTTTCCTATCTGATACGTAAAGTTGGTATATACACTGTCGCACACAGGATAATATTAATAGTGGTAAATATGTTTCTGGGTAATCGTGAGGGACTACTCCGTCGATGGGCCCGCGGTGTTCTCCACGACCCTTTGGTTGATGGGGGTCATGGAATACTCCCATTTTAAGGTCTGATTTGGTTTCCGATCTGTAATCATTCGGTATTTGTTCTTATTACTAGTTAGTATATATACTTTTCATATGAGGGTTAATATTTCAACCACCAATATTATAGGTAAGTGTTCGCGATTAGGTGAAACTCGCGCGCCGGTTTTTGAGGTTAGATTGGTAGAGTGAGAGTCAAAGTATGGCACAGTTGAAAGGTATATGCGTCGTTTATTTAAAATCGAAATAGATGAGCATGAGACGCGTGACGATTGTTCTTTCGACCACCGTAACGCACACGGTGAGCTTCGCATGTGCTCTTGCACGCTATACGTGCTGCACGCGCAACAAAGAGCAAACGCAGAGTCGATAATGAGAAAAGTCCTTGAGCTTGAGCACGGTTGAGAAAGATTGCGTTTAAAACCTGAGATGAGCTTGAAGCGGAACTCAATTACACCTTTTCAATAACAATGAGAAGCACGCGCGATGCGTCCGTTCGCAAATACTATCTGAACGAGAGTGTCCAATGGCCCGAAGCCCGCTTCCGCCTTGGTGTCTTCCAGAAGCTTCTGGAAGACGCGCCAAGCGGAAGTGAGCTTTGATTGGGTGAGCGCGCGGACGGCTGGTCCGATTGGATGAGCGCGCCGACGGCCAGATCTGATTCGGCCATCGATCGTCGATCTGCCGTCGTGTTCCGCTGCCCGTGAGGTGCTGCGGTGAGATGAGAGCGGTGGTGATGGGAACTATTACTCGAATCGCAAACAGTAAGAGATATATATATTTTTTTTTTTTTTTTTTTTTTTTTTATACATATAAGTGTATAACATATATAGGTATGTGGAAGCTACAGCTTTCTCTCCCTTTTATCACCCTCTGGTTATCACTTCTATTATTCCGCCGATATTTAAAATATTCCATTTTCTGGGGGTTAATTCCAAGTATTCCTCAATACACTCCGTACACCTACAAGCGGGTCTCACGGTTGCCAAAGACATCCCGCATTGATGACAGGAGGTGGCCATCATTAATGCTGTGTATTTACACATGCTGTGCCATCCCCCTTCTACAATTTCTTGTTTTACGGGTTCGTTTAGGGTGTCGTAGCAATTAGGGCAGAATCTTAGCATCTCCCATGTGTAGACCTTTGTAATGGTTTTAATTACGCAGTACATCTGCATCAAGGGCCTATACGTATGTGGATATTGGTTCGGGAATACTCCATCTATTGGTCCATAATGCTCCAAGTCTTCTTCAAATACTTCTACAGGTAGCTTCATATCTGCAATAGATGGCATCTCTAAGTATTTATACTTGATTTGTTTTAGCCATCTATTGAGTGGCTATTCTCCGCTTCGACATATTTGTATAATTATGTGCAGTTTTATATGCATTATAAGAGGTAGGGTATTTATTTGAATATATATATATATTTATTATAAGGTTTTTCTTCTCTTCCTTTCTTTCATTTCTTTATTGGATATACTCTACGTCAATTACAGTTCCGTGTAACAATTGGATGTTTTCGGTTGGGTTTAGTATAAGACATTTAGTCATACATTCTGTACACGTCTCCGCCGGTCTTCTAAGCACCATTCCTATCCCACATTTAGTGCAGATAGACCCTCGTAGCAGCCCCATATAATTGCATAGGTTATGGCCCGCAGTTTTCACATATCGATTTCTTTCGTATTGGCTGATTTGATCATAGCACATATCGCAAATTCGTTCGTGATTGTGAACGTATATAGTTGCCGTAGCTCGGATTAAGCAGTAGAGATGTTCTAGCCGGTTGTAGAGGGGTGGAGTTAGGGTTGATATTACCTCCTCTATTTTCCTGCCATAGTCTACTTCTACTTCGTGGGAAGCTTCGCTTGGGAGTATCATGGTCTGTAATAGACGATACTCTAAATATTTTACTATTCGTTATTTTATCGATCTATTCTCTACTTATTCAACTTGTTTTATGTATTAATCATCCTGGATTTGACTTAATATACGCTAGTTTAAGTTTATTTATATGTACTGTACGAGTTGTCCCATCAGATAATATTTTAACATTCTGATTTGGCAACAATTCGAGTACTTTATATGGTCCTGAATACTGATCTGCGAACTTTGTCCTCCGAGGTTCTTTCAAGAGATATACTAAATCTCCTGCTTTAAAATCTTGCGGATTAATTTTCCGATCATAATATTGTTTAGATTTGACTTTTGCCTTTATTAAATTTTCTCGGGCTTCCGTTTGCAGATTAGTTATTTTGTGAAATAAATCTCTAAGGTATTCGGCGTATGTGGGTTCCAAATTTTCACCAATAGGTTTTTCGCTCGAAGGTTCTCGCGCAATGCATCCGAAAACTAATTCATGTGGTGAAAATTTAGTACCCTCATGTACTGCAGTGTTATATGAAAACATTGCTAAATCTATCCAATCATCCCAATTATCGTCGTTCGTCGTATATTGTTTTAAATATTCTGTTAGTACGTGATGCGATCTTTCTATCGAACCGTTACTCTGTGGATGATAAGCTGTAGTAACATAGCGTTTAATTTTGAATCGTTTAGCGACGATTTTTATCAAATTTGAAGTAAAATTGGTTCCTTGATCTGTTAAAATAGCTTTAGGTGATCCGAATCGGCAAATAAACCGTTTTATAAATACGTCTGCTATATCGGCAGAGGTGGTTCGAGATAAAGGTATCGCTATTGAATATTTTGTTAACAAATCTTGTATCGTTAGTATATGTGTTCTTCCTTTCCTAGTCTTTGGTAATGGTCCAACGATGTCCATGCTGATTTTGTCGAACGCTTTTCCTGGAGTATCTGTCAAGACCATTGGTTGTTTAATCTTGATTCTTGTTAATTTCTTCATTTGACAGTCTTGGCATTCTCTAATGAATTTTTGAATTTCCTTTTTCATGTTTTCCCAATAGTAATTTTGTCGTATTCTGTGATAGGTTTTTGTAACTCCTTTGTGTCCTCCACTGGACGACGTATGTTTTTCTTTTATTATATGTTCTCTTAAGTTTTCAGGTGGTGTTACCACATCACCAGTGCAAATAGTGATTATAATTGGTAGTTCTCTGAAGATGTCCTTTAATCTATTTATAATATATTTCCATGGTACATCTTCTATGTTATGGGTTCTACTTATGGCGAATGAATTTAAATCGAATTCTGTAACTACGTCCCATAATGACATGAGACTGTGTAAAATGTTACCGGGTCGTACGGCAGTTCTTGAATTTTCTTTAATTGGTAAACTTATTATATATTTCGTTCCATCTGGTACTGACCGGGCCCTTTCCAGGGTAAGGTCTACATGAATTGGTAGTAAATTTTCTGTTTCTAATTCTTTGGCACCTCTATCGATTGGACTTCCATCCAATCCGATGAAGATGACTCTGTTATCTTTTATTTTTGCCAAAGAGTCTCTAGATTCTCTTATCACTAATTGGTTTTGATGAGGAATCGTATCCTCACTTCTACTTGTTGTTGTTCTAGGTGATATTTGAGGCTGTGATTCAGATATATCTATGATTTCCATTGATTCTTCTTCTCGTGGTGTTCCCGTGGTTTCAATTGATTCTGGTTCTTGTGATGTTTCTATGAATTCAATCGATTCGTCTTCTTGTAGTGTTTCAGAGGTTTCGATTGATTCTTCATCTTGTATTTTCCTTTTTGATGAAGGGCCAGCGATTGGTGAATCGGTTGATAAGGTTCTTTTCCGTTTTTGTTTCCAATTTCGAGACGTTTCTGACGATAACGTAATTGGTTCCATATCTTCATCTTCCGATTCCTCCGACATTGGTATGCGTTTATGTTTTCTTTTTGAGAAATCTAGATATTTAAGTTTCGTATTTGGAAAAGCCAAATATCTGCTTCTCGTCATTGGTCCTTCAAAATCTTCTGGTGGAGTTGACCGTAAATTTCTCTTTTGAGGCGGTTCGCCTTCTGGAGGATCTTCTTCCTCCCTTGCTCTTATCGGTAGGCATACTTCTGGTGGATTTCGAGATAACGCATCAGCGTTGAGGTTACTTTTCCCTTTTTTATAGTTTATTTCGAATTCATAATCTGATAATTTAAGTTTCCATTTCCAAATTCGAGAATTTGGATCTTTCATTGAATTCATCCATACCAGAGGTTTGTGGTCGGTTTCTATTTTAAATTTACGACCATACAGATAAGGTCTAAAATGCGTTACGCAATAAATAATTGCTAAACATTCCTTTTCAATTGTAGAATATTTCTGTTCTGCTGTATTTAATAAGCGGGACGCATAAGCAATAGGAAGATCGTCGTCAGAAATTTCCTGACTAAGCACTCCTCCTATAGCGTAACCCGAAGCATCCGTCGTTACTTTGAACGGCTGCGAGAAATCTGGATATTGAAGTATTGGTTTGGATATTAAAGCCTTCTTTAACATTTGAAACGCTTCTTCTTCTTCCTTTCCCCAATTAAATTTCGTTCCCTTTTTCAACAAGTTTGTTAGTGGTTTCGATTTTCTTGAAAATTCAGGTATAAATCTTCTATAATATCCAGTTAATCCCAAGAATTGTTTAATGTTCTTAGGGGTTTTGGGTTTAGGAAAATTCTCTGCTACTTCAATCTTTTTTGGATCTGGTTTTACTCCATGTTCATCAATTATGTGTCCTAAATAGATCACTTCATGTCGTAAAAATTCGCATTTATCCGGTTGAAGCATTAGTTTTGCTTCTCGTAATCTTTTCATCAATCTTGTGAATTTTATTTCGTGTTCACGAAGAGATCTGGAATATATTACTATATCATCCAGATAAACAAAAAGTTCGGTTCCTTGAAGTCCTGATAGAACGTTATTCATAAGGCGTTGAAATGTTGCAGGAGCATTTTTTAATCCAAAGGGCATTCTTGTAAATTGATAATGTCCATATGGCGTAGAAAATGCTGTCTTGTGTGCGTCCTCTGGTGCCATCTTAATTTGATGAAACCCTGATGCTAAGTCGAATGTAGAGAAATATTTTGCGCTTCCTAATTGATCCAATATCTCTGTAATATTTGGTAGAGGATACGCGTCGCCTATCGTCTTATCGTTTAGTTTACGATAATCGATTACTAGTCTCCAACGTTTCTTTCCTTTTGAATCTGGTTTTTTAGGAACAATCCATATTGGAGAACTATATGGAGATGTGGATGGTTCCACCACACCGGTTTCCAAAAGTTCTTTTATTTGTTGATTTATTTCATCTTTATGAATTGGTGGAAATCGATACTGCCGAGTATTTATCGGTATATCATCCGTAGTATGAATTTTATGTTGTATGCTATCTGTTCCTTCCAAAATTTCTCCTGCTAGATGAAATCGATCTTCGTTTTCTTTTATCAGTTGCATCACATTTTCCTTTTCTTCCTGATTTACGTGATCCAACCTCAGTAATTTCAAGATTTCCTCGAATCGATTTTCCTTCGATATTTTCGTCATATTACAACGTTTAGAGGAACGTTCTTCGAATGGAAGTATTTCGATTGTAGGTACTACAATATGATAATCTTCGTCCGTACTATTTACTATTCTCATGTGAGCTTTTCCTTCTCGATTTGTTACTAATGCATTTCCTAAATAGATTCCTTCTTTGAAATGCAATTTTCCTACGTATCCTTCACGCAGTTCTGGATTTGCGATATTTATATGGAAAGGGACTGAACTTCTTTTCGGCACGAATATCTCCTCGTATGTATTAAAGGGAATATAGTTTTTTCCCCACTTGATTTGCCTTTTCGCATAGTCAATGCTGGCTTCTTGATGTAACAGAAATTCGGATCCTAAGATTCCGTCTTCATCGTCAAACAGTGCGTCGTTTACCACGTGGAAATTCACTGGATGATTCGCAATCAATATTGATGCAGTCCCTAAGGTAGCTTGATTCGAATCGATTATTCCACGGATATATATGATTTCTTGAGTGTTGACGATTGTCGATGCTGTTACCTTTGATTTCTTGATGAGGTTGACATCGGATCCCGAGTCAACCATTAATCGTGCCTTCCCTTCCAGATTAGGAGATGTTATTAGTATTGTTGGGATATTTCGTACGGTATTAATTGGAACAGTTACTGTTCGTCCATTTCTTCGTCTTCTTCCTCTATCAAGTTCCTCTTGGTTTGTTTTTCCTTTACTGACATTCTTTCCTCGATTTCCAACGTCGGTTTCCAGGGTGTTGATTTTCCGGATTGTTTTGCTTCTTCCGGTTTTGGGACTCCTATCTTCATTATTTTCTGGCGCTGTGGAGGGTTCCCACTCCGGATTGCGCCAGACGTTTCCGGACGGCCCTGCTCGTTTCCCTGGTTCATTTTTGAATATGGGACTATTTCTCCTGACTCTATTTTGGCCTTGAACTTAAAGCAATCCTTAATCAAATGTCCCGGTTTCTTACAGTAATTGCAAGAAATTTCTAATTGATTCGGTGGCGATGTTGTCGCTCCGTTGTTTCGCGATGAATTTGATTGCCACGCGCTGTTCCGCGGCTGATTATTTTGCCACTTCGGTATGGCTCCTTCGTATCTTGGAGGTCCGAAATTCGATTTATTTTGGGGTACCGACGGATACGTTCTCGGATCACGGGACACGGGTTGTTGACGAGTATACGAACTTGCCTTCATTCTTTCGTCTTCTATTTTAACTTCCTTATCGACTTTTACGGCTAGAGCGTAGCGGTTATTTCCCCATGATTTCGTTTTTCTCCGTCCATTATAGCTAAGCGCAAATCTTGAACGCGAGTTATGTAGTCTAGAATATTTTCTCCATGTTTTTTAAATGTATTCCCCAATTCACCTTTATATTGGTTTACGTTTTTACACGGCGCGAAGTATTGTTTTAATTTATTTCCGAATTCGTCTAATGTGGTTAGATCAGAATCGCCTATCGCGATTAAAGCATGTCCGCGTAATTTATTCATTAATAATTTGGTTAATTGCGTTTCTTGCTGAGGGGCTAACATTGATTTTGCCCGTTCACACGCTTTTAAAAATTGAAAAACAGAAGGTCTATAGCCATCGAAAAAAGGAACTGCTTCTAACGCGAGTTTGATTGGAATTTTTCCGTCCGTCGGATTAGATTTAGTGTCGCGAATTTCCAATTCATGCGGTGCTGGACGTTTTTCGGGCGGTTTTGGGGTAATTGGTTCGGATTTAATACCATGAACGTCCTCGACACGTTGTTGCTCTATTCTTTCTACTCTTGCGGCTACTGACTCTAAACGGTCGAATTTTTCGTCCCACGTGATTATATCCTGCCACTTTCCTACAAACACATCTTTCTCGTCCTGCCAAATTAAGTTTTTTGTTAATAAATTATTTCTAATACCTTTAATTAAATGTGGTACATCGTATAACGGCGTTATTTCTTTATTATTAATTACAATAGAGCGCCTTGGTTCTCTATTTCTCTTTATAAAATATTGGCGTGAATTTTGAATTAAATCTTTGATAGCCCTTCTATTTGTTGCCCCTTAATCGCAAATAGTTGCAATGACATTTAATCCTGTAAAATAAAATATATTGTTATAGTCAAATCGTCATAATGATTCGTCATAATGAATCGTCATTATTTCGAAATTGTATGGATTACATACCAGTTTCCTGCAATTTTTTTATTACATTTGTCAACATTGCTTGGATCACGTCTGACTTCGTAGTACCTTTACAAAAGTCAAATGCAACGACTTGTTTCCAATTTGTCACAATTCCCTTCACCATGAAGACCAAGGCATGGTCTAACATCAATCCATTTTCCACCCCAATTAATGCGTCTTCATATTTCTTGTATTCCACATGTGGCTGCAATGCAATTTCATCAAACATTACACAGCATAGTTTATCTTTTAATTTCATTTTTTCAACACACATTTTTAAATTTGTGAATACAAATTCATTTATTCCTGGAAATATGGGAATATTCTGTAGCAGTCTTGACATCGTTCGCGGACATGGTAGACTGAACCATTTTGACAATAAGGGATATGCAGATCCAGATGCTTTGTATAACGCTAAACACATCATCTTCTCCTCTGATGTATATCTCGTTCCATTCCCATTCCGCGATTTCCTCATGAGCTTCTGTACACAAAATTTAAACGTTTCTACTCCAAGCCCACTTTCAGAACTGTAGAGAGTTTCTGTTGCCAAACGTAACTTTGCATTCATTGCAGCAATTCTTTTTCTATATATTAATACTGTACTCTGTAAAGTTTTCACTTTTGTATATAAAAGTTTCGCCTTGGGCGTTAGGTCTGCACATTTCGTTATTCCTAACTTCTGTAATAATGTCTTTGAAATACCTACAAATATATACAACCAATGAATAATATTTTCTATAGTTTAATTCATTTCAATATTTACTGTATAAAAATTTATAAGATCTCTTACACTGGATATCTGTTGGTGTAGCACAACGCTGTGGACTCAAAGGTTGTCTGCTTAATGGAATGTTTGTTTCATCCAATGGCTGTTGTATAACAATTGTAGAAGTAGATGGGCATGTTTCTATAAAAAAGATTTAAACATTTTATATATTTTGTAAAATAATTCTGTTTGTAGTTATAATGTAATATTCTGTATGTAGTAATAATAATGGCTTCCTTGAATATCCCCATTTTCTTGGATCGTAGACGTATAGCAAATATGATGTTCTTGTATAACGATCCAGGCCTTTATTCGTCCCGAGACTACCTCAGTATCACTACTACAAAATTATTACCTGTTTTAGATGGTAGGTGCTGAGAAGGTACTGTAGTACATTTCAAAAACATATTTGATGATTTATCATTTATGGTAAAATGCTGATGGCATACACGATAACTTCTATATACTCTCATAGGGTCCATTGCAACCAATTTTGGGTTTGATATCACTTCAATCCATTTTTCATATCGTTGTTTATCCTTCACAGGTGAAGGAAATCTGTGTCGCGAAGATATCCTATCGTCACACCCAGGAACAGCACATGGGGTATACCCAACCATACTGAATCTACTAAAAATTGTTAAAAAAATTAGAGCAGTCTATGATTATAATCATATACAGCAAATAGCTACTACCACTACACTTTTCCCGCCATTTATGCACTACTTTTTATTATATTTTTCATGTTAAATAATAATTAAATTAATTTCAAATGAAAACGGAAATGTAGTTAATTTTCACGCATTTTCTATCGCATAAAAAGAATAGGAAAACTTACCCTCCGCGTACGTCGAGGGACGGGTGTAATTTTATATAATATTCTATTCATTATTTTCTTTATTTCTAATATTATATTTCAAAGTTGTTAACATACCTGCTGATTGAAAGTTTTCAATATATAAAAACAAAACTTTCTCACAACTATTGATTACTTTTGAACGAAATCGGACCAAAACGAACTAAAGGACGCTGAAAAATGCTGAAAAGGCAGATACAACAAGACACTGCAAGACTGTACAATACACCAGGACGCTACACTATGAAATGAAATCAAATTGAATCAAATAAAATGGCCAAAATGGCGTTGGGTGACGCTTCCGACGTAACGCTGCCAACACCATCTAGCGTCCAATTATCTCATTACATTGAGTACAGCGCCGCCGTACCGTTGGTATTAAAACTAATCTAGGGCTAACTGCTCGCCCATTGAAGTGTCCATACCCTGTCGGTGGTGGATGGTCTCCCGTTTGTGTGGTAGTTCCCTCGTTCTCGGGCTCATGGTGTTGACACTCATGGCATTTTCGGACGGTCGCACTGGGGCGGCCCGAGTGCGAACCCTACCCAATCGTAAGCGAAGAGTGTGAACTTTTTCGCCTCCGATTGGCCAAAATTCGCACTCAGTGCGCCCCAGTGCGACCGTCCGAAAACGCCATCAATGTATTATTTTGTTCTCATGTCAACGCCATCTAAGCGGGCTGGGGTAAAACTAAAGATTAGTAGGAGGGAAATTTGAAACGTGGGTTCAGTATTATTCGCTCGGGCTATCTCGCTCACCCTCCTTGTTGAACGGATCGAGCGAGGACCCAGCCAAGCAGAAAATAATGAGATGCTTAGCTATATGTATACTTCCCCTTGCCCCACGTTGTCTGCAAACGGTCGGATCCGACCAGCGCGCA
The DNA here is from genome assembly GCA_963932275.1 of Andrena praecox. NCBI lineage: Eukaryota > Metazoa > Arthropoda > Insecta > Hymenoptera > Andrenidae > Andrena > Andrena praecox. The sequence continues at coordinate 38,795,662 of OZ010728.1, forward strand.
TGCATGTGGGGCTTACTCAGAGTTCGGAGGAACCTGGCCATGCCGAACACCTACAGGGAGCGGTGGTAATGTGTGCGTGAATTGACGCCAGCGCCAAGTCAGCCACGTGGCGACAACGCGAAACGAGTGTGACGTCACTGGTGGACACCTCGGCTGGCTGAAGGTGGGCTATGGCGGACTCTGGCCTGGCTGATCTCAATTTCAGCCGGGGTCCACCGTCCACCGCTGCTATTGGTCAGAAGGAAACACCTACAGGGAGCGGTGGTAATGTGTGCGTGAGACGCGCACGATGGGCGACGAACCGACACCACGGCCAACCAGCGTCACCGGGAAATATGTTGTCGACGCTGGTTGGCGATGAATTATGGCGGTAACATTCAAGAATATAAGGTCCTTTACGTCCCTGTTTCTAATAAAATTAATTGAAATATATGTAACATTGGTGGCAGGTAACAGAAAACACAAAATAATAATGAAAACCTTATGTATTTATGCAAAAAAAACAAAACCATAAATATATACATATTTTCAAATTGTTGTCGTTATCGATTGTTATTGGTATTCTGCTCGTCTGCCAATAAATTTCCTAACAGATCTACCGGTATTTCCACATTTTCATACATGCTATTATTAAATAGTTCGATCATGTCATCAGTAATTTCATAATTGTAACAACATGCATTGTGATTTGCCATGTCCAGTTTAATTCTAGTGAGTGCAGCAACAGTTTCTGGTTGTAATCTGTTCCTACCTCTGTAACGTGGCTGGACTATAGGGTTGGCTTTCGAATAAAGTACACAAGGCTACACATAAACTATTTACATTTATTGATTGAATCACCGTATACAACACTTTGCGTTAACCCGCGAACTCCTGACACGAGGCAGAGGTCTAGTAATACGTGTCCACTCCGGGGAGCACGGTCTTTACTCAAGAACCTAGCCTATTCGCGAGACTCCTGTAATGGTCCAATCGGGGAGCGCTAGTCAGGCACTCAGTAGTCTATTTTAGTTGTCCACACCAGGGAGCGTCTAGTTAGAGCTAGCTTGTAGACTGGCTAACTTTTTGGGTCCGGCTCCTTTTATCCCTGCGAGGGTGGTCGCGGAGCATGCGCGTTGACATGGGGTGCGTAGCGGGGGTGCAGCCAGGGCCCGTAGCGCAGCAGCGCTACTCTGGTGGTCGCTCGACGTACCACCCTCCCGTGCTACCCGCTACACCTCTAGTTTTTATTTTCGTGACGGTATAAAGGTCTGTGCCCACATATCCGTTCCGTCTCAGTTCCGTGTCAGTTCCGTGATCGCAAAAGGTATGGGTTGCTTGTTTGGAATGGAGCAGTGCACACTTGTCAGTTCCGTGAAATTCGACCGTCTTTCCGTATCCGTCAGTTCCGGGCCGTCAGGATCAGTGTTAAAAATATCGTTTGCGTGCTTTACAATGGAGCAGCGCACACTTGTCCGTGTCAGGGCTGTCAGCAGATGTCAGTGTGGAACCCGGATCCGTTCAGTGAAACTAAAATTCGGTTGCCTCCGATATTTTGGCCATTTGCACGGAGACGGAGGCTTGAAATGACTGAAGGGACGACCTTTTTTTATGACCGTGAAAGGTTCTCAGGTCGAGGCTCTCGAACCGCGCGTCGGGGGTCCCAGACCCTAGGGTCATAAAGACAAGGACAGCAATAGGCCGCTCAGTAATGAAAATGAGAATTTCTATAATTAATATCAGATCGCCATACAAGTACCACCAATGGATTGCTGGAGTTTTTGCAATGAAAATGATACCAAACGTGATAGAATTCTGATCATTATTAATGATTGTAATGAAAAGAGTTTTGGATTGGTATATAAGGTATGATCGGATGCATGAATGTTGGGCGTCAAGGAAATAAAGCTGGACGTGCGTTTCAACAAGACTTGCCAACTTAAGCTCTTTCCCGCTGCGATACATGTATCGCGATACATGTATGGTGGATACCGATTTTCCATTGATCATTATAGTTTCCATAGGAACCGTTCACACGACGATTCTCGTATCGCAATACTGATTTTGTCGACTCCGCAAACGTCGGCCGCACGATACTTTTTGTCTGAAGTCGACAGATGAAACGTGGAAACGAGGGGACCTTTTCACACGGCGCAGGGCGAAACACGTATCGCGATACGTGTCGATCATTTTTTCTTCAATAGAAAGTATCTTCTCGTGCCGCATACATTTTTGGACAAAATATTTTTCTGAAAAAATGAATGAGATTGAAGTGTTACCTATTTGGATTTTACACAAAAGATGTAGTAAAAAACGAGCGAATTGGAAACATTGGGTTCATCCCATAAACGGCATTAGACATGAAAAGGGAATTTTTGAAAGGGTTACCATATGAAACGGAAACCCGTTGGACAGGTATCACCGCACTGACGGAAAGAACTGTGCGGCAGGCCCAGAGATGCCAGAAGTGGCGACAACAGGGGCGAATTATGACATAGTGTGTGCACAAATTGTATAGTAGGTATATATAGTAACGTTCACGCCCCTACGGAATCGGCTGAATTGGGACTGCAGGCCGGGCTAGAGCAGCAGGCCTCCTACACATTTGTCAGCAGGGGTGTGCGGGTACCCGACGTTTCGGGCTCGGGACGGGCCGGAAACTTTCGGGCGAGATCGGACGGGATCCCGATACTTTCGTATTCCTCGAGATCCCGAAGTTTTCTGGATCCCGCGACTCGTTTCGGGCTACAGGCATGACCGCCATGAGCTGGCAATTTGATTTCAGGTCGGCTCGGCAAAACTCGGACCCGATCGGCTCGAAAGCCAGCTATTAAGAGTATCTACTAAATATCAGTACCAGTGATAAGTTTTTACATTTCTGTCTCCTGTTAAATCATAATTTGTATCTTATTATTCATTTAAATATATATTTTCATTGTTACCAAATAGCCTGTGACGTGTCATATACGTACTTAAATAAATACCATATTCAAAATTTGGGAGAAAGACTATTTTTATATCGATAATCTTTTAAAAACTTAATAAAATATACTTTATACTTCGTACTTTATGTAAAGGGAATATATGTATACCTATTGGGTATTAAGTTTTTCAAGATAGGTTCAGATTTAACACAGAAAACGTACGGACAACTATAAGCATACAGAAAGGAATATTTAAAAATATACGGGAAGGCGAATATTTTATTATTTCAAATTAACATGTAAGAAACATAATGGTTCTACGTTCTCAGGTAACAATTTTGTTCGGTTACCGAAAACGATATTTGCAACAGTGGAAGGCACCCCCGCATTTCTCATTCCCTGCCCAGATTCTGTAGGAACAAAATCCTTATTCTCTAGCATTGTTTGTTATATTTTATTAAGATTTTAAAATATTGTCGATATAAAAATAGTCTTCTCCCCAAGTTCTGAACATGATATTTATTTAAGTATGTATATGGACATATTCAGTATTCACAGACGATTTGGCAGCAATGAAAATACATATATATGTAAATGAATAATAAGATACAAATTTTGATTCAACAGGAAACAGAAAGGTAAAAACTTATCACTGGTATTGATATAAATGATATACACAATTCTTTCCATCTTAGTCCCCTTTTAATGGCTAGCTTACGAGCCGATCGGGTCCGAGTTTTGCCGAGCCGACCTGAAACGAGTCTCGGGATCCCGAAAACATCCGATCCGTCCCGAGAGCGGGGAACTCGAGCCTCGGGACGATCCGCACACTCCAAGTTGTCAATGACACGGAACTGACACGGAACTGACGCGGAACTGACACGGAACTGAGACGGAACGGATATGTGGGCACAGACCTTAAGCCGCTTACTACAGTATGTGTATGTGTGGGTTCTGTAATTACTGTAAACTCAGATGTTCTAATTGCACAGGTTCCAATAACGACACGAGCGAATGCAAAGTATTGTAATATACGGGGTGGGTCAATTAAATGAGGACACTTAAATATGTATATTGTTTAGAGATATATGAAAAGACTATGTAGGATAAAGTTAAAACTGCTCGATGGGCCAAAGAAAATGATAGAAGGAAAATTCTCCTCAAGCTCATCTTTATCTTGATATTTCAAGGGCGTCGATGTTTTTCTAAATGATACATATTGTATATTTTATTTCAGTGCCCTTAGAAAGGATACACAAATAGATTCACCTAGAAAACCTCAAATCCATTGAGAATACCTCATGAAGGTATACTGAAAAATATAAAAAAAAATATTTTATCATCTCCCTGTTACACGAAGCCCGGGCGTCGTTTGCTGTTGCTCTATCTCGCTCACTCTATATGTGTTCCATTTGCTGTCCTCCTCGCACAGTGCTACATAAACACAGTGCTACCTTCCCCGATTTTGCGTCCACGAGCGGACCCGATTCGCGGACGCTTAACCGGGAGCCACTGCTCGGAGCAGTAGATTATCGATTTTGTTTCCGGTGTATACTAGGTAGCGGACCTTTTCATCTGTACATTAGAAATCAACGCACAAAGTCGGTTTCATTATTCTTAAATCGTTGCAGACATTTTTTAAAAACTGGTTTCCATTTCGTTTTCAATTGATTGACCAACGCAATGTCCATTTTACGAATAGATTTTTCGTACCTAATTCTCGTAAGGGATAATGTTAGGTCGTTACTTAGACTGGAGAAGAAATTAGATTTATAGAAAACGCTCTACCCATGTGTCGCGTGATATTTTTACAATTTAAAAGCGGCCTAATATGTTTTGTGGTATATCTTCAGGGAGGATTTTTTTTTATAATGCTCAGGGATTTACAACAATATCAGTGCAGTATACATACAGGGTGTCCCAAAAATGTCGGACTTCCTTGAAAGGGGTTACTCAGGGGGTGATTTGAAACAACTTTTTCCTTAGCGAAAATATTGTCCGAAGCTTCGTTAAGGAGATATTAACCAAAAACCCCGACCAATCAGAGCGCGCGCCTTCCGCCTGAGTTCCCGCGGTAGCGTTGGCTACGAGGTAGGCGACCGCGCTTGTGCTACGAACGTACGAACAAGCAAGTCGGCATGCATCGAAGGAAACCGCGTTACACATTTTTTTTTTAAAGCAGAATCTTAAATAAGAATAATTTGAAGTGAGAGGACAAGAAGTACGTAAATTTCGTTTTTAAATAAGGCATAAACGAAAAGCTAACGTAACAGAAAATGTACGACAAGTGATCGTAATTCGTTATTGAGGTAAAAATCCGTAGTTTAAGAACGGCCAACAGAACTAAATTTAAAAAATAATATTAGATGTATGAATAAATTCTTTCCGACTGGAATTTCTATCGCGGTGGTATTCAGAAGCTGCCAGAAAAATGGCAAAAGGTAATGAACAATAATGGAAATTATTGCGATGATCGAGTTGTTTTCATATTTTTTAAATCGAACTGTTATTGTACCCTAAAATCGGAAAGAATTTATTTTCACACCTAATAATCACCATTAAATTAAAGAAAACTCACCCTTTCGGACATTCCTTTCCTTGCTTTCCTTCCCTTTTCGGAAACCTGTGTCACTGGGTCACTGTACCGATCCTGGTTATCGGTGGACGAAAAGATTTATGGTTGGGTAGCGCCCAGTGCTCAGCTGATCACACTCCGTCCGGGTTAATGTACCGAATATTCACTTCACTGCACGGCTACTAACACTGATCACTGAATTTATTTTTCACGGAACGTGTTGTTCCTACGTTATAAAAATCGGTGGCTGCGAAAGGGGCCGATTACTGTTAATTACTGGGACGAGATTACTACTATTACCCGGCGAAAAGAAAACTCGTGGCAGACTGTCTCGGGCTGTGCAGTCCGCTCCTGTGACGAAGAGATTGAACGAAACACGTCGAGACCGAGTGGGATAGAGCGATCTGACCGACGATCGTCTAAACAAAACAATAGCGTAGGCTACAGATCGCTCTATCCAACTCGATCTCGTGTTTCGTTCGATCTCTTCGCCGCACGGTGCGACAATGTATGTGGCAACTTCAGCCAATAACCAAAATACGTGTGCCCCGTCTTTAAAAGTGTGCCCAAATAGGCGACTCGACCAATCGCCACAGCAGCGGACTGCACAACCCGAGACAGTCTGCCACGAGTTTTCTTTTCGCCGGGTAATAGTAGTAATCTCGTCCCAGTAATTAACAGTAATCGGCCCCTTTCGCAGCCACCGATTTTTATAACGTAGGAACAACACGTTCCGTGAAAAATAAATTCAGTGATCAGTGTTAGTAGCCGTGCAGTGAAGTGAATATTCGGTACATTAACCCGGACGGAGTGTGATCAGCTGAGCACTGGGCGCTACCCAACCATAAATCTTTTCGTCCACCGATAACCAGGATCGGTACAGTGACCCAGTGACACAGGTTTCCGAAAAGGGAAGGAAAGCAAGGAAAGGAATGTCCGAAAGGGTGAGTTTTCTTTAATTTAATGGTGATTATTAGGTGTGAAAATAAATTCTTTCCGATTTTAGGGTACAATAACAGTTCGATTTAAAAAATATGAAAACAACTCGATCATCGCAATAATTTCCATTATTGTTCATTACCTTTTGCCATTTTTCTGGCAGCTTCTGAATACCACCGCGATAGAAATTCCAGTCGGAAAGAATTTATTCATACATCTAATATTATTTTTTAAATTTAGTTCTGTTGGCCGTTCTTAAACTACGGATTTTTACCTCAATAACGAATTACGATCACTTGTCGTACATTTTCTGTTACGTTAGCTTTTCGTGTATGCCTTATTTAAAAACGAAATTTACGTACTTCTTGTCCTCTCACTTCAAATTATTCTTATTTAAGATTCTGCTTTAAAAAAAAAAATGTGTAACGCGGTTTCCTTCGATGCATGCCAACTTGCTTGTTCGTACGTTCGTAGCACAAGCGCGGTCGCCTACCTCGTAGCCAACGCTACCGCGGGAACTCAGGCGGAAGGCGCGCGCTCTGATTGGTCGGGGTTTTTTCTTAATATCTCCTTAACGAAGCTTCGGACAATATTTTCGCTAAGGAAAAAGTTGTTTCAAATCACCCCCTGAGTAACCCCTTTCAAGGAAGTCCGACATTTTTGGGACACCCTGTATATGAGGCAGTGAGAGCAACAACGGATTAACCCACATTTTTCTCGAAATTGAGTTAGTAGCAATAACGTATTCCAATAGGCTCTACTAATCATATAAAATAGGAAAAAAAAAATTTTAATGTGGGTTATTCCGTTGTTGGTCTCACTGCCTCGTATGTTTCACACGCGTACGCCGCTAGTGAGTGGCTCTTCCACGAGAGAGCGCCACGAACGTCAGAATTTACGAAATTATCGACGAACGGGAAAGATAATCATACATTCATTATTTTCTCTGCTTGTCTAACTAAACACATAGTATATTCGTGATAGATCTGGTGATACTAAAAGGAACCTAACCTATAACCAGCACGCGAAATGCGAATCGTTAACAGAACATCGCCACGCAGAGCCATAAATTCAAATAACTTTATGAGTTGGATTCACGAGAGAGTGATTCATAATTAAATTACCAAATTTAGAGATCGTAGTGGACAATAAAAATAAACGACCCAGCAGTGCTAGCTTAAAGCAAAATACGCAGGACTGGTTGACACAGAAATGTGTCTTTCTCGCCACATGTGAGAAAATCGCAACTTATGCAAAATACAAGTATATCAGATTTGTCACGGGGAAATCCGTAAAATTGCTGACACGGTATAGAACCGGAGTACTGGTTCGCACGTGTCCTGCTGGGCGGCTCGGAATAGCACGCGAAACCAGTGGACGTGAAATAAAACAATGTTTTATTTCTAAATAAGACTCGTAACGCAACAGCTCCTTAGAAGTAGACACGGTCTAATAACAATTTCGGTTCACGCAGTACGCTTATGTGTTAATTAGACTTAAGGCTGATTCAGACACATCCAGTAATTTAGTAGAGTAGCGAGTAATTTTGTAATTTACCATTCTTTTACTAAGCTACTCGACTAAATTTTAGTGTCCACACACGGTAAATTACTAAATTACTCGCTACTCGACTAAATTACTGGACGTGTCTGAACCAGCCTTTAAGCCTAGTTTACATTAGTCAAGTAACTCGGCCTAGTCACCTGAGTCTCCAGTGCTTGGTCCAGCTATTATGCTGTCCGCTCTACCACTCGACTCGGCTAATACTCGCCCGTTTACTCGACTTTTTTACTCGACCAACTGTTTACACTAATCGAGTTAGATATGCTTTTTTAACACTCGCCACTCTACTGTACCAGGGTTAGGTTTTTATTTTCTCCTAGATTACATTACTAGTAGACGGCATTTCAGGGCACAGCCCTATACAGCCCAACGAACTTTGATCATTACCTCTACTGTACCATTTACTTGACTAATGTAAACTAGGCTTTAGAGGCGGGCAGAACGTCACACGACAATAGGCTTGAAACGACCGAGCTTCATTTATTCTCCCTTGACAACGAAATCGATTACTACTGTCGGAATTTACAGAGTGGAGGGGCGATTCTTATAGTTTTGTCTAGAGTTCGAACGGATATGAAGCATCGGATTGCAGGGTGGCGATTAAATGTCGGACGGCGTGACAGATTATAAACAATATATATTTTGTACGCAATTCTTGAAATAAAATACTATTTTCTGCTAAAACTTCCACTATATCAGTGGTGTCGAACTAGCGGCTCGCGAGCCGCAGTGGCTCCTTCCCCTCTTCGCCTGCTCCGTAGAGCCGTAGGAGAACGGCCCCCACCACACCTACTTCACTCTGACGAATTTCTCCTCCGGGTGCCGCACTCTCTCCCTGCCGGGTCTCGTGCAACGCTTGGAGGGAAACAAGTGGGGGAACCGGCTGACCGGGGGCCCGACTCGTGCGGCTCTCGGAGTGGGAAAGTTCGACACCCCTGCACTATATCATGCAGCCCTCAATCCCATAAGACTAAAATCGGGAGACCCAAATAAAAAAAAATTAAGAATTCATCTACAGAATCTGCTTCTGCGAAAATAATAAAACATTGCAAATATCAAAATCCTGACACTCGGGCCGACCGAATATAATTTATGGGCCCCTGTTATGAAATATCCTGCCCCACGATTTTATTGTAAGTAACATACCACCGTCGAAATAATTGTAGTACAAGGAAAGAATTATTGTTTGTTTTTAGTGCAGTTTTGATCAAGTTAAATGAAACCTTTTCACTTCTTTTTCTACATAAATAAACTATTCTTTCTTCTCGCAAAACTCATCCACATACATAGTTCATTCCACGGTCAAAAGAAACATCGCGCCAAACATTCGCCCCACTGTGCATAGTCGTAGGCAATTAATTCGAATAATTATTTTTTCTTTCTTTCTTTTTTTAGGTACGATCTGAAGCCAGTGCGTCTCGGTAGCAAGGCAATCGATACATTGGCTTTTTCCTTCAATCTCCAAAAGCCATTTTATGTCGTAGTGATCGATGCGGGCTCAACCGGCAGCCGTGCTTTAGCGTTCAGCTTTCACGAGTCGATCATTGGCGGGAATTTGATTCTGGACGATGAGCTCTACACGGAAACGAAACCAGGCCTCAGCGCCTACGCGGAGAATCCCAAAGAAGCTGCCAAATCGTTGACCGTGTTACTGGAGAAGGTAAAAGGTGTTATCCCGCGATCAGAATGGCAGCACACACCTCTCAGCATGAGAGCCACTGCTGGTTTACGACTTCTTCCTGGACACCTAGCTCAGGATATACTTCAGGAATGCAGGAAGCTCTTCGAAGACTCTGGTTTCCAAGTACGTGAACGTTATATTCGTGAAATTCGCGGCGCACGGGGCTACTTTGCAGCGTCAAATTTTAGTTTTATTTTCAAAGACTTCGAATGTCAAGTTACTTGCATGTACAGTGTTGTCAGTTTTAACTGAAAACAAGGGAAATATCTAGTAAGGGGGTGCTAAAAATTGTTCTTATAAAAGTTGTTAAGATAGTTCCTAGCCAACTGCGTTAGTGAAATTAGAGTTGGGTAATGAACGATAAATATAAAGTAGTATGATACTATAGAAATAATAATAATAATTTTTGACATCATGTATATATATTTTAAAAAGTTCAATGTTAATATAAATAATTGTAATACAGAAGTAGAATATTAAATTGGTTAGCGTAGTGAATTGGAGCAGCAGATCCAGGGGGTTGCCACTCTTATGTATAATTTTGCGACAGTGTTTCAACTGCCACCTAGGCGGTTTTAATTTTTTCGAACTAAAATTCAATATGGCCGTCTATAAGCGGTTAATTTAAATTACAAAATTTCAAATTAAAGCTACAAATAGGGTAGATGTCCCTATTACTGTCAGTGTCCCTATTACTGCCACTTTATTTATTTTCCTTTATAAAAATGTAACGTATAAAGAACAGTGTACAACAATAATATTAATATTAATAAGAACAGTCACAATTTAATAATAATATTATTGTTGTACACTATTCTTTATACGTTACATTTTTATTAAGCAAAATAAATAAAGTGCCAGTAATAGGGACACTGACAGTAATAGGGACATCTACCCTACATGACAGTACATTGAGTTTCATCGATTTGTGTCTCCCTAAGTTAATTACTTCGAAAAAATATTAAAATCAATACTGCTTCAAAGAGAAACTGATGCATTATGAAAGAATAATCTAATAACTGATATTCATTTTCGTTTTGAAACAGCAACTTAATATTGATATTCTTGTATTTGTAACTAGCCCAATGAAACAATAATCAATGGAACTGAATGTACATTCCAATATGCAATGTCAGTACTGGCAGTACTACACTTTTTCTTAAAAAAAAAATTAATATTTGAAGAGAGTTAAAAACTACAATAAATATTCGTAAAAATTAATTTATTTATTGTTAATCTTACGATTAGATTCCTTACACCATATGTTTATAAAGGTTATCACAAATGTTGTTAACATTATTTCTTTTAAATTGCAATAATGTATATCGCACATATATTTGTCCGTAAAACTTATAATGGCATTCAACTCCATTAGCATGTCAGAACTTAATTCATATGAATGCCATTTTGAGTTCATGTATTTTTGCATGATGGGGTGTACAATTTTGTAAGTGTTATTTATAATATCCCAAATAATGGGCTTGTGCTCTTGACATTTTACACAATTTATAAAGGGATTGTCAAAATGGAATATTTTACTTAATGACCGGATCATTAGCAATACGTTCGGTTGTATTTTAAAAATGGTTTTTTTTTTTGGCCCATGTTGTGTCGTACAATTGCTAACAAACTTTTCTAACGTGAATAAAATTTTGTAGACGTCTGGCATTTAGAAAAGTAATACGCAAATGGAAGTTTCCAGTACGATATAATACCTTTTATCATGAATACTAATGCATGATCAGCAATATTGCCCGTGCGTTCCAGGTGCCAATCTTCGCAACCAATAATTTTATCTTTTTCATGATTATAATGCAAATGCGGTGCCAAAGAAACTTCATCCCATAACAATACCGTTAATTTTTCTGCCTTTTTCATCCTTACAGTTTTTTCCTTCAGGTGTTGTATAATAACTGGATTAATACCAGTATCTATGCAAACAGCTTGCAATACTCTTTTCAATGTCCTGATTCCAGGCAATATAAAAAATGTACGATATAACCTATATGCAGCTGGAGATTGCTTATATAGCGATAAAGCTAATATTTTTTCCTGTGTTGAAAATTTCCTACCCTATATATTGATTACAAATATAAAAGTGAAATAAATAGATAAATAGTGTAAAGTAAAATAATATAAATTGATATAAGAACAGTAAAGTATCAGTAAATGTGAATCATTCTGGACAGAATGTTTGCTCGTAGCCTAGAGGCTCTTACAATGTAAAAATGGTAAGAAAAATCGTTTGCCCTCTACGCTATGAGTAAACGTTCTGTAACAAACACTTCGCATTTATCAAAACTTAACTGCAATACAAATTGATTCAGAAATAAGTTGTATAATTGAAAACATTGGAAAACAATGACTGGGAATCGAATAATTAGAGCGGCAATTCGGCACGCAACAATTTTGTGACATAGCTCTATAAAAAACATTACAATTTAAAAATATATTCTACATATACTACATTAAAAATATATATTCAACTATATACATACCTGTTACTGTGAAACTGATTTTATAAAACTTATTTTTCGATAGGATTGTTTAGGTTTCGTACGGATCAACCAACAATTCATAAATTTCAATGGTGTACTGTGGCGTCATGTGGCGTAGGCTGTGACGCTGTTACAAATGTGTACAAATGCTTCAAGATGGCTACAGATGAATCATGAATTCATGAACACGTGATCACGGCCATATTGAATTTTAGTTCGAAAAAATTAAAACCGCCTAGGTGGCAGTTGAAACACTGTCGCAAAATTATACATAAGAGTGGCAGGCCCCTGAGCAGATCTGACAACGTCGCATTCATTCGGAGCGCCTGTTATAACCATAATGTCAGAAAAAAGGTTCATATAAATTTGAATCGTCGTTCGTTATTTAAATGTCTAAACATATCGATTGTGCGACGTTGCCAAGTTGACTACTCTACGTAGTTTCCAAAAAATTTGCACGTAAACCTATTTTTTATGGGCATTTACGAAGAAACCATGTGGTCAATTTTGCAGAAATTAATAAATCACATTTCGTGACATTTCGATGTACTTTTGTGCCAATTTGGTACACTTCTTGAATATAGTTTTCCTGTTTCGGAAGAAAAACTGAAACTATACTTAACCCTCTTTTTGTCGACTTTACCATATGCCACTGTGTTAAAATGCATCAACTTTAATTAACAATTTCTCGATAACTATGTGGTAAATCGATTTTAAACTTTGTACAAGGGTTTCGTGTATTCCAAATTAGTTTTGAACGAAATTTGAATGAATTCTTGAATTTAAAAGATTATTCAGGAGCTACCTTAAAATGGAGGGGGACATTATCTGATACATATACATAGATGGGAGAGATTTTAAGGCCAACTTAATTCTTTGAATGGAATGCTATATTTTTTAATCATAATATCATAACGTTTGTTGCGCCGAACTGAACGATGTGTAACACTAACGAGGGAAGTTCGGCAAGTGGAAAATTCAAAAAAATCTGAAACTTTGCAGAAATGGAGCACAAGTGAAACTAATAACGTAAATAATTTTTGATACGACAATAAAACGGCCCTAAGTGTGAAAACATCCTCCCAAGGAAATTGCGAATTTTCATATTATCGTGAATATCTGTGAAAGTGTAAAAGATTTCGAAAAAAATATCCTTTCAAAATTGTATGGCTTTCGATATCCTACAATATGGGGATAAAGAAATGTCGATAAAAGGGTAGTGGGGATAAATTTTTAAAAAATGTTTTTCGCAAATTCTTTATCGCCGCCTTTATAGGACATAACCAACCATAGAGCTTTGAATTTAACTTCTTTTTTATATATTTTCCAGTTTCGTAAATATTCGCGATAATCTGAAAACTCACAATTTTGCCGAGGGGGTGTTTTCACCCTTAGGACCATTTTATTGCCGAATCAAAAAATAGTTAGTTTATTAGCATCTCTAGAGCTACATTTCTCCAAAGTTTCAGATTTTTTTAAATTTTCCAGTTGCCGAATTTCCCTTGTAGGTCGTTCAGGTTTATGGAAGGTTATAAAATCGTGGGGCCCAACAAATTCGTCACAACAAACGTTACCATATTACGAATAAAAAAATATAGCATTCCGTTTAAAGGAATTAAGTTGACCTTGAAATCTATCCCATTTCTCCACCTGCAGAGAAACTATCTACACACACCACGTAATGTCTCCCTCCGTGTGAAAATTTTTTTGTAACAACAATTTTTTAATATCGTCGGCCCTTTAGTTGATATTCCACCGTTTCCAGTTAAGACGGACACACGGTTCATGGCTGAAAATTTTCTGATGTTTTACATACATATTGCGTAGATATAGAGGATGATGTACATCACAATATTTTATTACTCTCTTACATGATCTTCGTAATATGTTGGATTGCATTTATTGTATATGATGTCAGAAATAAACTTCAACACTTTTGTATAGAAATATAAAATGTAAGTATAATATTCTGAAAGAAACGAAAAAAATTCAACATTTCCTTTTGAAAATAATCATTTTCATACGGATACGATGAAAAATAAAGAAATTTACTTTTTGTAAAATTAATGTATTTTTTAAACGAATTTAGAACCGACAAAATGATGATTTAAATCCCCTTTAATGCACGTGGATTTCATTATATTTTAATTTCATCGAAATCCCTTTCATACAATCCAAAAAATTCTGGACGTGGCTTGGAATGGCCGGTATTAAAAAAATATGGTTTTCGAATAAAATCTTAGATAATGGTTTTAAGGAACTTTACAAAGGAACATGCAGAACCTGTTACTTATATACACTAAAAAAGTAAAAAGGAATTTTTAAACGACAACCAGTGGCGGATATAAGAAAAAAGGCCCAGGTGGCAAACGTTCTGAGGGGCCCATTTTGCGGGAAAATAAAGCTGTAGTTTACTAAAACCGGGCTCAGTGTGATAATACAGAAAAAAATATGCTTTGAATATAATCATATTTTTTTAAGGATGGGGCCTTGCGGGGCCTTCTGTGTAGGGGCCCAGGTGGCAACTGCTCATCGGCCACCCTGTTAAATCCGCCACTGGCGACAACAAAATTATAGACAATGCTATAAATACAGTTCTACTGGTCTTAAGCGAAACGTATACAACTTTAGACTAAACAAATCGAAAATAATCAGAAACACATATTTATAAAAAACGAGTACCAATATGCAAATTTCGAGATGACAATTTTTTGTTTATTTGACCAGTTGAATTTCTTTCATCGTCTTGCAGAATATTACATTTAAATTTTGTTTTCCTGTGCGAAAGTGCTGAATTTTTATATGAAACTTATAACAATAATATTTATTTTTGACATCATATGTAATGAATATAATGTTAGCACTAACGACTAATATTTTGGTATTTGTTTATACCCATCATCTCCTACATTTTTAACTCCACTCCTTCTAATAACCGATCATAACCTTCCCTTGTCAGGATGAAACATTAATTATTCATTATTCGTTCTAGGTTTCAAAGAATTCAATTGCCATAATGGAGGGAACCGATGAAGGTATATTCTCGTGGTTCACTGTAAATTTCTTACTAGAACGGTTTAGTGTGCACAACCCTGGTAGCACAGTCGCCGCCTTGGACCTTGGTGGAGGATCAACACAAGTCACTTTCTCACCCACTGCCGCGCAGGTACAAATAATTGGATACCAGTAGAATTAAACCAACTAAATTTACCATAATTATAATTGTAAACAGAGATTCGTGGTTTGAAAATAAAGAAATAAAGAAATGAACGAAGGGAAGTAGTAGAGCGAATAGAAGTGTTGCTAGAGATGAACTTGAAGGGAGAAATGACGGCAGTAAGCTCGTTGAATTTAGCCATTTTTTTCCGGCAGCGGTGTAACGAAAATGAAGAATAGCTATTCTAGAGTTTGTATGTCCAAGGGCACATTAGTTGCAAAAATATTAAATGGAAGAAATTTGTTAAGTAATGATACAATAGTGTGCCACAGCATCAATTTGTTAAATATCAGTTTTTTCTAACAAGGGAAGTTTGGCAACCCGGAAATTCAGAAAATTATGAAACTCGGTGTGCAAGTAGAGTAGTTGATCCGTAACGCAACTCTATTTTTTGTTGGTGCCATAATGCAATTTTTGGGGGTGAAATCACCCCTTGAAAAAATGCAGAATTTTCTTTTCCGTGGAATATCTCGAGAACGGTGAGAGATATCGAGAAATAGTATAAACAAATGTTGCATCTTACTGTTGTATCTACAAAATTGCATAAAGATAATTTTCGAAAAATCCATAATTTTAAGTTACCCCCACCACCAATCCTTAAGTGCATAATTACTTTTACGCGGTTTTGTAGATACAAAAAAAGGATGAAATTTTTGTTTATACTTCTTTTCGATATCTCTCACTCTTCCCGAGATATTCCACGGAAAAGAAAATTCTGCATTTTTTTCAAGGGGTGACTTCACCCCGAAAAATTGCATTATGGCACCAACAAAAAATAGAGTTGCGTTACGGATGAACGACTCTACTTGCACACCGAGTTTCATAATTTTCTGAATTTCCGGGTTGCCAAACTTCCCTTGTAAGTTGAATGAATGACTTTCCCGGAAAATGCAAAAAGTCGAAGTGTTTCTAGAAAACAGTAGCATACATTTTTTGCTTTGTTAAATATGCGTAACACTTTCTTATGGGGCATGTATTGTGATTAAATAATTGTGGCAACTATTAGAAAACCTCCGTAGTATTAATAATAAGTAAAAATAATTGTCAACTAAATCATATTGAAAACAAGGAAAAGCGATATTTAATATAAAATTCAACCATTTTAGCAGGGCTATTTACAGACATAGTACTGAAATAATTTCTGTGTGTATTAAATGCGATTTATATTATAATATTATTTATCAGTTTAATAAAATATACTGAACATTTGTTTAGGAAAAGAAACTGGACGGACATATATACTCCGTTAATATCTTCAACCACAACATGAGTGTTTATACGCACAGCTACTTGGGCCTGGGTCTTATGGCTGCGCGGAAGGCAGTTGTCACTCACGGAATGAATATGGAAAGTGTGAATCCAAAAGCAACTATAGAAGTACGATCGGAATGTATAAATCCCATAGTCTCCGCCGAGTGGAGTTACGGAGGTCTTGATTACCTGGTCAAAGGACCTGTAAATGGAGCGCACAAGCTGGTGAAAACCCAAAATTTTGCCGGTGGCGAAGTGAACCGGCCGATCGTTAACTTTCCAGAGTGTTTAGAAATCATCGAAAAATACGTTGGTAGAATTAAGAATAAACCGGAGGGTTTGAAGGATCACGAAATCTACGCGTTTTCTTACTACTTCGACCGTGCCACAGAGGTAATTTGTTAACACAAAATAATGATAAAAATAAATACTAGTTTTATAAAGTAAGAAAATCACTTTAATCTTAGAATGAATAAAAGGAAGATAGATTTTAAAAGTTGCTTTCAGTCACAGAGTAATTTTAACATATTATATAACAGATTTGATAATAGAATTCGTAAAAATTTTATTATAAACAATTTGCGAAAGAATTCTTTTTAATTAGCGTAATACTGAAATTAGAGAATACCAAATCGTTATGTGAAGTAAGGTATGCTTCTGTCTTTTTCTACAGCAATTTAAACGAATCTAATGTAAATTAGAAGTATAGTTTGCTAACGAGTTGATATTCTGCTAGATTTATTTAAATGGGTCTGTTCTTTCGTTCGAGATTGTATCGACGAAGTAGATTCTAGGGTTTATTCTATTACTGAAAAATCCAGTTCACCGTGAAAAAATAGTTTCGATTTATCAATGTTTCAGGTTGGTCTTGTTGATCCCTTTAGTGGTGGGGTTATTCCAGTAAGTGAATTCCAGAAACTGGCAATGGAGGCTTGTGATTACCCAAACACTGACCAGCCCTTCGTTTGCCTGGACTTAACGTACATCTACGTGCTTCTCCGCGATGGGTTTGGTCTAGAGCCTACAACAAGACTTTACGTAAGCATTTACGCTATATATTGCTTCCTCGGATTTAACGGTAATAGTCAAAGCACAGTTCTTATTCCGTCGAAGAATTTAGAAAATGGCAATCCTTTTATAAAAGTCGTCAGAAACAGTTTAGGATTCTTGGATATCTGTTTTCTAAATTCATACTCGCCAGGAAACAGTAAAAATTTTTTAAATGGTTCCGAAGAAAAACGCGATGCAAATCTTTTTATTTTTCTAAGAAAAGAAATCTTTTGTTTACTATTATCACTATAGTCCGGTATACAGCGTATGATGATTAAAGCTACAAATTCTGTTCGTTCGTATTATCGTTGCCATTAGATTATTTGTTTCATACTTCTTGAAATAATATTCTGCCCCTTTAACAGCTTTATAAGAGGATAAACGGACATGAGCTGAGTTGGGCCCTGGGCGCTGCCTTCAACATTATTCAAAATGGCCTTTAGCGCGGCGAGGTCGTAGATAAAGGAATTACAAACATTTCTGCACAAAATTTTGCTATTATATACATTGACTTGGACTTTATTTTCTTAGGTGAATTTAGGATTTACTAGGTACGATGAAACTGTTCGATATAACAGCAGATCGTAAATTTGTTAATACGTTCATTGTTCTTATTACGGTATGCTTAATAAGCATTTTCGAACTTCGTATATTTTACCACAATGACGAGCTTCTGTTACGAGGGTTATGTTACTGTAATATCTGATGAGACATATTTCGGCTGTACTTCCGAAAGGTGGCCAATCGAGATGAAACTTGGTGGGTATTACGAGAGGTGTTGAAAGACCCCCAAATATAAAATTTTAGCTTCGGCAATTAATGCGGTCAAAAGATACAGGAGTAATTGTGCATAAAAGGGTACAGCTTACCGATTTTTTTTAATCTCTTAACAATATTTCTGTTGACTTATACCGACACAACGCATTCCACTTTCCAACTTGTCCCGGGTATTAGTATTGGTTGTGGCTAGGTTAGCTCGCGGGCGCATAAAGCATGGTAGCGAACCGATATGAGTTTGGCGATGCTAAAAATAAGACTGTGGTTACGAAATTTCAAAAATAAAAAATGGGAGCACGGGAGGGTTCCCGGGTAGCAGAGTTGGGCATTAGTCGAATAAATTCTTATTCGGCTAAACTTTGATTCGACTAAATTTTTATTCGAACGAACTCGAATAAAAATTCGAATAACGTGTAGTTATTCGAGAATAACGAATAAATTTTTAGTCGACTAAATTTTTATTCGACTAAATTCTTAGTCGAGCCGAAGCGGCTTATTCGTGACGCTCAGTCGCCACCATTGAGCTAAAAGTATACCTGGAGAGGGAACAGAGCAATGGCGGCCGGTCAGAGAAAAAGAGAAATTGAGCTCAATGAACATAGCACATTTACTATATACATGATAGTATAGAGTGAGAGGGATAATAGGAAGAAGAAGGATAGGTTCACCCGTAATCTCCTATTTTTCTCTGACCGCTGTCGCCTCTACTTCTTCCCATTGCTGTTCTCTCTCCAGGTATTCTTATAGCTCAATGGTCGCCACGGAGATCCTTCGAATAACGAATAAAGAATAACGACTAAAAATTTATTCGTTATTCTCGAATAACTTCACTTTATTCGAAACTTGTATTCGAGTTCATCGAATAAAAACTTAGTCGACTAAAAATTTATTCGTTATTCTCGAATAACTTCACTTTATTCAAAATTTGCATTCGAGTTCATCGAATAAAAACTTAGTCGACTAAAAATTCATTCGTTAGTCACGAATAGCTTCATTTTATTCGAAATTTTTATTCGAAGGTTAGTGGAAGAACAATTTAGTCGAATAGTGCCCAACTCTGCCGGGTAGGGGGCCTGCACCAACGTCCCAAAAAATTTAAAAAAAAAATTAATTTTTTATTAATATTTCGGAAACTAATAAATACCCGAAGCTACAATTTTAGATTTAGGGTCCACACCCCCTCCCCCGCCCATCCCCCCAAACCTCATCTCGATCGGCCACCGGTCCCAGTCGAAATAATCTCCCATATTTCAAGCAACGGCATATCAAAGACACTGAACGTGTTAAATTCCCCAATTAAAGGTGTTTAAGATTTCACATCTTAATTGTCTTTAAAAGCGTAGAAAAATTCTTAAATGTAGGTATATGCATGTATATATATACTACAGTGAAAGTGTAAACTCTATTAAATATGTACACTTACTAGTAAATTTATTTATGTTCTTGAGGTTTTAATAGGTTTATTGCCAATCTTAGCAGTAGTATTGCAATTTAGGAGGCAAAGAAGGAGTTAGAAAATAAATAAATTTCTTGGTATGTCTTACCACCATCCATTTATTACTGTTTGAACAAACTAACCTCCTCATTGCATTGCTGAATAGCTCAAACAAGGGGTCCTTCGATCGTCATATGCACCACATACGCCGAGTATTTTCACTCTGTATTCGTTTACAATAAATAAGGTACTGCGGAAACATGTTAATAAATAAGGAATTGTGATGCGCAGCATGTGATTTTGAAGAAATAGTCTTTCTATCGAGCTGGTTCGAAATATACGCGAACCGTATCTCAAAACCAACATTTCTTACTTGATGATTTTATAGAACAAAAGCCACGATGAAGTACAAAAATTATTTTTAACATAAGTAATGCTATTTGTACAAATCTGCTGGTAACTGTATATGTGAACTAAGTTTATGTTTTCACAGTAGCATATATGTATCGTATAATACGATCCATACACCTGTATGAGTGTATAAAGTGTACAATTATACAAAGTGATGATTCTCACGACTAAGCCCAGTCAGCAAACTGTCTGCAGTATGCCAGCAGATTCCTGCGAAGTATGGCGACATTGGCGACGGAACCGGTACCATCTGTGTCCGCATTAAGGTGAAGCTACACGGCGCGTGGCTCGGCTAGCTTGGCGCGAGACTCGCCAAGCCGACTCGCCGAGCCACGCGCCGTCTAACTTCACCTTTAAGTTCTGGTTTTGCCAAAGAGAAGATATAATAAGAGGCGTCACTCGACAAGGACAGAAATAAGCTAGGGAAATCACTAGACAACCAATTTAAATGCCCATTCGGCAGTGATCGGTAAACTTCGGCAATAAACACAAATTGCACATTTAGTCGATTTGAATATCCCGCTCGAATAGACAACCAATTTAAATGCCAAGGTCAAGTAAGGACTTCAAAGGTTCCGCCCGGGGTGACGCCTCTTATTATATCTCCTCTTTGGTTTTGCGGGCAGAGCCTGCTGCCGTGGTCTCTGGGACTCAGACTGCGCAGCGCAGATTCTGTTCGATTTCGCAACAGTTTCAGATTCCGTTCTGTTTCAATTCGCAGTCAGGTTATGTCAGCAGAATCTTTTCGGCTTCTGCTGCCAGTCTGCTAACATCGCCGAATGTAACAGATCCTGTGTCAAATTTCTAGCCTTTCTGTCGACAAACATTTATAGCATACGTTTGGTAAAATCTGCTCCAACAGAATTGGCTGACTGGGCAGATTAGCCATATCTGTTTTAGAATAAAAGACAGGGAAAGTAGGAAAATAAAATGATTTAGTGAGGAACTTTCTTATAGGTTTTACAAATAGAACGATAGATTTGTCACATGCAATTGCAGCTATTTCGTAAATGAAAACGTTTTCTTGCCATTCATTTACATATCAAGATATTTAGGTGTAAATGAATAATTCCTAAAATATTTACGGTGATTTAATTAGTAATTCCATTTGGGACTTTACTGTTAAACAATTTTATGACGATTCTGTTTTATTGTGAATCAAAATGCAATCTTAATAATATCAGTTAGAAAATTTTCAATACTTTTATGCATCGTTTTCTCTGTAGACTGTTGACGCGGTTGAAAAATGTCATTCTGACGAAAACGCGTTCAAAGTTCCGCGCGGCTCGGTCGCGCGCTTGACACCGCTTCACGGGAAATACTATATCTCCGTCAATTTTGCGAATTTCTTCATAACATTTGGAGCGAAATTCTTGAAACGCACGTCTTTCGGAAAATGTGAAAAAGAAAAAAATCGATTTTTCCGATTTTGTACAGTGGTCTGCCCCCGTAAATGTATTTCTAAAGTTCTTTGCATACCAAAGGTTGCTCATGCCCTATAGCCTATTCCTCATCAGGATAACTTCATCACTTATACTAATACGGACTCTCTGACCACCTTCTTTGAAATGGTTGCAACTGCACATTACAAATACACTGTTATACAAACGAAATAATTTTTGTACGGTTTTATGAAACGTTTACTGTTTTAGCATAGTGTTTAACAAAGTGTGAAGTATTAGGTTCTTGCATGAGGTTTGTTCATTAGATTTTTATAAAAACTTGACTGCGCACATAAAATTCTTGTTACAAATATTATCCGAGTACAAAATGTCGATTGTTTGTTTATCAATGGACAGAACTTTTGTAGCGACCTAATATATTGTGTTCAAGAGGAGAAATGATTTTTATTCTGGAACATTTTATTGTACTAAAATCTCATTGTTCGACGCAGAATATTGACTCTTGTTTGTTTGCCATAAATCTGTGTACATGATTTTGTAAAACGACCACTATATTCCAAATATTTTTACATTAAAACATGATTGAACGATAGGACAGTGTGTACGTGTTTATTACCCAGTCTTTATCAATAAATGAATTTAATTTTATTTTCTTGCAATCTGGTTATATCTTCGGACTAATTTATGTATCATTATGTTACCTTAAAAAAAACATAATTCATTTCAAATACCGTTATTTCTAATAAATACACAAGATTGTTCACTTACGTGCAATTACGCATAGAAACATAATTGATGATTTCAGGAAGTTTTCCAAAACTTATTGTAGTACCAGAAATTATTTAAATTATCGCAGAAATTTTTCGTAATAATTGTAAGATTTTTTAATACAAGACTTTTACTATAATTTCTTGTTTCAAATTTGCTTTTTATTTAATACTCTCTATCAGGGTGCGTCGCTAGCCGGTTGATCGTAGCTATTTTGCCGAATAGAGAGTGGGGGTAGATCCCCCACCATTATATCCCCAACCGACCGTCGAACCAATCAACGCCAAGATGAAAATTTGCCGACGCCAGCGCCAACTAGTGAGACCGCGGCTAACCATCGCTGGGGAATCTGTTGTCGACGCTGATTGGCCGCGGTCTCACTCGTCGACAACCGATTCCCCAGCGACGCTGGTTAGCCGCGGTCTCACTAGTTGGCGCTGGCGTCGGCAAATTTTCATCTTGGCGTTGATTGGTTCGACGGTCGGTTGGGTGTATAATGGTGGGGGATCTACCTCCACTCTCTATTCGGCAAAATAGCTACAAATCAACCGGCTAGCGACGCACCCTGCTCTCTATTGAATTGTTCCCCTCTAAGTTTTCTTTATTATGTTTTTAATAAATTATGCCCAATGGGGGAAGGTAATATCATTTATGTACTGAAGTAATATATTATATCAGTAAAAGGAATAATTTAAATTAAGGAATTATTCTATTTTAATTCTATCTCGTTCCATTGTTCATATTTCTGTTTCGATTTATATGGCAACGATAATTTCCTAAATGCATCGAAGTAATGTCGCGATGCAGTTTACTTTTTCACCGCTGAGTGGTGCCACCAATGTACTATATAATTACTTGTGAAATGAACCGATATGATGAACACCCAAAATCAATTAACATTAATTCAGTCTGGAATTATTATCGGCAGTATTATCGGGAACCTATGTTTTATACAAATTCTTTAATAAATACATAGTTATTTAACATCATGTACAATACGTTGGTAATGCAGTTG
Source organism: Andrena praecox (assembly GCA_963932275.1). Classification (NCBI taxonomy): domain Eukaryota; kingdom Metazoa; phylum Arthropoda; class Insecta; order Hymenoptera; family Andrenidae; genus Andrena; species Andrena praecox. The sequence goes on from OZ010728.1 coordinate 38,819,148, forward strand.
ATACAGGAAAAGAAAAAGAGATTGATTTCAGGAAAATAGTGGAGAATAATAATAACTACAACTGTCCGTTGAAGAATAATAAAAAAAAATTAAAACTGGCTTCAAAAAAATAAAAAGGCCCCAAAAAGTAAAAAATATTTTTTCCTTATTTAATCTACGACCGTCCATTTTTTAAAGTCGGCGCCAGATTTTAATAGTACAAACGATAATTAGAGTTTAATATATGTTTAAAAAAAAATTATGTAAGCACTTTACTATAAGTTTTAGTAAAAGAATAATAATTGATTGACTTTAACTTTAACTAGTTCGGACCAGAATTAAAGGCTTCATATTTCTCGCCATTTCACAATTCCAGTGGCGAGACGCACCGATGATTAATCAATTTCGACGCGACAAACTTAAAATTTTTCGTATTGTATAAATATAGGGTGACTGTACCTAATATCGCCAGTGTTCCTAATATCGCCACTCGCTATATCTCTTAAAGTAAGCTCTAAAATTTATCGGTTATGCACTGAATTGGTACCTAAACATATGTAGGAAGACATACTATAATTGCAGCATCATGTGATCAACAATTACAGAAAGGGAAGGATTTTAGAGAATCTTAATAGTGTAAAAATTTATTGGACTATCACAATTTTACGTCACATTCGGAGAAGGTAAGTCTAATAAATCTGTGAATGTAAGAATATCTACTAGAAATACCTAATTGATGATGTACTTAAGAAATGAAATCGATTCAAATATTTTTCATAATGAAAATAGTGTTTTTCTTTTAGCAGTATGCGTGTTCTCAATACCGCCTACCGGAGAACAATGGTTTCGATGTAATGCTTGTTACAGGTGAGGTCACGAAATGTGCGGAGCAACCGAAATAAAATTTATTTGTCCAATATGTATATCGGAACGTAAAAAATAAAATATTTTAAAAATCTATATTTTCAAATTTCTATATTATTCTAATAAAAATTAAATCAAAGATGGATAAAAAGACATTTATAGAGCAAGGAATAATAAAAGCACATGTGAAAATGACTTTAAAAACTCATATATACATGAATTAATCAATATTTCTTGAGTAGGCGATATTAGGTACACTTTTTTCAGGACCCGATTTTTGCATGTCTTACGTTTTTTGAGTCCTAATTAACAATTTGTAGGTTTCAACGATTCTAACATATGCTACATGAAAGATGAATAATCTCTCTTTACTTTGAAACGAACTGCATGGAAAAATATCAATTATTATTCAATCGACAGCGATTTAACTTTTGCCTGGCGATATTAGGTACAGTCACCCTATGTATATCAAAATACCCTCAAATTTTATGCTATTACAGAACTTGCCCCCCTTATTACAAACTACGTCACTACCAATGTTTAAACAAATATTACTAATTAAATCTAATTATATTATTTGAAATCCTGTAATCAGTACAACATCTAAACACAACTGAAATAAAATACTTCGAACATGATTATTTCTATATCCCATTTATCATAATAAAGTACAGAATAATAAACGTCAAAAAACCGAATGTTCCATTATCCAAACGCTCTCTCATTCGACCACTATGCCTCGGTGTACTTCAAACAACGAAGCCGCCACTATTCAAGACGCTCTGCCAATTAAATTTCTCCATTAACGACGTATACAGCAACGCGAAAGAACAAATTTGTCGCCACATCTGCGCGTTTCATGCTTGTCACGCATCACGTTTCGGTTGCTCCATGCTGCCTATCATAATTACTATAATTCACTGAGATTAGGTAATTAATCTGCACCGAGTTGATTGTGTAAACTGTGTAACCTTAATTAAGAAAACAGATGGAAGCATTTCAGCATTTCTCAGACGACATTCCACGGCTCCCTTAACGCGACCTGACGACAATCGGCATTTAATTTAATTCGTTGCGTAACAGCAATTTATTGTGCAACGGCAATGACGGCGACGATAGTAATAATAATAGGAACAACGCCAGCGACGAGAAATCGATAAGAATGACTATACACGAGAGAGCCGGCACAGTTGGATGCAACGTGTATACGCGAGTAGTGAAACAAGGAAGAAAAGGACCTAATCGAGTGAAAGCTAAGGTCAAAAGGCCAATAAACGTTCACGAACGAGCCGATAAGCCGCATAATAGCAAAATACCAATTGCGTTTCTCTACTTTCCTTTTTCTTATTCAGCATCTACGGCCGTGCAATGACGATCGAGTTAGGATGCCCATCAGCCAAATGAAATTTCGATCGCTGAACAGGCGAGCTCGTGTATTCCTGTATTTTGCTCTCTGATCTAATTAGGTCGGTGCAAAAGTTCGTTCGCTCGCTGTTGGGTGATGTCAGGTATTGGGAGACCTAGAATTTCGATACGCCAACTAGTGGCAGAAAATTGAACTACTGAGAGTAGGCCAAAATCCGTCGAAGTCCATATGATTAACAGTGTTTATATAGAAATGTTGTGAGAAACGAGTGTTTTTCAATTTTTTTGACCACTAAATTTTTACTTATTCGATTAATAAATACTTATTCGGAATATTTGGTGGGATCCGGGCCTACTTTCAATAGTTTGCCAACTTACCACCGCAGCGCTGAAATCTAAGCCACGCCTCCACTAAGTTTCCCAATACGGAAATGTCTTCTTTTACTATACCCACTTGTACTTTTACTAGGAAAGCCGCAAAACGGTCATAGATAGCCAGGGACTTTATTATTGTTACTTTTTATGAAGACTTCGGTTCAATAAAGCGGATCAACTTTTGCACCGACCTAAGTTAATTCGTCATGCAAAGGTGCTTCGCTTTGGACGAAATGAGCAAGTTAATCTCGAATATTTAACAATCACATCTTTGCAAACGGAGAAAATATTTTAGTGAGCCGTATGCAGCATTTGCTGTGGTTAAAACGAGTTAATTCCCTTTTAATCACCTTTCGACATGCATTTCGAAATAGGGCTGTTACGAATATTCTAATTATTCGAATACCAGAGAATTCGAATTTAAGTTTCGAATATTCGAAGAATTAGGAGTATTCGAATATTTGAAGAATTAAGAGTATCCAAATACTCGAATATTTTAAGAATTAGGAGTATTCCAATATGCGAACTTCATTCGAATATTCGGATATTCGAATAAATAGGAGTATTTGAATATTCGGATATTCCAATAAATAGGAGTACTTGAATATTCGGATATTCGAATAAATAGGAGTATTTGAATATTCGGATATTCGAATAAATAGGAGTATTCGAATATTCGGATATTCGAATAAATAGGAGTATTTGAATATTCGGATATTCGAATAAATATGTATTTGAATATTCGGATATTCGAATAAATATGTATTTGAATATTCGGATATTCGAATAAATAGGACCATTTGAAATTCAGACTGATCAAATTTTGAATTGTACCCAATAGGAATCTGGACATGAAATATTTTTTCACACTTCATCGTGACATTCTTTTCATATTGACCTTTACAATTATTTGTTTTTCAAACGATACAGAAACTTTATTAATCTGTGGTAAATTTATAAACTGTGAAATGTAAGAACCATCAGTTTTTGTATTATAATCCTAATTATTTTACAATCGTTATTTGAAAAAATTATTGAAATAAATAATGATGAATTATTTGAGTAAATAGAAGAAATAATCTGTTCCAAAGAGTAAATAAATTTAAATTAAATATTGTACTAAAAATAATTTATTCGGATAATTACGTTACATACGTATACATTTACTTGAAACAATTTGAATAATGCCCAATTCTATTTCGCAGTCGATCTACGCGACTTCATTTTCATCAACATAAAGTTTGAAACATAAGTATAAGCAAACATTTTCGTAGGAAGCTAAAAATTTACCAAAGATTAATAAAGATTCAAATTTATCGCCTGAAACACAATTACTTATATTTTAGTATCCTAATAGGCTCCTAATTAACAGTGTTTATATAGAAATGTTGTGAGAAACGAGTGTTTTTCAATTTTTTTGACCACTAAATTCTTACTTATTCGATTAATAAATACTTATTCGGAATGTTTGGTGGGATCCAGCCTACTGTCAATAGTTTGCCAACTTACCACCGCAGCGCTGAAATCTAAGCCACGCCTCCATTTGGTTTCCCAATACTCATTCAAGTCTGGGTCCGGCTTAAGATGCATTTAATAAGGTGAATGAGATGGATGCTGACATGAAATATGAAGTTCTGTCATAATTTCCAACATGTAATGCGGAAACGAGTTCATTGAGTTGCAAAACACCAAGATTAGGTATCTACTATATTCATGGGAACGTCAAGCAAACGTTCGATGTTGGAAATTTTTAGTTAGTTACATGGTAATTAAAACACATACTTTTGTTTAAAAAGCTAAAGCTGGTTTTACAGTCTCCGAAAGTAGAGAATAACCTCACTTTTTAAACATTACGTTCATAGTTTATCCTTCAAATACATATTTCAGTCGAAGAATATTTATTTCAAACCCAATTCATTCGAGGCTTGAAATTCACTTTTCGATTTTCGACAAAATATTTTTGAGAACCACACGTGCGATGAACATGTGGTTTCCAATCCACGCTATTGGGTATTGTCCGAAGGTAACATGGACTTGATGTGAGAGAAACTCAGATGTAAAACTGAGATAACTGCCAATTAAATCCAATAGCTGACAAGCTTATTTAGTGAATAGGTTCGGTGATTATCATCCATTGTGTTTTAAACATTATTAATAATTAGGAATATAGCTCCTAATGAGCGGAATGATTCTTTAAGCTTAGTGGCACAGTTTCCATATTTCACAGAATCATTTCGCTGTCATAATTAGTATTATATCCCGGACATTAATTTCGATCCGAATAAAGATCAAACGCTGAAGAAAGTATCGCAGTGATTCACAGCGTTCCTCGTCTTTATGTTACACCTTTCTAATCATTAGGAAGGTATAATAGAATACTGGGAACTATAAAATTAAACTTTGAAGATTTATTTGCTCTTCAGTAGTTCAACTGATTTTCGCAATACTACTAGTGCGATAATATTATAGTGTGTAAGTACCATGACACGATATAATAATGTGATAGTATCATATGACAATATGATAGTGCAACAGCATGGTAGCGTGATAATATAGCACGATGATAATATGATAGCGAGATAACATAATAACACGAGACTGGCAGTATGATGAATCATTCGTGCGATGCTATCATAAGGAAATGATATGTCGCTATGCTGGCGGTCCAGTGTGATAACGTGATGTGGTGAGTGTATGATAGTGTGATGATGTTTTAAAATTTGATTAGATGAATACATATGTTAGTACGAGAATATGCTGGTATGCTAGCAATGTAGTAAAATATAGAACAATATAAAAACATCATTTCTTTGGTATTTATTATTTTAACTTTCACTTTAGCTTTAACTTTAACTTTAATTTTAATTTTAATTTTAATTTTAATTTTAATTTTAATTTTAATTTTAATTTTAATTTTAATTTTAATTTTAATTTTAATTTTAATTTTAATTTTAATTTTAATTTATTTGTCCGTTTTCGTGTTATTATAACGTGCCACAGTGTTGTTATCCCGTAATAAATAAATAAATAATTAACAAATATTAACTGGTTTTTGATATACATAGATGAAATAATCATATCATTTAATTCAAACATAGATGCGTTAAATACTTTATTACTGTTACAGTTACAATAATCTTTAATTGTTTTATCATCAATTAATTATTTACATCAACAGGCAGGACCGCTATCAATATAATATTTTGTAGCTCTCGTGGAAGTAATTATAGGATTAAGAGTCAGTAATCGTCGTATTTATATAAACCTGTATTAACTGCTATTAATAAAAATTTGCTAGCAATATGAATAGATTAATACTGGTTTAATACGTAATACTTAGGGGTGTTTAATATTCATGAGTAACAGGGTGCGAAGATAAATTAGGATTCGTCACGTGGTGCATTAAACGAGCAGCGAATCAGGAAAAAAGTGTATTGAAAGTAATTTAGGGGGATGCAAGATAAATACCAAACGATGTATTTGAAGTGTTAAAGAAAGAAGTAGTCGCGGAAGAAACTGAAATTATAATAATAGAAGAAGCAACTCGCGAAAATAAATTGTGGCAAATCTAGTTTCTATTCGAAAATATCTTACCTCACCGTCAGATCAGAAACCTAAATATCGAAATCTGGTCTAAAAATAACTGCTTGCTCATCTATTGTGAATTCAGCAGACCAGTGAAAAGTGTACGACTTAGAGTTCAGCGAACTGAACAATACGAATAAAGTAGAAGAGAACGCAACGACTGATCCTATTTCCTCAGTAATTATTGCTAAACTTTAATAATGAAAAATTTCAAATGCATAAATGTATGTCAGTGGTTTTTCCTCGTACTTTTATTTGTGCTGTAGAAACTTTAATTGCATCACTCTTCGTTACTTCTTTCCTTTTTTATACACATACCAAGTTGATAAAATCGTTATTTGAGGCAGGCAAAGAAAATTCTAGATAGTTGAATTGCCTCGAGCAGGCGCTACGCATTCCATGACCCCGTGTTGCATTCATTCGCGTTTTGAAATACGCGCATGCAAGTGGTGTGAGCAGTGACCGCAAGTCACACGCTGTGCTCGCAACTAGCACCGGGTTGATCGACTTCGCTAGATTGCGATAGAGGCAGAAGTTTCTGTTAAACTGAAGTGAAATATTGAGAAATAAATCTAACGAAGAAGACATTTTACCAATATAAATAGGAAACTTTCGAGGGACGAGAATGCATTAGGCTAGTCATATAAAATAGAAGATTAAAAATAGTCGAAGTTATCAGAAAGGAGGAAGGATGTTGAAATAAAAGTAGGTCAAAAGTTCTTGGAAAATTAAAATAAAATATTAGCGAAGAAAGCACTCTCCTATGATGAAAGAAGAACTTTCTGGGAACGACGAATTTCGTATGAATAGAAAAATATTCGAAAGTGTCGAAAACACGAAACAACGTTAAAATAAAATCTGGAGAAGTTAGTGAAATGTCGAAAAATTACCCTAGCAAGCAAAACCATTAATGAGCACAATAAGAAGAACTCTCTGAGAACGATAAAACGCTACACCAATATTACAAAAAATAAATAGAAAAATATTCGAAACTGTCGAAAAGCGTTTGTGCACGAAATAGCTGCAGAAGTTCCCATCAAATAAAATAAAAATATAAAAAACAAGTATATAAACTATAAAAACACCACGCCAATGACACAAAAATAAAATAGACAGTGTTTCGCAAGGGAGTCGCCGCAATCATTTTTCGTTAACGATTCTTAGCACTTATTTATTTTAATATGGTTACATTGCCATATTCTATTCATTCATGAAAAAAAACCTGGTTACCCAGATGCAAGCATAACCATCATAATATTTAAATAAGGTAATTAAATATATTAAATATCTTTAACTATATTTATTATTTGTGTATTAAGATATTTAAATATTATTAAGTTAGAATTATATTCTGAAATGCCTGTTTTTAATGTATTTTCTTTAGCTTATATGGGGTGGGGGTGGCAGGTTATTTGAATATCGTAAAAGGGGGATCAGGACTCAAAACAGGTTGGGGAACACTGAGATAGACAAAAGAAATCACTTACACTACCGCTCAAAACTTCACTTGCTACAATACGTTTGATGAAGGAGAAAATAGAATAAAATGTAACATAACAATTTGCATAAGGTTATTACTGTTACTCTTTATGTGATTCAACTGTTTAGATTAGGGCTGTAATATTCGAATAATGTAAGTATTCGAATATTCGAATACTAGAGAATTCGAATAATGTGAGTATTCGAATATTCGTATACTAGAGAATTCGAAAAATGTAAGCATTCGAATATTCGAATACTAGAGAATTCGAGTTTGAGATTTGAATAATGTAATTATTCGAATATTCGAATACTAGAGAATTCGAATTTGAGATTCGAATACTAGAGAATTCGAATTTGAGATTCGAATACTAGAGAATTCGAATTTGAGATTCGAATACTAGAGAATTCGAATTTGAGATTCGAATACTAGAGAATTCGAATTTGAGATTCGAATACTAGAGAATTCGAATTTGAGATTCGAATACTAGAGAATTCGAATTTGAGATTCGAATACTAGAGAATTCGAATTTGAGATTCGAATACTAGAGAATTCGAATTTGAGATTCGAATACTAGAGAATTCGAATTTGAGATTCGAATACTAGAGAATTCGAATTTGAGATTCGAATACTAGAGAATTCGAATTTGAGATTCGAATACTAGAGAATTCGAATTTGAGATTCGAATACTAGAGAATTCGAATTTGAGATTCGAATACTAGAGAATTCGAATTTGAGATTCGAATACTAGAGAATTCGAATTTGAGATTCGAATACTAGAGAATTCGAATTTGAGATTCGAATACTAGAGAATTCGAATTTGAGATTCGAATACTAGAGAATTCGAATTTGAGATTCGAATAATGTAAGTATTCGATTATTCGAATACTAGAGAATTCGAATATTCGAATACTAGAGAATTCGAATTTGAGATTCGAATATTTGAATACTCCTGATTATTCGAATACTCCTAATTATTCGAATATTTGAATACTCCTGATTATTCGCATACTCCTAATTATTCGAATATTTGAATACTCCTGATTAATCGAATATTCGAATATTTGAATACTCCTGATTATTCGCATACTCCTAATTATTCGAATATTTGAATACTCCTGATTAATCGAATATTCGAATATTTGAATACTCCTGATTAATCGAATAGTCGAATATTTGAATACTCCTGATTAATCGAATATTCGAATACTCCTGATTAATCGAATAATCGAAAACTCGAAGAAATTATTCGAATACTCGAATATTCGAATTATTACAGCTCTAGTTCAGATCCTAGTAACTTACATTCAATTGTTCTCTTCGAAATTGTCGAATATATTTGAACGTTGTTAATGTTAGAATTTATGAAATTGGCTCTATCGTCGGCACTTGTTTTGTTGCCAGGAAAACGTTTGACCAACCAAGATCACCACTTATATCTCACAAAGAGGAAGACTACAGGCGTCAATAGAAATCGAATAATAATAATAATCGAATTGCAATCCGAAAACCACATATTCGAAAAATATATTTCGCACCTGTAACACGTGATCGACTACTTTTCAGCGGTAGTGTATGTGGGTTACAGAGCAACTGCCCATCAGGAAGCGCAGCCTCATCGGCCGTGAAGCGATCAATTAACGAAATCAGCGAGCACACGTCGCGGAAGAAGTGGAGGAGGAGCAGAGGTGAAGAAGGATGACTCCCGCGTCGAGTATGAATCGAGGGGAAAGCGGAATGCGTTAGCGTCGGGAAAGGAAGAAGGAGGAAACGAAAGCGAACTCTCTCTCACGTTCTTACGCAGCTGAGAAGATGCTCTCGTAAGAAATCTTACCTGAGAAACTCTGGAAAACTAACAGGAGAGTGGGCGTCAGGGAGGGGGGGAGAGGGGGAGGAGAAGCGGAGAACGTCTGCCAAGAGGCAACTTTCACATGGCCACTACGTGAAGCCCCTTTTCGGCTTCCTGCAACTACGCGAGATCAAGAATATCAGTGAAAAGAGGAGTTCGAGACGAGCAACGCACTCCTCGAAAGGTCATTCCTCGACCTCCTTCGTAAAATTGGAACACATTTCGGCTCCCCCACCCGCGTGCTCACCTCCGTCTCTGCTGTTTGGCTCCTTTCTTCTTTTCTTCTTCTTATACATGCGTGAGAGGTTCAGTTACCCCGCTGCTGATTAACGAGATCGCCGCTTTGCCCTTGATTCTTTTCGCCAGTCTGCACCTGCGTCTTCTGCACGCCGCGCAGCGGCGAATTTGCCCGAAATCGTGGCCGAAACTAATATCTTCAGATCTAAGTTAAATTGTTGGAATAAATTACAGTAACGTGACTCTAGAAAGAGAATAATGTACTTTTTTAATGAAAAATTTTGAATTCAATTATGCATGTATATTTTTATAATATATACATAAAACACATTCTACTTGATATTTAATCGAAAATAATAATTGTTATAATGCAATGTTGAATATATGCAATAACATAGAAACTACTTTTTAACTATATAGAATTAAAAATTGTGGACAAAATTAATATTTGCAAATGACGATAACTGGTCAGGTTGCGGCAAATCGTTAAAGCTGCTTTCCAATCGGAATACCTCTGCGACCTTTAAGCTTTATTTTAGAAAGATAAAATTGCACTAAAAAGTAAAAAATAATTTCTTCCCTTATTTAATCTACGAATCTCATATTTTTAAGCCGGCGCCAGATTTACACAGTGCAAATGATGAGGCACTGACTTAAAAAAGATGAGAGTCGTAGATTAAATAAGGGAAGAAATTATTTTTTACTTTTTAGTGCAATTTTATTTTTTTGAAATCGGTTTTAATATTTTTAAATTTTTTTTATTTTTAGCTTTTTAGTTTTATACATATTGACACAACATGCTGAGGAGATATGCGCGTCCGTACATAAAATAATAATAATTAGGTGACAATAGTCTTTATTATTAACCATAACTGGCAAAATATTGGGCCAATGTTGATGCAGTGTAGGATGGTACCACCGGGGCATCGCCCCCTTTCGAATAAAAGAAAGATCATCAAAATCGGTCCATATGCTGAGGAGTTATGAGGGAACAAACATAAAAAAAACATACAAACCTCCTCCTTTTTGAAGGCTGTTAAAAATCGAAGTTCGATTTCGCTTGACACACAACTATTCGCTCACAGAAAGAAAAACATATATATGTCTTGTATTTTTATCTACCACAGCTGTATAAATATTTCCAAAATAATACAATTAATGGAAACTTAATTTATCACATCGACAATAAATCGTAACATAGCTTCTAGTTTTACCTGAAACAAATCCATTTTTCAACGCTATTAAGTTTGAAGTTGCGTATCTCTTAGAGAATTGCAGATTTAAAATTGATTTTAACGGAAAACATGCTCTGATATTTCATAAATAAAGTACATACAGATTTTTAAAATAAAAAAAAATTTACTTTTGGCCATAATTTGTAATGTGTATTACTTTGACACGAATATGTCCGGTAGTATTTGGTTTCATTTATTGGGTTGCTATAAATTACAATATGTGATGCTTAATGTCGATTTTTGTAGACATTTTTTTTATCATTTTATTTTAATAGGCTGCACTTACAATTAGCTTTATAGTGTGTTTTATTAAATGTGTTTTCTATGCTTCCATCCAGCGGTGCTTTTATTTTAGAAAGTTGTTTGTAGACTTCTGTATTGATTTGATGATAATTTTTAGGGAAAGGGGAAAAGTTTGTAGCCTATTGGTTGTAGCGATTTTTAAGAATTCGCAATGTCCTTTTCATGACTCATTACATGTTTAAGTTGTGATTGCTTAGCTAGTTTTTAATAAAGACAATTTATTTTTAAGATCATATCATTTTAATTAGTTGCTAAAGATAATTCGAAATTTTTCTTCAAATTTTCTAAATGCAAAGGGAATGATATTTTCGATAAGAAAAAAGTTCATCATGATTCTCTAATATTATATTCTTTTCATTATATTTATCTCTCACAAACCGTATTTGTACATTCTGTTATAAATCACTTTACTTATTTGCTCCATCATTCATTGTGTCCTGGCTGACTTTTTCCGTGTTCATTCATACGACGGTACAGTCACTTTTTATTTGTATTGTGCGCATGTAAATCAGATTCTCAACTGCTTCCTATCGATTCACTGATCTGGCTCACCCGACATATATCTAATTAATCCATTCAGTCCTTTTTATCGTCTTTCTTACTGATGGTTTTACTAAATTTTTTTCGGTACTTTTGTTCATAATTGATTCATATAACATTATACGAATTAGCAATAAATTATAACTACAATATTGTAGCTTAAACAAGTACAATATATTACGATATATAATTATAAATAAATATAATTTACTATATTAATGTAATAATCTAGTATTTAAGAATTAAAATAACTCATAGTTAAACTTAAATCCGTTTTAAGTAAGTAAGAGTGAGAAATTAAGAAGTCAAAATAATTACACTTTATGACTTTTTAATTTTGATTTTTAATCTTTACAAGAGACTGACTATTTCTCCCTAGACGACTATTAATATTCTCAGAAATAGAAATCAAATATAATGTATTGTATTACAATACTATTAAAATGTCTACTTTAGTACAGAAATATAAAAATAGAAAGTTTGAATTCAGTGATGTTAACGAGTCATATTATAAATTATTAACGTCATTTAAAGTCACGGCATAATTTTTTTAATTAAAAATGAAAAGAATGGAATTTCCAAAAACAGGCCCAAATTGAAACGTCCTTAGGCCGTAGGTACATTTATTTTCGTATATTTAGCAAATACAAAATACTACTACCACTAATAATAATAATAATAATTCTTATCTTTTTGCTCAGAATTTTATTATCAATAAATACCTAAAGGTGCCTAGTGAATGATACTATTTACTCTGTTAAAATAAGTAGCTAAATTTATTTCGATATCCCCATAAAAAAATCAAATGCTTTCATACAAATAACTAATCAAAAATGTCCATCGATAAAAAAAGTTTCCAAAATTCAAACTAAATCCATGTAACAATAATTCACCATAAACTTTACATATTATCAAGACATGAAGTACCAGAAGCACTAAAAAGCATAATAAATGGAACTTTATTCATGTATGCACACTTTAGGAACCATTTGCATAATTGGATCCCACCCGGCATAAATAATATCAGCCACCGCGACCTGACAATACCGCCGGCAGCTGCTCCGCGAATAAAAAGAAAACACCTTCCAAATTTGAATTGCAGGTTTGAATATCCCTCCCGAAGCGTCAATAAATTTTCCTTCGCAGCTTCCTTTCGCAACGCCACCGTATATGGCGCAGCTATCGCGCTGACCGTTGTAATATATCATAATAATACCCTTCGAGAGTTCGGAGACTTATCCGCCGCAGGTACACTTTCTCTTTCAATAAACAATGTCAGTGGTTTTAATTACACACACTTAGTCATCTCATTTGCTTGTGCTAGGTGACGGACACCGACTACCTACCGCAAAAACAAAAGGAAAATAGGAAGAAGAAATTCCAAGGCGCATGCTGATGAAAGAAGTCCTGTTCAAACAGGAAGTTGGACAGCATCGTGGATGCGAACGATAGCTGCGGAAAAGATCGATCGCCCGTGTAAGAGGAAGGCGTCGATTTCCGCGTCTTCTTCGGGAAAGGCGTCGTGACGCAAGCCAGAGAAACTTTCACTATTCTTAAACAGCCGCTAATCAAGATGAAGACGACTGCCAGATACACCTCCCCACCACTGCGCCGTGTCACGAGGGAAGCCGACGAGCGTACGGCCGAGGTCGGGCCCCTACGGCGAACCTTCACGATTTACGTCCCGTGAAAACGAGAGTTATCAATTATACGGGGTGTGGCGTAATTCGTGGAACAATCGGAAAGGAATTGCCCCGGCGTAGAAATATATTAAGAGTCTGGAATAACGTTTCTTTGTACGGAAATCCCTTTTCGAAACAAATCTTTTTTCTGTACTGAATCAAGGTCATTTAATCACTAGAAATAACTGGGTTGGCGGCAAAATTTTTATTTAAATAAAATTTCGAATACCGGATAAAAGTTAAAAACATTATTCGTTATTCGTTCGTTAACCCGTGTTAACTTTATTCGACACATGACGAATAATTTTTGTAACTTTAATTCGGTATTCGAAATTTTACTTAAATAAAATTTGTGCACATATCTGGTTGACAGAGGAAAATTCAGCAACATGCATACCAATGATATAAACGCACTGAGCCCCCTGGCTTGAGGAAAATCGCTTATTATTAAAAACCAATCTTTATTGAGTTTATACTAAAAAGTGAATATTTCTAAATTTCAATTTTAAATTTTGAATTGAATTGGCGCTACAAAATGGGTTCGAAGGTTCAAACAAGCAACCAATCCTCGCCTGTCAACTTGACCTTTTCTCAAAGTTGCCCCTCCCCACTGGAAAAAAGTTGGTGGACGCCCTTGATATAAACAATCTTGTAAACAACAGTCTTGTAAATAACATGAAGCAAAAGACGTTTAATGAAAAATAATATTTCATTTTGATTCAGTTTAGATACGTTTTGTATAATTTATTTATATTTATGTATGAGTACCTAATACTCGGTAAACGGAGAAATAGGTGATGTAAAAGATAGGGTTTCAACAGCATTTTGTTTTGCAGGCGTCGTTGCCAGTACAGTCATAATTTTTAGCTTCTGATACTATTTGAAATGCTTCCTAATATGTACATAATTAATTTTCCATTTAATTTTAGTAAGTGTAGCGCACAGATGTGGTCACAAAATTTCATTGCAACAAAAGTGATTCTGTTATACCATATGGTTTTAAATTGAAAAAAAAAATAGTTAGTCCGTTTTTGTTTCTCAATGCCTCATAGTGCCCATTTATATATTGAGTAAATATGTGTATGTATATACTCATGGAGGCACTTGAAAAAAAATCCTGTGTGCCATCCATGATCTATGAATAAATCGAAAATGTGCAGGAAAATTTTTTATTAAGATATTTTACAAACAATTATTTTTCGAGTGTACTACGAATTACGACCCACCCTGTATATTTGCTGCTACCATAGCTGAGGCTTCACCTGGTTGATAGCTTGAAATCACTCTGTGAAAAGCCTGTTTCAGAATGTTCCACGCTGTTAACGTATCCTGTGTGTAATCGTAATTGGTCAATTAAGACGGTCGAATTCGAAGTGGACGATAAAGAAAACGTTATTATGTGTGTCGTCGTTGGGCTACTATCGGGGGAGTTCCCCGTAATTGGAGAAGTGACTTAATTGCCCTGGAAACAATGGTTTCGTTCTCGTGTCAAAAATTTAAGAAAAAATTGAAGTTTCGTGGGAAATATAGGTGGGATTGTTCCCAGGTTAATTGCAGTTGCTCTTAATTATGGGATAGCTGAATTGTAGGTTAGTATTAAAATGGGTAATATCACTTTGGTTGTTATCGGTGTAGAATTTGGTCGTCGTAATTAGACTGTTGAAGTTTTATAATATAGAGTGAATGATATAAAGTTAATGTGTTAGTAAGATCTTCTTCTCTAAAAACATTTTTTTACAATAATTAACCAATTTCGTTTAGGTTACGATTTCTTAGCTACCTTGAACAAGATTGCGGGTTTGGTTAGAAATAATAGTACGATCAAGTATTGTCTGTTGGTATAAAAATGCTTTTCCAATTTTCACGCACTGGAATCGACTTCGTGTTTGAACTTTATGGGTAATTACCACTTAGTAATTACCAGCGGTAATTAATCAATAGGTTGACAAGCATGTTTGACTAGTTATGACCTTCTTAAAAGGGGAATACCCACTGTGCTGGTTGGAGACATAAGGGCATATTTACAATTTATCCTCCTCTATTGTCATTTATTAATCTATGAACAATGTATTTCTCGAAGGGTGAACTAACGTAAACAAAATTAATAAATTTCAATTTTAGGTGAAACTCTTTATCATCAAAATTTATCCCTGCGAAAAAATGTTAGTTTATGGTTGCCAAGATTTTCGATCGCAGTTTATACTACAAAATAGCTTTGTAAACAAGCGAGAAATGAAAAAAGTCACGATCATAGGATGCACAATATATCTAAAAAGTAATATTAAAATTTGAAGTCAGATCGTTGATTAGATTCCTAAAACTCGTGACAAGCAAAAAACAACTAATTAAAATTAATATATAGTAATAATCTTTCTCAAACTTTTCTCTCATTGTCAGAAGCATGCATTTTCAAAGCACTACTAAATTGCAATAAAAAACCAATACTGAAATAATTAAGAAATTGCAAACTTAACCTTACTTTCCGACCAGCAGAACAGTCATAATTTCGCAAATAACATATAATTTATGTTTCAATTTGGACCCAATGATGAACACCTATTTCGATCATTTCTGGTTATTTCTAATGTAACCTGCATTAATCTTTGCCTAGTTCTGATGAAGGAACATTGAATGTTGTTGATATAAATCTTTCGGCAAGCCGCGCGCGCATGACGCAATAGTAACGCGTTCACGCCGACGCGACGCAGCCCATTGGTGGAGCACAGTGGGGGTTTCCCACAGGGTGGCGTGGGCCATCGCCAAGTCACGACGGGTTTCCTAGCTTGTATAACGTTTTACACTGTCGCGTTTCGCAATAGACTAGTTGCGCGTTTTATCTCGCGGCATGCTGAATTTAGTCATACAAAACTAAATTCTGCCTTAATTTCTCGTTTCTTGCTAGACGAGTGTAATGAACGCTCGACTTGAGGCGGAGTCATTAAAATATTGCAACAACATGCAGAACGTTGACTTTCTTAGATCTTGGATCTTGCAAGATTTACAGTTACATAGTCACAAAATTTTACTTATTTAAGTAATGTACTTGTGCATTAGTATAAACATTGATTAATATATTTTTAGTTAGTACCATCTACCAAAGAAATGCTCGAAGGTTAGAAATATGAAACAAGGTCACCCAGAATTTCACTGAAAATTAGTTCAATCTATGCATAGTACATTAAAACTTATAATAAATAGCGATAATTAGAATCGAAGTTTGGTATGTGATCTAGTATTGAAGCATTACTGTTGGTACTTGACAATCAAAAACCTCAAAATCCCACCCTGATTTAAAAATCTATGTTTAAAACAGACTATTCGAAAAGCTTCCTAATGTTTAAATATCAACTAACATATTTTCTTAAGACAATATTGGAGATTAAATATTAATTGTAAATATTCTAACTTTTTAGTATAATTATAGTTATGTTAATAGTAAGTTTCCCTAATACGAGGTTTGTCGTGTTATAAAAATCCATCCAAAGCGGTAAATTATAAATGTTTCCCGTCAAAGTCCACGAATGGGTTATTTCGAAATGCTATAAACTTACAAATGAAATTTGACAAATTTAAATGCTACAGGCGTTACCTTTCACTTCCAAGCAGGTAGATGCGTGTAAACCACTTTATCGAGTTTCGTTGTAATTGACTAGAATTCTCTAAATAGCGAACACGGTCTCCTCATCATAGAAACTGGTCTCGGACTTCATTCCCCTAATGGGGCCTAATGCCTCAAGCCTCATCTGCATGAATAAATTTTCTCGCCGTTTCTCACTTTACTTTCAAGCGTGATTGTAGTTTCTCTTATTTCCTTGATTACATCTGTTCTCCAATGACCAGAAGCTGATGCACCTTGCGAAAGCGAAACAATAAAGAGTCGTGTAAATTTTTGAATACTCATATTATATAAGTGGAATAAATTAATTTTACATACATATAAAATTGTATGCATATGTAGGATGGATAATGTAACACGAGCACTTTAATTATATCCGTTACTATCAGACAAATTCAAATCATTTTTTTTTTAATTATCTTGGTTTACACTTGAAGGTCTAAATTTTTTTAAAAATATAGGGTCCGTTTAGAAAACCGAAGGTAATCTTGATAATGTTTAAGAACAATAACTGACAAAAATATACTATAGCCAGCTGGTGGACCCCCCCAAAATCATGATATTTAAAACAAATAATTTGGATTTGTCCAGTAGTAACAGAAATATTTAAAATGATCGTGTTACGTTATCCACCCTGCGTATACTTAACATTATACAGGGTGTTACAAAATTCAGGGACTTCTCGGAACATGCAATATCCTGATGCAAGAAGACATCGAAAAGTCCTTTACCGTTTTGGAATCCGAGGCTTCGTTCTCGAGATATTAACAGTTGAATATTCGCGGCCCAACTTCGGGGCCGCGCAGTTTAAAGCCGAGACAGCTGAGCTCGGAGCAGTGACCGCTCGCATCCACGCGCAGGAGGCACGCGTAGATACAGACCCACGCACGCAGTAGAGCTGACCACGCTGGTTCAAACTGTAAAAATGGGTTAGCGCGGTCCGCTTTCTCGCGGTCAGCTGTTTCGGCTTTAAACTGCGCGGCCCAGAAAATGGACCGCTAATATACAACTATTAATATCTCGCGAACGAAGCTTCGAATCCCAAAACGGTAAAGCACTTTTCGATGTCTTTTTGTATCAGGATATCGCATATTCCGGATTGTCCCTCAATTTTGGGACAACCTGTAGAAGAAGAGTTTACACAAGCCATGTAATTTTCAATTATACTGAACGTTACTCTAAAGCCACGATTACTGCCGTCGTTGTCATCGGATAAGTGCAGGTCACCGGCACAATTGCTGTCATTGATGGTATCTGGATTGTGTGGCTGCAATCATTGCATCATAGTAATTATGGGCATTATGATTTTCCAGTGGGAGATAAGGTTCTCTGTTATACGAAACAGCTACTGTACGAGAGAACATAGCCACTAAAAATTGATGATATTGTTGAGAGCACCGTGTATAACTTCATGGACTACTGGTACTAGCATCCGAAGTTGTTATCGATTTGCCGTCAGTCTTGGACTGATCTTACGCACGAACAGAATTGTAAAACCAAGCTTTAAACACTTTGTGATTGTATTGTGTGTTTAAATAACTTGTGTCCTCAAATAAAAACTCACGGCTAACGAGGCGACTCCTACTCGCTGCAATATGAATTAATAACAAAGCCGAATAACTACAATAAAGTATTGTTGAATAATACATATTTCAAATATTCATAATAAATCGTTTATACTGAAGAGCCACCTGTATCATTATAATTTATTGGGTTTGAAAGTATTCGTTTTCCCGTCTCTAAATCAAATAAACAGATCTCTAACTCAATTTTGATTATACAGAGTGTTTCAAGAGTACCTTTAAAAATGGAGTAAAATTCAAAGAAATTTATTTATCACACAAAACGTTTACTCACTATTATTACGTTATCTTCGTATTGGTATTTTACATTACTTCATATTGTTGTTGTTTTTATTATTATTATTATGATATCACTATTATTATTAAATGGAAATGCTGCAAAAGGTTCAATATATTTTCAAACTCTTATCAATTCGGATAAATTCTACTTGAAACAATTCCCAAATATGTACTGCGCTTGCAGTAATGTCGGTACATATAGGGGGACATAATTTTCGCCATACTGGTATCCAAAGCGCGTCTGACTATAGACAATCCTTTTTCCCTTGACCTCTCACTGCTACTGCTTCAAATGCTAGTTCTAACAACGTTAAAATTAAGTGCGCCATCTTGCATCTACCTAAACGCATCATTTAATATGAATAACCATTTATTGGTTTATTTGTTTTTAATAAAAACATTGCGTTGATGGAAGATGATGCTATTTTTAAAGGAGCCTGGTTAAACCCACGAAGAAAGGTTACACACTCAACTTTCTCTGGCCCTCTTAAACAAGCGAAAAGGAGCACAAATAACAGAAACTGAAAGTTTCCGGACAAATGTACCTTCGCAGAAAATAACTACTGAACAAGAAAGAGAACGGTTATTCAGAATTAGAATACCGAAAATTGACGCAGTTGCAATTTATAGAAAGTAAATCTTTTTTAAAAATAGGTCCAAACCTTACATCATTTTTTAACTGCTACATGAAAATTTTCATAATCTTTCTTTCGAGTTGTTGTTGTAGGAAGAAGATTACAGAACTATTATAAAAAATTTTAAAAACTACTTCAGTGGCAGAATGAATGAATTTGAAATTATTATACAGGGCACTAAAGGCTCATCTAAACGTTTTGTCTTCTTACAAACAGTTGTGTATAATTTGTCTCTATAAATAAAACAAAGCGCGAATCACGGCGAGCATAGCCATATAGAGGGTGTTAAAAAAGAAGTGTCTAAGACTTTAGGGCAGCGCTGTCCAGCGTAGGGGCAGCGTAGGCCCTCATGCGCCTGCTTCCCTTTGGACAAAGCGTCCAAGCTCCGTTGACGACGGAACCGCTGTCATGATCGCCTCCATAGCGTCGCACAGTGGCGTGTTTCTGCGGAAAGCTGGCCAAAAGTAATATTTTTGAATCTAAGATAAATTGCTGGAATAAAATTCAATACTATGACTCTAAAATGATTATAATGTACTATTTTAATGTTAAATATTAAATATAAAAATTATTTTGTTTAAATATAAAAATAATGAAATTAACTATAACTATAAAAATTTAAAACACATGAAGATATTACGAGGAGAAGAATATTGTAATTAAGAGTATAATAATTATATAATTAATTAATTAATAATGTATAATAAATATGAAGTGGAATGCATTTTACATTTTTATACTTAGGTACAGGTAATTAACATCATTCTCAAGAAGAATATTGTAATTAATGAATTACAATATAATATTAATTAATTATAATATTATATTAATTAATTATAATATTATATTGTAATTAATTAATTATAATATTCTTCTACTGTTTTTTCTTCTTCTTGTTCTTCTTTTTCATCTTCATCAACACGATATTCCGATCCTATGCCATAAATGTACCCCTCCATAAACGGTGCGGACGGCAAATAAATGACAATAACTCATAAGATCGCAATTTATCGCAGGAAAATACAACGGGCCTTTCATCAAGAACCTCCAAACTTTATTTTGCAACAAAAATTGCCGCTTGAGCACGTTTGTAACATAACTATATGCTTAGGTAGAGAAAAAAAATATATAGATCGTGTATTCTCCTCTACCATAGTTGTAACAAGTGAAATAAACCAATAAAACCAGAATCTATATTAACTTGGAGCATGTCAGATAGCTGCCAGCACAAAAAAAAAAGATCATAGTTCCACATTCAATGTAAAATTTACTTTCAATTCTGGTCTAAAAGTTCCAGATCATAACACTAGCAACTTTGAGATCGCATATCTCTAAGAGGATCGTACAATAAAAATTGGTATTAGTGGAAAATCATGCTTTGATAAGTCATAAATGAAATACAATACATGGATCTGTAAAAATCAGAAAAAAAATTTTTGACTTTTGGCCAGCTTTTTGTACAGGACGTGCCACTGTGCGTCGCGTGGTATCTCCGACAACGGGGACGGGAGTGGGAGAACCCATAGGGAACGCGTACCCTGGCTTCGACAGTGCTGCTTTATGGGCTTCTACCTAGTACTCACCGAGAGGAATAAAAAATGTTTAATCAACATAGGTCCCCAAATCAATCCAGCCGATGTAAAACACAAAAGTCTGTTTTCCCTTTTTCAAGAGTTGTTCGACGTGTCTTCCATCCATTTAAATACAAGACTGACATTTACGGATCATAGATCGACACACATATTCAAGTATTCCTTCCCTGCCTCGTATAGTACGACATGAATGTTCTATTCGTTGTAATCTGCTCCTAAACCTGTTTACATTCGATCTGTTACGAAGAGACTTACTTACGACATCGAAAGTAGATTTTTCATCGCAAGGATTGATTCTGGACCTACAGTAGCGGACAGAAAAGTTACCACTTTTTCTAACCACCCTACGTCCAGGGCTGTCCCTGGCGGGGGTGTAGAAGGTGTCCCCGCACCTGGGCGGCCAAACCTAGGGGCGGCCTCAGGCCGTTTAGGGGGAGTTCCCTTAACGCCGGACGGCACCTAATACCGGACATTAGCTATATCTGTGACAATTCAAACGCTATTTAGCTGTTCTTTCGCGTAAACCGTAGAGGGGATAAAACAAACAACGATCACGTGGCAATATATGAAATAAATTAATTGATTGTTTGGTGTGACGGGAATCCGGTGAATCGTGTAAAGTTTAGATTATTATATATACCAATATTCCTGGCTAAAAGACGTGTGAGTTGCGTTATTGTATTAAGCGTCCGGCACTAGGGGAACTCCCCCTATTATATATAAAATTTTGATTAATAAGAATAATAATCGAAACTTTTTTGCATGATAACTGTTTAAAATTATGTATGTATAGGTATAAAAGTAAACACTGCATATTAAATTCTTAATTAAAGAATATATAATTAATAAGGGCGACAATATTGTTTTCGCACCTGGGCGGCCAAAACCCAGGAACGGCCCTGCCTACGTCTATTACTTTTTAATATCAACTTAAAACTACAGTATGTGCCTAATATACATATCTTGAAAATAAATTAAAAGCTGTATAAAACCCAGTCACAGTTGAATTTATTTAACTAACAAACAAAAACCCTACATATCCAAGACAACACATTTTTAAAGCCAACATAAAGTTACCACTTTTGAACATTAATAAGAAAAATCTAATATTCTGTGGGGGCACCTTTTGCTTTTAGGACAACCTAAATAGTTACGAAACGTGGTAACTTCTTTGTTGGTCCCAAAAATGTGTTACCCCGTTCAATGTCATATAACACTTTTGTTTGTCAGTTAAATAAATTCAAATTTCACTGGGTTTTATACAGCTTTAAATTCTCCACCAGAATATGAATATTAAACATACCACAGTCCCAAATGTATGCTAAAAAAAAATAGAACAAATCGAAAAAGTGGTAACTTTTTTGTTCGCTAGTGTATGTTGATTTGAGTATTTTTTACTCCTCGCGGTGGCAACTGTAAGTCCCCAAAGTCTTAGCACCTTTTTTCAACACTCTATTATAACGTCCAACAGTAGGATTGCAAATATATGGTGCCAAAATCAGATGCCACAAAAACCGCGGGGACTGTCTGGCTGACCCAAAATTGTACTATTCAGAAAGGCTTAGAAATGGCCATTTTTGTGTACAAAAAATATACACATTTTCGGCTGTTTGTACCTTAACGACCATACAGCATCGAAACTTTCTATTGACAGTACATGTCAATAATAATCAGTGGCGGTTTTAACCGGCGGCCGATGCGCAGAAGGTCATCTTCCAAAAACAATTATGATTTTATCCAAACGCTATATTTTCTTGATCCCCATAATTTTCATACCACAAGCGCGTAAATTTCTTTGTAATGTAAATTCCGTTATCTATACAGGGTGTCCCAGAACGTTTGCCAGCCGGGCCTTTTCCCTTAAATCCGCCACCGGTTGTAATTTATACATCGCCACCTAGAAACGCGCACCGCGTTCAATCTGATGAACCGCAAGACAGATCATCAGACCCACAGAAGGTGCAGCCAAAATAAGAAAGCTGGAGAGGTATCTGGTGAGATAATAACACGCCAAGGTTTTTATGTAAAAATACATAAAAAAAGCTTTATTTCGCCACCGTTTTCTTGCAAAAAATAACGTATAAAAAAACTTTTAATACTAATCGTCGTCATCGTCGTCGTACACCTAACAGTCGTTAGAATCATCATCATCATCATCGTCGTCAACATCATGATCGTGGTCATCGTCATCATGATCGTGGTCATCATCGTGTTCATCATCACGGTCATCATCGTGATCGTGGCCGTTCTCACGTAAGTCGTATTATTAGTCGCGTAACACCGAATCGCGAGCAGGACTCCCGTCAGCCTCGTAATCGTCGTCATCGAACGAATCGTGCCGTCGCCTGGCCACGTGATCGTGATCCTGCTCGTCACCACGGTCGTCCACGTGGGATCACAGAGAGGGGAAGCGTCCAAAAGGATCGCCGTTGAGCCGTGGCCGAAGCCGTGAATGCGTGCGTGTCGCGGAGCGTAGAAATGGGGCTGATTGCGGGTGGAGGAGGATCTGTGGGGTTTCACGGGGCAGTTGGTGTGACTAGTAAGGCCCAGACCCGCCGGGAGGCCCGTAGTTCGAGCTGGGTCCACTTGGCCCGCTGCCACCGATGCCAGTTCCACCGCCACCGTGTCCATCGAGCCCTCCGCCGATTCCTCCGCCGATGCCTCCGCCGATTCCTCCGCCGATGCCTCCGCCGATGCCTCCGCCGATTCCTCCGCCGATTCCTCCACCGATGCCACCGCCGCCTCCGCCACCGCCACCGGACGTGATTTCTTTCTGTAATTCATTTCGTGTCGTTTCCTTTGTTATTTAGCTACTTGTTTCGGGGGAATTGTGGACGGCTGAGGTGTTGCATTCAAGTGTAGGAAAATCTGGTCTTGTATTGTAGGTTCATTGAGTGGGGTGCAAGGTGCACTTTATGGTTAATTTGTGTTCTGATATTAGATGGTGCATTATTTGTCGCTGTTGTGCAGTTGTGGGTCATACTAAGATTCATCTGTTTCGCAGTCCGTTTGCATCGTTGTCGTGTTAAAGTTGGTCGGTTAATAATACTTTGTACCGAAGAGGAATGAATAGTCCAAAATATGAATGCAATGTAACCTCAACAGGGATTAAAAATAAAATTTTCGCGGTATAATCACACTATTATGGTAGAAGAATGATGATAACTAAAATTTGGAAAGCAACCATTTTTAAGATAAATAAGAACGTCGAATCCTTTAAGTTAAGAGTGAAAGCATTACAAAAAAATTGTCCAAAAGCTTATCAGTAAACGACAAAGTCAATACTAAACTCTAAACAAATAATTAAAAAACAAACAAAAAATAGAAGACGTAAAGCTGTTGGTCCATTTTTTGCCTTTTAAAAAAGAGAAAACAAGTAGAAAACAAAAGAAGAAAAAGAAGGTGAAGAGGTGAATAGCAACTATCACGCACCTGGGTCTTGTATTTGATGAAGTAAACTTCCGGTTTGCTGGGTTGCGTCGGCGCGATGGTTGGCAGGTTGATTTCTGGCGCTTCTTCCGGCTTCTTAACCAGCACGTAGATCAAAGTCTTCTGTTCGTCTTGCTGAGGAAGAGCAGGAATAACAGGCGCGGTGGGCGTGGGTGGAGTAGGCGCCTTGATGAAGATGATCTTGTAGTGTTTTTGAGATGGTGGTGGTGGGGCGATGGGTCTGGCTGGCCTGTCCTCTGGGGCTTCTGGAGGTGGCACGTGCACGTAGATGTGCTTCTGGATGAGAGAGCCACCTCCACCGAATCCGCCACCTCCTCCGAATCCACCACCGCCTCCGCCGCCAGATCCGCCACCGAATCCGCCGCCGAATCCACCGCCGAATCCACCACCGAGTCCTCCACCAAGTCCGCCACCGAGTCCTCCGCCACCACCGAATCCTCCGCCTCCGCCGAGTCCTCCGCCTCCGCCGTGTCCTCCGCCGAGTCCTCCACCTAGGCCTCCACCTAGGCCTCCTAAACCACCACCTAGGCCTCCGCCGTGACCTCCTCCAAGTCCAGTACCTCCACCTCCAGGTGCTCCGTAGCTGGAGCTCGGTTGAGAGTAAGAGTAGCCTGCTTCTGGCCGCGCCATCGCCGATGCGGCGAGCACCACGATCTGTAAAGAGAACAGAAGGGGGTGTTAGTTGAGCAGAGTTTGGACATGGATGTTCAACGGGCGGACATTGTGAGGCTAGCGCAGTAGAGGTGTAGGTGTACCTTTGCACTTGAGGCATAGGTACACCTCTTTGTGGGATGGAGGCATAGGTACACCTCTTTGTAGGATGGAGGCATAGATACACCTCTTTGTGAGATGGAGGCATAGGTATATCTCTGCACTACAGGCATAGGTATACCTCTAAGATGCGGACAAAGGAAGCTACGTAGTAGAGGGATAGCTATAATTCTTGAGCAACAGTGAAGGTTGTAAGAAAAGTGGGGTAAGTGGAGTACAAAGGAATTCATGGAAGATTTTTAGTCGTCAGCCACCCAATAGTAATGCTTCGATACTAGACCACCTGCTGAACTTCGAATTTAGGCGACGCAATACCCACAAAAATTGGGCTGTAGAGGTTATTTTGTTTGGACATGCGCATCTAAAGCCTCGGTTCTGATTGGTATACTTGTTGTAGTAATAGTAGCATGATATTTATTGTGTCTTTGTATCATTGTCTTTCAGGTAATAGCATGGGAAATGCGAAATTGTGTACTTTCTATTTTCCCAGAAAATTGAAATTGTGTTCCTTGAAATAATAAATAAATTGGGAGAGTTTATTATATGATATTTAACTCGATGATGATAAATTTCTCCGGAAACACTTCCATTCTGAGGTAGAATTTCGTGAGATCGCGTGAGGCAATTACGGATGAGGCTATTGTTATCGTATTCTTCGCGCTAGAATTAAACAATAGTAGCACATATAATTAGATGAGTCAACACAACGTTTATCACGTAATAGGTAATGAATCCGGCTTGAAGTAAGATCGAACATCTGTGAAATTTTTAGATGGACTTGCAAAATTCTACAGCAAATTTCGTCTTTGTAGCTTAGAAGTAAAACGTTTCCAAATTGAGTAGAAAGACCTCTAAAAAAAAACCCTTATTTCTGAATCACTGTGTACATGAAAAGCATGATTAAGCCAAGTGTACAATATTTGTAAAAGAAAATTTTCCATAATCATGAGCCTAAAAATATTAATATTAAAAGAAATATGAAATAATAGTTAAAGTTAAGTTATAGGATGACACGATTTGAAAACACCAAAGGGACACCAAAAAACTTCTGTAACAGATGCTATAGCTACAGTAATAATAACAGTGTGATATTTACTAAGCACTATTTTCCTAGTTTCTTTCGTCTAGTAACAATTCTTTCGAAATGTACTTTCTATCTTCTCCAATCTTTAGTCCGTCGATTTAGAATTTCGAACAAAATTTGCAGAACAAAATTCCACGAAGGAAAACCTTCAGAATTCTAACTTCCAACAAAGTCACCATTTAAAAAAAAAAAAAAAAAAACAGTAACGAGATTGTAAAAATAAAAAAATAAAAACCGATGTTGAAGACATTCCACCCGAAAGGAGAAAAGGAACACATTTCGAAGGAAACTAGGTTATGTTCTGCAGTGATATGGTTGAATAAACGAAATAGAGGAAGGAGATTATGCGGTATTTGAAAGTTTCCGTGATTTCGTGACTCTTTCATAATCATAGATCTCGATACGGTCATCGAGTGCATTGACGTCGAGTTACAATTGCATCTCTGCCGTCTTCTAGGTCGTCATCATCCCCACCCCTCTACTTTCTCCCGTACCATCTCCCTTTCTATTCTCTCCACATATTCTCATTTTTCTTTTCTCTCTTTCTCTTTCATTTCTCCGAGTCGCACGTGGACACTGTACTTTCACGAGGAGGCAATTACTCACAACTTACCGCGCGCCTTCTTCGAATCCTCTTTCTTTTTTTCCCGTCTCATCAATGGCTTCGATCGAGGTGCGAATTTTTCGATTCCACTTCATTTAACGCGTATATTACATTTTGTTAAAAATTCCAGTTTCAAATGATTCTTTGGATTTGGAAAGAACGTAGCTCGAAAAGGTATTCGGAAATTTTAGGATGAAAAAAAGTTGAGCACCAGCAAGAAAAATGAATTTTAATTTTTAAATCTGTAAACCTTATTTTTGCCAGTGTACAAACGAACGAAATTACTTCAAATTCTGATCCAGGTTAACAAACATTTATCATGGAAAATCCAAACAATTTTCCAAACAAGTTTCATAGACACAAGTTTCGCCCAAATTTGATTTTAAATTTACTAAATCTTCCTTCTAATTTTATGTCGAGTCTTTGATCCTGATGCTTTAATTCCCCCTTCGACCACGTATTATAAGAACTCTTCAGTGAAAGACCATCATTTCCATGAACGGAGAAAAGTGAAACTAGAGATAGTCCTTCGTAGTCCCTGTTTCGAACCGTCAATCCCATGTCGTGACTTCAATGAATCGATCGATGCGCCTCGCTAACATCGCATTCAACCCAAACACACGCAACCCTTCGTGCAACGGTACTCGAAGATTCGCCACTAATACCACTTTCGTTATAAATCCGTAACATAATACCAAATCAGAAACGAAACACGGCAAAGAATTCGCGGAAAATGTTGAACATGACAGAAGAAGCAGGAAATGGATAAGGAAGAGCGGTGCCGAGCCGATGAAGCTCAGGAAGCAACGGCCGCCGTATCGACGTAACAGAACTATTAGTACAGCGAAGAGGGAAGCGCAGATGGATGGTGAGAGACGAGCGACACCGCGGACCACCGTGCCGGGCGAGAAAGGGAAAGGAAGGAGGAGGATGAAAGGGGAACAGTGAGAAGACGAAACGAGTTCGACTCACCATGAATGCCCTCATGGTTGCTGCTGTTCCTGGATTTGAGGACTGATGCTCCGCGGATGCCACGGTGCCCCTTTTATACCGGCCCTGGCCCCACTCGCATCTCGACCCATCACCTATGCTGATGAGACTGTGTTGCGAATCTCTTTCTCTCCTTCCCTCTTTCTCCAACCCCACTGTCGCCAGATCCTGCTTGCACCTCAATTTTTTCTCACCGAGCGAACTTGACTCGCGCCCGAGCCCTTTCGGTACCAGGAAGGAACCGTCCCTGAACCCTACGGGACCACCCTCGCGCACCTGTTCAACGTCACCAGGTGCTAGGGACACCATTTTGGCAAGTGAACCCGACACTAACTTTCTAAAACTGTCTAATGCTCGCATGCAACCTGCGTTCTTGGCACTTCACCTGCCACAGACACGAATTTATGCGTTTCCGTGATGGCGGACGACGCAGGTGTCCAGTTTTTCTAAGGGCTAGTAGTGCTGGCTTTTGGGTGGCATGTGTTTTGCTGGGAGTTTTTGAGGTGGAAATGTGGGCCTTGCGTGGAATTGGGAGGCATTAGGATGTGTGTGGGTGGTTCCTTTAGGGGCATGGGAAGTGTAAGTGTGAGGAATTGGGAAGCATCGGGGCAAGTGGTTCCTTTAAATGGAAATGGAGGAGTATGATGGAGATGAGTGTTTTTCTTTTGGAGTACTTGTTCATGATGTTTGGTTTTTTAATGAATTTTTTTTTTTTTTTTTTAAGTGTGACGTGAGTGTGTGATTATATTGAAAATTAGATGGAGTCTATGTTTTCTTGGTTGACTACCTTATAGTTTTTATCATTTGTATTCTGTTGATTTTTTAAGTGAACTTTTTTGTTAGCTTCAAGGGGTAATGTTAAATCCAACTGTTTGGATGGTACTTGCTATCACAATCTATTTGATGGTAAAACAAATTTTCAATATTTTAGTAATTGAGACAGTTGTAACGTTGGTTTTTGGTTAGTTAGTTAGTTTCTGGTCAGCTTTAATAAAAAATTAGATGCAACTGATTGCTAATGGACAAGTTTCGATTTTTGGTGTTCTATGTAGTTGTAGAAAGTAAGGAAGTTTTCATCACTAAAATTTGTTCTGTGTAATTAGAATGGTTTCTAGCAAAAAATATACCATATTTGTTTATACTTAATGTAACAATATTAGTTGAATTTAATGTTCACAATTCAAATATTATGACGCGTGAAACTTCCTTCCTAAGTATTGATTTTATTTGAAATTAAAAAGTATTATAACTATAAAATGGAAAACTTGTAAAAATTGTAAAACTTCTTAATATGGCGCTTCTCTTTTTGGAAAACGCACGGTATATCATCTTCTCAATTATAAAACTACAAAAACACACCGCAACTTTGGTTAATAATCTATGGAAAAGTGGAAATTATTTTACGACATAAATAAAGTCATTCTGAATTATACAAAGAAAAATTTGAAAACCACTTTATTAATTTCTTTTCCAAAAATTCTTATTTATTAATACATTAAATGCCACATAGGGCGTTGACAACCCACCATATTTGTCAGAAGCAGAATTTTCATTTAAGTGGAGGAAAAGTGAACTTTTTAACTGGATGTTAAAGTGAGACGGTGACAAAAGAATGTTAAACTGTCAAGAATTTAGCGCGGCTGTTACTTTCCTACAATTAACTATTGCAATCCACTGTGCTTCTTAAACGGTTTTTAAGGTTCTAGAAAAAAAACCTGTAATTCCAGGCGCGGGGCGTTGAACGTGCTAAATACCACATTACTTCGAATTTAACGCGCGGCTTTAAAAGTGATTTTCAATCGCTGTACATTGCGACATCGTATAATACTTTTTACCTTTCGGAATCTGTTTCTGTAAGTTGACAAATTATGGAAAGTAAAACATACTTCGATCAGTAAAATTTACTAGGCTTTTATCGATGCCACGTGGTCCTCAAGGAAACTAGTGTTTTCGAAACTTTTGGAAAGTGGAATTTAATACCCAGTTCCCACATTTTCAGGCCAATGAAAATACAAAAAGGAATGTGTTTTAAATTTGAAATGATGTAATACATATTCTCGAGTTTCTAAACTTTCAAATAAATTTTTGGGATACCGATTAAATCAATCTTGTGTACATATATTTCTAGAATTATTAGAACCATTTAAACTGCTTGGAACTATTTTGAATCTGGATTATTGTACGTTGTAATTTTAATTTCAATTTGAATAATTGTTCAGTATCAATAAAACGATATTTTTCGTTTATATTACTGATAGTTCAAAAATATTGTCTTGATAAAAGTAAAAACTATTAAAACATTTTATATAATTTAAAAAATTTACAATAACGTTTTAATGTCTTGTTAATTGCTTTCATACTTTGCCTCTAAAATATATTAAATTTTAACAGAAAATAGTAGTATCGACGTTTGTTTAAATTTTTATGACTAAATGCAACAATTTTCACAATTGAAGCTCATGAAAGATATTATTACTTAATTATTGGCTTAAATAAAAAACATTATAAAAATACATATTACCCTGTTTAAATACACTCTTCTACAAATATAATTACTAACGAAACAAACAAAGAATATGGAGGTAAAGGTACATTTTACTGTTTACAATTAACTACTTAATTGGATGTAAAACTGGAATATATAATGATTACATTATATAATCACTATAATCATAAAACGTCGTACATGCATTAACATACTTCTTACGGTTATTATTATCCTTGAATTATACACATCATCAAAGTTTATTTACCATTACATTACCGATCATCAACATTTGTTAAACTGCACGGATGTTTGATAAAAGTTTATTGCATAAAATATCTCAACATCTCTTAAAAAAAAATATGATACACTTTAATAAAACTCACTTCCTTAATACTATTTAATACTTTTAAAAACTTAAAAGTAAACTATTTAATACTATTACAAAGAAAAATTATAATTGCATCTTCGCAATTCACTGTTTCATTATCAACAAGTCAAAAAGGCTATTACTCCTATGATAAACACATTTTTGAAAAATTCATATTACCCCTAGTGGTTAAATATTTAAATAGTTAAATATAGTAAAAATATTTAAATTAGTTAAATATTTAAACTAGTTAAATATTTTTTCTTTATTGTAGAAAATATGCTACTTTAGGGGAACAAACAGTCGACACTAGCAGATGAAAATAAAAAATTTTGGAAGAACCTGGTCGACCCCTCTTTCAATTCTCACGAGTATTTTTATTTATCATGATATTTGCAAACAGGTGAAAATTAGATCAATAAACACGAGCAGGATACCTAAATTAAAACACACAAACTATGATAAAAAGACAACATATTTCCAAGCCACCCGTTCCCGACTTCCCCTTAAACAAAATCACAATAAAAATCCAACTTTAGCTGTTCCGTCAGCGTTATCACTGACGCTTCTAAAGAAGCTACGAGGTAACATTTAAATAAATTCTGTTAAGGTGAAAGGGCAACGGGGAATCGTAGCCAGTGGATGTTGCGGCTGTTATCCAGAAAGGCGAAGGAAATATCTGTGCAGAGGATGTCGTGACTGAGATTTGAGATTTGATAATCGCGGACGGATGCCAGGAGGTGACCGCCGCGGATGGAAAAAGAAAGTCGTGTGCGTACGCGTACTTACGAAAAAATGATTTGGGTCAAATTGGTTTTCGAGGTTCCCTTTCTCCCGGCTGGAGGACGAAACTTCCTCGCAGGAAGTGGAAGACTTTCAGTTTCGCAACATAGAGATGCGCGCGATACCCTTCTCCCGCGGGCCGATCAAATTGTACGTGTAACCGCTATTGGTTTTTCTATTTTCCTCGAATTCGTTATAAAACGAGGCGGGACCAGTGCCTGTCATTTTCTACTAAATGCAACAATCGCATTGGAAAAATATTTAAAGAGAACTGAGCGGCAGTTACTTAATAATTGTTGACTTACAATTAGTATAAATATTTTATAAATAATAATTATCTGGTTTTACTAGAAGTTATTTCCGAATGGCAATTATTTCGTTATTTGGTTACTATATAAATGATTTCTTGGTGTATTTTGTATTATGATAAGGGTCTATTGAAATGAACACAAATATAATTTATAAGCTGTCTTTCAGAGGAAATGTTTGAAATCAAAGTAGTTTTGAGAGCGAACATTGTTAGATTTTAAAATCAAGTTACTATTTCACAATTTTGTGTTATTTGTTCACTTTTGTTCTAGACTGATTCAAAGATAAATTTTCAAACTTAGAATCCTCTGTTATTGTATTTGAAACACTCAACTAAAGTTCAAAGTTACTCTGAAATTTGGTATTGGCTGAGACTACTGGCTCGAAGTATTATTTTCAAATAAGAATAATAATGGAGCTCAAATAATTCATTACTTAGAATATTATTTTTTATTTTGCATTCCGATCAATTTTTCATCAAACATCAAATCTAAGACGATCCTATGTTTAATTGCAAGGCATTTAAGTAGCGGAGTATTTATTTCACTAATATTTAAAACAATGTAATTTACTTTTTAAAGTATAGTGCACTGTAGGTATTGTTTTCTTTACTCTTCCTATCATTTGTGTGAAGAAAGTATTTTTCAGTGCTTCGTAACATTATGATAGTACAATTATTAATTCATATCATTGCATATGTTTACTAACATCTTGTTGAATTTTATAAATCGAATTCTACAAATTTTTTTGCATAGTCGCGATCGGTTTAAAAGCATCGTTTTAGCAACCATTAACTGCATAATCAGTTATTAGTAATTCATACTCCATTAAGATTGAGTTGGGTTCCTAACTACTTAGGGAATCTATGCATCTAATGAATGAATATTAACACTCTAATGGCCGCTGTCACGTATGCGTGATTTTAATCTTTCGGCCGCTATATCCTCGCCCACTCGAATTATTCCACGTCTGTTTAGATTCAGATCCCATGTCGAATGATCATTAGGCTGGTTATGTTCATATTTCCTTATAATAATATTGCCAACATCTTACAAAGGCAGTTCGGCAACAGGAAAATTCAAAAAACTCTGAAGCTTTGCAGAAATGTAGCTCAAGTGATGCTAATAACGTAACTATTTTTTGATTCGGTAATAAAATTGTTCTAAGGGTGAAAACACCCCTTAAAAGTAATGGCGAGTTTTCATATTATCGTGAATATCTAGGTCCTACGAAATCGTAAAAGATATCGAGAAAAAGTTCAATTCAAAGTTTGATGGTTTTCGATTTCCTACGAAACGGTGATAACGAATTGTCGAAAAATAGGGTGGTGGGGACAAATTTTGAAAAAATTAATGTTCTTCGCAAATTCATTATCGCCGCTTTATAGGACATAAAAACCATAAAACTTTGAATTTAACTTATTTTTTATATCTTTTACAGTTTCGTAGATATTCACGATAATCTGAAAACTCACCGTTTCTTCGAAGGGGTGTTTTCACCCTTAGAACAATTGTATTACCAAATAAAAAAATAGTTACATTATTAGCATCACTTGAGCTACATTTCTGCAAAGCTTCAGAGTTTTTTAAATTTTCGAGTTGTCGAACTTGTTAGTTTAAATTATATTGGCTTGTAAGAATCAGCCATTTTAGAAAAGTGTTTGAATTTACTCACAATCAGTGCTACGCATTCGAAAATCGCTTTCGGTTCGTTCATATAAAATAAAATTTCAGCGCAATTTTCAAATCGTTTGAAATAATGATAATTCAAGAGTGTTTAAAAAATAATTCCCTTGTTCGTTTCGGGGGTGTCCTACTTCATATGACTTAAGTAATTATATACGCAAAATATCATATCATATTAAAATATTAAATAAATGCATGGAATTAGATAAATATCTCCAGCACAAGTGTATGTGTAGTGATGATATTTCAATATTCATAAAATGTTAGATTTAATAGTTTGAGATCTAGGAACAGTTTGGAAGCTTTTGCTTCCAAATAATAATAATAATGTTCATACGCAATTTCTAAAACATTTCTACACAGACCTAGGTGTCTGTAGGTAATCAAAGTAAAATAAACATTATCCCCTATTCAGTGGCGGATTTAAGAAAAAAGTTCCAGGTGGCAAACGTTGAGGGGCCCATTTTTTCGGGAAAATGAAGAGATAGTTTACTAAAAGGGGGTAAATGTGCAGAAAAGTATAGAAAAAAGTGCTTGGATAAAATCATAACTTATTTTTTAAGTCAGGGTCCTAGGGGGGCCTTCTGAGCGGGCCCCTTTTTCGAGAAACTAAATGAAAACGGGCTCAGTGCAATAATACAGAAACAAAATATAGTTTGGATAAAATCATCTTTTTTTTTAAGGATGGGGCCCTAGTGGGGCCTTCCGAGCAGGGGCCCAGGTGGCAACTGCTCATCGGCCGCCCTGTTAAATCCGCCACTGACCCTATTACTTCA
The DNA here is from genome assembly GCA_963932275.1 of Andrena praecox. NCBI lineage: Eukaryota > Metazoa > Arthropoda > Insecta > Hymenoptera > Andrenidae > Andrena > Andrena praecox. Next base: position 38,853,654 of record OZ010728.1, read on the forward strand.
AACAACTCTAATATACAATGAAAAAATTCATTTAGCAATGGGATTTATTTAACACAATTAGATATATTAGATTACGTATGGTCTAAAACCACTTTAAATTGTTAACATAAATTTACCCCCTAGCCTTATTATATCTAGCTTGATATTATCAAAGATCCTCTGGAACAAATCGGTCTGACTCACAAGTGGAGATGTCCAACCCGGAGATTTAAAAAATTATGAAACATTGGGGATAAGTAGAGGATATATAGGTATCTATCACGCAATTTTTTTTGCTGCCCAAAATTCACTCTAAGGGGGTGAAAGTGACCCCTGGAAATCCGGCTATTTTCGGTTTTTGTGTTATAACCCGCGTATCACTTTTACCAAATGATAGTCCTAATTAAAACAAGTAACTTTCGTCTGAAAACTTCTTTTTTATCTCTTACAGTTCGCGAGTTATAACAGTTATGTTAGATGTGGATTAGGCGGGGGGCTAACGGTGGTATGACAACTTTGATTCTCGGGATGCCCGCCAGTCGCGCAAGGCGGTCATGCACCGTGAGGTTTTAGTCAGTAGACCCCGGTCCCTCCCTCAGGGGGTCGAAGTGTCCTCTGAGGGTTTCTTCGCGTTAAAAAAAAAACGAGGGTGAGAATTAGGTTATGTTCATTGATAAAGTTAAAGGTGAGAGTCCTGCACATAATTCAGACTATATTTGCAATCAATATCATAGTAGAAACGCTTTGGAAGGTGATGGCTTATTTGTCAAGAATGGCTCCATTTATAGTTACAATTTTTTTTATTTTACAGTAAACTGCTGCGCGGTTGTCCCACTGTATTAAAAAATATATTGTCAAAGAACAATGCTACCACATAATACAATATTCCCAAATCATTTCTAATGACAGAATATTATTCAGAAATTATAAAAAAAATCCCAAGCTTCGTTTATTGCAAGGATTCTAAAAAAAAAATGGCAACTGTAAGTGATGGTCGTCGATGACCACCATACAGTCAACGTGTTAATGCATCTAAAAGGCCTTACTTTCTCCTACGTGTACTTCATAATAGTTGGAATTCGACCCGATGTGTAAAGACCAATAAAATTGAGGAGTGATTTTTCAAAAGGGCCATTTTGTACCTTGAAGTCAATTTTGATGGCATCGCTTTAGTAATATTACATTACATTACGAAGTCAGGCAAAGTAATGTGTACATTACAAAAGGAATTAATTCCACATGTGTTTATAACAAAAGGGCTTATTTCCAAAGGTTTTTTTAAATAACTCTTAAAACAATGTCGCTAAATTTCAAATATTATCGCTATCAGATGGAAGAATAAAATGTACGTGTACTAACCAAAAAAAGAAAAGATTTTTTTATTAAACGTAAGTGCCACAGTTTTATGCGATTAATGAAACAATATTATACATGAAAATGTGCCCTTTTGAAAAATCACTCCTCAATTAAGGACTTTGCTGCAATAAGAAGGCAACTCCATAATTTGCTGAAATTGAGCTACAGGTAGCATTGAATTTAAAAAAGTGAACTGTGAGTTAATTGAAGGCGAAAATCGTTCTGCAGTTCCTGGTACAGATGACGACGACCAAGCAGATGAACTCCGAGACAATTTCGTGATTTAGCAGCAGATTTTACTATAATTCTGTAAATTGATATTTTCTGATATATACTAATACATAGTTTTATAACATAATAATGGTGTTCAATGTAATTATTTACCCAAGATTAGTCGATTTTTGTACAATTTGATGCAAAAGAGGGGCAGCTCCGAATTTCGAAAATTCACCCAACCATAGAGAAAAGATATTTTTGTTCATTAATAGTGTGAAATACTTGGAACAGATGTCTGAAAATATTTTGTTAACATCGTTTTCATTAATTTCCCAAATTACTGGAGCCGGCGCACCGCGGGCTGCCCCTTTCTTGCCGCAAAGCTCAGTTCCAAGAAGCGTCCGCGCAGCGCGGCCGGCGTGAGGGAGAGCGGCTGAGAGCCACTGGCGGCGAGGCATCGCAAGGAAGAGTGGACGATTTAATCGCGGGTCTAGGATGGGACATCGCGAACAGATACCGCGACGAGTAACAACGGTCGGGCACGTAACCAGCCGCGTAAGTCTGGTGAATGGGAAAAGGAGAAGTTTCGTGTGTACGGATCACTCAACGCCGGACGTCCCACTAGGAGAACGGGCCCGACCGCTCCGAGGTAGAAAGGTTCGCCGTGGCGGATTCTTTCGTTCGAACGAAACGCGGAACGGCCATGGGAACAGCGAGTAGAATCCCAAACAGAGCACAAGAAGCGACTCGCGCATTAGAAAGGGAGTTTTCTGGAATCCAAATTCAACGAAGTGTCATTACACCGCGCGCCATCCTCGACGAGCGGGAGTTTCGCAAGCTGAGGAGGCATCGAGTGCTCCTTGGCCTCCAAGCTTTTAAGAATCCAATTTTCAACCACCAATCTCTGCAGGGGTGCATTCAGGAATCCATACTCGACGAAGGGTCGTCACAACGTTTGCCACCCTCGAGGAACAAGGGTTTGATGAGCAGAAATTTGGAAGAGTCCAATTTTGAGAAATTTGGAAGAGTCCAATTTTGAGAAATTTGGAAGAGTCCAATTTTGAGAAATTTGGAACATATAGTAGGGGAGACCGGGGCTAGTTGACTAATTTTTTACATTTCTAATTTTTATAAATAGCCCATTAGTATTTTGTTGACTTACTGCATACCAAAAGTTTCAAAATTTCATTAGGTAAACAGGCATAATTTTGAAAATCGTTTTAATTGAGTCTAGGTTGTAGTTTTTATTGTATTTAGAGTAGTGAGACGAATAAGTCAACAGACCCCGGCTACGGGGTTAGTTGACAAATATGATGGGGTCAGTTGACTTGACATTTACTTTTCAGTTTTAACCCTTTGCATGCGAAAGGTGTATATATACGCTGTCACAATACATCAATATAATGTGAAAAATTTATATAAACCCTGCCAATTCCATCAATATAGTATGCGAAACGCGTACATATGTATACTACGACCAATAAATTTTTTTTTTCACTCCTCCACAGTGTTATTTTTTTTTATTAATTATCATGGTCTAAGATACTGTAATTATTTTGTACTGGTTTGTTATGGTCTATTTGGAAGGCCTGAGAGTTTGAAGGGAGGATAGGGTGTAAAACTGGTAGGGGTGAATTTGGAAGGATTTGTGGTGGGGGAAGTGGACTTGAGCAGCTAAACTCTTTGCCTCGACTGCATCTTGAGGATAAAAAATGCAATTATTAGTAGTATTCCTATGCTTAGTCAAGTAACCCCGTCCGACATTGTTAACATGTTAAGGGTCGTACGTACAAAACCTCCACGCACCGGATAAAATAAAATACCGTAAATTATAGTCAAGGTATCACGTTTCCACAAAATATTCATGAAATAACATCAAGCAGTACTTAGTGGACAAAAATTCATAAATAGTCGAAACGAAAATATTTACTTCCAGCCGACCTTTTTAGATTTTTCATTCTCACTGACAGAATACGCAAGTTTTTGTCACGGCGACACATTAAATGGCAAGCTGGTCATTCATATGCTCCAATATTGCGAATCGCAGCATAATTTATTCCATAATACAAGAATTAAAGGGAATTAGTCAACTAACCTCGTTAGTCAACTAGCCCCGGTCTCCCCTACTTACCGATTTTAGTCGAATTCTCCAAAAATTTTATTTGTAGAATTAAAATTTTATTCAATTTAGTTGAAATTAACTTGACTTTATCTGATTATGCAAACAAAAAAATTATACTTGGAAGAGTCAAATTTTGAGAAATTTGATTGGGGGCTACCACTCTGATTGGCGATTTTGGGACAGTGCTTCGACTGCCACCTAGGCAGTTCCAATTTTTTCGAACTAAAATTCAATGTGGCCATGCACTAGTGTTTATGCTAAAAGGTATCGTATCGAACTGGAAACTCCCATTTGCTTATTATTTAAGGCAGTCAGAGCAACAACGGACCAACCCACATTAAAAAATTTTTTTTTTCCTATTTTATATGGTTAGTAGAGCCTATTGGATTACGTTATTGCTACTAATTCAATTTCGAAAAAAAATGTAGGTTAGTCCGTTGTTGCTCTGACTGCTTTATTTCACAAAATGCAAGACGTCCTCAAATCAGTTGATGCGCTGCATCAAAACTGTTGTAAAAGCTGTCGAAGAAACAGGACTTATCATCCTCAGTATGGTTTGCGATCAAAACACAACAAATATTGCAGTAAATTAATAGATTATTACTGGATTCGCAGACTATGTTGGGCGGCCATATTGAATTTTAGTTCGAAAAAATTGGAACTGCCTAGGTGGCAGTTGAAACTCTGTCACAAAATCGCAAATGAGAGTGGCAGCCCCCTGTTGAGGAGGCATCATTCGTTTGGAAAAATGGCCCCCAGAAACGAGAGTTTCGCAAGCTGAGGAGGAACGCAGCACTCCTAGTCTCCGAATTTTTAAATATTAAACTTTGAAAGGATGGTCTTCAGAGAGAATTTCTCGGGTATTCAAATTCAACAATGTATCATTATCGCTCACTGTTTACATACATATCCTCGAGGAGTGGAAGTTTCGTAAGATGAGCGTCACCTTGGTCCTCCCGGTTCTTGGGAATTGAATTTTGGGAAAATGGTGTTTGGAGGGGATAGTCTTTCAGAGGAGCACACTCGAGGCGAGTGGAATTATGACGAGGTGGTACACCTACTCGATGGAGCAGACGTTTATTCTTTATCAGATCTGTGAGTGAAACGGCCATGGGAAACCGGAGCAGAATCTCATGAAGAACACTCACAAAGGAGGAACATTGCAAGCGCAGTGGAAAGGAAATTTTACACGAATGAAACTCGGTATTTAGAGGTTGAAGGGAATGAAACTCTTCCTTTGAGTGAGAAGTTTCAGGGCATAAAATCAAAGGGAATAACAGTTTCTTTAAGGTAGTTCCTAGCCAACTAAGTTAGTCAAATTAGAGTTGGGTAATAAACGATAAATGTAAAGTAGTATGATACTATAGAAATAATAATAATAATTTTTAACATCGTGTGTATATATTTTAAACAGTTCAATGTTAATGTAAATAATTGTAATACGAAAATAGAATATTAAATTGGTTAGCGTAGTGAATTGGAGCGGCAGATCTGACAACGTCGCATTCGTTCGGAGCGTTTTTTATAACCAAAATGTCAGAAAAATGTTCATATGAATTTGAATCGTCGTTCGCTATTTAAATGTCTAAACACATTGTGCGACGTTGCCACGTTGATTGCTCTACGTACGTTTCTGAAAAATTTGCACGTAAACCTATTTTTTATGGGCATTTGCGAAGAAACTATGTGGTCAGTTTTGCGGAAATTGATAAATTCATTTCCTGACATTTCGATGTACTTTTGTGCCAATTTTGGTACATTTCTTGAATATGGTTTTCCTGTTTCAGAAGAAAAACTGAAATTATAACCCTCTTTTTTTGACTCCGCCATATGCCACTGTGTTAAAATGCATCAACTTTAATTAACAATTTCTCGATAACTATGCGGTAAATCGATTTTAAACTTTGTACAAGGGTTTCTAGTATTCCAAATTAGTTTTGCACGAAATTTGAAAGAACTCTTGAATTTAGTAGATTATTCAGGAACTACCTTAAGTGATATGTACGTTTAAATTTATCATACTTCTTTTTATTAAGTAGACCCTCCGGCCAAAACGCTAAAAAAATAGGTGATTATTATGAATTTTTTACAAGACGAGGCTACAGAGTTTTTGGTTTTTATTAATACTATTTTTTTAGTCTTTAAAAAAAAATCTTGTTTCATGTTTTCGGTATTAATGCATTTTCTAGGTGGCGCTTAGTGTAGCGTTGCCAAAAAGAGATGCCTAAACGATAACCATGAAATTTACTCACAAGATCGTCTGAAATCAAAAATAGAAAAAATTTTCTTAAAATTCATATCAACGAAATAGTGCAAAACCCGGGTAATTTTGCTTACAAATGTGCAAACAAAAAAAACCGTGTTGCAAAAAATGACGTTAGAGGCTGATGCGATAGCGAGTTTATTTACAAATCAAATGCCTGAAGGATTCTTTGAATCCGTTCATCAGTTCTTCTGAAATCGACGGTTGCCGTTTTCACCTAGAAAATACATCACGACCGAAAACACGAAACAAAATTATTTTTGTACCCTGGCGAGTGTATTAATAAAAACCAAAAAAATAAGTCAACGAAGAATTTGAAGTACAAGGTTATGAAAATAATGTTTAGAATAACAAGGCCTGAAATAACAGCTTAAAGAAAATAAAATAATTGTTGAGACGATTGTGGAAACACAAACGAAGAGTAAACTAATGAGACTTCAAATGACCAAAAGTAAGGACGTAAAAGTATATAAAGGAAGATTTTACGGTTGTATAAATTAGGTAACATTAGAACGCCGTCAGAGAAAGAATGTTAAAGCGAAAATTAATGCAAGAATAGAATACCTTAATGCAGCCTATCATTAAGCTGAAACGCGGAACATGGAGGAAGATGTCGAACGTTATGCAAAAGATAACGAAGTCAGAGACACTAAAAGGGAAGTATACCCCAGTGAAAGAAAAAAGAGTCAGGCGTGAAGAAAGGTACCGATTTCTTCAATTTAACAGGAATTAAAAAAAAACTTCCACAGGGCGAGCAGATATAAATAAACGTCTTCCTGAAGCGAGAGTGAAAGTCTAGAACTCGAAATAAAAAGAAATTACGAAGCAACGAGGAGGGAGGCGCATAATTGTCAAGTGAACAAGAGCTGATTAAATTCCACAAAAGTTTCTTATTTGCTAATAAGAATGGAGTTCATCGTGCTAAGCTAATTGGACCGAAAGTTACGGAATCGAAGTAACGATGGGATCTGGGAATCACAGGCAGATCTTCATTCTAGAGCAGATGGTCGGCCATTTATCGAAACGCCGAAGCGAAGCGCAGCATCGTTCGGAATGGTGTTCCCCGCCATTTAATTCTTCGCGGTAAAAACTAATTGCGTGAGCGAGAAATAAATTATATCACTCGCCGGGGCAATTGGATTTTAGTTTCTTGTACCGCAATAATCGCGCAATCGTTGCACCGCCTGAAGCAATCGGCGGGGATCTATTTGTCCTTTAATGGATCGAGCAATCGGGGTTCCCCCCGTTTATGACAGATCCTCGTTACCCTTCGTTACGACGCCCATAAAAAGTTCTCCCGCCATCGATTTCAACACTCCGCGTGCATATTTTTTATGCTGTTAGTGCGTCTTCTTTGATGGACGAGTGTTCCATGTACAGGGTGTAGGTACGTCGTAACGGTTCTCACGGTTTTGGGGTCGCTTGCGCTAAAGTAACGAGAAAGAGGTTACCAACAGAACTGATCGTAAGTGTAGTACCTAGCAGGGATATAGCGAGGTTGTAAAAACTGCAGGAGTCCCAAAGTTTTCAGTTTTACGGTTTGGCCGTTTTTTGGGAAGCTAGGGATTCCAGACCCCTTGTTCCCAAACATCAAAGCTGGAAACTTTGGGACTCTCGCAGCTATTACCACCTCGCTATATACGTTCTATGTACAATATGGACGTTCCATGTACATCTGCTTGGAATAAGTGAAGAATTGGAGTAATAAGATTTTTTAAGGTAGTCACTTTTTTTACTAATATCCTTGGATGCGGATGTTTTGATACTTAACAGTATGGCCTTTACGAGGTCCATTTTGATCCATAATATATGGTACGAGCTTCATTACTTGAATATTGTAGTATCTAAAAGTTAAAAATTTTACTGCTAAAGAGTTCTATAGTCTAACAGTTTTACTACTAAAGAGTTCCATTGCACAAGAGTTCCACTACCTAAGAGTTCCACTGCCTAAGAGTTCCGCTGCCTAAGAGTGCCACTGCCTAAGAGTTCCACTGCCTAAGAGTGCCACTGCCTAAGAGTGCCACTGCCTAAGAGTTCCACTGCCTAAGACTTACACTGTCTATGAATTCCACTGCATAAGAGTTCCACTGTCTATGAATTCCACTGCCTAAGAGTTCCACTGCCTAAGAATTCCACTACCTACGAATTCCACTGCTTAAGAACTCCACTGCCTAAGAGTTCCACTACCTGAGAGTTGCACTGCCTGAGAGTTGAACTGCCTAAGAGTTCCAATGCCTAAGAGTTCCAGTGCCTAAGAGTTCCACTGCCTAAGAGTGCCACTGCCTAAGAGTTTCACTGCCTATGAGTTCCACTGTCTATGAATTCCACTGCATAAGAGTTCCACTGCATAAGAGTTCCACTGCCTATGAATTCCACTGCCTAAGAGTTCCACTGCCTAAGAATTCCACTACCTACGAATTTCACTGCTTAAGAACTCCACTGCCTAAGAGTTCCACTACCTGAGAGTTGCACTGCCTGAGAGTTGCACTGCCTAAGAGTTCCAGTGCCTAAGAGTTCCACTACCTAAGAGTTTCACTACCTAAGAGTTCCACTGTCGTAGAGTTCCACTGTCATAGAGTTCCACTGTCATAGAGTTCCACTGTCAAAGAGTACCACTGTCATAGAGTTCCACTGTCATAGAGTTCCACTGTCTGAGAGCTCTACTGTCAAAAACTTGTACTAGCTAAACCTTCCAATATTCAAATCCTCTATTATCGTAATACAGTTACAATAATATTACTCTTAACATTGGGATATTAAATGGTAAAAGACTTCGAGTATAGGCAAATGCAAATACATTGCTGCACTATTTAAGACTGAATTCATTGAAGAATTACTATTTCAATTTCAATTCATATATTTTATCAATGTTACTGTTAAATTCATCACGAAATATAGTTAATTCAATTCATTTAAATGTAATTGAACGCAATTAAATACATACAATTAGATGAAAGAAAATTGCCTTATTAATTTCACCATCTACTACCTTCTAAGTGTTTGGAAAAGAGTATAGTAAAAAATTCAGAAACTTGTAATCCAAGTTAAAATACATCAAAGTATCGTTAACATAAATGAAAATTGAATTACACATTATATAGTTCAATTAACGCACATAAACCTACATTGACACCAGCTGTTGGAAATAAAAGTAACATTCTGTTCTGATAGTTCGCCAACAAAGCGCTACCCTCTGGCACTCTTCTGATCTCTTCCTTTATTTCTGCAACAAATTTTTTAGATGTCACCAAAACACTGAATTGCATTTGGTGTATGACTCTTATTACACAATGAATCTATGCGATCTAATCATAAGTCTAATAAACCATCGGATCGATACGCCGAAAGATTTACGTGTCCTCGTAGAAAAAGGAGTCCGCAGGATTTAGGTCAAGAGAGTCTAGAGGCCACGGGCCTACTCATACTATAAATTTTTCAGCGAAAGTCTGCTTCAAATGTCTGGCGCTGATCACAGAATAGGATGTACTACACTGGCGTGTTAAATGCGTGTTCGTAATAGTCTCGTCCCAGGGGCATTACGTGCGACAGACAGAAGCAGCTGAGTCGTTTAAGCTGGTCAAACAGAAAATCCCCGTTTACTTTAACAACGTTATTTGACGAACTTGTGTTAACCAAATATAGGGGCCCAATCCACTGAACACTGAACTTTCCTATATCCACGGATCTTTTATTTAACGACCAACGTTTGAACTGTACGCTTCTAGAAAGTCTTTCCACGGGGAAGAAATTATTCGATGATTGCTTCCTTAAGCCGCGCTCCCACTTGTGCAACGAGCGACTTAGAATATTAAGCATATTACTATGAGTTGAGCAAATTTTATTTAAACTCCAATACAAATTTAATGATTTACAATAACCGTTCGGTATTTTATGTGCTATAATGTTAAATTAAACAAAATAAAAATATAAATATTGAAGTCATTTTCATTTATTCTGTGCCTCGAGTAATGGTGATAATTTAATAAAATAAGTACAATAGTGTTTTCAAGTATATAATCGTGTCAAATGAAAGTGAAAGAGAAAATATGTAATGAAGAAAATAACACTTTTTATGCGCTCCAAGTATTCCGCGGCTCGTGACTGGTGTATCGGTTATATTCACTTAACAGAGACAACAATAATGTAAAAAAAGTAGAAATTATGTCAATGTATACGAAACGCTAGTTATGAGCCACAAAAGTGTTTCGTGTAAAAAGGACCTAAATCTTTTTGTAAATTAAAAATTAAGCTTAATAAAAGCCACAGAGGGGTCGAGATATAAAGTTGAGCCTCGGCATACAATTTTACTATTTTCTGCACGAATCGACTGTCTCCATTCTCGTATCGCTGAATAATTATTTATCCAAACGAGGAGGCAGCAGCATGGCAAGAAGGAAAACACGGAAAAGCAAGACAGCATGTAAGTTCATTAAACCAGACTACCTGTTTCGTGTCTACTGCATTATTAGGAACACGTACTCATGCAGTAAAAACTTGTTACTTCGAAGGTACTTTTTTTTCATACCAGTTATCGCAATGGAATGTTACGAAACAAATGGAAAAACCGCGCTTCGTGCTAATTATACAACTTATTGACAGTCGAAAAATTAATGTTTCGAATATCTGTTATTTAAATGTTCATAAGATGTTAATAAATTTTAGAATTTCGTTCAAATTCTCTCTAATATTTATACAGGGAGTTTTGCTCAATTCTGTCAGACGCCATTTTCTAAGGGACTGTCAAAAATATCCTCACCAACGATTTTTTTAAAATTCGTTAAATAAAAGTGAAGCTTTTGCGGTACGCAGCAAACAAAATTTTTAATGTACTTTGACAAACAGGGTGCAACTACGAAATTTTTAATTTTAAATGTTCTTCAAATTTAGACTACTTTTAACATTTTTTAGTTATTACTTTTTTTTAATACCAACGCATATATGAAAAATTATAATTATTGAAATATCAATTGTAACAAATTTATTTCCATGTAACATATACGTACATGACGCTACAGTTAGTTTTTTAGTAGATTTAGAAAAACATTCGTAGATAAGCATATCTTTTTAATAGATCCTTAGAAAGTGCCATGTACACGACTAATTGAAATTTTTTGTGCACTATACGGTTTCCATTAAAATTTTGCCAATTAAACTTTTCTTAAAATATCGAGAAACTCACTCCATCTGATTCACTTTAATTATGTTACAAGTTTGTTACATAATCCCTTCCTCAATTCCTCCTAACAGTTGCCAAAGCTGGTGCTATCTTACAGCTTGAGCAATCCATAAGATCGGTTTCTTTACTCGTACACGTAGCTACTGAGAAATGCATAAAAAAGGATAATAAAACCAAGATGGGAAAGTATTTGATGTTTCTCATCGTTTTGATGACTCCCCAGGCTAACAGCGTTATACAAAAGTGGGTGTGCAAAGGTGAACATTGAAATATTGCACCAGGAACAAGTTAGAAGCTAGTAGTTTTTAAGATGCTTAAAAGGAAACCTGACAATTCATATATTCTTGAGACATAATATTTGGAATTAATTACAAAATCGAAATTATTATTATATATTTTTATTTGCAGTTTAAAGGATGATGAAAACGTATTAGTTTATGAAATTCACTGTCCATTTTTTAATGTTCGTAACATTAAAATAATACTATGAAATTTTGTCTGATATTATTATTGAAAAATATATGGTTCATTTTTTCGACACCTACTGGGGAGAAATTGTAAATAATTATTGCAATTTTTAACTTGAGTAAGTATGAAGGCAATTTTTTTTAAGTTTCATCAATTATCCTTTTTTATATTACGTCAGATTTTTTGTCTCAGCATTTGTATAATAGTTCATTGATATTTCGGATGATATATCACCAACATATTTTCAAAAAATGTGTTGTATGTATAATTTGTTTGAATGTTTTGATATAAGGAAAATTTTATTTCAAACGTTATTAGGAAATTTCGATGAATACTAAAAATTTATTTTATTTATTTGCTTATTGTGAAAAACTCGAGATTTGTAAAATTTTATGAGCATGTGAAATTTGTGTGATAGAAATTTCAGCAATTTTCACAAATTTTTGATAAAATTTACATTACAGGAAATTTCGAAATCTCAATAAATTGAAGGAATAAATTTGTTCTGATAAATTTCAGTAAGCTCACTACATTAAAAATCTCAGGAAACCGGAGAAATTTTGATGAGATTCAAAAATCTGAACAAATCCTCGACATTTTGATAAAATTTAGAAACTTTACTAAATGTTGAGAAATTGGAGTAAATTTTTAAAAAATTCCAGCTGTTTTCCAATATTTTGTTGAATCTGTAATAAATTTTATAAGTTAGGTATCGCTACCCACATTGCCCAGTACTGAAAACGCTAGATCACATATGTGTGGCCATCTATGTCACACATTTTCCACTTCAAATCTGGTCTGTACCTCTGGTGTGCTAACATTCTATAGGAGTTTGTATCAGAGAAACTGAAGTATCGACTTCCTAACAGAACAGTGATTTTGTTGCGCACTTTACTTTGAAGAACGGTGGCTCTAGGAATCAGATTCAACCCAATGATCAAAGTCGGTAATGTGGATAAACATGAGAAACTTGCCCGCACTCAAAAAGGGAAAAACTGAGAAAAATTAGATGAAGAGTCCTTGTTGAAAACAATGTAAGTGCCAAAAATCAAATTCTATAATATAGTATTGCCATTGGCACGTAGAATATTTTCCGATAAAATTTGTTCTTCAATTTTGCCACTTACAGTGTATTCTACGAGGACTCTTCAAATATGAAAAACAGCGCGTGTAATTATTCCTTCAATGTATAAACACTAAATACAACCAATAAAAATACGATTGTATTGTTTCTCCTATCACAAATGAGGGATAGAATGATAGATAGACCGAAACGTGGATTAAGAGATTTGGCGCCCCTAGGCTGACAAGCGTCTGCCGCCCTTTTCGTGAAATATCATAAAAAAATTTAATTTAAAAATTAACGTTACAATTATAAAATTAATTCAATATGACAACTCACATATGAGCTATTGCTAATTTGCTACATGGGAAACAAGTGAATTGTTTTTAAAATTGTATAAGCCTCTGTTTAAAGATCGCCCGGTCAAAACAGCTAAAATAAAAAAATGATACTTTCTATGAAATTATGTTTAATATTTTATTCACATAGACATATAGGTTGCCCCCCCCCCCCCAAATTTGTTTCTGTAGGCTGTAGCCATTATTAAAAATATTATACGGTAGTATATAAAATTGCAATAACACTATATTTGTGAAAACAAAAGCAACAATTCAAGTAAACGACAATTATATCTACAATAAACTTGTTATATTCTCTGGAAATTATATGTATATATTGTGTTTTTATTTATTCCATATCTTACATTTCGTATATGTAAATTATGGCATTCACCCTCCCAATTTAAAATGTGTGTAATTTAAGCGTGCAGTTTTGCAATAATTTACGGCGGCGTAACATAGATGACGCCACTAGTGGCATCTACCGAGGCAACTGAAAGAGGTCGATTCCCTTTCCGTCTTTCGCTTCAACTGCTCGCAACTGGTGCTCCGTCCTGCAGCTCCATGATTCAGACCATAGACATGTACAGGGTGTTTCACTACCGGTGGTCGATACTCTAGGGGATGATTCTGCAGGCCGAAGTGAGACGAAAATACGGAATACAATTTTTTATTTGAACCTTCGGTAATTATTTACTTTAGGATTTCATAACCGATTTTGATGAAATTTAGATGTGTTGTTCGGGGGTATGATTCTGAATAACTTTTTTCGATACATGTTACCGCCGCTCGGCTTTAGATTTCCAGATATTCAAAAAATATTTTGGTATTTATTCCGAATCAGATACACCTGCGTTGATCGTTTCCGAGATACCGGTATAGGAATGAAGCTAGATTTTGGGGGGCGGGGCCCCATGACGGGGGGGGGGGGCGCAGCTACGCGTATGCAATTAAACAAAATGTAAAAAAATTAAATCTTAATAATTTTATATTTGCAATCCACACTAATTACCTACAAGTATAAGCGGAACATCCTACAGATAGCTGGAGGCATTCCCCTTACTTCCGCGTGCCCCTCAGGCGCCAAAACAGGCCCGGATTAAGATTTTTGAGGCCCGGGGCTATCCAACCTTCGAGGGCCCCCGTGGTTGAAAAGCGGGGGGGGGGGGGGGAACAAAATTTAAACAATAACAAGTTTAAATTGCTTAGAACTGAAGGTTTAGAACGGGGCCCCCCTGGAAAGTGGGGCCCGGGGCTACAACCCCTCCTAGCCCCCCTTTAATCCGGGCCTGCGCCAAAACTGTACTTCGGTGCACGCGCATTTAGCTGAATTTAGCTGATATTAAAAAATTGTATTTTATATTATCGTCCTACGCTTCTAGAATCACCCCTAAAATATTGACCGCCTGTAGTGAGACACCCTGTACGGACGGAGCGCTATATAGCTGCCACTTTAGGCGAAGTGGACCGTGGGATTGGAGGAGGAAAGGCACCGGTTCACTAGTGGCACGTCGGTTAGCTTCGGATGCATTCGGCTCGCGTCGGCTCGTTAGTAATGGCTGTGTTCAGAACATAACCACTGTTGCTGGTTTGTGAATAGTGAAACTTGATATCCACAAGTACGATTTCATTTAAAAAAAAGCTTCATACTGTTTACTAATTTTGTTAAATATATATAACCTAAACGATATACGGAATTTTTAATGTATATCCTTTTCGACTATCTCTCATAACATATTGGGAAACCTAGAATTTCGATACGCCAACTAGTGACAGAAAATTGAACTACTGAGAGTAGGCTAGGGCGAAATCCGTCGATGTCCATATGATTATCAGTGTTTATATAGACATGTTGTGAAAAACGAGTGTTTTTAAATTTTTTTGAACACTAAATTTTTACTTATTCGATTAATAAATACTTATTCGGAATGTTTCGTGGGATCCGGACCTACTTTCAATAGTTTGCCAACTTACCACCACAGCGCTGAAATCTAAGCCACGCCTCCACTAAGTTTCCCAATAACGCGATTGTATATCCGAATAGCACCGAAGAGGAACGGAGTTACCCGCCCCTTTCCGCGAATTTTACTCCCTCCCTGCGAGCTAATGCTCCGTTTATATACAGGGTGTTCATAAATATGTGGGGCATATTTTCCGGATCGCTTCTACTCACCAAAATAAATATAAAGAAGTTGGTACACGCATATGCCTTGTAATCCTTAATTTTGCAGTTATAAGGATTTTTATATTCCGTAAAACACGGGTCCGAAACGCCTAGTAAAGCCTTAAAAGGCATTCACCGAGGCCCAGCTATATTTCCGCAGATCGATATTCTGACTATTATTTCGCCTATATTCATCAAAACTTTGTTTTTTCACTTCGGTTGGTACTTTTGAAGGTTTTGAAGTAGCTCTGTAGGCTTTTCTGTTTAAATCGCCTGTACAGGAAACTGAATATCTCCGTCTCATTGTCGCCTCTTGTTATTCACTACTCTTTGGCTGGGAGCCGAGCTGGAGCAACGCGCGGAGCGGCTTCGGTCGTTAACCATAAAATGGGTGGGAGGGTCTGCAGTGGTGTCCGCACTCACGCATTACCCCACCACAGGCACCGCGGCTCCCGAGCACTCCCGAGTCGTTGCTCTCTGGCTTCCAACGAGCTACGCATCGGCTCCGAAACTCTGGACTGCCGGAAAGTAGCTCAAAGCGGCTCAAACCGACTCTTGGAGTAACGAGTTGTGCAGGCCCGCTGAACAACGGGAAACGAATCTCGCTTAGTCGACAACCATTAATATTTGCCACCTACCAAGTTTTCCTCAAAACTCCGACAAAGCAGAGAGTTAGTCGCCAACGAGCTCTCCGTTTAGCGATTTTTTTTCCATCTATCGGGTGGGCACGTTACGCGCGCATTTTAAGTGTCAAACGAGTGAGTGGCACATTGCATAAGTTAACATACAAGTAGCCTAAGTATGGCTGAAGCTTCGAGAAGCTCGAAACGGAAAGCCTCGAGTGTCATAGTTCCCTTCAAGCCCTCGTGGGAAGAGGCGTACCTGTTCACGAAGTACGAAGGCAAACTCAAATGCCTGTCGTGCTCTAAAACCTTCACCTGTGCGAGAAGCTTCAATCTGAAGCGTCATTACGACGCCAACCACGCGCAAGATTATGAAAATCTGACGCGAGACGAACGCCTTCGGACAATCCAGGTGTTGAAAGATAAACTGTCACAAGCGGAAGACGACGATCTGTCGGAGGAAGTAAGTTCTTTTACATTTACGAATCATTTCACGTCGGATCGATCACTTTTGCCCAAAATCAATGGCTCCGATCGAACTAAAATACGATGTGGCCCACGTGAAATTAGGGCGGCGGGGGGGGGGGGTTTAAGTCACCGTTTGCATGAAGAACTTAAAAGAATTAGGTTAGGTTTTTATTTACTCCCATTACAAAGAGATGGCATTTCAGGGCAAAGCCCTATATAGCCAAAAAAAAAAAAAAAAAAGAATTAATTAACATTATTTGCAAGTCGATCTAATTATCGGAACAGCGTCCAATTGATTGCTAACATCGATGAAAAAAAAAAAGCGATAATAATAAACAATTATACGAATATCTTATGATTAAAAATTCTCGTTTTATATTGCGAACCGCTGCAGCAAGTTATTGTTTTCGTCACAGGAGAATGCTTGCTTCAACAACGAGTCCGCAGTCCGATGTAGTTACAAGATCGCCTTGGAGATCGCGAAATCGTCGCGCCCCTTTACGGACGGGGTATTCATAAAGAATTGGCTGCTGATAACAGCTGAACTCTGCCTGGAGGAGATCAACAAATTCGAGTCGATAAGCCTGTCTCGAATGACAATAATGCGCCGCATACAGGAGATGGCCAACGACATAACGCGCCAGTTAGCCGACTTGGGGCAGGAATTCACTGGGTTCAGCCTGGCCATGGACGAGGCGATAGATATCTCGGGGACCCCTCATTTGGCGATATTCATTCGGGGCGTCAATGAGAATCTAGAGATAACAGAGGGGCTGCTGGATTTTTGCTCGTTGAAGGAAACGACGACGGGAGACGACGTCATGGCGTGTGTAGAGGAGGCCGTCGATAATATTAATTTAAACTGGGCGAAACTGGTGTCCGTTACGACCAACGGCTCTCCCGACATGATGGAGAAGTACGTGGGCTTCGTGGACGGCCTGCGAAAGAAATTGGAAAGCCTGGCGGTCGCGCAGGAAATCACCGTCGTGCACAGTATGCTGCACCAGCAGAATTTATGCGCGAAAAGCATCGAATTACAGCACGTAATGTCGGTAGTGATTCGAGTCACGAATTACGTCCGCACGAACGGCGCGAATCACAGGGAGTTCAAGACGTTTCTGAGCGACATGCAATCCGAGTACGGCGATCTACCGTTGCGCAGCGAATTGCAATGGTTCAGCCGCGGGAAGATTCTAGATCGATTTTTCCATCTTCGCGACGAGATTATCCTTTTTATGGGCATGGTAGATCAGCTTGTACCGGAGCTACAAAATAACGAATGGCTGTGCGATTTGGGATTTCTTTCGGACATGACGGATCATCTAGACGCGCTGAACGCGCAACTGCGGGGAAACGAGAAATCGATCGTGGATTTCCACAATTCGGTTTGCGCGTTTAAGGAGAAAATCAAATTGTGGACGAGGCAGATCGAAGCGAAGAACGTTTGCCATTTTCCGAAATTGAGATCCGTGATCGCGCGGGACACGAACTTGAGTCGTTACGAGAACATATTGCGCAATCTAGATGACGAGTTTTCCAGCCGGTTTCAGGATCTACATTCGCTTGAAAATGAGTTTAACATCGTTGCAACGCCGTTCTCGGTAAACGTAGACGAGGTTTCGCCACAGTTTCAGTTAGAATTAATAGATTTGAGATACGACTTGCTGATGAAGGATAAATTTCAGAGGAAAAGCAGCGTTATTAATTTTTATAAAAATTTCCCGCAGAATAGATATCCGCGATTGCATGAATGCGCGTCGAAGGTAATCGTTATGGTCGGCTCAACGTATCTATGCGAAAAGCTGTTTTCTGTTATGAAGAAAGCTAAATCGTCATTCCGCACAGCCATGACGGATTACAATTTGAAATGTTCATTAATTTTAAGTACGCATCAAAGTTTGGTCCCTAACATAACGCGGTTGCTTGAGAAAAAACGGCTGCAAATACGAAGAACTTCGATAACCAAACAATAGCAATAGACCGGCAATATTTATATTGTAATTCGATACAGATTGTACATATTGTATGTATAGGATGGGGCGCGCAATTGAGAAAAATTTACACGAATATCGAAGAGGACCACATAATGTACTATTCAATCATTATTTATAATTTATGGAGATATTGATGTGGTTCCATTTGTGTATACCTGCCTGTAGTCTTCAGGAATTCTGGGTGTATTGTTATGTATATATTATATGTCTATTATTATATATATTTGTAATGGTATTTACGTGCAATGGTGTACATTAGCTGCATGTATATATGTATATAAACTGCCTTTGCGTAATTATTACGGATCTCAATTTTGCAAAATGGCAAACATTTTTCGTTTCAAATTGTCCCGTCTGTAATTTAATCTTCGCTTTAAAGGCGCAAATAGGATTGTGGAAATCTATAATCGTTCTGTCCTGCCAATTATTATTATTATCACGAAAATGAAACAATCGATATAGAACTTTTCCGCAACTAAGCCACCGTATTTTGGTATGTAATGGTAGCTCACGATACTCGGGTTGTCTACTTTTATTACTGATCTATATTTCTACTAATTCCATGTGTACGTATTTGTTAGTTATACAATTTTGTAGTTGAAATATATCGGTGCAATAATGTACACTAAATAATTAGCGCATATGTGTAATCATATGAACTATTTACAATGGAACATCCCGAACCCGGTAATTCAAAAAATTCTGAAACTTTGTTAATATGTAGAGGATTTCCTCCTGATTCCAACGCAATTTTTGGAATCCTGAAAATACGATTATTTTCCGATTTCGTTGTTATAACTCGTGAACTGTAAAATAATTTATTTACCAAATGATAGATCTAATTGAAAGAAGTAACTTTTGTCTTGAAACTTTTTTTCTATCTCTTACAGTTCGCGAGTTATAACACAAAATCGGAACATAGCCGAAGTTTCAGGGGTTAATTTCACCCCCTTCGAGTGAATTTGGGCAGCAAACCAAAATTGCGTTGTAATCAGGAGGAAATCCCCTACATATTCATAAAGTTTCAAAAAATTTTGAATTTCCGAATACGGGATCTTCCCTTAGCTACATGTATATATGTAAATATTTATGTCATGTAATTTTCTAACTTTTCTTAATAAGTATGTACATATCGTTGAATAAATTTTTATAGTGTTTGTATCCGAGTTATTTATTCCTATAATTTTAACTTTTTAAATACCGGCAAAATTTCACAATACATTTATATATATAGCTGGGGGGGGATAAGATTCGCGATACAGGTAAATCGGGTAACTCCGTTCCTCTTCGGTGCTAGGTATTCGGATATACAATCATGTAGTAAAGCTTTTTTTTTTAATAAAATCGTACTTGATATCACGCTTGACTATTCACAGAACAGCAACAGTGGCTATTTTCTGAACACAGCCATTAATGACGAGCCGAATGCATCCGAAGCTAACCGGCTTGTCCGAAACCGAAGATCGCAGACAGAAAATCTGGAGTTCAAAATTCAAATCCCGGTGCGGAGAATTTCCTTTTTTTTTTAATTACACACCTACTTATTCTCTAATTTCTCTTTCTATAGTCTCAGTACAATAAAAACTTGGAAATTATTAATTTACAAAGCATTTTCAAAGCTTGATTTCGTTGCTTATGTTGTTCGTTAAAAAATATACGTTTAACGAAAGTTGTTCAAGAGTTCGAACTTATTTCTGTAGAAAACCCTAGCCTGGAATTTCCTAGGATATTCTACAGTGCGTCTCCTGACACGAGTTTGGCAATTGATTTCATGAAATCAGAAATAATTTATTAATGGAAAACGTAAACAGATCGCCGATTGCGACAGTGCTGAATTAACCAATAAGCAAAATAAGGTTACGACATCGGGAGAGAAGGGGGCACCATAGGAATTTTCTGAATTTTAAAATCGTACGTTGCGTCGAAGTGATCACCCTGTATAAGGGAGTCGCAAAATCTTGATTTTTAATTCGGCCCGGAATTGCGATAGATTGCGATATAAGCAACAGTTTAATTTCGGCAAGGCAATTCGCGAAGGAAGACTGGAAAGAATAAAAGTTCTAATTAGTTCTTTTAGTCCGCCCTACTCACGGAAATAAGCAGGAGATTAAGGCCATCTGTCCACGGAGCGTCGCGTCATAGACGCGTACGCGTAGACCAATCGTACGACGCTTCTGTCGATCATTGATCTGCATTTGTCAAGATGCCCGGCGTACGATTGGTCTCTACGCGTACGCGTCTATGACGCGCAGTGGTGGGTTTATTACGTTACATCGAATTTACTACGTGACACGCGTAAAAAATGTAAATAATTGTATAAAATGTAGAAAATGTATTCAATGTCAAAAATTCAAATACAAACTATTAACCTCTACCTATTGCGTTGAATTTTACTGCACACTATTTTAAATTACTTTAGAAAGAAAGATTGGAATGTAATTATAAAAATTATAAATAATTTTAAATTTTTTAGTAAATTTCATATCTTTGGTGTGCAAAAGATACTCGAATTCTTACATATATCAACATGGATTCTGAAGAAATTGATAAAGCTTTAGCAGATTATTTCTTTGGATGTAACATTCCATTTAGTATTATTGAATCTGACCACTTCAGGAACTTTGTTCATAAATTGAATCCAGCTTATAAAATTCCAACTCGAAAGACATTGTCGAATAATTTGCTTAACGCAAAATGTTAAGATTACAAAAAATCAATACTCGGTGTGGAATCCGAAGATGCAGTTCTGTTTTTAGATGGTTGAAAAATTTATCATCCAACAATAAGTATGTTGTTGCAATTCTGAATTTAATGAATACGGCGCAATGTATGTCCATGCAGGTTATGGCGTTCCACAGTCTGCAACGGTTTTTTCAAACAATGTGATTTTTGAAAATACATGAACGTAATAAAGTTAAGCTATTTACTACGTCTTATTCTACACGTAGAATTCACTTTTTCTACGTCAGGTAAAATACGGACCCACCACTGATGACGCGACGCTCCGCGAACAGACGGCCTAAGGGTGCGTTCCACTTACGCCCAAATCGCCCGCGATTTTCCTTAAGGTAGGTTTTCCTATGCGCGCCTGGAGTCAACGGCAAGAATTTCAAAGTCGATTTTCTCGAAAATGGAGCACAATATCAAAAAAATGTATTCCTCTTTCTCGTCTTATTTACTTGTTATAAGTCGAAAAGAAACGGTAACTTTTTTTTATATCGCGCTTCATTCTCAAGAAAATCGACTTTGAAATTCTTGACGTTGCGCCCAGTCGCGTACAGGAAAACCTACCTTAACGGAAATCGCGGGCGTTGCGGGCGATTTGGGCGTAAGTGGAACGCACCCGTAATTTACATGCTCTTAAGAAGAAACCTAAAAAGGTTGTTGAACTACTTATAACAAATGGAGAACAAAAATCCTTCCGACACTCCCCTTCATTTTGCTGTTACAAATGGCGACATAGACACAGCTGAGGCTATTCTGCGTAAAGAAGCTTATATCGATGCTGGCTGCGAGGATGGCACGACTTTACTTCACAAAGCAATTCGATGGAACAAAATGGAAATCATCAAGTTGCTTTTAAGCAGAGGTGCTAATGTCAATGCTGAAGGCGAACACGGTAAAACTTCTCTCCACATTGCAGCCGAGGCTGGGTATCTGGAGACCGTTGAGCTCCTTCTAAAACACGGAGCTTATATTAATTCTCTGTGTACCTATGTTGCTAAGGAATGTTGCACACCACTGTACATTGCTGTTATACGCAGAAATAAAAAACTTGTTGAGCTACTTTTAGAATCCGGAGCTAACGTTGACGCTGAGGATCGCGATGGTAAAACTATATTATACTTTGCTGTTGAAGACGGACGTTCATCGATTGTCGAGCATCTTTTGAAGCATCGTCCTGACGCGAATAACAGAGGCAACAGGAGCGCTCTTAATGCCGCGGTGCATGGCAATGGAAAAGATTACAGCAAGATTGTTGACAATCTGCTTCAGTACGGTCTCACCGTCAACCCTGAAGATGCGAACGCTTGTAAATTGCTGCACGCTGCTGTTAGGAAAGGATATTTGACAATTGTCGAAGAACTCTTGAAATACGGTCATGACGTTAACATGTTAGACAAGTCAAGGTCCAAAAATGGTTGTACGCCTTTACACGTCGCGACTAAAAACAAACAGGAGGATGTAGCCAAACTCTTGGTCAGCTACGGAGCCGATGTAAATGCTCAAGACGAAGCCGGAAAAACTCCGATATTTTATGCAGTTGAGAAGAATTGCAGAGAAATCGTTAAACTTCTTTTACGGCATGGTGCCGACGTTAACGCTAGCGATAAATGCGGCAGAACGGCGTTGCACTTCACTGCTTTAAACGAGCATGTAACCAGCGAATGCGAGCTGGATATTAATGTTAACGTAGAAATTGCCAAATTGCTTTTAAGGAGCGGAGCTGATGTAAACGCTGAAACTGTAAATTACGCGACGACGCTTCATGCTGCTACTGGAAAGGGATATGCGAAGCTGGTCGAGGTGCTTTTGGAACATGACGCGGACGTTAATTACGCGGGTAAAAATTACGGAGCGCCGCTTCACGTTGCCGCTGAGGGCGGTAAACTGAACATCGTCGAGGTCCTCTTAAAATTCGGCGCCGACGTCGATTCTAAAGATCAACGTGGTAGAACTGCGCTTCACATTGCTGCTGAGAGCAGGGAGCTGAGAATTGTCGAGGTCCTCTTAAAATTCGGCGCCGACGCCGATTCTAAAGATCGGCATGGCAGAACAGCGCTTCACATTGCTTGCGACAATGGGCATGGATATATTATTACAGCTCTTCTAGAGCATAGTTGTGATATCACTGTTATGAAATCATGTTACGATCAGGTGTTGCACAGTTACGACTCTGATAACGCTTATAGTCCTAACGACATTCCTATGATTCTCAAACATCACACAGTTAAAGTGAAGACTGCAAATTTATATGCAAGTAAAGATTTACCGTCAATTAGTAGCCACGATGTAACAAGTATTTTTCGGAACGAATGCGAGGAAGAAGTAGCAAGGATGAAGTGCGAGAAAGCTGGAAATGCTAATATCTCGTTTTATGATATCTTGACGAAGGATGTAAGTCAATTAGCAATATACGCAGGAAATGAAAGTATAGCACGGGCCTTTAGATCAAGTGATTACGAAAAAAAATTTCCGGTATATGCTACTATGTTAAATGGTAAGTTCTGGAAAGGGCAAAGGAGGAAAGTGTTGATCGAACGGGGCTATAAAATTTTCCATTCTCTGTTTACCGATTTCCTTGGCATTCCGCACGATTGTACTGAAAAAATATTTAATCATCTAAGTGATGAAGATTTAAGAACGTTAATGGAGGCTTGCAAGCGTAGTTAAGGAGGAATGCTCGGAAAGGCGAGGACAGTTATGGTTCATGTTAATTTTTATATTATGAAAGAAGATATTTTGTTTGCTTTAAATAAAGCGCCACCGTGCAAACAATTATAGGGCTTGCCTCGCCTGCCTCCGAGTAGCGCAAGCAGAGTTGGGCATTAGTCGAATAAATTTTTATTCGGCTAAATTTTGATTCGACTAAATTATTATTCGAACGAACTCGAATAAAAATTTCGAATAAAGTGTAGTTATTCGAGAATAACGAATAAATTTTTTAGTCGACTAAATTTTTATTCGACTAATTTCTTAGTCGAATAAATTTTTAGTCGTTATTCGTTATTCGAAGGACCCCCGTGGCGACTAAGCGACACGAATAAGCATGGGTCAGAACCCGAGCCACTCCGTCTGCCAGACAAGCATCCCCCTTGCCCCATAATACCCCTCGGCCCGACCGGTGGCCGAGGGCCACGGGACTCGTGCCGAAGCGGCTTATTCGTGACGCTCAGTCGCCACCGAGGTCCTTCGAATGACGAATAACGAATAACGACAAAAATTTAGTCGACTAAAAATTTATTCGTTATTCTCGAATAACTTTACTTTATTCGAAATTTGTATTCGAGTTCATCGAATAAAAACTTAGTCGACTAAAAATTCATTCGTTAGTCACAAATAGCTTCATTTTAGTCGAAATTTTTATTCGAAGGTTAGTCGAAGAACAATTTAGTCGAATAATGCCCAACTCTGAGCTCAAGCTGTCGTGGATCCTGGCTGTGAGGGAGGCGGGCAAGCTCATTTATGCAGTCCCAAGCAGGGTATTCGCGCTCAACGTGCATATTATTTTGTAAGCGCGGACAACAGTCTACTGGTTTGGTTTAAAGATAAATTACTATTGATGGCAACTATTGTTTATACTTCAGTTAAATTCATCGAACTTCAGAAACGACCAAGATACAATTTCCGAATGACTACGCACATTCATATTTTATGCATCCTATATGTACTTATAGATATATATGTACAATTTAAAAGTGTGTATAGTCATACAGAAATCGGGTCTCGGTCGTTTGTTTATGAAGATACATATTTGTTTACTTAATGGAATCTTTTATTTTGTATGATAATAGCTTGTTTTACAGTATTACATAATTGTCTAACTATTCTATTTAACTATTTATTTACCTTTAATAGTATTATTAATTTTCTTACGATATTGGAGCATACAGACTACTTATATATAATATGAAAGTTTATTTATTATGCTATCGGAAATGCTGTCTCTATTACCGCAGATATGCGCGATCTTCCGAGGACGCTCATGTAGAAGACAACGATAGGATAATGAGTGACTTTTGTGCATTAATTCTTTTGTACAACGTCAAATGTGATGATTCTATTATAGCTAAGCATATATTTTTCATAACCTTTATAGTATAATAAAATATAATATTATGAAAGAAACAAGAGTTTAACCCTTCGGTGGGCGCGCCCGCGGCAGTTAGCCGCAAATTTTACATTTCGTATTGTACCATATGTAGTGTTCAAACTGGATCCATGTCCAATTCAGGATTCTTCCAGTGGACATTTTTGCATCATGCTACGTACTTGGAAGTTTTTTTTTTTTTTTTTTTTTTTTTTTTTTTTAGAGGACAGAAAAATAAGATATAGGTGTTTATTAAGCAACTAATGTAATTTCGATTTTCTTCTGTGAGACCTAAAATTGTCTAAATTTAGAAGTAAAACAACGAGAACTCCGATTGCGGTGTAAATGCCGCAACGCGCCCACTCATGCAAGTCTGAAGAGCGCGCCCACCGAAGGGTTAATAAGAAAATGCAATAAAAAGAATATAAAAATCAATAGTCTTCGCCTGTATGGTATTTTTCGAAACAATCTGGTTATATGTACATGTAAAGCAACTTTGCATGTGTTGCACTCCCACCTTGTTTCACTTCGTTTTTTATTTTTAGTGCAGACCTTACACGCTCTTGTTGGTTTATTTTTTGATTGTGTTGAATCTATGTACTTCGGAAGATGAGCCGATCGCTGAAATCGAAGGGGCGCATCTCCGCACGATGATCTTCCTTATCTTTTATAAACCTGCAACTGTACTACTTACAGGTTATCCACTTAACTCAGAACGCGCGCGCGAGAACAGATACCTTGCGTGGCCTTTTACTCACAATCGCCTCGACATCTATCCTCAGGCTCAGAGTAAAACCACGCAAAACCCCTGAGCGAAGCATTGCACAGTGGTCTGGGGATATCTACATTTAGCGGCCAAAATTCTGATCTTTCTGAAACTTGGTGATTAAGGGTTTTTGAGGTCGCTGATAACGAATTTGGCACCAAAAATTCAAAATTCAAAATGGCGGATTCAATATGGCGCGCATTGTGGTCTGGAAAGCAGTATTTTATAGTCAAAATTAAAAATCATAGCCGTACTAGAGAAAAAAGAGAAAAAAGATTCAGCTCTAACATTATCTTTGACTTAAAAAAAAATAAAACATTAAAAATACACGCGTACGGGACGCCCAAATACCTCGATCGTCATTTCTAAAAGTCTGCATAAAATTGAAGGTTGCAGGAGATTGCACTTGAAATTAACCCTGATAACCATCTGCCTGCAGTCTGCCAGCAGATGGACAGCAGGGTCTGCCAGGAGAGCGCAGGATCTGCCGGCAGATCGACGGCAGACTACGACCGCATTCAGCTACGGATCTGCCGGCAGACCCTGCCAAGCAGACCCTGCCGGCAGATCGACGGCAGATCCTGCTGCCCGCCTGACCATCCAACAGCGCCATCTGAAGGCCACAATTGCCAAACAATTCCCTGCGCGTGACGTCACATGGACGTCCCTACGGACCAACACATGTATACCGTGATTGCTATAGGTGTATCCCTACCCCCAAATAACAAAGCACATTCTACATTTATTAAATAATTCATTTCAAAAAGTATTTATTCTATGTTTAATAATACAGGATTGGCGATTACAATTGTTACAAAATTATACAGGTAGCGCATATAAATTCGAAGAAGAACATTCAATATTTACATTTATAAATCTATATACAATACGTCCCGTAACCAGTGGTACCTACTAGGTGCGATGTCAGAAAATTTCCTGTATTTTAGACTTCTTTTTTCTGTAGAATCACCATATTCCGTATTGTGTTAGCGCTGAAAACAAATAGAACATTAGTACAAAATTAACCTTAACGTATGAATAAACAGGATACATGCGATACTTACTTCAGCCCCATCTCCGCACAGCACACACCGTAGGTGATCATGCATGCTCCTGCGAACATTAACATTTATAAGAAAATATGTATTAAATTATTATCTACTAAACAAGACGCTAAACATTCGCACTTCGTGCATAACCCTACTTGTCTGTCTTGCAAATAATGTGAATCCCGATTTCCGCGACGTAGATAATTAGAACTTATTCAATTCCATAATTACGTTTGCCTTCTGGATACAAGTGCGGTATAATTTTGTAACAATTGTAATCGCCAATCCTGTATTATTAAACATAGAATAAATACTTTTTGAAATGAATTATTTAATAAATGTAGAATGTGCTTTGTTATTTGGGGGTAGGGATACACCTATAGCAATCACGGTATACATGTGTTGGTGCGTAGGGACGTCCATGTGACGTCACGCGCAGGGAATTGTTTGGCAATTGTGGCCTTCAGATGGCGCTGTTGGATGGTCAGGCAGGCAGCAGGACCTGCCGTAAATCTGCCGTCGATCTGCCGGCAGATCCGTAGCTGAATGCGGTCGTAGTCTGCCGTCGATCTGCCGGCAGATCCTGCCGCCAGATCTGGTTATCAGGGAACATGCTCTTGTTAACAATTGTGTAAGCTATCATGTAAAAAAAGTCCGATGTTAATTTCACTTAATCATTTTTTTATAAGCCTTCTCAAAGTTTAAATTCATATAAACATTGCACTATTTGTTCATGGACTAAAAAATGCCTATGACACATATAAATAACTGAAATATACTTCCTTACCTATATAACTGTATGATATAAACACGTATTTTGATGTTCTATAATGAGTAATTAAAACAATTAGATTCACATAAAATTTCATGATTTTGTCTTTGTAATATTATATCTAATCAAAGAATCATCTGAAAAGGGAAAGCTATGCGGATTTAGAAGCACCCGAGGGTTGTCAATTCATAAAAAAAAATGACATTGTAAAGTTGAAGTTGAGAAACTGAATTTTGGCCACCATCCAGACCACTGTGCGTTGGTACATCCAAAATCCAATTTCTTCTTTAGGATAGAGAATGACTATTTACTTCATCTGTATATGCTCTAAAGTCTAACTGCTCTAACGACGTAAGCTACACCGCTGAAGAGTATGTAGTACACTGTCGTGATTTTACGACTGTCCATAAACTTATAAAATCTATCTTCTATCTTCTATATATCTATATCTATATCTATATCTATATATCTATATCTATATATCTATATCTATATATCTATATCTATATTATCTATATTTATATAAATAAAAATGTAACTGTTCGTTTGTTCAAAATCTTAAACCTCCGAAACCACTGGACGGGTTGTGATGCGGGTTGCACCGTTGTGTAAAGCATTTCTCGAGGAAGGTTTATGTGTATGCGACATTAAGCTATGACAAATAGAAGCCGAGCAATGACGATTTTAGTGAAGCAAGGTTTTCGTGAATCGCAGCGCTCACAGAACAGCTAACGATCAGTGATGCCAGAATCGGGACAACCACTGAACAACGCTGAATGACGCCAAGCCACACCGCGCCAAGCACACTGTGGCGGCCTCGAGCAGACGACGCGTGGTAGACTATCTCCACCAGAGGGCCACTTCTCTCGCTGCTACTCTCAGGGCGGTATTCATAGTCGTTGCTTAAGCATGTGCTTAAGAATTTCTTGACAAAGTCGGCCTTATTCGAATAAGCTATGCTTAAGACGTCATGTATTCATAGTCCGAACTTAAGATTAGCTTGGTCAAGAAAATGGTGCTTAATGCTTGCTTAGTCAAGCAAATGCTTAAGCAAATCTTATATTACGTTCGGCAAGCGTCGGAAACTTTCCCGTGTAGCCGAGCGGAATACCCAATCAGGAATGATATTGAAAATACATCTTGTGTTTCTTTTCCCGCGCCGCCACCACGCAGAGACTGGCAGAGACCAAGGGTGCGTTCCACTTGCGCCCAAATCGCCCGCAACGCCCGCGATTTTCATTAAGGTGGGTTCTCCTATACGCGACTGGACACAACGTCAAGAATTTCAAAGTCGATTTTCTTGAAAATGAAGCACAATATCAAAAAATCTTATTCCTCTTTTTCGACTTATTTACTTGTTATAAGTCGAAAAGAAACAGTAACTTTTTTTATATCGCGCTTCAGTTTCGAGAAAATCGACTTTGAAATTCTTGACGTTGTGTCCAGTCGCGTATAGGAGAACCCACCTTAATGAAAATCGAGGGCGTTGCGGGCGATTTGGGCGCAAGTGGAACGCACCCGTAGATGGCATTTAAATTGGTTGTCTATTCGAGCGGGATATTCAAATCGACTAAATGTACCTTACCGCAGTTTGCTGATTATTGCCGATGTTTATCGATCATTGCCGAATGGGCATTTAAATTGGTTGTCTAGTGATTTCCCTAGCTTATTTCTGTCTTTGTCGAGTGACGCCTCTTATTATATATCCTCTTTGGCCTAATAATATGGTCTTAAGTCAACTAAAACGTCGACTTGAAAATCTAACCTCACTTTGCTCGAATAAGACCGCTTTATGCTCGAATAAGAAGTTCTTAATCGACTATGAATACTTACGTTCTTAAGATGATCTTAAGAACTGACTATGAAACATGATTCAATAAGGATTACTTGACAAAGTAAATACTTGAGTAAATGCTTAAGACGATGCTTATTTGTCGACTATGAAACTAGACGGGGACTTAAGCAAATGCTTAAGACGATCTTAGTCTTAAGCAACGACTATGAATACCGGCCCTAGTCGTCCTCCGTTCATATATATACAAGTTTCCGTCCCAGTCCTTCACCCAGCGTATAAGGCAGGGTCCGCCAGGCAGCCTTACTGACGAGTCCTCTGGCGGACCCGGGACGAAACGCTCCTTCCTTTTCTCCTTTATCGATTGGTGGATAACCTCCACCAAAACACCAACGCCAAGCTACGCTAATAGTACAAATAAGTAATCTCGCCTACAGAGTGCAGCACAAGTTGACCGGTACAAGATGGCTGAAAGTATTCCTTCCCTCCCCGCGGAGATCTCCACCCCCCCCCCCCCCCCCCCGCCACTATGCACCGTCCTTTAGGTCCATGAGCGTGAGACGCACGATGGGAGACGAACCGACACCACGGCCAATTAGCGTCACTGGGACATATGTTGTCGACGCTGATTGGCCGCGGCGTCACTCGCTTGGCGCTGGTATATATAAAAAATATCATTTCTATAATTCTGTTGATGCAAAAGTATTAAGTATTTGTCTTACCTGATTCCTTATTCATGTCGTAATGAAGTGTAATTTCAATTGAATGAAAAACTTGGAGAAACTACTAAAAATGTCCAATTCACAATCGCACGTGGCGTCTATACATTCGTGACGTCACATTCGTTTCGCGTTGTCGCCACTTGGCTCTCTTCGCGCTGGAGTCAATTCACGCACACATTACCACCGCTCCTGTAGGTGAGGGATTAAACTAGAGCACTAAAGAGGTGAGTATGCGCATCCGCCATGTTGGGTCCTCTGGAGAGAGAAAATTATTGAGTACCCGCCTTTTTAAGTATTGTCAGATTCACTTTATAAACAAAACATGCGTTGTTGATATTGATACATGGTAGCACGACACATTATTACAGTATTTTATTACATTTTAGTTTATATTTGGTTTATACAGCGAATTTGACAGTACTCAAAAAGGCGGGTACTCAATAATCTTCTCTCTCCAGAGGACCCAATATGGCGGATGCGCATACTCACCTCTTTAGTGCTCTAATTAAACTGGAGACCTCCGAACTCTGGGAGTGTCCACCCCCTGCATTCTGGACAGGAGTCGGAACAGTGTCCCTATTACGGAGCCTGTCCCAATTATGGAGCCTTTCTATTAAAATTATCAATGAAACAAAATCCATGCATAAACAAACGTAAACAAATTTTTTTTAATTAAATTCAAATATTCACGAACAAGATTCAAAGTAAAAAACGACAATTTTAATATGTCATAATATTATAAGTATTCATAAAAAAATGCGTAACACGCTTTCGGTGAATTAATAGCATTTCTTGTCCAAAACCTTAAGAAATGTTGTACCGAACTATTTCATATAAATCAATTATAAACACTGTTTTCACCGTATAAAATGCATATTATATCTTAAAAAGGTTTAATGTAATTAAAAACAATAAATTCAGCACCTACAAACTTGTTTGTTTTTAGTTTTAAGTTAAATTCCGTAATACCGCCAGATTTTCAATCTTGTCCGTAATACCAGGTCAAAGAGGAGGTATAATAAGAGGCGTCACTCGACAAGGACAGAAATAACCTAGGGAAATCACTAGACAACCAATTTAAATGCCCATTCGGCAATGATCGCTAAACTTCGGCAATGATCGCTAAGCTTCGGCAATGATCGCTAAGCTTCGGCAATGATCGGGGTCAACTTCGGCAATAATCAGCCAATTGCGGTAAGGTACATTTAGTCGATTTGAATATCCCGCTCGAAATAGACAACCAATTTAAATGCCAAGGTCAAGCAAGGACTTCAAAGATTCCGCCCGGAGTGACGCCTCTTATTATACCTACTCTTTGACCAGGTAGTATACTCTAAACGGCCATCAATGGCATCGTTACTTTAAAGGTTATGTACCCCATGGTGTGCTCTTGATTAGTGAAATCGAAGTGGCATAGCGCTGAGCTAATAATTGCTGACTAAACAAATTATGAACGAATGGTGTTAGAGTAACATTTTTTAAAAATGAACAATTTAGTCAGGTTACGTTCGTTGACGAAATTCCTGAGTAACCGGCATGTACACACCGCAAAGTATGTCTTGGATGCCGAAAATAGACAATTATACGAAGATATTTTTCCTAATATCTGCGTGTAAGTACTCTAAACAAGCAGTTTATTTCAATATTCCTCTTCTTTCATCAGGAAAGAAAAACAAATCTTTTATTACCAATTATATTACGTCGATTAGAAGGTAATCTTTAACTCCCGGACCAACTGCGACTTATCGAAGCACATATTTTTAGGAAAGACATACAGAAGTTATGGAGAAATCCTCCCCAATGCGTCTACGCAGGCTTCGATCCGACCGCGGAAAGCTTGCACATAGGAAATTTATTAATTCTCATTAATCTTATACACTGGCAACGTTGTGGCCACGAAGTGATTATCCTGTTGGGAGGCGCGACAGGCGTCATCGGCGATCCGAGCTTTCGGACATCAGAACGTACCGAAATAGAGCAAACGGTGGTGCGAGAAAACCTGAAATCCATAAGAAAGGATATAAACGCTATCTTTAAGAATCATGAGAGATATTTCAGTAAGGGTGTACATAAAATGGTTCCTGTAAAGATACGTGACAATTTAGACTGGTACAATAACATAAATATACTCTCCTTCATCAGCGAGATTGGGAAGTATTTCAAAATGGGCGCAATGCTCGGCCGCGCCTCTGTACAGTCTAGGTTGCATTCAGATACTGGGATGAGCTTCACGGAATTCAGTTACCCGCTATTCCAAGGCTACGACTGGCTGCATTTACAGCGCACGTACAATTGCAACTTCCAAGTCGGAGGTCAAGATCAAATGGGAAATATTGTGGCTGGATATGATCTAGTATCTAGGTACATCAAGAAGCAAGTTTATGGATTAACATTGCCGTTAGTCACAGCCGAAGGTGGGAAGAAATTTGGAAAGTCCACCGGCAATGCGGTCTGGCTATCGCCTTCCAAGTCCTCTAGCTTCCAGCTGTATCAGTACTTCGTTAGGACACACGATTCCGATGTGGAGAAGTTTCTTCAATTCTTTACATTCATACCTTTGCATCACGTCAAAGCAATCGTTGAGGATCATATCAAAAATCCGGATCTCAGGAGGGCGCAGAAGATTCTGGCAGAGAAAGTCACGCTGTTGGTTCATGGCGGTGAGATAATAGTTTCTTATAAATACGCTTAGCGATGATTTTTTAATCGTGTTACTTCGTATTATTTGTTAATCACGCATTACGTTTTTTGCAGAAGAGGGATTAGTCGCGGCGAAAAGAGCGTCCGCGATCCTTTACGACAAATCTATCGAATCTTTGGCAAAGGTGAATGCGAACGATCTATTACAGGTATTGGAAGGTGCTACTGTAGCGGAGCTTATGCCCGAGCCCGGTATCAGCGTTCGCGATTTAGCTATGAAGGCGAAGTGTTTCCCGACAGAACGCGATGCGAGACGAATTATCGCGGCGGGTGGTTTTTATATTAATTACCAGAAAGTTACGAATACGGAGGAGGTTGTTGTGCCTGGGATACATATATTGAGCAACAACGTGACGCTACTCAGGGTTGGGAAAAAGACTTACCATATTGTACGGTGGCTGTGAAGTATGTTTATAATTTAAAGAATTGTTTCTAAATTATTCGAACTTACAGAAGTCGAAAGTTTTGTACAATCAGTAATTTTAGTTTGTATATATTAAAACAATAATTTTCAACTGATGAATTCTTTCGCGTATATTGACAATTGTAAGTCTGTCTTACAAGGGGACCTTCAGGACTGGCAAACTCAGAAATTGTTTATACTTAGTATACGTGAAGGTCTTCACTCAGACTTTAATTTCCCGAAGCAGTAAGGTGCGCTTCCCATCCAAATTCGAGAAAATCGACTTTGAAAAATGTGGAGTTATCTTATATATATTTGATAGAAGCCGATGACCAATGGGCAGCGTGGGTAAGTGCGTAGCGCTCCCGACTAGCAAGCATGAGGTCGTCAGTTCAAATCTCACTACTGGCACTATTTTTTTTTTCTCGTTTCCAAGTTCTATTTTCTACTCTACGTGTTTTATTTTTGGACGAAAAAGACTAATTTATAGTAAATATTCCTATTTAAAAATGAATATGTGCAATAAAAAGTACGATTTTTCAAGCAAGAGACAATTTTAAATAAGATGTGTTTTTTTAATTGAAAGTGATGTCCATCTCCTGGGAGGTGGAGCACCGGTATACACCGTACACCCATACATATAACAGATGTTTACATATCTGTTAATTAGGCATGAATTTTATAAACTTTGCATGTGAAAGGTGTAGGCATGCAAATTAATAAAAAAAAAAAATAGTGCCACAGTAGTGAGATTTGAACTGACGACTTCAATGCTTGCTAGTCGGGAGCGCTACGCACTTACCCACGCTGCTCATTGGTCATCGGCTTCTATCAAATATATATAAGATAACTCCACATTTTTCAAAGTCGATTTTCTCGAATTTGGATGGGAAGCGCGCCTTACTGCTTCGGGAAATTAAAGTCCGAGTGAAGACCTTCACGTATACTAAGTATAAACATTTTCTGAGTTTGCCAGTCCTGAAGGTCCCCTTGTTAGACACTACACCTCGTGCAAAATTAATCGGCCCTTCGGGGCCACTGACAGATAAACGCTGTGCTACATCGTCAGAGGAGACTCGGTGGAGTGTCCTTAGTATCGGCCATTTTCGCTGATTACGAGCGAACGTTCGCATAGTTTCTATTCTCCATTCCGTATAAGAGTAGACCTAGGCCCCTACCGATTGCGACCGATCTGCGCAGCTCCCGCGAATCTGATACACGCGATTGGTCGTAGCAATTTCTCTGCCGGTTTTCTACCAATCAACAGTATATCCCTACGCGGAACGAGTCTAATCTAAACTGGGATGCAGTATAGCCACGTTTCCTCAAAATTTATGACCAAACGCTTAGTGAAATTCACGTTCTGATTTAACGTATGGGTGGAGCATGAACAGTTGTCTTATCTGCTTATAATCTGGGGTCTAGATGCAAGTTCAATCTCATCGAGTGCGAAAAGGAAATGGACGGTAACGTGCGGACGCGGTGGACATGCAATGCGCAACGTCGAGACTCTTTACCTACAGTTTTCCGAATGTTGCTCACTAAATATGACGATAATAAGCATTCCTCATAGACTAAAACTTCCTGATCACGATCCTCTTATTCCTTTTTCCAAAACATTTTACCTTGCCCCCGAAATCTCAACATATTTGGAATTGCGTCTCTAATAACGTGCGGACATTAAAGTATTGGATTTTATTTACTGCCTTCTACACCAGCCGAAAGGATTAATTGTTTTGCACGCACGTCTTTTTGTACCTTGTTTTGTACCGTTTTAGCGATGTAAACGCAGGAAATAATGGAATATCTTATATCTAAAGATTATCTCTATTACGGGATTATTTAAATCTTAGGACAAAGGGGACTTCACCATCAGTTGCCGACCCCAGTATGCGTGTAGAATGATCGGTCATACTTAGTTTTTATTCATATGAAGCATATACAACATAGTGAACCAATTCTCACGTGTGCCTATATATTTTGAAAAATATATCCTTGTGAATATCCATGTACTAGTGAGCGCGAAAATGGCCTATGAAGGATGTTCTCTAACATACATAAACTCTTCGTGTATGGGAGAAACGTATGGTTACAGCATAGCATACAATTAGCAACTCAAATATTTTGATTAATTCTATTAATTTTAGTGTCCACGTACACTTGTACATTTTTCTTTAATATATGAAACAGTACTTTCGCCAACGATCACACCACGCCTGTGAAACACCAGTTCTCGTCCGATCACTGAAGTCAAACGGCGTTTGAGCGCGCTTAGTAGTACTTGGGTGGGTGAGCGCTTGGGAATATAGCGTTTTGTTGACATAATTTATTTTCTCTTGCGTCCCGATTTTACTATTTGTAGCTGTGACTAGTTACGACTATGTTGTTTTCCACGTTCACACAATTAAATTGTAGATCTGTTCAAAACTGCTGTTAGGAAATTTAGCATTTCCGGAAATCTAAAATTAGCGCTTCCCTCATCCTCCTGGAAAGTTTCACCAATGGCAAATAATTTAACAAATCGAACAAGTCATTTAGATTTAATAATTGCTAGCAAGGCAGAGTCTAGAGATGGAATACGGTTTCGGGGTTCTGGTATACGCGCCGTTAGGTTCGTAACAGCCCTAATTGCCATCCTACAAAACTGTTCCTCTTAAATAATATCACCCAAGACTCGATAGCCATGTACGTACCTTCCTTCGAGTTAGGCATTGGCTGATGCCCAGGGCATATGGTTTATGTCAATACCATATCCCAGGTCTTAACCAAAACATAAACCCTCCGAAAGCAATAGTATTGGGTTATCTACCTTCAAAACACATGGTCTCTCTTGTAGAAGTTCAAAAACAGTCACCCATATGTTCGAAAGGAACCGTGGAACCAAGTGAGACTATTAGAGAAGGGCTTATTTGTAATGTCATTTAAAAAAAAGTTGGGAAAAGGTTTTGGCAGGCCAGTTAATCTCCCATTCAGTATAGTTGGCATTGATTTACTCTATCCCTAAATTCAGAGTCGCTTCTTAAGACTAAGATCGTCTTAAGCATGCAGCATCCTCTACTAGTCTACTAGACCGCCCTTACACCCCCTCCAATATTGCAGAAGTAATTTGTTGGCAGGCATCCCTAAAGACCGTCGCGCATTTTGGCGAAGCGCGGCGATACGAGGGGAAAAGTTTATAAACAATTGATTCTTACCAAGCCGCGCACGCTAGACCGAAGCGCAGCGACAATGTATTATTTATTATTATTGCAGTCTTCGTGACTTGGAAACAAGGATAATTTCTGGACAGACAAGGTTTATTCGGATTAGGTAGGAATACATGGTTGGTTGATAGGACGGGGCTACAAATTTCGGGGATCAGACGTTGCGTTTATACAATTTGATGGAATTCTAATGTGCATACGGCACTTGACTTTATTCTAATGAGGCGTCCAGGAGTTACTCAGTACTCTCGCGACTCTACTCTACTGAGGCGTCCAGGAGTTACTCTGTACTCTTCCGTTCGTTGGCGTCCCGGTATTATCACCGAACTCTCCTGCCGGAGACCCTAAGCTGTCTGAGAGCGGCCGTTGGTCGTGCCTCGTCCTCTCCCTCAGAACAGCGAAGAAGGAAAATGCCTTTGCGGGCCTCTAATTTATACCCGATCGTTGCAATCCGCGTATTTGGAAAACTTCTCGATGGTCGGCGTTTCTCGAAGCTTCCCTTTCTGCATGCTACATTATTAATTTCTTCGATTCGCTTCGCCAAAATGCTTGTCGGCCTTAATAAGATCTTTCATATCCCATCCAAAGTCTCCGGATTTGACATCTCTAGACTTTTTCTTCTTGGGTTTCATAAAAGATCAAGCTTATAGGGAAGAACCCATCTGAATAAAAACATATAGTTGCATTTAAGAAAACAATGGTCACCTTGAAATCTCGAACGCAAGTCCACCTATTTAAGATTTGCGGCCATCGCAAGATGTCCCTCTCGGAACAAAGTAAATTTTAAAATGAAAATTTTTTATTCAACGTATTAATAACTGAACATTATAAAAATACAATTTTACGCGATTATTACATTAAAGAATCTTCTGAACGAATGTATTCCCCTATGTCAGCTTGGTGGAAGCATATTGTTGCCGTTGGATCTGCGTATTTGCAGTCCATTGTACTTTTTGCTGTGACACCGAAACCCTGAAATAATTACAATTATTTCATTTAGTACAAAAGTACTCCAAAGACAGTGATATTTACGCCCGAAATTTCGCTCACCAATGGTATGTCATTTGTGGAGAAAACAACCACCCCTTGATATTGAGATATGTTTTCGGTGATCCGACTTAAGCCAGCTTTGGAAACGTGGTGTCCATATAAGAATTGTTGTTCAGCGTTGGGTTTCAACCAGATCTTATGCTGAAAAAGAAAATCTAAATATTTGCAAAAGTTTCAAGAACTTCGTAATTATAAATTTAACAAATCCGCATAATATTTATATAAGATAGTACGATTTTACTTATTTTATATTGTCCCCAATTGTTTTTTTATTCAATTTATACATACCAATAATTTTAATCAGCATAGAATTTTCAAATAAACCTTTTAATCGACGAAACAAAAGTAAATTTTATTAACACTAAAATGTTAAGGGGTATTAAGATACTACTCCATTTCATGAAGTGTTTACAAAATGCTACTGCACTGATGGGATTTTAGAAAAGTGTTGTATTACTCTTTCAAAAATAATAATGTAGAGAATGGAAATGAATGAAATAAGTTAAGAGTAATGTACTTACCTGTGCATATGGGGCCAGATGATATAACGCAGTAATGTGTAGTCTGAATTTTCCTGATTTCGTAAACTTTCCAATGCACGTTCCGAAACTCACTAGCCGATCCGGATTTACCATACTTGCCAGAGGTAAGATCTTCTCAGAAACATAATATACTCTGCCTTTCTTTTCACGAAAGCAATAAATACCATCTGGACGGTCGATTAATACTTTAACATTGTTACCGATGCTGAAAAGTATGTTTTATAGATGATGCATAATAATTGCTATATATATTTCGCCAGGAAGACGAGTATAATTGAAAAATGTTCGAAAGAATAAGCAGAAAATTGTGGGATAAATTTTTTCTTTACGACAGGTCTTCTACAATTTTTATTAATATTATTATCGTAGTTATAATCATTACGCTCGTAGCGACTAGTTAACATAAAAAAATTACATTTCAGTTCTTATACGAAGTAAAAACTACGTGGCACTTACTACTTCGCTAATTTTTCTAGGACGAGCTTGGTTTTTTCTTCCGTTAAACGTTTCATTCTGCCGTATTGTGTGTTCGAATTATAAACAAGCTTTTGTATACGGAGTGGTGGAAATACACATGGAATCTGGATATAATATGTGATCGGAATATAATAACACTAAATTTATTGAAAATGTTATTCAATAATTTGTTCCTCTTATTTGCGAACTTTTCGTTAAATTTTAATCATTAATACGTTAAGTTTTAAAGTCTTTAATTACAGAACTCGTTGAAAGAGGTTAAGGTGCTATTGTTTATCTATGATGGGAAACTTGTAATAATTTTCTACAATGTTTTGTGAACATGGCAAACCTAGCGGCGTGTAGCGTAAACTCTACAGGCGCGAAGTTTCAAATTCATCGTTTTTATTATCATTGAAATGAGATCGCTAATACAGAGTTATCCAGTTAAGGGGGTATTCTGGTCTGACGAGACGTTTTCGTCGCGTTATTTCGGAATATTTTTACAAAGAACCCATAAATTTGATGATTATTTAGTTTATTGCTACATGCTTATTGATATTTCAACTATATTTACAAATTTTGTCAATAGAAAAAAATTAAAATCAAACGCAGTTGACTGCTTTAAAGAAATGGTGAAAAAAAAACCAATGCGACCATGATTAGGCTCGTTCTAGTGATCTGACACAAAAAATGTAAAGAGATTCTTTATTTGTATACCTTTGGCTATCGTCCCTACCAGAATTTTGATAAAATATTTTGTTTTTAAATTTTCACAGACCTTTAAATTTGAAAAAAATGTGCGAGAATCGAAACTTAATTTTCAAACCTTCGTCATTTGCTTAATTTTCAATATTTTTATATCATTCTGGTAGGGACGATAGCCAAAGGCATACAAATAAAGAATCTCTTTACATTTTTTGTTTCAGATCACTAGAACGAGCCTAATCATGGTCGCACTGTTTTTTTTTCACCATTACTTTAAAGCAGTCAACTGCGTTTGATTTTAATTTTTTTCAATTGACAAAATTTCTAAAGATAGTTCAAATATCAATAAGCATGTAGCAATAAACTAAATAATAATCATATTTATGGGTTCTTTGCAAAAAAATTCCGAAATAACGCAACGAAAACGCCTCGTCAGACCAGAATACCTCCTTAAAGGCGGTATTTTCAGTCGCTACTTATTCTTAAGCAAATGCTTAAGCATGCGGCATCCTCTACTAACCTAGTAGATAATAAAGGATGCCAGTGGCGAATTTAGTGTAAACAGTGCCTAGGGCAAGCGTAGAATTTGCGCTCCCCCCCCCCAACCCCTCAGGCATATCATTCCAATTCCATCTTTTCTATTCTACTTCTTTGTTAAAAGTGTTCATCACACAAAACATTTTATTTAGTGTAAAACGGGCAGGGTCGATTAAATAAGTAAGTGAACATATAAGTGAACAACCAGTGCTTTAATTGCATAACACACAAACGTAGTAACAAAAAGAAATACACTGCTTATGGTTCTATAATCTACAATAAACTCTTAGCACGTGAACCGGCGTGCTCAACGCTTGGCAAGACGAATCGAGAGTGGGCCCAGCCCAGAAACATGCGCGCTGATGCGCGCCGGGAAGCGAACTTGGGCGGAACTACGTCATCTCATTTAGAATTTAGATAATCCTTTTAAAGAAACTGGAGCTTAAGGGCGGAAGAGACGAAAGTTGGAGACAAATGAAGCCGAAAAGTGCAACAAGTTTTTTTCGAAGCTTCTCTAAAGAAGCATGCGAAGCACAC
Organism: Andrena praecox; assembly: GCA_963932275.1. Lineage (NCBI taxonomy): Eukaryota > Metazoa > Arthropoda > Insecta > Hymenoptera > Andrenidae > Andrena > Andrena praecox. The sequence continues at coordinate 38,893,932 of OZ010728.1, forward strand.
GAATAACAAACGTAAACTACTAACATTAACCATCCAAATAAATTTATTCAAGAAACACTATTTCCTTCGGGTTTTTTGCGCCCCACGGCATTGGCGCCCAGGGCACGAGCCCTACTTGCCCCACCCTAGATACGCCTCTGAAGGATGCCAAATGCTTGAGCATTTGCTTAAGGTTAGGTTTTTATTTACTCCCATTACAAAGAGATGGCATTTCAGGGCAAAGCCCTATATAGCTCAACGAACATTAGTCAGTTATTTGCTTAAGAATAAGCAACGACTGAAAATACAAATAAGAACGGCAACAGCGTCACACGCATACCTACTACCTCAATCATATGTCGATACATTCGCCATCTACGGGCTGTTGCTAAAACTGTTGTTGTTTCACAGATAACCTACACGAACCTATACAACAGCCCATAGATGGCGGATGTATCGACATATGATTGCCGTAGTAAGTATGCGTGTGACGTTGGGTGCGTTCCACTTGCGCCCAAATCGCCCGCAACGCCCGCGATTTTCATTAAGGTGGGTTCTCCTATACGCGACTAGACACAACGTCAAGAATTTCAAAGTCGATTTTCTCGAAACTGAAGCGCGATATAAAAAAAAGTTACTCTTTCTTTTCGACTTATAACAAGTAAATAAGTCGAAAAAGAGGAATAAGATTTTTTGATATTGTGCTTCATTTTCAAGAAAATCGACTTTGAAATTCTTGACGTTGTGTCCAGTCGCGTATAGGAGAACCCACCTTAATGAAAATTGCGGGCGTTGCGGGCGATTTGGGCGCAAGTGGAACGCACCCGTTGTTGCCGTTCTCATTTATACTCGCGCGAGCGCCGCCAGTCTTGAATGGATAACCCTGTATAGGAATGATATGTGTCCTTCTACAGAAAGTTAACGCAGAAAAATTTGATTTTCAGATGCATATGCAATACTGAAGTTCATGCATTTAGGTTATTCTTTGCGTTAGTCATCAGCGTCGACCGCACCGGCTCGCAACAACGGCTTATTTAAATATAAAAGCACACTAGTAGGGATATCTACCCTAGTGAAATTACGTAATAATCACCATGGGCTGGTAGTATTTCCCCTAGGTTTAGTAGCAAGACGAACCGTACGATGGCGCCATGGTAGGCGCTTGCGTGCTGGGCCAACTAAAGATGGCGCCTTGCGGTGTTCTACCATTTGCATCTTGCTGGGCCGGCGGCGTGCGTGAAAACCATTCCCACTGAGAGTCAGCCTTGTTCCACCGTGTTCAACGAATATGCCCACTTAAAGCAGGCAGCCGCGACTGCCCGCTTATTAGTGCGAGTCTCTGTCTTTCCGTGTGCACAAACGAAGTAAAACAACGATCCTGTGTGATCCACCTTGTGCCTTCTTCCTCCATCGACTCGTTCTCAATTCACCACATCCTCGGCCCTCCTTCAGGTATGTATATCGTCATGATTTTCATCCTTCCTGCAACTATCGCAGCCCCCTGTTGTCGAACATTTCACATTAGTGTAAAATTTCTGTCACTTTTCCGACACGGGCTGACAGGGGAACCGTTCGTTCCTCATTTTACTCTCCGCGAATCGAAACCGCCCGTGAAAGTTTGAACCTGCCGATTGATATGTATTAACCGCGTAACACAAGAACTGTCTGCATGCTTAAATTTTAATTCCCTTCTCAATCACTCTGTTTCACGCTTCTGTGTGAAATTCCTTACAACAATGACACAGTACTTTATGCACTTGATATCATTTTATCTGATGTTCTTTTTATCTCGTACCTTCCCTTCAATTAGACGCTTACTATTTTTCGCATGTGTTCTCTGTCATGCCTTAAAGTGGATTAAATTTTATTAGCTTTAAAATGCATTAGTTCGCCCCTACAGTCAATTATTTACGGTGTACACATGTTTTTACAGTTTTAATTATATTTTGTATATTGTTGTTCTGTTACATATTTGTAGTCAACTTTATGCTTTTGACGAAACGTTATGGTATTCCTTTTTTTGTAGTGTCTTATGGTTTTGTTTTATTTAATTGTGTGTACTGGATGAATTGTTTCTTTCAAAATTAATCGCGCAGGTGACATTTGTTAAAGATAGTTTCGTGCTGCCGTTATTATTCTGGCCCCGGTCATTTATTAATTGCTTTTTCTAATTCCACGATTCCATAAATGTACTAACAAGCCGGGTTCACTGTCCGTGAACGCTCTTCAAAACAAAGCGAAAGAAATAATGAAAGAAAATAGCGAATTCTCCTGTAACGCCATATTTTATAATAATTTGCCGCGCTTAAAGATGCAAAAATTATACGTGCGAGTCCAATTATATTCCCACCCCAATTCCGTTATAAAGTAAACAAACGATCGACAGTATACGAGTGACATTGAAATTCAGTAGTTAAAATTAATTCGGAAGGAACATCGCCAACGTGACTATCCAGCAGCAACCTTTTAATTACTAGTAACTGAATTCGCATGAGTTTGCGTTACCGCGAAACTCGCGAGCATTATTGTAGCACAATAATTTCATTTGGAATTAAACACGTGGTATGATTTCTCGGTAATGGAGTTTCGTGTGAAATTAATATCCGATGTCTAAAATAGTTGCATCGCGATTTCAGGAATATGCCTGTGTACGTTTTGATAAATACTCGGAGTTTATCGCGTAGGATACTCTACCGCGTGCGTGTAACAGTTTTTATCGACATTGCGTGGCGGTGCCCCCCTCCTTATTCCCGTAAACACAAGTTAGGTATACATGCTTGAGAAACGCACGTGGTTACGATTAACCGTGCCCAAAACTACCAAAGTTGTGCACCCGATAACTTCTGTGTAACAAGCGATGGGTTACGCACTATAATTTCGTACTTCTACACGTGCTCGAGGTCATTTCATATCATCTCTAACGATAATGAACCGGTGAATATTTGAATATTTCCTCATTTTTGGATAATGTCTAGTTTTTTTTTTAAGCCTGTTAAGATCGTTCTTACTCTTCTTATCACATGTTTTCGAGCGAGTCGCGTGTCTTAATATTTATAAAATATTTCTTCTCGAGACCGCATACTTCGGTGAGTCCTTATTATCGTAGATATCGTTTTGTTTCGTAGGAGACTTTGTACCACAGTTTTCGACTCCGCGTTACCGCGTAAATGCATGTCTAACTACCTATGTACTGTCGAGTCAACGTGTTTAAACGATCTTGGCATACATTCGGTGCTTAATTCTTCAGCGGAAAAATATTTTTTACAAATTACATTCAATGTATTGTGCCTGTTTTTTTTTAAACTTGTAAGGCATTGGCGCGGATCTTATATATTATAAAACATTTTAGAACGATTAGTGTAGTTATACTTTTTACGAAAAACGGCGATTAATTATCGTCCACCCGCGGCACAGTGGTGCGCTGTACCTAAGAATCGCGGAAGAAACCTCGTAACATCGGTGTTTTTTTTTTTTTAATATTTTTGAATATGTACTTCTTTTTTTAATATTACTTCTCAATAGTCAAATGTTATATGGACAGTAATATTAACAAAATTAAGACATATTACAAATAAAATAGCAATAAACCCAGCAAACATTCGGTACAGAAAAATCGTATATGATAATTATGTACTAATAATTACGTAATATTCCATAAACAATAAACTGGTCAGTTCCAAATATTATGAAACATTACAGAGTGATAAAATAACACAGTGACGAAATAACGCAATAACATATCACATTGGAATATTGAAATTACGCAATAAAATAATAAAGTTATTAAAGTAAGACCATTTGTACGCGCGGGTTTCATAAATATTAAGCAATCATACGCGTTTATGTGTAATAAAGTATAAGTTATATCCTTTAAAGTCTGAATTTATAAATGTAAAGATTAACATTATATGAGTATTAGTAAACAATTATGAAATATGTGTTTTCTGTAACGATTGTGGTAATAATAATTTATTAACGATTTTTATTGCTATTTTATTAGTTTTCTTTATTTAATGTTGTATGTATGACTGTCCATACAAACTTTAACTACCAAAGAGTAAAACCGAAAGTGTGCAAAAACAACGCGAAATGTTGCTTTGAGGTTCCTCCAAATTTGCATGCACAGCGCACCCTTGTGTTTACGTATCAATAACAGCCAAAGTAACAAAAAGTGGCAGCCTATTTTTACAGGACTGTTAGTAGATGGTATCTGCGTTCAAATACTTAATAAGAACTTGAAATATTAAATACCTCTGTTTTAAGCTCCACAGTATGATTTCGGTTGTGCTTTTAAAAAAGTATTTATTAAGCTGAGACTATACACATTTGGAATACACGAGATACAAAATTATAAATATCCATAGAAATTCAGAAAGAATCGACATTCTGGTAAGGAAATTGACACTTCAAAAATGCCAACTTCAGATCAATTTTTCTTCGTAATTAATATAAAAAGGATTTGCACGGTTAGATACTTTGGTACACGAAAATGGTACAACTTCCACATTTTAGGATTTTCTCTGCACGTGCGCGCCACGACGAACGGGTTAAATAATACCGAACCTGGTGGAACATAAATCGTTTTTCATGCACATATATCTTCTTCGCTATTCTGGCGCCAGTCACTATCTTTATTAACTATAATGTCAAACCGAACCTTGTTAAAAAAATAAAAAACAAACAAGTGGGTCTAAAAATTAAAAGTTTTGAAGTGAAGGGTTAGGTACGCTAAAAAACGCAGTCTAATCAGATTGCACGAACCCAATTGGCCGGATTATTTACAGTAAATAGATTTATAGTGGACCCAGTGAAACGCAAAATAACGCAATGCCCTCCGTACCCCATATAAACTTTTATTATTCTATTGCGTAATATTCCTGAATAAAACGTACTAAATGATTGTACGAGTAATAATAAATAAAAACTAAGAAATATTTTGAATTTCTTTTTCTTAACATATTTGACATGATTACAAAATAGAATTGGGAGAAAAAAATATCCCACAAATAGTGTGACATAATTAAATATACAATTAAAAATGGTACTTATTTTCTGGCATGCCTTCTCGACGACTTTGTTTATCCAGTCCGCGTTTCGACAGGTCAAGGAAAGTATGAAATCAAGCGAGATTGTATTGACGGTATTTCTGGCTAATTGTGAGTATCGTTTTCCTCGTTGGATTATTCCTCTTCATTTCCTCGTTCTTCTTGCGCCCGTGCGCGATAAAAGCAGTACTTAATCTTAGAGAAAGTTGTGTCGCGTGGTATCTCTTTGCTGTCCGTACACACGCAGGTGCCTGTACGCACATGCACACTATTATAGAGTTCGCTGCGTGTTGGAATTCGAATTCAGGACGTATATGTTCAAGGTAAACGGCTACTAAAAATCATATGAACATCGACCCGCAAAAACATGGCCCATTGTGTCGCGTCGCCCAAGCTTCTTCCACCTAGCGTTCCTTCGTAAAGATCTCAGAATTTCGAGGAAGGCCGTGAGCACGTCGCTCGAAGCTCGAAGTCGCCCGGTTACCTCGTGTCTGTCAGCAATTAAATTTCGGCTGTCTCGTGTTTGTGAAAATCTGCCGTCCCCCGAGGAAAAAAAACGAATTTGAATAATTCTATACAACTTCTCGTGTTTTGATGTCCGTGACCAATAATTAATTCGGCATACGGCAGAGTGGCCTTAACTTACCCAAGATTTAATTCCATTCGTAGCTCGCCGATTCAACAGTTTCGGGCACGATTTAATCCGACGTGTTATAGTGTTTAATGAATAAACGCTGCTTCGTACAAAAAAATCACAATCACGCGATTTTGGAAATTTTAAAATTCCTTTCCAAAGATAGAATTTGGCTGTCAAGGATTTTTAAAAATATTATCACGTTAATTACGAGTAATATATTGTAATCGTGGCGTTGCGGGCCGATTGGAATCGCAGCCACTTGACATAATGAAATAATTCTTTTTTCTGAAGTGGCAGAGGCCTTTAGGTAGGAAACGTCCTATAGATACAAAGTCCGTTTTACCGTTACATGTGCCCATGTAAAAGCGCGTGTCAACATTTTAAAGACGTAATAATCATAAATAGAATCGCTTCGCAAAAGTAAATAATTTTAGCAAAGACCGATATCGTTCTAAGATTAGATTCAGTGACTCATTGATGTTCGATCGGAGACTAGAGGCAATTTGGCATAGTCGTATTTATCAGACGCATATTATTCGAATGTAAACAATTTTTTTTGTAGCCAGATGCTTAACGCAATGATGGTGTTCGCCGATTCTCAGTGGTCATTTCTAGGAGGAACGGTTGCTTTTTTACCGAGCTCCTATGTATATCTTATCCGTTACATCGGTCAAACAATGAGCTGATCTGCGCACGCATCGATTTCTCGTAGCCAACCAGCCGCCATATGCCTTTTTCGCGTGTGGCGTGATGCTACCGCTCGGACACGTGCACAATCAGTTATTTTTTTTTTTGCTCTAAATTTACGTAATCCATTGCTCGTCGTATGATTTTAACAATCACATTGAATAAGCAATATGTGTTAGTTAAAGGTTAATCATTGCGTCATTCTTGAGTATTATAATTGCAACATTTACATATAATTTCCCATGTTCTACTTTGCCGCGTCTTTGTTTTGTATCAATTCAACGGATCGATCAACGTCCGAGAATTGTATTGGAAATATATTTCAGGGGGGGGGGGATATTGGGATGAATAACTGTAGGGTTTATGGGATTAAAATTAGTAAAATTAAAATTGATATAATTAACCCAATTACGCCTCCTAATTTATTTGGGATTACTCGTAAAATTGAGTGTCAGGATTAAATATCTACTACGTGCATAAAGATTTAATTAAAGTAGAAGTTTTGTTTTAGTGTTAATCGAAGTAGATGTTGTAGATTATTTCAAATTTAGAATTTGTATTATATGTTGCATTATGTACGCAGACGAGGCAATTTTTTACACGTTTGTAATATTTCTTATCTGTACGTAAGCCACAGTAGAATATTAGCATAATCAGTATTAGACTTGCCAAGCTTTAGCTATTGACGAGCTTCCATTTTGGGGCGGGTAAATTCATACACAAGTTTATTTATTATGTACTAATCATTCAATTTTTTTATAAAAGTTTCATTAAGTAACATGGATGAAGAATAAAATTCGCTTCTATCAAATTTTGCTTCTTAAAAATTTCGTTTCACTGATACTGCAAATTATGGACCACCAGTATCCTTTGTCTCGTAATATATTTGTCTTGAAAGAAAATTCTACGCAAAATACCATGTGCGTCACACAGTGGGGCAAAGTGACAAATTTTGTGTCAAAATCAAAGAACTTTTGATAGAAATGAGATAGAGCGATGATTTTTTTTTTTTTTGTTAAAGCTGAAACATTGCAGAATAAGGGAAAATTGCCGAGATTATGGTACGAACGTTTTTTCACTGTGAAAATTTGTGTTAAACTTGAAATTTTTCAACAGAATTGTGATTAATCAAATACCATGCACGGTAGGATTTTTTCTTGACATGTTGGACCTCATTTCCTGTAGATTTTGTCACGCTGATTTCAAATCCGTTCGCAAAATTTGTCTACTACCTCAGGATTTTGAAAAAAATCGATTTATGTGAAAGACTAATGAAATCATATTTTTTTTCGTTGAAATGATTTGATAACCCACTGGTTTGAAGGTATATTGTATGCCCATATATGGAACACAATCAAAATAAGAATAATGAAGTATTTGAATGTTTTTAGTTACTTACAAAACACTTCACATCTCGTGATCACTTGACGTATCGCTGTCCTGGTCACTGGCACTCTCTGTAGGCTGTGTGTGGCTGCAATGTAATTTAAATTAGATATCTATTTTCCATAATTATATTTTCATTTACATTATATTCATTTATATTAATGTCTTTTTTTTTATATTTTTTGTTGTTGTTGATGAGAAGTAAGTTAAAAAGATTAAATACTTACCTTACTTCATGTGTAAATGAAAATATAATTATGGAAAATAGATATCTAATTTAAATTACATTGCAGCCACACACAGCCTACAGAGAGTGCCAGTGACCAGGACAGCGATACGTCAAGTGATCACGAGATGTGAAGTGTTTTGTAAGTAACTAAAAACATTCAAATACTTCCTTATTCTTATTTTGATTGTGTTCCATATATGGGAATACAGTATACCTTCAAACCAGTGGGTTATCAACTCATTTCAACGAAAAAAATATGATTTCATTAGTCTTTCACATAAATCGATTTTTTTTTCAAAATCCTGAGGTAGTAGACAAATTTTGCGAACGGATTTGAAATCAGCGTGACAAAATCTACAGGAAATGAGGTTCAACATGTCAAGAAAAAAATCCTACCGTGCATGGTATTGGATTAATCACAATTTTGTTGAAAAATTTCAAGTTTAACACAAATTTTCACAGTGAAAAAACGTTCGTACCATAATCTCGGCAATTTTCCCTTATTCTGCAATGTTTCAGCTTTAACAAAAAAAAAAAAAAAAATCATCGCTCTATCTCATTTCTATCAAAAGTTCTTTGATTTTGACACAAAATTTGTCACTTTGCCCCACTGTGCGTCATCGTGGGTTTAGGGTACACAATGTTTTGATATAAAAGGACAAATAATCCAGGGACACTCAGTCACACCACCGAACCAGTTTGTAACTGACGACATTCCAATTTTCATTAAATTCCACGAATAACAGTAAAATCGGAATCCTTGTTTTGGGGACTATTCCGGTGTATGCAATAGAGAGCTATTTTAATCCCTAAAACTACACAACTGAAGGTACTAGGGCCATTTGTGTCTAAAGAATTATTTTCATATTGGAAACGCGTTTAGAAATTTGGAACAAGATATAGGATCAGCACTCTTCTGCAAATTCCAGATTCGATGTGAACGTCACAATAAAATCGAGCTGTCGTATTGTCATTATTTTCTTTAGAATTTTTACACCGTTTTTGGCAGAATAGGTGATATACAGGGTGGTGTGCTGCGTTATTGGTGGTAGACCCACGGACAAGATTTTTTTATCATGAAAAAATAAGTCGAAAATATAAAACAACATTTTTTGACTCGCAGTTTTGTTTTTGAAAAATTACTTTAAATATTCGTCAAGCACGGGCGTTCTTGACGCAAGTATTGGTTCCGTCCTTAAAACCAATTTTTTGGAAAACAAAATCTCGTTTGAAAAAAAATATTTTCGAGCTTCGACTAATTTTAGCAGGGGAATTAATTTCGTCCACAATTGTACCGCATTTACTGCTGCATTCTGCCAATTGTTAGTCAAGTGCACATTATTTTTAAAGCATAGCTCAAAAAAAAAAATTTGTCACATTTTCGACCATTTCTTCGCGAATTATGATTTTATTCGATATTACACCACTAATAAAGGACCACCTTCTAGAACTACTTTACTTAGTCCTCTGAAAAATCTTATATCAGATTTTATTAAATAAAGTAAAATTTCTAAATAACTGTCTACATATAAATATACAATCAAACACTTGAAATTTTTCCCCAGAAAATTATATTTCCTCTGGTATCCCCCAAAAACTATTTGAAACTACCCGAACGGCAGTAAACAATAATATAAATTAAAAAGGCCTCAGTGTTGAATTCTAACACGAAATTCATTCGTCGCGTAAATATTAAAAACTTTTAAAAAATTTAACAACTTTAAGAATTCTTTTCTGAGATGTTAAACGAATCACTTGTCGCTTTGGACTATTTTATTGTTGAATATAAATAAAAAGTAGATTCTCATAGTATTAAAAATTTCGTAGTTCCTCTAAACATTTTGTCACCCTGTCCAACGAATAAAACAGCAAGAGTTGTACATCATGAAGCTTCCATATAAATTTTAATACTTAATCGGCTATTCCCGTGATGCATAAGTTGACGAATTCCATCGTCATTGCTGGCACGAATTCATGTGAACGCGAGGCATGCATTTCGACGTGCCCACTCAGCTTTAATGGTTTTCGTTTTACGCTGTGGTAAATAAAGCCTACCCTCGTCAACGCAGCCGTATGCATTACGCGATTGTAATTGTTGCAAAAAATGATTTGCATAATTTTCTTGCTTCACGTTATCAAGAAACAAATGAACATAATATTTTCCTTAATGCTTCATTCGCGCCCGTTTCGCGCATGTTTTGTGTTTTTTTTTTAAGAATTTGCTCGTGATTGTTATTTTTACCAAGGCAAATGCGTCTTAGGCAACAGTTGCAAACACCTGTGTCAGTTAAAATTGTGATAACACGGAAAGTCTTCTACGGTCAGTGAGTACTTACCACAACTGGCAATTATTCACCTCGTGACCTGTAGATAGTAGTTACCCTTGAATGGCGGAAACGGGGTCGATTTTGACCCTTAATACACTATGGTTCATAGACTATCGTGTGCCCATAGGCGGTAGTGCGCTCCGTTGTTGAAAGGTTAAAACTAAACGTACCGCGCCCGGTCAAATTCTGCATTAATTTTTTTTCTTTCGCCCATTTGACTCTATAACAATTCTTATATTATTCGTTTAATCAATTCTTCTTTTTTTTTATCGTTCTATCTGTTTCATTTTTCGATGAGAACATGTCTCCCTTATTTACCGCAACCGGTCATTTTACCGGTCGATAAATTAACGCCCTTTTATAAAATTAATTATCAGAAGACAGTAGCATTTTGAAAGTCTCAGAGATAACATCGAAGTGGACAAATCTTATAATACTCAGTATTTAGTTTTATATGATATTTGTAGTTTTATTTTATTTCTGAGTTTTGTACCCAAATGTGTCGTCATTCGGCGAAACAGTTATTTAAAGAAATGAATAATATAAATTAAGTATTTGGAAATCAGTGAAAGGCTAAATTCTGAACGTGGGGAAAAAATTTATTATTTATTATTTTGTATTTTTGTGTTAAAAGTAAAAATGAAAATATCTTTTTTTTTTACTATGTTAAATTGACATTACCTATCTATATCAAATTTGTAAAAATACGACCTTTAGTTCCTAATCGATAATCTGACCGGTTATGGTAGGAATAGGTATATATAAATTATATTTACTGTTTAGGGGAGAACCTGATTGAAAGGATCGGAATTTTCGATTTTTTTACAACTGTAATCGATAGTAATAGGTACTCTTAAAAAATAAATTCCTAAAATTTCAGAGTGAAGTTCGATATATTTCCGAAGTATCAGCAGTTATGCGTCGCGCAGTATACACGCGGCCGACCGGAAACTGCGAATTTTAAAGCGCCTTTTCTCAAAACAGCATTTTTCAACTTGGCGAGAAAGATAGCAAAAAAAAAAAACTATTTGACCGATTAACTATTCCCGGGCATGTTTAGTTAAATAGTAACCAACCACCACTGATGACCTAAAAACATTTATGAAAAATTAAATTAAACCATATTATTTGCATAAAACCATCTAAATTTTTTCCACATAACCGTAGCTTTTCTTTTAAAGTCCCATATTTTTGTCAATTTTAGACTTTTTTCTTCTTTTTTTAGTTCATCGACAATGTAAGTTCGTGAAAATTAAGAAAAACTACGGTTTGTTTTTTTTTTTGCGCAAAAATTAAAGGCTCTATTTTCCCCGTCATTTCATAATTACAGTGGCGATGTGCATCAATAATTAATAAACAGGGGTTGAAACGGTTCCGAAAATAACTGTTTTAAATTGTTATACATATGTATATCGGTTCTGACTGAAACATTTATGAAGAAACGAAATTTCTGACTATGGCGATTTCGGTTAGGGTTCTACGGAACCGATATTATATCGGTGCCATAACGGTTATATATCGGTTTTATACGAGTAATATATTTATCGGTTACGCATCGGGTATGCATCGCACGTTTGAAAATATTTACGAACAATATCACATTTCTTGAATGGAAAATCTATTTGTTTATAGGTTTCTTTTTATCGCTGAGCCTCTCTATCTGGAGTCTCCCTTTTCAAAACTTCATTCGATGCAGAAAGAACCGAAGTGAAAGACAGCATCTGTAAATTAAGTATTGAAAAGGGAGACTCCAGATAGAAATAGAGGCTCAGTGATGAAGGATCTTATAAACAAACGTGGGCCAGAGTCACTTGTATTCCTGAGCCAGTGGCAAGCATTTCGAATGTAATACGAAAGGAATTATATTTCACAACAATTGACAATTCGGTTAAAAAAAATAAATAGTTAATAATCTTCATAATTAATATTAAAATTAGTCGTAAGTTTGTACATATTAGGAAAGTTATTGCTGTTAGTGTTAGCAATACTTTAAATTAAGTGATTGTCATTGAAGTTAAATTAAGATATATAACCGTTATTGGGACCGATATAATATCGGTTCTGCAGAACCGGAACTGAAACCGATATAGGCCAGAACCTCCTTCACTCGTAACTGTTTCAAGATTATTTCGGTTCTTATAACTGTTTCGAGAACCGAAACCGATATCATAACTGTTTTCAACCCCTGTTAATCAATTTCGGCGCGATGGATTTGAAATGTTTTAATCAAATTTTTTATATTGTTCAAATATATATTAAAATATCCCTAAAGTTTTGGAAAGATCAACTTTATTTTTCACTGTTAAAAAAAATCGCGAAAATCACCTTTTTTTCAGCGTCTTATGGGGTATAGGACTATTGAACGACTGAAATCGACGGTTTCTTGTCGGTTGGATTGCTTAGATACCAAACAATCACCATACTGGCACTTTTCACAGTTTTTTATGTACGCATTAACGAGTAATGTAAAATAAAAAAATTGTCAGAATGTTGAAAATTATTCAAGTTATTTGACGCTAAAGATGGTCTCGCGTAGCGCGCAGCTGTAATTGGTGTACACAGTGCCAGGTGAACCAATCATCTAAAAGCAAAATGCTGTGGGACGATTAGTTTCTACACTAATACATATCGTGTGGAACTTTGGTGGCGAATTTAAACAAAAATTGTAAAAGTTACACACGAATTAAGTTTTTTCCACATTTTTATGGGAAAAAAATCGTCTTTAATCAGTTATGAAAAGTGTTTACAAACATCCAATGTTGATGCGGAAATTACACACGATAGAGAAATAAATTCTACAGCTGCGGTTAAAATTTTAAGTGAAAATATTCATTCGTTCAAGAATTATGATGTACACCGTGTTTGAAAATGTAGTTTCTAGATAAACGGCTTCAAAGTTAAGTCCTATACCTACGCCAATATCGCTCTGCGAGGCCGTTACTCGACGGTGCACCCAATTACGTTCAGCGCTATAATTTCCGTAATTATTCGAATTTCCTCGCGATACATTGTTGTAAATGTTCACAAAGCATGACACTTTCAGAATTAATAATAATAAAAAAATCGATTTTTCGAGATTTCAATAGTTCTATACCCCCTTAAGGGGGGTCAATCAAGTGAAAATGAACTACCAGTTATTTTACAGATAAAAATTTGAAAATATGTATTTCCATATTATTTTTTACGCTGAAATGAATTATGTAAGAATTAATACAGTGACATTTTTTTTCAAAAATTTAAAAAAAAAAATTTCGAAAAAATTATTCGATTTTAAAATCCATACCCTTATCTCTGTAGTATTGTATACAAAGACTGCAGAAAAAATTTCAGCTCGATAACTTCATTTTTGTCCGAGTTATAAAGTTTTTATGTTTTGGCGTAGTAACTAAAACGCTCCTGCTCCGTACGTTGGACCGACCAAAATGAACTACCAGTTATTTTACAGATAAAAATTCGAAAATATGTATTTCCATATTATTTTTTACGCTGAAATGAATTATGTAAGAGTTAATATAGTGACAATTTTTTTTTCAAAATTTAAAAATAAAATTTCGAAAAAATTATTCGATTGTAAAATCCATACCCTTATTTCTGTAGAATTGTATACAAAGACTGCAAAAAAAATTTCAGTTCGAAAACTTCATTTTTGTCCGAATTATATAGTTTTTATGTTTTGGGGTAGTAACTAAAGCATAAAAACTTTATAATTCGGACAAAAATGAAGTTTTCGAGCTGAATTTTTTTTTGCAGTCTTTGTATACAATTCTACAGAAATAAGGGTATGGATTTTACAATCGAATAATTTTTTCGAAATTTTATTTTTAAAATTTGAAAAAAAAATTGTCACTATATTAACTCTTACATAATTCATTTCAGCGTAAAAAATCATATGGATATGCATATTTTCGAATTTTTATCTGTAAAATAACTGGTAGTTCATTTTGGTCGGTACAACGTACGGAGCAGGAGCGTTTTAGTTACTACGCCAAAACATAAAAACTTTATAACTCGGACAAAAATGAAGTTATCGAGCTGAAATTTTTTCTGCAGTCTTTGTATACAATACTACAGAGATAAGGGTATGGATTTTAAAATCGAATAATTTTTTCGATTTTTTTTTTAAATTTTTGAAAACAAAAATGTCACTGTATTAATTCTTACATAATTCATTTCAGCGTAAAAAATAATATGGAAATACGTATTTTCAAATTTTTATCTGTAAAATAACTGGTAGTTCATTTTCACTTGATTGACCCCCCTTAAACCAGGTGCTTCCCTTAAAGCACGAAAATGTCTTGCTCTCTTCTTCTCCTTCTTGGTCCAACACTGGCCTGCCGCAACAAGATTTTTTGCTTGTTTTCTTTACTCGTAATTTGATACACTGTGGTGGTCAGGCGGAATGGACGGGTCAGGAATCAATGCGAAAGCGCGCACGTGCAACTGTGTTGATCGACAGAAGTGCTACTTTGCAGAATGATAATTAACTTGTGTCTTAATTCCTCTAATATACTGTCGTAATAAAGTGTAAGAGGTTTCATCAATTACAGCACTGAATTTGAAGGCAGAACGGACTTTCAAAATCGATTTCCTTGAAAACGAAGCACCACTTGAAACAGAAACTTTATCTTACAATTTTGACTTCTGTTTGCGCATGTATTCATTAACTAATAGTAGTTTCAGATTTACTGATAAATTCTGCCGCGTCTACCAAATGTGTTCTAAAAATGAATTTTCTTGACAAATATGCTTCCTATGAGCAAATTTTTTTTTTTTTTTTTTTCATATAAAATCCGGGCTCTTTCAGTCGTAGCATCTGCTATGAAGCACCCTGTACAATAATATGGGTCATTGGTGACAACGAGTCGCCAACAAAAATTTGCATAAAGTCAGCAGGGCGCATGGGGCTTGCTGAAGTAATCGATCACGGGATTCATCCGATTTCTTCTTCGTTCCAAGCTATTAACTCGCCTAAGGCTGTTATTCCCCGCCTTTTGTACACTGTGCAGATAAAATCGCGGTACAACCGGTCAAGGCGTGATTCTTTATGCAGAAATCAAGTTTGAGAATAGTGGTAAGTATGCGCGCACTTAACGAAGATACATATTAATCAAGCTGACCACGCGACTGGAAAGGTTAATTCTTTGCCCCGTCTGCTTTTTAATTCCACGAGCGCAACTTTGTTTACGGCAACGGGGACATCATTTCCCACAATGTCTAAAGTCATAAAATAAATTTTCACTTATCCGTCAGGTCTGTCTTTTAAAGTTTGCTTATTTTATTATGTTAGAAATTGTTGTAAACAAACTCGAGCTCGCCAAATTAGAAATGCCTGAACCCTGGCCGATGGTCCGCGATGTTTCGCGTCTTCAAACGCTCTAATAATATTAGAATAACGCTACGACGATTTTAAGAAGTAGTGTTTATAAACATATTATAAATATAAATAGTTGTTTCTGAAATGATAAACTATTCTTCAGTCTACGCTTTTGACTTATTATTGCATAAAGAATCCCTACCACGATTTTCTCCCCACACTGTCTTGAAATAAATGTATTTCATTAGCCTACTACGGTACTCCCCGGATGTATGTCCACTTGTCTCCCCGGATTAGCATCCACCAGTCATCCCCGCGCAATTTTTGTTCACGTGGCACCCGTTAGCTAACTGGTACACCGGAAAACGGCAGGAAATGGATATTGCATAACCGATGACGGATGTAAACGATCGTCTCGCATGTCCGATGAGGCAGCCACTAGAAAATTAAAATTTTTATATTTTTCGTTACGGCGAAGGATTATTAATGGATTGCTGATATACGCCGTGTTTATACTCGTTTTAAAAGGGAAAATCTCAGCAAGCCATTGGCAATACATCCGCGAAGATAGAACGGATAATAGGGTAGCAGCCCCAATTACTGACACATTAAGGACTGACTCTAATATTATTGCATAGTATCTGTATTTATTGACCAAAAGTATAAGTTTTTTTATTTTATTTATTATGGTTTAATATGTTTACTTCATGAAAAACATTTTGTGGGTCTTAGAATTTCTATTTTTATATATAAATTCATTAATCTAAGAAACGTATTTCGAGCAGGGACTTAATACCGGTATAATGCTCATACCGGTATTTCGCAAATACAGCTATACCGAAACCGATATCATACCGAAATAGATAAATACCGAAACCGATATCATACCGAAAAAGATAAATACCGAAAACAATCGGTTTTCGGAATTACCGGTAACCGAAATAAATACCGGTATTTTTTCGGTATTCTTCTCGGTGAACACCGAAACCTACCATATTACTGAAAAGAATACCGAAAAAATACCGGTATTTATTTCGGTTACCGGTAACCTTTTGTTTTCGGTATTTATCTATTTCGGTATAATATCGGTTTCGGTATAGCTGTATGGGCGAAATACCGGTATGAGCGTTATACCGGTATTAAGTCTCAGACGAAGATACAACCGAAAAATACCGGTATAATACCGGTATTTTACGTACCGGTAGGAGTCCCTGATTTCGAGATCTATTACTGACACCTCTAAAACGTGTGTGACTGAATTACTGACACCCCAATTACTGCCAGCTAACCTAATACTGTTTATCTCATTTTATGGTTATGTCGTCTCTTGTACATGAGCAACTACTGCTATGACAGTAATACCAAAATGCTTGAAACGCTTGTACCAATCACTGTCACCCAAATATTAATTAAAAAGGCTTAATTAATCGTTATATTACGATCGTTGTGACTTTCTATGATACTTATATTGTACTTAAAAATTATTGTTTATTATGTAAGTAATTTAAATATAGTAATTATAGCCCTTTCTTTAGTGCCCTGTTTTCTCGTTCACTAGTAAGGAAGTCGCCATTTCCACTGTTGTCATCAAATTAAAATTTTGTATAGTCTTATAGAAATTAATGAAAAAAAAAAAATTGTGGTGCCTTTTCTAGTGTATAGATTATAGGTTGAATTACATAATTCTTTTTGTGTATGACTTTACAACGTTTATTTATTCGTTATTTTAAGTAAAATAGCTTAAGGTGATAGTAATTGGGGGTTCTACCCTATAATGATTCAAATTTTCTTCAACGAATCGTTTCATTTGTCACCGTCTTATCACGCGAAATCCGTGCACTGCTCCCATTCGCTATCTTTGTCGTTGGATGCCATATAAAAATCGATATAGTTAGACTGATCAGCTGTAGATCGTGCAGGAGTCAAAAACAAGAGAATCTTGAAATGTGCTTGGTCGACAGCGACCCAATGGTATGTTACCTTTAAACTACCATCGCACCTCCCTCTTCTTCCCGTGGCCAGCGGCCGAAAGGAATAAGCTAACTTTCACATTAGCATGCGTGTGCCGAGCATACGAGAAACAGGCGAGTGTAAACTGTTATCCGGCCAAAGAGTAGGTATACCAAAAGTCGACGCTACGGCCAATTTAAATGTCCCTTCGGTAGGCGGAAAGAGCAGGGATTAACAAGAGGCGTCAGTAAGATGAAGATATTCAGCTGCCTGTATAGCCAATTTGAAGGGATAAGTCACCGAGCGAATTCAAAGGTGCCGCTCGGAGTGTTGCCTCTTACTGTTTCCTCCTCTTTCCCGTGCGCCCGTATCAGGAACAGCTGTGAGGGAACTCCACGCATTCGCGCGTTGACGCGGTGACGTCAGACCAATCCAAGCGCGATGACGCGGTCACGTCAAACCAATCAACGCCAAGAAACGAAACTTGACGGTGGCGCCGTTTCGTTTCCCATCTCGACGGTGGCGCCGTTTCGTTTCCCATCTCGACGGTGGCGCCGTTTCGTTTCCCATCTCGACGGTGGCGCCATTTCGTTTCCCATCTCGACGGTGGCGCCGTTTCGTTTCCCATCTCGATGGTGGCGCCGTTACCGTTTCCCATCTCGGCGGTGGCGCCGTTTCGTTTCCCATCTCGACGGTGGCGCCGTTTCGTTTCCCATCTCGACGGTGGCGCCGTTTCGTTTCCCATCTCGACGGTGGCGCCGTTTCGTTTCCCACCTTGACGGTGCACAGTGTCACGGCCCGTGTTCAAAAAGCAAAAAATTGTGTTTTGAAATTTTGTATTTCATTTTATGGATTTGATAGTAAACAGTCCACCGACATGGGAACAACATAACTTAGTAACATAAATAACGGATATAAGGTTAGTAATTACATTCAAAGTCGAATAACCAAACGCAACCTGCCACAGACTACACATAGGAAATATTTACCCACTGCATTTTTGTTGTATTTATAAGTTCGAATCTTTCTTTTCTTTTTGAAAATAAGCAAAATATATCCCTTTTTCGCTTTATTAATTAAAAATTCTCGCATTTAAAGATATGGATACGTACCAGTGGCTCAAATTATTACTTTTTTTTGTCTCATCTTCTAAATTGTGGAGAGAATTAAAAAAAAAACGAAACATATCGGTTCTTTCATTTTTGTACTACAATTAGTTCCTTTCATCTCCTTTAATTTGGTTAAAATTTTGTCTGCTCCCGACTGCTCCCACATAAGAAAAATGCACGTAATAAAACAAAAAACTAGACAAATCTGTGCTAGAATATTTAGTTTTAAAAGACACTGAGCTTCCAATTCCTTCAGATTCAACTGATAGTGATGAAGATGTATAATAAGAATGAATAATTTAAAATTTATTATCTATTTAAAAAATTTATTTATTATTAATTTATTTAAATTGTTTTTTTTTATAATTGTTTCATATGCTTGTTATTAATTTGTGTTTAAATGTATTTAAAAAAATATATATTTTATTTGTTTTACTTTTATTATGGACAAAAATATATATTAATGAATTATTTTATGTTAAAAAAATTTTTTTTTGTGAATAAATATGATTAATATATCAATTACGTGTAAATAACAGTGTCATATTGGAAAATTGATTTTTGATTTTTTTTCCTATATACTCGTTACACTGTGCGGTGGCGCCGTTTCGTTTCCCATCTTGGCGTTGATTGGTTTGACGTCACCGCGTCATCGCGCGCATGCGTGGAGTTCCCCCACCGCTATTCCTGATACGGGCGCACGAGATTTCCGCCAAACCCTGCTCCGAACGCCGGGCCAGTGCACGGTTGCAGTGGAATGCGTCCGCGAGGCGCTGTTGCCATTTTACCTGTTCGCGCGAGCGCGGGTTGCAGGATAAAATGCCGACTCTGTATGTGTTGGAGTGGTTACAATCGTAGGAGCTAGTTGCGCGTCAACATATTTCAATTCAAAATTCATAATTTAGATCATTTTAAATTAAATTAAATTTTCAGTTTACCCGTTTTTTTTTTAAATCTACTCTGTTTTTCAAGTAAGGTATACGGGTAAATCGGAAAGCGCACATTAATCTTTATGGTGTGTTTTCATCGTGGGCAGCCAAAAAGTAGCAGGAAATAAAAATCGCCTGATACTTCAATTTGGGGTCCCTACAAGCCTGCAAAGTTGAAAAAAATATCGGAGTTTTCGGGTTACCAAAAAAATGTTTCCTTCGAGTCGGAAACTCTCAATTTGTGCTCTGTGTTTTTTTTTATTTCGCATAAAAACAGTATGTCGAACGTTGAGCATTACATTATCTTCTCGCCAAGAGGGTTTCCGCGCTAGCGCGTAGGGAAATAGTTCACTTTGCGCTTTTATTTTCTGAAAAAGTTGAAGAGTCCCCTAAAATTTTGAAGTTTAGACAATATTTATGATTAAAAGATCGATGTGAAATGGTGTCTGTCGATTTTCGGGTCCAGCGTGATTCGAACAAATACACTGTACATTTCGAGAAATGCCAGGAGATAAAGTTGAATTACAATTAGTATAAATTTCTTGGAATACCGAACCTAATCAAAATAAAGGGAATACAAAATACAAATATTTCTTTACCTTCAAAAACCACGTGGAAAAATACTTTCTGAAAACTGAAAATTTTCTTTCGCGTGCCATTTAGCCCTCGAGCGGCATATCGTTTTTTAATTTTTTCTATTGGATATAATTTTATATTCTCCACTAAACATAATAATAATAACAAAAAAGGTATTTTGACATTTTCAAAAAGAAATATTAGGTACTTGTTTTAAAAAATCCTTAAAATCACAAAAATACTATTTCGCTCTGTTCACTTAATTAGATATAGAATTTCATGTGTATGCATAGCCTTTTTCAGAGGTCACTAGTGCCACGATCCTGTAATCGTAACACTAAGAAATGTGCATAATAACTCTTATTCATTCATTCCGTCTATTTCACTTCCGCAAAATATCTGCGCATATTAATTTGAATGAAACTATGTAAAGACTACAATCCGCAATTTCCTTCTGCCTGTTGAATCTTCTCATCCTATTACAAACTTTGTAACGACCCAGACAGGTAATAGCCTTCTCTCATACTGTCAAGAACAGTGACAGAGATTTATGATACCGATGTGTCATCTTCGTTGCCTCTGACACTTTCATATACAAATTTGCAGAATAATTATAAATGAGAAATAGCCAGAAACTTGGAAAAATTTCGATTAAAAAGACGTTAACGAGTAAAAATGTCCACTATGTGGTTAGTTCAACGAAATCAATGACAATTACTTACTACCTTATTCTAGAGCTGTAACGAATATTCGAATAATCTAAGTATTCAAATTTGAGATTCGAATATTCAAATAATCATGAGGAGTATTCGAGTAGTCGAAGAGATTATTCGTATTCGAAATTATTGTAATTAGCTGCAATTAGCTGTAATTATTCGAACAAATCGAAACCTCTTACCATATAATTATAAATAATAGACTAACGGCTGATTCCTGGTGCAAATAGCAGTGGAAAAATGCGGAACAATATATCTTTTCTGCTAAGCTTCGTTTACGAGAAAATCAGATTCGAAACTCAGTTGAGCACGCGAGTGCAGCTCGACTAAAACTGTCACGCACCTGATTGCTGTGTAAAGCAATGTTTCTGCTATCTGGGTTTGTAAGCGTTGACTTTAAAATGGCTCGAGTCCTATCAGTCAGACGATCCTACTTGTCTACACGAATCAGTCTTTATCAAGCTATCACGATGGCAAGATACAGTGCCAGGGAACACACTGATATGATCACGAGAACGTCGTGCAACTTCCGTTCTTTGACTTAATAGGGAGACATGAACGGTTAAGAAAATTTTTCGGATGGCAGAAGTCATCTTTTTATCAATGTCGACTATTTAGTGTTTTCTCTTTCTCTCTTTTTTTTTTTGTGTGAAATAGTGCACAATTACGTGGGACTTCAGTAGTGATTATGAAAAAAGCATAATATTGTTCATAACACAAATGTGAATGTTCACTTATATACGGTGTATTTGTGAAAAGTGTATTTGTGTTGTGATGTAAAGTAAACTGTTGAATTATTATATTTTTTTAAAAGATTAAAGGTGTTCGCACATATGTAGACATAAACAGCAGGAACAGAAAAACTAACATGTAGAAACGATTTTCCTAAATACACTGCTGGACAAAATTAAAGGCACACTATAATTTCCCGAAAATTTTGGTCATTTTCAAATGGCTGTGTCTCCGCGAAAAATGGTCGCAAAAAAATATTTAAAAAAAGCATTTTAACGCTTGAAGTCTCTAGTTTTTGAAACAATGACACTTTTTTTTTCTTCGTCCATTATGATACTGTTTCATCAAGATGAAGCGCAGGAAACGAAGTTTCAGAATTTTTTGTCTAATTTGGACGTATGCACGGGCCAAACATTTTTTTCCAGATAAATCCAATGGAGGGCTGTTATAGAGCAAACATTGCTCTTTAATTTCGTTTTTTTAGTTTTGTTGTGTGATTTTTATTGGCCGAGTTATTCGCCATCAAGGCATAAAAGGAACTTTTCACTTTGAACGCCTATAACTTTCGAACGCATGATCGTAGAAAATTTTTCACGAGTGTTTTGGAAAGCTAAGAAATCATCCTTTCAAAACCTTTAGTTGCCAATTTAGGGAGATTTTTTTTTGCATCTTATGAAATCCATTTTAAAATGATCCCAAAAATTACTTATTTACCATTTTTTGGTAAGCATGATGCCATTTCAAGGAAAATCAGGGATTCATTCAAGTGTCCACGTTTTTTGCGAGTTAAGACTACCCGTAAACACTGTGCGAAAGGCCGGACCAGTCAGATTTTTTTTTCCGTATGTCCTCGATGGTCAAACGTGCGATATGGTCTGAAAAATTGAAGGATCACCTGTTTTACGTTATGTTTCTCTGTAAAACCCTTTCTTTTGTTCTCGCGGCTTTTGAACGATTGTTGCACGCTTTTTTTTGTTAGTTCAAAGTCATTTTAGTAAAAAGAAAAGATTTCAAAAATTTAAGAAAAACATTTCTATCCAATCTCGTCGCAATGACAAAAACTGTACATCAATAACTGGCATTAACACCACCCAAAGCGCGCCATGAAAAATTTCAAAGCGAAAAGTTCCTTTTTGGCGAATAACTCGGCCAATAAAAATCATACAACAAAACTAAAAAAAAAAAAAACGAAACTAAAGAGAAATGTTTGCTCTATAACAACCCTCCATTGGATTTATCTGAAAAAAAATTTTTTGGCCCGTGCATACGTCCAAATTAGACAAAAATTTCTGAAACTTCGTTTCCTGCGCTTCGTCTTGATGAAACAGTATTATAATGGACGAAGAAGAAAAATTGAGTCATTGCTTCAAAAACTAGAGACTTCTAGCGTTAAAATGCCTTTTTTTTAAATATTTTTTGCGACCATTTTTGCGGAGATACAGCCAGTTGAAAATGACCAAGTTTTTCGGGAAATTATAGCGTTCCTTTAATTTTTTCCAGCAGTGTATCTTTCTGATAGTCAAAGTGCAGAAAATCTTAACCTGCTAACTGCTTGAAATAACGTCTTTCTTGTGCTTGGGACAATGATAACGTGACTTCTATTTCTATCTCTGCTTATGAATATTTCGAAAGATTCGTGCAACGAAGGGTTATGGTTTCCGCAATCTCGGAAAATTTCCAATCGATACCTAAGTATTACTTTTTCAGATGTTAATCCCGCAAACTCGAAAAATGTAGTTTCGCGAAAAACCACTTGTAATGTTTTTACAATGATTTTGCGCGCTAACAAAATTTTCGCATATTCTCCAAAAGCCAATGAACATGTGCGTACGATTTGCGAACAAACCAACCCACCAGTTTATTCTCTATAAATTCATAAGAAATACTCCTTTTTCGGGCTTTCGAAAGAGAAACTTTCCTTAATTGAACATCGGCTTACCGAGACTCAAGTCACCGAGGCGCCACTTTACTTTCAACAGTTGCACAAAATTCTCTCCATGAGCTGGAGATATTTTCTCTTTTTTTTTTTATCGAATCGTTTATCGAATTTTGCCTCAATTTCACCGGGACAACTTGGACAAGTACAGGCTCTTGAATAAACAAGGGAGTTTCTGGAATCTGACAAAAATTTTTATACAGGGTGTCCCAGCTAACTCGAACATCTGAAATGTTTCGCTTATTCTTGACGATAGGAAAAAATGCCAGGGGAAAACATTATTTGGCTCGACGGGGCAAATATTATAATAGCCAAGGCATATTTCTCAAGGTCATATTTTTCGAAATTTCAAGGTCATCGAAGTCTCCGAATTGGACTACACATTTTTATCATCGTGGCGTGATAGCCGAGGTCAAACGAATCCAACGACCTCTAATACAGGGTCCGGCAGAAAGATGATGATTTTTCGAACGAGAAAACGCAGTTGTATTTTATTCTTTCGTTAAAAGGAGGCGCTCTGTTGCCATTTAATAATGCGAAGGAGAAAAGTGTAGTTAGGTTCTGAGAATAACGCCAGTGAAATTATTATTATTATTATTATTATTATTATTTTTATTAACGGGAGAACCCTTTAGAAACAAAGTATACAATAACATACAATAACATAAAATAAAATATAAAACAATAAAATAGAATATTGAGAAATAAATAAACACAAACAAACAAAAATTAATTTAAATTAAATAGAATTACTGAGGTAACATTCTAGTGAGCAATCGGTTCCTGAACGAAGTGAGATGTCCATTCTGTCTCACGGACTCCTGGACTGTGAAGTTCGGCACAGCCGCGCTGAATCATATTTTGCGGTATCGCCATAATTCCTCGACGAAGTGCTTCCTTCAGCTCCTGTATTGTGCTGAGTTTGTCAATGCACACTTTCCCTTTCAGCTAACCCCGAAGAAAATAATCACAAACAGAGGGATCGAGTGGACGATCAAGTCACGGTACGTCGCCACGGTGGGAAATGGCGTGTCGAAAATAATCACCGATTATTAATCGTAAATAGAGAGACCAGGCGAATGAGCAGGACACGGTATGTCGCTCATAAACACGTGTTTTCCCACCGTGACGACATATCTGCCGTGGCCTGCTCGTTCGCGGTTAATGCGCCCTTCGATAAATCTGAGACGAACCAGGTCTACGCGTAAATTGGCGAATTTTTGAAACCGTTTTTTTCTCTCGAAAATGAAGTCACATGTGAGAAAATATTACTCTACACTTTTTACTCATTTCTGCACAAGGAATCACCCTTTTCTCTACTTTGCCACGAATTCGAGCATACTTTCTATAAATAGGCCCGAAGATTTAAAGGATATTTGCGGGTTTGAGGTCTCATATTATGTAATATATACTTGTATAGTTATTTAGAAAAGGATCCTAAAAATTGTATCATTTTTAGTCGTCAAGTAACCCTTAATTACGTAACGTTCTCCTTCAAAAATCAAATCTTTTTAAGACTTGCAAATGTTAAAGTGTATTCAGGGAGAGAAATGTTTATAAAAAACTTGCGTAGAACGATAAGAAATTATCAGTGCAATACCGATTGGTGTTTATTACCAAATCTTCAAATTTTTGTACGATGGCGTATTGCCTTGTAAAAATACATTATCAAGCGAGGCAATGTTATGTCACTTTGCTTCGATTTATCGCGAACTCTATCATTGGCTGTTATAGTAACATGCCACTGACTTATCTATCATTCAGTGAATACAAACTGACACGAGATGAAATGAGGCGGTGAGAGCGACAATGGACCCACATTAAAAATGTTTTTTTTTTCATATTTTTTATGATTAGTAACTAACTTAATTGTGAAGGAAATGTGGGTTTGTTTGTTTGTTTGTTTGTTTGTTTGTTTGTTTGTTGCTCTCACTGCCTCAAATATTTTGATAAGATGACAGATTAATGGATGGACCGAGGAAAGTTTCATATTACTTTGGACTATGTACACACACTTAGATTTGCATTTAGTCGTTAATTATTTTATCTGTGCGAGGTTCAGGGGCACAGTTCGTGCTCTTCGTGGCTAGTAGGGCTGGGACTATTCGAATATTTTACAAGTATTCCAATGCTACGAATAAACTTTGAATATTTGAGTATTCGAATGTTATTATTCGAATATTTCAGTATTCGAATAATATTGTATTGTCATCGGAGCTATGTGGGTGTGTAAAGTTTCAAGTCGATCGGATATGTTGAAGTGGGTCAAAATTAAATTACAAGATTTCACCCTGACAAACTAACGAAGTCACAACTGAAATTAAATAAAAGCTTGTAAAAAATTAACCTAAAGAACTTGGTTTATAATTCACACCCCTAGTAGCATTTCTGGTTGGCGCACAGTATCCCCCAGTTGGGAATTAGTGGGCCATCAAAATGCCAACAATAAATGCTACTAGGGCATACTATTCGAATAATTAAATATTCGAATAGTATTCGAATACTTGGATATTCGAATTATATTCGCCAAATAATTGAGCAACTGAAGTATTCGAATATTCGAATACCGAAAAATTCGACAAATAGTCGCAGCCCTTAGTGGCTAGTACCACTCAGAACTTTGTGAAATTACCGCATTTGAGGTGTTGTTTTTCACCACTGTTTACGAGGAAAACAGGTTAAACTTTTTTTTTTTTTTTTTTGACAAATTTATGAAGAGGATAGGGTAGATGTACCATTTGTGGCCACTTGAAGGATTTCCGTACCACTCACAGATACATAACTTACAAAAGAATACGTACACAAAAGTAAAGAATATATAAGTGTAATCCACAATATACAGATAATTAAAATATTCTACGTTGAACAATGTTTTAAACATAATTATTTAAAAAATCATTATATTATCGTGCCAGACTGTTTTGCACCATTTGTGGCCACTAGAGTACCATTTTTGGCCAGCCGGCTTTCCATTTGTGGCCACTTATAGAATTGGTAATACGAAAGACCACGTAAGAATTGTAGTTTTTAATTTATTACAAATGTTCACTACTGAACAAATAATACAATACTTGCTGCACAAAAATAATATTAACTGCCAATAAGTATCCTTTTTACTTTTTCTTTTGGTAGCGACAGGTTTTGCTTTTTCTGTTTTCTTTTTCTTATTCCTTTCTTCGAACTTTATGGCTTTAATCTTTTTATTTTCTTCTATTTTTGCTAGTCTATTTTCTGTATTAATCATTCTCTCCTCTTCTTTGTTCTCCTTTTCTTTTTTTTTTGGCCAACATGATTTCCATCCATTTGTCTGATGTTATTACAGCAGGAAAATGTTCAACTGCTTTTCGCTTTCGCTTTATGATTTGCTTTTCGGGCCATAAAAGAATTTCGTTGAAGACATCATCGAATGACTTTTCACGAATCGTAAAAATCTTCGACTTTAGAAGAATTTTTTCGCTAACTATTGTATAATAATTTTACAATAATTAGGTATTGTACGATAAGTTGCTAATGAGAATGCCTACTGACCAAAAATGGTTGTACCGTGGACTGTTTATGGCCATTACGTGGCCACGAATGGTACAATTCCATTTTCGATGTACCATTTTTGGTCAGTGCCTAATTCCACTAGAGTTTAGGTTATATCGTTGAAATTCTTTTTTAAATCTCAAAAATATTTGTTTTTTAATATAAATATGTATAAAACTTCATCCATACTCTTGTTAAATACAGTAACTAATTGTTTTGTTACCAGTCGTATGCTAAGCACCATTTGCAAGGATGTGGAAAGTTATCAAAGATTTGGACATTCACATATGATAATTAAATAAAACGGGACAACAAAACAGTATAAAGTAGTAGAAATGTTGCCAACATAACCCACCCTTAGACAGCTTCATTCATTGTAATGAAAGTAAACTAAGAATACTTAATATATCGGAATTAATAAGACAGTGGCCACAAATGGTGCAGTGGCCACAAATGGTACATCTACCCCAAATGTATGTAACACTTTGACCCCCGCTGTTACGTACGAGTATACTTTTTGCCTACGATTTCTATCTACTACTTCCCGCGAGCCTAAGAAATGAATTTTGTTTCAATATTTATCATCGACAAAACCCTACCATTTAAAGATTTATATCTTACTAGCTTTACTACTTGGCTTCGCCCGAAATTTAGATTCCGATAAAAAAAAAATCTGAAAATAGTCACATTCATCTGGATCAGCTAGGCATAATGAGCTGCGAGTGCTTTGACACATTTCGTAACCCCAGAGTTTACCGTTCGAAAGTTTTTAGGCGACAGATAAATGCACAAACACTTGCTGCTTTGTATATTAATATTTACAATATATTATTTCTGAGATTTGGCCAAGATCGACTCTAACAGGCGCAGCTGTCAAAGATGCTGTGGTAGTACAACGCTAGTTTATATAGTTTATATAACGTTTTAAAACAAAGATTGAATGAAAGTCGACCTCTACCATGCCTCGAGCGCGATATTTACAAAATATTTTGACTAAAATTTACGATTAAAAAGAATTAAGTTTTCTGACATTTCCGAAATATTATCCACCCGAAGTTGTGTATTGTAAAAGAAATTTCTTGCAACCGTTTAGATATATGTGCATTATTTTGAATAAATATTTCACTATGACGTAATCGTGACAAAGATTTGATAAAAAAATTAACTAAAATATTCAATTAGGCGTGTGGTATTTTATTCAATTAATATGTAGTAGGTACCATTTCTTCACTATTTTACAAAACACCTACTCACTATCTTCATTCGGGACAAGAAACAATGCTTCGATATAAATCAATTTATTTTCCAGAAGAATGAGCCATTTCAAATGGCTCACACGCAAGCTTCCGACGAAGTACATTCGTGCATCGATGTTTATTCAGAAACAAAGTAACTGTTTATTAATTAGGTGCTTAATTTACTATCAATTAAAATTGTGCATTAATGTAACGTACGTACCTATGGTTCAAACTCCATCGAACATACGTCACGTTTTCATTTCTTAATCAAAACAGTTGACAGAGTTACGTCATGTACTTCCTTACGTGTAGTCTCATAAATCGTGTAGCTGCTAACCGGTAGGCAAATATTTTTCTTAGATTTTCCACGAAACCACCTACGTATGCAGTTTTAACTCGAATGACATATCTGCGACTAAACTAAAACACCTAAGACGGTTATCAACGAATCTCGAATTCACGGCACGCATGCGGAACTTGCGCTAAGGGGAAAAACACGGTATTAAATCAGACATGGTTCGAAATTACAGCAACGATATATTTTGACACTGACGCGGACGAAACGTCAGGGAACTAAACGGACAAGTCGCTGATGTGTGCAAATAGACGTTTTAACCAGGGATCGAAAAAGTTCTGAAACTTTTCAATAGGTTCCATTTAAAACAAATGCCGCGGAACTTTTTTAAAAATGTTCTCACATTATAAGTTCTCAGAAGAACCGATAAAATAAAAGTTCTTGAAAATAAAAGTTCTAGTTGGAATGGAACTTATAAAATATAAGAATAACAATTTCTGTATAACAGGAACAGATATTTTGTTCACCGATATTAAAAAAGTTCTCAATCGTTGTAACAAACACTAAATACCATTCAATGGATAGTACTACAAGAATATTAAATAATTCATACAGTTAAATTGATATTTTGAATTTGTTATTTATATGTAATACTTACCTGCGTAGATGTTTTAGAATCGTTATAATAAAAGTTGCATGAAAACAAGTTATATTAGAACGTTTATTAAAAAAGTTTTCATAAGATAAAGAAAAGTACTAAACTATTAGGTACGAGTTTTATTTAACAATATAATATCATATTCTTCAAATGTTTATTTAATAAAAGGTATAAAAATCATAATATAATTAATGGTTTCATAACAAGTATTTTTATACCCTTTATTAAATAAACACATGAAGAATATTATAACCTATTGTTAAATAAAACTTGTACCTAATAGTTGAGTACTTTTCTTTATCTTTTGAAAACTTTTTTAATAAATGTTCTAATGTAACTTGTTTCCATGGAACTTTTATTATATAGGTTCTAAAATATCTGTTCCATGAGAACACTTTTTAAAGAAGTTCCTGAAGGTAGCATTTGTTTCATTAAAAATTCCACAGAAACAGATATTTTCCGAATCGAAACAAATAAGTTCTAACAGAATTTTTAAAAAACGAGGGTCCGAGAACTTTTTCGATCCCTGGTTTTAACTTTGTTAACTTGGTTAGCAATCGTCGTGTAAAGAATCTATTGTTCGTTTTTCATGAGTGCTGATGATATTGTGATATGATGAATATTGGTGATCACTGAGGATCACTACTACATATTATGATTTATTTGGTGCCGGATGGAATGGCAGTGGGAATTTCGATACAGTGTGACTTATAATTGCAGAGTTTATTTTGTAAAGCTATTGGATAAAAAAGTTATGACGCTATGAAAATCCTAGTTTGTTTTAAGGGGCTATGCACACCTAGGAGGCGAAAAAGTAGGGCGGATTTGAAGAATTTTTTTCGGTGGAGAAATGTTTTTATGAAAGGAACAGTGAAAGGAAAAATTATTGTTAAATTGGACGAAAAAACTAGTCCTTCTCGTGGCCGATTCTTTTTTCAATTTGTCGCAAAAGGGCGGCCATTCGAACATAGAAATCGACTTTATGACTGAATACATATTGATACATATGCCCGCCCTTTTTCGACAAACTGAAAAAAAAAAATCGGCTACGAGAAGGACTAGTTTTTTTTATCTAGTTTGAGAATAATTTTTCCATTTTTGATTCGGATGAAAAACAGCGAAGATACGGAAACAGCTACCACGCAGGTTTTTCTACGATTTTTTCAAAAGTATGACCTTTTTAATGTGTGTAATGTTTCTTTGATAAAAACATTTCTCCACCGAAAACAAATTTTCAAAACTTTTCTAAATCTTAAATTATATGTTATCATCATTTCGGAATTAAACCTATGGGTTTTATACTTCGTTATAAAAATATAAGCTCTATAATTTACTGACATTGAGCATCTTACATATGAAGCAGATTTTACTGGAATTTTTCTAAAATTGTGTAGAGCCACGTTTTCTGATATGTTTCTACGTAAATATGTAGCAGCTCCAAATTTTGAAAATTCACCCTGCCACAGGGAAAATATATTTTTGCTTAGTAATAGTGCTAAATGCTGCGTTAATACGTAAATTTTAAGTGGGTAAAATGCTTTGAACATGTGTCTACAAATATTTTCTTAATGGGACCTTCCGGTCTAGAGCCCAAAAAGATAGGTGATCTTTAGGAATTAATTAAAGGAAAACTACTATATATAATATAATGGGACTTTTTGCATGGTATTAAGGATGTCTTAAATTATAGAAATATATTTTTTGTTTTATAATTAATCATTGCAGACGGCACTGGGGAGTCGTTAAAGTCAAGGCGTCAAAATATTGATCGAAATCGGTGGGACCTGTATTTCCGAAAGTTATTATCCGATTCGACTGAAACTTTTTTTATTTTGAAGAATATACTTCTGGCTAGGGGGGCAACCAGAAAAAAAATACAAAAATGACATGTTTTTTTAGAAAATAACGACACTTGAAGTTTGAAATCACTTTTTCCCTATATTTTTCATCCTTTCAACGCCTTTGAAAATGATAAATTTTCAATTTTTCGTATTTTTTTCTGGTTTCTCCCCTAGCCAGAAGTATATTCTTCAAAATAAAAAAAGTTTCAGTCGAATCGGATAATAACTTTCGGAAATACAGGTCCCACCGATTTTGAGAACACTGTTTCGGGAAAAACGCGTTTAAAGTTTTACGTGAGCGCCGAGTGGCCGATTGTTGCCCATACGTTTGCCGCTACTCAAATGCCTATAACTTCGGGAATTTTACGAATTTCAACAAATAAAAGGTTGCAGATTCGAAAAAAAAAAAAAAAAAAAAATCGACTTTTAGAGCGGAAGGTCCCCTTAACACTGTTTTTATTAGTTCCCCATTCTGATTTCTGTAGTTCTGTATGATACAGTAGTCACCAGAGTTTTGTCAATATTATATCGATTGCGTTTTAACAGATTTTTTTTTTGACAGGCCGTCATTATATGTAGAATGACTTTTTCGTTGATTCCCAAATTTTCCAAAGTTACTTCACGTGAACAATTTTAAGGTCATTTATTGAGTCCCCAAATGGCACGAGTGGGTAGGTACAAATTTCATAATTTTTTCCCTCACTTTAGAAGCGTTCGCGTAATAGATGGGCATTCATATTAATCCTATCAAACAATTTTCAGTTTTGTAATTTTCATACATTTCTCCTTGCTACTTGCACAATTCGGTAACCTTCTCCAGTTTTCTTACAGCCAAATAAGTGTCATTCTATTCGTAGAACTTTCACATTCCTGGCGTTTCCAGATGAATTACGATATCCTTCTTGCCGAAGTATCTGTTCCTCTGTCCACGACATTCGTTCATAAATTATTCACCCTAATCAAGCGCAAGCAATCTAAATATTCGCTGAAGCCAGTATATTACTCAACTGAATGTTATGACGGTTTGAAAATAATATTCTATTACTTTAAGCTGCAGCACACATAATAGTAATAAT
Organism: Andrena praecox; assembly: GCA_963932275.1. Taxonomy (NCBI): domain Eukaryota; kingdom Metazoa; phylum Arthropoda; class Insecta; order Hymenoptera; family Andrenidae; genus Andrena; species Andrena praecox. The sequence goes on from OZ010728.1 coordinate 38,926,120, forward strand.
AACACTGTCCAACACGATTTTTGGTCTGCACTATCCGCTGGGTGATTCTTATAGAGTTTTTCGCCCTGAACACGAATCCGCAAGCAGAAATGCTCTATCACCCTCAGTTTTTGAGAAAATCGATTTTGAAAAAAACTGCAAATTTTCAACTTAGAACATTTTTTGTGTCGAAACGGTAATAGTTATTCGGTTGCCCGGTGCGTCAAATTATTCTACGAACCCTCCCGAATACAAAGATATAAGTTATTATTGCATTATGATCATTTAAATTTGTTTAAACAACGATCAAAGGGAAAATGACACCCAAAATGCACCCATTTTTGAAGATATCTTTCAATTTATTTCCAAAACTAAGGGTCCAGGAAAAAATCTGACCATACCACGCGATGCAGCAGACATTTTTCCTTCGGAACTCATCAACAAAACTGGTAAGTCACGTTTTGTTTTCAATACAGAAGCAAAAGAGTTTGGCAAAACGCGCGGTGTCGACAGTGGTAGTCAATGGCGGCGCGCGGTACACTGCCGCTCAGCGTAGCACAATCGCTTAACGCGCCTGAGTACCACTGTTGGCACCGCGCGTTTTGCCAAACTATTTCGCTTCTGTATTGAAAACAAAACGTGACTTACCACTTCTGTTGATGCTTTCCAGAGGAAAAATGTCTGCTGCATCGCGTGGAGTAGTCAGATTTTTTCTAAAACCCTTAGTTTTGGAAATAAATTGAAAGATAACTTCAAAAATGGGTGCATTTCGGGTGTCATTTTCCCTTTGATCGTTGTTTAAACAAATTTAAATGATCATAATGCAATAATAACTTATATCGTTGTATTCGGGAGGGTTCGTAGAATAAGTTGACGCAACGAACAACCGAATAACTATTACCGTTTCGACACAAAGAATGTTCAAAGTTGAAATTTTTCTGTTTTTTTCAAAATCGAATTTCTCAAAAACTGAGGGTGATGGCGACAAACGGTTTGCGGATTCGTGTTCAGGGCGCAAAACTCTACAAGAATCACCCAGTGGATATTGCGGAACAGAAAAAAAGTTTCATTTTGTTGGACTGTGTAATCTATCGTTATTACAACTATGTGTGGCGTACTATACGATACTAGAAGATCGCAAGGCAAGCAGAAAATTTTACAAAACAGTAGCGTAGGGGCTGAAAAAAATCGTTCCGCAGTTAAGGCTTTTCCACACGAGAGACAATTTTTTCCCAATAAAAAGGAGCCCCAAATTGAAAAATGGTATTCTACATTTTCGACTAATTTTTTCATGTAAAATCATCACCTTTCTGGTTGTAGAACAAGTTCTAGGGCAACCCGTATAATTTTTTTTAACGCGAGTCTGTATTCTTTTGGCGCTATTATCGATATAGTTTTTTATTTTTGTATCAGAATGTAGTAGGGTTGGTATTACAAAAAAAATTATCAATTTATGAGATCGTCATGATTACTTATTTAAAGTAGAACTCGATTGTTTATGTCAATCTAGCTTTACTACCCGGCTTCGCCCGGAATTTATATTCTAATTTTATGATTTTTTTTTGGTGAAAATAGTCACATTCATCTGGATTAGCCAGGCATAATGAGCTGAGGCACATTTCGTGACCCCAGAGTTTACCGTTCGAAAAATTTTTTTTGGCGACGGACATTTATTTTTAGCATTGTATTTTGCTTTTCCAATCAGACAAATGACGATATATAATACAATAATTCCGCAACGAACGAAGGAATTTCTCCGTGTACAAGGTGGTAAAAAAATGGTGGTCACTGCTTTCTCAAATACGTGAAAAATGTTTTCTTCAAATAAGTACAGGAATCACTTCATCGATGCCAACACTTTATCAATTTTTTGATGAGGAAACGGTACGTTTGTGACATATGGTCCCTTTTACACTTTTTCTCCTTTCAGCGAAGAGAATATGTTGATCGAAAGAAAAGAAAAAATAACATTAATTTTCAAAGGTATAAACAATTTTGCAGAGATGGTGTTTTTTTTATTTTTTTTTTTAGCGTGGCCGCCAGATTTTTAACACCCTGTACATGGCAATATTCGTGATAACTATTATTGAGCGCTTTTCTGATTTCGTGCAGACTATTTTCGCCAGTCGATGGCACATGACAAACAAATCGTTTAAAACACCGAACTTCCTGCATTTCCCTTCTATTTCATGGACTTCGCTTCTATTTGGGTTTCCACGTGCGGCACGCCATGTTTGATCCTCGCTAATAATGTAATTCCTCTTCTGCTATCAGTGAAGCAAATTATTAGACGTTTTGCAATCAGCCGTCGCCTATTGCTTCTATCTGGGGTAATAAAACACCGAAGGCACTAGGTGTACCAATATTGCCTGGATCTTATGGATAGAAACGAAGCGAAGGTGATGCAATCACTTATTAATTTTAGCTTATACAGGTGTAGAAAGAGGAAGGAAACAGACATCCTGGAAATCACGCGATTGGTCGACAGAAATACTGTGCAGGATTCTGCGAAGGTTGTCTGCAACACAGGAGTGCAGTTGCACCTTTTTAAAAAGCTCGCTATGTGTTTTTTTTTTTCTATATAAATTATTTTGTCTCAATACTTTTGGTGGAATCCACTTGGAAGTTACAGTTTTCAGTCCTCAACGCACTGCTCTATTTTTAATATTTTATTCCATGTTACCTATGCAGAGTGGAGCATTAACTAAATAAAAAATTATTTAAATAACGGATCAAATAAAAGCTACTTTAACTTCAGATTATTTGACGAATAAAGTTAACTTTTCATCCGACAATAATTTTTTTTTTAACTTTTCTTCGAAATATTTATTTAAATAAAATTTCTGCAGGTCTCTGTTCATATTTTATCATTTTCTATTCTATATTCTCTATTACAGTGGTTCCCAACTTTCTTTAGCCGCGATCCCCTTTTATAATATTCAAGCAATCTGCGACCCCTCGTTTAAGGTATGGTAAATTTAATAAGGTAAAGAAAACACATTAAAAATAGATTCTTCAGAATATGATTCTTAAAAAATAAAACACATAAGTGCCAAAAATCGCCAACTAAAAATAACCGTAGCGACCTTCCAGAAAACACTTCGCGCCCCACAGGTTGGGAACCGCTGCTCTATTATATACTTTTATTACTCACTGACATAATGCCTGCAATTGATCACCCATCTCGCCTTCGACCCACTATTTTTAGTAATAGGTACTTCTGAATTTAACATTAAAACAAAACTATGTGACACTTTTAAAACAGAATAACTTGTTTAAAATTGATCCAAACGACTATTTTTTTAGAAGCTAGAAGGATTATAGCCCACGTGTTTCGGCGTTTTGAAAAAAATTGCAATTGATCGGAATACCGGAAAAAATAGTCAAGGTCGCCTTTTCAACTTTTTGTATCTAAGCTTGTAATTTAAAAATTTAAAAGTTTAAAAATTTAAAAGTTTAAAAGTTTAAATGTTTAAAATTTGAAATTTGGAAAATTTGAAATTTGGAAAATTTGAAATTTTGAAAATTTGAAATTTGGAAATTTTGAAATTTGGAAAATTTATAAATTTGAAAATTTAAAAAATTTAAAATTTGAAAATTTGAAAAATTTAAAATTTAAAAATTTGAAATTTTGAAAATTTGAAATTTGAAATTTTAAAAAATTGAAAATTTAAAAATTGGAAATTTTAAAAATTTGAAATTTTAAAAATTTGAAATTTTAAAAATTTGAAATTTTAAAAATTTGAAATTTTAAAAATTTGAAATTTTAAAAAATTGAAATTTTAAAAATTTAAAAATTTAAAAATTTGAAAATTTGAAAATGCCGTTTTTAGAGACGAATAAAGTTACGGAGTGATAGGTATCGGTATACCACGCAGCCTTTTATCTACCGCAAATTGTGTGATTCATCACCTCGCGCGATAACGCGTCAGGTAGATACGACTGCATTTCGAGAATCGCTCGCCACGAACTACGGTACCTTTTAGGTAGCGCGGTGTTGCATTCGATGGAGCGTGTGCTTTTCAATTAGGCACAAAAGGAAGTGTAATAAAGGGGGGCAAGCAGACGCTCCGAATGCCTCCCCCCCGCGGACTATCTGATTTCGATGAAGTAGGCCTCGTTTGTCCCATCGACGTCGAATGCAAAACATTATCGCCGTGACGCGTGTGTGACACTGATCTGTTACGAGAATGAAAGACATCGCATGATCTGCGACACGAGGCGAGAAGTATGATAACCGGGTGCCGTACAATGGAGTCGTAAAAATGATAATAGTGGTAAGAAATGTCCATTTTATTTTTTCTACATTGCAAACAAATTTCTTTTTGCAATAATAAATGCATTCGTGGCTCCGAGGAATGTGGAAAATATAATTATTTAGGAGACACGTGGCGAGGGAAGTTACGATAAATAAGGTTGGATATTGGATGTAACTGGTCTAATTCACGTGTTTTATTTCTCGCCGTCTTCCGGCGATAATTTATTAGGGAAATTCCATGCATCGTTACCGCGTTTCTAGCCACGTGGGCCATCGGTGCCCCGCGATATTTGTCGGAAGTGAAACTTTCATTCGAAGGAAAAGGTATATACACTTCTGAATTCGCTGTTGAAATCAGAATAGAACGAAAAAAGGTGAAAGTATAGAGAGTATTGCACAAGTGCCTATGCTTCTGTAATTGGATTTCGCAATCTACTTTTCTCATCACTTTTTATAGACCTCTCAAAACATCGGAATTTCCACCGTGACAGGGGATTTGTTGAGAAAGTCTGCGAGTTTCGGGTACGTTAATGTGGAGTAGTACCAAAGTGGTTAAGTTCGCAGTAAAAAGTGACATTTTTGCCGTATAGTATTTTATATTTGCACTTTAGAATTCCTAGAAGTGTTCGATATTTAAGGGAATAATGCAAAGAAATGTTATAATAATCAGATCAATATGATAGCCCCTTGCATTTCAACATATTCGCTCGTCAATCAACCAGAGATTTTTTGTTCGACGCTGCGTTTATTATTTTTTATTATTATTATTATTATTTTCCAGTGGATTATAAAAAATGATGGGAAAAGTATTATTAAGATATTCAATTACAGAAAAATAATAGGTTTGTTATACAGGGTGTTTCGTATCCGGTGGTATAAACGGAAGGGCGGTGAATATGTGTGAAAAAATAAGTAAAAAATATCGTCTCAAAAACAAAATTTTGTCTCAAAAACTCGTTTTCGAGACGTAATTTTGTTTTATATTTTTTACTTATATTACTTACAATTATGCAACTTTGTGTGCAAGTAGAGTAGTTCATGCGCAAGACAAACCTATTTTTTGTTGGTGCCATAGTGCGGTTTTAGGGGGTGAAATCATCCCTATAAAAAAATGCAGAATTTTCTTTTTCGTGGAATATCTCGAGAACGGTGAGAGCTGTCGAAAAGAAGTTTAAACAAAAGTTGCATCCTTTTTTTATGTCTAAAAAAACTGGGTGAAAATAATTATCGGAAAATCCATACTTTTTAAGTTACCCCGGCCACCCATCTCTAATTAGATAATTACTTTTACGCAGTTTTTTTAGATATAAAAAAATTGCAACTCTTGTTTAAACTTCTTTCCAACACACTGTTCTCGAGATGTACCAGGAAAAAGAAAATTCTGTACTTTTTTATAGGGGTGATTTCACCCCCTAAAACCGCACTACGGCACCAAGAAAAAATAGGTTCGTCCTGCGCATGAACTACTCTATTTTCACACCAAGTTGCATATTTTTCTGAATTTCCGAGTTGCCTAACTACCCTTGTTAGTAAAAAATATAAAGCAGAATTTTGTCTGGAAAACGAAGCGAGTTTTTGAGACAAAATTTTATTCCATATTTCTTAATTATTTTTCACGCAGAATCGCCATCCTTGTACCACCAGACACGAGGCACCCTGTATTCATCATAATTTCAATTTTTTGGCGGGCTTCTATTTTGAATTCGGCTGTGAATTAAAAAATATTCCTTTCCTTTAAATGAAAGTGTGACGTGCGATAAATATCGTGGGCCACCGACGGCTTACGTGGCACGGAAACCGTTGAGTATAGTAGTTTGGAATAGCTGAGAATATAACGCGGTGATTGCACATTAAATGATTCATTGAATTCTACGAATCACGAATACTACCATGTTTACGGTGTTCAGTGATATCCCTCTGTAACCTTAATTTAAACTTTTATGCGCCTGAGCAGTATGCTTGGAGTGCAGAGGGTTAAGTGCACTTGCACTTGACTAAGAATTGACAGAGTGCAAACGCAAACGTGGTGCAACCGTGGATAAATGGAATGCTCGAGCAAAAGTGAGTGGGAGACGTAGAATAACATATTTTATCTGAGGGCTCCGTTTTGGAAAAAATTAATTTGAAAGATACCTCTAGTACGCGTGCACTTAAGTGAATATCGTTTCATTTTCGAAACCAATATTCTCAAAAAAAAATTTCGTTAAAAAAAAAATGTTATTCTACAGTTTCGAATTATTCTTTGAAAAAAGATTCATTGCATCCACAGGTGTGCCTTATTTTACTGATTCACTTCAAACGCGCGTGTATGTGCGTACTCGACGAATCTCTAAAACTTTTTTTTTTTTTTTTTTTTTTTTTTTTTTTTTTTTTTAACGAAGCTCCTGAGCAAAATATATTATTCTACAATTTCAACTCGTTTTTGCAAAAAGATTCATTGCACCCAGTTAGGTGCACGTGTACTAAACGTACTAACGTGGTCGTTATAATTCTCCTCTGCATTATTCTGTTAAACATTAAACATTTCTCGTGATTTTATGGTTCGAACATTAGAGTTCCTTAATAATTTTACTTTTTCGGAAAAAGGAAATACCTGAACCAACCATTTTCTGCCATCAAATGGGTCGTCGACTATTGCTCCCAATCCATATAGCAACAATCGTATGACATTTTCGTATTACGTACCACGAACTCAGGTACAGATTTTCTGTAAGAATTATCTCGCAAAGAGGTCGCCATGTGAAGACATAGATATATCCACTATGATGAAGTATCATGCAAATTCTTACAGCAAATAAGGAAGAAGACTTTAAAAGATTGCACTATTTGATCAAAAGTGCAATGGAAGTCGGATTAATCTGTCTAGAAGTTTAAGTAATCGTGTAACTTTAACTGCAGAATATTAGTCAGCCTTAGAATTAAAGAAAAAAAAATATGATTGAAAGAATAGGCAATATTATAATGTGACATTATTTTATTATTATTATTAAACATATCCATACATGTTTAAGATTGCAATTGCAACTTAACTTAATTCCAATGTTTACACACGTTTATTATAACTTTCTCACCTGGTGTCAGCTAAATAATTACGCTTCTCAGATTCCATAGCACCTGCAGGTGCATATTTTGTAAGAAAAAAATTCGTTTGCTATGTGGTAAAAAATGGTCATTCGTTGCCACTGTCTTCTGGGAACGGATGAAATTTTGGACCTAAACGATTGTGGTTGAAGGAGCGTAAGCAGAGTTAGGAAGAGAAAGGTGGCAGAGTGAAGTGGTTAAGCGATGTGGGTCATAAGTGTGGAAGGGTGAATGAGGTGAAGTGTAAATTAAGGAAATCGTGAACCGGGTCAAATCGGACACCTCTAGCCTGATTTTAATTAGCAATAACAAAAATAATGATATACACACGTCACGCCGGACAATTCATGCCTACCCTACTTGATTATTCTTTTAATTTGATTAAAATCATATTCATCGTAATTTTTAATTCTATGAAAATTAAATCTTTATTTCAATTTTGCAAAACGTGAGATGCAGTGGGAAGATAACAATAGCAAAAACAGAGATTTAATGCGCGGTAAATTACTCGTAAATTACTCGTAAATTACTCGTAAATTACAAATTATAATTTCAACCTACTGTGTCGTCGAAAAAAAACCGGTCAGCATGAAGTTTTTTTTATTTTGTTTACTAGATGTGCATGTAAAAAACAATGTACATGCTCATGAATTCTAAAACATTTCTCAGCTGTACTTTATTTATTTATTATATATTTAATTCATGCCCAAATGTTAACCAGACTGTAATTAATATTACGATATCCTTAATTGTTTATTTTAACTATCTTTCAGTCTTTATCATTTTTAATCTGGAAGAAAGGTACATCTAAAATATACTGATTGTGGGTTCTTATCCTATAAATAATAAATTGTATATCTGGCAATAACAATTCTCTTTGGTGATGTTAATAAGTGCTTCGGTGTTTTTCTGTTATCCTTAATTTAAAAAACGTGATAATAATACTTCTTATCTATTCAAAAACTTCTGTAGACTGTAAATATTGAACGATTCTATCTAATAAATAATAAATAATATATTACAATTATTAGTGTAAGCATAATAATTACCAATGCGAACATAAATGTAATTCAAAATAAACTAAAAACTAACACATAATAAAACTTGACTACAAAAGTAAATTAGTAATAAATATCTATAGTCCGATGGTCAAAGTTAAATACGTTCTGTCTGCTATAAGAGCCATAACGACCCAAGAGTAACTGTGTGTTCCACTTTTATTGAAATCACTCAATAATTATTGATTTACTTAAGGGGACTAGGCAGTCAGATCGCTCGAAAATCAAGTATTTTTTTGCGAATTAATTACAAGGAGATGAACACAAATTGTGACTAGTACGTTTGGGTAATGTTTATTAATACTATGACCAGTAAAAAAGAAATGATTTGAATATTATATACATACAATGTATGACAGCGCTACAGTCGTCTGATATGTAGGCGTTTTTTTTTTGGAGCCGCTGTAATTCTGCAGTGATTCTGGTCGTAAGAAATTTAATTGTGAATTATCCTCTGAAATTTATACTTTGCCCTGGTTCCTATTCTGCCCTAAACCTATTGAAAAAGAAAAAAAATCAAAATTATAAAAATGGTGGCTGCAAAGGGAAATTTTAAAGAAACGTCACTTTTCGCCATACTATATTTTTTTTTTACAAACCAGGAGTTTTTACAGACTTATGCGTAGGTCCAGGTCGTAACTAGACATGTTTCATATATGCTGAATTTTTTTTCAAATCGACTGATACCTCCGTTTTTTCCCAATCACTGCAAAACGAAGAGGAAATATGATTCCGAGAATAACGCGCTTAAAGTTTCGAAAGAGGAATCTAGTCTACCTGCGTGCGCGCAGAAACGGTTTATGGCGGGCTCGACCGTTTCGGCTGTAAAATCCTCAATTTTGCGAATTTTAACACAAACCAAACGGCATTTTAATCGGGAAGGGTGGTACTTTCGAAAAATGCAACAACAAAAATCGAGTTTCTGACTGCCTAGTCCCCTTAAGGGGACATTCTCCTCTCTCGGCCGAAAAATCGGCCACTTTTCGGTGATGGTTTTTATAATGAAGTAAACACTTAATGTTTTCGAATTTCTGGGGGTATATTTTACCACTCTTGAAATACAAGAAAAAATCATTGTTCTTTGTTTATTTCATTTGTTTACACAAATATTTCGCAGTTAAGTTGGCGGCATCAGAATTGCTGGCGGTTGAAATTTCGGACGACTGGATCATCGGAAATAAAAACACCAAACATATTTTTAATTCGCAGGAGTATGGTTATCGCGCTTACCACGAAAGAACAACTTTGGACCAAAATTATTAAAACGGCGGTCGATCGAAGTTGAAAGTACCGAAAAGGGCATTTCTTTTCTGTTTAATAGATATAAAATGTGAGAAAATATTAAAAAATCTTAAGATATTTGTGCTAAGCGGGAAAGCCACTAATGCGTAGAATAACATATTAAAATTTTGGATTAATTGGTCATGGAGTTTTTTTTTATCACATCCGCCAACCAAGAAAATGTTGTTTCGAGAAAAACGCGTTTAAAGTTTTGAGAACCAGGCCGCTGACGCTACAAATACCTATAACATTGAAAATACATCGAATTTCCCTCCAAAAATTGAGGAGGATATTGTAGAAGGTGCATTCTTCCGAATTCAGCAGAAAAAAATTGAATTTTTTGAGGCCGAGAGAGTAGAATGTCCCCTTAAGGGGTTACGCTCACTCAGGAGGCCGGAAAAGGTGTGATTTTTGGGAATTTTTTCCTCAGAAACTATAGAACTTTATTCAAAAAATTTTTTTTTTGTTCGAAAGGTAGTACATTTTGCTACGTCTCTGAATTTTGACGTTAAAAAATATTTATTAATAACAAAGTTATTTACATTCTTCTAAGTAGATGTCCTCTTCGGAAGAGGGGTTTGCGGTGACCGTGATTACTCGGAAGTGGATTTTATCTAAAATCGAAAATTCAAAAAAAAAAAAAAAATAGTTAATATATTAAATTATCTAGTTCTTAGACGGAGGATAAATCTATATTCTGCAATTTAATTAATCTACAAATGTATCGCGTTATAAATAGTTTTATTTATCTCCAACATAAAAATCTATATAGATTAATTTATCTTCATTTTAGATTATAATTTTAGTTAATATCTAGAATAATATGAAACTCTGTACATATAATTTAATTTACATCACACACGCATATGCATTCCATTCTTGACATAAAACAATATGTTTTCGATTCACTTTAATTGCATCGTTACCCACATATGGTTCCAAGAATCTAATGGTGTTTGCCATGCAAATTTTCCTTTTATATAGATTCTTTCGTAAAAACACGACGCAGCGACACGTTTGATTTGCAACCAGGATGTTGGTTATATAAGAGGTCGAAGTTCAAGTCTTGTAAGATCCGTTTGCTTTGCATTGGTGTTTGAAGTGTGGCGTAATCATAACAGAAAACGGCCCCGTTTCGTTCTGTCAAAAATCACTCGCCATCACTGCCATACCGTCCCGAATTCTACAATAAATTATGTAACAGACTATCGTCAGTGAAGACGTTGGACTTTGCTCGGTCTAACAGGTGGAATTCACCTCGATTCAAATTTTACGAACTACCCTTTCACAATAATTTAAGGTGCTCGTGCCTTCTTCAAGAATTTGTTAATTGAATGTGAATATTTCTCGATAATATTTGGTAGGGTGGTTTCTGCTGCCATTTTATTTCTGGGGTCATTTATGACCCACCATGGCCTCGTAAGGGGGGTGCACACAGGCGCGTCCGCAGACTTTTTTCCAGGGGGGAGGCAACTTTGGGATGATGGTAAAGAAAAATATATCTTGCTTTTTTTTAACCCATTTTATAGTGCCAATTTAATTAAAAATTTAAAACTGAAATTTAAAAATATTCCCCTTTTTAGTATAAACTTAATAAAGATCAGTTTTGTAATTCATATAGCAATTCAGTGTTTTCACCAAGAAAGCAACATTTTATAAACGTATAAATCATGTTTGGAATATTATTCTTACGAGACAGTGCAATCTTCTTTTCGGCTCCCGTGGCATGTTTTATGGCGATTTTACTGTTTCCAAAACGTTCTACAAAAAGTCTTCATTAGCATTTTAATAGCATAATAGCTCCAGTGGCTTGGTGTGTTATTATACAAATTTCTATCTTGTCGACACCATCCACTTTAATGGCCCCTGTGAATTCTTCGTCAATTTCCACGCCTTTGGGTACAGCAAAAACTTACTGTGTTTTAAAATAGTATTTATTTATAGATACAGTTAAGCTTTAGTAAGTATAAATTATACTTGTCACCATTACGGTCGATGTTGTCGAGTAGTTTCGATGATAATTCTCATAACACTTGTACAAATACAAAAATCTTTATTATCAAGAGTGCACTGCGAATCACGGCGAAATTTATTGTTTTAAACAAATTGTCCACGCGTTTGCTCGTCTCGCGTTCAAGATCGTGAGAAAGGATTTGATTAAACTCAAATTAAACTTTTTATTTCTGTAACAGTGTTTTTCTTATTTATTATCGTGAGTAGAGGACGGACAAGTTGGATAATATTAGGATGAAGATTAAAGTACGCAAATAGAAAGGAAAGCGACAGAAAGGGATGAAATGATAATTGTAAATATACTGCAACTTAATCATCCAGAATACGCAGAACCGATTTTCTAAAGTTAGATACGGAAGTAGCGAGAAAGTCAATACTATTGTTACCATCACATTTATTATTATCAATTTTTTTGTGTTCTCGTAAATTTTAATATCGAACACATTTACTTCTCAGAGCTTACACTGAGCTTACTACGCATTGCCACATGAGTGCAATCGATTGGTAGGCTCGAGTACCTAACAATAATATTCAAAATGGAATAATAAAATCTTAAAATATGAATTGTAAAATAAAATAACATTTAAGGAATGGATAAAAAGGAAAAAAATATTTTACGTTTTCAACTTATTTTTGCATAAAGAATCGTTCCTTGACTAGGGCTGTTCAAGTACTTGAATATTCGGGTAGCTTGAAATCCGAACCAAGCTGAAACCCGGTTTCCGAGCCGAGCCGAGTACCCGAATGAACCGAGCGGCTTGAAAAAACCGAGCGGCTCGGATAGAACCAAGTAACTTGAATTTTTCAAGCGGCCCGAATGAAGCGGGCGGCTCGAACAGAACCAAGCGGATTGAATTATTTCAAGCGGGCCGAAAGAACCGAGCGGCCCGAAAGAACCGAGCGGCCCGAAAGAACCGAGGCGGCCCGAAGGAACTGAGGCGGCCCGAATGTATGTCTGTACATTGTACGTCGAGCAGATAGGTTAGGAGATAAGTTATGTATACCTAACCCAATTATAATATAGACTGCGGAAGTTTATGTAAATGCATGTTTTTATTGGAATGACTTAAAGAAGCGGGACTTTGACAGAACTATGTTTCATCATTACGAGGATGTTAAAAATATACTTTCGATTTTATACATTTTGCATATTCTGGATATACGTTGCACATTCTGCATATTTTTCATATTTTTTGCAGATACGGAATTTGTTTACAAATTAGCTTGGTGAACCACGCCATTCAAATTTAATAGTTTCATATGTTAAAAAGTTTAATAGTGTAATAGTTACATATATATTCAAAAGTTTAATAATTCAATAGTAGGTACAACGGCTTGATACGTATAATATATAATTATTACAGTACAATTATTAGTATACTACAGTTTGATAAAAGAGGTTAAATATAATGTAAGAAGTTCTTACATTAATTAAATAAAAAAATTAAATTGTGTGTCTATTTATATTGCTTGTTCAAAAATTATTCGTCTATTTATTTATTTATTTATTTATACCTAGCCTGCGGAAGTTTATGCAAGTATGATATGCCGCGAATATGCAAATATGCTGAAAAAGGTAACGAGGGGTGGGGGGATATATTTAACCTCTTTTATCAAACTGTAGTATACTAATAATTGTACTGTAATAATTATATATTATACGTATCAAGCCGTTGTACCTACTATTGAATTATTAAACATTTGAATATATATGTAACTATTACACTATTAAACTTTTTAACATATGAAACTATTAAATTTGAATGGCGTGGTTCACCAAGCTAATTTGTAAACAAATTCCGTAGCTGCAAAAAATATGAAAAATATGCAGAATGTGCAACGTATATCCAGATTATGCAAAATGTATAAAATCGAAAGTATATTTTTAACATCCTCGTAATGATGAAACATAGTTCTGTCAAAGTCCCGCTTCTTTAAGTCATTCCAATAAAAACATGCATTTACATAAACTTCCGCAGTCTATATTATAATTGGGTTAGGTATACATAACCTATCTCCTAACCTATCTGCTCGACGTACAATGTACAGACATACATTCGGGCCGCCTCAGTTCCTTCGGGCCGCCTCGGTTCCTTCGGGCCGCCTCGGTTCCTTCGGGCCGCTCGGTTCCTTCGGGCCGCTCGGTTCTTTCGGGCCGCTCGGTTCTTTCGGCCCGCTTGAAATAATTCAATCCGCTTGGTTCTGTTCGAGCCGCCCGCTTCATTCGGGCCGCTTGAAAAATTCAAGTTACTTGGTTCTATCCGAGCCGTTCGGTTTTTTCAAGCCGCTCGGTTCATTCGGGTACTCGGCTCGGCTCTGTCGTTCAAGCCGAGTTAGGCTCGGCTTGCTTTTTCCGGGTACTTGAACAGCTCTATCCTTGACCCGTTGCACTACGATTTTTTTCCACCCTGTATGAAACCGGGAATCATGTTCCCAGCTTTAGTCAATTATTAATGCTATTGATTTACATAATTACGATGTTTAAACAAGCTTCACCGGTTTATTTTCCTTCATTAACTAACAGTGCACAATCGAAATTTTTATTTGTAACCATATTTGAAGTTGTGGGCATGTGGAGTGGTATTTTGCAATAGGAATAATCATTAATTATGAATGGCAACTATTGCTAGTGAAATTATTGGAAGTAATGATTGACAGTGAAAGTTAAAAGTATTATAACTGTCATTGACGATACGAGAGTATATTCGAAGCGTATCAAGATTTTTGCAACCACCTAATTTCACCTAAATCTCAAATTGCATTTCCAATCTTATTAAATAAAAGAAGAAACGTGTCTTTTTGCGTTTCAACGCTTGTATAAGATATCTTTAGTTTCTGACGAAACATAATGAAATTACAGATACAAAATTTAGAGGTTGGTAAAACACAGTGAAAAGAAGAAGTGGGTAATTAATGAACATATGAAATTAATAGTTTTAGATATATTTATTAAAAGATCCCATTATATCGAACATATAAGAATTATTGTCATAAATATATCTTCCAGAAGTATGAACTCGGCTACGCCCGAAATTTACATTCTGATTTTATAAAAAAAATTACTTTTAGTTGTTTTTTTTTGTGAAATACCTAGTCACATTCATCTGGATTAGTCAGACATAATGAGCTGAGGCAGATTTCGTGATCCCAGAGTTCATAATTCGAAAGTTTTTAGGCGACAGACAAACACACAAACATATAGAAACTTTCTGCTTTATATATTAAGATTGAGAAAGTTGACCCTCTTTCTTCTACTTTTCTATAATTATACGAAATAAATTTTTTTTTACATAGCTATAGTTTTTTTTTTTATACAATTAGGTTAGTTTCTAAGCATAAGTTGAATGTCGGGATGTTGGTGGGATGGTCACAGCAATAGTCCACTGAAAAATCTATTCCATCCCTTGTTCTCCTTGTCGACATATGGAGGTACCAAGTACCTATACTGTGTACTGTATATTTATCGGATATATATAACATTTTGTTTTAATCATATATATATATATATATATATATATATATATATATATAATAATTAATATATATATATATATATATATATATATATAATAATTAATATATATATATATAATGCACACAGACAATATTTATTTGTGAATGTTAATATATATATAAATAAATTATTATATATATATTATAAATATATACTATATATGAAAATTGATGATGTGATCTAAATGTTGTAAATCAGGCATCGGAATTATGGTACGGGCCTGAGGCGCTCCAAGCACTTAGGCCGCCGCAGGGGCCAAGTCGCGCGGCGGGAGAAAGGAGGCGTTGCTTCTGAAAATCGGCCGCCGCGTTCACTTAATTCCGATGCCCGTTGTAAATAAAGCTTTATCAGCTTTGAAAGGGGAATTGATTTAAAAGAAGATAGATGTCGAAAGAATTCTTCCCAATGAAAAATCTCAGTTACGTAAATTAATTTTTTTCGTTTGATGGTTGGTGGTGGTGTGGAGGGGGGGATTCGTAAATGGCAAAGATGGGGAGTTTGTTAAATGCAGCAATTATTTCTTCGATTGATAGTAATACTTTTTTTTTATACACCAGTGTATCATATCTACAAGACATAGGCCAAATATAATAGAGTAAAGGCAGGTAATATGGAACATCTGATTTCAAAACCTTGTCAAAAGTAGGGGAATTTGTGTTGGTGTTTTTTTTACTATTTTTTTTTTATTTTTTATTTTTGAAATTTTGTAACCACAGTCTCATTTTTTAGCATCGCCAAACTCACATCGGTTCGCTACCATGCTTTACGCGCCCGCGCGCCCTCCGCACTAATCTAGCCCCAACCGGTGGCCGATCGAGATGAAACTTGGTGGGCATTACGAGGGTTGTGCACAGACCCGAAATATAAAATTACAGCTTCGGCAATTAATGCGTTCAAAAGATACTGGGGTAATTGTGCATAAACGGGTACACGTTACCGATTTTTTTTAAATCACTTTACCACGGTCCCCCCTATTAACAATATTTCTGTTGACTTATACCGACACAACGCATTCCACTTCCCAACTTGTCCCGGGTATTAGTATTGGTGGGGGGTAGAGTAGCGCGGAGGGGCGCGGGCCCGCTTGCGGGCCCGTAAAGCATGGGGAGCGACCGAGGTGAGTTTGGCGATGCTAAAAATGAGACTGTGATTACAAAATTTCAAAAATAAAAAATAGGGGGACGGAAGGGCTCCCGGGTAGGGAGGCCTGCACCAACGTCAAAAAAAAATTTCCAAAAAAATTAACAATTTTTTATTAATATTTCGGAAACTAATAAATACCCGAAGCTACAATTTTAGATTCAGGGTTCACACCCCCTCCCCGCCCCTCCCACAAAATCTCATCTCGATCGGCCAACGGTCCCTTTCGGAAGTATATCCAAAAAGAGTATTAGACTAGCCCGCACTTTCTAGATTAAAATGAAAAAATAATGAATTCAATACGATAAAGAGTTTCCGAGATAAAAATTCACAAGTACAGCTCGGTTTCATGAAAATGGGCAAAAATTGAACAAATTCAAAACCAGCAAAGTGATGACTGAAATCCCCTCCTAATATTTCAGTTTGACCAAAATCCTTGATATCCAGTGTAAAAAGTGTTCGATTTGCCGTGGAATGACGCTAAATAGAATAAGAATCCTATGAGCCTCTATTCCTCGACTTGTCCGTCATTCATTCTGCGTGGCGCGTGCCGCAATGGCCAATAAGATTCGACATTCTGTCAAATCTCTATGGGAAGGACGTTGGGTTCGCCCTCTGGAAGAGGATAGCAATATGCACCCGACAAGGGCAACGATTACTCTAGGCCCACAGCTAAGTAGTCGAAAGTGATTGGCCAAGGCGTAGGGAGCCGCGTAGGGGAAGCACCAATCGCGAGCCTGGAGTAGCGGCAACGTCGCAAAATCTGGCCCCCGGTCCCAAGGTGCTTTCTTTCGTAAATTCGACTATAGTTCACTTTTTGTTTGACGTCTCCTTTGCTTGTTTAGCGTAAACAAATTAAATTTCAAATTTTCAATAAATTTGTAGTTGTAATATTCACTCACAAATAATTTTGCTTTCTTCTTTGTTATTTTTTCGGGAATACTTGTGTGAGCCATCTCTCCCAAAAAGCGCCAACCATCTCTCCCGGCATCCCCGGAGAGATATAAAGATTTTTATCAAAAAATATTTTCAATGAAAAACGATTGTCAAAGTTCACCCTGGCTTTTCTATTCCTAGGTGTACGCCCTTAATATGACTCTCGCAACGGGATACCGCGGGGGAGAGGGTCTGCGAAATTCGGGAACACGCCCAGAAACTCTCATTGGGCCTCAGACACTCCCGCCCCCCACCGCTTACCTCTCAGACTAACCTAAGAGGGGGAAAATTAGACTCACCGCCGGGGAAGAAATAGTTCGCGAGAGCGAGATAGTATCGAATTTTCGAATCATCCAAATTCGACGAATTTTTGGACTCTGCGCCCCACGGAATTTCCTAAATGGATTCTTGAATCATCTGTGTTATTGTTTTCGGGTGTCTATATTTTAGACTCATTACACTCAGGGACTTAATACCGGTATAATGCTCATACCGGTATTTCGCCAATACAGCTATACCGAAACCGATATCATACCGAAAAAGATAAATACCGAAACCGATATCATACCGAAAAAGATAAATACCGAAACCGATATCATACCGAAAAAGATAAATACCGAAAACAATCGGTTTTCGGAATTACCGGTAACCGAAATAAATACCGGTATTTTTTCGGTATTCTTC
This sequence comes from Andrena praecox, assembly GCA_963932275.1. NCBI lineage: Eukaryota > Metazoa > Arthropoda > Insecta > Hymenoptera > Andrenidae > Andrena > Andrena praecox. Next base: position 38,944,064 of record OZ010728.1, read on the forward strand.
TCGGCGAACACCGAAACCTACCATGTTACTGAAAAGAATACCGAAAAAATACCGGTATTTATTTCGGTTACCGGTAACCTTTTGTTTTCGGTATTTATCTATTTCGGTATGATATCGGTTTCGGTATAGCGAAATACCGGTATGAGCGTTATACCGGTATTGAGTCTCAGACGAAGATACAACCGAAAAATACCGGTATAATACCGGTATTTTACGTACCGGTAGGAGTCCCTGATTACACTTCAAACTCTGGGCGTCCTTTCATTCTAAATCACATTCGTTTTTATTCGTTGCCTTCCTATTATTAGAGAACAAATATGCCCGTGATAATAAACACTATAGTTACATATTTTTCACTTGGAAGTACTTCGAAATAATATTATAAAACAATTGAAAACTGATAGGTTCGGTTGTTTCTCAGATTTCGTTGTATTCGTGCCACTCTCATAATTACTATAGTCTGATTTTCGAGAGTTGACATCTGAGGGCGGGTCCCTGGCTAGCGGAGGAACCAATGGTACGCTACGGATTGCGCGCGGCGTTGCCACGTTTTGCGGCGGATCGGCTGTCTTTTTCTATGTTCAATTGGTCAAGACGCAGGGAGTAGGGTGAATACCACGCAGGAGAAACACCCTTAACGGGCCTGGATAAGCGGCAACATCGCAAATACGCCAGCTCCGCCCGAGGTCTCAACTCTCGAAAATCAGACTATAGGACAAATGATTGCAGCTCTTGCAAATAATAGGGTTTTCGCAGTATGCTTAGAGGCGGTACGATTGTCTCCACGGATTTTGGAAATTAATTTCTGAAGTAAGAAATAACAGGAAAGGGGTCCCATGCAATGGCATGTCGTTTCGTAATGGAATGCAGCTGAACGCATGGGACTTATTTCCTGTTGTTTCTAGTCGACTCTGTTAATTAATCTTTCGATGAATTATTAGGCATTCCGGAATAGTTTGGAGCAACGACCATAAACGCAGTTTCATACCTTACTGTGAAAAAAATTTCATACAGCATTGTCAGGGCCGGCTCGGGGCTGCACAGGGGCCCAAGAAAAAGGAAAAATAATAAAATAAAAAAAATAAAAAAATAAAAAATATGATAACGGAAAATCTATATTTGTTTAAAATTAATGTAATTTTATAATCCGACTTGAATTTCACGCCCTAAACATAGAACTGGCAATACCACGGACACAACACAATAATTGTGGTTGTGGTAACCATACCACAACTATGCGAGGGCAGTCAAAAATAAAATTAGAATATAATTTCTAGTATAATAATATAATAATCCAATATTATTAATTGACATGGCAATAAAAAAGTCATATATTTAAATATGTTTATTTAGTTGTTCTTTTATTGCTAATATTATCCTTTTTCGCAAAAAGATGGTATGCTTTTTTACCGTCGAGAAAGTGTTTTTCGGGCCCTAAAATATTTCTTGCATCCGAGTATCTTTATAGGCTAGGCCAGCTCTGAGCACTGTTTTACAATTCATTGGTGTGTAATATCCGTTCGCATAATCTCACAATCAGAAATATTAGAATGCCTCTCACTTTTTCCTTACTCATCATTTGACTTACAATTATTAAGGGAACATTTCTTTTGTCAAATAATGGGTAATAATTATAATTTTGAGAAATTGATAAATTGAAAATACGAGTGAAATCACATATAAATGTGAAATACTGTAGAACATGTACTACTACATGAAACATTTAATTTTGTAGGAACCAGGGTGTAATGATAATTTTTAATAATTATTAGTATTTAATATTTACGGTATATTATAGTTTTACACCATATACGTATAAATTTAGTAATCCATTTTAAGTACCTACGTACAAGTTGTAGCTCATAATTATTCTGCAGTTATAAATATTTATACTTTAACCCTTTCGCTGCGTAATTAAATTGACGGACGATTCTTGGAAAGTGTCAATTTTTCATAAATAAATTTTTTTTTTAATTTTCAACTTTTTTTAGAATACAAAAAAGGTTTTTAATTTTCAAGAGAATACATTTTTTTAATGCGTGGACCTATAGTCGAAATCCGAAGCGAGCGGAAATGTAGCGGCGTTCGACTATAGTCGAAAGGGTTAAAATATATGCAAGTGATTAATCACAGGATTTGTACAATTATACCTATCGTTTGAAAGTGATTTATTTTGTATTATTCCATGATACGGTTAAATGTCACAGTTCGATATTAATGCTATGGATATGGTAATGATCCTTAGCTTTTATAGTTCATTGCACATGCTCCATAATGAATGAGTGACACGAGCAATTATGAATAATTTATTTTATGCGATAGTGGTAGCTGAAATCAAATTTTTGCTCGATGTCTATCTGATCGACTTGTTTATGACAAACCTGCGATATCCAGGGTGCGAAATACTTCCGAAAAAAAGTATCTTCGTACATGAAAATGTAACAGAGATCATTGCCTCTTAATACAAAAAGAATGCAGATTACATATCGCAATGTCAACGCGTATCGAGCTTTCGTGATAGGTAGTAAATAATGCAGGAACGTAAATAATGATATACGGACTCGCGCGAAAGCTAAAGTTATGCTAAAAAAGTTGCATAAGTGGGATAAAAGTATTATGCAATTTATATCTCCAACTCCAGTATACTGGGTGTCTCATTTGTCACGGCCACCTTAAGTACCTTCAAGCAGAGATGGGGAAAATTTTTATTGAAATAAAATTTGGAATAACGGATAAGAGTTAAAAAAAAATATTCGTCATTCGTTCCTTAACCCGAGTTAGCTTTATTCGACACATGACGAATAATTCTTTAACTTTTCTTCGTTATTCGAAATTTTATTTAAATAAAAATTTTGCCTATCTCTGACTTCAAGATATGCAGAACCATTTGCAAGGTCATTTCAATGTCCCCAAGGTTTTTATTTACCCAAAAGCATTAACACGTGTAGCAAAAATTCAGTTCATGAGCTTTATGAAGGATTCTTATTTTTTTTTTTTTTTTTTAATGAAACGACTGAAACTAATGTGATCAGAACGTATGAAAAAAATATATTTCTTTATTAGAAAGATTTTATCTATAGTAGAGATGAAATGTACGAGTACTATTAAAAATTTCCTGCCACCGATTATTCTACACAGAAAATTACTATTCATATACGCAGAACTGATGTAACGAAACATTGAAGAGTTGTGTTCCTTGAATTCTTAATTAATAATATAAAGTCTGCGGTGTAAAAAGTCTAACAGTTCTCTTCTGTTTTCAGTTTCAGTGCACTGGAAGTAGAGCTGCAGGGAAGTAAGCTGCGTAACTTCTCGCGGGAAAGACAGAATCTTGTAAGAAAGGGGTACAGAAAGAAAATATTCCAAGATGAATAAAGTGGATTATATGGAGGTCACTGTACCGAACTACTCGTATGTATTCAACTTCGAGGAAACCTTCAGTCACCTGGACACCAAAATATGGATGATAAAGAACTGGACAAATGGTTTCTACTACTGTGGCATTTATATGATACTAATATTCGGCGGGCAGCATTACATGTCAAATAGGCCGCGGTTCGAACTAAGAGGCATACTCTCACTGTGGAACACGTTGCTCGCAACATTCTCCATCATTGGATTCACTAGAACAGCACCAGAATTGATCCATGTGCTAAGGAATTATGGATTTCACCATAGTATTTGTATACCTAGGTAACTACACTTCTTTGTTTCATAATTTATATATATACTGTACTCGTAGTTGACAGTTTTATTTTCAGCCACGAATAAAAAGCTTTCTATTAAAAAATATTTTTGACTAATACGCTGTTTGAGAAAGTATTTTGGCACCGCTTTGAAAAAAAATTATTTTATTCTTTTTTGCGTACCTTTAAAGTCGGTTTTTACTTTTTTTTTTTTCAAAGTTATAGGGTAACTGTACTCGTAGTTGACAGTGTACCAATAGTTGACAGTTTTATTTTCAGTCACGAATAAAAAGCTTTCTATTAAAAAAATATTTTTGACTAGTACGCTGCTTGAAAAAATATTTTGGCACCGATTTGAAAAAAAAATTATTTTATTCTTTTTTGCGCACCTTTAAAGTCGGTTTTTACTTCTTTTTTTTCAAAGTTATAGGGTAACTGTACTCGTAGTTGACAGTGTACCAATAGTTGACAGTTTTATTTTCAGTCACGAATAAAAAGCTTTCTATTAAAAAAATATTTTTGACTAGTACGCTGCTTGAAAAAATATTTTGGCACCGATTTGAAAAAAAAATTATTTTATTCTTTTTTGCGCACCTTTAAAGTCGGTTTTTACTTCTTTTTTTTCAAAGTTATAGGGTAACTGTACTCGTAGTTGACAGTGTACCAATAGTTGACAGTTTTATTTTCAGTCACGAATAAAAAGCTTTCTATTAAAAAAATATTTTTGACTAGTACGCTGCTTGAAAAAATATTTTGGCACCGATTTGAAAAAAAAATTATTTTATTCTTTTTTGCGCACCTTTAAAGTCGGTTTTTACTTCTTTTTTTTTTCAAAGTTATAGGGTAACTGTACTCGTAGTTGACAGTGTACCAATAGTTGACAGTTTTATTTTCAGTCACGAATAAAAAGCTTTCTATTAAAAAAATGTTTGTGATTAATACTTTTTCAAACAGCGTGTTAGTCAAAAACATTTTTTTAATAGAAAGCTTATTATTCGTGACTGGAAATAAAAGTGTCAACTATTCGTACAGTGACACTAAAACTTTTTTTTAAAAAAAGTAAAAAACCGACTTCAAACGTGCGCTAAAAAGAATAAAATAATTTTTTTTTAAGTCGGTGCCAAAATAGAAACAAAATTAAATCAGCCGGACGCGTGACGAGCCACTAAATTTTTGCACCCCTAATTCACGGGCGTTTGTGTGCTAATGGACTATAATTGATAAAGGTTTAGAAATTGATTCAATTTTGCTTCTATTTTGGCACCGACTTAAAAAAAAATTATTTTCTTCTTTGTAGCGCACATTTGAAGTCGTTTTTTTTACTTTTGTTTTAAATAGTTTTTAATTTGTTTGATTTTTAGTTACCTTCGTTTGAAGTCGGTTAAAAAACATTTATTACGGTACCAATTGGGGAGCATACTCCCTATAACAACGAAAGAATCATTGAAATCGGTCCACGCGTTACAAAGTTATGCGCGAACATACATTAAAACTGGAATTGTAGATAATTCTAGAGTATCGAGATAATAATCTAGAAAATAACATGGTACCACCGGCTCTTTGTACGCTTTCAAATAAAAAAAAATCATCCAAATCGGTGCACCTATGCGATAGTTATGCGTAAACATACATATATACATACATAATAAAATATTGGGAAACTTACCGTTAAGGAATTAGTTTCTGATCAGTTTAGAAGGTTTCCCGCTTTAATATTTATTTTTAACCTAATGAAACATTAAACCATAGACTTTTTTTATACTAAAAGTTGAATTAATGTTTAAACTTCAAGGAAAAATTTTAAAAAGTTGAAAATAAATATATAATTTAAATACTTATAAGGTATGGAATAATAAGGTGACTAGGAACTAGTTTTTAATCATCTAAAACTAACAATACTAACTGCTTTCACAGACAACACATATATTTTTGAATTATCAATTTTTAAGTTAGTAATTATTTCAAACAATTATTTATTGACATAAACTCAAAAGAACGATTTATTTCATGAACTGATCAAAAATTAGTGCCTGATCAAGAATTAGTTCCTTAACGGTAGTGGAGGCGTGGCTTAGCTTTCAGCGTTGCGGTGGTAAGTTGGCAAACTATTGAAAGTAGGTCCGGATCCCATCAAACATTCCGAATAAGTATTTATGAATCGAATAAGTAAAAATTTAGTGCTCAAAAAAATTTACAACCACTCGTTTTTTACAACATGTCTATATAAACACTGATAATCATATGGACTTCGACGGATTTCGACCTACTCTCAGTAGTTCAATGTTCTGTCACCAGTTGGCGTATCGAAATTCCAGGTTTCCCAATACGTGACGAATTGAGTAACCTCCTCCTTTTCAACTCGGTTAAAAAGATGAAGTCCTGACTGACTGACTCAGCAACGCCCAGCTCAAACCGTTTAAGGGGGTACAGGACTATTGAAATTCCGAAAAATCGATTTTTTTCTTACCATTACTTCTGAAAGTGTGATCCTTTGTGAACGTTTACAACAAAGTTTCATGAGGAAATTCGAATAATTACGGAAATTATAGCACCGAACGTAACTGAGTGCACCGCCGAGTAACGGCCTCGCAGAGCGGTATTGGCGTAGGGGAATTACCTTTGAGACCGTTTATCTCGAAACTAGGGATTGCAATGCCGGTAACCCGGTTTCCCGGTAAATCGCGAGAAATACCCTAAAATTTTTACCGGTAATTCGATAAATTACGTATATCAATATAGCGCATATATGCGTTCGTTATTTCGGTCTACATCGTTATCAGTGAAAAAAACTTAAATTACTAATAATGACAAAAACCGAAGTATCTCATGAAGAATCAACTCTAAGCCAAAAGGGAACTAAAAATCTAAATCAAGTCATCAAAACAATGGACGTATTTTCAAGTAGAAAAAGTATGGAGAAAATATATAGGTACAAATGGCATATGATTTCTTAATGACTATCCGACCAACGAGTGTAGAATCTGAGAGTGCTTTATTCGTGGCTGGATTATTTTGTACAAAAATTAGATCGCGATCAGGAGACCAAAGTTTAGACAAATTATGTATTTTGCGTGCTCATTTGTTAAAAAAAATTGTTAAATAAAAAATATTTAATTATGTACCGTTAAGGAACTAGTTCTTGATCAGGCACTAATTTTTGATCAGTTCATGAAATAAATCGTTCTTTTGAGTTTATGTCAATAAATAATTGTTTGAAATAATTACTAACATAAAAATTGATAATTCAAAAATATATGTGTTGTCTGTGAAAGCAGTTAGTATTGTTAGTTTTAGATGATTAAAAACTAGTTCCAAGTCACCTTATTATTCCATACCTTATAAGTATTTAAATTATATATTTATTTTCAACTTTTTAAAATTTTTCCTTGAAGTTTAAACATTAATTCAACTTTTAGTATAAAAAAAGTCTATGGTTTAATGTTTTATTAGGTTAAAAATAAATATTAAAGCGGGAAACCTTCTAAACTGATCAGAAACTAGTTCCTTAACGGTATGTAGGATAAGATTCTTTTCATTGTTTTCGTGGTGAAGATCCATATTAATAAGTATTGTCAATAGTTACACAAATATATCTATTTTGTTTTATCTCGTTTCATATTTTATATGCAGAATAGTTTTATTTGCATATATTTATTATAATGCTCGATTAGAGTTAAAAAAAGCTTTTTTTGTAATGTTTACTCTTATATTTTCAATACCTTAAAAAATACCGGTAAATTATCGGTAAACCGGTTTTGATTGACAATTTTACCGAATTACCGTTAATTGAAAATGTCGGTAAATTTGCAATCCCTACTCGAAACTACATTTTTAAACACCGTACATCACCGTGTACAACATAACTTTCGAACGAATGAATATTTTCACTTGTAATTTTAACTGGAGGTGTAGAACTACTTTCTCTACAACATAGAATTTCCGCATCAACATTGGATGTTTGTAAAACATTTTATAAACTATTAAAGACGATTTTCTTCCGTAAAAGTGTGGGGAAAAATGGATTCGTGTGTAACTTTCACAATTTCTGTTTAAATTCGCCAGTCAAATTCTATGTTGTAGATTTTAGTGTAGAAATTACTCACCCCAAAGCATTTTGCTTTCATATGATTGGTTCACCTGATACTACGTACACCGACTACATCTGCGCACTACGCAGGACCATCTTCAGCGCTTAATAATGTCAACAAATTTGAACATTCCGAGAATTTTTTTTTGGTAATTACTCGGAAACGCGTTCACAATAAACTGTGAAAATTACGGGTATAACGATTACTTGGTAACTAAGCAATCCAACACAAACGAAACCATGAGTTTTACGTGTCCAATTGTCCTGTACCCCCTTAACCTAGGAACGTGAAATTTGGAAGGTACATTCTTTTCATGGCATAGGCACCCGCTAAGGAAGGATTTTTGGAAATTCCATCCCCAAGGGGGTGAAAAGGAGTGAAATATATTTTCTCGGACTCCCTAATATCTCTTAGGCCCGATTAGACATCAACTTGGCTCTTACTCACAAAGATTGCCCACGCAAATGCCTAGAAACCTATTTCCGAATTTTGCCCTAATCAACCCCTAAGGGGGTGGTGAAAAGGCGTGAGATGTGTTTTCATGGAGTCCTTAATATCTCTTCGGCCCGAAGCGAAGCGCCGGGGTATTTTGCTAGTAGATTATAAATAATTTCAAAAACAATTTTCGTAATTCGTAATTGTAATTCTAATTTATTACTAACGTCATAGCATGGATTTCTCGAATTTTAAGTATTTATATCTTCCTGTTATTAAACTAGAAATGCTTTCATTTACAGGAAGAAGTGCACATTTCATACTCCCGCATAATGGGCGCATTTCCATTTAAATTTATTCCTTTTTATACATTTCTGCATATCAGTTTCAAATAAACGAGTGATATTAAAGAATAACATTCAGTTTAGATTGTATAATAAAGGATCTTGATTCTTATCTGCGTATATCACACAGACAATTCTTGCCTTTTGGTTTAGGTTATTTGTTACTTATGCAAATATTTCTGAACGAACCTATATCTCAAGAAGTTTGCTCCGTAACTTTATTTTACGGAATATCTGTAATCTTCGGCGCTAGTGATCCTCTAGGCAGTGATCGGACAAACGCATATCGTCGCTGATTGGTTGCTGCGATTTGTGTCTAAAGCGGAAGTAGACAGAGAAAGAAACTGTAAGAAAGAAAGAGACAGAAATACGAATAGAAAGAGATAGATAAACAAGCAGCTGTTTAAGATTCAAATGTGAAATATGCATAACTCGAACTTTAGATACGATCAAGAGTCTTTTCCGAGTCACGAGAGCACGTCTGTTCGGTTTTACAAGCAGCAATCGAATGAACTCATGCACGTAGGGAGAGGGATGAGGGTTAAAATTGAGATTATTAAACAAACATCACAAAGTAACAAATATTAATTCATTCCCACCGGTTCTCGTTAAATCACCGAAGTTAAGCATCACGGAGCGGGTACTGGGGAAAGATGGGTGACCACCACCTTTCTCCCGGTACGCCGCTCCCTGCTGAGACCCGAAGGAGAGAGAGAGAGAGGAGAGAAAAAAAAGATAGGACTATATATAGTTCGTTGGGCAAATATAAAGCGATATGCTTGAAACGCCCCATCCTGCTAAACACGGGGAAAAAATATATACATACATTAATTCATTCCCAATATTGAAGTTTGTCCTTTAACTAATTTCAAACATATAAAACTCGCGATAATTTCACCCTCATTTCTTTCACAAATATATACTAGGACTGGGACTATTCGAATAACTTAATATTCGAATATTTTACAAGTATTCCAATGCTACGAATAAACTTCGAATATTTGAGTATTCGAATGTTATTACTCGAATATTTCAGTATTCGAATAATACTATTCGAATACTATTCGAATAATACTATTCGAATACTATTCGAATAATACTATTCGAATATTTGAGTATTCGAATATTTGAGTATTCGAATATTTGAGTATTCGAATATTTCAGTATTCGAATATTTCAGTATTCGAATATTTGAGTATTCGAATATTTGAGTATTCGAATATTTCAGTATTCGAATATTTCAGTATTCGAATATTTCAGTATTCGAATATTTCAGTATTCGAATATTTCAGTATTTGAATATTTCAGTATTCGAATATTTCAGTATTCGAATATTTCAGTATTCGAATATTTCAGTAGGGTAAACCAACCAGTGAATGACCGCATTGATGAATGAGAAGCCCAGTAAATGACCGCATACTTTTAATCAGAATTGTACTTATTAATGTTTGCTTAATACGCGTAACTAAAAATATGGGATATTAAAAGTGCAACTACACTCCATTTATAAACATGTAATAATTTTTAAATTTATAATTGACATTTCTTTGCCTAATGGTCATTCACTGGTATGCGGTCAATTACTGGTTGGTTTACCCTATTCGAATATTTCAGTATTCGAATAATATTATTCGAATATTTCAGTATTCGAATACTATTCGAATATTTCAGTATTCGAATAATACTATTAGAATATTTCAGTATTCGAATAATACTATTACAATATTTCAGTATTCGAATACTATTCGAATATTTCAGTATTCGAATAATACTATTCGAATATTTCAGTATTCGAATACTATTCGAATATTTCAGTATTCGAATAATACTATTAGAATATTTGAGTATTCGAATATTTGAGTATTCGAATATTTCAGTATTCGAATATTTCAGTATTCGAATATTTGAGTATTCGAATATTTGAGTATTCGAATATTTCAGTATTCGAATATTTCAGTATTCGAATATTTCAGTATTCGAATATTTCAGTATTCGAATATTTCAGTATTTGAATATTTCAGTATTCGAATATTTCAGTATTCGAATATTTCAGTATTCGAATATTTCAGTAGGGTAAACCAACCAGTGAATGACCGCATTGATGAATGAGAAGCCCAGTAAATGACCGCATACTTTTAATCAGAATTGTACTTATTAATGTTTGCTTAATACGCGTAACTAAAAATATGGGATATTAAAAGTGCAACTACACTCCATTTATAAACATGTAATAATTTTTAAATTTATAATTGACATTTCTTTGCCTAATGGTCATTCACTGGTATGCGGTCAATTACTGGTTGGTTTACCCTATTCGAATATTTCAGTATTCGAATAATATTATTCGAATATTTCAGTATTCGAATACTATTCGAATATTTCAGTATTCGAATAATACTATTAGAATATTTCAGTATTCGAATAATACTATTACAATATTTCAGTATTCGAATACTATTCGAATATTTCAGTATTCGAATAATACTATTCGAATATTTCAGTATTCGAATACTATTCGAATATTTCAGTATTCGAATAATACTATTAGAATATTTCAGTATTCGAATAATACTATTACAATATTTCAGTATTCGAATACTATTCGAATATTTCAGTATTCGAATAATACTATTCGAATATTTCAGTATTCGAATACTATTTATTCGATTACTGACCCACTTCAACATATCCGATCGACTTCAAACTTTACGCACATACATAGTTCAATTGTGAGTCAATACTAACTTACAAGATTTCACCCTGACAAACTAACGAACTCACAACGGAAACTAAGTAAAGGCTTGTAAAAAAAATGAACCTAAAGAACTTGATTTATAATTCACACCATACTATTCGAATAGTATTTGGATACTTGGATATTCGAATAGTGTTCGAATACTTAAATAGTATTTAGATACTTGGATACTCGAATTAATATTCGCCAAATAATTGAGCCACCGAAGTATTCGTACATTCGAATATCGAAAAATTCGACAAACAGTCCCAGCCCTACTATATACAACCATGTCATATATTCGATTAATCATCCAACTTTTACCTAGCGTATACGTAACACAAGAATTTATTGTTGAAATTACAGTAACCGTGCTACGTATAATAAAACAACACTGACAACGTTCTTTTCTTTCAGCTTCATCGAGCAAGATTGCGTGTCCGGTTTTTGGACATGGATGTTCGTGTTGTCGAAGCTCCCGGAACTCGGGGACACACTCTTCATAGTGCTGCGGAAGCAACCCCTCATATTTCTACATTGGTATCACCATATAACAGTGCTCCTCTACTCGTGGTTCTCATACACAGAGTACACCGCGTCCGCCAGGTGGTTCGTTGTAATGAACTACTTCGTTCACTCCATAATGTACACGTACTACGCTCTGAAAGCGATGCGCTACAAGCCGCCCAAGTGGATATCAATGGTGATCACCACGCTGCAGCTAGCACAAATGGTCATTGGCTGCATCATAAACATCACCGCTTACCAGTACCTGGAGAGCGGCCAGATCAACTGTCACATCACGCCGGTCAACGTCAAATTCAGCCTGGCCATGTACTTCAGCTACTTTGTCCTTTTCGCCAGATTCTTTCAGAAAGCCTACCTGGTCGGCAGACGCAACAAGAAGGTGGAGAAAAAGAGTTACACCAACGGGACGGTGGATTACGAGAAGCTGAAGGCGAATTAAAGCGCAGAATGAATTTTTCGATAACATTTTCCAGCGGCGCCTTTCTGAAGACATTTTTTGAAAATGCTTTCCCGAAATGTCTCTTGAAAGACATATTTTAGAACGACATCTTTCAAAAAGTGCTCCTTGGAAATGTTTTTTTTTTTTTTTTTTTATATAGAAGTCTTTGTTAACTTGAAGTCATAAAAGTTGCGGCACGGTGAAAGTGGATATGCGTTATTTGAAGATAATGGCACACTGAGTTTTATGAATAATATTAAATGTTGCGCACTGAACATAGTAATAAATTTAACGATAACCTGTTTAACACGCCGAATGTTAAATGCGTTATCAGCGATAAGGAGCTTCTTAGAGGTATTTCTTGAAAATATTTCCTTTTCTAGGAACAGCTCTTGAAGAAGTTTCTAGGTAAAATACCTTTTGGTGACATTACTTTATGAAGTTTATGTATAGCGAAGTCTTTTTTTTTTTTTGGTAGGACGAGGTTGGAGAGGTAATACTTGCTGTGCGGTACACTTGCGTAGCCGTTATTATTTAATATCGAATTATTTAATGCCGGAAGGTGTGTTGCGCGTAGAGCTTTTAATCTCGAATATGATATATTTTCTATTAAATTCAAGGATATGTTGGACATATTTAATGTTATATAAACGGGGGTGTATAAATATATATCGAAATATGGTAATTTGTGTAAGTGTAACATAAATGATGGTTCAGAGATTTGTATCGCGACGCAAGAGACACGCCTCTTGTGCCGTTTCTGTATACTAGTATAAAATTTATACTAGACACTTTTCACGATGTATCAAACATTGATATTGATAGAATTAAGACGGATAAAGAAGGAGAGACCTCGTTCTACCGGAATAAGGATACAAAATTGTTTTCGAAAAAGCCAAAAAAAAAAAAGGAAAAGAACGAAAGTGGAAAGCCGACACTGTGTCCACTAAAATTTCATTGGGCCTACCTCCGAGACGAGCTAAGAAATATTTATCATAGAAAATAGTAAAAAGGAGGTAGATGTAAAGCGGAGGAATCATTCGATCTTTCATTTTGAAATGAAAAACGTACGGGGGATTATTTACTATTTTCTATCACGACTATTTTGCGCCACTAGTGTAATAAAATGGGCTGCTTACTGATACTTTATAACATTTCAAAGTGCAGCCAGCCCTATAGGGACGTTTATCACATTCGCGAAATTTTACGTTACACAATTCATTCTGAGCAGAATCCTGTACAAGTTGTTATTTATTTATACGCTTATTTAAGTCATCGAAGTTCTCGTAACGACACAAGCTTAATGTACTTGGGCGTTTCTTAAATATTGTTAACGAACAACTAAACGAATGAGCGGAAATTTCTGTCGAGTATGTAAGTAAAAGTGAGCTCTTCGTGTTATAAATCCGAACGTGTGTGTTTCGCGAAAGCTGACTCTTCGTAAAGCTGGTTTCTATTTAAAGCAGAGTGAATAATTTAAAAAAAATTATTAATTTAATTAATTAATTAAAAAAAAAACAAAAAAAGAAACGTTTGAAATGCGAAGACTACGTTTCTCCGCGATATGAATTCGTTACATCGACATCTGTGTAGGGCTGGTTATCCCTTTGAAAAGTGTACTGGCCGATTCTAGTCGCATGGTCAGGATGAGAGTATGCGTTAGTTGTAACAGGAGTGTATTAAAACGTGATCGAACATTTGAAACACTTGTTCACGCCGCTGATCGACGCGCACTTCCATTCCCGAAATTAATTTATGTACCTTCCTTTTAACGACTAGCATGACTTTCGATTGGACACGGTTCTTTCCCCCCCACGAATTACCGACTTCCTTCTGATTCGCACAAATACTAACTATTTTGTAATATAAACATCGTTTCCAAACGGTTCCATCGATTAACTTAGGAACGATTAATAAATAGTAGCGGAATAATTACTCAGTTTCGATGAACAACTGATTCACGCGAGACAGTAGTAATTATTTCAAGCCCCTGGCGTGCGCTGTTTGCTTACGCGATCAAAAGTCCTTGGCGGCGATGAAAGGAAAAAGTCAGTCCAACGAAAGGCATGATATTTAATTCCGCAGGAAGTATCGCGCACGTGCCGATACGCCGAATTCAGATAATTTAAGTAGCTAAACTTTATCTATTTATTTAATTAAGTAATATTAATTATAACAATGCCGACAGTCGAACGTGCGTGTTTCGTTTGGTGGGTAAGAGGATACGAGCTGTACATTTATTTGGTGTGGTCTGTTCCTACATCAGAATTATCCGAGAACGATCGCGGTTCCATAGGAAATCCTTACCAGCGATTAAGGCGGTACTCTCATTTGCCGAGTCATAAAAATCGGGTTTTTTTCTCTTCTTTTTCGTTGCATCCTTTCGCGGTTCGAAGTGCGAAGAACGTGTTAGTAAGGAACAGGTGAGGCGTAGCGCTTTCACCCTTGTTTTTTTTTCTTACGGAGCATACGAGAACAATAACGAAAGTTATAGTGCAACTGTTTGGCAACTCGCTCTGAAGTTACATTTATGGCGCGAAAACGGTTGAAAACGCCTTTTACCGCTGGCAAATGAGAATACCCCCTTAGCACTGCGTATTGTAAATTTATTGTCCAAGCGGGGAAAATACAGAGATACGTAATAAAATGGAGACAAGTAAAAAGAAACGTGTAAATTAGTAAGTAAAAAGTATTTGCAATAAAGTGGAATTCTTTCATTTACATTTAACTCCGTCAATGCACTCGGCGAACTTACAGATAACAGTCGAATTATAGAGACGTTAACAGGCATTCGTGTATTCGTCGATTTTTACCATTTGGCATTAATACCAGCGCAACGGTGCTTGAAGTTCATTACGGGCATTATAGCCATGCGTGTACTTTATATTTATTATATTTTATAACGGTCAGGTTCTGTAGAAACATCGACGTTGAGAGTGCATTCGACGGGAGCCAGATTCTTTCCTTTCCAGAACAGTTTATAATTCTCCTTTTGTTGGATTTTTAACGGAGCAACGCTAAGCAATTATTGCAAATACTTGCTTTTTTTTTCGATCGCGGGTGTCTAAATTTGAGAGGATTTCCCTGAATCTTGGTGAACTACTGCATTTTCGCGCGAGTGATGATCAGGAGTGCTAATGTTTTCTCATCAACAGAGGTGCAACTGATTTGCCGCGATTTGAACCTCGAACTGCATGCGTTTCTGACGAAGACACAGTGTGTTTTCATGGGAGAAATTTAGAGAGCGGATTCGAGGCCTCGAATCTTTATTTATACAGGTGATGTAGCGATTAAGCGGTACGTTTGTTGTATCGGCAGAGCGGTAACTAACAAGTTATTGCCGCGACTGCGGTCACAGCAGTTCGTGGTTGCAGAAATTTATTTCTTTTTTTTTTTTTTTTTAACAAGAAGTAGGTCTTTGGATAACGATAGAATAAGTGCGAAGGGGGATGAAATGGTGTTCAGTTAATTGAGAATTTTTCGTTTCTACGTATAAGTAACGCGAGGCACGTTTGAGAAGCACTGTTTTGCCATTGTACAAAATGTACAGTGTATTAAGTATTTGGAAAGCATAGAGGAAGCGCCGAATAACCAACGAAATGCGAAGCAAACCATTCTGTTTACGATTAGCGTTGCCAAACTAACGCGAACGGGGCAGAGCAAACGGAAGGGAAATAATTTGCTGTCGTTTGGTTTCTTTCGTAATGCGATTAGAAATACGAATAGGCGTGGAGAAACTGAAACAAGTGTAACGCATAAAAATTAAGACAAGAAGAATGGTGTCTGTTGCATGGGTGTGAGAGGAATACAGCGAATGAGAGACAAACAATTTTATTGTATAATTTGTTAGTATAATTTCTTTTGTTACTATATACTATTTTCTTTATTATATATGAATATTGTATAATAATAATAATAATAATTTATGACGGGAGATACGAAAAAGTTTCTTTCATTGGTAGACACCGTTCGATTTATTTCATAACGCTCCAACCAACTTCCTGTTACTTATACACGCGATTCCGTTCGTTTCTCTGCATTTCGGAATTGAATGAGTTTTCGAAATTCTTACCCTCAAATTTCACTGTATACCTATTCGCGTAAAATTTTCCGGTGTATTCGTACAATTGTACTTTATAGGAAGTAAATTTGTATGGAATATAGATGAACTATTGCAGTGTTCTTCGACCTTCTTAAATAAAAAAAAAATTAATTAACTCTACATTGGGTTTTATTTCTGTCTTAACCGTCAGTCGGCTCGCGAAATATTTCTCCTACTTTCGCCGGTCCGCAAGTGCGACATGGTTGAAGAACGCTGAACTATTGGACCGAAACGTCGAATGTTTGTTGTCAAGTCTGATGTTTTTCTTCTCTGTCAAGGGTAGATCGCACGTTACAAATACATTTTTGCGCGAGAAAAGCTTTCGGCGAAGACTTTAGAATTGTTGTAAATACAAGTTTATTGTTATACAGAAACTCTTGTTCAATTTACACTTCTATGTACATTGATATATACAATTTTATTTGCCGAATATTAGTAGCGATCTAATTTTCACAATTCATAGAGTTATAGTTATAGCGATGTATGCAACGAAATCTTTGGACCAATGTTCGACTGACAAATCTTGTTCCTTTTGTATGATTCCGAAATACACATTCGACACTTTTATTTTCACCCTCGCTATATGCCCAAGTTATCCCTATTAGCTTTCTTTGCTTAACATCCGACCGGGATGAGTGACTTGTGTTGCACGTGTAGCTCCTGGCAGCTGAGAGCTCTAAATCTGACACTAGACGCATTACTCACTAATGAAAAGTAAGATTTCATATTTCGACATTATTCATAAAATCTTCGCGGCAGCTAATGCATATTGTACGAATGAAAATAGTTCGAATGATATCGTGTTTGGACTCGTTTTCATCGGGAAAACCTTGTCGACTCATTGTTAGTAATTCCACTAGGGCTGGGACTAATTGAATATTTTACAAGTATTCGAATGCTACGAATAAACTTCGAATATTTAAGTATTCGAATGTAATTATTCGAATATTTAAGTATTCGAATGTAATTATTTGAATATTTAAGTATTCGAATAGTATTCGAATATTTCAGTATTCGTATATTTCAGTATTCGTATATTTCAGTATTCGAATATTTCAGTATTCGAATATTTCAGTATTCGAATATTTAAGTATTCGAATATTTCAGTACTCCAATATTTCAGTATTCGAATAGTATTCGAATATTTCAGTATTCGAATAGTATTCGAATATTTCAGTATTCGAATAGTATTCGAATATTTAAGTATTCGACTATTTCAGTATTTGAATATTTCAGTACTCCAATATTTCAGTATTCGAATATTTAAGTATTCGAATATTTCAGTATTCGAATATTTCAGTATTCGAATATTTCAGTATTCGAATATTTCAGTGCTCCAATATTTCAGTATTCGAATATTTCAGTATTCGAATATTTCAGTATTCGAATATTTCAGTATTCGAATATTTCAGTATTCGAATACTTCAGTGAGCTTCAAAGTCGATCGGATATGTTGAAATGGGTAAAAATTAACTTACAAGATTTCACCCTAATAAACTAACGAACTCACAACTGAATCTAAATAAAAGCTTGTAAAAAAATGAACCAAAGAACTTGATTTATAATACGCACCATACTATTCGAATACATCAGTATTCGAATACTTAAACATTCGAATAGTATTCGAATACTTAAATATTCGAATAGTATTTGGATACTTGGATATTCGAATTATAATCGCCATATAATTGAGCAACCGAAGTATTCGAACATTCGAATACCGAAAAATTCGACAAATAGTCCCAGCCCTAATTTCCACGAAGATTTGATGAAAAATATAAAATCTTTAATTTTCACTAACGGCTTACGGCGTATTTACGTTATCGTGTAAGTATTTAAATCGAAACTATCCGAGGCATTCTCACATAATCGCGAGATTTCATAAAAAAAATGATATTCAAACGCCCAAATGTAAACTAGTGTTTATTCGCATTTAAATACTGATTAATGCTATTAACAATGGCATCCTGTTGAAATGTATGATTACAAGGAACTGTAATATATAAAAACGAATTATGCATTCTTGTGTTTACTAGTTGCGAGTGAAACAACTTGTAATATTTCAGCTGTTCCATTCCGTGTACAAAATAATTCTGGGTGGCTATAGTTCTGACTCCGTTATTTCTCCCCGCTAATTCAGAAATAAGCGACCTCACTTGCTTTCCTTCCCCCATTCTTCAGAGACATATTTCATAAGATCAGTAAGGTTCTCGAAGTCAACTCTACTCGTAGGAGGCCTGTCTTTAGTCCCTACAAAGGCTTTAACGGTCGTTCTAAATTCTTCGGCAGTTGGAGAACCAATGATCTTCCACACCCCATAAACCGACAATCCGCAGACGCTAATCGCCCATACGGAACCCCAGAAAAAGGCTCTCCTAGCGAGCGCCACTCCTGACTCTGGTAAACCTTTCCCTCCCTGAAGACCTGTCTGAAAGTTCTTTGTATCTTCTTGCTTACACGACGCTAGAGCATTCGAAAAACCGAGCAGGCCAGCCATTCCCGCCGCTCCGATCGCAAAAGCTCCAGCTAAAACACAAAGTTACAACGCCTTACACACGTATCTTATTTCAAGGAATACGCAGAGAGGAGCAGCTTCTTTGTCCACTTCGAACAGTCTTTTACTCTTTCATACGCCAAGAAATATTAGCGAACATAAAATGACGACAACAGATTTCTCGTACTGTCAAATATAATATAGGGAACGTCTCTTCTATTTCCGTCAAATTATTTCTTACACCGGATATCGTACTTAAGATGAAAAATTATGTGTCTGATTCGCAGAGATTGAGATGTCTTCTTTAATACCGTACCGTCGTCAAATATATTTTTAGTTGACGGAACAATGACGATGACACGTCATTCTGTTCCATTTTTAAGGAAACTTTAAAATTAGAGTTATGTCTGTTTTTTGAACACAGAAGACATGCCTCTCCTTCAAATCGCTTTGAAATTCTTCGTATTATTGTGTCATAATTTTGTGACTAAACTTTCGGGTAAGTATGGCGTAAAACTGTTTTTATAAATTATAACGAGGATATTGGAAGCACGAAAATAAAATGTATTTAAAATAGATATCTGCGTATGAAAATAATAAAAATGTTAACCTAGAAACTTTAGCATTACCTCGTGACAAACCGAAAATGAAGAAGATTTGAGACAAGCGATAAAGGAAGTGGAACAAAATCAAGTGATTCGTAATAAAACACTCGCACGTATTTCAACTTATTTCCGGGTACGGAATAATTCTTCGAGTTTCTTTGTGAAAAATCCTGAACCTCTGGTCAGGTGTCTTTTAAATAAAATTACAGTCGGCATGTGTATTTAGATAAGTTTATTAAAAATTTATTTGTTAGAGTTAAAGGATACAATTTTGTGAAATTTGTTTTTGCGCGTAGATAGGTTCGATAAGTATGATATAATTAAGAATAAATGACGTAGCACGAGGGGAAGTAATATTTTATACACGGGTTTGCGTTCCTTGTGAGTTTAATTCGTCGAAAAATAATTGATTAAAGACTTCATCTATCCACAAAACTGAATGTAATAAATTGCTGTTTTTATAACATACACCTACCCCAAAACATTGTTTTATCTTTCTCATCGTCTTTATCAGACATGATTACTGCTTTATATTGCAATATATTTTGTATCGTATCATATATCGTGTTTTTACAATAATAATAACAGATACTGGAATTTACGAAGGGACTTCAAAAAACTCAGTTTACAAACGGCCGATTCCTGCACCTACGGACAGGCACGGACAGGGTTGCCAGGGATTACTTGTGGCGCAACACCTACAGGAGTGGTGGAAATGTGTGCGTGAAGTGACGCTAGCGCCAGGGCAGTCAAGTGGCCCGAACGCGAAGCCAACCAGTGTCGACAACAGATTTCCCGCCGACGCTGGTTGGCCGCGGTTGGCTCGCGTTGGCGCCACTTGGCTGGCTTTGTTGCGAGTTGCGATCCTCGCTCTAGCGGCGTTCGACACAAACTGTAGAAGCGCGAAGTTCGAAACGGATCACACGAATGTAATAGGAAAGGGAAACAAAGCGAAGTTCGCACAAGCCCGAGGGGTTTGAAAATAGTTAGAGATTCTTCTAATGAGAAAACTTCAAGATTATAAATTAATCAATACCCGCTTAGAAACGGGTGTTTGAATAAATGAACTGCACTTTGATCCCTTCTCCTAAGTGTGAAATCCAGCGCAATGTTGTTAAACGCTTGTTTTACAAAAATCGATAACCGAAAGGAATCGGATCGACTAATAGGAAATTAGCTAGTTAATTAGTAAATTTGCGATTGGCTCTTAGAATCTAAGACATTTTGTAAATAACAAAAGGTGTAAAACCGACGGACTTTTCTGGTAGCACCATTCAAGCCTTGATAGTCAAAGCTAACTGACGTATCCTCACAAACTCTGAAAATATCATTTTCTGTTTCGTACTGTTCAAATAAACTCATTAAAGTTACAAGTTATTAGTGTTTCAAACGTTTTATTATTCTTTCATCAATTTTATTACTATAATTATCTCTGAAAAATCCACGTCCAAGGAGCAGAGTGCCTTAGCACTCCACGGGCGTCGACCCTCGCCGAAGCCACTACCACGGATCCAGAGGACCCAAACGGCCACGCAACAGCTTGGCTACAGTGGGTCCAGGGACAGTGTGGCCAATGTGTTCCTCGCCGCTGATTGGTGCCGCCATTTTCAGGCAACTTCCGGCAGCTCTTATGTATAGAACAGTATACATATATACTTACACATTCTCAAATTGGCTACTCCAAATTTTGACAGCTTACAGTCAGGTTATAACCTGACGAGTGTCAAATATGGTAAGCTGTCAAAAATTGAGATGCCACGCGTGCTACATATTTTTTAATAAATTATTGAATATAATTACTATGTAATATACTATGATTAATAAAGTATTCGAACTAGAAGTCATACATTTATTTTTTAAGTATTTATTGAAGTATAATCAAATTATAATTATATGAGCTTTTAATAGTTATAAACTATATAATTATATATTTATATGTAATTTATATATAATATATAATTTATATATAATTATTAACTGATATAATCTATGAAATATTTATCTAAGTTTTCATTAATAAAATTAAATATTAAGTTTATACATACACACCACTATATAAGACATGATTCCACGCTTTTCAAATATCGCGCGCGCTTCACCTGGCTGGAACTGAAAATGGCGGCTTCCGGCTCATTGGCCACACTGTCCCTGGACCCACTGTATATATCAGTGGTTTCGACTGCCGCCTAGACAGTTCCAATTTTTTCGAACTAAAATTCAATATGGCCATGCACTATGTGTACACAATATGTTTATGCTAAAAGGTATCGTATCGAACTGGAAACTCCTATTTGCTTATTATTTGAGGCAGTCAGAGCAACAACGGACCAACCCACATTAAAACAATTTTTTTTCCCTATTTTATATGGTTAGTAGAGCCTATTGGAAAACGTTATTGCTACTAATTCAATTTCGAAAAAAATGTAGGTTAGTCCATTGTTGCTCTGACTGGTATATTTCACAAAATGTCGACACTGGTTGGCCATGGTTGGCTTCGCGTTGGGGCCACTTGGCTGCCTTGGCGCTAGCGTCAGTTCACGCACACATTACCACCACTCCTGTAGGTGTTGGGCCACAAAGAATCCCTGGCATCCCTGGACGCACTGTAGGCTATAGGATATTGTAGGGGATTCTAGGGTTTTCTACAGAAATAAGTTACAACTATTGAACAACTTTCGTTAAACAATGCGCGTTTATATTCTTTAACAAACGCTTCTCAAGAGGGGAATGGACGGGAAGAAATGATCAGCCGTGTTATGGGTGTTGCCGCGAGTTTCCATCTTGATCGGACTGAAAGGACTTCCCAGATAGCACAACGTCTGGTAAAGTCTTAAAGACGTCTTAAAGACGTCTTGTTACAAATCAAGACGTTCAGACCTAAAATGGACCTAAACCCAGATAGCACACCTCGTCTTAGAGACGTCTAGTTTAGGTCTATTTTAGGTCTGAACGTCTTGATTTGTAACAAGACGTCTTTAAGACGTCTTTAAGACGCCTTTTGGACGTCTTTAAGACGCCTTTTGGACGTCTTTAAGACTTTACCAGACGTTGTGCTATCTGGGAACTAGACGTCTCTAAGGGCGGTATTTTCAGTCGCTACTTATTCTTAAGCAAATGCTTAAGCATTCGGCATCCTTTATTAGCTACTAGGTTAGTAGAGGATGCCGCATGCTTAAGCATTTGCTTAAGAATAAGCAACGACTGAAAATACCGCCCTAAGACGAGGTCAAAGAGGAGGTATAATAAGAGGCGTCACTCGACAAGGACAGAAATAACCTAGGGAAATCACTAGACAACCAATTTAAATGCCCATTCGGCAATGATCGCTAAGCTTCGGCAATGATCGGTCAACTTCGGCAATAATCAGCCAATTGCGGTAAGATACATTTAGTCGATTTGAATATCCCGCTCGAAATAGACAACCAATTTAAATGCCAAGGTCAAGCAAGGACTTCAAAGGTTCCGCCCGGAGTGACGCTAGAGCACTAAAGAGGTGAGTATGCGCATCCGCCATGTTGGGTCCTCTGGAGAGAGAAAATTATTGAGTACCCGCCTTTTTAAGTATTGTCAGATTCACTTTATAAACAAAACATGCGTTGTTGATATTGATACATGGTAGCACGACACATTATTACAGTATTTTATTACATTTTAGTTTATATTTGGTTTATACAGCGAATTTGACAGTACTCAAAAAGGCGGGTACTCAATAATCTTCTCTCTCCAGAGGACCCAATATGGCGGATGCGCATACTCACCTCTTTAGTGCTCTAGTGACGCCTCTTATTATACCTACTCTTTGACGAGGTGTGCTATCTGGGTTATGGGAGGACCAGGACGATACGGATTTTGTTGCGCGGCAGCCTGGGGAAACTCGTGCCTCGTGGGAATTTCAACGTTGGTTCGGTGCCCGTGGAGACCAGAAGGGCTCCGCTCGCGAAACGCATTAATTTTAATGAACTAATTATCTTGTAACGAACAACTCAATACTTAATAAACTTAATGAACAGAAACTTAATTAAATTGTCAAACGATTCAAAACTGTTTGGTAGCAAAATGAGGATATTTGTGGAGATCAGAGCTGGATTTATTATAACGTCAGGATTGCTACAAGGTCAACGACGAAAATGCGAGGCGAAGAAACAAGCTTCTTCGTACGTTCCTCTTTTTATTAAAATCAAATGTTTATTAATACAACTGTTTTCGAGCGTACAAGAGGGAGGCGGAGATTAATATCTAATATTGAAATGTTCACTCTTAACTCTTTTCTAAAAAATTATATTCGCTTAGTTCAAACTTCACGCTATTAGAGCTTACGCTAAACACCGCTAGGGCGAGCTAGCGAGGATCGGAAGAATTCAAAAGTTGTACTGGAGTTTCCACCCCCTGGAGTCAGAGCTGAAACGTCGCAGCACAAAGGTGGAACAAATTCAAAGTGATTGTATCACGTTGTACCTATATAGAAGCAGTGATAGAAGTTTACCAAGAATCCCAACATCTAAACACCATGAAGAGATACGTAATTATGAACAATTTATTATAATTTCTCCTTCGTGGAAATCGGTATATATAAGATATGCTGCAGACGAGCGAGTTTTGTCGCGCGGGCTTGTCGTGTAAGACTAATAAAATAATAAGACGCAGGAGATAACGTTTAAAATGTTATATTCCTCCGATAAAGTATAAACGATGCGTCGTCGTCGTCAACGCGATTCACGAATGCTTCTCGGCATTGCAGTCATCCAAAGCCTGTCTTGTTCAGGCCACGACGCAGTTCTCGGAAAAAAGTTCCGAGGGTTTATAACAACCTCAAGTGTCGATTTTTCAATGCCTAAGTTGACGACCGCTAAATGACCGTTTGGGAACTCGCTCGTCTGTCTCGGGCCTAAGGGTGTCCCGTAATTTCTATCCTATCTTGTTGAAAATTGTACCAATGGATTGGTGAAGTTTTCCCGGCGGAACTAACCCGAAACCCGACATACATCGTACTAGTTTTAGTAGTAACCAATATGAATATATATTATCCTGAATAATGATCGGGGTAAGACGTACGAATTAAGATATTATTGTTAAAACTAGCCCCATTTGCCGTATTTTGTCTCATTGTTGGTACTATTTCCAAAAAGATGGAACGAAAATCGTAGAAATTGAAATTTTCATGATTGGATGATGTTAAATACATCTCGCGAGCCAGTACCGGTCGTCCGGTCATGTAAACAAAATATTTCGCGTCGTGTCTCTTGTCGTCCGAGACCTGATCCTTTATGATGTATTTCTATATACGCTCTTCAGTCGGGTATCGCATGTTGTAAGCCGTATGTTGATAAATATTGAAGTCGTAATCAGTGGCGGATTTAACCCTTCGGTGGGCGCGCCCGCGGCAGTTAGCCGCAAATTTTACATTTCGTATTGTACCATATGTAGTGTTCAAACTGGATCCATGTCCAATTCAGGATTCTTCCAGTGGACATTTTTGCATCATGCTACGTACTTGGAAGTTTTTTTTTTTTTTTTTTTTTTTTTTTTTTTTTTTTTTTTTTTTTAGAGGACAGAAAAATAAGATATAGGTGTTTATTAAGCAACTAATGTAATTTCGATTTTCTTCTGTGAGACCTAAAATTGTCTAAATTTAGAAGTAAAACAACGACAACTCCGATTGCGGTGTAAATGCCGCAACGCGCCCACTCATGCAAGTCTGAAGAGCGCGCCCACCGAAGGGTTAAGGAAAATGGCACAGGTGGCAAACGTTCTGGGAGGCAAAAATGTTATTTGAATAAACATTTCGAATAACGAATAAAAGTTAAAAAAATTATCCGTCATGTGTTTTATAAAGATTACCCGGATTAACTTTATTCGACGCACGACGAATAATTTTTTTATTCGATGAAGAAAGTTAATTCTTTTATTCGTCGAACGTTTCAACTTCAGCGTCGAAGAAAGTTTTCAACTTTAACTTTATTCAAGGTCGAATAATTTTCTGACGTGCGTCCGAGCCGCCGAGGACCGGGGAGTTGAGGCCTGGCACGTCGCGTTACAATGAACTTATTCATTCTATCCTTGAAGTAGTTGATTAAATAATCCTTATTGTTAGTCATTGAGCTCCCACGGCTAGTCAACCTACGAAATATTAATATTACGCTAATATTGTTAACAAAGATATATATTTTATATAAAATTTATGGAACTTACTCACTCTCCAAATATTATTGCAATGTTAAATTTCGACATTAGTTTAGCGCTTATTACGCAAAAAACTGTGTGCTATGAATAATGAAAATGTATGTTCCTACTAACTACAATAATTGTTATAATATATTAAGAAACAATCAATTCAATAACATAATTATAAACAAATATTGAGAGCAATAATCTCTCACACACCTGTCCTGATATATTAATGCGAGTCATTGTATGTCGTGTTTTGCCTTATTACTATTTTCAATAAGATATGATGAAAATTATGAAGATTGAAATTTTCGTCATTGAACGATAGATACCTATTTAAGTACATGCTGCTTTGTAACATACGCGCCAGTCACAGAGTCTCCAGTCGGCCCGGTCCTCGGCGTCTCGAACGCGCGCTAGAAAATTATTTGACGTCGGATAAACCATCGGTTAGAGATACAAATAAAGATGAACATCTTTATTCGACGCTGAACATCAAACGCTCGACGAATAAGAATGTATCTTTATATTCGACGAATAAATCCATTCATCCGTTGCGCGGCGAATAAAGATAATCCGGGTTATTCTTATTCGACGCATGATGAATAAATTTTTTGTTTTTCATTCGTTACTTGAAATTTTTATTTAAATAAAGATTTTGCCCATCTCTGGTCTTCAGCCATCAGATTTTACGTCCGAACGCACAGTGGTCTGGAGAGCGGCCAAAATCCGATTTCTCATTTCTTTACAATGCAATGTTTTTTGTACGAATTGACAACCCACCAGAGCTTCTAAATCCGCATACCTTTCCTTTTTTAGATGATTCTTCGATTAGATACAATATTATGAAGACGAAATCAAGAAATTTTATGTAAAACTAATTGTTTTAAATACTCATTATAGAACATCAAAATAGGGGTTTTTATTATACTGTTATACAATAGGTAAGCAAGTATATTTCAGTTATTCATATGGGTCATAAGCATTTTTTAATCCATGTACATAAGATGATTAAACTTTGAGAAGGCTTATAAAGAAATTTTTAAAAGTGTTAGACGTCGGACTCTTTTTACATGAAAGCTTACATAATCGTTGACAAGAGCATGTTAATTTCAAGTATGACTAGCTGAAATGCCCGGTGTTAAGTTTTAGAATAAAAGCGACAGTATTATAGACGGCAAAACATTTGATAGCGTTATTAAAGTTAGCGAGAAAGACAATAGTATTTTTTCATAGTTTATTTGTTATCATTAGGACAACAAATTAATCAGAAACACACGTCTGAACTGAAATTCTACTAAATATTAGAGCAGCGCCGTTCAGGAGTTGCCGCGTAGGGCAACTGGTCAGACAGCCCGGGGCAAACACTTGCTGGCGGCGCGCAAGCCACGCCACCCCGGGCAATACGGTACAGATGCCTAGGATGAACAAGGACCGTCGCCTCCCTACGCATCTACGAGCCTGTACTCCCGCCACAACCATTCCTCCCCACTCCGCTCTAACGATAGCTGACGTCACTGCCCCGAGCTTTGCTCGCAGCCAGTGTTGCCAGAATCGTGGGACGTGGGACAAATCCTTACCCCCACTATGACCTACCGTCGTCTCCCACTATGGCCTACTGTGGTCCCCCACTTTCTTCCCATCGCACTGCACACAAGCATATCCCTACTCCTGTCCATGTGCTCGGCAGCCGACAAGCAGCGCACACGGACAGGAGTAGGGATATGCTTGTGTGCAGTGCGATGGGAAGAAAGTGGGGGACGACGGTAGGCCATAATGGGAGACGACGGTAGGTCATAGTGGGGGTAAGGATTTGTCCCACGTCCCACGATTCTGGCATCACTGCTCGCAGCGTTTGCCCCGGGCAAATGCGGCTGCCCATGCCCTGAAAACGGTAGCCTGACCGGCGCTGTATTAGAGTGACAAAATTATCTTTTTTAAAGAAAGGTACAAAAAAGAGCGCCAAGTATACGCGCGCAAAGAACGGTAAATTTATAATAATTCCATAAAAAAAGAATCCCATTTAAAAGCATTGTCGTAAATTAATATCTTTACAAAACTAATGATATACAAAAATGGTGCCAATTATAACAATGGCTATTTATACAAACAATCGGATTTAAATTTAAATACCTGTCTCTTGATTACGAATAAACAAACAAATAAACAGATAGAAAATGAATATGATATATATAGAAGAATATTTATATGTGTGTGTGTATATATAACTTGCTTAAAAAGTTTTTGAATTATTGTTTTTATTTATCTTATTGAGTATAGAAAATTACCTATGCGTTTTCGGGATACATATGTCCCATTAGATATTTTCATTCTTATTCCTGAATACAGTGAAAATTTTTTTTTCTAGTTACGTTGCGAAGGCCTTTGCATGCCTTAGAGGTCGTCCTTAAATTACGTAAGGCCTTGTGGGGGGGGGGGGGGGGCTCTTGATTTTCTTAAGTTTTCTTACAAGGGGGAAGTCAGGTACCGTCTTGTGTAATATTTTTTAACCTGATTTTCAATATGAGTGGCCCAAAAACCAATGTTTCATCGCACACGCGAAACCGAGTTAAATGAATTATATAAATCTTTAAAAGAATTTTAATAACTGAAAAAATGCAATGTAAAAAATACTACGTAAGGACGGGGGGAGGGGGTTGGAATATAAAATCTTACGAATTCTTATACTGGGGGAGGGAGGGTGTAAGAAATCGCCAAAATTGTCGTTACGTAATTTAAGGACGGCCCGTTATCGTCAGTGAAATATTACACTCTGGCAAAGCAACGCTTCTCCCCCAGCCCTCTGAAATATGTAGAATTGATATTCCCATGGGAGGAATATCATAAAAAGATTTGAACCCTGTTTAACTTTCAACTTTAACTGCTGGGACACATGTCCTAATTTTTAAAATTGACATACAACTTTCAAATTTGATCTCTACCTATCCGTAGCCAAGTACAATCGATTTTTGCAAGAAAATCCATATAGAACAAAGTCGGGTCGAAAGGGTTAATATGTTATATACAGGGTGATTCTCTAGCCTAAACTGTCCGAGAGCGGCCGTCTCGTCCTCTCTCTCGGAACAGCGAAGAAGGATATGCCTTTGCGGGCCTCTAATTCATACCCGATCGTTGCTATCCGCGGCCGCAGAAATCAACAGACGCGTCGTCAAGCGCGGGCCTCGCGAGCCGTGGTTCCGCGCCCGCAGGTCTCTGCTGACGGGCGCACAGCAGTGATGCCAGAATCGTGGGACGTGGGACAAATCCTTACCCCCACTATGACCTACCGTCGTCTCCCACTATGACGTTCCGTCGTTCCCCACTTTCTTCCCATCGCACTGTACACAAGCATATCCCTACCCCTATCCGTGTGCTCGGCAGCCCAACAGGCAGCTCACACGGACAGGAGAAAAATATGCTTGTGTGCAGTGCGATGGGAAGAAAGTGGGGGACGACGGTACGCCATAGTGGAGACGACGGTAGGTCATAGTGGGGGTAAGGATTTGTCCCACGTCCCACGATTCTGGCATCACTGGCGCACAGTGGGGTATTTGGCCCGAAAACCCGGACATAAATCGATTTCAAAAATTTTGCGTAAACCGTAAAATTTTTGGTGCTCGAGACAGTTCAATATCTGAGGAACAATGTATGAATACTGTTTTTTTCATTTGTGCACTCATGAAGCAGCAGGCTTCGTCGAAAATGAAGAGATTTTAGAGCTCGCGATTCTTTCTTAACCGTCCTTTGAAACATCGTTGGCTTATTAAAATTTTCTACAAGTTGTAAAGAAATGTTGTGAATTCTTGCATTATGGAAGCTTTTCAGGTAGGTATATACTACACTTTCCAAAAGGTTTTACTTTTTATCATATATATTTGCATAATTATTAACATTTGAAGATAATCGAGAATTCAGTAAATTTTCTTTACGATTATAAGATTTCATTAACGATTTTGTTATACTGCTAAGCCGTGTTAACTGCTTTTGGTGGTGGCATTACATTTGATAAAGGTTTGTGAAGACAATGCAAAAAAGATTGGTTCCGGATTCGTCCGGATTTAAGTTTTACAGCTAATTTAGCTAGAAATGACAATCGAGAGCTGGTGCGTTTTAGGTCTTCGTGACGTGTTAAGGAACTCTTCAATGAAACTGTTTAAATTATGGACACATATGTATTAACTGAGTAAAATGAAAAAAAAAACTAAAATATAATATATAAGTACGAAAAAAATACTTGGAATATTTCGCCGTGAAGTCTCTGATGGCACTGTTTCAATTGAATGCAGACATAAAGTAGAGGACTTACAATTAGTAAAAGATTTATCTACAGCATAACATAAACATTTTATGAAATTCTGTCTGTACTCAGATGAAACAGTGCCATCAAAGACTACACGGCAAAATATTCAAAGCTCTTTTTACGTACTTATATGTTATATTTTAGTTTTTTTACATTTTATTCAGTTAAAGTTTTGTTTTGTATAGTCTATATTTAGTGTGTGTTATATATATTTATCCTGTGTTTATTAAGTTCATTAGTTGAGTTCATATTTAAGTGCTGTTTTGATTTTACTTTTATATTAAATTTCACTTTACTTGTACTTGTACGCTTAAACATTTGTCACATGAACTAGATATTTTCGGCTATTGTTATTCAGATGTTACTTATTTAACGAGAATATACATATATACGTATAGGTATTCAAATGTCAGCAAATTGTTCGGTTCAAGCTGCGGGACCATCTGGAATTAAACTGATGACGCGAGAAAACATAAAATTTATTAAAAAGAAAGCTGTCAAGATGCAATTCCTAAATGAAACAATAGATTTACTTTCCCCCCTGAGCTCACAATTTGTGTAAACGAAGAATTTCTGTAAAAACATTTAAAAATGTAGCTTTCTTTAAATGGCTGTATCTTTGTTAAAAAACATCCTTTTTTTATGAGGTTCGGCTTATCGTAAAGGCAATGCATCATACTTTCCGATAGTATACATAAAATTACAAAAAATATTGTTTGCACTCCGTAGCACTTGACCAACATCAAGAGAGTTTTACAGTTTGGCACATTCCTCTTTAAGGGCGGATTTTACCCCCTGGATACCGATTTCGATAAAATTGATTTAATGAGTCGAAAAGTAGAAAGTTTAAACTTTAAAATGGTTTTTGTTTCATCAACTTTGGATGAATTTTAACAAAGTTATGGGAGTTTGAAGATTTTAAAAATGCCATGTCCGGGTTTTGGGGCCAAATACCCCACTGTGGGGCGGCCTAAAAACGTATTCAAGAAGCTTCTCGATGGTCGGCGTTTCTCGAAGCTTCCTTTTCTGCATGCTACAATAGTAATTATCTTTGTTAAAAATACGGTAATAAAACATTATTTAACATATGTAACGTCGTTGAAAAATTAAATAAAACAGTCATATTTTATTTCCGCAATTAACACTTGTAAAATATAATTTTGGTACACTTCTTGAATATAGTTTTCCTGTTTCAGAAGAAAAACTGAAGCTATAACCCTCTTTTTCTCGACTCTGCCATATGCCACTGTGTTAAAATGCATTAACTTTAATTAACAATTTCTCGACGACTATGTGGTAAATCGAGTTTAAACTTTGTACAAGGGTTTCTTGCATTCCAAATTAGTTTTGCACGAAATTTTAAAGAATTCTTGCATTTAGTAGATTATTCAGGAACTACCTTAATTAGACAACTAACGCAAAACTTTACATTCGACACGTGGTCTCTGTTACGGCGATCACACACAGACTGCGCGCTATCGGAAACCGTCGCATCGGTACGACTGTCCTCTCCTTGCTCGATCAGTATTTACACTATTTACATACACATACAGTATTGTCGGCGCGATCTCGACTGCTTCGTACCCTCAACACCTCCCCTCGGGCGCTTGCCGTAAGCACTCTTTTCTGGAAGCAACTCAGCGACCTCAGCGTACTTTTGACCCCCCCCCCCCATATCTTTGTGCTGGAGTTACCCAGAAACCTGAAACTTTACAGAAACCTAGTAGAGCTCTTACTACTCGACCCGCCGGGTACCCGTGAGATACTCGACTACCCGGGTACCCGTGCGATACCCAAGTACCCGGGTAAACAAAAATTACCCGGCTATCCGGGTAGACAAAAATTACCCGGGTATCCATGAGATACCCGAGTAAATGAGATGTGATGAGATAGTTGGGAATTTCGATTTGACAGCCGATCGTCTTTCGACTTTCGATCATTTTCGGCTAACATCAGTAATGAACGGAATAAACTTCAAGCAATTAAACATTTTATCATAATATTCATAATCGTAACGCGCACACACATGCAATTGCTTGAAGTTTATTCCGTTCATTACTGATGTTAGCCGAAAATGGTCGAAAGTCGAAAGACGATCGGCTGTCAAATCGATGATCATTTACCCGGGTAGTCGGGTATCCTATGGGTACCCGGGTAGCCGGGTAACTTTTGTCTACCCGGGGTCTCACCGGGTACCCAAGTACCCGGGTACCCGGATACCCGGGCCAAAAGAATAGCTCTAAAACTTAGTACTTTGCAAATGGAACTAAACCTCCAAATTTCACGTTTCTATCTTTTCTAGTTCATAAGATATTTGAACCCAAAGTTTCGTATTTTCGACACTGACCGATCATCAAAATTCAGTCGTACTTCCCGCAGCCCTAGAAACTTGAACTTTGGCAGAAAGGTAGTGTTTGGGATACAATGAAAGGAAAAATTAAAAAATCTGGAAAAATCCTCTTCACTAACAATTTATGAAAGAAATTCGATATCTCTGGAACCACTGAACCCATAACCATGAAATTTGATAGACACGTTCCTCTTAGCACCCAGATGCTCGCTAAAAAATTTAAAAAAAATCTCGCCGCCCTATTACCGAAAAACGATACATGAAAGTTTAGCCCCCGCGCGCGCGACGCATGTTTCGGTCCTGACGCCGTAATGTAGTCACAGCGCGGAGCCCCCCACTCCGCAAAAATCACGATTCTCGCGTGTAAAAATTTACGGTTTCGCTACAAATATCGCGGCGCGACAACGGATAGGCCCAATACAATCGCCTGTTTGCAGTAGTACCCATATAATAATAGGCGATTGTATCGGACCTATCCGAGGAGGATTACGTACAAAAAGAAGTGAAATCCCATAAAAAACATTTCATGTAAAAAATGTAGCCAAGTCTCGTGACTCTTTACCCATAAAAAGTTGTGAAGGCTCGTATAGACTGGGCGATAATCGCCGGCAACTTTGTTGCCGGAGTCGCTGGCGAGTCGGTGGGATAACCGACTTGTCGCCAGCGACTTGTATCTGGCGACTTTTATCCGGCGACTTGTGTCCGGCAACTGTGTCTGGCGACTCGTCCTTTAAGGGTAAAGAGATACGAATATACCTGGGAAAGTCGCCGGAACCTGTATCCGGCGACTTGCAACAATCGCTGTGGGATACAGCAACTCGACCCTTGCCTCAAACGGCCTTCTAGAAATGACTGTTGGCCACATGTTCCCGAAAAACTGTATTCAAGTGGACGGTGAGCAACATCGCCCGAGTGTCTAGTGCCTGTATTTCTGTTTCCCGTTCCGAATGGGAAACATCGCCCACTCTGTGGCAACACACCACGCACTATATATATTGAAGTACATCCTATAGTAAATGTATACGTTAAAAATTTAATATATCTATAAATATATGTATATATATATATAAATATATGTATATATATATATAAATATATGTATATATATATATAATATATATAATAAATTTTTAACGTAAATATCTACTATATGATCTACTGCGTAGAAAAACACCACACATATACATATTTATTAAAACATTAATTTATTTTATATATATATATTAAACGAATTTATTATATATATATATATATATATATATATATATGCGGACACTCCGTTGACGAGGCTCTCTTCACAGCAATACATATCTCCTCTCCGAGGTCCACCTTCTTTCGCACGGAACAGGTCAACGTGTGCTCTTGTTTTGCAATTGAAGCGCGTGTTTTTACTCGAGAGATAAGGGATCCGTCTCGAATTTGCTGGGAAGACGGCGCAGGCCTATATCTGGCAAAACTGAAGGTAAAAACTTAGGTAAAAACTGAAGGGATTGGCTTGTGTGCCACGTCTGGTTCCCAAAAATTAATCAGGCTGATCGGCCAGTGTGTTCCGCCAAGGTGCGGTTTATGCCCGTATTGTCCCATGAGTAGCGGTTGACAACGGTACCTGCGCGTCCGATGTCACCGTGTATACCACCCATTATCGACATCTGGTAGACAAATGTTTCCCAACGAACACTTCGAGAACAAGCTATTGCCTAGTCGTAAAGAAATGAAGAAATTTCGCTTCAAAAATACTAAATTGCCAGCTGTAAAAGATAACTGAATTTGGACGCGCAGGTAGCGTTGTCAACCGCTGACTCACGGGACAATACGGTCATAAACCGGGACCCTGTCGAAACACTCTGGCCGATCAGCTTGATTAATTTTTGAGAACCAGGTGTGGTATACAAGTCATCCCCTTCAGTTTTTATCTAAATGTGCCAGGTATAGCAGTTAAAAAGTATTATCCAACATCAATACGCCTTGCGGAGAGAGAGAGACACAAGAAGAAAGAATGGTAGTCCGCTGACTGCGCGTGGTCCCGCCTGCGCCGTCTTCCCTGCAAATTCGAGACGGATCCCTTATCTCTCGAGTAAAAACTCGCTTAATAGAAACTGTGACATTAAATCATCACCGTAATGTTCTCCATTTCTCAAAAACGCCTTTTTCCACCAACGCCTTTTTCTTTTTCTTTTGGTCGATGCTATTACAATGAACGCGGCGCCAACACCCATAGCTATTGACGGATCCATGGCTACTAAAAATAAGGTTTGGAATGGACGCCGAAGAAGGGTCTTGGTCAGTGATGCCAGATTCGAGACGGGTTCACTCGAGAATTTCCCCCACCTCGCGCATACTACGGCGGAGCAGCGCACAGTGGCGTGTTTTCTAGGGAATTGTGAATAAATTCAATTTCCGATCTGACAGATAATGAAAATGTAAACACATGAAAATGTTCTTAAATATGTCTAGTATAATGGTCAAAGTTTGTTTTTTCTTTAAAAGTATTAGCGACTGCTCTATAAATGTTGAAAGTTGAACAAAATTTTCGAGGCACTTCTAGGGGCGTTCTATTTCTTCTGTGTTTGGCGCATCCAAAATTGCAACAAATCTGTGATATAGTTGACAGTATAGTATATTTCAAGGCGAACAAAATGATCCATAGATCAACGTTTTCCGACTTTTTAAACGTTTTCTGTAACGTTCTTAGATAAGCACATTTTATTTGCGGCAATTTTACGTAAATAAAAAATGTGACACAATGTGACACGCTGAAAGTTGTTTTATAAGGAAGGCAGAAGTGTATACTATCGAATAGAAAAGGAATCAGCTGCTGCTAGGCGCACCTTTTTGTGTTAGGTGCCGAAAACCATTGTAAAGTAAAAGTAACTAGGCAGCAAACCGTCTCCTTTTTTATGATTTAAAAGGAGATGTTCCCTCCGATGGCTTTGGATTTTGGATGTTTTAGACGACCGGAAAATAAGAAATACGTTTTTTTTTTATTTTGCCCCGTTTGCATATTTAGGGAGTAAAACCACCCCTCAAAGTTATAAGAAGAGGTACAAAAATAACTGACTACAAGAATATCATGCACATAGCAAGTTATGACACAAATGAAATTTATATCATGTTTTATTCAACACAATGTTATAATGTTATACGTCGATAACAACAATAATAATAACAATAATAATAATAATAATAAAATAATAATATTCTTTAAACTAACAATAGGAACTTACTCAATTTTAAAACTAGAAAAATACTAATATCAATAAACAATTTACAGAAATCACATAAAAAGTGATATATCTTCTTCCTGGAGCTCAACGTCTGAATGCTCAATAGCTGATTAACAAGAAAAGTTAGGGAACCCGGAAATTCAGAAAATTATGAAACATGGTGTGCAAATAGTGTAGTAATTGTGCAGTAATTCACCCGTAACATAACTATATTTTTTGTTGATGCCATCGTACGGTTTTAGGGGGTGAAATTACCCCTCGAAAAAAAACTGAATTTTATTTTCGTGGAATATCTCGAGAATGGTGAGAGATATCGAAAAGAAGTTAAAACAGAAGTTACATCTTTCTTTTATATCTACAAAACCGCGTAAAATTATTTTTCAAAACATCCATACCTTTCAAGTTACCCCCACCACCAACCCTTAAAATTCAGTTTTTGTATTTTGTAAATATATGCAGAAATACCATTGGATAACCTGTTTTCATACATATAAATAGTTTATGAGTGATGATTTTTTTAAAACAAATAAAACCTTCATTTTTACCACTTTTTAGTTTACAACAAAAATAACAATATATTTGAAATCAGCAGGTCAAAATACGTAGGAATAGGGCATAAAATAATTTATTCACAATTTTTCCCTATAAACACGCCACTGTGCAGCGTATCCGTGAGCTCGGCGCTTCGGAGTCTAACTCACGGACACGCAGCTCCGGCGTAGTGTGCGCGAGGTGGGGGAAATTCTCGAGGGAACCCGCCCCGAATCTGGCATCACTGGTCTTGGTCATAAGGTGGGGGACACAAGTTGCCGAGTCGCCGGACACAAGTCGCTGGATACCAGCCGCTCGGTAAAAATCGCTGGAGACAAGCCGATGCATCCCAGCGAGTCGCCAGGCGACCCGCTGGAGTCGCTGGCAACAAAGTTGCCGGCGATTATCGCCCAGTCTATACGATGATATGCTCACTCCCCACCCCTCGGTATAAGGTCTCGTGGTGGAGAACTCTATGACTGCAGAGGCCGTATGCCCATTTTGTTTTCTCCAAGGAAAATATGGTATTGTCTCGAGCTGCCCATTGTTGCCCCAACACGGTCACCGGAAAGGCCTAGTTTATGCTTTTATGACACCCCCGACAGCTAAATGATCGCTTGGCCGCGACTTACGTATACAGCTCCGTTACTGTGTGCGTTAGCGACCTCAAGCGGTGGGTTAAAATTGACACAGGCACAGGATACGGAGGGTTAATTGAGATTTGAAAAATGTTTAAATTTTGTATGCAAGAATAATAATTTTGTTCAAAGTTATAATGATAGCAGTAAGAAGGGTTTAAGGGGGGTCACTCAAGTGAAAATGAACTACCAGTTATTTTACAGATAAAAATTTAAAAATATGTATTTCCATATTATTTTTTACGCTGAAATGAATTATGTAAGAATTAATACAGTGACATTTTTTTCAAAAATTTAAAAAAAAAATTTCGAAAAAATTATTCGATTTTAAAATCCATACCCTTTTCTGTAGTATTGTATACAAAGACTGCAGAAAAAAATTCAGCTCGAAAACTTCATTTTTGTCCGAGTTATAAAGTTTTTATGTTTTGGCGTAGTAACTAAAACGCTCCTGCTCCGTACGTTGGACCTTCTTCTTCTTGCAATGCCTGTTCTCTTCGTGATTGTGCAGTTCGTATCATTTTTCTTGCACGTTTGTATCTTTCTGAGGCTTTCTGTTTATACCTGCGTACTCGTTCTGGCAAAAGATTATGGAGAGCTTTGACCGATTTGGTAAAACAGAAGCGTACGAAAGGCATTTCTTTAGGGGGTAAAGGGCAGGGTACCCTGAAAGAAGTTACAATTAGAAAAATGGCAGATTATTATAAAAAAGCTACATTTCGAAATAAAAACAATATTACAGCTATGAAAGCTGCCATACAGGGTGTCCCAAAAATGTCGCGTTTCCTTGAAAGGGGTGACTCAGGGGGTGATTTGAAACAACTTTTTCCTTAGCGAAAATATTGTCCGAAGCTTCGTTAAGGAGATATTAAGCAAAAACCCCGACCAATCAGAGCGCGCGCCTTCCGCCTGAGTTCCCGCGGTAGCGTTGGCTACGAGGTAGGCGACCGCGATTGTGCTACGAACGTACGAACAAGCAAGTTGGCATGCATCGAAGGAAACCGCGTTACACATTTTTTTTTTAAAGCAGAATCTTAAATAAGAATAATTTGAAGTGAGAGGACAAGAAGTACGTAAATTTCGTTTTTAAATAAGGCATAAACGAAAAGCTAACGTAACAGAAGATGTACGACAAGTGATCGTAATTCGTTATTGAGGTAAAAATCCGTAGTTTAAGAACGGCCAACACAACTAAATTTAAAAAATAATATTAGGTGTATGAATAAATTCTTTCCGACTGGAATTTCTATCGCGGTGGTATTCTGAAGCTGCCAGAAAAAGGGCAAAAGGTAATGAACAATAATGGAAATTATTGCGATGATCGAGTTGTTTTCATATTTTTTAAATCGAACTGTTATTGTACCCTAAAATCGGAAAGAATTTATTTTCACACCTAATAATCACCAATAAATTAAAGAAAACTCACCCTTTCGGACATTCCTTTCCTTGCTTTCCTTCCCTTTCCGGAAACCTGTGTCACTGGGTCACTGTACCGATCTTGGTTATCGGTGGACGAAAAGATTTATGGTTGGGTAGCGCCCAGTGCTCAGCTGATCACACTGCGTCCGGGTTAATGTACCGAATATTCACTTCACTGCACGGCTACTAACACTGATCACTGAATTTATTTTTCACGGAACGTGTTGTTCCTACGTTATAAAAATTGGTGGCTGCGAAAGGGGCTGATTACTGTTAATTACTGGGACGAGATTACTACTATTACCCGGCGAAAAGAAAACTCGTGGCAGACTGTCTCGGGCTGTGCAGTCCGCTGCTGTGACGATTGGTCGAGTTACCTATTTGGGCACACTTTTAAAGACGGGGCACACGTATTTTGGTTATTGGCTGAAGTTGCCACATACATTGTCACACCGCGCGACGAAGAACACGAACGAAACACGAGATCGAGTGGGATAGAGCGATTTGACCAAGCGTAGCGTACGCTTTTGTTTTGACGATCGGCGGTCGGATCCGTATCTGATCGCTGCACAGCAGCGGACTGCACAGCCCGAGACAGTCTGCCACGAGTTTTCTTTTCGTTGGGTAATAGTAGTAATCTCGTCCCAGTAATTAACAGTAATCGGCCCCTTTCGCGGCCACCAATTTTTATAACGTAGGAACAACACGTTCCGTGAAAAATAAATTCAGTGATCAGTGTTAGTAGTCGTGCAGTGAAGTGAATATTCGGTACATTGACCCTGCGATCAGCTGAGCACTGGACGCCGATGACCAGGATCGGTACAGTGGCCTAGTGACACAGGTTTCCGAAAATGGAAGGAAAGCAAGGAAAGGAATGTCCGAAAGGGTGAGTTTTCTTTAATTTATTGGTGATTATTAGGTGTGAAAATAAATTCTTTCCGATTTTAGGGTACAATAACAGTTCGATTTAAAAAATATGAAAACAACTCGATCATCGCAATAATTTCCATTATTGTTCATTACCTTTTGCCCTTTTTCTGGCAGCTTCAGAATACTACCGCGATAGAAATTCCAGTCGGAAAGAATTTATTCATACACCTAATATTATTTTTTAAATTTAGTTGTGTTGGCCGTTCTTAAACTACGGATTTTTACCTCAATAACGAATTACGATCACTTGTCGTACATTTTCTGTTACGTTAGCTTTTCGTTTATGCCTTATTTAAAAACGAAATTTACGTACTTCTTGTCCTCTCACTTCAAATTATTCTTATTTAAGATTCTGCTTTAAAAAAAAAATGTGTAACGCGGTTTCCTTCGATGCATGCCGACTTGCTTGTTCGTACGTTCGTAGCACAAGCGCGGTCGCCTACCTCGTAGCCAACGCTACCGCGGGAACTCAGGCGGAAGGCGCGCGCTCTGATTGGTCGGGGTTCTTGCTTAATATCTCCTTAACGAAGCTTCGGACAATATTTTCGCTAAGGAAAAAGTTGTTTCAAATCACCCCCTGAGTCACCCCTTTCAAGGAAACGCGACATTTTTGGGACACCCTGTATACGCGACGATATACCACGCAGTTTCGACGGATACGAAAGCACAACATTATAAATGTCCATCGGGTGAAGAATCATGGTGTTTCTACCAATCAGCAATTGCGAAAGCAAGAAAACCTGGTTCTCATGCTAAGAAAATAGGAACACCTATCACAGAAAAATTTCTGGATAAAATATTACCAATTTATAATAGACTAAGCGATGAAAAACTGCTCCGTCGTTGTGCACAATGCCTTACGCAAAATTCTAATGAAAGTTTGCATAGCATGATATGCCGTAAGTGCCCAAAGGATATTTTTCCTTCCAAATATCTTGTTGAAGCTGCAGTCGCAGAAGCTGTTACTGAATATAATGAAGGATGGACGAAAACAATATTACATGCATTCAAGGGCAACCAAATGCAAATGAGCGAACAATCATTGAAAATTGTTCAAAACCGTCACAAAGAACGAGTACGCAGGTATAAACAGAAAGCCTCAGAAAGATACAAACGTGCAAGAAAAATGATACGAACTGCACAATCACGAAGAGAACAGGCATTGCAAGAAGAAGGTCCAACGTACGGAGCAGGAGCGTTTTAGTTACTACGCCAAAACATAAAAACTTTATAACTCGGACAAAAATGATGTTTTCGAGCTGAATTTTTTTCTGAAATATTTGTATACAATACTACAGAGATAAGGGTATGGATTTTAAAATCGAATAATTTTTTCGAAATTTTTTTTTAAATTTTTGAAAAAAAATGTCACTGTATTAATTCTTACATAATTCATTTCAGCATAAAAAATAATATGGAAATACATATTTTCAAATTTTTATCTGTAAAATAACTGGTAGTTCATTTTCACTTGAGTGACCCCCCTTAAAAAAGTTTGTTGCTGGCAAACATGATTCTGGCTGTCGTAGTCATCCGAAACAAAAAGCGCAAAATGTTTTTTAATCTATGCTCAGCTCGAGCTCGTATGTGCGCTCGCGCCCGTAATTGGAGGTCCTCTGCACCCCTGGCCTTGGCGCAAAGAAACGAAGAAATTTCACTTCAAAAATACCAAATTTCCAGCTGTAAATCGCCTGCCCCGCCAGGACTGTTTAGCTTACGCACCCCCTTTCGAAGCCAGATACAGCGTAAGTCCCCACCGTAAAACCCTCGAAGGTAGAACAGCATGGGCCCATCCGCCCTTGACTATACTTATACCTATTAAAAATCACGTTGACTGGAACAGTTTGTACATACATACTAATATGTATAAAGAAATTAAATGGATTGGCGCACGGTGAGGCAAAAGCCCACCAACACTTGGCATTAATTCACCAATACCTTCTATAAGATTCTGTTGGTTTTAATTTCATTCAGGAAGCGTGTTACTCCAAGGTGGTCTACCACGTGTGCGGAGTTGCGCGCCTGAGGGGAGGGACTTGATGCGAGTGCAAACTAGCGATTCGTTCGCTGCCCTCCCCCCCTGCGCTTTGAGAGCAACTCCGCACACAGCACCCCCTTCAAGGGGGGCCTTCCCTGGGGGAGTATTAACACCTCCCCCAGCTATGGTCTCCTAGCGCGGCGGCGCGACGGACCACGCGTCCGCGCCGCCTCTTCCGGGGTCGCTGCTACTAGGGCGGGTGGTGCCCCCCGGCACCCCCGCCCCAGGACCCCGCGATCGAGCTGCTACCCGGCCGCGACGATGCTACGGTCGGTACCGGGCCGTCCCAGCCGCCGCATCCCGAGGGGCCTTTAAAGGTAGGATCTCCTACCCGCGACTGGTCGCTGCGACTGGTCGCAGCGATTTGACCCAGCGACTGGCCCCAGGCTGAATCTCCTTTCCTGCGACCAGGGGTGTGCGGATACCCGACTTTTCGGGCTCGGGACTGGCCGGAAACTTTCGGGCGCGATCGGGCGGGGTCCCGATACTTTCGTATTGCCCGAGATCCCGACGGTTTCGGGATCCCGAGCAATACGAAAGTATCGCGACCCCGCCCGACCCCACCCGAAATTTCCCGACCCGTCCCGAGGGCCAGGAACTCGAGCCTCGGGACGATCCGCACACTCCTACCTGCGACCAAGTCCATTGCCACAGTGGGGCAGAATCCCAAGAAATAGAGGAACTATTCAACATGCTATTTTTCGCAATCGAAATGCCGAATCATATTAAGCTACTTTATAAAAAAAGATTTTTGATTTTCTTTCGACAAAGATAGAAAACTATTACTGGATCTAAAGAAATGCATAAAAAGTTTAAAACATCTTCGTCTGTATTGCAGTGGGAATATTTTGAGCTACAATTTTTTCTATAATTTTTAAAATCTTTATTTCTGCCTTCTTCTTTGGTCTGTCCACTCAATTGGCCGATTGGAAGGTTGCCAAAATATTTTATACTTTCGCAGGAATGTATTTACACTTTGTGAACAGTATTTGGTATATAGGCAAACATGGATACAGGTTTACCACTATTTCTGCATGTTTCGCCTTGCGGGACCAAAGTGGGCTCAGCGCGAGGCGGAAATTCCAATTATCTTTTACAGCCGGTAATTTAGAATTTTTCGAAGCGAAATTTCTTCATTCGTTTACGGTAGGCAATTGCTTGTTTTCGAAGCGTTCATCGGGAAGCATTTGTGTACCTGATGTCGAACAGGGACAATCAACGCCCTGCCGTTTTTTACAGGGGTTTCAACTTTCTTCGCACTGAGTTAATCCGTTGATTGCTCTGTCGGTGGATGGTACATATCTATAATGAGTTCGGACCCGCACGTACCGTTGTCTACCGTCGACTCGCGGGACCATACCGCCATAAACCGTGACCCTGGCGAGACGCTTTGACCGATCAGCCTGCTTAGTATTTTGGAACAAAATGTGGTAGGTATTTTCCTCCCCCACTTCGTGAACAGGGAGAGGGTTCCTACTCCGCCGACGAATTCACAGAGCGCGGGTCCCCCCTTCTCGAAGAACGGTGTTTCCAAAATTTTTGTTTCATAATTATATCAAAACAGCAAATACTTCCATATCATTTTCTCTTCTTTATACAATAAAGTCAAAAATATAAAATAGTTGAAAGCAGAAACCTTGAAGATACTGTACGAACTCTCGTTATCGTTATACCTGGTTCTGAAGGGGTATTCTTTCATGCATTGGCATACATTTATATTCATAATATATGATTTGTTGAGACGAAGTGAAGAAGTTGGAACATAAGGTCATTTAATGTCGCATGGCCACCCCTTTTCTTCCTGTGGCTCTCCGCGAGGCGTACTGGTCTTTCTGCAGAATAATTTCGTTTCCTACACCATTGCCACGGAAACATTCTTCGATCTAACATAAGAACATCTTTTGGTAATTGTGCGGACCTGAAAATTAATTTTCGGCACGGTCAACGTTCCGACCATACTTATTATTCTTTTATACTGTAGCGAAACACGGTTTATTGTCTGCCGAACGTAGAGGAATTAGCTTGTAGCAATTGGGGATTAATCCTAAAAATTGTTCCGATGTTCTGCAAGTTACTTGGCAGATGTTTCCTAATTACTTTATATCGTGTAGGGGGCCAAAGGTCTGTCATAAAGCTGTAGTAAACCGTGGCCCGCTAACAATCCGTTTAGGGCATCACTCATCACGCTACATCATGGAACTTCGCGCGTGTGTCGATAGGAACACTGCACTTTCCATGGCATATTTATCAAATTCTTGTAGTTTTATTGGAACTATTGACGCTAATTCATGACGAATTGACGTTATTTTCTTAAATAACGTAAAACTTATATATTAACACTTTTAGT
Organism: Andrena praecox; assembly: GCA_963932275.1. Classification (NCBI taxonomy): domain Eukaryota; kingdom Metazoa; phylum Arthropoda; class Insecta; order Hymenoptera; family Andrenidae; genus Andrena; species Andrena praecox. Next base: position 38,987,461 of record OZ010728.1, read on the forward strand.
ATCAATTTCCTTAATAATATTCGGCATTTTTAAATGCAAAATACAGGATGTTGCATTTTTTCCCATTTTTGGGGATTTACCCCCACTGTGCGACATAGAATACACGTACTTAATCCATAACTGCCAAATATTCGCGAATGCTTTTTCCGCAGTAGCAAGGCCTAGATTATGTTGATTAGAAAACAAACAAAAAATTTGTTCAGAAGTTCCCGGAAGTGGAACTAAAAAGGGGATGATTGCTGACAATTTTTCAATTGGTTTCGTATGGAAAAAAAACTGTATGTAACTAATTATTTGCTATTACTTAGCAGAATCGACACTACTCATTTGGGGCCCCAAAAATTGTTTTCTTTTATATCACCAAAAATTAAAAGACGCGATTTAAAATTCTGCACGAAAAATACATACAATCATAGACACGTGTTTGCACACAGATCAGAAGTAGGCGTCATGATATTTTTACCGCTTTTATGTGCTCATATTAGTAGTCTACAGGTAACATAAAAATACATACTCCCATATCTTTTGAATTCTGACTTCTTTCCTTATTTCTTGGGATTCTGTCACACTGTGGCAATGGGTCGCAGTGCGACTGGTCGCTAGACTCCCTCCGGAGGGAGTCAAGCGACCGGTGGTCGCAGTGCCCAGCCTGCGACTAGGTATAATGGGAAACAGACCCTATCGCATTGTGTTGCCTCTCGAGTAGCCTAGGCTAGTACTCAAACAGACTCGCGTCAGGCTCCTACGTCTGGCATATACCCGACGATCGCAGTCGCTTGTAGGAGAACAGATACATGCTTTCCCATTGCACCAGTATACTGCGACCGGTCGCTGCGACCAGTCGCAGCGACCAGTCGCGGGTAGGAGATCCTACCTTAAGGCGGTCGGGGCGTGATTCCGCGACGGCCACCTCGGGCGGGCGGTCGGCGACGTGTGCCTATAGGGCGGCCCGTCATCAGCCGCCCGTTTATGCCCCGGAGCTCGATCGCACTATCGGGAGCGGCGTGGCATCGCCGCTCCCCGGGGGGGCGGGGCTAGTTCATGGACCCCCCCCCGCTCTCCCTCCCTGACATACAGCGGCCCGCCCTAAAGCTTGGCGGACCGCTTTTCCCCTTCCCCCAAGATATCCCCCGACTGCACGCCCCCCCCTCTCTCACAGGGGGGGGGGGCATACGAGGGGTCTGTCGCCGCACCCGTTACGGGGTGCGGCCCCCTTCCCACTCCCCTTACGGGGGAGTGACGGCGCGACCCGGGGCCTTTTAACCGGGGGAGCGGGGCGACTTTCAGAACTAAGTCGCCGCACGGCCTTCCCCGGCGCCGGGTCATCTCGCCCGCCGCCTCCGAGGGACCGCGCGGGGCCGAAGACCCGCCCTGATCCGGTCCCTCTCAGCCTCCTCCTTCTCCAACATTATGACCTCGGAGAAGGAGGAGACGGCCGCCCAACAGTCCCGATCCTCCGCCATCCGACTCACGACAGTCGGAAGCGAGAGGTCGGGACCCAGCTGCCGCTGGAGGACCCGGCGGTCGTCCAGCCACTCCGGACACCTGGCCAGAGTGTGGTCCGCCGAGTCCTCGACGCCCCGGCCGCAGCTGTGGCACTGCGACGACTCCTCCCGCCCTATGCGACACAGATAATCACCGAAACACCCTACACCGGTGATCATCTGCGTCAGGCGGAAGGTGAGCCTGCCGTACCTACGCCCCACCCATTCGGCGAGAATAGGCAGGAGCGCCCCGACGACGCGTCTCTCCCGATGTTCAGGTAGAGACAGCCAGTCAATCCACCTGGCTCCCATGCGTCGCCGGGCCTGGCCCCGCACCTCAGGTCCATCCCGCGCAAGGGGGTTCCTCGCTCCACGGAGATCGTGGGACGCGAAGTAAACCTCCGCCTCCATCTCCGCGAGCAGATGGAAAGGAGGAGACCCACCCAGCGCCGACAGATCGGCGTGTGACACCGTGCGGTATGCCCGCACGGCACGGAGGACCGCGCGGCGATGAACCCTGGCAAGGAGTTCACGCCCGACGCGACAGTCCTCCAGGTCGCCGGCCCACACTGGGGCTCCGTAGAGCGCCATGGACCGGACGACCGTCACGTATAGCCGCCGAACTGCCTCGTGAGGGCCTCCCAGGTTGGGCATGATGCGTGCGAATGCACACACTTGTCGCTCCAACCGGGGGCTCAGGACCCGAAAGTGCCGCGTAAACCGCCAGTAGGTATCCAGGGTCAGGCCGAGATATTTCATCGATCGGCCGACCCCGATGCAGGCATCCCCAACCCGCAGGGACGCTCTGTTGGGAACTCCGCTCCCAACCTTGTCCGCGAGCCACATCGCCTCCGTTTTCTCGAAGGCGACTCGCAGACCGAGCGCCCCTATCGCGGGGATGCAATTTCATAGTTTCGTGTTGTTCTTATAAGGTAAATAATTTTAATTAAATATTGAAAATAAATTTTTTAGCCAATCGGGTCAGTGAATGCATAGATTGTCTAGTGAATGTATACATTGTCTGATCTTAAAACTTTGACTGTGACATACATATTATTTTCAGTTTTACATATTTAGACAATGAACGTCGTTTACACGTGCGGGTTGTGTAACGAGAGTTGCGATAAAATAGATGGGCACCCATGTATTGTGGGAATCAAGCAATGCGGAATAGATGAAAACAACCGCTTTTATCCGACTTATGGTAAGCTTTTTATTGTTTAACAAAGTACGACATTAATTACAACGTATTCCTGAAAAATTCACTTTAAAGATGATGGTACAATCATTCGGTGGGGAGAAATGCCCCATGGTGAAGCGGAGGAAGAAGAAGAAGAAGAAGGCAACAAAGAAAATACACGTGAGTTAGGCTGTTCCATACTATGTCTTCCATTAAAGTGCTGGTACGTGCACTATAATATACTGTTTATTATAGACATAATAAAATTCCCTTTGACTTAATGGTATTTCAGCTGAATCCATAAAACCTGTGAATGCAAAACAAGCAAAGTCCACTTTGACCAAAAAATTAAATGAAAAAGATATAGAAATACTTATTCTGGGAGCTCAGCAAAGGCCACCATTGTGGAATTTTTCCCTTCCAGTATCTGAACGGAGTCGAGAGACTACGAAGCTTTTGTGGAACGAAGTTTCTCTGGAACTGGGTGGTATGACTTCTTGTCTTGTATTTTTTTTTTTCGCCACGCTACATAACATTTTTGCAGGAAAATTGTCGGGACCAGAAGCCAAAATTAAATTTAAAAGTTTGCGGGATAGGTACCGAAAAATTATTCAATCTGAGCAGCGTGCCAGTGGTTCGGCGCAAATTGAATCCAAAGAACAGTGGAAGCATTATGATTTATTGAATTTTTTGAGAGATTCGTGCCTCATTCGAACGTGAGATATTTCCTCATTACTTTGAATGTACAAAAACATTGTTAGCTGACATTTTAACAATTACTCGATTCTAGAACTGTAACAAATGTCGAAAGTGAAACTGCAGAGGGTCAGGAAATTGAACAGGGAGATGATGAAAATATGAATGATACGCAAAGAGGACAAGAAAATTTTCAAGACGATGAAGCAAATAGTACCACATCAGGTATTCACTATTCTACAATGCATACGAACACGAACTTATCAGTGAAGAAAATAGTACTAACTTGTTAATGGTTGTTTATTCATTTCATAGTTCTTATGTTTTGAAATGTTTATCAGGTTCTAGTGGACGGAAAAGCCGATCCAGGAGAAACTCTGTAAAAGAATCGGAGGACGCACTCAATGCAATTAATCGCATTGCTGACGCGATATGTAGTGACAAAGAGAGTTCACCAATCATCCTACCTGCTTCTCCACAGATGGATGACGTAGACTGCATGTTGTATGCAGCAGGTTTACAATTGCGGCGTCTCAATCGCAGGACACGCATGATCACATTAATGGAAATAATGAATTTAGTGAATGAAAAAGTAGATCAGGAGGATTAGATTTTTCAATACATTGTTACAAAATTAAAAATATTTTGACCCTAATAAAACATTATTTTTAAAAAGTTATCAACTTCTGAAGTTTCTTAACATAAAAAATGTACAACGGATGTCACAATGATTACAATTCATTAACGATTATACTGCCAGGGAACAGCTCCTTCCCCTGAGAAGTATTCGCAAAATTCATCTCTTATTGCTACAGCAACGCAACTACTGTTATTATTTCCATAAGCATAATGTAGGCGCTGAGCGCTCGGAGAAGACGGCCTATGGTGCGGAGTAGCCCATAGGTGGCGTCGGTTAGATAGGAGTTCGGAACTAGAGAGACCGCGGAGAGTCGGCGTAGCGGTGTGGCTAACGCTGCTGATCAGCACGCGGGCGGCCCGGGTTCGATTCCCGGCGCCGGTGGCTCTCTTTTTCCGGCTCCTACAATAATTATTCCGAAATGCTGAATTGTCAGTATCTTGTCTCCAACATTCAGGAGTAAAGCTATCAGGATCAGAACGATCAACAATGTCCGGTGTTACGTACAAGCCTTCGTTATCGCGTTTTCGAATCCAATTATGGAGACATATTATGGCTTGCGCAATTTTCACTGCATTGTCAACATGAGCCTCTATAGGTTTTTTCAAAATTCGCCACTGGCTGACCAATATCCCAAAAGCATTTTCCACTACCCTTCGAGCTCGACTGAGACGGTAATTGAATATACTTCTATCTTGGTTCAGACCTCCTCTTCCAGGGTATGGCCGAAGAAGATAATTCGTTAACTGGAATGCTTCGTCTCCAACAAGAATATATGGCAAAGGTATTCCATCAACAGTTAACTGTTCAGGTTCTGGTACATTCATTTTATCTTGATTGAATTTCTGGCCCATCAAGGAATCTCTAAAAATTCCTCCATCACTCCGGCGACCATAAGCACCAATATCAACAAATGTAAAAATGTAATTGGCGTCACATATGGCCAGCAACACTATGCTGTGACTATTTTTATATTTAAAAAATGCCGAACCCGCATTATTTGGACACTGCAATACATGTTGTTTTTTATAAAGTCCATGTAATTAATAATTTAAATGAGAGTTTATTGTTCTTTTCAAAGACTTCTTTCTGTTATTTAAAACTCTAACAGGGATCATTACTATTTCTCGAAATACCTGAATGAGCACATGTTTCCCATCGATGGCGCCAATGCAATGATTGAATTGCCACTGATCTTAAAACTCTCGAGCTATCCTGTACCAATCAACCCGTTGCAATGGAAATGGCAATACTGTTTTACTCAGAGAGGACCAAATTGCTTCACATGTTTCCTTGATAATATTACTGACCGTAGTACACCCAACGAGGTAATGATACGAAATCGAAGTCATACAGTCGCCTGTTGCCAAATACCTGCCAACAATTGAAATATTTGTGATTTGTGTAATCATTATAAATACTCGTTATATATAAATTATACATTGTCTTACATTGAATTTTTAATCTTGGCAAATTAATTTTTCATATTTACCTTAAAGTCATAGCTAATCGTGCTGCTGCTGGTATGGGTGCTCTTATTCCATGTTGCTTCGTAATAACCGGTGCGACTAACCCGAAAATTTCTTCAAATTGAATCACTGATATCCGAAAATAATTTTCAAATTTATCCGGATAACATGAAATTTGGGGAAAAATCGCTTCATAAAATCCATGAAGATTCCGTAGATTGAATAATGGATGAATCCAAAAATCTTTTCTCCGATAACGCTTTTTTTCGAATAGCTTCGTGTATTCATGCAGAACTACAATTACTGCCGCTCTTTTTCGACATAGTTTACGATCCCTCGTTGCATTTTCAACTATTTTTTGGCACTCAGTAATCCATGCACGGTTTTTGCTTGAAAGCGACATTGCTACTTATATTCCACTTATATTCTTCACCGACACTTCTACAAGCGTCGGTCACGTGACTGCTTTTGACGCTGAAAACGAGCGTCGACGCTGAAAATCACGTGGACCAATCACGTGACTGGTTTTGACGCTCGACGCTTCAATGGAACACCAGCGAGAAACTCTCGAGCCGGGTAGTCCTCTGGTGGCATATGTCGATGAACCTTATCGGATCCCTATGTTACGTATTTTGGCGGTGATTTTAATAACAGAACGCAGGTTGGTGCCCGTGGAGCGCTGAACCGCTCTGCTCGTCGGAGTGCGTGGGAGTTTTAAATAAAATATAAGTACTATTTGCAAGTTTAACTCTGGAATTTATTCGGACTGTTCAGGAAGCTGGTTAGCGACAGAATGCTTGTAGCATTTCAAAGTATCCTCCGAGGTCCTCGCCGGAGTCGTTGGCCGAATCCTCCTAGTCCTCCCATAGATCCTCGTAGTCCAATCAGGATGGAGGACGCATCAGATCCAAGCGGTAGGCCGTCCTTCGGATGTTCGTACGCCCCCGCGAATCGGCGTCCATCTTTTCCTCCTAATTCCGGGTGGTGGTGGAAACTAGAGCTCTGCAACGGGCGGGTATACCGTGGGTCAACCCGCCCGTTACCCGATCGTTTTTCGACTCACCCGGCCCGCCCGGCCCGTGTCGGGCAAGACGGGTTAGCGGTTCATTTCTACCCGCCCGTCAAGCCCGAAACTGTTGCCAGCCGTGCGACGTATCTGACTTGTCCGTGTCCGTATTTGCGCCTTTCCTCTATTCATCGGGCTCAGCTGCATTTTTTATATACTGTATTTCTAAATTGTCTGATATGTTTCTACTACAATGTTGTTGTTTGTAAAAAACATAAATTAAATCTAAATTTTTTAATTTCTTACATTTATTTGTAACTTGTGTTATTTACATATGGTTGATAAGTATAATACACATTAATAATAAATAAGTTGTCAAGGTTTGACTCTCCATTCGAGGGTAACAATAAGTCAGAGTGAAAATCGAGTGAAGCGCGGGAAATGTCTCGGTAAAGAGCGGGCACGGACGGATCGGGCGTTTCGGGCGGGTATGGGCGGGCTGGACAGCCGCGGGTTCTTCGGGCTAGTGACGATTCAAGTGCGGGCGGGTCGGGTACACCGAGAAACAGTCGTGGGCCGGGCGGGCCAAACCCGCCCGTTGCAGAGCTCTAGTGGAAACTCTGTGGAAGCGCGCTTTCCGTTACACGACGGGGTGCTCACGTGGGAAGAGAAAGTTAGGCTCTGCTCTGAGGATCGAGCGTACAACCCTTGAAAGAAATTTACGACTTCCCTCGCGTCGCCAACACTTCAAGAGTCAATTGATACTGCTAAAGACTAACAAAGGACAAGGCTGTGACGGTTGTCACTCCGGTTGGAAGGACGGTCTCAGTCGGATTTGCCAGGGTTAATTAAGTCCTTCCGTGGTAGTTTAAAATTAGGTTTATTCACTATCAGTAATTATGTACACTATATACAAGTATTTAGACGCGGGGTACTTCGCGTTAATCGCGGTCGAACCGTCGTTGCGCGGCGGCGCGGTGGCGGCGCGGTTGGTACGGCGTCGTCGGTCGATGTCGTGCGCGTCCGCTTAACGGAACAATTCGGTCGCTCCGCGCCTGGTGTCTCGGTATCGGGACGGTAAGGGAGCGAGAGAGACCGGGCAGCTTCCTGCGTCTCGTTAACGGGACAAGCGTCGGTAGAGACCGGGCAGCATCCGGGCGTCTCTATTCAACACGAGGAGCGGGAGAGAGACCGGGCAACGTCCTGCGTCTCTTTAACGGGACAAGTGTCAGCGGAGACCGGGCAGCATCCGGGCGTCTCTGTTCAACACGAGGAGCGGGAGAGAGACCGGGCAACGTCCTGCGTCTCTTTAACGGGACAAGTGTCGGCAGAGACCGGGCAGCATCCGGGCGTCTCTGTTCAACACGAGGAGCGGGAGAGAGACCGGGCAACGTCCTGCGTCTCTTTAACGGGACAAGTGTCAGCGGAGACCGGGCAGCATCCGGGCGTCTCTGTTCAACACGAGGAGCGGGAGAGAGACCGGGCAACGTCCTGCGTCTCTTTAACGGGACAAGTGTCGGCAGAGACCGGGCAGCATCCGGGCGTCTCTGTTCAACACGAGGAGCGGGAGAGAGACCGGGCAACGTCCTGCGTCTCTTTAACGGGACAAGTGTCGGCAGAGACCGGGCAGCATCCGGGCGTCTCTGTTCAACACGAGGAGCGGGAGAGAGACCGGGCAACGTCCTGCGTCTCTTTAACGGGACAAGTGTCGGCAGAGACCGGGCAGCATCCGGGCGTCTCTGTTCAACACGAGGAGCGGGAGAGAGACCGGGCAACGTCCTGCGTCTCTTTAACGGGACAAGTGTCGGCAGAGACCGGGCAGCATCCGGGCGTCTCTGTTCAACACGAGGAGCGGGAGAGAGACCGGGCAACGTCCTGCGTCTCTTTAACGGGACAAGTGTCAGCGGAGACCGGGCAGCATCCGGGCGTCTCTGTTCAACACGAGGAGCGGGAGAGAGACCGGGCAACGTCCTGCGTCTCTTTAACGGGACAAGTGTCGGCAGAGACCGGGCAGCATCCGGGCGTCTCTGTTCAACACGAGGAGCGGGAGAGAGACCGGGCAACGTCCTGCGTCTCTTTAACGGGACAAGTGTCGGCAGAGACCGGGCAGCATCCGGGCGTCTCTGTTCAACACGAGGGGCGGGAAAGAGACCGGGCAACTTCCTGCGTCTCTTTACCGGGACAGGTAGTAGGAACGGGGTGGATTCCGATCTGGCGATCGCGGAGTATACGGAGTCGTTTCACCGAGGTTTGCACCGGGCAACATCCAGGCAAGTCTGGTGGTGGGGGTCCGTCTCCCCACTGGAACTCCCTTGCCTCGGAATCATCGCGGCATATGTCCCGATTCTCGGAAATTCCCAGCAGCGAGAAACCGACGCGATCTAGCGGCGCAGTGGGGAGTGAACGTCATTGCGCTGACGCGTCGCGGAACCGGCACGCTTCGGGCGAGTTCGGTCGGGTTCGGTCGCGGTCGCCCGCGTGCGCTCGGCTTCTCGCTCACTCCCGGTCGTACCGCCGTGCGCTCGATTCCTCGCGCTGGGACGCTACGTCACATCCCCCTCTTTCTTCGGAGAGAGATGCGACGTAATAATCGGGAAATGCTCGCATCTCGATTGAAACTCGGGAATCTTACGTGCTACCTTATGCCTCGGGGCTACCCATCACCCTTATACTACCTTAACCTAACTTAACGCTAATCAGGGACGGGTATCTGTGGCGGCGCTGGGTCGTTCGCCCGTCCTGGCGAGCGCGGACGCGCTGTCCCTCTCGCCGGCGCTCTGAGTTCCCGGCGGTCCAGCCCTGGTCCTCCGGCTGCTCCTCCGGGTTGCTGCGGATTGTGGCCTCCGTGGCTGCGCACGAAGGCCCGGGTGCGGTAGCGGCGCGGCGGAGCTTCGGTGTCGGGGGCTCGTCCGGCCGGGCTGCGTGTCGGGGTCCCGGGGCAGGTGGCGGTGCCTCCTTGGCCCTGGTGGCCCGCTCTGATTTGTGGGCCTTGCGGGCCCTATTTTCCCGCGGGGCCGGCCTCGTGTGTTGGCGGCCGGTGTCGGGTCGGTTTCCTGGTCCTTGTGGACGGCCTGGCCAGTGATGGGGTCCGTGCTGGGACCCACGGTATGTCCTTGCCCGGTGTTGGCGGCACGGACGGTTGTTGGCGGCCGGCGGTATCCTGCCGGTGCTGGCTGCGGCTGGCGACGGCCGGCGGTATCCTGCCGGTGCTGGCTGCGGCTGGCGACGGCGGGCAGTATCCTGCCGGGGTTGGCGGCGGCTGGCAGCGGTGGCTGGCGACGGCGGGCGGTATCCTGCCGGGGCTGGCGGTGGCTGGCAGCGGTGGCTGGCAACGGCGGGCGGTATCCTGCCGGTGCTGGCGGCGGTGGCTGGCGACGGCGGGCGGTATCCTGCCGGGGCTGGCGGTGGCTGGCAGCGGTGGCTGGCGACGGCGGGCGGTATCCTGCCGGTGCTGGCGGCGGTGGCTGGCGACGGCGGGCGGTATCCTGCCGGGGCTGGCGGTGGCTGGCAGCGGTGGCTGGCGACGGCGGGCGGTATCCTGCCGGGGCTGGCTGCGGCTGGCGGCGGTGGCTGGCGACGGCGGGCGGTATCCTGCCGGGGCTGGCGGTGGCTGTGCCAGAGGAGGGCCTGTCCCCGGAGGAGTTCTGGCAGTCATCGGAGCAGTTGCCCCTTCGTGAGGCCGTATCCTTCTTGGAGCTCCACGATCCGCTCCAAGAAGTCGCGGGCGTCCTTGGTGCCATTGAAATGGCATCCCCATTTGCGGACGCGGTCCATGGCCGTGGCGATAGGTGACGGTGCGGCGGTGGCTTCGGGCTCCGTGATTACTATCGCCGGTGTCTGGGCGCTGGTAGTGGTCGTCTCGTTGGTGGTGCTCATTTTGGCGGTGCTCACCAAGTACTGTCGGAGCCGGGCGCGTAGTTGGTCGAACGATCCGGCTGTACTTTCGCCCGCGGCCTCGAGAGCTTCGACAAGTTCGGCTTTGTTCAGGTGGTATAACCGTGTGAGCACGGAGCTCATCGGTTATCGTCCTTTTTCCGGTCCCTGTTCGGGCGCCAATTTGTGACGGTTGTCACTCCGGTTGGAAGGACGGTCTCAGTCGGATTTGCCAGGGTTAATTAAGTCCTTCCGTGGTAGTTTAAAATTAGGTTTATTCACTATCAGTAATTATGTACACTATATACAAGTATTTAGACGCGGGGTACTTCGCGTTAATCGCGGTCGAGCCGTCGTTGCGCGGCGGCGCGGTGGCGGCGCGGTTGGTACGGCGTCGTCGGTCGATGTCGTGCGCGTCCGCTTAACGGAACAATTCGGTCGCTCCGCGCCTGGTGTCTCGGTATCGGGACGGTAAGGGAGCGAGAGAGACCGGGCAGCTTCCTGCGTCTCGTTAACGGGACAAGCGTCGGTAGAGACCGGGCAGCATCCGGGCGTCTCTATTCAACACGAGGAGCGGGAGAGAGACCGGGCAACGTCCTGCGTCTCTTTAACGGGACAAGTGTCAGCGGAGACCGGGCAGCATCCGGGCGTCTCTGTTCAACACGAGGAGCGGGAGAGAGACCGGGCAACGTCCTGCGTCTCTTTAACGGGACAAGTGTCGGCAGAGACCGGGCAGCATCCGGGCGTCTCTGTTCAACACGAGGAGCGGGAGAGAGACCGGGCAACGTCCTGCGTCTCTTTAACGGGACAAGTGTCAGCGGAGACCGGGCAGCATCCGGGCGTCTCTGTTCAACACGAGGAGCGGGAGAGAGACCGGGCAACGTCCTGCGTCTCTTTAACGGGACAAGTGTCGGCAGAGACCGGGCAGCATCCGGGCGTCTCTGTTCAACACGAGGAGCGGGAGAGAGACCGGGCAACGTCCTGCGTCTCTTTAACGGGACAAGTGTCGGCAGAGACCGGGCAGCATCCGGGCGTCTCTGTTCAACACGAGGAGCGGGAGAGAGACCGGGCAACGTCCTGCGTCTCTTTAACGGGACAAGTGTCGGCAGAGACCGGGCAGCATCCGGGCGTCTCTGTTCAACACGAGGAGCGGGAGAGAGACCGGGCAACGTCCTGCGTCTCTTTAACGGGACAAGTGTCGGCAGAGACCGGGCGGCATCCGGGCGTCTCTGTTCAACACGAGGAGCGGGAGAGAGACCGGGCAACGTCCTGCGTCTCTTTAACGGGACAAGTGTCGGCAGAGACCGGGCAGCATCCGGGCGTCTCTGTTCAACACGAGGAGCGGGAGAGAGACCGGGCAACGTCCTGCGTCTCTTTAACGGGACAAGTGTCGGCAGAGACCGGGCAGCATCCGGGCGTCTCTGTTCAACACGAGGGGCGGGAAAGAGACCGGGCAACTTCCTGCGTCTCTTTACCGGGACAGGTAGTAGGAACGGGGTGGATTCCGATCTGGCGATCGCGGAGTATACGGAGTCGTTTCACCGAGGTTTGCACCGGGCAACATCCAGGCAAGTCTGGTGGTGGGGGTCCGTCTCCCCACTGGAACTCCCTTGCCTCGGAATCATCGCGGCATATGTCCCGATTCTCGGAAATTCCCAGCAGCGAGAAACCGACGCGATCTAGCGGCGCAGTGGGGAGTGAACGTCATTGCGCTGACGCGTCGCGGAACCGGCACGCTTCGGGCGAGTTCGGTCGGGTTCGGTCGCGGTCGCCCGCGTGCGCTCGGCTTCTCGCTCACTCCCGGTCGTACCGCCGTGCGCTCGATTCCTCGCGCTGGGACGCTACGTCACAAGGCCTTTTCAAGAGATTGCGTGACTTAGAAGAAACTCGCAATTCGTTTCGGGTCTGTTTATTGGTGTCCTCTTCCTGTTTTCGAACTCTGCCTAAGATCTTTCCCACGTATGCCACCCGCATCGCACATCCTTAATAATACTTTCTTAATCATACGCAAACATCTACTTTCAAACTTCGCTCCTAATTTACCTATCGATTATACATAATTCCCCAGCTACGTTCAAGCGATAGCGTAACACCTTCCCCCTTATACAAAAGGTGTTTCCATAAAACAGCTTTTCAGTACATAATTAATAATAATGATTATAACTACGTCTCCTCTTCCCGCACCAGCTCTGCGGTAAATGAGCTACTCGGTCCACCCATCGTCCCGCAGAAAGCACGAGTTGAAGAATGATAGTTATAACATAACCTTTTACAGTAATAAGATATCATTATTCTATTACGAGGTACTTAATATTAATTCGATTATAATGCAACACATAACAAATATTCAATAATCATTGAACACTTTGACTAGACTTATCTAAATATTTCATTCAAAACAATATAATTCCTCATTCAATCTTAATATATAGAGCAGAATATAAAATAATCGTAACTCATAACCTAATAATCATACTTATAAAATGAAAATTTTAGATTACATACACATAAAACAAACCACACATAGAATCAATATCTGGTCTTATACACGCTAATTTTAGCATATTTATTAATTCCTATTATTAATTCTACGTTTAGATCATCAAATACTCGACTAATCTTATAAGGACCTAACCAGTTACAGTCAAACTTAGAAGTTTTCGGTTCCTTAATTAAGTAAACATCGTCATCTACCTTAAATCCAAGAGGATTACGATTTCTATCATAATACGTTTTACTTCTCTCCTTAGCCTTATCGAGATTTTCTGCCGCTTTAGCCTGGGTGGTGGTAAACTTAGTAAACAACTCATCCAAATACTCTACAAAAGTTTACGATACTTGCTCTTTAGCAAATTCAGAAAGTATGAGATCTCTAATTCCAATAACCGATTTATGTGACATAACATGAACAAAATTATTCCAACTTATGCAAAATTGTCTCTTACACAAACGATAGTAGGGAATGGAAAATGATAAGTTATTCATCTGTCAGCATTTACATTAGTAATCAAAACTACTTTCATTAAGTTTTATAAACTTTTGAACTCGACTTTTCAACATAGATATGAGACGATCAAACATCTTCCTACACCTCCGAAGAGTCTCCTTACGTGACATCAGTGCCCTTCAATTCGACAGTTTCAAAACAGCCACGCCAACGAGGATTTGGGTACAGGAACGTTAAAAGTATAAGCATCTCATCGGATAATTGCACATATGAATTCGACAAAACGTGGCCATAGAAAGATGGCTAGCGAGGACACGCAACGACGGGGATACATCAACCCGATCCTGTATGCGTAATATCTATCATCCCGCACAGCACAGCGTACCCTTGGATCTTCAGCGTTTCGAAGAACGTAGTGCCTCGATGTGCCAATGACATCACCATTAACGACGACCCTCTTAGAATCCCTGGGGCTACGTGAATGACGATAGATGGGCACACATATGCACGCGCACACACATATCTGGTGTGGAACGTGAAGGCACAGCCACTAATGCGAAGAGGCTGTGTAATCAGAGAAGCGGTGCACACGGGCGGTCATAATAAATGACACACGACGCCATGAAAACACTCACGCGAGTCCACATGATCATTCACCTCTCTCTGTTCATGGTAAGTACACCTCATAATTCTCACCTGATCGCAACAAACATCGAGACTCTACTGAAGTTTATTAATCATTCACAAATTCTATTAAAGTTATTTTATTGAGAATCCCTCGTGCAGTCTTGGTCGCAATACCATCAGGCTTCACCGCCTCCGCCATAACACCAGGCGCAACAACACTAGGCTCGTCAGCCTCTGCCACGACATCAGTCGCAAAAATAGGCTCCCCAAACCTCTGCCACGAACCAAGATACTGCGAGCCCTGCGATGTTCCCTCAAGGGCCGAACAGAGCGCAGGCACCCTTGTCGAGCACAGAATACCTCTCACGGCTCCTGAAGCGGGTTCCCGGGGTTGAGAATTACCGTATGTCAACAGGCGACCGAGTCGCTGCATCGTGCCCGACTGAGGTGATCCTCCAAAATTTCCATTTCCCACACGTAAAGGCAAAAGAAGGACATTTGAACTTATTCGTAAACCATTTCTGACCTCATTACATTCGGCTGCTGCTTTCCTGCGCGCTAGGAAAACAGATGCCACAATTCTCTCATTTTCAAACATAGACTTCATCATCCATCCTGTCCACTTCGGAACCTACAATTGATGTCTTTATCTGCGCAGATAAGCACCCTTTCCAGGTCCCTCGAATCAGAAGTGAAATCCGTGTCTATCGATATAAATTATGAATCGTTATACTTGCGGAAATTCCTGAATCTATAAGTTCATTTTATGTCACAATTGATGCTCCAGTTTAGAGGCTAACTTAATAACAGTCGTTAAACTACCTATGTTATCTTTAGCAATTAATAGCATAATTATATCATTGCGTATTCCCCTTAAAAACCCAGCTATTGCTTCTTCTGTCAGTAAAACTTTAATTCCTACAAGTTGTTCAGCGTTAAATTTTTTCTGCGCAGCTTCTAATCCCTGATCTAAAATTTCATGTACTCTAGTACCGAACTCCTCAATGGTTTCATGTTCTTTCCGCATTATAACTTTTAACTTATCTTGTGCATTTTTTATATCAAAACTTTGCTCATACGCAGCTTTTATTAAATTAATCAACTCCTCTACGGTCTTGGGTTCATTCCCATCAACTATCCTGCTATAATCGCGTTTCTGTATTCTATTGCGTATTAAGGCCAATAAATAATATTTATCCTCAAATCTAACCAACGAATCGGCAAGTCTACACTGGCTAATAAAATTTGTTATAGAGCTCCGTTTCCCATCAAAGTGTGGAATGAAATTCGCAATTGAACCGAAAGACATGCGCAATGCAGCTTTAGGAGCCCCGGAAGATGACCCCGACGCATCTGTTACCACCGTGCTACTGGATGGAATGGATCCATTATCCGGAAGAGACATATCAAATCTTGGAAAAGGAGTAGATTGTGCCGGCACCAAGCGTAACTCATCGGATTGAAATTCAGAAATAGGCGCTGACACACCACTTGTTCCTATTATTATCTCCTCTATCTCATAGATGCTACCACCACTCAGACCAGCGTTACTCCTTTTCTTACTTAGCCTGTATTTCTTTCTAAACGGCGGCATTTTTACTGATAATAACGAATACCTCTAACGAATAATACTTTATATTAAACTAGATGCTTATGAACGAGACTTACAATTAATACGAAGAATAACGAACAATTCGGAAATAAAGTGATTTATGGATTGTTGCTCCGTCCAGTTCTCCAGCCCTTATATGGATGTCCCAGCTACGTCCAGCGTTGACTTCGTAGTCCTTGGGATGCTCCAAAAAAGCTTGTCTCCGCTTCGTTGTTGAAAAATGATGTGTGAAAAATTCAACAGATAATTCCGATTGAATTGTACATGTGGTTTCAGGGAATTGTCACACGGCCACTGAAAACCACCCACCTCTGGCATTCGCCCTTCGCTCGCGGGGAAACCGTGAAAAACCCTTGAGAGAGAGGATGTACTTATTCACACACTTTTTAGTTCAACACACTTTGTCTATTCCAAATTCAGCGTCTTTTCGCGCACACTATGCATATATATATTAAATTTAAAGTAAGCGTCCAATTGCACTATTAGTCTCTGTTATCACCAATGATGCACTCGCGAGCCGGCAAAGTTAATTGGCTAAATAGTCTTTCAATTACTTTTGAATATCCCACCGCTGTCACCAAATTTGTTACGTATTTTGGCGGTGATTTTAATAACAGAACGCAGGTTGGTGCCCGTGGAGCGCTGAACCGCTCTGCTCGTCGGAGTGCGTGGGAGTTTTAAATAAAATATAAGTACTATTTGCAAGTTTAACTCTGGAATTTATTCGGACTGTTCAGGAAGCTGGTTAGCGACAGAATGCTTGTAGCGTTTCAAAGTATCCTCCGAGGTCCTCGCCGGAGTCGTTGGCCGAATCCTCCTAGTCCTCCCATAGATCCTCGTAGTCCAATCAGGATGGAGGACGCATCAGATCCAAGCGGTAGGCCGTCCTTCGGATGTTCGTACGCCCCCGCGAATCGGCGTCCATCTTTTCCTCCTAATTCCGGGTGGTGGTGGAAACTCTGTGGAAGCGCGCTTTCCGTTACACGACGGGGTGCTCACGTGGGAAGAGAAAGTTAGGCTCTGCTCTGAGGATCGAGCGTACAACCCTTGAAAGAAATTTACGACTTCCCTCGCGTCGCCAACACTTCAAGAGTCAATTGATACTGCTAAAGACTAACAAAGGACAAGGCCTTTTCAAGAGATTGCGTGACTTACACTTGATTCCACATTGGAGCATCTCGACGCCCCTACCGATTTGCGACCGATCTGCGCAGCTCCCACTACTACCCACGGTTTGAACCGCATGCGATTGGTCGTGGTAATTTCCAAGGAATAATTGGTACATCCCAAACGCGGGACCTGACCGTTGTCAACGTAAACAGTCCCGCAAGAAGAGTGAACAGAGAGAGTAGAGAAGGCCGTGCGACGGAGAAAAACATAGGCGGTTAAGTGGGGAGGCGGCGTAGCAACGTCGCCTGAGGGTCGTGCCTGCGCGAAATCTTGATGCTCTACTGTGGAATCAAGTGTAGAAGAAACTCGCAATTCGTTTCGGGTCTGTTTATTGGTGTCCTCTTCCTGTTTTCGAACTCTGCCTAAGATCTTTCCCACGTATGCCACCCGCATCGCACATCCTTAATAATACTTTCTTAATCATACGCAAACATCTACTTTCAAACTTCGCTCCTAATTTACCTATCGATTATACATAATTCCCCAGCTACGTTCAAGCGATAGCGTAACACCTACAATAGCACACGACGTCCTCAAAGCGTCCCAAGGCCGTCCCAAAGACGTATTTAACACGTCCCAAACGCGTCCCAAATGCGTCCCAAGGACGTCTTTAGGACTTTGTACAGATGGCGCCACTGTAGTTACCGACGTCCCAAAAGCGTCCCAAAGCCGTCTATAGACGTCCCAAAGCCGTCTATAGACGTCCCACAGACGTCTTGTTACCAATCGGGACATTCAGACCTAAAGTCCTAGAAGGGACCTAAAACAAACGTCCTCGGGACGTCGTGTGCTGTGTGGGTATATCCAGTATTACCTTTTAATGAAATATTATTACATTTGTTAACATAAGGGTTTAGTGCATACATTTTACGGCTTCGCTAGAGTTTGCTGAGTTTTATGTTTCACGTCTCATAACGATCCCTTAATATTTACTCAAGTTATCGCAATTTATGTTTAAAGAAATAATGATTTTGAACGATGAAAAATTTTTCGTTTATAATTTTTAGCTCGAATAGTAATGATTCGATAATCAAACTGTGAATAGAAAAAATGTGTGTCGTGACGAGCTTTACAACACTATATATTTTAAAATACAGTTTAACAACATTTAATTTTCCAATATTTCATAGCGTTTGGACAATTATTTTTCCCATTTTCGAGCGCTAGTCCCCTTATTGCATCCAAGCCCTCAATTATGCAAAATTTGGTTCAGATCGGTTAAAAAAATCGGGATAAAAAGTATCCTACACGTTATTCCTGGTCCTGACTACGTACATACAAAATTTCAGAACGATCCGTTGCGTAGTTGCGACGTGATTGAGTAACAAACATGCAATTTAATTAATTTTAATGGAGGGTTTGGCATCTTTTGCAATTGATCCACCTCCTCGTCTTGAATTTGTGCCTGCGCCAATTCTTTCAGATTAATCTCCAGAGGGAGTCTGAAAGATTCTATTCGCGACAATTGATCTGGCACAACATTGTTTAGACCCGGAATATGTTCTATTCTAAGAAGTTCTTACATTAATTAAATAAAAAAATTAAATTGTGTGTCTATTTATATTGCTTGTTCAAAAATTATTCGTCTATTTATTTATTTATACCTAGCCTGCGGAAGTTTATGCAAGTATGATATGCAGCGAATATGCAAATATGCTGAAAAGGGTAACGGGGGGCGGGGGGATATATTTAACCTCTTTTATCAAACTGTAGTATACTAATAATTGTACTGTAATAATTATATATTATACGTATCAAGCCGTTGTACCTACTATTGAATTATTAAACATTTGAATATATATGTAACTATTACACTATTAAACTTTTTAACATATGAAACTATTAAATTTGAATGGCGTGGTTCACCAAGCTAATTTGTAAACAAATTCCGTATCTGCAAAAAATATGAAAAATATGCAGAATGTGCAACGTATATCCAGAATATGGAAAATGTATAAAATCGAAAGTATATTTTTAACATCCTCGTAATGATGAAACATAGTTCTGTCAAAGTGCCGCTTGTTTAAGTCATTCCAATAAAAACATGCATTTACATAAACTTCCGCAGTCTATATTATAATTGGGTTAGGTATACATAACCTATCTCCTAACCTATCTGCTCGACGTACAATGTACAGACCATAGACATATATAGACGGAGCGTGTCTGAGGGGGGTTGTAAGATTCGCGGTAAGGGGACTGTCATACAGGCAAATCGGGTAACTCCGTTCCTCCTCGGGGCTATTCGGAAATTCAATGACGTTATATATATCTATGAGGGATACTTAGTCGAAAAGGTTAGCTATACTTATACATAATTCAAAATTTCGTATATCATGTAGGTTATATATATAACAAAATTAGTAAATAGAATGAAGCTTTTTCTAAATAAAATCGTACTTATAGATATATGCAATAATATTTATATTTTTAAAGATTTTGTAAGCTTAAAAGTTCATAAACATAATTAATATGCATAAATAATTATATAGTATAATAGATATATATCGCTCATTTGCTACGACATAACTGATGAAAAAAAAAATATTTTTATTATAAACATATTATCTATTCGATAATCAAGCAACACATTTGAATTTCTAAGATTATATATGTAATATATAAATTGTTGGTTATGTATGTATATTTATTTATTTACATGTGAAATCGAATACTATCATTATTTATATTTTCTTTCTCCAACTGTTCGCAGTTTTTATTTTTCCTGCGATTTGCACAACCGCTTACTACGCAATAAGTCATTATTACACTCAATTAATATATGATTATATACAACGACCACTACGATGCTTTAGAACAGTAATAGTTGAGCAACAGTGGTTATGTTTCGAACATAGCCATTAATGCCGAACCGACAAGAAACGAATACATCCGAACCTAGCTACCGAATTGCCTGTATGGTTTCTGCCTTTTCCCCTCCGATCTTACAGTCCCCTCGCCTACAGTCCTCTCTTCTGCTCCGTCTATATAAGTCTATGGTACAGACATACATTCGGGCCGCCTCAGTTCCTTCGGCCCGCTCGGTTCTTTCGAGCCGCCTCGGTTCTTTCGGCCCGCTTGAAATAATTCAATCCGCTTGGTTCTGTTCGAGCCGCCCGTTTCATTCGGGCCGCTTGAAAAATTCAAGTTACTTGGTTCTATCCGAGCCGCTCGGTTTTTTCAAGCCGCTCGGTTCATTCGGGTACTCGGCTCGGCTCGGAAACCGGGTTTCAGCTTGGTTCGGATTTCAAGCTACCCGAATATTCAAGTACTTGAACAGCCCTAACCAGTGATGGGTACGTAAAATACGCAACGTATAATACACGTATAATACGTACGTATAATACACATATATTATACACGTAAATTACTGTATTTTACGTACGCTAATGACAGAATTAGCGGATTGGTCGGAGTATTCACCGCGCTGGGGGACCGAAGACCCGCGAACCAATCAGCGGGGAGAACAGCGATGCCACGCTGGTGTCGCGCGAGATTTATGCTTAAGGAATTGGTAGCGTTTAAGATTCCAAACTTTCCTTTATTATATAAAGAGATTTATGTTGTTACCTACCTCGAGTGCTTCCTTTGTGGACCTGCCCCGGTAATATAGAGCCTAGTAGGAAGTACCCCATACATTTTTAAAGCTTTATTTATTATATAACTTTGGTTATGTCATCTATGTAATTTACGTGTAATTTACGTGTAATTTACAAGGAACGTAAATTACGTGTTTTCTAGTGATTTACCCATCACTGGCCCTAACTCTGACGAGCAGAGCGCCAGCGCTCCATGGGCACCAACCAGCGTCAATATTCCCAAAATCCCCGCTAAAATACATTGTTACGCTATCGCTTGAACGTAGCTGGGGAATTATGTATAATCGATAAGTATGTAGGAGCGAGATTTGAAACGGAGGACAAGGAAGAGTTTATTGCCAGGGAACGTAAATACGTGGAGCATGTTGTATTTCTCGGGGGTTCTTCCTTACTATTTATGAACGTGTCCTTATAATTAAATACCCTGATAACCAGATCTGGCGGCAGGATCTGCCGGCAGATCGACGGCAGACTACGACCGCATTCAGCTACGGATCTGCCGGCAGACCCTGCCAAGCAGACCCTGCCGGCAGATCGACGGCAGATTTACGGCAGGTCCTGCTGCCTGCCTGACCATCCAACAGCGCCATCTGAAGGCCACAATTGCCAAACAATTCCCTGCGCGTGACGTCACATGGACGTCCCTACGCACCAACACATGTATACCGTGATTGCTATAGGTGTATCCCTACCCCCAAATAACAAAGCACATTCTACATTTATTAAATAATTCATTTCAAAAAGTATTTATTCTATGTTTAATAATACAGGATTGGCGATTACAATTGTTACAAAATTATACAGGTAGCGCATATAAATTCGAAGAAGAACATTCAATATTTACATTTATAAATCTATATACAATACGTCCCGTAACCAGTGGTACCTACTAGGTGCGATGTCAGAAAATTTCCTGTATTTTAGACTTCTTTTTTCTGTAGAATCACCATATTCCGTATTGTGTTAGCGCTGAAAACAAATAGAACATTAGTACAAAATTAAACGTAACGTATGAATAAACAGGATACATGCGATACTTACTTCAGCCCCATCTCCGCACAGCACACACCCTAGGCGATCATGCATGCTCCTGCGAACATTAACATTTATAAGAAAATATGTATTAAATTATTATCTACTAAACAAGACGCTTAAGGCTGCCGTCTCATTTTTGTTATGGTCCGAATCGATCGAAGCGTCCCCAGTAAACAAACGGACCCTAATGAAACTACTGCGGTCGATAAAAAGAACTTGTACAGAGATGACATCTCCAGGTACTCTGGGTAGACGAACTTTTGACGCATAGTTGCCACATCGTCTGTTCTCTTTGTCTCTGCCGCGCTGTTGCCACAGAGTTCTCTCTTTCTATCGAGAAGTCTTGAAGCAATACGGCACGAGACCTACGTCCAGCGTCAGAACCTCGCTGAACGTAGCAATAATGAAAGATAGAGAGGTCCGGGAGTGTAAGAAGGAAAGATAGAAATATACCAAACTTGACACAATTTGAACTATCAGATTACACATAAAATTTATTTGCAGAATTGAAAGCCCGTTTCGTTCAAAGTAGTCCCATTTAAATTATTTTCTGTCAATTTAATCGGCAGAATCACTTTCATATTGATACGATGAAAAATAAAGAAATTCTGTTTCTGCATAATCGATGATACATCGCCGAGCAACTCCAGGCGACAGGTTAGACGGGTGAGTGATACAATGTCGCTCGGCTCAAGCTTCGGGGGACATCAAGAATGAAGGCCTTCGATTAAAAAAATTATTTGTGGCCGACGGATGAATTCCCGTCGAATAAACTGATTCATCCGTGGCGTTTCAAATAAAACTAACTCTGGGTTATTTTTACTCAACGACAAATAAAGATAAAGTCTCTTTAATTTGATAGTTTATTTCAATAATTTATGAAACAATACTAATTTGCGTATCAATATCCCTTCTGAACTTCGCATTTCTGTAAGGACACTGGGCATCGCTCGCCGTCTTGGAAGGCGAGGTCCAGTAGGATGCGTAAGGGATACAATGTAAATTCCTGGCGTTCTCCCGATTAAAATCGTGTCAAATGTCATGTAAATCGGACTATTTTTAACGATGTTAGCTTGGGGCCACTTTCATCCAGACGACGGATTCGGTTGAAGCCATTTTCGCAAAAATCTGATGCGAAATGTAGAACGTGAAATTCGTCACTTCCACGAAACTCAGCGACGCGCGGCATATTCACGGCATTGCCTTTAGGACTCTAGCGAGAAAATCACGCTGTACACACAGCGTATTAGTCAAAAACATTTCTTTAATAAAAAGCTTATTATTTGTGACTGAAAATAAAAGTGTCAACTATTGGTACACTGTCAACAACGAGTACAGTTACCCTATATTTAATTACCAAGTACAGTTCTAGAAATAATCCGATTTATACCGTGCTTGAACTCATTTTAATCTGGACAATCTCAGCAGTATGTTAATAAATAGTGAAAACGTCATGTTTTACAATTTATTAATACATAATCCACCGCAAGCAACTGTAAGATTCGGTCCGACAGATGACGCTAATCGTGCGTGAGTTAAGAGAGGGAAGGAACAGCGAGCCGGCGAGGCATTAGCGTCTTGGCATTCGTAAAGTCTAGTAGCGTTTATCGAGAGTGTGTCTGTGTGTGCTAAAATATCGGGCGAGATTGAGCATCGTGCGTTTCGGCGGGTTACCAGGCGAAAGGGCCACCGATCGTTATACAGGCTTAAATAGCATAAGCATACCCGTGTCAGATATCGGGGGTTATTTAAGAAAAGGGCATATCAGGCCTGAATCTGTAAGTAGTGCGCAGACTGCTACGATCCGGTACAGGGTAAAATAAAACGCGGCCGGTCCGTCTTCTATACTAAAACACGCGGCAATCGACGGTATCTCGGATTAAGACTCGAAGTAATAGTCATAAAACATTCAAATAACTGGAATAAAACGTACGAACGGTGTTCTGAACATTCTATCACTGGTGTTTTATTAAATAAACCCTACACAACACTGTATGCCTCTCGAACCGAAATCAGAAGCTCTTCAGAAGTCTTCAGGCTCAAAGAGAGATCGCGCCGGTTCGGGTAAACACGCTGCCGAAAGTTGTTTGAAGCCTTCAAATAAAAGTCGAATAAACTACGGTTAAAGATCGAATAAACAAATTATTCTTCTTCGAATAAAAAAATTATCTTTCATCGTCGAATGAATTCACTTTGGTTCATAACGGATAAACATAAAGTATCTTTTATTTGAGTTTATCCAGATATTATCTTTGCCCATCTCTGTTCTCCAGCCGCTTCGCCGTGATTTATTCAAGCCTTCTTGACGACAAAATAGCACTGATATATATACTATGGATACGAGATTCCCATAAGCTGGCTGTACAGCGGTTGAAGCGAATTGAAGGGTCATTTTAGATGCCCGCGCCTCTAGCGTTAAACCGATGTATTAAAGGAAAAGCGCGAAGTTTAAAAAATGTGGTTTATAACAGTTTAAAAGAATAGTGTAATATAATGTATTATTATATTATGTACATAATGTAGTATAATCATATAATACGAATTGGTTGTATCATGCTTGAAATTCAAAAAAGGTAATCAGAGCAAATGAAATTCATGAAAATAGTGAAATAAATATATAAATGTAATATAAAACGAACTGAAGTAATGATTAACGAAGGTCGCAAAAAGTGAATTTAAAATATTTGTAAACAGTTTTGTCGTTTGCTTTATTGTTATGGATAAAGGAGATGTAGGTATGCATTTGTTACGTTTTAAGAGCAGCATTAAACGAAATTGAATTCATAATAATACTAAAATAAATTTATTAATCTTACAATACATAGAAATAGCACCTATTGGATATAATTATTTATTTTTTTCTAGGGTTACATAATACATATAAATATATCTTGTCACGTCCCGGGTGAGGTTTTTGGGAACGGTGACTAGAAGGGAAGGAGAAGATCAGGCGCGAATCTAACATCCGTCACACTGAGGGTTCGAGAGGAGGATCAGGCGTGAATCTGTCATCCAGCACACTGTGGGTTTTGAGGGAAAGCCAGGCGTGAATCTGTCATCCAGCACACTGTGGGTTTTGAGGGAAAATCAGGCGCGAATCTATCATCCGTCACACTGAGGGTTTGAAAGGAATATCAGGCGTGAATCTGTCATCCAGCACACTGTGGGTTTTGAGGGAAAGCCAGGCGTGAATCTGTCATCCAGCACACTGTGGGTTTTGAGGGAAAGCCAGGCGTGAATCTGTCATCCAGCACACTGTGGGTTTTGAGGGAAAGCCAGGCGCGAATCTATCATCCGTCACACTGAGGGTTTGAAAGGAATATCAGGCGTGAATCTGTCATCCAGCACACTGTGGGTTTTGAGGGAAAGCCAGGCGCGAATCTATCATCCGTCACACTGAGGGTTTGAAAGGAATATCAGGCGTGAATCTGTCATCCAGCACACTGTGGGTTTTGAGGGAAAGTCAGGTGTGAATCTGTCATCCAGCACACTGTGGGTTTTGAGGGAAAGTCAGGCGCGAATCTATCATCCGTCACACTGAGGGTTTGAAAGGAATATCAGGCGTGAATCTGTCATCCAGCACACTGAGGGTTTTGAGGGAAAGTCGGGCGCGAATCTATCATCCGTCACACTAATCGTTTGAAAGGAATATCAGGCGCGAATCTATCATCCGTCACACTAATCGACCAGGGAAGGTTTTAAAGCAAATTGGTACTGAAGGAACACCCGTTAGCACTCTTGTTTTGTTTTGGTTTGATAATAGGATTTACCGTTGCATTCGTACAAAAGAAACCATACTTAGTTTTCCTAAGAATAGCACGGCTCATGCAGCAGTGTGTTTGTAAATACTGGGAGAGCTCTCGCGAATCAGCTGTTGCGGCAGCTTGGTTTCGTTGGAAAGCCTTATGACTCGAGGATACACACAATAATTCGAAACATGATTGATAACAAAGCGGTTTATTAGCTTTGTTAGAGTGGGTTTAACAATGCGTGGGAAGATTTTGTATTCACACGCGCAACATTTATAATATGAGTTATGAATATGAATGGCGATATATATATAATAAGCATAAATGAAAGAATATAATAGTAAGTAAGCAATAAGCATAAATGAAAGAATATAATAGTAAGTAAGCAATAAGCATAAATGAAAGAATATAATAGTAAGTAAGCAATAAGCATAAATGAAAGAATATAATAATAATCTATAAGCGTTGATAAATAATAATATGGTATGGGGTGATATGCACTATAATAATGGTATATAATAATGACTTACAGTGATTGTCGTAGAGCACTGATTAGAATAATTGACACTTGTTTTAATGATACTCTTATCTATTAAACTGTCTGTTGACAAAAGAGCGTTCTGAGCTCTCGATCCTTCGTATTTATATGATCTTCCAGGAGTACTGCGGGGGTTCGCGCGGTAAAGACCTTGACAGATTTCGGAACAAGACGCAGTAGATTTTGGGGGTTTTTGTAAACGGTATGGCTATTAATAGATGTATTTATGTCACGTACGCCAAATGCGTCGTAATTACAATCACGTGTTGATCACGTTTGTACATTTGCGTCGCAGTAACATTTCTAGGGTTTTGGCATGGGGCTTTGAAGCGAAATACTCAACCCATTTGGTGGAGTTTAGGAGGTCGTATAGGAGTGGGGTAAACGGTGTATTGACTTCTGTGGTCATAGTAAGGGCGTGAGACGTAGTCTCGATTTGGAAGAGGGTTTTAAGGATGAGGGATTTGTTTAAACGTAGATTTGGAGGGAAGTGGTCATGCCTCATATGGCGAATAGGCGAAGGAGTTGTGTAACGATCATCTCGCGATGGGGATCTCTAAGATACATCATCGAGGTGGCGTTTTGTATAGGTCATCTTGTGTTGGGGACCGCTAAGGTACAACATCAAGGTGATCGGCGATTGGGATTGACCATTTAGAGATAGGGACGACTAAGGTATATCGTCCAAATGATCGGTTGGGTGAGGGAGTAGGGTATGACTCGAGATTGAAGGTTTTTGGTGGATTGTGGATGGATTTGTGAGGAAGTGGTGTTAAAATACCGCGCGAAAAATAGTGGGACGTCACACCTCCCCCCTTATATGAAGAAATGTGTAATTTCTTAAAACAAGGTAGGTGTGGTTTGAAGTGAGAGAAAAAATTTAATGAAAATAGCGGGGCATCACACCTCCCCCTTTATATGAAGAAATGCGTACATTTCTTAACATAAGGTGCAGGCGTGGTGTGAAATGAAAAGAGAAAAAAAATAAAATATATAACCTTCTTAACATAAAGAAGAAAAAATAAAAATTACAGCCTATTTGGCGTATAATAAAAAAATGAAAGATACAACTTTTTTTATATACAAAATTATGTCACGTCCCGGGTGAAGGTCTTAGGGGAATGACATTGTTAGGGTAGGTTAAGAGGATTTGGCTTCGGCACGAAAGTGAATTTCGCAGCACAAAATTTGGGTAGGAGCCTCGGCACGAAAATGTATTTCGCGTCACGAGGAGGGTGAGAGTCTCGGCACGAAAATGTATTTCGCGTCACGAGGAGGGTGAGAGTCTCGGCACGAAAATGTATTTCGCGACACGAGTTGGGTAGGAGCCTCGGCACGAAAATGTATTTCGCGTCACGAGGAGGGTGAGAGTCTCGGCACGAAAATGTATTTCGCGACACGAGTTGGGTAGGAGCCTCGGCACGAAAATGTATTTCGCGTCACGAGGAAGGGTAGGAGTCTCGGCACGAAAATGTATTTCGCGACACGAGTTGGGTAGGAGCCTCGGCACGAAAATGTATTTCGCGTCACGAGGAAGGGTAGGAGTCTCGGCACGAAAATGTATTTCGCGTCACGAGGAAGGGTAGGAGTCTCGGCACGAAAATGTATTTCGCGTCACAAGACGGGTAGGAGCCTCGGCACGAAAATGTATTTCGCGTCACGAGGAGGGTAAGAGCGGTAATTAGCTATGGCACGTACGCCAAATTTGCGTCGTAGTAAATAACTGAGTGGTGACTAATGCGCAAAGTATGCGTCGCAATTACATTTTTGGGGTTTTTACATGTGAATACTCAATCCGACGGATTTGGAGTATTTGGATGGGTACAGGGGTAAGAGTGGAGTCAAATTAAAGGGCTGTTTGAGGGGGTGAGACGTGGTCTCGATTTAAGAGGATTTTGTAGCGAGGGACTTGTTTGAATTCGTTTTAAAGGGAAGGATTCGTGCCTCATATGGCGAATAGGCGAAGGAGTTTTGTAACGATCATCTCGTGATGGGGATCTCTAAGATACATCATCGAGGTGGCGTTTTGTATGGGCCATCTTGTGTTGGGGACCGCTAAGGTACAACATCAAGGTGACCAGGAATCTGGATTGGCCGTTTAGAGATAGGGACCACTAAGGTATATCGTCTAAATGATCGGTTGGGTGGGGGAGTAGGGTATGACTCGAGATTGCAGGTTTTAATGGAGTTGTGAATTGATTTTCGAAGGGATGGTGAAATAATACCGCGCGAAAAATAGTGGGACGTCACACCTCCCCCCTTACATGAAGAAATTTTTACATTTCTTAACACAAGGTTCAGGTGGTTTGAAATGAAAAGAGAAAAAAATAAAAATAAAATATATAGCCTATTTGGCGTATATATAAAAAAATAAAAGATACAACTGATTCAGAAAAAAAAAGAAAACAAAATTATAGCTTATTCGGGAAAAAAATGATATAGAAATAAAGGATGTATTTACAGGGAACTATATACAAGGGAAGAAGGAGGTTTGGGAAGTATTTACAAGGAAGTGGAGCGAAAGGTAGGAATTATGGAGGATAGGAATAGGAAAGGTACTGGAGGCATTTTAGGATCTATACAGGGTATTTGTTTGAATTTAGAAGGGTTTATACGGGTCGAAGGGGTAGTGGCCTTCGGGAACTGCTTCCCGTTGACTGATGTTGGAAGGTGAGAGTCATCGATGGTGATGTCCGTCTGCGGAGGCGTCTTCCTGATGACGACTCGAAGAGATTACTTTAGGGAGGAGGGATGCGGTGTTCCTTCCTTCCCTCTGGACGGCATAGCCGCGTGAATGTAGTTGTTATAAATGTTGTAGCAACTATCTATGATGGAAAATTTATTAGAGTATTTTTTGTTTGTGGTGGCGTGGGGTCAACCGGGACTCTCGCGCACGTAGATATAGCGATCATAATGTCGTTTGCTCCGCAGTCTCCTACTTAGTTTTGAAAGGCAATCAAGATTTGTTTCGTTTTCATTATCTTCAGGTAACGTAAATTTCGCGGAAAATAACTCATGTCGATTGTATCCAGTGCCCTTGTGGACACTGGCATTATACGGGAACGCGGCCAAGTTCCATTCGTCCCAGTCGCTGTATCTACCGATTAACAATTTTAAACATTCGGTCAAAACGAGTTGCAATCTCTCTAAAGAGCCGTTAGTCTGTGGGTGAAAGGCTGTGGTTCGGAATTGTTGCATTTTACATTCCCGTGGTACTGCTTTCGTGAAATTTCGAGTAAAATTTGCTGCTTGGTCAGTGAGGGTGGCTTCAGGAGCTCCGAAATGACAATTAAGTCTTTTGATGAATTCGTCGGCGACTTTAATTGGTGTGAATAGGCTTAGGAGCACGCACACAAGATATTTTATCAATAGAAGCTGCATGGGTAATTTGCAAATCTGGTCTGTTCTCGTGGTAGGCAGTCGTTCACTTATGTTTTCTGGGGAAGAACTTGGCGGAATTTCTGCTGGCGACAATTTCCGGCGCATCTTTTGGTGCAGTTGAATTTCTTTGGGTTCTCCTCCTAGATGAGCGCTGGATTTGGGCTTTGCAGGGTCGACGGAGTTGCTTCCACTCGTTGCCACATGGATCGGTGAACTTGAGTATCGAGGCCTCTTGGATCCGCTTGGTTTACGTTCGGGCCAATCCTCCGAGTCGTCGACAGATACTTCGCGTGGTCGTTTTGAGCATGCCTCCACTGCAGGGGAATTATGGGATAAGGCGTCTGTAGTGATGTAGAATTCCCGCTCAAAATTCGAGAATTGCAGGCTGGGTTCCTTCTGCAATATTGATGTGAAGTAGTCAAATTGTTTTTGTTGGGACGGTCCCCAGTCAAATGGTGTGCTTCTCTTCGATAGTGAGGTCAATGGGCGAACCTTTCTAGGGAATTTTGGGATGAACCGTCTATGATATCGGGTCGGAACAAGGAATCCTTTAATTTGTTTTGGCGTGCGAGGTGCAGCGTCAACGAACTTATCGCTTTTCCCAGGAATCGGATGCTCTTTGGAGATTGATTGAGGTAACTTTTCCGCCCTTGAGGGAGCTTCCGCAGAAATTAGTATTATTTCCGGTTCCGGCGTAGCCGCGAGAGACTCTTGGGAGTTTAAGGGAAGGGTTAATTTGGCGTAATGCGCAGGGGGTGAGAGTGAGTGAATTCTCACAGACGGGGCCTGACCAACTGTGTTTATTCGAATGATACCGGTTTCTACGGTATCGCTGGTGTCTTTGGTTGGATCGCGAGTGGGTGCGCTCCTGCGTGGCCCACTCCACGGTTCGTATCCGTCGGTGCCCGACGGGGTATTTCCTGACTCCGTTTCCCACAAGGTTCTAGGATCCCGATGGTTGGTCAAGATGCGTTTTCTGCATTCCGAGATCACGTGTCCGGATATTTTGCAATAATTGCAGATTGGCAGCTCTGTAGGTACTGAAGGAGAAGGTCGGGTTTTGTCCCAGTAGGGGACTTGGGGTTTGGGTGCTTGGTACCCATATTCCGCAACGCGGTTTGGAGGGTGTCTCTCGGGAGTATGGGAAGCTGAACCTTGGTTACTCCAACAGGATCGCGCGTCGTGACCTGTCTTGTCGCAAAGTTGGCAGGTTAGTCGCGGAGATTTCTGCTCTGAGAATCGGAGGCGGTCCCTGTTAATCTCCTTATCTACGAGGACAGCCTGATCGAATGCCTCGTCGAGAGTTTCGAAATGGTGCTGGTGTAATCTGATCCTTATGTAGGGCGGAAGGCCATCGACGAATGAGTCTAAGGCTAGGTGGTCTAGGTACTGAGGGTGCCGTTGTGCGAAATCCCGGTAATGTTCTCTATCCTCTTCTAAAATGGCGAATCGGAGGTCCCTTACGCGTGAAATGTACTCCAACATGTGCTCGTTGGCTCCTTTAATAATATTGGCAAGTTCCCCACGATAGTGGTCAGACGTTTTACCAGGAGAAAATGTACGTTTGAGTTGTTTGATTAAATCATTTACGGAGTCAAAGACCCTATCCTCAACGGCCAAGTATGCATGGTCTTGCAGCTTATTTAGCAACAACCTCGTTAGCTGGGGTTCGGCTTGCGAGGGAACCAGAGCCTTAGCCCTATTGCAGGCTCTCGCGAATTGCAAAACGGACATGTTGTGACCGTTAAACTTTGGGACGGTTTCTATTGCGTCTTTCAATTTGATCTGGGGCGATGGACACTGGTCCGGAATATAATTGTAATTTAATACTGGTTTCCCATCAAAACGGGAGGAACCGGGAGTTGCGAAATTGTTTGCCATTGGCGGAGGTGCAAGAAGTTTTTCCATCATGTCGCGGATGGCTTGAATTTGACCGGAGAGACCTTCTAACGCGGGGCCGTCCGACCCGGTGGCCACGTCCGAACGCGTATTGGGTTCCCGGTTTGCGACAAATTCCGCGTACAAGCTTTTAATTTCGGCTTGCTTTTGTTGTAATAATTGCACCAGCTTCAATTTTTCGGCGGTCGCGGCGTCTACAGGGTTAGGGGAAGGACCCGCGTTTTGGTTCATTATGTGAGAGTCCTCGGTATCGCCGTACACGGACATGTTTATTTTGCGAAATAACTGATAGGTGAAGGAAATTTTAGAATCTTTGGTGCACTCCACCGATATAAAAGTTATCACCCTGATAATAACTAGTATTGGAAAGGAGGAACTGTTGGGTGCACAGAACACAGCTGCTTACGGGGTGGCCTTGAATTATCGGTTTGTTACACCTAGGGCAATCGACGGGTGCCATGTTCAATCCGTAGTAATGGGTCCAGTATACTTCTATTGTATCTGTGGGCACCAGGCTAGAGCACTTTAAGCAAACCTCGTTGCCATCAATGGTTGTAGTTACGCCTCCCGAAATGCAGGTTAGCGCGTTCAAATATGCCGTCAAACTTTGTAATCTGCGGCTCCGGTAAGATGGTTGACACCGACTAGGGTGTTCAATACACATTTTAAATGTTGGGACTTTGTGGGTACCGCGTTAGAGAATTTATTTTCTTTCAACGGTGGACGCATCCCACCGCTGTCACCAAAATTATGTCACGTCCCGGGTGAGGTTTTTGGGAACGGTGACTAGAAGGGAAGGAGAAGATCAGGCGCGAATCTAACATCCGTCACACTGAGGGTTCGAGAGGAGGATCAGGCGTGAATCTGTCATCCAGCACACTGTGGGTTTTGAGGGAAAGCCAGGCGTGAATCTGTCATCCAGCACACTGTGGGTTTTGAGGGAAAATCAGGCGCGAATCTATCATCCGTCACACTGAGGGTTTGAAAGGAATATCAGGCGTGAATCTGTCATCCAGCACACTGTGGGTTTTGAGGGAAAGCCAGGCGTGAATCTGTCATCCAGCACACTGTGGGTTTTGAGGGAAAGCCAGGCGTGAATCTGTCATCCAGCACACTGTGGGTTTTGAGGGAAAGCCAGGCGCGAATCTATCATCCGTCACACTGAGGGTTTGAAAGGAATATCAGGCGTGAATCTGTCATCCAGCACACTGTGGGTTTTGAGGGAAAGCCAGGCGCGAATCTATCATCCGTCACACTGAGGGTTTGAAAGGAATATCAGGCGTGAATCTGTCATCCAGCACACTGTGGGTTTTGAGGGAAAGTCGGGCGCGAATCTATCATCCGTCACACTAATCGTTTGAAAGGAATATCAGGCGCGAATCTATCATCCGTCACACTAATCGACCAGGGAAGGTTTTAAAGCAAATTGGTACTGAAGGAACACCCGTTAGCACTCTTGTTTTGTTTTGGTTTGATAATAGGATTTACCGTTGCATTCGTACAAAAGAAACCATACTTAGTTTTCCTAAGAATAGCACGGCTCATGCAGCAGTGTGTTTGTAAATACTGGGAGAGCTCTCGCGAATCAGCTGTTGCGGCAGCTTGGTTTCGTTGGAAAGCCTTATGACTCGAGGATACACACAATAATTCGAAACATGATTGATAACAAAGCGGTTTATTAGCTTTGTTAGAGTGGGTTTAACAATGCGTGGGAAGATTTTGTATTCACACGCGCAACATTTATAATATGAGTTATGAATATGAATGGCGATATATATATAATAAGCATAAATGAAAGAATATAATAGTAAGTAAGCAATAAGCATAAATGAAAGAATATAATAGTAAGTAAGCAATAAGCATAAATGAAAGAATATAATAGTAAGTAAGCAATAAGCATAAATGAAAGAATATAATAATAAGCTATAAGCGTTGATAAATAATAATATGGTATGGGGTGATATGCACTATAATAATGGTATATAATAATGACTTACAGTGATTGTCGTAGAGCACTGATTAGAATAATTGACACTTGTTTTAATGATACTCTTATCTATTAAACTGTCTGTTGACAAAAGAGCGTTCTGAGCTCTCGATCCTTCGTATTTATATGATCTTCCAGGAGTACTGCGGGGGTTCGCGCGGTAAAGACCTTGACAGATTTCGGAACAAGACGCAGTAGATTTTGGGGGTTTTTGTAAACGGTATGGCTATTAATAGATGTATTTATGTCACGTACGCCAAATGCGTCGTAATTACAATCACGTGTTGATCACGTTTGTACATTTGCGTCGCAGTAACATTTCTAGGGTTTTGGCATGGGGCTTTGAAGCGAAATACTCAACCCATTTGGTGGAGTTTAGGAGGTCGTATAGGAGTGGGGTAAACGGTGTATTGACTTCTGTGGTCATAGTAAGGGCGTGAGACGTAGTCTCGATTTGGAAGAGGGTTTTAAGGATGAGGGATTTGTTTAAACGTAGATTTGGAGGGAAGTGGTCATGCCTCATATGGCGAATAGGCGAAGGAGTTGTGTAACGATCATCTCGCGATGGGGATCTCTAAGATACATCATCGAGGTGGCGTTTTGTATAGGTCATCTTGTGTTGGGGACCGCTAAGGTACAACATCAAGGTGATCGGCGATTGGGATTGACCATTTAGAGATAGGGACCACTAAGGTATATCGTCCAAATGATCGGTTGGGTGAGGGAGTAGGGTATGACTCGAGATTGAAGGTTTTTGGTGGATTGTGGATGGATTTGTGAGGAAGTGGTGTTAAAATACCGCGCGAAAAATAGTGGGACGTCACAATCTCACTCTTAGAGACGTGACCTTAGAAATCCACCTAAATCCAAGTCAGTTGTATTTACCCAAAATTCATGAATGTTAGGCCATACTCGCATCATTATTGGTAACAGATTGTAGGGAAGAAATCTATGAAATACGAAATCTTAATTTTTGTTAAATGTTTAATAATTCTATATAAAACATGCTTCATATAAAAAAGAATATATCATAGCACACACAGAACCCACAAGCAGAAAAATAAATATCTTGCACATAATGCATGCAGTTGCTTTTGTAGTTTAGTGTAAAAGCTATCTAACATCTAAAAATAATTAAATGTAAAATAAAATGTATTATATACATAAGGAAATTGTCGGAAACTCGTTGTTTTATATAGCCTTAAAAGTATATATACAAGTTACATCTGCCATACTAGCTTTACTGATTAGCCCAAACTATTGACCGAGTTAGAAAGTGTCGGATGTTCGTCCCGGTAATTGAACGTGCATACTTTTTTGTTTCTGCATACAAGCGTAATTCTATATAACTCGAAATTATGGTTTTAATAAGTTTATGTGTATGGCTTATAAATTCTTCGGCGCTCAACAGTTCAATATTATGATTTTCCAGCTCTGGAAAAAGATTATATTTTTCAACTACCTTTTGAAAAATATGAGAAGCTAGAATAGCTGGGAAGTTTGATTCCATGGGTGGTTTTCCACAGTTTGCATTACATGCCCGACGGAAAAGGGACTCTGTGGTGAGGCAAATGTGTACCACACTTTTCGACGGAACTGTAAGGTATCCGCGCGTAATGGCTGCAATATACGCCGTAGGATTTTTCTGTTGAATTGTTATATTATTTTTGTCCAGTTCTTCGCAAGCTACCAAGCATTCAAGGCATTTAATTTTTCTTTTTTTTTTAATGGATAATACCACCCAACCAGAAATATACCCAATAGCCTGCTGGGAAAATTCACTCACATTTGGCGATTGCGCCCACGAAAATTTCAAAAATTCATTGACTACCGAATCGTTGGAATCATCTGTCGAGTATTCAGTCAGTCCATATTTCTCCGCCACTGTGGCTGTATGTACGGCATCGTATGTATTTAAATCGTATCGATCGAGTTTGGCGCGTTTTTGTTTGGTTTCACCCGATGAAACGTGTAGTATTTTTGTATTATCCATAGCCCTTGCGTTTCCGGTATTAATTGAAATATCATGGCGAATTAATAATCGCTTGTATGCAGATACGAACTGACTAGCTGTTGGGTTTGGACACCATCCACTTCTACCTCTAATTGCACAAAAAAAAAGCTCAATGTGGTCTTGACTAGTTTTGTATGTTAGTAGATATCTCATTTGAGATTCTAGTGGTTTAATATACATATCAAAAATGTTAAGAGTAGATAACACGGCGGTGAAAAAACCGATGAAGCCCGCTTTTCTTCTTGACTGAAATATAGGTGTTCCATTTTCTTGTTTCAATTTTGCTAAATATGTAATTTCAGTGATTATTCTAGGGCGCCAAACTTCTTCGTTGTCTCGTTTGAGAGGACTTTTTAAGAGGATTTCTGACATTCAAAAAATCGAATATTATGTCGACACAGCGTAAAAACCGCGAAGTTTGCAACCTTCAAATTGTGGTAAATGAAGAACTTCAGAACAAAAGTCTAGGCTATCCGCAACACTGGAGCTGAGAGTTTGCGCCGCTAATGAAACTTTCATGACCATTTTACGAAATTCAATGTGTCTTGACTGAAGCCGGTTGCCCAGCCGCAAACCCTCGCTTTCCTGCAGGCGTGCTAATTGCTCGAGGTAACGCCATTCGATGTTATTTCCCTCTACATCAACCAGAATTTGGTATTCCCCTAAACAATTTCGGATATTCTTTAGCATATGGCACGCGTAAAAAATAACATTAATATTTGGCTCGCCAGGCACAGGATGCGGAAAATGAACTTTAAATGCCTCGTATAGATTCTCATTTGCTTCCTTTTTTTTCGCTATACGCATTCGAGCACCCAGTTGTTCCACCGCGGCAAAATGGTCACTAGGTCCGTCTAAAGTTAGAGAACACACAGTTACGCCTGCTTTCTGGAGTCTAATGAAAGCTTCGCGTAATAAATTCGCTTTCGTCTCAGCGTTTAGTGAGCTAACTAAAAAGTACCCGATTGGTAATTTGCAATGCATCTGTAGCATGACTACCATTATTACGACAGCGTTCTTGGCCTCAAGAAGATCATCGCCACCGCTTAAACCTACACCTAAATCTACGTGACCGCGTATTTTCCCATCTCGACCCCTTTGACATCCTTTTTTGATACCCATCTCATCAATAATTACTGCACACAGCAATTTCTCATCTTTTTCTTTCAAATCATTTGATTTTTCTTTTAAAGCTTGAAAGGACTCCTCTGTAAAACCTGGTTCAGCATCTACACTGCTGTACCAGGTTCTAAGCACGTCTGGGTGAGGAAGCGCTAAGTCGAAAGTTTTCTTAATATATAAGTATGCCTTTGGCGAATAAAAATGCACTGTTAACGCAAAAACCCGTAAACCTGGAGGATATTTGTCTCTACTGAGTTTGCCACTATTTTTCCTATTTTTTATCATGCGATTAAACAATTCCATAGAAATGTCTTCATGCGCAGACAGACAATAATAAGCGCTATCCGGTAAGAATTTTTTTTCCTTTAATTCTTTTATCACGTCCTGTAAAGAATCTACCTTTTTTTTCAGACGCCCGACTTTTTGCTTTAATATTTTATTTTCCTTCATCGTTGATTGGAGTCTTTTTCGTAGATTGTCCATTTTTTGCCTCGTACTACGAGGAGTGTCTTCATAACGGTGGTCATGTAAAACTGTTTGGGTGTTATACTTCTGCTTCACTGGAGTTGTTTTGTTTTGCCTACTTGGCAGTGAAAAGCATTTCCCTGGACTAACTGCAATGAGAAATAATGCTTAATACTGTACGTAGAGATTTTAGTCTATGAACAATTTTATACCACTTTCAATATCTTAATAATAAATCTTCAAATATTCTTTGAATAATGTATGTAATTAACTTAAATAGTGTATTTGAAACTTATTTCAACTTACGTATCCCTTTGCTCGTTGTAGGAGAGTCACTGTAGTCTGTTATTTTGCTTGCTGCAGGGACTTGTTCAATTATTGATCGTGGCCTAACATCATCATTATCTGAAATATTCATTACATAAGCTAATGTAGAGATGTAAAGAAACTTTCATTTTAACCTTTTATCAACGTAGACACACTTTCTTACCTGTGCAATTAACTTCCATTAAAACATTCCTAAAAGGTTCATGGTTTTCTTTATCAGATATTATAGCAACATCTTGAGCTTTATCTGAAAAAGATATAACTGTGGATGTATCAATGAGAGTATTTACATGTAAAGCAGAAAGAAAAACTTGTAAAAGAAAAAACATTCAAATACATTAACTATCAACTTTTGTATGTATACTTTTATAACGAATACTTAGTTTTAATAACTTTTATGAGCGATGAAACACTTTTTTACCTGTAGAATTTGATCCAACCAAAATGTCCTGCTGTTCATGAAACCTTGCCTCTTTTGTTAAAATTGTAGGCACAGTTCCCGGTTTTAAATGTTTCCTATTATAGTACACTACAAAAGAGTCTTGTGTAAAATGTTCTGAACATAAGAAAGTACTGCTCTTAATACTCAGTTCTTTCAAATCGATTAGTTTCAACCACTCTTTACATAATTGTTCGTCTCGTGGAAATCTACGCATAATCGTACGGAAATTAGAACAAAAATATATCAGTACTATTGAAAATTGATAAGAGGTTATGTTATCTTTACGTACTTGTGTAATGTCGCATTTTTCTTATTGTTGCTCAAATTCCCACAAAATACACATTTGCCCATCTTGGAAATTGATTTGCATTACCACTATACACTGCAAATTTATCTAATTTTGCCAATAAACACTTTTTAAATATTCGCGTCAGCAACAGTTGGCGTCAATTGGCGTGGCCAAGCGTGGCACAGTGTCGAGCACCATGGATGATCGCGGGGCGAAGGGAAGTAAAGTACATCGGTTAAACGCTAGAGCGGCGCATCATGCACCTTCAAATCGCTTCAAGCATCTCCAATCCATAGTATATATATCAGTGCAAAATAGTAATAGGGGAAATGCGGCAACAGCGCGATCTGACTCTCGATACGTATCGGCAACTATGTCTTTCCTACATTTATCGGCTAGCTTGGACTTCCACCGGTTCTGGTGGTACATGGCACGAATATACCATCAGCGCCGGTGACGGAGGAACCTTGAAGCTTCATTCTGTCATTTTTCGGGCTGTCCTGAGTACACGATTCATAAATTCATTATTATTTCAACGTACGGTGCTTATTAGCATTCAAACGCACCGTTCCACCCTGCACTGATGTCTACTGGAGGCAACTATACCCGCAAAAACTTTCTTCGTGCCGATTCCAGCAGGGAGTCGAGACCGAAGCAGAAACCGAAATTCTGACCGGTCTTGACCGGTGTAGCGACCAGTAACCGAAGCGAAAAGGGACTGATATTGCGACCGTAACAGTGAGAGGTTGCGAAAAGAAACCGAAACTCCAGACCGAATGCCTCTCGGTCGGGAATCTCAGACCGAAGGCCTGACCGCTCTGGCGACTGGTCGGAGTGGTCGGTTGACCGGTCGAGTTAATTTATGGAGAGGTTTCTGTTCCTCTCCATAAATTACGAGTCGGAACGGTTCGGAGCGGTTCGGTTCTGTTCGGATCGGTTCAACCTAGCTGAATAAGCCGGGAAGGTATGGATGCTGTTCCTGTCGCTCACACTGTTTGTCACTCTCGTCACGGGTTTGTTGACAGCAGACTTTTGCAGTTATTTGTTACTGTACCACTGTCCATTTCAAACTATGTCGATTTGCCGAGATATTATTGTATTTCAAACACTAGTTATGCATTATTTTAACAGAAGTAGTTAATATAAATAAATTATTGTTAATATAGAAATAAGAAGAAAATGATTGAATTTATAATTTTTCGTATGGATATTTTAAAAGTATGTCCAAGTGTCGAAAAAAAAAACAGAAGACAGGAATGTAATAAAATGTAAATATATATTTAACAATAGCATAAATAACAAATTTTACAGCAAAATTTATTACAATGTTTCAATTTTTATCTCTCGGAATAACATATGAAAACATTATTTAACATCTTATGAATCAGTTGTATAATCGGTACATCGGAAAATACTCCTGTGATGCGGGTGCGAGTAGTACATCTAACGTAAGAACTTTTGGGTATAACCCCTATTGAAATTCAAACAAAAGCAGTTAAAGAAATCTTTCGCTGGCATAAATGACACCATTAAGGCGGATACGGTACCAGTCGATTTTATGTTTCGTCCTGATTGAAGTAATGCGGGGTGCGAGTGGTACTGTAAACCGTCCGCAATAATGCAGCGCGCGGCTCGCTTACCTGAAACGGGGCGCACGGCTGCCTTCGATGGCTAATTACGACGCTAATTTTAAAAACTCCCTCTTTAAAAGGTGCTTATTTTGTAGGTAGAATTTCAAGGTATTTGGTAATACTTCTTTCAAGCTTTAGATTTCCAACCTTCGAGGAGAATTTGTAAAATAAGAATTTGTTTTGTAATTTACCATGTTACAAAAATAATTTTTCAATATGAAAAAGTATTAATCAAATAGGTCAAACCTTCTAGAATCCCCAAAATGGTATAATAACTTTGGTGCTGATTTTAACGAAATTTATGAACTTTATTAAAAATGTAACATAATGTTCTTATGATAATGTATGTATAAAGAAGATCAAAAAACTTTTTTTCGGATTTTTTAAACAAAAAATGTCGGCACAATAGCCTTACAGCCGATACATATTTTCTATTTGAATCATTCCACGGTGGAATTTATCACGTCCTCATTCTTGTTTTACGTTAGATGTGCTACTCGCATCCCAGAAGATATCTACTCTGTGTTAAGCAAAGATTGTACCTTATATTTTTGGTCACTCTACATGACTGTATTTTCCGATGTACCACTCTCCTTTCTTATACATATATCTCGTAATAAAAATTGAAGAAGTAACTCATATACAGCAACTGATTTAAAATTTATAAAATAATATTTTCGCATCTTATCCCACGAGATAAAAATTGAAACATTGTAATAAAGTTTGCTGTGAAAATTTGTTTTTTATGCTATTGTTAAATATATATTTACATTTTATTACATTCCTATCTTCTGTTTTTTTTCCACACTTGGAGTAACAAATCATTGCAACAATGTGCTTTAAAAAATCCCGTCACGAGAGAGATAAACAATGTGAGCGCTAGGAACAGCATACATATCTTCCCGACCTATTCAGCTAGGTGGAACCGAACCGCTCCGAACCGCTCCGAACCGCTCCGACTCGTAATTTATGGAGAGGAACAGAAACCTCTCCATAAATTAACTCGACCGGTTGCGACTAGTGGTGGAGAATTATCGATAGTCGTGACTATCGATAGTGGTCGATAGTAATCGATAGTTTGATCCCTACTATCGATAAATTATCGATTGTTTCCGAAACTTCAATTCACTATTATAAGCGTATATATTGAAAAAAAATTAGCAACAGTTGAATATAATTGATGTTCAACGCCAAATAAAAAAGAATGCAAAATGAAGAATATAGGAAGTGCGTAAAAAAAAAATAGTGTACGAAAATAACCATTGATTTTTATTTAAAAAAACAATTAAGTCCACATTTTTTGATTTTATCCTGGACCTCTTTTCAGAAACGATTTGTTTAGTTTTACTAAAAATTCTTTCAGACTCTACAGAAGTCGCTGGAATACAAAGGTATTTTCTGCATAAATCTGACAGTGGTTGCTGTTCTTCACTTTCCTAAAAATATTACAATAGTTATTATTTTAAATTTAACAATTATTATCAAAATAATAAACATTTTAAATAGCAAGTTACCTTCCAATATAATAAGGGATCTGTATTCTCTGGAGAATTACTATTCTCCAAATACTGTCTCTTACGTATAATTACGTCAGCTTGGGCAATTTTTGATTTCATTTTATTGCGGTCGCTAATAAATGAAAAAAGTGATTTCTTCTTGGGTGAAATCTTTTCTGGAGAATTTGGTTCGTTTTCACTCG
The DNA here is from genome assembly GCA_963932275.1 of Andrena praecox. Taxonomy (NCBI): domain Eukaryota; kingdom Metazoa; phylum Arthropoda; class Insecta; order Hymenoptera; family Andrenidae; genus Andrena; species Andrena praecox. The sequence goes on from OZ010728.1 coordinate 39,028,339, forward strand.
TTTTTTTCATTAAAGCGTGCATCTCCTTCTCAAGAAACAGCGCAGCTTGATTTGCATTTTCATTTACATGAAACAAATTTCAATCGATTTTAGGATACCCTAAAGATCGAACCAAAAAATGGCTGCCGCTGTCGAGTCTCGAGACTCTCGAGCACGTGGATAGCGTCATGACATGATCAGAATGGAAGTGGGGGGAGAAAACTATCGATCACCATCGATAGTCATATAAAAATATCGATAGCTCTCGATATTAAAAACTATCGATAATTATCGATAGTATATCGATAATTCTCCACCACTAGTTGCGACCGGTCAAGACTTTTGGTCGACCGAAAGTCAGAGAGAAATTCTCTCTCAGTTTTGGTCGAGAGAAAACTCCTGACCGCTCGTCGCTCTCCAGTTCGGTCGAGAGACCCGTAAATGCCATATTGGTCGCTCTCACTGACCGCGACCGCGACCGAAACCGAAATTCTATCGGTCTCGACTCCTTGGATTCCAGGACGAAAGATGGTTGAAACGGTTTGTTTACTACATCGCGTATACGCAGGGTCGGCGAAACCACTGTGCAAGTTATACGCTGCATAAGGGCGCCAGCCGAAAGTGGTGCTAAAAAACTATATCACACGCTTATAATAAAGGAATCCAACTCCCACATACACAAAATGTAAATATATTTATTTTTTTATTGCATCGAGTGCAAACAGGTGCAAAAATTTGGGGGCGCCAAAAATTTTCTTGCATACAGGCGCCAGCTAACCTCGCGTCGGCCCTGCGTACACGTCACGCTGGTGCTACGTGACTCGACTATACCAGTGGCGCCACCACCGGAGAAGCCTTCAAGCCTCATTCTGTCAGTTTTCGAGTCATAAATTCATTATTATTTCAACGTGCGATGCTTATTAGCATTCAAACGCACCGTTCCACCCTGCACTGATGTCTACTGGAGGCAACTATACCCGCAAAAACTTAATTCTTGCCGATTCCAGGACGAATAATGGTTGAAAAGGTTTCGCGTATACGTACACGCTTTTCCTAGCTTGTGTGAGCGTACGCACACATTCAAGGCCCGCCGAGACGGCAGCCTTAACATTCGCACTTCGCGCATAACCGTACTTGTCTGTCTTGCAAATAATGTGAATCCCGATTTCCGCGACGTAGATAATTAGAAATTATTCAATTCCATAATTACGTTTGCCTTCTGGATACGTCGAGATGAGTTGTTAGGATATTGATGGATGAAATTACTTGGAATATTCTTCGCTTTTTCCGGCACTGACTGCCATTGCCAGTGACTTCCACGCCACTTCAGACCTCGAAAACGAACGCAAACTGGATGTAGAGTCTTGACCAATCACGAATTTCGGCACTATGGCGCAGCCAATCCGAGCGTAGCTCATTGTACCGTTCAAAGTGGCACCCGTTGTGCTTGAACAGCGTGCGTCGCTAGCCGGTTACAGCGTAAACATTTCGCCTAATAGAGAGTGGGGGTAGATCCCCCACCATCCCCCACCATTATACCCCCACTCTCTATTAGGCGAAATGTTTACGCTGTAACCGGCTAGCGACTCACGCTGTGCTTGAAGACGTGCGTTCGAATAATATTCCACGTAATTTCATACATCAACATCCAGACAATTCATCTCGACGTATCCAGAAGGCAAACGTAATTATGGAATTGAATAAGTTCTAATTATCTACGTCGCGGAAATCGGGATTCACATTATTTGCAAGACAGACAAGTAGGGTTATGCGCGAAGTGCGAATGTTTAGCGTCTTGTTTAGTAGATAATAATTTAATACATATTTTCTTATAAATGTTAATGTTCGCAGGAGCATGCATGATCGCCTACGGTGTGTGCTGTGCGGAGATGGGGCTGAAGTAAGTATCGCATGTATCCTGTTTATTCATACGTTACGTTTAATTTTGTACTAATGTTCTATTTGTTTTCAGCGCTAACACAATACGGAATATGGTGATTCTACAGAAAAAAGAAGTCTAAAATACAGGAAATTTTCTGACATCGCACCTAGTAGGTACCACTGGTTACGGGACGTATTGTATATAGATTTATAAATGTAAATATTGAATGTTCTTCATCGAATTTATATGCGCTACCTGTATAATTTTGTAACAATTGTAATCGCCAATCCTGTATTATTAAACATAGAATAAATACTTTTTGAAATGAATTATTTAATAAATGTAGAATGTGCTTTGTTATTTGGGGGTAGGGATACACCTATAGCAATCACGGTATACATGTGTTGGTGCGTAGGGACGTCCATGTGACGTCACGCGCAGGGAATTGTTTGGCAATTGTGGCCTTCAGATGGCGCTGTTGGATGGTCAGGCGGGCAGCAGGATCTGCCGCGGATCTGCCGTCGATCTGCCGGCAGATCCGTAGCTGAATGCGGTCGTAGTCTGCCGTCGATCTGCCGGCAGATCCTGCGCTCTCCTAGCAGACCCTGCTGTCCATCTGCTGGCAGACTGCAGGCAGATGGTTATCAGGGTAGCTTTCAAATTACAGTTAGGCCAGGCGAGGGTAGTAAATAGCTTAACTTTTCCTTGCACATCTGCGTGCCAAGTTTTGTCGAGCGGGCAGCTACACGCCTCATAAAAGCACCTAAAATTCTGACCTTCCTTTCAACGCTTGCCGATGTCCTGTAAGGGTAAAAACTCCGGTCGGGGGAGGCCGAGTCATAAAGTCATAAACCTTGCTCGGGCGACGTCTTCTTGACCCTGAGGGTTGCGCTTACCTACCTTCCGGATATGTATGTAATGTATGTAGTCTATGTAAACTGAGTATGTACTCGGAAAGCGCGCCTCGACCACCAGCCAAGAGTGGAGGGAAGCGCGAAAGAGGGAGAGACTAGAGGACAACTAGAGCACTAAAGAGGTGAGTATGCGCATCCGCCATCTTGGGTCCTCTGGAGAGAGAATATTATTGAGAACCCGCCTTTTTGAGTATTGTCAGATTCACTTTATAAACAAAATATGCGTTGTTGATATTGATACATGGTAGCACGACACATTATTAGAGTATTTTATTACATTTAAGTTCATATTTGCTTTATAAAGCGAATTTGACAATACTCAAAAAGGCGGGTACTCAATAATCTTCTCTCTCCAGAGGACCCAATATGGCGGATGCGCATACTCACCTCTTTAGTGCTCTAGGACAACCCACTGACGAAGCTTGAGGGATGGCATCGTTCTGATTGGACAACAAGGATCTATGGGAGGACCAGGAGGATCTTGTCATCGGCTTCGACGACGAGCTCGGAGCTGATTCTTAAACGCTTCGATCATTCTGTCGTTAACCAGCTTCCTGAGCAGTCCAAATATACTTTGAAGTTTAGCTTGAAATTGTTCTGTGTTTAGTTATTTTATTTAAAACTCCCACGCACTCCGACGAGCAGAGCGGTTCAGCGCTCCACGGGCACCAACCTGCGTTCTGTTCTTAAAATCACCGCCAAAATACGTAACAACATAACCCTTTTGAAATAGGGTGCGTTCAGCAGACTCAACATGTTGAGTGATCTCACTAGATTTTACTCTGAAGTTGCACGTTCATTGGTCGACGCGAGTAAAATCTAGTGGAATAAGGCAAACGTTGAGTAACCGCTCATTAATGAACGTGCAACTTCAGAGTAAAACCTAGTGAGATCACTCAACAGTTGAGCCTGCTGAACGCACCCTTCCCTTTGTTATATAAAGAGACTTTGTTGTTACCTATGGGCACGGTGTAATAGACAGGTGTTCCGACTCCTCTTCAGAATGTGTGAATTTTTCGTCCTAGTTCTTCTGGCGGCCGCTAGGTTGGCGCTCAAGGAGAAAAGGCTGACTTTTTGCGCATAATACGACTAAAAGCTCTACTACTACAATCACATAAATGCATGCGTACATGGATTTCTTACCACGACGCCTCTTGCGACGGCCAGAGGAACCACACAGAAATCGGCACACAAAATCGTTGGGGTAAAGGTGCTGAGTTGGAACACCTGTCTATTACACCGTGCCTATGGGCGAATTCCACTTACGCCCAAATCGCCCGTGATTTTCATTAAGCTAGGTTTTCCTGTACGCGACTAGAGGCAACGTGCAGAATTTCGAAGTCGATTTTCTCGAAAATGAAGCGCGATATGAAAAAAAGTTACTCTTTCTTTTCGATTTATAACAAGTAAATAAGTCGAGAGAAAGGAATAAATTTTTTTGCTATTGCGCTTCATTTTCGAGAAAATTGACTTTGAAATTCTTGACGATGCGTCCAGTCGCGTATAGGGAAAACTACCCTAATGAGACTTACGACCGATTTGGGCGTAAGTGGAATTCACCCTGCCTCCAGTGCTTCCTTTGTAGACCTGCCCCGACAATATAGAGCGTAGGAGGGAAGTACCCCACATATTTTTCTACCTTTATTTATTATATGACTTTGGTTATATTATTTATGTAATTTACGTGTAATTTACATGCGAATCGGAACGCATCCCTAAATTCCGTGGTTTTCTAGGGATTTACCCATCACTGTTGAAAACTAACTAGTTACTCAGAAATGTAGCACCAGGTTAAAATTCGATCTTGCCCGGCTCCTAAAGCTAGAGAAATAATTTAGCGTGCTCCACGCTCATCTAATAAGTCACAGTGTATGGGAGATTCTTTAAAGATGCTCTTTTCTGTTAAATAAATATTGTAATTAATTTCGAAGAAACACTCAGTTTACTTAACAATTGAAGTTAACATAAGAAAAATGACGGAAGGTACGACAGAAAAGAATGATTCAAAACAATGTTACAGACAGGAATGCACATTGTTCGATTAATTATAACGTCAGTTTGACAACAATATTTGATGTCACAACATTTAATGACTGACAATTCATTTCCCTTTACATACACTTATTTCGAAAAGTTGCTTCAACAAATATGTTCTGTACACATAGTGTCTTAATACACGATATCATGGTTTCTAAAGAAGAAACTTGAAGGGAGATACAAAAGTAAATATTAGACATTCGAGCATTCAGATTTCACGTTAAATATTTTTTAAAATTACTACTTTCGAGTCATATACACTTATATGCCCGCCTTTTAATAATATCAGAAACGCGTGTACACAAAACACGTGTATTTCGCAAAATAAGCTTGCAAGCTAAATTCGTCAGGCTACGAATTTTCGAAAAAAAAACACCTTTAAATAATTCGAAAACGTAACTTCATCCGAGTCATAATTAAACTATATAACATTAAGCATCGAAGTATTTACAGATTTCTTTTACACAGTATTAATACACTTATTCATTCGCGATGCTTTCTAACGAAACTTGCGTTTATTAACATTGAAATAAAAATTTTCTTTCAGGCGAATCGAAGCACAACATCGATAAGTTAGTCGATGAGCTGCGATTCGTTGTAATATCGGAGAAGGAGATCGAAGACATCATCCAAGTTTTAGATTCCATTGTTAACGTTAGCAAAACGTCCAATGGAGGTATTCAAAAATTTTTTTCCATTTGGAATTTCAGATACTTGCAATGAAAATTCCGAGCACGCAGCAGCATGTTACTATTATTTCTCGTTCGGATTCGCCCAATATGGCTGTCTTATTAAAGACGAGAAGCACAGTAGTCCCACTGCTTCGCCAGCAGTTAAACAGTTAACGTTTAATTACGAAAATATAGAAAAATATGATATAATCCAAGATATTAATAGGAATATGGTCTTAATTGTATTGTTTTTTTTTTGCAGTGTATGCACGATGCTGAGCTTCACGCTTTATTTATCTTACACTTCGATTATTTACGCTGTGCGTATCAACTGCAACGCATGCGCGGACCAATACGACGTGCGTTACGAAAAGTACCGTCAAGGACCCAGTTCCTGATCAGAACCCAATTACTGATCAGTTTAGTATATAAATACGAAATAATAAAGTTTATCACGATACAAATTTATTCCAAAGAATGACTAAATAATTACGAAGTATTTTTAAATTTATACGCAAACATTTGATAGCTCATAGTAAAATGTTTTAGGCTGATCGGTAACTGCTCCCTTTGCATCTTAAGTGATCAGGAACTGGGTCCTTGACGGTAGCACGTTCCAATTTTCTTACGAAAAGTAGCGCGTTTCGGTTTGCCGCGAAAAGACGCACGTTCCATCGTTTCTGACGAATATTAGCACGTTTGGTCTTCCGCCGCGAAGACTAACACATTTTACTGCCTCGCCACGAAGAATAGCACATTTCGTACTGTTGCGACGAAAACTAGCACGTTATACTGTTTCGCCACGAAAAATAGCACGTTTGGGTGTTTATGGCGAAAATTAGCATATTATCCGGTTTGGCCACGAAGAGTAGCTCGTTTTGGATTATACTGCAGACTGCAGAAACTATCGCGTTTCAGCGCGTGGGCAGTTTAAAAGAGTTCAACTGTTGAAAATATTGTTTAATAAATAATAATTCGATATAATCTCCAAAAGGCAACACACATGAAAATTTTAATGTACATAATTTAAGTAAGGGAGAGCGGGGGAATTGCGAACGCGGGGTAAACCCGACATGCTACTTTTCGTGGCAAACCGCTCTAACGTGCTAGTTTTCGTAGGGAAAGACGAAACATGCTATTTTTCGTGGCAAACCGCTGAAACGTGCTAGTTTTCGCGGCGAAAACCGAAACGTGATAGTTTTCGCGGCGAAAACCGAAACGTGATAGTTTTCGCGGCGAAAACCGAAACGTGATAGTTTCTGTGAGAAGGAAGGTAAACGCGCTACTTTTCGTAAGAAAATTGGAACGTGCTACTTTTCGTAAGAAAATTGGAACGCGCTACTTTTCGTAAGAAAATTGGAACGTGCTACTTTTCGTAACGCACGTCGAATAATTAAAAGGTGTATATAATAAATCAATTTTTTTTATGGACGGAGAAAGATGGATTAATATTTTAAAAGTCTTATTTAAGGAATAATAATGTTTATATTATTAGCAGCATTACGAATACAAAGAGCGGAAAATAGCAATTAATGTTTTGAAGGAATTATCAAATATATTATATTCGCGCAAAGAAACTAAAAAATGCGTACATCTTTCATTGGTGTTTCAAGAGTTTGATTAACGTATTTTATCTGGCGGATTATTCTGCTCTTTAATTTTGACGGATATACTGAATTGGTTTTTCTTTTAGAAGCTCTGGAGTTCACGATAGACGACGTCTTCCTGACTTTGCTGCGTCACGAATCTAAAGAGATCGTTGCGAAGACCGCCAAGGCAATTGCCGAGATCGCCAAAAGCGAGGGAGGAAGAGAGAAATGCACCAGAACAGATTTGGTGACTGCGCTGATGGATCTCTTAAAGGGTGATCACATTGACGTATTGACGCAGACTTCCAGGGCTTTGGGAAATATTTGTTACGAGAATGGTAAGGAGCTTTAATTGCTAATGCCCCGAATTTTGTTCATGCATGTAGCTACCGTTGAGGTCAATTACTATAATATGATATTGGAAGTGGTAATATGAATAATTTTGTTTCGATTAATGGTAAAGTATGATATTTTTATAAACTCCGTTTGTCAAATTGGTGCTTTTAATAATGAATATAATTGTTATTAATTAAGAGAAATATAATTTCCAAATCAATTAGTTCGAGTTCAAAAGTTACAGTTTTCATGTAATATTTAAAATATTTATGGTTATTATACATGTAGTTATATTGCCACTAACCGATAAACGTGAATACTCGTTTTATAGATTATGATGAAAGGTTTTGTTTGAACTGTTTTTTTAAATGTACAGTGGCGGAAGAGAGAAGGTTTACATCCTTTAAAATCGCATAACTTTTTTAGAATTGGTGCAAACGACTTCAGTTTTTTTGAGAAGCTGGAAGGATTAGTTTGCTAAGTGACGTGTTTCGTCGTTTTGAAAAAAATGCAATTGGTCGGAATAGCAAAAAAAATAGTAAAGGTCGTTTTTTAAACTTTTTTTCTGAGGCTGTAATGAAAAATCAAAAATCCCGTTTGTAGATTTAAGAAAGTTGTATACATTTTCAAAATTTCATCAAAATCGGTTAACGTTGCTCTGGGCTATAAACGCTTAAAGATCGCAGAATAAGGAAAATCGCTGATTTCTGCTTTATTCTGCGATCTTTAAGCGTTTATAGCCCAGAACAACGTTAACAGATTTTTATGAAATTTTGAACATGTATAGAACTTTCTAAATCTACAAATTCCCGAAATTCCCGAAATCAGCGATTCTCGACCTTATTCTGCGATCTTTAAGAGTTTATAGCTCAGAGCAACGTTAACCGATTTTGATGAAATTTTGAACATGTATAGAACTTTCTTAAATCTACAAATTCCCGAAAATCGCGAAATTCCCAAAATCAGCGATTTTCGACCTTATTCTGCGATCTTTAAGAGTTTATAGCTGAGAGCAACGTTAACCGATTTTCATGAAATTTTGAACATGTATACAACTTTCTAAAATCTACAAATTCCCGAAATTCGCGAAATTCCCGAAATCAGCGATTTTCGACCTTATTCTGCGATCTTTAACCGTTTATAGCCCACAGCAACGTTAACCGATTTTGATGAAATTTTGAACATGTATACAACTTTCTAAAATCTACAAATTTCCGAAATTCGCGAAATTCCCGAAATCAGCGATTTTCGACCTTATCCTGCGATCTTTAAGCATTTATAACTCAGAGCACCGTTAACCGATTTTGATGAAATTTCGAACATGTATAGAACTTTCTTAAATCTACAAATTCCCGAAATTCGCGAAATTCCCGAAATCAGCGATTTTCGACCTTATTCTGCGATCTTTAACCGTTTATAGCCCAGAGCAACGTTAACCGATTTTGTTGAAATTTTGAACATGTATACAACTTTCTAAAATCTACAAATTTCCGAAATTCCCGAAATCAGCGATTTTCGACCTTATTCTGCGATCTTTAAGCGTTTATAGCCCAGAGCAACGTTAACCGATTTTGATGAAATTTTGAACATGTATACAACTTTTTTAAATCTACAAATTCCCGAAATCAGCGATTTTCGACCTTATCCTGCGATCTTTAAGCATTTATAACTCAGAGCACCGTTAACCGGTTTTTATGAAATTTTGAACATGTATAGAACATTCTTAAATCTACAAATTCTCGAAATTCCCGAAATCAGCGATTCTCGACCTTATTCTGCGATCTTTAAGCGTTTATAGCTCAAAGCAACGTTAACCGATTTTGATGAAATTTCGAACATGTATACAACTTTCTTAAATCTACAAACGGGATTTTTGAATTTTCATTACAGCCTCAGAAAAAAAGTTTGAAAAACGACCTCTACTATTTTTTTTTGCTATTCCGACCAATTGCATTTTTTTTAAAACGACGAAACACGTCACTTAGCAAATTAATTCTTCTAGCTTCTCACAAAAAATTCAAGTCGTTTGGACCAATTCTAAAAAAGTTATGCGATTTTAAAGGATGTAAACATTCTTTCGTCCGCGACTGTGTGTAACGTGTTCGGTATTCAAGGACAACGAAAATGGTGTCACAAGATTTTAATAGGACTTAAAAACTGTCATATAGCAATAAATTTGGCAAAGCATTCTGAAAACGATAAATTTTGATAACGATCTTCATACAAAATTCAACGAAAGAATTGCATATTTAAACTGACATAAGTTTATTTCAATGCGATAACGATACAAGATTGCATTGCATTAATAAATTTGAAAACATTATTACAGAAAATGGTAAGAAAATCATTGAAGATCAAAATGGATTGAAGTCGGTCCTGGCATTATTGAAGAAAAGTGTTGCCCTGGAAAATGTAGAAGGAGCACCGTTTCTTCGTAACGTTGCCGCAGGATTTCTACGGAATTTCCTTATCGACCGGTCGTCTCTTCATACAGAGGTACAGTGTTGTCTGCTTCGATTATCTTCGCGTGTCCTATGTCAAGATTATTAATGTTTATATTATTACATATTCGGGGCGTATGCGAAATGGATAGCCACAGATTAATAAATTAATCGTAAACAATGTAATTTCTTAAAATAACATACTAGTGCATTAGTGACGATTAATTGTAGGAAAACTTTCTCAGGCATTGAAGCAAGACACTGTACCCATTGTCTGTAGTATCTTGAAGATCGATGGAACTACAGGCGGAGAGGCTGCAATGCACGCTCTTCTGATACTCGGAATATTGGACGATGCTAACATAGTGTTCCTAGATGAAAGACTTACGAAAATCTTTGTAGACATCCTGGCCAGCGACACGTCATTGGAGCTCTCTGAAATGTGCTTGGAAGTTCTCTATGGTCAAGCAGAAGATGGTAACTACACAATTACAAGATGCAGTTTTGAATGTTTTAAACTTCTCAACTTTGTTTCCGTAATAATTCAATGAACTTTATGAATTTACCAGCGTCCCCCGTCTCGGCTTCGCCTGAGATGTTAGCGTGACTGATTCGTGTTTATTAGAATTAATATCTTTTAAGGAAATTAAGTATTTCGAAGAAAAAGCTTAAATTCTTCGTAACATTTCGGAAAAGATAACATTCTCTCCAAATTTCGGAGATTTATTTTCCCTCCAGCGCAACACATGCCAGGCGCTACTTCGCTCCATGTTAATCACGCGTTTTCGAGTATCCAGGAATAACGCGTTAAAATTTGGGGAAGATCGGTTCAGTAGTTTCGCCCGAACATAAAAATCGGTTCTCTCTTAGTATAGATAGCTACTCATAATTTACAATAATTTTGTATATTTTTAATATAAAACACGGCTGTAGTACTACGAACGAAATAATATATTTTATCGAAATTTCGTAAAATTCGTAGAAAAGTAAATTAATTAACAAGAGATAGTTGTACAGTGGATTTCATTATTTCATTCGATTTCTCTTGACGAACGTATCAATGTGTACTCCAATTTTAGAAAATGTAAAACTGTTGCTTGCGGAAGGAGGTGTATGCGAGTTGCTATTAAAGCTTCTGGAGAAGCACAGTCCATATTGTACAGACGAAGCGACCAGGTCTGGATTAAAGGTTGCTTGTGACCTGATCGTTTGTATAATAACTGGAGGTATGTTAATAAAACAGTATTTATTAATAATAGAAAATACTGTCGAAACGTACAAGAATTTGTTTCCCCTTCGTCATTTCTACAAATCGAGAATTTAAACCATTCTACTTAGTCTTGTGGTAAGTAAAATGATAATTTAAAACCCGCGATAATGGCCAATAATTATTGATAAAGGCTTTGGTAAATACCTTGCGAAATGATTGCAGTGTAAAATTTCTCGATTAAAGCTGATACATTTACTCGAATGGTCGTTACGTGATGTTGAATGTGAATTGTCTAATTTTAAATATTAAAATAAAGCAGATATAAATGATGCATTGCTTTCAGAAAAGAGTATGAGCAGCCTGTATAATAACAGTAACGGCGTTGTGTACAAGAAATTGGTTCAATGGCTCGAAAGCGAAGACAAAGATTTGCAAATCACAGCGGTGCTGGCGATGGGTAATTTTGCGCGCGGCGATGCCCACTGCAAGCTGATGGTCGCGCAAGGTGTCCACTGTAATCTTCTTAGACTGCTCCGAAACAATAGTACAAATACCGCTGACATAAGCTTTCAACATGCTTTGCTGGGCGCTTTGAGGAACCTTGTTATTCCTTCGGATAATAAGCCTGTAATATTGAAGGATGGGCTAATAGACGTTTTGTATTCGATGCTGGATATTCCGTCGTATTCCGTGATCTTTAAACTGCTGGGCACTTTAAGGATCGTTATCGACGGCCAATGTAAGATTGCATTTCTACGAGTATTCGTAGCAATTAATTTCTTCGAAATATTTCTTGAAATATATTTCTTGCAGGCGAAGCTGCAATACAGCTAGGAAGGAAAACGGATTTAATAATGAAAATCGTAGAGTGGTGTAATGTCGAGGATCACTCTGGTGTTCAAGGGGAAGCGAATCGCTTGATCGCTTGGCTGATTACTAATAACAGGTCACTATATAATTTATTATATTTAAATTTACATTCTCTATTAACTTGGCGCACAACTTTTGCCCAGTTTTACTATTTAGTGTCGCTTCCCCACAATTTTTTTCTCGATTGTTTGTGGTAGCCACGAGTCTTGGAATTATTTTAGAAAAGATTTCATTGAAAAGTTCGAAAAATTGCGAGAGTTACAGCGTAAAAAGTAACGCGCCGCGGCGTGCGCCATATAAAGCCGTTTTCCTCCAAACTGTGTTTCTCACGACGGCGAACATCGTGACTCGAGAACGGATCAATATTTTTTGGTGAAATTTTAACCGAAGCTACAAAACACTTTTCTCCACGCGATGGAACTCGTTCGCTAAGATCGCATAACTTTAACAACATTTATCACATAATTACTTCAGTAAAATCCTCCGAAGTTGATATTTGTTGTATAACTCCGTGAATTTTTATTAAAATTCTTCGATCGAGTTCCACATTGTAGATTTTGAGTTAAAGGATACTCGTGTACAGCGATTTTGCTTTTAGATCAGTCGGTCAATCGGAATCGCGTTCACCACGTGGAGGCGCGCATTACGCAAGCACTCGCTTCGACGTCTTGTATATTAATTAATTTTTAATATTCTGTAAACATTTCTATTTGAAGATGCGTCTTATATCCCTAAGAAAGAATTGTTAAAAGAGCAAATGGTTTAAGTTATTACTGGCTCTACAATCTAGCCCAGAAGAAACCGTTGATTTTAGCTGTCTAATACCCACCCATGTACCCTTCCGGTCTAGAGCCCAAAAAGATAGGTGATCTTTAGGAATTAATTAAAGGAAAACTACTATATATAATATAATGGGACCTTTTGCATTGTATTAAGGATGTCTTAAATTATAGAAATCTATTTTTTGTTTTATAATTAATCATTGCAGACGGTACTGGGGAGTCGTTAAAGTTAAGGCGTTAAAAAATTGATCGAAATCGGTGGGACCTGTATCTCCAAAAGTTATTATCCGATTCGACTGAAACTTTTTTTATTTTGAAGAATATACTTCTGGCTAGGGGGGAACCAGAAAAAAATAAAAAAAATGACATTTTTTTAGAAAATAACGACACTTGAAGTTTGAAATCACTTTTCCCTATTTTTTCATCCTTTCAACGCCTTTGAAAATTATAAATTTTCAATTTTTCGTAATTTTTTCTGGTTCCCCCCCTAGCCAGAAGTATATTCTTCAAAATAAAAAAAGTTTCAGTCGAATCGGATAATAACTTTTGGAAATACAGGTCCCACCGATTTTGAGAACACTGTTTCGGGAGAAACGCGTTTAAAGTTTTACGTGAGCGCCGAGTAGCCGGTTGTTGCCCATGCATTTGCCGCTACTCAAACGCCTATAACTTCGGGAATGTTACGAATTTCAACAAATCCTTTTGAACACGTATTCCTAAAAGGTTGAACATTCGAAGAATGAAATAAAAAAAATCGACTTTTAGACCGGAAGGTCCCCTTAAATAGAAAAGTTTAAGTATTTTCCATACCACTGCGTATGATGAAATCATTTGATCAGAATATTATAAACACAATTTTCAAGTGAAACGATATATCAGTCTTCTTTTGCATAGCATTTGTCCTTATAATTTTTATACAAATATGATCTTCTTATAATATACGTTTATAATTTTCATTTCTTTTTTCTTTTAACTAGGAATAAGGAAATCGCACTTTTGATGATACAACACGGAGCAGTGGCGCACTTGGTGAAAATGTTAATTTCGCAACACATTCGAATGCAGAACGAAGCCTTAAGTAGCTTAATAATATTAACCACAACCTGTTTATATGAATGTGGAAAGCCTCTGGTTGAGGCTGACATTGGAGAAAAACTGTGTAGATTTTTTGACGCCGCGAACAGTCCAGTAGCACCAATTCTGCACAATGTTTTGTCTCTATTGGATACTATTACTGAGTCAGGTACTTTAAATTATATTTATTTTGCAGGTCATGTTTGAAAATTGACATTCTTATTTTATGCTGCATAGCAATGATAGTGTAAAACGTAGGTATACAGTAATCTCTCGCTATAGGCTCGCGGCTCGGGGCTGGCGGCGAGCGATTAACGAATAGCGTTGACGATTTCGAAGAGTTCGGGAGCGAGCGAGAGGGGGCGAAAGAGTCGACGCGACGCGACGCACGTTGTCGTCTGCTACGAAAGAGAGAAAGTATGAGAAGGTGCGATTTCATGCTGACGCTCGACGCTCGTTTCGAGCATCGAGACCAGTCACGTCATCGGTCCACGTGACTTTCCGCTTGACGCTCGTTCACTCTGACTCGCTCGTTCGTTGGTTGAGCGCAGAGTGAGGCATTATTCGACTAAATTGTTCCTCGACTAACCTTCGAATAAAAATTTCGAATAAAATGAAGCTATTTGTGACTAACGAATGAATTTTTTGTCGACTAAGTTTTTATTCGATGAACTCGAATACAAATTTCGAATAAAGTGAAGTTATTAGAGAATAACGAATAAATTCTTAATCGACTAAATTTTTATTCGTTATTCGTTATTCGTCATTCGAAGGACCTCCGTGGCGACTAAGCCGCTTCGGTTCGACTCCCGTGGCCCTCGGCCCCCGGTCGGGCCGAGGGGTATTAAGGCCTGCGCACACATCTCAGTTCCGCGTCAGTCTGCCAGTGGTAAGAAGAAGAGACCCTCTACGCCCCTCTTCTTCTTACCAATGGCACACTGACGCGGAACTGAGACGGAATGGATATGTGTGCGCAGACCTTTATGGGGCAAGGGGAACGCTTGTCTGGCAGACGGAGCGGCTCGGGTTCTGACCCACGCTTATTTGTGTTGCTTAATCGCCACGGGGTCCTTCGAATAACGAATAACGACTAAAAATTTATTCGTCTAAGAATTTAGTCGAATAAAAATTTAGTCGACTAAAAATTTATTCGTTATTCTCGAATAACTACACTTTATTCGAAATTTTTATTCGAGTTCGTTGGAATAAAAATTTAGTCGAATCAAAATTTAGCCGAATAAAAATTTATTCGTCTAATGCCCGACTCTGGTTGAGCGTCGGTCACATGATTGGTTTTGACGCTCAAAATGAGCGTCGAGCGTCAGCATGAAATCACACCTTGATACTCTGTCCCGCTTACGGCCGATTTCTTCACCTCCAGATATCTGCCAGTCAGAGTTATCTGGCAGATATCTGGCACATGCCTATTTCTTCACCTCCAGTCTCGAGTTATCTGCCAGTTGTCCTCCGGTCAATTTGACTAGAGGTTCGGGCACCGGATAACTGCTGGAACTGCCAGTTAGTGCGTTTTTGCAGTAGTGGGGGAAGTAGGGAATGTGAAACAGAGTTATGCTTGTGAAACTGTTCTGGACGCCAGTGTATACTTTGCGACGTCAAGGCGATTTTAGTTTTGTTGAAAAAGGGCAATGTGATCCCACGCCTGGTTTTTATCTTTCCAGGTTGAAGCATTAGTTTTCTTATTTTCTATAATATGTTTGTATTTCATGACTATCTATTAATAACTCCTTCTCTTCATGCGTAAAATTAGCGCTTCTGCTCATTTTATCCTGTAAAGAACAATGTGAAAATAAATGAATGTACATATCACTCATTTACTGCAACAACGACATAACTCCAAATTCACGATTTTAGGGGAAACGGGTTTGAAAGTTTCGTTAGACAACAACCGCTTTTTCTATACTAATAACTCAAAATGTCGTTGTTACAGCAAATGAGCGATATAAGTGTAATGTACTGCAATAATCTACCTCAATGGCTTCAATCAGCGTATATCCCTTTTTCAATACTGTTGAACAGCGTTCAATAGCGTCAATCGATCGAATCGATTACTGGCGATCACCATGCGATCACTTTTGAACAGCTTCGCAATGAAGTTGTCGCTTTACCTTTTTTGCGGCGTTGCCGCGTCAACCTTTCAGTCAGTTAACCATAGGATCCAAAAGCGTGAAGAAACACGCACTACTGCCATCTGGCAGATAGCATCTAGCTGGCCGCTAGCTAACCGGGACTTTGTCCAGAGATGAAGAAATCGGGCGTTAGTCAAATACATAGCGCTCATTTAATAGCGGCTCGCGTCGCATCATATTTTGTCTCTTTCGTAGCAGACGTTAATGTCGCGTCGACTCTTTTGTCCCCTCTTATTCGCTCCCGGGTTCTCTCACTCTCGACCGAATGATTCCAAGAAGTGAGGGGCAGATAGCGACGAGCGCTTAATTAAAAATCTGTTTATACAGTCACCGAGCCGGGTCGGCATGTTAGATGTTCGCTCGGTAGAAACTCGTCCGAGCGCAACGTTGCTGGTTTCTATCCTCGCAAAATTATTGTTAATTTTTTTACAAATCATTTTTTCGAACTGCATACACCTAGCCCTAACGGGGGTCCATCCTGCCCCCCAATCTGTTCTACGGACAACTGGACGCGTTCCCCTTTACCTCCGCGTGCCGCTGAGGCGCCTAAAAGGCACTCGTATTTAGCTGAAATTCAAAGCCAATTTTCTCGAAAACAAAGCGCGATATTAAAAAATGGTATTCTATATTTTCGTCTTATTTTGGCCTGTAGAATCACCCCCCTAGAGTATTGACTATCAATAGAGTAATTGGTAGCCATCCTGTATAATAGGATCGATGACATCCGCAAGTTTCTGGTTCAAATCTCCAAACTCACATCAGTTCGCTACCATGATTTACGCGCCCCCCGCGCTAATCTAGCCCCAACCAATACTAATATCCAGAACTAGTTGGAAAGTGAAATGCGTTGTGTCGGAATAAGTCAACAGAAATATTAAAAGTTTTTTTATTAATATCTCGAAAACCAATAAATTCCCGAAGCAACAATTTTAGATTTGGGGTCCACACACCCTCCCCGCCTCTCCGCTCCAACCTCGTGTCGAGCGGCCACTGGGGCCATCCGGAAGTACAGCCGTAATTTTAATTGAGACCGTAACGTAGCTGATTTGGAGGTGGATGCCTGCTCCGACATATATTTTATACTAGCTTAAAATACCCGGCGTTGCCCGCATAAAACTTCGATTACAGCGAAGTGTCAAGAGAGTGAAATGAAGGGCAAGGGGTGGGATGTCCAGATTTCATGGTAGCCTCTATTTACCGCAGAGGTGAATACTTAGTAGGAAGTAGGATTTTATTTCATTATATAAATATCCCATTGGTTGCAATGACGCTTTAGAGTATTATTTGTATTATTAATGTTCCATTTCATTAATACTTTCGTTATAATTAATACACAAAGTTGGCTGACACTTGTCGTAAAAGCAAGGAAAATATAAGAATTTTACAGATCGTGAATACCTAATAAATGCTGTATGTTGGCAAATACATACAGGGTGTTCGCAAATGATACGGAAAAATTGTTGTAGGAATCGAGAATTTGAGCTTGCGATGACATTGAAAAGCTCTGCGAGGGTCACTTTTAAATTTTCAAGTGGGAACCCGTATTTTTTATTTCGTATTCCTGTAACCGATGTCGAAACGTTTACTACCGAGATATGAACTTCCGAAGTCGACATGCCGCCGGCGGTTGCGTTATTCGTAAACACTTGTGTGCAAACACTCGTGTGTAAACACTTCTCATTCTGTTTCGAGTTATTAGTCGTACGCATTGCGAAAGCTAAGTAAAACGCGGTGTGCATTGGGTAACGCCAATGCCGGCGGTATCTCCAATTAAAATTTTGATTCAAATCAGCGCAGCTCAAGATCTATCCGTTGCATACCACTAAAATCTTTTCTACCACAATGAGGGCTCGGATGCAATAAGGGGACTAGCGCTCGAAAATGGGAAAAATTATTGTCCAAACGCTATGAAATATTGGAAAATTAAATGTTGTTAAACTGTATTTTAAAAAATATAGTGTTGTAAAGCTCGCCACGACACACATTTTTTCTATTCACAGTTTGTTTATCGAATCATTACTATTCGAGCTAAAAATTATAAACGAAACAGATTTCATCGTCCAAAATCATTATTTCTTTAAACATAAATTGCGATAACTTGAGTAAATATTAAGGGATCGTTATGAGACTTGAAACATAAAACTCAGAAAACTCTAGCGAAGCCGCAAAATGTATGCACAAAACCCTTATGTTAACAAATGTAATAATATTTCATTAAAAGGTAATACTGGATATAACCCATGTTTTTCAACGTTCGCCGTTAAAAAGAATCGAGGCAATTTTGAGGTACATATAACTTGCAGCGACAAAGTTTTTCCTTAATATACAAGGAAGATTTTCACCAATTTTCACACTGATTAATAAATAATTGTAGAAGTTAGGACGATATATATCATTCTCCCACGGCGCCAACTGTCAACGCGAATGCTAAGACTGCTAAATAGCCCATTACACGCGGCTGTTGACTATTAGTGGCGCGGGAGATTTATATATATCGTCATATCTTCTACAATTATTTATTAATCAGTGTGAAAATTGGTGAAAATCTTCCTTGTATATTAACGAAATACTTTGTCGCTGCAAGTTATATGTACCTCAAAATTGCCTCGATACTTTTTAACGGCAAACGTTGAAAAACATGGGTTATATCCAGTATTACCTTTTAATGAAATATTATTACATTTGTTAACATAAGGGTTTTGTGCATACATTTTACGGCTTCGCTAGAGTTTTCTGAGTTTTATGTTTCACGTCTCATAACGATCCCTTAATATTTATTCAAGTTATCGCAATTTATGTTTAAAGAAATAATGATTTTGAACGATGAAAATTTTTTCGTTTATAATTTTTAGCTCGCATAGTAATGATTCGATAATCAAACTGTGAATAGAAAAAATGTGTGTCGTGACGAGCTTTACAACACTATATTTTTTAAAATACAGTTTAACAACATTTAATTTTCCAATATTTCATAGCGTTTGGACAATAATTTTTCCCATTTTCGAGCGCTAGTCCCCTTATTGCATCCGAGCCCTCAATTTTATTCACCTTTTCTTTCCCCATCTCTCTATAATTTTCTTAAAGCTAGAGAATGTAACAAGCAATTAACGAATTAATGATTAGAAATATACTAAGGCACGTTGATACGCTAATAATAATTTACTAATCCTCCACTACTTCGCGCGAACGATGTTATAAATTTTTATTTAAATTTCAGATGTATTGAGAGAACATCTGGGAAAAACTAACATAAAGACGTTATCTCAAAATATGATTAAACTCAAAGAAGATTCAACTGTTCGGGAGAAATTAGAAAAAATTTGTGACCGAATTAATTCGGTAACGGACAAACATGAAAATTAAATGTGTACAATGTTCTATAAGGTATGGGCATCTAGAATATAAAATTCTTTTCTGATTAAGAATGATTCTTTATATTCGAATATGAACAATTTTGTATTAATAATGTACCATCGACCACTGTCACCAGCCGTCTCTGTTAAATCTTAATATAGTTTTTATATCGAACGACGATAAAACCACCTCTCCTCTAAGATTTTATAATACGTAATTATTTTTAACGTATCCCGTTATTCCTTACGAATTCTTCCTATTTTCGTGTTAATGGCATCTTCGCTGAGATATAAATGTACAATCATTTTGCAGGGAAAGCATTATTTTTGTATGTCCGATGTACACAATTATAAATAACAACAAACCTTGTAGAGAAGTCTAAGATATTTAAATTCATATTTTCTACAATGTCTTATAATTTCATCCGAAATGCTTGAAACCAGCATTTCGGTGCTTTCTTAATAAATTGCTTGTTTAATTAATTGAAGTGAATACACTTGATTCGTGCATTGCCGATCGAGCGAATTGTTTTCTAAACTATTTAAACTGCGACTTAAATGTGAGCAATCAGTTGACTAGCTATGAGAAAAAAAAATGTTACTACATCTGCGAATCGAAAAATGTATATAGTTTTAGGAAAATGACCAAACTGTATCGTTTACAAGACCAACTGTGAGATTAATATTAAAATAAACTTATAGATAGCAACTTCGGATAATTTAACAATTTCTATTCGTCTCGTTATTTTTCCGACGTATATAATTATTTTACGGATGCACAGAATTATCAATGAATTAACCCTTTCAATTTTCATTACTGTTCGAAAGTTACCTAGTTAGTGGAATTGCACAAAATGCAAACGAATTGCTATCGTTATATCTTGCTACCTTAAAACAGTTCAATTACTTTTCTTTGCAAATATTCCCGTGTAACGTTCTATATTATTTAAAAAGTTATAAAATTCAATTAAAAAGATTGCTCGGTACAACAAAATTACGAAACTGTACAAGATTAATCTCTGCTAGACAATAATTGCATTTGTATGTTTACAATATAATAAAGAAAATGAAAACGAAAATGATTATTCTAACAACAATACCGTAACACCTTACAATAAATTTTAATATTACATTGGCGAATGACGGCAAGGAGCATTCGCCAGAAAGATCGCCCGGAAACTCAAAAGAACGTAAAATAAAAAGAATTCGCGATTTGTTCGTCTCTTTAATATAACTTTAAACATCAGAATTGTTCAGTTTTATTACGCCGCCGAAAGGAAAATAAAGTTATATTAAAAAAATCGAGGAAACTTTAAGGGCTGATTTCACCCCTTCAGACTGAATTCCCAAAGAAAGAAAATTGCTTCCTCCAATATTCTCTGCATTCACGCGAAGTCTCGTTGAAATCAGAATTCTCGGGTTGCAACGGTTTCATCGTGAGTTTCTCAAAGAGCCAAGAAGCTGCCGCGATTTTGGAAAGCATGAACAAACGCTGCTCGTTCATCTGGTTCAATGATTCGAAGCGGCTGGTTCGCGACGAGGCCGCCAAGCGAAAATGGCGCCTCGATCAACTGGGCTGCCACGTAATGTTGTGTGTCGCGTCGACGAGGTACGTCTCTTCGACAATTAACGGCGAATTACACCGTAAAAAGTGCAATGCACGTCTCCTGGTGCAGCGAGGTCTAAACTTTTGTTTATTTTTGCTGCGATAACCTCGTCCGAAAGGTAAGCAGGTGTGTCCCCGAACTCGGAGCCGCCGAAAACCTCGGGCTCCGTGGTGCTTCGACATCGACATGACATTTTAACCTTTCCATCTCCCTCTTCGTCTTAATCTTTCAAAATTCCCTTAAACTATTCTGCCCTCCCTCTCCCAACCGTACACCCCTAGTCGCGAAACTCGTCATTTCCATTTTCGCTCGAATGCCAGCCCGACGGGCGATTTATGTATTTACTTCTTACGCGGCTGTTTCGTTTTATTCGCATTTTCCTTTTTGCTTTATTCACTGGCTTATTATTCCGCGTTCAATTTCCGCTGCCTTCTTACTCCCTTCTGCCCCCGCTTTATCGTTCTGTTGTGCTAGTGGTCTTGTCAGTTTCATCCGACTCTCGTTACTTATTCGGAACTTAATGCAGCACTTTTCTGACATCCCCCTTTCATGCGAGTCCGTGATCTGTTTTGAAGCGTCGTTGCGTCCGATCGCGATCGAATCTCAGGTATAAGTTCGTAAGATATAAGTATTCTTTAATTATGCCACCATTAAATTTCACAACATTGCTCGCTGATTATTTAAATTTCGCTTATTGGCGGCCACTTTGTTATCTTCGTGACAGCCGAATTCTACATGTTTTTTTTCGGCCACTCTTATCTGGATATAAGTTCGGCCTTGAAATATCGCGAAAAAACGAGATTCCCGAATCCGGTTTTCGGAATATTTTATTTGTTTCGTCAGCGTTGTTTACCGGAAAGTTATAACCGATACCGGTGAGTTTAAGTTAAATAATATTAACGAAAACTACAGCTTTCAACCAGGGTCCAACGAAAAAATAATTAAAAAATAATCGTAACAATCATATTTTTATTTAATTCAGCTAAGAAACTCTTACGAAGAAAGGAGATAACGAAGTTCCCAGCTTCGAGACAGGAACGGCCATGCGTTAGATACCGCAGATCTTCTTCGTCGATGTAAATTGCACGCGGATAAATTAAAAATCGTCGCAGCGGAGAGCGAGAGGCGTTAAAACACTCTTTCACTGTTAGCCGTAATTCGTAGGAACTGGGAAGCATCGACCAAGTCGCGCGATTGCGGAAGAAAGTTCAATACCGAGTCCGCTGTATTTTCTTATTTATCACGACGCTCGTACGCGAATGATTTAAAGTCCGATTAAGTCACGTGGCGTCAGGTATGTTTCCTCGCAGCGTCTAGCGAACAGGTTTCCAAGCCAGTTATTCGTCTGAAATCGACCGAAGCTGTGAGAAGAATATTGTACGAATGCGTTCTCTTGAACAATGAATCGTGTCTATTAACTACCGAGAAGATAATAATAATCAGATTGTAGAAGCAGGCAAAGTATCAAAGCTATTAAGGATGAAAGGACTTCGTATTACGTTCAGTGTTTCAAAACGAACGGTGTCGAGTCGATAATTAAATTCTTTCCTCCTCTACAGGGTGATTCTGGAGCTCCGCCGGACAATGGATGCCCCCAGGTACCCCGTGGCGAGGTCAAGCCTCCCCGCAGTGCCCCACCGAATTTTAGGGCTTTCGACCCTCGAAGGGGTTGGAGTGCTTATTAAGAAGTGAGAAATCTTCAACTTCCGCATTTCTCATCAGATCTTTGCGAAAACGACGCCAATTGATTCCTTATGTTTCGCCGATGAAACTGACCCCAAGAACGACGTAATTCGGAAAATAATTAAGGAAATTGCATGAAAAATTAATTTCCATAACCTCGAGCTAATTTCGTTAATAATAGTCCGATTTACATGAAACTTGGTATGATATTCATCGGAAAAACATAAGGAATCCATCGGCATCACTTCCATATCGATACGATAAAGAGTAAAGAATTATTTTATTCTGAAACAGGTATGAATCCTCGGTCGACCCCGGCAAATCGTGGTCTACCCCCCGCAGTCGAGGGTGAAAACGTGAAATATTCATTTCAGCGTATTAAAAAATTCTTTATACTTTATCGTATCGAAATGGAAGTTACACCAATAGATTTCTTATGTTTTTCTGATGAAAATCATACCAAATGTCATGTAAATCGGACTACTTTTACTCAAGCAATTTGTATTCCTAATGTAAAAGTAGTCCGATTTACATGACATTTGGTATGATTTTCATCAGAAAAACATAAGAAATCTATTGGTGTAACTTCCATTTCGATACGATAAAGTATAAAGAATTTTTTAATACGCTGAAATGAATATTTCACGTTTTCACCCTCGACTGCGGGGGGTAGACCACGATTTGCCGGGGTCGACCGAGGATTCATACCTGTTTCAGAATAAAATAATTCTTTACTCTTTATCGTATCGATATGGAAGTGATGCCGATGGATTCCTTATGTTTTTCCGATGAAAATCATACCAAGTTTCATGTAAATCGGACTATTATTAACGAAATTAGCTCGAGGTTATGGAAATTAATTTTTCATGCAATTTCCTTAATTATTTTCCGAATTACGTCGTTCTTGGGGTCAGTTTCATCGGCGAAACATAAGGAATCAATTGGCGTCGTTTTCGCAAAGATCTGATGAGAAATGCGGAAGTTGGAGATTTCTCACTTCTTAATAGGCACTCAAACCCTTTGTAGGGTCGAAAGCCCTAAAATTCGGTGGGGCACTGCGGGGGGGCTTGACCTCGCCACGGGGTACCAGGACGCATCCATTGTCCGGCGGAGCTCCAGAATCACCCTGTATGATTTCTGTAAGATGCTTGCTACTAGTAGTAAATAGGTTTATCCTTTGCCTCTCGGCCTCAAAATGGGGTTACACGTGCTACGCGTGTTGTATTGCACGATGAGAAGAAGAAGGTCTACCGAGAAGC
Source organism: Andrena praecox (assembly GCA_963932275.1). NCBI lineage: Eukaryota > Metazoa > Arthropoda > Insecta > Hymenoptera > Andrenidae > Andrena > Andrena praecox. The sequence goes on from OZ010728.1 coordinate 39,052,173, forward strand.
TGAAATTTCCCAGGGGCAAGGGGAATCGCCCGCTCGCTCCGCCTTATCCTTCCAACAAGGTTGGCCGCGTAAGGAAGACTGCGAGCGAAGCGAATCGCGACAGCCCGCCGATATGGACAGCCGCTGAGAAGCGAAAAGTAGGACTTCTTGGAGGGAATAAGGCGGAGCGAGCAGGCAGGGATCGGCTGACTCCAGCTCTCGCTGACGCGTAAAGGAGCGGTGGTAATGTGTGCGTGAATTGACTCCAGCTACGCGAGCTAGAGCCAGCCGAAGCTACGCTAGCAGCGAGTCAACGTTGTAGTGACGTCACATTCGCTTCGCGTTGTCGTCAATTCTCGCACGCATTACCACCGCTCCTGTACGTGTCAGGGAGAGCTGGAGTCAGCCGATCCCTGCGAGCGGGCGATTCCCCTTGTCACCGGGACGTTTCGGCTTGTCGGTAGACCTTCTTGTTCTCATCGTGCAATAGTAAGTGTTTCCGGGACTGTTGACTCAAGGTTGCGCTTTCGTTTCGGCTTCTTCCTTCATCTTGTTCTTCTTTTCTTCTCCTTTCTTCCAGAACCATACGTAGCCTTCTTCTTCTCCCTTTGTTATCCCTCTTATCGTCGAGTTTTCTCTTCTCAACTCCTTGCAGTCTTGACCAGCGGTTCTCCAACACATAGTCTGCATGCTGTCTCTTTTCCTTCCTTCCGGTACTTGCTTCCCCGCTCGTCGTTCCCACGTCTGAACCTTGCGATCGTTCTTCGGTCTCTGCCTCTGTAATTTCCGTTTAGGCAACTTGCTCTCTGGTTATCCCTGATTTCTGCGCAATGCGCGGTCCATCTGCCTCCTAAGGTCGGGGCCAGATATATTGGCCGGTGAATTCGTTTTCGCGAGCAACGATCGAGGAGAAATCAACCACCACCATCTGACGATCGTGGATTTGTCAGTTGGAGTTGCGCGGTCGTCGCAGGGTATGGCGGGGTAACGGGAACGCTGCTCGGCTCCGCCTGAATCTAGCCGTTTGGCTGTTATTTATTCTTAGCGTAATAGTTGTGTGCGTGACGAAGCTATTCGTAGACCAATACGAGATGAAGCTATCGAGAAGGAATCAATGTTCTGACCAATAAAGCTCCTGAATTTTTTCGGAGCTAACGCACACCTATTCTGATGCGTGTATTTCTACGCCGACAGCTCGGTTTGACCTACACGCCAGAAGCTTGGCACTATCACCACCACTTCTGGCTCACTCTTGTTCTGCGAAGGCGAGAGCGAGATGGAACGAGAGCGAGTAAGAAAACGTTGAGAGAAGGAGCACCGAGGCAGGCAAACGGTGTGGTGGGAGAATACCCCTCACGAAACTCACCGGCCAATATATCTGGCCCGACCTTAGTATTCCGTCGTATCGCTATACGAACCTGCTTTGCGCTAGTTCCTCGGCAAACTCTCTTCCTCCCCTTCTTTCTACTTCCATTTCTTGGATATCCAGAACTTTTTGCCTTCAGTAGGAGCCTCCCATTTCCTCCCGTTTCGACTTCTTCTCCGCTTGCTTCGCGTCTATTTCCCTCCAGCGTTCCTGTACTATTTTATTCTTATTCAGCCATTTCGCTTTCTCCTCGTATTTCATTGCTCCTTTCCCCGCTTCTGTCCTTACTTTGTCCGTTTTTGTTTCCTCCAAAATTAGATACGTTGGAAGTCCGAACCTAAAGTCCGCCTTAGGTATTTCTCCTGTATTTTCTGGTTCCATCCATCCCCAAATTTCTGACGGGTACAGCAAGACACTTTTCACTATGCTTCCGAATATTCTCGGTCTTCTCTCAAAATTGCTCTCGAACATTCTTCGTCCTATTCCCCATATCTGCGCCATTGCTATTCCTGCTTTCTTTGTGACTTCCCTTATATGCATCTCTCTGCCCCCAAGATGCTTACTACTATCTTTAAGGTAGGCTCTCGCTACGCCTCGCCTCGCCTCGTTTTATTCTTCCTGTGCTTTTCTTATTTTGACAATTTCACTCACACTCCGCCTCGCCTCGCCTCGCCTCGCCTCGTCTCAGCGCGAGTCAGAGCCACGGATTCTTCCTCGAGAATATTTTGAGGAAGAGGCGAGGCGTAGTGTGAGCAGATGCAATGCCACCGCTTGTGGTGGCCGCTAAGAGAGGCAGGAAGAGGTTCTCTGAGCAGACACATGAACCGAGGCAAGCTTGGGTAACTTCAGGTATGGGAAACCCGAGGCGAGCCTAGATGCGAGCACGAAAGGAAGTTGCGCCGAGGCGAGGCGTAGCGAGAGCCTACCTTTAATCATCCCCCGAGCGACAGTAATATCTCATTTGATGTTTGCTCTTTTTTAGCAACGCTTGGATATCATTGATATGTCTCAGCCAACTGAATATCAATACCAATCGTACGGTAATGAGGGTAGCTTGAAAAGCGGGCCCCCCCAGATGGTAAACGGGCAGGCGAGCGCGGCACGCCACAATGGCATGCAACCAACAAATTATAATTTCACTGGTAAATATATATTGAAATAGAAGAATGCATTATTAATTATTCTCTGGTACGTTGATGTTAATACGGAAATGGTTGGTAACTTCGAAGGCGGAATACTATTGGAAATTATATTTCACCTCCGTAGACGAATTGAACGATCGGACAAATAAATATTCCTTCACGTAGCGATGAGTCGATAAAAATTTAGTCACACGCATATATTCTGTGAATTAATTTATTGTGACTGTAAATTGTATTTCGAATACGTAGTGGGCTTTTTTGTCGATATTACGCTTTCCTCGTAACCAGTCTTCGCTTGTCGTTAATTATTTGCAACGATCAGCTGACTTGATTAGTCACGGCGAGCCGTGATCGCGACGATCGGCCAATGCGATCGTCATTACTGTCATCCGCGACACCAAACGAGCCAGAGGAAAGTTATCACCTTCGATATATTACGCCACTATAAATACAGCGTCTGGAATGTACGTGGCCAAATGTATACAGCACATTTTAAATGGCGTTGATGTAGTACCCGCAGAGATATAGCGAGGTCATAAATGAAACGCTCGAGCAACGGCAGTTTTTGAGGTGCCGGCACCCAGGGCTGTGTGTGGTGCAGTGCCGTCTTAACGTAGAGGCGAAAGAGGCAGCCGCCTCAGGCCCTAGGAGCTCAGGGGGCCCCTGAAACATTGGAAGATTAAAAAAATAAGGTTGAGAAAGCTAGAAAAGAATTGGAAATGAGCCCTCCAACTGTGACGGAGAGAAAGTAGCGAATAGATACACCGAAATTTTGTATTTTAAAATGGGGCCCTTTTCTCGTCGAATGCACCCCACGTTTAATCTGATTTATTCAACTGTTTCAATACTTATTCACTTCGCGTGTTAGCGCGGTATTGTTGGTTTTGTTTAAATTAGAATAATTTAGAGGGCCCCATATGGAGCTCGCCTCAGGGTCCCCGAAAAAGATAAGACGGCACTGACGTGGTATACTGTTGCAGGGATGTCAGTAGGAATTGAGTCTCAGGCCACGGGCCCCGAGTCTGGCCCCGAGTGAGGCCCCGAGCGCCTTCTCTGCCCAAAGATCCGTCGATTCGCTCGTTCCGGCTCTCGAAACATGCGAACAGATACGTGCTACTATTTTCACGACTTCGCTATATCTCTGCGGGTACTGTAGGTGAAGAAGACTGTCTTATATTCTTTAAATCTGTCTATATACGTTTTATAGCCAGCATGTGTGCGATACAGCAAGCGTTGCTACATTGGTGCGAGTAACGCTTTAAACTTGTACCATTTATTTCTACATTGTTATTCATAAACGTATAGTGTAATAATGCTATTCATTCCTGATACGGCTTGCTTCAGGTACACCGTCGTCGCAGTCATCGCGGGATCCGTCTAGGGAAACGTCAAGAGATCCATCTCCAACCCCATACCTTTATAATCAGTACGGATCCCCTTTACACCCACCACTGCCTCCAGTGAATGGTCAACAGAGCTCGATGAGCCCTACGATGCCACCGCCAGTAAGGTTACCCCAGAATACAATGCCGTACGGGGGTGGTGTGAGCGGACAGATGCATGCGAAGCCTCCGACACCAGTTACAGGATTTCCTGGACAGAGAACGGTTCGATCCTTTCTACCTTCAGTCGTTTTCTTGCATCAATGATAATGATTAAATTTAATTTAATTACTGCTGCCCTAATGTAGTATTTAAATTTAGTTATGTCGGAAGCATAATGACAATGCACGTTCGATAGAATTTCTAAAAGCGGACATTGTGTTCAGTGACGGATTTAAGGGAAAAGGCCCAGGTGGCAAACGTTCTGGGGGGCCCATTTTGTCGGGGAAATGAAGAGGTAGCTTACTAAGAAGGGGCCAAGTATACAGAAAAGTACAGAAAAAAGATGTAGCGTTTGAATAAAATCATAATTTTTTTGAAGATAGGGCCCTAGGCAAATGGGCCTGTTGGGCAGGGGCCCATTTTTTCGGGAAAATGAAAAGGTAGCTTACTAAAAACGGGCTAAATGTATTAGTACAGAAAAAATATGGTTGGATAAAATCATAATTTTGAGGGTGGGGCCTTGGGGGCCTTATGGGTAGGGGCCCAGGCGACAACTGCCAATCGGCCATTCGTTAAATCCGCCATTGCTTGTGCAGTTAAACAGAGGTTTCTATTTTGGTCAAATTACTATTAGCGATTAGTATATTTCGTATTGCAGTATATAATTCATATTCTTTTTCGGTTATCTAAAGTTATACAATAATAAATGAATGGTATTGCGTTTTGCAAACAAGGAATCTTACATTTTTAGATGCGATGTACGGTTTTAAATATTACATTGAATACAATTCCAGAGTTACAATTTTTCACGAAATAACAGCTGCATGGCTTCAGTGGCTATGTTAGACGGATTAAATAGAAACTTTCTAGGTGAATAGAAACTCCCTTAAATTTGTAGGTGGCCTTGTTCTTTTAATTAGAAACATACTTATCTGTAAGCAAGATTTTAATGTAGATTATGTTGATTTATAGCTATCCTTGTGTTGTTTCAGTATTTTTACTATTATCTTCAGAAAGAACAGACAAGAAAGTATCACGTATATCAATAAAGCTTTATTCATGGAAGGTACTAGGTGTGAGAACGTTTTGCGTCCGAACAGTTTCAGAATAAGTGCATTGATAGTCTCGCGTTGCATAATGCATTCAGACTTGTTTTTGCAATATTTACCGATGGTATGCTTCATCGCCCGCTAGGAAACTTTGCTTCGACTTAAGTATGCGGGTGAAAAAAAATATTTATGGTCGCATTATACGTGTCTGATTACACGGTATAATGACAATAATAATACCTCTGATTCAATAAGTTGATTTTAATAGCCGGGAATTAATAACGCGTCATATTGTTATCAATCACAGAACTTTAACTTGGCCCGTTTTTGTTTAAAGCAGAGACTTTAAACCGGTATGATTTGGATACCGGTATCGCGTCAACAAAGCTATACCGAAACCCATATCGTACCAAAACAGATGTGTACCGAAACCGTTATAGAACCGAAATAGGCGAATACCGAAATCGTTAAGGTACCGAAAGCGAAATAAATACCGGTATTTTTCCGCTTCTTCTTTCGGTGACATGGTAGATTAAAGTAATATCTTCGTAACGCTTATTAATTCGAGCTGTAAAAACACCGACATAACGTAATATCTTTTCATAAAAATACCAATGTATTAGTATACGTGTAGCGTATAGATTCTTGTCTAATAATATTTTGAAAACTGTAATAAAATCCGGAAACCGGAAAAATTAACGGTATATATAGGTAAATATACCGGTATTTGCATATATCGGTTTCTATAAAGGTTTTGAAGATGGAACCGAAAAATACCGGTATCATATCGGTATTTTCAGTTTCGGTAGAAGCCCCTGGTTTAAAGATAATAATATTGATGTAAAAGAAAATGCTATTTCGTGGTAATTAGGCGGCACAAACTACTTCATAAATATGATCTTTGATCTGTCCTTACAGTATTTTTCATACATTAAAAAATATGTTCTGTACATTCATGCTTTTTACAGTGTTTGTTAGAATAAACGCTTTTCTTTTTAGTATCCGAGTCAGCCACCAAGTTCTACGAACATGCCACCAAATCCAACGAACATGCCACCAAATCCAACGAACATGCCACCAAGTTCAGCGCATATGCCGCCAAGTTCGATGCATATACCACCAAATCCAACGAACATGCCGCCAAATCCAATGAACATGTCACCAAATCTAACGAGTATTCCACCAAATCCGATGGCCATGCCGCCAAATCAAATGAGCGCGCCACCAAATTCGATAGGCATGCCGCCAAATTCGATAGGCATGCCGTCAAATTCGATAGGCATGCCGCCAAATTCGATAGGCATGCCGCCAAATTCGATAGGCATGCCGCCAAATTCGATAGGCATGCCGCCAAATTCGATAGGTATGCCACCGAATTCAATGACAATGCCACCGAATTCAATGACAATGCCTCCGAATTCAATGACAATGCCTCCGAATTCAATGACAATGCCTCCGAATTCAATGACAATGCCTCCGAATTCAATGACAATGCCTCCGAATTCAATGATAATGCCTCCGAATTCAATGAACATGCCTCCGAATCCAATGGGCATGCCACCGAATCCAATGGGCATGCCACCGAATCCAATGAGTATACCACCAAATCCATTGGGCATGCCACCCGATTCGATGAACAAGCGGTATCCAGAGTCGTATCCAGATCAAATGAATCAGTTGGACAACCAAATGAATATGATGTCCGTTACGCAAGGTGGATACAACAAATTATGGGTACGTACTTGGAAAAGTATCTTGAAACAGTTCTCTGCTTGTTGGAAAAGTTCATAATGATTGCTAGTTCATGGTAATAAAACAATAAACCGATGATGCGGTTTTATGTTTCGTTTACTGTTTAATGCTTTAAGTATTTACTTTACATATTTATTTATTTAGTTAGCAGCGAATGCCATGTTCCCTTTTATCGGAAAATTCGATTGTTTTGCTGTGGAATTTTTTTATATTAAATAATTTTGCCTTTTGGTCATTATTTCGTTTGACACAATGGTGTTTCACTTTCAGGGAATGGAGACCGTCGAGCTGTTGCAATGTAGAAACATTTTACCTTCGGAGAAAGTAGAACCACCAAAGATCAAACTTCACCAAGAATTTCTAGAAAATGTTAATTGTAGTCCCGAGTAAGTATTTCTTCCTGCGGTATAGAAATAAGCATTGTACTTAGAAGCTAAGTACTCGAAATTTATGTAAGATAACATGTTATTAAATTTTCTTCAGTAATTTTAATTATTTCGTGAATTCTTCCAGTATCTTTCGCTGCACACTTACGAAGATTCCAGAATCGAATTCTTTACTGCAGAAATCCAGGTTGCCTCTAGGAGTTTTAATACATCCTTTCAAAGACTTAAACGTACGTAAATTATTTTATTTCATTTCGACGCTTACCACAGTGAACAAAAATATATCGTCACTTCAGCGGTGTTCATTAATTCAGAAAAATAGGCTAGAAATAACAAATTTCAATTAACGCGATTCGTTATATAAATAAATAAATTATTCCGCATAGAGGCAGACATGGACACATCCTTCCTCGTCGCTCTTTTTTGCTAAATATTATTTCATTATTCGTTGTACGAATCTAGAAAACGAAATTCGGTGTTTCGTCTCTAATGCTTCGCGAAGTATTCATTAATTTTACGACAGATTAGTTAATGGCTGTATCCAATGACCGCATATGTAGTGGAAAGATATTGTTCACAAATTTCTATCTACTTAAGTGCTTCGAGTAATCGGACAAATTGTTTCACTTCCAGCATTTGCCAGTGATACAGTGCAGCACGATAGTTCGATGCCGTGCTTGTAGAACATACATCAATCCTTTTGTATATTTCAATGACTCGAAAAGGTGGAAATGCAATCTGTGTTACAGAGTAAACGAATGTAAGTATCGGTGCACTAGATTTCTTCGTCGGACATACACACTTTGCCATGCTTTAATCTTTTATTCAATCTGTTACTTTATCGGAACGTATTAGTGTGAGTCACACACACACATCGAAAGTAAGGCTCGGTTTAAAATTGAAATTATGTCATGCACCATTTTTTCTCGCCCCTGTTATCTAATTTTAAAACACGAACTTACTGCTTACTTGCGATGCTAAACCGTCTTCGAGTAAATCTGTTCTCCAATTTTACGCGAGATTTACGTTTACAGTACCAGAAGAATTTCAATTCGATCCTGTAACAAAATCTTACGGAGATCCATCAAGGCGACCGGAAGTTAGGACTAGTACAATTGAATTTATCGCGCCTAGTGAATACATGGTAAGAAATACTTATTTCGAAGAATTTATACCAGTTAATATGAATCGTAATATTAATATTCGAATTATTTAAATATTTACTGACTACTATTATTATATCAACATACAATTAAACACCTTATTCTAGATCATTAATACATATGGTTGATAAAAACGCAAAGTGTTACTTAAAAGTAATTAATGTCTTTTATTCGAAATTTAAGCAAAGTTTAAACATATTTAATATTTCTTTGTTAGTTAGGGATATTGTTAAACATTGCACTCGATTTTTATTTATTCAATTCGTTTAGTAGATACTCTTTCGTAAAGGTTCGTTCGAACCGAAATAATAATTCGGCTGCAGTTTCGATCGAGTAAATAAATAATTAGAATAACAAATGTGTTTAAGCTACGTCCACCACAGCCAGCTGTGTATCTGTTTGTTTTGGACGTATCGAGGCTGGCAGTTGAAAGCGGTTACCTGAGCATAGTGTGCAACGTAATTTCAGAGGAATTGTCAAGGCTGCCAGGCGACAGTCGAACGCAAATTGGATTCTTGGCAGTAGATTCTGCTATACATTTCTTCTGCATACCTGACAATGTGTCACAGCCTCAGGAAATGATTATGCTCGATATAGACGGTAACACGCTCGTTCATTAACACCTCTTTATAATTATCCTCCGCTTATTCGGTCTAAGAGCCTACGATCTAACCGCAACGAATTTCTGTCCAGACGTCTTTCTTCCATGCCCGGAGAATCTAATAGTCAATTTGAAGGAGCGCGAGGAATTAGTGAGAGACCTGTTGGCCCAATTGCCCACGAAATTTCAAGGAACTCACGACACGAATAGCGCTTTGGGCGCAGCATTGCAAGCTGCGTATAAACTCATGGTAAGCATCGTTAGAAAAATCTACTAGGCGTTTGAAGAAAACAGAATACGCGTACAGTAAATTACTAAGGCATTGTAACCAGTCCGAAGTAAATACTATTTTAATGCGATTGGGATATTTAAAGAGACGCAGATAATCTGGGGCATTACTTCGATGAAAAATAGGTACAAGTATTTGGCACAGTGCGTTCAGAATTGAATGAAGCGATATTCGTTGAGATTATTCTTACAACAAAAACAGGAATTCAAATAAATGAATGACGATCTATTAGGTTGTTGTTTGTTTACCTATACAGTAGAGCGTCAATTATCCGAACTGCTTGGGACCGAGGTGGTTCGGAAATTCGAAGAGTTCGGAGAATGAAGCATGCGTGTACTTTACACAGGTTATAACCATAGGAATTGCACCTAAAATTACTTATTAAATACAGGAGTACTACTGCGTTAATTTATATTATAGTCCTGCCAGATTAGACGGAAATCTGCCCAATCTACGGAATAATTCCCACCAAGCTAAATTTTGGTATGGGCCTTTATTTGGTCGTTTCAAACAATATGTCAAAAGTCCCCATCGATCCGACCGCCGCTAACAATTTTACAGAGGGTTGAACAAAAACAACAACTGTTTTTCGCGAATATCTCGATATCTAGCGGTTTTGCGACAAAAATAGTTATTATACAATTTATAGCTTAGGAAATTCTTTACAAGAAAGGTCCTATGAGTTTTTTTCGTAGGAGTAACCATTTCCATGTATGTCGGGTTACCAACTTTCAACCCCCATACTTTTTACAAGGGAAGATCCCGAACCCGGAAATTCAAAAAATTATGAAACTTCGTAAATATGTAGGGGAAGTCCTCCTTCTGATAATCGACCGTTCGGTTAATCGAGGTTCGGATAATTGACGCTCTACTGTACCTTTCTGCGAAAGGGGAAGAAGTGAAAGCGTGTTATTCGATTTCAGTTACCAACCGGCGGACGCGTGACCGTCTTCCAGACTTGTCTGCCGAATATGGGCCCTGGACTTTTGCAAGCCAGAGAAGATCCGAACGCCAGAGCCAGCAAAGACGTGCCGCACTTAAATCCAGTCACAGACTTTTACAAGAGATTGGCATTAGATTGCAGCGGACAGCAAATCGCGGTCGATTTATTCCTCTTAAATAGTCAATATTGTGATTTAGCCACTCTATGTACGTATTAATTTAAATTCCTCCCTTTATCCTCTTAACATATCGGTCACTTCGATTCATCGAATCGTCGACAAACTTTCCAAGTCTTCTTTTGCACATACACCTTTATTAAGCTAAATTGCGAGAAGGTTCGATTGGTTTTTAAAAACATTTGAATACCAGAAACGGTTGGGTGGCTATAAATTATTTGAGTTTGACTTTCGCGCGAATCCTGCCGATTTATTAACGAAGCAGAACAAAGCAACGAAGACTTGGATCGTAGCAAAAGAATCATATTAAATACAGAGAAGGAAAGAACAGATAAACCTCTATTTTGCAGCTGGTATGTGCAAATTTTCTGGAGGATGTATATACCATCTTCCGCTATTCCGAGCGTCGAAATTACAAAATGCAGAGACGCTTGACAAAATGCTAAGACGTTATCTGACCCGAAAGATCGGTTTCGAGGCAGTGATGAGAATACGATGCACACGCGGCCTGAGCATTCATACTTTCCATGGAAACTTCTTCGTGAGATCGACCGATCTGCTCAGTTTACCGAACGTCAACCCCGACGCTGGCTTCGGAATGCAAATTTCCATAGAAGAGAATCTCTCGGATGTCCAGAATGTTTGTTTCCAGGCAGCTCTGCTTTACACGTCGAGTAAAGGTAGGCGTATGTTTCGGTAAAAATTATGGATCAATTCATGAGAGTTTGAGATCGAGCAGAGTATGTTGGGGCTGCGATAAACGATCCGAGCGGTGATCAGAGCGAACCGTAGAAATATGTTTTATAGTTTTCTAATGGAAGTGACCTAAATGACCAACGATACAAGCGGCGAAAATCAACTATTACTTTTTCTTCTCCGTTATCGCCGTATTCGTCGTTGATGCATATCAGATTTTCGCCACAACAGATTTGTTTTAGATAAGCTATGAGACGAAGTGGTCGTTAAACTAAATACAACGCAATGTTTACGCTTAATGCGTGGACTTTCTCCGATTTCTTTCGACCATTTTTCGGAACTTGAAGATAATAATAATTCTTCTTCAGAATCACTCATGTTTAAATGGTCCATCTTCGCGAAACCATAAACGACTGAAGCTGTACTATTAATTATCACCGCTCCGCTATAAACACACGAAAAGAAATTATTTTTGAGTAGCTTTTATCGCCGTGTGATCGCTCTTAGAGTTTCTATCGCAGCTCCAACATAAACGTACCCTAAAGGCAGGCTTTCACTGCGCCTCACCTCGCCTCGGCGCAACTTCTTTTCGCACTCGCATATAGGCTCGTAGCGCCTCGGGTTTTCCGTACCTGAAGTTATCTGAGCTTGCCTCGGTGCTCAGAGAACCTCTTCCTTCCTCTTTTAGCGGTCACCCAGAGCGGTGGCTCTTCCTCAAACTATTCTCGAGGAAGAATCCGCGGCTCGGAGCCGCGCCGAGGCGAGGCGAGGCGTAGTGAGAGCCTACCTTTAGGCTAAATATAAACAAAGGAAGTTACTGCTGTTGTGACTTCAATTATTTCGCTGTCTTATACATCCCTAATTTGCTTAAGCAACGTTTAAAGCAGGGACTTAATACCGGTATAATGCTCATACCGGTATTTCGCCAATACAGCTATACCGAAACCGATATCATACCGAAACAGATAAATACCGAAACCGATATCATACCGAAAAAGATAAATACCGAAAACAATCGGTTTTCGGAATTACCGGTAACCGAAATAAATACCGGTATTTTTTCGGTATTCTTCTCGGTGAACACCGAAACCTACCATGTTACTGAAAAGAATACCGAAAAAATACCGGTATTTATTTCGGTTACCGGTAACCTTTTGTTTTCGGTATTTATCTATTTCGGTATGATATCGGTTTCGGTATAGCTGTATTGGCGAAATACCGGTATGAGCGTTATACCGGTATTAAGTATAATACCGGTATTTTACGTACCGGTAGGAGTCCCTGGTTTAAAGTAGAGGTAGTAAGTGATGTTAATATTACGAAATACGTTTCAGGTGAAAGACGAATTAGGGTACACACATTGTGCCTACCAGTAGTATCTACTTTGTCAGATGTTCTTCATTCAGCCGATCAACAGTGCATAGTGGGTCTACTTTCTAAAATGGGTAAGCTTTCATACGGAGAGAAAAAAAATTCATCGGTAAATAGTAGAATATTTATAAAAGCCGAGTGAGAGGCACAAACGCTGCGATTTAGTTAAATTTGTTCTGTCATATTCTTCGAAGTTGTAAAAAGATATATCAAGCACCACTTTGAAAAAAAAAACAGAAGACTTTAAAATGTTCTTCGTATCATTTAATTACATATTTGACCACTTTCCTTGGTATTCTGATACACCTTTGAACACTTTACAACACAATACATTTAGTTTCTTAACGTACTTTTTAATATACAGCAGGTTACTTAATATCGAAATTAAATAGTTAAAGCAACGATATTGTGTTTCCCTACTCGTTTTCATTAATGGTTTCTATTATTTTCATTTTCACAGCCGTAGACAGGTCTCAACAGTCCTCTTTATCTGACGCGAGAGATGCTTTGATAAATGTGGCCATCGATGTGTTGTCAGCCTACAAATTAACTCAAGCAGCGGCTCCTGGTGGACTTCTCGTCCCGGGAAGCTTAAAATTACTGCCTCTTTACATTATTTCTTTATTCAAATGCGTAAGTATTATCTAAATTCTAACTAATTTAGATAATTAAAGATTCTTATTTACGCTACTTTGTTACTATTACGCGTAAGAAATGTATTAGTAATTGAAAAGTGACATGCTTCTTTCAGCTTGCCTTCAGGTCGGGAACGAGTACAAGACTTGACGACAGAGTGTTCGCGATGTGCCAGTTGAAAACTCTGCCACTGTTTCAACTCATCCAGATGATTTACCCAGACCTATATCCTGTGCACGTGCTCGAGGACCGGAATTCGAAAGATATCGATGGAAAGCTCTGTCCACAACCCCCTAGGCTGCATCTTTCTGCGGAGAAAATTCATTCGAGGGGTGCCTTCCTGATGGACGCTGGCGACCGAATATTTATTCTGATTGGCAAAAATATTCATCCCGCGTTCTGTATTAACGTCCTAGGGGTCACTGCTTTCCCCTCGATACCGGAAGAATTTGTAAGTTCAATTTACTTAGTTTACTATCACGCCATCTTGAATTTTCTAATTTGTATCACGTAGTTTGTAGCGCGACAAAAAAAAAATCCAATGTATATTTCTGATTTATTTCTGGATGGTGAATTATTTTTTTGGTTGTACCACAAATTTTAGAACCGTTCGTATTCTGGAGAGCTTAGGAGAATTAACTAAATGGCGGGGAAATAATATTTTTAAGATTTCGAAGTTATCTGGTACATTTATAACGTTTTTAGTGTTGGATACTTCATTCAGCAATGCTAAAGAATTTATTGGGTTTAAGCTGATTATCTTATTTGCGAAATTTCATTCATAACGAAACAGTTATACAATATACAATTCGACACGAAAAATATTTAAGCTTCAATTTGAACAGTTTGAAGAATTTCAAAATGAAATGTACGATATTACGGAAAGTGAAGGGAAAATATTTTTAATTTCTAGTACGACTTGCCAGAGATTGAATCAGCGGAAAGTGAGAAATTACGCAATTTTGTATTTAGTTTGCAAGAGGAGAAACCTTTCCCTGCTTCTGTACAAATTATGCGGTAAGTGATTTCTTCGTTCTTCGTATTTAATTTTAATCTACAATACGCGCATGATCTATCAGCGGGAAGAAATGTTAAAGTAACAAGGGACATTTATTGATATGATTTTTTATGCAGTACGCTCTTATTTCTACATTTTGGAACTTATTTTTAACGAATTATTTTCTGGTATATACAAGCAGCTGAATAATATAATATTTTACGAAGTTATTGCTAGGTTTGCAATAATTTGAATATTTATGTTGCAACAGGTCATTTATAATACAGTAAACCCTCCTATAACGCGGTTTCCATACAACGCGGTACGAATTAATGATTTGTACTATATAATTCTGAGTTTCTTATAACGCTGTTTCCATATAATGCGGTGCGAATTAATCGCGTTCAAGGAGGGTTGACTGTATACATTTAAACATCCCACACAGTCAGAGTTATTATTATAGATGTACCGACTAGTGGCCGACTAGTCGGTTAAGCCGACTATCCGGCCACTTTTCTAGTCGGGAAAAAGGCCGATTGATCGGCTCCCTTTTTGTGAATGCTTACCCATTTTTTTTCCTTTTTTTCTAACAAATTTTATAATTTTGCTACTAGAGATGTAGCGACTAGTGGCCGACTATCCGGCCACTTTTGAAGTCGACGGCTTCTTGGGGGCCGATTAATCGGCTAGTCGGCTAGTCGGCCGAAGCCCTAGTCGGTACATCTTTAGTTATTATAAACCTGTTTAAAGTGCCAGGTTAAATATTACGTGAGAAAAATAGGTTTAACCCTTTAGCGCCCGAGGTATCATATATCATATGTTACCCGTATTCATTTGCTTTATGCATTTTAACCCCTGAAAAAAAAAATTTTATATAAAAATTCGGACCATTTTTAACGATAAAAAATAGAGGTGTACCGAATAAAGTTGAAAAAAAGTTGAAAATTAAAAACCTTTTTTTATCGATGTAAAATTGACACTTTTCAAGAATCGTTCGAAAATTTAAATACGCAGCGAAGGGCTTAAAAGGTGAATAGCGATGTGGGAAATTAATATTTCCGTTAAATGAGAATTTTTATTATAATATATTTATTACTAGCTCGTACATGTACCTGTACGATTTATATACTTACTTGCAACATTGCTTCTCATTTCCAGGGACGACAGCCATTTCAGGACACTGTTTATGGAGCGGTTAGTTGAGGATCGATTCGAGTCTGCCTTGAGTTACTACGAATTTTTGCAACACCTCAAGACTCAAGTGAAATAATCATGATAAATAGCATTTGAGATTAAATGGAAACGGAACAGGAAACAATAACACGAAAAAAAAAACATTGTTAATTACAGTGAAAGTGTTTAGCAATTGTGAACTGTGTTAAAAAATCTGAACCTCGGAAAATCATTGTTTAATCAATTGATTAGAACGGAACACTTAGGAATATAAAAACTGTATATATATATGTATACATATATACTATTTTATATATATATATATGTATGTATATGTATATATCTATATGGATATGTACACATATGTGTATGTATATGATGTATATATACATACATATATGCATATATGTACGTATACGTATGTAGGAATGAATGTTATTATTGTTTTAAGAAATGTTAAAGCATTTAAATATAATTCAATTGTAATTATTATTATTATTTTATTACTATTATAATAATTATTGTTACTCGTAGTTGCTGTACCTTTCTTAACTTTTCGGTTGAGGAAATTCAAGTACCTCTTTCTGTGGATTGAATTTTGTCGTTCTACAAAATCTTCGATCACTTAAATTCACTATGATCTTGCTAAATTCTTTCTCGATTGTTAATATACCTCTTATTATTTCAACTCGATTTTTATTCATCGAATACAGAGGCGGATCCAGGAGCCTGCCTCGGAGGGTTCGAAATGTGTAAAAATACATTTTTCCTTTACAAGATTTAAAATTCGCTTGTAATTTGTATTTTAATATCTCTATCTGATACTATAGCCTAAATAATTGAATTCACAGTAATTATTTATGCATCAGAAAAAAACAGAATAATTACAGTACCTGCGATTAAATTAATCTGTTTTATAAAGAGAACGGGACTGTGGAGTTGATCGACGTGCGTGATCGGTCCTTCTTCGCACGATATGTAACAGTAGCATTGTTTCTAGACATTTTCAGGCGATATGTATTCTGAGAAACGTTCTAAAAACTAGCGAGCAGGCCCGCTAGGCATGCAAATCGCGAGCAGCTCGGCAAATATATATTGTCAGCGCGTTAAGTATATACCTAGCAAGTTTTTCGGAATGTGACATAATATTTTTATATTTCATTACAAACTGGGGAGGGGCGATCGCCCCGCTCTGGATCCGCCCCTGAACGAAGAGGAGTTCTGCTTCGAGATCGAAGTATTTTACGAAACTATTTGGCGACGTTTCATTTTGAATTTATTATCGCACCAAAACTTGTATATTTTAAATGTAATATATTTTTCCACGGGATTAGTACAGTACGTTACAAAATTCCTCTTTTTCTTTAGTTTCGAATAATTTTGTAAATAGCTCAATGTTCTCCCGCATCTCGAACAGAAGTTTTATAATGAATTACGAATTAGACGTATCAACTCCGGAATGTAAAGCAATATATATATACATATATATATATATATATATATATATATACATACACACACACATACAGAGTATTTCATAAGACATGGTGTATCCAAGAAAGAAGATATTCCTATAGCCCAAAATAAGATGAGTCTTGATCTTTTCTTAACCCAAGTCTGTTAACCCTTCGGAATAACAATGCTTCGATTTAAAAATAATCCACTTATGTATTCGTGACACGCCTACATTACAATAACGATACTTCTCTTAATAATTTACGAAGGAAGAAGAACCAACGCATGTTACATACTCCTCGTTTTTATGTCTTGATAATCCAAAAAAGTTTCAGCCGCAGTATCGCGGGAATGGCTGAAGCTAAGTAATCAATACGTGGGAACTTATATTATAAAGGGTTGTATAGAATGATCGCGATAGCCTAGACATATTAATTATCGTCATGAATATCTGTTGAATAACGATTAAAGAAAAATGTCGAATGCCATCTTATTTTTCACGCGAGAGTTTTATATTTTTTGAATATACCACCTTTTATGAAGCATTCTGTGCATATGTTATGTACAGAATGTCCCAGGAAATATGGCGCGGAAGTGTGATTGTTTGATGATAATCTTGTGCAAAAAAACTACTCACTGATAAATTAGTTGTGCGACGTATAATCCTTTATAGGGAAATTGATATATTCATATATTGGGCTTTCTAATCTTTCCTGCAGTGCTGGATTTTAAGAAAAAAGGCCCAGGTGGCAAACGCTCCGAGGGGCCCATTTTTTTTTCGGGAAAATGAGGAGGTAGTTTACTAAAAGGGGGTAAGTGTATAGAAAAGTATAGAAAAGGAACGTAGTGCTTGGATAAAATCATTTTTTTTGCAAACGGGGCCCTAAGGGGCCTTCTGAGCAGGGGCCCATTTTTGGCAAATTAAAGCGGTAGTTTACTGAAAACGGGCTCACTGTAATAATACAGAAAAAAAATATGGTTTGGTTAAAATCAGAATTTTTTTTTAGGATGGGGCCCTGGTGGGGCCTTCTGGGCAGGGGCCCAAGTGGCAACTGCTCGTCGGCCGCCCTGTTAAATCCGCCACTGCTTTCCTGCGGGAGTTATGTGATATTTAAATATAAAAGGATACAAATAGTCAATTAGTCGTATCGATTACATTGTAGCTTCGATTTTCGTCGTTTTTATTTCCTCGCGGAAGATAAAATAATTATGTGATAATTTCGTTAGTGACGAAGTCGAGCGATTTAAAAGACAGCGAGTAGCTTTTTTTACGAGATTACTTGCAGAAAAATTGCACTTGCTTGTCATGTTTAGTGAGACCTGCTGTGTATATAAGTACGTACGTATGTATACATGTGTGTATGATGTACGTGTATATATCTACGTGTACAGGCTGATCTCGAATTAACAGAGCAAGGGAGACTAATATTTACAAAAGGAAACATTCTTTTTATGAATACGATCTGTAGAAATGTACAAACGCGAAAAATTTTACACGAATATATAGAGCACGCAGAGCATGTGTTTCGAACAGAGATGGGCAAAAAATTATTCGAAATAAAAATCTGTGTACGAAATTTTTATTTCAAATAATTTTTTGCCCATCTCTGGTTTCGAAGCAGATGCATAACATCTTTGCAGAGCAATTCCGCAGTGCACATAAAATACATAATTCTTTAATTGTGAATACGCGAAGTGTTCCTAATTGCTAGCTGCTATTTACATATTCATTTATCGCAATTATTATCTGTGCTACCCTTGAGAAATTACAGGTGTATAGGTACACAGGACTGTAGAACCCTGATTTCATTCATATTTAAAGTGTGCAAGTACAAATCGCGTAATAAGAACAGCGTGCATCTGGAAGTACAGCATATTTCATGAGAATGGTAAAACTGACAGAGATTTGCCTGATAAAAATAAGATAACGTGTGTTTATTTGCAACTTACTAAATTTGTATATCGTCAATACTCAAGTAGAACATACAATTTCTTTGACTGATTTGACTTTTGTACTCTAATGGCTTTTATATCTTATTTAAAATTAAGAGTGTACACATTATGCCGCGTTTCCACCAAAGCGAACAGGAACAAAAACATTGCTCGCAAACTCAGCGTACGAATCGTATGTGAACGTTTTCTTCTGTTTGCGGCGGTGTGTGGACGCGACAGGAACAGACGAAAACGTTCGCGAGCAATGTTTTCGTTCGTGTTCGCCTTGGTGGAAACGCGGCATTAGATACAGATTATCTTTCTCTACACTGGATGTCGAGAGAAGTATTAGTTCTCTGCATAGAGATAGATATTTTTATAATTGCCCGTTGCTCAATATTTTTTTTCTCCTATGTTTACTATTAACTTTAATACTACGTTCTTTTCGTTTTAAATTATTATAATTGTAAAAGTATTAAACATACTATAAAGCATACTAAAAGCTCGTAGCGGTCAATAAACTAATCATAGTTGCCTATTAATTCTTTGAACTCAGGAAACGAAAAGAATTCTCAAGTTCGACATTTCATTTATTATTCAGCGGAATAAACAACAATGAATGTACAAAAACATAAGGGAAATATCTATGGCATGTAGCTGGTAATAACGTTTCATATATTATTCATACAAGCTACTTGCTATAATTGAACGAAAACACAAATGTGCCTCCAATACCTCGTAATGTTCAGTGTTTATTATACCTTCGTAATTCATACCAACATCGTAGGATTAATTTTGTATAGGGTGTGCAAAAAATAATGGTCATGGCTTTTACAGGCGAGTCTGCATATCTAAGTGGATATAGATTCGTTAAAAGATAAGATTCGAAGGGAATCACAAGTGGTAAATGAAACTTTTCTTCGCAAAAGATTGTTGAAGTTTTGGGCCAATTAGATCGTTCAGGGTTGCTTGTGGGAGCGGAGGGATTCCCCTGCTTTGCCTCGGACAAACTGTGAGGGCTTCTATTCGCGGATAGTATTGGTTATCGACCAAAACTTTTCACCATTTCTGTTTATAAGCAAACTGTCCGTTTGCAGTATATAGTCACACTGGAATATTTTATTATCTTGTCCACTATAATACGTAAAATAAAGAAATTTCACCTCGAAATTTAAGGTTAAAATGATTCTGCGAAAATAAAACTGTTCTTATAAAACTCCACCAATCCGGACGCGTAGAGTCATCCTTAAGCCATAATCATTAACTTTTTTATATCCTGTATATTCTGATAGAAAAATGAGTTCTAATCGAAACTATTTTACAGAGAACCGTATTGCGAAGTGCTCAAATATGTTAAATTACTTGTTTCTTCTAATTCTTCTTCGCAACTTCTCCCAAAGCTACGAAACGCCCTCTCGCATATACAGTAACAATGCCCGAGCATGAAATTTTTTCACGCGTTCTTACATGCTCCAAGGTGTCGCGTCCGAGTTCTGCGATGTGTCCAGCGATCACGAGCTTCGCGTCCGCGTCTGTGAGACGCCAATGTTTTCGTTAAATTCTAATTCGGATGTACCTTGACATTCAGATTTTGTAAATTAGGATCCTCAAGAATCTCATACGCGTCACAATTTATGTGTACAATTCCTTGTCTTTGACGTGGTGTAAAATTCCGAATAATTTAGGAAACATCGAGACAGTATTTTGTTTTCTTCTTAGGCGTAGTATTTTTTAGACACCCAGTGTGTGGGACGTGCCACGATGAGTAATCAAGCCGAGCAGTTCAAGAAAAGGAAGGAATATCCTTCGGTCGCGGATGGCATTATTAATAAAACTGTCATTTGCGATGCATTATACTAATTACATAGCTTCAGGCTCTATATTAGTTATTCACACGAATAGACGAAATAGAGCATATGGACGCGACTTAATGAATCATGTGCGACCACAAGTAGTCTCTTGAATGACAACAGATATATACGTATATGTATATGTATATGTATGTTCGTATGATTACCCAAATTGTTGGATATATTCTATGTATGCATATGTACATGAGCAAATATATTTCGCTTCGTTAATTCGAGATAAGTCTGTGCAGAGAAATCAGCGATTTATAAAATTCCGTTTCTTGTACCACTCTAATACTGCCAAACGAAGGAGTACTCGAACTGTTCGAACGTGTTCTCGTAGATTCCAACGAATCGTATGTCAACAAGAGGGACGCAGGGGTAAAAGAATGATGTAAATCGTTCGGGATTTCGAATAATACTATAAACGGTGCGAAAATAAAATACTTAATACCGTAGCAGTATTTTTCAATTGTCCCTTCACTAACCGAACTCTCCATGTAAACATAAATGTTATGCAGGATGTCACTGAACTGGTAGTGTAAACCAGCCGGAGGTGATTCTACGTGTAAAAATGGATCGAGTTTGTGGAATTAAATTTCTCCATGTGGAGCTTTGTTTTTGATAGAATTGGTTTTAAAAATTCGTAGGTACATGCGTAGGGGAGACCGGGGCAGATTGTAACAAAAAAAGTTTTCACAGTTTTTTCTCGAAAGTGTTTTTCTCAATCAGGAAATAATTTGCGTGATTTACTACTTACATATGTGGTGAACTAATTGCGTGAAAGTACGTGACAAAATCTTGGACACTTAGACATCTAGCTTCATCTTAAACAAATCTGAACCTTTGTTACAATCTGCCCCAGTCCGGGGTAAATTGTAACACATCTGTTTTACTTATTTAAATACAAATATGAACACAAATAAACATTTCTAAAAAATATAAATGAAAACACAGATCATTATTAAACATTTGATATACATGAGTTAAGCAATCATCGCTTATTCATCTGATTCTATCAAAATCTTCTTCTGTGCTTTCTTTACTTTTGCCTTCATACTTTTTTTCTATTTTTTGGATTCTCGATTGTTCTGTTGTTCGTCTAGAGTCTAGAGCAGGCCTTCCCAAGTAGGGGAAATCTGCTCCCAAAACAGATGTTTCGGTTCTCCCTCCAACGCTGCGCCTTAGCTGCTAAGGCCGCTAAGGTGGGACGAGTTCTGCTACCCTCTCTCCGAGGGCACAGTAACGTCGCTGGGAAGCATGTTGGGCGCTTTTGGGCGACAGTACCAAATGTGTCCAATTTTTATAGGAAATTTCATAATGACTTAAAAATAGTAGGAAAAATTAAAATTTAAACTAGCATTTCAAAATGACGTAAAAAGAATTTAAAAAAATGTATTACATACAACGATACAGTAATACAATAATCGTAGTGATGTCTTTTCATTAGAAAAATATATTCATTTTTATAAAAATACAAGTAGTAGTTATTTTCTAAATTTTCGTACAATACATAAATACCTACATTTTATATTTTAAACAACTTTCGTACAATGCAAATGTGTTATACATTTTATTCAGTTTTATGAAAATGCAATCACTACTTATTTTATAAATTTTTGTACTGTGCCCCGATGGAAAGAAGAGACTTGAGAAACTCTAGAGTCTAAATGGCTTATCCCCATAAGCCCGCGTTCTGTAGCAAAATCGTAGAGGTAGGGCACACGTAAACACTAAAACCGACGGTGCTAATATCGTCAAGCAGCTCTCGCATGCTGTGGGTTACTAGATTTGTCGTTCAAAAGATTTTACTTATGTTACAATTTACCCCGTGTTACAACCTGCCCCGGTCTTCCCTACCTAATGAATAATTGAAAAGTGCAGCAGTAAAAATTTTACAACTGCGGATAAAATTAATCGCCCTAAAAGAATAAGTCGAAATTGTAGAATCACTATTTTTCATACGAGACATTGTTTTCGAGAAAATCGATTTCAAAAATCCGTCACGAGTCTGTTCAGTTTGCAAAATCGACTTTCTTAACAATAAGGCCTCGTTCGAAGGAAAAGTTATTGTACAATTTTGATTTATTTTTTTATAATAATTCATTTTGTCTGCTGCTGCACCATTTTTTTTTTTCAATTTTATTAGAAATACATGTATATACTTGGCGTGTTTTCAGAATTAATTTTCTCAAAAATAACATTCCATATAAAAAAATTTCACATGTTTGGAGAATCATCCCCTACTCCAAAGGGGATCCGTATATATCAAATCTAAAAAAAAAAATGGAAAATGAAAATTAATAGGCAGCTTGAGACGTTGCTATATATATAACTTCAAAGGATTAATGACTGAAATTATTGGTAATAATTTGACACGAGCTGGGGATGTTCCAAAACGTCCCTAATTGTACATTACGAGAATCTAAAAAATGTTAACATGGAAGACAAACATGAAATGTGTTTTGCAAAAAACTGAATTTAAATGCGTGTATTGAATAATTCGCCGGAGAAGGCTGGTCGATGCATCGATGCGTCGCACAGTGGTCTGACGCATAGAGGAGAAAGTGGAAAAAACTCATAACTTCAGCATTTCTCAATATTTTTTAATTATTTTTGTTTCATATTCTGCCTCAATGTAATTTTGTACAATAGAAAAGTTGTAGAAAATTAAAATATGCGTTTTTTTAAATTTTTTTTTAATTTTTTTAATTTATTTTTTAACTTACAATATTCGTTTTTTGATCGAATTTTGTACTTGTACAATGTTTAGACAAATTTGTCGAAACAAAGTACGTAAAATGATCGTTTTAATTCTTCAATAAACATTTTGCATACGGTACAGACGGTGATGGACGGTGAAAATTTTTAATCGGAATTGTACCTCAAAATATGTATGTACTTTCAAACCTTTCAAGTGTCGTTGCGGAGGTAGACGGAGGTACCTGAAAAAAATGGTGATTTCTAAAACACCTCGGTATTCTTTGAGATATTGTTATATTCTGACAACAGTTTCAATTTTGCCTCTTTTTGTCCTACACTATGTAAAAATGAGTAATAAAACTACTCCGGAAGAAACAGGTCCACTTAGTGATATGTAGAAATTTTGGCCATACTTCTTTAGTGCGAGTTTTTCCGCACTTGTAATCGGTTTTAGAGGCTAAGTGACAGGAAATGACCAATACATAACCGATAAAAAAACAATACGAAATTGTGACATGATTTTTTGAGGTTTTTTCCGCCTTTAAACCACTGTGCGACCCCTATACTCGAGCTAATTTAAGAAGTAACTTGACGAACGACGAGTTTAGATCGGTTCTGCGCATGTTGGCGCTCATTGGCTATGCCACCACCAATGGTCTTTCGGCTGCGCATCCGTTCTGCGCCGAAAGCATTGGCGTGGCGCCACTTTCGTATATACCGCGTGTTTCGACTTTTTGTTGAATGTGTCAAAAAAAAAACAAAGATATTAGAAAATGTTATACACAATGGATGAAAATGAATTCTGTTCAAAAAAATAAAAAAGGAAAGGTAAGGAACTGAAATATTATAAGTAACATTTCAATATAATACGACTAATAAATAAATTCTTAATATGGCACGAATTTAGTAGAATACACATTTTATTTGGTTACCCGGTATGTGAAAGAGAATCGGAATGGTGCAAGGAGAGTGGGAAGCCTGGGTGGTAAAGTGGGGGAACAGAGACCTCGCGACAGTCGAATAGGTCATTGAACATGCGCGAAATTAGTTCCTTCTAAAATGAGCTCGAGTATTGGGAAACCAAGTGGAGGCGTGGCTTAGATTTCAGCGCTGCGGTGGTAAGTTGGCAAACTATTGACAGTAGGCTGGATCCCACCAAACATTCCGAATAAGTATTTATTAATCGAATAAGTAAAAATTTAGTGCTCCAAAAAATTTAAAAACACTCGTTTTTCACAACATGTCTATATAAACACTGATAATCATATGGAGCTCGACGGATTTCAGCCTACTCTGAGTAGTTCAATTTTTTGTCACTAGTTGGCGTATCGGAATTCTTGGTTTCCCAATACACAACGACGCTTTCGCCGGTCATAAATTCTTTCAAAGGCCGAGGGGTGTGGAAAAACCAACTGGGCCCGTGACCTGTGACTTCGTCAAGTTCCCTGTTCGCCACAGTCCCTGCAGAGTTTTCCAAACGAGCGGACGTTTGGAGGCCTCGGTTCACTCTGTGAAAAATATATAATAGTGCAACCAATTCCGGTCTCGATTTTCATTGACTCCCAGTTTTCCTTACACGTGACTTTAAATTAAAAGTCGCGTTTATCTTGCCTCATCTCCACCAAGATTGATTTATGGACACACGTTGACTGGTCATTTATTTTTACCACGAGTACTATATGTATAGTGTGACCTGTCCAGTGAATGAACACTTAAGTTGAATGACCACCGAGTGAACGCCTAACAAAATCAACAGCAACAACAAGACTTACCTTGAACTTAATGAAGAACTTAAAAAGCACTTAGTTGAATAAAGAAGTTACTGTGTACATTTTAACGTGAAAAGAGCGTGATAGGTGTTAATTTTACGAATGATGTGAGCAGCGTTCATTCACTGGGGGGTGTTCATTCATTGGACAGGTCACCCTATGTCCCTGAATTCCTCGACCTATTTTTTTAATCACGCTGTACGTATTTAAATGGAAACGGGGGCGACCTAGAGAACCATACGACGTATGTAAACGAAACAATAGATGATTGCAGCGAAGACGATCAACCTCGACTTGGCAAAGACGAAGACAATGAGATGGGCAACATAACATGTAGGAAGGATGATAAAAGATGCACGTTATATACGAATACCACGCAGTGCTGGTGCAAGGTTACTAAGGTATTAAAAGTACATCGAAGCACATAAAGCTAAAACATTTCTGGCCTGGAATGAAGAAAGACGGAGAGGATTGTGTCTTAAAATGCGAGAAATGTCGAGGAAACAAGCTTTGCAAAAGGAATGAAATGGTCTTATTAATTAGTGGTAGTACATCTGCGTACAAAAATGATGTCTTAACGACGTATTCAAGACGTCATTTAGACGATTTGTTGAAGAGACAATTGTTTCTACAAAAATGTAGAAAGTAACAAAATTTGTAAGGAATTTTTAACCAAAATAATACGTGAATTAGGAATTTCTGGACGCTGTTACGAGCCGGGGCTGCGGCCACGCGAGAGGCCGGCGAGAGGGGTATTTCCCAAGGAATACGGTTTATGAATTTGTTAGTTAGAGGGCGGACGAACCTGATGCGAAATCAGGGAGCCGCAGGATTATCGGAAACGAGGACGAACCTGATGCGAAATCAGGGAGCCTCTAGGAATGGAGTCACTCACGGACGAACCTGATGCGAAATCAGGGAGCCGCAGGAGGGTGATTATTCGTGAACGAACCCGATGCGAAATCGGGGAGTCACTAGGATGATGTTCACAGACGAACTCGACGCGAAGTCGAGGAGCTGTTAGGAGGTTGAATTATTCACAGACGAACCTGGTGCGTAACCAGGGAGCTGTTCGGAAGGTGGTTGACTTACAGACGAACCTGATGCGAAATCAGGGAGCTGTAGGATACGGACGAACCTGATGCGAAATCAGGGAGCCGCAGGAGAGGTTAAACGTGGACGAACCCGATGCGAAATCGGGGAGCCACTGGGTTGGAGAAGATTCCTTGTTTTGGTATTGGATGCGAACGACCCTGATGTGAAATCAGGGAGTCGCGGGAAATGTTAGTATTGCCTCGTAACTCTTAATTAATATTTGATACAACTCGAGCGGTAAAGTTGTATCAGTGGGTGAGTGCTACTAATATTATAAGGATCGCTGGGTAAAAGATGGGTTTTAAACGAATCTACTCGATTTAGACGTGAACACCATTCGTGTATTCAATAACTAATTATTGTACAAATGTAAGTGTCGCGATTAAATAGTGTAGTAAAAGTGTATAGATTACCACTAATTTGCGCGGTGTTGACGCACTGGCGATGCGGGGCGTACGAGTGGCTATTTCAAAGTGCCAAATAGAATATAAACCAAACTCGCGGATTCTATGAAGTTAACTATGATTCCGACGGAGACTTTAGCTCGATCTTACTAGATTTAACCGACTCTGTGGTGACACGACGTTACTCTACGCGTGACTGTACTGCTTTGAACCGAAGAGGGTAGAAACCAAAGGGTTTATATAGTCCCAAAAATGAGTGGGGATTAGTTGGAAATCTCCATATAAGGAAATCCTTCGGGGTCGTCGTCGTGTCACTCCCGTTCCCATGATCGTCAACCAGATGGTCGAGAGCACGACCCCCATTAGTGGTGTGTGATAAGCAAAAGGATTTTAGGGCGTTTTCCCTTCGCAGACGCGAGTTCGAAAAAACGGTTGAGAGCGGCGTATGGGAAAATTCCACATACGTAACAACGCATTGTGTTTAAATGAGGATTCAAATTTTTCAGTGAAGTTTCAGAAATAGTTACAAATTACTTAAAAAAATAAACAGAACTCAAATATATACCATGCTGAATAAAATGACGAATCACAAGAACCAAAATGGGAAAGTTTATCAACAGCTTGTACCGCTTATTGTGCAGCTTGAGTTGCACTATTATGTGATATATCATACATAAATTACACATATACAGGGTGTTCCAAAATTATGGGACCAGACCAGCCGCAACATGAAAATTCTTCTCAAAAATCTCAATCCCATTGATCATCTATGGCAGGAGTGCACAAGGGAGCTGTTTTAGCGCCTAGCTGCGAGCAACCCGTTTGTCCCGTTGCTAAGTTTAGAATCGGTGAGGAGAACTGCAGTAGTAGCGTAAGTATATACGGCTGGGTTCAAGTCATAGCAAATGCACGTACACTACTGCAGTTCTCCTCACCGATTCTAAACTTAGCAACGGGACAAACGGGTTGCTCGCAGCTAGGCGCTAAAACAGCTCCCTTGTGCACTCCTGATCTATGGGAAGTATTGGGCCGGAGAAATAGAATAAAGTCCATTTCAGGCCAGGGAGAGTGAAGACTGGTTTTAAAATCTAAATGAGAGAAAATTAGCAGAGAAATCACGTTGAAAAATAAGTAGCATCCGAAAATTTGCTGCTATTTTACATTTTAAAATTGAGATAAAAATCCTAATAAATAATTTAAGTAATTGTAGTTCGTACACGTATTTTGTACCATTTCACTCAATATAAGAGATCATATTCTCGCCAACGACCATACTATGTCTGCAGAACACCAGTTCTCGTCCGATCACTGAAGTTAAGCGACATTGGGCGCGGTTAGTACTTGGATGGGTGGACCGCTTGGGAATACCGCGTGTTGTTGGCATATTTTTTTTCTCTACTCCTTTTTTATTTGTACCTTCTGTTTTGATTCATGTTCTTCATGCTAATACAATTACTATATGTAGTTGATCTAAAACAGCGGTGGCCACATCGGGCCATTTGGGAGTAAGGCCTCCATGCTGTTTACCGTAGCCGCGCGAAAGGGGAGCTCGAAAGCCAATGGTAACGTGGGCGCGTCACGGATAGGGAAAACTGTAGATGTGTAGGTAGCAGCGTGCGGCACAGGTTCGTACCCGTAGGATAGGCTTGAATGACTGGGTTCCTTGGGGGGCCCCAATGTCCCAAAGATGTGCTATTATCTATACAAGGTTGATTAAAAACGTACGTAATTATAATGTTGCGGTTCGTCACAAACCGATATTTATAAATAACATTATTTAGCTAATAAATAGTTGCACTTGAGGAATTCATTTTAATTCCAGTAAATACTATAAATGCGTACATATTTATACACGTGCAGACAACCACACAATTGCACACATCGATACGTATAAGTGAAAATAGTTAACTAATAAATATTTTCATTAATTAACTTCCATTGAGATAACCACCGAAAATACGTGCATGTACAAGGTGAGGCGCGTAAGGCATGATAATTGAATATTGTTGACAATATTCGTGATATGAAAAAGTGATGTTACGAAAAATTGAAGTATTTGAGCGGAACTTTTCCGCGAAATTTCACCACATAATAATAATTTTATGCATTTACGAGCAGGAAAATCTCCGAATATATTAACTACATCCTGGACGAGTCCGAGTTTTTTATACATTTCAATAGCAATTGCCATATCATAAACCCAGGCAACGGCACCCCTTGTACGCCGTCCACTGGAGGGTCGCTGAGGCCCCCAAGAAACCCAGTCATTCGAGCCTATCGTACAGGCATGAGGTTGCCCCGCACACTACTACAGTTTTCCCTATCCGTGACGCGCCCTCGTTACCATTGGCTTTCGAGCTCCCCTTCCGCGCGGCTACGGTAAACAGCATGGAGGCCTTACTCCCAAATGGCCCGATGTGGCCACCGCTGATCTAAAAGTCCGAGTCAATATGTATGGCAGACAACCACTTTTAGTTTCTAGTGATATTTATCAAATTCTTTGCTTTTCCGAATCGAAAAAATTTACGAAAAATTGAACTCTTGGTCTAGGACAGCGCTGCACAAGGAGCTGTTTTCGGCGCCTAGCGGCGAGCAACCCACCTATTTCGTTGCTAAGGTTAGAATCGGTGAGGAGAACTGCAGTAGTGTACGTGCATTTGGTATGACTTGAACCCAGCCATATTTACTGATGCTACGAGCCTACGTTCACGCACATACACTACTGCAGTTCTCCTCACCGATTCTAACCTTAGCAACGAGATAGGTGGGTTGCTCGCCGCTAGGCGCCGAAAACAGCTCCTTGTGCAGCGCTGGTCTAGGACAAGGCCCTCCCCGCCCCTAAACTCTCCGCTCCCCGCTCCCCTCTACCCGCTCTCCTAAACTGCCCGCTCCCCAAAGCTCCCCGCTCCCCACACGATGCTACTAATACGATGCCACCAATTTCATGCGTTGAATGCGCGAAACGGAACGCACCCCGTATAATGTGCCCCCTCAGTGCTCCCTCTGTACCTGCTAAATCTAACCTTATTTTCCTTTCTTAGAAGGAAACGGAATGCTCGGGATTTTAAGGAACGATATTAGAAAAAGGGCACCGCATTTGGTACAAAAACATGTACTAAAAAAATATGAAAAGTTAACATTTTTAACCAGAAAAAATGCCTTAATAAAGAGAAAAATTAAAGAAACTCGCGTTCCAATAAAAATCCCCACGTGAGCGTGCAACAAGGGCAGCACCAGAACAGCACAGAGTCAGTGCGTGTCTGCCGAATGCGCTAGTGACATATTTAGCAACATATATTGATTCTCTTATTGTATAGATTCAGAGTTATCATTGTTTATCGTATAAAGTTAAATATAGTTGTGTCGTTATGGGAATTGTTAATTGTAAAATAAAGCAACAACCATAGCTAAGGAGAAAACTTAGCAACGGCGCAACATTGGTGTCAGAAGTGGCATCCGCGGAATCCGGGACCTGTAAGGTAAGTGCGGGAATGAGGCCCACCTAAGGATCTATAATTTTTTAAAAAGGTAGACTTGTCGATTAGCATGACCATCACCGATTTCGATGACCTTGAAATATGTTGTAGGGGGCACGATTCTGAACAACTTTTTCCTATACATGTAACCCTCGTCGGCACTAGTTTCCGAGATATTTGCAAAAACCTTTACTTAAAGTTTCTGAGCCCGACAGAAGCATCGCATGATGGCGCGTAACAATCGACTTATTCCGACACAACGCATTCCACTTTCCAACTTGTCCCGGGTATTAGTATTGGTTGGGGCTAGATCAGTGCGGGGGGCGCGCGCCCGCTTGCTGGCGCGTAAAGCATGGAAGCGAACCGCTCTCCGCACCACGGTCCCGGCTACCCGCTCCCCTAAACTCCCCGTTCCCCGTTCCCCGGTCACCGGTCCCCGCTCCCCTAAACTCCCCGTTTCCCGCTCCCCGCTTCCCGCTCCCCGCTCCCCGCTCCCCGCTCCCCGCTCTCCGGTCCCTGGTTCCCGCTCCCCGCTCCCCGGTCACCGGTCCCTGGTTCCCGCTCCCCTAAACTCCCCGCTCCCCGGTCACCGGTCCCCGGTCCCCGCACCCCGGTCCCCGCACCCCGGAGTAAATCTTGAGGCAAGAAAGGTAAAGCTCTGCGAGGATGGTTCAATAACCCCGGGAAGCTGCTTTCGAGACACGCATGTCCGAAATGGAAACTCGCATCCAGGTTGTAGCGTCCTCATTAGGCAATATGAATAATTCGGGTGTAAGCGGCGCAGATGCGCGAGGGCAAGAGACTGTTGCCAATATAAATAATGTAAATAGTAATGTACAGACTAAGGTTTCTGCCACCGGTGTCCCCGGACCCTCGTCCGTTGCCGCCGCTCAACCAGAATCGGTTCCGCCTTTGCTCGTGGGAATTGGTCAAGAGCTCAGCCTGGGATATGCGATAAAGCCGGCTTTTGATGGGAAATCTTTCTGGGAGGAGTATATGGTTCAATTTGAGACAATCGCGAGAGGAAGGCCACGGCCTTGATCGCCTGGCTTGAGGGTCGGGCAAAGAGCATCCTCAGAACTCCTCCCTCTGCCCAGTGTGGAACTTTTGTAGATTTAGTTTCCGCGCTCGACTTTTGCTTTGGAGCGTGAAATTTGCGAAAATCTGAATTATGTACTGTTCTGTACTGTGACGGAAACACGCGATAAACTTGCCGCGTCTCAATTTGTTATGGGGTTGGCCAGCTGAGAAATGCAGAGGCAATTGCGGCTTGGCGGGTTCACATCTTTAACCCTTTCGGTGCTGCATACTTTTAACGATTGTGTCGCGTACGCACGGAATACTATACTGTTTGTGGCACGCATCAGCGCTGAATACTTTTCAAACACCGTGTCAGTACACGTAAACATGCCCACAGCGCTCGCAGTGCCCAATTCAGTGGACGCGCATACGCGCCCATAGCGCACAGATGTACCAATTATTAGAGGTGTTTACGCGCTTACAGCATCGAAAGGGTTAAGTCGTTACCAGAGCTCTGGAGCTCTTCGGTTGAGTCACATTCGGAAAAACTGAGAATTAAATACTTTCACACCCTTGACAGGTTATCGGAGAAGAAGAGGAGGATCGAAAGGAACGAGAAAAACCTGCTGGCCTGTGTGGAAAGGTCGGCCATCTTCAGAAAGAGTGCAACAATTCAGGAAACTCCGCAACGGCGAAACATTGATGTCAGAAGTGGGACTACCGAAGCGGCTTGGGTGCGATCCCCAATTTCCCGTATGGTCCTAGTCACCGCCTCTGGACGTGGGCTTTTTCACACATTCCCAAAGTTCAGGTCCTTCTCCATGGGGGACAACATGTGGCTAATGACATTCCTAAGCAACAGTCAGACGGGCTTGGATCCGCTGGAGAGGATTTCGTGGAGACGGTCGTGACAGGTCCATTGGATGGTTCCCTGGATCAGCACCGTGAAGCGAAAAAAATGAAATGGGGCCTTCAAGGGTCAAGGTCCAAGAACCAAAAAGAAGATCGACCCGAGCTGAGGAGTACGGGGGTGGACTGCGGACTGTAACCCTCTGCTTTCGTGATTGTCGTGCCTTTCTGTCCGTCTGTCCCGCCCGACAATCTACCCATCCATTGTCAGTTAGTGTCTTTGCCTTCTTGCCAGAGACCCTGCATCACCTAGAAGATCAAGGCATCGAGGTTTTTCATAGAAG
Source organism: Andrena praecox (assembly GCA_963932275.1). Lineage (NCBI taxonomy): Eukaryota > Metazoa > Arthropoda > Insecta > Hymenoptera > Andrenidae > Andrena > Andrena praecox. The sequence goes on from OZ010728.1 coordinate 39,084,332, forward strand.
ATCAGAGATCGTCTGGAGATGTCTGGATGCAGGTCCTAGCCGAGCTAAGTCCCGGAGGACACATGAAGAAGGATTGGGTCACACCAGGGAAAGGGGCAGCTGGAGGGTGCAAGGAGTTTGGCAGGAGAAAACAGGAGCATTCGCTGACAAAAGCAAGAAAGACATGAGGAGGGGATGAAATGTTAACACCAGGTCTTCCGATCACGAGTTCCAACCGCCAGGTGCACAACGTTCTAACGTTCAAGGACCTCAAGGATCGAGAAGTTTTCCTGTTTGTCTTTACCCGAGAAGAGAAAGCAGTTCGCAAGACTGAAGAAGCAAGGGGAAGGGTTAAGACTTGGAAAGGGATCCTTGGAGCTCGTCGTATCTACGGCTTGCTCAGGGTTTTTCCGTGGTTTTCCCCTGAGCCTGAGGACAAGTGTCAACCCGGTCGTCTGAAAAAGCCACGGAGGTTGTGTATCTCTTTTTCAGACAGGATTATCCGGCACTAGAGGAAGAACTTAGAGCGGACCGGGATGCCCGCTCCTTCAAGGAGGAGAGAAGTGTTGCGAGCACCGTGTGTATTGCCTACTGGTGCTCGCGCACGAAGAGAGAAGACGGTCGGGTCTTTGCCAACGACGGTGCTGATATCGATCTTCTGTCAATCTTGGACCGAGCATCATAATGAACAGACATAGCAAGATTTACTGATTCCTTTATTGTATAGATTCAGAGTTATCATTGTTTATTGTATAAAGTTAAATATAGTTGTGTTGTTGTGTGAATTGTTAATTGTAAACTCAATCAGCGACCATAGCCAATGAGGAAACTCCGCAACGGCGCAACAATATTATCCTTCTCCTTGAAGAAGCAAATGCGCCACTGATATTACCAAAACCGAAAACTGTTACTAAAGGACAATGTTAAGTCCTAGAGGGGATTAGTGACCCAAGAGCCTACAGCATATGCTATACACCGTTGGAAAGATCTTGCCAAGACGAATCGATTGATACCATTTTTAACTTCGAAATCAGATGGGATTACCTCGAAAAATGGCCTCAAAGTTCGAGATTTTGCGGTTTTGGACAAAAGAAACCGGTAGTAAAATCCCACCGGGCCCGAGGGACCTCGGGTAGGCACCTGAGGGAAAACCGAGGCATGTAAGCGATACTCTAGCAGGCTGGGCGGCAAGTGTGCCTTATGACCGTCATTTCAGGGCCGTGTTGGGCCTGCATTTGTCTCATGGGCCACTAATCCATTGGCGATTTCGTACTGGGCATTAGGGAAGGGACCCATAGGGTAAGCGCAAGCCCAACACGGCCCTGAAATGAAGGTCATAAGGCACATTTGCCGCCCCAGCCTGCTAGAGTATCGCTTACATCCCTCGGTTTTCCCTCAGGTGCCTACCCGAGGTCCCTCGGGCCGGATGGGATTTTACTACCGGTTTCTTTTGTTCAAAACCGCAAAATCTCGAACTTTGAGGGCATTTTTCGAGGTTATTCCATCTGATTTCGAAGTTACAAATGGTATCAATCGATTCGTCTTGGCGAGACCTTTCCAACGGTGTATAGCATATGCTGTAGGCTCTTGGGTCACTAATCCCCTCTAGGACTTAACATTGTCCTTTGATGAGGGTATTTTTTCAACCTGCATGGACCTAAGTAGTTTTCACTTAATTTAGTAAGTGCAGTAGGATTCCCCAAATAGGTTCGTTGTTATGGATCAACCCGCCAACTATTTCCCAAGGTCTAAAAAGGGTCGCAGCTAACTGGCCCTCAGGTCGAGCGCCGAAGTGTCAGCTGATCAATGCTATTGGCGGTTTATAGCATTGGCATGGATGCATCAAATTGGTGGTCAAATAGGCCACAAGCAAAGAATTAAAAGAATTTTCTAGACACAGTAGGGGCGGTATCCACAGTCGCTTCTTAAGCTTAAGATGATCTTAAGAATAAGTAGCGACAGGGCCGGCTTTACGGCGGAGCAAGCAGGGCGACCGCCTGGGCGACCCATTTATATCAGTTCTGCAAATTGATTTCGTGCCCTTGGAGGGGCGCCATGATAATCTTGCCAGGGGTGCCAAGTATGCTAAAGCCGGCCCTGAGTAGCGACTGTGAATACGGCCCTAGGAAATTTAGAAATTAGTGTTTTTTGGACGTTATGAGCGCATGATGTGCGAAAATGCAAGCTGTAAGTCATCGAGGCGGTAAAATGTCGTAATTCATTAGTTAAAAAATAATTTAAATATTACAGTGTTTTATCGGATTTTCATCGTGACGATCACGTCAATCCACTTAAACCAATTAAAACTTACGATGGAGCTTTTGTTTTTTAGTTATTAATGTTCAAATATTCGGGTCAAAAACGCCTGAAGCATGGCAATTCGCCGATCAGCGGGCCGTGTTGACTTTAACACTACCTCTATTTTATCTATAGTCTTCTAAATACTCTGAAAGTTCGAGATCACTCTTTTGAAAACTATCGTGAGACCTTTTCACATATATACCGGGTGAGCCATATAATTTGATTAGATCATGTATCGTTCATAAATCACATAGAAGAAGGTATTTACGCAGTTATAGTCATTTAAAATTCGCCTAAGTTTTCTGGTACGCCCTGTATAAACCTCCAGTCTACAGATATTCTTTGCACATCAACAGAGTTAGTAATAATAACTCATTTAGCTGAATGTGGCCACAGAAATAAAATAGTAATAAAAACGATAATTTGTAAAATCTACCATTATGTTATAAAGTTTTTATACTAAATTTTCCGGGTAATGACTGCAGTTTTTAATGTATGTTACACTATTAAGCAGACATTCACATAACGTGTCTCCTTTATCCTCGCTGTTATTCATAGCACCCTATTTAAAAATCCATTAGCGTTTGGTCAGATGATATAATTCTGTGCACTTCTGCTGCCAATGCATTCATAGGGTGAACACCGAGGTATTCAACGAACTTCTTTACAGCTTTGTGAGATTTAAGAGAAAAAAGTGGTGGTTCAGAAATGAGTTGAACCAGCAACTGGGGGGTGGTGCGCACCCGACAAATAATTTGAAAGTTAATGCCGAAAAACTTGAGATTTTAAATAATTATAACTTTTACCAAGCCAATGACCCATAACATAAATCGTATCTAATTAGTCGCTTATTTATAATATCCCCCATATCATAGCAACACCTCCCTATAATCTAGCTAGTGAAATTAGGATATGTCTTCGGAATAAATCCCAGCAAGCTAAATTTTGGTATGGGCATTTATTTCGTCGTTTTAAACAATATGTCAAAAGTCCCCATCGATCCGACCCCCGCCAAAATTTTTTCAGAGGGTTGAAGGTAAAAAAAATGCTGTTTTTCGCGAATATCTCGTTATCTAGTAGTTTTGCGACAAAAATAGTTATTATACAATTTATAGCCTAGGAAATTCTGTACAAAAAAGGTTCTATGAGTTTTTTTCGTAGGAGTAACCATTTTCATGTATGTCGAATTACCATGTTTCAACCCCCATACTTTTGACAAGGGAAGTTCCCGACCCGGAAATTCAAAAAATTATGAAAGTCTGTAAATATGTAGGGGAAGTCCTCATGAGTTCAACGCAATTTCGTTTGCTGCCCAAATTCACTCTAAGGGGGTGAAATTGAACCCTGAAAATCCATTTTTTTTCCAATTTTCTGTTATAACTCGCGAACCGTAAGAACTGTAAGAACTATAATTTACCAAATGATAGTCCTAATTAAAAGAAGGAACTTTTTCCTGAACACTTTTTTTCTATCTCTTACAGTTCACGAGTAATAATACCAAATAAAAAAAATTTCAGGGGTCAATTACACCCTCTTGGAGTGAATTTGGACAACAAACGAAATTGCGTTGTACTCAGGAGGACTTCCCCTACATATTTACAGAGTTTCATAATTTTTTGAATTTCCGGGTTCGGGATCTTCCCCTGTCAAACGTATGGGGGTTGAAACTTGGTAACCCGACATGCATGAAAAGGGTTACTCCTACGAAAAAAAACTCATAGGACATTTTTTGTAGAGAACTTCCTAGGCTATACATTGTATAATAACTATTTTCGTCGCAAAACTGCTAGATAACGAGATATTCGCGAAAAACAGTTGTTTCTTTTTTCAATCCTCTGTAAAATTTTTAGCGGCAGTCGGATCGATGGGGACTATTGACATATTGTTTGAAACGACCAAATAAAGGCCCATACCAAAATTTAGCTTGCTGGCAATTATTCCGTAGATTGGGCAGATTTCCGTCTAATTTCACTGGACTACTAGTCCCTCAATCTCAATTCGATTGAGCATCTATGGGAAGTATTGGACCTGAAAATTAACAGATAAATCACATTGTATTTTATATAATGTAGGGTACAGGGTGAAAAATAAGTAGAATCCGAAACTTTGCAGCTATATTTACATTCTAAAACTAAGATAAAAATCCTGATAAATAATTTAAATAATTGTAGTTGATAAATAATTTAAATATATGCTCACGTATTTTGTACCGTTTTACTCAATATAAGAGGTCGAATTCTTGCCAACGACCATACTACGTCTGCAGAACACCAGTTCTCGTCCGATCACTGAAGTTAAGCGACATTGGGCGCGGTTAGTACTTGGATGGGTGACCGCTTGGGAATACCGCGTGTTGTTGGCATATTTTTTTTCTCTGCTCCTTTTGTTATTTATACCTTCTGTTTTTTATTTATGAACGGACCGTTGTTCATGCGCATACAATTACTATATAGCTGATAAAAAAGTCCGAGTCCATATGTATGGCAACCACTTTTAGTTTCTTTAGTATCTTTATCAAATTCTTTGCTTTTCCGAATCGAATATTTATTTCCTTGTTGGGTGGTGTACGTTAAGGATTATATTTAGTAAAGACCTGCAAAAGGACAAGTTCTTCCGACTGCTGGGCAACCTAACATTCCTGACAACGTTGTTTGTATGCGTTAGAAGTAATAGCAATAAAATAATGACCAAGGCATGTTTACAATTGCAACTTTTTTTTACATGTATATAAATTGGAATAAATACATAGTTCACTTTTTCACAATGCATGTAATTCGGTATTTCAGTACTTTTCTATTATATAGGTCGTGTCCCATAAGTTCGTGCCGCAATGTGTTTATACACGTGTTTTATAAACACAGAGCGATAAGTGACTAATGTGACTAATAATAAGCTTGGATGTTCGCGTTTAATTTAGACAAGGCATTTGAGAGCAAACGATCAGTGAATAGCAAGCATAGGAAAAAATCAGGAGTAAAACCAGGTCAACACCGTCCAAAAGTTATTCTTTGTGTTTGAGGGGATCATGGCGGAATTTTGTATTTCGAGTTATTCCCGAGCAATAAAACCATCAATTCCGATGTGAAATGTGCAGTTAGAAAATTAAAAGATGCAACAGCGGTGAAACGCAGGGACGAATCCAGAGGGAGGGGGCGATAGGGCCTCCCCCTAAGAGTAATAAAATAGAAAAATATAATTGATGCGAATTTAATTATTTAGGCTATAGTGTCAGATAGGGATATTAAAATATAAATTACAGGCAAATTTTAAATCTTGTAAAAGAAGGTTAAAAAATGTACTTATGTACTTTTACATATTTCGCCCCCTCCAAGAAAGGCTCCTGAATCCGCCTCTGGTGAAACGTCCAGGACTGTTGAACGGGAATAAAGTGATTTTTCACCACGATAATGCCCATGTGACCCAAAACGTGCAAAAGATAGTAACATGAATTCAGTCGGAAAATTGTATCACACCCCCCTTTCTCTTCGGGCATTGCCCTATCAGACTATCACCTGTTTCGTGCATGACAGCATTTTTTAGTGGGCAAAAAAAATTCAATAGTTTCGACTCCATGAAAAGTACCATCGAAAAATATTTTAATGAAAAACCGAAGAAGTTTTATTAATGACGGTATAAAGACTTTATCAAAAAAGTGGGAAGAAGTTGTAGAACACTTAAAGGCACGCTCATAACACTAAAATGTATGTTTCGAATATTGATCTAACAAGTAAGTATCAGTAAAATAATTGGCGCGAACTTATAGGACGTTCTAATATATAGCAACAAATTCAGATCTATTGTGGTGTTGGAATATTAATGTAGGTGTATGCAATAATATTGTATGTGAAATAATTCATATTACATGTATGATTTTGACGACTATTTATATACATTTTCGTTACGGTGTGATGGGGACCTTTTCGTTTAGTTTTTTTTATAAAAGTAACACGTACGAACAGTAGTGATAAGATATCACCTATCGCCTGGCCGACTCGATCGTTGGGCTTAAACCCTCTACATTTTTTTCTTTATGGGGTCATTTAAGGCCTACGATAGATATTAATGACATACTCTGCCGCCATATTGAAGAAAACTGAAATATGGAACTAGATTTTGATCTATGTAATTAGAAGTCTACTTAGTTACAGTCGTATATACACTTCGGATTAAAAAAGCGAGTGGTTACTGAACGTGCATATGTGCATACATAGTCATATAAAATCGAATCTACCAAGACGTCCCATATTTCTCGCTCTGTATAGTGTATAGTACCCAGATAATGCACGACGCGACGCAAGAGCGTCCGGGGGGGGGGGGGGGGGGTGGGGGGTGCATAAGGGGCAGTTGCCCCCTGGCTTTTAAGAAAAAATTGCTTATTTTTCAAAACTGATCTTTATTAAGTATGTACAAAAAAATGGAAAAATTTTAATTTTTGGTTTGAAATTTTTAATTAAATTGGCATTACAAAATGGGTTAAAAAAGCAGGAGGGGTATATTTTTCTATACAATCATCCCAAAGTTGCCCCCCCCCCCCCCTCCTGGAAAAAAGTCTCCGGACGCTCTTGACGCGACGTCTTAAAGACATCCATTTTACTTCTGTTTTTGGTCTGAACGTCTTACGACCTAATCTGGACATCTAAAAAATTACCTCTTAACGACTTCTACCTTAAGTTGTCTGTCCTAGGACGTCTGCCCTAGGACGTCTGCCCTAGGACGTCTGCCGTAAGATGTCTGTTCTACGATGTCGCCTAGGACGTCTGTTCTACGATGTCGTCTAGGACGTCTGTGCTCGGACGTCTAACTGACGACGTCTCTTGAACGCCTGTCTGAACGCCTGTCTTCCGGACGTCTTTCAGACTCTAACAGACATCTTAAAGATTTACTCATTTGTGAATCTGGACGTCTTTGAGACGTCTTACTCATTCGTGACTCTGGACGTATTTGGAATGTCTTACTCATTCGTGACTCTGGACGTCTTTGAGACGTCTTACTCAGTTGTGATACTGGACGTCTTTGAGACGTCTTACTCATTTGTGAATCTGGACGTCTTAGAGACGTCTTACTCATTTGTGAATCTGGACGTCTTAGAGACGTCTTACTCATTCGTGACTCTGGACGTCTTACTCATTTGTGAATCGGAACGTCTTTGAGACGTCTTACTCATTCGTGAATCTGGACGTCTTTGAGACGTCTTACTCATTCGTGAATCTGGACGTCTTTGAGACGTCTTACTCATTTGTGAATCTGGACGTCTTTGAGACGTCTTACTCATTTGTGACTCTGGACGTATTTGAGACGTCTTACTCATTTGTGAATCTGAACGTCTTTGAGACATCTTACTCATTTTTGAATCTGGACATCTTTGAGACGTCTTTAAGGATGTATCGGACGTACAATATTAGACAAAAGTATATGAAATTTGAAATACTTGAATATCTATATCTTACGCATAGTAAATGTAGATGTAAGGAACCCGAATGACAGTTGGAGTCTTATTTTTACTCCTAGAAAGGTATTTTTCACTTTAAAAATGCTTTTTCAAGCATTATTTGCTAAACTTTTGGCAGCGAAAGTACCCTGAATTCACAATTTTCTCAAGTTATAGGGTAGACCGGGGGCGGTAGTTACAGGGGGCGAATGTAACACGCTAAATATCTCAAAACATATAATAGATATTAACACAAATTTTGGATATATGATGAACAATGACATTTGGAATATACACATCCATGCCCTAGGAGTACAGATACGCAATAAAGATGGATAGTGAAGAAAATAACTTTTCGATACCCTAAAGTAACTTTTCCTTACTGACTTAAAATTGTAATATAAACACTCCCTTTACAAGTAAGTGCTTGTTCGATTTTTTAATCTGTAATTCGACCTTTTTTAAACTAGTATTGATTCGTTACTTGGCACTTTTAAGCGTCTCGTTAGTCAAAATTTATAATTTATGTTCAGAAGCATGGTCGGGGGCGTAACATCGGCAGTCGGGGTCGGTTTTACCGCAACAGAACCGAATAGGGACAAAGAAGGCGAATAATATTGTCTTATTTGCATGAAATCCTATAGCATAGCGCAAGCAAACCAAATGAAAAATGGGTGCAATAGGTATGAATGTTACTGAATGTAAGGATTGAGCAGATGAAGAATGCACCAGCCAAAACGTCTTTTATTTCTGCCACAATTGTGATACCACATAATTTGTTATAGATTTTACTTTTTTCATTTATTATTATAATTTAAATCAATAAATATTTTAATTTTGTAAAGTTATATTTGTGCTACTATCGACTTCATGCAGTGTTACAACCGACCCGGGGTCAGGGGCGGTTGTAACACTTTCTCCGCTTCTCATTTTTTATTAATAACCGGAATATTACTTGACATACAGTGAAACTGTTGTGGCTCAAATAATGTCAGATAAGTAAACATTTACGTAAAAAAACTGTTGTTGCGACTGTAACAGTTTTTGCGTAATCGTATTCCAAAGTCAAAGTGTTACTGCCGCCCCCGGTCTACCCTAATTTACTTCTTTAAAACGGTGTAAATACTCCATATGCTACATGTACAAAAAAATTGAAAACATTGGTACCATTTCTTCAACAATTTTTTCAGCTGTTTTATCTGGCAAGATCGTCTCTTTCCATAAGAGTACTCAGCAACCGTTTACTGAATTCGTTTAAAATTTTTGGAGCACATCAGGAAGATTATAAAGAACAATCTCACAAATTTTCTCAAACTTGGTATCATTTTGAAGATATGTCCTATACATCCTTAGGTAAGACGTCTCGAATGTCTAGGATGGACGTCCTCAAGACGTCGTTGCGATGCCCGTGTGTTACCTGGGTAATCTCAAGTCTCAGAAAAACTTCAATATCACAAATATGCTTCAAGAAAGATATGCAACTTGATAGTCCCAAATAATGAAAAAAAAATGAGTGCGAAGGAACGAAGTAGGGTAGAACCACCAATTACTGACACCTACCCAATTACTGACACCTTAAGCTATTTTACTGAAAATAACGAATAAATAAACGTTGTAAAGTCATACACAAAAAGAATGATGTAATTCAACCTATAATCTATACGCTAGAAAATGCACCACTTAATATTTATTTTTCATTAATTTGTATAAGACGATACAAAATTTTAATTTGATGACAACAGTGGAAATGGCTACTTCCTTACTAGTGAAAGAGAAAACAGGGCACTAAAGAAAGGGCTATAATTACTATATTTAAATTATTTACATAATAAACATTAATTTTTTAGTACAATAGAAGTATCATAGAAAGTCACAACGATCGTAATTTAACGATTAATTACGCCTTTTTAATTAATATTTGGATGACAGTGATTGGCACAAGCGTTTTAATCAGTTTTTAATTACTGCCATGGCAGTAGTTAGTCGGGCAAATAAAGCATGACGCCAGTCATACCGTCTACAGTTGCGTGCAACCTAACCTAGGTATTCTAGTGTTCCGATTCCGACTAACTTTGTGTATTTTTTTATATTCCCTATACATTTACAATGCTTTCAAAAATATATGTAATGCTTTATGAGAATATATAATGCAAATGTATTCTGAAATGTAATTAAAGCCAAAAAGTGAATTTTGGAAAGTGATAGTAAATGTGATGGCAATATTTGGGTAACTGGTAGTAATAGGGGTGTCAGTATTTGGTTAGTTGCCAGTAATTGGGGTGTCAGTATTTGGTTAACTGGCAGTAATTGAGGTGTCAGTAAGTCAGTCACACACGTTTTAGAGGTGTCAGTAATAGAATCTCGAAATATGTTTTTTCGATTAATGAATTTATATATAAAAATAGAAATTCTAAGACCCACAAAATGTTTTTCTTGAAGTAAATATATTAAACCATAATAAATAAAATAAAAAACTTATACTTTTAGTCAATAAATACAGATACTATGCAATAATATTAGAGTCAGTCCTTAATGTGTCAGTAATTGGGGCTTCTACCCTAATTAAATTTCTAATTTCTGATTCACAAATGTAATACAGCATAATAAAAGGCCGTTACGCCTGCAGAAATGTTGCCCACTGATTTTCCAAAATAGTATATTATCCGAACACAGTGTTCACTACTTAATTCAGGTAATGATAGTTCTATACCGCATACTTATTTTACGCCGCTTCCATCGGAACAATGATACTCATAACGCCCCGTGGCGTAACGTGTAAGTTTCGTTCCGCCAACCCTCCAGCAGATGGCGCTTTACGAACCTGCTCCCAGGTGAGCCGCGGCAGTGCGCACGCGCGTCGACCTATCGCTTTGGTCGAGGCATGCTCAAGCTACGATGTCAGTAGTGGTGCGGCGCCCGTGTTGAGGGTTGGTGCTTCTCGTTCCAGACAAGGCTATAGACCGGTGAGCGCCTTTTTTTTTTATCCTGTTTTGCACTTCCAATGCATTCCGCACGGTCGGCTCGCGTGTACTTCTTGCGCAGCGACTCCACGTATCTTCGCAATTTCAAATTCCCCGCCCCACAGGTCGTCAGTTTTATCGGAAATTTCACGGGGACAGGGGATGCTGCGCTGTGCCGCAATTACACATTTCGAGAAACTCGGGATCGCCTTTTTTTTTTGAGACTCCCTCCGCTCGATAAACACCCCCCTCCCCCCCGCCGCCATTTTGGCTCGTCCTTACCGATCGATAGGAAGAAGATAATTGGAAACATTACCGACGCCGTGATTGTTCCACGACGCGACGAATTAATGCGAGAAACTAATTACCATCGCTTATCAATAGGCAGGTGGCGCCTCGGTTCTTTCCTCGGGGAGCTTGCGTTTCCCGTTTTTATATGTTCCCTCCGTCTCGTCCGCCACTTTATCTCGCCTACCTTTGCTGTTTGACTGCGATAGCGGGTTTGCATAAATCGCTTTGCTTGTTCTGCGATTATATGCAATTAACCGACGGCCCGGAGGGGGCAGACAAACGATTTCAGGCGAGGCGAATCGATGATGAATGTATAATAAACGCGAGGGATTTTGAATAATGGATTAATATTCGTAATGCCTCGGGGTATTCGTTGATTCTTCGTTATTTCGTGGCAAATATCTCATGGGATGCTCTCTAAATACTTTCAGCCCTATACTTTGTGTTATCGTACATTAAACAATTAATTTGTAGCGTAATTATATTCGAGTATTTAGAATAATAATTATATTCGATAATAGAGTTAAGACATATTTGAAAACAACTCTGGGAACTTTTGTAGATATTAATTTGCGGAAACGAGTTGCTGGTTCTTCTGTTTTTCGTTTTCTTGAACAAATAATTGCCCTAATTTCAGTCACACCTCAAGATTAATTTGCTTGTTAATGTGATGTAAGCACGAAACTCTGGAGTTATGGCTATTGAAAAATTTGCAGTATTGGAAGTTCAAATGTTGCGAACAGAAATAAACTATACAGTGTGTCTCCTGAGAAGGGGTGCATAAAATTGTTGTTAAACGGTAGAAGATACAGGGGATTGCGCGAAACTTTTCCTTCCGCATCTTTTTTTATACATAATCTGCTAGTATAAGGGAAAACTTTTTCTCGACGTTTTCGAGATCGTCTCAAGGTCACCTCACTGTATTCCTTTTAGTACCGTGTAAGCATAAAAAAGCAATAAATCATCAACAAGGTAACTCGCTTGAAGTTACCTTGAAATAATTCAAGTTTCGTAATTTCCACCCCTGTTTTTTAAACGCACCTAATGTATTCTAAACAGACTGACTGGTGTAACAATATTGGCGTTCCGATTATGAAACACGGAAAGATTAATTTTATTATCTTTTCGCTCATTCGTTCCCTTTTAACAATCCATCAAATATGCCGTCCTTTTATCATTTACAATGCAACAATAAAAAAACACAAAATGACCTGACATCGACGTTAAGAAGTTTATAAAAAAAATTTATTTGGTACTGAAGAATTCTACGCAAGAAGTGGCAAAGAAAGAGTATTTTAAGTTTCCTCCTGCTTAGCAATTAATTTAAACATCACGCACGGTAACGTTATCGCGAGTACAAGTTGCTTGGTAATTTTGAAATCCTTTAACAAATTATTTTCCATCGTTTAGATAAGGAAAACGTTGCAGAAAAGCATTTCTTTATGCACCATCGTAGTTTTATGCTATTTTACTTGGCCAATTCCTTTTTCCTTTTTTCGTGGCAAGCCACAATGCATTGCGAATGGCAGAAATTGTCGGCGGTTATATCCGCGTGTCCGAGGGATTAAATAGTCCTCAGTGGTGCAATATTGTATTTAGTTAATGGAAACATTTTTCTCTCCTCGTTCCTTTCTTCTCCCGTTTCAAATTCATTTCCATAGCTCCCCTTTCGTCGCGCCTTTTTATTTACATGGCTACTAGACTCGCGGCGTTTCCGGTTTCAGCTACATTTCACGAAGTATTTTTATATTTTATGAGTTATACGGCCCCTGACGCTCCCCCGTTTTTCATGCAAGCTTCACTATGTTTTATTAAAAAAAAATTCAATAAAGCCACGCAAACATTGTTTTACTGAATTTCTGCTCGTGGTCATTTTAACTATGTTAAATATTTGTATTAATTTTATCAGAATACTCTGCGCAAGTTTCAACGAAAAGTCAATTTGTTGTTAAGGCAACATGGAAAATTATAAAGTGAAAAAAGTGTACTTCGCAAGCAAATAAGTATCGAAAAATGATCGATGACACTGTACTGCATCAAAATTCTCCCACGCAAAAACACACACGTGTGCAGTTTATAGATTTATATGTGCTGAATCCAAATCTGGGAACAGAATTTCTGCACCACGTCAGGTGTGCTGATTAAGCGCGAAAATGTTTGGACAAGATTTAAGTTTGGGCATTTTTAGCTTCCATTTTCTCCTCAAAAGACATTTCAAATAAGATTTCTCAGCAGACCAATAAATAAATGTAGTATATTTGTGAGAAATCAATGATCCCTGGAAAGACTGCCTTTTTACAAAATTCAATTTTTTTTCAAAAGCTTTCGGGCTAAAAAAAATCTGTTGCCAAATTCGGTTTCAGCAGTCCAAAATCTGTAGGAGACGCGAAATTTTTAACGGGAACTGAACATTTTTTTTTGTTGAGAATATTGTAATTTTCGACTGGAAACCCTAACAATATTTTTCGATTATTCTAATACGTTTTGTTTGAACAAATTTACACAACCCCGAAGTCTCGAAGACCTGTGGCTGTGAAGAAGCCGAGATTTACATACGTGGTATGATGAGACCCCTCGTATCAAGTATTCCCCTTGTCGAACTGTTTGCGTATCGCCAAAAGTAACGGAAATATTTACCATTTCAGTGTCAGGTTACTTATACCTTCCGCTTTAGGTGTGCAGGGTGTAAAAAAAGTTATCACGCAGGCTACATCTCTGAATCGATGGAGATCTGTTTAAAAAAACGTACCGCAAAATTGACCTGGACCTTAAAATTCAACACTTCAAGTTGTTGTTTTTGTAACGTGTTTGACTCGCTAAAACGAGAAGAAGTGTCAAAGGAGCTATACTCCAAAGAACTGGTCCCTTCGACACTTTTTGTCCTCCCAGTGAGTGGATCAGATTACAATAAAAAAATGAATCTTGAATTTCGAGGTTATGATCAATTCTGCGGCACTTCTTTTTAACAGATCTCCACCGATCCAAAGGCGTAGAATCACCTGTGTGACCCATGATGTATAATTTTCTTACATTTTCGTACATTGTATAAGTTTATTTCTCTTGAACCAACAGCAGATTGAAATAACAAGAAATTCCTGAACACTTTTCCCATTTAGCGATCGAGGTTACCTTGTGCACTTTAAATTGCACTATAACGTTTTGCTTTTCAAAATATTCTTCTGTGATAGAGAATTTTGAAATTTATTAACAAATAAAGTAGTAGCAATTATTAAACTGATTAAACTTTCCCTCCAGTCCTCGAGTATTATCTATACCAGTTTGATACACAACATAACCTGTAAATATTCACATAAACAAATATCAATTAGGGATAATGTCAGGGTATGCATTGCTCCAGGTGTTGAGTCACACAGTTGCATCTAGTCGTACAGAAAGGAGTTCTTTCACGGATGTAGCGCTAAACATGCAAAGCGTAATTTTACTTTTTCAAAGCGTGAGGCATATAAAGCCTGGCAACTGAATATTTTCAAAAAATTATTATTTTATATGTCATTTTTTAGAGATATCGAGGCCACCTTAATTTTTTTAAATGGGACCACCCTTTTTTAAACACCTACGATGATAGTTCCTTTCAATAGAAATTCACTGACTGAACGAAGATGCAGCAAGTAGCATAAAATAAAAATTGCCTGGCACTTCCATTGAGGTTCCCTACAATTCTGCAAGGCTAAGAAAAATCGGAATTTTCGGGTCACCGAAGTTGCCTTGTAGGTATTTCAAACTCAACTGTGTATATTCTTGACGAAACAAGATGCTCAAACGTTCCGTTGACAGACGATGAAGTGTTTACAAACATGGCTATTGTTTGTAGACACTTGGGGATCCATGAACGTGTCCATTAAGTTAATCATCTTATCGGCTGACTACGGCTAATCACAGTGGAAGCAGAGTTGCCTCAGTAGAGTACGAGGAGAGCCAGAAACTAAAGTCTCCTTTTTCTTTTTTTTAATATAATCAAGTGAAACTGAGTTGTGTACTTGGCTGACGTAAACCCACGAGTATCTAGTCTAGTTTTCGACATTTGTCTGATAAATAATACTATTCAATTCGTAGACTGGTAATTTCACAGATTTTTTTTTTCAGTTTATATGAGAAGACTGAAAAGAATATTTTAATATTTTCAATTTTTTGCGAGCAATTTGACGAAATATGTTTTTCAATTCAGGGCGGCGCGAGGCGGGTTTCAGCGCCTTCCCGGGAACCTGGGCCCGCGGTCCACGAAGAGCACACCGTAAAATTTGCGGGACCCTATGCATAGGTTTTTATTATTATAAAATTTAGAAGTATAGTATATAAATGTGTTTGTTTGGCCCCGCACAATTTTGGAACCCCGCCCCGCAAAACTTCACGCCGCCACGGTTACAATTCCGAATGTGAGGGTTGCTTTCACCCCCTAAACGCGAATATTAGCGGCTATAAAAATATAAATATCGAATGTTTTTGAATACTCCACTCGGGTGCAAAGTTTGATTAAAATGAAAGTTATTTATAAATTTTATTTCGACCGTAATAATTAATATATGTGATTTAGGGCGCACAGGTTCGGTCAATTTAACAAAATAAAAACAAGCTATTTAGCAATAATAATTATATGAGCTTTCGACGTTTCGATCTCGATTTAGATCTTCGTCAGGAAAGTTTAGAATATTGCTTTTGCTATTAGAATTGAGTCACCGTCATAAGAGTCACGCGCAGTGCCATAGCACGGTGACTCAATTCTAATAGCAAAAGCAATATTTTAAACTTTCCTGATGAAGATCTAAATCGAGATCGAAACGTCGAAAGCTCATATAATTATTATTGCTAAATAGCTTGTTTTTATTTTGTTAAATTGACCGAACCTGTGCGCCGAAAAAACATATATAAAATTAAAGTGTATGAATTGGGTGATAATTGTAAGCCAGCGATGCCCAGGTGGGCGGTCCGAGATAAACGAGCACTCATCGCGTTTTCCAAAGCTCGCGTGGAAGGGGGTGCTCGAAACCAATGACGTTGCGGGCATGTCACGGACGGGGAAAACTCTAGTAGTGTGCGTGTAGGCTCGTACCCATAGGCTTTTACAACTGGGGCTCTTGGAGCCCTAGTGTTCTACATTTTAGGAATTGGGAAAATAAACAGGAATTTACTAATGATTAAACAATAAGATTATATAATTGGACGGAATAGACTTGAACAGTCTCATTTACACATCTAATTAACAAACAGTTTCTTATTAAACGATGTTTATTCAACTTCAATCCTCTGTTTGTTTGTATGTATGTTTGTTTAGTTAAAATCTAGAAACTCAATTTTAACCCACTTCCAACTATCCAATAGACTTGAAACTTTGCAGGCATATGTATTTTGGATGACAATACAAAATTATGAAGAAAAAGAAACCCCCCAGGGTTTAAAAAATTATGCTGTCATCAAAAAATAGAACCCATAACCGCAAATCCAAACGACTTGAAATCAGCCTATAACCAGAAGTCAAATCAATTTAAGGCAGGATACCACCTTTGACTGCGATTTTGGAGGCGTTTTTCATGAATTTTTTTGCATACAAAGAATGCGCAGAAACAAAATCGGTTTCAGTCATTCATTAATGTAACTTTAATCTGTAATTACACATTTTTTGAAACTGAAAAAGTAAAAAATAATCTCTTGTAGGTGGCGCCAAAATACACTCCTTTGGAGAAACATCGTTAGACGGCGTGTCAAATTCCGCTCTGTACGTGGCTCTTAGAAAAGAAACCAAAGAATGTCCCTATTAACAACAATATTGTTCAATGCTGTACGTAGGGATTTTACGAAATTTCGATTTTTAAGAAAATGGCGGCCATTTTAACGAAAAGGTCAATTTTTTAGGGTAAAAAAGTTTAAAAAAATTTATAAAATTGCGCACCAAAAGAAAAATAACAACGCTACAGCAAAAGTCCTACGTACATCGTTAGATTACACCAATCGGAAGAATTGTGCAAAGTTTCAAGTCAATCCGATGAAAATTGTAGGAGTAATCTGACACGCTGATTTGGAAAACATCGTTTCCAGAAAAACGCGTTTAAAGTTTTATATAGATTTATATATCTGCTCCAATCCGGTTTTTACACAAGAAAAAGGTTCCGGCCACCTTTCTAATGAATGAATTTCGATTCTATACACTTGAAAGAGTACTTTGAGAACAAAAAAAATTTCCATTTTTTTTAAGTGCAAAGGTGGTACCCTGCCTTAATCGCAATGAAATCAGCATGTAACGGTTACATGCTGATTTCAGGGTACGAGCCTACACGCACACTACTAGAGTTTTCCCCGTCCGTGACATGCCCGCAACGTCATTGGTTTCGAGCACCCCCTTCCACGCGAGCTTTGGAAAACGCGATGAATGCTCGTTTATCTCGGACCGCCCGCCTGGGCATCGCTGTTGTAAGCGATAGGTATGTATATATGATTTGCTCTCGCATTGCAATAGTGCCACATTTTCCAAACAGTAAAAGAGTAAATATATTAAGCATTTTTATTCTAAATTGTTGTACAAATACAACGCTTTTATCTATTACTTATATAATCCTTGTGTCACTGATTCATCACAGTTCAGCTCAAACCGCTGACCCTAGAAACATGAAATTCGGAGGTTATGTTCCTTTTGCGACGTAGGTGCTCGTTAAGGGGTAAAACCACTCTAGAGGCAGAAGAAAAGACCTAAATTTGCCAATTTATTTTGGGAGTATGACAAACGGAATTGAATTTCTTTTCAGAGGGTTTATTTAACACATATTGAAGTACGAAAAACATTTTTTTTATTGTCATTTTCATACAAAATGGCGGCGACAGAGCTCGTCGTCGAAACAGCTTTTTGAAAACATCGCCACGGGAGGACGGATTTCTCGGCATGTATGAGTCCGGGAACAAACAATAAAAAAAATTTATAATCTATATACAATTGGCTTTGGAAGTACGTAGGGGTTTTTTTTTTTAATAAATTTTTGTGGAAGTGGTGCACTTTGTAAGAAATTAATTGATTGTTTGCCCTAACATGAGCATTAAATTGTATATAAAAAAAAGAGTTTACATTCAATCAAAAAACGGCTACGTACTTCCAAAGAGAATATTGTTGTGAAGCTACTGTAAAAATTTCAAATCGATCCATGCAATAGTCTCCGAGAAATCCGTCCTCCCAGTTTGGAAGAAGTGGTTTCGACGACGGGCTCTGTCGCCGCCATTTTGTATGAAAATGACAATAAAAAAATTGTTTTTCGTACTTCAATATGTGTTAAATAAATCCTCTGAGAAGAAATTCTATTCCGTTTGTCATACTCCCAAAATAAATTGTCAAATATAGATCTTTTTTTCTGCCTCTAGAGTGGTGTTACCCCTTAAGGGGACTAGGCAGTCAGAAACTCGATTTTTTTTGTTGCATTTTTCGAAAGTACCACCCTTCCCGATTAAAATGCCGTTTGGTTTATGTTAAAATTCGCAAAATTGAGGATTTTACAGCCGAAACGGTCGAGCGCGCCATAAACCTTTTCTGCGCGCACGCAGGTAGACTAGATTCCTCTTTCGAAACTTTAAGCGCGTTTTTCTCGGAATCATATTTCCTCTTCGTTTTGCAGTGATTGGGAAAAAACGGAGGTATCAGTTGATTTGAAAAAAATTCAGCACATATGAAACATGTCTAGTTACGACCTGGACCTACGCATAAGTCTGTAAAAACTCCTGGTTTGTCAAAAAAAAAATAGAATGGCTCTTTTCCCTAGCGAAAAGTGACGTTTCTTTAAAATTTGCCGTTTTGCAGCCACCATTTTTATAATTTTGATTTTTTTTCTTTTTCAATAGGTTCAGGGCAGAATAGGGGCCAGGGCAAAGTATAAATTTCAGAGGATATTTCACAATTAAATTTCTTACGACCAGAATCACTGCAAAATTACAGCGGCTCCAAAAAAAACGCCTACATATCAGACGACTGTAGCGCTGTCATACATATGTATATAATATTCAAATCATTTCTTTTTTACTGGTTATAGTATTAATAAACATTACCCAAACGTACTAGTCACAATTTGTGTTCATCTCCTTGTAATTAATTCGCAAAAAATACTTGATTTTCGAGCGATCTGACTGCCTAGTCCCCTTAAGAAGGGATTTTTTGAAATTCCAACCCGAAAGGAGTAAAAAGGGGTGAAATATGTTTTCTCGGACTCATATCGACTTCGTTTTTATTTACAAAGGTTACCCACACAAATGCCCAAAACCCAGATTCAGCATTTTGCCCTAATCAACCCCTAAGGGAGTGAAAAGGGATGAATTGTGTTTCCACGGATTTCTTAAAATTTCTTCGGCCCGATTAGATATCAACTTGGTTTTTACTTCGAAAGGTTACCCACATAAATGCCTAAAAACCAATTTCATGATTTTGCCCTAATCAACCCCTAAGGGGGTGGTGAAAAGGGGTGAAATGTGTTTTCACGGACTCATATCGACTTGGTTTTTATTTACAAAGGTTATCCACACAAATGTCCAAAAACCAGATTCAGCATTTTACCCTAATCAACCCCTAAGGGAGTGAAAAGGGATGAATTGTGTTTGCACGGATTTCTTAAAATTTCTTCGGCTCGATTAGATATCAACTTGGTTTTTCTTTCGAAAGGTTACCCACATAAATGCCTAAAAACCAATTTCATGATTTTGCCCTAATCAACCCCTAAGGGAGTGGTGAAAAGGGGTGAAATGTGTTTTCACGGAGTCCTTAATATCTCTTAGGCTCGAAGCGAAGCGCGGGGGTAGTTTGCTAGTACTGTTATAAACATGCTGCCTCGATTTGGGAAATGTCTACTGCCTGATAGTGGAACATTTGGGCAAGCGTTTTAATAAAGAATGTACGTAACTGACAAATTTGAGATACCTAACAAACTCTTCATATTCCAAAAATTTACTTTGACATGTGTATTGTGTCTGCATACATAAATCGAATAATACGACAAATTTATATAAACAGAAAATAATTTCGTTTTCACGCAAATCAGAATAAGTTTTCATACAAGAGTTTGGTCTTGTGTGTCTTGATAGTAATAAGTGACATACGGTCAGTTACAACAGCCAAAATATTAATAATAATAATAATAATAATAATAATAATAATAATAATAATAATAATAATAATAATGCAATAATAAATTAATAATACCAATAATAATAATGGGAATAATAACAATAATAAACAGAATAAACAGAACTCTGTTGTGTTCTCGATAATATGACATAGGGTGTAGATATGTGGACCCTTATGGCTGACTTTAGATTGTTTGATGCATAGGATGGGTCCTAATGCAGTCTGTACTTATCGTGCATGACTTTAAAGGGAAGTGAACTTGTACTTTGCACATGTATTATTGCACCTGTGAATGAAGTGATGTCACAGGAAGTTTTAGACATTACTAACACGTACTACTTCCTTCATTCTGTACCGCTTCTTCTATTCTTAGGAATAAAACGAACCTACCCCGATCAAATTGCGTGACTCAGCTGGTATATGCGCAGTTATACACACACTGAAGATTCAGAAGGTGTTACAAAAGATTCAGGTCAGTGGATATTATGAATCGAATATCTCTCTAAACAGTATTACTGTTTATCTTCTTAGCCAGAGTTCACTAAACTTGAACAATACGGATTCACTCGAATCACTTGAATAGAACACTGTCTGAAGTCTAAATTGTCCTATACGACCTAATTTCGTGAGATTTCCTATTAAATAGGAAAAGTCAGACACTTACCTCTATTCAAGCCTGTTACTAGCTAGAACATGTTGGCTGGCAAACATATAACCAAACTTTTTTGGTGGACCTATTGCGTCTGGCCAATCCGTCGCTAACTTACGTAGAGCAATGGTTGCAATCTTATGTGTTCATACTTAATGACTGTACTTAATAGAACGCGAGAACCTTTTGTACAAAACAATTTTATAGTTCATTTTCTATGTATAAATACTTATTGCTAGTCTAACAATGGCTAATATCCCTCACATCATAGCAGCACCTCCCCGGTCGCATTGACCATCTATGGGAGGTATTGAGCCGGAAAATTAGAATAAAGTCCATTTCAAGCCAGAAAGAGTGAAGGCTGGTTTTAAAATCTAAATGGGAGAAAATTAGCAGAGAAATCACACTGTATTTTATATAACGTAGGATACAAGGTGAAGAATAAGTAGAATCTGAAAATTTGCAGCCATATTTACATTTTAAAATTGATATAAAAATCGTAATAAATAATTTTAATAATTGTAGTATGCACGCGTATTTTGTACCGTTTTACTCAATATAAGAATCCGTGTTTTTGCCAACGACCATACTACGTCTGCAGAACACCAGTTCTCGTCCGATCACTGAAGTTAAGCGACATTGGGCGCGGTTAGTACTTGGATGGGTGACCGCTTGGGAATACCGCGTGTTGTTGGCATATTTTTTTTCTCTGCTCCTTTTTTATTTGTACCTTCTGTTTTTATTCACGAATAAAATGTTCTTCATGCTGATATAATTACTATATATAGTTGATCAAAAAGTGCAAATCAATATGTATGGCAGACAACCACTTTTAGTTTCTAGTGATATTTATCAAATTCTTTGCTTTTTCGAATTGAATATTTATTTCCTCGTTGGGTAGTGTACGTCAAGGATTTAGTATTTAGGATTATTTAGTATTTACAAAACATTAATTTACAAAAGTTCATTTTCTATGTATAAATGGTTCTCCCATTTATAATTAACTAAATAAAGAAATAAATATGTAGGTAGCTGTTGATAGTCTCGAACCTTGGAATCGCCACTCAGGCTTCCCCCAAGCATCTACCCGAGTTACCTTAAATTGGATCCGTTTTTGCTATTGATTTCTGTTATTCGGAAGCTCGGAAATATAAAATTAAACAACATTTTTGCAGGTGATTCCATCTGATTTCGAAGTTACAAACGATATCATTCGATCCATCTTAACTAGACCTTTCATAAATCACTCTACAGACTTAATATTATCTGCAAGAAGTTAAATAAAACATTAAATTTACGATTAAATTGAGAACTGAATGCGGGGTAGCAGAATAAATAAAATTTAAAATATACTTAAAAATGTGTAGGTACCTATTTATTAGTAATGGGTAATAAAGCATTTTCCATTCAGTCGGTCTCCACGGGGTAATTCATAAATGCATGTCAATACTTCAGGGGGTAAATCTACAGAGTACAGACACGAGGCAGGCACTTGGAACATTTCCTTTAATCACCCATAACTCGAAAACTAAGGTATATAGGGCATATGTTCATATGTGCACAAATATTGCATATCCACTTTTAGCGTATTCGCGAAAAACAAGTTTAACCATGTAATGGTACATAAGATTCAGGGGCATACAATAAACAAAAATATTATTTTTGACAAATTTGTGAAGTAGATATAAATGTGTTTTTTATACAACATAAAGGAACAGTCAAGAGTTATTTGTTGCATATAAAAAACTCAAATTTCACAAAAAGTGGACATAATATTTGTGCACTGAGCCATCGATATGGCATTTTTACTTATATCAGTGTGTAGATTTACCCCCTGCAGCATTGACATGCATTTATGGATCACCCTGTATGTTGTCGAGGAGCAAACGTTCGACGTTTGAGAGCGTATACTGACTTCAAAAGAGGATTTATTCGTCCATAAAACTCGGTGGACCCGTTAAATTGCAAAATTTGCATTGGATTTGGTTCCAAGCTCTTCTGATAGATCGTAATATTGTCGGATGGGAAGATCATTCGTTTCAACATAAAATATCCATGTCTGTAATTGACTTATAAGGCAAATTCTCAGTAAACACGGAATAAAAAATAATGTGACACTTTGCAGAAATGTAATTTAGATGGTTCCAGTGATAGATCGATTTTTTGTTCGAGTAATAAAATGAGTTTTGGGGGTCGAAACATTTAAAAGAAATGGTAAGTTCTCACATTATTGCCAATATTGGTGAAATGGAAAAGATATCGAAAAAATGTTGAATTCAAACTTTTATGGGTCTCAATAATTTACAACACGGTGCTAAAAGATTTGTGGACAAAATTTATTTTGATGGTGAATTTCGGAAAAATATTTTTTTTTTGCAATTTTTTTTCCACCCCGTGCTACGTGATTGAGATCCATACAATTTTGTATTTAACTTTCTGTCGATATTTTTTACGATTCTGCAGGCATGCACGATAATATGAAAACACGCCATTTTTTTTAAAAGGGTGTTTTCTCCCCTAGACTTGTTTCATTTGCTGGATAAAGAGAAAAACAGGTAGATTGTTAGGATCACCTGAACTACGTTTCAGCAAAGTATCAGATATTCCTGAATATTCCAGTTGTCAAACTGCCGTTGTGGTTGTGAAGCACCCCTCGTTATCTTTTCTTAGCTACGCTCTCTATGCAGATATTCTTTAGCTTTCCTCTGGACAAGTGGAAGAGACTGAATGCGTAAAGCCAATATGGAAGTGGCTTGCCATCAGAAAAAAAGAGGAGAAGAAAAATTTACCGATGAAAGTAAATGTCGGGGTGAAGGTAAAAATAGATGCAAAAATAAATTGCTGAGAACGATATTAAACAGATGACCGGATAAATATAGGAGTGAACGCAGAGAACATGCTCTAAACATGGAACAAAATAAAATGGATGAAAAAATACATCACTGTTTACGGTTTTACCTAACGATAAAATAAAATGTCTGAGGTGGAAGAAGTTTTTCATTAAATTTTCTGCGAATAAGTAAATACATCATAGGGTTAAAGAAGTGTAGGTGCACGAAGCTTTCTTATAATTTGCAAACATGATATGTTAATAATGAAACGAAGAGATTCAGTTTATTTATTCGATAGTAGAATACATAATATTATTAATGATTATTTTGTATAAGAAAAGGAGTGATTCTTCGTTCAAAAATAAATAAATAAAGAAAAATATAAGGAACTGTAAAAAATACAAAATAAAAAAAGAGTTCGCTGCGAATAAACCTCGATTTTGAAAATTCGTCAAATTCTCGTACAGTCGAGTACAACTTGTTCACCATATATATTTACAATTTATTATCACCTGAATTATTCGATGGTATCAAAGGTAGGAAGTAGTGTTCGAAGGCAAAAATCATTTTCGTCCTTCCAGATGTATTTTTATAATACCACACGAGTTACCAACAAAGGTAGTTTTGAATTCTTTTTATAGGCTGTTAAAGGCAGGAAGGGTCGGTTCGATATTTCGGTCACTATCGATTCTATCGAAAATTTATATACAACAAAAAAGTTTTCAAATTTAATTTGCAACAATTTCTGTTATGCGTGTTTTGCTGTACAAGCAACGATTAGCGAGATATCGCACA
This sequence comes from Andrena praecox, assembly GCA_963932275.1. Classification (NCBI taxonomy): domain Eukaryota; kingdom Metazoa; phylum Arthropoda; class Insecta; order Hymenoptera; family Andrenidae; genus Andrena; species Andrena praecox. The sequence continues at coordinate 39,108,672 of OZ010728.1, forward strand.
TTTCATGCCTGGTACCCTCCGACTTCAACTTCCCCTCGTGTCAAGAATTTTGTAATATAGTACAGCTTGGATTTTGAGTTAGGCTGTACTATAGGAGCGGCCCAAATTCCCAGTCATTTTCCTATAAAACGGTAAGAAATTGGCAAACACGATTGCACTTTATTTGCACAGATACTGTTGTCTATTCCGCCGAAAGAAGATTCAATAAGGCACATGTTTATTTGAAGTTCTCTCATTGCTTCTGTGCCCTTCCTCTTCCGCCGACGTAGACCCCACATGTTATGAAACACCTGGTATGCTAGAGGTAAATGTTAGGTAATTACCTTGCATACGATAGACGTTCACTGTGCGCGAGGTAGAGCACTAGACATGCGTGCCAACATTGGAGTCATTACTTCAGCCACAGTGGCTCCCCAAGCCTTGGGGGTGGATGATATGTCAATTGCTATTGGACGCTATAGACTACGGGCATAGAAGCGACTCTTTTCAGTCGAAAGTAATCTGAAGTTTCCAATGATAAGCATAGGATGATGAATAGGGAATAGGAACAACTATAGTTTATTTACAGTTTATAGTTACGCACTTCGATATTGGAACACCACGTTACTCCGTTCTGACACCGTTGCTCTCCGTACTGAGGAAGTGTTTGAACGTTGAATTATTTATCTTGGGGCAAGGTAAACTGTTTAACTTTGTACAGACATAAACAATACTTTTGGAATCGTAACAGTGCCTTGCGTGATACTTGCGACAGTATGCTGCAAAAATATTGAAACATGTTGAAGCTAAATTGAAATATACATGTAGCTTACACAGGGTTAGGTCAATATTTTTTTTATTTTTTCGGTATGGTATTTCGGTTGCAATACTTGTGCTTCATAAACGCAAATAAAATTTGAAAGTCGCCTCGCGAGTATTTCGAAATGTAGGTAAATATATAAAAAATTTTGGTTTCTTGTGTAAGATTTGATTTTAGGTTTCCTTAACCCTTCGTGATCACACGGGGTGTATCGCACCCCAAGAGCAATTTTCGATTTGAAATGTCGCACCTTTACGTCTTCCAAAGGGGATTTGTCGCAAAAAAATAAATAAAAAGATATTTAAAGAATCGGTTTTCTCCCACAACCGTGGAAAATCGCTCATTTTCAGCTACAAATTTTATCATATCAAAATTTACATTTCTAGAAAAAGACTATTAGACCTTGGCTGTATAAGTATTACTAATGTACAAAGTTGATGGATTCAAAAATTCGAAAATGGTAACTCAAAAAATGACGCTGCGGTACAGCGAACCCCGTGTGACCAATTTGTGATTATAATTTTTGTTAAGTTTATATAATATACAATATCAGTCACGTGTGTTTTTTTTTAATATTGAACTTCAAATACTGAAGTTCTAAGTTCATTTTAAGGTGACACTATCATAATAGCGGATTTACATTTTAACATCAGCTGTGATATGCAAGAGAAAAAATATCTCCTTTTATAGTTTACTAAAAATAAAAAACAATGTTAAAGTATAAAATGAAAATAAAAAATAATATTAATTACTAAAAAAAGATCTACTTGCACTGGTGTCGTGTGTAGTAGCAGCGCGCATTTAGGTTACTTAGGTGTTTTTTCTCCGGATGTAATAGATACACTTTATTATTATTATAGAAACAACAGTGATAACCTTAAGAGCTCTAGGAGAATATGATATTGAAAACAAATTTTCCATTCAAATTTTTGCATTAAACGTTTCGTCACAACTGAAGCTTGTAATTAAATGACCCGTTTCGAGAGGAACACCCGGTATAAGAAATATCTGTTCGAGAGTAAAACGACGTGTTGTATCGAAGTTATCGAAAAGAGGAAAACGTCGCAACTGTCCCTTGTCCGCTGTCTCCTACTTTCAATGCCCTGCAAGAAGCGAGGACCAGAAACGTGGAAAAGGAATATTAAAATGTCCAAGAGTGGTTTATGCATATAGACTTTGCTTGTTCGCTTTGAAACGGCCTCGACGATGTCAAACAAAGGGAAATGGGGTAGGCAAAAGAGTCTAAAAGGAGTTTCGGATAAAATAAAATGCTCTTTCACGTATCGTATAGGACAGGGTGACAGCATGTGCAATGTGCATTCTGCACGCTGACGTTCCCTTTTTCATGTTCGATCTCTGAATATTTTTGGACAAGCTGTAAAAGTTGCTTTGATCTCGTAAAGCTATCGATTACCAAGTGACTCTTCGCACCTGCTCTTCACAAATAACTTTTTTACACTTTTCAATTAATATTGCGGACAAAAATGATTATTTTATAATTAGCCATTTTATACTTATTGGCCATTTTAGAATTAGTAGCTCAATTCTGGTCGTTAGGATGCGTACAACGTGCAGGTGTATAAAAAAAATATAATTGGAGGTTAAGGGGAAAACAGGGAATGTGATGTTCATGAATACTAAAGGAGATCAGGCTTTTAGATATTGCTGGGATGGCAAAACATAATGAATATTAGGAACTTGATATAAAACGCAAAACGTGTCTCTTAGAATATTGAACATCTACGACTAACTCAGACTAACTGACTATCCAACTTCAAGTAAGTTAAAACAAAGGCGAACGCTCAAAGCTGTTGTCAACTGAAAACTGTTACCAACATACAAAATAATAGTATTGGCTTTCTTCACAGAATGTCACAAAACAGCTTTATCGGGAAAATTAATTTCTAATACTTTAGTCCACCAGTAAAGAAACAAGATTCAGTGAATTTAATGTTCTTATATTATTTTCTTCTTAAATAATTTCTTGTTTTACCTTGACGACAGAAGTTTGTGCTTAGGCAAAGAGTGGGGACATTTTGTATTTTGGTCTGGTGCAGAGCAGTGGTGGGTCGGTATTTTACACCGCGTCGCAAATTCATTTATAATATGTCGTTTTTAAGCCCATTTCATACCCTGATAACCATCTGCCTGCAGTCTGCCAGCAGATGGACAGCAGGGTCTGCCAGGAGAGCGCAGGATCTGCCGGCAGCTGCGGCGCAGCCTACGTCCGCATTCAACTACGGTTCTGCCGGCAGATCCTGCTGCCCGCCTGACCATCCAACAGCGCCATCTGAAGGCCACAATTGCCAAACAATTCCCTGCGCGTGACGTCCATGGACGTCCCTACGCACCAACACATGTATACCGTGATTGCTATAGGTGTATCCGTACCCCCAAATAACAAAGCAGATTCTACATTTATTAAATAATTCATTTATTTATTTCAAAAAGTTTAATAATACAGGATTGGCGATTACAATTGTTACAAAATTATACAGATAGCGCATATAAATTCGAAGAAGAACATTCTATATTTACATTAATAAATCTATATACAATACGTCCCGTAACCAGTGGTACCTACTAGGTGCGATGTCAGAAAATTTCCTGTATTTTAGACTTATTTCTTCTGTAGAATCACCATATTCCGTATTGTGTTAGCGCTGAAAACAAATAGAACATTAGTACAAAATTAAACGTAACGTATGAATAAACAGGATACATGCGCTACTTACTTCAGCTCCATCTCCGCACAGCACACACCCTAGGCGATCATGCATGCTCCTGCGAACATTAACATTTATAAGAAAATATGTATTAAATTATTATCTACTAAACAAGACGCTAAACATTCGCACTTCGCGCCCCTACTTGTCTGTGTTGCAAATAATGTGAATCCCGATTTCCGCGACGTAGATAATTAGAAATTATTCAATTCCATAATTACGTTTGCCTTCTGGATACGTCGAGATGAATTGTCTGGATGTGATGTATGAAATTACTTGGAATATTATTCGAGTGTACGTCTTCAAGCACAACGGGTGCCAGCCAGCGTGCGTCGCTAGCCGGTTACAGCGTAAACATTTCGCCTAATAGAGAGTGGGGGTAGATCCCCCACCATTATACCCCCACTCTCTATTAGGCGAAATGTTTACGCTGTAACCGGCTAGCGACGCACGCTGGGTGCCACTTTGAATGGTACTGAACGGTACAATGAGCTACGCTCGGATTGGCTGCGCCATAGTGCCGAAATTCGTGATTGGTCAAGACTCTACGTCCAGTTTGCGTTCGTTTTCGAGGTCTGAGGTGGCAGTCAGTGCCGGAAAAAGCGAAGAATATTCCAAGTAATTTCATCCATCAATATCCTAACAATTCATCTCGACGTATCCAGAAGGCAAACGTAATTATGGAATTGAATAATTTCTAATTATCTACGTCGCGGAAATCGGGATTCACATTATTTGCAAGACAGACAAGTAGGGTTATGCGCGAAGTGCGAATGTTTAGCGTCTTGTTTAGTAGATAATAATTTAATACATATTTTCTTATAAATGTTAATGTTCGCAGGAGCATGCATGATCGCCTAGGGTGTGTGCTGTGCGGAGATGGAGCTGAAGTAAGTATCGCATGTATCCTGTTTATTCATACGTTACGTTTAATTTTGTACTAATGTTCTATTTGTTTTCAGCGCTAACACAATACGGAATATGGTGATTCTACAGAAAAAAGAAGTCTAAAATACAGGAAATTTTCTGACATCGCACCTAGTAGGTACCACTGGTTACGGGACGTATTGTATATAGATTTATAAATGTAAATATTGAATGTTCTTCTTCGAATTTATATGCGCTATCTGTATAATTTTGTAACAATTGTAATCGCCAATCCTGTATTATTAAACTTTTTGAAATAAGTAAATGAATTATTTAATAAATGTAGAATCTGCTTTGTTATTTGGGGGTAGGGATACACCTATTGCAATCACGGTATACATGTGTTGGTGCGTAGGGACGTCCATGGACGTCACGCGCAGGGAATTGTTTGGCAGTTGTGGCCTTCAGATGGCGCTGTTGGATGGTCAGGCGGGCAGCAGGATCTGCCGTCGATCTGCCGTCAATGCTTGGCAGGATCTGCCGGCAGAACCGTAGTCGAATGCGGACGTAGGCTGCGCCGCAGCTGCCGGCAGATCCTGCCGTCAAACCTGGTTATCAGGGTACGTGTCATTTGTCGCAAATGTAGTAAATAGAAATATTAATTATTTTAAGGTTTCAACAATTAAAGTGTTGAAAAATATAATTCTTTCTGACTCGCTTGTTGGTTGCATGAAAATACTATAGAATACTGTTGAATACGTCAATTACGTCGAAAACTACATATAATCGTCACTTTCCTAACCCCAAAAAAGTATTCAAAAGCGTGGTATTAATTATTGTTTTGTAATTGTTTAGATAATAAATAATAAAAATGAATCGTGAAAGGTGAAGTAATTAGAAATAAATGTACGATAATAAATAAAATTTATTTGAATTGAAAATTATGTAAATAAAAATATCCGTTTCAGAAAAAATGAAATTGATAAAATATTATCAAATTTCTTTTTTAGGTGCAATATCCTTTTCAGTGTGGTGAAAGTATACAAATTATATTTATTATTCTATATTGGGAAACTTAGTGGAGACGTGGCCTAAATTTCAGCCCTCTGGTGGTAAGTTGGCAAACTATTGAAAGTAGGTCCGGATCCCACCACATATTCCGAATAGGGTAAAGAGTACAGTGGTTGGCCACCTGACAATGATTGGCCATATTTTGAGAAATAAATGAATATAAAGAAATACCAATGTTATGCCTTTTTTAATGAACATATTCATATTCCTTGTACTTTCTTGCTTCGGATGTAATCAACATTTCTCCACTCACTATATACTGTGATTATCTATAAAAGCAAATAGGATGACTCGGCTTTGAAGCTTGGAAATTACAGCCATTTAATCAAAAAACCATTAGAGTACAGTTAAAAGTTTACGAATAGTTTAATGTATTTATGATATGTATATCTCTCATATTCGGTATATATCGATAAATAAAAGTTGAAACTTTATAAAAGAATTATTTATTTGTTAAAATTATACATATATTATGAAAAATACAGGGGGCCAACAACTGTCATATGAATAATGTTGAATGGCAATAATTGGCCGGGCGGCCGGTGACTGTTTTATAACCTTAGTAACGGTAAAACGGTTATTGGCCCCAATTCATTAGCGGTACTGAAACGGTCATTTGTAAGAAAGATTCAACATTTATATAATTATAGTATAATTAAATAAAAAGAAGAAGTATAATTAGGTATGTTACATTGTATAGTTATATTTGAAGTTTCCTGTGATTTGAATTTTAATTGGTGTATTCAAATTCAATTTGATTATTAAATTTATTTAATTAAATTGGAATTAAAAATGAAATTGATTACAGAATTTATTTAAGTAAATTGAAGTTAAAATTTAAATTGTGCTTTCCTAGTAGATAAATTGTAAAAATTTTGAATTTTTTAGTAGAACTGAATTACCCCACTATAAAATATGCCAAAAGTGAAAAAAGGTGATAGGAAATATGGGAAAGAATATACAGATGAACACATTATAAAAGCTATAGATGCTGTGCAAAAAGGAATGTCACAGCGTACAGAAATTTTGAAAAAGAAACAAGCAGCAGAAAAAGAGAAAGAAGCAAAGAAATTAGCAAGGCTGCTAAAGCAGCAAGAGAAAAACATTAAAAAAGAGAAAATCAGTAACAAGGAGAATACTGTTTAAAATAAAACAGCAAAACCAATAATTATAAGCAATGAAAGATGCTCAAAGAAAGTATACCTTGTCAGAGATAAGTGATAATATAAGATGTATACGAACAAATATATTTATTTGTATTTAATAAACACATACATACATAAGATATATCCATGTTTTATTGATTAATTTTAATCCCATTTCTATCATCAAATCACATAACATTTTCTTTTAGGTTATATTATGTGTCAAATAGCGGCCAATCACTGTGGAACCGATCGGACAACTACTGTCGTGACCATGCCAATAACTATATTTTTTCGTAGTCAACACATTTTTTGTATATTTTTATAAATTCTTGCTTTTTTTTAAATAAACTCCATTTATTTTTAGATTATTAGGACTTTTTTTTACTTATTTATATTGATTTCCAATGCAAATTTACTAAATTCACACTTATAATTCATTATTTATGTGACACTCTTACTTAAGTGGCCAACCATTGTACTCTTTACCCTAAGTATTTATTTGAGATGTACCGACTAGGGTTTTGGCCGACTAGCCGACTAGCTGATTAATCGGCCACCAAGAAGCCGACTAGTCGCCGACTAGTCGCCGATTACAAAAGTAGCCGAATAGTCGGTTTAACCGACTAGTCGGCCACTATTCAGTACATCTCTAATAGCAAAGTTATAAAACTTGTTAGAAAAGGAGAACGAAAAATGGGTAAATATTCCCGAAAAGGGACCCGTTCAATCGGCCATTTTTGCCGACTAGTCGCCGACTACGAAAGTGACCGGATAGTCGGCTTAACCGACTAAGGTCGGGGCCAGATATATTGGCCGGTGAGTTTCGTGAGGAGTATTCTCCCATCACACCGTTTACCTGCCTCGGTGCTCCTTTTCTCACCGTTTTCTGACTCACTCTCGTTCCATCTCGCTCTCGCCTTCACAGAACAAGAGTGAGCCAAAAGTGGTGGGGATAGTGCCAAGCTTCTGTCGTGTAGGTCAAACCGAGCTGTCAGCGTAGAAATACACACATCAGAATAGGTGTGCGTTAGCTCCGAAAAAATTCAGGAGCTTTATTGGTCAGAACATTGATTCCTTCTCGATAGCTTCATCTGGTATTGGTCTACGCATAGCTTCGTAACGCACACAACTATTACGCTAAGAATAAATAACAGCCAAACAGCTAGGTTCAGGCGGAGCCGAGCAGCGTTCCCGTTACCTCACCATACCCTTCGGGGGCCACGCAACTCCAACTGACAAATCCACGATCGTCATATGGTGGTGGTTGATTTCTCCTCAATCGCTGCTCGCGAAAACGAATTCACCGGCCAATATATCTGGCCCCGACCTTAGTCGGCCACTAGTCGGTACATCTCTAGTATTTATTAATCGAAGAAGTAAAAATGTAGTGTTCAAACAAATTTAAAAACACTCGTTTTTCACAACATGTCTAGGTATTTAAACACTGATAATCATATGGACTTCGACGGATTTCGACCTACTCTCAGTAGTTCCATTTTCTGTCACTAGTTGGCGTATCGAAATTCTTGGTTTCCCAATGCGTTTCTTTTACTAACCTTTCAATATCCATTTTTCGTCAGTGTAACTTACTTTAATTTAATTTCTTTAATCAGAATTATAATTATTAATAAATTGGCACTTCTTCATTACCTATACGAAAAATGTTTTATAGGTTAGTTATTTTCATTTCAGATATACGACATTTACGACATTTACGACATTTAAGACGCGTGTCGTGTATAAAATCGAAAAATCGTGTCTACCCATCACTGGTGCAGAGTGGACATTTTCTGTTGTAACCAAATCTTTAACATTATCTTCCGAGGGTATTTGAACTTTATAGCCCTCTGTCATACGACAGTTCTTTAGTCCCAGTTGCCACAAACAAAATATGCTATAACTCGAAAAATCATGAAAAATGGACATTCCCAGTTTTTTCCCTTACCATTCACTTGGGAAATTTTGATTGCACTTTGCGAAGTATAATTTTGTACCTACTGTATTATTACGTCTCGGTTATGCATTAAGAATTCCATCTATCGGACTGTTACAAATCCGATACCAGTTATAGAGCCTTAATTAGTTACATAACCTTAGTTACGGAGCTAATATGGCGACGGAATTTCACGTGCATATTTCAGATCCATTATTTTTTCCTCGTTAAAGTTCAGCTGCTTCCACTAACCAATTTCACTGAATTTTCAAGCTACCAAAATAATTTTTGCTCACCGTAATCACACCGTTTTTGAAATTTTTTTTGCCCAAATAAAAGTGTTTCGTTGCCAAAAGTAGATTTATCGCAGAGTAAAGATTCTGTATCTCGGAAAGTAATGTCGTTTTAGAGTTTTGGACATCTACATCGAAAACAGAAATGGTTTGGTGGCGAAATCTTCCTATCAGCGAGGCTTTCAGAAGATCATCGATTACATAAGTTCTCGATTCCACAAGCAGATCGCGAAAGGAATGCTCGTTTATTTATTTATTTGAACGAAATAATTGGAACAGCGTGGTTTTCCTCGAAACCAGTCGATTCAGCTGCGGTTACGTCACATATGTGTGCATCTATGTATGGATCTCGCCCAGGGTGGGTAGTCGGGTCAAAAGTTCAGGGGTTCACCTGGAGGCAGCGCGCTGTAAATTCGTAAAAACTTCTCCATTAGTCGCAGATGTTTCGCCAATAAATTGTGTCGAGACGAAAAACGAGATACCTCTATTGCTGTTCCAATTAATATTCGAATACCTCTTTTTAGTATTTTAACATTTTTCCTCTACTTCTGCTCTGCGTTCCGTTTGAAGTTATAGAAACGTGTATAATAGTAAAAAGTTTCTGAGTTTAACTCTTTTAGTGCCGAGGTTCAATCGCAGCGTGCGGAAATCCTTTAGTGGGATTTGTTAAGCATAGCAATTGAACGCCTATGGGCGTTCAACGCACGGATTGTGTGCACTGATCGAACACATGTGCGTGCTAGGGTTTGTCGGTTTTTAAAAACCGTTTTTTTTTTAATTAATTTGTAAAATTCGAAAACCGGTTTTTAAATTTAAAAAACTGGTTTTATATACTAGAATTAATAGGTAAAAATGAATTAATTATTTAATTAAAAACGTTAACATTTTGACTTGAAATGTCCTCGGACGCAAGCATATTGTAGTGGGTAACAGTAATCTTCATGAGTTCATATTTTATGAAGAAAAATGCTAAATGAAATCAAGATTTATAATTTATATTTTGTACGGATTTTTATTAATTTTAGCTTTTTTTCGGTTGGTTTTCTATGCAGTATATTTAAATTGTGTTATATTTGTGTTGTAGGTCCATAAATATTAAATGAACTACAAAATTGTACGGATTTTAGTTATTTTAATTTTTTTATTTATTTGGTTTTGTATAGATCGAGTATATTTTATTCTGTTATATTCTTGTAATTCCATAAATATTAAAAAAAACTGAAAATTTTTAAAATAAGTACAAGTATTTATTTACAATTTTAATTATATTTTTTTATGAAAATTTGAAAACCGGTTTTTTGGGGATAGTGGAATTCGAAAACCGGTTTTTTCAAGTGACGGTTTTTGTATAAACCCTAGTGTGTGCGATATACGCTGGTGGAAGAAGGAGATTAAATTGATAGTCAAATGAGCAACAAGCAAGGAATTACAAAATTTTTAAAAATTTTATGAATTACAGCAATGTTGAATGGGTGATTTTATACAATAGTGTATAGTCAACTACAGTTAACTAAACAAGGATTTAAACAGCCGATCACGCTAATCTGCTAAAACTATTAAAAAGGACCAATTTTATTAAAAATATAAATATTTTGTTCTCGTATATACAGTACCTAGTTATACCCTGAACGTAACCGTAACGGAACAGCGATGCGGTCATATTGAATTTCGCATGCACATGTGCAAGTTCGATATTCACGCAGAATTTTTATTAAAAGTTCAGTATCACATATTATTTATGTATCTATGTAATTATGACTTGTTTATCAGTTTACCCGTCGCGCACGCATGTGTTTAATTAATTTTAAACAGACTTTACTTGCGCATTCAGGATTGAATATTGGTATTTTTAATAAAACTGTTTTTTATAATTGTTGTATTGTTCATGGAAACCTTGTAATTTAAAAAAATTATTTACTTTTATTTTTTGTATTTATTCGCACTTCAGATAATAAATAAAAGTATCGATACTTCGTTTTCGATATTTCATCTGTATCGATACTTTGTCCATCAGTATGTATCGATTCGAAATATCGATACCATTGGCATGTATCGCAATCCCCCCTTTTTTGTATAGAAGGGGAAAATGCCTTACGCATACCCCGTCGATTTGCCGGGGTTATGTGGGTCTCACCGTGGTGTTGCGGTATACCCACTAAAAACCCCCTCTTTATTGGCCTCCTCTTGCGGCCCCCATGACGGTACCCGGGACTTCTAATGTAGTACTTCGGGTACCTCTTCCAGACGTGGAGGGAGCTCCACTAGATCGCCAGCTTGGCTAGCCGTTCATTCACTTTTGGCGGCCTGTGATACCGTTGTTCGCCAAACCAATAATACTGTGCTAAAACTTAGGGCTCGGGAGATCGTATATACATAAGCAATCAAATAAATAAATAAGTAATCAAATACCTCGTCATACGTTAAGATTAGTTCCCCCCCCCCTTATTAAAACACCCTTTAGGTAGATGGCAGGGGCCATTGATACAAGGGCTTCCCACCCCTCCAACCCATGAATGCGGTGGCAACTATCTTTTCCTCTTTCTCTTTCTAGCTCTTCTTCTCCTCTCCTCTGCTTTCCTACGTGCCTCTTCCCTTCTGGACCTTATCCTTTCCTAGCGTAGGGCGCGATCCGCCTCCCTCTCCTTATTCTGTCTTGCCTCCATCACCAAGAAGGTGAATTCTCGGAAGAGGGCCCAGTTTTGTTCCGTGGCCGTAGCAATCCCCATAATCGGAGCGACCTCCAGCGGAGCCGCAAGCCCCCTAGCCAGGTCTTCACGCTCCTGGTTATATGTATACAGGGCCTCACCACACTCCAGGCATGAGGACACCAGCGACTTCCCGATCATCTTCTTGTATTTATTGAAGATTCCGTGCCCGGTAAGAATTTTCATTGTGTGGCAGTCAGCCACGACAGTGGGGTCAACTGCACACAAAAATGCTTGACCGGCGCACAGTGGGCCGGATTCACTTATGTTGCGCCATTTGGGTCTTTTTTTTAACACATCGGAATGCCATTGATACCAAAAAATAGGAAAAAATTATTCCTTTCTAATGATGTATAATATAATATTTTTGACATTTATTTTATTATTTATTTTTCATTTTTTTAAACAAAATTTTGAAAAAAAAATTTGAAAACTATTCATTTGGTACTTTATTTAATGCCCTTTTCAGTGATTAGAGGGAATGTTGGGGAAACTTTTCGTTTTCAAGTTATAAGGAAAAGTCGAAAAATAAAGGAATGCGGTCAAATATCGTTTTGTTTAAATTGAAGGCGAATCCTTTGCGCTAAACATCATCTTCTATTAGTAATTAATGTAAACAATTTATTAAAAAATAATTCTTAAAATAAAAACAGTCAGTAAAATTGCGACATTTCTTAAAATTGACAAGGAATATCTTTCAAGTCCCAACGAGTCCCGTATTTTTACAAGGGGGAATCTTTTCAGTGCACCTTCCTCTACACAATCACGCAAGAATCACTTCCACCTTCGTCCGGTTTCGAGAAATATTTCGGTTTGAACTTATCAGCGTCGCGTCCTTTTCTTCACGTTCACGCGTTGCATCCTTCTTCGAAGGAATTGTTTAGATTATCGGCACTTGAAGTGTTTATGCTATGATGTAGATAAGCCTTCGACTTGGTCCTGTATTTTCCATTTCCAATCAGTTGAAACTGAACCAGCAGAGACTGCACAGTGACGTTTTCAAACCATTTCCAACAGATTTGAAAGTTGCATTCTAATTTTTATAAGTTTTTATCACTTTAAATTTTATCTTGTTCAGTTTGTGTTTAATATATTATATATGTGTATATATCTTAGTGTGTTTAGTGTATATTAATGCGTTAGTGTATAGTACGTTTTTATCACTTTAAATTTTATCTTGTTCAGTTTGTGTTTAATATATTATATATGTGTATATATCTTAGTGTGTTTAGTGTATATTAATGCGTTAGTGTATAGTACGCATTAATATACACTAAACACACTAAGATATATACACATATATAATATATTAAACACAAACTGAACAAGATAAAATTTAAAGTGATAAAAACTTATAAAAATTAGAATGCAACTTTCAAATCTGTTGGAAATGGTTTGAAAACGTCACTGTGCAGTCTCTGCTGGTTCAGTTTCAACTGATTGGAAATGGAAAATACAGGACCAAGTCGAAGGCTTATCTACATCATAGCATAAACACTTCAAGTGCCGATAATCTAAACAATTCCTTCGAAGAAGGATGCAACGCGTGAACGTGAAGAAAAGGACGCGACGCTGATAAGTTCAAACCGAAATATTTCTCGAAACCGGACGAAGGTGGAAGTGATTCTTGCGTGATTGTGTAGAGGAAGGTGCACTGAAAAGATTCCCCCTTGTAAAAATACGGGACTCGTTGGGACTTGAAAGATATTCCTTGTCAATTTTAAGAAATGTCGCAATTTTACTGACTGTTTTTATTTTAAGAATTATTTTTTAATAAATTGTTTACATTAATTACTAATAGAAGATGATGTTTAGCGCAAAGGATTCGCCTTCAATTTAAACAAAACGATATTTGACCGCATTCCTTTATTTTTCGACTTTTCCTTATAACTTGAAAACGAAAAGTTTCCCCAACATTCCCTCTAATCACTGAAAAGGGCATTAAATAAAGTACCAAATGAATAGTTTTCAAATTTTTTTTTCAAAATTTTGTTTAAAAAAATGAAAAATAAATAATAAAATAAATGTCAAAAATATTATATTATACATCATTAGAAAGGAATAATTTTTTCCTATTTTTTGGTATCAATGGCATTCCGATGTGTTAAAAAAAAGACCCAAATGGCGCAACATAAGTGAATCCGGCCCACTGTGCGGCGGGACCAGTCTCCTGACCCAGTTAGCTGCACCCACCCGGTCCCATTCACTTTGCCACTCCTCAAGCGCGATAGCCAGGGCACGAGCTTTGTGTTCACGCACCCTGGCCCTCCTCAGCTCAGGGTGCCCTCTCAGGTTGGGATCCACTCTATCCAGGGCCTTCTCATTAAATACCGTCCTTCCCATCCTGGCCTTAACGTACAGTGGCATCCTCCCTGCTAAAACGCAGAGCGATTGAAACGCGTAATTCTGATAAGCCCAGTCCTCTGGGCCCTCCTCAGTATCGACCTATTCGCCTCCCAGTCGAATGTATTCGCCCAGACGTGGAGAGTACGTACCTATGATCTGATGCGGTAAAATAGCTGAGGACTTCGCTCCTTCTCATGGTCCCCACCAGGCTCCTATCCATAGTCATAACATCAATAAACGACGTCCCCCCGTTCCAATGGAAGGTGAACTTCTGCCTGAGCCTCACTGGAACCACCCCCAATCTGACGATCATACACATGCATACCTCGCCTCGCCTGTCCGTCTTCTTGCCGCCCCATGCCGAGGATTTGGCGTTCAGATCACCTGCTAGGATTACCCCCTTTCCCGGCGCCATGTTATTGGTGAGGATATCCTCCACATCGTCCATGTACTCGAGAAATTCAGGTTTCCTTTTAATGGGGGCACTAACCACCAGAGTCTCGTTTACCATAACCGTAACTATACTCTCCGCCGCAACAGGGGGGGGGGGGGCAAGGGAGGCAAATCTCCCATTGAATCCCGTACACCAGATCGACGCGTCCCCGGTGACGTCATTGGCCCACTCGGGCATTTGCCTGGACGGTTCAGATATTATCACAAGATCTATGTTAAGCTGGCACGCATTTTGGACAAGTAGGTCCTGCGCCAGCCTACATCTATTTAGGTTAACTGGGAGGACCTAGAACATTGGTAGGCTTAGTCTTCCTCGGCCCCTCCGCCGCCGGTTCCCTCCTAGTCGCTGGGCACGCTAATGAGGCGGTAACATGGGACGCCCTCTTTCCCGCTACCCCTTCAGATGTACATATTATACATCTGGGTGGGTTCCTACACTCGGCTATGTTGTGGTCCTAAGCCCCACACCTCCTACACCCCCCTGCATTGTCGGCCAAGTCACCGCCAGATGTCCCAGTTGGTGAGGCACCTCACCATTTTCTGCAGAGGCCTAGCCCTGGCCACCGTGAAACCTGTCTTAAAGCGGAGGACCTCCATACCCCTCTTCAGGTCGTTTGTAGGGATTTCAACCACCGCCAGTTGGGTCCCCCCAGGTCCCATCCTGAGGGTCCTCAGGATTATTCTCCCCTCGTCAATCCTAAGGGCCGCCCCCAAGTCCTTGATGAGTATTGGCGGCTCGACCATTGGGTCAACATCCCTCACCTCCGTTGCTGCCCTATCTTGCAGCGGGGCGCAGGCCAGCTCCCCCCCGTCGCCTTATCCAGCGCAGTTGCCATCACGGCAGCACTGGAGGCACCCTCTAGCTCGAGGAGTACGTGTCCTAGGCGCGTCCTCTTCACCGCCTTGACTCCCACCAGGACTTCCCGGCCAGGTCACAGTGGTCCTGTAAGTCTCGATGTAGGTCCGACCCCTCAGGGACCCTATAACCAAGACGGCCTCGGGCCTCCTCCTATCCAACCTGCGCCTCTTCCTCGGGAGCCTATTCGGCAGTTGCCGGAGTTGGTGCGCCTGTCCCTGTCCCTGACCCTGGCCCTACAGCAGCTGTGCAGGTGCGCCTGTCTACTGTCCCTGACTACAGCAGCTGTCGGAGCTGCTGCTGTAGTTGTTGGGGCAGCGGTTGCCATTGGTGCTGGGGGTGCTGTTGATGACGTTGGCTCTGCCATTGCCGTTCCTCGTGTTGTTGCTTCTGCTGGAGCTGCGGTTGCTGCTGCTGCTGTTGTTATTGTTGTTGCTGCTGCCGATGACGCCTCCCCCGCCCAGAACCCGGTGTCCCCGGCTGCTTCTGCGGCCGTCTGTATCGCCATCCCTAGTGTGCATACTACACGAACTTTCAAAGTCTCTTTCCTCAAAAATGAAAACTTCGACAAACAAATTTTATTCTACATTTTTTTATTAATTTTTCGATACTGAATCAGTCTATGTCCGATTGCGTCACTTAGTCTTAACCGCTCTGTATAATATCTTCTACCACGTTTTTTACATTATCAATCTAATAAGCGATATAAAGGTGACCTGTTTCTTCCCTTGTAAACAGCAATCAGCGAACTGTGCAATATAAAGAAACGATGCTGCGACAGAACTTTTTTCTATTAGGATTGATATAGCTGCAGTATCCATGAGAATCTTGGTGGGAACCTGGGTCTTAATGGGGGTAGTTTAATTGTTACCGTGAGTTTCTTCCAAGAAAAATCTTCTTTTTAGTCGAAGTTGCTGCGTCGATAAAACTGCCTTAGCGTCGGAACTTTCCTCGTGGAAATGGTGTCCCGTTAGAACATCCAGGTAACTGCAAATGCATTATCCTTGGGATTTCTCGATGAAGAAGAATTCGTTCTTTAAGTTTCTTCAAAAGAAGTTAAATGCTTGCAGACCTTTTAAATGAACAGAACGTGGTCCGTAAAACTTTTTAGATTTCCACCAGTGCAGATCTGCCGAGTAAGCGAATTTTCTCGAGATCGTATCCTAATTGCATTTGTAGGGTACACGGAATGCAGTGGAGAATATTGTTTTCATCAGTGTTCAGCTCAGCTATATGGAATTATTCAAACACGTTAGATTAATGGAAAGGTGTGGTTTAAGTAAACGACTCACATCAATTGAAGAGTTTTTCTTCAAAATGACGCCTCTAGGAACCCGTCAAATGGGGGCAACTTTAAACATAGTGGCCATAGGTTAAAAATTATCGCAGCAGGTTCGCCTGGCACTCAATTGAATCGACTGACCCTCCGCTTTAAAATGAGCTTAAGATCATGATGCTGCGGTCATCCCTTGCCGAGATACAGCGAGTTGAAGAAAAAATTGAATTTGTGATCGAAAAAGCAACAAATGTATCTTAAAGAGGAAAGACGGATCTTTCTATTGCTTTTTTAATGAACGATCTACGATGATTCCTTCGCTTTCTATATGTAATTAAATTCAAAAGCAGGGTTCGGAGGTCTCCAGTTTAATCCCTCACCTACAGGGAGCGATGTTAATGTGAGCGTGAGACGCACGATGGGAGACGAACCGACACCACGGCCAATCAGCGTCACCGGGACATATGTTGTCGACGCTGATTGGCCGCGGCGTCACTCGCTTGGCGCTGGTATATATAAAAAATATAATTTCTATAATTCTGTTGATGCAAAAGTATTAAGTATTTGTCTTACCTGATTCCTTATTCGTGTCGTAATGAAGTGTAATTTCAATTGAATGAAAAACTTGGAAAAACTACTAAAAATGTCAAATTCACAATCGCACGTGGCGTCTTTGGCAATGGCGTCTATACATTCGTGACGTCACATTCGTTTCGCGTTGTCGCCACTTGGCTCTCTTCGCGCTGGAGTCAATTCACGCACACATTACCACCGCTCCTTGTAGGTGAGGGATTAAGGGGGAACACCACAGTGACGGCCGGAAAAATGAGCCCATTTTTAAGATTTTTTTAAGGAATAACTTACAGTTTTATTATAAAATTGTTATTACCTACCTTTAGAACAATGTCTTAAGAGACTATAAAAAAAAGTAATAGAAAAACATGCATAGATTTCCATATACAGTTAATCTCCTACACCCCTCACAAGAAAAACATAGGTCGCTTATCGAAACGATATCTCTGGAACGGCAACTCTGAAATCAAATTTTTTTTTAATATAATCGGTATGAGTGTAGTTTTCGTTGTGCGTACCGATTTTTAAAAAAAATTATTTTTGTAAAAATGGTGCGCTTGGGAAGAAAAAGTTTCGAAAATCGGCAAAAAAATTGATAGTTTTTCGAGCGTATTTAAAAAAATATGTTTTCGATCAAAAAATCGGTACGCACAACGGAAACTACACTCATACCGATTATATTAAAAAAAAAAAATTTGATTTCAGAGTTGCCGTTCCAGAGATATCGTTTCGATAAGCGACCTATGTTTTTCTTGTGAGGGGTGTAGGAGATTAACTGTATATGGAAATCTATGCATGTTTTTCTATTACTTTTGTTTTTATAGTCTCTTAAGACATAGTTCTAAAGATAGGTAATAACAATTTTATAATAAAACTGTAAGTTATTCCTTATAAAAAATCTTAAAAATGGGCTCATTTTTCCGGCCGTCACAGTGGTGTTCCCCCTTAAACTGGAGACCTCCGAACCCTGGTCAAAAGGACCAATTTTGCTTCAGAGTTAAATGACTCGGCCAAAGAAAATCGCACAACAATCACTGAACATTGATTTTACACGGGAAAGTAGCAACTCTCGACTGGTATAAATGTAACCTGTGTAAAAAAATTCGTTCGCCCCATGGAACATCGCAAAGTTGAACACAAATTTTTAAAATTGAGAATGTACTCTTTATATCGCTATGACTTTGCTGAAAAGCAATACAGATGAAATCTAAAAAATACAGCTGAAAGTAGAGATTCCACACTTTCAAATGATATTTTGAAGATATCGATACGGTCATTTTTTCCACAGTTATGACTATTTGAATTTTCCCGCATTTTTCAGGTTCCTAGAGGTGGTCCCTTAATTATTTTGAGTAGTGTATTTTTGTCTTGATGAAAAACTGTTTATTAACGAAATATTATTTCAAGTGTGTTTTAAATATCGCAGAATTCTATTTTCAAAGTGTTATACTGCATCTATTTTGCTAATAGGTATACCAGTTTTATGAAATATACCGGGTGACCCACGTAACATTGAACACCTAATATTTTGGGAACTAGGTACTGGATGAATTTTAATCATTCTGGTCTTAAATTTCATGAATTCTGTAGGTCTGTAAAATGATAAGAGTGATTCCCAATCACCCCTACAGAGGGTTAAAATGGGGTGTGCCTTAAAAAATATTAATTAAAACCTATATAAATACAATCATTTTCGCAATCTACATTAGAAAGTAAGCAACTTTCGTCTGAAGCACTTTTTTACAATTAGACCTTCATAAATTACGAGCGCCGGAAGTTCGAAATGAGATGCATTTAATAAAGTTAATGTGTAGAGAAAATAAATATCAAACTTAATATTAATGTTATGTAATTTGATTTTTTAGAGGCTCAAAATGTTGACCAACAAAAGTTATTACTCCTAAAATTTAAATTACTTCTTACACGAAATAACATTTCGGGGGTTATTGTAGCACATACTCCCCTAATTTGTCGCTCCAGATTTTTCGTTCGGGGATTACGTAAAAGAACTTGAAAGTAGTGTTTCAAGAACGGACAAAAAAAGAGAACGTAAAGCGACGAGTAAGGGAAGCATGTGCTCCCTTTCTTCATACAAACCTTTCTTTTCGAATAAATTTATTTTCAAAACTTATTTTTATAAATTTATTTTGAAACTCGAAATCATCTCCAAAATTGATTTTCTCGAAAGCAAAGCCTTGTTCAATAAAATGTTAATTTATAATTTCGTCTCATTTTTGCACATCCATGAATTTGATTCGCAGCTGTATTATATTTACCGCTACATTCTTCCAATTCTTACAGTAATAGTCTAATTCATGATTATTCGACGAATTTTCAAAATCGATTTCCTCGGAAACGAAACTTAATATAACAAAATTTCATTGTAATTATTACAATGATATAAATGTCCAATATCCCCAACTGTTTCTCCCACTGTATTATTGTTGCACATTTCAAACTTCTACAACTAAACGTGTTGATTCGCATTATTGAACATCATAACGTACTTCATACTAAAATAGTCTATGTTGTAAATATTTGAGAAAAAATCGTTTTTTTCTTAGTTCCTTACTTGTCGGATTTAAGACATTTAAAATCCGAGCTCTTTAACTGAGACAGTTAATAAAACAAAATTAATTTTATGTAATACAATCCCTGACGTCAAAACATATTTCAAATAGACGATTTTTACATATTTATGACATAATAAATCTTCTCAACCCTCCATTATCGGACGTTTAATATACTACAGTCACGAACAGCCATATCGTTGGCTTGTTGGTAAAGCTGAGCAAGTTCATATTTCTTAATTTTTAGTAAATGCATTTGCATGTAAATTTTTACATTTCAATCTATAACATAAAATCAGGTAACAATTGAAAACTAGTTTTCACTAAGTTTTCCCCGTGTGGATTTTTATTAATCTGTTGTTGCAAAAAACTTAGAAAGCAATCGCTGCCATTAATCCTCAAGGACTTAAGGATGGAACGATAGCCTTGGTCAGCCATCGATATAGAAGTTTAAACAGCTTCAGCGAAAAGTAATAAATTTTTATGAACCTTCAACTGCCTCTTGCAGTCTTTATCGGAAAAAGATTGCATCAGCGAATATTTTCGTCCCCCAACTGGGAATAACTGCCGTAACTGAATATACACGGAATACTCTGCGGTCCGCAGATGCTGCGTTCGAGCATCGAAAAAGCTAGAATCTCATTAAGATTCGATTAACTTTTTATTCTGCGTAAGTAATTTGCCCGTCGACGAAACTGAGTCGAGAACCGTCTCTGATACTCTCCATCGTTGCATTTTCCTCTGATCGCCGGTGATTTCTATCGGTTTAGTGCTTCCGTTCAAATGCAGACGCGATTCGTATCCCTTTGGTTAAGCTGCACAGTGTGTCCAGGTTTACAGTGTCGAAACACGAGCGTCCAAAATAGTTGGTCTTACAAAATAGATGGTAGGTACGTACTTATTAACCCTTCGTGGTCGCACGGGGTGTATCGCACCCCAAGAGCAATTTTCAATTTGAAACGTCGCACCTCCACGTCTTCCAAAGGGGATTTACCGCAAAAAAAAAAAAAAAAATTTTTAAAAATCGGTTCTTTCGAAAGCACCTTTATGTGCTTGCAGCTCATTTTGATTTCAAATTTTTTTTATATTGTAATTATATTATTTTCTTCTATTTTTTTCTATTTATTTGATATTTATTTGATAATACTCTTTTTCGTCCTTGACTTTTTCATGTACTTGGCGTAATTTTATTACTTTTTTGAATTTTTTATGGGATAAATATCACGTGCTGTTGGTGAGGTATTAGTTTCGTGATATATATGTTCAAAAATCTCATCTCATCGCGACTGTTTCCATTATTTACATTTAGTTGTTGCTGAGATTTTTGTCTCATGCTAGAAAAGTCTCATGTAAAATCTCATTGTGGATTCGCACCCAAAGTTATCGCGCTTTTTCGTTTTTTAATGTAATTTTGTAACGGTGCGAACAAAACTTTAAATATAAGAATTGTTCAGTTTTTTATGTTCCATCACACTACAAAAAAATTAATATATGTATATTAATCCTTTGTGGACGCACGGAGTGTATCGCACCCCAGGCAATTTTCTTCTAGAAGTATTTGTATGCCTTTGCCAACATTTCTGTAAATTTTTAGATCTTAACCCTTCGTGGTCACACCTTTTTATAATCACAAATTGGTCACACGGGGTTCACTGTACCCCAGCGTCATTTTTTCAGTTAACATTTTCGTATTTTTGAATCTTTTAACTTTTCAGTGATAATTGTACGTTTGTAATAGATATACAGTAATGGGCTAATAGTCTTTTTCTAGAAATGTAAATTTTGATATGCTAAAATTTGTAATTGAAAATGTGCGATTTTTCACGGTCGCGGGGAAAACCCGATTTTTTGAAATTTTCTTTTATTTTTTTTTGCGATAAATCCCCTTTGGAAGACGTAAAGGTGCGACATTTCAAATTGAAAATTTCTCTCGGGGTGCGATACACCCCGTGTGACCACGAAGGGTTAATATTGAAATTTGAAAATTTATCGAATTTTAACCAAAAAATCGCTTTTTTCTACAAATATTTTCTCAACTATAAATTTCATCATATTAAAATTTACATTTCTAGAAAAGTCTATTAGAGCATGATGTAATGAGTATTACGAATGCACAATTATCACATTTAAAAGTTAAAAGATTCAAAATTCCGCCGGGGTGCAGTGAACCAATGTGACCAAATTGTGATTAAACAAAGTGTGACCACGATGGGTTAAAAAAATGAAAAAACGCGATAACCATGAGTGATTTCCAGGAGCGGTTGTGGAGATTTGGCGCCCCTAGGCTAATAAGCATCAGCCGCTCTTTCCATAAAATATCATTCAATATTTTAATTTAAAAGATTCGAGACAATTTATAAATCAATTCAATACGCCAACTCACATATGAGTTATTGCTAATTTGCCATATGAAAGGAAAGCGAATTGTTTTTAAAGTTGTCTCAAGCCTTTGTGAGCAAACATTTTTAAATTTCTTTCACCCCAAATTTTCCGCTTTCGAAAATTTTCCGCCTCAGGCTACAGCCTACTTTATATCAGTGATGGCTAAAGACACGAAGTTTCGATTTTATACACGACACGTGTCTTAAATGTCGTAAATGTCGTAAATGTGTCGTAAATGTCGTATATCTGAAATGAAAATAACTAACCTATAAAACATTTTTCGTATAGGTTATGAAGAAGTGCCAATTTATTAATAATTATAATTCTGATTAAATAAATTAAATTAAAGTAAGTTACACTGACGAAAAATGGATATTGAAAGGTTAGTAAAAGAAACGCATTGGGAAACCAAGAATTTCGATACGCCAACTAGTGACAGAAAATGGAACTACTGAGAGTAGGTCGAAATCCGTCGAAGTCCATATGATTATCAGTGTTTATATAGACATGTTGTGAAAAACGAGTGTTTTTAAATTTGTTTGAACACTAAATTTTTACTTCTTCGATTAATAAATACTTATTCGGAATGTTTGGTGGGAACCGGACCTACTTTCAATAGTTTGCCCACTTACCACCAGGGGGCTGAAATTTA
Organism: Andrena praecox; assembly: GCA_963932275.1. NCBI lineage: Eukaryota > Metazoa > Arthropoda > Insecta > Hymenoptera > Andrenidae > Andrena > Andrena praecox. The sequence continues at coordinate 39,131,322 of OZ010728.1, forward strand.
GGCCACGTCTCCACTAAGTTTCCCAATATAGAATAATAAATATAATTTGTTTACTTTCATCACACTGAAAAGGATATTGCACCTAAAAAAGAAATTTGATAATAATTATAAATTTTATTTATTATCGTACATTTATTTCTAATTACTTCACCTTTCACGATGCATTTTTATTAGTTATTATCTAAACAATTACAAAACAATAATTAATACCACGCTTTTGAATACTTTTTTGGGGTTAGGAAAGTGACGATTATATGTAGTTTTCGACGTAATCGACGTATTCTACAGTATTCTATAGTATTTTCATGCAACCAACAAGCGAGTCAGAAAGAATTATATTTTTCAACACTTTAATTGTTGAAACCTTAAAATAATTAATATTTCTATTTACTACATTTGCGACAAATGACACGTATAAAATGGGCTTAAAAACGACATATTATACGTACATTTGCGACATGTCGTAAATGCATTTGCGACGCGATGTAAAATACCGACCCACCACTGCTTTATATACAAAACCGCCCCTGTTGAAAAAGATTTTGCTCCTTGTATATGTACTCTAATTTGCTCTACATTCACACGAAGTTTCATTAAAACCAAATTTTTCCCTCCCTCATCAAAGCACTCCCTGCCTCGAAGGAATACTGCCTGTATTCGTTATTACACTTTCCATTTCGAAGCTGAAAGTACAACTACTTGTAGTGTAGCGATAAAATGTCAGATGTTCTTCTACATTGCAACTTTCTCCTGATTTCCATGGCATCGGTTCAATTCTGTCGTTTCAACGCAGCCACGATCCTCCGGTATTGTTCGACTCGCGACTCAAGAACGCCCAGCTTCATCCCCTTCAATTTTAATGGATTTCCAACGCCGGCGAAGTCTCCCAGGGGATCTGGCTAAACGAATGCGCCGCGGATTCACCAAGTGGTTCTTGTTACTGACGTTAAGTGCACTATACGCGGGGTTCTGTTTCACCCGATGCAGTAAACGCTCGTCACTCCGGCATCGATTTCCCTTGTCGTCGATAATTGCGGGACACTGAAACTTCCAAGCACGTGGCTAGAATAGCGGGAGGGAAGATCCATTTACTCCAATGCCGTTCAATAAAATGGCTCGTAAAAGTTGAGGCATAGGCACGTCGAGTGTTTGTGATATTGGCATATGGTCAATCTGTTGTCTAAAATGGGACACCCCCTCGCGCCTCTATAGTAATGTCGGCTATCGATCTTTTCGTCTGCCGAAGATCAGAGCAAATATACGTGGTGACGGAAAAGAAAGGGTTCGGGACTTGTGTCGTAGGCAGTATTCAGGAAATTGAGTAAAAAAATCTTATAAAAGGAGGCTTTAAAATCTTATGGGGACGAGCTCTTCTTTATTTATTTATTTATTTATTCACAATGAACGGGTGAGACCCATTTTGTGACAGAAGGAGGTGAAAAAGGCACTGGGTAGAGAAACAAGCGTTAGGAGGTATTAAAACAAAAGCTGAAAGTAACAGAAAACATATAAAAGATAATAATAATATCTTACAATTAGCACAGTTACAATTGCGTTTGTAATTAGTCATCGTTATAAAAAGGGATATTAAACCTTGAAAATGACTGTAACCATTGCGTAAGTCGAGTTAACCGTTGGATGACGGAAGGTCCGATATTGCTGCAGGGGCGGAACCGGGTCATTTCTGACCCACAATAAAATTTGTTTATCTAGATATCGGAGAATGAATTTTCTGAAATTTTCATCTTAATACACTGAAGTACTCATATTTATGAGGAAAAATGTACAATTTATTCAGAAAGTTATGGCGTTCAGGGTAATTACGGGAGAGATGCCGCACTTCTATGCGGGATTTATACCGTACTGTATCAAAAGCTGTAAGTCGACTAAATAAGGTTTTTAATGCTTAAAATACAACAAAAGTGTTTTAGAATAGGTAACGTATCCAAAAGTATTTGCGGACTCTTTGTACTCTTTTTTCAGATTTTATTTTGATTTTATGTGTAATGAATGTGGAAGAAAGAAAAGGAGGCAAATAAATTTAGAAAAACAGAAATAATATCTGTCCCTATTTATCCTTCCAATTTTATTGTATTTTATAACTGTACAAAATAAAAATATGTTTCATTTTACTTTACTTTTACTATTTTTTTTAAATTGAAAGTGTTTCGAAATGCGTCATCACGCCCTTCTGCGCGGCGTCTCCCAAAAAGGATGTTCTTGGTTTTAATTTTTTAAGGGTGGCAAATATTAATATTCTGATTTTCTTCGATGCAAGTCGTGGCACAAGATATTCAACTAATAATATGTATCCTTGGAAAAAGTTGCCATTACAAAATTTAGGTAAGGTGGCAATTTTGGGTAAAGTGCGGCAACTCTCCCATAATTACCTTATTTATAAAAAATATACAGTATAAATACAACTATACTATTTGTTATGTGTCTTTGGAATTTCTGCATAACGTATTTGCGATAACGATTGTATGGGATGTAGAAATAAAAGGTGACGCAAAAGTCAACATCCGATTTTCGTAGTTTATAACTTTTATTACATTTAATTGAGACTTATAAATTTTATGACATCAAGTTCCGAAGATAATATCCAACAAACTTAGGCAAATTTAGGCTCTTTTTATTGCATTTTTCATGGTATTGTGAAGAATTTGTGGTGTTAGATTTGCGATTTCGTTATGAGACCACCGACGAATTATTACGCAAAAACATCCACACAATTCCTCCGCGTTCTTGAACGGTATACTTATTCATCTCTACGGGCAATAAATTTCGCGAGTCTCTTCTATTGAAATGTCAAAACATCACTGACATTGAAAAGGTTAGCAGCTATTAACGTCGGACGATGACTGTTGCGCCACCTGTTATATGGTAAATATTTGCCGCATCCTACGAGCCGTCTGCTAACGAAGGCGGAACACGGGTCAAAATTGACCCAGCTTCGTCGGCGGACAGTTAAAAGACGGGTTTCCCGATATAAGCTTAATGTAATCCGTCGAAACCACGAGCGAAAACTTAACTGACATTCCAAATTAGTTTACAAAACAGGTTAACCTGCTCAGAACAGGTAACATGTCCCTAACTATAATTTGAGGTTAAAGTGTCATATGTTCGAACAGCTTATAAAGTTACACTGTACGTATACGGAATAAGCTAATGTTTCAGAGAACTTTCGAAGGCAATCCACTTACTTGTAACAAAAATAATATTCAATATTAGGACAATAATAAGATTTAATGGTAAGAAGAACAAATAGGTAAGATGCTTTAGATAGAGTCAACTCCTGCAATGTACAAATCATTTTATGTCCATTGAAAATTAACGAAATGATGGCAATCTATATTCAAAATCGTAAACAAATTTTTGTTCTTTTTATTCGTAATGGAAAAAATGTTGTAGATATTGTTACAGTTTTAGTTCATGGCGTACAGGGGCACGTTTCATACAATCTCTATAAATTTCAAATCAATAGCTTTATTAGTTTTTGAGATATCACTGCAAAATTCAAAAATGTATTATAATTTGAAGAAACACGGATTTCACGTTTTTATAATAATTTTTGTATACTTACAAAATTTATGTATGCGGGGTGACAAAAAATAAATGCATATTTGATTTTGGTTGTAATTTTAGTAAATCTAGATAAGTTTAGAAAGTAAAAATACATACTTAGTAATATGTGGCTATGAGTGCAATATATTTACAGATATTCAAAATAGCTGGCTTTTGCTTTGATGCGTAGCTTCAAACGTTTGGTAAAATTTTCTGCTACGCGCCGCACCTTTTCAATCGAAATTTTATTTCATTCCCGGCACGAGGACTTTTTAAGGGATTTTTAACTTTTATGGGGCTTTGCATCGGATGAATATGCGGCGAGTAGGGCGGTCATTCTGCAGACTAGGGTTTATACAAAAACCGATTTTTGAAAAAACCGTTTTTCGAATTCCACTATTCCCAAAATACCGGTTTTCGAATTTTCATAAAAAATATAATGAAAATAATAAATAAATATTTGTACTTACCCATACAGCACACTCCGTTGCAGGAAGGTTGCAGGTACGTTGCGGTGCAAGATTGAAACGTTGCACGTATTATTTCTGAGATGTTGCAGGAACCTTCCTATGCCCACCCCTGTGCAACATTGCATGAAATATTCCTGCAACGTTTCGGAGATATTACAGGCAATGGTCCCGCAACGTTTCGGAGATTTTACAGCAATGGTCACACAACGTTTCGGGGATTTTATAGCAATGGTCACGCAACGTTTCGGAGATTTTATAGCAATGGTCACGCAACGTTTCGGAGATTTTATAGCAATGGTCACGCAACGTTTCGGAGATTTTATAGCAATGGTCACGCAACGTTTCGGAGATTTTATAGCAATGATGTTTCGGCAAAATTTGTGTGGAAGGATAGAAAATGTAAGGGAAATTAATTACATTACAATAAATATTGAAAATGAAATATTCATATATTTTAATAAAAATAATAATAGTATTGGCACTGGTGGAACTTCCCAAGCCCGCGTATGTGGAGTTCCAGGCTCTTCTGCCCTCTTTACTTAAAATTAAGTTAAAATGTACTGCATGCAGCGTGTAATGAACCTGGAATAATACATGCATTTATTTTACAATTCTAAGTTGTGAAAAATAATAAATTTACTTACTCATTACTATAATTTCACTATATTTTTGAATGTCCTGAATAATTTTTTTGCCACTTTCCGTACCAACTGTATTTCTCTGCCATATAATCCTCTATTAATTTATTTAATATCATCAACGCCATTATCGCAATATTGCTTCCGCAGCTCCTCTTCAGCAAATGAATCTATAAAAGGTCATTAATAAATTATTTCAGTCATGAAAAAGGGCTTTATTAAATGGCCTTAAACGGCTTAAAAAATAACAATCACCATTACTTTAAATAATTGAACGGAAAGTGAAATTGAAAGTTATACAGTATATGTATCTTTACAAGGAAACTGTGTGAAAAGTAAAAGCTTGTAGCACAGAAAGCAAATAAATATATGTATTTTAAATAATTAGACAATTGTAGTTGGTGAATAAGCATAAAATATTTTATATTAGTTACTTTACCTTAAAAATAAGCTCCTTAATTTGAATAATTCCCACTATTCCCAAAAACCCGGTTTTCAAATTTTGATAAAAAAATATAATTAAAATAGTAAATAAATATTTGCACTTATTTTAAAATTTTTCAGTTTTTTTTAATATTTATGGAATTACAAAAATAAAATAAAATATACTCGATATATACACACAAAATAAATAAAAAAATTAAAATAACTGAAATCCGTACAAATCCGTACACTTTTCGAGTTCATTTAATATTTATGGATCTACAACACAAATATAACACAATAAAATACAAAACCAAATGAAAAAAAGCTAAAATAAATAAAATGTTGGAGAGTCCCGGAGTGTTTTTTTCGAAACAAACCAAGCTCAGATTTTGCTTTCTCAGTTCAGACCCTCCAATGAGTCACCTACGAATGAAAATTTTAATTTCTACGTTCTTTATTAGATCCTTGTGAAATTGGTCCTAAACAATGGACGAGATTCTGCCGATGAAAATGAATATAAACTCGACCTCATTCGGGGTATTTTTAATCACGATGTATAATTTGGCGCCGGAATTTTGAAACGATCCGGATTACGTGAGATTAAAAATACCCCGAATAAGGTCGTGTTTGGACTCATTTTCATTGGAAAAAGCCCATTTATCCAGTGTTAGTACTTCCACGAAGATTTAATAGACAATATAGATGTTTAAATTTTTATTAGTGTCAGCATGTCTTCGAAGGGCGGGGCGAGGTGAATAAAACTTTCTCGACAGGAACGATCGCTCGTAAAGGCCTGACCGACATAAAGGGGAATTTTTCAAACTTATGCGCCACTCAAAGTGTTAAACATCACAATCCAGTAATACTCAACTAGTCCAGAAGAAATTTTCGACCACCGCAATAGCCCGAAATTGCAAACTACCTACATAGATGATCGGTGTTAAAATCTTGTAGATTTGGAAAAAGGATTTTTTTCTTTTTACTTTTGTTGTCAATGTGCGTTATTTTTAAACAGACTTTATAATATTCACTTGAATATCTCAATTTGAAGAAAAAATATTAGATTTACCATCGTTGACAAGTAGAAAGTTTTCGAAAAAAATTCCTGGAGTTTGGTCGAGTGCACCTGCACTTACTCCAGCTTGACTCGTCTGGCTAGGAACAAGTACACTCTACTTAGGCTGGTATTTCATTCGTCCCGTAGTCGTGTCACACGGGATCGCGTAAAGTCCCTGCTTAAAAACAGACTAACTCTTGTCCAGTGGAAGAAAAAAATTACAGTAGCATTTGAACCAGTAACATCTCGCCATGCATTAACAAAAATTCATAAATCAATGATTAGAAGAGCAGGGCTGGATATTCAATAGCAACGCTAGCATTTTCGAAGATTCCTTATTTATTAAATGTTGAATAATTTGTTTAATTTTCTCAAATAATATCATTTTAGAGCCTTATATAGTACGTTCTATGTATATGAGTTATGCACACCTAAGTGTACTTGTACTAATTAGATAAAACGTCAACATCATTCTTCTCGAAGACGAAAGATAGAACGAAAAAAATTATTATTAACTTTTGGCGTATATTTTCACTCGCTTATACCAAAAATTTTGCAACAACCCGTATAGGGAACTATTTGAAGGTAACTGAAATTATTTATGCACCTCTCTAGTACTACTCAAAATGCATAAACGAAGAATGTTATTGGTTCGCGGGAAAGTTTTATCTGATTCGGAACGGACAAGGTCTCCTGGAATTGTGGATGTTGAAAGCACGTGACAAATGATTATTGCCCTGTCCTATTTATCTGACACATATGTGAACATATTATATAAACTCTAGCACAAACCCATAACTTACTTACGACTGCTGTGAATACCACAAGACTATTTCACAATTCTTTCTAAAAGTTTGCAAATACACTTTTTTCAAGGTTATAAAAAATTTTCTTGCAAAGAGAAACTGGTCAACAAATTTCAGTTTAGAAACTTTATTTATTTAAAATTGCAATTTCGCGAATGCAACCAAATTATAAAACTCGAAATAATTTTTATTAAAAAAAGAATTATGCTTAAAAATAATGAGAAAGGAATCTATGAAAATAAATTTGAAAAAATGAATTTTACTACATTATTTGTTAATAATTCGTAGTACCACTTTTATTGTGTATGAATTAAAAAAAAGATCAGATTTACAGAAATTCTGAACGACTCGACTTTTCAATTTGAAGATTTCTATTTTCTTTCTGTGGCAATCCTTAATTCGTCTATAGTATTGAACCACATTGGTGTACATTTTTCGTGCTGACACCCCTCGACAGTTCGAAACAGAATTAAGATCGGAGTACCTGACAGACTCCATTTCCTCAGTTTCCAAGTTCTTGACGCGCTCTACCGCATACAGGGTACGGCTGAAGTGGTGGTGCAATCCGGGAGGAGATTCCTTGCGGCAAAGTAAGTCAAAAGTACAGAATAAAGTTTTTTCGCACGGGATTTAACTTCCGAGAGAATCCATCGATCAAAATATCAAAACTTTCCTAGTGTAAAAGCATCTTTGAAGAAAATCAACTCACGGGGGTGAAAGCAGAGGCTTCACCCTTCAATATGGCCTCAGGTGGACTACGGTGTACGCTTTTTCTTCACAAAACTATAACAGTTCAAAGATCGACAATTTTGCGCCGAAAATAAAAATGCTTTAATTTTGACGCTCAGTGTATCATAATTTCTCTCCCAGGGATGCTGTGAATTCATCTAATTAAAATCTGATGAAATTTAAGTTCAGCAGGTCTGCGATAACACCAGAAGTCAAACTTACTTAGCAGAATTCATTTAACAGTTAAAAAGTAATATACATTCCAACAGGCTAGTGAAAAACGATACAAATTGAATATTTGCACCTGCTGATATTCATTTCACTAGTAACAGCTTCAGTGGATCAAAAATGTGTATTCAGAATAGAACTGAAATGAAATAAGTTAATCATAAATTAATATACTCAGGACAAATGATACATTTATTTTACAGTAAAAGTTATACACGACGTACTGCTATATTTCCTACTTTCATACACATTTATAATTATTAAATCCGTAGCTCGTTTCATTTTATCAATGTGGTGGAATTTGCAAATGTCGAGTAACACCGCCCAGCCCAGTTAACGCGTTAATTAATCCCAAGTCAGATTTGTTCCACGACCCAGATATCAAATATTACGAATATTCCATGAAATGCTCCACCAATTCATCATAGTGCATTTAAATATTCATCCGGCTGGATATTTCACGCGAGTCCGCCAGCTCGCGTAATAAAACGGTGGCAGGACCGCCCTTTATTGACGTTAAGTGCACTATACGCAGCCTCGACTCAATCCTATGCAGAAAATGCTATTTAACCTGTCAACGAATTTCTCGCGCTATCGATTGTGTCCTGGAATTAGAGCCATTGTTCTGGCCAGCCCGTCGGGACGAAACCTTTGTCGTGTTCGACGAAGTTACGAGCTCGCAACTACATACATATATGTGCGTTACGATGACGGAAGGGAATTGTGTTCAAGTGAAATTTCGTGTTGATTGAAGAGAAATATCGTCTCGTGGTATACTTAAGGGGAGGTTCCGGTATGAAAATCGATTTTTCTTCATTTCATTTTTCGAATGTTCAACCTTTCAAGAATACGTGTTGAAAAGGATGATGTGAAATTCGAAAAATTCCTGAAGTTATAGGCATTTGAGTCGCGGTGGTAAAACTTTGAACAGGTTTTTCTCGAAACAGCGTTCTCAAAATCGGTGGAAGGAATATCTCGAAAAGTTATTATCCGATTCGACTGAAACTTTTTTTATTTTGAAGAATGTACTTTTTTGTAACGGATAAACCACTAATATTTTGGAATTTTTGAAAATTTGTATTTTTAAAGGCGTTTGAAGGACCAATGGTTTAGGTGTTACATGTACCACCGTTTTGGATGAATTTTTTGACGCCTCGACTTTACGACTCCCCAATGCCGCCTGCAATGATTAATTACGAAAAAATATATATATTTCTGTAGTTTAAAAAATCCTTAATACAGTGCAAAAGGTCCCATTAAATTATATGTAGTTGTTTTTCTTGAATTAATTCCTGAAGATCACCTATTTTTAGGGACTCTAGACCGGAACATCCCCTTAAAGGCGACTCGAAAATTCAGAAAAATCTGAAGCTTTGCAAGAATGTAGCTCAAGTGATGCCAAGAACGTAACTATTTTTTGATTCGGCAATAAAACGGCCCTAAGGGTGAAAGCACTCTCTCGAAGAAATTGTAAGTTTTCAGATTATCGTGAATACCTGCAAAACTGTATGTTCAGGAAATGCTGCATGTTAACGCCATCTCTTTGGCCCACCGGTAATTAGGCACTTGGCGTCTGCGCGCTGACTCATGTGGAGCGTCGATCACGGCCCCTTCCATCGACTTACAATCGATGGAAGGGGGACTGCTCTTGCTTCCAGGAAATAGATCGCGATTTCCTGGATCGCTCTCTGTTCGCGACTACGCTACGCTTCACTTGTTCTCTGTTTACATACGCACTTTGCTAATCGCGCATTTGCTTCGCGAAGTTACTTCTTTGCTTTGTAACTAGCATTAGTGCTTACTTCAATTACGCGCTGGCTTCCTTGCTAAGCTTCGCTTAAATTAAGTATTGTTCAAACACCTAGACATTTTCTGTTAAACAGTGTAATATAATTGTGACTTTGTACATATACATTTAAAATTATAACGCTCGTGGTGTTTCACAAAGACTCTGTACCGCTCAGTGTCGTTCAGTGCCCTTTACTCATTCCTAGCACTGATCCCTTATTAACTTTAATAACACTGTAAAAGATATAAAAAAAAATTAAATTCAAAGTTTTATAGTTTTTTATGTCCTATAAAGCCACGATAAAGAATTTGCGAAAATCATTATTTTTTCAAAATTTATCCTCACCACCCTTTTTTTCGACAATTTTTTTAGCACCATATTTTAGGATTTCGAAAGCCATACAACTTTGAATTTATCTTTTTTTTCGATATTTTCTACGGTTTCGCAGATATTCACGATAATATGGAAACTCACGATTTCTTTGAAGGGGTGTTTTCACCCTTAGGAGCATTTTATTGCCGAATCAAAAAATAGTTAAGTTATTAGAATCACTTGAGCTACATTTCTGCAAGGTTTCAGATTTTTTGAATTTTCAACTTGCCGAACTTCCCTTGTTAGTCTTTTCATCGTATTTCTAAAGTACCTACATTGTATCAAGTTTGTAATGCACCAAATAGTAGCAAGAATTAAGTAAAATCGCAGCACATAAAATCGAGCATTGTTCGTATAGTCTTATTTTTTGTATTAAAATTATAATTGAAGTGATGCCAATCTAGGCGTTATATAATGACTTTCATAATTATTAGTTATTCTTCTTAATTTGTGTGACCAAACCTGTGAGTTACTGTATGTCCTACTCGCAATATGCTGTTTTGATAGTTTTCCAAAACCAGTGAATACTTAATTGGCAAATTTGAAAAAGATCGATAGTGAGCATAATTTCACTCCAAAAAGTGTGGCCGTCAAAGTGTTAAGAGACGATCTTCAATCTGTGTTCGTATATGTGTTCCAGCGAATTTTTGAAGCTTCAGGTTTCAGATCTTCAGCAAGTGATATGTTTGTTTAAACAAACTAATATTAGTGTAATTATTGCATATTCAATAAACAAAGTCTGGCACGAAGAAACGTTACTTTACTCTTTCGATTCATTTTTACACTAGAGTCCATTTTATTCCCAGCTGTATATTTACTATCACATTCTGCCACTCCCTTTTTTCAGTCAAACGCGTATTTAATCGATATTCAATATTATTTTTATAAAAGCAAGGACCTAATTCAAAAAAAGATATTCTACATTTTTTACTTACTTTTTCATATAAAACTACCATCTTTCGACTTTACCATTACTAACTGGACACCGTCTAGATCAGAACTACACGTATTAGAATCGCTTCCAGTGTATTTATAATTATATGTATATTTAATAATGATTACATGGATTAACATCATCCCCTAACACACTATTTACTCCTTTTGTGAATACAAATGAAAATTTCAAATTTTCGTGTCTGCTCAACTTGTCTTATTTTTTTATCACCTTTACTCGATCGATAACCGTTGCATGCCCAAAGACCCGAACGTATCTTCTACATATACTATAGTTGTGTGGCGTTTCTGTGACTAATACGGGAACAGAGGATAAGAAGGTGGCCTTCCATTACACAAGTGTATTTCCAATTATCATTAGAGGGAATACAAGACGATGATACAATTTTATGGCATCAGGGTGTAGTCATCTGGTACTATAATTAAAACTGCCCTGCATCGTCGAGTTTCCACTACTCGGTGATCAACTAATGACTCACTCTGATCGACCAGCGACAAATGGCTCATTACTAGACTCCCGACTAATGACGAACCCTTATTTACGGTTGCACTACTCTCTTAAAGTGGTACACCTACGTATCACAAGTGTTGCTCGAAAATACCCCACGTATTTTTTTCATTTAATTCCGATCAGCACTGTGCCTGGAACGAATCCTGACACTCCAGATAATCATGCAATTACTTTGCTACACAAATATAATTTCTACTCGCGCCATGAATGATAATGCAGGGTGTCCTATAACTGGTACGGTAGGCCAATAGATGGTGATGCTATACTCGAACAAATCAGTCGATAATGTAGATCGTTTTTTTTTTATTTAAGACTGCGTTTTTGAAAAGAATGCCGCTGAATATTTATTAAGTAGAAATTCAATTGGTAAAGAATTGGTAGAATGCGATAGTAAATATAGTACGACTGCGAATAAAATGAATGTTTGACTAAAGAGTGAATCAAAATAGTAGAATAACTTCTTTTTGAATGAAGCTTACAAGGGAAGATCACGAACCCGAAATTTCAAAAAATTGTGAGACTTTGTGAATATGTATGGGATTTCCTTCTAATTACAACGCAATTTTTGTTTACTGCCCAAATTCACTCGAGAGGGGTGAAATTAACCCCTGAAAATTTGGCTATTTTCCGATTTTGTGTTATAACTCGCGAACTGTAAGGGATAGAAAAAAGTTTCAAGATAAAAGTTACTTCTTTTAATTAAATCTATCATTTGGTAAAAAATATTTTACAGTTTACGAGTTGTAATACAAAATCGGAAAATAATCGGATTTTTAGGGGTCAATTACACCCCCTTAGAGTGAATTTGGGCAGCAAACAAAAATTGCGTCGTAATCAGGAGGAAATTCTCTACATATTCACGAAGTTTCAGAATTTTTTGAATTTCCGGGTTCCGGATGTTCCCTTGTTAGTTTTCTGACAATAAGGGCATTAATGCTGTTTCAACCAACATGTTATTTGCTAAAATTCTCTACACTCGCTATTTGTTCGCTCGCTGAATTCCTTTTATAGCAGTGTTTCTCAATCTATTATGCTTCACGCACCCCCCTGGAAATGTGTATATAACTGATGGTGTATCCCTTGTATACATAGATAAAACTAAAGCTGTAGTATAACAATAGGAATAAAATAAAACATATATATACGAGATTAAATTTTGTATTAATAAATTACATAATTATATCGATAAACACAAAGATTGTTATGAACAATTTAACATTCATCTGGACCACATAGGGTGGCAATATCTTACAGTTACTAGATCAGTGTTTCCCAACCTTTTTTAAGTCGCGATCCCCTTTTATAATATTCCAATAACCTACGACCCCTCACCATATAAGGTAAGGTGAATTTAATAAGGTTAAAAAAAAACACATTAAAAATAGGTATTTCAGAATAATATTCTTATTTAATAATATTAAAAAAATGCCCTTCGCCACCCACAGGTTGAGAACGACTGTACTAGATCTAGCGACTTCTGAGCTGTCATGGCTTACCCCCAAGCCTTGGGGCCCGTGCACGTGCCTCACGTTGAGTATCACTGCTCTATAGCATAGCTTAAAGAACTAAATCTTCCAAGAGTCACTCTAAAACACATGCAAACATATTCACAATCGTTTCTCACCACATACAATTACTCACAAAAGTATCCGCCCACCCAGTGGCGGATTTAAGAAAAAAGGCCCCGGTGGTAAACATTCTGAGGGGCCCATTTTTTTCGGGAAAATGAAGCGGTAGTTTACTAAAAGGGGGTAAGTGTACAGAAAAGTATAGAAAAAAGAATATAGTGCTTGAATAAAATCATAATTTTTTTTTAAAACAGGGCCCTAGGGAGCCTTCTGAGCTGGGACCCATTTTTCGGACCCCAAAATGGGCTCAGTATAATAATACAGAAAAAAAAGTATACTGTGGATATAATCATAATTTTTTTTAAGGATGGGGCCCTACGGGGGCCTTCTGTGCAGGGGCCCAGGTGGCAACTGCTCATCGGCCGCCCTGTTAAATCCGCCACTGCGCCCACCCAATACATATAACAGCTTTTATTTATTTAAGCAATGTTAAATTCAGAATAAACCTTGATTAATATATTTTTAGTTTTTACCACCTACCAAAAAAAATGCTCCACGAAATTTTGCTAGAAGAATCGAACAAGATAAGTTCAAATTTCACAAAAAAATAGTTGAACCTATGCATAATAGATTAAAGCTTATAATAAAGTCGCAGCAATATCGACAGTATATTAACTTATTCTAATTACGTTTGTATAAATTAAATATTTAATTTGGGGGATATTCCTTTCCACGACTAAAAAAAGTTCCTACTTATTTTCCTAGGAAATTTCTGTCATTTAAAAAATACATTCTTAGAATGTGCATTTAAGGCCGCTACACATTCTCAAGTAAATGATTTATCCTTTTTTTACGACTTATTTGAACGTATGTAGCGACAATCAGTGTTTCCAACTCGATCTCGTGTAAGTGACGCAGTCAGAAAAAATTGAGTTCGAGCTGTGACGATTTGTTTGTACATACAATAATTGCGTATGATTGCGGTTTGGATACAATCCTCTTATCTGATATGCTCAACATCTTTTCTTCGCTCGGATTTGTCGTGTCTATTTTCGTGTGCTTCGTTTAATCCGAATTCTTGTTTCGGATTCAAATTACTCGGCAAGTAAATCGTAGAAATGCAAAGAAAATTAGCAAATCTCTAACTCATCTTTCGAATCTTTTGTGGATAAGGATTCTTTTATCAGTTAGCAATGCTATTCACGGCTTCGGCCATTCAACCTTTCCTCTGTATTAATTTTCTCAAACAAGATTCTTAATCTTTCTGTTACAGATTCACTAAAATATTAAAAAAAAAAATGGGCTCAACATAGTCTGTAAGGAAAAATTCGAAGAAAGTTGGACGGATAGAAAAGATGAATGTCGTGCTCGTCATTTGACCAGGACCATCAATCAGCAATATAAATTCAGTACAAACGAGAATTGGCAAAGCAGAAAAAGGAAATAAAGGATAAAGTATGGAAGGGAAGGATGAGGTGATGGTGTAAACGTCGAAATGAAATGAGATAATCAGTGAGAAGGTTATGAAAGAGAACCACATCCACGGAAAGTACAATAAAGAAAACAAAAAAGACAAAGAGAAAAAGCGAGGACAATCTTCAAACAAAGTTACCTAATTACGTGACGAACAAAATTGCTTAACTATAGATTAAATCGATTATAAGTATTTCTATTGATGACTGAGATGTATATTCATCTATACATACATATATATATATATGAAGAGTTAACGAGGGAGATTATTATCAATCATTGTTACTGTTAAGAAGATATTTGCTGTTTAAGATATAGAAACGAAAACGAATATTTTGATTTTGACGATTATATTTCGACATAATTTGATAAAAAGAACGTTAATTCCTATTCAGAAAACGAACGAACAAAGAAGGAAGGAAAGATACAATCAACTTACGAAACGATAATACAATAAATAAGATTAGACGTATTTATGAAAGTATATGTACGTAGATGTTATACATAGATATATCAAGACGTATAAAATATTTGGTGTCCATGGGGTCCACATTTAACGAAATTATCAGGAGGAAGTAACTGTGTTTCTATTGCTATAAATTGACGTCAGAGGGAGAGAGGGGACGAGGATATCACCAAAACAGTTTGGAACAAAGGAAAAATTGAGAAGGAATCCTAAAGTTAGAGGTGATTATTTCATATTGTGTAAAGAACTTTAAATGTCGTTTAGTTTTGTGTTATAGCTACCAATAAATTTCATGTAATAAATATTATGAAGTACTTTTGGGTTCTTCTCATTTATGTATTCTTTGATTGCGCAACAATTTTTTTGCTATAATTCTATAAACTGCTATTTGTCCAAAAGTTACTAGATTAATATTCATTTGCAATAATTTTTGTGACTTTTTATCAAAACTGGATTTTTTACAAAGTGGAGTTATTTTAACCCTCTAGGTACGGGGATGTTTTAAACTTAACGTAGAATTTTTTTGAGCGTTAAAATAGTCAATTTTATACTTCGGATTTGGAAGCTACTCGTTTTTTTTTTGTTTATAACCGAAAAAAGTTTAATTTCGGGTTCTGATGGTACAAACAGTTTCTTCTCTGCCTACTAAAGGTCACTATACCTATCAAATCTCGATCTTATTGATGGAACGTAAATAAAAATGTGTTAATCTGAATGGGACTCTGGAGTCCCACTCGTCCCTAGAGGGTTAATAAAATTTTCTCCTCTCTAATGTAATGTATTTTTATTTTATTCAACCCTAAAGCGGTTATGCAAAGCTGGCGTCGTGGATTTTTTTTAGAAATGGAGGCTACTTTTTATTCACAACGAATTTCGTTTTACATGTTATTCTTTTAAAGTGTTGACAATATTTCTGATATTAAATAGATTGGAAATTTAATTATCTGTACGTACAGTGTAATTATGGATTTCAATATTATTCAGTTTGAATTACTTTTTACTAAGTGATGAGAAATTAATAATAAATATGTTTAATAACAAAAGTATTGTACGTATGTGTAATTTCATGGAAATGAATAATTCTTAGAATTATGATTGCATTTCCTTCGTTTAATCATTATTATTTTTCAAATATGAGTTTTTTGCAATACAAATATAAATATGAGTTTTTTGCAACATAAATATACATATGTATATGTATATGGAAAAGTTGATATCTCAGAACAAAATTTACATTAAATGCTAGTTCCTAAAAGAGAAACAAATTTAAATGAAAATTATACATTAGAAAATTGGGTCGAAATAGTAGTGAGTTTGTTTTGAAATTTAAATTCTTTCATTTCAAATGTGTGATAATTTTATTATTTTCAATCAGAGTAAACTGGACAATAGTTTTGTGAAAGAGAGAATGCTGCATTGAATTGCACAGCAAAGAATCTCCAAAATGAACCAGGAAGTGGATCTCATCGCAGGGGTGATTAAGGGTGGACCACCCCCTAAAAACTTGCCGGCCCCGAGACTCATTAAAATCTTCATCGCTGGAGAACGGAATGGTCTTCTCATCTAATCTATTTTCATATTAATGTCCTTCATTATGTATGTTAGATGCTTCTCAAATAACACATTTCACGAATAACGAACGACAGACACTGACTTGTGGTTTCAATTGAAAAAGAACCCTAAATTTTTTTATAATTTCCGTTAATCCTCACGAATAACAGCAATTGAATGGCAAAAAGAAAAAATAATTTTAACAAATATATGTCCATTAAAATAGTATAATCCATAAGTGTGATACATGTCTATTAATACCAAAGAAATTCAAACAGCATTATTAAAAACATTTTTCTAGCCTCTAAATGGCGCTCCCATAATTTAGAAAGAAGGACAAATGTTTAAAGGATAAATGTTACTTCATGAAAAACAGTGTAACTTAGATGTCCGAATGTGTTGTTTGATAAGCATACTTTACTTTTAATGTATGTACTATTATTTCTTAATGACATCCGAACGCTTTATGTATTAGTTTGTGAACACGTATATGTTCATGCACATTGTAGGTGTACCGAGCTATATTGAAGTCTCCAATGCGCATGACAAATGGGCGGATCCGTTGACGCCCTCCACTCCTCGGCGCGCACTCTGTGAGGCTAGCGATAAGTAGATGCACTGCTATTGGGTGGCTGGCATCTAAACACCTCCCACGAGACTTTCTCTCCCACCGCCTCCCTTTAACTCCTCCTACAAAGCTCACTATTACTCGGTATACCTATATACAGTTACTCACACACTTGTTCACGAACACTTTATTTGTGTAGTCTCATTTTTTGTATTAAAATCATGGATCACGTGATGCCAATCAAGAAGCAAAATCAGGATAGTGATTTTCAGAATTAGTTACACTCTTCTTAATTGGTGTGAACAAGCCTGTGAGTCACCGTGTAGATACGTATTTGCTGTACATAAGTGATGAAATCTTGCGTTTGTTTGTGCGTCCGTCTTTTTGTATGCTTGTCTAGCCACGTGTACGTCGATTATTTTATTGATTTCTTCAGTCATCTGTATGTTTCACTGCTTGTGTATTAAGTGACGACTATGTTTCTCATTTTGTGTATGTTTTCACGAATTTCTGTTTAGCTGACTGTGTATGCGTGTGTAATAACGTACTAAGTGTATTTGTATCTTATACGCATGCGACAATAAGACAAAACGATAAATGTATCAGTGAGATTAATGAAATAATCTGTTCAATGTTCAATAAATTAATTTATCGATTGTTTGCCAATGCATTCATTTTTCCATGTGTCTGTGTTCGTTCGTTGATTAAATCTGCAATATTTCCATAGATTCATTCACTCTTTTTCGTTCAATGATTCGTGTATGTTTGCACTTAAATGTATCAATCATGCATATCTGTTTACATATTTGTTTATTATATTCTCACTATCTGCTTGAAAACAGTGTATTAAAAAAGGCTCAGGGTTTAGAGAGTACATAATATTGATTGAAACAAGTACAGAATGTTTAATCAACACACAATGAACAAAAATAGTATCCATATAGTAATGCATATAGCTATTTATGTGAAAAATAACATTTTACAAATAATTATGTACGTCAGAACATAGGCGGTCCAAAATATAAAATAAATATCTGAGTGGAATAGCAGAAACCAGTAGGGCGAAATATTTACGATATTTTTTAAATATATTACGATTTAAAAAGTTAACAAATTAAATAATAATATCAGGGTTATTATAATCTTGATTTTTTAATTCCGCTCATAATTGATCTCTCAACGCCTTTTGGTATCAAAAATACATAAAAAACAATATACATAGAATGTAAGCATTAATAATATTAATGTAACTATAATCACATATAAAGTGTCCCAAAATTGCGGGCTTCCCGGAACATGCAATATCGTGGTGCCAAAAGACATCGAAAAGTCCTATACCGTTTTGGGATCCGACGCTTCGTTCTCGAGATATTAACAGTTGAATTTTAACGGTCCAAGTACCGGACCGCGCAGTTTAAAGCCGAAACAGCTGAGCGCGGAGCAGTGACCGCTCGCGCGCGCACGCAGGAGGCCCGCGTAGATACAGACCTATGCACACAGTAGAATCGACCGCGCTAACCCATTTTCACGCGTTGAATCAGCGCGGACAAATCTACTGTGTGCGAGCGGTCACTACTTCGCACTCAGCTGTTTCGACTTTAAACTGCGCGGCCCGGAACGTGCACCGCTAATATTCAACTGTTAATATCTCGAGAACGAAGCCTCGGATCCCAAAACGGTAAAGGACTTTTCGATGTCTTTTTGCATGAGGATATTGCATGTCCCATATTATCCCAACTTCGGGACACGTCGTATATTTCCTGAAAGTTACACTTTGAGGTTTGAGTAGGTATTTTCTGATGTACATAAGGTTTAACACAGCGATGCCTGTAAAAAAAATCATTCTTGGTCGAAATCGAAGGTGAAGTCAATAAATACTCAAAGTTATGCATTTTGCCTCTTCCTATCTGACCAATTGCCTAATATCTGATGGCTTCAAAATATGTTCGAAATATAGATGCACTGGGTAATAGTAAGGTTTGGTTGTCGAACCGTTTTCTGTTTGGACGTGCACAGTAAAGTCCTCAGTGGTCGATATACCTCTATCTCCCTCTCATTATCACACGTGTCTCGCACCTTTGTGACACGAAATTCACAAAAAAGTCTTGATCTTTAATTGATAACCATTTTGTGTTCCACAAAGCTGAGTACTGAGCAATACTAAGAATAAGCACTAGTGAGGTTCCCCATGCGTATACACAAACAGAAGATCGGTTCACATAAAAAATTCTGTGGGACTAGCGATGATTAGTTTTGAGGTTTGGTAGACCGTCAATTTATGAGGCATTATTATTGGAAGATTGCCTACCAATCGCACAGACTCCTTTGTGTCCCACCACCCTCTTTTTCTTCCTCCTACAAAGCTCACTAATGCTTGGTACACCTACATACAATTATAACACAGGAATGATTAATTCGGCAATGAACAAAACACAATAATTAATTACGTTTATTTAGTTTACTATACTCATCGTTAAAGAAGCAGGTGAGTCACAGTAATTACCAAATCCGAAAATTGTTTCTACCTTTTATACCATTCACTTTTCAACTTATATCGATTAAGCTTCCTTTTAGTAAACTTAAAAATTTGAGCTCAGTTTTATGAATATTAAATACACGCTAAGTCCTGAATCCTTTTTCAACATTATTTAAAAGCGGGTGCAATAAAGCAGAAAGTTGAGTTTTACTTAAAAATGTTTGAATACCAGTGTTCAACAAAATTTATTTAAGAAGGATTATTGCAAAGACACTTGCGATTTAACGACGTCGTTAAATTTATATGTTCGCGGGATATTGAAGGGGGAAATGCACTGAAGAGAAATTGATCTCAAAGATTGCGATAAAGAATCTCTGATAGTCGTAAATACTTTGACAACAAAGTATTAATAAAAAACACACTGAGAAATATTTACAATAAATCATCCCTATAGTAACTGGAAATTCTCCGTAATTCTTTTTATTGCAATCTCTCTCGTACAATACAGCATAACAGTATTTGTTTCACGCTTGAAGTAACAATTTTTTAAGCTCTACTAATTCTTTAGTAAACATGTTTCAAATTCATTAGAGTATTCGTTTGCTTAAAATTGAATTTTCAACTATTATATTGATTAAAAATCAAATGACTACCGAAATCCACTTCCTCCATCATAGGCCATGCTATATGCGATTACTATTTTTATTTTATATCATCCTGCTTCTCCGTTTAAGCAACAAGAAGCATGTTACTGCTGATCTGTGTAGAAGCAAAAAAAACAAATGGCGGGGGTAATCGAATGGTATAGTGGGGGTAGCTCATCCTAAGTAGCCTTGACCGGCCAGTTGATTTTGTTCGTACTGTAGCGCCTCGCCCATGTGGAATAACGTTGTGGGATAGCTTGTTTATTGATTAATACTTCTACCGCATTTTTGTGTATTCATCCCATATATTCCTTGTCATAATTGCGTTGCATACTTGCAGAATTTATAGAAGAAAGGAAACAGTTATTGGAACTCGTCGGCCCAGAATTACAATCGATTTACGATGACATGGGAATCGAGGTAAAATAGGAACAATTAATAGCATGATGTAAATCAAAGTAATGACTATAAAGTTATACCTTATTATTATTATTATTATTATTATTATTATTATTATTATAATTCTTTGAGTCATTTAATTTCCTGTACAGTGTACAGCATTGCACTGTACAGAAACAATCTTCAATCTTTGAGCTTGTTTAACACGTTAGACATGAGTTTATCTTGAATATTATTTTCAACATAAAGGAGAGATATACAACTTGGTTTTTTCTTTTCGTTGCTCCCCTCTGGACAAGTGTTATAGTTATGAATATAAAACCTGGGAATTATTTTAGCCACTTATGTTTCTTCTGGTAGTATACAGCTGTCGAAGGAAAATATTCGTTTCACATTTTTCAAAATATCGGAACGGGTGATCTCGCGTAAAATCTATCACATATTGCTTCTGATGTCAGGGATTTTGATAAAATAATATAGTTCACATGAAATTAAGGGTGCTTTAAGTCACCATTTTTCTGGTTTTTAATTCTCCAGAATATTTCAAATGGATGAAGTCATTAGGCTCCATTATATTGTACAAAAGAAAATCTTCTGGTTTCTGTTGGAAAGTATATGAAAAAAATATTTTTCTGTGGATTTTGGTTGTAGTTCAATGTATGTATTTTCTATCAGTATATCCAGTGATCATTTTGTTTCTTCTGCTGAAACACTAACATTCTCATACAAAATTATAATAACTGTCGAGTGATTTGTTTAATTATAGAGATTTTCACTTATTCTTTGCATTGTTATGGATAATTCAGAATCGTGTAATTGTGTACCCCTTTCATGTTGCATACACGTACAGATGATTAATGAATAAAACATCATGCAGGTTCTGTTGGTGGATATGCAATATGCAACGAATGTGAATCCTGATAGAAATCCATTTTTAGCTGAACATTTTCTTGGTGAAATACGTGCCGCTTATCAACATTCGAGGGGCTGTTTTCTACTGGTAAGTAAAGAATAATCAACATAGAGTTAAAAAAGAATTTCAATTTTAATAAGCATCGAAAAACTTTTAGAAACTGCGTAGAATGAGAAAACTGATGCATTTATTCAATCATAGCACAAGTATGTTCTTTAATCTGGTGGTCATTTACATTAGAAACGATTGCTGAGTAGGTATATACATACAGTTATTCTTGCAACACTTAATTCAAGTCCACCGCCATCCATTTTAATGTCCCACCAGGCTTTCTGATTCAACTCGATGCAGCTAGTGATTTGCAATTCGTTCCACTCTAGTTGCAACGAGATATCAAGGGAGCACTTATTAATTATTAATGAAGATACAACAAAATCTAGTTTGCCTTTCAATGTCAGACAGGTATAATAAAGAAGTAGAAATTGATTTTGTTTATTCATTACGATTGGTATGTTCAATTTAAATGGAAACTGTGCGTTAAAATAACAGACAAGGTGGGCCACGTATAAAATAATTTTTATTTTAGCTAACAATAAGGTTTTTGTATCTTTATGAGTACTTTGTGACGCCAAATATGTTTCTGATTATTTGTTGAGGGAATACAATAGCGAAGATACATTTGGCAGCTCGTCCGCCAGGATATTATTATTGACGTCTTTATTCTGCAATTTTTTTCCATGAAAAAGAATCATTTTACGAATACTACATAAAGGGGAATGTACAGTCGTAAGGGGCTATTAAACTTCGCCTATCGTTGAAGTATAGGTGTACGGAGCACTAGTGAAGTCTCGAATGCGCATGCTCGAACAAAAGATGGAAGAATGGGTGCGAATAGTGGAACAGCAATGACTAGATTCGAGGTCTGGCAGAGAGCAGTTGTCACATCCTACTCCTACCGTGGGATCGCGACTGTTAGTGCGTGCCAGCGCCACCAGAGGTCTAATCTTCCAAACTTTTTCTCGCAAGTGTCAGGTCCCAGTCTCGTTTGTATATATAGAACAAGCCTTCCCAAATAGGGGAAATGTACTCCTGAAACACATGTTTCGGTTCTCCTTCTAACGCTGCGCCTTCAGCTAAGGTGGGACGACTTCTACTATCCTCTCTCCGAGGAGACAGTAACGTCGCTGGGAAGCATGTTGGGCGCCTTAGGGCGAAAGTACCAAATGTGCCAAACTTTTATATGAAATTTCATAATGACTTAAAAATAGTAAGAAAAATTAAAATTTAAACTAGCATTTCAAAATGATGTAAAAAGAATTTAAAAAAATGTATTATAAATGTACATACAACTATACAGTAATTTTAATTTTTCCTACTATTACAGTAATAATTACTGTTTCAGGAGTACATTTACCCTACTTGGGAAGGCCTGATATAGAAGTTCCAAGTTTATTCCTCCGGTTTATTCCTGCGTTGCCGGGAAATAGGGTACGGGCAAACTATTCATGGTGGAAACTATATTCGTATGGGTGGCGTGTTCCCCCTTCACTACGAATAGTTTGCCAGTAACCCAACAACCCCATTTCCCGGCCAACCCTGTTGCTGTTGGACCTCATGCGCCTCTCTAGGGCAGGGCTTGCACAAGGAGCCGTTTTTAGCGCCTAGCTGTGAGCAACCAGCCGAGCGTCGAGCTGCCCGTTTGCTAAGGGTAGTAGAATCAGTGAGGAGAACTGCCCCAGTAGTGTGTAGGTGGCGTGCTCGTAGGCGCGTAGCATTAAGTATAAATGTATTTCGACTGCTTGACGCTCGGCTGGTTGCTCGCAGCTAGGCGCTAAAAGCTGGATTCACACTAGCCGTCTGGCCGGCATCTGTGTCTCCGCCGGCGGCCGTCACCACTAGCGCAACGGAGACACAGATGCCGACCAGACGGCTAGTGTGAATCCAGCTAAAAGCGACTCGTTGTGCAGCCCTGCTCTAGGGCCAAGGTCCGTCGCGCCTGTCCAGTCCCCTCCTACTGGCATGATGGATGAGTATGTCTGACTGGTGCGTGAACGGTCCCAAGACGAAAAAATGGGGACCCCTCTGCTTGGAAAACGGAAGGGAATTCTTCGATCCTTAAGTTCCAGTTTTCCACTCGTCGCCTACCTCCGTATCTCGTACGAACCCTAAAGCTGGATTCTCACTAGCCTTCTGGCCGCCGGCAAGCAACATTCAATGAAGTTATGAAATTTTAAGTGATCTAATTCCATTAACTACATAGTTAATAGCCGTAATCGAATTTTTAAATCTAAATTATGTTCTCTGGGGGTAGCTTTCTCTACTTTGCTACTTATGTAACTTGTGTGGAATATGATTGATCATGAATTCATGATTAAGGTGAATCAAAGTACTCATGCAGCTACAAAATGGCACCTTCACACCACAGCCTAAATTCTATGAAGATAGAGTTGAGTTAGACTGAAAAGGCAGATTAACTACTATCTGTGCACTACTATATTGAGTGGCTGGTAACTAATGATCTCCCACTGTCTCTTTGCTTCCTACCCTCCTCTTAACTCCGCTCACGAGTCTCACTATTGCCCGATATACCTGACCTACAGCAGGCATGCCCGGTCGGGAGCTAAACACCTCCTTAGGCTCCGGGACTCGCGTAACAACCGAGCGCAGAACTATTATATTGCTAACCATAGCGCTCGGTTCTGACCAGGGTCCCAGAACCTAAGGAGGTCTTCAGGTCCCGACTGAGCATGTCTGGTTTAAGGCTTGGAGCTATTAAATACTAAATATAATCCTTACCGCACATGACCCAATA
Source organism: Andrena praecox (assembly GCA_963932275.1). Classification (NCBI taxonomy): domain Eukaryota; kingdom Metazoa; phylum Arthropoda; class Insecta; order Hymenoptera; family Andrenidae; genus Andrena; species Andrena praecox. Next base: position 39,155,736 of record OZ010728.1, read on the forward strand.
AGGAAATAAATATTCGATTCGGAAATGCAAAGAATTTGATAAAGGTCACTAGAAACTAAAAGTAGTTGTCTGCTATACATATTGACTTGAACTTTTTTATCAGCTATATAGTAATTGTATGTGCATTAGGGCTGTTCGAGTACTCGGAAAAAGCGAGCCGAGCCAGACTCGGCTCGAAAAACCGGACCGAGCCGAGTACTCGAAAGAACCGAGTAGCTCGAATAGAACCGAGCAACTCGAATTTTTTCGAGCAACTCGAATAGAACCGAGAACTCGAATTTTTTCGAGCGGCTCGAAGTAAACCGAGCGGGCCGATAGAACCGAGCGGGCCGATAGAACCGAGCGGGCCGAAAGTACCTAGTGGGCCGAAAGTACCGAACAATCCGGTGTGTCGAGTAGTTTGAAGTTTGAATGTTTCGAATATTTTAGAATATGTTTATATACTGGATAATGATTCGTAATTATTATTATTATTATTATTTTGACTTTATTAAGAAAGTAAGATACGAGTAAAGGCGAGGCCGCAGTAATAATGTGCGTAATTAAAATGTAAATTGTAAATGAAAATATTCTCTAACTATTGAAAATAATTTTGCGCGTATGTATGATTTATTAATATTTCTTCTTGCGTTTTCCTTTATTTTTCTTTCTTTTTTCCCTTCTCCGTGTGGGCTATATTTCTGCCGAGTCACTGTTAACAAAGGCTGTTACCCGTTAATGAAAAATGAATAAGTATAAATAAATCAAGAATTCAAAGAGTCAAAATTGAGATTATGGGTTTTTCCATGTGTGTCTAGATGAAATTTGAATGTTTGCAAAATATACCATCTCAACGCTGTGTAGTTTCGAAAAAATGTACTAAAAACAGAAAAATAATTTTGTTACCGACCTAAATGACTGCCATAAACGAATTCCCTCATATGACCAAACATAAAAGCGTGGGGCGTAAATATTGAAATGCCCTTTTTATATAAATAGTATTACTGTCTTTATATTCATATTCTACTAAGGAATTAGCCTGATCTCTAACAGAATGCGAAAAGTAATGTATTAAACTACGTAAAGCATTATAAATATTTTATATAAAAAGGGCATTTCAATATTTACGCCCCACGCTTTTATGTTTGGTCATATGAGGGAATTCGTTTATGGCAGTCATTTAGGTCGGTAACAAAATTATTTTTCTTTTTTTAGTACATTTTTTCTAAACTACACAGCGTTGAGATGGTATATTTTGCAAACATTCAAATTTCATCTAGACACACATGGAAAAACCCATAATCTCAATTTTGACTCTTTGAATTCTTGATTTATTTATACTTATTCATTTTTCATTAACGGGTAACAGCCTTTGTTAACAGTGACTCGGCAGAAATATAGCCCACATGGAGAAGGCAAAAAAGAAAGAAAAATAAAGGAAAACGCAAGAAGAAATATTAATAAATCATACATACGCGCAAAATTATTTTCAATAGTTAGAGAATATTTTCATTTACAATTTACATTTTAATTACTCACATTATTACTGCGGCCTCGCCTTTACTCGTATCTTACTTTCTTAATAAAGTCAAAATAATAATAATAATAATTACGAATCATTATCCAGTATATAAACATATTCTAAAATATTCGAAACATTCAAACGTCAAACTACTCGACACACCGGATGGTTCGGTACTTTCGGCCCACTAGGTACTTTCGGCCCGCTCGGTTCTTTCGGCCCGCTCGGTTTACTTCGAGCCGCTCGAAAAAAATCGAGTTCTCGGTTCTATTCGAGTTGCACGAAAAAATTCGAGTTGCTCGGAAAAATTCGAGTTGCTCGAAAAAATTCGGCTCGGTCCGAATTTCAAGCTACTCGAATATTCGAGTACTCGAACAGCCCTATTTTTTTATTTATTTTTTTTATATATATTTTATTCATTTAAGTACAAGGTTAACAGTGACATCTTGTACAAATGTAGTGAATAAACTACTTATAAAAAAATAAACAATGAATAGGTGATTAACAGATCGTGTAAACGACGCTCGCAATCATATAAAGTATCCTTAATATCTATTGATTATATTTAATTTATTTCTTCTCCTTTCTCTTTTCCCTCATGTTGGGAGGGTAACATATGTATGAATATCATCCGGAAAACAAACGGTTTCGTTCCATAAAAACCGGGACATTGCCTGTCTAGCCTCTTTCATAAGGGTCTCGAACAGCCCTAATGTGCATGAAGAACGGTCCGTTCAAAAATAAAAAAACAGAAGGTACAAAATAAAAAGGAGTAGAGAAAAAAAAAATATGCCAACAACACGCGGTATTCCCAAGCGGTCACCCATCCAAGTACTAACCGCGCCCAATGTCGCTTAACTTCAGTGATCGGACGAGAACTGGTGTTCTGCAGACATAGTATGATCGTTGGCAAGAATACGATCTCCTATATTGAGTAAAATGGTACAAAATACGTGTGCATACTACAATTATTTAAATTATTTATCAAGACTTTTATCTTAGTTTTAAAATGAACACTGCTCTTGTTTTCGTTCGGTGGAGTCCCCTACTTTACAAAAGATACTTTACAAAACAGAAAATTATAATTTTTAACCACATTAAGGAAAAGTTGCTGTCACAGCGAATTCAATAATCTTCAATATCTATTAACGGCAACAAAATGGCGTAGCTAATTTGCCATTGACCCTTATATCCCTGTACCGAAACACACGCGTATATACAGAATTATTTAAATAACTAATCACCGATATTTTGTTGTTTAAGCTGCTGGTTGGAGATGAATGCACCCCAGGATGGCTACCAACGAAATTTAGTGTGGAGAGTTACGAAATCTTGTCTAGCCAGTGTTCCATGATGGAGGACTATTATGAGCGCGATAGTGATTGCTATGTCCTGAAAGCTGGCAGGTAATTACGTTTTATTATAGTTATTGTGTAGAAGTGGGACAGAAAGAAAGAGTTCGTGGAGAGCAATAAAATGGAGGGGGATGCTCGTGTTATTTATTACTGCAAACTCAGAACTTCTAATTTCTTACTAACTCTCACCACTATGGCGCACTTATTTTTCTCCAGTTGTTCATTTGGCTCCTAACTCTTCTACATACTTTGCGTATTTGTATTATTCTTCATAGCGGTCCTCTGTCCTTCGTTCACTTTGATGCTTTCTCCATTCTTTCTTGGTTCCATTTTTTTATGTTTTTTGCATCACTTTACTGCAAAAAGTATTTTAACTTTTGCTTTTACTGTGTTCCCTTTTTAGTATGTATCTTATACTCCTCTTCGTTTTTTATTCACTGTTCTTAATTTCGACCTGAGATTTCCATTTCTCCTTGAACTTTTCTCTCCATCATATTTATAAGACTTCCGCAATTATCATCCTCCAACTTTTCCCGCTTATTTATATTCTCTTTTCTTACTTGTTTGCCAGCCGCCTTTTAGTACCAGCAAGGTATCTCGCTCTGTTTATTAATAATACTGTATTGTCTTATATTTGTCATTTCTCTCTGCACCATCCTGTCTATTTTTATGTAAATGTTAAAGTATTCTACTGCCCTGCAAGAAAAGGTTATTAAAGTCTCAGGATGTATATTTTTTAATTTCAATGTGCTTCAAATTTTTAATAATAATTTTTAATAAATAAAATTTTCAAATAAAGCTACTTTTAATTTATAGTGAAATATTATGTGGTGTTTACTCATGAGTTTGTTTCATTAATATTCAAAGTAATTTTGATATATTTCAGTTCTTTAAAAGTCCATATTTTCTACGGGTTTTAAATTTTTATCTAATTTTAAATTTTATCACGGCGATTACATTTTGTTACATTGTATTAGGTGTTTGTATTAAATGAAATAACTAATGAATTTGTATTAAATGAAGTACATTAAGTTGTTAGCCATTTTATAAAGACAATAAAATTTAGTTTTGTTTTAGTCAATTTTTGTAAATAATTCAATTGAAACTACTCATTGTAGCCAGTAAATAGGAGTCTGACCAATATGTAGTAATTTAATTTTGTTTAAATAAATACGGAGTGTTATGTTCTAAACAATTAACAGATTGGGGACTGCGAGCCACAATTGGCAAAACGACGAACCGACAATGAGGGAAACCTTAAAAAAGGCTGCGGAATCTATTGTTCCAGAAAAATGTGATAACGAAGAAATTAGGAATATATTGAAGAGCACTGCAGAAAGACAAATTGAGTATGGTTTAAGTAAGTTATTGTTCTCAATGAGTTTTAGTTAAGTGTTAGAGTAGAGTGCATTAATGTTTTTAAATTGTTTTGAAATTTTCATATTTTTCTTACATACAATTTCATACATCAGTAGTTGCAACTTTGTATATACTATATAGAATTCTATTAAAATAACAAAAAATTTAGCATTTATCCTCCATTCCATATAAGAGTATATGCGATTGGTCGTAGCACTTTCCCTGCCGGTTTCCTACCAATCGACAGTATATCCCCGCGCGGAAAGAGTCTACTCTAAAGTGGGTAGTATAGCAATTGCAGCATGCAAGGAGTTGTTGTTGTGTTTGGATTATTAACAAATTATCTTCATTATTTATTATAAAAATATGTACATACATAGTTTAACTATAATATATCGATGTATGTAATTTTTTAAGTATTGACGTTTTTAATAATTTGTCTTTCTTAAAATTCAATGTTCCTACTTCCTCGTAACGTTCCACTTAAGTAAGAATTGTTATTGAATAGGCTGATAAGCATGTATTTAAATTTCACAAAATTGTACTTCCTCTTCTATTGTATTCAATTCTTAAATCAGTATTTTTGCTTCAACATATTACCTATTTCTTAATGTGATTTTTGAGGGGATGTATTCAAGGTTCGAATAAACAACAGCAACGTTCTATTAATAATTATTCAGCTGTATGTCTCCAGAGCAGTGATCAAGTTTTGAATGCGCATGTGCAAACAGAAAAGTGGGAAAGTGGGCGGAGTCATAGCAATCTCTATTGCAGGGCTCTCCAAGGTCGCTCCCGCGGGAGCTTGGGGTTCTCCCACTCTCGTCCGCGTTGTCAGGGATACCGCGCGACGCTAACCGCGAAGACGCTAGCCCGGCTAGACCGTCATGGCAGCCTTCGTAGCGTCGCGCGGTCTCCTTGACAACGGAAGGCTCGCTGCGCCAGAGGAAGATTGGAAGGGGAAGCAGGCGCGTGAGGGGCCCCTACGCTGGAGAGCCCTGCTCTATTGGCTGTAAATCTCGCCATCTTCATTCACAAACTTCTGTTCCCCTATATGCACCCAAGGTTCACTTACTCCGAGGAGTTTCACAGATATCATTCTTCCCTGTAGCTGTACCGATATATAGTAGAGTCTTTAATGCGCATGCCTAAATGGACCATGAAAAAGTGGGTGGAGCCGCGGCAACGTGAATTCGGTGGGGATAGCCACTAGTTTCGAGGTTTGGCGGATGAGCAAGTATGGAAGCATTGCTATTGGATGACTGACAAACAAGGACTTTTCACGAATTTCCTTGTCTCTTTCCATGTCTAAACCAGAGGTCTGCAACGGGCAGGTATATCCCGGGTCAACCCGCTCGTTACCCGGCCGTCTTTCGATTCACCCCATCCGCCCGTGCCCGCGGCGGATAAAGGTCTAAACACACATATCCGTTCCGTCTCAGTTCCGTGTCAGTGTGCCATTGGTAAGAAGAAGAGGGGCGTAGAGGGTCTCTTCTTCTTACCACTGGCACACTGACGCGGAACTGACACGGAACTGACACGGAACTGACACGGAACTGACAAGTGTGTTTAGACCTTTAAGGTCTGCGCACACGTATCTGTTCCGTGTCAGTTCCGTTCCGGCGTGCCAGTGGTAAGAAGAAGAGGGACGTAGAGGGTCTCTTAAGTCGGATCAGCGTTGATTTCTATCCGCTCGAGGCGCTCGGGGCGCCCGAGACACCCGAGACACCCGAGACACCCGAGACACCCGAGACACCCGAGACTCCCGAACGCCGCGCCGGAAACGGCCGAAACGTCCGAAGCAGTCATGACGTCACCGCGCGTATCCGACTTAGCCCTTGCGCACACTGTTACTCGCTCTTACTCGTGACTGGTGGCTGTTTGGGCGCCTCAGGCGGATAGAAATCAACGATGACCCGACTCATCCGCCGCGGGTACGGGCGGATCGGATAAGCGCTCGGCGGCGTCGGGCGGGTTAGCCGCGGGTATCGCGGGTTAGTGAAAGTTCGAGTCCGGACGCTTCGGGCGCATCGAGATACAATCGAGTGACGGGCAGATCAAACCCGCCCGTTGCAGAGCACTGGTCTAAACTCCACCTACAAATTTTACTATATTTCGTTCTACCTATAACCCTCTTATGGAATTTTTCTGTAAATTGTCACTACTGCTCTAAAGAGCTGTACACACATTTCACTTTTCTAGACCAGTCCTTAAAACTTATCCGTACTTTCCTCGAATAGGACTCATTTTCGTGGAAATACCATACAGTTAACCACACAGTTAACATATTTTCTTCGTCCCCACAGTTACACTGTTTCCTTTATTATAAACTAGTATAATTTAACATACTTCGCATGGTCTTCTGTCACTTTCATTTAAAGTCTTCCAAATAAGCAATGTCCAACAGGCATTTATTAAACGCCTGTTTGCACAGTTATTTATGTTATGTAGATGTATATACACTGCATTCCACATTAGAGCATCCCGACGCCCCTACCGATTTGCGACCGATCTGCGCAGCTCCCACTACTACCCACGGTTTGAACCGCATGCGATTGGTCGTGGTTCCAAGGAATAGGTAACTGGTACATCCCAAACGCGGGACCTGACCGTTGTCAACGTAAACAGTCCCGCACGAAAAGTTAACAGAGAGAGTAGAGGGCCGTGCGACGGAGAAAAACATAGGCGGTTATGTGGGGAGTCCGGCGTAGCAACGCCTCCTAGGGTCGTGCCTGCGCGAAATCTGTATGCTCTAATGTGAAATGCAGTGTAGTGTTCAGTTTTATTGCTCTTTTCTTCGATGCTCAAAAAAAGACCACTACTAATGGAAGGACCTGTATATACAATATGTATCTCTTTCGAAATTTGGCGAAACTTCCGAAAACCGGTCAAACCCGATTGGGCTGAAGTTTTGAAAATAGCTTCATTTTGCATAAAAATAACGTTTGCGAGAAGGATTTTTGGCGACTCGAAATTTTTTTTTACCATTTCAATGTCGTTCCCTACCTTACCGACAGAGTCGAGAATAGGATACAACAGTTATTCAATGCATTCTCTTTATTATTCGCTATCACGGTACCATGCTTTACGCGCCCGCGAGCGGGAGCGCGCCCCTCGCCCCAATCTAACCCAAACCAATACTAATACTCAGTATCAAGCTGATATCTCTTTCTAAGTTGATCTCTGTTTTATAGATTTTAGGAGATTAATCTTTTTTCAACTCGTCTTTCGCGGCGATTGGTACACGCTTTACATGCGTTACAATGCATTGAATAACTGTTGTAGTCGATTCTCCGCTCTGTCGGTAAGGTAGGGAATGACATTGAAATGGTAAAAAAAAAAATTTCGAGTCGCCAAAAATCCTTCTCGCAAACGTTATTTTTATGCAAAATGAACCTATTTGCAAAATTTCAGCCCAATCGGGTTTGACCGGTTTTCGGAAGTATAGCCCGATATTTTCGCCCATTACTTTCAAATGTTATTTAAAATTCTATTTGCTTTCAATTAAAATGATTATTTAATATTTGATCACCTCGAATTGTATTTCCTCGGTTGTTGAAATAGCTTTAAACTACATAATTTTGTCTACTTCTATTTTTGTGTGTTTTTATGTTTCCTCTAAAAACTGTTTGCAGAGTTAGACGAAGAGGGCGAAGGCATTATAGCTGTGACACGCACATGGAAGGGCAAGAAGAGTTCAAAGGCAGTAGCGTCACTGAAGTCTCTCATAACGAACAATCTACCTACTGACAATATAATTAACGTAGAAGTAGAACAGAAGACAGGTGGAATTAATCCTGACAACAGATCGCACAAGGGATATTTGGCGCACCTTTGCCGCCTTGTTGTGAACCGAGTCCAGACTCTTGTGAATGATTCTATCGAGGCAGATCCTGAGATAAAGAGCAAAAAGAAAATGGTGCAGGAGATTTATGCTGAAAGCTTGATGCACCTTGCGCTCCTCAAAGATATCAAACCCTGCCACGAGAACGAAAATGTTCAACAAATAAAGGAGCTCCTAGTTTCTGGTAAATAAATTTCTCACGATTTTTGGAATACTATTCGGCGCGATGGTTGAGTTGGTCTGCCCAAAATGGCCACCTCAAGACTCTCATAGATGGTAGCAGGTCCCTCTTAAACAAAACAGTGCTAATGATATTTATTGGTATTTATTTATTGAACTTTGAGGGGCTGTTTCACCCCCTAAAATTGAGAATGGACAAAAACACTCTTACCTGACTCACTTCACGCGCATTTTCAAAAATGAATAACTCAAAAACGGAGCCTCAAACGCAATTTCATCATTCTTCATTTTCGTCTTATTTTGGGATGTAGAATCGCCCCTTAAAGTATCCCCTAAAAATTCATGTCCAGCATTCGTGATTTAATAAATCCACCCTATATCTTAATAACACTAAAGTTGTAATAATACTAAACAAGTAAAATTATATAATTTAGTAATACTAGAACAAGTAAAGTAGTACTACTTAATGTTGGTAACAGAGAGTTATTTAAAATATTGTGCAGGTAAGTCGCAGAAGCATGGGCCAATATTGATAAAAGGGGGCAAATACTCTGGAAAATCATCATTGCTCTCGAGAATTTATGTGGACGCTTCTTCCTGGTTGGATTGCACAACCTTCAAAATCGTTCGCCTCTGCTCATCGACCCCCCGATCTGCGTACAGTTTGGAGTTGCTTCGAGTACTCTGTCAGCATATTGGCTTCCTTTCGGGTTCGTTGGACGGAAATCTTCCCAAAGATGCTTCCTTTGACCCCCTCTATTTAAACAACTGGTTCGGTCAGCTTATGAGGCGGATCGAGGAAGAACCATTAAAGGAACAGTTAGTGATCCTCCTTGATGATCTTCATCGACTACATCCATTGGAATGCGATATCATCGCTGCTCTGTCGTGGCTGCCATTAAATTTACCACCAGGTAACACAAGAAGTTTGTTGTTTTTTTTTTACATCCCCGTGTAATATTTCTGGTTTTATTAGTTTTGCATCCATGCCATAACTGGACATGATTATTCGGTTGCGATGCTTTAATAATTTTTTGGTACAACTCGCTTGTAATGAAGTTTTTTAAAATCATTTTGTTAGGATGATCAATGAAGTAAAAGTATCTCAACAAAAAATTTTATAGATGTTAAATGTTATGTTAAATTGTAATCGAAGTAAATTTTTCAACTGGCATAATCGACACAGTAATAAATTAATACTATATTTAGTGAAAATGAAATGTGTCATACGAGAAATTCATTGATATTTGTAGGGTTTATACAAAAACCGACTTCTGAAAAAACCAGTTTCCCAATTCCAGTATTAAAAAAACCGGTTAAACCGGTTTTCGATTTTTTACAAACAAAAGAAATAATTAAAAGAGTAAAAAATATTTATACTTATTTTAAAAATATTCAGTTTTTTAATATTTATGGAATTTCAAAAATATAACAAAATAAGATATACACTATCTATACAAAAACAAATAAATAAAAAACTAAAGTACTTAACTAAAATCCGTACAGAATATTGATTATAAATTTTTATTTCATTTAGTATTTTTCTTCAGGAAATATGAACTCATGAAGATTAGTTTTACATCAAAGTTTGACTACAATATGTTTGTGCCCGTCGCGATTTCAAGTCAAAATGTTATCGTTTTTAATTAAATGATTAATTAATTTTTTTAAAAACTAAAAAAATTTAAAAGCTTTTCGAATTTTACAAATTTATAAAAAAAAACAGATTTTAAACCCTGTTTTTAAAAACCAACAAACCCTAGATATTTGCACATATAAGAATTCATAAAAAAAAGTAGTGAAATAAACTGGTGATACCACAAAGTCCATAAACAGTACATCTGTTTGATTGAATTAGTAAAAAAAAAAAGGTAATTGCGGGCGCCTAAAGCATGGTAGCGAACTGTGCATACTGGCAGCACAAATTCTAAGAAGGATAGCAATGATTGCATTCGAACTTTGGCTGGCGATCTATTATCGAGGCATTACTGTTGGGCGGTTAGCTACCATGGACCTCCCATCTACTCCTTTTCCCACCCCTTCGATTTAACTCCACCTAGAAGTGTCACTATTGCTTGGTACACCTACATTTTTATTTGATTATGACGCACTGAAAAAGGTTTAGTTACGACTATCTGTGTTATACCATAAAATTATTTATCATTTCTTCCATTCGACAGTGTATAAAAATTATTAAAAAATTTAAAACAAGTGAGGGTGTAAAATAATCATAATGTTCGTTTTAGGGGTGCATTTGGTGGTAACAACTGCTCTTCCACCTGAAATGTTGCGTCTCACGCCTGTACAAAAAGAAAGATTGCGCAGCAACGACATATTAATCGAGCTGCAGGACTCAAGTTCAAGTTTACACGAGACAGAGAATGTTTTCGATATATTAGAGAACCTCATAGGCGAGTGTGCTGCCAATAGAATTGGCCCAATTTTGGCTTCCACAGAGTACGGTTTATCTGAGACGGAGGTTCTTGAAGTGATTATGCCAACTGGAGGTGATGGGCCTTTATTCATCGAAGAGGGGTTGTTCAATTTTTCTACATGGTGCTTAGTTAAAAGAACATTCGACGAATTTTTGAAGGCAAGTTTTTACAGGCAAATCCTCTTGCACAGTATTGTACAAAGTATTAGAACATACAGTATTACCTCCACAATTGAAACTCGCTCGTTTTTTAATTGAAAAATGTATTCTAATTTAATTGATTGAAATTGAATCGAGTGTCTTTGCGGTTAAAACGGTTAAAAATGTTATAATTAATTCAACATAACAACAATTCTATACCATCGATTACTACTGATATTAGTAATCAGTGTCTTAATTTTAAGGTTCGCGTGTTAAGCGGAAAATTACTTTTCTCTTGGCGATACCCAATCCGCGATCTGGCTCGTAAAAGGTATTTTCCCAACCAAGAAACTCTGAAAAGTTACCACGGCGAGCTCGCGAATCTTTTCTTTTCGGAAGACTTCGAGGACAAGGATGACAAGTCGTCGCCAGAGGAGGAGGCTCCCAAAAAGGAGACGCCTTTTCAGAGTAGGCCACGATCGCAGGACACAGCGTATAATTTGAGGCACGTTGAGGAAGCATGGCTACATCTTCTACAAGCTGGCGATGTAGAAAAGTTGAAGAAACTGGCTGTCTGCGCGTTCGATTTCCTTCTAGCGGCTGTGCAAATGATCTCTGTCAGTTATTTGAGATGTGTTCTGGAACACTCGAGGAGGTATTTACTCGAGAGGGATTTGGAGTTAGTTTACTACACCGTGAGAAAGTCCAGCGACGTTTTAACGAGGGATCCACTTCAGCTCGGAGCACAACTTATATGCTGGCTACGACCTGTAGCTGAGGATGGTGGTGACTTGGTGAGTATAGGTATCTCTAACAGGGATGATTCCTCAAATGCGCATGCGCAAACAGAACAATGCTCCACAGCGCCACTCTGTGGGGATGCTGGGCACTAGGTTACAGGTTTGATGTACGCGATCTAATATGGGGGCATTGGGTGGTTGGTGACCGAGTAATCCCATGAACAGGGGCGGATTTGAAGATTTGGCGACCCTAGGCTAACAAACGTCTGCCGCCCCTTCCGCGAAATATCGCCAAATATTTTAATTTAAGAGTCGAGACAATTTTAAAATTAATTCAATATGGCAACTCACATATGACTCGCTGCGAATTCGCTACATGAAAGAAAGTGAATTGTTTTTAAAGCTGTCTCAAGCCTCTGTGTTTAAAAATTTTCCAATTTCTTTCGCTCAAAATTTGTCGCCCCAAAATTTGGCGCTCCTCAAAATTTGTCATTCCCCAAAATTTTCCGCACCAGGCTGCAGCCTACTTAGCCTATACCCAAATCCACGACTGCCCGTGGACTGCTCCGTTTCTCGTTCCGTCTTCTTAACTCTTTCTACAAATGTCATTATTGCTCGACACACCTATAGTTTTACTATTTATTACCTACGTGACTTTAATTTTCATTCTTGTTACAATATATTCGCGTTCCTGTATTTTAAATTAGACAAGTTTGGGCAAGTTATAGTACTACTTAAACAAATATATACTTCGATCTATTCCTGATGTTAATTGCTGTTAGGAAATGATGTTAGATATTTTTGTGGTTGTTGTGTGCCAGTCAATTCTTCTTTTAATTCATTGAATACGGAAAGAAAAATAGTTTACTTACTTATTCTTCCCATTCTGGAGTATACTTATACAGAGTGTCCCAAAATTGAGGGACATCCGGGAACATGCAATATCCTGATGCAAAAAGACATCGAAAAGTCCTTTACCGTTTTGGGATCCGAGGCTTCGTTCTCGAGATATTAACAGTAGAGTATTCGCGGTTCAACTTCCGGGCCGCGCAGTTTAAAACCGGAACAGCTGAACGCGGAGCAGTGACCGCTCGTGCGCGCACGCAAGAGCTCCGCGTAGGTACAGACCCATGCACACGGTAGATTCGACCGCGCTAACCCATTTCACGGGTTGAATCAGCGCGGATAAATCTACTGTGTGCGAGCGGTCATTGCTCCGCGCTCAGCTGTTTGGGCTTTAAACTGCGCGGCCCCAAACGTGCACCGCTAATATTCAACTGTTAATATCTCGAGAACGAAATCTCGGATCCCAAAACGGTAAAGGACTTTTCGACGTCTTTTTGCATCAGGATATCGCATGTTCTGGGAAGTCCCCCAATTTTGGGACACCCTGTTTATTCTGAAAGACGCGTAATTACATTAACATGATTTCAAATAAAGGATTTTGTTATTGATTTCAACAGCATTGTAATAAAAATATTACTGTGCTTTGCAATCTTATCATTCCTCAATTAATAATTTAATAATAAATAGATATAGTTCTCCAAATATGTAGTTAATATATAAGTAAAAGTATCATCAAGGTAAGTTTAAATGTTTACAAATGAAGAATTTCTGGTTCAAGGTTAGCAGAATGGTAACGGCAGCGATGGCGTGGTGTGATGGTTACACTGCACCATTGTTGGTACCCCTCAATGGATGGCTTCAACCACCCTTACCTCTTCAAATTCGCACTTTATCCTGTCCGCAAGCAGTGAAGCTTGTTGAGGCTGCTCCATCTGGACAGCACGTTATCATTGTTCCTTTCCAAGGAGATGCTCAATTGTGGCACGTGATGTCTGGACAATTGGTTCACACGTTCAAAGGTAGCTTTCTATAACATTATGCAAATTACTGTCAATTACCTTTAAGGGGTATGAGTATACCGAGCAATAGTAAGGTGTCCAATGCGCAGACAAAAGATGGGAAAGTGGGTGCAGTAGTTAGCCCCCTCCATTCCATAATGCGAATTCTGGGGTAGCCACGATTAGATTCAAGGTCTGGCAGGCGACCTAGTATCGAGACATTACGATTCGACGGTTGACAGCGCGAGACGCCTCAATGAATGAATTACCTCCTTTGTTTCTTATCTCCTACCTCCTAGCGTCATTGATTGGCATATTTATCTTATTCATACACCAGGAATTTCCCTGTCGCATGCTTGGCGTGTTCCCCCTGCACTACGACCCTGAGTGACAGGGAAATTCCTGGCATCCCTGTACTTTATTACGAAACAAATACTATAACCGACCTTTTTTCTCTCAGCGTTCAGTTGTTTGTAGCCTTATAACTCTACTCAAATATGTTTAAGTATTACAATTTGAGTAAATAAAATAAAAAATAATCGTAATCCAGGCCTCGTATTGTATTTATTAACTATTGAAGTAAATATTCCTCATAAACTGATTTTGTATTTACGTGTAAACTATAGTTCGAAAAATTCTTTTGATTTTTAATTGAATTCTTCTATTTAGTAATTAGGTGCTAAGTAGGCTCCCTACCCTCCGTATAAGAGTAGCAGTGGACTTGATGACCGTGCCTATAAAGAGCGAATACTGTAATCGAATTGATTATTATTTTTCTTTCTTTGGTATGAAAATGTGAATATACCTCCATATTTTTGGACACCCCTCTTGAATTATCTTATACTCTTAATTTAATACCTTACACAGGATACTTGAATACTTTGTGATATAATTTTATCTGGTTATGAAGGACGATAAAATGATTGGATTTTCTTAGGGCTATTTTTTCATACGAAGAGAATAAATAATATTTAAAGTTTTATCACGAAAGTTTTATTTTTGATTCAACTGTGTGACTGACTATACTTTAATGACCATGTATATTTTAAAACAATTGATGAGGAATGCCGGATCTGTTCTTTTTGTACCATTCTAATGCTGATTATAAAATTATTTTAGGTCATTCGAACCCAATCTCGTGTTTAGCTGTAACGCAACACTCGCAGTATTTGCTGACAGGGTCTGAAGACACTTCAATTATAGTATGGGACATGAAAGAATTGACCTTGAAATTGAGAATTCAAGAACATATCGCTCCTGTTTTGAGTCTGACGACCGCCCTCAAGAATTCTGTGATTGTCAGGTTTATAATTTTACCTTATATCAACTATCTGTAATAATTACTTAGTTATCACAATACATTAGTCAGTAAGCACGTATGAAAAAATAATTTGTTATTTCAAATCGTGCAAATTTATTTTAAACGTTTTAAATGACTAATGCATTGCACGCAATATTCTTTCGTTTGTTGACTAAACTGCACATTTATTTATTTGGCAAAGGATTATAAAATTTAATTTTATTATGTTTTAAATGTAGTTTTCCTTTTGCTTCTTAGTACGAATATCTTCATACACTTCAATTGTAATATCTCAATATTATAAATGAGATAAAACATTCAAAATTGATTCACTGTAGATTAACAAATTTTGCGTAACTATAAAATATCTTGTCTAATATTACGAAGCTAAATATATTGCGTGTAATTTGTTCAAACAAGAGTTATTCGAGCAGATCTTATATGGTTTTAAACACCACGTAGAAGAGTAGAATTATATCGAGCTGTAGTGAGATCTCTGATGCGCATGCTCTAACAGAATGTAGAAAAGTAGGTGGACCCATCGGCATTGCCATAGCCATAGCGATGATTCAGCTTTAATAGGATTAATTTCCCTGAAACAATTAATTTTTGGGACAGATAAATAACTGACATATTCCAAAGATATCAGTCATTCTATGACATCCATAATCATATAAAGAACTGTTTAACGACAAAAGCAGTGAAATATTTAAGGAATTATTAGTTTGCAAAACCGCATTTTTAAACATTTTTTTTCTTTCATAAAGTCTGAAACACCACGTAGTACGTATATTAACTTCATCCATTATTTGAATCCATATAATTAATTCTAAAGACATATCCGCAATATTTGCACTTTAATTTAGTTTAATAGCACATTGCATACTTGCACAGAAATTTTCTCGCATACAAATTTAACTGTAAAATCGAATTATCAAATAATATTTTCTTTCTGTTTCTCTTTAGTGGCGGTGAAGATTCCAGAATAATCGTCACAAGTTTGCTAACCGGCGGCGTCTTGATCAAAGTCGACCACCATAGAGGGCCCGTCAATTCTATTCGCGTGGACTCTGCTGGCGAGATTCTTGTCTCTGGGTCCTCGGACTGTACTGTCTGCTTATGGTGCCTGGAAAGGTTCACATTGTTGAAGAGCATTTCCCTGCCATCGGCAGTGACGATGCTCGACGTATCAGCGGATTCTGTCTTCCTGTTGGCGGCTTGCGAGGACCAGAAGCTGTACTTGAGATCGCTGGCGACAGGAACAGAGATTCACACGTTGCGAGGTCATCAGGGTGAAATTAAGAATATTTGTCTGGCGAGGGATTGTAGAAGAGCGATCGCAGGCGGGAACAAGGGAAGAATTTCTATTTTCGACATGCACAGTGGAAGGTTGACGAGAACGTTACCAGCAAATCCCTCGGCGGACGTTACTGCAGTCAAGGTAGGAACAAGCCTGGCCGCTTTTGAAATGTCATTTCGCTGCTGTGCCCCATTTTGTATCAAACGCAATTGTTTTTCCATTTCAAGGATTTCGAAAATAATAGAATAAATAATAATTGAGTATTACAGGTGTACTGTGCTCCGATGAAAAGAAGACGGGCGAGATGTCACAGAAGCAAGAGGTGTTCTTCGCTCGCATTGGCTCCCGCCGCCCGTATCCCCTTTGCTTACTTTGTATTCGTCCACGTTGACGCGCCGGCCAATAGGGATATTCGGACCTGATTCGGACCCTAGAGTTTCTGGCCGACTTCTTTTCGTCGGAGCACAGTACCAACTAACAATGAGACCTCCAATGCGCACGCCCAGACAGCAATTGGAATAAAGGGTGGAGCTATCGACACCCTCCACTTCGCAGCGCGGACGCTGTGGTGGAAGTGGGGTAAAAGGAGTTAAGGGGAAGGGATGGGGAACGAAGGAGTTCGTGGGAGATCCTTGGTACTCAGCGTCCCAACACTTCGAATCTACTTACTCATCGCTATTCTTACAAAACCTAATTTTCCATCTTCTGCTTGAATACACGACTCAAAAATATCGTTCCAGCCTACCATACATGCAAGGCGAACGATGGGCCAATTTCACACGATTGGCATCTGTTTCGCGAACACTTCTACAATGTTTCGTAAACGTAGTGTTATGCACAGCCACGCCATAGGCTCTCACCTACATCATATTCATGAAATATTATACAAGCTGTCCAAAATTGGGGGACTTCCCGGAACACGCAGTATCCTCATGCAAAAAGACATCGAAAAGTCCTTTACCGCTTTGGGATCCGAGGCTTCGTTCTCGAGATATTAACAGTTGAGTATTAGCGGTTCGACTTCCGGGCCGCGCAGTTTAAAGCCGAAACAGCTGAGCGCGGAGCAGTGACCGCTCGCACACAGTAGATTTGCCCGCGCTGATTGGGTTAACCCGTGAAATGGGTTAGCGCGGTCGAATCTACTGTGTAGATCTACGCGGGGCCACCTCCCTGTGCCGCAAGCGGTCACTGCTCCGCGCTCAGCTGATTCGGCTTTAAACTGCGCGGTCCGGAACTTGGACCGCTAATATTCAACTGTTAATATCTCGACAACGAAACCTCGGATCCCAAAACGGTAAAGGACTTTTCGACGTCTTTTTGCATCAGGATATTGTATGTTCCGCGAAGTCCCTAAATTTTGGGGCAGCCTGTAGAAATGTTTGCAAAGTAGATACCAACTGCGTGATTCTGGTCCACTCTACACCGTGCATCTGTGGAAGCTGCAAATATATTTTTCATTTTTGTGAACATTCGCTTTGGACATGTCACGATTGCTCAGTGGACATATAGAGTCGAGCTTTAGTAGGGGATCTAGTACCGAGACGTTGTTATCATATAATTACCAGTCAAAGACCTCTCATAGACTCCTTTTTCCCCATCCACGATTATTGCTCGATATACCTATAACCAGGCTCGGCTCAAGCCTCTTTTGCGCCCTAGGCGAACTTGCTAAATTGCGCCCTTGATTGACAATTTATTTATTTATTTAAGCTTTCTGATGATCTTACTCTGAATTTTCATTCGCAGCTTAAAGCGTCTATACCTAGTGCAATTTGTAGTGTTCCATTTAAAACGTTATTTTAAAAAATGCGAACAATGAAAAGACCATTTTGAGCCCCTTGTCAACTTTACGCCTTAGGCAGCGGCCTAATTGTGCCTATAGGCACGAGCCAGACATGCCTATAACAAGGTTCGTAGGAAGAGTTGTAAGAAGGAGATGGGGAACAAAGGAGCCTGGAAGGTTTTTAGCTGCCAAACACCCAATAGGAATAAATTGCGCTGTTGTGTGAAAGGGGTAACGGCTCCACTCACTTTTTCCTCCTCGCTTTGGGCACGCGCATTGGAGACCTCACTAATATGCACTATTATTCAGTATTTCCTTTCCACATCATAATTATTCTGCATGTTAATTTCCTTATTGCGTTCAAATTCTAATTAATGAGTTGCCTCCTCTATTTACAATCGTTCAAAGAGAATATGGTAACAACCCCCCTTCTGTTTTTAATTTAATTAATCGTTACCTCCACCCATTACAGAGCAAATTTTTTTAGAGTGTAAGTTTTATTGGCAGTATCGTTAAAAATTGATATCTTTCAATAGGTGACAGAAAAGGATGACTTTTTAATAACAGCTGCCGGTGATCGAGTTACGTATTGGAGCTTCCGGGGTGAAGAGAGCCATTCGAAACCTCAGAAATCTGGCAAGCCAGAATCTTTGCACCCTCATACGTCTCCTATCTCGTGTCTAGATATATCCAGGGACGGAGCAATGGCGGTCACTGGCGGAGTCGATTCTTTAGTAAACCTTTGGCAACTAAACACGCACGAGTTGCTGTCGACTTTCGAAGGGCATATTGCTAGCGTTACGTGTATCGCATTCTCGGCTTCCGGTTTATTCGTTGCTTCTGGTATGTATGTTCATCGTTTACATAATAAAAGACATAAAAACCATTAGTATCTTTGTATAATATTTTCCAGAGTAATCCAGGTCGTCGATACGGTTTCAAATGAGGCTTGATCTCGTTGATGGTAAAACTGAACAGGTCCATTTTTTAAAAAAAAAATAAGATGGTAGTCTTTAGCAAATGCAAGTGTATTATTGGTAGAATTTACCGAAAATTAAGAAATATAGACTTGGACAGTTTTACCAAGAAGCTAACGATCTCCTTCCCGATTGTACCATGATTTCGGAAACACCTTGTATATTTCTTCATATAATTAGATATATTTTTTAAACAAATTAAGTAGTGTATGATACTTAATTTATTATTAAATGTCTTCTATTATGTTTTCTAAGACATCTTTGCATTATTGATTTTCAGTATATTGATTTAGTTTGTTTGCATTTTTGATTTTCATTATTAATTTATTAGGTTAATGCAAAAATAATTGCTGTTTTTAACTGTTTGGATTTTCCAATTTGGTGCAAATGTCGAACAATTGTTGAATGGTCACTATTTAGTTATCTTGCACTCATACAATAAAATCTCTCGAACTTGTTTTTTCTTCACCTTTAATGTGACGGTCGAAAGGAAACGAAAGAAAACAACGAAAACAAAACCATTACCATAAATCGATAGAGCGAATTTCACGCTTTAAAATACATAGCTACATAGTTAACATAAAGTTTATTCCAAAATAAGCAACAAAGGTTAAAGTAACAAAAACCGCAATTATTTTTGCATCATTGCAACATGCAGGTGGCTATTAGAAAATCGAGAATTATTATTATGAAATATGACACAGGCTGCTAGTGTCTACGCAAATGTATGTACACTGCGTAGTGTATCACCCACGTGTCAATTAAGCCGGGAATCCACCGGGAAGCTAAGCTATGCTATGCGATGCTATACTATGCGATGCTATACTATGCGATGCTATACTATGCGATGCTATGCCATGCTACGTTTTAAAAAAAATTAGTTTCAATACATTCTTATGGAACCGTTTCCACCAGAAGCTAAGTTAAAACATAGCATCGCATAGCATAGCTTAACTTAGCTTCCCGGTGGATTCCCGGCTTTAGATGCTAAAATATAAAAAAAGAATTCAAGTTTACCACATTGGTACGTATGTACAACTTCTATACGTGAATTTCCTGAATACAGGTTCAGAAGACAAAACAGTTCGCGTGTGGGGCTTAACGTTGGGTTTGGTAGTAGCGACATTTAAACATCAAGCACCTGTCACAACGGTAACAGCAATGTTTGATGGTCGAAGGATCGTCAGCTCCGATAGAGCGGGTGTAATTCGAGTCTGGGCCGCTGACACAGGTACCCTGATCCAATCAGTGTCTGGACCTGGTCGTTGTTTCACAGTTTCTTCTGACATGAGGTACGTCAGATTAATCGAATCCTATGTCCATACTTATCCTAAATTTTGTATTTCGTATGCTAAATAATATTTGCTTAGGACTAGAGATGCTTAAAAGTAACAAATTTGAGGATTTTTTAAAAATTGAAATTTTAAAAGGAAAAGCTGCAATAAACAGTTTTGCGTGAAAAATATTTTATTACAACGATTGAGTGCTCGTTTTTCAGTTTGCGTTAATAAACTTACAGGTATGCAGTGTGTGGAACAGGAGACAATCAAGTACGAATAGTTAGTTTAGGAGCGGGACCTGAAGAAAAATATCAAGTATCGCATTCCCAAGACATCACTTGCTTAGTGGTCACTCCGGACTCTCGATCTTTAATCACGGGCTCAATAGACATGAGTTTAAAAGTTTGGCAGCTTGCTGGAGGCAAATTATCGCAGGTCTGTTTCTTAAATTAAGCCTTTCACGTAATTGGTTATATCAGCGAATGTTGATTAACAAAATACTTAATGGAAAATTAAATTTAATTACAAAGTGGTTACACAGGATGTTCGCTAGACAGATAGTGCGAAAAATAAACTGGATGATTCTATATGATAAAATAGGACCAAAATCATGACTAAAGAAATTGCCGTGGAGGCCTCGTTTTTTATTTATTAATGTTTGAAAATTGAAAAGTCCTTGTAGAAAACACTGTACGTGGCAAAATTAAAAAAAAAATGTATCGGAAAATGTTCTACGTGCCAAGTAGCACTATATTGTAGAATTCGATTTTTGGCACTTACAGTGTCTTCTACAAGGATTCTTTAATTTGGGTCAGCAATACCTGAAGGATCACAGTACGACCTCCTACAGTCGCCGTCAGAAAATGATGACGCATTTATCATTACGTCTACCGTAGAGGGTCTACGACAGCGCTGTCCAAGGTCGGGCACGCGCGCTCTCGGGGTTCTCCCACTTTCGTCCGCGTTGTCAGGGATACTGCGCGACGCTAACCGCCATGGTAGCCTTCGTAGCGTCGCGCGGTCTCCTTGACAACGGAAGGTACGCTGCGCGAAAGAAAGATTGGAGGGGGAAGCAGGCGGCTGAGGGGCCCCTACGTTGGTGTACGAGGTAAGCTAGGGCGTTAGTAATCCCATGCAATAAATAATTCTTTAAACTTCTTTTAAAGATCTATATTGGAAATAAAATTTTATACTGATACTTTTTTAACAATAAACTATACATAGAATTGAACAGTTAACAAAATCAAAATTCATTAAACATTCATCGTTTCCACGCATTCAAAACCGGCGTCAAAATTAAAACTACCTACAATGAAATTATGAAAACATACAAAAAGAATTATCCATTTGACACTGGTTACAAATAAAATAACATAGATAACATAAAGTTCGCCACACTGACCTGCGCAATACAACCTGTTGAGCACCGAATTGCCGTTCCTCAGGCGCTTCTGACCCTAATTTGTATGCATTAATAACTGAGAAACGAAGACTCCACTGCAATTTCGTTACTCGTGATTCTTGGCTTATTTTGTCGAGCAGAATCACTCATTTCATTTTCTACTGCCTGTTGCCGAGCGCCCTATACAGTACGCACTCGTTACCAGCCCGACGAACGGGGCTGGCGGCGTGCTCGTAGCGCGTTGTGGACACTATTCCGCGCGGCTAATGGCGCGAGTGGGGAAACCCAAGAGCGAGCGAGAGAAAACGATAGAGCCTCTCGCTCGTTCCCGGGTTTCCCCACTCTCGTCCGAAGGATTTCAAGAAATGGTGGGGATAGTCGCCGGGCTTTGAACGCACGGTAGAAAAGGGGTGGTAATGAGTGCGTACTGTACAATAATACAGTTCAAGGGACTAATGCCTGAATATTAAACGAATCTCTACTACAATGTGATGCAGGTCCTAGTGAGTCATACGGACCACGTAACCTGCGTCGCAGTTTCCGTCCTTGATAAGTCCATTGTAGTGTCCGGCTCCAGGGATGCGAATCTAATCGTCTGGGATATCAACACTGGGGACGATCTTCACACTTTAAAAGGCCACTTGGGATACATTACGTGTGTGAAGCTATCAGGGGATGGTAGTCTCGCAGCTTCTGGGAGTGAAGACAAGAGTTTAATTGTCTGGGATACGAAGAAAGGCTGTCCTCTCAACAGCATCATGTTGCACGTGCCGGTGTTGGGCCTTGAAGTGGCCACGGACCTATCGAGACTCGCGTTACATCTGCTCGAACACAAATGCATGCCCATCCTCTGTTTGCATAATACACCAGCGCAGTATGTCAAGCTCCCAGACTACGTTGCCCCTTGGTGCGATGTAAGAGACATGAGGGCACCCGGTCCGAAAAGAGCGAACAAGAGGTTGCTGAAGAAGGAGATATCATTGGATAGCGACACATGGCGCAGGAAATATGGCCACTTAACGGCAGGTAGGTCGCGTGAAATTCTTCTGTATCGTATGTTTGTAATAATTTATGTAGGCATACCTAGCAATGGTGGTGTTTGTAGGAGGTGTTAAAAGGAAGGGCTAAGGGAAATGGAAGTACGTGAGGGGTCTTTAATTGTCAGCTATCCAATAATAATACCTTGATACTAGACTTTTTTTTTATCGTGGTGGAAATCCCTAACGGATACCTCAGCCCTCGGGGGAGGGCCGAGATTACGTGAGGGTTGCACCGCCTAAAACCACCACGGTAACCGCCTAGAGCGGGGAGAGATCCGGAAAGGGAAGCGGCCGATCTCCCGCGAGATCAAACAAGCGATTACGTTCGCAAAGAGAAGGCCGCTCTCCAAGATCCCTGAACTCTCCGCTCGTTTGCCCAAAGTGGGCACTTTCCCAAGAGGGAGAGAAGCTCCCCGGAAGATCCTAAGCTAACGGTCAGAGTTCTGCAATGGGCGGGTTTGACCCGCCCGTCACCCGGCCGTGACGTCGATTCACCCGCCCGCCCGTACCCGTATCTGCACTCACCCGGTGATACCCGCTACGAAGCTATCCATACCCGCCCGGACCCGCTGGCGGGTTAGCGGGTCAGCGTCGATTTCTACCCGCCCGAAGCTGTCGCGACACGTACTTGACTCACCCGTGGTCGCGCTGTTATCCGTTCGTACCCGTGCCTTTAGCTGCACTTCAATTCCGACTTTACTGGTACTTTATTCGGCAGTTGTTATATCAAGATGCGGATTTATTTCATTCTACGAATGAACAGTATGGCATGCATTGTATCAAATTTAAGAAATTATGGATACATGCAAAAATTTAATTTAAATTGAAATAATAAATCAACAAAAATACTTGTAATACGCTATAAAACTTTATGCTATTCATACTTTAAAAGCTTTTATGTTTCTCTGCAGTATTGGAATTTTTGTTACTTTCCCTTTGTTCATAATTATAATATAAATAAAATATTAACTCTGTTTGAACGCGCGGGTATTAGCGGGTATAGCGTAGCGCGAGTATTAGCGCGGATACGGGCGAGTCAGATAAAAGTTCCGTCAGCTCCGGGCGGGTATGGGCGGATAGAAATCGACGCTGACCCGCTTACCCGCCGGCGGGTCCGGGCGGGTCGGGTGAATCGAAAGACGGGCGGGTAACGGACGGGTAAACCCGCGATATATCCGCCCGTTGCAGAACTCTGAGCTAACGCCACGCGGCGACACTGCGGGTTAAGGCTCGTATAGACTGGGCGATAATCGCCGGCAACTTTGTTGCCGGAGTCGCTGGCGAGTCGGTGGGATAACCGACTTGTCGCCAGCGGCTTGTATCTGGCGACTTTTATCCGGCGACTTGTGTCCGGCAACTGTGTCTGGCGACTCGTCCTTTAAGGGTAAAGAGATACGAATATACCTGGGAAAGTCGCCGGAACCTGTATCCGGCGACTTGCAACAATCGCTGTGGGATACAGCAACTCGACCCTTGCCTCAAACGGCCTTCTTGAAATGACTGTTGGCCACATGTTCCCGAAAAACTGTATTCAAGTGGACGGTGAGCAACATCGCCCGAGTGTCTAGTGCCTGTATTTCTGTTTCCCGTTCCGAATGGGAAACATCGCCGACTCTGTGGCAACACACCACGCACTATATATATTGAAGTACATCCTATAATAAATGTATACGTTAAAAATTTAATATATCTATAAATATGTGTATATATCTATAAATATATGTATATACATATAAATATATGTATATATATATTATATATAATAAATTTTTAACGTAAATATCTACTATATGATCTACTGCGTGGAAAAACACCACACATATACATATTTATTAAAACATTAATTTATTTTATATATATTTATTAAACGAATTTATTATATATATATATATATATATATATATATATATATATATATATATATGCGGACACTCCCTTGACGAGGCTCTCTTCACAGCAATACATATCTCCTCTCCGAGGTCCACCATCTTTCGCACGGAACAGGTCAACGCGTTAGAGCTGTTCGAGTACTCGGAACAAGCGAGCCGGGATATACTCGGTTCGAATAACCGATCCGAGCCGAGCGCTCGAAAGAACCGAGCGGCTCGAATGAAACGAGTAGCTCGAATAAAGCGAGCGGCTCGAATGAAGCGAGCCGATCGAATAGAAGCGAGCGGGTCGAAAGAAGCGAGCGGATCGAAAGAAGCGAGCGGCTGGAAGCAATCGGGTGGCTCGAACGATCCGAGCACGCGAGCAGATCTGGCGTACAGTGTACAATGCTACATCTTTCGTGCAGATCGAGTATGATAAAGGTTTCGGATATTTTATCGTATGTTTTTCTAATGGAATACATAGGTATAATGATTGTTAAGGAGAGTCCAGAATTTTTATAACCTATATAGAAAACCGTTAGGCAGTAACAATTATTTTCTCGAATTTTTCTGATTACGATATAAATCAAATAACTATTCTTTATTTATTAGGATCACTATCTTTCTAATTTTGTATTTGTAAACGTACTCATATACTTTTCTTTATTTTACCTTCCTTTTCTTTGTTTTTCTCTTTCTTTTCGGTCTCCCTTCGTAATTGTGTTTGTGTTGTGTTATTATTAGCAAAGGGTGTTAATCGTTAATAAACAAATAAATATATAATCCTGAAACAGTTGGACTTATAAATCTCTTGCACAATTGATAGAATTTATTTCCCGACTTAATTAATGAAAAATTATAATATTATGTGTGCTCTATATATCTCACAACTTGTCAATGAAAATGAGGAATATTTGTAGGAGATCGTACGGAAACGCAACAAAACTAAGAAATATTAAAATAATATTTTGCACAATTTAATTATTCGCACAACACAAACACAATTACGAAGGGAGACCGAAAAGAAAGAGAAAAACAAAGAAAAGGAAGGTAAAATAAAGAAAAGTATATGAGTACGTTTACAAATACAAAATTAGAAAGATAGTGATCCTAATAAATAAAGAATAGTTATTTGATTTATATCGTAATCAGAAAAATTCGAGAAAATAATTGTTACTGCCTAACGGTTTTCTATATAGGTTATAAAAATTCTGGACTCTCCTTAACAATCATTATACCTATGTATTCCATTAGAAAAACATACGATAAAATATCCGAAACCTTTATCATACTCGATCTGCACGAAAGATGTATATACATTGTACACTGTACGCCAGATCTGCTCGCGTGCTCGGATCGTTCGAGCCACCCGATTGCTTCCAGCCGCTCGCTTCTTTCGATCCGCTCGCTTCTTTCGACCCGCTCGCTTCTATTCGATCGGCTCGCTTCATTCGAGCCGCTCGCTTTATTCGAGCTACTCGTTTCATTCGAGCCGCTCGGTTCTTTCGAGCGCTCGGCTCGGATCGGTTATTCGAACCGAGTATATCCCGGCTCGCTTGTTCCGAGTACTCGAACAGCTCTACAACGCGTGCTCTTGTTTTGCAATTGAAGCGCGTGTTTTTACTCGAGAGATAAGGGATCCGTCTCGAATTTGCTGGGAAGACGGCGCGGGCCTATATCTGGCACATTTAGGTAAAAACTGAAGGGACTGGCTTGTGTGCCACGTCTGGTTCCCAAAAATTAATCAGGCTGATCGGCCAGTGTGTTCCGCCAAGGTGCGGTTTATGACCGTATTGTCCCATGAGTAGCGGTTGACAACGGTACCTGCGCGTCCGATGTCACCGTGTATACCACCCATTATCGACATCTGGTAGACAAATGTTTCCCAACGAACACTTCGAGAACAAGCTATTGCCTAGTCGTAAAGAAATGAAGAAATTTCGCTTCAAAAATACTAAATTGCCAGCTGTAAAAGATAACTGAATTTGGACGCGCAGGTAGCGTTGTCAACCGCTGACTCACGGGACAATACGGTCATAAACCGGGACCCTGTCGAAACACTCTGGCCGATCAGTTTGATTAATTTTTGAGAACCAGGTGTGGTATACAAGTCATCCCCTTCAGTTTTTATCTAAATGTGCCAGGTATAGCAGTTAAAAAGTATTATCCAACATCAATACGCCTTGCGGAGAGAGAGAGAGACACAAGAAGAAAGAATGGTAATCCGCTGACTGCGCATGGTCCCGCCTGCGCCGTCTTCCCTGCAAATTCGAGACGGATCCCTTATCTCTCGAGTAAAAACTCGCTTAATAGAAACTGTGACATTAAATCATCACCGTAATGTTCTCCATTTCTCAAAAACGCCTTTTTCTTTTTCTTTTGGTCGATGCTATTACAATGAACGCGGTGCCAACACCCACAGCTATTGACGGATCCATGGCTACTAAAAATAAGGTTTGGAATGGACGCCGAAGAAGGGTCTTGGTCAGTGATGCCAGATTCGAGACGGGTTCACTCGAGAATTTCCCCCACCTCGCGCATACTACGGCGGAGCAGCGTATCCGTGAGCTCGGCGCTTCGGAGTCCAACTCACGGACACGCAGCTCCGGTGTAGTGTGCGCGAGGTGGGGGAAATTCTCGAGGGAACCCACCCCGAATCTGGCATCACTGGTCTTGGTCATAAGGTGGGGGACACAAGTTGCCGAGTCGCCGGACACAAGTCGCTGGATACCAGCCGCTCGGTAAAAATCGCTGGAGACAAGCCGATGCATCCCAGCGAGTCGCCAGGCGACCCGCTGGAGTCGCTGGCAACAAAGTTGCCGGCGATTATCGCCCAGTCTATACGAGCCTTTACGCGCCAGTGTCGCCCTTCAACCCTGACCGTTGTTCCCAGGCTCGACGGGCCCTCGCCCGTCTCGCCCACGGTCCTCCGGTGCCGCCAGCCGCGTTAAGGTCTGCGCACACATCCGTTCCAAGTCAGTTCCGTGTCAGTGTGCCATTGGTAAGAATAAAGGTCCACGCACACATATCCGTTCCGTTTCAGTTCCGTGTCAGTTGCGTGGTCGTAAAAGGTATTGGTTGCTTGTTTTGGAATGGAGCAGCGCACACTTATCAGTTCCGTGACATTCGATGGGCTCTCCGTACCCGTCAATTCCGGACCGTGGGAATCAGTGTTAAAAAATAACGTAGGCGTGCTTTACAATGGAGCAGGGCACACTTCTCCGTGTCAGGACTGTCAGCAGATGTCAGTGTAGAACCTCTATCCGTTCGGTGAAACTAGAATTTGGTTGCCAACGATATTTTGGACATTTGGACTGACGAAGTCCTGAAATCACGGAAAGGTCGACCTTTTTTTATGACAGTGAAAAAAGGTTCTCGGGTCGAAGCTCTCGCACCACGCGCTTCAGGGGTCCTAGACCCTAGAGTCATAAAGACAAGGACAGCAATAGGCCACTCAGTAATGAAAATAGGAATTCTATAATTAATATTAGATCTCCATACAAATACCACCAATGGATTGCTGGAGTTTTTGCAATGAAAATTATACCAAACATGATATAATTCTGATCATTATTAATGATTGTAATGAAAAGAGTGTTGTATTTTAATTTTGTGTGGTAAGATAGAGGGTATGATCGGATGCATGCATGCTGGGTGTTAGGGAAATGGAGCTGGATGTGCGTTTCAACAGGGCGTGCAAACTTTAGAGCGTCTTTCACACGGCGATACATGCATCGCGACACGTGTATGATGCGTACCGATTTTCAATTGATCATTATAGCTTCCATAAGACCAGCGGCGCTGGCCGTGATGGACACACCGGTTCTCGTTAGATCACCGAAGTTAAGCATCACGGGGCGGGTACTGGGGAAAGATGGGTGACGCTCGCTGCTGGGACCGGAGGGAGAGCAGAGGAAAAGATAAGAGACTATAGTTCGTTGGGCTATATAAGCGATAATAATGCTTGAAATGCCATCCTGCTAACCACAGGAAAAACAGAAAACAAACAAAAAAGCTTCCATAGGAACCGTTCACACGACGATTCTCGTATCGCGATACTGATTTTGTGTACCCCGCATACTTTTTGTTCGAAATCGACAGATGAAATGTGGAAACGAGCGGACTCTTTCACAGGGCGCGGGGCGAGACACGTATCGCGCTACGTGTCGATCATTTGTTCTTCAATAAAAAATATCTTCTCGTACCCCACACATTTTTGGACAAAATATTTCTCTGAAGAAATGAATGAGATTGAAGCGTTATCTATTTGGATTATACACGAAAGATGTAGTAATAAACGAGCGAAGAGGAGACATTGGATTCATCCCATAAACAGCATTAGACATTAAAAGGGAACTTTTCATGTATTAGTTATTTCATGAACTTCTAAAATCTAAATGATTTAGAATATCTGCCACCTCGCCACGTGCCGTGTGAAAGGGTTCAGCCGTTACAACGTTTCGTTTGCCGACTTCATACGAAATATATCATGCGGCCAACGTTTGCGGGATACACGAAATCAGTATCACGATACGAGAGTTGTTCTGTGAACGCTTCTATAATCAATGTATAATCGATGTTCACCATACACGTGTATCGCCGTGCGAATGAAATCGTAGACAGTTCGCGATACAAGTATCGCACACATGTATCCCCGTGGGAAAGAGCTCTTCAGTTGCAACATAATTGCGTAATACACATACCTATGTACCTTTTGGTACGTGGAAGTGGTTGGGAAATTTCAAAATCTATTCCGTTTGTATAAACGTAATATTGCATTTTTTATGTTCAATAAACTTGGTGTTCGTCAAATTGGAGACGGATCGCTTATCGATTGAGTATACATATACAGCTACGGTCGCCAGAAACGGGACGCACCCCCATTCCCGACTGAAGGCCTGCGGAAACGGCTGAATTGGGACTGCAGTATGACTGTTATGAATATTGGAGTAGGAGAAGGGGGGGCATGATGGGGAAGCTAAGCAAACAAGCAAAAAAATTGATAATTATACCTTTTATTTAAGTTTTTATGAATCAATATATAATTATAAGTTAATACTTTAACCTTTAGTACATAGTTTGAGCAACATTTAAATAAAAATTTGAAGTTATTAAACTTTTAAAAAAATATAAGGAAACACCTGCCACGGGGTATGACGTGGTACCGAAACGGGGCAACACGGTTCCTTTAAATATTTTCACAATCGATGTAAATATGAATTTCTTCTAAATTATTTTCTTCCTACTCTCCTGCAGAAGTTGTGGGACCATATCTTTTAAATATTCGACAAGTTCTTCCTCATCTGTTTGCGAAAATACACTCTTCATTGGACCTAATGGTAAACCGTGTTTAAATATTCGGTAATATTCTAATATCTTATCGATTGTAAATATATATTTATTATAAGTCTTTATAGTACACAAAATAAGATCCACGCAGCATGTGGACGATTTCACAGCTCTAAACTCTAAATCAATGACCTAATTGTTGGTAAACTAATTCTTCCAGCTTCTAAAAAAAATCACGTCGTTTGGATCAATTTTAAAGATGTTATTCTGTTTTGAAGGGTGTACGAATACTTTTGTCACCTACAGACTGACAGAACTGTACAGCAGGCTTGCAGAAACGGCTGAATTGGGACTGACCGGGCCAGAGCAGGCCTCCTCAGTCATATTAGGGACACCGCACGGACACGGACGGACACCGTACGGAGACGGAACTGAAACGGAACGGATATGTGTGCGTGGACCTTAACAGGGGCGTAGAGGACCTCTTCTTCTTACCACTGGCACACTGACACGGAACTGACACGGAACGGATATGTGTGCGCAGACCTTAAAGCGCACTGCACGGGAGGGAACGGGCCCGGGCACAACCTTGATACTAGACCTCTACCAAATCTGTAATTCAGTCATCACTTTCCCCACAGAATTCGTGTATTAGTGTGGAGGGAACCGTCGGTGAACCTACACTCTTCTCCATCTCCTGTTTCAGCATGCGCACTGCGGGCATCACTAATACTTGATATATGTAACTTTCTATGCATGAAAGTATATGTACAATAGCTAAAATGGATATAGCGTGGTTGTAAAAAGCTACGGGGGTCCCAAAGTTTACAGCTTCGAGATTTCGATACAAAAGGTCTGAAAACCTTACCTCTCAAAAAAGTGCCAAACCCCTTGTTCCAAAACCTCAAAGCTGTCAACTTTGGGACACCCGCAGCTTTTACGACCACACTACATATACAGGGTGTCCCAAAAATGCTGCGGTTCCTTAAAGGGGGTGATTCGGGGGGTGATTGCAAACCACTTTTTCCTTTGCGAAAATGCCCTCCGAGGTTTCGTTAACGAGATATTAATAAAAAGCATCGACCAATCAGAGCGCGAGCCTTCCGCTGGAGGTCCCGCGCTAGCGTGGCCGCGCGCCGGGCCGCGCTGCGACTACGAACAAGCAAGGCGGCATGCATCGAAGGAAATTGCGTAGAATGGCAAATGAAAAAGACGTAACAAAAAAATCCAACCGTTTGCCATGGTTTGTTTGCCATTTAAAGGGAATAATTAATAAAGGATAAATGGATGAAAATCACGTGTAACGTAAAAAGACGAATACACATTTTTTTTAGAAGTTTCGAAAATAATAATTATTTGAAGTGGGAAGATAAGGAATACGTAAAATTCCTTGTGTTAATAACATATCCACGAAAAGGTAATGTAACAGGAAATTAACGAAAAGTGATCGTAGTTCGTTATTGTGATAAAAATCCGTAACTCAATAACGGCCAGCACTGTTGCTGATAACGAATAAGTCTGTTTAAAAAGCCCGAATAAATATTTTCGTACGAGAATTTTGAGAATTATCGCCGGAAATAAGCCATAGCTTGCGTTAAATTTAAAAATGAATGATCACCATTAAAGTAACTAAAACTCACCCTTGTCGAAAATTCACCTGCAACTTGAAAACTTGTGTCACTGGGTCACTGAACCGATCCTGGTCATCGATGGACGAGCCCAGTGCACAGCTGATCCCAGGTATACGACACTACCCAAAGTTAAGGGTCGCAATGTCAGGTGCGTCCAGGTCAACGTAACGAATATTCACTTCACTGCACGGCTACTAACACTGGTCACTTAATTTATTTTTCATGGAACGTGTTGTTGCTACGTTCTAAAAATTGGTGGAAATGAATTTTTACTTGGCGTTCGGAGCCGTGGGTAATTCCCGCGCAAATTCTCACGCTGCAGCACTTGCGTCCTCGTTGTTCGGGGGGTACACACAGAACATCGCGTAATACTCTTGAGCAGAGAACATTTGTCTGCGACGCGATTGCTGACTGCTGACTGACAAGATTTTTTCCAAGCGACTTCTTCTACCCCCAAATAGTTTTTCTCGTTCCATTATGAGTTGACCCCCACCAGGCCAAGAGGCTTCAGGTAAAAAGAAGCCAGCACATTTTCGGAACACACGTGTTTTGCAGAAGTGCAACGAAAACTTTCACAAAAGCCCGCGCGCCGTCCTTCTACTGCCAATGTACCCATTGCTTCGAGATAGAAAACAGACACCACGTGTATCGGTTCGAAAGGGTCCGAAGAGAAGAGAAACAGAAAGTCTTCGAGTTGCTATAAAGAAAAAAATCCTGCATCCTGTTTCCCTTTTCCGATACCCTGAGTTCACGTCTGCTACGAGGCGGAACCAAGTAAGTCATAAATTATCCGAAACTGTAGGAAACCGTTCTCTACCGCCGACTTGCGGGACAATACGGTCATAAACCGCGACTCTGACGAAATGCTCTGGCTAATCAGCCTGATTAATTTTGGAGAACTAGAAATTACAGAGTATTATCCAGCATCAATACGTCTCGCGGAGAGACACAGGAAAAGAAGGGATAGTCCGCTGACTGCGCGTAGTCCCGCCTGCTTCGTCGCACCCTCAAATTAAAGACGGATCCCTTATCTCTCGAGTATAAACACGTGCTCGAATTTCAAAACACAAGCACGCATCGACGTATTCGGTGCGAGAGACTGTGGGCTTGAGGTCCGATTGGCCCCAAACTAACCAATCTGCCCTGCATCCCTCCCAAACGGCCACTGTCCTGAAGAGGCCCTCTTCACAGCGATATCTCCTCCACAAGGCCCACCTTCTCTCGCACGGAATACGTCGACGCATGATTTTGTTTGGAAATTCGGGCGCGTGTTTAGACACGAGAGATAAGGGATCCGTCTTTAATTTGAGGGTAGGACGAAGCAGGCGGGACTACGCGCAGTCAGCGGACTATCCCTTCTTTTCCTGTGTCTCTCCGCGAGACGTATTGATGCTGGATAATACTCTGTAATTTCTAGTTCTCCAAAATTAATCAGGCTGATCAGCCAGAGCATTTCGCCAGGGTCGCGGTTTATGACCGTATTGTCCCGCAAGTCGGCGGTAGAGAACGGTTTCCTACAGTTTCGGATAATTTATGACTTACTTGGTTCCGCCTCGTAGCAGACGTGAACTCAGGGTATCGGAAAAGGGAAACAGGATGCAGGATTTTTTTCTTTATAGCAACTCGAAGACTTTCTGTTTCTCTTCTCTTCGGACCCTTTCGAACCGATACACGTGGTGTCTGTTTTCTATCTCGAAGCAATGGGTACATTGGCAGTAGAAGGACGGAGCGCGGGCTTTTGTGAAAGTTTTCGTTGCACTTCTGCAAAACACGTGTGTTCCGAAAATGTGCTGGCTTCTTTTTACCTGAAGCCTCTTGGCCTGGTGGGGGTCAACTCATAATGGAACGAGAGAAACTATTTGGGGGTAGAAGAAGTCGCTTGGAAAAAATCTTGTCAGTCAGCAGTCAGCAATCGCGTCGCAGACAAATGTTCTCTGCTCAAGAGTATTACGCGATGTTCTGTGTGTACCCCCCGAACAACGAGGACGCAAGTGCTGCAGCGTGAGAATTTGCGCGGGAATTACCCACGGCTCCGAACGCCAAGTAAAAATTCATTTCCACCAATTTTTAGAACGTAGCAACAACACGTTCCATGAAAAATAAATTAAGTGACCAGTGTTAGTAGCCGTGCAGTGAAGTGAATATTCGGTACGTTGACCTGGACGCACCTGACATTGCGACCCTTAACTTTGGGTAGTGTCGTATACCTGGGATCAGCTGTGCACTGGACTCGTCCATCGATGACCAGGATCGGTTCAGTGACCCAGTGACACAAGTTTTCAAGTTGCAGGTGAATTTTCGACAAGGGTGAGTTTTAGTTACTTTAATGGTGATCATTCATTTTTAAATTTAACGCAAGCTATGGCTTATTTCCGGCGATAATTCTCAAAATTCTCGTACGAAAATATTTATTCGGGCTTTTTAAACAGACTTATTCGTTATCAGCAACAGTGCTGGCCGTTATTGAGTTACGGATTTTTATCACAATAACGAACTACGATCACTTTTCGTTAATTTCCTGTTACATTACCTTTTCGTGGATATGTTATTAACACAAGGAATTTTACGTATTCCTTATCTTCCCACTTCAAATAATTATTATTTTCGAAACTTCGAAAAAAAATGTGTATTCGTCTTTTTACGTTACACGTGATTTTCATCCATTTATCCTTTATTCATTATTCACTTTAAATGGCAAACAAACCATGGCAAAAGGTTGGATTTTTTTGTTACGTCTTTTTCATTTGCCATTCTACGCAATTTCCTTCGATGCATGCCGCCTTGCTTGTTCGTAGTCGCAGCGCGGCCCGGCGCGCGGCCACGCTAGCGCGGGACCTCCAGCGGAAGGCTCGCGCTCTGATTGGTCGGTGCTTTTTATTAATATCTCGTTAACGAAACCTCGGAGGGCATTTTCGCAAAGGAAAAAGTGGTTTGCAATCACCCCCCGAAGCACCCCCTTTAAGGAACCGCAGCATTTTTGGGACACCCTGTATACATCTTTTCTAGGTACTGTACACTGATTGCGACTATTAGTGACGTTTTCAATTGTGCATTGTCACACAAAGAGAACTGCACAACGTGATTTCTGTGGGGACAAGGGTGACTACACTCAGTTCATTCTAAGAGTAACCTTACGCCCCTACAGATATTTGATCGATCTGCGTAGATCCCAGTACTGCCTACGGATCCGACGCAAGCGATTGGTCGTACCGGGGGAGCCGGATGTTGCAACGCCTCCTCAGAGTCATCTCTGAGCGGAACGAGGTTACTCTTAGGATGAATTAAGTGTAGTATCTGGATCTAGTATCGAGGCATTACTATTCGATGGAGGAATTTTTACCTCCTTTGTTCCTTACCTCCTACTCTAAACTTCTTCTGCAAGCCTCACTATTGCTCAGTACACCTATGACACATTATATTACAAGTTTTGCATTACGTACAAAATGGCGAAAATAAATATAATATTGATCGATTTTATTCATTCTTATTCATTTGTCATAATAAAGGTAAACACCCGTTTACGCAATAATTATGTTTGAACTTTAAATTAAATACAGTTTCACATTTAATATGAGAATACAGTACTTCTTCGCTGAGAGCTCGGTTTGGCCTATACATTGAATGCTTTTCGCTATCCCCACCACATCACGCTCTCGCCTTCGCCAAGAAAGAAGCGAGGAACGATCGTTCAGAATCGTGCCCCCTCTATGTTAAATGCTCACCGCCGGTCCCGAGCCGCGAGCTCTTAGCAAATGTTAGCT
Source organism: Andrena praecox (assembly GCA_963932275.1). NCBI lineage: Eukaryota > Metazoa > Arthropoda > Insecta > Hymenoptera > Andrenidae > Andrena > Andrena praecox. The sequence continues at coordinate 39,190,765 of OZ010728.1, forward strand.
TACTGTATAGCTTCAAAAGTTGGACGCCTTTTATTTTAGACAACTACAGTTCAGTTAAAACGAATTGAACTAATTATTTCGATAAATGAGCGCAAATTTTTGTTCAGGAATTTCGACTTCATCAATTGAAAATCTACAACGACGATTTAGTGTTAGTGCTTCAATGGACGAGATCAGCAAGGTTGGATTAACGAGCAGTCCATCGGGACTTGGTCCAGAACAGGCTGCTCTTGCCCAGTCACAACATTTCGATCAACTTGAAGCCCTTTGGAATAAACAGTCACCGCCCGCTAGACCACGAGCTCATGGTAGAACATTATCGAAACAAAGCTCTTTGCAGGCTACACGAATATCCGATTCTGAGGAAGAAGGTGAGATTTTGACGAACCTAAAAGAAGTATACGATGATCGAAAGTGAACAGCAAGTATTACGAACAAGAATTTCTTAAGAAATAAATAATTGATGATTGGAACATATTTTTTCGAAGGTAGATAATACGTTTTTAGAGTTTCCTACTTCATATGTGTAATATACCAAGCAATAATGTCGCGCATGCCCAAAGAGAAGCTGGTACTCCAAGCAAGTACGAGTGTCGTCACAACTCCGTTTGCAAAACTTACTATTGCTTAGTATACCTACAGGGTGTCCCAAAATTGAGGAACATCCCGGAACATGCAGCATCCTGATGCAAGTAGACATCGAAAAGTCCTTTACCGTTTTGGGGTCCGAGGCTTCGTTCCCGAAATATTAACAGTTGAATATTATCAGTCCAAGTTCCGGGGCGCGCGTTCATTTTCACGGTTTGAACTAGCGCGGTCGGCTCTACTATATGTGTGGGTCTGTATCTGCGCGTCCCTACTGCGTGTGCGTGCGAGCGGTAACTGCTCCGTGCTCAGCTGTCTCGGCTTTAAACTGCGCGACCCGGAACTTGGACCGCTAATATTCAACTGTTAATATTTCGAGAATGAAGCCTCGGATCCCAAAACGGTAAAGGACTTTTCGAAGTCTTTTTGCATCAGGTTATTGCACGTTCCGGGAAGTCCCTCAATTTCGGGACTGCCTGTATACATATGTAGGATTACTTTGAAGTTTCTGCTGGCAATGCTTGATTCAACTCACTAATTCGATTTTTACCCATTTTGAAAAATGTGATACAAATATGTTCCCAAATATTAGCAGATTTTTAACTTAATAGTATGATAATAATATGGATTATGATAACAACAAGGGGAGGAATTGTTTTAGTTGAATAAATGACTTCTCTTTTTCAGGTGTACCGGATTAAAGTAACGAGTAATTAGAAGTTAAACGGACTAAAACCTGCAAAATCCTAGTCGTATCTTTCACTCTTCCAATCGTCTTTCGAGGAAACAAAAATGAGAAAAAATGTTAAAAAAAAAGTACGTCCTTACAAGAAGCCCTAAATTACGAATTTCTCGTGTCTGATGCAATAAACGTAAATCTATATTATACGAGTACACATATACATATGTATATCGATATTAGAGAGAAATAAATCGACTTATTTATTTTCATCTTTCATCCTCACCTTTTCAAAGATCATTTTTAAGGAGGAGCATAAATAAATTAATTTAACGTACTTACTTGGTTTTTTTAATGATATGTTTGTTTTATATAAAAATATGTCTACAGAAAAATAAGTATATTCATTGAAAATGTTAATGTGGTTTAAATTACAATCCAATAGGAGGTATTTTACATTTATAAACATTATAGTTTATATGAAACTTATAGGTATGATAATTTATACACCATTATTTAACTTCTGTTTGTAATAATTTGCAACGATTTGCCAAGCTTTTGGCGCCATGAAACCTTCGGGCGGATTTTCACCAGATTTTGCCAATTCTGAAACAATCAGATACGTTATTAACAACTTTATAAACATTCTATCTGAAAATAGATAATTTTACGTAATTATTTTATGAGTCTTTTCATTAATTTTATAAACATCTTGCATCGACTTAATATGTTGTTGTACACGGTAAGTCATTTGTCGGTAGAACCTAAATGCAAATTTTGCATTGACTTTTAAGATACAAAGCAGTGCCTACAGAATTTTTTTTAAAGTGAAGAAGGGTACAATACGGAGTATTTTCTTTTCAAGGTCACACTATTCAAGGCTGCAGACACAGTCACAGTTGCATTTTTATTTTTGAATAACTCATCTTATATGAACAATAAGTGTATTAAACACAGTTTTCATGAATATGTTGGCAATATACGACGACATTTTTTAAATAAACTTTATTATGTAAAAGCTCCTTTCAAAAATGAAAATGAAGAATTTAAAATTCCCACTACCAGGGTAGATGTCCCAATTACTGCCACTTTATTTATTTTATGTAATAAAAACGTAACATATGAAACAAAATGTACAAAAAAATGTTATTATGAAACGGAGATTCTGATTTACAAAAAAATAAAAGAAATATATGTACTCACATGTACCTAGTGCTTAAAAAATAATATTGAAAAATGAAAGTGCCATTTGAGCGTCAAAAACGCGACGACGTTAGTAGGAAGTGATGGCGAAATCGTACTAAAGAAAGGGTCGCAATTTTACTATTCAACCTCTATCTATTGCATAAAATGAATTACTCCGGTCCAGAAGAATTACTTTAATGATGTAACGAATAAAATACATAATATTTATTGCTAAGTTATAATAATTAACGGTGACATCATTAGGGACAAAATTTTTGGGCTTGTCCCTATTACTGTTGGCAGTATTCGGGACAAAAAAACGTGAAGTACGCATAACTGTCATCTGTCAAAGTTTAAATTCTTAACCGCAAAATCACGTGTAGCGTGTGATGCTGTGATATTAAATTATAGATATATATGAACAATTACAGTATATGACAAATAAATTAATAATTCCAAAACTATGCGTTCGATAATTCTGGCTATTAACCTTCCGGTACGCGCCCCTTTTTTTGTAACGCGAGCACTCGCGTCGTGCACTGAGTGCACGGTGACGTATTATTAACCTGCCGGCAGCCTTTTTGGTTGAAAAAACCGGTTTACCGTGATGTAGTGTACCCAGCACCCCTATGTATTCTTCCAGCGGACATTTTTGCATAATGCTACGTACTTGTCAGGTTCAAATTCAGTTTGGAACTGTTTCTGATTTAATGAAAACGATAGTATGCCCAGGGTTGCCAGGCGGTTCAGTACACCTTACTGGCATATATGACGTCACAAGACGGCATAGACCTATATACACTACTCGACTTGTGCACGCCATGCGATGAATTGTGGTACTAATCGGTAGTGGCGTCACTTGGCATACCTTGGCGCTGGTGTCGGTTGGCATGACGTCACAAAGTCACCAACACAAATACACCGTTATTGCTGTAGGTGTTCCCCTTCTCCTACACCGTATGACGTCATATACGTCAGCACACCGCCATTTATTCAGTACGCCTGGCAATGCTGAGTATGCCGCGTATCTTGCCAGCGACCGCGCCCGTGTACTCATAAGTACGCCTCCATCCAATTGCTTTGGTTTTTGGATATGTTTTGGAGGACCGAAAAATAAGATATACGTGTTTTTTTATTTAGGCCTGTTTGCATGTTTAGGGGGTGAAAGCTTCCCCCAAGGTATAAAATTTTCAGGTGATCGTCTTCGATTGCTTTGGTTGTTGGATATGTTTTTCCATATGAAATTTGAATCAACAAAATTTTGTACCCCCTTATGAATTTTGAGGGGTGGTTTCACCCCCTAAATATGAAAACAGGCCGCTATAAAGAAACACGTGTATCTTATTTTTCGATTCCATAAAACATATCCAAAAACCAGTACAATCGGAGGCGAACACCTGAAAACCTTTGAGGGGTGGTTGCACCCCCTAAACATGCAAACAGGCCAAAATAAAAAACACGTATATGTTATTTTTCGGTCCTCTAAAACATATCCAAAAATCAAAGCAATCGGAGGCGGATACCTGGAAAACCATTGAGGGGTGGTTTCATCCCCTAAACATGCAAACAGGCCAAAATAAAAAAACACGTATATGTTATTTTTCGGTCCTCTAAAACATATCCAAAAATCAAAGCAATCGGAGGCGGATAACTGGAAAACTTGTGAGTACACGGGCGCGGTCGCTGGCAAGATACGCGGCATACTATCATTTTCATCCAATCAGAAACAGTTCCAAACTGAATTTGAACCTGACAAGTACGTAGCATTATGCAAAAATGTCCGCTGGAAGAATACATAGGGGTGCTGGGTACAATACATCACGATAAAACGTTTTTCTCAGCCAAAAACTGACCTCCGTGCACTCCGTGCACACGCGCGAGTACCGGAGGGTTAATCAGTAAACAGGACTGGCAGTACCTAATCGAGTCTTAGTAAAAAGGACCGACTGTAATCGGGTCTCATTGTCAATAATAGGGACCGTCAGTTATGTGGTCACAGTTATTAGGACCGACAGTTATTGGGTGGCAGTCATACGGACAAGACGATTTTTGAGGTGACAGTTATAGGTACACTAGGATCGCTCGCGAATTTTAATTAATTATTAATAAATTCTACATATTTAATTCATAAAACTATTTTTTTTTTAATAAAAGAGATGTTAAATAATATTATGTTTCAAACTGAAACAATTTTTAGGTTACACAACACGCGAAATGATTAAATGAAGTTGGGTTATAATCTTAAGGTGGCAGTAATTGGGACATCTACCCTATATGTATACTTTTACGAATATGTATATGTATACTTTTATGTAGAATTTTACTAAAAAAAAAATGACAACACAGTGCACACACTAAATTATACACCGAAACAAATATACATATTCATTTTTTCAAATTTTCATGAAAACACTCTGACGAAAACATTTATTTGAAAAAACTTCGAACCTGCGTTACTATTTAATTGAAATGTAGTAAAATATTGCCACATTAATGTTATTGAGGAATAGTATCACAAAATACGACAAAACCTTATGATTACTTTGAGTGGCGTCTAGGGTTTGTCGATTTTAAAAAACCGAGTTTAAAACCCGTTTTTTTATAGATTTGTAAAATTCGAAAACCGGTTTTTAAATTTAAAAAAGAAACGGTTTTATATACTAGAATTAATATGTAAAAATTAATTAATTATATAATTAAAAACGTTAACATTTTTACTTGAAATCGCCTCGGACACAAGCATATTGTAGTAGGTAACAGTTTACTGTAAAACTAATCTTCATGAGATCATATTTTCGGAAGAAAAATACTAAATGAAATAAGGATTTATAATTTATATTTCGTACGGATTTTAATTATTTTTGTTTTTTTGTTTGGTTTTGTATGCAGTGTATTTTATTGTGTTATATTTTTGTAGATCCATAAATATTAAATGAACTTCAAACTTCTACGGATTTGTACGGATTTTAGATATTTTAATTTTTTTTTATTTATTTGGTTTTGTATAGATAGAGTATATTTTATTGTATTATATTTTTATAATTCCATTAATATTAAAAAAACTGAAAATTTTTAAAATAAGTACAAATATTTATTTTCTATTTTAATTCTATTTTTTTGTGAAAATTCGAAAACCCGGTTTAACCGGTTTTGTTTTTAATAATAGAATTCGAAGACCGGTTTTTTCAAAAGTCGGTTTTTTATAAATCCTGTTGGCGTAGACGTACATGTTTGCACGCCGAGGGGTTTGTACCATGTGCATGGTATTGACGTATTTTCACGTCGAATGTTCTGGAACGAATCGAAAGTATTGAACCAATCGCTCGAAAGAGCCTGACCGACTTGAATTGTATTTCTCAGAAGTTTGCACGACTCAAGGTGTTAATATGCAAAATATACCTTATAAAGAATTACAGACCTCGCATTCTAGTTCCTGATATGAAACTGAAGTCCTGAGATCGTTCTAGTTCAAAGAACGCCATCTTACTCGCTCTGTTGTCATAAGCTGCTACTCTAAATGGGATGATTTCAAGATTCTGAAGACCTGGTGCCATCGACAGGACCCTCGAACCATGTGTAACATCATACAGATTCCCTGATGTTATAAACAAAAATATTTACTTTACTGCAAATAAAAATTATTTGCACAAGGATAGCACAAATTGGGAAATGGAAGTGTTATGAATACTGCTTCGATTAAAAATAACTTATCTATTAAGTATGTGTAGTATGTGTTGTTATTATTTTAATTATAATTAAAAATAGTACGAAGTTTTCTTCGGTGATTTGTGTTGAAAGTAAAAGATTTAAGGAGGTTAATCTTAAAATGAAACGTTCAGTAAAACAATTTTCGAAGAAAGACATGACTCGATTACCTCGTATAAGTAAAATATGTAATATCTCAAAGAAACCGTGTATGTTAAGAAGTAATTTAATATAAATGCTCAACATCGTGACTTGTTGGCAAATAAAAGAAGATCAAGAAGAAAGTGAAAGTTATGACAGGTAAAAGAGATTAATATCCTTCATAACTTTCTGTCATTAAAAACATGTTTACGTAATATATTCCTGTTTGAAGAGAGCTGCAGACTGATGATGCAGGAAGGAGCAGTTTGCAGAAAGTTGGTCATATACTTATTTGCTGATAAATATTCATGTGACATGATACTTTTTTGCTAAATATTTTAAAATTAGCAAGTATAGTATTTCTACAGGGTATCCGCGGGAAGACTGGACAGCTGAATATCTCCTAAAGTATTGGAGATAAAAAATTAAAAAAAATATGTAAATTAATGGTTCGATGGGGCTGCTTAATTCGCCGCGACGGATTTTTTTTTCGATTATTATTTTAAAAGATACGATGGTCAAGTTCGGTTTTTCAAATGGCACTAACTTTTCTGAAGTCCTGAGTTGATAGTGCGTTCCAAGACGAATTTAGTAAGCTTTAATGTATACACTTGATTTCCACTTGTTTTTGAGATATTGCGCTTGCAAATTTGCTGATTTTCACTTGAAAAAAACCTCTGGAATAGCAAGGACCGGGGTCGGTCTTGCTGGCCCCACGGGTGGCATTGCCTGTTGTAACAGATACCTACCTGCCAAAGGTCTACGCCAGCCCGAAGGCTGGACAATTCTTTTCCGTCAGAAATGCTACTTTGGTAGGTACATCTGCGGTATCGAGAAGCGCACCGTTACTTTTATTTCGCACATGCTTCTACGCTCGGATGGCCGGTTATTTTGGGAGGGATGCAAGTTCGATTGGTTAGGTTAGGAGGTGTGAAAGTTGCTAGAGTAAATTTCAACCATAGGGAGCAGATTGTATTAGAACCAATCGGATTTGCATCCCTCACAAACGGCTGCTCTCTTGAAGAGGCCCTCTTCACGGCAATGTCCCGTCCCCAATGCCCACCTTCTCTCGCGCGGAATACGTCAACGCATGCTTTAGGTTTTGATATTGAAGCTCGTGTTTATACTCGAGAGGACCACGCGTCGACAGCGGGCTACCCCTTTTCTTCCTGTGTCTCCCCACGAGGAGTATTGCCGATGGATTGTAGGAGCGTAGATGTCTGGATGCCAGTTATTGAATTCAGGAGACGATAGAAACACTTTATTACAAAACACACATGTACTATAATTAAAGTAAATCGTATTCCTCTCGGGCAGGAGTACTGATAATGATCGAACTTGCGCCCCACTTCGTGCAGACCGATTACGCGGAGGGTAGTCGGGTGTCACACACTGCACAATTGATACAGGGTAACAATTCTGGAGCAACGCCCGTCAATGAGATGCGGCCTGGTACCCCGTGACGAGGACAGCCCTTCGCAGTGCCTCGCCCGATTTTTATGGCTTTTTTCGGAAAAAGGTACGAATCGTGGGCCGAACGTAACGAATTGAAGGGTTTCGACCCTCGAAGGGTTTGGAATATCATTAAGAAGTGAAAAATGTACAGGATTTCAAATGTTTGCTTCTTTTCTTCATCGTATCGAGAAGGAAGTGACACCAATGGATTCCTTATGCTTTTCCGATGAAACTGACACCAAGAATGACGTAATTCGGAAAATAATGAAGGAAATGAACAATTCATTTCCATAATCTCAAGCTAATTTCGTGTGGAGGCTCCCCTGAACCTCCTGAAGAACCTTGGGGAGGGGGGGAGTCCGATTTAGGTCCGGCCTATCATGGGCAAGGGCCAGGATTCTCCCCCGAAACACTAGGTGCTATAGGTGCCACATGTTTGGGCACATGGCCAGAGATTGCGGCACTGTTAAGGAAGGGAAGGAGTTGTGCAGGAGGTGTGGGGCGGCAGACCACCATATCGACCGGTGCCCTAACCCCCCCAGGTGTGGAGCGTGTCTAAAGGAGGGGCGCACGGGACCAGGGATCGCACATGTCACAGCATCCCTGGCCTGCCCGTTCAACAGACCCCCCAACGGAGCAGTACCCAGGACGGAGCCTATGGGACGCGGGGGTACCAGAGCGGATAATGGCCCTTAAAATAGCCCAAATCAACCTGAACAGGAGTCGCCTAGCACAGGACGTTATGGAGCACGTGATGTCCCAGCTCACGGTGGACGTGGTGATTATCTCCGAGCCGTATAGACAGCTGAGCTACTGGTTCAATGATGCGGCCGGGGATGCTTCCATATGGGTTACCGGCTTCAACGGCCACTTCCCAACGATGTCCCGCCCTGTGATGGCAAATGGGGTGGCTGCGGTCATTTGGGAGGGAAAAGTGCTGTTGAGCTGTTATCGCACACCCAAAGCCAAACTGGAGGAATTCGGGGAGTACCTGGATACGATAGAGGGTATCCTCACGGAAACGAGATCCGCGAGTATGGGCGTAGTCCTCGCGGGCGATTGGAACGCGAGGTCCCAGGCCTGGGGAGGGGGCCGGGTAGACAGGAAGGGGACGGCGATCCTCGACCTGCTGGGGAGGCAGGGCCTAGTGCCGGTCAAGGTCCCTGATAAGTACAAGTTCACCTTCGAGAGGAACGGGAGGAGGTCCTTCATAGATATCCTGTCCGCGGACAGAGTAACGGCCAAAGGTACTAAAAGTGAGGTCCTCAGCCAAGGCTCGTTCTCCGACCATAGGTATGTCCTCCATACCATCAGAAGTACAAGGGCACCGGTCAGGACAGTTGCCTGGCAGACATACTCCACTAAGGACATGGATCCCGCCGAGGTGGTCAGGCACTTTGGGTTTCTACATGGACAGCAAGAAGCGGGCGATCGAGGCGAACCTGGACCAATGGGGGAACCGAGGGCGGAGAGATACCAAAGGATCCTCGAGGAGACAACTAGGGACATGCTCCCAAAAAAGTCCCTCCCCCGTGGGACTAGAAAGCCCAACGGGTGGTGGTGTAAGGAGGTGGCCGAGGCACGGACGGCGTCCTTCAGGGCTAGGAGGAGGGCACAGAGGCGAAGAAGAAGGGGCGGCCCGGAGGCGGAGGAGGCACGGAGGGCCTACTCCGTGGCCCGGAGAGGGGTGCAGGTGGCAATCTGGAGGGCGAAGGAGGCCCAGTGGCAGGGCCTATGTGCCCAGGTTGACCTGGACCCCTGGGGGAGACCGTACAAAGCGGTCATGACTAAACTCGGTGGGCGTCCACCGAGGATGAGCATGACTCCGGCCCAAGTTGGGAAGGTTCTAGGTCACCTCTTTGTTACGGCACCTCCCCCCCCCTCCCCTCTGCTGTCACTCCCGCCCAGCCACCCACAACCCCGGTTCCGGCGCCTCGTGGCCGAGCCGCCGGGGGGATGTGTCTAAGGGGGGGGGGGGTACGACGACAACGACAACGACGCCCAAATGGCGCCCGAAGCGATCCCTGACGTGGACATCGACATGGTGGAGGAGGCCATTTCCCGCCTGAAGCCCAAGAAGGCCCCGGGCCTGGATGCGGTCCCATCGGAGGTGGTGGTTGCGGTATCGAGGGCGTTCCAGGGGGACCATCCCCCCGGCCTGGAAGAGGGCGAGGGTGGTCCTTGTCCCCAAGCCCGGCAAGGACCTTACCGAGCCGAATGCCTACCGCCCGATCAGCGTGCTCCCAGCACTCAGTAAAGTGTGGGAGTACGTGGTGAAGGAGATGATCGAGAGGCAAATTGGTCGGGACCCCTTCTCCCCGACCCAGTTTGGCTTCAGGAGAGGAGTTGGAACCGTGGAGGCCGCCCGCGAGGTCATGAGGTTCGCCGAGGGCTGTGTGGCCACTACTAAGCCGAGACTCTGCGTGATGGTGTTGATCGACGTACGTAACGCGTTCAACGCCATCCGCTGGGATCGTATCATACGGGAGCTCGAAAGGAGGTGTGTGCACCCAGCGGTCAGGAGGGTCCTTAGGGACTATTTCTCGGGCCGCTGCGTGACCGTGCAAACGCAACACGACGAGTTCACGACCGGCGTCTACGCGGGGGTCCCCCAGGGTTCGGTCCTGGGCCCTTTCCTGTGGAACCTCGTCTACGACGGGGTTATTAAGACCATTGGTCCCGGGCGGTCCGTTAAAGCCATCGCATACGCCGACGACCTGGCAGTTATGTTCTCTGCTAGGGATGTAACCCAGGCCGAGGCAATGATGGCCGAAACGCTCGGGAGGGTTAGGGCCTGGTTCGAGGCCACTGGCCTTGAGATGGCCTCGGATAAAACTGAGGTCATCGTCCTGGCGGGCCTCCGCTCGGACAAAATGAGGGTCTTCCCGGTGATGGGGTCGATGGTGGCGGCCACAGAGTCCGCCAGATATCTTGGGGTCACCCTGGACTGCCGCCGGAGGTTCAGGACCCACCTGGATGGGGCGGTCATACGGGCTGACAAAGTGGTGGGTGCCCTGTCGGCACTCCTCCCAAACGTGAGGGGTCCCTCGGTCGCCTCGAGGCGACTCTATTATAACGTTTGGGAGTCGGTGCTGACGTATGCCGCCCCGGTATGGGCGTCAGCCCTGGAGGTGGGTGTGAACCTCACCTCCCTCCGCAGAGCGCAGAGGTCAGCCCTGATAAGGACCATGACGGCATACCGTACGGTGTCCCGTCAGGCGCTCTGCGTCCTCGCAGGAAGGATGCCCCTGGAACTGAAGGTGGCAATGTCTAGGGAGGTCTACGACCTAAGGGCGGCGGACAGGGCGAACCCTACACTAAGTGACGACCCGACTACGTTGAGGAAGAGAGCAGCGGAGCACAGGAGTGGGGCTCTCGTGACTGCCCTCGCGAAGTGGCAGGAGGCCTGGGAGGAGATGGGCCTGGACTACTGGACTAGGCGGCTGGTACCCGAGGCGAGTACCTTCGCGGTGGGAGATGGGCTTGCACGGCAGCCGGATTACTGGCTGACCCAGCTCCTCACCGGACACGGGTCTTTCGGGGCCTTCAGGCGAAGAATAGGGAAAGCATATAGCGGGGCATGTGAGGAGTGCGGAGCGCCGCAAGACGATGCCGAGCATGTTCTCGTGGCATGCCCGGCGTTCGAGGAAGAGCGCCGGGCATTGACCGAGGCCCTGGGGGCCCCGATGGACCCAAACACCGTGGTCCGCCTCGCTATGGGGGCGAACGATAAATGGGCGCACCTCCGTGCCTTTGCATCCACAGTCATGGGCGCGAAGGCCCGGAGGGAGCTGATAATGGAGAAAGCCCAGAGGGACGCCCGGGCTGCAGATTGGAGGCCCATAGGAGGGCACAGGAGAGAAGGAGGAGGGCCCAGAAGAGAAAGTGGAACGGGGAGGCCCAAGGAGTTAGACCCCCCCCCCCCCCCAGCAAAAGGGTAAGGAGGATGGTCCCCCCCCCCCCCCATAAAGGTGGGTTAAAGGATACGTGTGTTTTAGCGCGTATTTATTCCGACTCTGTACTGTGGTGGCGGCGCGTATTTATCCCGTCTTTTATGTCAGAAATGTCGTGCTTGTGACACGTACTTATTTATTTGTGGCGTCAACGCGTATTTATTTCGTTAATGTAAATAAATGTCGTGTTTGTGTGCCTGTGTGAGTGTGTATGTACTTAGTATTTATTTAGTTACTTGTGCAGAATAGGAGTGGCCTACGCCGAATGGACACTGTGGGGTGAAGTAGTACACCGACGTCCCCACGACCAAGGTGGACATGAGAGAGGGGGTTTTTAGTGGGTATCCCATCATTGGTGGTGAGTCCTACATAACCCCGGTACCCGTACCGGGGTATGCATAAAGCATTTTCCCCCTCTATAAAAAAAAAAAAAAAAAAAAGGCAATGCCACCCGTGGGGCCAGCAAGACCGACCCCGGTCCTTGTTATTCCAGAGGTTTTTTTCAAGTGAAAATCAGCAAATTTGCAAGCGCAATATCTCAAAAACAAGTGGAAATCAAGTGTATACATTAAAGCTTATTAAATTCGTCTTGGAACGCACTATCAACTCAGGACTTCAGAAAAGTTAGTGCCATTTGAAAAACCGAACTTGACCATCGTATCTTTTAAAATAATAATCGAAAAAAAAATCCGTCGCGGCGAATTAAGCAGCCCCATCGAACCATTAATTTACATATTTTTTTAAATTTTTTATCTCCAATTCTTTAGGAGATATTCAGCTGTCCAGTCTTCCCGCGGATACCCTGTATATAAAAAACAACACTAAAATTGAGCCATCAATCACAGAATTAAAAATCTGTATTCATTTATACCAAAAACAAAAATTAGAAATGTCACTTTGTAGATTTTGCAATTATTAAGTCAGTTTATAATTCGATATATTTTATCTTCAATTAGTAGCATTTACCTATAGCCGTAGTAACAGACTTATATTATCGAAAATAAGGAGACATATCAAATTAACAAAACACATTCGAAATCTGAGTATAAACGTACTTCAGTTATTTTTTCTGCTCAACATTACAAGGTAAAAACGGTAAAAATTCTGTTATTAATATTACCATCGGGAGTTACGGATTTGCTGGGATGCGGTAAACCTGCAGGGTCGCGGCCAACAATGTAGAAACCTGCGCCTGCCATCATTCTTGCTTTAGCGTGCCATTGAACCTACGAAAAAATATAAAATATCACGGTATACAATCGTACCTTTCTTATTCCAAGCATACGATATTTTTCTATGTACACAAATGTTCAAGATCGAAATTAGGCATAGTATGTATATACCGAGGAATACAGTAAATTCTCGTTGTAAGAATGTCTGAATGAACACGTTCACTAGGCGTGACGTGACCCAGCGGTTGGTCACCACATTATTTTATTATTTTCTATGAAAGAAACACATATATCTAAAGCCGGGTCCACATTGGTTACCGCATCTCGCTCTGTTACCGCGACCTGTTACCGACCGGTCGTGGTAACAAATATAGACGATGTTCTATTAAGCCGGGTCCACATTTGTTACCGCACCGTGACCTGTTACATAGCTGGCCGGTCACAGTAAAGCCGGGTCCTCATTGTTACCGTACCACGCTCTGTTACCACGTTCGGTCCAGGACCCGTTTCTGAATCCGTTTGAATCTGTTTACTGTTACCCGCAGCCATAACACTCCAATGTTACTTAATCGCGTTCCAGTTTTTTGTAGACTGTAAAAATGGAAACATGGATTTGAGTTTTAAGAGTTTTGGAGAATTTAATCGCGCTAAAAGTGGCAAAAAAGGATACAAATTTCAGGAATGCTGTTCACTAAATTCAAAAGGTAACTCGGTGCTCGGTTGGAGCGGGTCATTTTACCGTCATTCGTCGGAACGGCCGAACCAAGTAACGAGTCACAGTATGCAGTAACAGAACGTCGTCTACATTTGTTACCATGACCGGTCATATAGGTAACAGGTCGCGATAACGGAACGCGGTACGGTAACAAATGTGGACCCGGCTTTACCGTGACCGGTGAGCTATGTAAGAGGTCGCGGTAACAGGTCGCGGTGCGGAAACAAATGTGGACCCAGCTTAATAGAACATCGTCTATATTTGTTACCATGACCGCGGAGCTGGGTAAGAGATCGCGGTAACTAATGTGGACCCGGCTTAACGGGTGAAAAGATTAGGAACTAAAGAATTAAGTGTTAATGATAATAAATGCTTCGGTGAAATCGAACCATCCGGTCATAATAAACGCCGGCAGTAGCGAGCGTTTCGCGAATTTCGCTGCCGTCCTGAACGTGTTAAGGTGCGTTCCTACGGCGCGTAGCTCGGCGAGTACGGCCGGTGCGAAACTCGTCGTTGGATCGCACCTTTACGCTTGCCTGGTTCCGATGAGGATCCCCCCAGTGAGGGGGGATAGTGCTGATCATACAACGAACAAAATCTGGCGATCTTACAACGCGAAAGTACCGTAGTGAATTTTCTAGGAGGTATTAAGACGAGGGGGTGGACAAAGAATCTTTTGTAGGAGGTGCTAAGAGGAGAAGGTGAGAATAGCAAACAGGTCCGTAGTAGGTTTTTCGTAGGAAGAGCTAAGAAGTGGAGATTCGGAAACAAAGGGATCCGTAGTAGGTCTGTTGTAGGAGGACCTACTACAAGGTGGCCTTGTCTTTGCGAACGTAATCGCTATATAGTTTGATCTCGCGTGAGAACGATCGCTTTCCTTGCCGGACTCTCCCCGCTCTAGGCGGTTACCGTGGTGGTTTTAGTGGGTGCAACCCCCACATAACCTCGGCCCTCCCCCGAGGACTGAGGTATCCGTTAGAGATTTCCACCACGAAAAAAAAAATGAGGAGCTACTGTATAGGATGGGAAGCAAAGGATGGGAAGTAATGGAGACTGTGGAAGGTCTTCCATCGCGACCCAGCCAATAGTAGTATCTCGATAGTAGATCGCTAAACCGCAAATCTAGTCATCGATATCCTCATAATACTGGTTCTATGGAGCTCTCTTCTATTTGGGCATGCGCATTGAAGACCTTACTATTGTTTGGTACACCTATAGTCTACTAAATACCAAATACACCTCAATAACTTCAGTTGGATAGAAGCTACAACAAAGGCACGCCAGTAGAAGATAAATAACGTTAATCTCTTTTACCTCTTATTAAAGCTTGTCATTCCAAAATCAACGTAATAGAAAATATCAAACAGGCTTCATTCTAGTAGACCATATTTTATGACTTGCATTTATGATTATGAAGAGTAATTGAGAAAGATACCTCAGTGGGGCCAGCGTACATCATTGGACTTGGGAAAATGGCCAGAATGGTGTCTGGGTGTAACACACCTTCCTCGAGAACACTTTGGTGCTGATTTATCCTTACTGATAATGGGACGTCATCTTCTTTGGTCCATCCTCCCAGAGGGTGTAATAAAAGAACCGGCTTTTTAAAGCCACGTTCTTCCAGAAGGTATTTCCTCGTGTCCTGTTGTTAATCATATTGAATAAAAGATTTGTGGAAATTTATTCAACATGATGAAGGCTTTTAGAAAGATTGAAAATTTTATTTATTTGATCTCATCCAAATTTTAATGCAATTCGAACTGTATTCAAATTTGATTAATAAAAATTACGTCATGATTGAAATATCTATTTACATTTAAACATTGTAGCCGCGGCTTCAGTTACAAAAAGCTGACAAGAAACTAAAAAATGTGATAACAGAAAGTTTATTTTTCTCAAGACTGGCGTATTTAAAATTTTCAACTTTTGGAGCTATTAGACCATAGACCTCCCACGGATTCCATTGTCTCGCATCCCCTCCCCCCTTTCAACCCCCACTACAAACCTCACTATTTACACATTGCTGACAGCGTATTTAGATTTAGTTTCTTCTCGATTTAAACATGAAGGTAATATATACCCTCCTATTATTTATTAGTATTATTAGGATTCTATTTAACCCACACACTGCTCACCTTGAAAACTTAGAAATAATAACCCCAAAGAACAATGCTTTTCCACTGACTAATTTTCAGTCGCGCCACTTTTCTTAAGTTCAAACAAAACGGAAATATTCAAGTTAATATTTTTAGGTGGTTCACCCTATACGTACATATGTACGTATTACTGCACGGAAGTAGTTGTTAACAAGCAACTATTGACCAATTGTATGATATATTAATCGAGTTCTATTGTTATTAAACAAAATCTATTTCGTCGATGATTAATCGTGACAATAAACAAAAGTTTTGTTCTGATTGTCCCTCTGTCACTCATGATTGACTACATTTAAATCATCATAGAAAGAAGCAAACCTGCATCAGCAGTGCATGACCATTATGCACAGGATTCCTTAATTGAAAAGCGAAAACAGCATCAGCACCCATCTCTTTACACTTCTCTCGTATTTCGTTGGGGGTAAGCCTGTATTTGTCGAGACCATCGTTCCATCGAATTCTTTCGAGAACCTCCAATTCTCCTCCGACCAGCCAATCACCTGACTTCTGTATCATCCTAATGTAAGGATGGCCTGGGTCATTCGTTCCGAATTCCCTGCAACACCTGTTATAATTTATTTTCATTAGAAATCAACATTTGCAGACACTGAATTCCATTTGTAATTTTGCTCCGGAAAATATATAAATAAAGTCATCCGTATAATAGCAAAAATACAAAAGGTTACATAATATATCGTCTAAATATTGAAAACTTATAAATGCTCACTGCAAAGATTTTTAAATATTTGATAATTTATCATACTCCGAACAGAAATGTTGAGAGAACAAAATCTTTTAATTTTTTCACAAAAGTTTGTAATTATGTAAGTAGCCAAACAACGAGTCACGAGTGTAATAATAAACTCCATGTAATTCGAAAATTTATTTAAAAGTCCTACTTAAAAAATAGAATAGTTAGAGTATTTTAAGACCTTTCTTCCTTTCGATGCGCAAAAAATTCTGGACTGCGCAAAATTGCAATGGGTCGACCTTGGTACGTCAGGGTTAATGCTGGTGCGTCGTTGCATTTTTCTTTTTGAACAGTGTTAACCGGAAGAACAATTGGTATGGATTGATTATGAACACTTTCATTTTGCTGAAGAGTCTTGAAATGCTGGCACTGTCGAGAAGATATTTACTATCATTTTCATTTTCATGATTATTCTCTCTATTATTATTATTATTATTATTAATATTAATATTAATATTAATAATAATAATAAATAAACGGGTAAAACACTATTGGTACACAAAATACATTGTGGTTACATAAATAGCACACTACAGCAGTAAGTATAACAGTACTATATACAGGGTGTCCCGAAATTTAGGGACTTCCCGGAACGTGCAATAACCTGATGCAAAAAGGCATCGAAAAGTCCTTTACCGTTTTGGGATCCGAGGCCTCGTTCTCGAAATATTAACAGTTGAATATTAGCGGTCCAAGTTCCGGGCCGCGCAGTCTAAAGCCGAGACAGCTGTGCGCGGAGCAGTGACCGCTCGCACGCACACGCAGTAGGCACGTGTATAGACACAGAGCCACATACATAGTAGAGACGACCGCGCTGGTTCAAGCCGTGAAAATGAACGCGCGCTCCGGAACTTGGACCGCTAATATTCAACTGTTAATATCTCGAGAACGAAGACTCGGATCCCAAAACGGTAAAGGACTTTTCGATGTTGTTTTGCCTCAGGATATTGAAAGTTGAGAATTGAAATGACTTGAATCACAGCTCTTAATTCAGTTTGTACATTTCATTAAAATTGAGGGTAGTCATCATAACTCAAAGATATTTAAATAAGCACGTAGTATATGTAGTTGTGTCATCTTAAGGGCAGTTGGAAAGCACCTTTATGCACTTGCAGCTCATTTTGATTTCACATCTTTTTTTATATTGTCATTATTATTATCTTCTATCTGTTGTGATTTATTTGATTTCATTTTGATCTCACATCTTTTTTTTATATTGTCATTATTATTATCTTCTATTTTTTCTGATTTATTTGTTTTCATGTACTTGGCGTAATTTTTTTACTTTTTTGAAGTTTTTATGGGGATATAATCTACTTAATGTTTGGAAATACTTTCATGTGTGAAGTAAGCTACACAATTGATACGATAGAAAAAGTGTTATAGTCGCAACTCAATTATATTAAACAGAGTAATAACGAATTTGTTTTAGCCACTGTTTATTATTGCAGTGCACTGGTGTCTGCTTACAATATCTGTTGCTTTGTTTATATGTTCCATAAAACTAAAGTGTTCTCACCTGTAGGTACTCATCTTCCCTCATAAAACCTCTAAGAGGACTTGCCCAACCTTCAGCAAGTACTTGGACCCATTGCAAATCGACATCGGTAATCTCGAGACCTTCAGGATTAGAAAATATTTTCAGTAATTCACAATTTCATCCATAATAATGTACATTGTGTATGTAAAAAAATTTTCAACAAATACAAATTGCACATCATTATGTATTAATTATTATTAATAATATGCTGTCTTTCAGTACAAACAATTGCGTTAATACGACCCAATGTTAAGGCAATCAGTTGAATAAATATTCTGTAATATACAGTGACAATTAATGCTTTATGAAATTAATTGTTATGACAATTAATACTATTTACGTAACGGAAAATTTACGCGATGTAAGAACATACTCGTAAGATTTTCAGCCTCCCTCTTGGCAGCATCAATCCTGTCACTTTCAACGAACAACTCTTGCACATCTTCGCGATCGTCTGGGATAATCCCCTCGCTTTTCAAGAACTTGATCACCTCCTTTGTCGATTTCTCCACGCTGTGAATTTCAGTGTTCACGACCAGATCAGGTTTCTCAGGCACTTCGTATTTCTGACCCACCCCCGTGAAGCTTTTAATGATACCTTCCCTAGCTTTCTTGTACAGCCCTTTGACGTCTCTCGCTTCGCAAATTTCGACGGAAGCGTTGACGAAGATTTCAAAGAATTTTATGTTGAATTCTTCGTGAATCTTTCTGGCCAATTGTCTATCTGCCTCGAAAGGAGAGACGAAACTGCAAATGGTGATTACACCGCAGTCCGCGAACAGCTTGGCTACTTCGGCCGCTCTTCTCACATTCTCCTCCCTGTCCTCTTTGGTGAAGCCAAGATTCCGATTTAAACTTCTACGAACATTGTCACCGTCGATACTGTACGTTGGTATTCCCTGAAAAAAAGTTAATCGATATGGGAAAAGGAAAACTGCCCTCTTAAGGGTACCCTCCGGTCAAAACGCTGGAAAGAGCCGCGATTTTCATGAATTAAAAAAATATAAACTGAACGACATTCAGTAAAAATGCTTTTTGGACTTTATTACTTTGTGACGTTCCACTATTTTTCGCGCGATCATAATCAGAATCTTCCCCATAAATCACTCCACAACTCCGCCACTGTCCCTAAAACTCAACTCTTACCCCTTTCCCTAACCATCGGGCCACCCTGAAGATGTACCTCAGCGGTCCCCATCCCGAGATGGTCAACTATCTAAATCTAAACAAGTCCCTCGTCCCAAAAACCCTCTTAACTCGAGACCACGTCTCACCCTCTCTCTACGACCCCCCAAATCGAAGCCACTCTCACCCCCTTCCAACCAAAACACCCAAAATCCATCCATTAGGTTGAGTATCCCTTTTCGAAACCCCAAATAACAACCCCTAATATTGGGAAACCAAGTGGAGGCGTGGCTTAGATTTCAGCGCTGCGGTGGTAAGTTGGCAAACTATTGACAGTAGGCTGGATCCCACCAAACATTCCGAATAAGTATTTATTAATCGAGTAAGTAAAAATTTAGTGTTCCAAAAAATTTAAAAACACTCGTTTTTCACAACATGTCTATATAAACACTGATAATCATATGGACTTCGACGGATTTCAGCCTACTCTGAGTAGTTCAATTTTTTGTCACTAGTTGGCGTATCGAAATTCTTGGTTTCCCAATTATATTGCGACGCATATTTCGCGCATGAGTCATCAATACGTTTTAATTATATAACGCATATTTGGCACATGAGTCATGGTGCATACCGCGCATACCCCTCATACCGTATAAATACAAGGGCCCCAGAGGCCGTAGCCCTCTTCTGGGGAAACCACTAACAAGGGAACACCGCGAACCGGGACTCACCGATTGGAACGCAACTTTGTGTGTTTTTAGAGTGACCCAAAACAAAAACAACGGTGTGTTTCATTTGGGCCCTTTAAGGGGACTAGGCAGTCAGAAACTCGATTTTTTTTTGTTGCATTTTTCGAAAGTACCACCCTTCCCGATTAAAATGCCGTTTGGTTTATGTTAAAATTCGCAAAATTGAGGATTTTACAGCCGAAAAGGCCGAGCGCGCCATAAACCGTTTCTGCGCGCACGCAGGTAGACTAGATTCCTCTTTCGAAACTTTAAGCGCGTTTTTCTCGGAATCATATTTCCTCTTCGTTTTGCAGTGATTGGGAAAAAACGGAGGTATCAGTCGATTTGAAAAAAATTCAGCATATATGAAACATGTCTAGTTACGACCTGGACCTACGCATTAGTCTGTAAAAACTCCTGGTTTGTCAAAAAAAAAATAGAAAGGCACTTTTCCCTGGCGAAAAATGACGTTTCTTTAAAATTTGCCGTTTTGCAGCCACCATTCCTATAATTTTGACTTTTTTCCGTTTTGAATAGGTGCAGGGCAGAATAGGGGCCACGGCAAAGTATAAATTTCAGAGGATATTTCACAATTAAATTTCTTACGACCAGAATCACTGCAAAATTACAGCGGCTCCAAAAAAAACGCCTACACATCAGACGACTGTAGCGCTGTCATACATATGTATATAATATTCAAATCATTTCTTTTTTACTGTTTATAGTATTAATAAACATTACCCGAACGTACTAGTCACAATTTGTGTTCATCTCCTTGTAAATAATTCGCAAAAAATACTTGATTTTCGAGCGATCTGACTGCCTAGTCCCCTTAAGGGGGTGAAAACTAAGCTCAAAGTCAAATTGGCACTTCCACTTTTTCCCGTATAACTCGCAAAGTACAACCGACAGAAAAAAATGTTTCAACCAAAGGTTTAATGGCGCAATAAGCGCTACAAACTTCCGTTAACAAAATATTTGAAAAAGTTGTTTTTCATCAGATATTTTTATTTTTAAACCGTTTTCAAGATCATGTTAACGCAAGTTTTCAGTGCCTATTGCACCATTAAACTTTTGTTTGAAACATTTTTTCCTGTCAGTTGTACTTTGAGAGTTATACGCAAAAAAGTGGAAGTGCCAATTCGACTTTGAGGTTAGTTTTCACCCCCTTAAAGAGCGATAGGGCCCAAATGAAACACACCGTTGTTCTTGTTTCGAGTCACCCTAAAAACCCACAAAGTTGCGTTCCAATCGGTGAGTCCGGATCCGCGGTGTTCCCTTGTGAGTGGAGTAGTACTATTCTACAGTGAATAATTATAAAGTGTTAAATAATACTCCAATCAGTGCCACTTCGCGCTACGAAACATTAATCTGCGGCAGCTACTGTAACCAATTATAATTGCTTATCGTACCAGTGCATATCATCTCCATTTATATTATTTTCCATTGCTAACGCTGATTGCATTTATATTGATTACTATTGCTTATGCTTATCTTCATTTATATTAATTATTTTCCATTGCTAACGCTTATTGCATTTATATTGATTACTATTCCTTATGCTTATCGCATTTATATTATTCTTGTCTAATGCTTATTATTATTAAGCTTATTGTATTCTATATCATTGCCTATTGCTAATACTCACATATTTCATGTTCATACATATATTGCTATTGCTTATCGTTTATATACATGTTATTGCATTAATAGTGCATGGCATATTCTTGTGCGTTCTATTAAATAAACGCTCCTGTCTTAAGGCTGCCGTCTCACCGGTCCTTGAATGTGTGCGTACGCTCACACAAGCTAGGAAAAGCGTGTACGTATACGCGTGTAGTAAACAAATCGTAAATTATAACTTTCGTCCTGGAATCGGCCAGAAGGAAGTTTTTGCGGGTACAGTTGCCTTCAGTAGACATCTGTGCTGGGTGGTCTGGTGCGTTTGAACGCTAATAAACACCGTACGTTGAAATAATAATGAATTTATGACCCGAAAAGTGACAGAATGAGGCTTCAAGGCTTCTCCGTTGGTGGCGCTAGTGGTGTACTCCAGCCTAGCTGGAGTCATAAATTCATTATTATTTCAACGTACGGTGCTTATTACCGTTCAAACGCACCAGACCACCATGCACAGATGTCTACTGAAGGCAACTGTCCCCGCAAAAACTTCCTTCTGGCCGATTCCAGGAGGAAAGTTGTAATTTACGGTATGTTTACTACACGCGTATACGTGCACGCTTTTCCTAGCTTGTGTGAGCGTACGCACACATTCAAGGCCCGGTGAGACGGCAGCCTTAAATACCGTCTCGAATTATTGTATTGATCCTTCGATTCCGGGAGTCCGAATTATAATAAGCCGCTGCGACAGCTGATAACGCTTCGCGAACGCCAGGGTTTCTTATAATGTTTACTAGGCTTACTTTCTCATAGGTCTTGTACGACCACATAGCTAGACATATTTCACGGAATCGGAAAGACCAAGTGACACTCACTCGATTGAGAACCGGCCACACTCACTTGACCCATTCCCACCTCATTACCAAGAACGAACCGGCAGAATGTGATGTCTGCAAAGTACGTGTCACCATCCAGCACATACTGGCGGAATGTGCTAAGTGCTCATCAAATCGAAACCAACATAAAATTGGCACCGACCTCAAACAGATGCTCACCGATCCGGATACCTTCAACAACGTGCTCACCTGCCTTGAAGACATTGGAATCCGACAACTGTTTTAGCGCCTGTGCTCACCAGTACCTGAGACGTCTGAGCCCCAGGAACATTTTTCTTTTCCCCTTTTTTTTGTTTGTCTTATTAATTCACCCGATGACTAATTAACCTTACGCACCCAATGTAGTCGCTAATGACCATAGAAGTAGATGCGACTCTAAACGCTCAATTAATAAAAGAAAATATTTCACGGAAATATTACGTGTAACTTCTTATTCCAATGCAGCGGTAAATCCAATTACCCAGCCTTTAAATACGCGTTACTGCTTAACCTTCCATGGTTGCCTTGTGCTACGAAGCTCGCCTTCGCGCCTAAATTCCTACTTTCCAAGTGCTACGAAGCTTGCCTTCGCGCCTAAATTCCTACTTTCCAAGTGCTACGAAGCTCGCCTTCGCGCCTAAAGCCTCCATTTTTTCCTAAAACCCCCTTGTAACCCCGTCCCTTGTCATTGTCCTCGACACCGATACCCGGGACGTGACAACTTCATATTTGAAGAATAAACAAAGAAATTATTGTTTGAATTTTATCAATTTTTGTATTAGACATACAGCATTCATTCTACAGAGAAATTAGAGCTCTTGATAGGCGCCACTGTAAACAGCTTAAAGCTTAATTTATGGACCGATTTCAAAACATAAACAAAGAAATTATTGTTTGAATTTTATCAATTTTTGCATTAGATATACAGAGAAATTAGAGCTCTTGATAGGCGCCACTGTAAAAAGCTTAAAGCTTAATTTATGGACCGATTTCAAAACATAAACAAAGAAATTATTGTTTGAATTTTATCAATTTTTGCATTAGATATACAGCATTCATTCTACAGAGAAATTAGAGCTCTTGATAGGCGCCACTGTAAAAAGGTTAAAGCCTAATTTATGGACCGATTTCAAAAATTCTTGCGGCATTTTATTCATAATTATTATCATTTTTTTTTTTACGGACAGATTTATGCGTAGGAAAACTGCTTTTTGCAACATTGTGTTTGAACATGTGCTAAAAATCGCCGGATTGTTTGTCTGCAATGAAGACGGATAAGGCGATAAGCATTCACATATATTTTAAGAATATTTTTAGTTTTCTTATTTCACACGATCCTGTCGCGAGTTCTGATGGCGCCCGTCAAGAGCTCTAGTTTCTACAGTGGTACAATGAAAGCTGTATATCTAAGGCAAAAATTGATAAAATTCAAGCAATAATTTTTTTGTTTATTCTTCAAATATGTAGTAATAATGTCCAAAAATGTTTTTTACTGTATGTCGTTCAGTTTCTTTTTGTTTAATTCATGATCATGGATTCTTCAAGCCTTTTGACCAGAGGCTAACCTTAACAATCAGGAGTAGGTACATACGATTCATTTTCTTACTGGAATATTCAATTGGAAAATGTAAAATCTAATTCAACGAGATACGTAAAATGATGCGAATCAAAGAAGGAAAAAAATTTGTGAAAGGTAAATGGCAGGTACGAGACTCGAACCCGGATCTCGTGGTTTGTAATCGAAGACGCTTGAAACTAACGCAAGTCTTGTGAACTCGCTCCAATTTTACTGCAGTTCAGTATTGCAACAAGAATCTCGATTTTTTTTATAAAAATTATTGGCCCGAGAACGCTGGTATTTATTTTATTCCTTTCATCGGAATCTGCAATCTCCGAACACTTCGAAATTTTAATATCTAAATCCACGTTTTACAAAAAGTTGAGAAGTGATAGCGACTAAGTTATAAGTCATTTTGTTTTAAATGCGAAATTTAAGAGTCGCTTCGGTCAACGACAACAAAGTGTAATAAATTTTAATGGCTTAATTTGTTTTCGTGTATCAGATAAGCACAGAAGACGGAATTTGTGGCAACGCAATTCTACTCCAACTTTGAGCGACTATAGCAAGGTGCTGGGGGTGCTTTTTTAAATAAAAATTCTTCCAATACTTTCAAACAGTGATTTTTCATTTGCAACAAACCCCATCTTTAAATAATATAATTTAAATTTCGACCGTAAACATTGATCCAATGAAAAGAAATGATTTAGGCACACCGGTTCGGTCAGTTAGTAATTAAATAAAAGCTGTTTTGCAATTTTGAGAATTATCAAATTCCAACGTTTCGGTCAGTGGTTTTGACCATTTTCAAGGAAAGAAGAAAAATACTGATATCAGCTTTTATTTAATTACTAACTGACCGAACCAGTGCGCCGAAATCATTTCTTTTAAGGGGTTATGCCTAGTTAGCTGGCGAAAGAGAACGCGTTTTTCCGGTAATTTTTTTGTTTATCTAGTTCGTGAACGAAGGATTTTTGTTTTTTGATGAAAACTCTATTTTTAATTCACGAAAAACGAACAATTCAGACCTCGAGAAATCATGATTTTGCGTTAAACGGACGCCAGTTTGTCTGAAATCATTTTTTTAAAAAATCCTTCGTTCACGAACTAGATCACGTATTAACAGAATCATCTTCGTTTTCTGATTTCAGATGATCCGGCTCGGAGAAATCGTGCTCACCGCGCAGCGCCTTTTTTCAAAACGGCTTCCGCGAGAGTGGTTGTTATTCCTTCATTTTTTAATATTTCCCAATAAGAAAATTACTGAGAGTTGCTGCAGATATGTACTTTTAAAATAAGCGAATACTTGTAAAAAAATATACAGTAGATATTCCACAAAAAATTCCCGAAAATTAAACCCCATCTTTCTAGCTTTTCAGTTTCAGATAGAAAAAAATTCATGAAAACTGCTTAATGTTCGGGCAAAAAAATATTACGCCCCCTTAATGTTCAAAAGTAACTTAAAAAATTCTCCACAAAGATTTCTTTATTGTCAATAATTGCGTTGTTGATATAATCTATCCTTGCCAATTTCGCGGTCTACGTAGGACTTTCTACTTTCAAACAGTTATATAAGATTGAAGGGGGATACTACTTAGAACCATAGAAAGTTTTAATTATAGAGTACGCTGATATAACAGCTGTTTATGATTGAAGCTTGGGTAGCGAAAGTACCACTGTAGTTTAATCAATAAAAGAATACGTAAATATATTAATTACAAAATAATTGGGTCGCGATAAGATATTTACATAAGTGGCAAACAAGCGATTTGTTTAAAGTCTATGTACTGTTATTATTCGACGAATGATGTAACTTTACCTGCGATATAAGGTGATTTTCAAGTTCGAACGATATCGAGGTCTTCCCAGCTCCTGACAGTCCCGTTAACCAAATTGTACATCCGCGAAATCCTTTGTATTTCCCGTAAGCCTCTCCTCGTTTCTCTCTCGTCACATGATGTATCTGCTGTGTCACATTTGGCGCCACAATCTGAAGATATATTTAAAGAAATAAAATAAAATGCGGAACTTAAAACAAAATAATAAATTATTATTATTACTATTACTACTAATAGTAGTAGTAGTAGTAGTAGTAGTAGTAGCAGTCATCTCTTTTCCATTACAAAATTAATACATGAATATGTAAGTACAATCAGTGTGTAACAATTATTAATTAATTATTAAGCAATCGCCCATATTGGCGAAAGTACACAAACGAATTGGTAGAAAGTTTAATATGTCACGGTATACCTGATTCACTTTTCTCTCTGCACTTCGATTCTCCAATAATGGATTTACGTACATTCCCATGGTGAACAATATTTAAAAACACACTTCTGCAATTTTACGCGTTTTAATTGCTCATTTGCTATTACAATTTTATTAAATGTTTTGCGTAAGCAGATCATACATCACCGGGATGTTATATTTAATATGTTAATCGGTTTAGTTTAACCAACAGTTCGAATCAATTTATTGCAATTTAATATTGTCTAAGCTACTTCATCACTTGCAAAGAGTGCCAGGGAAGAAAGCGTTCGGACGCATAGTTCCGACTCGACTGCTGAAGAATTAAATTCTGTCGAACGAGAAAGTGAAATGAAAGTGGCCGAACACGGTGGTGGGATCGAAGAATTTCTCGAGATACCGAAAACAGGGAATCGTTAAACGATCACGGGAACATTGCAATACGTAACATGACAAGTGTTATAGTGATAAATGTGTCGGCTTAACCGGAAGATTTTCTCGCTTTCTTTAAGGAAATTCGAAGATCAGATTCAAATTTGTTATTGTTCGCAAATTTTAATTAATTTAATTTCTCTAAACCCAAATTATTTCGTTCGTTGAAATTGTAATTCTAATTATTATTATTTATAAAGTTTTATATGTGAAACCGAAATTTTTTTATTTTTCTTATCGGACTCTAGGCTTTATTTCTGTGCATGGTGCTGAAGAAAATCGGCAAAAAAAATTTGGCCGACACAAAATAGTGCAATGCCCAATATGTATTCTCTTAGTGCAAATAAGGATGCTTATTTGTATATTTAATTTCAACGTATATATACACAAAAGAAAGAAAAAATCCGCAAGCATGTTTTTGAAATCGATTCAAGTATAGACATTGAAAGTCAAACATCTGACTAGAAATACTATTATGACGAAAATTATTCATAATAATGAGAAATGTTATTTGTCGTAGACACTTGAAAATGGAATTTTGTAGGCTTTGAAATGACCCAAAAAGCTAAATATTATTTCGAAATAGGATGTCAATATCGAAGTTCGTATGATAGTATGGCGGGTCGTTCCTTTCAATTTTTCAAAAGATTAATGTTTAATATCTTCAACATTGTGAGTTGAAATGTTTCACTTTGCCTCCACATTTGGGAAAGTGGGAGAAATTGTGAGAGGCCGGAACTTCTGTTTTGTCGATTATGTATTATAAAGAGATTTGATTGCAAAAGTGATTGTGTCAAAAACAAGTAATAAATAATAAAAAATATTTCTTAAAAACTGCAGATTATTTATTGAAATAATTATTAACATTTTGAAATATTTTGGTGTATTATAGTGTGATCGAATAAATACATTGTGCAGCTGTTTATTGCATTAGATGCATAATATTCTAGCATATAGATTTAGATAGGGGAAAGTTTCCCAACTTGGACCGGATCCTAAGGGCGAATTCCACTTACACCCAAATCGCCCGTGATTTTCATTAAGGTAGATTCTCCTGTACGCGACTGGACGCATCATCAAACGCAATTTCAAAGTCGATTTTCTCGAAAATGAAGAGCGATATGAAAAAAAGTTACTCTTTCTTTTCGACTTATAAGAAGTAAATAAGTCGAGAAAAAGGAGTAAAATTTTTTGATATTGCGCTTCATTTTCGAGAAAATCGGCTTTGAAATTCTCGACGATGCGTCCAGTCGCGTATATGGAAACCTACCCTAATGAAACTCACGGGCGATTTGGGCGTAAGTGGAATTCGCCCTATATTGGACTTAGTCTTTATTTGCATATAAAGTGACTTAGACGATATCTCTTAGCAAGGGGTTGTAGCTCGCCTGTTGTCGAGTAACAGTATGGAAACAGAGCACAGTAGAATGAGTAATTACTTTTGTTTTGATGCCGGCTGACTTAATTTTGCCTGCAATTTATATAACCTGTAATTTTTTACTGCTAGGTAAATTTTTAATTCTAATGGGTATACTTTTTAAGGAGAGCCACACCTTTAATGTTATCATAATATTTATCTGATACTTGCACTAGTTTTTGTTTATCCCACCTAAACGTTGAAGTTGCGTTAGTTTCTTAAATTGAGCCACCTAATGGTTCTTCAGTTGCACCGGTCCAAATTAAGCAACGTTTTCCTTTCTTACGGATAAAATGGTCACAACGTGGAAAATATGAGAAATGGGACAGATTACGGTGCTGTGCCTTTGTGTTGTTTATCTACATTTTCGGAACCAGTTATGGCCCATGACTTATGGGAGAAGAGTGAACTTCAAAAAAGTAAAAAAATTACGCCAAGTACACGAAACAAATAAATCACAAAAAATAGAAGATAATAATAAATCACAAAAACTAGAATAGAAGAAAATATATAATCACAAAAAATAGAAGATTATAATATAAATCACAAAATAAAATAGAAGAAAATATACATTAGAAAAAAAAAGTGAAATTAAATTGAGCTGCAAGTACATAAAGGTGCTCTCCAATTGCCCTTAAGATGACACAACTACATAGACACAGATAAAATGCTATGTTCATACATCACAAAAAAAAAAATAGAATATGGCCCATGACTTATGGGAGAAGAGTGGATTCAGTGTCTTTCTTGCAAGAAATAGGCCCATTTGGGCTGGACTAACGGTCGTAATAACGATTATTACAAATGTATAATTGCCAGTCTGACAGTGACAGATTATTTTATCAAATACATATTTATTTTTTTTCAGTGTGCTGTAAAATGCTTCTCAGATTTATTTTTTTTATAGAGTGTAAATATATTTTTAAATGAAAGTTCTCACCTAAAATAATGAAAAATAGACATAGTACAATTTAGGATATCTGTCGTCCAAATTAGGAAACCAGTTTTCTAGATTGGACCATTGAGGGTAGTTTGAAAATATTTTTCCGTAACCAGCCACATAGCATTTTAGTCTGTTTTATTAGATTTATATATCAATTACAATCCTGAAATGGTTCTCAAATTTTTCTGCTCAAAACTATGAACACGTTTTCGATTTATCGAGGTGCTTTCTTAAATGGTCCAATATGGGGACATTTCTCTGGTATTGAGAACTGTGTGCTTACAACTGGAAATACTGTAGAGATAACTATTTATATAAAAATTTGCGATACATTTATGAATGAAAAAAAGGAGCTTAGCAAAGTTAATGATAAGTATCTTAATACTCTTAATTATAAGGTGCACTTATCATTAACTTTTCTGAGCTCCATATTCTTTTGGAGTAAAATATAATTAAGGCTATTATCTTCACTGTTTACGCGATTCAATGTTCGTTGTGTTAATATTTAACGTTTCACTAACTTCCCGTGGTTTTGTACCAACAATAGTGTCGGAATTACTGAAACTTGGTTTTGCAAATGTCTGAAATTGGTCGGTGCACGAATACCCGATTCATATGCGTTATGCACGCATTTTTCTTGGCGGATATAAAAAGGGGAATGCATGGCTGATGGTAATCCGCGATCTAGTTTCGCAAGAGCGCAACGGGCGTATTTTTGCCAAGTTCAGGAAAAAGTGTCTGGAAAGTGTGACCACGAATCGACCAATACAAGTAGCAGAGTACCTGCATATCCATTTCGATTGAATTTTCCGTAACAATCAGGAAGATTTTTATTAATATTTAAGTTTTTTGATTTTTCGACAGTTTTGCGTAGAAGAAATTATGACAAATTTGGGGCAGTTTTTTAAATATGTAGATCAATTGACACTGAAGGAAAATCAACTTAGAGCTTTCGTAGAAAAGCAACGTGTGGTTTTAGAAATAAAATTCTACGAGTTTCGAGATTTTAGAGATACAATTATTATTTATGTGGAATATATAAAACTATTTTATCGAATGACATTCAAACGTTTAGGATATTATAATACTACTTAGATTCAAGAATAAAAATGATTTTTATTGTCATGTAAATATAATGATTATATATATGCATAAAAAAATATTTTTTTGAGTTGAAGAAATTCAATTGTTAATATTGTATTCTTATAAAGCTACAGCAACTTTACATGAAATTATTACACTTTTTTAGATACAAATTTCGTAATGAATTCTTCTAATGTTCTACAGTAAATGTTCTACAGTAAATGTTAGTATATTGATAAATATTAATAATTAACCAATCCTGATAACGAAATATTTAACTTTTTATTATTCGATTGTTACAAAGTCAATTTTTTGAAGAATATGCTTACATATCTCATCGTCAGACTTGTTAAAATGGTGTCATAATCAATTGATATCTGTTTATAATATATGAAATGTTAAATACATAGAAATGAAAAATAACACCAAGCATAAGCACAAAAAACAATAATAAACCGTTCCAGTCATTTTATGTTGGTTTTATAATGAAACTTTGATTATATTAAATTTTTGTGGAATTAAAGTCTTCCAATTGAGATTATTGTTCCCTCCAAGAATGTGGTACGTATTATTTTACTTTAATCCGCATTTTTATACATACACGTAATCTTGCAACTTCTATGTTTATAAAAACACCTATGCTAACTATAAACAGCTAACAATGTAAAAATGTCATGGATTGTGGATCACCACGCTAGCAGGTGACAATTACAAGGTCTTAAAAATATAAAAATTCATACATTTTTTCTGCAAAGAGATAATACTGCGATAACTGTATTGGGCTGTTCAAGCGATCGTCTGCAAGTGCTTCTGTTTTCGTTAATAAAACTGTTACCATTTAGGTACATCTATTCATCAGTATAATCATTTTAAGTGCTGCAGTCATAATAAAACATTCACGGCATAATATAAAATATTTTATTACAAAAAAGTTTTATTGATGTGTACAAAAAGCATCTCGTAGGAATTTATAACAATTTTATTACCTCTTGCACAATTACACGCGAAGAAAAAAAAACACATATCTACATCTATCGAAAGCTACCAATATAGTAAGAAGATTCCTAAAATAAAATTATGTTGTAAACAGTTTTCGAATTAATTTCACATAACTTCCGAACTTTTTCGTCCAACCAAATTCAAATTTCGAATTCGCTTAAATATAAGAATTTAAAGCCTCCACATTGAGAAGCTACATACAAATTTGTTTATATGAAAAATAATTAAAAACAGTATTTCATAAATTCTCAAACGATCCGACCTCATAATAAATTTCGAAACTCTAACTCCCCAAGGTAGGCTTAAACAATTCCTTAAAATTCATTGCACTGTAAATAAAAGTCACCATTTAAAAAGGGAAGAATTTTTAGTTTGCTTTTAGCGATGACATCCACACTGAAGTCAAGCATAAGATTTAGAAAATAGAACACCCACAATTATTTTCCAAGAATATTAAATTCTTCTACGCATTTACATCAGAAAGTTACTTTACATCCATTCTCACGCCCATCTGTGCCGAACAGATTAAAAGGAAGCTTCTAGAATCGGTTAAAACTCACATAATTAATTTCTCCATTGGGACATTTCGTTCCATTATTACTGATCATCGTTCACAACAAAATGATGTCTTCTTCGCTACCCGGCTGTTGTTTTGTAAACTACTCGTTTCAGCATTAAAATTAGGCACCAGGCGGAAGGTAAAGGTTCGCAAGGTGTTCTGGAATTTTTCAAACCAAGACGAATAAACAATAGTGACCCGCCTAGAAGTACTGAGTAGCTAGTGACCCGTGTTCTTTCATATATCACCGAGAAGGGTTAAGAAGGCGCCTATTGCTCCCAGGAGGGGAAAAATTACACACTTTCTCTCTTTGCCTCTTCTCTCTCTCTCTTGCGCCCCCCCTAGTCGAAGGCGACCCTGAATGCAGGAAAAACGGATACCAGCGAAAAACTCGAGGACGAAGGATAGTGAAATTTTTCGTTTCGTGATTTAGTTTAGCAATGTCGGCGACCTTTCGAATCGTTTATAAGAGGAAACAGATCAACTTCAATGATTTTCTCTGGCGATTTTCCTTGTTAATAATACGAAGCCGATAGTTTCGTTGAAATTATAGCATTAAATTGAAAAACACACATTCGCACACTTGCATTTAGTTTTATTCCATGAGAGCTTATAGTTTTCAATAATGGCAATTTGAGAAATTATAATATTTCCATTATGATATATGTGTATTCTATTTGAAATGTTACGAAATGATGGAGAAATTATGAAGGCTCTTCTTTTGACAACTCTACTGTATTTCTTTGTATGTCTTGTGAATAATTTTGATTAAATATGCCTGTGTATTCACAAGTTGTTTTTTCCAAATACTTCAATAAATTGGACTTACATTACGATTTCATATCACGTTCTAATTTTTATAAGTACTACCAGTAGGATTGAATATTCATGATTTAAATCTTCATTCTGCGAATGTTGTCCCATTTAAACGATCTGTTGTTCAAATGTTCGATTATTTGTACAGAGCGACGCATTTATAAGGGGACCTTCCGGTCTAGAGCCCAAAAAGATAGGTGATCTTTAGGAATTAATTGAAGGAAAACTACTGTATATAATATAATGGGACTTCATGCATTGTATTAAGGATGTCTTAAATTATAGAAATATATTTTTTGTTTTATAATTAATCATTGCAGGCGGCATTGGGGAGTCGTTAAAGTCAAGGCGTCAAAAAATGGATCCAAATCGGTGGGACCTGTATCTCCAAAAGTTATTATCCGATTCGACTGAACCTTTTTTTATTTTGAAGAATATACTTCTGGCTAGGGGGGAAACCAGAAAAAAATACAAAAATGACATTTTTTTTAGAAAATAACGACACTTGAAGTTTGAAATCACTTTTTCCCTATATTTTTCATCCTTTCAACGCCTTTGAAAATTATAAATTTTCCATATTTTGTAATTTTTCTGGTTCCCTCCCTAGCCAGAAGTATATTCTTCAAAATAAAATAAGTTTCAGTCGAATCGGATAATAACTTTTGGAGATACAGGTCCCACCGATTTTGATCAATATTTTGACACCTTGACTTTAACGACTCCCCAGTGCCGCATGCAATGATTAATTATAAAACAAAAAATATATTTCCATAATCTAAGACATCCTTAATACGATGCAAAAAGTCCCATTATATTATATAAAGTAGTTTTCCTTTAATTAATTTCTAAAGATCACCTATCTTTTTGGGCTCTAGACCGGATGGTCCCCTTAAGGGGACTAGGCAGTCAGAAACTCGATTTTTTTGTTGTTGCATTTTTCGAAAGTACCACCCTTCCCGATTAAAATGCCGTTTGGTTTATGTTAAAACTCGCAAAATTGAGGATTTTACAGCCGAAAAGGTCGAGCGCGCCATAAACCGTTTCTGCGCGCACGCAGGTAGACTAGATTCCTCTTTTTTCTCGGTATCATATTTCCTCTTCGTTATGCAGTGATTGGGAAAAAACGGAGGTATCAGTTGATTTGAAAAAAATTCAGCATATATGAAACATGTCTAGTTACGATCTAAAGCTACGCATAAGTCTGTAAAAACTCCTAGGTTGTCAAAAAAAAAAAAAAAATAGAATGGCTCTTTTCCCTGACGAAAAATGACGTTTCTTTAAAATTTGCCGTTTTGCAGCCACCATTTTTATAATTTTGATTTTTTTTCTTTTTCAATAGGTTCAGGGCAGAATAGGGGCCAGGGCTAAGTACAAATTTCAGAGGATATTTCACAATTAAATTTCTTACGGCCAGAATCACTGCAAAATTACAGCGGCTCCAAAAAAAACGCTTACATATCAGACGACTGAAGCGCTGTCATACATATGTATATGATATTCAAATCATTTCTTTTTTACTGTTTATAGTAGGTATTAATAATCATTACCCAAACGTACTAGTCACAATTTGGGTTCATCCCCTTGTAATTAATTCGCAAAAAATACCTGATTTTCGAGCGATCTGACTGCCTAGTCCCCTTAAGGCAGGATACCACCTTTGACTGCGATTTTGGTGGCGTTTTTCATTAATTTTTTTTGCATACAAAGAATGCGCAGAAACAAAATCGGTTTCAGTCATTTATTAATGCAACTTTAATCTGTAATTACACATTTTTTGAAACTGAAAAAGTAAAAAATAATCTCTTGTAGGTGGAGCCAAAATACATTCCTTTGGAGGAACACCGTTAGACGGCGTGTCAAATTCCGCTCTGTACGTGGCTCCTAGAAAAAAAACCAAAGAATGTTCCTATTAACAACAATATTTTTTAATGCTGTACGTAGGGATTTTACGAAATTTCGATTTTTAAGAAAATGGCGGTCATTTTAACAAAAAGGTCGATTTTTAGGGTAAAAAAGTTTATAAAATTGTGCACCAAAAAAAAAAAATAACAACGCTACAGCAAAAGTCCTACGTACATCATTAGATTATACCACGGGGAAGAATTGTGCAAAGTTTCAAGTCAATCCGATGAAAATTGTAAGAGTAATCTGACACGCCGATTTGAAAAACATCGTTTCGAGAAAAACGCGTTTAAAGTTTTTTTATAGATTTATATATCTGCTCCAAACCGGTTTTTACACAAGAAAAAGGATTCGGCCACCATTCTAATGAATGAATTTCGATTCTATACACTTGAAAGAGTACTTTAAGAACAAAAAAAATATTTCAATTTTTTTTAAGTGCAAAGGTGGTATCCTGCCTTAAGAAACCAAGTTCCACACGTTAATGCATCCGTTGATCGAACCTAAGTAGGTTTCTGAGTCCAAGGTCATTTCAAGGTCATAGTATTCTATGTCAATGCACTTGCTTTGATATCAGGTACTACGCTATGAAGTTAAGAATACATGATGCCATTAAAAAAAACCATCGATGACCTTTAAAAAACCTTGATAATAACATTCATCATGTACCTATATACATTCCGAAAGCTCACCAGTAATTTAGACTTATTTATCACTATTTCAACGTTTCGACCTGTGAAGGCACCAGGGCCGGCGCGAGGATGATTGGCGCCCTTATGCAAGAAAATTTTTGGCGCCCCCAAATTTTTGCACCTGTTTTCTATTTAATATGTTTTGCATTTACGAGGTACAATAAAAAAAAATTATATTTACATTTTGTTTATATGGGAGTTGGATTCCTTTATTATTAAGTCTGCGATATAGTTTTTAGCGCCCCCTTCCGCTGGCGCCCTTATGCGGTGCATTACTTGCATAATGGGTTCCGCCGGCCCTGGAAGGCACATCCTCTGTTAGGGCGGTATTTTCAGTCGCTACTTATTCTTAAGCAAATGCTTAAGCATGCGGCATCCTTTACTAACCTAGTAGCTAATAAAGGATGTCGAATGCTTAAACATTTGCTTAAGAATAAGCAACGACTGAAAATACCGCCCTTAGACCAATGTGACTTTCTCAGTATGAGACTCCATTTTAGCTTGAGGATAATGATTCCTCCCAAAAATCTGTGGAAAATGTAGTTTAGAAGCTACTGTAGAAATTTCAAGTGAATCGAATAAAATTTGTTCAAATGGTGCTACTGGCCAATTTGAAAAATGTTCTTCCGAGAAAAATGCGTTTAAAGTG
Organism: Andrena praecox; assembly: GCA_963932275.1. Classification (NCBI taxonomy): domain Eukaryota; kingdom Metazoa; phylum Arthropoda; class Insecta; order Hymenoptera; family Andrenidae; genus Andrena; species Andrena praecox. The sequence goes on from OZ010728.1 coordinate 39,226,447, forward strand.
CCATTTTTAAAAAAAAGAAAAAATAGGGTAGATGTCCCAATTACTGCCACCTTAAGATTATAACCCAACTTCATTTAATCATTTCGCGTGTTGTGTAACCTAAAAATTGTTTCAGTTTGAAACATAATATTATTTAACATCTCTTTTATTAAAAAAAAAATAGTTTTATGAATTAAATATGAAGAATTTGTTAATAATTAATTAAAATTCGCGAGCGATCCTATTGTACCTATAACTGTCACCTCAAAAATCGTCTTGTCCGTATGACTGCCACCCAATAACTGTCGGTCCTAATAACTGTGACCACATAACTGACGGTCCCTATTATTGACAATGAGACCCGATTACAGTCGGTCCTTTTTACTAAGACTCGATTAGGTACTGCCAGTCCTTTCCTGATTAATAGCCAGAATTATCGAACGCATAGTTTTGGAATTATTAATTTATTTGTCATATACTGTAATTGTTCATATATATCTATAATTTAATATCACAGCATCACACGCTACACGTGATTTTGCGGTTAAGAATTTGAACTTTGACAGATGACAGTTATGCGTACTTCACGTTTTTTTGTCCCGAATATTGCCAACAGTAATAGGGACAAGCCCAAAAATTTTGTCCCTAATGATGTCACCGTTAATTATTATAACTTAACAATAAATATTATGTATTTTATTCGTTACATCATTAAAGTAATTCTTCTAGACCGGAATAATTCATTTTATGCAATAGATAGAGGTTGAATAGTAAAATTGCGACCCTTTCTTTAGTACGATTTCGCCATCACTTCCTACTAACGTCGTCGCGTTTTTGACGCTCAAATGGCACTTTCATTTTTCAATATTATTTTTTAAGCACTAGGTACATGTGAGTACATATATTTCTTTTATTTTTTTGTAAATCAGAATCTCCGTTTCATAATAACATTTTTTTGTACATTTTGTTTCATATGTTACGTTTTTATTACATAAAATAAATAAAGTGGCAGTAATTGGGACACTGGCAGTAATTGGGACATCTACCCTAGCTTGAAACCACTTAAGATGTGTATAATAAAGGCGTTTAAACAGATTTTCCACTTATTTCTATATTTACCCACAAACAATTGTGAAAGGTACATTACGTTTTTGTGTCGATATATAGGGGTGTTACCCGTTAAACTGACCGATCAAGTTACTCATACAATTTTTTAAATAAAATAAACCACCCTAATCTGATTCTAATACGAGACACTTTATTTGTGTCCTCGTGTCTATTAAAATAACAATACATGACATTTCTGACTTTTCCAAAGATATTATTATATAGATCAGCCAATTAAATATAGCTTAGCTAATGTTTCTATATAACTAATTAACATTATAATGGATTTTTGCTCTCCTACCAATAAATGTGTGGGGAAAGTATAATTAATTTATTACAGTTCAACTTTAGAATACATATGGATTAATACGTAATGCGATTATCACTTATAAGTACAGACAATTAATTTAATTCATTTAAATCAACCACTACGTTCACATAAAATGTTTTTATAATAAAGTCCCCATTTCGCGACGTGTGTCCATAGTTCAAATTTTGCCGCCTTTATGTCACCGTGGTGTAGTTATAACTTCAGAGTGCAACAACTTCAAGTTGGTCAGGCGAGTTTGCGTTGGGAAAGTAAGGCTAGTACTTGTTGAAGAAAAGGGAAATATTTTTCAAGCGGAAGAAGTAAAGTTCTTATTACTAGTGGATTTACATATTTAAATATATAATGTCGACGAAGTCTTCCGTCGATTTACGAGCGGAACTCGCTGAACTAGTGAAACGGAAAGCTGAAATAGCTGTAAGTATTGTGGCAACTGTCAAATTGCGTCTGTTCCTTTAGGTATTCACATACTCTCGAGATTCATGTAATTGAAACAATGAAGATGATCAATATTGTTGTGAAAAATAGAAGTTATTTTTAGTCAACAAGTTTTTAGATATTATCAGAGTAACAACAAGCTATGTACTATTTCATCTTTTTTGAGGTTATGTTAACCTAACCTCGTACTATGACCTCTTAATATTGTTCTTTTTGTATCGGTCAGTTTATTCTATACTTCTTTTAATTCTGCGAATTATTATAACATTATTACGTTATTATAACGGGAATGGTAAATTGTTTGTACAAATTGATTATAAATATTAAAAAGGATCGAACGGATGTTATAAATTGTCTCGACATAACCTTAATACTTTGTTTTGATCACAGTAATTGTTTACAAACTTACAGTATTCTCAATTTTACTATCTTTCGTTAGTTTTCGTTATTGAAGCATTCGAGACTTAAATATTTGTATATACTTTTATTTTCTATTATGCTTTAATTTAATAATATTTCTTGGTGGTATGAAAAATGGGTAGCTTGATATTTCGTTCAAGTATACAGTACCTATCCTTCTTTAAATTATACCAAATTCTTCCGAAATAATTTCATAATCCAAACAGAATTAATATAATGAATATTGTTATTTTTTTTTTTAATATATCAAATGCACGTATTTAATAATTGTTTGAGATTATTGCAGTCATTTAAAAACTATCCATTGAGTATATACGTTTGCAATAACGATATATTTTAAGAAATAGATGAGTTTAATTGTTGGCCATGCATATATCAACATTATGAAATGAATATACGTGTCCGACTATTTATCGGCTTCATATTATTTGTTTATTCTGAGAGAGCTGTTCTTCTCTCAGCTCGGCCATCATTAGTCACATGCTTTTTGTCTATAATTTAAAAAATTTACATTTGGAACGTCCATGTACAAGTTTGTCCCGCTATAAGGACGACGCTGGGAGTCAAGTTGTCCCCTTAACGAAACGGTATGCTAGTCGACTCGCCTTTCGTCTTTCTCGGTTTTTTTTTAATAATACGATGCCGCCGCTAAGTATGTCGAACGAAATTCGTAGTTTGTCGCTGTCGCACTCGTCGCGGTGGCTACGAAAGAAATAGCGGGGATAGAAATGTCCTATTAACGGAACGGAGGACTCGTCCCTATAACGGGACAACACTATAGATCGAATAGTTGTTCCGTGTTTTGCGGGACAAGTTAAAATATTAAACTTCCCTCATTTAAAAGATTAAAGTTTGCAATTTTCTCTGAAAGTTTTATCCAGAAATACGGAAATAGATAATATTTTGATGAAATTGTGAAATCTTACAGGACACTCTTGCTAATTTAGAACGACAAATTTACGCGTTCGAAGGCAGTTACTTGGAAGACACGCAATTATATGGGAATATAATACGTGGTTGGGACAGATATTTAGCCAGTAACAAAAATACTAATAGCAAAGCAGACAAACGTAATAGAAAGTTTAAGGAAGCTGAAAGGCTTTTCTCAAAATCTTCCATCACCTCCATGGCAGTGAGTAATCAGCATTAAAAAATCAGAGACAGATTTTCCGTCGGTGTTTTTTACTTAAGAGAATAGTTTCAAATAGCAATAAACAAAGTTGAGTTGAAACTTGTTATATGTGCATGAAATAATATCTATAAAACCTACTATTTTTTATATTGCATTGACAAATACATAATATTTAACTACAGCTGTTAATTACACGAAACAGTAAAGAATAAACAAAATATTAATTACATAACAAGTGCCTACATAAAATGCACAGAAACAGCCCCAAATGTGTAAATAATATTTTGGGACTTAGTAACAGGAACAATTTTTTGGTACAGTAAACAATCTGTAGACGTTCGGTTTATTACTTCGCAACAGTTGGAAACAGTTTTTAATGCAGACGGCATTTTTTGTAACAAATAGGGAAATATTTCGAAATTCAATTCAGATAAGAAAAAGAAGATTCTGACAAAAATGCGGGGAAAGTGTGTATATACGAATATAAAATGCAGATAAAAAAACAATTACGACAAAAAGTTTTGTTCTCGAATTACAGATTTTTAAGAAACCAACATAACCAAAACGGAAGTACTCTATCCTTTTAATAAAGTACTGTTTCCTGTGTGTTCATTTATTTTACGTTTCCTTTCCGAATAATATAATTGCGATTATAATGGTTGTGAAATGAATATTACAAAATATATAGCATACTTTTATGTTCGAGATAAAAATACTATAAATTACAAAACTTGAAATTTCACAGGCTGTCAGCGGACTCGTCGAAAATACCCAGGAAAAAAGTAAGGACCTCAATGGATATTCCTGAAATAGTTGATTTTTTTATTCGCAGAAAGAGTACGACTTATTTTTCATCCTCTTAGCCCTTCCAACTTTTCTTTTTTTTTCCCGTCCTTAAAAAACATTATCTTTAGTTTTTAAGTTACTCTTGATTATATTCCTTTTTCTTCCAACATATCGATCACACTGTCTTCCAGAAAACGGTAATACATGTGCATTGTAACGAAGCACATTTAGCTGAATTAACGCGGGACGTTCGAAGTATGTGCAATATAACTTCGAATTGAACTAAATAATTTTTGTTTCCTTTTTCTGTGTTTAAGTTATAAATAAATTTTTATTTATTTCTTCACTTTATTCTTATGCTAATTGGTTTTAAACCTCTAAAGGTAACTCAACGTAGAATTTTATGAATTGTTTTTTTCTGTATCCGCCTATGTTTATCTTTTTTCTGTATCTAAATTATGAATAAATTTAACATCTGTTTCTCTCATCTGTTTCAAAGTTTTATGAAAACTTATTCCTGAATTTCATGGTTCTATCGTTATGTTGTTTCGTTGTGTGTGTATGTTAGTAGTAAACATAGTGTGTAATCTACTTGTTCTATACACGTGGAAAGTGTAGAAAATAGCTCATTATTATTACTTTATTTTCGGTGTTTATTTGTTTTCTGTATCTGAGCTTCAAATAAATTTGTCTTTTCTTATATTGATATAAGTATAACAGAATAATTTCTGTTGTACTTTTTAGAGATCATTTTTAAATTATAATCGTAATGTACAACTTAAGTACATGGCAAAACTAATAATATAAATTAAAATGTAGTAAAATAATAGTTTTACTGCCATTTAAAGGATTTCTTTAATTACGTGTGTTGTAGATGTATGAATATTATTTTGGTATTACGTACTGCCATGCACTGATTTGCTTTTAGGTAGTCTTTCAAAGTTACAGGAAAGTATGGAATATTAAAATATCGGGTTTGCTTGATTAAACAATTTCAAATTTTAGCTAAATACTTTCAGTTTCTATCAATTCATTTCGGACAAATAATATTCAAGTTGCATTGCATTTAGTAGGATAAGCACTGGTATAGTGTAAATTTCCATTCTTCCGAATACAAATTGGTAATTTTGCAGAATGTTGCAAGTAACCTGGAATAGATCAAATTATGAATTCAGATTTGAGTTAGAGTAAATTTTTATAAAGGGAACCATGTTATTAAAATCATTTCGGCCACTTACAATTCTTATTCGACAATTTATATAACTCATGAAGTCAGCATTGCCAACTTAAAATTTTCCCGCTTATTAACGACTTTATTATAGTAATTTATGTTTCCGAAAATTCCACTATCGTGTCAGTTGATGCTTTGAGTGGCGTCGGCGCGTCTTCACGCCGAGAGATTTATCTTGGCGTGTTTTCACGTCGATATATCCTGGAATGCATCGAAAGCATCTCCGAATGTTTGCTCGTGGCGAGTTAAGCAAAACTTTCTCGGTAGAAGCGATCGCTCAGAAATGCTTGACCGACTTGCAGGCGCTTTTCAAAACCCTACGCCACTCACAGTGTTAATCGATCGAATCAATCGAGTAGTAATATTACCTAGTTAATCGACAGACTGCTTTTATTACTGATTAATTATCTAATAACTAGTCGGCCAGTAGGCCAAACTATGTACCGAGTAAATTCGATTATATATGTAGTACTTGAGTCGGTCGATCGAGCCTCGAGCCGATCGAGGATCGCGGTTTTCCCATAATAAACCTGATTCCAGTTGACCGGTACAGCGAATCGGAATCACAAATCGGCAACAGCGGTAGCGAAGACAATTGCAGCCTCGTTAATTCACACGGGACGACAGGCAATAGCACCACCAGCAACGGTAATAAGGAGGCGACGGGGAAAAGCCACTCCGTCACCGGCCAGTATAACCAGAACGGATCTCTGACCACCTCCACAGAAATGTCTGGACAGTTTGCGAATGGGCACGCGAGCAACGGCAGCCTCGAGCATGCCTCCCTGAAGGAGCACACCGGGAAAGAGCCTTCGAAAAATAAGCCCGGCAACAACGTGAAAAAGAATAGCAATAAGAGGTCTAGGAACAGGTAGAACTCCCCTAGTTGCCCTTCATGTTTTAAACGCGATCAAACAGACATTTCCTTCCTCGGATCATTATTTCTCTCTGCTCACTCCACCTTATCACTGTACGAAATCTCACTCTGTTTATAAGAAATGTACGGACATTGAATTTTTATAGAAGAGCGAATGTTGGGACGCTATTTATTAATGATAAGGACCCTAGTATTAGTTAGGACATAAAAGAACTCGGTTAATCGGGTAGCGCTGGTTCTGAAGAACTTTCTCTTTTTTTTTATTCTAATATCTGAGAGATGGAAAAAAAGCGAAGTGTAAGGTTATGAGTGTAGTACTGTGTGAAACTAAATTTTAAATAGGCATGAAAGTAAATCAAGAGGTTCAAGATTTTTAGTAGCATGCAGTCAGTCGAGCAATATCTTTTAGGTTTAAGTTTAGAATAGAATTGAAATTCTAACTTCTTTCAGCGTCTGTTCTTTGTAATTTTTATGTTACAAAAGCTGTGTCCAAGAATTAGTATTAGGTACATTTTGTGATAATTCTCTGTAAGTATTACTACAGGAGATATTAATGGTATTCTAAGTTCCAGTTTTAACCGTTTCTACAACAGTTCGTGTTTTTTTAAAAGATTTGTATTATTTGTACATATGTACAGCTGGTCTATTTACACTTTCTTCTAACATGTATGTATGTATAGCATCGAAATCGTAGGCATAGAAATGATAAAACTAAGATCTGATTACACAAGAAAACCAGGTTAAACGAAAGCTGAGTATTCCTTTGTAATCGTCGTGTATTAATTTTAAGATCTGAATAATTAATCACGCGAATTCTATAAAGTAGAAAGGGATATGTCTGTTTCTCTTTCTTAGAAACATTTTTTTTAAATAATACTCCTTCGAATTTTAACGATATATACGTTTATATTTTCCCGATCTGTAAGCATTCGCACTGTGACATTGAAATTTAAAAAAGAAATATGAAAAATAAAAAAAATATTTTTTGTAACAACTATATTTAAGTGAAACGTTGTTAATAAAGAATTCGGAGATAATTGAAGTATTAGATATCCTGGTTTCATTCTCTGTTTTCACGTTGATAAGTTATATTTTAAAAAACAATCGAATGTGTGTTCCATTTTCTTTTAATGATTTATAATAAATATGCGAAATCTTCGTTTCTAGTATACAGATTTAAAATTTTTAATTCGTAATGCCACATATGTATTATCATAATTATATTTATTAACTAACTATATAACTATAATTATATAACTCATTTCACAACTTTTTTTCTATTTCCTCTTCAATCATTTCTTTTATTTCAGTTCTTCCATGCCTCATTCCTACCCTCATGCTAAATCAGCGCTGCACAAGGAGCTGTTTTCGGCGCCTAGCGGCGAGCAACCCACCTATCTCGTTGCTAAGGTTAGAATCGGTGAGGAGAACTGCAAGAGTGTATGTGCGTGAACGTAGGCTCGTAGCATCAGTAAATATGGCTGGGTTCAAGTCATACCAAATGCACGTACACTACTGCAGTTCTCCTCACCGATTCTCACCTTAGCAACGAGATAGGTGGGTTGCTCGCCGCTAGGCGCCGAAAACAGCTCCTTGTGCAGCGCTGTGCTAAATGAATAATGGTAATCTAAAAGATGAATTAAAAAACATGTTTGTCCACTACAATTATGTTCCAAAATGATCTCTTAAGATAATAATACCGTTAATACTAATGTCACTGATATATATTGATATTAGTGTGTTCAATAAATTTTATCAATAAACATTAAGTACAAAACGAAAAATATCCGAAGTTTCAATGCTTTCTCCTTATCTTATAATTAAAGTACTATAGAACGCGAACATAAATTTAACGTTTAATTTGATTTCATTGTCTTCCAATTTGCTGTTAAAATTAGTGTCGCCCAGCTACAACAGCTAATTGATAATATGTCTTGCGTAATTAAACTAACACTAGCGTGCCAAATTTTAAACTTCCCAAAAACACAGGCCCACTTTGGCAAATCGGTAAATCTTAGAATTTATCGTACCTATTCGAGCTTTTACAGTAACTTCACAGACGAGGTATAGGTGCTGAAAAAAACATTCTGTAGTGTTATTTAATTGAAGTAGGTGTATGAATATTGTTCATAATATCATATTCGCATTAGCAATTAATATATTAGCAGTGTGTAAGGAATGCGAGATTTCGATCGTTTTTCGATGTGTTCCCAAGCGTTCATTTTGCTGTCGTCAACCAGGGCCTTAAGGTAGGTTTTCCTCTACGCGACTGGAGTCAACGCCAAGAATTTCAAAGTCGATTTTCTTGAAAATGAAGCGCAATATCAAAAAAATTTATTGCTTCTTCTCGATTTATTTAATTGTTATAAGTCGAAAAGAAATAGTAACTTTTTTTCATATCGCGCTTCATTTTCGAGAAAATCGACTTTGAAATTCTTGACGTTGCGTCCAGTCACGTATAGGAAAACCCACCTTTAGAAAAGAAACCGCAGTCGACACTTGAGGGTGCTCAACCAGGCCTTTTCGGAGACTGCGTTAGGGCCTACACAGGGTAGGCTATTGCAGGCAGTGACGAAGAAAGGTATTCTTGAATATGTAGCGGCCATCGGCACGACCAAATTCGAACATTTGGCGTGCAAATGGTCGGTACGGTTTATGACACGTCCGCCAGCGAAGCTATTTTTGAGTAAGCCACTTTCCGTTCCTTTCGTGATTGAATTGTGAACAAGCCATGTTTTTCCTTCGAGACTTTCGTTTACAGCCTCAATTAGTATTGCGGGTATCACAAACCCCGAGTATCTTAGATTTTTTAAAATCCGTAGAGGAAAGTTCAACATTCCGTAGAATTCTGTGGATCCCCCTTTGAAAAATCAGTTGATCTACGGATTTTCTTCATAAGTGCCCACACAGCACACAGCCGTCCTAAAAGCGTCCCAGGGACGTCTGTCCCAGTCGTACCGGACGTCCCAGGGACGTCCCGAATTTCCCACGAACGGCTTATAATGCTTATATACGTCCCCTGAACAACGAATGTTACCAAAAAAGTGGTCCCGGGTACGTCTCGCACACATTATACAGCCGTCCTAAAAGCGTCCCAGGGACGTCCATCCCAGTCGTTCGGGACGTCCCGAATTTCCCACGAACGGTTTATATACGTCCTCTGAACGACGAATATTACAAAAAAAGTGGTCCTGGGGGTACCCCCGTCTTTTAAGCGCATGGATTAAGGACTGAACACAGGCGTTCGAAAAACGTAATTAAGACCTATTTTTATCGATGAATTAACCCTTTCGCCCGGGTCCCCCACAGGACTTTCGTCAGTAAGGCTTACCTGGCGGAACCCTGCCTTAGACAAGCTGTGTATCAGGACTGGGACAGAACTCTTATATATACCAACCGGAGGGCGATGGAACACCAGCGAGAAACTCTCGAGCCGGGTAGCTCTCTGGTGGCATATGTCGATGAACATTGGGTGCATTCCATGTGACGCATTATGCGCATAGACCGCAGCGCAGTCGCTGCGCGCATTCATAGCGATCCGATTCCAACAGCGCATGAACCGCAGTAACGTATCGGAACGGTTTTCGATGCGCTTCATGCTCGTTAGGTTGCGCGGGAATGTTCAAACTTACTTACAATTAGCTATGCAGTTGGATGGATTACGTTAAATTTAATTCGAGACTTTTGGACGGTGGTCGAAGCACGCTTCCTAACTACATCGGTTACTTCGTCCTAAGGATCGGGGACCGACTGCTAACGAAATTTGATGGCTTTATTGGTTCCTGGATTTTCTCAACCTGAGTTTTTCTATTCTTCTTGAACAGCGACAATTATTGAAAGCGAAGACCATATTTTATGAATTTTACAGGACGAACTGCTGCTTACCCAGCGTAATTTGGTAAACAGATGTGTAAAGGAAAAATGAAGTTATTTATTATCCGCGTCCGGTGTAAATTCAAGGTTTTGAAGGCTATTGAATAGAACCGCAGGCTCTAGTACGTCTTCTGGATTAGAGTATAGCTGTAAAGTTAGCATTATAAGAGCACGTTCGAAAAACTTAGCAGTAAAAGCCGTTAAGAAATAAAAATGCGCGCTACGTATTTGCTTCCTTCCTCATCTTTCGTTTCGACCATGCCTAAAACCTTCTACCCAGATAGCACAGGACGTTTTAAAAACGTCCATTTTACGTCCATTTTAGGTCTGAACGTCCACGGCTTGATTTGTGAAAATGGACGTTCTTAAAACGTTTTCTGGACCTTTTCTGGACGTTTTATGGACGCTTTCTGGACGTTTTTAAAACGTCCAGAAAACGTTTTAAAAACGTCCAGAAAACGTTTTAAAAACGTACTTTACGGACGTTTTAAAAACGTCCTTTTCCGGACGTTTTAAAAACGTATTTTCCGGACGTTTTAAAAACGTACTTTTCCGAACGTTTTAAAAACGTCCGAAACAGGCGTTCAAAAGAGGCTGTGCGCCATCTGAGAAATGTCGTTAGATTAGGATACATTAGTTGAAGGAAACCAGGGATTGTAACCACTGTCTAACCCAACCATCCACGAAATATGGATAGATCGTACAGGTAAAGCCTAATTAAATCTACATACATATATACATAAGTATACATACTGGTACATATAAATGTTTATGAACATTTGCTGAAAGAAACAATGGAAAACCAAAAACACAGAGGCATTTGTTTAAATGTTTCTGACCGAATGTTTGCAAACCGGTTTTATACAGTTTTTATATTGTTTTCATACAGTTTTTATACAGCTTTCATAACGTTTTTGTACAGTTTTTGTATATTTATTTCAGTATTTGCGGTCAAAGGTATGTAGTTCTAGGTTAGGGTTTGAATAATTTTTCAATTTTAGGTTAACGTCGTTGATGCCCAATGGATATTGTATTGCTATTTAGTTGGCCTCGGCAGAAAAGGGAAAGAAGATTTCCATAAATTAAACGTAGCAACGGTTTTAATATATGTAACTATCACCTTTATTTTACTGTTCCCAATATTGATTACTGTAAAATTCAATGTATTTTCTGTATATTCGACCTCCTACTAACATGTTCTTGTATCTATTGTAAGTGTATATAATCTGCATTATTTCTGAATTAAATAAATGAAATAAATTGTTATCGAGTTTGATCTCATTTTGAAAACCATTCAATTGCTTAAATTTTTATTAAATCGAACCAGCCCCGTCGAACGTCCTGAAAACGTCCTAAAAACGTTTTAAAAACGTCCAGGAAAGGTCCTGAAGACGTTTTAAAAACGTCCAGAAAACGTTTTAAAAACGTCCAGAAAAGGTCCTGAAAACGTTTTAAAAACGTCCAGAAATGGTCCTGAAAACGTTTTAAAAACGTCCAGAAAACGTACTTTTTTGTGAAAATGGACGTTTTCAGGACCTTTTCTGGACCTTTTCTGGACGTTTTGAAGACGTCCTGAACGTCTGACCTGGACGTTTTTAAAACGTTTTTAAAACGTTTTGGTGCTATCTGGGTAGGGATGTGTTGTTCGCTTCGAAATTGAGACCGTTACGTTGGTTGCAATTCATACCGCGACTGCAGAGATGGCAGTACCAATTTCGTAGAATTCCCTAGAAGCCTCCAACTTCTAGCTCATAATGCGTGCAGCAAGTGCAGAAAATAAAAGCATGGGCAGTCAATGCGCATATTACGCGCATTCGTATTTGTCGTTTTACGTGTGCTTCTGTATTTCGAATTCGAATACTGCAAACAGGGGAAAGTAGGGTACTTCCGGCTATATAGCAAATGTGTAAGTTGCTCAAATTTTTTATATGAATTGATAGTTTGAAGTGTCTAGTTTTTATTAGTATGACCGAGAAAGCATAAATTTACGTTGTAACAAAGTTGGAAGCAATAACACAAAAATGTTCTTTTGACTGGAATTACGGAATTAACGTGGGGTAATTCCGGCCATGATTTTTCTTTACAATAGAAGTGAGAAAACTGTTAAATTAATAAAAAAAATATTATTTTTTTGTTTTAAAATTAATTACCACATGAATCACAAATGTATTCTTCAGGGGTATTCCATCCTGAACATTCTTCATTTGCCCATGGACCACATGGCTATATAATTGTATATAAATCGCGAATTTTTTACTTTTTCTTACAAGGCGGGGGAACTCACGTAGCGTCTTATGTGATATTTTATAACCTAATTTTCAATAAATCAAAATTCTATCATTAATGTTCCAGAAAAGTAGTTTTAGTTTAAATTTCCAGAGACCGGGAAACTTTTTTATAAATAATATAGAATTGGAACACGATTTCTGTTCCCCGAGAATCGATTCCATAGGATCGACCTATACTGTAAAATCGATCCAAAAAATCGAACATTATGGTGCAAAAGATCGAACTTTCGATTGGTCCCCTTCTCAAAGTGACAGAAAACATAACCTACATACATGCTAATTACATGACAATAAATATTTATTGTAAATTTCGTTCTTTTACGCTGCATTTGTCAACTTTTTATGACTTAACATCCTTCCAAAATATTATTATTACGCCGCAACCGTATCTTTATGAAATCGGGTATAGCGTATAGGTTATATTTTCTGTCACTTTGGGGAGCGGATTAGGAAGTTGTGGAGTGTAATTATTCGTGATTAAGAAATAAAAATTTCCATTCATAACGTCATTTTCTGAGTATATTTCATCAAAATAGTAAGTTTTAGCTTAATTTGTTCATGTTTACCAAATTCGTGCGTTTTATTACATTCTAATTGATTTTAGCTTCAATTTTTAGGTTTACAGATTTAAATGCTTGATAGGATGACCTTATACCCGATTCCATAAAGATACCGTTGCGGCGTAACAATAATATTTTGGAATGATGTTAAGTTATAAAAAATTGACAAATGTAGCGTAAAAGAACGAAATATCCAATAAACATTTATTGTCATGTAGCACAACTATAGGTTATATTTTCTGTCCTTTCGAGGAGGGGACCACATAATTTCGACGCGCGTTACGAAGAGTAACACGTTTCATTTTTTTCTTACGGATAACTGCATGTAGAAAAAATGAAACGTGCTACTTTTCGTAACGCGCGTCGATTTGGTGTATGTTTTTCAAAGCGTACGTAAAGAGACAAATACGCATGCGCGCATCAACTGCACGCTTCATGCGCTAGAGGTGGGAGAATTCTAGGGAATCGTATGCTCCACCAACGCAACCAATGCACGCATAGGCTGACACGGAATGGTTTTCTCTGCAGTCTATGCGCATAATGCGTCACATGGAATGCACCCCTTATCGGATCCCTACAATAGCACACAACGTCCTCAAAGCGTCCCAAGGCCGTCCCAAAGACGTATTTAACACGTCCCAAACGCGTCCCAAATGCGTCCCAAGGACGTCTTTAGGACTTTGTACAGATGGCGCCACTGTAGTTACCGACGTCCCAAAAGTAGTGATGGCTAGAACCGTGATTTGTGAATCACGAGTGATCCGATCACGTTCGTTCCCAATCACGGTGATTTTTCACAGTGATCCGTAATTTTCGTGATCGCTTCTGATTGGTGCAGGCAGAACAGTGATCGCTTCTGATTAGTGCAGGCAGAACAGTGATCGCTTCTGATTGGTGGAGAGTATGACTGCTCTTTGCACGCTTCCACATAACCCCAATTTCTAATTTCTCTCGAAACATTCTCAAGTCCTCACTGTTCTTATAGAATTTCAGTTGTACACTTTGAACCAATGTTATCGTTCTTGATCTATTTAAATTAACGAATATTTATTCACTTTAGTTAAAAAGTATAATGTATATGTGAATACTTTTAGCCAATCAAATCAGTGCGTGCATACATTGACTATTTATGAATTTTATACTATGGGCGGTATTTTCAGTCGTTGCTGGTCGTTGCTTATCCTTAAGCAAATGCTTAAGCATTCGGCATCCTTTATTAGCTACTAGGTTAGTAGAAGATGCAGCATGCTTAAGCATTTGCTTAAGAATAAGTACCGACTGAAAATACCGCCCTATATATTCGCTGAATTAACACATTTTGACTATAACACAAGCTATATTGAAGTATTTTATAAAAAATAATTCAATCATGATCAAGAATTAAAGATCACACTATTCACAGTGAACAACTCGAGGTAAGAAAATCACGATCACCGTCGTGATTTACGTTAAATCACGACCGTGATCGTGATTCTGCGATCACGGTGATAAATGACCGTTAGTGATTTTGCACTCCATCCCTACCCAAAAGCGTCCCAAAGCCGTCCATAGACGTCCCACAGACGTCTTGTTACCAATCGGGACATTCAGACCTAAAGTCCTAGAAGGGACCTAAAACAGACGTCCTCGGGACGTCGTGTGCTGTGTGGGTGTTAATAAAATTATTACATGTATTAAAGAAGCAAATTCCCTTGCTCATGGAAACCGGACTTTCCCAAATCCTTTCTAGAAATCTTACATTTCGACCCTACCCTAACATCCTCAAAAAAATTATTGTCACAACAAAAATTCACAAATTACAAAAAAAGTTCACGTCCCAGATAGCACAGGACGTTTTAAAAACGTCCATTTTACGTCCATTTTAGGTCTGAACGTCCACGGCTTGATTTGTGAAAATGGACGTTCTTAAAACGTTTTCTGGACCTTTTCTGGACGTTTTATGGACGCTTTCTGGACGTTTTTAAAACGTCCAGAAAACGTTTTAAAAACGTCCAGAAAACGTTTTAAAAACGTACTTTACGGACGTTTTAAAAACGTCCTTTTCCGGACGTTTTAAAAACGTATTTTCCGGACGTTTTAAAAACGTACTTTTCCGAACGTTTTAAAAACGTCCGAAACAGGCGTTCAAAAGAGGCTGTGCGCCATCTGAGAAATGTCGTTAGATTAGGATACATTAGTTGAAGGAAACCAGGGATTGTAACCACTGTCTAACCCAACCATCCACGAAATATGGATAGATCGTACAGGTAAAGCCTAATTAAATCTACATACATATATACATAAGTATACATACTGGTACATATAAATGTTTATGAACATTTGCTGAAAGAAACAATGGAAAACCAAAAACACAGAGGCATTTGTTTAAATGTTTCTGACCGAATGTTTGCAAACCGGTTTTATACAGTTTTTATATTGTTTTCATACAGTTTTTATACAGCTTTCATAACGTTTTTGTACAGTTTTTGTATATTTGTTTCAGTATTTGCGGTCAAAGGTATGTAGTTCTAGGTTAGGGTTTGAATAATTTTTCAATTTTAGGTTAACGTCGTTGATGCCCAATGGATATTGTATTGCTATTTAGTTGGCCTCGGCAGAAAAGAGAAAGAAGATTTCCATAAATTAAACGTAGCAACGGTTTTAATATATGTAACTATCACCTTTATTTTACTGTTCCCAATATTGATTACTGTAAAATTCAATGTATTTTCTGTATATTCGACCTCCTACTAACATGTTCTTGTATCTATTGTAAGTGTATATAATCTGCCCTGATAACCAGATGACTGCAATCTGACGTCAGATTGGCAGCAGGGTCTGCCGTGAGAGCGCAGAGCCTGACGTCAGATCCGTAGTCATCTGTGACCGCATTCGGCTGCGTTCTGAGGTACAGGGCCTGACATCAGGACCTGACGTCAGATGGGCAGCAGATCCGCAGCAGATTCTGTCGTTCGCCTGACACGTATAATAGCGCCATCTGAGATTCAGAATTGGCAAACAATTCCCTACGCGTGACGTCACATGGCCGTCCCTACGCACCAACAGAAATGTATCGTTATTCGTGTAGGTGTATCCCTCCCTTTCTACTACGCGTGGTGATAGGCAGATAGAAATGGAGCAGTAAATTCTGCTCACATAACCTGCGAGCAGATTCTAGTTTATTAAAAAAATTTATATTTATTTCTAAAGGTATTTATTTTGTAATCTTACAATTACAGAATAATAAAAGTGGCACATATAAATTATTCAATATTTACATTTAGAAGTGGTGATTCTAGATGCAAACATAAGTCAATTTTTTGGAGAACGAAGAGCGATATCAGAAACTTTTATTCTATATTTCCGACTTATTTGTTTGCGCAGAATCACCACTTCTTCACTTGTGTTAACTCTGAAAACAACTAAAATATTAGCATACAATTGAAATGATACTGGGAAAGTATCGATCAAGGAATATTTTATTAAACGGGCGCTGAAAAGTGCCGATTGTTGTTCCTTGTGAACGTCGAGAGGTAGTTCCCGTTGTACTCGGTCGGGGCTGCCGTCGCCCGTGGACCACGCTTCCTGCTGCGACCCTCTCTTTCGCGGTCCGAAGTGCTCGCTGCATCGACACTTAAAAATCCGATCGGAGCGGCTTGTCGAAATGCGGGTTCCCAGACACCGCTTCTGAAAAAGTAATGCACGCAAAGTACGTTAGCATAATTATGTATAAAAACATGAAGATGCTTATTGCTTCGTACCGTAAATCGCCATCGTGATACGGGTGTTGTAAAACGGTCGTTGTCCTGTTCGGCCGAACCACGTGAAGGACGTTGTCACGTCGTCGATGAGGGCCTCCTTCATGCAATAGTCGACCGCAGCCTTCAGGTTGAACCCACCCACGAATTTGAAATATTGAACCTAAACCAAGTAAGTAAATATTGATGTAAGTATGTATTATATAAAAGTAAATAAAAGCATAATTTCGTTTTCACTTACAACTTTGGAATACGTTTCGTCATCGATGGTCTCGAAACAGTCCACCTCCTCCGGTGACGATAGAGGAATGACGGCTGGTTTTCGTGGTAGACCGTTACGGGTGGGCTGAACACATTAGAGAACACTCTCCAACAGAGTATTCATTCTTCTGCAAGCAGAACGGATGGAGACGTAACGTATTAATAAACACGATAACATGCGATACTTACGTCAGCTCCGCCTCCATGGATCCTATACGCTCATGCACGCTTCTGCGAACATTAACATTTATAAGAAAATGTCCTTACAGTAATATTTTTATAGCAAAAAAAAAAAAGAAACGTGTAAATTTACCCATTATCAGGAGGTTGGGTCGGCGCTGTATTTTGCTGCAACGGCTCACTGTGGATCACAGTGGCGCGTGCATAAGATGTCCCTGGATCGGTGAATCCTTCGAGGACAGGAACAGCGGCCGCATAATTATCCTGAAACAGATACGTAGTATTTGCGTTAACAGTAAGAACACACGTTGTTGAACCGTGTTCCTGCAGGACCATCCTCAGATCATGGATGTCCTGATCTATTGGTGGTCTCGGCGTGGTGGACGTCCTTTGGCGTTTCGGAACTTCCTCCTCCGAAGATGTTGTTTGGTAGCGTGTCGGTTTCCCAACCACACGTTTGGTTCGTAGGGACATCACAGCCTGTAAGTAAAAAAAGTTAAGTGCAGCACGGTATCGCACGCGTAAGTTGCTTCGCACTTCGCGCATAACCCTGCTTCTTTGCCTCTCCGATAGCGCGTGTCCCGATTTTCGCGACGTAGATAATTTGAAATTATTAAATTCCATATTTACTTACGTCTTGTGGATGTCTCGGGATAATGCTCTGGATTTAACGCTCTGGAAATTATTTGGTCTGCCGTCGACGACTGTCACCTCAGAATGAACGAGAATTCGAAACAAACGCGAACTGGGAAGTAGAGTCCCGACCAATCACGAATGTCCGCAAGGCGGTGCAGCCAATCCGAGCGTTCGTTTTCAAGCACAAAGGGTACCACGTCGGACAAAGGGTACCACGAGGTAACATTTTGGCGGCACAGTGGACTACGCTCGGATTGGCTGCACCGCCTCGCGGACATTCGTGATTGGTCGGGACTCTACTTCCCAGTTCGCGTTTGTTTCGAATTCTCGTTCATTCTGAGGTGACAGTCGTCGACGGCAGACCAAATAATTTCCAGAGCGTTAAATCCAGAGCGTTAAATCCAGAGCATTATCCCGAGACATCCACAAGACGTAAGTAATTATGGAATTTAATAATTTCAAATTATCTACGTCGCGAAAATCGAGACACGCGCTATCGGAGAGGCAAAGAAGCAGGGTTATGCGCGAAGTGCGAAGCAACTTACGCGTGCGATACCGTGCTGCACTTAACTTTTTTTACTTACAGGCTGTGATGTCCCTACGAACCAAACGTGTGGTTGGGAAACCGACACGCTACCAAACAACATCTTCGGAGGAGGAAGTTCCGAAACGCCAAAGGACGTCCACCACGCCGAGACCACCAATAGATCAGGACATCCATGATCTGAGGATGGTCCTGCAGGAACACGGTTCAACAACGTGTGTTCTTACTGTTAACGCAAATACTACGTATCTGTTTCAGGATAATTATGCGGCCGCTGTTCCTGTCCTCGAAGGATTCACCGATCCAGGGACATCTTATGCACGCGCCACTGTGATCCACAGTGAGCCGTTGCAGCAAAATACAGCGCCGACCCAACCTCCTGATAATGGGTAAATTTACACGTTTCTTTTTTTTTTTTGCTATAAAAATATTACTGTAAGGACATTTTCTTATAAATGTTAATGTTCGCAGAAGCGTGCATGAGCGTATAGGATCCATGGAGGCGGAGCTGACGTAAGTATCGCATGTTATCGTGTTTATTAATACGTTACGTCTCCATCCGTTCTGCTTGCAGAAGAATGAATACTCTGTTGGAGAGTGTTCTCCAATGTGTTCAGCCCACCCGTAACGGTCTACCACGAAAACCAGCCGTCATTCCTCTATCGTCACCGGAGGAGGTGGACTGTTTCGAGACCATCGATGACGAAACGTATTCCAAAGTTGTAAGTGAAAACGAAATTATGCTTTTATTTACTTTTATATAATACATACTTACATCAATATTTACTTACTTGGTTTAGGTTCAATATTTCAAATTCGTGGGTGGGTTCAACCTGAAGGCTGCGGTCGACTATTGCATGAAGGAGGCCCTCATCGACGACGTGACAACGTCCTTCACGTGGTTCGGCCGAACAGGACAACGACCGTTTTACAACACCCGTATCACGATGGCGATTTACGGTACGAAGCAATAAGCATCTTCATGTTTTTATACATAATTATGCTAACGTACTTTGCGTGCATTACTTTTTCAGAAGCGGTGTCTGGGAACCCGCATTTCGACAAGCCGCTCCGATCGGATTTTCAAGTGTCGATGCAGCGAGCACTTCGGACCGCGAAAGAGAGGGTCGCAGCAGGAAGCGTGGTCCACGGGCGACGGCAGCCCCGACCGAGTACAACGGGAACTACCTCTCGACGTTCGCAATGAACACTAATCTGCACTTTTCAGCGCCCGTTTAATAAAATATTCATTGATCGATACTTTCCCAGTATCATTTCAATTGTATGCTAATATTTTAGTTGTTTTCAGAGTTAACACAAGCGAAGAAGAAGTGGTGATTCTGCGCAAACAAATAAGTCGGAAATATAGAATAAAAGTTTCTGATATCGCTCTTCGTTCTCCAAAAAATTGACTTATGTTTGCATCTAGAATCACCACTTCTAAATGTAAATATTGAATAATTTATATGTGCCACTTTTATTATTCTGTAATTGTAAGATTACAAAATAAATACCTTTAGAAATAAATATAAATTTTTTTAATAAACTGTAGAATCTGCTCGCAGGTTATGTGAGCAGAATTTACTGCTCCATTTCTATCTGCCTATCACCACGTGTAGAAAGGGAGGGATACACCTACACGAATAACGATACATTTGTGTTGGTGCGTAGGGACGGCCATGTGACGTCACGCGTAGGGAATTGTTTGCCAATTCTGAATCTCAGATGGCGCTATTATACGTGTCAGGCGAACGACAGAATCTGCTGCGGATCTGCTGCCCATCTGACGTCAGGTCCTGATATCAGGCCCTGTACCTCAGAACGCAGCCGAATGCGGTCACAGATGACTACGGATCTGACGTCAGGCTCTGCGTCCCAGATCTGGTTATCAGGGTTTAGAAATAAATATAAATTTTTTTAATAAACTGTAGAATCTGCTCGCAGGTTATGTGAGCAGAATTTACTGCTCCATTTCTATCTGCCTATCACCACGCGTAGTAGAAAGGGAGGGATACACCTACACGAATAACGATACATTTGTGTTGGTGCGTAGGGACGGCCATGTGACGTCACGCGTAGGGAATTGTTTGCCAATTCTGAATCTCAGATGGCGCTATTATACGTGTCAGGCGAACGACAGAATCTGCTGCGGATCTGCTGCCCATCTGACGTCAGGTCCTGATGTCAGGCCCTGTACCTCAGAACGCAGCCGAATGCGGTCACAGATGACTACGGATCTGACGTCAGGCTCTGCGCTCTCACGGCAGACCCTGCTGCCAATCTGACGTCAGATTGCAGTCATCTGGTTATCAGGGCAGATAGCACACCTCGTCTTACGGCCGATTTCTTCAACTTCAGTAATCTTCCAGTTAGAGTTATGTTCCACATAACTGCCAAATGATAGCATCCAATTGGCTTAGAGCATATAAATGCTCTAAGCCAATTGGTCGTTCGCTGACCGGAAGATTACTGAAGGTGAAGAAATCAGCCGTTAGAGACGTCTAGTTTAGGTCTATTTTAGGTCTGAACGTCTTGATTTGTAACAAGACGTCTTTAAGACGCCTTTTGGACGTTTATATTAAGACTTTACCAGACGTTGTGCTATCTGGGTATTTGAATTTCTCTATTGGAAATAGCTGATACAATTTAATGAAAAGTAATAAAAACAATTAATTCTCTCATGATTACAATGCCACTTTTTTACGTTATTATTCCGAAGAAAATTCATGTGATGTTTTTTTTTAATACAAACGTATAATTACATACTTATTATCGAATATCCCGGAATAACCTCCACAATGTTCTCCATAATCTGTCATTTTTAGGAAAACATAATCTGTCCGAGTGTTTTGTTTACAATTAATGATAATATGTATATTAATTCTGATTCTAAATGGCAAGTTAATATCATCTTCATTTTCGCTTTCATCCGACGAATCACAGCTGCTGATTTCATTATCACTATTATTTAATAGTATCGAGGTTATTGTAAACAACGTCTCTTTTTCCATAGTAGCATTTTTAAATTTCAAGACCGCATGAACCGCTGCGATTTCTGCACTCACTGCGAAAATCGGAACGCACCCGTAGTTATTGCACTCTTTGTGTGAAGTAATCCCGTTATGGATTTTGTGGATAATTTATTCCTTACTTTGGTTTTCATTAAATTGATTGATGAAAATAACCGTTCCACGTTCCCGCTACTGCGTGGTAGACACAAAAGCACTTCCACAAAATTGGATACCAAAGGAAACATTTTAACTCGATCGCCTATTTTAATTTCAGAAATATTACGCCAAAAATTCATTAATTTTAACATCGTTTGCTTGTAAGAATATATATTAAGAATATAACTATCTAGTTCAGTTAGATTGTTTGTACATATTCCTGAATAACTCATGAAAAAGGTAAAAAATCCGTAGATTTCAGTTTACAATCCATACATCCGTGGATAAAGTAAAAAATCCGTAGGGTTGGGAACACTGGCGAGACCGCGCCACGCGCCTCGGGCCTGGGGGAAATCCCGCTGCATTGCCAGATTCCGCCGGGAGTGTCTTTCCCGCCAAATCGTAGCCCTGTTCCGGTGGAAGCGCGCCGAAGACGTGCGAAATAGGTGGCGCGATTTGGGACTGGAAAGTTACCGATTGGTTCACACCGGCACCGGTTCAACCAATTAGAAGGCGTTTCCTGTCGCGCGCGTCTTGCCGAAAAATTATGCTTCCGGCAAACGCCAGTCCTCGTCAAAACTTCGACAAGGTGATCATCCTGCCTGACAAGAGACACTCTGAATAAAGATTCTGACTCATCATTCGAATTACTGTGTGGTTTAATAAGGGAACCTGGAACATTCTCCAATCCCTTCAAGTGTATCATTGTCGACGACGCATCGTTTAAGATCCCTTATAAGTGTAAAAGTTAAAGAAATTTTCTTAGACGAGAAGTCAGAAATGCAAACGAGTCGAATCCTGACAGAGCAAGTTACGGATCCCTATTTCGCCGCTCCCTAAATTATGAAATCCTGCTGCTTCCTGTCTAAACGCTATTCCGGAAGTTCGCATCTTTATTTTCCACCCCCCGATCGCGGCTGCTTGACGCTCAGTGGCTAAACCGCGCCATAGAACACCATGTCGCAGATGGAAGTGCCGTTTTCCGTAGCGTGTCTCGGCCGGCAGGAGTGGGGTTAACAAGTTTCGTATTCGGCAGGATTTGGCAGTGTAAGTACTTCTTGAAAACAATAAGAACTTTAGATCGTAACAAATCTTATTTCGCGGTGAATATCGTCAAAATTATCGGTCCAAATAGATTCAGCATCCGATATGCGCTAAACTATTCGCCGTTCAACGGTCGATCGCATAAACAGATCGAATGATCACCTCCATATTGCGGAATTCGATGAGCACCACTGAAATGCGCGCAAATCCTGCCATCCTTTGATTCCGCCGGACAAAGCAAGTGGTGGGAATCTCAACGGTCGTGGACACCGTCATTCTTTCGCCGGCTGTGCCTGTGGTTCCTTTACGATTAGTGCATAATCGTAACGAAATAGTGTCTTGTTGATATGTAACCACGTCCAGAAGTTCGACGAACAAGTATGTACAATTTTTTCATTATTTACATGGTATCGTGATCCCTCGAGCACAACGCAATTTCTACTTTCCGTGCATGTTGCGAGGGGTGAACTTATTCGTACAGTAAGAATATAAGACGAAAGAAAACCATATTTTCCGTTCTATTATTTACATTTAAATATGTATAATGTATTAGTAGGGGTTTGTTCTTACGTGCGCCCACGTTTCTTAATAATTCGCTATGGAGACGCATGTGCGGCAGTTGTGGTCGATCGAAATGCGTAAAATGAGAATTTAATCGTATTTTATCGAACAATTCTCCGACGTTTGAATAAAATTTAATTAGCGGTAGGATTTATTTAACGTATAACATATTTCAGATTATGTATCGTTTCAAATAACTTTAAATTCGTAATGTATACTTACATTCTATTCTTCTGGTGGAGAAGTCCCTTGACGTTCTAAAAGATATTTTAGAACACGTTGGTCCGAGTCAGATTATGTACTTGGAATCCACACGTTAGTAGAAAGATTTTGGAAATGAGGGTTCATCGAAGAAAAGATCTCGTTAGTAGCGATAAGGCTACAGGAACAAAAGGTGATCATAGTATTTTACAATTTATATTACTTTAAAATTCGTGTAATTTTTATTATCTTCGCTGATAAACGCACGAAACGCAACGAAATCAAATCGTTCTGGTCGAATGTATATTGCAACGATTGTTGTTAATTCGGCTCGGTTAAAGATAATCGACACGGCAGTGCGTTACAATTAATAATTTAAAGTTGTCGCTAATAATTTGAAATGTTCAATAAGAAAGCAGTTAAACTGCTTATTGAGAGAAAAAAGATTTACTATAAATCTTGTCTTCCTTGCCGCTTGAAAATTGTCGTCGCTGGCCAAAACAGCCCTGAAACGAGGCTCGCGAGGCACCTCGCCTTCGAGGACGCTGCTTACGCCGTCCACAAACCAGAAGGGATTTTGCTAGTTTCTTTGTTCAAAACTGCAGAATCTCGAATTTTAAGTTAATCTGATTTCGAAGTTAAAAATTATATTCATCGTTTTGTCTTAGCAAGATTTTTCCAGCGGTAGATACAGAAATTGCTGCGTACTCTCAGGTCACAGTGATGGAACGAAGGTTGAATTTGTACGAGAAATAAAATGGATTCTGCTGTTTCATAAGAATTTAAACTACCAATTCAGATTTCGCGTGAAAAGACTTTTCTAATATCAGAAAATTTTAATATTTTTCTTTGCAACTTTTCTCTAATTGTTTAAACAATTGGCAAAGCTTTTACCATTTAATAGATCTGATTAAAAGAAGTAACTTTCGATTTGAAACATTGTTTCTGTCTTTTACCGATTGCGAGTTATAAAATAAAATCGAAAAAAAAAAACGCAGAGGTTTCAGGCGTTAATTTCAATTCCTTGGGGGTGAATTTAAGCGGCGAAGAAAAATGGCGTTGCGATCAGCGGAGTTTGGCGAAATGTAATCTAATTTCAAATTACGATTAGAATGTAAGGTAAACGTACCGATTATGGAACGCTTTTCGGCAGGGATATTCAATTATCGTGTAATTTAAACAATTAAACGTGTTAACTTGGAAACCTTGTACACCATTTGATAGATAAATGTTTTGTGATTACATAATGGGCCATAAAATTGTTATTCATTATGAGTAAAAAATAATATGTTTAACCCTCTAGGTATGGGGATGTTTTAAACTTAACGTAGAATTTTTTTGAGCGTTAAAATAGTCTATTTTATACTTCGGATTTGGAAGCTACTCATTTATTCTTTTTTTATTTTTTTTTTAATTTTTTTTAATTGTTTATAACAGAAAAAAGTTTAATTTCGGGTTCTGATGGTACAAACAGTTTCTTCTCTGCCTAGTAAAGGTCACTATACCTATCAAATCTCGATCTTATTGATGGAACGTAAATAAAAATGTGTTAGTCTGAATGGGACTCTGGAGTCCCACTAGTCCCTACAGGGTTAAAAAACTATGAAATACCGCTTTCGTACCATGGCCCGGTGTTCCAGATTCAGTGTCCCCATTTTGAAACAGTCATTCAAGTTGTTACAAACGTACCACTTTAAGTAGAAACAAAGATTGAATTGAGTTTTTAGCATCGAAAATATTCGCAAATCAAAATTATCATGAAAATAGTATTTTTGCGAGGTATTAAAATCTTAAAAACTCGTTAGTGTTGGTTAGTGTTTTTAAATATGACAAATTATTTCAAGGCAATAATTTTTTAAGAAAATATCTTTAACCCTGTATAGTAGGGACTCGTGGGACTCCAGAGTCCCATTCAGACTAACACATTTTTATTTACGTTTCATCAATAAGATCGAGATTTGATAGGTATAGTGACCTTTAGTAGCCAGAGAAGAAACTGTTTGTACCATCAGAACCCGAAATTAAACTTTTTTCTGTTATAAACAAAAAAAAAACGAGTAGCTTCCAAATCCGAAGTATAAAATAGACTATTTTAACGCTCAAAAAAATTCTACGTTAAGTTTAAAACATCCCCGTACCTAGAGGGTTAAACCAACTTTAATCTTAAAATACCTATCTACAAGGCTTGTAATAGTAATTAATTAAAAATAATAATTTGCAAGGGATGATTAAAGATATTTAAATCAAATTTTTTCTTTTATTTTTAAAACTTTGACAATGAAAATAATTATTAGAATTTATCAAATTTTTTCATTTTCAATTTTCCTTCGAATTTCAGCAATTTTTTGTTGCAGTTTTTTTTTCTTCGCCTAACTTTTTCTTTTCCTCTTGCAACAATTTTTCTTGTGCAGCCTTTTCTTCTTTCAGTTTTCGTTCTTTTTCTTTTTTTCATTCGGGCTTTCCACCATTCATCGGAAGTCCCAACTGAAGGTAGTTTTCGTTTCCCAGATTTTTCTACCTTAACACGTTTTTTTTTTTCGTAAGTATTCAGTGGGTAGAGTGAAAGCATTAGAGAAACTTTTTTGTAAGAGAGAGTTATTTTTACCTGAAAAAGTAGTGGGTTAACATTTATTATTTGAATACTTACTACTATTATTCTCTTGTAAAACTTGACAAATACCATCTACACTACCATTATTTGTTTCTAAATGTTGACAAATACTATTTACATTGTCATTATTTTCTAAAACTTGATAAATGCTATTATTTATACTACTTTCATTTACTGCCAAAGCTTCACAACTGGTACTATCATTTACGTAATTATTATTTGCTTCGAAACAAGCATCAACAATATTTCCTGCGAAAATAAACAATAAATAGTATTATACACTTCGAGAGAATGAAAATATTTAAATGTAAGTATTTCCAAACCTGTTTGATTAATTTCATGTAATAAACTATCATGAACTACAGCAATATCATCTGGCAATGCAATGTCCACTTTACTAATATTATTTTCTGATATATGCTCATTTATATAATTTTCTACAATTATGCTATTATCTAAAGATACAATGTTTTTGACTATAGGGATATCTAAAAGTTATTTATAAATTTTATTTCGACCGTAATAATTAATATATGTGATTTCGGCGCACAGGTTCGGTCAATTAACGATGTACTGTAATTACTTTACGATTCACCAGTTTAGCTATATGTTTTATCGTAGGCTTCACCTTAACACTACTATCTATATTGGAAGAAAACTACATCATCAACAGAATACAAATCAAAATAAAGATTGAATACATTTGTAAAAAAATTATTCAAATAATCGAAAAACTAAATAATTTTTCTACCACAGATGCCACGACAATTCTCACATGCGTTTCATAAACGGTACAGGCAGCAGAAAGCGGACCGTTAATTTGAAACGCTGATTTCAACTGTTCCATAACTACGGATATTCGAAAAATTCAAGTACGCTATATGAAACAGTCATTTAATTAATAAAAAATACATCGGAATTGGAAAATTTGTAAAAATAAATAAAATCTAAGGTTAGTATTATCATATACACCAATAAGCATATTCGAAAATAATTGAAAATTGTAAATATCCTTAAAAGAGTCAGGCTCGCATATTAGCGTTTTTTGTGCACACGGAAGCTAATATTTTTTGCGAGTATCGGAAGTAACTTACTTAATTTTTTTTTAAAGTTAATTATTGCATATAATTTGTCATATTTGTAAATTTTGCAAACAGAAATGTTTACAAATATCAATAAAATTTTCATACTTATTTTTATATTTTGTGAGAATTTTTTACTTTACTATTTGTGGTACTGTTTCAAAAGGGGAACGTAGTTAGGAAGGTGTTCCATAATCGGTACGTTTACCTTAATTGTGTAACTGATTACACGTTATTTTGTGTAATCGTCAATTTAGGTAGTTGACGATTACACAAGATAATGTGTAATCGTCAATTTAGGTAGTTGACAATTACAGATTATCTTGTGTAATCGTCAATTTGACAACATTGTGGTCAACTACCTAAGACAGTTGTCACTACCCGTTACAGAAAATATATTGTGTAATCAATTACACAATTACATTTTAATCGTAACTTGCAATTTGCAATTACATTACATTTTGCCCAACTTTGGTGATCAGGAGCAAATTCCCTTCATATTCTCGGAGTTGTAGAATTCTTTGAACTTCCGGGTTCGGGATCTGCTCTTCCAAGGACATATAATTATGCGAATTTTGAATTATTATAAGTTATGAAGTACTATAATTAACTTTAATTTCTGTACATTTCTTACTACTAATGACGGTCTATAAAATGCAGTTGTATGTATTTGGATATAATTAGTAATATAGATAATATATTTTTTGTGATTGTATATTTTCTTCTATTTTTTTTTTGTGACTTATATTATTATCTTCTATTATTTGTGATTTATTTGTTTCATGTACTTGGCCTAATTTTTTTACTTTTTTGAAGTTTTTTTACGGGTAGATAATACAGTTCATCTTATTTCCACATCTTTATTCTACAAATACTTTTGTCCCCTAGTACGGTATTCAAAACTGATGGTCACTGCTTTCAAGGGTAAATCTACACCTCTGGATCAGTGGACATTTGTAAAAGAATTTGCTGCAATATTGTAACATGGAAAATTAATGTTAAATTAATTTTACATCAGCATATTCTGCTTGTTGTAGGAATAAAATTTTTGAAAGGAATTCCTTTCCTATCTGTTCTTGTGCGTGTGGCTGCTGAGTTAACTGGATGTCCCTGTACTTTACAAATGATTGAGGTACTGTTGCATCAATATACATATTATTTTGCATATTATACATATTATCATGAATATTTTGCATGAACTTTTTGTCTGATAAAGTGATTAATATTTTTACGAAAATATACTATAGGTACATATTAATATAATTTTTTGAACGATTAAATTTGACATTATACGAGGGTGTGGACAGATAAAACTGAAATGAATATATCTTGTAGTGTACAAGTTAATCGTTTTAAATACGTTACGCGTTAAGTTTCGTGTTTGTGAAATGTTAATTGAAATATTATAGGTTTATCTTACTCACTGTACAAAGTATGCGATATAATATTCCACTGGGTTTTGTGGCTCTGTAGTGGCTGAATTTTTGTTTAAAATACTTCTTAATTTTAAGCGAACTCAGGGTTCCTCGGTAATAATACGAGTCTCCCCTCTCATTCTTAAGGTTACTTAAATTTTTAAATTGTATGAGAGGCAGTTTAAGGGTTTGTTCACAATTTGTCATTTTAGAATGACCAGCGGCGCTGGCCGTGATGGACACACCGGTTCTCGTTAGATCATCGAAATTAAAGTCTGCGCACACATATCCGTTCCGTGTCAGTTCTGTTCCGGTGTGCCAGTGGTAAGAAGAAGAGACCCTCTACGCCCCTCTTCTTCTTACCAATGGCACACTGACACGGAACTGACAAGTGTGTTTAGACCTTTAAGCATCACGGGGCGGGTACTGGGGAAGGATGGATGAGACCACCTTTCTCCTAGTACGACGCTCGCTGCTGGGACCCGAGGGAGAGGAGAGGAAAAAGATAGGATTATAGTTCGTTGGGCTATACGAAAAACACATACAGAATACAGAATGGCTGCCAGCCACGTGTCAGAGAAATAGCGATTTTTTTGACTCACTGAATTGCACACACGTTGGGTTAATTAATCGTCCCTGTGTTGTCTAATTTGTGAAAAAAAAAGTTCTACGGCTTCTTGATTTAATTTTCTCGTATAATATTGTTGCGCCGGGGCGTTTCTACTACAGGCCACCCCGACGCAAAAGGTTGAATGATTACACAGATGTACACGACTGAACAATATTTCAGTTCTCTGAAAATCGGCCGCCAAATTCACTTAATTCCCAAGCCTGGTATAAGAAATGTATAAGAAATATAAAATAAATAGGAACTTATAACCTCCAGGGTTTAGTTTATTCCAAGGTTTAAGAGAATTATGCGTCAGCTTTATTATATTACTGTACACGATTTATTTAAGACAAAATAATATAATGCGATACATGTACATGTAAGAGGCTTGAAATGTAACCACCGTTTAGTTCCCATACATAACTGTAGACAGCGCTATATGCAATTTAGTTGAAAGATTATCCACTAGATGGTGCTGATCAAACTAATCGAGGGCGGCAAATTCAAAACTTGTGTTCGGTTCTCCATACTTAAATTAATTGAACTGAAGAAATGACTAAGATACAACTTCTGTATGTCTGCACACATTTATCTTGTAAGCATTCTGTATAAAATTTAAAAGTGTGCACTGTCATACAGAAACTGTATCTCAGTCAATTATTTTGAAGGGAAGACAAATTGAACAAAGTAAACTTCTTGTAAACATACAACATACGGTAATTATTTACTTTAGCGATTCCTCACCGATTTTTATGAACTTTGGATATGTTGTAAAACTCCACATTCTGAGCAACTTTTCCCTATACATGTTACCCACGCTCGGTCTTAGTTCCCGAGATATTCGCAAAAATATTTTTTAAATTTCTTCAATCAATTAATTCTTCGTAATTATTACAAATGCTCAAAAATTCATATAACTTCATTTTACACTATAATATGAACCACGTTAATACACAGTAACTGCAAATACAGAACAGACTCGTGAAATACACTACTGCGATTGAGAGTGAACCCGAGAACGGGCGAGAGGAAACAAAAGAGTCGCGAGTGGGCCTACAATGTATCAGCGCAACGTTTTCGTATACATGTTACCGCCGCTCTACCTTCGTTTCCGAGATATTTCCGAAAAACTTTTGTTGATTTATTCCGAGGCAACGCATTCCACTTTCCAACTTGTCCCGGGTATTAGTATTGGTTGGGGGTGGATTAGTGCGGGGGGCGCGCACCCGCTTGCGGGTGCGTAAAGCATGGTAGCGAACTGATGTGAGTCGGGGTGTTGACGTGCATCCGCAAGTTTCTGGTTCAAATCTCTAAACGCAGATCAGTTCGCTACCATGCTTAACGCGCCCCCCGCACTAGTCTACCCCCAACCAATACTAATACCCGGGAGAAGTAGAAAAGTGGAATGCGTTGCGTCGGAATAAATCAACAGAAGTTTTTCGCAAGTATCTCGGAAACTAAGGCCGAGCGGGGGTAACATGTATAGGAAAAAGTTGTGCAGAATCGTGTCCCCGACAACATATCCAAAGTTCATAAAAATCAGTGAGGAATCGCTAATGTAAATAATTACCATATTACTAATAAATATATCAGACATATTGTCTTTATGATTACATATAAAACTAAAATGTACATGATGCTTTACATAATACGCGATGAAAAACTTAAGATTACGCCTACTATAATATTTATGTAACATATATGTAGTAATATTATATAGTTTTATAATGCACTGCGAGAAACATTCGTTAAAATAGTTTAATACATCATTTACGTTATATGGGCGCTGTTCTACAATATGAATTTTACAAAAGTTACAATCTACTTTGGGTAATAAATTATTATATATATATATATATATATATAAATAATGTTGTCTTCACATTAGTGCTTAAGCCGGTGTCACACACTCCGTGAAACCCTTTGTGTATCGCTGGTTCTTCTATAATCCTAGGTATGGCTTCCGGATTGGGACGAGCGTTGTCCATGAGGCTCTTCAGTTGGAACAGTGTTATATGAAATGTGTCTTGGCAATTGGCTCTGCTACTATGCTTGTAGGACACGTTTCGAACTAATGAATGTTTTAAACGATTCTTCAAATTGGGTGGCATTTAGGCTATTTGCTCTACCCCTGTGCTGCCGGATTTGACGGAAAAAGTTTTCCAAGGGATCTTGATTAAATTCCCTAGTATAGACGTTGTCCAATTTTTTGGCATATAATATTTTCACCATATCCATAAATCCTTCCACTGTGGCTATAAAATTCTTCTGTGAAGGTGGCACTATTTTTTCTGTTGTACCTTCGGCCTGGAAATACATATTTTTCATCTTTTGGACATATTCTCTACAGTATATCATGTGTATACTATTTCGGTTTACAGCACATTTTAATCCGGCGTTGTTACGTCTAGTCCTGTTTTCATTTTCTTGTTCTTTAAAAATACAAAAAGGAAGACTGATTAAACTAAACTGAATGTAATATATTTGATATAGTATAAGTATAAGATGACATCTAGAAAATAAATAGAATATGATGCTTGTGCACTGTACGGACTCTCGTTCCGTGCAGTGGATGGACGGCAGTGCGGATACTTAATATGTTATGTCACTTATCTTTGTTCCAGTTCGATGTTTATGAACTGTATCCTAATATATGTTGCAATCTTCTTTATCCAAGTCGCTATCAGGTGTTACTGAGCTTGACTTGGCTTTGCTAGGCTTGATCACGCTTGGCAACGCTTGGATTGAACCGTAACGTGCTGTAACGGTTAGTAACGGTCAATAGGTAATGGCCGCCAAATTCAACTGAATTCAACCAAATTGTGCCAAATGTAGCCTGTGGTCAGTACAATCTAGTGGATAATCTTTCAAGTAAATTGCATACAGCGCTGTCTACAGTTATGTATGGGAACTAAACGGTCGTTATGTTTCAAGCTAGAGCTGTTCGAGTACTCGAAAAAAGGAGTACTCCCAAATGGCCAGATGTGGCCAACGCTGCGATATAGGCGTAGGGTCCACTTAGTTTCGGTGGACCGTACGCCTTTTGGTGGCATCGAACGCCGCAATGAAAGCTTGCGCCTCCGCGATCTGAATGTCGACGATCTTTCGTCGCTTCCGTTTCGCCTTCGCTAACGGCGGCGCTACCGCAGAATCGAGAGCGATAGATGTCGATGGAACAAGAGCAGTGGGAGGGGGAGGGGTGGGGGTAGGAATAGCGGGAGGGGGAGGGGTAGGGTATGGTCACGGGGAGAGGTAGTGTCACGGGGAGAGGTAGGGTCACGGGTAGAGGTAGGGTCACGGGTAGAGGTAGGGTCACGGGGAGGAGTAGGGGGAGGGGGCTCCGCTCCTGCTCCCTCTTCATCCATTGCTCTCTCGAGGTCCTGGAAGTCCTCGAGAGCTTGCGCCCGATACGCAAAGAAATGCAGACACATTCTCTCGACCCTTTCCGCGTTTACCCACGTCGCCGCATACACTTGGCGGTAGGCCTCCCGGATTTGGTCCGTGGTAAACCTACCGCATGCCCGGTACTGCTGCAAATGCGGCAATAGCGCCAGCAGCCATTTTGTATAAACCTCGGATGTCAAATAAATCTTCCGTCTCATGTCTGAAATGAAAAAAAAATGAATGTTACTCATAGAAACAATAATAATTACGGTTAAATTTTTATTAATCCTAGTTCGGCTGACGAATTTTCGAACTCATTTAGGCCGGTATTCACAAACGTGTCTTAAGATTAAGCAAATGCTTAAGCATTCGGCATCCTTTACTAGCTACTAGGGTTAACTACTATTCAAGTCTCGTGGCTTTTTGAACCTGAGCAAGTTGACGAGTGCGGACATTCAGGATTTTTTTTCCGACAATGATGATGTGGAATTCGGAGATGTTCACGATGGTGAAGACGACGAATGGCTACCAACTGTTGAGGTTGCATCGGATGCCGAGATCGATAATGTTGGCGACAGAGTGAGTAAGGCTGGGGGGGGGGGGGGGCGTCGGCGTACCGAGCTCAGCGACGTGTGGTTCGCGCTCTCGGCCGCGGGCCGATACGAATCGGTAATGTTTATAAAGGAGCAGAGTGGGCCATTTCTGGGTGTCCCCATCTAATTACGGTGGCTGACTCAGCTGCTGATTACGACACCTGGAATCACGTGACTTCCCGGAATCCTGACGAGGATTCCGGGAGACGATATTTCCGCCTTCTTCTCATTCCGAGTGTCGAGCGAGGAGCACGTGTCGCGACCGCGCGAAGTTTCTAAAATCGGTTGGTTCAATAATCGGCTTAAGTTACCAGATCGCTGGTGCAGTGAACAAGTGTCCAAATTAAAGATTATTAAAAATCAGACGTTGATACTTCGAGGATCGAGTAAACAGCTTAGGGCTATACTTCCGAAAACCGGTCAAACCCGATTGGGCTGAAATTTTGCAAATAGGTTCATTTTGCATAAAAATAACGTTTGCGAGAAGGATTTTTGGCGACTCGATTTTTTTTTTACCATTTCAATGGCATTCCCTACCTTACCGACAGAGCGGAGAATCGGCTACAACAGTTATTCAATGCATTGTAATGCATGTAAAGCGTGTACCAATCGACGCGAAAGACGAGTTGAAAAAAAAAACGTGTTTCAAAGCAAAACGAGATTCTACGCTGACCGGGGTATTGGTGTTGGTGTGGGTTCTAATGTTGCGGGGGCGCGCGGCCGCTAGCGGCCGCGTAAAGCGTGTACCAATGGACGCGAAAGACGAGTTGAAAAAAAGATAAATCTCCTAAAATCTATAAAACAGAGATCAACTTAGAAAGAGATATCAGCTTGATACTGAGTATTAGTATTGGTTTGGGTTAGATTGGGGCGGGGGGCGCGCGGGCGCGTAAAGCATTGTAGCGTGATAGCGAATAATAAAGAGAATGCATTGAATAACTGTTGTATCCTATTCTCGACTCTGTCGGTAAGGTAGGGAACGGCATTGAAATGGTAAAAACAAATTCGAGTCGCCAAAAATCCTTCTCGCAAACGTTATTTTTATGCAAAATGAAGCTATTTTCAAAACTTCAGCCCAATCGGGTTTGACCGGTTTTCGGAAGTATCGCCCAGCTTTGTAAATATTTGTACATATAGTGAAGTACATATATGTAGTATAAGTATAAGATGACATCTAGAAAATAAATAGAATATGATGCCTGTGCACTGTACGGACTCTCGTTCCGTGCAGTGTATGGACCGCAGTGCGGATACTTAATATGTTATGTCACTTATCTTTGTTCCAGGTCGATGTTTATGAACTGTATCCTAATATATGTTGCAATCTTCTTTATGCGAGTCGCTATCAGGTGTTACTGACAAGGGGACCACGCGGTAGTGGACATCGCTTTTGGAACGACACTATATGGAGGTCGTAGTACTCATGTAGTATGAAAATACCATTTCGGCTTTTAGGCTGGTGGGCCTTCGTTTTCGAGATATTTTGATTTAAACTTTTGAACGTATCTAGTAATCCAGATACATAACACATATACCCAAGAAGGTTTCGTGGTTACAACGGTAGCGCGTCAGATTGTCATGCGGGAGGTCCGGGGTTCAAGTCCCTGCAACCCGTAACTTTTTTTTTTTTTTTGACAATTTTTTCCCTGGTATAGGAGACGGAAAAAGGAAAGCCACGGCGCCGGGAATCGAACCCGGGCCGCCCGCGTGCTGATCAGCAGCGTTAGCCACACCGGCTACGCCGACTCTCCACGGTTCCTGTCCTCCGAACTCCTATCTAAATGGACGCCACCTATGTGCTAATGTCACACACTAGGCCGTTGCCTAAATGCCCTGTATGCCTACTACAGTTCGGCCATACCTGACATATGCGCCGCCCTCGGCCATAATCCGAGAGGCACGCCTAAACTAAGGGTCAGAATCCCACTTCTGAAATTTAGAGGGTGCAGTCTTCAGGCCAAATGGCATTTTTAGGTACTCGTATTGCCCTAGCGGTGTAATGAATGACGTGTACTTTATGGACTCCTCGGCTATGCTGATGTGATGAAAACCTTCTTTCAAGTCCAGTGTCGTGTAATACCTTTTGTCGCGCAAAATATCTAAGTGATCTTCTATGAGTGGAAGGGGGTAATTATCTCTAGCGATGATCTTATTCAGAATTCTGTAGTCAATGCATAGCCTAATTGTGCCGTCTTTCTTAATCACTAAAACGATGGGAGAGGCGTATTCTGATTGGCTGGGACGTATAATTCCCCTGCGTACCAGATCATCTAAAATTATGCGTAATTTCTCCTTTTCTACATAAGACAGCCTGCGGGGCCCGACATGAAAAGGCTTCGTATCATGCAGTACAATAACAAATTCGGTTTTCGTTGCCGGTGTATCCGGTCGCTTTGGCTCGACATATTCCGATACAAACAGGTTCTTTAATCTTGTTTGATCCTTATGGTCTATCTCGTCGTTTATTATTACTTTGTCGCGGATACTATTACTTTAGGAATTACCCCGTCCATATGATATACCACGGCAGGCATATCTATCTGCATTCCTTCTAATAAGTGCAAATTATTATCACCATCCAATCTCATGGTATAGTTGCTCCTTCCCGTAAATGCCTTCGTCTTTCTGAATCGCGTCACTTTGCCAGTATACGCTCGTGGCATAAGTTTATTCAGAACTCGCTTTTCTACTTCTATTCGTTGCGGATTTCTTATTAAATCTAATGCTATTTCCAATGGGCTCTGCTCCTCCTCCTCATCCGACGAAGTAGAATCAACGTTGTTACCGCTCTCTTCTTCGCATTCTTTCTCACCGATGTCCTGGATATGTACTGAAGTCATCAGCTCATTTAACTGCTCAGCTCCACGTACATCGTCCTCTTCCGTACTATCATTCCAATCAACGCCCTTCGCCACATGTTGCAAACTTTCAAAACTCGGATTCTTCGCATCATTGTTTGTTTCCTTGTCCGTCTGCCCTTTCGGCAGCTTAATGTTTTCCGTCTTTACATCAGTTTTCTTCTCATTAGCGTTTCTTTGTTTCTTTTTCTTACCACTTTCCTTCACGTCTTTAGAGATTTGTTCATCCTTCACAGGGCGCGGATACTATTACTTTCATCCACTTCAATGTTTAAAATTTCTGCTGAAGCATTGTCTACGTCGTCTATCGAATCGCGCTTTGTTAACGCGAAGCTAAATATCTTTAACGCGTCCCTGCCTAACACGACAGGCATCAACATTGTATCATCCGGGACGACGCTGAGTATAACGTTTTTTCTGACCACGCCGTCTAGAGTTACATTCATTTTGATCTGACCCTTAGTCGTTAATTCAGACCCATTTATGCCGCAGAACCGTTTCATACAATGTGTGTTTTCTCGCGTATGGTCTATTACAAATCTTTCTTTAATAAAGCTTATCGGACTCCCGGTGTCCAGCAAAGTTTCGAGACAGAGCGTAAATGGTCGATCCGATAAGGTCACCTCGTACTTTACTTCTTTACGAAAACTATCATCGTCCGCGTATCGTACAGTGCTAATCGTGTTACCTTTTTTGGGGCAATTTCTTATCTGATGGTCGCTCTCGCCGCACGCATAGCAGGTCCCACGTTCTCGCTTCGGTTGTCGGCAGTACCTCGTGGCGTGTCCATTTTTGTAACAGTTGTAACAACGCAGTGACCTCCTTGGCTTTGATCCTTCTTCCGTGGAGTCTTGTTTGGACGGATGAGCTTCCTTCTCCTTATCCTTCTCCTTCTCCTTCTCCTGCGTGGTCACCTCTCGTCTGGTGGTAGTCTTCTCTCCGGGCAGAGACAGCTTTTTGAACGCCTCTATCAATAAAGCGGTGCTGGCAAAGCTCTGCATCCTCGCCTGATTCTGCAGTTGCGTGTCCTCGATGCCATCGATAACATAGTCCACCAATTCGTCGTCGGGCACCGATGTTTTGCTCGCCAGCAGCAGTTTCTCGTGTGCGTAATCCGAAAAGGTTTCGCCCTTTTTCCACCTTCGCTGTTCGAAGGTTCTTCTTAGTTGTAACTTACTGGGTCGGTGATCGTACATTTTCTTCAGCTCTTGCAGGATTTGCTCGACGCTGAGTTGCAGATGCTCAGGTTTGGCCTGAAACCACGCTGTGGCTTTGCCCTTCAGCTTGCTTGCGATTAGGATTTTAGTCTGTCCCTCGTCGAGCGTGTACGAGTCACGCACCAGCTTAATTTGTTGCTCCCATTGTAAAAACGTTCCCTCGGAGCCCTCGAAATCAGCCACTAAGTCTCCGATGGCTTTAATATTCACGTTCGATCGCGGGCCAAGCGTCGAGTTGTCCGAACGCGGGGAGTTCCTTAACATTTCGTTCTCCCTCTGCGCTAGTTGCAATTCGCGAAGAGTCAATCCGTTCTCCCGCCTTAGGAAATCCATCTCCCTCATCAGGACGTCTCGTTCCGACGGTGAAATGTTTGGTGTCCAGTCATTCAGCAAGACCGACGCACCCTCACCGGCGGTCGCACCCTCGTCGGCGACGCGCTGCTCGCCCTGCGCTGCTTCAGGGATATATCCATCCGGGAAAACGGACATTAGTCTAGCGGCCAATTCTGCCTTCGCTCCTGAGGTGATCAGACCAGCTTGCCGAAGCTTCTCCTTCAGCTCGTTTACCGATAATTCACTCACGGTTTTCATGGTGACACGTCAGCGTAATGCACTTCCCGACAAAGCACTGTCAATAACCGGTGACGCCAAACACGTAAATGGTTCACCAAGTCACCAACAACGTAACTGCGTAAATCTGTACCAACGTCGCTCAGTACCCGATCCGAATCCGCACTAGATTCGCGACGTAACAATGCAACGCACGAAAATGATCAAATGCAGCGTAACGCAATAAGATCTGCGGAATACGGCACGTAATAATACAGGCACTGAACCACTAACCACAGGATAGGGCACTTTATCCCACTTCTGAAATTATAGGAGACGGAAAAAGGAAAGCCACGGCGCCGGGAATCGAACCCGGGCCGCCCGCGTGCTGATCAGCAGCGTTAGCCACACCGGCTACGCCGACTCTCCACGGTTCCTGTCCTCCGAACTCCTATCTAAATGGACGCCACCTATGTGCTAATGTCACACACTAGGCCGTTGCCTAAATGCCCTGTATGCCTACTACACTGGAAATATATTTTATGAATATTACGTATTATATAGTGCCGTTACATATTACTCTACGCAAATTTTAAGGTTGAAAATGCAATTATAACATAACATATTATTCTAATCACCTCTTTCACCGGTGCTTTCATATTTTTGTACTGCGAAAATATTTCATTCCGTAACTTTCGACGCCTGCAATTGTCGAGCAGGTAAAGTGGGATAACCGTTACTTCTGACCGTAAGGGTGGTCTTATACCTGCTCAAAAGAATGGTCGAATACCTGGTCGTTGGGAGTGAGTAAGTCTTGACAACGATTTCATGAATATTTCGTTTATTTAATTATTTTGTGTACAATGCTTGGGGTGGTATTGGTCAAATACACATACAAAACATAATTCTTTAAAACACCACGCACATTTTAAAAGTGATATTTTTTTGCATTCGCAATATAATAAATTCGCTGGAAAACAAACTTGATTTAAATTCTGAAATGTAGGTTTTTCATGATTTTTCATCTATTAATCCTGCCGCGTACCATGCGTATCGAATCATGGGTTTGAATATTGGTGCAGTGATTTGATGGTGCAGCAGTGAATGAATTTTTATCGCGTCCTCTCTCTGTGTCAGTTCTCGCTGATGTGTCCGCCATTGTCGCGTGTCCCGTCCGATTCTAGAACCCGGTTGAACGTAGTCCGCTGCGCCAGTTGTTGAGTCCCAGTGATTAGGAGAGAGGTTCCGGGAGAATACACTGACACACGTGGTTAACTTAGAATGTATATATTGATACAAGAAAAGTAATATAAGGTTAAAATGTAGAGTGAGTTAATTTGTTTAACCTTTGACTTTTGACAAAAACGGATTTGCTACCTTTGACAGCCATACATGTGTTATGTATCTGGATTACTAGATACGTTCAAAACTTTAAATCAAAATATCTCGAAAACGAAGGCCCACCAGCCTAAAAGCCGAAATGGTATTTTCATACTACATGAGTACTACGACCTCCATATAGTGTCGTTCCAAAAGCGATGTCCACTACCGCGTGGTCCCCTTGTGAGCTTGACTTGGCTTTGCTATACTCGTTTCATCCTAAGAAAAATCCCGTTCCGCGCAGGGATGATTCTGAGGAGGCGCTGGTTGGTCCGATTCCCCACTTAACCGCCTACGATTTTCTCCGCCTTACCGTCTGTTATCTCTTTGTCAACCGTTCCGCACGCGACGCCTTCATATACACGGTGGCACAATTATTTCCGATTACGCACGGCAAGCGCCTGCGTTTTATAAAAATTTGAACAAAAAAATCTTATCGTACCTTGAATATAAATCCTAAAAAAGACGTAATAAATGGCATTCTAAATAGACTATTTAGAACACCTCGTTAACTGATGTTATATCTGTTCGGAACCAAAGAACTACCGGGTAGATACATTGCACTCCTGCAGTTTTGACATTGACATCGACATCGGTCACGTCCCGCCCTTGGAGGGGCAGGGAATCCGGCAGGTAAAGCGCTACGAGCAATCGCCTGCGTCGGGCCCGTAGGCGGTGGTGGGGGCTGCGCAGATCGGTCGCAAAACGGTATGGGCTTCGTTTTTTCTTAGGATGGACACAGTATAGCTTTAATGGGCCTCAGACTCCCCACTCACGAACACTCCCCACCACGGCACTGTTGCTCATGAAGGCGTGGTTTAGCGCTTACGACGCTCTTTCCTCACGCTGTCGAAAAATTTTTCCCGGCGGGCATTCAGCTGTTCAGGACTGCTGTAAGTCATCGTTTCCTGTCTCTGCGACAACTATTGGCATCTCTGTGTCACCAATGAAGTTTTCATTTGTCGAAAAGAGACATTTCTTCCTACACATTTTTTGTCTTTTTTAAGAAGACCCTGTCGTTATATTGTTGTCCTTTTTTACTGGGCTGTCATCAGCAGCCACAGATCGCCCAGGTATTAACATTTGATTTTTTATTACTGCTTTCTCTCAAATTCTCTAAATAATTAACAATGACATCATTCATTCAGTCTTCATTTTCAGTATTGTTTCTTGTCATTTTAATCTCATCTCACACTTTCATTCCTAACAGTCGTCTCCACGGAGATGCATCTCAACTTAGTATGTAGCCATTACCCTCAAAGTTGGCCACAAAGTAATCAAAGATACGTCTGCCGAGAACGGCTAAACATATTGAATCGCATCAGAATGGGCCGATGCTTACAAACAGGAAACGGACAGCAATTTCATGCCAAGAAATAATAGTGGTCAAAGTTACCCCGGCGGTCAAAGTTAGCCCAAAAGTAGGGCAAAATGAACTCCCTCGGCATCAGGAGATCCTAGAACTTCAGTTTAACAAGAATATTTTTCTTCTTTTAAAATGAGTTTAAATGTACCATTGTTCGCGTGCCGGAATTTGAGGTTAGGGTGGCGAAGTCGAGTCAAGAAGCACAGCGTGATGAAAATATCGTACGTCGTTTATTAAAACCAAAGATGAGCGATGGATGAGCGGTGATGAGCTTGATGCTGAAGAGATGAGCGTGAGAAACTTGAGAAATGCGCGTTTGTGCTGAACGAAGAGCTTGAGCGCGATGCTATTCAAAGTACGTTGCGAACAAGAATGAACAATGGCCCGAAGCTAGCTTCCGCCTTGGTGTCTTCCAGATGCTTCTGGAAGACGCGCCAAGCGGAAGCGAGCTTTGATTGGGTGATCGCGCGGACGAGTGGTCCGATTGGGTGATAGCACTGGCGGCCAGATCTGATTCGGTGATCGATTGTAGATCTGCCGTCGTGCTCCGCTGCCCGTGAGGTGCTGCGGTGAGATGAGAGCGGTGGAGAGAGGAACTACTGCTCGAATCGCAAACATTCTCCCGCCATCAACAGCTTGCAGATGGTGTTGATGATGAGCCTGAAACATTCAAAGGTGCCAATTTTGCAATTGGTCTTTTTAGAACGGTGGTGGCGGTCTTGAGCGTTGCGACCCTGGTGAGTCCGTCCTTCCCTGGGTGTGTGGTGAGAACCCGAGCAAGTGGCCACTTGCTCGGTGGAAATCGCTCGTCAGTGATGAGCACCAGGGAGCCGATTTTGATGTCGTTGGACGGGTGAAGCCATTTCGAGATTGAGAGTTGGCGTTGAAGATACTGTGATGACCATTGGGTCCAGAATCGCTGCGCCTTCTGTTGAATGAGCTGCCACCTCGCTGATGGTGAGATTGTTGAGTGTTCTGCTGATGGTTCGGGCAGCGTTGATAGTGGCTGTCCGATGAGGAAGTGAGCAGGGGTGAGTGGAGTGACATCTTCAGAGTCGTCGCTGAGTGGCTCTAGCGGTCGTGAATTGAGCATCGCTTCAATCTGTGTGAGAAGAGTGCTGAATTCCTCGTAAGTGATTACAGTGTGTAAGTGATGTTTGATCGATTTCACGACCGCCTCCCACTTTCCACCCATGTGAGGTGCGGCAGGGGGGTTGAAGAGCCATTTGGTGTTGTCATTGACAAAGAGCTGTGACACAGAGTGATGTTCTTTCGTGCCTCGAGTGAATAACCTCTTGAGCGCGGCATCTGCACCAATGAAGTTGGTGCCGCAGTCAGAATGGAGTGATTGAGGTATTCCTCTCCTTGAGATGAATCTGCGGTACGTCGCGATGAATCCTTCTGTCGAGTAGTCAGTCACCAACTCTAGATGAACTGCTGAGGTGGTGAGACAGGTGAAAACGCAAATCCAGCCTTTGTGAGTTTTGGAGCCTCGCCCCTTCCATGCTTTGAGTGAAATTGGTCCGGCGTAGTCCAGTCCAGTGCGGGTGAACGGCTGTGAGGGTGTGACTCGCGCAAGAGGTAGTTGGCCCATCAGCTGATGGGCACGGATCCCCCTTTGCCGAGCACACACCACACAGCGAAGAACATGAGTTTTGACTGGAGCTCTGCCTCCGAGGATCCAATACCGTTGACGAATGTGAGAGAGCGTGAGCTGAGTCCCTCCATGAAGGGTGGTTTTGTGAGCATTGTCTATAATCAGATGAGAGAGGCGTGAGTTGCGAGGTAGAATCACGGGATGCTTACTTCCGTAATCCATGTGAGCGTTGTTGAGTCGACCTCCAACTCGAATCACTCCTTGCTCATCGACAAACGCAGTGAGTCGATTGAAGGCGTGAGATGAAGGCAACTTGGAATTAAAGCTGAGTGTGTTGAGCTCCTGGTTGAAATAGAGAGCTTGCGTTGCCTTGATCCAGAAGATTCTGGCTCTCTCCAAGTCCTCTGGTGAGTGTGAGATGATTGGTAGTGAAATCGGAGCTCTCCTGAGCTTGTCAAGAATTCTGAAACAAACTGAGGTGATGCGAATGAGTTTGCTGAGAGAAGAGTATCTATAAATGAGATCCCAGTGATATTCGATTTTTTTAACGTTGAGTAGAGTTGAAACTCCCGGACGAGCCTCCTGTGCACTGGAGTCGTCCTTCAATTCTGGTTGAGATGGCCATGAGTCACTGGGCTGAGTGAGCCATGGTGGTCCCGTCCACCACAGCTTGTGTTGTTCAAGCTGAGATGTGGTCACGCCTCGAGAGGCGCAGTCCGCTGGATTTGAGGTTCCTGGAACGTGTCTCCATTGTGCATGTTGAGTGAGCTCTTGAATCTGGGAGACACGATTCCTCACATAGTCCTTCCAGCGTGATGCATGAGATTCGATCCATATGAGTGTCACTTGAGAGTCCGTCCACAGGTGAGTAGCAGCTACATTGAGCTTGAGAGTTGCTTGAACATATTTTGTGAGCTTTGCAAGCATCAATGATGCCGTAAGCTCGAGCCTCGGGATGGTGAGCTTTTTGAGTGGTGCTACTGTTCGTTGTAAGAATTGTTCTTGTTTTAATTCTAGCGTAATTTTAAGTAGAGAATAAGTAGGTTTAATTAATTGTAGGTGGAATTCTAGTTTTAACTAGCACGAGTTTCGTCACTGTATTTCGCGTTCTTTTTCACAGACTTTAACAGTAATAAACCTGCACGATTAGAAGTAAGAAGCGAGAAATTTCCTTTTAGCGCACGACCGTTCTCTCCTGTTCTCTTTCGAGCGAGTTCGAGTGAGCAAAAAGCAAGTAGTGAGTAGCGGTTGTCAAGTACCGACTCCAGAGATCGACTGCCAGATTTCGTCGCGATCGAGGAAACGGAGCTCGCTGAGAAGAGTGGGGAGAGAACACTGCTTCGCAGGTAATTAGAGAGATGGTGACACCGTAATCACCTGTGGTCGCGGATCACGGCAGCCATAGCGGACTGTCGCATGTCGAGTGACGAGAAACTTTCTTAAAACTAATAAAACGCGCTATTTAACTTAAGTCTAATATATACAGTATATACATCTAAACAGCTACCTTTGTTTTGGAGCACACTAGTGTCGACACCTTGTGATTTGTGGACGGTGAAAAGCCGGTAATATAAACTACCGCCGCCATGGCGAGTTGAGAAGCATCAGAGAAACCATGTAATTCCACTGTTGAGTAGCTGTAGGTGGTGAACCACCTAGGAACTGAGAGCCTGGCCAGGCATTGAAGATTTTCTCTGATGGTGAGCCATTTTGACGTGACCTGGGATGGCAGTGGATCATCCCAGCTGAGCTTGTGCAGCCGTAATTCTTGTAAAAGCACATTTGCTTGAATGATGACTGGTGACAAAAAGCCGAGCGGATCAAATATCTGAGCTACTTCTGAGAGAATGAGGCGTTTGGTGAATTTTGAGCTCATTGCCGGTTTGGCTGAGAATGAAAAGCTATCCTTGAGCACGTTCCAATGTAATCCGAGAACTTTGGTTTTGCAGTCGTCTAGTGAAAGTATTGAGCCGAGAGCTCTCTGAGTAGGGGAAATTGAATCAAGCAACGGAGGGTGAGTTGCATGCCATTTGGCAAGTGGAAAGCCTCCCGCGTTGCACAGGTCTTGTAACTGTTGAGCGATTTCAATGAGTTTCTCACCTGTGTCGGCTCCGCCGAATATGTCGTCGACGTATCTGGCTTGAGTGAGCGATGGCACTGCCAGTGGGAAGCGATGGCCTTCGTCTTCCACAAGTTGAAGTAGAGCCCTGACAGCCATGAATGGAGCAGCCTTCAATCCGTATGTGACGGTGGTGAGCTTGTATGGCACCTCCTTCTGATTGCCGTCGAACCACAGCACCCTTTGCAGGTCCTGATCGGCTTCATGCACCTGGACTTGACGATACATCTTCGTCAAGTCCGTGGCAAATATGAATTTGTGCTGACGTATCCACAGCAGCACGTCGGTGACATTGAGCAGGAGATTTTTGCCGGTGTGCATGAGATCGTTGATTGAGTGTCCGGAGCCCGAGGGGCTTGAGCCATTGAAGACGACCCTGAGCTTTGTTGACTGGCTGTCGGGCTTGAGCACTCCATGGGGTGGCAAATAGAAAATGGAATGAGAATTAGGAGAGATTGATGGTGCTCTTACCA
The DNA here is from genome assembly GCA_963932275.1 of Andrena praecox. Lineage (NCBI taxonomy): Eukaryota > Metazoa > Arthropoda > Insecta > Hymenoptera > Andrenidae > Andrena > Andrena praecox. The sequence continues at coordinate 39,271,051 of OZ010728.1, forward strand.
TGTGCTGGAGATCTTTGTACTCGTTCATGAACCCTTCATAGAGTTCACGAAGTCCAGCATCCTTCTTGAGTCTGTTGCGTGTACGCATCAAGCATGCGTGAGCCGTGTTGTATGAATTGCCCAGGAGCCTTGGAGATAACTTGAGCGGGATGCGGACGATGTATCTGCCTGTTGAGTCACGCGAGTGAGTCGCTCGAAAGTGCTCCTCGCACTCCTCTTCTTCATGCGTGAGCTGAGTGGGGGTATCACCGGGAAGCTCTTCTTGAATCCAAAACCTCGTCAACAATTCTTGGAGATCATTGTTGCTATGCTGTACCACAGCAGAGTGATGAGATGTTGCAATCTGTGAATTGTGAATGGTGATTGGTCCAAGAATGAGCCACCCAAACATTGAAAATTGGGCAATCGGCATTGACGGGTCTGCCTTGATGAGGTTAGGTTTGATAATCTGTCCGTATGTGTCTGCGCCGATGACCATGTCAATAGGCCGTGGCGTGAGAAAGTCGGGATCAGCCAGCTTGAGGCCGTCGAGATGTGGCCACTCCTGACGAGGCGCTTCAACGGATGGCAAATTGGAGGTTAATGCCTTGAGTACATGAGCTTGAACATGTATCGTTGTCGAATCGTAATTCGAGCGCAGTGTGAGCAGTGCGATTCCTCTAGTTTGGATAGATCTGGCGCCTCCAAGGCCACTGATTGAAATGGATGATTGCACACGTGGAATGTTGAGCTGGGTGATGACCTCCTCCTTGATGAAGGTGAGCTCGGAGCCTGAGTCGATGAGAAGCCGAACTGGAGAGAATGATACTGGAGTGATGAGCTGAGCGTTGGCCGTGGCCAAGAGTGACATGGTTGAGAATGATGTGCGAACAGCTAGCGGGTAACGTGGAAAACCTTTTGAGCGTGAGCTTTGAGACTGGATTGTTGAGCTTGAGCGGGGTGCGACGACTGCACCAATTTCTCATTGAGCTGAGCCTTGAGATGTGGACTGAGCTGGAGCTGGGGTTTGAGCTGGCTGAGCAGTGGTCCCCTTCAAGTGCAGCATCGTGTGATGCCGAGCCCCACACGTCTTACACTTGAGGAGCGATTTGCACACTTCTGTGTTGTGTCGTGCACAACAGTTACGACACAGCTCGTACCTGGTGATGAACTTGCGCCTCGCTTCCACCGACATTTCGCGGAACTCCGGACACATCACCACGAAATGCGGTCTCTGGCAGCAATCGCACGGGTAGTTGTTTGCTGAGAGGAAGAACTTTGAGCTATTCTGCGAGTGTGTCGCTGCGTGAGAGGTAGCTGAGCGGTGAGATGGGCGACTGGGTGCGGCAGAGGGAGGTTGAGCCTTCTTTTGTTGAGCTTGCTTTTGAGCGGCGCCCTCCAATTGCTCTAAAGCGACAATTTTATTATCGATGAACGATTCCAACTGCTCGTATCTTGGGTACTCGTTGGCTGAGCCCACCGAGGTCTCCCATGCCTCTCGGGTGTGCTTATCTAGGCAGTTGGTAGCGAGGTGTATGAGTACACAGTTGAGCATGTCCTCTGCCGCACCCAACGCCTTGAGAGTCTTGGTCACCTCGGTGATGGACGAGCGCAGGTTGTCCAGAGCGGTTGAGCTGCGAGTCTGGATCGCTGGCAAACTGAACAACTTGTTCAGCTGCTCCTGAATGAGCACGCGCTTGTTGGAGAAGCGCTTCGTCAGGTACTCCCAGCATGCTTGAAATGAGGCGCCAGTGAGCGGGTAGGCATTCACGTGCCTTGCTGGCTCGCCAGTCACACTAGAGCGTAGGTAGTGCAACCTGTCAATGTCCATGAGTTGTGTGTCCCTTATGATGAGCGATGTAAACAGCTCGCTGAATGCAGGCCAGTCCACGTAGCTGCCTGAGAAGGTCGGCAGCGCAATCTCGGGCAGCTTCGACGCTCGAGATAGTGGTTGAGCGGGTGAGACGGCGACCTTTGCTTGAGCAATGGCCTCCACGTCTTCACGAAGACGGTTGAGCCTGAGTTTCGTCTTAAGATGGAGCTGCCTCTCCTTATTGACGAGCTCTGAGGTGAAATACTCATGATCGAGGCACTTCACTGGCCAAGTGATTTCAAAATAGGCGTGCTCCCTTATAAAGGCCTGATGCAGATCTTCTACGTGAGAGCTGAGCACGCGTACCTCGTCGAGAGATGTAGTATGATCGAGTGTGGGGATTTCAGTTTGAAAGTCGTTGAGAGAATTGAAACGACCCACCTGAGTTCTCGCCTTCATGAGGAGCTCTGCCGGAATGAGTGACGGTGATGTGGCCCTCGTTCGACCCGCAGCGGCCGTTTCTGAAGTCCCCGTTGCCTCGTCGAGGATGGTGAGCGTGAGCACCGACATAGTGGGCGTCGTTGGCCTCGACGTCGCCGATGAAGTGGTAGCTTTATTTTCCATCTCTGAGCGATGAGTGATGAGCGGGTGAGCGGGTGAGCTTGAGCACGATCACTGCACTCTGAAGCACTTCACAATCCGGCTCGAAGGACCAAATGTTCGCGAAATAGGTGTTGTTCGCGTGCCGGAATTTGAGGTTAGGGTGGCGAAGTCGAGTCAAGAAGCACAGCGTGATGAAAATATCGTACGTCGTTTATTAAAACCAAAGATGAGCGATGGATGAGCGGTGATGAGCTTGATGCTGAAGAGATGAGCGTGAGAAACTTGAGAAAATGCGCGTTTGTGCTGAACGAAGAGCTTGAGCGCGATGCTATTCAAAGTACGTTGCGAACAAGAATGAACAATGGCCCGAAGCTAGCTTCCGCCTTGGTGTCTTCCAGATGCTTCTGGAAGACGCGCCAAGCGGAAGCGAGTTTTGATTGGGTGATCGCGCGGACGAGTGGTCCGATTGGGTGATAGCACTGGCGGCCAGATCTGATTCGGTGATCGATTGTAGATCTGCCGTCGTGCTCCGCTGCCCGTGAGGTGCTGCGGTGAGATGAGAGCGGTGGAGAGAGGAACTACTGCTCGAATCGCAAACAACCATACATACTTATAAAATAGGATCAGACTTATAACTCCATCCTTAGATATCTATTTTCTTGTCATTATGAAGGCCGTTGGCGTGGAACCTGACGTTGAACTTGACAGATGAATTTTCACTTCTCCTTCTTTTTCGCATTTCCTTCCACATAGTAACCATTGTACGTACTTACAATGTTAATTCGTTATTTAAAAATTTTTTTGTTGTGGTAATTCCTAACTTAGTGTTACGGTTAGAATCGCGAGCCCGATATGGGATATGCTGGAGGTGTCGCCGCGGGGTGCCAGTACGCCTGTGGTACGTATATTATTAAATGTTTTATTTTTCATTATTAAATTCGTAATCCAAAAGTTGAATGTAGGAATCTTAGAGGATGTAGGGATACATAATATTACTTGAATGTTCCAGAACATGGACATCCACGAAGACCGGCAGGAGGCTACTGCGCCCAACACGTCGGCTGGCATGTATCCGGGACCATTCCCCCGCCGTAAGTACTTTCAAGATAAATACATACCTACACTGAAAACCCGCCACTACCGTTTCCGGAGCGAGGTAAATTTTACTGGTTGATACTTAAGGGGGGGTTCTACTTTGTGGGACCGAAAAGGTAGGTGATATTTAGGAATTTTTTATAAAAAAACCGTTGAATGGATTTATTTAAAATTTGACAAGTTGTTTTATTTGTACTTTGTAGTATTCTATCAAATTTTTATGAGGCCATACAAAAAAAAGGGCGTGTGTAGAGCGTCGATTACAGAATGTTGAAAAAAAAAACGGCTCGTGCTGGCGTTGAAGAAAAGTGTCCTATGGCTTATCTGAAACACAAAAAGGAATAGGGATTCTTAATCTGCATGGACATGGCTATCTATGGAACTAGAACAATTAAGAAAAGTGAAAAATTCTTAAAATGGCAGTCTTTTGAAAAAAATAGTTCAAACTATGTCCAAAAATCGCAAAGAATTATTTAAATAAAAAAAGAACGGTAACAGATACAGCCTGTATCGTCGAAATCTCTCCAACATGGAGAAATCCCGTAATTCAAATAATGTTAGGATGTAAAGATGGAGAAGGAATGAATTATAATAAACAAAACAGAATTGAGCCGAAATAACTGGATAATTTATTGGCTCATTGGGGAAAAGCCTTGCGGCATAAAAACCCCAATAATAAAGTTTAAACATCAATTACAAAAGGAAAATTATGAAGGTGTGAACGATAAGCCGAAGGTTGAGCGCAATTAACATGATGCGGTTTGTGCGACATGCACAATTCGTTAGATATGTTCGTGGGTGTGTGCTAAGCACGACCTGGCGGAACTATAGTTCCGCGGACTCTGTCGAGTATGTGTGAGTGTGTGTGAGTGTGTGCTAAGCACGACCTGGCGGAGATTATGAGTCCGCGGGATCCCTCATGTATGTAATTGTGTGCTAGGCACGACCTGATGGAGATTGACTCCGAGGGATCCCTTATAATTGTGTATTCGCGTTCGTGTATTTTTGGAATTGTTGTGCATCGCTGCACATCACACTGTCGTTCACAACATGCACTCGTTGCCGCGATCCGAACTACATCTCCGAATTGATCGGGAGAATCCCTCTTGCGAACCGCACTCGCACGAGAGCTAAAGTCTACTACTCTTCTCGTCATTCTCTTCGCTTGTTTAAGTTATCGGGAAAATTCGGCGCCGTGCAGTCGCCCGACGGTTTACGATATGGCCTGCACGTGTTTATCCTGGGACCGATCCGCACCAGGATATAGACAAAGGGGGTCCTATCTTGACTGCGCTCCGAGACTCCGTCCTTTCTCGGAATCTCCACTCTGATCGCTTGACACGAACCAGACCCTTCTTCGTCGCGACAAAGTTTACGTTCGCGGCCGAACACAGCCATAATCCTAGTTCCATAGATAGACTAACGTTTGCCGAACATGTATGTACAAGGTCGATACCAATAGCTTCATTGGGCTTCGAGATTTCTTCAACGCCATGTTGAAAAATGTTGTTTCGAGAAAAACGAGTTTGAAGTTTCATGTTAAATTGGTATAAAAGTACAACTACTTACAATAGTTAAAATCCTCCAGGGCTATAGAGTAGTCCTTCCACTTCTTCATACATCGATTGTTGTTCTGATGCCTCCATTCTTCGGGCAGTTCTCGCCTCCTTGCTTGCGAACGTATGACGCTCCTCAGCCCTGCTTATGCGCTCGGCGTTGCGTTGTTGGGTGTATGCGCTGGATACCAGACCCAGTTTTATGCCCATAACGTCCATCATTTTCAATACCGATGAAAATCCTTCATTATACACACAAGCACTAATAAATGCACAAATTTCTGTGATTTTGGCTGAATTGAATGTATGTTTTGGTGCCATTTGCCAAATAGTGCTATTAAAACTTTCATTAACATTCTGCGCATTCCCACCGAGGCATCGTTCTAGTAATTCTTTGGACGAGAGACTTTCATAAATAGGCCTCAGTACATTTTGTACTGCATCGGCCAAAGGAGGGGGGTGGTCGAATTCCTCTTCTTTTCCTTCGGCCTCTGCGCGACGCCATTTACACCAGGAATCCGCTCCAGGTGGACAATTCATGTGCATGGGCTTTTCATTTGTTGAGCACTTATGGAAAAATGCAGCCCAAATTTCTTTTTCCATTTCTTCCACGGAATCCGGATGTCTGCGTATCGCCAAACCATAATATTTGGACAAATGGCAAATTAATTTGTCCGTCAACTTTCCACGACCTTTACCACCAATCCCTTTGTTATTTTTTTTTGCACTTCTGAGTCTTGTCCCCATTCTCTTTTGAACGTGCCCTACGCACTCACTTTTTTTTATTATTACATCTTCGTACGGTTGTGCATTCAAAACTCCTTTGAAGGTGTGGGAATCGCCGTCACCAATGTAATTGGTGTATTTCGCACCGTGAAGTTCTTCCGATCTTTGGAACATTTGGATGATCCCATCTACTTCCATTTTGCCTGCACTTCCGACATGATTAACACTACACGATTCTGTGTGTTCATCGAGCCATTGCGCATGCTCCTCCGTTCCTATTTCATGTCGATGTAGTGTACAGGCATGACAGTAGCTTGATTTTACTACTAAGTCTAAAACTTTCTTACGGTGTTGTCCAATTATTGTAACTACACCAAGTAACGAGGTTAATCCCCTCTTACTCCAGGAACCATCTCCTGACACGGTCAGTTCTCGGTCTGCATTTCCTGCCTCCATATTCTTCGCTACTTCTTCTTCTCCTGCATTTGTTATTATAATATCGAAGACTGATTGGACGGCACTGTAAATATTGTCAATCGCTGCATAGTATGCGTTCTTCGCCAGTCCACTGCAAATATCCATCATTCCACAAAACATGTTTACTCCTTTGACGCCAATCCCTAAAAGGCGCATCACAAATATCATTCTTCGATTTATTTCGAAGGACTTTCCACTTATTTTGGGTGACGAGTTTATGTACTTTGTACCACATTCGCAGGTAATCGATAATTGAAATCCTAGCCCTTGTTCGCCTTTTCGGCCAAACTCCACTTCACCATCACATACTTTACACTTTAGAAATTCGCGGATTGCCGAAAAAATATTAAAATGTATGATCGCATACATATGCATTGAATCCACGATAAATTCACAATCGCGACTTTCCCTCAATTTTTTTGATGATGTACTCGCGAACTCCGTTTCGTTTTCCACTGTATACCGATTGCTTTGGAAGTGTCTTTTGGTCAGTTTACTCCCTGGACGACGTCTTCGCATGCTTCGTGTCTTTAGACATATTGCTATATAACGACGTGCTTCTCTCGATGTTTGAAAACGGACTGAAACAGAGGGATTCTCCAAGGCATTACTGACCGTATAACGGTCTTCTGCCGAATACATGGGAATATAGATAGAATAGCTGTCAGAAGGAAAAGGGGACCCCTTTCAACAATAGAAATTTCAGGTAAGGGGACCTCAGGTCAATAAGCGTACCCCAGGTTGTCCATTCATACAGGGACGCACCGCGCGATACGGTATCCCTGCGCACCGCTTCCGCTCGCTTCAAGATGCTATAACTTCGTTACTATTTCGAATTTTTCTATAAGCTTTGGAGAGTACGTTTTCAAGGTCCAAATATTTGGAGAAATGCAAAAAAAAAATCCATTTTTTCGACCCCACAAAGTAGAACCCCCCCTTAAGCTACCTCTAGGCTTGAGCATTCATCAGTCAGGAGAGCGTATTCGAATGTAGCTTGAATGTGCCGCTATGCTGCATGCGCCTCCTTTTATACTGGAAAATTGGCGGGCTGGCGCATGCGCAGTGAGTCGCTATTCATTATTTCGCATTTTACTCGCTTATTACATAACATTTTGTTTTGCGCTTTTGTCAGTACTTCTAATTAATTATTTCTAATGTTTCTATAATATTTGTTTCTATAATATTTGTTTCTTTAATATTTGCTTGGATCGTAAATTATATATGAAAATATGTACAATGAGTCTGCGCGATAATACAGGACAGATTTGTGCGGCAACGTAGATCCGTTCTATTTTACCGACGGTCGGTATTAGCGGGTTCGAGTCCGCGTGGAACGTTACAGTCAGAGTTGGGCAAAATGTAATCTAATTATAAATTACAAATTACGATTAAAATGTAATTGTGTAATTGATTACACATTATTTTCTGTAATCGTTCATTTAGATAGTTGACAAAACCAAAGGGTCAACTACCGTATCTAATTTTGGAGGAAACAAAAACGGACAAAGTAAGGGTAGAAGCGGGGAAAAGAGCAATAAAATATGAGGAGAAAGCGAAACGGCTGAATAAGAATAAAATAGTACAAGAATGCTGGAGGGAAATAGACGCGAAACAAGCAGAGGAAAAGTCGAAATGGGAGGAAATGAGATACCCATACTACAGGCAAAAAATGATGGATATCCAAGAAATGGAAATAGAAAGAAGGGGAGGAAGAGAGTTTGTCGAGGAACTAGCGCAAAGAGACAGGGCAGAGCAGGTTCAATGGGAATACGACAGAATACTAGGCGGCAGATACAACGCGCATTACACAGAAATCAGGGATAACCAGAGAGCAAATTACCTAAACGGAAATTACAGAGGCAGAGACCAAAGAATGGTCGCAAGGTTCGGATGTGGGAACGAAGAGCGGGGAAGCAAGTACCGGAAGGACGAAAAAGAGACAGTATGCAGACTGTGTAATGGGGCTAGAGAGACGATGGGTCACATGCTACAAGACTGTACGGAGTTGGAAAGAGAATACTCAACGATAAGAGGGATACTAAAGGGAGAAGAAGAAGGAGCGGAGTGGATGCGTATGATTCTGGAAAAAAGGAGAAGAAAAGAAGAACAAGATGAAGGAAGAAGTCAACACGAAAACACAACCTTGAAGTCCCAGAAACACTTACACACATAACACATGTAACCCCATTTTGAGCCCCAAATGGACAACTACCTAAATTAACGATTACAGAAAATAATGTGTAATCAATTACACAATTACAGTTTAATCGTAATTTGTAATTTGTAATTTGTAATTAGATTACATTTTGCCCAAATCTGGTTACAGTATTGTTCGCAGTCTGTGGGACGTGACCGAGACTCGCGAGTAAGCGGAGAGCAGTAAACAGTGACCAAACATAAACATTGAAGTAACAAGTTTCACATTCGCTTTCTTATGATTCGGATTTCAGGAAAACAGTATTATATTTATATAAATCGGCAATAGTATTTTATTTATATTATTTAATTAATCTAAAATTAAAACGATTTAACAGTCTTATTCCCTAAATGTTATTTTACAGAAATTGACAATTTTATCAAGCGTGGTTTCTCGTAAGCCCTTTAAGGGGGGATTCTCGTGTGACAACCCCGAAATTTATGATTATTTTTTTAAAAAACTGTTAATGCATTAAACTCTTTTGGGATATAAGGAGGCATCTTGAAACTCGTAGAATTTTTTTTATGTCGATCCTTCTTATTATTTATAAATTATTGTGGACCAGATGGCATCACTAACGAGTTTCTTAGATATCTACCGCATGAAATGAAAAATCAGTTAATAAACCTTATGAACCTGGTAATGCAAAGGGGCGAAACCCCTGGAAGTTGGGGAAATACGAACACAATAATGATATATAAGACAGGGAACAAGCTAGACCCAAACAACTACAGCGGTATAGTGCTAGCCAATACGGTAACAAAAGTATTTACAGCAATATTAGCAAAAAGAATAAATAAATGGTGTGAAAGCAATAATATACTACCGGAAGGTCAGACTGGATTCAGAGAAAACAGATCATGCGAGGATAATATATTCGTCATGCAATCTAAAATCGCAGAGGCTTTAGCACGTCCAAAAGGAAAAATATATATAATGTTTGTCGACTTTAGGAAAGCATTTGATTCAGTCTGGCATTCAATTCTCTGGAGAAAACTACACATGGTAGGTATAAGCTCGCAAATAATAAGAGTGCTAAATAGTCTGTATAACAATGCGAACACTCAATTAAAAATTAACAATAAAGAATTTACAAATAACATAAGAATAACAAAAGGGGTGCTCCAAGGTGACAGTTTAAGTCCCACCCTTTTTTCATTAATGCTCTATGACATCGACGAATATTTTAAACGTAATGGACACAAGAAAATAGAAGAGAAAATGGAATTAATACTATTTGCGGACGACATGGTAATAATTGCGGACAACCTAATTGATTTACAGGAAAAGGTGAACACACTACATAACTATTGTACAGAAAACAGGCTCGAGGTAAACATCGACAAAACAAAACTGTTAGTGTGTAGAAAGTCCAACAAGAAAAAAGGGACAAGAAAAATAATGTACAACAATATAGAAATAGAAGAAGTAAAAGAATACATATATCTAGGAGTACCTTTCACGCAATCGGGTAGATTCTATGCGGCGGCGAAACATTTTGTAACAAGAGCAAGGATAGCGATAGGTACAATCTGGAAACCGCTAATAAATGCTAGAGCCAATAAATGGGAGCCGGCAGAAAGACTGTTTGAGTCAGTAGTAAAGGCGACGGTAATGTACAGTGCAGGAACCTGGGGATTAAAACACTTAGCTGAAATAGAAAAGGTACAAACGGATTTCATAAAAAGAATGCTAGGAGTACCCAGGTACACACCAGGGTACATGGCGAGAACAGAAACAGGAAGAATCAAACTGGAAGTAGAAGTAATGAGGAGAGCATTAGGATATTGGAGAAAGATATCACAGATGAAAGAAGAAAGATTCCCCAGAAGATGCTGGGAAAAATTAAAAACGTTGGACAAGAAAGCACCTGACATAAAGAGAAATTGGGTCACACAAATAAGAAACATAATACAACAATATGGATACGATACTTTTAATCGGACAGAAACAATAGAACAGGAAGGAATTCAACAAAAAATACTGGAAAAAATGGCAAAGAAGTCAATGGAGGAGGATAGGGGCAGAGTATCAACATCTACATATAGTGAAGCATACAAGAACATAAAAAATGAGGAAACATTCGAAGGAGCCGAATATCTGAACATGAACATTCCACTATCAACGAAGCGGGTTATGGCACAGGTGAGACTAGCGGGAAAAATAGGATGGACGACAACAACAGAAGCTGGGATAAAACACAGAATAGAGGAAGCTCTGCCATGCCGAATATGTAATAGAGGAGAAATGGAAAATAGAGATCACATAATATGTAAATGCCCCATATATGCAGAAATTCGGCCAAAGACAATAAAGAACAGGGAGTGGATAGAGCTGGTAAAAGCGAACAGTGAGAAGCAAGTATGGGAGTTGACAAACTTTATAAAGGGAAGCTTGAAGCTAAGAGCGTTCTGCCTAGAGGAATAGAAGTAGGAGCAAAATCAACACAAAGTACAAAATACCAAAGAAAACCTAAAAAGTACAAAAGACTGATAGAATAGAGTTTAAGATTTAGGATAGAAATGACAGACAAAATATAATATATTGCAATATATAATAGATTAAGATAAAGTATAACGTTAAAGTATACAAGCTACGAAAAACAAAATGTAAAAAGATTATAGCAGCATACATAAATAACATAGTAATGTATAGTAATATAGACATAGGGAATAAGATAGAAAGAAGAGCAATGTATCGAACGTGCGAAAGGGAGCAAAGATTGTACTAGGTTATAAGCCTTAATACAATAAATAAACAATACAATACAATACAATTTATAAAGTATTGTGGAATCGTGTTAATCTCTTCGGCACCTGATTGCAAAAAGGAGAAAATGTTCTTAAAGTTAAATAATTTATGCTGGGACTGGACCTAAAATTTTAATTTTAGTTTTTATTTATTATACTTTTTTCGCCGATATAAAGAATAATATGAAAAATTTGTTTAAGGAAAATTTGTTTAAAGTTTGAAAACAATATCGACTGGTCTCGTACCCGTCGCAATGATGTAATTTATACCTACAGAAGAGTTTTACTAACCCACTCTTGACCAAAGACACTCTTTTCGTGTTAATCAGGTTTATACGTCTCTGCTTATTTGCTTGTTGATTATTTACGAAAATTGTGCCATTGCTCGATGGAAACCACGAGAAGGTGGTGGGCTTCTTCCATCAGGAGAGGATAAGGTTAGGTCGAGATGGATAGAATGGATAGGATCTGTGTGAATGATGGACGTAGCGGTCGAAACCTCTACTCCACGGATAGAAATGTTAGGGAACCACAACAATACTATTGTAACTGGTTTGGTCTATTAAGTTTTTTTTATTGCTCGATAAGTCCTTGAGATTCTTTAAAGTTTCAGGTCCAAATTGCCTTGATATTGACGTAAAAAACTTTCCTCTGTTGTAGGTGTGAGTGTTTCGCCATCCATTTTAAATAATATAATTTGAATTTCCACCGTAAAAATTGTTCCAATTAGAAGAAATGATTTCGGTAATTAAGTAATTAAATACACTCCTCACATTAATTAGCGGATCACTTCTAGGAGCCTGAAAAATAGGGCCAAGTTCACATGGTCATAACTCCGGTAAAAATAGTCGTATTGATATTTTGAAAACATGGTTTGAAAGCGTGGAACCTCTACTTTCAGCTGCTTTTTCCAAATTTTAGATACATTGATTTTCGGTAAAGTTATAGGAATATAAAGAGCACTTGGTCAATTTTAAAAAATTTTCTTAAACTTTGCGATGTTCCACGGCGTGCATTAAATTTTTTACACACATTCCATTTACACCAATCGAAAGCGGCTACTTTCCTGTGTAAAACGCGAGTAATAAATTGCTTGTGCGATTTTTTTTGGCCGAGTTATTCAACTTTGAAACAAAAACCGTTTTTTTTTACTTTAGTTGCTTCTAGCATGCGAAGAGATCATCGTAGAACGTTCCTTAAAAAACAAATAGAAAGATCAGACTTTCCTCTTTAAGACGCATCTTCGACTTTTTCGATTCGGTTAAAATTTCGGTCTCTGATGTCCTTTCCAAAATATGCTTAAAAATTGCACAAATTCCATTTTCTCTTCAACTCGCTGTATCTTCGCGAGGGATGATCGGAACATCAATGTCTTAAGCCCATTTTAAAGCGGAGGGTCTGCCGATTCTTTTGAGTGCCACCGGAACCCGCTTCGATAATTTTTTACCTGTGGCCTTTATGTTTGAAGTTACCGTTTCGGAAAAATAAGGCTACAATGGTAATGTGCCGGACTGTCGTTCCCGCGAGGGCGATCGGCTCTTGTTTCTATCCCCACTCGCCTACTTCCGTAGGCGAAAGCAAATCGAGCTACGGCGACTTGTAAGCACATGTGCAGCTCACTGATGTTTCAACTTCTGCTACTGCCAGATACCACTGAATACGCTGTTAATATGCCACCGGAACTCGCTGCGATAATTTTTACCTGTGGCCTTTATGTTTGAAGTTACCGTTTCGGAAAAAGCTGTGGCATCAGCGGCCGCGTGACAGCCGTGAATGCAGTACCGCCGGCATTGGCGTCACCCAAGACATACCGCGTGGAGGTTGCTCGGTCGGATCTATGCCTCTTTTGTGAGTGTGTGTGTGTGTGTTTGTGTGTTGGAGATGGGGGCGAATCGATGGATTCGCAGGTAATTCAAAATCTTAATATGGTGTATTACCACCGCGATTTTGGATAACAGCCCGCAATCGCTGTCTCATGTTAATACAGCGACGTATTAGACGTTGAGGTAATCTGCGCCAAATTTCCTGTAATGCTGCCACTACCTGTGGCAGAGTTGTGGGACGAGGATTGTATCGGCGCAGTCGACGACCAAGCTTGTCCCAGACATGCTCGATCGGATTCAAGTCAGGGCTTACAGGAGGATGAGGTAACACGGCAATGCGGTTTTCTCGAAGAAACCGTCGTGTATAAAGTGCTGTGTGACAACGAGCATTGTCCTGCATTATTATGAATCGGTTCCCAATTCTTGCGCGTATTGGAAGGACGTGCGGTTCAATTATCTCAGCCACATACCGTTCAGAAGTTAATCCAGGAGGTGGTACCACGACCAACGGTGTTCGAGTAAACCTGGATATGTCGGCCCAAACCATTATCGAACCGCCATTGTAAGCAACAATGGGCTGGTTACAGTTCTGGTGAAACCGCTCCCCACGACGGCGCCAGATACGTACACGCCTATCGTTACCATGCAAACAAAATCTGGATTCATCCGTAAATAAAACATTTGACCAATGCATCTGTCTCCATCGCATATAACGGCGAGCATAGTCTAAACGCAACATCCTATGAGTCCTGTTTAGCATAGGAACGCGTACTGGTCGACGGGAACGAATACACCTCTCTTTAAGCCGATTTCGGACGGTCTGCGTAGAAACAGCACGCTGCAACCTACGATTCATCGTATTACGAGCCACATCTATTGCAGATACGTCACGGTGACGAAGAACGTGCCTTACAATACTTCTATCGTCCCTCGCGGTTGTCTCGCGTCTGCGGCCCTGCCCGCGTTGTCTACCGAACAGGCCAGTCTGCTGAAATCGAGAATGTGCTCGACTAATAACTGATTGGCTTACGCCCATCTCACGAGCAACCTGTCGTTGACTCGAACCATTTTCTAAAAGTGTAATGACACGCATTACTTCCACTTCGGTAAGCGAGCGCAGTGGCATATTAACAGCGTATTCAGTGGTATCTGGCAGTAGCAGAAGTTGAAACATCAGTGAGCTGCACATGTGCTTACAAGTCGCCGTAGCTCGATTTGCTTTCGCCTATATAAGTAGGCGAGTGGTGATAGAAACAAGAGCCGATCGCCCTCGCGGGAACGACAGTCCGGCACATTACCATTGTAGCCTTATTTTTCCGAAACGGTAACTTCAAACATAAAGGCCACAGGTAAAAAATTATCGAAGCGGGTTCCGGTGGCACTCGAAAGAATCGGCAGATCCTCCGCTTTAAAATGGGCTTAAGACATTGATGTTCCGATCATCCCTCGCGAAGATACAGCGAGTTGAAGAGAAAATGGAATTTGTGCAATTTTTAAGCATATTTTGGAAAGGACATCAGAGACCGAAATTTTAACCGAATCGAAAAAGTCGAAGATGCGTCTTAAAGAGGAAAGTCTGATCTTTCTATTTGTTTTTTAAGGAACGTTCTACGATGATCTCTTCGCATGCTAGAAGCAACTAAAGTAAAAAAAACGGTTTTTGTTTCAAAGTTGAATAACTCGGCCAAAAAAAATCGCACAAGCAATTTATTACTCGCGTTTTACACAGGAAAGTAGCCGCTTTCGATTGGTGTAAATGGAATGTGTGTAAAAAATTTAATGCACGCCTTGGAACATCGCAAAGTTTAAGAAATTTTTTTAAAATTGACCAAGTGATCTTTATATTCCTATAACTTTACCGAAAATCAATGCATCTGAAATTTGGAAAAAAGCAGCTGAAAGTAGAGGTTCCACGCTTTCAAACCATGTTTTCAAAATATCAATACGACTATTTTTACCGGAGTTATGACCATGTGAACTTGGCCCTATTTTTCGGGCTCCTAGAAGTGATCCGCTAATTAATGTGAGGAGTGTAAAAGCTATTGTGCAATTTTGAGAATTATCAAATTCCAACGTTTCGGTCAGTGGTTGTGACCATTCTCAAGGAAAGTTAGATAAGGAAGAATACTGCGTATCCATAGGTCGAAGGATTCAACATCCGGCACGAAGGACCACGTGTGTTGTGATTCTGAGACATGCTGCAATTCGGGGAATAGTGACAACATTTGAACCCAAAGATGTACCTGCCTCTCTCTTTTCTATAGACATTCCGTATTTGTCTACCAGTATCCTCAGTATATCCTGCCCGAACTTAGTTGACTTGCTCAAAATTTTGTCATAAGCAGCCCCCCTGCATACAAACAACAAGCATATGAACCTCATATCTGATCTGAAAGGCTCATTGTTTGTGTACACCATCGGGACCAATCCTCCAGCACCTTGTACTTCTCCCGTAGCACGGCTAAGAACCTTGGGGTCGCCCAAATTATGTTATCGAAACTTCTCGAAAACGAGCAAGTCTTTCGATTAGATTGAAAATGTATCAAATCTCGACGGTGTAATTTCTAAGAAATAAATCGACTGTATTTATCCCTTTGAATTATTGCACGAGACCGACACTTAAAGAATTGAGATATGAAGAATTATGGATAATTATTCATTTGGGCGCACATTCCCGTTAGGATCGACGGTGGTAAGGGATCACTCGAACACAAAATTACACGAGGTGTACCGGTTACTTGTCGAACAGGAAGAAAGCGGCGGTTCGTCACTCGCCTCATCGGCCGAACAGAACCCGGATCCCGCGGGACCCGAGCTACTCGGTCCACCCGAAAATCCGCGCGAGACGCGAGGGGAAGCCGTCACGGTTCCCCGGTGTGGCAGTGCCGTCGCCACGACGCTATAATTTATTAACACAAGAATTGCTTAAACATGCTTTGTTATAAAGCTTATTAGCGGATCGGTAATGGAATTGCCGACAAGTTATTAAAGCACGGCGCTGAGTCATAATCTATTTTTGAGCACGAGGACTTTATGGAAACGTTCAAATTACACTTATATTTAGTTTATGTACAATGTCTCAATAAACAATACACTATTTACAATAACAATAACGATTATTTAAGCGATGTGGTTGACGCAAGAAGGCGCGACAAACACGGAAGCACTATAGCTAGTTACCGAGCAAGTTAGTAACTTTTCGAAGCAACGTGCGAGCGAAACAAAGGCGTAACGTATTAGATAAGCGTGTGAACTGTAGCAAAGCCGCGAACAGAGAGACGATCCAGGAATCCGCGGACAAGTCTTTCAAAATTGGAGATCAAGTGCTACTGCACGACGAGACAGTGAGACGCGGACGATCAAAAAAACTAACACCCGCGTGGATAGGCCCCTACTTAATACAAGAGACACACGACAATAATAATTATACTATAAATAAATGACGAAAAACGCGCCGCGTACACGCGAACCGGCTTAAACATTTTATAGAATAGGACAGTAATAGGGAAACGGTCGCAGTAATGAAGGAAAGTAACGGCGCGCAACAATCATAAAAAGGAAAAAAGCAGAATATATTCTATCAAAATAAAACAACAAAAAAAAGGGGAGAGAAATGAAGAGGAAGAGCAGCATCACTCCTCGATAGTCGCAGCCGCGAGGGCAGCCTCAAAGAGGGCCCACAACCTGGGACGCGGGGCGGGCCCAACAATGCAATCTCCATGGCGCTCTAAAACAATAACCAGACGCGAAACAATCAAAATAAAGGACTGTATTACAAATGAATAACACCCAACCGACAAAAACACTGGATACTCACCGAAAAGCGCCCTTATGCCCCACGCGTCCTCCTCGTCCACCCACTCGGCATTCTCCGCCACAAATTGGCGTCGCGCCGAGCGATACTCCCGTATCGCCCGACGGTAGCGAGAGTTCAAATAACCCGGCGGCGCCGGAAACTCCAAGCTTTAAAAGAAAAACAGGCGGGTTCAAACAAAAACAAACTTCTCACCACGCACGTCACAAAGCACTCAATAACTTGCACTAAACGTACCAACAAAAACATCGCGAGCTCGCGCGGGATGGTTAACAGAGACAGCATCTCAAACGACGAACCAGAACGAAATGAGAAGCGAAGAGACAATCGAGTCCCTTGCGAAGACGAATCGTCTTACGTTAGCAAAAACTTTATCTCATGCACGCATAGCATACGCAGGACAAGAGACTTCGCGACGAACGGAACGAAGCGCCGACTACACCTCGACACAGTGCTGGATTTACCCCATAGGCTAAGAAGGCTGAAGCCTAGGGCCCCGTTTACCTGGGGGCCCCTCATTCTAAATTTTTTTTCGAAAAATTTATCAAAAAATCTTGCCGAGGGCGGGAGCACGATGGAACGAGAACAAGCTAAACGCTCACGCCTAGATAGACGCAGCGAGACAAAGTATCAACGCGTCGCGTCGCACAGTGGTCTGGAATTAAAAATATGGTGACATTTGTCTATAGCTTTTAAACTATAAAAGATTTCCAAACGAAATTTGCGCGAAAAATAGGAAAAAATTATCCCCTTCTAATGATGTATAACTTAATATTTTTTATATTTATTTATTTATTCTTTTTCAATTTTTTTAAGTTAATTGTTATAAAAAAATTTAAAAGCTGTTTATTTGGTACTTTGCTTAATACTCTCTCTTCAGTGGTTTAAGTCGCATGTTGAGAAAACTTTTCGTCTCCAAGTTATAAGGAAAGTCGAATAGTAGAGGAAAGTAGTCAAAATGTTCTTTTTTAAATTAAATAACAGTCTTGTGCGATAAAATGCCATTTTTTTATTAGTAATTCATGTAAATAATCCATTAAAAAAATAATGCTGAATGCAGTATGGTAAACTTTCGAGATTCTTTACTTTCAGAGAGGATATCTTTAAAGTTCCAAAGAGTGCCACATTCTACCCAAATGAAATATTGTCAGCATATCTTCCTCTATGTAATCACGCAAGAATCATATCCATCTTTGTCCAACTTTTCAAATTATTACATTTTAAGGCCGTCAGTGTTATGTCGCGTTTTACGTGTCACGTCCACATCGTCCCAAATTCGTAAGGAGGTATGGCGTTTCTCCGAAGGAACTGTTTAGACCATAGATACTTGATTTGTTTATGCTATGGTGTAGATAAGCCTTCGAATAAGCGACCGACTTTCTGTCTGCATTCAGTTGCACAGAACCATTCGAGCCTGCATCTCCCTAGTGAGTAGGGCTGTTCGAGTACTCGAATATTCGAGTAGCTTGAAATTCGGACCGAGCCGAGTCTCGAAAAATCGGACCGAGCCGAGTACTCGAAACAACCGAGTAGCTCGAATAGAACCGAGCAACTCGAATTTTTTCGAGCAACTCGAATTTTTCCGAGCAACTCGAATTTTTTTCGAGCAACTCTAATTTTTTCGAGCAACTCAAATAGAACCGAGAACTCGAATTTTTCCGAGCAACTCGAATTTTTCCGAGCAACTCGATTTTTTTCGAGCAACTCGAATTTTTCCGAGCAACTCGAATTTTTTCGAGCAACTCGAATTTTTCCGAGCAACTCGAATTTTTCCGAGCAACTCGAATTTTTTCGAGCGGCTCGAAGTAAACCGAGCGGGCCGAAAGAACCGAGCGGGCCGAAAGTACCTAGTGGGCCGAAAGTACCGAACAATTCGTTTCGGAATCAGCTGCTTAATCGACTTTCCGCTTAACCTGTCAACTGCGTTGCGGCGTTTAGTGTTTATCGCGGCGTGTAGAATGTTTATTTCATTGTACTTATTCTGTAATACTATGTACTCTAAAGGGTTTTTTGCCCGTTAATAATAATAATAATAATAATAATAATCCGGTGTGACGAGTAGTTTGAAGTTTGAATGTTTCGAATATTTTAGAATATGTTTATATACTGGATAATGATTCGTAATTATTATTATTATTATTTAGGTCTAGAGGACCGAGGATTAATTATTTTGACTTTATTAAGAAAGTCAAAATAATAATAATAATAATTACGAATCATTATCCAGTATATAAACATATTCTAAAATATTCGAAACATTCAAACTTCAAACTACTCGACACACCGGATTGTTCGGTACTTTCGGCCCACTAGGTACTTTCGGCCTGCTCGGTTTACTTCGAGCAGCTCGAAAAAATTCGAGTTCTCGGTTCTATTCGAGTTGCTCGAAAAATTTCGAGTTGCTCGGAAAAATTCGAGTTGCTCGAAAAAATTCGAGTTGCTCGAAAAAATTCGAGTTGCTCCGAAAAATTCGAGTTGCTCGAAAAAATTCGAGTTGCTCGGAAAAATTCGAGTTGCTCGGAAAAATTCGAGTTCTCGGTTCTATTTGAGTTGCTCGAAAAAATTCGAGTTGCTCGAAAAAAATCGAGTTGCTTGGAAAAATTCGAGTTGCTCGAAAAAATTCGAGTTGCTCGAAAAAATTCGAGTTGCTCGGAAAAATTCGAGTTGCTCGAAAAAAATTCGAGTTGCTTGGAAAAATTCGAGTTGCTCGAAAAAATTCGAGTTCTCGGTTCTATTTGAGTTGCTCGAAAAAATTCGAGTTGCTCGAAAATAATCGAGTTGCTTGGAAAAATTCGAGTTGCTCGAAAAAATTCGAGTTGCTCGGAAAAATTCGAGTTGCTCGAAAAAAATTCGAGTTGCTCGGAAAAATTCGAGTTGCTCGAAAAAATTCGAGTTGCTCGGTTCTATTCGAGCTGCTCGGTTGTTTCGAGTACTCGGCTCGGTCCGGTTTTTCGAGCCGAGTCTGGCTCGGCTCGCTTTTTCCGAGTACTCGAACAGCCCTAATAGTGAGATATTCCAAGCATTTCGTACCCATTTGAATGTTACTGTTTTGTTTTATTAATTTTTTGTTAATTAAGTTTAAATTATACTTGTGTTTTACGTGTACATCATATTTCATTATACTTCTATTTGGTAAGTACAAAGTCACTTAAAGATTACACATTACACATTACAAGAGTTATTTTGTACATTTAACATTTTCTTCTTTGCTATCCAGATATTATTTATTTAGTCAAAAACTAAAGACAAATGTTACCAAATTCTTCATTCCAGACCACTGTGCGGCATCCCGCATCCCTGCTCGTACGGTTCCTCGCTCTCGTTCCGTCTCGCTCGAATTTTTTTAAGAGACAATATTGAGCAGAGCTTGAATAATGTCTGGCAAAAGATCTTATCCTAGTGGCGCAGAAAAACGAAAACGGAAAACTGAGCTCGAAAAAACACAAGCTTCACTTCCCAAATTAAATAAATATTTTCAAAAAACTTCTAGTACTGACGCATTACCATCAACCTCAACAGCTACGCAAAATCTTGATAAACCGGAAGAGTTAAGTTCTGCTGAATCCATCCACACAAATGTCACTATAACTATAGAATCTGGTAATGTCGACCTGATTTCGAAGGAAAAAATTGACCACCCTTTAGTGGCTACAGGTGATCCATCCACATGGGTAGTTATAAATAATGCACTGCATGAGAAAATTATAAGGAGGCCCATCAACCAAAATCTGATCGGAAATTATACGAAATCCTTGAGAACGGACAACACTCAAGTTAGATATCTACCATTAAGTATATTTGAAAGAAAAATGAGCAACGGTGAAAAGTTTGCAAGGAAATGGCTTGTATACTCCCCATCTACTGGGAACGTATTTTGCGTGCCATGTAAACTTTTTGGAACACAAGAATCTGCATTTCGAAGTGGGTTCAGTGATTGGAAAAACTGCCATGCTCTTATTAAAGTCCATGAAAGTAGCGTCCACCACAAAAAAAACGTTAATGATTGGTGTATAATGGCTAGAGATTCGAGCAGAATTGACTGTGAAATTGTGCAACAGAAGCAGACAGAAAAAAATTATTGGCGCAATGTCTTTCAGCGGGTTGTTGAAACAATTAAATTTCTTGCAGAACGAGGTCTTGCTTTTCGTGGCGATAATGAGACTTTTGGATCTGCAACTAATGGAAATTTCTTAGGCCTCCTTGAGGTAATTGCAAAATTTGATCCATTCTTGGCAAGTCATATTGAAAGACATGGCGGAAAGGGATCTGGAAGCACAACATACCTGTCCAAAACAATTTGTGAGGAGCTTCTTCAGGTTATGGCCCAAAAATTGGAATCATCCATTATTGCAGAAGTCAAAACAGCTAAATATTTTGCAATTAGTGTAGATTCTACCCCTGATACATCCAACGTTGACCAACTTACTTTTATTTTACGATATGTGCTACCAAATGGAAAACCAGTCGAGAGATTTGTGCAATTTCTTGAACTTCATAGTCACGGAGCTGAAGATATAACCAATCAGATTTTAAAATTGATCGATAATTTTGGCCTTGATATTAAAGATTGTAGAGCGCAGAACTATGACAATGCAGCAAACATGGCTGGTATATATACAGGCGTGCAAGCACGAATCAAGACTTTAAATCCACTTGCTCATTTCGTACCATGTGCAGCACATTCTGCAAATCTTGTTGGCGCTTGCGCTGCAGAATGTTGTTTAGGAGCTGTTAACTTTTTTGGTTTTGTTCAATCTCTATACAACTTTTTTAGTGCTTCAACGTATAGATGGAAAGTACTGAAAGAATCTTTGCCAAAGACTAGTCTTGTTGTTAAATCACTCTCTCAGACTCGATGGTGTGCTAGAGCAGACGCAGTTAAATCGCTCTATATGGGTTATGCAAAAATTAAAGCTGCTTTAACTAAATTATCTGATGAAAAAGCTCAAACTATAGTTACACGTCAGGAGGCAAACAATTTATGCAACAAAATGAACGAA
The DNA here is from genome assembly GCA_963932275.1 of Andrena praecox. NCBI lineage: Eukaryota > Metazoa > Arthropoda > Insecta > Hymenoptera > Andrenidae > Andrena > Andrena praecox. The sequence goes on from OZ010728.1 coordinate 39,292,884, forward strand.
TTTGATACAGCAGTAATGACAGTTATATGGCACACATTAATGAGTAGATTCAACGCAGTAAGTCTTTCCCTTCAAAAACCCAATATTGATATACTAAGCGTTGTAAAATTGTATGAATCTCTTTTAAATTTCATTTTAACAATGCGTGACAATTATGACGAAATGGAAGAGCGAGCAAAAAAATTGGTAACATTACATGAATATAAAAGTGAAAATGCTCGAAACAGAGTACGAAAACGCATGTTTGATGAACAGGATACACCAGATATAGCACTAACGGCTCGTGATCAATTTATATTTCAAACATTCAATGTAATAACTGATTCTTTGATAGTTGAATTACGTAAACGACAAGATTCATATTTGAATTTAAAAGACCTCTTTGGATTTTTAACAGCATTTAAAACCTTAAGTTTGATAGATTTAAAACAGCAATGCACTCATTTGGTTGAAGCGTATCCTAATGATTTGGAAATGGAATTCGTTGATGAATTTGTGCAATTTTCGTCTATAGTAAACACTGAAGATGAGGTGAAAGTTATAGACCTGATGACTCACTTGGATAAGCATGTTATGTTGGGAACATATCCAAATATCATGATCGCATTAAGAATATACCTCAGTATTCCAGCGACCAACTGTGAGGGTGAAAGGTCATTTTCAACCTTGTCCCGCGTGAAAAACCATCTGAAAAGTTGCACTGGACAAAACCGACTGAATGCTTTGTCATTGATGGCAATCGAATCAAAACTTCTCCGGGAATTGGATTTTGATTCGATTATTGAAGATTTTGCACAGCAAAAGTCTCGCCGAAAAGATTTTTAAATTTAATCGTTTCACATTTTTTTATATTATCTTTATTAACTTGTATTTATAATGTTTATATATGTTAATGTTATGTTTAGTTTTTATGTTCAATGTTAATTTTGAAATTAAATTCTTTAGATTATACGAATATTATGATAAAAAAATCAAATCAGCGTTATTTTATTTTTTATATTTAACCGAGGGCCCCCCGAATATTCAGCCTAGGGCCCCTCAAAAGGTAAATCCGGCTCTGCCTCGACATTATATTTTGCAGGATTACCGTCCTACAAACGACGATACTACTCATAGGAGGGACAACCCCCGATACAGATTTCGCTATAAAAGAATTCAAAGACCACCCCGGCATTTATTTCGAGAACCTAGGCGATCTACAAATTTACCGAGATAGTTGGAAGTTAGTATTACACGTAGACATATCTTACATCTACCGACGCGAAGCGAACCTCCAAGCTGCACTATATGACATACTTGCGCAATGTAAAAAACCCTCTACCGACAACTTACAAAAATTCTGCAAAACATTCGCCGCGAAAATTCAGGACAAGGTAGGCCGCATCACCAAACTCCTTACCTACGTCCAGCAAACTATAAGTTCAGCACAAAAACAGCGTCGAGGACTAATAGACGGATTAGGTTACATAGGCAAATCACTTTTCGGACTAATGGATTCCGAGGACAGAAAGAAAATCAACGACCAAATAGACTTTTTAAAAGGACAGAATAACAAACTAAAAAATACAATCAAAGGACAAATGCAAATTGTAAGGGCCAACGCCGAACTTCTCAACGAAACTATACATAACGTACAAGACAACGAAAAAACAGTCTTGAACGCGACTTGGCAAATTCAATATTTATTGCAACAATCAACCGACATTATTAATTTCCGAGAGACAGTAGACGAACACCTCATACTAATAAACAGCGTCGCGGAAACACTATTACGCGACACACAAGACTTGTTAGAATTCATTATGGATATAAAAAAGGGAGTCCTTAACCCACGGTTAATACCACCAGCGCAAATCATAACATACCTCACTTCCGCACTCCCACACATTCCGAAAGGACTAGACTTCCCTATCGGGATAAAATTAGAAAACATGCACGTCCTATATGAGATCTTAACACTCTCCGCATTTTCGGATACCAAATCAATCACTGTAGTACTAGACATTCCATTGTTGAGCGCAAAGAAATTTAAATTGAGTAAGGTACACCCGGTACCCGCGACGGTAAACGAATCGTTCTACGCGTATATAGAACCCCTCGACCCATACGTGGTACTTGACACCTCGGTGCAAGATTATATACAACTAAGTAAACAAGACTTAGCCGAATGTAAAACTATAAACGATCTATACCTCTGTACATCTAATCACCCGATGTTCAAAGCGATACCATACGGACCTTGCGAAGTACAGTTGTACACAAAATTAACGCAAAAACCAAACAATTGTAAAGTACGGATAATGACACTGAATCACACGATCCTGATAGAATTGCAACAACCGGGCACGTGGATTTATATCGCGCCGAAACCGATACAACTAGCAGCAACCTGCGACGACAAAGGCACAAACATGTATAGCATTAAGGACTCTGGTATCATAACGATAAGAAATAAATGTACAATCACGACCGCTGAATTCACAATAGAAACTGGAAAGCAATACGGGATGGAAAAAACATGGAATTACTTACCTGGTTACAATTTGTCACTAGGCCAAATTACGCTTCCACAGACCACTGTAAATTCGTATCGACATACCAATTTCGAACTTAAAAGAATAATCAAACATCCGGAAGAATTAAATAAAGTTAGCAAAAAATTAGAACACTTACAAAACCAGTTAGAAAAACCCGAGATTATACCAACCGAGTATCACTATAGCTTCTTTACACTATCCTCTGCGACAGGACTTATAACTATTACACTATGTATCTTCACACTTTACAAATGCATTGTACGCTGCAAAGCAAGAACACCACGACACTGTACCACAGACAACACGAGTCGCGACAAAACCACACAAAAACCCGAAGCAATAATCAAAATAGTTAGTAAGGAAGAAACGCCTTCCACCAATTCCCTTTGAAATATTATAATCATTATAAACAAATTATTATCACTATATTATATAAATATGATAACCTTCCACTGTCAAATAACGGTTTATACCGAATTACCACTATAATCTAGTTAAGAAAAAACCATATGTAAGTCGATGATAATCAATCCAACCACTACGAGTTTTGGGATTTCCCTAAGATAGTTATCATCGGCCGCCAGAAAAGCTATGGCTTTTCCTCCTCAAGGGGGGAGGGATGTTGTGCCCAGGCAACGCCCAAGCACGCGTATTACACACACTATGATACATTATACATATTATATTACTCTAGAACGTTTCGAGACGTTTCTAAGCTAAATCAGTTGCGAGGCGAGCACGAATCTACGAAATCAGCAAAAATGCGAGCGCTTCGCTATGACCATATACGGCAACGCGAAGCGACGGCACCACGCCCAATAAGCGAAATAAAAACCGATTTGCCGCCGCAAATCGGCAGACTCGAGATCCGACCCTCGACCGGGCAACACGGCTAAAACCTACTTGTACACCTCAGTCTAGTTTAAGTTGTTTCTGAATAAAGACTTACTTAGTCTTTGAGTTTAAACACATTTGGTGCAGTTCACCCGGTGGATTCTCATCCTTTAATCGCTCCCGAACTCACGATTACGCCAGATCCCGTACCAGCCTTGCGAGCCATCACGCAGGGCACAACATGTAGTTAAACTGCTGCACCAGAAACGGTTTTAAAAATTTTTCGACGAAAAATCGAAGCAGGTTACTGGAACGAGGCTGTAACTCCTGAATCATCGTTTTCCGCCCTTGAAATTGGGCATTGAACTGATTTAATGCATTCAGAACAAACTCTAGGAAATAGAAATAGCCTTTAATGTCATGCCTGTTTAGCAAGGACAAAAAAGTTTCAGAAGCTTCTGACTTTTGAATTAATGCGTCCTCGGTAAAATATCTCTGCAAATCCTTACAGATATGCAGAAATCTAATAACACACTGGTGCCTCGCTAGCCAGCGAGTATCCGATAATTTTAAAACTTTTAAAGGAGATATATAATAACTCTCCTGAAATTGTCTGAAAATTGTTGAACGTTCGGGGCTATTATTTACGAACTTTGATACGCCCCGCAGCAGTTCGTTACATTCTATTGGAATCGTAGCGCATGCAGCACTTGCCGCCAACGCTACGGAATGACAAACGCACGGTAGCGCAAGTAAAATGGGATTTTTTGAAGTAGCATTGTCTTAAAAGAGGAATTCCTATCCGTTATGACTGCAGCATTGTCACAACTAAGACCAGCGATGTTACTTAACGGAATTTGCATTTTCAGCAATTGATTTTCAAAAGATTTGAAAATCTTTTCCGCTGAACAATCGCTGGCATCCAAATGGATGCGTTGCAACAGTTCTGCTCTAATGGACAAATGAGATGGCTCAGCATATCTAACCATGAGTGAGAGCCACTTGTCGTTCGTCGAATCTGAGGTTTCATCCTCGTAAATTGAAAATTTACAATGGCGAACATTGTCGATGATGCGTTGTGTTTCATGCACGCACAAAACATTGGCAATGATTTGACCGCATTTGGTGCGGCCAACTTTCATACCCTGCAAAACTTCAGCTTCCTTGCCTATATGCTGCATAAGTGCAAGCAGATCAGGTGCCATTGAAAGAGGGATATTCTCTTCGGCGAAGGAAGCCGCGAATTTAATCTTCGCGGTTTTGATTTTATCATCAAGGGAAGGTGCAGAACTTTCGCCTGAGACATCCCCAACATTTTCTTTCTGGAGCATTTTCTGAATGCGTTTGTGTGGACGAGTGCCAGCTTATTTCTGAAAACCCACACTCGAAGATTTTGTTGCAGACTTTGCAGAAGCATTTGGACTCGTCCGAAGAAGAAATGTCTTGCAACCACACCTTTAACGAAGCGTCAACATCATACCAATGATGTTGGAACCTTTTCTTGTATCTCTTGGCGGGTACACAATCCATCACGAAAACAGTTACAATTCCGTATCACAGCACTAACACAGGACACTTCACCACTTATCTCAATGCGCAATGAATTCGAATTTCGCACAAAAGCTCGCCAGTTGACAAAACGACTGTCTACTTCACAGAGAAATGCTGATGTCTGTTCGCTTCGAATGTTCTATTGCAACTAGCCTGGTGCAGAAACTTTTCCCTCTTCAAATACAATCTGGTGCACTGATTGGCAAGCTACACTTTAGAGCAGGCCTGGCCCACCCAGATAGTTTCACGGGCCACTTTAATAACGCGTAACGTCACAGCGGGCCGCACTTTAGGTAGACATGCTTTTAAAAAATGTAATACAAATACAAAATGAATGAAACTTTATTGTTATACTATGATTCAATATAATGAACTCTCGAGTCTTAATTAATGAGATATTTGTTTATCCTTTCTTTCACTGAATTTTTGTAAATCTGTATTTATGTTCGACGTTGCACATCTTAGCTGATTTTCTAAATTGGCATCAGTTAATGAAGCACGTGATGAACTCTCTGTCAATTTCATCTTCGAAAAAAATGTTTCGCAAACATATGTGGATCCAAATGCACTTACAGCTCGTTGTGCAAAGTATCTTAAGTTGGAATATCTCTCGGATGTAATGTAAGAATTGTAAAAATTAATTTTTTATGCGGACGCAAAAATTTGTTTCATTTCATTGCTGCACTGTAACTCAATTAACTCCATTTGCAGATTTTCAGGAACACTGTTCACGTCAGCATGAAATGGGCATGAAAATATTTCAAACAATTTATCATATTTTGTTAATTCTGAGAAACGACTATCAAATGCAGTTATAAGTTTCTTTATTTCATTAGCATATTTCGAGAAATTCTTAGATTGGCTTTTTGGGAAGTTATTTAACAGCGGATAATGTTGGGCGTTATTATTTCGAAATTGGCACTCAAATAACAATAATATGTGGTAATAATGCCATTTCACCGAATATGACAGAACACAGCTTTTCATTTGAATTATGAACATTTAAAAATGTTTAAACAACGATCAAGGGGAAAAGGACACACGAAACGCACCCATTTCTGCAGATATCTTTCAATTTATTCCCAAAACTAAGGGTCTAGGAGAAAATCTGACTACTCCACGCAATGCAGCAGACATTTTGCCTTCGGAAAACATCAACAGAAGTGGTAAGTCACGTTTTGTTTACAATACAGAAACGAAATAGTTTCGCAAAATGTGCGCCGTCTACAGTGGTAACAGAATCGCTTGACGCGCGACTGATGCCTTTTCCTGTATTACATGACTAATGTGTTTGCCAACACAAATTTGCTTCGCAAAATATAAGAATTTATTACATTATCAGTTATATACATTTTTGTTTATTTTCTCGCATGTTTAAACGTGCAGGGTAAATCTAAAATATTAACAGGGAGGCTGGACGACGCTGTTCGTATCAAAGACAATAGCGAGGAATCGTTCAGCTATGTGCGCTGTTCTTTCTTAATGCTGGGGATTTTCGAGAACGAACATTCACGCAAATATGTCGATCCGAACATGGAGAAAATTCGGAGCGCGAAATTCCTAAGTTTGGAGTATGTCGATTCTTCCAGTGTTCTGAAGAATTCGACTCCTTTTCCATCCCTCGTTTTCAAAGAAATGTCGTGCTGAAGATCGCACAGTTCTTCTTCACACTGGAGGGTTTGTTATTCGATTTTTACGGTGATGGGATTCTCAAAGAGAATTAGACCCTTTCTGAGCGAATCGAAGTGAGTGAAACGCTCATCGAACTGATCATATCACCGATCAAAGAATTTGCAAATGATTATCAAAATCACACTCATTGCCGAATTCTTCGAAAATTAAGCTCCATGAGTGAAAAAAGAATTTTTTTTCTTCTTCTAATAGATGATTCTAATAAACTACCAGCCTCCTACGAAAATAATCGACGTGGCTACACAACTGCGATATACTTTGGCCGAGTTTTTGCAGTTTTAAATTTAAGGTGTTCAAATGGTTAGTAAGATTTACTATAAGTGAGAGTTCACAAAGGAAACTCGCATCGGTTAATAAAGGGAAATATTCTTCTGCCTTTGAAGTTGGATATTCTTGCAAGAAATCTCGTTTCTTATAGCAAAGAATTGGCTTAAACATTTCTTCGCGTCTGACGAAAAGACCGTTACGGTTTCAGCCGTCTAAACGTGCGCGAAAATCTAGTTTTCCCAAACATGTTTGTAAAATTAATGTTAGGTTAGGGTGAGCACGAGGAGGCTGGTGAGATTATAATCGGTGGTGCACACCAAAACACTGTTTGCACAAGAAAATGTGAGGTCTTTATTTAAAACGTCTGCCAACGGACAAGCCGTTGTGCACACGATGAAGATGGAGGATGAGCCCCCGTACACTTTATCGTACAATACCACCGGTTGACCGCGTGGACGCGAGAACACGCACAATCGCGAATGCACAATCAGATGATCTATACTTTCGAACTGTGTCGCGAACACCGCGTTGAGTCTAAAGTTGTGAAAACGTGATTTGCACACTGAATTTGCTTGATGAGCAAAGCCTTAAGACAATGAGCTAAAACGCGTTACGTTGCGCACGGTTGTGAACAGAATGAAAAGAAGATGGATGAGCATTTCCGCCTCGGCGTCTTCTCGAACGTTCTTGAGCGTCGATCGACAAGACGGACGCTGATTGGTTGATTGATCGCGGATCGACCGCGACTTCCGCTGCCCGGGAGGTGCTGCGGTGATCGAGAGTGCGGCGGCGCAGAGAACTATTCATTCCCAAACAATGTTTAAAATTTTGATAGTAAAAAGCGTTTTTCCAATCTATTTTTTATCACCATGGTGATGTGGGAAGCTATTGGGTGTCAACGGGAATGGTAAGACTGCTAAGTAGCCCATTATACGCGGCTGCTGACTGTTGGTGGCGCGCGACATTTATATTGTTGCGACTCCCGTCTAGCGGCGCGTAGTATAAGCTTCAGAAGCGCGAAGTTCGAATCGGATCACACGACTGTAATAGGAAAGGGAGACAAGGTGAAGTTCGCGCAAGCCCGAGGTGTTTGAAAATAGTTAGATTCTTTTAATGAGGGAACTTCAAGATTATAAAAGAAATCGATACCCTCTTGGAAACGGGTGTTTGAATAAATGAATCTCACCTTTCTCTCTTCTCCTAAGTGTGAAATCCAGCGCAATGTTGTTAAACGTGTAACGTTCTCGAACGAGACGTTGCCGTTAATTACAGGGGATTCCACAAGTAGAGCGGTTACTCGTAGAATGGTGGGATTGGTTCGGGTGGCGTGCGATAAAGAAATGAATTTCATGAAACTAGAGTCCTTCTTTTAACGATAAATAACAAAAATGGTTTATTCAAAGAATTGATTTGGTTTAACAAGTACGACGCGGTGTCGTGAAATTGTAACGGAATGATTACGTGACGACTCGTTGGTCGGTTAAACAGAATATTACTCGATTTTCGCTCGTGACGCTAAGCCGATAGAACAGAAAATGAATTAACCTATATATGTATATATCGCTCCGATCGGTAAGAGTTCGAAGTATCGTTTCGAACGAAAGGAAATAGCATTTAACGCTCGGTCGAAAAGAAATAGTAATAGACGCTTAGTCGAAAGGAAATAGAAATAGACGCTTAGTCGAAAAGAAATAGTAATAGACGCTTAGTCGAAAGGAAATAGAAATAGACGCTTAGTCGAAAAGAAATAGAATTGATATAAATTTGACGCTAGGTCGGTATAAAGGATGACGCTTTGGTCGGTTTAGAATGTTTAAGTCAAGATAATGAGAGGGTTCCTTCTCTCAGGTTTTGGTAGCTTCCAGTTGCCTATTAGCTTGCCCACGCTTTCTAGGATTGGTGCTAAGGTGCTCCGTTAAAAGCCGCCTTAGTTGTAGATTTCACGTTGCTCAGGTGCTTTGTTAACAGCGGCCTAAGTTGTAGATTCCACGTTGCTCAGGTGCTTTGCTAACAGCGGCCTAAGATGGTAGCCGAGGTGCCTAGTCGAGCGCCTCAGATGGTAGCCAGGTAGCTTGATTAGAGCATACCCAGATGGTAGCCAAGGTGCCTGCTCAAGCTGCCTTAGATGGTAGATTTGTGAATGATATTGAATGTCTTTGGAAATCCAAGGTGCCGGTTCAAGCGCCTTGGAGTGAGATTTGGTTTGGATGTGGAATTTTAAGCGTGGTGCCTATTCGAGCGCCTCGGAGTGAATGTTAGTTGGTTGGGTTGGTTCAAGTGGTGCGTACTTATGATATCGTGAGGATCTCTCAATGGTGTCTCGAGGATCTCTGCTCTCCTGCTGCTGGCGGGCCCATATTTATACCTATTTGGTGAACCTAGCTCGGTCCAATCACATGTCGCACCTTGCGCGCACCAATTAGCTTCCGTATTTGGCTGACGCCAATCAGGCGTTACACTCGCGGTTCACTTGCCGTTCGGCCGATCGTGCGTCTTGCGCATGCGCTCACTTAATCCGCTCGCGGTCCGCACTCGATTCACTCGCTGTGTTGAATGACATTGCGCATGCGTTCACTTCACTTGGTTTGTTCGCTGACCACTAGGTTGCATTCATCCATACTTGCATTCTCCATACGTGCATTCTCCATACGTGCATTCATGTCTTACTGCTAATACAATGGTTGTAGGTGTTGAATAATAATAGTATAGAATAATAAGGATAGAATAATGAGAATATAGAATAAGAATTAATATAATAAAAGAAATAATTTTTGTGGCGGCTCGTCGCAGGACGTTACAAACGCTTGTTTGACAAAAATCGATAACCGAAAGGAATCGGATCGACTAATAGGAAATTAGCTAGTTAATTAGTAAATTTGCGATTGGCTCTTAGAATCTAAGACATTTTGTAAATAACAAAAGGTGTAAAACCGACGGACTTTTCTGGTAGCACCATTCAAGCCTTGATAGTCAAAGCTAACTGACGTATCCTCACAAACTCTGAAAATATCATTTTCTGTTTCGTATTGTTCAAATAAACTCATTGAAGTTACAAGTTATTAGTGTTTCAAACGTTTTAGTATTCTTTCATCAATTTTATTATTATAATTATCTCTGAAAAATCCACGTCCAAGGAGCAGAGTGCCTTAGCACTCCACGGGCGTCGACCCTCGCCGAAGCCACTACCAAGGATCCAGAGGACCCAAACGGCCACGCAACAATATATATCGTCATATCTTCTACAATTATTTATTAATCGGTGTGAAAATTTGTGAAAATCTTCCTTGTATATTAAGGAAAAACTTTGCCGCTGCAAGTTATATGTACCTCAAAATTGCCTCGATACTTTTTAACGGCGAACGTTGGAAAACATGGATTATGTCCAGTATTACTTTTTAATTAAATATTTTTTACATTCTTTAACATAAGGGTTTTGTGCATACATTTAAGGCTTCGCTAGAGTTTTCTGAAGTTATGTTTTAAGTTTCATAACGATCCCTTAATATTTACTCAAGTTATCGCAATTTATGTTTAAAGAAATAATGATTTTGAACGATGCAAATTTTTTTGTTTATAATTTTTAGCTCGAATAGTAATGATTGGATAAACAAACTGTAAATAGAAAAAATGTGTGTCGTGGCAAGCTTTACAACACTATATTTTTTAAAATACAGTTTAACAACATTTAATTTTCCAATCTTTTTCCGCGTTTCGACAATAATTGTTCCCATTTTCGACCCCTAGGGTAGAACCCCCAATTACTGACACCTACCCAATTACTGACACCTACCCAATTACTGACACCTACCCAATTACTGTCACCTTAAGCTATTTTACTGAAAATAACGAATAAATAAACGTTGTAAAGTCATACACAAAAAGAATTATGTAATTCAACCTATAATCTATACTTTGGAAAATGCACCACTTAATATTTTTTTTTCATTAATTTCTATAAGACGATACAAAATTTTAATTTGATAACAACAGTGGAAATGGCGACTTCCTTACTAGTGAAAGAGAAAACAGGGCACTAAAGAAAGGGCTATAATTACTATGTATATTTAAATTATTTACATAATAAACAATAATTTTTTAGTACACTATAAGTATCATAGAAAGTCACAACGATCGTAATATAACGATTAATTAAGCCTTTTTAATTTATATATGGGTGATAGTGATTGGTACAAGCGTTTCAAGCACGGTGTAATAGACAGGTGTTCCGACTCTGTACCTTTTACGCCAGCGATTTTGTGTGCCGATTTCTGTTTAATTCCCCTGGCCGTCGCGAGAGGCGTCGTGACTTAAAAGGCATATACATATGTCTTGATGAGACTGTAGTAGTAGAGATTTTAGTGGTATTACTGGGCTTGCCAGACACAACAGGCCATATGTAAATGCCTTTACGACATCGACGAAATCTGCCAGCCGCCAGAAGAACTAGGACGGAAAAGTCACACATTCTGGACAGGAGTCGGAACACCTGTCTATTACACCGTGGTTTCAAGCATTTTGGTATTACTGTCATAGCAGTAGTTGCTCATGTACATGAGACGACATAACCGTAAAATGAGAAATAAACAGTATTAGGTTAGCTGGCAGTAATTGGGGTGTCAGTAATTCAGTCTCACACGTTTTAGAGGTGTCAGTAATAGACCTAGAAACATGTTTTTTAGATTAATGAATTTATATATAAAAATAGAAATTCTAAGACCCACAAAATGTTTTTCATGAAGTAAACATATTAAATCATAATAAAAAAAATAAAAAACTTATACTTTTAGTCAGTAAATACAGATACTATGCAATAATATTAGAGTCAGTCCTTAATGTGTCAGTAATTGGGGCTTCTACCCTAGTCCCCTTATTGCATCCGAGCCCTCAATTGAACCTTTTAACATTTGTTTTCCACTATAAATCAAATGGCATATTGTTTTTATGACCTTAAATTATCGTTTAAGCCAAAAAAACATCGATTTTTTTAAAGTCCTAGAGTGGTTTTACCCCTTAATTCTAAGGTATTTGTTGCGCCCTTACAAAATTGGAACGATATTGTTTGTTTCTATAGCTTTAAAACTCATTTCACCGTGAATACCAGTACATGGTCCACTATTTCCTGATTTTCGATACCAGTAATGTCATCTTGGAATCTGTCGTATTCATATTTCATAGAGCTATATTCCAACTGGAGTGTAAGCTGAGCAATGGCGGCCGCGCCGACGAGGACGGAAGACAGGGGGAGACGTTGCCTCTGTCTATCTACTACGGACTATAGTAAGGCTGTAGTGCGCACGCGCAGGAATACGAACATATGCAACAATGACACATGTAGGAAGAAGAAGGATAACTTCTCCCCCGTCTTCCTTTTCTCTCGGCGCGCCGTCGCCTGTACTTCCACTTACTTCAGCTTGCACTCCAGTTGGAATATAGCTTTATGGTCGTATTCCACATATGGTTATAATGCCATTTCATCAAATATGACAGAGCACAGTTTTTCCATTTGCTTTCATTTTATCGACACATGTTTTCAAGTTTTGCATTAAATATGCATTGATCGCGGCTTTTATGGGTATATTCCGCTAAAATTCGTAAAATTGTGTGTTTTGATGGGAGGTGGAATCAACGCGCTAAAAAGCGGTAGACACGGCTTGATATTTTGTACAAGCCCAAACACATTTTTTTTTAATACAAAATCTCTTATTTTGTATAATAGAACAGCGCTTTTTAAGTCTCTGGTTCTTTTATATAGATATGCGAATTATAGGTGCAGGATAATATATGAAATTATCTATGATCTTTCGGGCCCGATTTTTTAAAAATTATTTTCAGACAAATGGCGGCGGTGCAAAGTTGAAACATCAATATTGGGCAAAAAATAATTGTTCGTTTTTCGCTTGTAAAAAACGTAGACAAAAAAGGAAAGCCTAAAATTAATTAAATTAACTCTAAAATAAGCCTGCAGAGCCACAAGTATATACTTATGTAAATGCAAATTCTCACTTCGAACATTTTTTGTGTTCAAACAGTAGTTGTTATTCGCTTGCTTGTTACATCAAAATTATTCTATGAACCCCACGGAATAAAATGATACACGTTATTATTGCATTATGAACATTTAAATATGTTTAAGCAACGATCAAAGGGAAAAGGACACACGAAATTTTCACCCATTTTTGCAGATATCTTTCAATATATTTCCAGCACTAAGGGTCTAGGAGAAAATCTGACTACCACACGCAATGTTGCAGACATTTTTCCATCGGAAAACATCAACAGAAGTGGTAAGTCACGTTTTGTTTTCAATACATAACCGGAATAACCGCGGTGGGCGATCCACTACCGCTCAGCGTAACAAAATCGTTTAAATTCCACAATGGTGGTCCTTTCTGCACTCCCAGAATGAGGATTTCAACTTCATCGTCCTTTAATGTCTTTACTAGAAGTGGACCATCTGAAATTTGATATTCCTCTTTTTGAATGTCATTAAGTGACAAGGATTTTTTTATAATGTTTTTAAGTATGTTTAATGAATGCATTAGGTTTCATGATTCAACTAGTATTCACACTCTCCCGCTTACTATTACAAAAAAGTATAGCAGGTACCCAACGCTTTAATGGAATACATAGAATGGAACAGTCTAACTTACATGTATGTTCCTTGTCACCTTCATGTTCTTCCTCTGCTAATTTGTTCGGCTTCGGAACCATCGGGCATTTCACTATTTTTAATGATTGTATCGTCATGTTTAAAATTAATATTTTCAGGAATACGTTGTAATTAATGTCATACTTTGTTAAACACCCAGGAGTCGCACACCCACCACCAACACTCTGACGCTCCCTCTATAGCGTCCTAACTCGGCCTCTTCTAACAATTTAAAGTTTAAACATAAATTTATCTTTTGGTATAAAAAAGTCTATGGTTTAAAGTTTTATTATTAAAAATAAATATTAAAGCGGGAAGCCCTCTAAACTGATCAGAAACTAGTTCTTTAACGGTACCTACGCCCTGGAACTACACGTTTTTCATCTTTTGTACGCATTCTGTCCAATATGTCATGTGCATACTGTTTTTGTTCACTCCTACATTTCGACGTGCGTTACGAAAAGTAGCACGTTTTGGTTTGCGACGAAAAGAAGCACGTTCCATCGTTTCTGACGAATATTAGCACGTTTGGTCTTCTGCCGCGAAGACTAACACATTTAACTGCCTCGCCACGAAGAATAGCACATTTCGTACTGTTGCGACGAAAACTAGCACGTTATACTGTTTCGCCACGAATAATAGCACGTTTGGGAATTTATGGCGAAAACTAACATATTATCTGGTTTGGCCACGAAGAATAGCTCGTTTTGGATTATACTGCAGACTGCAGAAACTATCGCGTTTCAGCGCGTGGGCAGTTTAAAAGAGTTCAACTGTTGAAAATATTGTTTAATAAATAATAATTCCATCTAATCTCCAAAAGACAACACATGAAAATTTTAATCTACATAATTTAAGTAAGGGAGGGAGGGTGCGGGAATTGCGAACGCGGGGTAAACGCGAACACGCTACTTTTCGTGGCAAACCGCTCTAACGTGCTAGTTTTTGCAGCGAAAGACGAAACATGCTATTTTTCGTGGCAAACCGCTCAATCAAGCTAGTTTTCGTAGCGAAAACCGAAACGTGATAGTTTTCGTGGCAAACCGCTCAAACGTGCTAGTTTTCGCAGCGAAAGACGAAACATGCTATTTTTCGTGGCAAACCGCTCAAACGTGCTAGTTGTCGCAGCGAAAACCGAAACGTGATAGTTTTCGTGAGAACGAAGGCAAACGTGCTACTTTTCGTAAGAAAATTGAAACGTGCTACTTTTCGTAACGCACGTCGATTTATTCTCACCACTGTTTAATGAATCGAATAAATCATTAAAGAATTTCAATATTTTTACTGTTCCGTTGGCTCTTTCATGCATTTCGTAGTTCTCGCTGGCATCTTCACCGTATGCAAAAAGATACTTAATTATCTGCTACAATTGCAATGGTATCGGCGCACTGGATCGGTCAGATTAAAACAATTATTATTTTAATAAATTAAAATAATATATCAAAGCTATTTTGCAATTAGTTAATTATATATATTAGTTTCCGACGTTTCGATCTTGGTTTAGATCATCTTCAAGGAAAGACTTTATCTCGAAACCACATTTTTGAACAAATTCTATAATTTTAGAAATAATCGGTATCATTTTGACCCCGGTAATACTGAAACTATTAATAATTGGTAATGATTTGACAATTTCAGCAAATTTTTCAAAAGCTGAACTTATTATAAAAGCTAAAATGGTTTCTGCAATAATATATGCCTTATTGAGTTCTTCTAAAGAATTCTCAAAATGTTTCCAATAAGACATATATCAGTGTTAGAATATGCATTATGTAATACTTTATATCTACTTAATACATTCTCAAGTTGACACCACCTAGACAATTATTTGTCAATGGGTAGTACGCACTTTAAATCGTTAAATGACACTTCATTACTCATTACATTCTTGAAAAACTTGTAATTTCACGTTATGGGGAATCTCAGCTGCACGACTCTGTTGTATGTTCTTGCTTCAATCGTGATATTCAATGTTTTTAGGCTCTTCAAAGAGCCATATCATACTCCCTTCAACATCTCTCTCTGCAACTCCTCTCTTACCAAGTACCCTGGCGTGTTCCAGTCCTACCAAAACTATTATGTACAACTAAATGTAAATATCACGAATAGAAACTTATCTCCGACTGGAGTAGGGAACATATTTAAAGGGAAAGGGTGGAGGGAAGGTTTTCGACCTCTGCCAGGAAGATGGTGAGGAGGTCTTGACCGCTTTGGTAGATGTCATCGAACCATCTCAGGAACTCGGGGGTCAGCTCTTCGTGGTCTGGGACTTTGGTGGCCGACCCCGTGTCGAGGATTAACACCACTCCTGCCCAAGGACGGCCTAGGACGTCAGGTGTTTGGGAGAAAAATGGAGGAGTTTGGAACGGGAATGGTGATGGTTCTCATTAATAAGACGATTCAATTTACTCATGATAAGGTTCATGCTTGAAAAAGATTGTTCGCATGAATATGTAGAACCGAAAAGAGAAAGAACAGCAAACGCTAGTTCTTTCAATTGATCTTATGAGTCAGGAATACTATTCCAGGTGTTAAAAATCATCATGTCTTCCTTCTCCACTTCTTTCAAAGCAGACCACTTGTGCTGTGAACTAAGTTCACATTTGTTTTTCTCCAATATTCCAATATCCGAAACAAACTTCGTTTACATTTTTAAATTTGGGTTTGTCATTGCCCGGCGTTAATCCTGACGCGCACCACTTATATTTAATCATATTATTGAATATCGGCGCGCATAATTGCTTATGAATTAAAGAATGGATACGCAATGCGTCTTCGCGGTCCGCGAGCTCACGCTTATGCTCTATTACATATGAGTAATTTGCTTATTTGCTTTGCTTTTCTTGTTTACACTTTTAGCCTTTTTCTTATTCGCGATTTCTTGTTCTTTACGTAGATTTTCTTTTTCGGGTGTATCCGTTAAAATAGCAGTTTTACGGCGTTTTCTATTGATAGTTGACTTTCGTGGTCCGGCTTTAGGTAGCGGTCGTACGATTTCGTGATAGAGCAATTCTGCTTGCGGATTCGTGTTCAGGGCGAAAAACTCTACAAGAATTACCCAGCGGATATTGCAGACCAAAAATCGTGTTGGACAGTGATATCTGCCTTGGAGTACCATAGCCAAATCTCAAGTTGACAGGATCATTCTTCATTCGTTTAATAAATATTGATAATGAAGTTTTACTTAATTCAAAGTCACGACATACCTGCCTCAATGATTTACTTTCATTGATAACTAAATCTGCTGCACGTTGCATCAACTCTACAGATTTAGTTCCACGATCAGATTTTCTTTTATAGTTGTGCATACTGAAACAAAAAAAGTTTTTAATAACCAATATATTAATGATGGGGTGAAAAGGTTCAATGTGGGCTAAAAGGTCCACATTGGACCTTGTTACCCCAACCACGTGTAAGTGTTTTTAGAGGTTATAAAAAAATTACCGTTCAAACTAGCTAAAAACTAATAATAAATCGTGAAAAACAAATAAATCACGTATCCTAATAAACTATGTTTAGGCATGGTAACCGAAATAACACTGCTCGAAACTAAAAAGAATAATAATGAAAAAATTTACTTAAGTAAAAATTTTAAGACGCGGTCGTGTATCTCCTGCTAGCGGCGTCGCTCGACTGCCAGCGATGCCTCGTTACGCCTCCCGCGCCCCCTTCTCACCCATCGTATAGTTAGAAAGAACGATACGTCACTAGTTTTACGATTACTTATGGTGGACCTTTATACCCGTGGGCCTTTAAGCCCCGCCCTACCCTACTTTGCCACTATTATACCCAATTATGGCAGAAACTCCATAGAGGGACGTGAACCCTCGCTTCTTCCACGTTCCGTCCCCCGAAACAGTTAATTGTTTATTATTTTTAATGCTTGTTTTTTTAGACGTTTCGTAACTTCTTCGTTAGCGGCTTTTTTTTAAGAGCACATCACGTACTGTGTTTGCGGAGGAGTGTATATGTCGCGCGCCTTCGACTACAAGCGACATATAATATTTTTTTTGGTATGCCGGTTCGCGGGTTGACACACGGAATTTGGTGAGAGGTAAATCAAACTGATTTATCCTCTCTAGAAGAGGATGATACTTGGTTTAATAGTGATCTCACATGGTGACAGAGAAGCTCGAGTAGCTACCCAAGTGAGTTTACACAATGGTCGAAGAGCTCAGGCGCCCGCTCGTCTTCCCAGCGACGAGAACACGCAGCTCACGCATTTCGACGATCACGTAGGCAACGAACGTGATCGCTCATTGGCTTTCCCCAATCACGCGAGAATTCGGGGCCAATAGGACTCGCCATACATCTCTCGCTTAGTAACAACGCAGGTCCGTGGATACTCCCAATTGTAAACACGACGATCTTGACGTCCTCTGTGGCTTTAAGAAAGGGCGAGCGTGTAACGTTCAACTGTCCGGGGACAACTGAGCGTCGAGGTACCTGAGGGGAGAGCGGCGTCCTCTCAAGTAACGGAAAGGTGGGGGTTCTATTCTACAGATTAAAGAGTGGAATCTATGGCTTATAACTTAACAATGCTTATTTATTTAATAAAACTTAGTTAAATAGTAACAACAATTAATATAGCTTACGGTCTACGATTATATATACTCTTTTTGGTTTTTATGGGTTTTTTTTGTATTAATGCTACGTAATATGTAAATATGTATATGTATATATTGCAGAGCTCGGCCGCTGCCGTTTCCGGAGCGAGCTCGAATACTCTTGGCAATTTCTGTAGTAAGATCGGCCGCTGCCGTTTCCGGAGCGAGCTCGATGGCTTTGTAAGAACGAGGTTCTATGACTCTCAAATGAGCAAACCAAAGAGGAGCACCAGTAAATTTTATACACTGGAGATTCGCCGCTGCCGTTTCCGGAGCGAGCTGAATCCCACTGGTTGAAACTTAAGCTGCCTCTAGGTTTGAGCATTCGTTCGTCACTTGAGCGTATTCGTAGCTTGAATGTCCCGCTGTGCTGCGTGCGCCTCCTTTTATACTGAGAAATTGGCGGGCTGGCGCATGCGCAGTGAGTCGCTGTTTGTTATTTTGTGTTTTATTCGCTTAATACATTATAGTTCGTTTTGCTCTTTTACTAATACTTATAATTAATTATTCCTAATGTTCCTATAATAATTGTTTCTCTAATATTTATCTAAATTATAAATTATACATAAAAGTCTTATAATACGTTTGCACGGTAATAGAAAATAGGTTACATGGTAATGGAGATTGGTTCCTACTTTACCGACAGTCGGTTTCTAACGGTTTGAGTCCCCGTGGGACGTTACAAGCGCGACAACAATGAACGGCCAATTTCGAACAGTATATGTTTCATAATTACATTATACGTGCTATTATATAAAAACGGCGGCATATCCCCATCAATCCGCAAAATTTTTTAGCGCCTGTCAGTCCCAAACCAAGCACTCGCGTCACGAATATGAAACATCTGTTGATGTCGAACGAGCGTTCAACATAAGGGCACGAAGGAATTTCCTGTGGCATGCACTCTCCGCATGAAACGACAATTTTAAAACCGAGTCCGCATGTACTTGAAGGTTGAAATTTTACGTTATTATTACACATTTTGCACTTGACAAATGTTGAGATCGCCGAAAAAACAGTAATTGTTTGCGAGTGGATGTAAAATACGCCGGATAGGTTATGTTAGGTGAAGAAGAATCAAAGCACAGCACGTTAAAAACTGAATGAGTCGTTTATTTAAAATGCAGAGAATCGGTGAGATTGAGACGAGGAGTTTATAGTTCTCGCGATTGAAATGACGCACGCGGTGAGCTGAGAATGCACTAGCCCCGACACGTGCTTCACACGCGACGATTCACAATCGATGAGCGCTTTATAAAGTACGTGATTGAGCGTGAGTATGATTGAGAGTGATTGCGTATAATGAACAATTACTTGATGAAAGTTTGATGCGATTGAGAATTCACACGTTGATACAGAAATGAAAATCGCACGCGATGCGTCCGACTACACGCACTATATGAACAAAAGAGAGTTTCAACCGGATGAACATCCTCGCCTCGGCGTCTTCCAGAAGGTTTTCGACGGGCCAAACGAAAGTGAGATCTGATTGGGTGATCGAGCGGACGGCAAGATCTGATTCGTCGATCGATTGTAGATCTGCCGTTGAGTTCCGCTGCCCGTAAGGTGCTGCGGTGAGATGAGAGCGGCGGTGAAATGAACTAATGCTCGAATCTCAAACAGTAATAAAATTCAAAATTCTATATTGCACTGAATCATCCTGTGGTACAATAAAATCATACTGCGTCTTCAATTTTTTCTTCGATGCACTAAAATTCGCATCGCCAGTTTCCGATGTTTTTGGATTAAAATATTGCTTCCTCTTGTTTGGTCTCGATTTTTGTACATTTCGCGATGATCTCACATTTCGTGTAATTTTACTACGAGTATCATAATGCTCTGAAGCATGCAAAAGTAAAAAAAAATCATAGTAAGCTATGTGTACCTCACAGCTCGACGTCAACAGCTATACTGCTACGTTAGCCTGAAAATGCTTTGTGTTTTCGAACATCAGCTTCCTGGGACCCTCTAATAAAATACAGGTATAGAACCCCACCATACACACCCCACGGCACGTACTTAGCCGTAGTTCTCGGCAGAAAGGGACGAATTTGCCGCGCGTTACATGCCTTTGGGACCGCGCTACCTGCTCTCGGAGCGCGCACGCCTTGAACACGTATAACTTTGTCAGTTTCAAGCCGATTGACTTGAAACTTTCAGAAAACATTTTCAATATTACAAGCTTCAAAAAACCCAAAAATCGATTTTTTCCAACTTTCTGACTAGACATAACCCCTTAAAGGGGGAAATTAGAACTGGGTAACGGGTCCTGTTAGACTGACCCGAGGTTAAATGCAACGCTTAGGATAGATATATTGGCTCGGAAGCAGCCATCGGGCACCAATGAGATACGCTGATGACAAACAGTAACGCAGTTTAGTCTGCGACGCTCCAGGGACGAGTCCGGTAGGGCCGTCGTACTTTAGGGTAGAACAGGACATGTGCCGCTGAAGGACATGTGCCTTCTGTACGAGCGTAACCCTGATGAGTAGGACCCTCCCCTTTATGAGGCATCGGGCCGTAACGAAAGTTGGGGACTGTTGGACCGAAAGCAGGGCATGATTCCTACACCAAGGATGAATCCGGTGGGTAATGCGGCTATCTGTTAATAAAGCAATTCCGATAGGACATATCGCCGCCTTGGGGGCCGCTGACACCGTGGGTTGCATGCTGGACATGCAGACGACGGGCCGGTCAAGTCCTCCCCAGCAGCTCGTTAACTAATTAACTAACTAACTAGGTAAAGCCTTACTGCCTAGTCCTCTAGCAGACCCGGGGCGAAACGCATCTCTCTTTTACTCTCTCCTCTACCTTACCTGCCACTACCTCCAAATATCTTCCTGTTCGATGATGGCACTACTGCGGTTTCTGTTACCAAATTTAAAGTTCACTTTCTTCAAGACACGATGCAACATGGCCCATGACATTGTGAGTAAATTCTCTTCTCCTCAATCGCTGTTAACACTTTCGTAAGTGTCGGTAGCTCTTTCCGCTACCAAATTGCGTGTTCATGCTTCCGTATGTCTCCCATCTGTAAATTCGATAGCTTTTGCGATAGATCGGGCTTTGATCGCTTCGTCGATGGCAAGGTCACGCTTCCCGTCCTTTTATATTCCACCTTGGTTTCCACGACCTTACGGTTCTTACTCCACACGTTCTCGCGCCTAATTTCATTCGTTCCTTATATTTCATTTGAGGACAGAGAGCTTTCTTTTCCTTATAAATGTTTGTTATTTAGGTCCGCTGGCCAGAGTGGACTAGCTGCGAGAGAAATGTTTCCCATCAAATTGGAGTTACACATTACTTAGGCCTTTTACGTTAATATTTCCATTGCTTACCTTTTCTTTCTTATTTTTTTCACGGGAGAAAGTGTGATGTTTTCCATATTTGAAGTATAATGAAACTTTCTACAGAATGCTATGTATCGCGTGCCCCCAGATCACGAGGGGTAGATTCTTGACCGGAATTATACATAAACTAGTAGACCCCATACGATACTATGTGGAAAGAATGGAATGTCGGAGCATGAACGATCAACTCACTCTTCTAAAAGTCCGGTACGCCTCATGTCGCGGATATGGAACTCTAACGTACAAGCATGTTTCTCTGGAAACCTGTAATTGATTATATTCATCGCGTAAGTCGACTGTCCCGACAGGTGACTTAAGAGCGACAGAGATATTCGGCATAAGCAACGAACGGGCCATAAAAGAAATTGAACAATTGGTGGCTCGTTCCTCGCTTATCTTAAGACTACCCCCGAGAATTTCAACTATGACAGCTTTATGAAATTTTACCACGTTATACGACGCGTTCGATCTAGTCTTACAAGCCGCAATACGAGACTGGGAGCAAAAACGGATTAACCCACATTGAAAAAAATATTTTTTCCATATTTTATATGATTAGAACAGCCTATTGGAATACATGTTTGCTACTAACTCAATTTTGCAAAATGTGGGTTAGTCACTTTTTGCTTTCAATCTCAATTAATGTCCGGGTTGCCACTTAACGAGACTGGCAACCAAAAAAATGTTGTAAAAATGCTCGGGTTGGCGTAGTAGGAAGTTAGGAGAACGACAAAGGGCACCGTTAATTTTAAGCGTTCACAGTCACAAGCAGTTATATTACACTATGTACAAAGTCAAACACGTTATAATAAAGATAAGAATATTTACAAAAGCGTTTAAGCGGTTTCATGCAATTATCACAACTAATCGCGGCGGCAAATGCACGAGAGCTGTTTTATCAGTAAATTAGTACTTATTGAAGCGTTCGCGAACAAAGAAATTCACAGCAGAGTGAAACGAGTGCGAATGGAGCAAGCTTAAGCAAGGTGTTTGAGCGAAGTTATCCGTAGCAAGTTCGCGAACAGAGAGAGCGATCCAGGAAATCTCGGTCGATTTCCTGGAACGAAGAGCCTTCCCCTTCCATCGATCGCGCCGCTCCACATGAGAAAGCAGGCCGTTGCCACCGCTTAATTAACGGTGGGCCCGGGAAATGTCGCCCAAATGCCAGTTTCTTGAACATTTCCCGCCCGGCATTCATCGCCCGATGAATAGATCTCGAAGTTCGTCGATATGGCGTGGACATGGCATCGTCCGATCGCGTAGCAGTGGCGCAGCTGGGCTCATGTGGAGGCGTCGCGCAACCCCGCAACGTTGAAGCAGTTTGTATCTGGCGACAGCACACGCACGCGAGCAGCAATGCCGATTTACCTCGCGGTAGCAAACGCACGCGAGCAGTAACAGTAGCAATCTAGTTTATCTCGCGGCAGCAAACGCGCGCGAGCAGCGGCAATCGCGAGCACCATCGAGCACGCGGTCGTGAGCGAAGCGAGTAGCGGTCCTAGCCCAAAGCAGGTAGGGCCAGGTTTAGCGATAAACTAGTTAAAGCGTGTTCGCGGTCTAGCAAGCCACGGCGAACGAGCTAGTTTAAACAAGCACCGTAACTCCAGTGATAGTGCGGTACAAGCATCACTCGTCCAAGCAGATAGGGCGAGTCCTTTAAGCGAGTTCGCGATCTAGCACGCGATCGCGAACAACAGAAAGCAGAACGTAACTAGTGAAGCGCACTAGGAATCCCGAGACAGAGAATTAAAGGGCGTTCTCGGATGCGCATATAATCGCGAATGCGCTATGGTCGTCCTCTGTGCCTCGAAGTAGCGGTCGTGTTGACAGTTGGGGATGACCCCATCGAGTGTCCCTGCTAACTTTTTGCAATTTTCGTCCGATTTTCCGTGGGCTGGCTCTGTCCTACTTTCACCAAACGCCGCTTCCGAAGCGTGTGATAGCATGTTTTGAGACTCTCCGTTGCCGCCCGTGTTAATTGATTTGCTCGCGCGGCGGTGATTTACCTCCCGGTCGGCCAAGTTCGGTGACAGCATGTTTTCAGGCTCTCCGTTGCCGCCCGTGTTAATCGGCGTTCTCGCGCGGCGGTGATTTAGCTCCCGGTCGGCCAAGTTCGGTGACATCATGTTTTGAGACTCTCCGTTGCCGCCCGTGTTAATTGATTTGCTCGCGCGGCGCTGATTTACCTCCCGTTCGGCCAAGTTCGGTGACATTATGTACTGTGATGCACTGCCGCCATCCATGCCATGTGTAGATGTTATTAGCCGCAGCGTGTCGATGTCACCCATGTTCGGCACTGATATTGTGGATGCCTCAGAGACTTCATCGCTGGAACAATCAGTTATGTTAATCGCTGACAGCATGTTGGCTATTAGAGGCGGCATTGCATTATTAAAATAGCGGTCTACCTCCGACCTCGTAGAATCTCTCCTCCGTTGTTCCTTAACGGCTTCCAGCATGCTGATTATCATTGTCGAAATTACCACAACGTGCGCACTGGTAATACGTTCCAATCCCCTTAGCGGTGATTCCGAATTTGGTGTGCCTTCCATTTAACTCCGCTACAATAAAACTCTTTGGAGAATGTAGAATAATGAATCCCAATGAATTTCGCCTTGTAACGAGGTATAACGGTGGGACGCGAATCTTCCCCCCACCACGCGCGCCTAGCGTGGCCCGCCGCTACCGATCGCGGCCGCGCGCCGAGCGGCGCTCTCGCTCGCGAAGTTCACGCGCGACCGCCTATAAGCCAGCACGGCGGGCCCAACAGGCAGAGTCAACCACGAGTGTTACGAGCTATAGGTTGTGCCTCTCCCAGCGATCTCTTGTATATCACAAGCTGTATCTCTGCGTATTTTTTACTCCTCTCACCTCCACGGCTCCCAAAGGAACGCGAGTACGCCGACCTTTGGACGCAGGTCGATATCCGCTGTCAATCTTAGGGACAAGCTTCGCTTGCCCCAGAGGACATCCCATAGCCTCCGTATCTTCCGCGGGTTTTACCCACTGGACGATCGGACTCAAGGCTTTCCGGTCAGGGCCATTGGTGGAGACCACAGCCAGGGCACCAGAAAGACCACTAACCCCACTCCTTGCATTACCGCCGAACCAGCGAACTCCGCGCCGCGCCGCGCCGCGCCCGTGACCGTGACCGCGACTGACGCGCTAGGTTAAGAAATAAGCTAAGGTTTAGAGTAAGCCGCACAGACTCTGTTAGCCAGCTGGACCTGGCCGGGATATTTGTACACGCGCTAGTTTATACAATAAAGTCCGTTCTACCCACGACACTTGATTCAATCACTCGACGGCCCTGGACACCCCGTCTGAGCCGGCGAAACTGTGGTTCCTCCACCGCACCCCGAGTGACCTCCACAAGGAGTAGTTACAACCTATTAAAAATATTTTAAATATTTTAATATAACAGAAGCGTGCAAGGCCAACAGAGTCCCGAAATAACTCTGTATGGATTTATTTTTCCACTACTTAACCTTTAACCGACACTAAACTACTCAGAATGGCGAGAATCGCTCCAAGAAAGGGATCTCGAACTAGTCCCCCAATCCTCGTATTCAGCGTATACAACTACCGCGATGCATTTCACCGCGAACCGTATTGTTGCGATTCGTCGGCCCCGCACTGCCCGTAACTCTGTTAATGAGCGAATGCAAATCATGGAATCATAGGGAGACATAAACTCGCATAATTTCATATGGAAGATGCGAGCATTTAACCTCGTAGGGCGCCCGCCCGAGTGCCCAGAGCGGAGCTGGCGCGTCCTTCTCGTTGGTACGGAATCAGGCGACCTTTCGGAGCAACGCACAACCGCCTGGCTCGAAGAGGGGGCCCCTCTCCGCATCCGTATCAAAGTCCGAGAGCTGGAGGACGACGTGGGTGAATTTATAATAGATACGGGCGGGATACGTGTTAAATCTTTTGGGACTAAAAGCTGCCCATCCCGATGCGCTAGTAGCTACCAGCGGAAAGATAGAGACTTAAAGGAAATGTCACCACCATGGGAACGACGTGTACGAAGGTCAACGGCTGTTGGGCATGTGGTAAACATGCCGAATTTCCCTGAGGGGATTTCAGGTTTAATTGGTAATTCTTATCTTCTCCAAGAAGACGCCATCAGGTGCTATCATCAACGGACGATGGTTACGACCAATCGGCCGATTCGCCTCGTTTCCTTCTGTAATTCAAAGCAAATGCAGAAAGCACTTGCGCTTCATCAACAGACTGAAGATATCCCCAAAGGGCGAATATCGTAATTCACCCGGAACTGGAGGACGGAACGAACGAATAGGAGGATATTGCATCGTTCGAAGCAATCGCTGATAAAAACCGAAGAACATGATTTTGGGGACTACCAAGTCCATCCCCAATCTCTAAGAGAACAAGTAGAACACAAACACCTGGAAGCAGAGGTATGCGTTGATCATAACGCGCTGGATATTAAAAATGCATTTAATTCGGCCAGTTGGAGTGCTATTTTTACGGAATTAAAGAACCGGGAAATACCTTTGTACCTCGGGAAGATTTTGACCGACTATTTTATGGGTGAACTAATAGTCTATAAGGTTCAAGAAGAGCCTGTACAGAGGAAGATGTACAAGATGTCGCAAGGCTCGGTCCTGGACCCCTTGATCTGGAATAGATATGCTGATGACGTGGCTCTTCTCGTTTCAGCGACTAAACTGGAGGGAGATGAGAATCAACTTCAGGCAGAGATGCCTGACATTGCAGACTGGCAATGACATGCTGGCCTCACAATAGCTACGAGTAAAACTTAGATGATGTTTTTAAATAGAAGATATTTACCTGACTGGTGCAGCATATCTTTCTTGGAAGCATCTCTGGTCCCGTCCGAATGCATAAAGTACTTAGGAATCCACTTTGATCCGGCTAAAGAGTACGGACATCATATTGCAACTGTTACGAGAAAAGCCGTAAAGGTCATCTTGGTCTTGAGTAGGTTAATACCGAATACCTTCCAGCTGAGCCCGTAGAAAAGGAGATTTGTATTATCCGATTATAGAATCGATAATCCTGTGTGGGGCCCCGGCGTGAGCACCCGCGGTGAAAGGCGAGGATTTATTCGAAGCTCCTTTGCAAAGCGTAAAAGATCGGCCTCAATAGAGTGGTGTCGACATACCGGACGGTGTCCCACTTGTTGTGCGCGCTGACTGGATAAGTGCCTATGCACCCGAAAGCAGAAATGCGGAGTAAGGTGTACCTGGAACAAAAGAAGATAGAAGATTCGCTAGACGAAGAAAGGTACTCACTCCTAAGGAAGAAGAGCACCGGATCCTGGACCGGAAAAGAAGAAAGAAGAGCAATAGAATGACGCCATGGGTTCTAGATTGACACATAGTTGCATACCTGATCTTCGGGCGTGGCAGGAATGCCAGCATAACACCTTAGACTTCGCCATGACCCAGGTAGCATCGGGGCATGGGAGTTTTAATTACTTCCGCCATAAGATCCACAAGGCTCCCAGTGCGAACTGCTGGTATGGATGGGAGACTCCACACACCGCGGAACACACCCTTATGCGTTGCTCATGGTGGGACTATTTCAGGCTGGAACTGTGTTCGAAGCGCTTGAAGTGGATAGACCTGCCGCAATGACACCTGCGATGATAACAGGCAAGGCCCTCGAGACGGCTGCAAAGTGGAGGGAGGTCCAAGATTTTCTGCAATGCAGTCATCAAGGGGAAACAAGACTTCGGGAGGATGATTGAGAGAAGAGGAGACCCAAATGATACCCTCAACGAAAAGGTTTCGGTGAACTTATTCACCCTGACCTGAACGGATCTGACCCAGATCTGTCAAGAGAGTCTGACTCAGACCTTTTATGATGCCCGGAAAGGGCCCCAACTTGAGGCCGCGACACCAGTGACTAACATCGGCGAAGCTGAA
The DNA here is from genome assembly GCA_963932275.1 of Andrena praecox. Taxonomy (NCBI): domain Eukaryota; kingdom Metazoa; phylum Arthropoda; class Insecta; order Hymenoptera; family Andrenidae; genus Andrena; species Andrena praecox. The sequence goes on from OZ010728.1 coordinate 39,320,289, forward strand.
GTACCTTTTTTTATCGCTTCTGGCCTAGCCATACCCGGGATGAGGACGAATGGGTGGTTAAAAAAAAACAAACACCCACCGATCGCGTACGCGTCACAGTACGCGTCACTCCTTGTCAAGAAAATTACTTGACCACGAAGAAGACAATTCAAGAAATACGTCCACGGACGAAAATTTTCCCTAGTGACTGATTACCGCCCAATCCAATGGCTCCTTTCCAAATCCGGTGAAGTAAATGCTAATGCCGACGCACTGTCGCGAAATCTGGTCTTGCACGCTGTTCTTGTCATCCCAAAGAAGAATCCGCCAATGAACCAGAAACTTCCGCAACCTGCAGCAAAAACATCGAAGAATACTGGACCCTCAGCGGAAGGAATCGGAAAGCGAGTAAAGACGTGTCACCAAGAGATGCCGAAGCCGCATTATGAAGAACCGCTGTCGTTTATCCTGCTAGACGATTCCACCCACGCAAGAGACGAACTCTGACGAGAAGAGCCGCCTGTCGAAGGAGATAACACCGACAATATGGAGCGAAGGGCAGATTCCATTGTTTTCGATACAGATGAAGTGCATACTGGAATTCCTCGATACTGGGGACTATGATCCAGCTACGGGGAAAGATGATTATCTTCTAAGTATGAGGCTTAGGAAGGAAGAAATCACCTTCCTTTAAAGCCTCGGCGAAGAGACTCCTCCTGGCGAAAGAGGAACCGCATCGGATCAAAACGAGATTGAGGAACCACCATCAGGCACAAAGAACCGGGTATCAAGGGGAATACCCCTGCACACGGAAGCGCTGGATATTCCGCAATCAACCACGATCCTCACCGATCCGCGACTCTGTCTGAACAAGAAGACCCAACTGCGTGCGAAGAAATAAATACAAGCGCAAAGTCGAACCTAATTGAAATCCCTGATTTAACGGAATTTCCGGAAATGAATCGGTGCTCAGGGACGCCGTAGAAACCGAACGCGTCTGCAAGCTCCGAGTAGTGGCACATGGCGAAACCCAACACCGATTCGACGCCGAAGCAATCAAGAAGTATTTCGGATATATTACCGGCGAGATTCAACAACCACCGGAAGACCATGAGGAAGACATCACCCGGCACTATCACGGAAGTTTGATAGGTCGCATAGGGGCGTGGCAAAGACATACAGAAGCTTATTGGACTGTTGAACTGGCCATGCATGCGGCCAGATGTAGAAGATTTCCTGCGCAGTTATCGTACTTGTCAAGAGCAAAAACGCGTGCGCAAAACTTATTAAGGAATGATAATAACCAATACACTAGCAAGGTCCTTGGACAAAGTGGCACTTAACACAGTAGGTCCACCACCGCTTACCCCAAGCGGAAATCGTCACGTATTGACGCTCCAATGTTAATTATCAAAATACTGTATGGCCATTCCGTTACCAGATATACGGGCCGTTTCCGTGGCCGATGCTCTATCACGTTATTGCTATTTCCCGCGGGGCAAGTTTCATTAATAACATAATAATTAGCCCAAGTGTTTAGGATAGAACACACCGTCCTTACCAAGTACTTGGAGAGATACGGGGACTGGGATTTACTCTACGCACGAGGCGGCGAATTTCACTTCGTACGAAGTAGTTTTCGGACACCTAGCTCGAGATCCCTTTACGCCTATGTCTCGCGGGGAACTGTTTACATACCCTTCTTACGTGCAAAATTTCGTGGAGCGCTTAGATGAAATTCGGGAAACCACATAACAAAATTTAGACGCAAGCAAATACTTTCGAAATAAATGTACCACCGAAAAAGTAATCAAGTTACATTCTCGGTGAGCGACCACCTCGTTTATGTACAAAAGGAACCTCGTCTTCATGATCCGCATTGTATGGGTCCATATAAGATCCACGCAATTAGCGAACAGAACAATGCAATTTTAATTTTGGACCGGGGTCAGAAACTCATACAACATTTCGATAAATTGAAACATGCTTATACGGAAGAGAAACCATCTTCACGCCATTGGGGCGTAGACATTTTGTGCCAAATATATGATTGTGTGTATATATTAATTGAAAAATAAGTGCCCAAGAAAAGGCATATAAAATTTCCTTAAACATCATGTAAGAGAAAATTTCAGAATTCACTTTATGACACTTTGAGGTTACGTGGCACCTTTATAGGCTCGTCCTACGTCATTCTTGGCGGTGTTTTAACAAAAACTCGAAACGAAACATGAAACGATATCGTAATCCAAAATTGGTCCAAAAGTCCAAAATATCCAAAATTCATGCACTACACTGCATTCCACTTTAGAGCGTACTCGTTCCGAGCAGGGATATACTAATGATTGGTAGGAAACTGGCAGGGAAAGTGGCACGACCAATCGCAGAAGTGCTACGACCAATCGCGTGTGTCAGATCCGTGGAAGCTGCGCAGATCGGTCGTAAATCGGTAGCGGCGTGGGTACGCTCTTATGTGGAATGGAGTGTAAGTGATTTCGGGGCATAATTCGATGCAGAAAAGGAGTGAAGCAAAAATGCGAGTTTGGAGTTGCAGGTTGCTGCGCGAGTGGCAGGCCACGGCATCTCGTCTTGCTGTGCTGGCGCACGTGCAGTAGAGTGGGTCGAATTCCGATTTTTTTTTTTAAACTCGAAATGTAATAGTGCGCAAAAGTTGCCTTAGGCAGGTACAAATTCAAGGGAATTTTTTTTTGACAATTATGCTTCGGCTTCGCATCTGTCGAGCATTTGTGATCGAAAGTCGCCCAAATGGCATTTTTCATAGCAGTCACAGAATCAGAATTTCTGATAATTGCCAAACCATAGTAATTGGTCAAGTCACGAATCAATTTATCCGTCAATTTGTCACTACCTTTGCCACCCACCCCTTTCGTCTTCTTCTTTCCGGATCTCAATCTTGACCTCATTCGCTTTTTGACGTGTCCAACGCACTCTATCTTCGTCACGATCAATTCATCCCCATACGGTTGTATTTCCAGAAGTGATTTGAGGGTTTTCGTATCCCCGTCGCTTATGTAGTCGGCATATTTTACACCGTGAAGCTCCTCGGGTCGTGTAAACATTTCGATAATACCATCGACTTCCATTTTTCCAGCGCTTCCAGTGTGATTGCATGCGCACTTTTCTTCGTGTTCTTCGTACCAGCTATCAAACTCCTCAGTGCCCTCTTTGTTAATCGTGTTACAAACACGATTAGTCGATTGATTTCGAAAGATTTGTTCGAAATTTTCGGGCTAGAATCAATTTCGGTGGGGCCACAATCACACACGACACAGAGCTTGAATCCCAACAAGGCAGAAACCTCCCTTAAACACTCGTTCCATTGAGCCCAGCATCTGATACCCGCTGAATGGTTTCAAAATGTGTTGTTGTAGCGGAAACGCATCGTCCGCAACAAATACATATGGCAACAAATCCGCGGCTCCCCCGGGTAGACTACTGCTCCGTGGGAGATTTAGATCGGCCCGTTGTAATGTTTCATAAATGGACGTGTTGCTAAAAACACCTCCATCTGATATCCGTCTTTGGCACCGCACATTTTAGGATAGAATAAAATTGGCCGAGGCATCAACAACTGCCAGGAGAATGATACTAAACGAGCCATTATAAAAGGAGCCAAAGGAGCGCCGGAGCTGGCAGCAGCCTCGCATCGCCTCTCTGGTGGGCTGGCACACGCGGTGAGACATACACTTAAAAAAAAAAAAAAAAAAAAAAAATATATATATATATATATATATATATATATATATATATATATTTTGAGAAGAGCTAAAAACAACTACAATAAATATTAGAAAAATTACTTTATTCGTCCTTTAATCTTATGATTTGATTTCATGCACCATCTAGTTATAAAAGTGATAGTAAATACTGTTAATATTTTCTCTTTTAAACTACAATAGTGAGTATCATACGTATACATATATATGTTTGTAAAACTTATAATTACTATTTAACTCCATTGACATTACTGAACTTATTTCATCTGAATGCTATTTTGACTTAACGTAGTTTTCCATGTTGGGATATGCTCTTTTATATATGTTATTAATTATATCTCAAATAATGGGTTGGTGCCCCTTACATTTTTCACAATTTTTAAACGGATTATCAAAATGGAACATTTTACATAGTGAACCGGATCATAGAATCTACATTTGGTTGTATTTTTAGAAACGGGTAATCTTTTTCGCACATGTTTTTCCGTACAATTGCTAATAAATTTTTCCAATGTGATTAAAATTTTGTTGCCCGCGTCCTCTTCGCAGTTGCAGCTACTGCTGTGGTCGCAGGTTAGGTTAGTTATTAATAATGTTTTAAACGTACTTGTAAATTGACTGATGGATGGGTTGACATTTCTAAAATTATACGCTCGAATCATACTAAAAAATTTCTCCAACGCGTCTTGGTTTATATTATTTGGGGTTAAACTTTGACAGCCGTATTCTCGTACATTTTTGTACAATCTTTGGATGGATTGAATTGTGACAAGTTACAGACAAACGTACACAGTTACGGATGAATCATGAACACGTGATCGCGGCCATATTGAATTTTAGTTCGAAAAAATTGGAGCCACCTAGGTGGCAGTTGAACCACTGTTCCAAAATCGCAAATCAGGGTGGCTGCCCTATGAACAAATCCTTATCCCCACTATGGCCGGTATTTATAGTCGTTGCTTAAGACAAAGATCGTCTTAAGCATTTGCTTAAGTCCCCGTCTAGTTTCATAGTCGACAAATAAGCATCGTCTTAAGCATTTACTCAAGTATTTACTTTGTCAAGCAATCCTTATTGAATCATGTTTCATAGTCAGTTCTTAAGATGATCTTAAGAACGTAAGTATTCATAGTCGATTAAGAACTTCTTATTCGAGCATAAAGCAGTCTTATTCGAGCAAAGTGAGGTTAGATTTTCAAGTCGACGTTTTAGTTGACTTAAGACCATGTTATTAGGCCAAAGAGGATATATAATAAGAGGCGTCATTCGACAAACACAGAAATAAGCTAGGGAAATCACTAGACAACCAATTTAAATACCCATTCGGCAATAATCGGTAAACATCGGCAATAATCAGCAAACTGCGGTAAGGTACATTTAGTCGATTTGAATATCCCGCTTTAATAGACAACCAATTTAAATGCCAAGGTCAAGTAAAGACTTCAAAGGTTCCGCCCGGAGTGACGCCTCTTATTATATCTCCTCTTTGATTAGGCGTTAAGACGGTGAAGGACGCGTGTTACTGTTGGCAAAACATGCAGTGTTAATTTCTTCACAGGTTGTTAACGCGTAGAGTAGGAGTTCAGTTCTTATTTTTCGAAGCGTAACGCAGTACCATCTACGTCTCTGCCAGTCTCTGCATGGTGGCGGCGCGGGAAAAGAAACAGAAGATGTATTTTCCATATCATTCCTGATTGGGTATTCCGCTCGGCGACACGGGAAAGTTTCCGACGCTTGCCGAACGTAATATAAGATTTGCTTAAGCATTTGCTTGACTAAGCAAGCATTAAGCACCATTTTCTTGACCAAGCAAATCTTAAGTTCGGACTATGAATACATGACGTCTTAAGCATAGCTTATTCGAATAAGGCCGACTTTGTCAAGAAATTCTTAAGCACATGCTTAAGCAACGACTATGAATACCGCCCTATGACCTACCGTCGTCTCCCACCATGGCCTACAATCGTCCCCCACTTTCTTCCCGTAGAAGTGTGTAGCGTTAATAATTCAAGGTTGTGTGACCCGACATGAGAATTAAATGCCTGCCATCAACAACCATGGTGCGGCTGGTTTCTTCTCGTGCCTTTAATGAAGTACGCACAACACAAATATAATTAAATAGGTACCTATTCTATTTCTTTTTTTTTTATTTTGCATGAGGCAAAATCGAAAATATCTTTTCGGCTTCAGCGTTCGAGTGTGGCAGACATCTGACAGTATTTAATACAGATTTTATAGTGGGCAACACAAGCTCGTGTTCGGGGTTTTCTAATTTGCAGAAGTCTATCCACGTATTGTCAAATGACAGTTTCGCCCATGTGTTCCTTTGGAATCGGGAAGTACCAAAATACAGAAAGTCCCATTAAAAAACTACACTAAAAAGGGTTCGTCATGAGCAAGGCGAGTCTTAATTTCACTGCTTACGGTGATATAAAACAGTAAGCAATTTTTGCGGAAGGAGTGAACCTCAACTTCTGACATACCTCCATTTACTGCCTGTTCCAAAAAATCCTCAGATTGTGTACCAAGATCCACTTGAGTAAGTGGAACTTGGTTAGATTTTACCGAAAAATCTACCATCCTAATAAGATCAAAATGTTCTGCGAGAAGGGGTTTCAAAAATTTTTTGAGGAAAAATAGAAACATAGTTGCTGAACAGGGCTGCGATTCATGAACCAATGTCTTTCGTTCTTGGAACAAGGCATTGAACTTATTCAAGACGTTTAGGACATACTCTTGGAAATGGAAATAACCTTTCATGTCATATCTGCTAAGCAATAAGAAGAAATTGTTAGCAGTTTCTGACTTCCCAGAAAAGGCTTGCTCCCCAAAGAATTGTGCAAATCGTCCCAGATGTGCAAAAATCGAGGGCAGAAAATATAACCTATATGCTATTATTATATATACATATATTGATAGCATCAGCGGCGAGCAGACTGCCTACTATGTCGCTAGATACTAGAGGTCAACCTGATTACGCTTTTAATTTAATACTAATCGATCCCACAAATCGTCAAAGAATGAATAATTAATGAACTACGTTTGGGCTGATTGTCGGAATCACTGGCGCGCAGATAGCTGGCCACCGTGTCCTCCGAAATCAAGCGCAAACCGAGTTCCACTCAAGCATATATCCGAAAAGATTTAGTTAACCCTTAGATGCCCAAGAGCAATCGTGCCGGGCGAAAGGTCCAATTAAGACGCTTAATATATAAGTATAATTGCGTGCCGGCAGCCCATAGCGAGGCCCTCTTCACTCTCCGCATGTCTCTTCTACAGACTTTCTTACTTACATTTTGGAACATTGCTAATCCGACAGCTCTTCATATACGTTGAATGCACTCGCCGGTGCAATAGTGACCTTGGATTGCAATTGCTTATTCGACAGCTCTTCAAATGCGCTGAATGCATTCGCCGGTGCTATTGCGATGTTGTCATCCATCGTTTTATGTACTTTATTGTGTACTCATGCCTGCTCCTCTTGTTTTTACGTACGGAGGTTCTCTAATCAGCTGTTGTCGATTGTATCTACTATCTATAATTTCTGGCAACATGCAGTCCTCATAGAACTTCCTCAGTTTTTCCTCCATCTCTGTTGCCCAGAATCTATCATCTCTTGGTACTGTTGTAACTTTCATTCCTTTCGGCGTCCATAAACAGAGTAAAGCCCGTTGCCTTTTCGTTATGTGCAATTGTCCTTGCACTTGATAATAGTAGTGATGAATTTTATTCATTTCATCACCACGGAAAATACGCCTTAATGCAGGAAGTTGCTTTATTGCTTCAGCAGGCGATAAATCTTTCGCCGATTCAGGACATTTTACTTCGACGATGGTATCATGGCCCACGAGGCCGTCAGGAGTTGCACCTAAGTGAGGCACAGTGTCATCGATGAAGAGGCCACACGATAGAATATTGATTTCTAATTCTTCTTCCATTTGTCTCAAGGTGTTTGCCTCATTTTCCCTTCCGTATTCGAGAGAACATAACTTTTGGAGTTGCGGGTACATTATACTCTTCACAGTATTTGCCCGTGGTGTAGTCTCTCGTAATCGGCATACCTTGCCGAAATTGGATGCAGTTAATAATTTTTTCCTATAACCAATCCACTTTTCGCTATTCGCCTGATCGCGAGTTTCCTTTTCGATCTTGTCTCGTATCATTTGCCACTCATGGAGTGTAGTCGGGTGCCTTTCATGCTCGGAAGAGTATACTGTCTCTTCCATATCTGGTTTCTCTGCGCTGGGGCCGTAATCCTGGTCGCACGATTGTTTTTTATTTCGGAAGGAAGATGCCTTCGCTTCTTTCTTATATTCCATTGCTTTTTCTGCTGCACGCTTCCGACGTCCTTCCATCTTTCTTATCATGGTTGACGGCTCTTTATTCATTGCCGTAATCAATCTGCTAAACGCCTCTTTTGTGTTATATTGGACGACTGCAGCGGAGACTCCACCCTGATACGAGCCCCCTCGTCCAAAGTTTATCCTTTTGCCTCCGATGAATTTAGCTATGATATTATTAAAACTTTCAACGGCATTATTATTTAGACCGTGCAGCAAACTATCAGCTTTAGGGAAAAGTGGCTGCATCGCTTCTTTGATACTTTGATAAATACCAGCTTCTTGCAGTTGTGGAACGTAGTTTACTCTGTTGGGATCAGAGTATTTGTTACAGAAGTATGCTAACTTTTGACACTCCTTGTGTTCACCGAAAACGTGACTCGGTACATTTATCAAGTCTTCCTTCAAATTTCTTATTCGTTCCTCGAGTGTTATTTCTTCTTGCAACCGGTATTCTGCAGCTTTCTTTATACCAGTACGCAGACGGAGAGCATTATCAGTTACGACAGCTCTTAGTTCTTTATAGCGGCCTTTTGCTCCGATTTCCTTTATTTTTCTACAGAAATTGCGTAGTAGGTGATTGGTGCATTCTATTTTTCGTACCCGCACCATGTACTTTCCATATGGATCATTCTTCAATATCTTCTTGTACACACTGCTATCGCCATCGGCAACTAATATAGAGTATACTAGGCCGTGCATATGTATGCTGCAATCGAAGCCTTCGACAATAGCAACACTTTCGATGCCAGTTGAACTCTGATTACGACCCCAGTTCTTGAAGCAACGTTGCACGCGCGGTTCTTCCTTCTTCGTAGCTGCTATTTGGCAGGTCCTGCAGAATTTATTCTTCACACTGATATATAGCACTTTCTTCGTGTGGTATCCCACGATGGCTCGTACGCCAGGAAGAGAATTGTAATCTTCTCCGCGGTATGACCTTTTCATCCAGCTGCCATCTGCATCGACTGGGATAAACGGTACATTAGATTCTGGATATACGTCGCCTCTTGCTATTGCTAATGCTTCTTCCTCTTTTCCATTGGCAATCGATTACGAATTTCGTTTGCAGCCGTTATGTAAACCTTAATACAATTTTCTCGAACGGTTTGAACAACATCGGGTTTGCCTTCTGCAACTAACTGACAAAGAAACGTGTCACAATCCGGACCTAAATGAATACTGTTAAATGCGATTTGATTATCGCCTCTTGAAAAATCTATTAATTTTACTGAATCCATGTGCTTCAAAAGCTGCGGTTTCAAAAAATTACGTAAAATATTGTACAAAAGTGTTTTGGCAGTATTTTGAAGCAAAAATGGATTCTTGTTTGTTGCGATTGAAAGAATAAACTAAAGTCATTAAAATACTGTAGAACGTATTTCAAAAACAGAAGATATGCTTTCGCTTCTGGATTTTGCATGATGATAAGCAGATCTTCCCCAGACTTTGTCTTCTCACTTACGACCAATTCTTGCAGAAAGTGCAACACACTGTCCCAATTTTCTAAAAGTGTAACTACGGATGAGTAACGCGATAACCATCGCGTAGTACACAATTTTAAAATTTTGCGTTCAGTAGAATGAAAACATTGCTGAAATTCGCGAAAAATGGCCGAGCGTTTAGGACTGCTATAAATGAATGTTGCGACTTTCCGTAATAATTCCTCGCAGACGTCGGGAATGGTAGCGCATGCTGCATGTACTACCAATGCAGAGGAGTGACATGGACACGGCATGGTGAAAAATTTTTCACCGCGAATTTCTGCAAGTTTGGTCCTGAATGGCGAGTGACGCCCTGTCATGACAGAAGCGTTATCACACGACAAAGCAAGAATGTTTTCGAACGGAATTTGCCTTTTCCACATGGAGTTCCTAAATGAGGTAAATATTTTATCGGCAGTACATTCTCGCGCGTTAAGATTAATTAATTCTACTCATTCCATTCGAACATCAAAAGTCTCGGGTGCGACATACCGAACAATAAGCGACATCCATTTCTCATTGGTAGAGTTGGATGTCTCATCAATAAATATTGAAAACTTAGAGTTCTGTAAAACATGACTAACACGCTCTGTTTCCCGAGGACACAGAACATTCGATATAATATTAGAACACTTTGTTCGACCACACGTCGTACGTTCCAAAACATCAGGATCTTTCCCAACGTCTTGGAAAATTTTAAGAATCACCTCTGCGGATCGATGCGAAATATTTTTCTCGGGCAACTAATGCAGCAAAACGAATTTTCGCGACTTTTTTTGTCCATCAAATGACAAAGGCGATTCCTCGTGTTGCTATCTGAAATCGTTCGATTTCCTCACATCCATTCCATTTTTTTCACAGTTTTTGATGATTCACAGTTTTCACATTTTTTACAAACCGAACAGAAACACGAAAAAGGATCATCGGCGACCTTATTCAACCAGGGCTTGAAATCCTCAAGTCATTGAGGCATAAAAATCTTTCTCGACTCCTTAGCACGCGGAATTTTTTGAGATGAAATATATTTATGTCTCGCTGATTCCGCATGCCTTTTAACGTTCGACGAGCCGCAAGAAAAAGTTCTCTCGCATGAAGGACAGTAGAAAAGGCTTTTATCATTAGGTACTTCGCGAATCCACGATCGGAACTTCTCATTCGTTTCCCACAACGGCCGATAAACAGGAGTAGCTTTTCACCTGTTTTCTCAAACGTTTCCATCGTACTTACCACGAAAAAATTGAAAATGTAGGAAATATATTATATACAAAGCAACAAGCAAATGCTAGCGTATAGAAAAAGGGAGATGTAGGGGGCTACTAATTACACACTACACTTCCAACACGACAGATCCGAATTCACGAAAAACATGCAGACAGCGCGAAAGAAATAGTTCCCACCACCTGATCTCTAATTCTACTGAAATGACGGTTAAATGTCGCGAAGCGCAACTGCGCGACCCCCCACGAAACGCATCGACACGTAATCATAAACAAAGCATACGCGACCACAGATCGCGAATCGCGCAGCTTCGCGTATGAGAAATAAACCACACGTCTCGTCAATATATCGAACCCAATTGATATATTCACGTGCTGCCTTTCTTTTCTATTTTTGTAATGTTTTTGTACATTTTAGTGTACAACATGTATCGCGATGTTAGCTTTGCATAACCAATTGTTTACATTTCCCTCCCGATGGAAGGGACCACCACTTTCCCGTAGTTTGCATCGAGCGGTAGCGTGCACGCTGCGGGTAATTAATTTGTAAATAGTGCGTGATTCTTTGTCGCAACTTGATATAATTATCGAAAAATCTAGCGAGAAATGTGATTGATTACGTTTAGATTTTAGATCATACTCTGAAAAAAATTTTTTTATCGAAGGCTGCTACAGCGTCCATGGTACTGGCCAAGAGTTATATCTACACAGCTAGAATGCATTTTGATTTCACATTTTTTTTTATATTCTAATCATTATTATCTTCTATTCTTTTGTGATTTATTTGATTTCATCTACTTGGCGTATTTTTTACTTTTTTGAATTTTTTTGGGGGGATCCAAAGTACAGGAGGCCATTTAGGTTTCTATCAAGCTTCCCCCCGCAATTTGACGAAAATTAAAGTCTCAAAATGTCGTGAGCTTAGCTATTGTAACAATATGAAGCGTCCTTTGTATACAATTTCATATGAAAAATACTTGTTGAAAATACAAAATCACATGATTTATTATTACTGTTGGTATCAAATATATTTTTTTATTTAGAACGAAATACAAATAGAACCTCGATCTCACTACGACTATCGATTCATATTGAGAATAGAAGAAAAAACTACAAAATTACTACAATTTGCAAAATAGAATTGGAAATGCAAATCAAAATTCCAATTTAAAACTGTTCGCGAAATAGGTGTTGTTCGCGTGCCGGAATTTGAGGTTAGGGTGGCGAAGTCGAGTCAAGAAGCACAGCGTGATGAAAATATCGTACGTCGTTTATTAAAACCAAAGATGAGCGATGGATGAGCGGTGATGAGCTTGATGCTGAAGAGATGAGCGTGAGAAACTTGAGAAATGCGCGTTTGTGCTGAACGAAGAGCTTGAGCGCGATGCTATTCAAAGTACGTTGCGAACAAGAATGAACAATGGCCCGAAGCTAGCTTCCGCCTTGGTGTCTTCCAGATGCTTCTGGAAGACGCGCCAAGCGGAAGCGAGCTTTGATTGGGTGATCGCGCGGACGAGTGGTCCGATTGGGTGATAGCACTGGCGGCCAGATCTGATTCGGTGATCGATTGTAGATCTGCCGTCGTGCTCCGCTGCCCGTGAGGTGCTGCGGTGAGATGAGAGCGGTGGAGAGAGGAACTACTGCTCGAATCGCAAACATTCTCCCGCCATCAACAGCTTGCAGATGGTGTTGATGATGAGCCTGAAACATTCAAAGGTGCCAATTTTGCAATTGGTCTTTTTAGAACGGTGGTGGCGGTCTTGAGCGTTGCGACCCTGGTGAGTCCGTCCTTCCCTGGGTGTGTGGTGAGAACCCGAGCAAGTGGCCACTTGCTCGGTGGAAATCGCTCGTCAGTGATGAGCACCAGGGAGCCGATTTTGATGTCGTTGGACGGGTGAAGCCATTTCGAGATTGAGAGTTGGCGTTGAAGATACTGTGATGACCATTGGGTCCAGAATCGCTGCGCCTTCTGTTGAATGAGCTGCCACCTCGCTGATGGTGAGATTGTTGAGTGTTCTGCTGATGGTTCGGGCAGCGTTGATAGTGGCTGTCCGATGAGGAAGTGAGCAGGGGTGAGTGGATTGACATCTTCAGAGTCGTCGCTGAGTGGCTCTAGCGGTCGTGAATTGAGCATCGCTTCAATCTGTGTGAGAAGAGTGCTGAATTCCTCGTAAGTGAGTACAGTGTCATTTACAGTGCGCCTGAGATGATGTTTGATCGATTTCACGACCGCCTCCCACTTTCCACCCATGTGAGGTGCGGCAGGGGGGTTGAAGAGCCATTTGGTGTTGTCATTGACAAAGAGCTGTGACACAGAGTGATGTTCTTTCGTGCCTCGAGTGAATAACCTCTTGAGCGCGGCATCTGCACCAATGAAGTTGGTGCCGCAGTCAGAATGGAGTGATTGAGGTATTCCTCTCCTTGAGATGAATCTGCGGTACGTCGCGATGAATCCTTCTGTCGAGTAGTCAGTCACCAACTCTAGATGAACTGCTGAGGTGGTGAGACAGGTGAAAACGCAAATCCAGCCTTTGTGAGTTTTGGAGCCTCGCCCCTTCCATGCTTTGAGTGAAATTGGTCCGGCGTAGTCCAGTCCAGTGCGGGTGAACGGCTGTGAGGGTGTGACTCGCGCAAGAGGTAGTTGGCCCATCAGCTGATGGGCACGGATCCCCCTTTGCCGAGCACACACCACACAGCGAAGAACATGAGTTTTGACTGGAGCTCTGCCTCCGAGGATCCAATACCGTTGACGAATGTGAGAGAGCGTGAGCTGAGTCCCTCCATGAAGGGTGGTTTTGTGAGCATTGTCTATAATCAGATGAGAGAGGCGTGAGTTGCGAGGTAGAATCACGGGATGCTTACTTCCGTAATCCATGTGAGCGTTGTTGAGTCGACCTCCAACTCGAATCACTCCTTGCTCATCGACAAATGCAGTGAGTCGATTGAAGGCGTGAGATGAAGGCAACTTGGAATTAAAGCTGAGTGTGTTGAGCTCCTGGTTGAAATAGAGAGCTTGCGTTGCCTTGATCCAGAAGATTCTGGCTCTCTCCAAGTCCTCTGGTGAGTGTGAGATGATTGGTAGTGAAATCGGAGCTCTCCTGAGCTTGTCAAGAATTCTGAAACAAACTGAGGTGATGCGAATGAGTTTGCTGAGAGAAGAGTATCTATAAATGAGATCCCAGTGATATTCGATTTTTTGAACGTTGAGTAGAGTTGAAACTCCCGGACGAGCCTCCTGTGCACTGGAGTCGTCCTTCAATTCTGGTTGAGATGGCCATGAGTCACTGGGCTGAGTGAGCCATGGTGGTCCCGTCCACCACAGCTTGTGTTGTTCAAGCTGAGATGTGGTCACGCCTCGAGAGGCGCAGTCCGCTGGATTTGAGGTTCCTGGAACGTGTCTCCATTGTGCATGTTGAGTGAGCTCTTGAATCTGGGAGACACGATTCCTCACATAGTCCTTCCAGCGTGATGCATGAGATTTGATCCATATGAGTGTCACTTGAGAGTCCGTCCACAGGTGAGTAGCAGCTACATTGAGCTTGAGAGTTGCTTGAACATATTTTGTGAGCTTTGCAAGCATCAATGATGCCGTAAGCTCGAGCCTCGGGATGGTGAGCTTTTTGAGTGGTGCTACTGTTCGTTGTAAGAATTGTTCTTGTTTTAATTCTAGCGTAGTTTTAAGTAGAGAATAAGTAGGTTTAATTAATTGTAGGTGGAATTCTAGTTTTAACTAGCACGAGTTTCGTCACTGTATTTCGCGTTCTTTTTCACAGACTTTAACAGTAATAAACCTGCACGATTAGAAGTAAGAAGCGAGAAATTTCCTTTTAGCGCACGACCGTTCTCTCCTGTTCTCTTTCGAGCGAGTTCGAGTGAGCAAAAAGCAAGTAGTGAGTAGCGGTTGTCAAGTACCGACTCCAGAGATCGACTGCCAGATTTCGTCGCGATCGAGGAAACGGAGCTCGCTGAGAAGAGTGGGGAGAGAACACTGCTTCGCAGGTAATTAGAGAGATGGTGACACCGTAATCACCTGTGGTCGCGGATCACGGCAGCCATAGCGGACTGTCGCATGTCGAGTGACGAGAAACTTTCTTAAAACTAATAAAACGCGCTATTTAACTTAAGTCTAATATATACAGTATATACATCTAAACAGCTACCTTTGTTTTGGAGCACACTAGTGTCGACACCTTGTGATTTGTGGACGGTGAAAAGACGGTAATATAAACTACCGCCGCCATGGCGAGTTGAGAAGCATCAGAGAAACCATGTAATTCCACTGTTGAGTAGCTGTAGGTGGTGAACCACCTAGGAACTGAGAGCCTGGCCAGGCATTGAAGATTTTCTCTGATGGTGAGCCATTTTGACGTGACCTGGGATGGCAGTGGATCATCCCAGCTGAGCTTGTGCAGCCGTAATTCTTGTAAAAGCACATTTGCTTGAATGATGACTGGTGACAAAAAGCCGAGCGGATCAAATATCTGAGCTACTTCTGAGAGAATGAGGCGTTTGGTGAATTTTGAGCTCATTGCCGGTTTGGCTGAGAATGAAAAGCTATCCTTGAGCACGTTCCAATGTAATCCGAGAACTTTGGTTTTGCAGTCGTCTAGTGAAAGTATTGAGCCGAGAGCTCTCTGAGTAGGGGAAATTGAATCAAGCAACGGAGGGTGAGTTGCATGCCATTTGGCAAGTGGAAAGCCTCCCGCGTTGCACAGGTCTTGTAACTGTTGAGCGATTTCAATGAGTTTCTCACCTGTGTCGGCTCCGCCGAATATGTCGTCGACGTATCTGGCTTGAGTGAGCGATGGCACTGCCAGTGGGAAGCGATGGCCTTCGTCTTCCACAAGTTGAAGTAGAGCCCTGACAGCCATGAATGGAGCAGCCTTCAATCCGTATGTGACGGTGGTGAGCTTGTATGGCACCTCCTTCTGATTGCCGTCGAACCACAGCACCCTTTGCAGGTCCTGATCGGCTTCATGCACCTGGACTTGACGATACATCTTCGTCACGTCCGTGGCAAATATGAATTTGTGCTGACGTATCCACAGCAGCACGTCGGTGACATTGAGCAGGAGATTTTTGCCGGTGTGCATGAGATCGTTGATTGAGTGTCCGGAGCCCGAGGGGCTTGAGCCATTGAAGACGACCCTGAGCTTTGTTGACTGGCTGTCGGGCTTGAGCACTCCATGGTGTGGCAAATAGAAAATGGAATGAGAATTAGGAGAGATTGATGGTGCTCTTACCATGTGCTGGAGATCTTTGTACTCGTTCATGAACCCTTCATAGAGTTCACGAAGTCCAGCATCCTTCTTGAGTCTGTTGCGTGTACGCATCAAGCATGCGTGAGCCGTGTTGTATGAATTGCCCAGGAGCCTTGGAGTTAACTTGAGCGGGATGCGGACGATGTATCTGCCTGTTGAGTCACGCGAGTGAGTCGCTCGAAAGTGCTCCTCGCACTCCTCTTCTTCATGCGTGAGCTGAGTGGGGGTATCACCGGGAAGCTCTTCTTGAATCCAAAACCTCGTCAACAATTCTTGGAGATCATTGTTGCTATGCTGTACCACAGCAGAGTGATGAGATGTTGCAATCTGTGAATTGTGAATGGTGATTGGTCCAAGAATGAGCCACCCAAACATTGAAAATTGGGCAATTGGCATTGACGGGTCTGCCTTGATGAGGTTGGGTTTGATAATCTGTCCGTATGTGTCTGCGCCGATGACCATGTCAATAGGCCGTGGCGTGAGAAAGTCGGGATCAGCCAGCTTGAGGCCGTCGAGATGTGGCCACTCCTGACGAGGCGCTTCAACGGATGGCAAATTGGAGGTTAATGCCTTGAGTACATGAGCTTGAACATGTATCGTTGTCGAATCGTAATTCGAGCGCAGTGTGAGCAGTGCGATTCCTCTAGTTTGGATAGATCTGGCGCCTCCAAGGCCACTGATTGAAATGGATGATTGCACACGTGGAATGTTGAGCTGGCTGATGACCTCCTCCTTGATGAAGGTGAGCTCGGAGCCTGAGTCGATGAGAAGCCGAACTGGAGAGAATGATACTGGAGTGATGAGCTGAGCGTTGGCCGTGGCCAAGAGTGACATGGTTGAGAATGATGTGCGAACAGCTAGCGGGTAACGTGGAAAACCTTTTGAGCGTGAGCTTTGAGACTGGATTGTTGAGCTTGAGCGGGGTGCGACGACTGCACCAATTTCTCATTGAGCTGAGCCTTGAGATGTGGACTGAGCTGGAGCTGGGGTTTGAGCTGGTTGAGCAGTGGTCCCCTTCAAGTGCAGCATCGTGTGATGCCGAGCCCCACACGTCTTACACTTGAGGAGCGATTTGCACACTTCTGTGTTGTGTCGTCCACAACAATTACGACACAGCTCGTACCTGGTGATGAACTTGCGCCTCGCTTCCACCGACATTTCGCGGAACTCCGGACACATCACCACGAAATGCGGTCCCTTGCTTTTGAGCGGCGCCCTCCAATTGCTCTAAAGCGACAATTTTATTATCGATGAACGATTCCAACTGCTCGTATCTTGGGTACTCGTTGGCTGAGCCCACCGAGGTCTCCCATGCCTCTCGGGTGTGCTTATCTAGGCAGTTGGTAGCGAGGTGTATGAGTACACAGTTGAGCATGTCCTCTGCCGCACCCAACGCCTTGAGAGTCTTGGTCACCTCGGTGATGGACGAGCGCAGGTTGTCCAGAGCGGTTGAGCTGCGAGTCTGGATCGCTGGCAAACTGAACAGCTTGTTCAGCTGCTCCTGAATGAGCACGCGCTTGTTGGAGAAGCGCTTCGTCAGGTACTCCCAGCATGCTTGAAATGAGGCGCCAGTGAGCGGGTAGGCATTCACGTGCCTTGCTGGCTCGCCAGTCACACTAGAGCGTAGGTAGTGCAACCTGTCAATGTCCATGAGTTGTGTGTCCCTTATGATGAGCGATGTAAACAGCTCGCTGAATGCAGGCCAGTCCACGTAGCTGCCTGAGAAGGTCGGCAGCGCAATCTCGGGCAGCTTCGACGCTCGAGATAGTGGTTGAGCGGGTGAGACGGCGACCTTTGCTTGAGCAATGGCCTCCACGTCCTCACGAAGACGGTTGAGCCTGAGTTTCGTCTTAAGATGGAGCTGCCTCTCCTTATTGACGAGCTCTGAGGTGAAATACTCATGATCGAGGCACTTCACTGGCCAAGTGATTTCAAAATAGGCGTGCTCCCTTATAAAGGCCTGATGCAGATCTTCTACGTGAGAGCTGAGCACGCGTACCTCGTCGAGAGATGTAGTATGAGCGAGTGTGGGGATTTCAGTTTGAAAGTCGTTGAGAGAATTGAAACGACCCACCAGAGTTCTCGCCTTCATGAGGAGCTCTGCCGGAATGAGTGACGGTGATGTGGCCCTCGTTCGACCCGCAGCGGCCGTTTCTGAAGTCCCCGTTGCCTCGTCGGGGATGGTGAGCGTGAGCACCGACATCGTGGGCGTCGTTGGCCTCGACGTCGCCGATGAAGTGGTAGCTTTATTTTCCATCTCTGAGCGATGAGTGATGAGCGGGTGAGCGGGTGAGCTTGAGCACGATCACTGCACTCTGAAGCACTTCACAATCCGGCTCGAAGGACCAAATGTTCGCGAAATAGGTGTTGTTCGCGTGCCGGAATTTGAGGTTAGGGTGGCGAAGTCGAGTCAAGAAGCACAGCGTGATGAAAATATCGTACGTCGTTTATTAAAACCAAAGATGAGCGATGGATGAGCGGTGATGAGCTTGATGCTGAAGAGATGAGCGTGAGAAACTTGAGAAATGCGCGTTTGTGCTGAACGAAGAGCTTGAGCGCGATGCTATTCAAAGTACGTTGCGAACAAGAACGAATAATACCCGAAGCTAGCTTCCGCCTTGGTGTCTTCCAGATGCTTCTGGAAGACGCGCCAAGCGGAAGCGAGCTTTGATTGGGTGATCGCGCGGACGAGTGGTCCGATTGGGTGATAGCACTGGCGGCCAGATCTGATTCGGTGATCGATTGTAGATCTGCCGTCGTGCTCCGCTGCCCGTGAGGTGCTGCGGTGAGATGAGAGCGGTGGAGAGAGGAACTACTGCTCGAATCGCAAACAAAAACATACATGACCGCACTCTTCGTTTCTCTCCTTCAATAAACAACTACTTCCACAATAACACGAAAAATTTAATTACAAAATTATTATACTCGTTTAATTAATTGTTCATTTTCTCATTTAGCAAGGGGTGGTCTTCAAGTGGCGACTGCCAGAGAATACATTCTATTTTCTCACCACAAATCCGTTGACGAATATTTTCGATATGGGATTCTATGATCACCACCTCTACATTAGGGAATTCCACGAGCACCACTGAAATGCGCGCAAAAGGTTGAGTTTCCTAGCCGCGATCGGCGGCCAGTGGCCCGCGGCAGCGGCCAGACTCCAGCCTCGCAGGGTTCAGGGTCCCACTTTGGTTCGAGTGCACTTGAAAGGGTATACGGCCGAGGATTCATACCGGTTTCAGAAATAAAATAATTATTTATTTTTCATCGTATCGATATGGAAGTGACACAGTGGTGGATTCCTTATGTTTTTCCGATGAAAATCATACCAAATTTCATGTAAATCGGACTATTATTAACGAAGACAACTTGAAATGGTATCAATTAATTTTTCATGGAATTTCCTTTATTATTTTCCGAATTATGTCAGGTTCTAGTGGCATCGATGAAGAGGCCATACGATAGAATATCGATTCCTAATTCTTCTTCCATTTGTCTCAAGGCGTTTGCCTCATTTTTCCTCCCGTATTCGAGAGAACGTAGATTTTGGAGTTGCGGGTACATTATACCCTTCAAACTATTTGCCCGTGATGTATCCTTTCGTAATCGGCATACCTTGCCGAAATTGGATGCAGTTAATAATTTTTTCCTATAACCAAGCCACTTTTCGCTATTCGCCTGATCGTGAGTTTCCTCTTCGATCTTGTCTCGTATCTTTTGCCACTCATGGAGTGTAGTCGCGTGCCTTTCACGCTCGGAAGAGTATACTGTCTCTTCCATATCTGGTTTCTCTGCGCTGGGGCCGTAATCCTGGTCGCACGATTGTTTTTTATTTCGGAAGGAAGATGCCTCCGCTTCTTTCTTATATTCCATTGCTTTTTCTGCTGCACGCTTCCGACGTCCTTCCATCTTTCTTATCATGGTTGACGGCTCTTTATTCATTGCCGTACTCAATCTGCTAAACGCCTCTTTTGTGTTATATTGGACGACTGCAGCGGAGACTCCACCCTGATACGAGCCCCCTCGTCCAAAGTTTATCCTTTTGCCTCCGATGAATTTAGCTGATATTATTAAAACTTTCAACAGCATTATTATTTAGACCGTGCAGCAAACTGTCAGCTTTAGGGAAAAGTGGCTGCATCGCTTCTTTGATACTTTGATAGATACCAGCTTCTTGCAGTTGTGGAACGTTGTTTACTCTGTTGGGATCAGAGTATTTGTTACAGAAGTATGCTAACTTTTGACACTCCTTGTGTTCGCCGAAAACGTGACTCGGTACATTTATCAAGTCTTCCTTCAAATATCTTATTCGTTCCTCGAGTGTTATTTCTTCTTGCAACCGGTATTCTGCAGCTTTCTTTATACCAGTACGCAGACGGAGAGCATTATCAGTTACGACAGCTCTTAGTTCTTTATAGCGGCCTTTTGCTCCGATTTCCTTTATTTTTCTACAGAAATTGCGTAGTAGGTGATTGGTGCATTCTATTTTTCGTACCCGCACCATGTACTTTCCATATGGATCATTCTCCAATATCTTCTTGTACACCAGGGCTCTCCAAGGTCCCGCACGCGTGCGCTTGGGGTTCTCCCACTCTCGTCCGCGTTGTCAGGGATACCGCGCGACGCTAACCGCAAAGACGCTAGCCCGTCGTGGCAAACTTCGCAGCGTCGCGCGGTCTCCTTGACAACGGAAGGTACGCTGCGCCAGAGGAAGATTGGAAGGGGAAGCAGGCGCATGAGGGGCCCCTACGCTGGAGAGCCCTGTTGTACACACTGCTATCGCCATCGGCAACTAATATAGAGTATACTAGGCCGTGCATATCTATGCTGCAATCGAAGCCTTCGACAATAGCAACACTTTCGATGCCAGTTGAACTCTGATTACGACCCCAGTTCTTGAAGCAACGTTGCACGCGCGGTTCTTCCTTCTTCGTAGCTGCTATTTGGCAGGTCCTGCAGAATTTATTCTTCACACTGATATATAGCACTTTCTTCGTGTGGTATCCCACGATGGCTCGTACGCCAGGAAGAGAATTGTAATCTCCTCCGCGGTATGACCTTTTCATCCAGCTGCCATCTGCAGCGACTGGGATAAACGGTACATTAGATTCTGGATATACGTCGCCTCTTGCTATAGCTAATGCTTTTTCCTCTTTTCCAGCATCTTCCATTTCGCGTTGTGCGGCCACATCGAGGGCATCGATTAGGTCATTCTGACAGTTCTCGTGGATCCTTTTCGTCATACAGGACATGTTCACGGCAGTCAATATGTCCTCCAGTTGATTATATCCGTGTAACGTCCCACGGGGACTCAAACCGGTAAAAACCGACAGTCGATAAAGTAGAACCGATCCGCATTACCATGTAAACCATCTTCTGTTACCGCGCAAATGCATTGTGAAGACTTTTATATATAATTTATGATTTAGATGAATATTAGAGAAATAATTATTATAAAAATGTTAGGAATAATTAATTATAAGTACTAGCAAAAGCGCAAGGCAAACTATAATGTACTAAGCAAGCAAAATACGAAATAACAAATAGTGACTCACTGCGCATGCGCCAGCCCGCCAATTCTCCAGTATAAAAGGAGGCGCACGCAGCACAGCGGGACATTCAAGCTACGAATACGCTCACTTGACTGACGAATGCTCAAATCTAGAGGCAGCTTAAGTTTCAACCAGTGAGATTCAGCTCACTCCGGAGACGGCAGCGGCGGATCTCTAGTGTATAAAAGTTACTGGTGCTCCTTTTTGGTTTGCACATTTGAAAGTTATAGAACCTGGTTCTTACAAAGGCATCGAGCTCGCTCCGGAGACGGCAGCGGCCGAAGTACTTGGTAAAAACAAGGTCTGCAGAGCATAGAACAGAACTCTGTCAAAAGTAACGAGCTCGCTCCGGAAACGGCAGCGACCGTTCTTATTACCGAAGAGATTGCCAAGAGTCTTCGAGCTCGCTCCGGAAACGGCAGCGGCCGAACTCTGCAATATATATATATTGTTAACACTAATATCACATTTTATGATATCTTGACAAAAGGTGTAAGTCAATTAACAATGTATGCAAGAAATGAAAGTATAGTGTGGGGGCCTTTGGCTCAAATGATTATAGAATAAAATTTTCAATATATGCTAGTATGATAAATAGGAATTTTAAAACGGCTGAAAAAAGGAAAGATTTTCTGGAACAAGGTAATATTTTATTACCTTGGTCCAGCAACTCTTTCCTTCTTGTCGCCTTTGTAAACTTACTACTTCTCATACTAGCATATCTTAATTTTATTTTATAATCATTTGATCCAAAGGCTCCAACTATCTATACTTTCATTTCTTGCATACATTGTTAATTGATTTAAACTTTTTGTCAAAATATAAAAAAATGTGATATTTGTGTTAACAACCTTCTCACTCTTCATCCTTCGTACGTACCCAACGGTGATTTCTATCATCTCTCCTATATATAATCTTCCATGTCACAAGCGGCCATCTCCTCCTGTCCTTCGCACTCCTTTACTTCCTCGGGTCCGGCGGGGCTCGAAGTCTCCACGGGAGCACATTGCTCTGGTTGGATCGGTTCTTCTTCCGAGTCCTCAATATTCACGCTCGGCTTCGTCCCCTCTGTCTCCTGTCTCCCTCGTCCGGATTATGACGACCCCGCCACTTCTCCTTGTTCCTCCTCGTTTCTTGCCGGATTTACGCTTGCGTCCTTTATTATTCCTTCCGCCATCGCCATGTCGTCGTCGGAATCGAGCAAGACGCTAATGTTTAGCTCGTCGATATCCATCGCTCCTTCCATCTTTCATTTAGGAATCTACATAAATATACGTTAGCACGGGGGCAACCTTACCAAACTTGCCACCCGCCATCCGTATAATTTATTTCAGTAATTTATAATTATGTCACCTACTCCTTGACTCCGTCCTCTCCTTAAGTTGATACCCACCTATAATGCTTACCTTCCGTTGCGCCTTATCACCATTGACCAACCTGTGTCCTTAATGTTATTCTAGTTCATACATAAAAAATTTCAGAAAAGTAAAAAATTACGCCAAGTATATGAAATCAAATAAATCAACAAAAATAGAAGATAATAATAATTACGAAATAAAATAAAGATGTGACATCAAATTGACCCGCAAGTGCATAAAGGTGCTTTCCAACTGCGCTTAAGATGACACAACTACATATACACAGTTAAAATGCTGTGTTCATACATTCCATTACCCATATCGCGGACATTTTAATAATGTGAAGAAAAATGTAACAACTAGTCTAGATATTATTTGCCTAGATGTCCGCGGCCTGGAAGTCACATACTAGGCGTGTCATTTTTTCCCCTTAAGGGGGTAGACACGTCACGTGACCTGGCCGATTTGGCAGGTCGGTATTACAGCTGGTTGTTTCTGACCAGAAATGGTAATACCGATAGATCGACGGTTGCCTGGTGCACGCGAGAGGGAGCTGTTTGCGATTTCCGTATTCTATTATGAATAAGGAAAGAAATTCCTTGCTGTTGCGTTGTACTTGTAAATTTTTAAACGGAAGGTCTGCTAGTAGAGCAAACGTAGAAAATTCATTGTACATTTTAATTACTTAAAATGTGCTTATGCTATAATATGTTAAGTACGTTGGCAGTAAGGAGTTATAAGTTATGAGTGAAAAGAAAAAATAGATGTGGAGATGTCCCCAGAAAATAAATTTTGTTATGTTAGGTTAGACATTTTTTTATTAGCAAAACACTGAAGCAGAACATGAAAGTTATACACTTATTATAAAATACTTAAACGTTCCATGCAGAAAGCAGTTATTGAACAAACATTATATATAAAATTGTGTTGGTGCAATAGTGACCCCCCGGTGCTATTGCGATGTTGCCATCGATTATACAGAAATAGAATTTGTTTATTTTTCAACGCATCAATATGAAAGTGACACCAATGGATTCCTGGCATTCTCTCGATTAAATTGACAGAAAATTATTTAAATCGGACTATTTTTAACGAAACGGGCTTTCAATTTATTCTGCAAACAAATTTTTCACGTAATGTCCTTAATTCTAGTCCGAGTTATATCATTTTTGAGGTCAATTTGATCGAGAAAGCATAAGGAATCGATTGACGCCACTTTCGCAAAGATCTGATTAGAAATTGCAAAATTTCAGATTCATCAGTGCTTAGTGCATAACATTGTATGGCCCCGCTGGTTACGAGCGTCGAAGCCGTCGAAACTCAGCGAGACACATGATTGCTGGCGAGCAACGCGTTTGACGCCTCCAGCTAGAGAATCACCTTGTACAAATGCTAAGAAACGATAGTGTGAAGTGGCGCTCGTGTCAATTGCACATCGACAATACCGTAGATTCTAAGGCCTAGAATATTAACTCCGTATTACGATGTTCTTAACCAGAGTACTGCATTAATGAATTAAAAAATAAATGAATTCGTCAATTAGTTAAAATTAATGAACTTGTGACGAAGTCACGTCACGCGCCATCCGAACGCGCGGTACCGAAAACAAAGGCCTTAGTTCGCGCCACGGCCGCTGGGCGGCCGCTGCCCCGCGGTGTCTCTCGCGAGCGAAGATTCGCAGCTTGCGCGTATAAGGCCCGCGGCGAGCGAGATTGATAGCTCTCGTCCCGCACGCATTAGTGGTTCACACCGCCGTACCGTACGTTCGAGAGGCTCTATTTTTGTGGATTTTCCTGAGGTGTGCACGCGCCGACCTATCGTCACGCGGTGCCATTACCAGCCTCGTTTCCGATATAGGCCGAGAGGAATCTTGCGCCCTACCTTGCCGAAGAGGTATCTCTGCGCCCAATAGGCTGGAAGCCTATTGCACTTCGAACCTCCAAGATACGACTCTCGCACGGACGCGCCTCCTTGAGGCCACCAAGAGCAGAACGTTCACGACTCCGCATCCCCGTTCCTACGAACCGCCGACAACTCGCCGCCGTCGCGAAACGACGCGCCGTACCGCCGCAGCTCTTCCGTCGCGCTCGGAATTTGTGTACAAAACCAATTTATAAAGTACACCTTAGTGAATAAACACTATTATTTATTTTAACCACGGCTTTGCTCATTCGCCGAACCCTGCCTTACCGACTGAGTCGGCAACCTATCCCTTCTCCGTCCCACCGGTAATCGTTCCGCAACCAAACACGATTACAAATTGGCGCCCGAACAGGGACTCTGAAGAGGAGAAGGGCGAATGAGCACAAGCGTAAGCTGGGTGTACGAGCTACGGAAAGCGGTACTAATTCAAGTCGCGGAAAAATACGGGCTCGACGCCACTAGCAACCTCGACGAACTACGCCAACGAGTTACTTCGTACTGCCGCGAGAATAAAATCATGGGTCCGCCAACCATAACGATATCGAGCGACGCCGCGAATCCAGTAGACGTCACCACCCCCACCAACCCGGGCCCTAGTTTTAACGGCCCGGAGACCACGCCGATGGAGAAGATCAGGAGGTGGGGAACCCGCTACGACGGCGGACCAGGAGCCGCGGAATTCCTACAAAGGCTGGGGGACCTGCAACATAGCTACAAGGTCACCCCCAACCAGATAGTAGAATGCCTCTCCGAAATCTCGAAGGGGAGAGCATTAGGATGGTACCGCCTCCGCCGCACCGAATGGCAATCATGGGACGATTTCGTCACCGATTTTCGAGCGTTCTTCCTTGCCGCGGAAGACGAAGATGAGCTCGAAGAAATCATTACCCGGCGAGTACAACGGCCGAGCGAAACGGCCACCGATTTCATTTTTAGACCTCCTGCCATTAATGCAGCAATACGGTAAGTACACGCTGGAACAGCAGGTAAACCGTGCTTACCGGAACCTCCGACCAGAGTACCGTCGGTACATTAAACGAACTGAGTTCACGACGTTACCGGAGCTAATGAAATTGGCCGCCGCCCAAGACAAGGTCACGGCCGAGGAAAAGGAAGCCGCCGGCGCTGGGCGGAAAGAAACCGTTAAAACCGAAAGACGGCCGGAGAGGAAAACCGAGGCGACCCGTAGCGGCGGACTAGCCGAAGTACAAGCCGACTACGACCGAGCGACTTGCTGTTGGCGGTGCGGCCAGCGCGGCCACCGCCGCACAGTGGTTCCAAAGTGACTTTTTGCGGTCAAAATTCCGTATCTCCATCAATTCTCAACCGATTTTTGATTTCTTTAGCTCATTTTGTAGGGGATTAAATTTGCTATAATATCAAATACCGGAATTGCAACCAAAACCGTTTTTTTCTATTCTGTTTTCTGACAAAGTTGGATGAAAACTATAGTAGACCAATCTTTGGGGCTAATTTGATAAGATATTGCTTATCTAAGTAGTTATTTTTATTTAAAATTTTCAATTGGCACTGGGCAATAGCGGAAATATAAAATAGGCGATCTGTTGACACGTCAGAATGTTTGAAATACAATTTTACAAGGGCTGAAAATTTGGAATGTCTACTGAGTTTACTACAACCACAACCGTCTAAAATATCAATTTAATGTATGATTCTGGAACCTAATAGCGTTCAGAAATATGGAATAACGTCAAAACCGCGATTTATTTTTTTACGTTTTTATTATTGTTTATTAGTGAATAAAACTTTATCGACTCTTCCCGATCCACAGTTTGGGCATTTGAAATGTGGGTAAGAATGTAATAAACAAATTAAAAAAAGAATTAGCTGCCACCATGTACCACTGCGGTGTCAATCCGATTTTGTTTAATTGGCGATAGCGCTCGAAGTGCCTTTCTGCGGACAAAATTCCGTATCTCCGTCAACTCTCAACCGACTTTTGATTTCTTTGGCTCATTTTGTAGGGGATTAAATTTGCTAAAATATCACACAGTAGTTTTCCAAAATTTTCTTTAGGGATTAAAAAAAAACAAATTCTGAACTCTTGGTTCCGAACGAGTTTATTAACTAGTTTTTTCATGTAACATTAAAATGAGATAAAATAAAAGAAATATAAATTAAACAATTCAAATTTAAACAAATTGGTCTTCTTCTACATCTACTACATCATCATAATTAGACAACAGGTATTTTGCGTCTTTTTCTAGTTCAACAACCGTAGTTGGCCATTGGGACCTCAAAATCGAAATTAAAGGATCCGATGTTATTAATAAATTATGCATGATGTCTTCATTTGTCGAAAACCTCGAACTTTTTCTTGTATTAAATTGTCGGAATCTTTTAAAATCTTTGTTCCTAGATTCCTGGGCTTCTTCCGACATCTGACCAATTGGCAGAATAGTCGCGTTTAAAACGTCTTTTCCATGAATTAAAATTTGTGGACTGATGATGGCATAAAATACCATCCATACTCCCTAATAAAAATTTTGGCCGTTTCGAGAGAAAAAGATTGGAACTTTGATGGGTCTACGCTGCTTCCACACGACA
This sequence comes from Andrena praecox, assembly GCA_963932275.1. Lineage (NCBI taxonomy): Eukaryota > Metazoa > Arthropoda > Insecta > Hymenoptera > Andrenidae > Andrena > Andrena praecox. Next base: position 39,347,708 of record OZ010728.1, read on the forward strand.
GAACTTGTAAAATTATAAAAAATTTATAAATAAGTTCTTCATTCACCTCTGTGATTTCCGCTACTGTCTTCCAATTGCGGAAAAATCGTCGCGCTGTATTCCCATCATTGGAAGTACCCGAACCTTGTCTTGGAACATCCACAGTTATACCAAGGTTTTGTTTAAGCATTAACTGAATTCTTTTTTTGGACTCCATGATAATTTTTTCTTCCGGTTGCCTTGCGCTCCACTTTTTAAATTTAAGTCGGTAACTTATGTGTAAAATGCATTCCATAAACCGAATCCAGGCATGTAGAGTGGATAAACCGTATTCCACCGATCCTTCCTGGATACATTTATTCCTGACTAAGTTCAAATTGTTCATTTCAGACGGTTTGGCCCCACAAATATAACAGGAGGCTGCGGAAGGAGTTACAGTCATAACTTGGTGAACTTTACCATCAAGCATTGTCAAGTGTAGGCTATGCTTTATTGTAAAGCGTTTTCTTTGAATTTGCACTTTTGTTGGGGATAATTTTTCTATGTCATTCTTTATCATGTTTATTTCTTCAGTTATTTTCGTACTTGTTTCCTTTGCAAATTCAAATTTAATAGGCCTACAAAGTTTTGTTGAAGACGGATGAGGGTTAATCCAACATGGAGTGTCATTCGTGGAAAGTGAATGGATTAATTGTAGTGGAACCAAGGACATCATAAACAGGCTCTCGTCGGAATCTTCAGGGTTATCAAAATTTTGTTTGTAATTGCTGTGCCCGGACGAACCGTCTCAGCCCCACTTAGAAATTAAAACTAAGTCTTTTTTGGTGGGAAGATTCTCAGATTTGTCCAATGATGAAAACAACCTCGAAACAGTATAGTCAAGTAAGCATTGTAAATTTATACTTGCTCCTCTATCTGAAATTGTTATTGGGGGATATCATTCTTTCTTCGCTTCAAGAATGTTTTTGTACGTAGGAAAAATACAAGAATCTTTTTTTATGGATTCAGAGCGAATTCTGTTGTACTGGAACTTAGTAAGCTTGGCATGAAAATATAAGGCCAAAGCTTCTTCTTTGGACAAACATTTAACAGGCTGACGTTCGTTTATCGATTCATCAGAATCTATAGACAACATTAGGGCATGGAGTTTATCAGCAATGTTCTTGTGACCTGAGGTTCGCAAACTGTGTTCCAACGCAAATTGGAGTTCTTTTTGCGAATGTGTTGCATATAATAATTCAGTTTTTCTTCTTTTTGATCGTTCCGAACTCGCTTCAAAGTTTATTTTCGGCCGTCCAACAATGTCTAAAGGAGTTGGTATTGGCAAATTGGGGTCCGACTATTCAAAATAGCATTCGTTAAGCCAGAAATCATTTTTAGCTAAAAAACGCTCTGTTGTTCGCGAAGAGCCGATCCATCTTTTTTTAAATGTATATGAAAAGTCCTTACTTATTTTGTTAGCCAATGATGTCCTGTGTTCCAGTTTGACTAGAAAGGTCTCCGAAAGGAAGTTGGTTAAGTAGCTCACACCATGATTTTTTCCTGAGAGCATAATTTTCGCTAACTTTATATTTTTAATCTTTATGTGCACCATTTTATTGTATAAAAGTAAAGCCGTAAAAAGTGCAAATAACTCGATTTAATAGGTTGATCACTCTATGCCGCACAACTGCCAAGACACTGAATCGTTGACGAATATTCTCCCAATGTCTGCTAACAAACAAATGACTGCAGCCACTAGCGTTGTTGCCTACAAAACAAAATCGCATCGACGACGAAGGCATTATTTCCTTCTGATCGTCAGTTGTTTTTTTCTGCCATTTGGTCAGATGTCGGAAGAAGCCCAGGAATCTAGGAACAAAGATTTTAAAAGATTCCGACAATTTAATACAAGAAAAAGTTCGAGGTTTTCGACAAATGAAGACATCATGCATAATTTATTAATAACATCGGATCCTTTAATTTCGATTTTGAGGTCCCAATGGCCAACTACGGTTGTTGAACTAGAAAAAGACGCAAAATACCTGTTGTCTAATTATGATGATGTAGTAGATGTAGAAGAAGACTAATTTGTTTAAATTTGAATTGTTTAATTTATATTTCTTTTATTTTATCTCATTTTAATGTTACATGAAAAAACTAGTTAATAAACTCGTTCGGAACCAAGAGTTCAGAATTTGTTTTTTTTTAATCCCTAAAGAAAATTTTGGAAAACTACTGTGTGATATTTTAGCAAATTTAATCCCCTACAAAACGAGCCAAAGAAATCAAAAATCGGTTGAGAATTGACGGAGATACGGAATTTTGACCGCAGAAAGTCACTTTGGAACCACTGTGCGCCGCCCCGAATGCAGACGAGCGAGCAAACTATTCTGCTCCTACTGCGGCACCGCCGGACGTACCTCCCGAGAATGTGCCTGCAATTCCTTTTCGGGAAACGAGGCCGGGCGCGGCAACCGAGGCGACCGACAAAACGCCCAGGCAACAATGCCTCAACCGAGCCAATAAAAGACGACCCTCGTTTGTACCTCGCCTTTAAAATGGGAGATATCCGCTGGTGGGCCCTGGTCGACACCGGAGCGACACGTTCGTTCATACGACCAGATGTCGCTGTGGCCTGTGAGAAGCGCGGATATACTCTCGCACCCGCCACCTTCACGGCAAGCGCAGCAGATGGCGCGGAGGTACCACTACGAGGTGAGATTACGCTACCCGCCACCATACACGACCAAACAGTAAGGCACACATATACCGTGCTGCCTGGTCTATCGCATGCCGCTCTCTTGGGAGTAGACGTACTAGGGAAATTGGGCCTGGAGGTGCAGATCGGTGCACACCGATGGACGCGCCACGCCGAAACCGCGGCCGTGGAAGTCCCCGGCATCAGACGATGCACGCCGGCACAAGAGGCCGTTCTACAACAACTCCTGGACGAGGAGTTACCGCCGCTCCGAAAGCTCCAAGGCATGACCCGCCTCGCCGAGCACCGAATACGTCTGAAGACGACCGAGCCGATCAAACAGCGATACATGCCCCGGAACCCAGCCACGCAAGCCTTAATCAACGAGGCAGTGGATCAAATGCTGGCCGACGGAATAATCGAGCCGTCCAGCAGTCCGTGGAGTTCACCTGTGGTCATGGTCGCTAAGAAAGGCAAGAAAAAGAAGCGATTTTGCATCGACTTCCGCCGAGTTAATGCCGTAACCGAAAAGGACGCCTACCCTTTGCCACAGGTCCAGGCAACGCTTGACAAACTGCGCGAGGCGCGCTACATTTCAACGCTGGACCTCGCAAATGGATATTGGCAAGTACCGCTGGCCGAAGAGAGCCGGCCGATAACGGCCTTTACCGTTCCCGGACGGGGACTATATCAGTTCCGCGTCATGCCGTTCGGCCTCCACTCGGCCCCCGCCACGTTCCAACGACTACTGGACAGTATCATAGGACCCAGCCTAGAGCCAAGGGCCTTTGCCTACCTAGACGACATTATTGTCTTAGGCCGAACGTTCGAGGAACACCTAGAGAACCTCCGAGAGGTATTGCACCGACTGCAGCAAGCAGGGCTCCGGTTAAATGAAGAGAAATGCCGCTTCTGCCAAACCGAACTACAATACCTCGGCCACGTCGTCTCGGACCAAGGGGTCAAGACCGACCCCGAGAAAGTCGAGGCGATTCGAAACACGCCTCCACCGCAGAACTTACGCGAACTGCGACGTTTCCTGGGGATGGTCTCCTGGTATAGGAGATACATCCCCCAAGTCTCGGAAACAGCAGCGCCGTTACACCAACTCCTACAGAAGCGAACACGATGGAATTGGACCGAAGAAGCGCAGTCCGCCTTCGAAACGCTCCGCCACCAACTGGCTACCGCACCGGTACTAACATGCCCCGACTTTGATCGGCCGTTTGTACTACAAACAGACGCCAGCCAGGGCGGCCTTGGTGCGGTCCTGACCCAAGACCATGACGGCCAGGAACAAGTGGTGGCGTACGCCAGTCGAACGCTGAACGCGGCCGAGCGGAATTATTCAGTCACCGAAAAAGAATGCTTGGCAGTGGTCTGGGGCATCAGAAAGATGCGCCCGTACCTAGAGGGCTACTCGTTTACCGTCCTCACCGACCACCAAGCATTGAAATGGCTGCAGTCGATCGACAGCCCCTCGGGACGCTTGGCACGCTGGAGCCTGGAGCTCCAGCAGTATGACTTCAAAATAGAATACCGCAAAGGCGAGAACAATCTCGTCGCCGACGCCCTGTCACGACAAGGCGAGATCGCCGACGTAGACACCGCAACACCGCAAGAGTGGTACAGCCAGAAGAAGCAAGCCGTGGAGGAGGCACCGCTCCTCCACCCCGAGTATCAAATCCGCGAGGGCGAACTATATCGCCGGTTTCCAGACACGACCGGCGGCCACCCCGGAGACGAGTGGAAACAATGCGTGCCACGCACTCGGCGCGACGAAATACTGAGGGCAAACCATGACGCCCCTACCGCCGGACACCTCGGAGTCAATAAGACTACCGCACGACTCGCCCGAAAATATTATTGGCCCGGGATGTTCCGCGATGCGGCCCGATACGTACGACAATGTACAAAATGCCAGGAGTACAAAGTATCACAGCAAGCGCCAGCCGGGCTCATGCATACCACGCCAGCAGCCTACCCGTGGGACGTGGTGTCGGCCGATTTAGTCGGGCCACTCCCACGGTCGAAGAAAGGCCACACGGTGGTCGTGGTGATGCAGGACAAATTTACGAAGTGGATCGAACTACAACCTCTTCGACAAGCCACCGCTCCGGCCGTTACGAAAGCATTTCGCGAGAGGGTGGTCATGCGCTTCGGGTGTCCGCGCCGAATTATCACCGACAACGGCAAACAATTTGAGAGCCGGGAGTTTACCGGCCTACTACGAGAATACGGCATCGACCATAGGAAGACACCGCCGTATACCCCCCAATGCAACCCGGTAGAACGAGCCTCTTACCCCTTAGGGTAAGTTAGGTTAAGTTTAGATGTAAGAAAAATTGTACCTGGCGGCGAGCGGCCGAGAGGGAGTTGTACCGGCCGCCCCAAATTTGATCCATTCCGTCCCCGAAGTAGAGAGGGGGTGTGACGAAGTCACGTCACGCGCCATCCGAACGCGCGGTACCGAAAACAAAGGCCTTAGTTCGCGCCACGGCCGCTGGGCGGCCGCTGCCCCGCGGTGTCTCTCGCGAGCGAAGATTCGCAGCTTGCGCGTATAAGGCCCGCGGCGAGCGAGATTGATAGCTCTCGTCCCGCACGCATTAGTGGTTCACACTAGGGATGCCGATCTTCCTCAAAGAATCGATTTTTCGATTCAATTCAGATCGTTGTGCAAAGAATCGATTCATAACAAAATCGGAACCTAAAAAATCGATCCCATTGAGATCGATTCATTATAATAAAAAAATATAAAGCGTAGTTTTGAACACCCTAAATTGCAAAATGAATGCGGTCAAAGGTTTTTTTATGTCACAGTGCGAACATGACTATAGATATAGGTTTTTATTTTCTTTTAGTTTAGTTTCTTGTAATCCTAATAGATGGCACTTCAGGACACAGTCTGTGAATGTTACTGATCCCAGTGGGATCCCACTAACGAAGAGTGAAGGAGCGGATGAACACGATGAATATTCTTAATGTATTTCTGGTACATATAAAAATGAAAGCAAGTTTTGGGTCGTTTGCTCGTTTGTTAGTTTGACCATTCTGTGGCACTTCTTTGGCCTGTAGAGGCGTGGTGGTGTTCGAACCGCCACAAGTCCTATCTATATAGCCCAACGAGATTCAAATTTCAACATGGTTATATAATTGAAACAATGGAAATGAATTTAGCAAGTTTTATTTAAATAAATGAAGAAATTATACATGTAGAATTTAACATAATAGTAAATAGGTTACCTATTTATTCAATACCCCAAATATTATTTTCCAATGACTTAAGGAAAATTAATTTATTTAGTCTTTCTCCAGACAATCTGTTCCTGCAGGGAGTAACTATATTCGCAGCTATGGAAAATAAGCGTTCAGACGGGACTGAGGTGCCAACTATACAAAAATAGTGGTAAGATAAAGTTCTTAGCTTTTTGTAAATTGTGTCTTTATGGCACTCCCAATATTTTAACGGATCACATTTCTGCAGATCTTCGACAGGCTGGCTTAAATAATTTCTAAAATCCATGCCTACAACATTCCGATTTTCGTGTTCTTCTGGGTACTTTGCTTTAACTAATTGTTCATGAAATTGCCAAATATTATTAGCTGGTGTTGCCTCTTCTGCACTATGAGAATCAGATTCTTCCCTTCTGTTTAACTCAGTAACAGAGATCTCAGTATCAATATCAGATAGCATACTTATTAATTTACCTATTGCCTGAGAACAAGCTATTTTGTCTCTGAAATACATTTTTTTGAAACGTGGGTCCAACAAAGTTGAAATGGCTAATAAATGTACCTGCTCTATGTTTCTAAATCTTTTGTTAATTTCGTTTAAGATAAGTGTTTTAGTGGTATGACCAAGGCCTGTATTTGGTTGTACAGTCTCTACAGATTTAGTGAGGCTGTAAACCATAGGTATAATCTTACTGCAGGTTACATAATTATGCCCTGAAATTTCTTTCGTTAGCATCTCAAATGGTTGAAAAATTTTTATCAGATCTTCAAGACTGTCCAATTCTGCAGCAGTTAACATCGCAGGAGCTTTTGAGTTCTAGAAGAGTATTTGAGCTACATTGTCTGATAATTTAATAAACCTCTCTAATTGATAGTAGGTAGAATTCCATCGAGTGCAAACCGATTGAATCAGTCTTAAAGGTGTTTGTATTTTATCTTGACTTTTCCGTAATTTGTCAGAGGCCTGTACACTATGTTTGAAATGCTTTACAATTTCCTTTACTGAATTCACCAGTTCCTTGATATCATCTAAGCCAGTTTTTTCATCAAATGGTTTATTAGCCACTAAATTCAATGTATGTGCAAAACATGGTAAATGCTTATTTTTGCCATATAAATCTATCACTGCTTTTACTATATTGGCTCCGTTATCAGTCACCACAGCCTTAATTTTCTCTGATGTTATATTCCAATTACTACAGATTTTTTCAATAACTCTAACTAAATACTCAGCATTATGTCCTTCTTCGAGTTCTGTAACGCCAAATGTAATGGATTGCAGTTTTGCTTTTTCAACAAAATGACCAGTCAAACCAATATAGCTCTTTGTGTTTAAAGTATCCGTCCAAATATCAGTCGTTAAAGACAAGGAACTAATTTGTTTTATGTTTTCTTTAATTTTTAGTGATAATATGTCGTATTTTGCGTCAATCATTTGAGTAACAGTCATACGACTAGGAACTTTATAAAGCGGTGCGACAGTTTTCATCAAATGCCGAAAACCCGTTTTAGTCGTAGTATTTAATGGTAAGTCATCCTTTGCAATCATATAAATAATAGCATTTGAAATTTTTCCTTCCTTAAAACCTCCACCTGCATTAAAAGTAAACATTACGATTCAAAATTTTATTAATAATAATATAATCATATATTTTTAACATAGTAAACCATTCGTACATTCATATGCTTTAATATTTGATATGCAATTTTCAATAAGGGGTTGGGTCGATGATTTAGATGTTCCAGGTGTTGAAATATCAGATGTCGTCGATGCTGTATCAACTTTATCAATGTTCACCGCAGCTACTGTTGGAAGCCCAAGACTTTCATTTGCATGGCTTATTTCTTCCATTTCGACATCATCGATAGCTTCATCGTTATTTCTGTTCGAAGTTTCGAAAAGTCTGTTTATTGCCTATAAAATAATTAAATAGTGTTTTAATGCACTTGTACTGAATCAATTGCAATACATTATATTGATAACCACTAAAGTAATGAAAGCAGTTTGGAAATGTAATAAGCCAATCCTCAAGAAACAAAGATAGAAGCAAAATTTACAAACACCAAATATCCTGGTTTCTTAATATATGTACACTGCTGGTGAAGATTAAAGAAACACTCGCAAAAAATATGGAATAAAAGGATTATAACGCTGAAAGCTTCTAGTTTTTGAATCAAGCACTCGAATTTTTTTATTCATCCGTTATAATACTGGTTTTTCAAGATGAAGCGCAGAAAACAAAATTTAAAAAATTTCTGCCTAGTTTAAACGTATGCACGGGCCACAAATTTTTTTTCTAGTAAATTCAATGGAGGGCTCTTATAGAGCAAATATTTCTCTTTAATCTCTTTCTTTTTGTTCTGTTGTATGATTTTTATCGACCGAGTTATTCGCGATCAAAGCAAAAAAGGTACTTTTCACTTTGAACGCCTATAACTTGCAAATGCGTGATTGCAGAAAAATTTGCATGAGTGTTTTGGGAACTCGGTCCAAAAAAATCATACAACAGAACAAAAAAAAACCAAATTAAAGTGAAATGTTTGTTCTATAAGAATCCTTTATTGATTTACCTGAAAAAATTTTTAACAAAAAAATTTGAGTCCTTGATTCAACAACTAAAAGCTTTCCAGCAGTGTAGTTAACAAAATAACCATCAACATACATACCTGCATTTGTTCACCACCTTTACCAGAGGGTCTTTTACTTTCCATTTGCCGTTTTGACTCATAGTGATATTTATGTTTTCGTATCATATGATTACGCAGATTGGTTGTATTACCGGAAGTTTTTACATTTAGCAAACAATGTTTACACTTTCCGCCTGAGTCACTTTTTATGAAGTGCATCCATATATTACTCCTTGAATATTTATTGGCCATTGTAATTATATATACCTCAAACTGTTTTCCAAACCGAGTCTCAAACTAAGTTAGTAGCTCTATATAGGTATGTAGGTATTGTTCTTTAGCTCGGACAATATCAAATGTAATGCTCTAAAGGACATGAACCGATAAAATTCTTTAAAAAAAACATGAAATGTATGATTTATTTTCTTACTTTGATATCTGTGTAAGATTTGGATTACGTTAACATTTCGAGGAAATATAAGTTATCTTTTAGTCATTTGAACTTGGTCAATGTTTATTTAATTATAGCACAGTGTTGCACCGCACATTAATATTACAATTTTTAAAATTGAAAACTTAACATTTACTTACGTGTATAATATTTCTCGAACAAACTAAAACGATTACAATCACGAAAGGCAAAAGCATACTGTTTGAAACATTTGAAATGCTACACGCGGGTTGCCACGCAACGCGTCCACACACGATGCGAACTGTGCACATATGTAGGTTGGATCGATGTGTGTGTGTCGGGTGGCGTGATGACCGTGGCGTTTCAAATGTTTCAATAGTACACTATTCGCAATAAAAAATCAGAATGGGGTGGGTTCAAAATTGCGTTCACTACCTTAAAAGATAAAAAAATAAGTATATATAAAAAGAGATGGTTTGGTTTGGTTTATTTCTTCCCTTCATTAAATATTGTTGCTCGGACTTCCTCGTGAGAAATTTGAGCGCAGGTTGATGTCCGTGGAGCGCTAAGGCACGTTGCTCGCTGAACGAAGATTTTTAGAATAAAAATACAACGAAGGAACAATTGAAACTCAAACAAGGGAAATAAACTTTAATATTACTAAACAAAAACTAAGTTTGGATTTGATACAAGCTGGAAATTCACAGAATACGCCTTACGAAGCGCATCGGTTTTACATATTTCGTTAACTACAAAATGTCCTTAGATACTAGGAGCCAATCGAAGAATTATTAATAAGATAAATTCCTATTCGTCATTACATTTCCTCTCGGATATCGATTTCTTACTTATCAAGCGTTTAACATCTTTGCACTGGCTTTACACATTTAGGAGAAGGGATAAAAGTGGAGTTCAAATGTTCACATATCTGCTTCCAAGGAAGTATTGATTAATTTATAATCTTGAAGTATATTTATTAAAAGAATCTCTAACTGTATTCAAACTCCTCGGACTTGCGCTAACATCACTTTTGCTTCCCTTTCTTATTACATTTGTGTGGTCCTTAGAGCTCTTAGGTGTGGTCTGATTCAAATTTCGCACTTCTAGAGTTTACGCTACACGCCGCTAGGGATCCACGATCTCTCTGGTTGCGATTCGATCTTCGAATCGATCCCTGTCTTGAGAATCGATTTAAAAAATCGAAAATCGCGACAAAAAAGATCGATCTTTGAAAGATCGATTTTAAATCGGCATCCCTAGTTCACACCGCCGTACCGTACGTTCGAGAGGCTCTATTTTTGTGGATTTTCCTGAGGTGTGCACGCGCCGACCTATCGTCACGCGGTGCCATTACCAGCCTCGTTTCCGATATAGGCCGAGAGGAATCTTGCGCCCTACCTTGCCGAAGAGGTATCTCTGCGCCCAATAGGTTGGAAGCCTATTGCACTTCGAACCTCCAAGATACGACTCTCGCACGGACGCGCCTCCTTGAGGCCACCAAGAGCAGAACGTTCACGACTCCGCATCCCCGTTCCTACGAACCGCCGACAACTCGCCGCCGTCGCGAAACGACGCGCCGTACCGCCGCAGCTCTTCCGTCGCGCTCGGAATTTGTGTACAAAACCAATTTATAAAGTACACCTTAGTGAATAAACACTATTATTTATTTTAACCACGGCTTTGCTCATTCGCCGAAACCTGCCTTACCGACTGAGTCGGCAACCTATCCCTTGTCCGTCCCACCGGTAATCGTTCCGCAACCAAACACGATTACAAACTGTTTGATTGCATCGAAGTTGCAAGTGACGATATAAATATATATGACCGATATGACCATAAATGATTATTGGAGATTTTAGACAATTACCATTTGGTAATAGCATAACTTTCTTTCTAGAGGTTGCATGAGCGTGACTGATTTGTATATCTGGATATAGCTTGAAATATTTGCTTTTACTAGCAATAGGTTGACTAGGCTTATAAATACTCTTTATATTAAATTTATCCTTGGGCCAATCTTTGTTTTCGGAATGAATACTAAATTCTTCTCTTCCTTGTGAGTCACACAATGTTGTCTCATTGTTGCGCCCATCATGAAGTTGCTCGTATTGATGATGTTCACTCTTAATTTCAAAATCTTGTGTGTTGTTATGATTAACATCTATATCACATTCTTGCATTCTTCCTGGAATACAGTCATTTATTGCACTGAAACTATAGTCATTTATTGCACACTCATTATTGTTTCGTTCATTTACGCCCTTATTGCGCCAATTATCATGTGAACACGTGTCTGAATCATTTAGAGCCGTTATGATGTTTATAATGGTGTAACGTTCAACTGTCCGAGGACAACTAAGCGTCGAGGTCCCTGAGGGGAGAGCGGCGTCCCCTCAAGTATAGGATAGGTGGGGTTCTACTCTACGGATTAAAGATTAAAATCTAAGGCTTAACAATACTTATTTATTCAATAACGTTTACTCTAATAACAATAACAATTAACTAATATTGCTTACAGTCTACGATTATATATTCTATTTTTGGGTTTTCTATGTTTTTTGTGTTTAATACGCTAATTAATATGTATAATATATGCATTGAGATATGTGCTTCTGCAGTAAGATCGGTCTGCTGCCGTTTCCGGAGCGGGTCCCAATTCTTTTGGCAGAGTTTTATTCTAGGGTTCTGTAGACCTTGCCTTCGCTAAGCGGTTATGCTGCTACCTACTAATAGGAGCAACGCTTGAAACCTCCGTGAAGATAAAGTTCTCAACCTTCAAATGATAGGTCCAAAGAGGAGCACCAGTACCTTTTTAACACTGAGAACCATTCGCTACCGTTTCCGGAGCGTGCTGAAATTCTGCTGGATAGTACTTAAGCTGCCTCCAGGCACTAGCATTCGTTGGTCGCAAGAACGTATTCGAATGAGCGCGCCCTGTGCTGCGCGCGTCTCCTTTTATACTCGAGAATTGGCGGGCTGGCGCATGCGCAGTGAGTCGCTATTTGTTATTTCGTGTTTGTTTGCTTATTACATATTATTTTGTTCCATGCTTTTGTCAGTATCTATAATTAATTATTCTTATCACTTCTATAATATTTGTTTCTCCAATATTCGCTTAAATTATAAATTATGTACAAAAGTCTTTACAATACGTTTGCGCGGTAATAGATAATGGTTATATGGTAATGCGGATCGGTTCTGTTTTACCGACAGTCGGTTTTTACCGGTTTGAGTCCCCGTGGGACGTTACAATGGCTTTCCTGGTTTAGAAAAAGCCGCCGATGTTTCAATATTTGGCAAGATCGGTTGATCTTTCCTTGGTGGGCTAAGATACGGACATCTGTTTTGAATAAAATTATATAATTTCGACAAAAAAATTGCACCACCACCTAAAGTATCTCTCAAATCCACTTTCAAAAATTTATCCACCCGTAGACGGCCACCATAGTCTTTTAAAACTCTGTTCTTTTTATTATTTAAATATTCTTCAACAATGCTAGATGACGAGTGGCCCGTCACGAATGGTATTCCAACGCCACTCCAGTGTGGAAACTCATTAGGAACTGGTACGAATCCTTCGATAAAGTCCTTGAAGTAATAGCCATTCACCTCACTACCTTCGGAAATGGTAACCTCAGCCATTTTCAGTAAATGTTGAATATGGGTCATTCCACGTCAACTGGATCACCTTCGGGTCCAAACTTTAGGAGAACGTAGACAAACGTGTGAGGGCTTAAATTGTTCGTCTGCACATATACTTTCGAAAGAAAGTTGGCATTGTGAAAAATTCAATATGGCGGATCTAATATGGCGGCTACAATCTGCGAAATTGGGAGATAGTTTAGTAGATCCGACGCTCTCTCTGAAAGCAGTAGTCTTTCTCGCTTTAGATTCTTTACCCTCACGGTTCACCTTCGTTACAGCAGCATCCATGTTGGTGCTGGTCTCCTCATTTCCTCTTACAATATCCATAATGTTTTGGACCTTTTGTCTCGAATTACTCGACACGAGTTAAAAGTCTGGGAGATAGTTTAGTAATACTATTAATAAAAATCCGAAATTGACTCGAACGGCTTGTAAATGAACTGATTACGAATCGACATGAGTCGCTGATTACGAATCTGAAGTGAGAATTGACGAATTCAAAATGGCGGATTCAATATGGCGACTATACACCCAAGATCTTGTTCCAAGGGACTGTAAGTTACTCGCAATGATAATGAAATAGTTACTCGGGGTTTCTGAGGCCACTGATCACGTATCTGAAGCCAGATCTTCAAAATTCAACATGGCGGATGGAACATGGCCGACCAAAATTTTGGAAAAATTTCCATTTTCATAAAAATTTGCATGTACGGGTTCTTTGGGTCTCTCGTTACGAATTCGTTGTCAGATTTCCAAAATTCAAAATGGCGGATCCGACACCCATGTGGCATATCATCGGTCGCTCCCCACGCAGTGGCCCCCGGACCGGTCGAAGGGCCACCGTCACTCGCATTTTTCGCCTCATCTTGCCCGCTGTCACGACCACCGGTTACCGTGGCCGGGACCGAGTGTTCCCTTGGCAGCAGTGATGCCAGAACCGAGGGAAATATCCCACGGATGCTACCACCACTCCACGACCAAGCGTACCCCCTCCTAGCGCCCGTACCGCACCACACAAGCATACCCGTCCCTCTATCCGTGTGCTGCACGCGCTGCCTGGCCGGCGCTCTCGGCGAGAATTCGTTTTCCCGACATCGCTTACCTGAAACGAAAATCACCGATTCTGTAACTGTTCATTGTGACGTGAATTTTAAAGAGTCCATCCTAGAAAGGAGCTTATTCTGTAAGTAGCATTTCAAGGAATTATTTCTGTTTATGTATAAAAAGGCAGAAGACCAACATCGTACATTAGCCAGCTGCGAAAATGCTTTGTAAAATAATACTTTTCAAGTTTTTATTCTACTTAGAATATAGAAAGAGAAGTTAGAGAATAATTAATGAAAAAAGTAGAATTTTCGCACCGGGATTTGAACCTCGGATTGTCTGTTTGCGAACCAAGCTCTTAGGTTCCGGTGAAATGAATTTTCGGTGGAGAGCGCCGGCCAGGCAGCGCGTACGGCACACGGACAGAAGGTAGGGTACGCTTGTAGTGGTGCGATACAAGCCAGAACGGGATCGCATCTTTAGCAGCAAATCACGCTTCGAAAATGCCTTGCAAATTAACAGTTTTTAAGCCTTTAGTCTTCTGAGAATATAGAAAGAGAAATTAGAGAATAAATAAAGAAAAAAAGTAGAATATCGGCACCGGGATTTGAACTCTGGACTTTTTGCTTGCGTCGCAAGCGCTTCGATGTCGGGAAAACGAATTCTCGCCGAGAGCGCCGGCCAGGCAGCGCGTGCGGCACACGGATAGAGGGACGGGTATTCTTGTGTGGTGCGGTACGGGCGCTAGGAGGGGGTACGCTTGGTCGTGGAGTGGTGGTAGCACCCGTGGGATATTTCCCTCGGTTCTGGCATCACTGCTTGGCAGCAGCCTATTTCCGAGGCATCTGTCGCTTTTATCTGACATTTCCGAATGTTGTACCCTTACGGCTGGGTACCGCCACTCCTCATCGTCATCTAGGGAAGGTAAGTGTACTGTATTGGGGTGTATGTGTAAGTGTGTCAGCGGTCCAAATATATAATATATATATATGAAGTGCCTACCAAAGACTTTCAAAATGTTGTAGTTTACATGTTCGGTTACGTTCAACTCAGATATGTTTGATATTCCTAGTTGTTGGCGTTATAAGTTAGAATATGCTTCAACACGTGCAATATCTTCTTGTTTTACTACTAGTTACAACTGCGAATCGTTCACAAAATAATGTTATAATACGTTACAGTTTTTTTGTATTGAATAATAATGGAAAGGCCTCGTGAAGTAATGAGAAGAAACATATTTTGTAATGTAATGTAATTTTTATTTTTATAATTCAAATTTCCAATTCGCAATTGAACAATACGTATCCTTGCGCTAGATGTATGACTTTCTTCTATCATACGCCGCTTGTAATCAGAATTTAAGTGACGAAAAAATTACACGAATCACGAATAAGTTTCTCACGAATAAAACTAACGAATACAGGTAACCGGTTTAGAGTATATGAATAACGATAACGATAACTCTGCTATAAATATATGAATAGTATTTTTTTTTATTACTTACATTTTCAGCCATTGTTGTTATGTATTGTATTGTTGCGTCGGGGCGTTTTCACTACAGCCCACCCCGACGCAAAGGGTAGAATAAATACACACGTGTATCGTCCCACGGAGACTCGAACCAATAAACCCAACTGTCGGTAAAACAGGACTAACCTACATTACCACATAGACCGCCGCGAGTAAATTATTAATACTTTTATACATAATTTATGACTCAACCGAATATTAAAAGAATAATTATTATAAGCATATCGAGAATAATTAATTGTAAATATTGGTAAAAGCGCAAAACATAATATTGTATTGTTGCGTCGGGGTGTTTCTACCGCAGGCTACCCCGACGCAACGGGCAGAATAAAGACACGGGCACACACTTAACGACCGGTTGCTTTATTTGCGATACAATTACGTGTCCCGTATTATAGTACGCGTACGTCCGAACACTAGGACGTACGGCAACCGACTCTTTCTTGTCGGCCTCCTAATCGTCCTCTTGACGGAGGCCGACCTTCTTCTCTCTTCGGCTGCGAGCACTAGCAGGCCATGCATATGCCTATACCCGGTGCTCGCAACAGTATAATAAGCGAATGAAACACAAAATAACAAACAGCGACTCACTGCGCATGCGCCGACCCGCCAATTCTCGAGTATAAAAGGAGGCGCACGCAGCTCCGCGGGTCATTCGAAAGCTCTGCCAACAGAAGTGTGCTCGCCCCGGAAACGGCAGCGGCCTTCTAGCAGCAGACGTTGCCAAGAGTACGAGCTCGCCCCGGAGACGGCAGCGGCCGTACACTGCAACATATCTCTATACATACATATATATTCATATATACTTATTGACACTAAAAAACCACAAAAAACCCAAAAATAGAATATATAATCGTAGACTGTAGGTAATATTAATTATTTGTTATTGTTATTAGAGTAAGTGTTTTTGAATAAACAGACATTGTTAAGTTAAGCCGTGGATTTCACTCCTTAACCGTAGAAGTAGAACCCCACCTATCCTATACTCGAGGGGACGCCGCTCTCCTCTCGGGAATCTGTCGACGCTCAGTTGTCCCCGGACAGTTGAACGTTACAGGTCGGATATTTTTTGGTGACAGCGGTGGGATCTCTGATTTCGTTTAAAGGATAAATTCATTAGTGAAATTACTCCAGAAGTGAGTATTTTCTCAGAAATATTTGCTTTCTTCTATCTAAATCCTACGGAGGCTTAAAGACTTCACAATGCCTGATACACTTAGAGAAGCAATGTCTAACCTAGCACTCGATGCAGAAACTCAGGAAACTACAAGAACTACAGAAACTACTTCAGTAGATGCAAATACTCCAGGACCTTCGAATCCTCAAATTAATATGAATACAGCTACGAATACATATCCTCACTTACCACACATTAGTCTACGCGATACTGCGGACACAGTTCCGTCTTTCGATGGTAGAAATATACCAATACACCAGTTTATAAAAAGCTGTCGACAAGCACGACGCATGGTTAATCCGAAAGCAGGGTATGGATTACTTCAACTCATAAAAAATAAGCTTTTCGGACAAGCTTCTAGAGTAGTGTTGAGTGGAGATTATAATTCAATCGATGACCTTATTTCAGTATTAGAGTCACGATTTGCACCATTACATACATCTATTCAGTTATATGGTGAATTATGAAAAATTGCACAATTACACAACGAAACAACGGTAGATTACAGCAGTCGCGTATCCAACCTCTTACTTCAGATTAAACATTGCAATGCAATAGAAGTACCGACACATGTAATACAATTCAATGTAACCGCAGAACAAAACGCCATTAAAGCCTTTCTAACGGGATTAAGAACTGAAATACATAATAGAATATATGAATACGCCTTCAGCAGTCTTGATCGCGCTATCAATGTCGCCATTAAAGCAGAGGCAGAATACAATGAAAATCAAATACGAGCAAGAGAAGCAGCAGGAATAACACAGGCTAACCAATGTATGAATTGCCTTGGATACGGCCATATTGCCACCGCTTGCAGCAGCCGAATTTCACGGACCAACTGGCAATAAAAAACCTGTCAACATTGTAATAGGACGGGACATACAACACAGGAATGCAGAAGCCGAAACGGAGCACGAAATGATACATTCTGTGACTTCTGTCGAAGGCCAGGTCACATGACGCAAGATTGTAGAAGCCGAAGTTACACGAATAGAGCCCCTCAATCTACCGTGTACTGTGATAACTGTCGAAGTACAGGTCACATAACGCGAGATTGTAGAAGCCAAAGCTACACGACCAGAGCTCCTCAGTCTAACGTATGTTGTGAATTTGTCGACGATCGGGTCATACAACACAAGAATGTAGAAGTAAAAATTATTCAGATAGGATGCAAAAACCAGAAGTAATCTGCAAATATTGCAAATTCAGAGGCCATACAGTGGATCAATGCAGGAAAAAGATGTACTTCGATAGGAAAGAAAAAGAAGAACAACCTCGTATGGTACGTAGGCAGGCTGTACTCCGATTAAAAACGGAGCAAATAAGGAAACCTTCTAGCATCCTTCTTTGTGATATAGGATTCAGCGAGGACCAAGCAACGTTAATGATCGACACTGGATCTGATCTAAATGTAATCAAGAGGAGTGCTGTCTCTCCTAATATACCAATCTACACGGACACTTTGTTCGACCTCAATGGTATTACGGACTGCCTACTCAGTACAATAGGGTATATTAAGATCAGAACCCTAAATACGGAAATCATCATCCATGTCGTAGAAGATCTCCCTATTAAACAGGATGGAATATTAGGAACAGAATTCTTTCAAACTAACGGAGCAACTATAGATTACACGAGATCAGCAATACCTATTGGAACGGAAACTATTCCATTTGTTGATCCGGAAATGGTCACAATACCGGCCAGAACAAGAAGTCAAATATACGTACGAGTTCTTAACACGCAATTTACCACAGGATATATCCCAAAAATTAAAATTCACCCCGACATACATATGGGAAATGCGTTAGTGACGAATAATAACGGCATGGCATATCTTTTTGCAATAAACACATCCTCAAAAGATAATTAAATTCCTGTACCATCAGTAGAACTAGAACCTTTTGAAGAAACACCTATGGAAGAAGAAATGACAAATACATACAGAAGAACTGACAGTACGCACCAATTGTTACAGTTATTACGATTAGATCATTTAAATTCAGAAGAACGAGCCAGCATTGAAGAATTAATTAAAGAACATGCAGACAGATTTTACCTTCCTGGAGAAAAATTAGAAGCAACAAATAAAGCCCATCACAAAGTAATAACGGAAAACAACTATCCTGTTTTTACAAAACAGTATAGATACCCTCAAACATACAAAGAAGAAGTAAGAAGACAAACTAAGGAAATACTTGAGAAAGGAATAATACAGGCCTCATCATCTCCTTCCAATTCACCTATATGGCTTGTACATTGAGCTATAAGAATACCTGGAGAGAGAACAGCAATGGGAAGAAGTAGAGGCGACAGCGGTCAGAGAAAAATAGAAGTTTACGGGTGAACCTGTCCTTCTTCTTCCTATTATCCCTCTCACTCTGTACTATCATGTAGTAAATGTGCTATGTTCATTGAGCTCAATGAACATAGCACATTCCCTCTTTTACTCTGACCGGCCGCCATTGCTCTGTTCCTTCTCCAGGTATTCTTATAGCTCAATGGGCTTGTACCAAAGAAAAAGAGGATGCACAAGCAAAAAAGAAATTTCGAATTGTAATTGACTTCCGGAAATTAAACGAAAAAACAATTGGAGACGCCTACCCCCTCCCGAACATAACTGACATATTAGATCAATTGGGAAGCGCAAAATATTTCTCCATATTTGATCTTGCATCTGGATTTCACCAAATTCCTATGCATCCTGATGATCGACATAAAACAGCGTTCTCTACAATTTATGGGCACTATGAATTTAATAGAATGCCATTCGGACTCTAAAACGCACCAGCTACCTTCCAGAGACTAATGGGCCAAGTCTTAACAGGGCTCCAAGGGATAGAACTTTTTGTATATTTAGTAATATATGCCAGCTCTCTTAAAGAACATGCAACAAAATTTAAAAGATTAATGAACAGATTAAGAGACGCAAATCTTTACCTAAAGCCAGACAAGTGCGAATTTTTTAAAAAAGGAGTATCGTACTTGGGACACATAATAGGAGAAGATGGAGTCAAACCTGACCCAAAGAAAATAATAGCAGTAAAAGAATTTCCAACACCTACAACAGTAAAAAACGTAAAGCAGTTCCTAGGACTGAGCGGATACTATTAGAAGATTTATAAAGGATTTTTCGAAGATTGCAAGACCACTATCAACTCTTACCAAAAAGGATTATCAATTTGAATGGACGTATAAGCAGCAAAAGGCATTTGAAACTCTACGAGAAGTACTTTGTAAAGAACCTATTCTGCAATTCCCGGACTTCGAGAAGACATTCAATATTACGACAGACGCTTCAGGCATTGCTGTTGGCGCAGTTCTTAGTCAAGGAGAAATAGGGAAAGATTTGCCAGTAGCTTACGCATCTCGTGTTTTAAATGATGCAGAAACGCGATATTCTCCTACAGAAAGAGAATTATTAGCAATCATATATGCAGTATTTCATTTCCGACCTTATATTTATGGTAGAAAATTTTACCTTATTACAGATCATAAACCATTAGAATGGCTTCAAAATCTATCTAATCCGACCTCACGTTTAGTACGATGGAAAATTAAACTCGCAGAGTATGATTATAAAATACTATATAAACCGGGCAAATATAACACAAACGCGGATGCCTTATCTAGAAATCCGATTGCATTACCGCTGAATGCGAAACGGGCACATTCGGAAACGAACTCTCATGAAAATAAAAAACAAGCAATTTCACCAATATAATACGCGACAAAGAGAAAACACTGCCTCAACCTCGGGAAATCCGGCTCCATACAAACAACCCAGAATTAGCTCTTCGGATTCTGATTCTTCATCGTACGACGAAAGTGACTCAAAAATTGTAAAGCGGAAAAAACAAAAGACGAATACCTCCTCCTCTCACCCAGAAACTAAAAAACAAAACATCGAAACAGAAGTTGTTGGAACGCATATACCCCCTCGCTGCGCAGAGATATTCATACCGAGTCAAAATACGCCCCATCAAATCTCCGTACCCGTTGAAGTACACGCACCCCCTCAACCCGTGGAACCCCTAATAGTACATACACCCCTTCAACATAAAAATGAAACAAAAATAACTAAAACACCATACATCAAGAAACCGCAAGAAGACTTAATTGAAGAAATCGATGAAACAGTCATAATACCGAAACATAATTATAAAGACCCTCCCAAAATCGATGCAAAATCAAGTTCACCATACACCTAAAAAGAAGAAACGCAAATTAAAATCCAGCACTGACACTGCTCCTATAACTCCCATAAAAATCAAGAAAGGGAAGATACTTACTCCTCCTCCATCATCATTATCTCCTCTTCCACTATTAACTCCTCTTCCATCATTATCTCCTCCTCCACCATTATTTATTACCCCTTCCTTCACAACATACAACAGGCAGACCATAGATAGTGTCAAACATTCCTGTTAGAAAACAGATTATGGAAGTAGAGGACCACCTATGGATGGGTAAAGGACATATTGCAACATTCATAAATACACAAGGCAAGCCAATAGGACCATCAGGAGAAAAATTATATAGAGAGAAAAATATAAAACCTCACAAACTGCCATATCCGTTAGAAATTGGAGAATTAGTAAACCTCAAGGAAGGGAAACATACAGTAATTGGACTCATCACACCAGACCATCCATCACAGGAAGATTTATACAATTCACTGAGAACACTCCACATACAATTAGTACCTGAAAATGCCACAAAAATATATATATCAGCAGAAGGAGACAAAATTTCATTAAGACTGCCGTCTCATTTTTGTTATGGTCCGAATCGATCGAAGCGTCCCCAGTAAACAGACGGACCCTAATGAAACTACTGCGGTAGATAAAAAGAACTTATACAATAGTGACATCTCCAGGTACTCTGTGTAGACGAATTTTTGACGCATAGTTGCCGCATCTCCTGTTCTCTCTGTCTCTGCCGCGCTGTTGCCACAGAGATCTCTCTGTCTATCGAGAAGTCTTGAAGGAATACGGCACGAGAGCTGCGTCTAGCGTCAGAGCCTCGCCGAACGTAAAAGAGGATAGCAATAATGAAAGATAGAGAGGTTGGGTAGTGAAGTTAGGAAACATGTCGATGAAACAATACTAATTTGCGTATCAATATTTTTCATTTATACGTAGAGAGATGTATTTGTATAATCAATATGTGATTTCAAAGCATACAATTTGAATAAGGTACATCACCGAAGTGTAACACACCGATCGTAATGAAGTTTATGAATGCTATACCTACCTAATTCTTCGAAAAACATGACACTTTCTTTTTTATCTAGCTATACATCAAATTATCTTTTTTATCAACAAGAATTGTCTGTTGTTTAAATACAAAGGGTATAGCCGGTTAAGATGGTCAAATGTGCCCCTGAACTAAATTCAAATCGCGATGAGTCATTCGAAAGCTTATAAAAAAAGAATGATTTCTGTCAAGTTTCAACTTTGTATCTCGACCCGGGGGGTAGTAAAGGGTAAAAATAGAAAATCAGGTTTTTGGCGAATTTCTACTATACCAGGGAATGAAAATTTTTGAAAAAATTCAGAGGCATATCTGTTATCGGGGCACATATTAGGGAATTATTTCAGATTTTTAAATTGAGAAACCAAGCTGTGAAAAATAAAAAACGCCAAAAAATGATGAAAAATGCCGATTGTGTATCGAAGCAGTTGCAGAACTATAATCATATTTTTACTGTAAGTACGTATCATTGTTACTATTGTCCTGAATTTTTTCAGATTTTTCAATTTGGTGCGCCGCAGTTAAAAAAATTAAAAACCGATTTTTTCGTCGTTTTTTCCGTGTCAGAGTAACTTATACGTCGAATTGCTTCATGAAATAAGTGTTTTACTCGATCTTCAATGTTTATACGTACAACAAAACATCATAGGAATTAAAGAAACTGGAAAAACCGAATCATTTGAAACTATGTTATGCGCCTTACATTGTAAAGTGTCTACCGTATTTTCCAACGGCGTCGGTGGCGCAGCGGTTCGAATCTCGAACTTCCAAGTCCGCTTGGGCAAAGTTTTTTCTTTTTTTTTCCGTAATTATATATATTTTCTAACTATATGACAATGATCAATATTGGTTTTCAAATGTTTCAAGAATGTTTGAAAAATATATTAACCTGAAATATACGTAAACATGAGTTCGGACTGCGTTTCTCTTGTCAAGTATCCTGCCAATTACGATATTATTTAACATTTCCTACATTATATTAATATGTGAAGATCGTTTTCGAATCTCTTACCTTTAACAATTATGCATGGATACCAACAAAAATAGTGTAGTGATTTTTTAATCTTCATCGCTATCTTCGTTAATTATTGGTGTCACGTGTTCACTGTTGAATATTTTACTGAGTATTTCTGCAGGTCTTACAATTTTTGAAAGGTACCGAGCATGCGAAAAATAATAAATTATTGCAGCTATGTGTGAACAGCACCCGACGGTTCGGTTACCATTTGCACATTCACAACAATAGCGTTTAACTCCGGAGTAGCCTATTGAGTGTGGTCCGTTGCGCGCCGCCGTCCCTGGTGAAGGGCAAAAGCTGGGGGAGGTTAATGTCCCTGAGCGGAGGCGCTACGGTGGGGATCCCGTGCGTCTCTGGAACGAGGATGGACCTCTCCCCCAGGGAGGATCCCTGTTTTAGGGAGAAACGCGCGGAGTTGCCAGCACGCGGGCTGGGGGGGGGGGGTTAGCGAAAGTATCGCTAGTTTGACCTCGCGGCCCCCCTCACAAAGCGCGCAACTCCGCGCACGAGGAGGCCATCTTGGTGGTTTTAGTGGGTTCGAGTCCCACATAACCCCCTGCCCGCCCCCGAGGGCGGGGGGTATCTGTGGGGATTTCCACCAAGTAAAAAAAAAAAAGGTCTCCGCGGCGGCTCGGTCCGGACTGATCCCCTCCATCATCGCGGTTTCCCCCACTCCGCGGCTCGTGCGCGCGCAGTCGGTCTTCCTCTCCCCGCTGTCCCCGCGCCCATGTTTCCCTCCGCCGCGCTCCCCCGCGCGCCCTCACTTCTCCCCGCCCCCACGCTCCCCTCAGAGGACCTGCCTTGATATCCCCCTTGCTATACTAAATACTCGTGTTATTACGGTGGGACGCGAATCTTCCCTCCACCACTCGTGCCTGTGGGCATACAAACTTACTATGGTGAAAATGACGTGGCCACGGCTGCTCTTCTTATTGCCGCTGGTTGCGGCAACAACCCTTCTCTTGTTTGCATTTGTAAATACGTCTATGGCCATGCTACTGGACGTCACCGTACACGTTGAAACTCCCTTGTACGAATAGAGTTTCTTGCGTTTTTCGCGTTGGAGATCGTATATGCCGGAGGCATATACTTCTACAGTCGATAATCTGGAAATCAAAACAACATCGCTATTACATTGATCAGAGCCTCCTTACCTAAAAAATTTTAAATTAATAAAAAAATCGAAGTTAATTATAGCTAATTAAAATTTAGCACCTCCAACTAAAAATTTTAAATCAATCAAAAAATAAATCGAAGTTAATGACATCCATATGAACATTTTATATCCATATGAACATGCATACCCCCTTAAAGCCGGGTCCAGACCGGAATAAGTATACGCTGAGCAGGCAGAACACGCACGAATATTCTGATGTGGACGGGTGAAACGGTAGCCAGGGCCGCATGCTTCTACGTCAGAAAGGGTGAGCGTGAACGCATATGCTAGTGTAGACGGGTCATTCGTGGTGACTCGGCGCATGCGACCCGACTCGCGAATGCCGGCGAAGGCACATGGTCTGAGCCGACCGTTGTCGGTTTTCTTCCACACATCAAAGGGAGTTTGGAGTGCATTGCGTTCAGCGTGGAAGATAGAGGCAGATGTGATACTTTTCTAAAATCCTCGATGTCTTGGATTTTCATGATATTGAAATACATATATGGTAGTCCATACGAAATTAGGGAGGGTTAAGTCCTCATTTTTGCAGATTCGAAATTATTCAAAAAATACAAATCTTCAAAGTTCCCCGCTTTCGGTGATTTTTACGAAACGCCTACAGAAATTAATTTTAACGACTTAAATTATTGAAGGCATAGACTAAATAAATTTAATCCATTGCTAATATTGACATAAACAGATAATCAAAAATTTAAAAATTACATTGTGAATAATAATAATGCAATTACCATATGATAGACTTTAAAGCTCTATTTTACTGAATAATTTGTCTTTCTTTTCTTCACTACACCCTGCATTGTTCTTAATTCATACAGCCAGGCCGACTCGCTGTTGTGTTAAAAAATCACACGAGATTACTCGCAGGGGGCAGCAATACGCCCCGTGGAGGGACGCAGGTAGAAAATGAGGTGTCAGCTGACAGCGCCTAATCCCGCCTGTGACGTCTTCCCTTCGAATTGGAGACTGATCCCTTATCTCTTTAGTATAAACACGTGCTACAATATCAAAACAAAAGTACGCACTGACATATGCGCTGCGACAAACGTGGGCCATAAAGAGAAAATATTACTATGAAGAGGTGAAAACGTTGCGTCTGCAACGAATACAGGTCCGATTGTCATAATATAATCTCCCCCCTACGCCTCACCCTTTCTCGCAGTGCATACGCCTCTGCCTGTTTTTGTTTTGATATTGGAGCGCGTGGTTACTCGAAAGATATGGGATCCGTCTTCAATTTGAAGGGAAGACGACGCAGGCGGGAACCAGGCATCCCTCCAGCCTGCAGGTGGCGTATTGATGGTGGACAATACTTTTTAATTGGTGACATCTTTTTCATATGCATCAAAGTAATTGTAGTTATAATATAATTATGAAATACACATTGGGAACACCATTCCTCGAAAAGGGGGGACCTTCCTTCAGTGAATTCGTTCCTAGAGGAGGAACCCTCTCACCCTTCACGAAGTAGAGGAGGGAAATGCCACATCTGCTTCCCAAAAACTTACCAGGGCCGATCGGCTGGACCAGTTCGCTAAGGTCGCGGTTTATGGCCGTATTGTCCCGCGAATCGGCGTGGCGATTAACAACAGTACTTACGTGCGGGTCCGAAGCCATCGTACGTACTACCCGGCGACAGAGCAATATACGGATTAACACGGACTGAACAATGTCTAAAATTCTTAAAGACCCCATAAAATTGATTGCCCTTTAGAAATCTGGCAAGCAGATGTTGTCGAAACGTTCTTGGAAAAATAATAAATTACCCATCGTAAAGAATGAATGAATTTTTTCTGTATTGGTATGTTTATTTAGCTAACTATGTATCACACCATCTTTACGACTGCGGAGTGGGCTAAGTTAAGCACAGAAGTTGGTGAAGAAAGACACAATGGCACTTTCGATCCCTCCGCATGCGTCATTCGTGCGCGCTCAGCCTGCTCAGCGTATACGCATTCAGGTCTGGACCCGGCTTAAGGGTGATCCTCCAGCGACTCGACTCAAGGAGTTGCCGCCTGATACCCTGTGGCGGAGGCAATACCCCGCAAACAGATCCACAATGGGACTGCTACTGTAAGGGGTCCGTACTTTTTCGGTTACTGGGTCATCTTGAACAGCTCACAACGGGCGGTCTTTGTGCTACGGCTCATCTGGGTGCGTGTAGCGACGATCATTTCCACAAACATATCCGATGTTTAAACCTTTATAACAGCGAAACTATACTAGGTACAACAAAATGTATTCAGACCATTTTACTCTACTGGTGGTCTCCAATGTATGTGCAAAATTATAGAATCCTGCGACTATTAGTTTAGCGTATAGACATGTTAACTTTGAGGCATTATTATTGTAAAATGGAGACCGATCGGACACTATGTCATAGGACTTTTATGTTCCATTGGACCTGCCCTACCACCCCCTAAAATATTGCTACGTATACCGTTTACACCCTGTAATAATGCGTTAGACAATAAGCATTGGCACATAAACATTTATATAAATGGTAGTATCAATATAGATATGGATGAGTATGAAACACATGAATATTAGTAATATGAATATATATAATGCAATAAGTAAATGATAATAAACAATACGTAGGAATAAGCATTAGCAAAAATAATGATATAAAACAATAAGCGCTAGCAATGATTGCAATATACTGCAATAAGCGTTAGCAAAAAAGGAATAATAATAATATCAAGCAATAAACGTTAACAATTCAAAATGATATATGTATGGAAATGATTTGTCGTATAACAATAGTTAATAATAATCGCTTACGGTAGTTGTCGATGAGTACTCCTTAGAACACTGATTCTAATTTAGAGTATTAACCTTCGCGGGAGTATTTCCGTAGAAGAGGACTACGGCTTCTTGGGCCCATGTATTTATGTGATTTACAGGATTGTTAGGGGTGAAGGGTGCGTGCGGTATGCACCTTGACCTATTTACGAATATGCGTCGCAATACAAAGTTATTAATAGAATAAGTCTTCCGGGTTTTTTGTTTGGCCTTGTACTAAATATTTGCCGCAAGGACATCCGGGGTTTTTACTTGGGATTGTGCGAAAAGGGAGTACTCAACACATTTGATGGATTTTGGGTGGTTTGATTGGAAAGGTAATTGTGGTTTTGACTTGGTGGGTCGTAGAGAGGGGGTGAGACGTGGTCTCGATTTAAGAGGGGTTTTTTGGACGAGGGACTTGTTTAAGATTAGATATAATAGAGGAAATCGTGCCTCGTAGGGCGAATAGGGGAATGAGTTTTTGATTGACCATTTCGAGATGGGGATCGCTAAGGTACATCGTCTAGATCAGGGTTGACTAACTGGCGACTCACGACTTGCCGGGGGCTCCTTCGCCTTGCGGCCACGCTGCACGGCCCCCTTCATACCTACTAAACATTGACGATCGCAGTCGAATTCGTCCGTCCATACACAGACATAAATACATTCGATTGCTACCGCCTGCCACGGCCATACGTTTACATATAATTGTAATTAATACGACAATACGAACTGATATATATTTACTTTTACTCGTCTCTGTGAATGTGAACGTGCACATTGTAGCCGCGTCATATTATTGACAAGGAATGGTATATCCACAACAATTTTTGTTATGGCTATCCTTAACAGCGAAGATAATGAATGGTCCGCTAATCTTGACTGATATTTACTGTTTATATTTTTCATAACGGAAAACGCACTTTCGCATCTGTATGTAGAACCAAACATTGATGAAATTTTTAAACCCAAATCCACCAATTTCGGATACTTTTCTTCTGAAAATAATTTAAAAAACTCCTGTACATACTCATTTCTGGCGAGTACGAACGGATCTGCTTGCAAATTACACAATTCAACTTGATAATACATTTCTTGGTCTTCGATCTTACATCCTTTTGGATTATTAAAAATTACAAGCTCATTTTTCATCAATGTATCGGAATCTGTAAAGCGCTTTTTAAATTGTTCCTGTATTTTGATTAGTACTCGTACTAATTTCACAAAATTTGCATTTGGGCGTTCACTAGCAATTTCATTGCAGGATAGAAAATGGTGGAATTCCGATGCTTTTAATTCTAGTATATACAGTTGCAATTGGTTTTGAAATCCGTTTATATGCCCAATTAAATCAGAAATATTTTGGCCTTGTTTTTGCAATTTCAAATTTCACGTATTTGAATGTAATGTCGTATCTGTTAAAAGTGCGAGCTCGCATAAAAATGTAATGTTTTTAAATTTTCTCAGGATATCTTTATCTGTGTTGGTTTTCTTTTTTTTAAGTTTTAAGATATCCTCTCTTAAAGCAAAAAATCGCTCCAAACATTTCCCCATACTTAATCAACGTACGTTACTATGTAAATGCAAATCGCCGTACACAGCATTTACATCTTCCAAAAATTTTTGAAATTTGCGGTGGGGGAGAGCCTTGTTTCCTCCGCTAATTAAATTTATAACTTTGGTTAGGTTAAAATTTTACCGCACAGTGCCTCTTGATGTATGATGCAGTGAAAAGTTGGACAAGAAACTCAATGAAATTGCTAGTGAACGCCCAAAGGCAAATTTGGTGAAATTAGTACCAATACTAATCAAAATACAGCAACAATTTAAAAAGCGCTTTACAGATTTCGATACATTAATGAAAAATGATCTTGTAATTTTTAATAATCCAAAAGGATGTAAGGTCGAAGACCAAGAAATGTATTATCGAGTTGAATTGTGTAATTTACAAGCAGATCCGTTCGTACTCGCCAGAAATGAGTATGGACAGGAGTTTTTTAAATTATTATCAGAAGAAAAGTATCCGAAATTTGTGGATTTGGGTTTAAAAATTTCATCAATGTTTGGTTCTACATACAGATTGTAACCGTGCAACGCGGGGTTACCGGTGGGACGGTGGAGGTACCGTATTGCCAGCTCAGGACGGTGGTCCAGGACTGCCGATCGAATGATTGAACGCGGAGGTAGAGTGAGATAGGACAGTTTATTTGGTCTTATTGCTATGTACAAAGTATCCCGGCCAGGTCTATGCTGGCACACAGTGTGAATACGGCTTAACCTACTAGGTGTGCAACTAAGTTTCCGGGTTTCACATATGGATGGCGTTAACGACACATGTAATTGACATATATGAATGAAGTTGTATTGTTTTCATGGTGTACAGATCTGTGAACAATAACTAGTCTTCATTAAAAAATATCGCTACGCAAAAGTATTTTTTTCTAATAACAAAGATGTGGAGTTTTGTACCAAATAAACAGCATTTGCGGGAAGTTTTGCTTTTCTATTTTAATCTAAAACGCAATGCAGCTGAAGCATGTCGTTTGCTCGAGGAAGCCTACGGCGAACATGCACCATCGAAAACTACCTGTGAAGATTGGTTTAAACGCTTCAGAAGTGGCGATTTCGATATTAAAGACAAGGACCGCTCCGGAAGACCAAAAACAATTGAGGACGTCGATCTGCAAGCGTTATTGGATGAAGATGATACGCAAACACAAGATCAACTTGCGGAAGCATTAAACGTGACTCGTCAAAGTATCTCCACCGACAACAACTGCTGAATTTGAAACAGGCATTGCTCGAAAAACGGCCAGAATGGAACACGAGACACGAACGAGTGATATTGCATCACGATAACGCTCCGTGCCATCGCAGTTCCATCGTCAAGGACACCATAAAAACGCTGAAATGGGATCTGCTACCGCACCCGCCGTATTCACCAGACCTGGCACCTTCAGATTATCACTTGTTCCGGTCGATGGCGCATGTCTTGGCTGGGCTACACTTGGCCAATTTCGAAGAAGTGCAAAATTGGTTAGATGATTGGTTTCGGCACAAAGATGCGTCGTTTTATCGTCGCGGTATTCGCCTATTGCCAGAGAGATGGCAAAACTGTGTAGCTAGCGAGGGACGATATTTTGAATAAATCATTTTTTGTATTTTTTTTGAAATTTTATGATTTTAATTGATCGAAAAAACCCGCAAACTTAGTTGCGCAGCTAGTATAATGTCGCCCACGAATCAGCAAGGACAAAGTGGAGCCAAAACCAAACCGATTGTAAATCGACGGATAGTTCACGAAGATGAGATAATGGAAATCGATGAAGGAGTAGAAGTCCCCAAAAACCCACGTATATCGTGATCCTCCCAAGGTAAATTCTAGCAGCGGCAGCAGCAGTGAAATCAGAACATTTAAGACAGTATTTATTCCATGTCATTCTCATAGAGAACGAAGTTGAGAACCGTGTATTGTTATCAGTAGTCAAGTTATCAGGATAGTTGCTATTGACTAAGCAAGTCCATGAGTCAAGTTTACCTGGCAAGGTACAGACCTGGATATTACATTCTCTTCTGTTTTAATCCTACCACCAGGGGTTTTGACGGATAAAAAACCCAATATTACCTTAATTTCACCAGCACGATGTAACGATTTTGCATTTCGAGGTATCCAACCATTGAGGTAGTTGAATCTCATAAGCTTGTGTTGTATTTTGTATAACATATGTGCATGTAGCACTAACATGGTCAATAAGCACAATGTTGGGATCCAGATGAGTATGTTGCTGTGCAACACCTTGATAATAGAGGAAACACTAGCACGATCGAGTGACTTAGAAGACGTTATGTTGTGTGTCATCACCACTGGTGTTAAATTTGTATGATTTAATACACTGAGAGCAAAACTACGTGTATTGGGCATATGATTGTTTCCTGTCAACAACTCGAATCCAGTAGCTACATTAAATGCTCTAGAGGGTCTAATTCTCGTAAAGTTGATGATACACATGCAGACTAGGATGCATTCCCAGGGACTAGGTATCAAGAATGATAATCCAGTAAGTGAGAAAAGATTGGACCAACCAGAAATCATTGAGGTTTGATCAGAGTAATGGATTTTTGTAGAGTTAATATCTTCTAGTACTTTATCCATTTCAGTCCGGTACACAGGTGTCTTCTGGTTTATCACCTTGCCAATGTCTGTCATAGAAGTTAGTTTACCTCTAAATATTATATCCTTAGAGAGATTACTAGTGTTAAGTATCAACTTAGAGGTATTTTTTTCTCATAGGTAAATCTGCAGTTAAATGAATCACATCGAAATCTAGAATAGGTGCATTCATACCAGCAGTGTAATCTAAAGCATCTGAGAAACTCTCTCCTAATTCTTGTATAGGGCTCTTAATAATACATCCACTTATGTTGACGGAGCACATTAGGGGTACTTTAACCAGACTTAAGGGGGGAGCCTGGTGTAACTAAATGAAAATCGAGGCATTTTCGGGAATTTTTTTTAAAGAAAGTATTTAATAGATCTTTCTGAAACTTTCAGGATATTGTATTAACAGGTTAAGGTATATAACAAAAAAATTTTATTAAAAAAGAGCGGCAAATAACAAAGTTATGCCCAGTCCGTTGGCGACGCAATTGTTGCACTGCGGGCAACGTAGCGTCTTTTGGTTTCATCTGAAACCAAAAATATAACAATTTTCTTTTAGTTTATGAGTGTACGCACAGATTGAACAAATTTAAAACTTAAAAGATGCAAAATGAACAAATGGCGGCCTCTTGAATAAAAAGTTCACTGTTTCCAACGAAATTTTGCCTTAAATGTCTAAAAAAAAGTAATTTATTTAAACAATATCACTATACTAATAACTTAGTGCTATGAAGAAAATGTTCACAAATATCCGTGCACAAGGCCAAGTCGATTGGTTGAATATTTTTTTAGTTACATTGCCCGCAAAGTATAAAACTGTCGTTTCGAGAAAAACACATTTCAAGTTTTGTGGTAGCCTGGCGCTCCGTAGCAAAATCGGCTATATCCGCTTTAATTTTTCGAATTTCGTTTTGCTGCTTTGGGAGCATATTATCGTGATGTTTAACTATTGATTTATGCAAAAAAAAAATCGAGTTTTTCGACCCCCTACACTAGACTCCCCCCCCCCTTAAATGTGTAAAAAAAGTTATTTATTTAAACAATATCATTATTCCAATAACTTAGCTCTATGAAGAAAATGTTCACAAATATCCGTGCACAAGGCCAAGTCGATTGGTTGAATATTTTTGGAGTTACATTGCCCGCAACGTGTACAACTTTCGTTTCGAGAAAAACGCGTTTAAAGATTTCGGTGCAGATAAATAACACTTTCCGGAAACTTACAGCTGATTTCTGCTAATCCGCTATGCCAGGTCCATACATTAGACCTTCCTCTTCCTCAAACTCTTCGAGCAGGGCCGCATTTTGTTCCCCACGAGTAATTCGTTCCTCCCTGATGCTGCTGAGGCTGCGCCGTTCTTGTCTCTTCAGCCGCTGCGCGTCGTGTTCATGGGCGAACATTTTGCACTCTCGGCCGATAATGAGGTCCAGTGCTTGCATTAATTGCAGCACAAAACTATAGCCTTCATTAAATGTGCCAGCAGCCAGGAAAGAAGCGATTTCCACGATTTTGAAGCCGCAGTTTAAATGTTTAGGGGCCAATCGCCATATTGTGGCGTTAAAACTCTCGTTCGCGTTCTGTGTGTGGCCACCTAAGCATCTTTCTAATAAATCTACTCGTGACAAATCTTCATAAATTGGCAGAATGTGCTCCTGTACGTCCGGATGAAGTGCAGGTAGGTGCTCATAACTTCCTATGGTACCTGCAGCTTCTGCGACGCGCCATTTGCACCACGTGTTAGTTCCTGCGGGACAGTTTTGGTGTTGCGGGTTTTCATCGGTGGAAATCATATGATAGAAAGTAGCCACTACAGCCTTCTGCATTTCTTCAACGGATTCATGGTTCCTTCTTATAGCTAGACCGTAATATTTTGTCAATTTTTTAATAAGGACTTCTGTCAATTTTCCTCTACCCCTGAGTTTAGCAGATTTTTTTACGCTTCGCAAACGACTTCCCATTCTTTTCTCGACGTGGCCGACACATTCACTTTTTTTTTACATCGAAATCATCGCCATAAGGTTGCATGTCCACAATCGCCTTGAATGTCTTCGCGTCTCCGTCACCAATATAATTCAAGTATTTCACTCCGAACTTTTCCTCCGATCTTGAAAACATTTCAACCATGGAGATAACCTCCATTTTTCCTGCGGAGCCGTGATGGTTTATGGAACATTCGTCAGCATGATCTTCCAACCACAACTTATAATCGTCATTATCTTTTTTCTTTTCCCAATATGTACATGCTTGGCAATAGCTCCCTTTAACCACAATATCTATCACCTTACCACTGTAGTATCCAATTAGTGTAACTACACCAAACAGAGAAGAAAAGCCGCGCTTTTTCCAAGATCCATCGCCGGAAACTTTAAAACTTGATGCAGGTCTTCCATTTTCCTCATTCTTCTTTTTCTCTTCTTCAACCGCCTTTTTGCATAGAATATCAAATGCAGTTTTTGCCGTCTCATGAAGAAGTTTCACAATATCGTCGTAACAGCTTTTGCTTAGACCTTGTCCAAGATCCATAAGGCCACAAAAAACATTAATTCCTTCTCTTGCGATGCCCAGCACTCTCATAACGAAGACTAGTCTTCGATTAATTTCATAGCCATTTTGGATAAATGGACCAGAACTTATTTTTGTCGTGCCACATGTACACTTGGCTGTTATTTTAAAGCCGAGGCCTCGATGTCCAGATTCGTCAAATGTTATTTTTTGTTTGCACTCTTTACAAACTACAATGTTCGCAATGGCACTAAATACACTTACGAATTCGATGATTCTGTAACAATGACTCGAATTCACTATCACTGTACTGGCACGCGCGGATTTTAATTTTCTCGCCGAAGTGCTCGTTCTTTGCTGGCGATTTTTGTCACAAAATTTATTTCCCAAAAATTTCCTTCGACGCGGCCTATTCGGACGATAATTATCCCCTCTGTTTATTTTAGTACCCATTTCAGTGTTATATTTCTGCACGAGGTGAAATTCGAACAAACACTCACGGACAGCACAACGTATTTCCCGAGAGAACCGTTTATTCACAAATACTTGTAGAATTATTGTGGGATCAGGAACCCCCATAGCATAAGAGGCGGATACGGAAGAACGAGGACGGGAAGTCGGCGGTAGCCGAGGTGGTTAAGGCGGCTGGCCAGTGCGCAAACCTAAAGATCGCGGGTTCGAGTCCCGCTGAGGCGATTTCCTTTTTTCCGTGATCCTACATTTGGGGGCTCAGCCGGGATGGGGGGAGCACCGATCGCCACACGGAGCTTGTCCACCACGGTCGTTGTCTGCGACGTAAAATAATAGACGCCACGGTCGTAAGAGGTGTCAGCGACGCGAAAAATAAGCGACACCAACCACGGTCGTTGTCTGCGACGTAAAATAATAGACGCCACGGTCGTAAGAGGTGTCAGCGACGCGAAATAAGCGACACCAACCACGGTCGTAAGAGGTGTCAGCGACGTGAAATAAGCGACACCAACCATGTAAAAGGCAAGTGCGACAATGACATTCGAGGGCGAATGTCGTCGCAGGAGGGCCGAGTGTGGGATCAGGAACCCCCATAGCATAAGAGGCGGATACGGAAGAACGAGGACGGGAAGTCGGCGGTAGCCGAGGTGGTTAAGGCGGCTGGCCAGTGCGCAAACCTAAAGATCGCGGGTTCGAGTCCCGCTGAGGCGACTTCCTTTTTTCCGTGATCCTACATTATTATATAAATATATTTAATAAGATGATAAATAATACGGAATTCATTAGAACTAAAACTATTACGATACGTCTAAATACGATTAACTACAACACAATACACCTAGTGCGAAAACTCTGAAAGGTTCGATTGGTTCTCTTTGCTGGTCGTAACGACTCTGCCCGCTCTGTTCGTCCTCTAGCAAAACTTATTTTTCCAAAGAAGACTATCCGCCGAACAGGTATCATTTTACCCATCAAACAGGGTAATTCCACTCAATAAAACGATTTCCCTCCCCCGAAAAGTCCCTGCACGAGTCGCTGGGCCCGCTGACGCATCGGGTTTTCCCCGTGGCCCTGACTCTTTAGTGACATACAACGCGCATACAAGCAAAAACAATGAACAATAAACAATGTACTATTGTACAGACCGTATGTCACGAAGGAATCGTGAAGCGGAGAACACCTCGCGCTTTCTAGTAAAACTGCGTCACTTGCTGCTCCGTAGCAAAACCGGCTATATCCGCTTTAATTTTTCGAATTTCGTTTTGCTGATTTGGGAGCATATTATCGTGATGTTTAACTATGGATTTATGCAAAAAAAAATCGATTTCTTCGACCCCCTACATTAGACTCCCCCCCGCCCCTAAATGTGTAAAAAAAGTTATTTATTTAAACAATATCATTATACCAATAACTTAGCTCTGTGAAGAAAATGTTCACAAATATCCGTGCACAAGGCCAAGTCGATTGGTTGAATATTCTTGGAGTAATATTGCCCGCAAAGTGTGAAACTGTCGTTTCGAGAAAAACGCATTTAAAGTTTTGTGATAGCCTGGCGCTCCGTAGCAAAATCGGCTATATCCGCTTTAATTTTTCGAATTTCGTTTTGCGGCTTTGGGAACATATTGTCGTGATGTTCAACTATTGATTTATGCAAAAAAAAAAATTCGATTTCTTCGATCCGCTACACCAGGCTCCCCCCTTAATGAAGCCACTTTGATATACCCATTTCTACGCGGCATGTCATTGTGTGCCTCACAGTTTAACCAAGCACTTATCTCAGGTTCCCACATGGAAATCAACCAAGATTTAGAAAGAGTCACAAGTTGATCACTTGTCTGACATAATGAATATTGATCTGGTAATTTACTATTGATGTCAGTCCATATCTTTATTACATCTTGAGTCCTAATAATAGATGGTGGTAACACCCCGAAATGTGATAACATATGTATGTCTATCATGAACTTCTTATAATTATTCAGATCACTCCGAATTGCATTAATGTACGATAGATAAGTGTTCAAAGACGACCAAGCTGTTACTATACTTTGAGTGACGTACTATGACGACAACAGATTTCCCGGCGACGCTGGTTGGCAGTGGTTGGCTTCGCGTTGGGGCCACTTGTCTGCCTCGACGCTATCGTCAGTTCACGCACGCATTACCACCACTCCTGTAGGTGTATAGCCACAAGCAATCCCTGGCAACGCTGCTTCTTACACATGTAATAGGTAGAGTTCCATCTGGTTGGCACATCAAGGATTATCTTTTGGGGATTATTGCCTAAAGTTATCTGGTATGCCTTTAATTTATCTGCAGCTGTAGTGCTTTTTTTTAAATATTTGACTATTGTTCTTACTTGCTCAATCAATTAATCTACAATATCACTATCTAAACTTGATTGCACTATTAAATTTAAATTGTGGGCAACACATGACACGTGTTTCCATGTCAAATATGTTACTATAGCGCTTTTCATATTTGCAGCATTATCTGTTATTGCAAAGCTGACTTTATTAAAAACTTCCCATTCTTCGCATATTGTTTTTAATATATTTGAAATGTTTTGGCTAGTATATGATCCAGTGATTTGTTCGCAACTTAAAAGTATGGATTCTTGTTGGAAATTGCTAAGAAAATGTGCAGTAATAGCTATGAAGCCTTCTAAATTTTTTGATGTTCATGTGTCGGTTGTTATGGAAACTTGAACGGCATTTTTTAATTTTGGTTTGCAGTTACTCTTACGTTGTTCAAAAAGCGTTGGTATCAATGCGTGTGAAATAAATTTTCGATCAGAGAATGTATAGTTGGGATTTAATGCATTGGCAAATTCTTTAAATCCTATGTCCTTCACTATGCTAAATGGTTGTAGATCTCTTATAAATAATGATAATAATTTGTCATCAATATTCTTACGGCGTGATGCCGTCATTTTCCCGTGTAGAAATGATGTGATATGCTGCTGCCCCAGATAACCTTCTGTCTGCAGTCTGACAGCAGATTGTTAGCAGGGTCTGGCATGAGAGCGCAGAGTCGGACGTCAAAACCGTAGCCATCTGTGTCCTCATTTGGCTGCGTTCTGAGGTGCAGAGCCTGCTGCCAAGGCCTGACGTCAGATCCGCAGCAGATCCTGCTGTTCGTCTGATGTAGGGATATGGTGAGGAGAAACGTCGGTACCCTCGGCGGCCCTACTGCCGCTGCGTATCCAAAGGGATTGGGATCGGTGATACTCAACCAGACTTCTTCGTGCCACACTTTATTCCCCGCGTGGACGGCCACGCGCTCAGAGAGAATTACATCGCATTTGCGTATATCGTATTATCGCTTACTAGAGAGAGGCAGAGACCCTTCTCTTCAGAAGATTCGAAGAGTGTGTTCCCGTCGCTCGCTGCCAGCGTTGCCGGGGATGGTTTGTGGCTAAACACCTACAGGAGTGGTGGTAATGTGTACGTGAACTGACGCTAGGGCCAAGGCAGGACTGTCGGATTCGCAATCCACGCACTAACCCACTTCGCCGCCGCAGCTTCTATAATAGGGTTATATCCACAGTATGTAAACAGGGGCGTAACTTTAATTGTTAACATCTTTAAAACCGCCAAGTAACTACGGCTAGTATTCCATATATTTTATCAGGGACCTGCATGCTATCATCCTACAAAAGCTCGTTAAAATCCAAGCCGACCACTTGGGGTTCTTCCCATGTCAATGCATTAGTTTGTTAGCGCGATAAGCACCATCTAACGGGAGTCGTTACCACTAAATTGCTATAGGCGGCAAATTTAAAACGTGGATCAAGGCCGGTATTCATAGTCGCTACTTATTCTTAAGCAAATACTTAAGTATTCGGCATCCTTTACTAGCTACTGGGTTAGTAGAGGATGCCGCATGCTTAAGCATTTGCTTATGAATAAGTAGCCGCTATGAATACCGGCCATGTACCCTTCAATTCATTAAACTTTAAATATGAGTGAGATACAATTGTTGCACGACTAAATATACATAATCATACTTTATGCATCCTAAATACAATGTCGAAGTGTGTATAGTCGTGTAAAAATTGCATCTCACAAGGGGAGTCCACGGTGAGGTAATCATCGATTTTGATGAGCCCTGGCACGATGGATCTATGTCGAAAATAAGTAAATACGTGTCCGAGCATTTCTGCCATTTGGCCTTAATAACAGAGATAATTACATGTAAATTATTAAACATTTCATAGCGCCAATGGAAAGCATAAAAGCCATAACCTTAATTTAAGAATATGCCGTGGAGCGTTCGGTAAGACGTCAGCGACATTATCATAAATACAAGAGCGTGATCAACTATTTTATTGTTTTTTAATCCTAATAATGAATCTTCATCTTTATCGTATTCGATACTGGGTAGTATAGCAACTTCGTCGAACATTAAACAACATACTTTATCTTTAAGGTCGGGGCCAGATTTATTGGCCGGTGAATTCGTTTTCGCGAGCAACGATCGAGGAGAAATCAACACCACCATCTGACGATCGTGGATTTGTCAGTTGGAGTTGCGCGGTCGTCGCAGGGTATGGTGGGGTAACGGGAACGCTGCTCGGCTCTGCCTGAATCTAGCCGTTTGGCTGTTATTTATTCTTAGCGTTATAGTTGCGTGCGTTACGAAGCTATGCGTGAACCAATACGAGATGAAGCTATCGAGAAGGAATCAATGTTCTGACCAATAAAGCTCCTGAATTTTTTCGGAGCTAACGCACACCTATTCTGATGTGTGTATTTCTACGCTGACAGTTCGGTTTGGCCTACACGCCAGAAGCTTGGCACTATCCCCACCACTGCTGGCTCACTCTTGTTCTGCAAAGACGAGAGCGAGATGGAACGAGAGCGAGTCAGAAAACATTTAGAAAAAGAGCACCGTGGCAGGCAAACGGTGTGGTGGGAGAATACCCCTCACGAAACTCACCGGCCAATATATCTGATACCGACCTTAGGGTTAAAGTGATATGGTATCGGCGCACTGGTTCGGCACATCTTTGAACTGTACCATGTGCGGAGATACTTCCTCTAACTGATTCTCTAAATATAATTCGGTAATTTTGCAGAACAGGTATCACCGATTTCAATTATTTTTGGATATGTTGTCGGGGACATGATTCTGAACAACTTTTTCCTATACATGTTACCGCCGCTCGACCTTCGTTGCCGAGATATTTGCCAAAAACTATCGGTTGCATTTTGCCCATACCTACATATACTCCAAGTCATTTTAGATGGAACCGTTTCGCGCATGTAGACTGAGCTCATTGGCTCCGAAAAAGCGTTGGTGGGTGGCTTCTCCCGGCACCAATGAGCGTCAACCTGCGCAGAACCAGTCTAAACTCGTCGGTCGGCAGGTTCCTTCTAAAATGACTTGAAGTATACATTGTACGTACTTGTATGCACTAGCCGCAGCCGAGCCCTTGGCTCGTCGTTCGACTGTTTATTCAGTATTGTTGTACACACATCACGACAACGCATTACACCAGGCGTGCACAGCTGAATGCCCGCCGGGCAAAACTTTTCGGGCGCGTGCGGAAAGAGCATCGAAAATCACTAAGGCGCACGCCTTCATGAACAACAGTGTCGTGAGTGCCGTGGTGGGGAGTGTTCGTGAGTGAAGCGTGCCGCTGACCGTCAGCAACACACATTACAATTTACACGCATACTACAACAGATATTGGCCACAGGGTGGGGGAACTGCTCACGGCGTCGCTCTTCGCTTTGCTCACGAGCAATCGAGAGTGCTCTTGCCCGCCACAGCCTTGCTGTACAGGCCTGCATTACACTTTCCAACTTGTCCCGGGTATTAGTATTGGTTTGGGTTAGATTAGTGCGGGGGGCGCGCCCCGCTTGCGGGCGCGTAATGCATGGTAGCGAACCGATCTGAGTTTAGAGATTTGAACCAGAAACTTGCGGATACCCGTCAACACCCAGACTCACATTGGTTCGCTACCATGCATTCGCCCTAGTCTAGCTCCAACCAATACTAATACCCGGGACAAGTTGGAAACTGGAATGCGTCGCGTCGAAATAAATCAACCGGAGTTTTACATACACAAATATCTCGGAAACAAAGGCCAGCTTCGTCATTTGCTTTGGTCCCATGCTGGCGCATACGCTGCCATGGACGCGTATTTAAATACCAAAAATTGAACAAAATTGAAAACTATAAAAATTAAAACGATCATATACGTTAAAGAAACAAACATACCTTTAGAGGTTGTTTGTGACCTATGGGTACTGTTGATAGTATGCACGTTCACTGGCCCGCACTGACAACTGACAACGAACACTAATGACAAACGGCTGATTCAAAATTCGGACCAGTTCACTGAGCCAATCAACGCCAAGATGGGAAACGATGGGAAACGAAACGGCGTGTAGAAGAAGAAATCGATAGGCTGCGATTAGCGCTGGAAACACCTCCGCCAGGAGAAGGCCCCGGGGACGGGCCCGCGGCATTTTTTGTGGATAATCTATTTCTTCTTTCGGACATAATCTGGCCAGCTTTCGAAAATATTATTTCTGATGGTACAGAAGTTGCAGGTGTGCATAAATATTTTTCGCTTATTTTTTTTAATTCGGGCATTGTGTGTCCATGGGTCTTCTAAAATTCTAGAGGGTTACTTTTGATATTTTTATACGGCCGTTCTAAGTATTGTCATGTTATATTTTCTGCACTTTCTACAGGTGTGGTGCAATATCTCGTTAAGTGCGATACTTTATTTAAATAAAAATTCCAGAATCCTGTCTTTTGATCCGGTGACTCTTCGTCTTGTTGTGGATTTATCACCCTATTTTCATTATGCACAACATTTAATAAAGTTTTCTGATTGTATGGTTGTTTTTGCTGTTTGTGCGTTAATGTTATTTTGGAAAACTGGTGTTTTGAATCGGGGGGTCTAGTACAGTTGCTGCACGTGTAATTTTATTTGTTTCTATGTAATCAAATCTAATATCAATATTATTTAATAAATTAATTTTTAATAAATGTCCAGACCTTGTCGTGGGAGTAATATTTTCAATAGCATTTTGAATACCAGTTATTAATGGCACAATTTTGGAGGCTGTGGAATATTTTTCGGCACTAAGATCTGTTGTTATATACTCTATTGGTTTTAACAGTGGTATCGCGTCTTCCATAATTTCCCACTGTTCCTCATTTAATGTTTCAGAACATCTGGGAAATTTTGGTAATGATACCAAAGCGGCAGATATGGGAACTCTCCAGCATTTTGAGAGAGGAGTTCCATCGTGTATGTATGTCCCGTTTTAATTTCAGGTGTTGTAATTTCATTTGGGTTTGTATCTCTCTTAATTTGTCTGCTGCAGTAATACTAGTTTTAAAATGAGTGATTATAGAACGGCAAGTTTTTAATGTGCTAACGATATCTGGAATATCACTGATTGAGTCATTGACAACTAAGTTTAACGTGTGTGCTGTACATGGCAAATGTAAGTAACCCAGACAACGTACAGCACCTATCATATTTGCAGCATTATCAGTTACAACTGCAACAGTTTTATCTGCTATATTAAATTCTATTAGAGTGTCTTGTATTATACTTGTTATATATTCAATTGTATGTCTTTCAATTGAAAAACACTTTTCCACTTTTTCATCTAAACCTTTAATGAAAATCAAAATACTGTCTTTCGTTAATATCAGTAAGCTGTATGCATGTTGAAAATTTCATTAAAATTGGTTAACGTTACTATGAAATTCAAACGATTAAAAGTGTTAAAAATCACAGTTTCTTACAACATTCGCCCAATAACTGTGTAAATCTAGTAGGGTTGCTCGCATCTAATTCGAAACAAGTCCCTCGTCCCAAAAACCCTCTTACCTCGAGACCACGTCTTAACCCCTCTCTACTACCCACGAAATCAACGCCACTCCACTCTCACCCCCTTCCAACCAAACCACGCAAAATCCATCCATTAGGTTGAGTACCCCTTTTGAAGCCCAAAATAAGAACCCCTAATATTCTATTGCGACGCATATTTCGCGCATGAGTCATCACCACGTTTCAATTATATAACGCATATTTTGCACATGAGTCATGGTGCATACCTCTCATTCCTAAACACTTTATAAATACATGGGCCCCAGAGGCCGTAGCTCTCTTCTACAGAATCTCTTCTGCAGAGCTCTTCTACGGAAACTTTCTCAGGAAGTAAAGTCGTTACAGTACGCGGTTATTATTTCAACCAATATCCGAACATAAAATCAGTGTTCAACGGATTACTCATCTACGGCAACTACTGTAAGCGATTATTATTAACTATCGTACCAGTGTGTAACGTCCCACGGGGACTCGAACCAATAAAACCCAACTGTCGATAAAACAGAACTAACCTGCGTTACCACACAGTTGGGGCCACTTGGCGCTAGGGTCAGTTCACGCACACATTACCACCACTCTTGTACGTGTATAGCCACAAACAATCCCTGGCAACGCTGGTCTCAAAAGAAAAGAAGTAACCGCGATCATTCCGATCGACATTGTTGCCACATCAAGAGTCGATACTGCAACAATATCGGTCGGCTGGATCGCGACTACTTCTTGGATCCATCGGATGATGGAAAAGTAACATGAACTATACATGATAGTATGTGACCACTGACACAGCTCTGCACTTTACAGCGCGGTCGACGCCGGATCGATACAATAGTTTTACGATCTTATTGATGAATAGGGTGTATCGAAAAAACTAAAAGTGGTTGTAGCGATTGAGGCTAGTGCGGAAAAGTTGTCGGTTGACATTACTAAAACATGTGTAAAATTTGAACTTAATCAGTTAGTATCTTCTGTTCTGTCCAGAGGCTCAAAATATCAAAACTATACCGAACTTTCTATAAGCAACTTATTCCAAAACGATTCATAAGGACAAACTGCCGCAAAATATCCATCTCATGTCGTGCCAGCCTCCAAGAATGTAGAAAAGGTTGAGGTTAAGAGAAATTTATAGAAAAAAAAAGGAAAAAATTTCCCTACTCACGGCCGAGAAAGTATTCAGTATTTTTTTTTACAACTCTTCGCCCGCTTCTGTTTCATTTAGTGTTGCCAGAAAGAGACTCAGAACTCACTATGTAAAGGTGGTTGCACCTCGAGTTCCACTCCCCCCCCCCCCCCCCCACCCATTTCCCAACCAACCACCCATGAAAAACTAAAAAATTATTTCTTAAGTATTTTTATGAAATCTGCTTTTGTATTGAATACTGGGAGTTCAGCTCTTGCCTCCAGTGTGGCTCGAATATAGCCATCTCTTGCAACTTCTCCATATACCTTTGAAGATGCCTCCGTGACTAGCTT
Source organism: Andrena praecox (assembly GCA_963932275.1). Lineage (NCBI taxonomy): Eukaryota > Metazoa > Arthropoda > Insecta > Hymenoptera > Andrenidae > Andrena > Andrena praecox. The sequence continues at coordinate 39,390,742 of OZ010728.1, forward strand.
TACGGTTCGCTCTACTGCCTGAGTGTGAGATGGGAACTTATAGTAGTCCCACTCAATTGGTATAGGACTCGCTAGTGAGCTCTGCAGCTCATCAGAAGTTACATGAGATAGAACAGGAGGTGCGAAGACCTTGCAAGAAGACCAATCTATCATGTGGACATAGTTTTTTGCCTGAAAATCCAATGGAGGCACACAGAACGTGCGTATAGGGCTAGAATCAACTGCAGTGGCTCTGGCCTCTATAATTTTTCTAACAGCTGTTTTACGAATATCTGCTCTTTCGTCTGCCAGCATACAAAGCAGCAGATTCTCCGGAGCAGCAAAGAACGCATTTCTTGAAATAACACGATCTACGACCACCAAATATTTTTTGGGCAAGTATCTCGTCGACGTTATGAAAGAGAAAATGTGTTTCCCGCCATCCTTAATAGACTGCTGAGTTTTAATTCGAAACCAGAAGGGAGCGTAAACTCTTATTACATACTCAGCAAGTATCCTCAAACTTGATGAAGGTTTCTTGACTGACATATATAACCTCAGAATTCGATTGGCTGTGGTAAGCCAGCGGGACATATTAAGTGGTCCAGGGTCACGATTTGCGAAATCAGGAGTACATATACCTGACTTTAAAGTCTGGACACAAAGAAAGAGGTATTGCTGATCCTTGCTCAGCGTGTCCAGATTAACAATCGGCAAGTCACAGGTATTATTAATTTTTTTAAACGAAACCACTGCACGTTTCTCACAACCAGGCAGCATTTTTCCAACAGGACCAGAGTATGAACTAGGCCCGGTCGTGCAACCATCAACTTTCTGAAACAAGTGTCTGAAAGGAAGTTCATTGAAGTGTAATAAGCAAATTACCCATTGCAAAGCTTTACCGCACATCAATTCAAGCCTCCGAATTACTCCGCCATTGATCCCAGTGTTTACGGCAGTTCCATCTGAACCTACAAGCAGTAGTTCACTAAGGCCGCTCGGAACCTTTGTGTCGGCGTGCTCGAATATAGCATTCGCAATGTCATTGGCACCACCAGATTTCGGTGTAACGTGTCCAATATACTTTGCATCCGGTTCCTTTATTAGACAATAATGGCCTTCGACAATTGTTTTGCGATAATATTTATTATTTCGTTTCTCTTGGAACGATGTCTGGTCATGTCGACCGTCAAAGTATAGGCCCTTCACTTGCATAGTACTCTCTGACTGTGCTCCGATCTGCAGTTTAGAACGAACCCTTAATCGTTCTCTGGCTATTTTGCTCTTGTCCGTAACAAGCGAACTGTCACTCTTAGAAACTAAGCCAATGTCCTGGACAAAACTTGAAGTAATAGCGGCTGCAGCTCTGTGTGAAACTCCAAACCTATCTGCAGCAAGAGCTGTTTTTGTGAGCTTCGCTCGCATTTGAGAACTAGAGACTAAGCGTGTATTAGGTCGAAAGTTGTCATCAGAATCAGAATCAGTCACTTCTGTGGACTTCAGAGATTGAACAAGGGAAGAAGCAACGCCTGAAGTAGTGGTCTCACGGCGATATGAACGTTTGAGGGCACCTGCCTCTTTTCGCTCAGCTCGCTTTTTTAGTTTTTCTGTCTCAATAAGATCAGGACAACCAATAACCATCCGTCTAACACCTCTTTGATCAGAGAGAAAATCTCGTTCTTTTAATGGTACCTTTTGCAGTTTAGGGCAAGAGCAATGTGCAAAGTCTGCACATTTGCAAGAAGCAACATCGAAAAGCTTGCATGCGTATTCTTTAAATGTATCAATCTTGATCCGTATGTTTACACTTTCATTATACTTTCGATTGTCACTTCTCATGGAAATGTATTTTTTGTGATAAGCGTGTATTTTGTCAGTAACACGTTTTTCAGTTACTGCTGGAATAGATGCTTTATCATACAACGCTAGAATCTGTGCGGTAACATTTGCTGCAATATCAGAAAAGGAAGGCTCCTTATTACCTCCTGACTTCTGTCCAAGATATCGCCTCTGATAGGCACAACATCTGAGAACATCCTCATGTGTTGGAAGATTGTTGCCAAAATCCTTGGGATGTCCGAAAAACGGACAGTCAAAAGTTTGTCGAAGGGAAAACTTTGAGGGTTTTGACATTTCTTAATGGCTTAAAGTACTCGCTTAAGAAAATCGCTTAAGAAAAAACCCGCCGTTGCCCGGGCTTCTTATATTCATTTACTGCTGTATCCCACCTGCGAGAAGCGCTCGGTCGGGTCGCCACCTGGCGGTAGTGTTGCGGTACTAGCGTCACACTACTGGCGATAAATTGGATATTTCTCAATTATTTCAGCAAAATTTCGAAATTTGAGCCTCTGGACAGAACAGAAGATACTAACTGATTAAGTTCAAATTTTACACATGTTTTAGTAATGTCAACCGACAACTTTTCCGCACTAGCCTCAATCGCTACAACCACTTTTAGTTTTTTCGATACACCCTATTGATGAATCTACTTTTTTCTACATTGTGTACTGAATACGAGCTTGCTTCGCTAAGTGTATTTGAGCTCTAGCATCCGACTCTTTAACTTTTAATATTCTGTTAATATTTCTGCACCAACATGCAACATATTCTAAAGTGATTATTAGCATGGAGCCGTCCATAAAAGCCTTGAGCACCAATTTCCGCATGATTAGTCAGATCAGCTTGAATCTTCAAGATGTTACGCTTAGTATCTTGGTCGATAACATCTCCAATTCCTGACAGATAGCCCTGAACGTCATCCGGGACCGCAAGGTCGTCCGGAACCAGAGAGCGTAGTTCTGCGAACTCAGTTGTATCTTCTCCTCTTGCTGCATGAATTTGATACAGTCGCTTCCACAGTAAGATAACACAATAGTAAATAAACATAGATTCTGAAATATACTTCTGTAGAGCTCTATCGTATCGCACTTGAGCACTATAGGATGCTCGGCAGAGAGCGAGATAACCGAAAAAATCCAAATGGTTTTCTCTCCGTTGTTGAGTCTCCGCAAGAACACCGAGTCCCTCAATAAGCAGAAAGTCCTTGCCTAGGAAAGGGTCGTTGCTCAATGGTGTTGACGTCTTAGCTACGTTCGAGGGTGCGAGCGCATCGCGAACCTCAGAAAGAGGTTTCCGTGAATGGCCTCCGCGATTCCTCGGTTGGGCAGGGCGCGGTTGTTGTTCACGCCTATCTGCTCCGGGGTTCAATTGAGTCGGTTTCTTCTGATCTTCTTCCTCACCCCCTTCAGCTGCGGGCCTTCGCTCCGTCTTCTTTCTCCAGAAAGTGCGGCGACTGCCTCCGCGGCTTGGTAGATTTGATTGAGACATATGTACTCCGTACATCTTAGTATGATTCTATTTGCGGCCTTCAACTGTATTAATTTTTCTATATCCTTGATTAAAAATTTATGACGGATTCGAAAAAAGCTTCTAAATTTTTCTTTCATTTTATCTGATACAACCGATCGATAACAATGATTGCATGCGGCCTCGATGTGCCGCCGCTGCACATCCTTCCCCCGCTTTAAATACGGTAAGAGTGGAATGAAAAAATCCAGAAATTCCGGGTAGAAAAAAACATGGTCCGACACATCAGACCGGTGGCACCACCAATTTTTATCCATCTGTAAATTGAAACCAAAAATAGGGTGAATTAACAGGTAAAGGTAACATTTTTTTAAATAAAAATTACACAGAAACATAGGTAATGGTATAGATATAGGGCAACCTCACGGATTTTGACGACCTTGAAATATGTTGTCAAGGACGTTGTTCGCGATTAGATGTAACTCGCGCGCCGGGATTGAGGTTAGGGTGGCGAAGTCAATTCAGTACAGCGATTCAGCGTTGGCTACGTCGTTTATTGAAACCATAAGGGATGAGCGACGGATGAGCGAACACTTGGCGATAACAAACACGATGAGCGAGCGTGCACGATAACGAATACGGTGAGCGTGGAGAGTTCTCGCACCGACACGTGCTTGGTGGCCGACGAATCTCCGCCGTTGAGATCCTGCAACGATTGCTCGTTTAGCGAATGAGATCGCGCTATGTTGCTAGAGTTGAGCTGAGTTTAGGATGAGCGTTGAAAAATGCTGAGAAGTGAGCGTTTGCAATGAATAAAAGAGCTTGAGCGTGACGCGTCCGATTCTAGGTACGTTGTGAACAAGAATGAACAATGGCCCGAAGCTAGCTTCCGCCTTGGTGTCTTCCAGAAGCTTCTGGAAGACGCGCCAAGCGGAAGCGAGCTTTGATTGGGTGATCGCGCGGACGAGTGGTCCGATTGGGTGATAGCACCGGCGGCCAGATCTGATTCGGTGATCGATTGTAGATCTGCCGTCGTGCTCCGCTGCCCGTGAGGTGCTGCGGTGAGATGAGAGCGGTGGAGAGAGGAACTACTGCTCGAATCGCAAACAGTACCTACTATTGAATTATTAAACATTTGAATATATATGTAACTATTACACTATTAAACTTTTTAACATATGAAACTATTAAATTTGAATGGCGTGGTTCACCAAGCTAATTTGTAAACAAATTCCGTATCTGCAAAAAATATGAAAAATATGCAGAATGTGCAACGTATATCCAGAATATGCAAAATGTATAAAATCTGAAAGTATATTTTTAACATTGTAACGTCCCACGGGGACTCAAACCGTTAAGAACCGACCGCCGGTAAAGTAGGAACCAATCTCTATTACCATGTAACCTATTTTCTGTTAGCGCGTAAATGTATAATAAGACTTTTATGTATAATTAATGATTTAGATAAATATTAGAGGAATAATTATTATAAGAACATTAGGAATAATTAATTATAAGTATTAGTAAAAACGCAAAACATAATATTATATAATAAGTGAGTAAAACACAAAATAACAAACAGCGACCCACTGCGCATGCGCCAGCCCGCCAATTTCTCAGTATAAAAGGAGGCGCACGCAGCTACGCGGTTCATTCGAAAGCTCTGCCAACAGAAGTGTGCTCGCCCCGGAAACGGTAGCGGCCGTCTTGCAGCTAGTATTACAGAGTATTGAGCTCGCCCCGGAGACGGTAGCGGCCGTGCACTGTAATACACGAATCGACGTAAGAGTAAAACTCTGCCGACAGAAGTGTGCTCGCCCCGGAAACGGTAGCGGGCTTCTTGCAGCAGACGTTGCCAAGAGTACGAGCTCGCCCCGGAGACGGTAGCGGCCGTACACTGCGACATATCTCAATACATACATACATATATTCATACATATTAATTAACATATTAAATACACAAAAACATAGAAAAAACCCAAAAATAAGAATATTTACTCATAGTCTGTAAGCAATATTAATTAATCGTTATTGTTATTAAAGTAAGTTTTATTAAATAAATGAGTATTGTTAAGTTTAGAAGCCATAGATTTTAATCTTTAATTTGTAGAAGTAGAACCCCCACCTATTCTATACTTGAGGGGACGCCGCTCTTCCCTCAGGGACCTCACGTCAGTTGTTCCTGAACAGCCGAACGTTACAACATCCTCGTAATGATGAAACATAGTTCTGTCAAAGTCCCGCTTGTTTAAGTCATTCCAATAAAAACATGCATTTACATAAACTTCCGCAGTCTATATTACAATTGGGTTAGGTATATATAACCTATCTCCTAACCTATCTGCTCGACGTACAATGTACAGACATACATTCGGGCCGCCTCAGTTCCTTTGGGCCGCCTCGGTTTTGTCGGGTCGCTCAGTTCTTTCGGCCCGCTTGAAATAATTCTATCCGCTTGGTTCTGTTCGAGCCGCCCGCTTCATTCGGGCCGCTTGAAAAATTCAAGTTACTTGGTTCTATCCGAGCCGCTCGGTTTTTTCAAGCCGCTCGGTTCATTCGGGTACTCGGCTCCGCTCGGAAACCGGGTTTCAGCTTGGTTCGGATTTCAAGCTACCCGAATATTCAAGTACTTGAACAGCCCTAGTCCCTACTAGGCTCCCCATGCCTCTGCAGCGAATCAAGATCCCGCGAGCATGTCCCCTTTTTATAGGCAAACATTGTATCCGCTCTTATCGAACACTGACCTCCTCCAACGCCACTCGAAGCGGGTTCCTGGAGTTGGGAATCACCGATGGCCCTCGAGTGTCCGAAAAGATTTTGATCATTAGTGTCCGATTGGAGCGATCCTCCATACGTTATATTATATCCATTAACGGGTGATATCTCCTGTATAGAAAAGGTAGTCAGAGCCTGAGATTGTTCGTTACGGCTTTTAGAGAAAATACATGCTTGTAGACTGGAGTTCGATTCTAAATTATCTACGACCTCATTTTGTCCGGCCTCTGTGTTCCCGCGCGCCAAGAAAACAGAAGCCACCTCTATTTCATTATCATAGTCAGAGAGTCTGTCCACGGTCCTCATCACCGCGAGATCCCCGATCGGCGACTCGTCTGCGCAAACAAGTGCCTCCCGCGAACCCCCCCAAGACGAGTTGTACATTCTGTCAAGATATAAGGGTTATGAAGGGAAATTTGGGGTGTGAGTAGATTCGACAGGGTTACGTGAGAGAGCGTCGGCGTTCGAATTGACTCTACCTGGTTTATATACTACATTATAATTATACTCGTTTAATTTGATACGTCACCTCATTAATTTTGAGGTTGGGTCCTTAGCATTATGCAACCAGACTAACGGTCGGTGGTCAGTCACCAGGGTAAATTGTTGACCGTACAGGTAAAGTCGAAAATAATCTACAGCGAACAAAACAGCTAATAACTCTTTTTCTATCGTAGAGTAATATGTATCCAATTCTGGAACGCCGCAGGATACTCTTTATCCCCCGCTTTGCGTTTGATAAATCGCATACTTTGGAATAAGTTTATACACTTATTCCAAATATCTGTGGCGTTACTTTCGTTATCCAAAATGGCCCTACTATTAACACTGTCGAAAAGTGAATTTAAATTTAGAAATAATATCGCCGTATCTATTCTCGAAGCTGACATCTTTCTGGATTTACAAGCACTTTCCGCCTCAGTAGTGCTCATAAGTTCCATATGAGATGCTACTTTACGCGAGAAGACTTGTGTACAATATTTGACACGCATCTTCTTAATTCTACTTGGAACGACATGCTGTTAAATCACCTCTACACCGATCAATGAAATAAGTATCCTCGAAGTGGGACCATTTTGCTGTTCTTTCTACACCGTTCAGAGTATAACGAAGATCCTTCGTTAACAAATTATTTCTTATACATTGTAATAAATGAGGCGGATCAAACAGTGGTACTATCTTTTGTTCATCTACCATGGTGAGCCCCTCTGCAGCCGACTTGTAATCTCTTTTCGTGTCGAAAAGTAATTGCTTAATCGCGCGTACATTTGTTGACCCTTGATCGCAAACCGAAGCAACAACTCTTAAGCGTATAAGAGTGCATTCCCGTACTATGGCCTTAAATGTACGCGCTATCGACTCCCATGAAGCGGTGCCCCTACAAAAGGAGTACGACACTGTTTGCTTCCACGGTTTATCTCCAAATATCCCTCTTAACATAAAGACCTCAACATGGTCTGCAATGTCTCCAGTACGCGAAAACCCGAAATCTGCTAGTCCCTCTACAATATCGGATTTGACATTATAATGAAGCCGGGGACTAAGCTTCATTTCGTCAAATAACAAGATGCAATATCTCTACCGCGAATCCTCGAAATTGTCGAGTATATTTTCGATGTTGTTGAAGACAGACTTACTAATACCGGGAGATACAATGATTTTAGTGACCAGTTTTCTTAAGGTCTCTGTACTTGGTAAGAGGAAAATATTGGAGAGGTATCGATAAACCTTTGGACTTTGCTTCAGCAATGAAAGCGCAAAAATTTTGTCATCTAAAATGTAATTTCTATTGAACTTAGTTCGTCCCATGTTACGGACTTGTAATGCAAAAAAGTCTCGCACAGTTGATGGCAGACTTTCAATGCGTTCCGCAAAGCCACGTTTTAGCAACATTTCGGTATGTTGCAAACGTTCCTTACATTCTATATGGCGTTTACGCATTTGTCTCCTTGTTTTCATCAATAAGACAATTACGTTATACTGCCGCACCTCTTCTGGAGAAAGGCTGGACCTCCTACTTGCCCTGAACAATTTCAGCACAGATGCTAAATAGTAAAAAGTAAAACACTTTATGCATGCAAAAAAATACTGAATTTCCAGCACCCAGAAAACTGTATAAAATTTAAGGTGGTTTTATCAACACCCCATGCTCCGGGTTATAATAAAAAACAAGCTGTTAGCACATGCTCAGCATAAAGTATATATATTAAAAGGAGGAATTGGGGAATACTAATAAACAGTACCAATAGCAGAAGTTTAAGGAAGTTTTTAGAGGACCCGGATTTTGGAAAAAACAACCTTAAGAATAGTTTCTAATATAAAACGTCACAGTACCTTTCCTTGTCCGCAATGATTGTCCAGAGGTACCAGCAACAGCATATCCAGTATCTGTAAAATTTATTGCAAATTAATTCGTTAACTCGAATCTGAAGGGAAGAACTAAAATCTTTGAGTTATAGAGGTTTCGACTTATCGAAGTTATGGGGTAAGAGAGACTTTTACGGCCGATTTCTTCGCCTCTAGATAAAAGTTATCTGGCGGATAGGTACAGTAAAGTGTGATTGACTCGCGTTCTCCTAGGCTAGTTACATCGGAATAATATTAATATTAATAACTTTATAAATGAGAAATTAGATTAATAATTTTATAAATGTTAAACCCTAAGATATACAGAAAAATGTATGAATACTTTTTTGTTCTATTGCTAGTCGACAATGTAACTATAAAAGCGCAGTGTCCTCCGACTATTAGTTCAGGAGATAGAAATTTAACTTTAAACCATTATTACTGCAAAATGAAGGCCCAAACGCGAAATCGTTATTCTTGATTTTCGTCTTATTTTCACCTTTAGACTCACCCCTTACAATATTTTCAGCACGTTTTAAGACCCGTACACCATATATATTAAACATACCGGGAAGTTGAAGCGTTGGAACAGCAGTCTTACCAAGATTCCTTTGTAATTTGTAGATGCCTAAGATGTGCGCATCGCAGATCTTCCTGTTGCGAAGAGATTGGTGCATTAACAATGGATTGCCGCAAGCAGCAATCCATTTTAAGAACTTCTCTCGGTCTATAACGATATCGGGAAATGCCCTCAGTAGTTTATTTCCCGATTCGCAACCTTTCACTTCGCACTTCTTAGGCCCGGACATAATCTAAAACTCAAATTGATGCAATTAATAAAAAAACTTACAGTATCTCAAAGACGCTATATTACAAAAATGACTTCTCTTATGTGATGACTGATCCACGTGGGTTACACTTCCTCGTGTCTGCGCCAAACATTTACAAATGACGACGGTCGTCATGGTAACATTTCACCAACGTCGAAAGGTTGTGTGTCGTGCTCACTGATACACCTAGGTATGTGTGTGTGTGATGTACCTAGCGCCTCCTGCCTACTTGGTGCTAACTAAACGGAAACTTTGGCCAAACAAATACGGCTTGGTCCCCCTGACTAAAGCTAACTCAGGTAAGTTTTAGTCGACTAAGGAAAAAGGTGAAGTAGCTTTAGTCGAAACGTTATTTCAATCACTTTTTAGTCGAATGATGCCCAACTCTGGTATGTACCATACGCCATTGTCACTTATAACTAACTAGCATGCGCCCCGTGTCGGCTTCGCCCGAATTATTAGCGTGACTGATTCATGGTTATTAAAATTATAATATGTTTCTGTTTGGGAATGAATAGTTCTCCGCGCCGCCGCACTCTCGATCACCGCAGCACCTCCTGGGCGGCGGAAGTCACGGTCGATCCGGGATCAATCGACCAATCAGGGTCCGTCTTGTCGATCGACGCTCGAGAAGGTTCGAGAAGACGCCGCGGCGGAAATGCGCATCCATCTTGAGATTCACTCTGTTCACAACCGTGCGCAACGTACAACGCGTTTTGTCCAGTGTTCAAAAGCCTTGCTCAACAAGCAAATTCTGTGCTCAAATCACGTTTAAATTCACAAGTAAGCTCAACCACGGTGTTCGCGACACGGTCGGCGTGTACTCAGTCAATTGACGGCGTATTCGCGATTGTGCGTGTTCGCGTGGGCACGTTTTCACACGTGTGATATTGTACGATAGAGTGTACGGGGGCTCACATTTATTAGCGCACATTACGGATACACCGGGTGTGCGCAGTGTTTTATAATAAAGACCTCACATTACTGTGCAAATCAGTGTTTTAGTGCCAATCGCCGATCCTAACCTATCCAGCAACCTTGTGCTCAATCTAACCTCACGTTTTTACAGTTTGGTCCTTCGAGCCGGATCGGTGATTGTGCACTACAGTGTTGTGTAGTTTGTGTTAGAGGGCTCACAAGCTCATCTCGTGTGCTTCGAAATGGCGGATCAAGAAGATCAAAAGGTCGCGAAGTCGGCGGGTTCGTCAAGGGCGTCCTCCCCAGCACCGATTGTGCTCACCATCCCCACCGAGGCTCTGGGGACGAGTGGGGACAAGAAGCCACCGAGGGCGACATCACCAGCATCGTTGCCCCCGCAGCTGGTCTTCAAGGCCAAGACCCAGATGGGTCGCTTCGATTCCCTTCAATCCTTGAAGTCGCAGCTGCCCACCCACGCACACACTACGTCCGTCGACGAGGTGGAGCTGCTTGCAGCCCACGTAGATGAGCTGCACGCAGCATTCACGCGAGAACATGCTCATTTTGAGGAGACCTGGCCGGTCAAGTGCATCAACCACCCTTACTTTGAGGCTAACATGGCAGTGCAGGAGGCTCAAATATACCTCACTACAAAGATCCAGCTCAACCGCCTGCGAGAAGACGTGAAGGCGATACAGCAGCGTCCACCGGCTGCATCGAGCTCAGCATCTTCAAGGGCCTCGAAGCTGCCGGAGATCGCCTTACCAACATTCTCTGGCTCATACACTGAGTGGCCAGCCTATAGTGAGCTATTCACCTCCTTAATCATCCATGACCAGCAACTCATGGAGATAGATCGGCTCCATTACCTGCGGTCCAGTGTTCAAGGTGAGCCATCACAGCTGGTGAATGCGTACCCTCTCACAGGCTCATCGTTCCAGTCTTGCTGGGACGAACTCAGCAAGAAGTACTCAAACAAGCGTGTGCTCATCGAAGAGCAGCTAGACAAGCTGCTCAACGTCTCACCGATCACAACGCGCAGTGCAAAAGCGCTTGGCGAAATCGTGTCAAATATCAACAAGGTGCAACAAACACTGACCACCTTGGGCGCAGCAGAAGACATGCTCAACATACTGCTCGTGCACCAGGCGACCAGCTGGCTGGACAAGTCCACCAGAGAAGCGTGGGAGACTTCAGTGGGCTCAACAAAGGAATACCCTCGGCTGACGCAGCTCGAGACCTTTATTGCTGCCAAGGTGGTGGCCTTGGAACGGCTGGAGGCGGCAGCTTTACAGAAGGGAAAGAAGGCTCAACCGCCTGTAGCTCAACCGAGCAGATCATACCCCAGCCGGGGCGCTGCTCACACGGCATCGAAGACGAAGCCGAAGGCTCACCCAGCTGCGTCGCCCTACAGCTACCCGTGCGACTATTGCAAGGAAGACCACTTTGTGGTGATGTGTCCACGGTTCAGGGAGCTGTCGGTGGAGGAAAGGCGACGGATCATCACAACAAACAAGTTGTGCCGGAATTGCTGTGGACGACACCGCACAGAGGATTGCAATTCCACCCGTCGGTGCAAGACCTGTGCAGCAAAACACCACACGATGCTGCATCTCACCCAGCCAACTGCTCACACCGCTGCTCTTGCGAAACCGCAACCAGTAGAGGGAGCTTCATCAGACAGCTCAACCCATTGAGACATCGGTGCAGTCGTCCAGTCACCACCATCACTCACACAACAGCGCACAACGCAGACACACACAGCTTGCTCAACAGAAAGAAGGAGGCTCAACCAATCATCGCCAGTGCTCACCCCATACGTTTCAGTTACCCTGTTGGCAACAGCCAACGCCCAGCTGATCACTTCAGTGTCATCTACTCCAGTCAGATTATTGATTGATTCGGGCTCGGAACTGACATTTGTCACTGAAGAGCTCATCAACCTGCTTAGGATTCCACGCGCCCATGCATCCATCACGATCACTGGCATTGGGGGTAACACATCAATTCAAACCAGAGGAGTCGCACTACTAACTCTGCGCTCCAACTACGATATGTCAACAGTGCACTTTCGAGCACACGTTCTGCGAGCACTGACGTCAAGTTTACCATCGGTGGAACCGCCACGTCAAGAATGGCCACATTTGAATGGCCTTCCGCTGGCCGATCCAGACTTTCTTAAATCAAGACCGATAGACATCGTGATTGGCGCAGACGTGTATGGACAAGTGATCAAGCCCACCCTCAAGAAGGGTGATTCTTCAATGCCAATTGGACAGCTGTCCATTTTTGGGTGGCTCATTCTTGGACCAGTTACAGTGGACCGGCGTACGGTCACAGCACACCACTCTGCAGTCGTGCAGCATGACGACAATTCTTTACAAGACATGCTGACACGATTTTGGATTCAAGAAGAGCTCCCCACAGATGCACCCATGAAGCTCACACCTGAGGATCAACAGTGTGAGGATCACTTTCGAGCGACACACACTCGTGATTCCACAGGACGATACACCGTGCGCATCCCTCTGAAGGAGACTCCAAAGCTGCTCGGTAATTCTTATCAAGCAGCTCATGCTTGCTTGAAGCGTACGCTCGTCAAACTCAATAGGAACGGCGAGTATCGCAACCTCTATCAAGGCTTCATGCAAGAGTACGAGGAGCTCCGTCACATGGTAAGAGCACCATCCCTTTCACCTAATACTCACTCTGTGTTTTATCTTCCACATCATGGAGTATTGAAGCCTGACAGCCAGACGACAAAACTGAGAGTCGTCTTCAATGGATCGAGCCCTACTTCATCCGGGTATTCTGTCAACGATTTGATGCATACGGGTGCAAATCTGCTCCTTAACATCACCGACGTGCTGCTGTGGATACGCCAGGACAAGTACATTTTTGCCACAGACGTGACGAAAATGTATCGTCAAGTCAAGATTCACGAGGATGATCAAGATCTCCAACGAATACTGTGGATCGATGACGATTCAAAGGAAGTGCCCTACAAGCTCACAACGGTCACATATGGGACCAAGGCTGCTCCATTTTTGGCGGTCAGAGCCTTACTCCAATTGGCGGAAGACGAAGGTCATCGCTTTCCTCTGGCGGTGCCATCAATCACACATGCCAGATACGTTGATGACATCTTTGGAGGCGCAGACACAGGTGAGATGCTAATTACAATTGCTCACCAATTAAAAGATCTGTGCAACGCGGGAGGGTTTCCACTAGCCAAATGGCATTCAACCTTTCCTCCGTTGCTTGATGCAATTTCTCAAACCCAACGAGCCCAAGGCTCAGTTATATCATTAGACGACTGCAATACCAAAATTCTCGGACTTCAATGGAATGTGATCAACGACGAATTTTCTTTCACCTCAAAACCAAGCTCAAATTCAAGGCTCACCAAACGCCTCATCTTATCAGAAGTAGCACAAATATTTGATCCATTAGGTTTTCTAGCACCGGTCATAATTCGAGCAAAAACACTGTTGCAAGAGTTGTGGCTACACAAGCTCAACTGGGATGATCCACTGCCTTCCCAAGTAACGTCACAATGGCTCATCATCAGAGAAGATTTAACAAGCTTGCGCAAGCTATCATGTCCAAGGTGGTTCAACACCTTCAGCAACTCGACAGTGGAACTACACGGCTTTTCTGATGCCTCACAACTCGCCATGGCAGCGGTAATTTACATTACCGTATCATCACCGTCCACAACTCACAAGGTCGCGACATTGGTGTGCTCCAAAACTAAGGTAGCACCACTAAAGAAGCTCACAATCCCGAGACTCGAGCTTACTGCAGCATTGATGCTGGCGAAGCTCACCAAATATGTTCAAGCAACGCTCAAGCTCAACATTGCTACTACATATCTGTGGACGGACTCACAAGTGACACTAACATGGATTAAAACACAAGCATCACGCTGGAAGGACTACGTAAGGAATCGTGTGTCTCAAATTCAAGAGATCACCCAAGGCGCACATTGGAGACACGTTCCAGGGACCTCAAACCCAGCTGATTGCGCATCACGAGGCTTATCAACATCGCAGCTTGAACATCATAAGCTTTGGTGGACGGGACCACCATGGCTTGCGCAGCCCAGTGAAACATGGCCATCACAACCAATGCTAGACGAAGACTTGAGTGCACTAGAGGCTCGTCCAGGCATTTCAAAGCTGCTCAATATTCAAAAGATTGAATATCACTGGGACCTCATCTACAAATATTCATCTCTCAACAAACTTATTCGCATCACATCAGTTTGTTTCAGATTTGTTTCAAGGTTGAAGATGGCTCCAGTCACGCTGCCGCTCTTCACCTTGTCGCCCATCGACATAGAATGGGCCAGGATCTTCTGGATCAAAGCAACGCAGGCGCTCTATTTCTCCAGCGAGATGAAGATGCTCAGCTCAGGCTCAACTTTGCCAGCCGCTCATGTCTTCAATCGACTCACCGCATTCATCGATGAGAGTGGAGTCATTAGAGTTGGAGGCAGACTCAACAATGTTTGCACAAGCTACGAAAGTAAGCACCCTGCAATTCTACCTCGTCATTCACATTTGTCTAAATTGATTATAGACCATGCTCGTCGACAAACTCTCCATGGAGGGACCCAGCTCACCCTCGCCCAGATTCGACAAAACTACTGGATCATTGGAGGGCGAGCGCCAGTAAAATCGCACATCCTGCGGTGTGTTGTGTGTGCTCGACAAAGGGGGATCCGTGCCCATCAACTGATGGGCCAACTACCTCTTTCGAGAGTTACACCCTCACGACCGTTCAACAATACTGGCACCGATTATGCGGGTCCAATCACACTGAAGACGTGGAGAGGAAGAGGTGCCAAGACTCAAAAGGGCTGGATTTGCGTCTTTGTGTGCCTCACCACATCAGCTGTTCACCTAGAACTGGTGACAGATTATACAACAGAAGGGTTCATCGCCACCTACAGGAGATTTGTCTCCAGGAGAGGTATTCCTCTCACTCTTCACTCTGATTGCGGAACCAACTACGTTGGAGCTGACACCGTCCTCAAGAGAATGTTCACCCAGGGGACTGAGGCGCATCAACGCTTGAACCAGCTGTTCGTCAATGACAAGACAGAATGGCACTTCAACCCACCAGCCGCACCACACATGGGAGGCAAGTGGGAAGCGGTCGTGAAGTCAGTCAAACACCATCTCCGGCGCACAGTCAGTGAGACGGTGCTCACATACGAGGAGTTCAGCACACTTCTCACACAAATAGAAGCAATGCTCAACTCACGACCGCTCGAGCCCCTCAGTGATGACCCAGATGACATCACAGCACTCACACCAGCGCACTTTCTTGTTGGACACCCACTCTCAGCTCTTCCGGAACCGTCTGTGGAGAATTCATCAGTCTTGCCATCAGCTAGATGGCAATTCATTCAAAAGAAGATGCAACAATTCTGGACTCAGTGGTCTTCCCACTATCTGCAGAGACAACTATCCATCACCAAATGGCATCATCCAACCAACGACCTGAAGGTCGGGTCCCTGGTGCTCATCACAGATGAGCGTTTTCCACCCAGCAAGTGGCCACTTGCGAGGATCATCACCTTACATCCAGGGAAGGATGGACTCACCCGAGTCGTGACGCTCAAGACCGCCACAACAACACTAATCAGGCTAATTGCAAAATTGGCAATTTTGCCTGTTACAGATTCATCATCAACATCTTCAATCAGCTGTTGATGGCGGGAGCATGTTTGGGAATGAATAGTTCTCCGCGCCGCCGCACTCTCGATCACCGCAGCACCTCCTGGGCGGCGGAAGTCACGGTCGATCCACGATCAATCGACCAATCAGGGTCCGTCTTGTCGATCGACGCTCGAGAAGGTTCGAGAAGACGCCGCGGCGGAAATGCGCATCCATCTTGAGATTCACTCTGTTCACAACCGTGCGCAACGTACAACGCGTTTTGTCCAGTGTTCAAAAGCCTTGCTCAACAAGCAAATTCTGTGCTCAAATCACGTTTGAATTCACAAGTAAGCTCAACCACGGTGTTCGCGACACGGTCGGCGTGTACTCAGTCAATTGACGGCGTATTCGCGATTGTGCGTGTCCGCGTGGGCACGTTTTCACACGTGTGATATTGTACGATAGAGTGTACGGGGGCTCACATTTATTAGCGCACATTACGGATACACCGGGTGTGCGCAGTGTTTTATAATAAAGACCTCACATTACTGTGCAAATCAGTGTTTTAGTGCCAATCGCCGATCCTAACCTATCCAGCAACCTTGTGCTCAATCTAACCTCACATTTTTACAGTTTCAACGAAATTAAGTATTTTGAAAAAAAGCTTGTTCTCATTTTTGAGAGTCTATTTTGATGCTACTCGCTACTTTCGTTTCTTCTTAAATATAAATTCCGTTATCGGAAAGTGGTTGTACTCGAGAGTGACGGTACACAATCTGCCCGGCTCTCTTATAGGCATGACTGCTGTATTCCACCTGCGAGAAGCGCTCGGCCCGATTCGCCGCCTGGCGGTCGCGGCTCGTATTATCCATCGCAGCCGGCCGAGTCCTGACTTCTTTATGTACATAATTGTAAATTAAAAAGAATAATTATATTTTACGTGATTAAACATAGCCTATGTCCGTTCTTGTTGTTCAAGGATGCTGTATTTAAAATTTCGTGATGATTGGTTCAGTACTTTTTGAGGTTTTTGTGTACATACAAACAAACGCTGTAGCTTTATTATAATAGTAAGAAGTAAAATTAGTTAGTTAGTTAGTTAGTGAACGGGTAGCGGGGTGGCGTGTTGCGTTCAGAGGCCACAAAGGAGGGACTAGTCCTAAGACCGTTTCATCAGGGAGCTGTACCCTCGGCGCCTGTGGAGGCGATCATCAGAGGGCATACTCCCGGCGCCTCTTAACCCGCCGGGGAGGTTTACCCGTTTTCAGTATCCCCATCGACTTTTTAGGTCCACGACGCCTACTTGACCGCATGTCGACGGAGAATGTCCTTACTCACGAGGTCTGCCATCACAGAGACTGTTTCACGCGTGCCCGTGTTGACCTACTCCAGTCTCTAGGCAAGTCGACGGGTTCTCGGCCGTGTCCTCTAACCTAAACTCAACGCTTGAGTGGGTAGCATGCAATTAATCCCTAACTCCAGCTATTCTGGATGTGGCTGCTTTCAAATGTCCTTGATTGGTGGGCTGGCCTTTCCCTTGGGAGAAGGCTGCACTGATGAGTGAGTGGTCTTGGCTCAGAGTCCTGAAGCGGGTCCAATCGATCAGGGGTCAGTGCGCGAGAAGGTATCTCTATGATTCACTGTTAAATATATATCCCCTTCTCTCCGGTCGCTCCGTGGTCTCTGAACTGAGCTGTCCAGATTTCGGAGACAGGTCCAGCGATCAGTGTCAAGTGCGTGAGAAGTCATCTCTATGATTCACTTTTTGTATCCCCTTCTCACTGGCCGCTCAACGATCTCTGAACTGAATTGAATAGCTGTCCAGATTCCCGAGGCAGGTCCCGCGATCAGGGTCAGGTCAAGTGCGCAGGAAAGCATCTCTACGATTCACTTTTATTCCCCCTCTCACTGGCCGCTCGATGGTCTCTGGACGAGTTAGTTGTCTATCGCTCGATGCTCTGCCCGAGGGTTCAGCATCCACGTTCGAGACTCTGTTCCTGTCGGATTTCGAGTCCCGTCGTGACACTGTCCCCGGACAGATCTCGAGCGAACGACGGCATCCAACAGTGTCCGCTAACCTGAACTACGATAAGTCCTGTCGGGGTCCGACTAGCATGCAATTTTCCCTAAATCCAGCCGTTCTGGAATGTGGACACTGTCGAATGTCCGTAAATGAGTGTTGTGCGATCTCCCCGCCGCAGACCGTGCAGGATTAGACAGTACGTGTTAGGTAGAAAAGGGTAAAGCCGTGGTCTAGTGCAAGCCCCACATCTTTCGTCCCCTTCCTGTCGTCCGCTTTGGTTCAACCGAGCCTTCTACTCGTGCAATTGTGCGTTTTTGTAGAAGCGAGGCACATGCACGAGTGTGAGGCATGCTGTAGGATAGGCGGTTGTGGTGAGTGGAACGGAAGAAGGAAGGTATGTACAGAGAGTAATGATCGTGACACATCGCAGCACCATATCATCCAGAGGGGAGTGTGCTGCGATTGGTGTGATATTTCGAGTTCTGATTTAGTTTCAGTTCCGCGACAATTGATGCTCTTGTAACGTTCGGCTGTTCGAGAACAACTGAAGGTTGAGGTCCCTGAGGGGAGAGCGGCGTCCCCTCAAGTATAGGATGGTGGGGGTTCTATTCTACAGACTAAAGATTTGAATCTAAGGCTTTTAAACTTAATAATGCTTATTTATTTAATAAATCAATAATTAATATAATTACAACAATGAAATAATAATTAATATAGCTTACAATCTACGATTAAATATGCTCTTTTTGGGTTTTTATGTTTTTCTGACTCTAACGCTACGTATTTTAAAATATATAGATATATGTATATTGCAGAGCTCGGCCGCTGCCGTTTCCGGAGCGAAGCTCGAATACTCTTGGCAATCTCTGTAGTAAGATCAGCCGCTACCGGGTCCGGAGCGATCTCGATTCTTTTGACAGAGTTCTGTTCTATGCTCTTCAGACCTTGTTTTTACCAAGCACTACAGCCGCTACCGGGTCCGGAGCGATCTCGATGGCTTTGTAAGAACGAGGTTCTATGACTCTCAAATGAGCAAACCAAAGAGGTGCACCAGTAACTTTTATACACTGGAGATCAGCCGCTACCGTTTCCGGAGCGATCTAGATCCCACTGGTTGAAACTTAAGCCGCCTCTAGGTTTGAGCATTCGTTCGTCACTTGAGCGTATTCGTAGCTTGAATGTCCCGCTGTGCTGCGTGCGCCTCTATTTATACTGAGAAATTGGCGGGCTGGCGCATGCGCAGTGAATCGCTATCTGTTATTTTACGTTTTGCTTGCTTATTACATATTATTTTGTCTTGCGCTTTTACTAATACTTATAACTAATT
Source organism: Andrena praecox (assembly GCA_963932275.1). Lineage (NCBI taxonomy): Eukaryota > Metazoa > Arthropoda > Insecta > Hymenoptera > Andrenidae > Andrena > Andrena praecox. The sequence continues at coordinate 39,409,915 of OZ010728.1, forward strand.
ATTCCTAATATTCTTATAATAATTGTTCCTCTAATATTTATCTAAATCATTAATTATATATAAAAGTCTTATAATATATTTACGCGGTAACAGAATATGGTTATATGGTAACGGAGATCGGTTCCTATATTACCGACTGTCGGTATCTAACGGTTTAAGTCCCCGTGGGACGTTACACTCTCACTCGTTGATGCGGCCCACCACAGAGTCATTCGATGGAGGAGGGTTTTTGTTTTGTTATTCTTGTTTTGTCTCGCAGTCACACAGCATTCGTGAGTGAGGTCACTCGTATCGCAGGGCGTTCCATTCAGGGCCAAGGTTTCCTATATAAGCCACGTGGCATCGCGTACAAGTTTGCAGGGTCCAGTGAGGTGTTTCGATCTATCTATTGGGTTATTTATTTATTTGGTCGTCTATTTAATTGTTTGGGGTAGATGTTAGGTAGTTTGGGGTAGTCGGTGGGCTTGGGCTTGGGCTTGGGCTTGGGCTTGGGCTTGGGCTTGGGCTTGGGTTTGGGTTTCGACTAGGGCTAGGGCTTGGGCAATCCAGTTGTAGTCCAGTTGTAGTGTCACGTTCCTTCCTTCCTTCCTGGTGCGATTCATGAGGATGCCCCTCTCAGAGATGTGGAGGTAGATGTTGAGTCCTTTCCAGATGCTTGTAGTCCTTGAATCCTTCAGGTCCTTTGCGTGTGTTGAGTTGAGTGGTGTGGTGTGTTACAGGGTAGAGGGTTAGAAGTAAGATTAATTTAACATAATTTTGAATTTGATTTACATATACAAATCCCATTCTCATCCTCCAGATTCATAAAATCGAGCATTTCGTCACCATACATTGCTCCCATTATTTCATTCATCATTGTTAAATCCTTGTTTTGATTCGTATCTCCGACAGATACGAAGGTTGAATCAGAATCTTCCTCTAGGTATGTTACATTTTTCGATATACATATCGCTGCTATGTCGACCTAGTGTGTACCACCTTAATCGGTACTTAAATTGATGGTTTATCATGTTCTGCCCCCATTCCTCTTACGTAGGAGAAGAAGTTTTCAATTACATCTTGATATAATCGGTTTGTTAAGATGTATTTTACCGTGAAATCGTTGAATAGTGAATGTATGATACTCGAAACATTTGCAAACGCTATTGCACATATCTGTTGTTTGAAGCGAACATTATTTGTATATCCTAGATGAATTTCTGCACGAAAAGCTGTTTCGGCATGGCTCACAATATCGTTGTTTAAACCAAGGCCTAGTGGAGGCGGTGTGGATCGCCACTGGTGTGGCCAGGGAAGGGAATGCACTCCAACGACGATTTTGACGGTGACAGGACGGCACTTTATTGGCCGAAGTGGGCGTCGTTTACAAGAAACACGAGCACTCCACAGACAGATAACACGAACAAACACGACTCACAAAGCACGCAACGGAAACTCTGTACAAAACTATGTACAATGGGCGCTGGGCGCGAATGGCTCGAAGGGCCGGTTTAACAACTATCGTTTCGACAACTATGGGTCGCGGGGCGACAAAGAATGATACTGTTGGTGCGTGCGAGAGCGTGTGTATCTTCAGCAGGTGTTCTGACGACTAACTGTCGAATTCGAAGAAATCGAACGCTCGAGCCGTACAAAAACGGGTGACGCGCGTAACCGTTCTTGACGAACGGTGCGTCACCGTGTTTACACGCTCTCGCACGCACATTTAAATCATCGCGAAGCGGCGCGTTTAACCGCGGCTGCAACAATCGTAAACGTTTTTTATGCAAAGCACAATTTTCCCCGATTCACAAAAGCGGTAAAACTACAATATTTGCTTCAATTAATCGTATATAAATGATCGGTCTTCTCGAATTCAAGCAAAAACTGTAATTTTTCTTACTACCAAATCGGTAATGTAATATAGTATATTTTGTTGTAAGGAACTTAATTCTATCCTATCCATACATGACATTAGTTCGTGTATTTTTTTATTTTCATCTGGATTTATATTTGCTTCAACACCAGTTCGCTTAGCTGTACGAAATTCCAAAATGGTTGGCGATGCGGTGGTATCTATCATACAATTAGCATTAATGCTGGGGGTAACTGTATTTCTAAATAATAATTTTCTTAATGCCCACATAAGTCGTAAGCAGTTGGGATTATCGTTCCATCCTCCACGTGATCTGACACACGAAAAAAAACAGTTCCATGTGGTCCTGCGAGCACTTGTATGTTTGAAAATATTTTAGCGGACTTGTTTTTGTTAACAATGTTATGCTAAGATCTAAAATACTAAGCGTTAGGCTATAACTCCGATAGCGGAAGTTTTTCTTGGATGGACCAAAATATTCTTTCCACTAATGGTTAAATTACTGATATACTGTCTCGCGTTTACAAAAAATTTGTAAATACTGTACATTGTGATTAAATATCGGTGATTTAAATCCTTTCGCATAAGAAGATCGACTATTAATTATCTCAAAGAGTTGGTCGAAAACGCGTATAAATTCTGTCGTCGCTTCACTATCTACAAATTTGTTATTCGTAAATAATCGATTGCATCCGCAACACCGCTGCTTAAAACTTGTGCAGCCCAGCGAACGTTCATTTTTTTTTTTTTTTTTTTTTTTTTTTTTTATATAAATAATGTTTACATGATTCGCGGATATTTTGTTAGCCAGCTTTAAATCTTCGGCCTCCTGCAGCTCGTGTAATTTTGTCACAAACTCAAAAGATATTTTACCCTTTGGAAATACAATACTGTCTTCGGCAAAAGCATTCCTACAGAGTTTTAGCATGTGGCATGCATCTAGAATACAATAAATGGTGGCATCCGTTGTAGGGTGTTTGAATGCCGTTACCATGTCCGGTATTTGTAATTTACATCCCAACAAGTTTAGAATTTTAATATTTGTGGCGCATCCATGAAAAGTTATTGAACGTACAGTAATGCCAATTTCTTGTAATATTATTATAGCTTGATGTACCATTTGAAATTGTAAATCTGCTATTGTTTTGTTTCTGAAAAAATAAAAAGCTATAGGAATTTTAAATTTTCTACTATATGAAACAATTTGCAGTACTAGGACTTCTGTAGCTAATTCGTTTGAATCTACATGGGCGATGTCACCGTAGTTAATGTATCCGCGGTATTTATCAATTTTTTATCACAGTAATTTTTATGACGTTTTGAAACATTAACGGTACGCTTCTCGATACCGCAGATGTACCTACCTAGCATTTCTGACGGAAATGAACTGTCCAGCCTTTGGGTCTGCCATTCCTGGCGTAGGGTAAATGACCCAATTACTGACACCTAACCAATTACTGTCACCTTAAGCTAGTTTACTTAAAATAACGAATAAATAAACGTTGTAAAGTCATACGCAAAAAGAATTATGTAATTCAACCTATAATCTATACTATAAATTATATACTATTGGTTATTTATTTGGTATTTTAAGTAAAATAGCTTAAGGTGACAGCAATTGGTTAGGCATCAGCAATTAACATAGCCTCGGAACTAAGAGGCGAAGGTTCGTTGCGCTTCGTCCGTCTTGTAGTAGATGGGAAGAAGTTGTCCAGGTGTGGTGTTCGCTGGATCACCCATCATGTTGCTTGCTATGATTGGACTACAGTATGGTCGTATCACGTCGGGGTCACCAATTTGGCAGCTATTGCCAAGAGACTTCCAATAGGTAAGTTAGAGGGTCTGCCAGGGACTCGTCAGTGAGGCTGTCCTGGCAGACCCTGCCTCAGATACGCTTGGTGGCAGAGTTGGGAGAAAACCGGCCAGGCCGAACACCTACAGGGAGCGGTGGTAGGGGAATTGTGCTCAAGATGACATACTTTTTGTTCGGAGGCAAATATCTTAAAAATTAAAGGTGGTATCAAAATAAAACCAAAGGGCAGTCTTTATCTGTTTATTAATAGAACGTAAAACACCAGTCTCATGACTCCGGCGATAATAACAAAAACAAGAGAAATAAAAAATGACATGCCTGTGCATCTGTATAAGTTGACATACTTCTGTATAAGATGACATACTCTAAAGCGGGCTTGCTCAGTCGGGACCCGTAGACCTCCTCGCTGCCGCTGCGAATATTTCGCGTTGATTTGGCGTGTGCCTAATTATTGGTGCACAATTCGCAAATGAATTGCTTTTTACGTCCGGGTATTGCGGCACACAAGGTGTGGCACCACCGCGAGCACAACTGGCAACATACCCAGTGCTCTTTTGGCTTCGATGCGCTAAACACTTCCCCGCAATAAATGCAAGCTGGATCAGTTTCAGTATCATCATCGTCTTCTGCAAAATTTTTTTTCCGGTTCAATATCCTGAAGAATTACACGTTTGCTTTGTTTTCGTATTCGTAAGCTTCTGCGATTTTCTTTATCCTTTTTTAGTTGTACCCGGGCTTTAACTTCCTCTATGAAAGAACTCCCTGTAAGAACCTGGGATCCAGTGACTTTCTTCTTTTGGTTTCTTGCTCATCCCGTAGAAGCTGCTTTGGGCAATGGTGAAATCACCATCAGTATATCCTGCGTGGTAGGAATTGTCTTCTGTTTGGAACCTGTTAATGATGATGGTCCTGGACCGACTTGACAAATATCTTCTTGAACCGCTACTGGTGCAAGATTCATGACATTGTCGCTTTGAAGAGATTGCATTGGACTGGCTACGGGCTCAACGCGATCTAATTCCATGTCGTTTTCAGTGACTTCACTGGGCAAAAACAAATCATCTCAGAAAATGTGTGGGTCCAACGGGTAAATTCCAGTTTGTTTAAAACCATTTGTAATATTTTTCACAGAAGCAGCATTTTCGTAGGCTCTTCTAAAAAGGTCGGCGATCTGGTATAACCCTACGGTCCTGCCAGGGTGATTCTTCAGCCACGTGGTGATCTCGCGGTTGTAATATGCCTCAAGTGGGCCAAAAAATGAGACATCGAGTGGCTGCATCCGGTGAGTGCAATGGGCCGGAAGACACAGCAATATCACGCCATTACTCTTTGCAAATTCCAATGCCGCTAAATATTTATGGCTGGCGTGGCCATCGAGGATTAGCAGAACTTTGTTTGTTGGGGTAGAAGCAACGAAGCTAACGAAATGCTTCCTCCATCTGAGAAACAGTTCACCCACCATGTACCCACTATCATAACACAGCTCCAACGTGCCTGACGGTGCACCATCAAAATATTCTGCTTTGTGATTTTTTCTCGGTATTATTAGTGCAGGTGGAACGAAATTCCCAGTAGCATTAGCACAAACAGCCACTGAGACATGTTCACCACGCTCGGCACTAGTTAGAGCACCAACTTGCTTCTTTCCCTTGAGAGCAAATACTTTTGGAGGCTTTTGAACGGTGCTAAGACCAGACTCGTCCATGTTGTAAATCTGGTGTGATGAAATGTTTTCGTCAGTCACCAACTTTTCTAAAAGTTTGAAAAATTTCATTACTTGAGGCTTATTGAACGCCCTCGCTCTCGCAGCTGACGTCGGTTCAGGACTTCTCAGTGAGATATTGGGATTGCGCTCTCTAAACCCTTTCAGCCAATCCCAACCGGCCATTTGACTAGACTTGTCAAATCTGTGGTCCAAGTTCATCCTTTCTGCCAGTTGGTAAGCCAATTTTCTTATATCACTGGCGGTAAACCCAAAAAATCGGCTTTCAAAATGAAGAATATGGTCTACCAAATCTTTTTCTATTTCTGGGTGAAAGGTTGGCTTGAAGCGACCAAGATTTATAGGAACTCTTGCGAAATGACGGCGAAGTGTTGCCTGCGGTACATTAAACTTCTTCGATGCCTGAAGCCATCCCATCTTCTTCATTTTGACAGCTTCTATGGCCATGGCCATATCTTCTTTGGACCATTTATGCCGTGTCGAAGTCCGTTTATAGCTTTTAGGCATCCTGGAATAGAAACTGAATCAGTCGTACTTTATTCTGAATACGTAGGCGCTGTGGGATAAGATGACATAGTGTGACGGTCGTCACTCCGGTCGGAAGGTTGGTCTCAGTCGGCCTTGCCAGGGTTTAATTAAGTCCTTCCGTGGTAGGTTAAATTAGATTTATTCACTATCAACACTTATGTACACTATATACAGTAACTTAGACGCGGGGTACTTCGCGTTAATCGCGGTCAAGCCGGCGTTGCGCGGCGGCACGGTTCGCGGTACGGCGTCGTTCGGTCTACGTTGCGTGCGTCCGCTTAACGGAACAATTCGGTCGCTCCGCGCCTGGTGTCTCCGTGTCGGGACGGTAAGGGAGCGAGAGAGACCGGAGAGAGAGCTTCCTGCGTCTCTTCAACGGGACAAGCGTCGGTAGAGACCGGGCAGCATCCGGGCGTCTCTGTTCAACACGAGGAGCGGGAGAGAGACCGGGCAACGTCCTGCGTCTCTTTAACGGGACAAGCGTCGGCAGAGACCGGGCAGCATCCGGGCGTCTCTGTTCAACACGAGGAGCGGTAGAGAGACCGGGCAACGTCCTGCGTCTCTTTAACGGGACAAGCGTCGGCAGAGACCGGGCAGCATCCGGGCGTCTCTGTTCAACACGAGGAGCGGGATAGAGACCGGGCAACGTCCTGCGTCTCTTTAACGGGACAAGCGTCGGCAGAGACCGGGCAGCATCCGGGCGTCTCTGTTCAACACGAGGAGCGGGAAAGAGATCGGGCAACGTCCTGCGTCTCTTTACCGGAACGGTATCGGGAATGGGATAGGAGGCGATCTGGTGATCGGCGGATACACGGAGTCTTTTACACCGAAGTTTGCACCGGGCAACATCCAGGCAGGTCTGGTGGTGGGGGTCCGTCTCCCCACTGGAACTGCCTTGGCTCGGAATCATCGCGGCATATGTCCCGATTCTCGGAAATACCCAGCAGCGAGAAACCGACGCGATCTAGCGGCGCGGTGGGGAGTGAGCGTCATAGCGCTGACGCGTCGCGGGACCGGCACGCTTCGGGCGAGTTCGGTCGGGTTCGGTCGGGGTCGCCCGCGTGCGCTCGGCCTCTCGCTCACTCCCGGTCGTACCGCCGCGCGCTCGATTCCTCGCGCTGGGACGCTACGTCACAATAGTATGCCATCTTAAACCGACGTTCAGTATGCCATCTTACCCAAAAGTGAACGAAAAAATGTATTGCTTTCTAGTGACAAGAACCTTATGATTTTTTTCTTAGCTATACAGTATTCACGATGCAAATTAATGCTACTTTACACAAAAATCATTTAATAAATTGAATTCCTTACCTGACGGGTATTTTCGTAACAATACATAAACCAGAATAATTCTTTTTTCGGTCACAGAATCAGACAACTCCCCAGCACGTCTAAACGTGCGTCCGCCGGTGATCATACAATGTTGCACTATTGGGGAAATCTACTAACCGATGAATAAACATCAATGTCACGTTTCTCGCGCGAATATTTGAAAAGATAGTAATGGTATGTCATCTTACCTGACTATGTCATCTTGAGCACAATTCCCCTAATGTGTGCGTGAATTGACGCCAGCGCCAAGTCAGCCACGTGGCGACATCGCGAAACGAATGTGACGTCACGAATGTATAGATGCCAACGCCAAAGACGCCACGTGCGATTGTGAATCGAACATTTTTAGTAGTTTTTCCAAGTTTTTCATTCAATTGAAATTACACTTCATTATGACATGAAAAAGGAATCAGGTAAGACAAATACTTAATACTTTTGCATCAACAGAATTATAGAAATGATATTTTTTTATATATACCAGCGCCAAGCGAGTGATGCCGCAGCCAACCAGCGTCGACAACATATTTCCTGGTGACGCTGGTTGGCCGTGGCGTCGGTTCGTCTCCGATCGTGCGTCTCACGCACACACTACCACCGCTCCCTGTAGGTGTTTCAAATTGAGATCAGCCGGCCGGAGTCCTCCAAGCCTACTTTTAGCCGCCCAAGGTGTCCACCAGTGACGTCACACTCGTTTCACGTTGTCGCCACGTGGCTGACTTGGCCCTGGCGTCAATTCACGCACACATTACCACCGATCCCTGTAGGTGTTCGGCCTGGCCGGTTTCCTCCCAACTCTGGTTGTACATCGTATTTGTCCGGCATTATGTCGTCCGGATTGGTTAAAACAAACTCATTCCAGATAGCTCCAGGAATAGGATTGTTGTTATAAAAGCGACGTCGCGTCTCAAGAGGAGTACTGACGCAAATTAGAAAACATAACGTGTTCGCTTTGAGGTATGAAATTGTTGTCATTATCATACCTATTAGCAGTCAACCGTACGGTCGACCAATAGGCATGAGCGTCCGGTGGCGCGGAACGAGCCGTGCGTATATAATTATTTGAAAATCTGTCGAAATTGAAGAATAACTTCTTCGAAGGTGGCTTTGTTTTCGAGAAAAACAATGTGAAAATTGAACCAATGCACTCTTAGAACATATAAACATGGAGGAATGTCAACGTCATATGTAATTAAATAGTATTTTGGTGGTAACTATAACCTTTCGGGTACTTAGGGTTGTACTGTATTGTATTTACTTTGAGTTAAATTTTTTTAGGGTTCCATCCCATTATGGACCTTCAATAAAAAGCGTTGCCGCCCCTGGCGCTAGAGAGAGAGAGGGTGTCCCCAATGTATATCTTTTTCTTTCTATCGCCGTTTACATTTTCGCCTATTGAATGCTTCCTCCGTGTTTATATGCTCTAAGAATGCACTCGACCGATTTCCAAACCCTATTTCCTCGAAAAAAAATTTCTGTATAAGATGACTATTATTTCAAATATGTGCTGCACAATTAATTGTTTGTGGCACATAATATTCTTATTGTCTGTAATATATTTTGAGCCTCTTTTTTTACATAGACGATATAGGCTGTAATGTTATAAATTTGTTGCAAACGTTCCACAAATTCTGCTTTACATGATGTTTTCCCAGAGTCGTCTGAGATTTCAAATATTTCTGCAATGCAAGTTTGGCACGTGTATTTCTAAAGCGTTTTTTTTTATTAAATTTTCAATATTCACTATTATATCAGTGCTAATTTCTTAATCCAAAATATTGTGGTTTTCCAATTCTTGTGTATAAATTTCATTCACAACGACTTTTGTCGGGTTTTTAATCGGTGTTACGAATTGTTTTAGTTGCAGCAGTGACGACTCAAAGTACTTTCATTACAATTGCTTCGTATCGAATGTTCCCCCGATATATTTTTCACCATAACTGCTTTATACGATTGTTGAAATTGTTTTGGCGATAAATAGATTAATAGGATTAATAGGATTAATCTTGATTTAAATTACGCGGTGCGTATTGGGCCGTAAATTTAAAATTTTTTTTGTGAGCCGATTGAACCCTTAAAGAGTGAGTACAACATTTTTTAGGGACGGAGGTGTGATTTGGTTTGATCACCCCTTTTTAACAAAATGCATCTTCTGCAACGCTCGCATTTGTAGCTTCCAAAACCCAATATGACCTGACTGCTTTGAAACGGGTCCCTTTAAACTCTTTGAAGTGTCGTCACTTTGTACCCGACCTCCATTTACAAACTCTAGCGGTCCCAATGCTATTTACATTCAATTTATGTAGTCCATTTGGATCTTCATCTGTAACAAATGAGTTTTTTTTTATAATTTGTGCAACAAATATTATCTTAGCTGATTTGAAATATGAATGTAACACAATATAATTTCATTTACAAGATATTACAATCCCAACACTTACTATTTTTGGCCATCGAAAATACGGCCACAGTCATGGAATTGCTTAAGACCTGTGTGGCATATGCCACTTTCATTTTTTTCCGTTGATCGGGATTTATGTGATACGGTTTGATTTTTCCCAACATCTTTATCTCGTTCAAATCGTCTTTGCAGTCATCAATTTTGTACCCAGCAATGATATCCCTCCACGTTGCGTTTAATATAGTTCCGTGTTGCACCCATATTAAATCCTTTGTTAATAAATTATTTCTGATCCCTTTAATTAGGTGGGGGACATCGTATAAAGGAACTACTTCATAGCTATCAATTAGCAGACATCGTTTCGGTGACATATTTCGTTCTAAATAATGTCCCCTGCTTTCTTTCACCAAACTTTCCACTGCCGCCCGATTGGTGGAGCCTTGGTCACATATTAGTGCAATGATCTTTAATTCTACAAAATAAAATATATTATAATATAAATTTGAAAAATAGTTTAATATTATTTCAATGTTAATATGTCATTTTTCTTTGAACTTCAAAGTATTATAACTCTTCTTTACATACCAGTTTGAGAATTTACAGTTCGTACTGTACCCTTGATAAGTTGTTTTAACTCTAGAGATTTCGTTGTTGATTTGCAAAATGAATACACTATTGCTTGTTTCCAGTTGCCAATTACTGCCTTCCACATAAATACTAAAACATGGTTGAATATAATTGAATTTTCAAATTCTACTAATTTATCACTAGATTCGTCGTAATCTACATATGGTATTAGTGACATTTCGACAAAAATTAGTGACCATAATTTGTCCGTTGGTTTCAATTTTTGTGCAATTTTCTTTAAGCTAGAAATTATACATGGGTTTATCCCGCTTTCAAGTGGTACCATTTGCAGCACTCGTCCTTCTTGATGGCAGTCGAAACCATCTCGATAACAATCTGTACCCTGCACCTGACGTTTTGTACAATGCTAAGCTCATTAATTTTTCATGAAAGGATGCATGTGTCTCCGTTGCGCTAGTGGTGACGGCCGCCGGCAAGCCGCCGCTAGACGGCTAGTGTGAATCCCGCTTAAGGGGTTAGGCCACCTTGGACGGAGCAAAATTGCAGTCATTTTCGGCATTTTTTTTAGGAAGATAATAAAATAAACAGAAAATTTAATATGAAGCCTGTTATTATTCAACTATCGCCGGAAAAAAATCGTATTTTTTTTCTTACAAAATGGCGGCGGTAGAGCCGTGATACGCAAGATCTTGTGGAGCGACGTTTTCCACGGTGTTCAATCTCACGGCTATACCGTTTGACTTAGAACAAAAAACCAAAGAGATTTATTTTCTGCATGCATAAACCTATGGAAGTACGTAGGATAATCCAGAAACATTAATTTATCTCGAAATGGTGACCATGAGGAGAAAAAATGCATTTTTTTTTTTATAAAATTGTCAATTGCAAATAACATATTCAAGATATCGCAAAACTCCTACGTACTTCCATAGATTATTCATAAGAGAAGAGTGTCTCCAAATTTCAAATCAATCGGATGAAAATTGTGGAAGTTATGCGAAACACCGTTTTGGAAAATGTCATTTCGAGAAAAACGCGTTGAAAGTTTTACTTCATATTTTTTACGAATAAAGTGAAAAAATGCAACTTTACCTTTACTCGGCGATTCCTGCGCCATATAACTGCCCTTCAAAATTGACGTCAGCCTGTTCAGACTCTTTTCTAAAAGATTTGGAACTTTTTCGAGCCTCTTTCGTCGCGTCCGACATAGCGCGCTCAGCAGCCTTGATGCGACTCGCGTCTGCCTCCATGCAAAAATTGTAGCAATTTGGTCCAACTGTCATTTGCAATATCTCCATTATTTCCATTAAACTTATGAAGCCATCATTAAATGTGCAAACTGCTATATCTGCTGCAACATCGACCAGTAGTTTGCCGCTAGAAGTAGTTTTGGGTGCTATCGACCACACGACTGAGTTGAACGATTCGTTGTTGTTTTGAGTATAGCCTCCTAAACAACGATGCAATAAATCGTTTCTGCTCAGTTCCTCATATACTGGCTTTATATGATCGAAAACCATTTTACTCATTGGCGGTTTATGCACATATTTGGCTAGTTTATTGGAAGCTTTTGCCTTCTGCCACGTACACCACGAAGTCTCGCCAACCGGGCATCTGTCGTGCTGCGGATTTGCGTCCGTGGAAATTTTGTGGTAAACAGTGGCCCATATTTCCTTTTTCATGTTTGCGACACTTTCGTAATTTCGGCGTATAGCAAGACCGTTATATATTGATAATTCATCAATCAACTTGCCAGTTAAATTTCCTTTGCCACCAAGTCCCTTCGTTGCTTTCTTGAGAGCGCGAAGCCGCGAGCCCATCCGCTTCTGGACGTGATCGATACACTCCTTTTTAGAAACGATAAGGTCTTCATACGGTTGAGCATCTGTGATTCCTTTGAAAGTCTTACTGTCACCATCACCAATGTACTGAACATATTTCACTTGATGTAAAGTTTTAGAGCGGCGAAACATTTCGACGACAGCGTCAACTTCCATTTTCCCAGCGGAGCCTTCGTGGTTAGCTTGACAATTTTCTTCATGCGATTGTGCCCACTCTTCATATTCTGCAGTTCCTTTCATTTTTTCCCAAAATTCACAGCCTTTACAATATTTGGATTTTACTTCTATGTCAACGACCTTACCAGTGTACCAGCCGATTAGTGTCACTAGTCCGAACAATGACGAAAATCCCCTTTTCCTCCACGTTCCGTCGCCAGATACTAAAATACCATCGGTATGTCCTTTTTCCGCACAAATTTTCTTCTCCTCAGCAGCTGCCCTCTTCGTCACTTTTAATCGAACAGCTGCCGTAGCGATAGAAATCGAAGAAACAATAGTGTCGTAAAATGAATGAAAGATTGGGCGCGGCAAATCCATAAATGCGCAAAATTTGTTTATGCCATGTAAACCAACGCCAAGTAATCGCATGGCAAATGTAATGCGACGATTAATGTCATATGCGTGATTGTTAAGAAGCGGACTAGCATTTATATAATTTGGTCCGCATGTTTCACAAGCAACGACAACTTTAAAACCTAAGCCACGGTTACTTGTTTCAGAAAAGGTGATATTGGATTTGCATTTTTTGCACACTACCATTTGCGAAATTGCAGAGAATACACTGTAAAATTCTATAAAGCGATATCCAAATGTTCCATTTATAGTAATTTCAGGGGGCTCTAGTGACCTCTTTAATTTTTTTGCAGACGTGCTTACATCTTCCGTTGGTTCATCCAATAAATAACGATTCAACGGTCGCCTTTTTGAAATTTTACACTTTCCAGAACGCCCTATTGTGCCCCTAGACCCTTTCTTCTCATTGTACGCTTTTTGCACTTCACTCATCACTGCAGAAACGTTTGCAAACAAGGAAACTTCTCGATGAAAAAACGGTGTGACGACGCACCAAACTTTAATTATTTTTACCCGTGGTTCGATATTTGCACTTCGTGTGCTGACTACAACGATACACTCGAGGGACCACGTTATCCTCGGTCAAAAATCGTAAAGACAATGAATTGACCACTAATGGAAAAGCGGGGTAAAAATATCCCCACTGCCATTGCTCCATGGTGGGAGGAAACATGGGTTTTTCCAAAACTTACATACCCCATTGAGTACCCTCATAAAATGAGAAAAAAATTTGACCCAGATCTCCAGTATTGGCTGCCCTAATAAAATTTACAACTATGCCTCGACGGTAATGGTACGGCATTTAATAGCTGCCATGGTCTAAACTATTGTTACTACCTTCTATATTTATACACTGAAACTTTTATTCGTCAGGTAAAGTCGCTTTTCATTCCTGACGAAGTCAGGCGGCCGCGGTAGCGCAAGCCGCGCCAACGAGCCCGGGCGCGCTTCGCTAAACCGGCTCTAAACTCATTTTAAAACTTCGATTTCGTATTGAAACTAATTGTATCTTATTCTTAAGACTATAAAGGATCATTTGAGACGAAAAAAAAAATTCTATTTTTTCGAATTTCCAAGGTGGCCTTAACCCCTTAAAGGTGGCCGTTCTAATGGGCGGCTGCAGCCGCCAGCGACCGCTGCTGGCGACTGCGGCTGTAGCCGCGTACACTGGTACAATGGAAAGCATTCATCTCAACTCCTATGGGCGGCTGCGACTGCTGCGGCCGCGCCAGGATTGCTATAGCCTATGTGCGTCTGGTTCATGAGCAGCCTAGGCTACTCGAGACACAACACAATGCTACGAGTGTCTTGCATTCTCCCGATTAAATTGACAAAAAAATATTTAAATCCCACTACTTTTAACGAAACGGGCTTTCAGTCCATGCGAATTAATTAATTGAGGCAGAGAGCAAACAACGGACTAGACCACATTCTTTTCGAAATTGAGTTAGTACCAATAGTGTATTCCAATAGGCTCTACTAATCATATAAAATAGGCATTATTAGGTCGGTGCATACGTTCGTTCGGTTTATTGATAGAAAGTGTTTATTACAAATATAAATATATTTCATACTTTTCAAGGCTGGCGTTCCAATGTGCGGCCGGCGACTGCGACCGGCGACGGTCCCACTAGTGCAAGGGAGAAACAGATGCATACTTCTCCCTTGCACAAGTGGAACCGTCGCCGGCCGTAGTCGCCGGCCGCACATTGGAACGCCAGCCTTGAAAGGAAAACATTTTTCTTCAATATTTATATTTTTTTTGTCACTTTTCTGGCACCTAGATGAACTGGTAAATTTGCCAATTATAACAAAGCGTGTATCAATATATTGATACAAAGTGTTTTCTAAAAATATTGTATAAATATATTTCCAATTATAACAAACCATGTTTTGGAAACACATTCATTTCTTTTACTTTGTGTTTTTTTTAATCCGGCACGTCAATGAATACATTTAAAATTATTTTAACATCAGATACTTCAAATGATAAATTCTGTTATTGTTATTCAATTCGCCTTTTTATGTAGTATAAAAATACAGTAATTCGTCGATATAAACCCGACGATCGGGGCTGGCGGCGGGCGTACGTCGCGATGTGGACACGATTCCGTCCGGCCGAGAAATTCGAAGAGCGAGCGAGAGGTAACGAAACGGTTGCTGTCGACTCTTTCGTTCTCTCACTCTCGACTGAAGGATTCCAAGAAATGGTGGGGATAGTGAGCGGGACTATTACGCATGGTAAAAACGGGACAATAACGACGAATTACTGTATATGGAAATTCTTCAAAGGATTGCTTGTTTGAATGAAGAGAGAGTTTAGATACAGCAAGCGGCCTGACGCCCGTATTGCCAAAGAATAGGAACTCTCTTATACCTGTAATAAACACTTTGTATCAATAAAGCGAACGAACGTATGCGCCGACCTGATGATCACTTATCTCTCGAGTATAAACACGCGTTGCAATATCAAAACAGAAGCACCCGCTGACGTATTGGGTACTAGAAAAGGTGGGCCATAAGGTGCGTATCGACTTTGCGAGGATTCCTCGCGAGGCACGCCTCGCGGAGTTGGATATCTGGAAATTGCATACCGCGATTATGATCACTTTGCGAAACAGCCTCGCGCTAGGCCGAATTTCCTAGCCGCGCAGCGTTCGGGATCCCACTTGGTTTCGAGCACTTGAAATGGTCTATGTGTGTAGTAGTAGAGCAAAATACAACCTGCTATAATATGCAACTAAGTAAATTTCATACCAAGAAGGGTGTAACTATTATCAAGTCAAAAGGCAATTCCACAAATTATTGAAACATTAAATATTTGACACGTATTTTCTTTTATCCGCAATCATCCATATCTGGAGGTGAAAAACACGTTTGCCCCAATATCTCGGAAAATATGCACCATATAGAATAATCTGTTAGGCGAAACTGATGTACTTTTTTATAACGAATCCAGTCACGCAATCAGATTCGTAATATATCAAACGTTATATATTAAAAATTACTTTTTATGAGTATTTTTTACTCCTTATAAATTGTTGGTCCATTTTGGCGTAAATTTGTCAACGTAAACTAAAGACCAAACCGTGAAATACGGATACGTAGAATTCTTCAATTTCGACTTTTTAGTAAAAACTAAATACACTATATTGAACTCGCTACGCGTAGGGAACCTCAGGTGTAAAATTTTAGTATATTTTGGGCCTAATGGAACCAGATGTTTCCAAAGAACTAGCCAGGTTAATCGGCCAGAGCGTCTCATTAGAGTCGCGGTTTATGATCGTATTGTCCCGCACTTCGACGACGGACAACAGTGCTTACGGACCATTTACCTGTACCTGCCATCCGCTGACAGAGCAATATACGGATTAACGAAAAGACCGCTTTTTATTATATTTTCAAATTTTATTATATTTTGGACCTTTATATTGTGTTCTGTATTTTGCCTTTATGTTGTGTCCTCAATTATCCGAAAGGAAGCAGCCTCTGGAAGGAGCAGTTGTGAGCGGAGCGAAAATTCATTTATCGTTTATGGCCGGCAATTTGGTATTTTCAAAGACGGCTTCGACAACATCTAGTTGCCAGATATTCAAAGGATAATCAAGAACGTAACTTTGCCGTCTTTAAGAATTCAGATATTATTCGCGGTGAACAAAAGCGTGATTTTTTATTAACCCGCGGGTGTCCGCGGGAACAGTAAACAGATCGATATTTCCTAACGTATTGGAGATAGAAAAAATTATTTATATGCAATTGCATAGTACGTGGGGGCAAATTTACTAGCGCAGATGAATTTTTTCTTCGATTATTGTTTTAACCCTTTCGCACCGGACGGGACATATGCTGTCCCAGTCTGGAAAATTTTTGATATTACGGCTGGGACAACATATGTCCCAGTTACTGAAAAACATCTGGGACAGAAAATAACGCCAAGTTGGGCCTCCAAACTGATTCTAAATTGTTGATGGTGCGCTGTTATGGGGACGTTTATGTGTCTCCAAGACCTTCAACCTTTTAGGCATAAAAGTTATTTTATCCAATAATCGCTTGGAGGAGAAATAACTGATCCCGGCAATGGGGCGCACTCGGACTGATTTTTCGCCGTATTGAAAGGGTTAAGATATATTTCCCCAACATGCGATTTTTGCTCTTGCACCTTTGATTATGTCAAAAAAACGACAGTCGCCTCGCACGCAAGGCTGCTTTGGAAAGTCGAGGATGGTTTCCATGGCCGAGGGAAACAGTTTCCTGCCTTTCCACGCGGCGAGGCTAGCCTCGCCAGGAGTCCTCGCAAAGTCGAGGGTTAATGTGGTCTGCGAGGGTTAATGAATAACTAATAAAAGATGATTTTTATCGCAAATGACTGATCATTAATTTAAAAAAAACGATATTCGGCTACTTCCCTTACTATTCGACTTTTCCTTATAACTTGAAAACCGAATGTTTGCCCAACGTGCGACTTAAAACACTAATAAAGTACCAAAAAAACAGTTTTCAATTTTTTATCACGATTGAGTTAAAAAATAGAAAAAACAAATTAATAGATGTAAAAAATATTAAATTATACATCACTAGAAAGGAATAGGTTTATCCTATTTTTTGCCACAAATTTCATTCCGATATCTTAAAAGAAACACCCAAATGTCATTGACATCTTCAATCCGGCAGATAAACAGAGCACGATGTACATATAAAAAAAGGCTAGTCTTTCACTGTCTTCGATGGTCCTCGAGACCTGATACGACAATAGACCCTTTTTTCAAGTGCTCGAAAAGGTCCTGTGCGGCGCGTCGTTGCACTGGTGGGGCCATGGCGTTGACGCTTAGGTATAGAAAATCCCCATAAAAACTTCAAAAAAGTAAAAAAATTACGCCAAGTACATGAAATCAAATAAATTACAAAAAATAGAAGATAATATAATATTAAAAATTATCTGAAGTCATTCTCTATGCAATTTATCTTTGTAAAAAGAAGTGATATCCCCATAAAAAACTTCAAAAAAGTAAAAAAAAATTACGCCAAGTACACGAAATCAAATAAATCACAAAAAAATAGAAGATAATTGCAAAATAAAAAAAAATGTGAAATCAAAATGTGCTGCAAGTACATAAAGGTGCTTTCCCGCAGCGTGCAAAGGCGACACTGTGTAACGCAATGTAAGATTCGGTGCTTTCCAACTGCGCTTAATAATATTAAGCAGATATATTTTTATAGAAATAAATATTTCAATACCAATAAATATTTTATTCAAAATACTTGGCGTTGCGCCTCGAATTGGGGTTGCTAAATTGAATAAATATGTATAAATTGCATTAATCTTTTTCTTTTTTTTCTTGTGTGTGCGTTCGTAATGTATTTTAGATTGTAAGTGAGTTATTGTAAATTATTAATTTACTATTAATAAGACAATTAACATTTTTTCTGTTTCGCAGCGCCAAGTATTTTGAATAAAATATTTATTGGTATTGAAATATTTATTTCTATAAAAATATATCTGCTTAATATTATTAAGCGCAGTTGGAAAGCACCGAATCTTACATTGCGTTACACAGTGTCGCCTTTGCACGCTGCGGGAAAGCACCTTTATGTACTTGCAGCACATTTTGATTTCACATTTTTTTTTATTTTGCAATTATCTTCTATTTTTTTGTGATTTATTTGATTTCGTGTACTTGGCGTAATTTTTTTTTACTTTTTTGAAGTTTTTTATGGGGATATCACTTCTTTTTACAAAGATAAATTGCATAGGGAATGACTTCAGATAATTTTTAATATTATATTATCTTCTATTTTTTGTAATTTATTTGATTTCATGTACTTGGCGTAATTTTTTTACTTTTTTGAAGTTTTTATGGGGATCTCACTTCTTTTTACAAAGATAATTTCCATAGGGAATGGCTTCAAATAATTTTTAATATCATATTATTACCGGGGCCGTGGGGGCCATCAGTAATAAAAATAATCCCCATAATATATTTATATAATAACATAAATATTATAATAATTTTAAAGAAATAAATTTTTTATTTTATATATATACATATACATGAAAATGTGCTTATTTGATTTGCTCGTGCAGCAGAGTTACTTTCTTTTTCAGCTGTGCTGAAATAATTCTCTTCGTCTGCATCGTTAACTGAAATAGGACATATTTACTAATTATTTATAAATTATCATACGTGCTCATATGTCAAGATAAGTGAATAAATAATTGCGTATGCAAAACCCTACCTTCAAATTTGTGCGTACATAGTCTGACGTAGATCACACTACATCATCTTCTGCTTCGATTATCTGTAAATATATGAAAGCCACATTTTTTTTAGTTATACGACTTAACGTAGAATTTATATAGAAATATAGAAATAGAGTGGCCTTTTGCTATAGTAAGTGTAGAGACTACATAATGTGTCCGAAGGAGGTGAGAGCGTATGGCAGAAAGTCTTGTTGCAGGAAATTTAAATTAAATGCTAATGGTAATAATTCAGCGAAAATGAACGGAGCGATCCAATATTTTTAACGCACAATTTTTTGGTGTTGGAATAATATTAATTTAGTATGTTTTTTGGTGAATTGAAATATTGTTAATGGGAATCTAAAACATTAATGAATTAATGAATAGCGTGGCAACTACTGTGAATTTTATATATTAAAGTATTACGAATGTCTTTCACAAAAGATTGAAAAGCATCAAGGGAGATGTGTTTTCAGCGTACTTTCTTCACTAATGTGACTTGCTCTACATTGCAAGCGGTCCACCATAATCTATTTTCTTAATAATTCTTAATGCTACGTCGTTTGACAAATTTGGTAGATTTACCTTTTTTGACAAATTTCCAGAAACTTGTGCGAAACAAGATGCTTTGTCTATCTATCTAATCGTCTCCGGACAACTTCCAAGCCTGTGCGCTCCCTTCATTTTTATCCAAGTCCTGTGCGTTCCCTTCAGTTCTATCCAAGCCTGTGCGTCCCCTTCATTTTTATCTAAGTCCTGTGCGTCCCCTTCATTTCTATAAGCTTTACATAAAAACTCTAAATTAAAAATAATTTGCTGGTATAATAAAAATATCTGTCAATTTAAATGCAATGCAATTTGTTATAATATATATTTTGTACATGCATGGTACAAATTTCCAGAAACTTATGCGAAAGAAGATGCTTCTCTGTCGAACCTTCTCCGCACAACTTCCAAGTCTGTGACTCTACATAAAAAGTCTATTAAAAAATTTTGGCGACTTACCTTGTTAATTGAGACAATAATTCAGTCTTATGTGGTGTAAAAACTAGTGACATTTCAGAAAATTTTGACAACTTCTCATATTTGACACTTGGTAGGTTATAAAGCGATGACACTTGGTAGGTGATCTGTTTAATTCCCCTGGCCGTCGCGAGAGGCGTCATGATCCCGAGAGTCGACGAACGAAACATACACTAGTTTCTTTTGGCTGAAGGTGTGCGTGTAACGCGTATATACGTATTATGTCGACAAAAATTTGGTTGAAGAATCAGAAGAAAACTTCCCGTTTCCGACTGATCCATGAGACAATATTACGATATCTCCGTCATGCGTGGACCGATTTTATTGAATTTGGTCTCATTCGAAAGCTTATATGCGGGTTATATCAGAAAAATGCCTTTAAATTTAGAAAATATTGCAGGCGTGATGAGATATTAATGAAATAAGTTTCAGGTTAGGTTGGAATAGCCGGGGGACGAGTAAATGATAGTGGTAGCGACAGTCGACATATACAGGGTGTCTTTTTCCTGTACTTGGCGTCGAGACGCTACCGCGTCTCTAGATACCATTTCCGACGACGCCAGTCGCAGTCGCTTGCGGCTGTAGCCGCCAGCCGCGGTCGCTGGCGGCTGCAGCCGCTCATTGGAACGGCCACCTTAAGGCTGTTGTGGCGACGGAGACAGACAAGGCCGCATTCTGCGCCTCGTGTATTGCGCGGTTTGCTGCCTCCGTGGCCATCGCTGCAGCCTCTGCCTCTGCGGCCATCGCTGCAATTTCTGCCTCTGCCGCCGCCGCACGGTCTTCAGCTGCGTATCGTTCTATTTCACTTAGCAGATATTGTTTATGGGACCTGATATAAAGGCGCCAATATTGTTTCCGACTTTCTGAAGGTTTTTTACTATAAGCCCGCTTTAAGATAGCATCTAGTTCCTTCGACGATAAATTTTTTCTGGGCCCTTCCAAATAATCTGTGTAATCCGTTAAAATATCCAAAAATTTCCGTTTGAATTCTGGTCTGTTCTGGAAAGTGCGTTTCATTGTTCTAAAACGAGAAGAAATAAATTAGATTAATTATTTTTGTACAGATATTAACGAAATTTACTTGACCGATGGGAAGTTAAATTGCAAAGTAATTTATGTACTTACAAATTTTGGTAATCGGCGTATCACAATTTTGAATTTTGTCCGTGTCCGTCCGAAAAATATTATTCAAATGATTTCAATGTTGAATGTTCTTTATATTAAACAAAACATGTACAGGTTGGTATGCTGCGTTCAAATTGTTCGATTATGTACCTAACCCAGCCAAAGTTTAACGTAAAAGGCAATGGATGAAATATTAAAACGTGCTTATCCGTCTACGTTGCCAACGCAGTTACAAGGGACATGGCAAATTGCAGACGCCAGCGCTAAGTATCGCCGGAACGTATTGGAGCTGCTTCTGAAAGAACCAATTGTAAGTACTATGCATATAAAATAATTTAGAATTTCGACCGTAAAGAATTTTTAAAAACTTTAAAATAAATGTTCTCGGCGCACAGATTCGGTCTGTTTTAAAAAGAAAGAATAAAAGCTGTTGTGCAAATTTTAACAATTAAATTTCCAACGTTTCGGTCAATATTGCGACCATTATCAAGGAAAGTTAAATCTAGAAGAAAACTGCGTTTGCTTTTATAAACACGTGTTAAACGTGCGAACACGGAGTCGGTTGGAGAGTGACTTGGAAATTTAATTGTTAAAATTTGCACAACAGCTTTTATTCTTTCTTTTTAAAACAGACCGAATCTGTGCGCCGAGAACATTTATTTTAAAGTTTTTACTATGCATATACTGCTAAATGGATTTATTATGCGTGAGAAACTCACTTGTCCTTATTATCCAAGACTTATAACTAAAACTGAATCTAAACCCTACACCAGGCTTGGGATTTAAGTGATCTTTTCGGCCGAGTTTCAGAGGCGATTTTAATAAAATTTTAGGGTATGAATCTGGAGGTCACCTCGATTACCCTCTGCTAAATATTTTATGCCAATGAGCATTATTTATAAACAATCGTTATGTGAGTCTTAAAAGCAATTCACTTCATGCATATTTCAAGAAAGTGAGTTGGGTGAGTGCGTACAGCGCTTACTTCCCACCAAAACAACACGGGTTCAAATCCCGGTCACCCTAATTTTTGTTTTCCTTTCCTTCAACCCTTATTTTGAATAATTAAATTTTATACTGCTTTGTGTCATAAATATTGTAATTTTTTAACATAAATTTTATATGCCGTTAAGGCCATTAAATGAAGAATATAATTCGTCAAATACGTATTGAAACCGTCTTGAGTGATTTGGTGGTTCTTAGAAATACTTCTCGTATGCGTAGCACTGTTTGATATCATTTCTGCTGTTGCAGCTTTCCTTGCTTTCAGATACTGGTTATATTCGTCTAATATAATCTGACCGTGCCGTCTTTTTACATGAGACCGGAAATTTGACGTGGAGTCTCTTCGCCCTTTCACTTCAACGTACTTCGGTTCACATTTAATACACACACCCACTACAGTATTGTCGCGCGATTTTGTGGGATCAATTTTAAAAAATGTCCCCTCTAAAATGGCACCACTTGTCGAAGAATTAGGAATAGAAGTTGAAGTAGAAGGAAAGGATACTGGTGTTACAGAACTGTTATCAGACATTTTGGTCTACGGAAACTTAAAAACAAGTGGGAATAAGAAACACGGAAAAGACAGGAGGGATACGAAAGGTAGAAAGCACAAAACACTAGATTGAAAACAAAAAATCGTTCGCACAACGCGCTTTGAAAATCAACACGACGGTTCTCTGCCAAAGGTTTGATGCAGACTGACTTTTTCAGTTAGTATGCTAAGCAAAAATGCTTCACAGTATTTACAACTCTACCTAAAGACTGTTCGTTCCCAAGAAAACGTGCAAGCCAGCCGTCCCTTTAATAGCCCTTTAGTATTGTAGGTACCGTCATAAAGCATGTATATTGTAAATGGCCATGGCTTTGGTATTAGCAAAGAGTGCCACGAAGGCACCGAGGCACATAGTGGTACGATTCGGTGAAAACGTGATAGAAAAATACCTATGTTCACATTTCACCGTTTATCATTATGAAGATGGTCATTCGCGGATGAAAAAAAAATTGAAAAAAATTTTGTTACGGAAATCACGTTTTAAGACCTCCTGATCACGTTTTGACTATTTAGAAAAGAGCTTTTTTTAAATATCTCATATATTTGTTAACACGATTACGTTTAAACGGCAAAATGGATTTCAATGAAACTTTATATTTAAATGGTTCTTCGATTTTTCAGATATGCGAACTAAATTCTACACAAAAAAAAAGTTAATTAAAGTTCTTCTGTAACTTCTTTAACAAAGAAAAATGTACATTCATAATTTCTTGTTTTCATTTTAAATTTCCGTACTTTTTATTTGAGATATTTCTATTTTTCAAACCTTAAAATGAATTTTTTTATTAAAAGATGAATATTTTAATACTGTAAATTAGTGAACTTTGTTAAAATTAGAATCCACTCTTGGCCAGTACCATGCACGCTGTAGCAGCCTTCGATAAAAAATATTTTTTCAGGGTATGATCTAAAATCTAAAATCTAAACGTAATCACATTTCTCGCTAGATTTTCCGATAATTATATCAAGTTGCGACAAAGAATCACGCACTGTTTACAAATTAATTACGCGCAGCGTGCACGGTACCGCTTGATGGAAACTACGGGAAAGTGGTGGTCTCTTCCATCGGGAGCGAAATGTAAACAATTGGTTATGCAAAGCTAACATCGCGATACATGTTGTACACTAAAATGTATAAAAACATTACTAAAATAGAAAAGAAAGGCAGCACGTAAATATATCAATTGGGTTCGATATATTGACGAAATGTAAGACTGAAATAATGCTACAATTGTTTACATTTCCAAAGGATAGAAAGCAAACAGAGGAATTTACTATAATACATGCGACAGAATTTCGAGATAATTGTTACATATAAAATGAATATAATTAAGAATATACATTTATTTGTACAATTATCTCGAAGTTCTCTCTATAAATCATATGTACAGCAAGCAAGCGAATTTATTGCAAGGATAGAACAAGAATTGCGTGAGGTAAATCGAACAACTATTTACATATTCGCGATGTCCAAAAATCGAATGAAATAGAAAATGGATGAAATTGATAATATTATGGACATCACCAATTTTTTGCATTACCCGACGTAGAAGGAAAATCCGCGAGGCCATCAACGGCATGTAAACGTAAACTACTCTTTTGCTTCTTCGCAAAAGTTGCATATAAATTCTCAGATGACATGAGAGATAGATGTTTGTCATCTACCTCCATGGTCTGACTTGTTTCCCCGTGTGCCTCTAATGCTGATTTCGTTACGCAAATGGCATTGACGGTGGTCGAACAAAGTCGGTTTCGTTTCTTGTTCTTTATGTCCGAAAGCATGGAAAACGATCTTTCAGCATCGGCGTTTGAATTTGGAAGACTTCTAATGGAATTTAATAATTCCTGCAAACATGGATATTTAAATGCGCCTTGACCGTTTCGCGTTAACAACACCGTTTTCCAAACATCATCAAAAGCTAATGTACAAAGCATCTGCTTATCTGCATTTGCAAAATTCAGGTGCAATGTCGACCATTCTTTTTGCAAACCGTCTTCGTCGAAACCGCCCAATTTCTGAGCAACAAAGAGAACACTTTTAAAGGAAGTGTCTCTGTTATTATCTACTAATGCCAAATGAGGCTCAAAAACACATAACTTGCTCAGAAATTCGTCATCGATTGGCAATCGATTACGAATTTCGTTTGCAGCTGTTACGTAAAACTTAATACAATTTTCTCGAACGGTTTGGACAACATCGGGTTTGCCTTCTGCAACTAACAGACAAAGAAACGCGTCACAATCCGGGCCTAAATGAATACTATTAAATGCGATTTGATTATCGCCTCTTGAAAAATCTATTAATTTTACTGAATCCATGTGCTTCAAAAGCTGCGGTTTCAAGAAGTTACGTAAAATATTGTACAAAAGTGTTTTGGCAGTATTTTGAAGCAAATGGATTCTTGTTAGTTGCGACTGAAAGAATAAACTAAAGTCATTGAAATACTCTAGAACGTATTTCAAAAACAGAAGATATGCTTTCGCTTATGGATTTTGCATGATGATAAGCAGATATTCCCCAGACTTTGTCTTCTCACTTACGACCAATTCTTGCAGAAAGTGCAACACACTGTCCCAATTTTCTAAGAGTGTAACTACGGATGAGTAACGCGATAACCATCGCGTAGTACACAATTTTAAAATTTTGCGGTCAGTAGATTGAAAACATTGCTGAAATTCGCGAAAAATGGCCGAGCGTTTGGGACTGCTATAGATGAATGTTGCGACTTTTCGTAATAATTCCTCGCAGACCTCGGGAATGGTAGCGCATGCTGCATGCACTACCAATGCAGAGGAGTGACAAGGACATGGCATAGTGAAAAATTTTTCACCCCGAATTTCTGCAAGTTTGGTCTTGAATGACGAGTGACGCCCTGTCATGACAGAAGCGTTATCACAAGACAAAGCAAGAATGTTTTCGAACGGAATTTGCTTCTTCCACATGGAATTCCTAAATGAGGTAAATATTTTATCGGCAGTACATTCTCGCGCGTCAAGATTAATTAATTCTACTAATTCCGTTCGAACATCCAAAGTCTCGGGTGCGACATACCGAACAATAAACGACATCCATTTCTCATTGGTAGAGTCGGATGTCTCATCAATAAATATTGAAAACTTACAATTCTGTAAAACATGACTAAGACGCTCTGTTTCCCGAGGACACAGAACCTTCGATATAATATTAGAACACTTTGTTCGACCACACGTCATATGTTCCAAAACATCAGGATCTTTCCCAACGTCTTGGAAGAATTTAAGAATCGCCTCTGCGGATTGATGCGAAATATTTTTCTCGGCAACTAATGCAGCAAAACGAATTTCCGCGATCTTTTTTCGTTCATCAAATGACAAAGGCGATTCTTCGCCTTGCGATCTGAAATCGTTCGATTTGCTCACGTCCATTCCATTTTTTTCGCAATTTTTGATGTGGCACTTGGAATCCGCGTGACGTTGGATTTGCGACAGCCCGCAAGCAAATGATTTTTCACAAACCGAACAGAAACACGATAAAGGATCATCGGCGACCTTATGCAACCAGGGCTTGAAATCCTCAAGCCATTGAGGCATAAAAATCTTTCTCGAGACCTTAGCATGCATAGATAATCGCGGAATTTTTTTAGATAATAAATATTTATGTCTCGCTGATTCTGCATGCCTTTTAACGCTTGACGAGGCGCAAGAAAAAGTTTTCTCGCATGCAGAACAATAGAAAAGGCTTTTATCATTAGGGACTTCGCGAATCCACGATCGGAACTTCTCATTCGTTTCCCACAACGACCGATAAACACGAGTAGCCTTTTCACCTGTTTTCTCAAACGTTTCCATCGTAACCACGAAAAAAATGAAATGTATAGGAAAAATATTATGTACAAAGCAACAAGCAAATGATAGCGTATAGAAAAGGGGAGATATAGGGGGCTACTAATTACAAACTACACATCTAACCCGACAGACCCGAATTTACCAAAAACATGCAGAGAGAGCGAAACTAGTACTTACCACCTGATCTCTATTTCTACTGAAATGACGGTTAAATGCGCGAAGCGCAACTGCGCGATCCCCCACTAAACGCTTCGACACGTAAACAAAGTAACGCGACCACAGATCGCGAATCGTTTGGGTTCGCGCGGATCTGACCGTCAAATGTACCTACTTGACGAAAACCAGGCCCGAGCGAACCCTGGAAACGAGAAACGAAAAAAATAGATAGGAAATCGTAAAATAGTCAGAAAAATTCAGAAAGGAGAAAAGTCGAAGAAAAGACTAAAAGAAATAACAGCAAAGCAATGGTGACAGTACCGAACTGCCACAGATGCATTTACCAGTTCCCTCCTATTCTTGTACAATTCCTTTGTACCAATTTACACATTTTAGTGTACAACATGTATTGCGATGTTAGCTTTGCATAACCAATTGTTTACATTTCCCTCCCGATGGAAGAGACCACCACTTTCCCGTAGTTTCCATCGAGCGGTAGCGTGGACGCTGCGCGTAATAAATTTGTAAATAGTACGTGATTATTTGTCGCAACTTGATATAATTATCGAAAAATCTATCGAGAAATGTGATTACGTTTAGATTTTAGATTTTTAGATCATACTCTGAAAGAATATATTTTATCGAAGGTTCCTACAGCGTCCACGGTACTGGCCAAGAGTGGATTCTAATTTTAAGAAAGTTCACCAATGTACAGTACCAAATTATTCATCTTTTACTAAAAAAATTCATTTTTAGGTTTGAAGAATAGGAATAGTTCAAATAAAATGTACGGAAATGTAAAATGAAAACAAGAAATTATGAATGTACATTTTTCTTTGTTAAAGAAGTTACAGAAAAATTTTATTAACTCTTTTTATGTAGAATTTAGATCGTATATCTGAAAAATCGAAGAACTATAACGGGTAATTATCATTTTTCGCGATATAATCGGATCAAGAATATTAAGACAAGAATGTAAAATTTAAATATAAAGTTTCATTGAAATCCATTTTGCCGTTTAAACGTAATGGTGTTAACAAATATATGAGATATTTAAAAAAAAGCTCTTTTCTAAATAGTCAAAACGTGATCAGGAGGTCTTAAAACGTGATTTCCGTAACAAAATTTTTTACAAATTTTTTTTCATTACAAGAGTATTATACATATGTCAGAACGTGAAAAGTGTATCTCGAGGCGCTCAAGAAGATCGCGCGTGGCGTGTGTCGCTTGCACCTCACTTTGGATCACAGCGTTTCAAGAGCGAGAGAGAAAGACACACATTCGTTTTCTCTCTCGTCTTCCCGACGTTGTCCGAAGCGCCGAGCTCACGGACACGCAGCTCCGGCGTAGTGTGCGCGCGTGGTGGGGGAAATTCTCGAGAACTCCCGTCCCGAATCTGGCATCACTGCTCGGGAGCCGAGCCGGGGCAGCTCGGGTTCTGACCCCCACTTGTTCATGTCGTTTAGTCGCCACAGCGGGCCTTCGACTAAACGAATATCGAGGAACGAATAACGACTAAAAATTTAGTCGACTAAGAATTTAAGAGTTTAGTCGACTACATTCTTAGTCGAATACAAAGTTAGTCGACTAAAAATTTATTCGAGTTCATCGAATAAAAACTTAATCGAATAAAAATTTAGTCGAATAATGCCCAACTCTGGCCCTGGGTCACCCCTTTCAAGGAAAACCGACATTTTTGGGACACCCTGTATACACCGGGTGTACACCTGTATAGACCGACGATCGTCAAAACAAAACAATAGCGTAGGCAACAGATCGCTCTATCCCACTCGGTCTCGATGTGTTTCGTTCGATCTCTTCGCCGCGCGGTGCGACAATGCATGTGGCAACTTCAGCCAATAACCAAAATACGTGTGCCCCGTCTGTAAAAGTGTACCCAAATAGGTGACGCGACCAATCGTCACAGCAGCGGACTGCACAGCCCGAGACCGTCTGCCACGAGTCTTTTTTTCGTCGGGTAATAGTAGTCATCTCGTCCCAGTAATTAACAGTAATCGGCCCCTTTCGGGGCCACCAATTTTTATAACGTAAGAACAACACGTTCCGTGAAACATAAATTAAGTGAACAGTGTTAGTAGCCGTGCAGTGAAGTGAATTTTCGGTACATTGACCCTGCGATCAGCTGAGCACTGGACGCCGATGACCAGGATCGGTACAGTGGCCTAGTGACACAGGTTTCCGAAAAGGGAAGGAAAGCAAGGAAAGGAATGTCCGAAAGGGTGAGTTTTGTTTAATTTATTGGTGATTATTAGGTGTAGAAATAAATTCTTTCCGATTTTAGGGTACAATAACAGTTCGATTTAAAAAATATGAAAACAACTCGATCATCGAAATAATTTCCATTATTGTTAATTACCTTTTGCCATTTTTCTGGCAGCTTCTGAATACCACCGCGATAGAAATTCCAGTCGGAAAGAATTTATTCATACACCTAATATTATTTTTTAAATTTAGTTGTGTTGGCCGTTGTTAAACTACGGATTTTTACCTCAATAACGAATTACGATCACTTGTCGTACATTTTCTGTTACGTTACCTTTTCGTTTATGCCTTATTTAAAAACGAAATTTACGTACTTCTTGTCCTCTCACTTCAAATTATTCTTATTTAAGATTCTGCTTAAAAAAAAAAACTGTGTAACGCGGTTTCCTTCCATGCATGCCGACTTGCTTGTTCGTACGTTCGTAGCACAAGCGCGGTCGCCTACCGCGTAGCCAACGCTACCGCGGGAACTCGGGCGGAAGGCGCGCGCTCTGATTGGTCGGGGTTTTTGGTTAATATCTCCTTAACGAAGTTTCGGACAATATTTTCGCTAAGGAAAAAGTTGTTTCAAATCACCCCCTGAGTCACCCCTCTCAAGGAAAACCGACATTTTTGGGACACACTGTATGATGGAATGCACACGAGCGTTGCGATCCCTTCTACGATGTGGCAAATGACTTAAGGGGACCTTCCGGTCTAGAGCCCCAAAAAATAGGTGATTTTTAGGAATTAATTAAAGGAAAACTACTATATATAATTTAATGGAACTTTTTGCATTGTATTAAGGATGTCTTAAGTTATAGCAATATATTTTTTGTTTTATAATTAATTATTGCAGACGGCCCTGGGGAGTCGTTAAAGTCAAGGCGTTAAAAAATTGATCCAAATCGGTGGGACCTGTATCTCCAAAAGTTATTATCCGATTCGACTGAAACTTATTTTATTTTGAAGATTATACTTCTGGCTAGGGGGGAACTAGAAAAAATTAAAAAAATGACTTTTTTTTTTAGAAAATAACGACACTTGATGTTTGAAATCACTTTTCCCTGTACTTTTCGTCCTTTCAACGCCTTTGAAAATTATAAATTTTCAATTGTTTGTAATTTTTTCTAGTTCCCCCCCTAGCCAGAAGTATATTCTTGAAAATAAAAAAAGGTTCAGTCGAATCGGATAATAACTTTGGAGAACACTGTTTCGAGAAAAACGCGTTTAAAGCAGAGTTGGGCAAAATGTAATCTAATTACAACTTGAAAATTACGATTAAAATGTAATTGTGTTGTTGATTACACATTATTTTCAGTAATCGTTCATTTAGGTAGTTGACGAAACCAAATGGTCAACTACCTAAATTAACGATTACAGAAAATAATGTGTAATCAACTACACAATTACATTTTAATCGTAATTTGTCAGTTGTAATTAGATTACATTTTGCCCAACTCTGGTTTAAAGGTTTACGTGAGCGCCGAGTGCCCGGTTGTTGCCCATGCATTTTCCGCTACTCAAATGCCTATAACTTCTGGAATTTTACGAATTTCAACAAATCCTTTTAAACACGTATTCCTAAAAGGTTGAACATTCGAAAAATGAAATAAAAAAAAAATCGACTTTTAGACCGGAAGGTCCCCTTAAGCGGGTATTCCCGTTTCAAGGATCTAAAAATAGGTGATATTCGTAATTTATTTTTTAATAGAAAGAAACACTGTATAACTCGAATCTTTGTACAACGTTTGTATTAGTTTTTAAATACAATATGTACCGATTTAAAAAAGTATCAATACATTTGAAGTAACAGCGGTTTGATCTGGGCCGTACATTTAGTGACGGTGAGCATGATATCGTCTTTTATGTCCATCTGAAGTGAAAAACAAAGTTATTTTCATATTCAAAATTTTTTTTGGGGGGAAAATTTGTTCAGGGATCATTTTTCCGCCTAGTGTTACAATGTTGGGGGTGCAACGTAAAAAATCGGAAGTCGTAAAATAAGACTTCACGTAGCCGCGCATAATGACTCAGGCGCTGTGTTGTACGCTAATTTTAATGGTAAAATTCAGAGATTTTGAGAATACTGTTTGAAGTCACAAAGAAATGATACTATTATACACCTAAGAAATTGTACTTTTATTAAAAAACATTCACTGATACTTCAAAAATAGCCGAAAGGACTTATGTTCGAAATTAACGAGAAATCACTAAAATTTCAAAACTTCAACTCAAATGTGGCACGGGTTCCCGTTGTCCAATCACTTTAAAAATTTGCACATATCATTTTCTCACCAAGTGTCACAATTTAGGGGGGTGCGACAAAAAAAAACGGGAGTCGAAAAATAAGAACCACCCTAGTGAACATGCGCCGGACAGCGGGTACTTTTTCAATAGCTTCTTCCGGCGAAAAGTTCTCCGCTGATTTGGGGCATTTGATTTCCACAATACCTTTTTGACCGATGATTCCATCCGGTGGAGCTCCTAAGAAGGGGATGCAGCTGTCGATGAAAATTCCACATTCTGCAATATCTTTATATTGCTTCTTCAATTCTTTGCGAGCAATTTTCGCGCATTCTTTCCCGTATCGCACCGCTGGTGCACTAATCAACACTGGATACACAAATGATTTCACTGCATTTGCGCATAGCGTGTCAGGTCGGCGGCGGCGGCACACTTGTCCAAAATTGGATGCTGTCAGCAATTTGTACCTATACTGCAACCATCTGCGGTTCTTCGCTTGTCCGATGGTTTCGTCTTCAATAGCATGTCTTTTGCCTTGCCACTCACTGAGCATTTGCATTTGCTTCTCCTGCTCCAGTTCATACATTTCGGATGGCATATTGGTTTCTGTGCATTTTGTCCATAATCAGAATCTTTCTGCGAGGGCAATTGCTTGCGTACATATCGCGCAGCCTTCGTTTCCCTCTGTTTTGCAGCTCTCTTTTCCTTTTCTTTCTTCTTATTTTCTTCCACTTGGCGCACAACCTCGGGTGTTTTCTTCTTCATTACCGCATTCGATCGCGATTGCACTTGGTTAGTGTTGTACTCCACGACAGCAGCCGCACATCTTCCAGTATACGATCCTCTTTCGGCGAAATTTAATCTTTTTCCGCCAATGTACTTGGCAATTATTGCGTTCAAACTTTCCACAGCGTGATTATTGGTGTAATAGAGTAAGCTCTCCGCATGAGCTAACAGTGGACGAAGTATTTCTTTTACGTCCTGGTACACTCCAATTTTCATAAATTCTGGAACGATGTTTCTTTCATTCCCTTTATTCTCTCCATCGCCGAAATAAGGTCTGTGAAGTTGGCACCCCCAAATTCGAATTTTTAAAAAAACTCGACGGCATTCTTTTGTCCATCGTTTGTCCACGTTTGTCCAACAAAAATTTTCGTTTGTCCACCCTTCAAAAAAAAGTTATGAACAAAAAAAAATTTTTCACCAGCACCCCCATGAAAACTTTTTAATAATTTAATGGGGGGGTTTTTTTTGGTGTGTTTTTGTTTATTAAATTTGTGTTCATGAGTATAACAAACTGTTTTTATTAACATTTTATGAAAATTAAACAATTTATAACCTGTTTAAGATATTCTTTTATGTTTTCTATTATTTCCTCCACGGCTGACCTTACATATGGGTACTCCAGATTTTATTTTACATATTCTTCTGCTCCTTTTTCTTTGTCTTCACCATTGTTATTTTCTAAAGAAAATATATTTATATTAGTACTTTTTGTACTCAATTGTGAGTACAAATCATATGCACTCAAAATTTAATAATTAAAAAATTACTTGAGTACTTTAGTTAGGTCTAACAACACCACAGAAAGTTCAGAAATTATAATTAGAGGTGTTTCATTTATTGTTTCATACGTTATTTATGTAGCCGTACATTCATCTTTAAGTAAATTCACATATAAATTTGGACTTGGTCATTGACATGAAAGTTGATAGATTCTAATAACGTGAGGTTATACTACAGATATCATTAAAGTCGCAAAGTTTACAATAAAAATACATGGATCCGTGCAGTAACTTACTCGAATTAACTAGAAATATATACAGAATTATAAAATAAAAAGAAAATATTCATTTTCTTTCATTATTGTAGCAGCAAATCGTGGTCGGAAATACCACCGTCATATATAGTACCGTCAAAGACCGGTCTGTACCAGTTTTCGGACATTTTACAAGTGGCGTTGTTAGACCTAACTAAAGTACTCAAGTAATTTTTTAATTATTAAATTTTGAGTGCATTTGATTTGTACTCACAATTGAGTACAAAAAGTACTAATATAAATATATTTTCTTTAGAAAATAACAATGGTGAAGACAAAGAAAAAGGAGCAGAAGAATATGTAAAATAAAATCTGGAGTACCCATATGTAAGGTCAGCCGTGGAGGAAATAATAGAAAACATAAAAGAATATCTTAAACAGGTTATAAATTGTTTAATTTTCATAAAATGTTAATAAAAACAGTTTGTTATACTCATGAACACAAATTTAATAAACAAAATGATGCATTTACAATGGGGGAAACTGCTGGTCAATAATGGGGACGTGAGACGGTCGGTAGATGGTACAAGTTGGTAAATGAAGGGGACATCAGGTCCAATATAATTTTCACCATAATTTTTGTGTAAATAATCAAATATCAGTCTAAAACTAATTTGATTAAGAAACTAGAGACTTAAAAAAATACAATGATCCATACTTTACGCAAACATTGTCGCATATTAGTAAAAAAATTACTATTTCGAACCAGTCACACTCTTAAACGGTCGCTAATGCGGACATTTACCTTAGTGTTCCTTGTCAGGGTACATTAATCAGATTTCAAAGGATCATTTCTATTGTTTTTACTGCTCTTCTATGCAAATGGAATGGTATAAAACGTTAATTAGAACGTGCAAGAGAATATAAATAGACGCGACCGGAAATTAGGGAAAACAATAGAAAAACTAAATGGTGACAAGAAACACATTCTTATACTAAATTATTATGAAAGGTGATAATGGTCGAGCCACCAGGATCGGTGGAAATCCACGCTAGCCGATAAACGTAGGAAAGACATGCAGGGCGATTCTGGAGCGACGCCTGCCAAAGAGATACCGCCTGGTACCCCGTGTCGGAGCCAACACCCTGCTGCAGTGCCTCATCGAATTTTATGGCTTTCGAACCTCAAAGGGCTTGGAATACAATAACAAGTGAGAAATGTCCACGATTTCCGCATTTCTCATAGGATCTCTGCGAAAACGACGTCAATCGATTCCTTATGTTTTTCCGATGAAGATCGTACCAAATTTAATGCACATTGGATTATTTTTAACGAAACTAGCGTGAAATTATATAAATCAATTTTTCATCTAATTTCCTTCATTATGGTCCGAATTACGTCGTTCTTAGTGTTAGTTTCATCGGCGAAACATAAGGAATCGATTGGCCTCGTGGGCATTTCTCAGTTCTTAATAGGTACTCCAACCTCTTGGAGGGTCGAAAGTCATAAAATTCGGTGATGCACTGCGGGGGGTTGCCGGCGCCACGGGGTGCCAGGCGGCATCTCTTTGAGTCCAGTCGCTGCAGGATCACCCTGTATCCAATTGAAATGAAAACATTATACTTTTTACAATATGTAAAAATATTTATTTTTTGCTTATATACATGATATTAAAAATAAAAATTAATATTTTTTTGTCCTCCGCGGCCTCTATAGGGGCCTCTTCCTCCTCCTCCACCTCCCCAGCCTCTATAGGGGGCTCTTCCTCCCCCTCCTCCTCCCCAGCCTCTATAGGGCAGTGGGTGGAAACTTCAATGTTAAGTGACGGGAGCAGTGTTTGCAACGCCCTCTGAAATATGAAACCTTCAATTGGAACTAAAACTCAATATGGCGACCAAATACCGCGAAATTTGAACTTATATAAGTTTTGTGTACTTAAATGTATAGTAAAAAGTATATTAATTAGAGGTCGTGGCTTTTCACGTGTGTCTAAATACACGTGTACACGGATTATAAGTACACGGATGCATGGTCGCCAAAAAACCGCCTCGTAAAATACAACTAAATAGAAATACATACTTTGTTGTCACGTCGGCATGGCAACGTTCACGTTGCCCGTGAACAGAACTACACGGGTATCCGTGTATTAAAAATTACACGGATTTAAGTTCGGATACGTTTACTACACGTGTATGTAAATAAACGTGAAATAGGGACCTCCGATATTAATCCTAACAAGAATTTATATAGAAAATAATGATAACACAGGAAGTTAAGTTTCAATGTCATATTTTTATTTTCAAAACTTTTAACAAAATGTGACTGAATTGCTTCAGTTCAGTAATAATACCATTTTTTCTTCATTAGAATGGTAAGAAGTCAAAGAATCTTCACCTAAATCGAATGCGCAATTTTTTTTTATATTGTAAAATTGCTTCCTTGGATAAGTACGAAGTCGCTCTCTCACCCGAATCTTTTCCCTTAAGCAACATATTTATGTGTCTGCACCAACAAATCACATATTCTATTGATACTGCAGTGATTAATTCATTTATTAATTGTTCTCTGTGAATTTCACAGGTAATGAATGAATAGTCAATGAGGAGTGGCAGTGGCAGTTTTAAATTGTTTATAAGGTGTTTCTTATAACAAAAAAAAGGAATATTTTCTTGTAAAGTATAATATGCCTCCTTCATAAAGTTATCAATATTGGGAAAATTTGCAATACTTGAAATGCAGGCAGAGCAAGTTTTGTGCTTGATTTTCTGGATAATTTTCTTTAAAATTTTCGAATTATCCAGAGAAGTATCTGTATTATCTTCAGTATCATTGAACAACATATACTGTTCATTTGCAACCTTCTCATTTTCTTCTACTGCAATGTTATGCTTAGATAAGGCGAAAACACGAAGTGAGAAGAGCACTTCACAATTGTCCGATTTGCAATTACCTTTTACTGTTTTTGCAGATGTTAAACTATTTATCAATAAAGATTTGAATGAGGCTTCAAACTGTCTGCACGTGGGATTTATATTTCTTCTTCCATGACTTCTCACCATTCCGAAGAAATTTTCAATGCTGTCCTGGTTAACATGTCCCGGAAAGAATTCTTTGAAACCTTTCTCCTGTAATATTTGCCACAAATTCTGAAAGCCGTTCAGAGTTCGAATCCAATTTCGCAGAGAAGGAATGGATTTTGCTCTTTTTGTTACACGATCCACGAATTGCAGATTATTTTGCAGGCACGCAGCAGCCTCCTTCCAGAAAAGCATGTGCACACTTGTATCATTAACTTCCCTTCGCAGATCGTTTCTGTCCCTTTTATTCTGGTGTTTGCTGCCATTTACAGAATCGAATAAGTTATTTAAAAATTGTACAACCACTGCTGTACTGATGCCGTCGGTAATTGGTACCGATTTGGGACCGTGGACGGTTGTTATTGAGCCTGTAAAGAATTTTTAATTATTTCAGTCCTATAATCTAATTGTACAAAGAGGTTTTTTTTACAAAATATACAAACCGTTGATACAAGTTAAAAACCGAATGAAGCCAGCCACTGTTGCGCTAAGCGTTTGTGCTGCTACATTTACGCGCATTTTTCTAATTTTGTGATGTTTAATGTGCCCATCATGCACTTTTGTCAGCTGCTTACGTGTCGTATACATGCTTGTGGTATCAATATCGTATACCAATTCTAGGGTGCTCCATGACGCAAAATATTTTTCTTCTTCCTTCAAAAAGGGAACTTGCCGATTTTTCTTAAGTTCTTCAATTTCCTTAATAAAATCATTTGTAATTACAAGTTTTTTAATTTTCCTGTAGTGTTCCTTTGCATTACTTTCTTCATTCATTTCATTAGGGAAAATGATTTTTATATCCTTGCTCAGAAAATTATTCCTCATGCCTTTCAGTAAATGAGGGGGGTCATATAATGGAATTATGTGTTGGCCAGATATTGCCACTGAAAAAATTCGTTCTATTACATGCTTATAAAAGGAATGAAGTAAAAAAACCCTGTAAATACTTACTGAATTGCTTCCCTTCTGCTAAACAGATTGCTTCACTTTCGGCAAGAAAGTTATTAATGCAGGCAACATTTGTTGCACCTTGGTCACAGACCGTTGCAACAATCACAAAACCTGCTGCCGTCACAGCCTCTACAATTTCAATGATGCACCGCCGCAATTGCTTAGCACTTGTGCATGATTTAACAAAATTGTATGATAACGGAATCATCCATTTCCTTTGAATTCCTTGTAACGTAAAGACCAATACATGGTCTGCAAATTTATTAGACCTGGCATTGCCCCAATCTTCAAAGCCAACTATCTTATCCACCTTTTCATCATAATAGACTTGGGAGTCTAGGGACATTTCGTCCCACATCAGGTGACACACCTTTTCAATATCACCCATGCCTTCGCCTTGGTTTTTCAGGTGGTTTATGATTATTTGATTGACTCCGGGTTTCAGATGGATACGACATAAAAATGTTCGTAAGGAGCGCGAGGTGGGTAAAATGAAAATTCTACTTAGTAGCCTATAGGCCTGAGCAGATTGTTTAAAAATAGCTAAGGCTAAAACGTAGTCATCTAGAGTAAATCGTCTAGCCTATATTGCATAACAAAGATAATAAATATGTGTAGAGAATTATTTATACGTATTATAGTAAAAATTGGATTATACAATTTCATTTTGCAATTATTATATGTTCAATTTGCAATGAATTAGTAAACAAAATATACAATGTAACATAATAAAACAATCTAAAATAAATTGTAAGAAAATTAAAACTGTATTATTAAGGATTAGGTATTGTTAAATTGAAAAAGTTGTATTCATTCATTGGTGTCTTTACCCTAAGCATAGAAAAGTTTTAGTGAAACCTACATGATGATCTACATTCAAATACCTGCCTTAACTTTTTTATGAATATTACGAATCTGCATTTCTATGAATGTTAACTGATCTTTAGGTAAACTTTGTAGTTGTTTCATTTCAACACCCTTCGCGAACTTCTCAGCAAAGCGTAGTCTTCTTCTGTATGAATCCAAATTTCGAATATATTTTGACTGGCGTTTTTTTAGATCTGTCGCTATTTTATATAAATTTGAAGCCACTGGAGTCAACTTATTTTGACGGGTGATTGACCCAAGAAGTGGTCGCTTTGTTTTTGGTGTTAAACATGAAACAGTTCCTCCACCTTCTTCAGTAGAATCTTTGTTACTACTGCTGGGTTGACTTAAAGTGTTGCTGTCATCAATGACCATTGCAATATCCTGTTCATGATTAACACTGACAACTTTTTCTACAGATTCTACTGCACTCTTTCCAGCTGAGTTGTCCTTCGACTCAGTATTTATTGAAGGATCCGACATGTTTATAGACAATAATAATGTCGGAACAGCATCATTTCGTAATCTCTGACGAACATACGTAGTAAGACTATAAGCATTCTCTGAAAAGTGCAATTGGCAAACTCGGTAGTTCCGCAATTCTGTAGCTGTCAGACCATTAAGGTGCGGATTTTTAATAATCTGTTGCCATGCTTTACTAAGACTTTCGTCTTTTGGAAAGGCATATCTCAAAATGTATTTTTTTGAGTTGCAGCTCGGTACGCAACATCGCCAATGCACTTTTCCATTTGGAACTTTTCCTGTAACAATCATTTTATTAGTTATTCTGATTTGCTTATTAAAGATTTTCTTAATATAAACTAATATCTAAAATATAACCTCCAAAGATATTACAACATTTTTTACCTGCAGTATCTAAAGCCCTTTTTCTGGATGCATTTTTCTCCAACACGTTCATTTCAACACTTAATTTCACTCGAAAAATTCTTGAAACTTCTACCATCAACTCTACGAAATTCTCAGAAATGCTCTGAAACACGTATGAATAACGAGGACGCTTGGGCACGCTTGGGGACGCTTGGGTGCGCTTGGGGACGCTCGAAATATTTGACTGTATTTGGGATGCCGCTCGTGTACGATACACACTGATACACACTCATACAACTCCAGCCAAACATCAGCGCACTCTAGAATATGAAACCTGTTTTATTCCGCTACAAACACTGTTCCGGAAGTGTCTATCCCAGTTTCCACCCACTGCTATAGGGGGCTCTTCCGCCCCGCCCTCTGTGTGCACCCCTTCCTCCTCCCCGGGCCCTAACCGCCGGTGTTCCACGGCCGCGTGAGTGGGTTATTTTTTTCACTAACTTCTGCAACTGAAACAGTAATATAAAAATTAAGACATTTCTTAAAACGGAATAACATTCTGAAAATTGCAACGTTTCGCACAAAGTGGTTTAGTAGGAAGTAAGCCATAGAACCACATACTTACTTCTTTTATTTGCCTCTCCAGGCCTTGCGTCGTCGTTTTCGGGGGAGGGGGGAGGGGGGCTGCAGCCCTCCCTTCCTCCCTTTCCGCTGCCACCTCCGCCACCACCTCCGCCATCACCCCCGCCCCATTCGGCTGCGGGTCCGCATTTATATTATTGAGCGCAATTTCCATCTGAAAATGAAACAAAATATATAAAAAAAAATTCACGTTAAAGGATTTTATTTAACTTCATCAAAAATGCACTGAAAACCAAAAAAATAATTATTTTCTTGTACTACAATTATCTTTAAGGTCTGCGCACACATATCCGTTTCGTCTCAGTTCCGTGTCATTGTGCCAGTGGTAAGAAGAAGAGACCCTCTACGCCCCTCTTCTTCTTACCAATGGCACACTGACACGGAACTGAGACGGAACGGATATGTGTGTTTAGACCTTTATACGGTAGAAACTATCACGACGGAGCGCCGACGGGCGAGCAGGACTTTGAAAAAGGTTATTACAATGTACGCGCGTTACGCGATTCCGTGACGCTAAGCGGCCCACGTGCTGTTCTTCGTAACGCATGTGGTTATGTCGTCCCGACGAAAATGGCCCATTTGAAAAATCTATTTCCTTAAAAATATCCCGATTAAAAGAGGCGCGACTTATTCGCGGCATCGCCTTTGAGAACTCTAGCGCGAGAATCACCCTGTTTAATAGAATAATACTATTTTAATACTTACATTTTGCATGTTCTCCATTGGTTTGACGTTTTCTTTATGCCTGTGGAGGACTGAATGAACACCGAACCGGGATTCCCGGAATGTCTCTGATGCACACATTGTCACTTGGCGTCGATTGGTTGAAGCCAAAACCTAGCTTGGCGCCGATTGGTTTGGCCCAACAGCTAGCTTGGCGCCGATTGGTTTGACATCCCGGCGTCATCACGCGCACCAGTGACAAACTTGTGTGTCATGGACTTTTCTGCCAAGTGGTAACCCGAGACTGATTTTTCTCAGTCAAGAAAGTCCCTTTGTCGTCGCTGACGAAAAGTCCGTAAATGTAAATTCAGACGAGCGATGCGGCGTCGTTGCGATTTCGCACCGGTACATACGTATGTGTATAGAGAGATTCACACGTGTCGCAATTTTTTGCGGCAGATTGTCTTATCGCACTGCCGGCAAAATTGAGTGGCGTGTAAATCTCTCTCTTTACACATATGTGCCGCTGCGAGATCGCAACGGCGCCTCATCGCTCGTGTGCATTGACCCTTAAAGGCGGGAACTCCTAGCTGCCGATCGGAGAAGTATGCATCTGTTTCTCCCTAGCGCTACTGGGGTCGCTGCGACCTGTCGCAGCGACCGGCAGGCAGGAGATTCCGCCTAAAGGCCGGTCGCAGCGACCGGCAGCGTGGTATCGTTGTTCTCCCCGCTGATTGGTTCGCGGCTCTTCGGTCCCCCAGCGCGGTGAATACTCCGACCAATCCGCTAATTCTGTCACTAGCGCACGTAAAGATCTGAAGCATTCAGATTTGGACGCAAATTATCAGCGTGCGTCGCTAGCCGGTTACAGCGTAAACATTTCGCCTAATAGAGAGTGGGGGTATAATGGTGATTGGTGGAGGATCTACCCCCCACTCTCTATTAGGCGAAATGTTTACGCTGTAACCGGCTAGCGACGCACGCTGATAATTTGCGTCCAAATCTGAATGCTTATAAACCAATGCGCGTCGATTTTGTCATTCATCATATAAGATGATAAGATCTATCGAAAGTCTCTCGGAATTGAAACGTGTTGCAATTCAAGGGTGGGATGCAATAAGGCAGGCATCGGAATTAAGTGATCTTTTCGGCCGAGTTTCAGAGGCGACGCCTCCTTTCTCCCGCCGCGCGTCTTGGTCCCCGCGGCGGCCCAGAAGCCTCGAGCGCCTCAGGCCCGTGCCGTATGAACCGCGCGTGGCGCATTGGGGCCTTCATGTTATATGTACCTCAAAATTGCCTCGATTCTTTTTAACGGCGAACGTTGAAAAACATGGGTTATATCCAGTATTACCTTTTAATGAAATATTATTACATTTGTTAACATAAGGGTTTTGTGCATACATTTTGCGGCTTCGCTAGAGTTTTCTGAGTTTTTTGTTTCAAGCCCCATAACGATCCGTTAATATTTACTCAAGTTATCGCAATTTATGTTTAAAAAGATATTGACTTTGGTCGAAGAAAATTTTTTGTTTATAATTTTTATCTCGAATACTAGTGATTCGACAGAAAAACTGCAAATAGAAAAAAATGTGTGCCGTGATGACCTTTACAATACAATATTTTTTAAAATCCAGTTTAACAAAATTTAATTTTCCAATTTTTCTTAGCGTTTGGACAATATTTTTTCGCATTTTCGAGCGCTAGTGCCCTTATTGCATCCGAGCCCTCATTATTACATTTACATTTTGATTCTGTGAAAGTTGAATTTCTTTATTATTAAGCGTCCAGTATAGTATTTTAGCGCCCCCTTCGACTAGCGCCCTTATGCGTCGGCCTTGCTTACCAGAAATTTTTATAGATGCGTGGTTACATTGTAACGCGGACGCCACTACGTGCCACTGTTGAGATCGAAACAAATGCCTGCGATACTCTCGAATTCTTTCCAACCACGTACCTCGAAAGTCAGTCATTGTTCACAGACCGCTCTGGTGAGATCGTGCGCGTTCGTTTACGGTTTGTGAAGTAATTGTGAGAGTTATATTACTTACCGTTTTGCGATTTCATTGTGATCATTTGTGAAAAATGCCTAGAAAAGCGCTTATACACTCCGGCGTTATTCTGGACGTGTTGCAGAAGTGTAAAAAGTGTGAAGTGTTCGATGAGGAATATAAATTGAAGTGCCGCACGGATAAAGTGAGGGAAGAAGTATCTTTAAAAATTTGTGATAAGTTGTCACCAAACACCCTGAATTTCTACGTGAGGAACAATCGGTGGAATTTGCTGACAAATTTGAAGACACATTTCCAAATTCCAATGGAAGCAGAAGAAGAAGAGGAGGACGAAGCAATGATGGATAGCATTGATGTTTCTAACGTAAGTACTACTAGTCAAGATTTCGTGCCTGACAATAAGGCGAATAAAAAATATATTAAACTGCCGCCACTTTATTTTGATCTCGCATTGTCTGAGGAGCAATGGAAATCTATTGCTCCTGTATCGAAAGTGTATAAAGAAAAGGGCACTCGTGGAAAGTCCTATAAAATACTTAGTCCCGGTTGGACTGATACTATTTGTAAAGCTTGTTTTTTAAAAACCAAAATTCCGTGCGCATATACGTTTAAATATGGTAAAGTTTTCGATTCTCCGGATGCGGGGCAATATTTGAAAATATACGGCACTTGTAATGAATGCGGTGCCGAATTTAAAGCTCATTGCTTGCATAAACCGGCTCCTGGCACTGGTATTGTGTTAAGAGTGCACACAGTCGATGCTTCGGGAATACCGCATGATAAGAAAAGGACGGTAAAAGGAAATAATAGGTTAGGAATTGGGCTAGAACTTTTAAATATTAAACCCAGACAATGGAGAAATCATGCGGTATCTGATTTAGCCTACGACGATCCCGAACCACCTTATGTTGCGCGACAATGTACGTTACGAAAAATCAGAGAAGAAGCCATCGTACGCGAATTAGGAATAAATAAAAATATTGGCCCTATCGATTCGTTATGTGAGTTGAAATATAAGGGGCAATACTCAGGGTATATTAAACAGATCTCAAAGGATCATTTCTATTGTTTTTACTGGTCTCCCATGCAAATGGAATTGTATAAAACGTTAATTAGAACGTGCAAAAGAATATAAATAGACGCGACTGGAAAATTAGTGAAAACAATAGAAAAACTAAATGGTGACAAGAAACACATTCTTATACCAAATTATTATAAAAGGTGAAAATGGTCGAGCCACCAGCATCGGTGGAAATCCACGCTAGCCGATAAATGTAGGAAAGATATGCAGGGCGATTCTGGAGCGACGCCTGCCAAAGAGATGCCGCCTGGTACCCCGTGGCGGGGCCAACACCCTGCTGCAGTGCCTCATCGAATTTTATGGCTTTCGAACCTCAAAGGGCTTGGAATACAATAAAAAGTGAGAAATGTCCACGATTTCCGCATTTCTCATAGGATCTCTGCGAAAACGACGTCAATCGATTCCTTATGTTTTTCCGATGAAGAACGTACCAAATTTCATGTAAATTGGATTATTTTTAACGAAACTAGCGTGAAATTATATAAATCAATTTTTCATCTAATTTCCTTCATTAAGATCTGAATTACGTCGTTCTTAGTGTTAGTTTCATCGGCGAAACATAAGGAATCGATTGGCCTCGTGGGCATTTCTCACTTCTTAATAGGTACTCCAACCTCTTCGAGGGTCGAAAGTCATAAAATTCGGTGATACACTGCGGGGGGTTGTTGTCGCCACGGGGTGCCAGACGGCATCTCTTTGAGTCCAGTCGCT
The DNA here is from genome assembly GCA_963932275.1 of Andrena praecox. Lineage (NCBI taxonomy): Eukaryota > Metazoa > Arthropoda > Insecta > Hymenoptera > Andrenidae > Andrena > Andrena praecox. The sequence goes on from OZ010728.1 coordinate 39,453,589, forward strand.
CCAGTATCACCCTGTATACAATTGAAATGAAAACATTACACTTGTTATAAAGTTTAAAAATATAATTTATTTCTTATCAATACATGATAATGATTATTAAAAATAAAAGGTAATGTTTCTTCCTCCCCCTCCACCACCGCGCCTGTGGCCTCCGCCGCCACCCCGGCCTCTATAAACGTGTTGTTCTCCCCCCAGCCTCTATAGGGGGCTCTTCCGCCCCGCCCTCTGTACACACCCCTTCCTCCTCCCCGGGCCCTAACCGCCGGTGTTCCACGGCCGCGGGAGTGTGTTAGTTTCTTCACTAACTTCTGCAACTGAAACAGTAACATAAAAATTAAGACATTTCTTAAAACGGAAAAACATTCTGAAAATTGCAACGTTTCGCACAAAGTAGTTTAGTAGGAAGTAAGCCATAGAACCACATACTTACTTCTTTTATTTGCCTCTCCAGCCCTCCAGTTTCAACATTCCTTTCCGGGGGAGGGGGGTTGCACCCCTCCCTTCCTCCCTTTCCGCTGCCACCTCCGCCCCATTCGGCTGCGGGTCGTCACATACGCCCATAAGCGCTATTTCCATCTGAAAATGAAACGAAATATATAAAAAAAAATTCAAGTTAAAGGATTTTATTTAAGGTCTGCGCACACATATCCGTTTCGTCTCAGTTCCGTGTCATTGTGCCAGTGGTAAGAAGAAGAGACCCTCTACGCCCCTCTTCTTCTTACCAATGGCACACTGACACGGAACTGAGACGGAACGGATATGTGTGTTTAGACCTTTATACGGTAGAAACTATCACGACGGAGCGCCGACGGGCGAGCAGGACTTTGAAAAAGGTTATTACAATGTACGCGCGTTACGCGATTCCGTGACGCTGAGCGGCCCACGTGCCATTGACTACCACTGTCGACGGCGTACGTGTTGCCAAACTCTTCCGTTTCTGTATTAAAAACGAGAAGTGTTTTACTACTTCTTGTCGAACGGTAATAATCTTACAATAATAGTAGTTATTTATTGGCCTACACAACGAAGACATACGTGCTGTTTTTCGTAACGCACGTGGTTATGTCGTCCCGACGAAAATGGCCCATTTGAAAAATCTATTTCCTTAAAAATATCCCGATTAAAAGAGGCGCGACTTATTCGCGGCATCGCCTTTGAGAACTCTAGCGCGAGAATCACCCTGTTTAATAGTATACTATTTTAATACTTACATTTTGCATATTGTCCATTTTGCTTGCTGTTGCTTGCTTCTGATGCGACTGTGGAGGACTGAACACTGAACCGGGATTCCCGGAATGTCTCTCTGATGCACACATTGTCACTTGGCGTCGATTGGTTGAAGCCAAAACCTAGCTTAACCTAGTTTGGCCCAACAGCTAGCTTGGCGCCGATTGGTTTGACATCCCGGCGTCATCACGCGCACCAGTGACAAACTTGTGTGTCAGGGACTTTTCTGCCAAGTGGTAACCCGAGACTGATTTTTCTCAGTCAAGAAAGTCCCTTTGTCGTCGCTGACGAAAAGTCCGTAAATGTAAATTCAGACGAGCGATGCGGCGTCATTGCGATTTCGCACCGGTACATACGTATGTGTATAGAGAGATTCACACGTGTCGCAATTTTTTGCGGCAGATTGTCTTATCGCACTGCCGGCAAAATTGAGTGGCGTGTAAATCTCTCTCTTTTCACATATGTGCCGCTGCGAGATCGCAACGGCGCCTCATCGCTCGTGTGCATTGACCCTTAAAGGCGGGAACTCCTAGCTGCCGATCGGAGAAGTATGCATCTGTTTCTCCCTAGCGCTACTGGGGTCGCTGCGACCTGTCGCAGCGACCGGCAGCGTGGTATCGTTGTTCTCCCCGCTGATTGGATCGCGGCTCTTCGGTCCCCTAGCGCGGTGAATACTCCGACCAATCCGCTAATTCTGTCACTAGCGCACGTAAAGATCTGAAGCATTCAGATTTGGACGCAAATTATAAACCAATGCGCCTCGATTTTGTCATTCATCATATAAGATGATAAGATCTATCGAAAGTCTCTCGGAATTGAAACGTGTTGCAATTCAAGGATCGGATGTAATAAGGGGACTATGTACTTAGGGCTCGAAAATGGGAAAAAGTATTGTCCAAACGCTGGAAAAGATTGGGAAATTGAATGTTGTTAAACTGTATTTTAAAAAATATAGCGTTGTAAAACTCGACACGACACACATTTTTTTCTTTTTACAGTTGGTTTATCCAATCATTACTATTCGAGCTAAAAATTATAAACAAACAATTTTTCATCGTCCAAAGTCAATATGTCTTTAAAAATAAATTGCGATAACTTAAGTAAATGTTAACGGACCGTTATGAGACTTAAAACATAACTTCAGAAAACTCTAGCGAAGCTGTAAAGTGTATGCACAAAACCCTTATGTTAAAAAATGTAATAATATTTCATTAAAAAGTAATAGTGGACAGAACCCATGTTTTTCAAAGTTCGCCAATAAAAAGTATCGAGGCAATTTTGAGGTACATATAACATGAAGCTACAAAGTTTTTCGTTAATATACAAGGAAGATTTTCACAAATTTTCAGACTGACTAACAAATAATTGTAAAAGATATGGCGATATACCTATATAAATCCCGCGTGCCATCAACAGTCTGCAGCCACGTATAATGCGCTGCTTAGCAGTCTTAGCACTTGCGTTGACTAGTGGTGCCTCGCAAGATTTATATATTTTCAAATTTGTCAGCAAATTCCACCGATTGGTTCCAACGTAAAAGCACAGACGAGGTATACAGGGTGTCCCAAAAATGTCGGGTTTCCTAGAAAGGGGTGACTCAGGGGGTGATTTGAAACAACTTTTTCCTTAGCGAAAATATTGTCCGAAGCTTCGTTAAGGAGATATTAACCAAAAACCCCGACCAATCAGAGCGCGCGCCTTCCGCCCGAGCTCCCGCGGTAGCGTTGGCTACGCGGTAGGCGACCGCGCTTGTACTACGAACGTACGAACAAGCAAGTCGGCATGCATCGAAGGAAACCGCGTTACACAGGTTTTTTTTTAAAGCAGAATCTTAAATAAGAATAATTTGAAGTGAGAGGACAAGAAGTACGTAAATTTCGTTTTTAAATAAGGCATAAACGAAAAGGTAATGTAACAGAAAATGTACGACAAGTGATCGTAATTCGTTATTGAGGTAAAAATCCGTAGTTTAATAACGGCAAACACAACTAAAATTAAAAAATAATATTAGGTGTACGAATAAATTCTTTCCGACTGGAATTTCTACCGCGGTGGTATTCAGAAGCTGCCAGAAAAATGGCAAAAGGTAATTAACAATAATGGAAATTGTTTCGATGATTGAGTTGCTTTCATATTTTTTAAATCGAACTGTTATTGTACCCTTAAATCGGAAAGAATTTATTTCCACACCTAATAATCACAAATAAATTAAATAAAACTCACCCTTTCGGACATTCCTTTCCTTGCTTTCCTTCCCTTTTCGGAAACCTGTGTCACTGTACCGATCCTGGTTATCGGTGGACGAGCCCAGTGCACAGCTGGTCCCGGGTATACGACACTACCCAAAGTTAAGGGTCGCAATGTCAACTGCGTCCAGGTTAATGTACCGAATATTCACTTCACTGCACGGCTACTAACACTGATCACTGAATTTATTTTTCACGGAACGTATTGTTCCTACGGTATAAAAATTGGTGGCCCCGAAAGGGGCCGATTGTTTTCAATTAAGCCAGTGCTTGAAGTGCCCGCCCTCCGCGTCTATGCACGCCTCGGCACGTGCGATCAGCTGGCTCTGCACGGCCCGCAATGTTTGCGGCGTGATGTTGGCCACCGCACCGTGAATTCGCGCCACAATGTCGTCGAGTGAATCCACTGGCTGACGGTACACCTCATCCTGAAATGATTGTTGTGCAACAAATACAAAACGTAAGTAAAAACAGAATACAGTACTCCCTCGCCGAAGGGTCGGTTTGGCGTACACGATCTGGACTTTTCGCTATTCCCACCACTTCTGTCTCACTCTTGTCCGGCGAAGGTGAGAGCGAGTGAGGACGGTAGGAGCAGACGACGCGTTGATGTTTTGTCTCGCTCCCTCCTTCTGACGCCTGTCACTCCGTCCTTTGCGTGCGCGACGGTCGGAGACGAAATCATCCTAGAGACGAAAACGGCTTCCACGAATGTTGACGCAGGCCCGGCTCAAGTCTTTTTTGCGCCTAAGACGAACTTGTCAAATTGCGCCCTTATAATACATTTATTTCAGATTATTTGTGACTTTACTGTGAAAAATTAGGCAACTGCCTATGGCATAAGATGGACAGGGGGCGCAAAATGGTCTTTTCATTGTTGACATTGTTGAAAATAAACTTTTAAATGAAATACTACAAATTGTACTGCAACTGTTTTAAACACGAATAAAAATTCAGAGTAAGGTCATCAATAATCTCAAATAAATGTATTATAATAAAGGGCTCAATTGGACAAGTTCGCCTACGGCGCAAAAAAAAAGGCTCGTGCCGTGCCTGGCTATCTGACCGTGGCGCGCATGCGTCGAACAATCACGATTTCATCTGAGCGCTCGCGCCCGCCGCGCACCCCAAACTTTCCATCTCGCTCCCCCCTTCGGCCAGAAAGAAGGGAGAAACGAACACTCAGAATTAGGGCTCCGTTCACGATACGGGTTCAACGCCGGTCCCGACCAGCGAACCCTCAGCGAGGAAATACTGTACCTAAAAAAAAGTAAGAGCAATAATGAAATTACCTTTCAGGTAGCCCCAGAAGAAAAAATCCAGCGAGGTCATATCCGGTGACCGTGGGGGCCACGCAACAGGACCGCCGCGGCCGATCCACCTGTCCTGGAAGGTTTCGTCAAGGTAGTCGCGGGCAATTGTGGCGTAGTGAGGTCCAGCCCCGTCTTGCTGATAGACCATGTTCTGTCGGATCTCATTTGGAATATGGTTCATGAGATCCGGCAGAACATGTTCTAAAAACACTTTATACGCTGGGCCATCCATCCTGTCCGGCAGCATGTACGGCCCAACGATAAACTCACCACAAATGCCGGCCCATACATTAATCGACCAACGGACTTGTGCTGCGCGTGTCCGAAGCGCTAGTGGATCCTCGTCGCTCCACACGTGCCGATTGTGGAATTGAGCACCCTTCCCTATTGAAGAGTGCTTCATCCGTGCACAATATGTACTTGCAGAACGACGGATTCCGCTGCACTTCTCCCAACAGCCACACTGAATACTCAACCCGCTGGTCGCCATCCCCGGGGTGCAAATGTTGCACCCGTACATAGCTGTACGGATGCAACATGTTTTCCTGCAGGGTTCGGTGTACCGCCATTCTGCTGACACCAGAAGAAAATGCAGAAACATCCATTACTAGATAACATTAGTTTTCCTTAATTAATACTTTCTGCAGTTATCTTGTACTGTGACTTACTCTAGGCGGCGGCTCAAGTCGCGGACACTGACGGTCGGGTCCTCGTCTATGGCACGCAAAACGATTTCTTCGACCGCGACGTTCCGCGCGGCTCTGGGTCGACCGATGTCGCTGCCTCGCGGCATCATCGACCCCGTCGAGTATAATCGTGACGCTAACCGTCTAATCGTATCCACGCTTGGGGTTTCGATGCGCGGGTATTCCCGTGCCAACGCTCGCACAGTAGCCCTTGCATCCCCGTTGTTCCGGGCGTACACCCAGAACATTGCGTAGTACTCTTGAGCGGTGTACATTTCTGGGACGAGATTTCTACGATTACCCGGCGAAAAGGAGACTCGTGGCATACGGTCTCGGGCGAGAGCGATCTGTAGCCTACGCTATTGTTTTGTTTTGACGATCTCCTGTTCATCATCGTCCATTTCTTCTGCAATGTAGCCACTTTTCTTACCGCGTGGTGGACGATTCAAATCCGATATTTTAGAGCTGATTATACTTCCAACTCGGCGCAACCATAAAAAATCTGTTTCAATTTGGCTGCATTTCAGCAACTCAACATGATGGTGGAATATGTCTGAAATATGTATATCAATAATGATAACAATTGTTATTGAAAGCAGTTGAAGGGGAAACCGAATACTTAATTGTTTTATTCGAAAATGGAAAATTACCTGTGATTGCTCTTAGTTTTACTGGGCCAAGTGGCGTTTTGGGATTACTATTCTTTTTTCCTTCCACACTGCTAGTCTTTAAAATTTCCGGGCCAAACAAAGCCAATGCCATGTTTTTAACAAAAATTCGTTTCGATTTTCTGGCGTTGTACACGACGGCATCATAGGTGCCCTTCGGTAGCCAAAGGCATTGTCCTATGTGTATATAAACCCTCCGTTTGGAGCAGCGCCACGAGGGGCTTCTGGTCTGCCTGTAAAATAAACCTTCTGCCGGAGACAAATCTATGGAAACGTTCCACAGCCGATACGACGGCAAGAGCCTCCTTTTCAAGCTGGGAGTAATTACGCTGAGCGTCAGTGAGGCTGTGGGACATGTGGTAAACTGCCCGCTCACTGCCATCCGGAGACCTCTGGAGAAGCACCGCCCTGATGTCGGTAGAGCACGCGTCGGCTGCCACCACGAGGATCTTTGTAGGGTCATAATGCTCCAGAAGGAGGGGGCTCTCGGCATAACTCTCTTGATTTGGTCTACGGCCTGATCGTGTTTCGGAGTCCAGCTCCGAGGACAGTTCTTCCGCGTGAGCTGTTCCAAGGGCTGTTTCAGTTGGTGTAGGTGGGGAATGAACTTTCCGTAGTGGTTCACCATACCTAGAAGGCTTTGCACCTCAGAAACATTCGTAGGATTTGGCATAGTTGCTATGGTGTGCGTAGCTTGGGGATCAGCTGAAATGCCCTTGGCATTCACTATAAACCCGAGGTACTTGATCTCTTCGAGGCCGAACTTACACTTCTTCACGCTGAGTCGCCAACCCTTCTGCTCCAGTCGCCGAAGTGTATACTGCGAACGCTGGTCGTGCTCCTCCCGAGTGGAGCCGGTGACCACAACGTCGTCAATATAGGCATACACTCCCTGTAGACCCGCTGGTGTATGGTCCATTGTCTGTTGGTAGATAGCCGGAGCCGTTTTTATTCCAAAAGGCAGGTGCCTGAACCGAAACAGACCCCTAGGCGTGGCGATCGTCGTAATTTCCCTGCTATCTCCCGCGATCTCGATTTGGAAGAAAGCATCGCTCAAATCCAGTATACTGAAATATGCGCTATCAGAGGTCTTCAGTTTCTTCTTCGTGTTGTTGTGCGCTCCAGAAACTGCGGGGCATTCAAGGTTCCTGGGATGATGATGCCGGCTTCGTGCGTGGACCACGCTGCCTGTTGCGTATCCTCTCCTTTGCCGCCTTCAGTTCCGCCTGCATCCGCAATTGGAAGTCTGATCGAGTCGGCTTCTTGAACTTACAATTCCGTGCCACACCGTCTGAAAAAGAAATGTATGCAAAATACGTTATCATCAATGGAACATACAGTGATAGAAACAATAATTCTACGTAAAAAGATGAAAAGTCTTATTGTTTCGTACCATAAATCGCCCTCGTGATGCGGGTGTCATATACGGATCTGAGTCCTTCCCAAGAGCCAAACCAAGTGTATGACGTAGTTAAGTCGTCCGGCAGTGCTTCCTTGAAGCAGCACTTGACCGCTCCCTTCAAATCGAATCTGCCGATGTATTCGAAATACTTTACCTAAATAAAGCGAGTAAAGATTGATGTAAGTATATATTATATGTATATAAAAGTAAATAAAAGAATAATTTCGTTTTCACTTACAACTTTGGAATAAGTGTCGTCATCGATGTCCTGAAAGCGGTCCACCTCCTGCACTGAGGACAAATGGAGGACTGCTGGTTTCATCGTTTGACCAGTATTATGGGTGGCCTGGACAGATTTCTGAATACTCACCAAGAGAGTATTCATTCTTCTGCAAACAGAACGGATGGAGACCGAACGTATTATTAAACACGATACACGCGATGATACTTACATTAGCTCCGTCTCGATCCGATTCCGCCCCGTGAGATCTTCCATGCTCCTGCGAACATTAACATTTATAAGAAAATGCCCTTACAGTAATATTTTTATAGCAAAAAAAAAACATGTAAATTTACCCATTATCAGGAGGTTGGGTCGGCGCTGTATTTTGCTGCAACGGCTCACTGTGGATCACAGTGGCGCGTGCATACGATGTCCCTGGATCGGTGAATCCTTCGAGGACAGGAACAGCGGCCGCATAATTATCCTGAAACAAATACATATTATTTGTGTTAACAGTAGGAACACACGTTGTTGAACCGTGTTCCTGCAGGACCATCCTCAAATCATCGATGTCCTGATCTATTGGTGGTCTCGGCGCGGTGGACGTGCTTTGCCGTTTCGGAGCTTCCTCCTCCGAAGATGTTGTTTGGTATCGTGTGGGTTTCACGACCACACGTTTGGTTCCTCTGTCCATCACAGCCTGTAAGTAAAAAAAGTACATATTACAATACTTAGCAAAGGCGTGTTAGCTGTTTTTTTTTTCATTTTACATGCATGCATCGCAATATTAACGAGATTTAAGATTACAACTTGACAGCAAAAAATGCAATATTTTATGCACCAGCTATTCTCATATTTCTCACCTTTTCCATATTATATTTGTATGTATCTTAATTGTACGAAACCTCAAGACGAACCTATATAACGTGCTACTCAATAATTCAGGTGTAACTCGACAAAGGCTACAACAGTAGAAATCGTGAAAAAATGCCACATGCAGAAACATTCGCACCAAACGATAAAATAACCATCACCAGAGATTAACAAGGATACGTGTAAATATGGTTTTCTTGCGAAGAGCAGTACAAAAGAAGAAAATGTAAATATTATAGCACGTCACTCACCAGAAAATAGTCGTAACATACCAAAAACAGGAGACGAATCTAAAAAGGGAAAACAATTTTTTTTTTTTTTTTTTTTTTTTTTTTTTTTTTTTTTTTTTTTTTTACATGGAGGAAATCCCTAACGGATATCTCACCCCCGTGGGAGGGGTGAGATTATGTGGGGCTTGAACCCACTAAAACTACGATGATGACCGCCTGACGCGAGAGGATTACACAAGGGAGACTGACTGGCAGCGAGATACTTTTAACGATAATAAAGATGGAAGAATTTAAACACTACGGCTTCTCGCTGTGTGTAATAACGGCAACGACATAGCTACGGGTTTCTAAGGGGATGGGATCGTCGTTATTGCCAGTGGGCATATTACCGTGAAAAGGCATTCTAAAACATTTGGCGCGAACCTGATCGGGGGAGATATATAAAATGTCTTGGCTCAATGTGGCGCATTTATACAGGGTGTCCCAAAAATGCTGCGGTTCCTTAAAGGGGGTGATTCGGGGGGTGATTGCAAACAACTTTTTCCTTTGCGAAAATGCCCTCCGAGGTTTCGTTAACGAGATATTAATAAAAAGCACCGTCCAATCAGAGCGCGAGCCTTCCGCTGGAGGTCCCGCGCTAGCGTGGCCGCGCGCCGGGCCGAGCTGCGACTACGAACAAGCAAGGCGACATGCATCGAAGGAAATTGCGTAGAATGGCAAATGAAAAAGATGTAACAAAAAAATCGAACCTTTTGCCATGGTATGTTTGCCATTTAAAGTGAATAATGAATAAAGGATAAATGGATGAAAATCACGTGTAACGTAAAAAGACGAATACACATTTTTTTTAGAAGATTCGAAAATAATAATTATTTGAAGTGGGAGGATAAGGAATACGTAAATTTCCTTGTGTTAATAACATATCCACGAAAAGGCAATGTAACAGGAAATTAACGAAAAGTGATCGTAGTTCGTTATTGTGATAAAAATGCGTAACTCAATAACGGCCAGCACTGTTGCTGATAACGAATAAGTCTGTTTAAAAAGGCCGAATAAATATTTTCGTACGAGAATTTTGAGAATTATCGCCGGAAATAAGCCATAGCTTGCGTTAAATTTAAAATTGAATGATCACCATTAAAGTATCTAAAACTCACCCGTGTAGAAAATCCTCAAGCCCACAGTCTCTCGCACCGAATACGTCGACGCGTGCTTGTGTTTTGAAATTCGAGCACTTGTTTATACTCGAGAGATGAGGGATTCGTCTTTAATTTGAGGGTAGGACGAAGCAGGCGGGACTACGCGCAGTCAGCGCACTATCCCTTCTTTTCCTGTGTCTCTCCGCGAGACGTATTGATGCTGGATAATACTCTGTAATTTCTAGTTCTCCAAAATTAATCAGGCTGATCAGCCAGAGCATTTCGCCAGGGTCGCGGTTTATGACCGTATTGTCCCGCAAGTCGGCGGTAGAGAACGGTTTCCTACAGTTTCGGATAATTTATGACTTACTTGGTTCCGCCTCGTAGCAGACGTGAACTCAGTGTGTCAGAAAGGGGAAACAGGAATGGTATGCATTTTCTTCTTTATAGCAACTCGAAGACTTTCTGCGTCTCTTCCCTTCGGACCCTTTCGAACCGATACACGTGGTGTCTGTTTTCTATCTCGAAGCAATGGGTACATTGGCAGTAGAAGGACGGAGCGCGGGCTTTTGTGAAAGTTTTTGTTGCACTTCTGCAAAACACGTGTGTTCCGAAAATGTGCTGGCTTCTTTTTACCTGAAGCCTCTTGGCCTGGTGGGGGTCAACTCATAATGGAACGAGAGAAACTATTTGGGGGTAGAAGATGTCGCTTGGAAAAAATCTTGTCAGTCAGCAGTCAGCAATCGCGTCGCAGACAAATGTTCTCTGCTCAAGAGTATTACGCGATGTTCTGTGTGTACTCCCCGAACAACGAGGACGCAAGTGCTGCAGCGTGAGAATTTGCGCGGGAATTACCCACGGCTCCGAACGCCAAGTAAAAATTCATTTCCACCAATTTTTATAACGTAGGAACAACACGTTCCATGAAAAGTACATTAAGTGATCAGTGTTAGTAGCCGTGCAGTGAAGTGAATATTCGGTACGTTGACCTGGACGCACCTGACATTGCGACCCTTAACTTTGGGTAGTGTCGTATGCCTGGGATCAGCTGTGCACTGGGCTCGTCTATCGATGACCAGGATCGGTTCAGTGACCCAGTGACACAAGTTTTCAAGTTGCAGGTGAATTTTCTACAAGGGTGAGTTTTAGTTACTTTAATGGTGATCATTCATTTTTAAATTTAACGCAAGCTATGGCTTATTTCCGGCGATAATTCTCAAAATTCACGTACGAAAATATTTATTCGGCCTTTTTAAACAGACTTATTCGTTATCAGCAACAGTGCTGGCCGTTATTGAGTTACGCATTTTTATCACAATAACGAACTACGATCACTTTTCGTTAATTTCCTGTTACATTACCTTTTCGTGGATATGTTATTAACACAAGGAATTTTACGTATTCCTTATCCTCCCACTTCAAATAATTATTATTTTCGAATCTTCTAAAAAAAATGCGTATTCGTCTTTTTACGTTACACGTGATTTTCATCCATTTATCCTTTATTCATTATTCACTTTAAATGGCAAACAAACCATGGCAAAAGGTTGGATTTTTTTGTTACGTCTTTTTCATTTGCCATTCTACGCAATTTCCTTCGATGCATGCCGCCTTGCTTGTTCGTAGTCGCAGCGCGGCCCGGCGCGCGGCCACGCTAGCGCGGGACCTCCAGCGGAAGGCTCGCGCTCTGATTGGTCGGTGCTTTTTATTAATATCTCGTTAACGAAACCTCGGAGGGCATTTTCGCAAAGGAAAAAGTTGTTTGCAATCACCCCCCGAATCACCCCCTTTAAGGAACCGCAGCATTTTTGGGACACCCTGTATACGTCAAGAGCCGAAGACATTATGCCGAGATCATAAAAATCATCGACCTCTAGAAATTTTTTAATACCAAAACTATAGGAGTTATCGGAGGACATGCTAATATTAAAAATTAAGCAGATGGAGCCGTCGACTGATATGAAACAATTATCGCGAACATTTATGCCCAGAGAAATGCTATTGAACTCTATCTTATGGTATTGAGAAGAATTGGGGTCGTTACTAAGCGGTCTAGATACGCGAATAGAGAAATCGACATTGCAATGAATATTTGTGCCATGAAGTTGTCTCTCCCTCATCCTATTGGAATATTGTTGGAGAGGAAGACTTGGGTTTCTAAGAAATTTACTAAAAATGGACATGTTGTTTTCATAAGGAAAAGCAGAACATGAATCTAAATTACCAAGACGTCTGACATCGTTGGTTAAATGAAGAAGGCCATGGACGTTATAGCTATTAAAAGTTGGGCCATAAAGTTCTTCGTTACGAAGAACAAATTTCTGCAAAGCTAACTCTGCGAAGCTCAAGTGTGGGTTCGAAGGGGATTCTGAAACTAAAACCCGTATGGCCGCGTGTAATAATAAAAAATGCTTGTATACGGTTTTCTCCAGTACACGATTCAGTATAACTGGCCCTGTATACAGAAGGAACTGACGAAATTCGGTGGCTTCATATTTAGAGCATTGTTCAATAGCTCTGGGACGTCTGGCAAAGTCTGAGGGGCAATATCTGCTATGACTATTCAGTCTCGCAGACAGTAAAGAAATGTCTGGGCGGCGCAATTTTGAGAAAGGTGAATAGTCTCCATGTACCCACGCAGACAACAGTTTCTTCACTACGCCCAAACATACAAGATGCATATACTCGAAAGGTACTTGCGAAACTATTCCCATCGGTAGCGATGACAATGGGCTTGTACCTTGCTTGTGATGCTTCTGGTTTAACCGTCTAATGTAATCCTCGTCGGTTCGAGGAGAATGGTTTATCCCATCGAAAGCGTAATGCTTACCGTTCAGGGTACCAGAAACCGTACATTTGGAACAAGGACGGATAGACTTATGCCCACGATGATTTAACGCGAATGCTCGAGCTGGTGCGTCAGCAATGAAACATCTCAGTCGTACGGGCAACTTAATAGAATGAAGATTTATGCCTCCGTTGGACATGATGGCCCTGACGTCAGCAATAAATTTCTTAAAGAAAATATTGGGGTCGCGTGCTTTTTGGGGACCTTTATAGATGACTACCACTATCGGCTTTATATGTGGAATATTTGAAATCCTACATTGGACGAGCCAAATACGAATGGAACCTGATTTGTCCAAACTACATCCGTCGGTATGAAAATCTAATTCTAACTGTCTAACCAAAGATACCGACAAAGTGTTAGGGAGACTTTTAATAATTTCTGTTTCCAGATTGAAATGAATGTATTCCCCTGGTTCCACGACGAATGTAACAACAGGATTACGTGGTGTAGATACAAGTGTCCTAACATCCTGAGGCAACTGGGAGAAACAGGAATGTGTTCGAAGGAGAGATAATTATATTATTTCCTTGAACGTGTGTCACATTGTTGTCAACGAAACAAGACGCTAACCGTTGGCGAAAAGATGGCTCGGAGGAAGTAGCACAGGACGATGAAACTGTATCCTCGATATTAGAAACGATAGTGCGTGTCTCGATTTCCGCGACGAAGATAATTTGAAATTATTAAATTCCATAATTACTTACATCTTGTGGATGTCTCGGGATAATTTTCGTGGATTTGATGCTCTGGATTGCTCTGGGAATTATTTGGATCTGCCGTCGACGACTGCCACCTCAGAATGAACGAGAATTTGAAACAAACGCGAACTGGGAAGTAGAGTCCCGAGCAATCACGAATGTCCGCAAGGCGGTGCAGCCAATCCGAGCGTTCGTTTTCAAGCTCAAAGGGTACCACGTCGGACAAAGGGTACCACGAGGTAACATTTTGGCGGCACAGTGGACTACGCTCGGATTGGCTGCACCGCCTTGCGGACATTCGTGATTGGTCGGGACTCTACTTCCCAGTTCGCGTTTGTTTCAAATTCTTCTTGGCAGGGTCTGCCGGCAGAACCGTAGCTGAAAGCGGACGTAGGTTGGACCGCAGCTGCCGGCAGATCCTGCTGTCAATCTGCTGGCAGATGGCTGTCAGGGTAATAACTACTTATATTAACTCTCCGAAACAGAAATATCCGGTCTTATACACGCTAATTTCAGCTTATTGGTATGTACTATTTTATACTTATTAATTCCCATTATTAATTCTACGTTTAAATCATCAAACACTCGACTAATCTTATAAGGGCCTAACCAGTTATGATCTTACTGCAGGTTACCTAATTTTGCCCTGAAATTTCTTTTGTTAGCATCTGAAATGGTTGAAAAATGTTTACCAGATATTTGAGACTGTCCAATTCTGCAGCAATTATCATCAAAGGGGCTTTCGAGTTCTTTAAAAGTATTGGAGCTACTTTGTCCGATAATTTAATAAACCTCTCTAGTTGATAGTAGGTACAGTTCCATCGAGTGCAAACCGATTGAATCAGTCTTAAAGGTGTTTGCAGGTTATCTTGAGTTTTCCGTAATTCGTCAGAGGCCTGTACGCTATGTTTGAAATATTTTACAATGTCCTTTACTGAGTTCAACAGTGCCATGATATCATCTAAGCCGTCTTTTTCATGAAATGGTTTATTAGCCACTAAATTCAATGTATGTGCAGAACATGGTAAATGCTTATTTTTTCCATATAAATCCACCACTGCTTTTACCATATTGGATCCGTTATCAGTCACCACAGCTCTATTTTTCTCTGGCGTTATATTCCAATTACTACAGATGTTCTCAATGACTGTACCTGAATACTCAGCATTATTAGAGTTCATCGAGTTCTGTAACGCCAAATGTAATGGATTGTAATTTTGCTTTTTCATCACAATGACCAGTCAAACCAATGTTTGACTCTTTGTGTTTTAAAGTATCCATCCAAATATCAGTCGTTATGGACAGGGCAATAATTTGTTTTATGTTTTCTTTAATTTTTAGTGATAATATGTCGTATTTTGCGTCAATCATTTGAGTAACAGTCATACGACTAGGAACATTATTAAGAGGTGCGACAGTTTTCATCAAATGCAGAAAATCCGTTTTAATCGTATCCTCTGCAATCATGTAAATCAGGCATCGGAATTATGTGATCTTTTCGGCCGAGTTTCAGAGGCGACGCCTCCTTTCTCCCGCCGCGCGTCTTGGTCCCCGCGGCGCCCCAGAAGCCTCGAGCGCCTCAGGCCCGTGCCGTATGAACCGCGCGTGGCGCATTGGGGCGACACCCGTATCAATAGGTTTCCACATCACCCATGGGGTACAATTTAGATTTAGATTTACCCAGCACGTCGAAACGTGCGCGAAAATCTAGTTTTCCCAAACATGTTTAAAATTTTGATAATAAAACGCGCTTTTCCACTCTATTTTTTATCACGCGGCACAGTGGAATAGGCCTACAGGGGATGCCACTGACAAAAAAAAAACGCATCGATAATAGTACCCCATGGGTGATGTGGAAACCTATTGATACGGGTGTCGCCCCAATGCGCCACGCGCGGTTCATACGGCACGGGCTTGAGACGCTCGAGGCTTCTGGGCCGCCGCGGGGACCAAGACGCGCGGCGGGAGAAAGGAGGCGTCGCCTCTGAAACTCGGCCGAAAAGATCACTTAATTCCGATGCCTGATGTAAATAATAGCATTTGAAATTTTTCCTTCCTTTAAAGTTTAAACCTCTGTAACGTTCAACTGTTCGGGAACAACTGAGCGTCACAGTTCCCGAGAGGAGAGCGGCGTCCCCTCGAGTGTAGGATAGGTGGGGTTCTGCTTTTATGGCTAAGGATTAAAATCCACGGCTTAAACTTAATAATGCCTATTTATTTAATAACACTTAGCTTAAATAACAACAAAAATTAATTAACATTGCTTACACTCTACGAGTAAATATTCTGGCTTTGTTTGGGTTTTCTATGTTTCTTATACTAATGCTACGTAATTTGTGAATATATATATATATATTGCAGAGTTCGGCCGCTGCCGTTTCCGGAGCGAGCTCGTTACTTTTGACAGAGTTCTGTCCTATGCTCTACAGACCTTGTTTTTACCAAGCACTTCGGCCGCTGCCGTCCCCGGAGCGATCTCGATGGCTTTGTGAGAACGAGGTTCTATGACTTTCAAATGTGCAAACCAAAAAGGAGCACCAGTAACTTTTATACACTGGAGATCTGCCGCTGCCGTCTCCGGAGCGATCTGAATCTCACTGGTTGAAACTTAAGCTGCCTCTAGGTTTGAGCATTCGTCCGTCAAGTGAGCGTATTCGTAGCTTGAATGTCCCGCTGTGCTGCGTGCGCCTCCTTTTATACTGGAGAATTGGCGGGCTGGCGCATGCGCAGTGAGTCGCTATTTACTATTTCATGTTTTGTTCACTTATTACATTATAGTTTGTCTTGTGCTTTTGCTGGTGCTTATAATTAATTATTCCTAACATTTTTATAATACTTATTTCTCTAACATTTATCTAAATCATAAATTATACATAAAAGTCTTCATAATACGTTTGCGCGGTAATAGAAGATGGTTATATGGTAATGCGGATCGGTTTCTACTTTATCGACTGTTGGTTTCTACCGGTTTGAGTCCCCGTAGGACGTTACAGAGGAATCAACATCCAGATCTAAAAGATCAGTGGCAGCGCTATTGGAGGACAGAAACCACCAGAAGGAGGAGCGTGAAGCCAAACGAACGAAACGGCACGAACAAAGGATAGAAATGGACAAAAAACTATTAGATTTATTAACTAAAATTGTAGATAAAATGTAGTTTAAAATCTAGAGACGCGGTAGCGTCTCGACGCCAAGTACAGGAAAGACACCCTGTATATATCGACTGTCGCTACCGCTATCATTTACTCGAGAAACTGCTATTCCAACCTAACCTGAAACTTATTTCATTAATATCTCATCACGTATGCAATATTTTCTAAATTTAAAGGCAATTTTCTTATGTAAACCGCATATAAGCTTTCGAATAAGACCAAATTTCAATCAAATCTGTCCACGCATGACAGAGATATCATAATATTGTCTCATGGATCAGTCGGAAACGGTAATTTTTTCTTCTTCTGATTCTGATTCTTCTTCTCCAACCAAATTTCGTCAAACATAACACGTATACGCGTTACACGTACACCTTCTGTCAAAAGAAACTAGTATATGTTTAGTTCGTCGACTCTCGGGATCATTCAGCAGGGATCGTCGTCCGTCATTGTACATAGGTATATACCTATGTATACTATTGAATTTTATAACCTACCAAGTGTCATCGCTTTATAACCTACCAACTGTCAAATAAGGAAAGTTGTCAAAATTTTCTGAAATATCACGAGTTTTTACACCACATAAGACACTGAATTATTGTCTCAATTAACAAGGTAAGTCGCCAAAATTTTTTAATGGATTTTTTATGGGGATTTGTTTTTATACCAGCAAATTATTTTTAATTTACGTTTTTTATGTAAAGCTTAACCCCATAAAAACTTCAAAAAAAAGTAAAAAAATTACGCCAAGTACATGAAATCAAATAAATCACAAAAAAATAGAAGATAATTACAAAATAAAAAAAAGATGTGAACCGAAAAGTAGGACTTCTTGGAGGGGATAGGGTGGATCGAGCGGGCGATTCCCCTTGCCCCTGTGACATTTCAGCTTGTGTGTAGTCGTTCTTCTTCTCATCGTGCAATAGTACATAAAGGTGCTTTCCCGCAGCGTGCAAAGGTGACACTGTAACGCAATGTAAGTTTCGGTGCTTTCCAACTGCGCTTAATAATATTAAGCCAATAAATATTTTATTCAAAATACTTGGCGCTGCGAAACCGAAAAAAGGTTAATTCTCTTATTAATAGTAAATTAATAATTTACAATAACTCACTTACAATCTAAAATACATTACGAACGCACACACAAGAAAAAAAGAAAAAGATTAATGCAATTTATACATATTTATTCAGTTTAGCAACACAAATTCGAGGCGTGGTTTTCCTTCGGAGCATCAATGCGTATATGCGTACTTCTTCTTCTTCACTTGTGTTAACTCTGAAAACAAATACAATATTAGTATAAAATTAAAATGGTACTGGGAAAGTACCGTTCAATTAGTATTTTATTAAACGACGAGAGTTAAGTACTTTGCTTCAGTGATGCTGAAGTAAAGTGAGCACTGAAAAGTACTGTTTGGTTTTGTACGTTTTAAAACACTGGCGCTGAAAAGTGCCGATTGTTGTTCATTGTGAACGTCCAGAGGTAGTTCCCGTTAAAATCATTTAAATAAGCACTGAAAAGTACCGTTTGTTGTCTTCGCCACAGTAAAAGGAGACACACCTCTCCTTTTAATAGGCATATTTCTGAAAAATAAAATATTTACTTTAGTTAAGGGTCGTTTTCACGTGACAGTAAATCGTGACTTTTACGGTCATGACACTAAATGTCATGACTTTTACTGTCACGTGAAAACGGACCTTCAGAGGTCGTCAGTTTCTTCTTCGTGTTGTTCGCTCCAGAAACTGCGAGGCATTCGAGGTGGTTCCTGGGATGATGCTGCCGGCTTCGTGCGTGGACCACGATTCCTACTGCGTATCCTCTCCTTTGCCGCCTTCAGTTCCGCTTGCATCCGCAATTGGAAGTCTGATCGAGTCGGCTTCTTGAACTTACAATTCCGAGCCACACCGTCTGAAAAATAAATGTATGCAAAATACGTTATCATCAATGGAACATACAGTAATAGAAACAATAATTCTACGTAAAAAGATGAAAAGTCTTATTGTTTCGTACCATAAATCGCCCTCGTGATGCGGGTGTCATATAAGGATCTGAGTCCTTCCCAAGAGCCAAACCAAGTGTATGACGTAGTTAAGTCGTCCGGCAGTGCTTCCTTGAAGCAGCACTTGACCGCTCCCATCAAATCGAATCTGCCGATGTATTCGAAATACTTTACCTAAATAAAGCGAGTAAAGATTGATGTAAGTATATATTATATGTATATAAAAGTAAATAAAAGAATAATTTCGTTTTCACTTACAACTTTGGAATAAGTGTCGTCATCGATGTCCTGAAAGCGGTCCACCTCCTGCACTGAGGACAAATGGAGGACTGCTGGTTTCATCGTTTGACCAGTATTATGGGTGGCCTGGACAGATTTCTGAATACTCATCAAGAGAGTATTCATTCTTCTGCAAACAGAACGGATGGAGACCGAACGTATTAATAAACACGATACACGCGATGATACTTACATTAGCTCCGTCTCGATCCGATTCCGCCCCGTGAGATCTTCCATGCTCCTGCGAACATTAACATTTATAAGTCCTTACAGTAATATTTTTATAGCAAAAAAAGAAACATGTAAATTTACCCATTATCAGGAGGTTGGGTCGGCGCTGTATTTTGCTGCAACGGCTCACTGTGGATCACAGTGGCGCGTGCATACGATGTCCCTGGATCGGTGAATCCTTCGAGGACAGGAACAGCGGCCGCATAATTATCCTGAAACAGATACGTAGTATTTGCGTTAATAGTAGGAACACACGTTGTTGAACCGTGTTCCTGCAGGACCATCCTCAGATCATGGATGTCCTGATCTATTGGTGGTCTCGGCGCGGTGGACGTCCTTTGGCGTTTCGGAGCTTCCTCCTCCGAAGATGTTGTCTGGTAGCGTGTCGGTTTCCCGACCACACGTTTGGTTCGTAGGGACATCACAGCCTGTAAGTAAAAAAAGTACATATTACAATACTTCGCAAAGGCGTGTTAGCTGTTTTTTTTTTCATTTTACATGCATGCATCGCAATATTAACGAGATTTAAGATTACAACTTGACAGCAAAAAAATGCAATATTTTATGCACCAGCTATTCTCATCTTTTCCATATTATACTAAGATACCGACAAAGTGTTAGGGAGACTTTTAATAATTTCTGTTTCCAGATTGAAATGAATGTATTCCCCTGGTTCCACGACGAATGTAACAGCAGGATTACGCGGTGTATCAAGAAGCGTTCTAACATCCTGAGGCAACTGGGAGAAACAGGAATGTGTTCGAAGGAGAGATAATATACTATTTCCTTGAACGTGTGTCAAATTGTTGTCAACGAAACAAGACGCTAACCGTTGGCGAAAAGATGGCTCGGAGGAAGTAGCACAGGACGATGAAACTATATCCTGGATGTTAGAAACGCGTGACGTGGAAGTAGAAGGACCGGCTTTTTCTACATTTATATCGCGCCTAGCACTGAATATATCGGGGATAAAATTAACAGGAGCGGACGAACTACAACCTGCAGATGTGCTAGCAGCATCTTGCACGTTAAAAGTATTATCCGCGACTCTACGGACGGTGTTAAGGGGGCCGTCTCCTTTTTGTTATGGTCCGAATCCGTCGAAGCGCCCCCAGTAAACAGACGGACCCTAATGAAACTACTGCGGTCGATAAAAAGAACTTATACAGAGGTGACATCTCCAGGTACTCTATGTAAACGAATCTTTGACGCATAGTTGCCGCATCCCTGTTCTCTCTGTCCCTGCCGCGCTGTTGCCACAGCTCCTTCTATTGAGAAGTCTTGGAGGAATACGGCACGAGAGCTGCGTCTGGGCAGGGATCGGCGGGCTCCGGGTACCGCTGATGGAGGGGGGAACACCGATAGGAGCGGTGGTTATGTGTGAGGAACTGCGGTGCGTCAGTCACGCACACATAACCACCGCTGTAGGTGTTTCCTCCTGCATCAGCTGTAGCTGGAGGCCGCCGATTCCTGCGTCTAGCATCAGAGCCTCGCTGAACGTAAAGGAGGATAGCAATAATGAAAGATAGAGAGGTTGAGTAGTGAAGTTAGGAAACATGTCAATGAAACAATACTAATTTGCGTATTTATTTATACATAGAAGGATGTAATATTTTGTATAATCAGTGTACAAATTCAAAGCATACAATTTGAATAAGGTACATCACTGAAGTGTAACACACCGATCGTAATGAAATTTATGAATGCTATAATTCTTCTAAAAACATATGACGCTTTTTTTCATCTAACTATACATCAAAATATCTTGTATATCAACAAGAATTGTCTGTTATACATATAAATAAAAATTTAGTAATCATTTTTTTTAAAACATCAATTTGGACAAAAGTATATTTCAATTCAATACTTTTGTACATGATTTTCTTCGGGATTGTTATTCCACGGTTGTAAAAATTTATCAACATAAACTAGAAATCAGTACTAACAATACGTATATTTTGGAATGTCTCATCAACCGATTTTATTTAGCTACGATCCTCTGTTTGTTGGTATGTTTGATTCAAATCTGGAAACTCAATTTTAATCCACTTCCCACCATCCAATTGTCTCGAAACATTGCAGAGGTGCGTAGTTTGGATGACAATACAAAATTGTGAAAAAACTCCGAGGGGGTGAAAAAATTACCTAGTCACCAATAAATAATAATCCATAACAACATATCCAATCGACATAAAATCAACCATTCTTTATGTTACCGTTCTTTACGAACTTTTAGCACTGTAGGGTTCGAGCAAACTGTTAAACTGCATACAGCAATAAGAGATTTTTGTAAAGAAGTTTGAGCTGTGAAATGTAAATCCACAAACACTAAAAACTAAAAAAAAAGTATATTAAAAAATTTATAATAAACGATTTTATGAAAAATGCATTAAAAACTAAAAAATAATTATTTTCTTATACTACAATTTCGATGGTGTATTTTCACATAAAATCGTGGAGCAGGATATCTCGCAACAAATTCATTTCGACACTTGATGCTGTACTAAATTGATTCATATTCTGTTATGAAATATCCTGCTCCATGTTTTTATTTAAAGTTAAAAAAACACCATTGAAATTGTAGTACAAGAATAGAAGTATTTTGTAGTTGTTAGTGCCTTTTTGACAAAATTGTTTAATAGAACATTTTTTTATATATTTTTTTTTGTTTCTAATCAAGTTACAGTCATTACAATAAATCAATCCAACTTCATTGGGGAATTGAAATTCGACATTCAAGCTTTCGCCCCCTTGAAATGGACAATTACAGATGAAAAAGTATATATTTTTCGAATAATACAGTATTGTCTCTTTAGCGGCTCGGTTTGGTGTACACGAAGTGGACTTTTCGCTATGCCCACCACTGAAACCGAGCGAGAACGGTACGAGACAGGCGACGCGTTGATGTTTTGTCTCGCTCCGTCTTTCGGACGCCGTGACACTCCGTCCTTTGCGTTCGCGCCCGTCGCTCATACCGAAAGATGATGTAGGCAGTGTGGATCTGTAACATATTATGAAGTACATTAGGAAATACTTAATTGTAGTTTTGTAAGCGTACAAAATTTTACTGTAGATTTATAAGGTGTTAAACTTTACCTGAAATATGGTACTTATTATTCCATTTGTTCTGGCATTACTGTCCTATACACCATGTTTGCAGTAATTTGGTAAAAAGTCCGCCTGTAACAAATGATCGCAGACATTTCGATAAGTTTGGTATAAAAGTAAAAGTTTGTTTCAATAATTCGTCGAACATCATGTATACCTGCGACGCACAGTGGGGCAAAGTGACAAAGTTTGTGTCAAAATCAAAGAACTTTTGATAGAAATGAGATAGAGCGATGATTTTTTTTGTAGGTTAAAGCTGAAACATTTCAGAATAAGGGAAAATTGCCGAGATTGTGGTACGAACGTTTTTTCACTGTGAAAATCTGTGTTAAACTTGAAACGTTTCAACAAAATTGTGATTAATCCAATACCATCCACGGTAGGATTTTTTTCTTGACATGTTGTACCTCATTTCCTGTAGATTTTGTCACGCTGATTTCAAATCCGTTCGCAAAATTTGTCTACTACCTCAGGATTTTGAAAAAAATCGATTTATGTGAAAGACTAATGAAATCATATTTTTTTCGTTGAAATGATTTGATAACCCACTGGTTTGAAGGTATATTGTATTCCCATATATGGAACACAATCAAAATAAGAATAATGAAGTATTTGAATGTTTTTAGTTACTTACAAAGCACTTCACATCTCGTGATCACTTGACGTATCGCTGTCCTGGTCACTGGCACTCTCTGTAGGCTGTGTGTGGCTGCAATGTAATTTAAATTAGATATCTATTTTCCATAATTATATTTTCATTTACACATGAAGTAAGGTAAGTATTTAATCTTTTTAACTTACTTCTCATCAACGAATTTTTTAATTTCTGGCGATACATTATTTTGTTTGTACAACTTTATTCGATTTTTTATTAATATAATTGAAATTTTCGGGTCTGTTAAGTATATTGCTCGATTAAAAACGTCTAACATTCTATTCCTTCGACTATTTTGTCGTGAATGCAGCAACATATTTTTCCTATACAGTTTATGCCAGGATTCATTTGCATCTTCGGAATAGTACGCTATTGGTAGTAGTAGTAAAAAAAAAAAAAAAAAAAAAAAAAAAAAAAAAAAAAAAAAAAAAAAAAAAAAAAAAAAAATAAAAACACAGATTTTCACAGTGAAAAAACGTTCGTACCATAATCTCGGCAATTTTCCCTTATTCTGCAATGTTTCAGCTTTAACCTACAAAAAAATCATCGCTCTATCTCATTTCTATCAAAAGTTCTTTGATTTTGACACAAACTTTGTCACTTTGCCCCACTGTGCGGCGCCCGTGTGTATCAGCCTGGCGCATTTTGACCGAGCCGGATTCCGTCTGTCTGCTCCTGTGAACTTAGAAATGTGTCTGAAAAAATTAAAGAGTGAATTAAATTTATTATTTCCTTCGTCACTTTCTTGGGGAAGTGACGGCGGCGTCGATCGACTCACGTGATCGTATGATCCGCGAGTAAAAGTGCCATTGCTGGCACTTGTGACCACTGACAAGAGTCAGCGGTGCGACGCCGGATCGATCATATTTATTATTTTCTTCGTCACTTTCTTGGGGAAGTGACGGCGGCGTCGATCGACTCGCGTGATCGTATGATCCGCGAGTAAAAGTGCCATTGCTGGCACTTGTGACCACTGATAGAGTCAGTGGTACCGCGCTTTACAGCGCGGTGCGACGCCGGACCGTTACAATAGTTTCACTATTTTCGGAGGGAGACCTTTTTCGCTTTTTCAAGCTTTTCGGTTTTTCTTTCGCTCTCTCTGCTAGTATAAATTGTGGCTCCCGAATAGGCATGCACCTATTGTGCCGACCATCTATTAATTCGGGTAGCATGCATTCTAAATAAAATTGAACCAGTTTTGGCTCCATTTCTCTTTTCCAAAACGCATCATCTCTCTCTACTTTTATAGATTTCAGCCCCTTCGGGGTCCAAAGGCAAAATATACAGTACTTTCTGTCAGTAATATGTAACTGGCCTTGTACTTGATAAAAATAGTGATGCGTTTTGCTCATTGAAATACCTCTGTTACGTGTGAACATGCGCCGGACAGCGGGAACTTGTTTAATAGCTTCTTCCGGCGTAAAGTCCTCCGCTGATTTGGGGCATTTGATTTCCAAAATACCCTCTTGACCGATGATTCCATCCGGTGAAGCTCCTAAGAAGGGGATGCGGCTGTCGATGAAAATTCCACATTCTTCAATATCTTTATATTGCTTCTTCAATTCTTCGCGAGCAATTTTTTCACATTCTTTTCCGTATTCCACCGCTGGTGCACTGATCAACTTTGGATACACAAATGATTTTACAGCATTTGCGCATAGCGTGTCAGGTCGGCGACGGCACACTTGTCCAAAATTGGATGCTGTCAACAATTTGGATCTGTACTGCAACCATCTGCGGTTCTTTGCTTGTCCCATGGTTTCATCTTCAATAGCGTGTCTTTTCTCTTGCCAGTCACTGAGCATTTGCATATGCTTTTCCCGCTCCAGTTCATATATTTCGAATGGCATGTCTGGCTTCTGTGCATTTTGTCCATAATCAGAATCTTTCTGCGAGGGCAAATGCTTGCGTACATATCGCGCAGCCTTTGTTTCCTTCCGTTTTGCAGCTCTCTTTTCCTTTTCTTTCTTCTTCTTTTCTTCCATTTGGCGCACAACATCGGGCGTTTTCTTCTTCATTACCGCATTCAATCGCGAGTGCACTTGGTTACTGTTGAACTCCACGACAGCAGCAGCACATCTCCCTGCATACGATCCTCTTTCGGCGAAATTTAATCTTTTTCCGCCAGTGTACTTAGCAATTAGTCCGTTCAAACTTTCCACAGCGTTATTAGTAGTATTATAGAGTAAGCTCTCCGCATGAGCTAATAGTGGACGAAGTATTTCTTTTACGTCCTGGTACACTCCAATTTTCATCAATTCTGGGACGATGTTTTTTTCATTCTCTTTATTGTTTCCATCGCAGAAATATTCTAGTCTTGCACACTCTGCGTGTTCACCAAACACGTGGCTTGGAACATTCTGTATGTCGGCATACAAATTCTTCGTTTTCTCGTCGATTGATACATTCTGATTGTATCTAAACTTTGCGGCTTTTACGATGTCCGTGCGCATCCGACGAATACTACTTTCCACAACTTGCCTCAATGGTCCAGGTGTAGTCTTCTTCACAATCGCTTTCATTTTTGTGCAGAAGTTTCGCAACAAATGATTCGTGCATTCAATTTTTTTTACGCGAATCTGTCTCTTATATGGGTCAGCATCAATAATCTTCTTATACACACTACTGTCCCCATCAGCAATCAGAGTAGAATAAACGAGCCCACGTTTTTCTACGCTAGTGTTAAATCCTTCTACTATGGCATCGCTTTCCATAGCAGTCGATGCTCGAGATGTATTCCAGTTTTTGAAGCATGTGTGCTTTCGGGGTTCTTTCTCGTTTTTCGCAGCAATCCGACAAATTCTGCAAACTTTATTTCGAACGCCGTAAAATAAAACTTTTTTCGTGTGATAGCCAACTATCACGCCGACTCCAGACGCAGAATCGTAACATCCACTGCGGTAGGATCTCTTCATCCAGCTTCCGTCGGCCACAACGGGGATGTGAGGGGTCCCTGATCCGAGAAGAACGTCGCCTCTTTCAATGGCCAAACGTTTTTCTTCTTCAGCCGCTGCTAACATCTCTTCTTCTGCAGCGGCAATTGCAGACTTGATGAATTCATCTTGATTCTTCACGAAGTCTTTCTTCGACATGCAACGTATGTTTACTCCTGCAAAAGTATGTTCCAACTGGGCAAAACTGCCTCCACATAAAATTGTTGCATTAACGGCGCCCTGATTGCTATCCACTTCTTCGGCTTCGTCCGATTGATTGCGGATTTCAGCTTTGTAATGGCATAAAGTGCACATTACGCTGAAGATGCTCTTGAAGCCACACCGTTTCACACCAGTTATTCGTAGGTGTTCAATGCCACAGTCTTCCCTATGTTTTGCATGCTTACCTATTTTCTGCAATTGAGCAAGCACATTTTTGAAATTCATTATATCGTTGCTATTTAGGAGACGCGATTGTATTTGCGACTCGCTCTTCGCAACTTTTTCTACAACGAAGTTTTCTTCTTCGTTGCTTTCTACATCCGTGCCTTCTGGTATTTCGGTTGTCAGTTCATCCACCGCCTCTTCAGTTTCTCCCGAACTGACCGTATCAGTGTTTTCATCGGATGGCGAGTGTATTATCTCTTGGGACGTATGATTTCGTCCATCGGATGTTGATGCTTCCTCCACCATACGTTCCTCAGCCACATCTTCTGAATGTTGTCCTGCGGCAGTGTCGTCTGCCGCTTTTGCCCTTTCCTGTTTCTTCTGAAGGGTCAAAAGCCTTCTCTTTTCGTAGTGTGCCTTCCGTCTCGATAATCTTCTTGCGTACGAACGTAATTTTCGCGGACGAGACGCAGATTTATTCTCCATATCTTCTTGCACATCCTGCATATTCACATTTAGAGTGTCAGTGTCACTCATCTTGCACTAAACCAACAAACACAACACAAACACAAACACAATACAACACCACTCAAAATCCTTCTGCCCGTTATAAAAAACGTAAACGCGAACCGTGAACGTGAAACGTGAATCAGAAGATTCGTCTGTGGTGCTGAAACAAATGACGCTTTTCACAAACCAGCCAACGCCGAGCTCCAGATGTCTTTCTCTCCCGCACGATTTGGACCTCTATACTTCTCTCTCTCGCACCAGTTCGCACATGTATTTCTCTCTCGCGTGATGTTGGCGACAGTTTCGAGGCAGTCAACCTTGGGCAATGGAGGGGGACACACCTACAGGAGCGGTGGTTATGTGAGCATGAACTGTGCCTGCGTCAGTCCCGCAAACATAACCACCGCTCCTGTAGGTGTGTCCCCCTCCATCAGCGGTAGCTGGAGCTCGCCGTTGCCTGCCAGGCAGTCCGTTGCAAGTGGTTCGTTAGTAAGGTGACGTCGCGGACCAGTAATCGAAATTGAGGAAATGGTGAATCCGAAAAATGTAAGTATTATATTGTATACTATTATACAGAGTGACTCTCTGGCTAGAGTATTCAAAGGCGATGCCGCCAATAAGCTGCGCCTCGCTGAGTTTCGTGGATTTCGACGCTCGCGACGAGATTATTCACTACGGCATATTCTTTATTCTTCATCGAATCGATATGGCAGTGATACCAATGAATTCCTGGCGTTCTCCCGATTAAAATCATGTCTTGTAAATTGGACTATTTTTAACGAAATTAGCTTGGGGCCATTTTCATCCGGACGACGGAATCGGTAGACGCAATTTTCGCAAAGATCTGATGAGAAATGCGGAACGTGAAATTCGTCACTTCCACGAAACTCTGCGAGGCGCGGTTTATTCGCGGCATTATCTTTATAGTCTAAGAGCTGGCTACATAGGGGTTAACGTGACTCAATGCAGTCACAGTTGTTATTTAAAAATGTTGGATTAGTGTTGGCGAATACGAAATCGCCAGTCTGCCGCGACAGTCCGGGGAACTAACGCGGGGGTGGACGGTAAAACACGTAAAATTTCTAGCGCAATAACGTCATTCTTGCCGTTGTGGCTTGCGCGCTAGTGCAAGGGAGAAGTATACATCTGTTTCTCCCTTGCACTAGTAGGACTGCCGCCGGCCGCATATTGGAACGGCAGCCGTACGGCAGCCTGTAGGGCCGTTGCCTGTAGGGCAAGAATGACGTTATTGCGCTAGAAATTTTACGTGTTTTACCGTCCACCCCCGCGTTAGTTCCCCGGACTGTCGCGGCAGACTGGCGATTTCGTATTCGCCAACACTAATCCAACATTTTTAAATAACAACTGGCCCTACAGGCTGCCGTACGGCTGCCGTTCCAATATGCGGCCGGCGGCAGTCCTGTTCCACGTTCCACACACCATATACAAACGACCGGACCCCCGGTGGCTGAGCGCCCGAGGCGTCTTTCGCCTGCTAAGTTGGCTGCGGCGAAGAGGGAGTTTAGAGCGATGTGCAGGGCCGGAATTTGCCGCCCGTCGTGTAGCCCGTGGGCAAGCCCTATCCACCTAGAGCCAAAGGGAGAGGGCGAGTGGAGAATTTGTGGCGACTACCGCAGACTAAATTTAGTGACGATTCCGGATAAATATCCGCTACCTCACTTGCAGGATTTCACTGCGAATCTCCACGGAAAAAAAGTATTTTCAACCTTGGATTTACACAAGGCATTCCATCAAATCCCTCTCGCTCCGTCGGATATCGAAAAGACCGCGGTGATATCGCCGTTCGGGCTGTTTGAATTCAAAGTCATGACCTTCGGTCTGCGTAACGCGGGCCAAACGTTTCAAAGGTACATACACCGGGCTCTCGCGGACCTTGATTTTGTTTTCGCATTTCTTGACGACATCCTCGTTGCATCTTCATCGCCGGAAGAGCACGAGGAGCATCTCCGCGTGGTGTTTGAGAGGCTTGAGCAATTTCACTTGCGCTTGAATGTTAGTAAGTGCCGACTTGGGCTGCCCGAGATCCAGTTTCTGGGCTACATCGTCAGCCGCGCTGGCATTAGCCCCACACCAGACAAGGTCGAGGCTATTCTGAACTTCCCGAGACCGCGTACCGTTGAAGAGTTGCGCCGATTTTTGGGCGCAGTAAATTTTTATCGCAGGAGCATTCCCCATGCGGCCGAGGCACAGGCCCCGCTTAATGAGTACCTGCGCGAATCGCGGAAGAAGGATAAGCGCGAGGTAATGTGGTCCACAGAGGCTGTGCGTGCGTTTGAGGGTATTAGGACCGAAATAGCTCGCGCTGCGCTTCTGGCTCACCCGTGCAACGGGGCGGAAACTAGAGTGGTAACGGACGCGTCTGACTTCGCGATGGGAGACGTGTTAGAGCAGCGAATTGAGGGTTCATGGAGACCCCTGTCGTTTTTCTCCCGGAAATTTTCTCCGTCCCAGTTGAATTATAGCGCGTATGATCGAGAGTTGACCGCGGTGTTTGAAGCGATCAATTCGCCCGTACATACCTGGGGCGCTGCGCAGGCGAGTGTTCGACCTATTTCATGGTCTCGCCCATCCGGGCGCTAAAGCGACCGATAGACTTATTCGTCAGCGGTACTTGTGGCCGAACATGCACCGTGATGTAAAGGAGTGGTGCAGTAAATGCGTGCAGTGCCAGCAGTCCAAGGTTTCGCGACACGTAAAGCAGCTTCCGGCGCAGTTTGTTGCCCCGGATGCACGTTTTGATCACGTCCACATGGACATCGTGGGTCCCTTGTGCGAGGACAACGGTTTTAAATATGTATTGACGATGATCGACAGATTTTCGCGTTGGCCCGAGGCCGTCCCGTTGACAGATATTGAGGCGAGGACCGTGGCGAGAGCGTTTTTCGACAGCTGGATATCGCGGTTTGGGGCCCCCAAAGTTCTGACAACTGATCAGGGTTCTCAGTTTGAAAGCCGATTGTTCGATGCTCTCCTGTCGCTTATCGGCTGTCGTCGAATACGTACGACTGCATACCACCCGGCTGCGAACGGTCTGATTGAGAGGTGGCATAGGACGTTAAAAGCAGCGTTAATGTGTCATACGGGGCGGGACTGGTCGCGAAGTCTCTCGACAGTGCTCTTAGGCCTTCGTAATCAAGTCCATTTAGACACGAACGCGTCTCCATCGGAGTATGTTTACGGCACAACTATGCGAATTCCAGGCGAATTCTTCCTCCCTGAGGACTTTACGCTGGAACCGCGACCGTTCCTAGAAGAATTCCGCGAGTTTATGCGGCAGATCCGTCCGGTCCCTGTGGCCCTTAAATATAAGAAGCGTGCGTTCTTCTTTGCCGACCTGAGCTCGTGCTCCCATGTCTTCCTACGCACGGGCGCGGTGAGGAAATCGCTCGAGCGACCGTACACGGGCCCACATAAGGTCCTGAATCGCGAGTCTGACCGCGTGTACACTATCGAGGTGAATGGGACACCGCGCAGCGTGTCTACCGATAATTTGAAACCGGCATATTTCGTCCCTGAGGACATAGCTGGAAATCCCTCGAAGGGAACTTCAGACCCGAGGGATGGGGCAAATGACCAGCGTCCTGCGCTGAAAACGTACTCAAAGAAAAGAGTAGTTTTTGCTCCGCCGACTGGAGTGTAATGAATATAAATGTAAAAGCTTTAAGTGAAACCAAAGAGTATAGCGTTAAGATTGTAAGACTGAACTGACAAATGTGATATCAGTACCTTGTAACGTTAACACTCGGGGGGGAGTATGTAGGGAGCGCTGCTTCCTCCTCCCGAGACAGAGGAGTGGGGGAGTGTCCCACTCTCTCTGGTGGAACCCGAAGTCGAAGAGAGCTTTACTGGACACGAGCCAGTCCAAACGTGAATATATATATAACTTTCGTTATTGTTAATTGTGGTGTTGAGTATCCTTCCCCAACTACGTGAGCATGTGCTCTGGCAGAAGTAGGGTCTGCCATTAAAGATTAAGACTCCCTAGGAGTAGAAATCCTACATTTCAACATGAATTAGAAGTGTTCTAGACGGGAACCTGTGGCTTGGCAGTCCCATCACCATGTTCATGAAATACTGTAGAATGTTAGCGGTGGAGAAAAACCAACCCTGGTAAGATCGAATGCAATCGAATCTCGAACGGCCACAATCGTTTGAGTTGAGTGTACGGTGCTCCCTACAGCAGATCCTGCACAGCGCTATCTGACGGCAGATTGGTGTCAGATTTCGAGCAGATCTTGCTGCCGTGGTCTGACCGCAGATTGAGAGCAGAAATCGAGCAGATCCTGATGTCAGGATCTGACAGCAGATTGATATCAGTTTTCGAGCAGATCTTGCTGCCAAAAACCGACCGCAGGTTGGCGGTATAAATCGAGCAGATTGTGTTATTCTATTTATAGAAAATACAAATTTAAATGTTAAATAGTTTTTATTTGTTTCATAAAATGTGTATTACAATGTACACAATAATTACAATACACATAATGTACAATATAATATCGGTGTACAATATAATTAAACATATTACAACAATATTAAATAATTATTACAGTTAAATTATTCTAATAATTACGATATTCCGAATGTGTTATTTATTTTGTAATATTTACCTTCGTATGACATAATTGCTACGTAGATATTATAGAATTTCTATGTATTTCAGTTCAAGTTATAAAAAATGTTATTTAGGTATTATTCTTGTAAAGTTCCCTTTTCTGTTCAATAATATTTTTTATGAAACTATTAATTACTCATGTTATGATTTCCATGCCGTTTATTAAATAAATGTATGAAGAATATGATATTATATTGTTAAATGAAACTAGTACTTAATAGTTTGATACTTTTCTTTATCTTATGGAACCTTTTTAATAAACGTTCTAATATAACTTGTTTCCATGCAACTTTTATTATAGAAATTCTAAAATACCTGTTCCACGAGAACACTTTTTAAAGAAGTTCCAGAGAGTAACAATTCTTTCAATACAAATTCCACAGGAACAGATATTTTCTTAAACGAAACATATAAGTTCTAACAGAATTTTTTTAAAAACGAAAGAAAACTATTTTGAACCCTGATTAGAACCTACAGGGTGTCCCAAAAATGTCGCGTTTCCTTGAAAGGGGTTACTCAGGGGGTGATTTGAAACAACTTTTTCCTTAGCGAAAATATTGTCCGAAGCTTCGTTAAGGAGATATTAACCAAAAACCCCGACCAATCAGAGCGCGCGCCTTCCGCCCGAGCTCCCGCGGTAGCGTTGGCTACGCGGTAGGCGGCCGCGCTTGTGCTACGAACGTACGAACAAGCAAGTCGGCATGCATCGAAGGAAACCGCGTTACACATTTTTTTTTTTAAAGCAGAATCTTAAATAAGAATAATTTGAAGTGAGAGGACAAGAAGTACGTAAATTTCGTTTTTAAATAAGGCATAAACGAAAAGGTAACGTAACAGAAAATGTACGACAAGTGATCGTAATTCGTTATTGAGGTAAAAATCCGTAGTTTAACAACGGCCAACACAACTAAATTTAAAAAATAATATAAGGTGTACGAATAAATTCTTTCCGACTGGAATTTCTATCGCGGTGGTATTCAGAAGGTGCCAGAAAAATGGCAAAAGGTAATGAACAATAATGGAAATTATTGCGAGGATCGAGTTGTTTTCATATTTTTTAAATCGAACTGTTATTGTACCCTAAAATCGGAAAGAATTTATTTTCGCACCTAATAATCACCAATAAATTAAATAAAACTCACCCTTTCGGACATTCCTTTCCTTGCTTTCCTTCCCTTTTCGGAAACCTGGCCACTGTACCGATCCTGTTCATCGGCGTCCAGTGCTCATCTGATCGCAGGGTCAATGTACCGAATATTCACTTCACTGCACGGCTACTAACACTGATCACTGAACCGATCCTGGTCATCGGTGGACGAGCTCAGTGCACAGCTGGTTTCAAGTACACGACACCATCCAAGGTTAATGTGGCAAATATTCACTTCACTGCACGGCTACTAACACTGATCACTGAATTTATTTATCACGGAACGTGTCGTTCCTACGTTATAAAAATTGGTGGCCCCCAAAGGGGCCGATTGTTCTCAATTGAGCCAGTGCTCGAAATGCCCGCCCTCCGCGTCTATGCACGCCTCGGCACGTGCGATCAGCTGGCTCTGCACGGCCCGCAATGTTTGCGGCGTGATGTTGGCCACCGCACCGTGAATTCGCGCCACAATGTCGTCGAGTGAATCCACTGGCTGACGGTACACCTCATCCTGAAATGATTGTTGTGCAACAAATACAAAACGTAAGTAAAAACAGAATACAGTACTCCCTCGCCGAAGGGTCGGTTTGGCGTACACGATCTGGACTTTTCGCTATTCCCACCACTTCTGTCTCACTCTTGTCCGGCGAAGGTGAGAGCGGGTGAGGACGGTAGGAGCAGACGACGCGTTGATGTTTTGTCTCGCTCCCTCCTTCTGACGCCTGTCACTCTGTCCTTTGCGTGCGCGACGGTCGGAGACGAAATCATCGTAGAGACGAAAACGGCTTCCACGAAAGTTGACGCAGGCCCGGCTCAAGTCTTTTTTGCGCCTAAGACGAACTTGTCAAATTGCGCCCTTATAATACATTTATTTCAGATTATTTGTGACTTTACTGTGAAAAATTAGGTAACTGCCTATGGCATAAGATGGACAGGGGGCGCAAAATGGTCTTTTCATTGTTGACATTGTTGAAAATAAACTTTTAAATAGAATACTACAAATTGTACTGCAACTGTTTTAAACACGAATAAAAATTCAGAGTAAGGTCATCAATAATCTCAAATAAATGTATTATAATAAAGGGCTCAATTGGACAAGTTCGCCTACGGCGCAAAAAAAAAGGCTCGTGCCGTGCCTGGCTATCTGACCGTGGCGCGCATGCGTCGAGCAGTCACGATTTCATCTGAGCGCTCGCGCCCGCCGCGCACGCCAAACTTTCCATCTCGCTCCCCCCTTCGGCCAGAAAGAAGGGAGAAACGAACACTCAGAATTAGGGCTCCGTTCACGATACGGGTTCAACGCCGGTCCCGACCAGCGAACCCTCAGCGAGGAAATACTGTACCTAAAAAAAAGTAAGAGCAATAATGAAATTACCTTTCAGGTAGCCCCAGAAGAAAAAATCCAGCGAGGTCATATCCGGTGACCGTGGGGGCCACGCAACAGGACCGCCGCGGCCGATCCACCTGTCCTGGAAGGTTTCGTCAAGGTACTCGCGGGCAATTGTGGCGTAGTGAGGTCCAGCCCCGTCTTGCTGATAGACCATGTTCTGTCGGATCTCATTTGGAATATGGTTCATGAGATCCGGCAGAACATGTTCTAAAAACACTTTATACGCTGGGCCATCCATCCTGTCCGGCAGCATGTACGGCCCAACGATAAACTCACCACAAATGCCGGCCCATACATTAATCGACCAACGGACTTGTGCTGCGCGTGTCCGAAGCGCTAGTGGATTCTCGTCGCTCCACACGTGCCGATTGTGGAATTGAAGCACCCTTCCCTATTGAAGAGTGCTTCATCCGTGCACAATATGTACTTGCAGAACGACGGATTCCGCTGCACTTCTCCCAACAGCCACACTGAATACTCAACCCGCTGGTCGCCATCTCCGGGGTGCAAATGTTGCACCCGTACATAGCTGTACGGATGCAACATGTTTTCCTGCAGGGTTCGGTGTACCGCCATTCTGCTGACACTAGAAGAAAATGCAGAAACATCCATTATTAGATAACATTAGTTTTCCTTAATTAATACTTTCTGCAGTTATCTTGTACTGTGACTTACTCTAGGCGGCGGCTCAAGTCGCGGACACTGACGGTCGGGTCCTCGTCTATGGCACGCTAAACGATTTCTTCGACCGCGACGTTCCGCGCGGCTCTGGGTCGACCGATGTCGCTGCCTCGCGGCATCATCGACCCCGTCGAGTATAATCGTGACGCTAACCGTCTAATCGTATCCACGCTTGGGGTTTCGATGCGCGGGTATTCCCGTGCCAACGCTCGCACAGTAGCCCTTGCATCCCCGTTGTTCCGGGCGTACACCCAGAACATTGCGTAGTACTCTTGAGCGGTGTACATTTCTGGGACGAGATTTCTACGATTACCCGGCGAAAAGGAGACTCGTGGCATACGGTCTCGGGCGAGAGCGATCTGTAGCCTACGCTATTGTTTTGTTTTGACGATCTCCTGTTCATCATCGTCCATTTCTTCTGCAATGTAGCCACTTTTCTTACCGCGTGGTGGACGATTCAAATCCGATATTTTAGAGCTGATTATACTTCCAACTCGGCGCAACCATAAAAAATCTGTTTCAATTTGGCTGCATTTCAGCAACTCAACATGATGGTGGAATATGTCTGAAATATGTATATCAATAATGATATCAATTGTTATTGAAAGCAGTTGAAGGGGAAACCGAATACTTAATTGTTTTATTTGAAAATGGAAAATTACCTGTGATTGCTCTTAGTTTTACTGGGCCAAGTGGCGTTTTGGGATTACTATTCTTTTTTCCTTCCACACTGCTAGTCTTTAAAATTTCCGGGCCAAACAAAGCCAATGCCATGTTTTTAACAAAAATTCGTTTCGATTTTCTGGCGTTGTACACGACGGCATCATAGGTGCACTTCGGTAGCCAAAGGCATTGTCCTATGTGTATTTAAACCCTCCGTTTGGAGCAGCGCCACGAGGGGCTTCTGGTCTGCCTGTAAAATAAACCTTCTGCCGCAGACAAATCTATGGAAACGTTCCACAGCCGATACGAGGGCAAGAGCCTCCTTTTAAAGCTGGGAGTAATTACGCTGAGCGTCAGTGAGGCTGTGGGACATGTGGTAAACTGCCCGCTCACTGCCATCCGGAGACCTCTGGAGAAGCACCGCCCTGATGTCGGTAGAGCACGCATCGGCTGCCCCCACGAGGATCTTTGTAGGGTCATAACGCTGCAGAAGGAGGGGGCTCAGCATAACTCTCTTGATTTGGTCTACGGCCTGATCGTGTTTCGGAGTCCAGCTCCATGGACAGTTCTTCCGCGTGAGCTGTTCCAAGGGCTGTTTCGGTTGGTGTAGGTGGGGAATGAACTTTCCGTAGTGGTTCACCATACCTAAAAGGCTTTGCACCTCCGAAACTTTCGTAGGATTTGGCATAGTTGCTATGGTGTGCGTAGCTTGGGGATCAGCTGAAATGCCCTTGGCATTCACTATAAACCCGAGGTACTTGATCTCTTCGAGGCTGAACTTACACTTCTTCACGCTGAGTCGCCAACCCTTCTGCTCCAGTCGCCGAAGTGTAGACTGCAAACGCTGGTCGTGCTTCTCCCGAGTGGAGCCGGTGACCACAACGTCGTCAATATAGGCATACACTCCCTGTAGACCCGCGACTGTATGGTCCATTGCCTGTTGGAAGATAGCCGGAGCCCTTTTTATTCCAAAAGGCAGGCACCTGAACCGAAACAGACCCCTAGGCATGGCGATCGTTGTAATTTCCATGCTATCTCCCGCGATCTCGATTTGGAAGAAAGCATCGCTCAAATCCGGTATACTGAAATATGCGCTATCAGAGGTCGTCAGTTTCTTCTTCGTGTTGTTGTGCGCCCCAGAAACTGCGGGGCATTCGAGGTTCCTGGGATGATGATGCCGACTTCGTGCGTGGACCACGCTGCCTATTGCGTATCCTCTCCTTTGCCGCCTTCAGTTCCGCTTGCATCCGCAATTGGAAGTCTGATCGAGTTGGCTTCTTGAACTTAGAATTCCGAGCCACACCGTCTGAAAAAGAAATGTATGCAAAATACGTTATCATCAATGGAACATACAGTAATAGAAACAATAATTCTACGTAAAAATATGAAAAGTGCTTATTGTTTCGTACCATAAATCGCCCTCGTGATGCGGGTGTCATATAAGGATCTGAGTCCTTCGCGGCCAAACCAAGTGTATGACGTAGTTAAGTCGTTCGGCAGTGCTTCCTTGAAGCAGCACTTGACCGCTCCCTTCAAATCGAATCCGCCGATGTATTCGAAATACTTTACCTAAACAAAGCGAGTAAAGATTGATGTAAGTATATATTATATATAAAAATAAATAAAAGAATAATTTCGTTTTCACTTACAACTTTGGAATAAGTGTCGTCACCGATGTCCTGAAAGCAGTCCACCTCCTGCACTGAGGACAAAGGGAGAACTGCTGGTTTCATCGTTTGACCAGTATTATGGGTGGCCTGCACAGATTTCTGAATACTCATCAAGAGAGTATTCATTCTTCTGCAAACAGAACGGACGAAGACCGAACGTATTAATAAACACGATACACGCGATGATACTTACATTAGCTCCGTCTCGATCCGATTCCGCCCCGTGAGATCTTCCATGCTCCTGCGAACATTAACATTTATAAGAAAATGTCCTTGCAGTAATATTTTTATAGCAAAAAAAAGAAACATGTAAATTTACCCATTATCAGGAGGTTGGGTCGGCGCTGTGTTCTGCTGCAACCATGGACCTAAGAATAGAAAGGACGGCCCAAAGTCTCACTATGGGTGAGGGGGTCGAGCCAGTCAATCGGTACGGGGGGAAGCCGTGGTGGAAGACTTGTGATTGGTGGAGTAGTACGCATGCTTCCCGCTTTATTTGAATTAGAAAGCTGAATGTCACTTTCACAAAATAAAATTTAAATGGAATAACATAACGTTACATCATACTTATTTTATTTAGTAACTACATTAATAAATAAATGGGTAATAAAGATAAAAGTCTATTTATTCGGAATAAAAATTAATACAACTATTCACCTCTGAATTGTATTAAATTAGTATAAAATTGTCTACATGTAGACATGTTGCTTGTTTCTGATTTTGATATATAAAATAGTCTTGTTTTCACATATTTTTGTATGATGCATCTTATTAAATGAATACGATGATTTTCCAGTGCGTCCTGGTTATTGGCGTGTTCAATAATGTTTTGAAAAATGAGTTCGCAACCTTGAAATTGTGTAAGTACCATTGCGGTAAGATACATTTCGGAATATTTTCTTTTAAGTATTTCCCCACCACTTTCTTTTAATGCAAATCGAATCGCTTTTTCTGATTTGTGGCAAACTGTATAAACATCGTCCGACGGATAACATAAACCACCTCGGTTTTTAAATGTAA
Source organism: Andrena praecox (assembly GCA_963932275.1). NCBI lineage: Eukaryota > Metazoa > Arthropoda > Insecta > Hymenoptera > Andrenidae > Andrena > Andrena praecox. The sequence continues at coordinate 39,491,604 of OZ010728.1, forward strand.
TTAAATTGTACTTATCAGTAGAGTTCGAAACTGTCAACGCATCGATACATGTTTCACAATAAAGTTTGGAACGTAAGTATTTTACAATAAAGCCTCCCATGTACGCAATAACACGTTCTGAAAACTCTGAAATACTTCAAATATCTGGTATATAATCGTGGATTTCAATAGCTTCAGAAGCCACAGTCCAAGTTCGATCAACAGTGTCGCATAATCTGTAGATTTCGGAAGACGAATTAATAATATTTAATGATGAGGCAGTTCTTGATGAAACATGCAATATTGAGACGTGTTCAATAGATATGCAATTACCAGTATCATTTGCTCTTAATTCATTGTGTAATAACAATTTTTTAAATGCCACCGAGAACTGACGTCCCGTCGGATTATTGTTGTGTCCTCCGTGGGACCGGATACAACTGAAAAATGTCTCAATATGGTCCTGACTCACTTTATATGTGGGTATGTATTTCAGGAGAGAGCTGCTGCTACTTTCGCAAAGTCTGGTATACATGTTTTTCAAACTTTCGATGCAAATTAAAAACCCAATGAATCCCGTTTTCTTTGAACTATCAATTAAAAGCTTACCGTTGATTAACTTTAAATTTTTTAAATAAATCGTAATTTCATCTAATTTTTCAAAAATCAAATCCTTATTGCTAGCATTTAATGCCTTTTTATAATTAACTGTATTTGTATGTTGAAATATATTATAACCCTTAATATTTCGCGTATTAAAAATATCGAAAAGATCATTCACTTTTTCTATAAATTCTATTGTTGGGCCGCAGCTTAAAAATTCCTGTAATTTGAGGTCGTCTTTACAAACTTTTAAAGCAGCTGCAACTGACTTACTGAATAACTGAGCAGCTAGCCGAACCTTCATCTTTTGCTTAATATAATTAATGTGGGCACTGCGCACCTTGTTTCCCATATGCATACCCTCATGAACTTGAATATCATGCAATATGTTAAAAAATTTCCATGCTATTAATCCACCATTCCCATCGCGAAACGTACCTTCACTTCCCAGAGTATTTCGAATTAATTTTAGCATGTGGCACGGGTCTAAAAATACATAAATTTCTTCGGACGTAATGGGATGTTTAAACTAGGGCTCTAACGAATATTCGAATAATCTAAGTATTCGAATATTCGAATATTCGAATACCACAGAATTCGAATAATTTCTTCGAATATTCGAACCTTCGAATATTCGAACTTCGAACCTTCGAATATTCGAACTTCGAACCTTCGAATATTCGAACTTCGAACCTTCGAATATTCGAATATTCGGATCTTTCGAAGTTATGATTGCACCGAATACCAATCTGAACATGAGATATTTATTCACAGTTTATCGTGAAATTCTTTTCATATTGGCCTTTACAATTATTTGTTTCTCAATCGATAAATTTTTAACTTTATTAATCTTTGGTAAATTTATACATGATGAAACGAAAACAACCATCAGTTATTAGTATTATTTTTATAATAATGAGTGGAGAACCCCGACGGAATCGGCCAAGGGCCCTCTCCTCTAGGCCCACCCGTGTCCCATCATAAGCGGATGACAAACAGTATAAGCAGACTTTTTTGTAGGAAGCTAAAACCCCATAAACGATTTTGAGGAACTATAATATTTTTATTTATCCTTCGTTACTATAACGTTATTTTTCTAAATTTATAGAGTATTATTCGCTTTACAGACACCATCTTACTAATTAATAGCAATTTTATTCTTTGTTTCTGTAACCTACCCCCACACGCGCGAATGTCTCTCCTTTCTCTCAGGATTGTAAGACTCGATTAACTCTCGTGGTACGCGATGTAAGTGTCACTCAGCAAATTAATTTTAAGTGACTGATTGAAAATATCATGACGAAAAAGAACTCATTGGCCCGACGCACGACCAGACAAGGAAAAAACGTTGTTGTCCGTATGGTGATTTTAACGAGAATAATGCGTTGACGATGAACGAACACGACTATGTTTTCGAATGATGTCGGCGCCACGAACGTTTGACGATAAAGGGTGATGTTGTTTACTTAAACATAGATAGTATATAAATAAATTGTATACAGATATAATGATAAAATTAGTAGTTAATTTATTTAATAAATAATTGAATTTTATTTAATAAATAAATTAAAGAAACTCGCCATTTAATATCCACCTGTTTATCAAAAACATGTCCTTTTATTTATAATTTAAGGTCTGCTCTGCCTAATGAATTATTTTTTAAATGGCTGTAGCATAAACTGTACAAAGGTAGTATAATCATTAGTCTTTTTAATGGAGGCTTCTATGAATGAGTTGATGAAATATTTACAGTTTCTGGTATAAATTATCAATTTATGTAAATATGAGTCGGAAGTATAAGCTGAACGATGACTTTAGCAAGAGCTAACTTTTCCGGCGTTCGGGTGATAGACGCGTTGTCCAGAATTTTGGGAGGTGACAAATTCCAATTGTTTGCACTTTTGAAGAAGAGGAGGGACCTCACCTCTGTTAATTCGTCGGTGGAGGGGGTACCTTCGCCGTCTTAACGAGGTGGAGGAAATGTATGTACAACCAGCTGGTCCCAAAAACTAGCCGGAATGATCGGACAGAGCATCTCGTCAGGGTCGCGGTTTATGACGGAATTGCCCCGAGAGTCAGCGGCCGTCAACGGTACACACAGGTACCTACGGCTGGTTACCAAATGACCACCCGCCGACAGAGCAATATACGGATTAACTCGAAGCGAAGAAAGTCGAAATTCCTGAAAAAACGGGACGATGTCGATTGCCCCCTATTTGACATCTGGCAGCCAAATGTTTCCCGATGAACGCTTCGAAAATAAGCATTGCCCGATTGTAAAGGAATAAAATGAATTTCGCTTCGAAAAATACGAAATTGCTGGCTGTAAACGATAATGAATTTTCGCTTCGCTCCAAGTCGTCCTTTATTACATAAAACGGAACAGTTCTCTTTAGGATTACATTATATTATAGTCTTCTCTCGATATGTTGCCGTGAGTCTGGACCGACGACACCTATTCCGAAAATATTAAAAATTACACAGGATGGAAATGCTAAAATAAATAATATATGATATAGGTGTGTATATTACTGGATTAGTTTTATCATATAGTTTAAGAATATGAAAAGAATCGTATGGTCCGAGCACGCGTCCGCAAAGAAACGAGACCGCGGTATGTCTATTGTGCGACAGCCTCGCACGAAATTATTGTTTTCAGAAACGAAATATTAAGGATTCGAAATGTGACGGGGTTTATGATGCGGGCGTGATTTCTTCGCTATTTTTGAGCTTAAGAATTTAATTTGGCACCATAACCGGAAAAGACTCCGTCACTTTAGTGACTCTTGTCGGCCAACGTTGACAGCTACATAGAAATATATTGTTCCGCGATGCTCATACAAAATAGACACAGTAATAAAACATTATTGCCGTAGATATACGGACGACCCGATAATGTACATAGCTAAAGTTAAACTCTTAATCTTAAGTAGTTTATACTAGTATTGTATCCAAATATCTTTAGAAATAAGTTTTCCTCGTCTTATATTGCCCATCTTTAACAGCAGCTGTCAAATTCACCATAACGGAACTGTGTGATTTTATTTCAATATCTCCTACAGCAGTGTACGCGTTTATTTTTTATAGCTTCTATCCTTTTAACGTTTTCTACCATTCAAATATTCTCGACACTTTAGACCATAAAGAAAGGTCCAAACTTCTGGTCGACGGTCGATCCATTCCGCGCGGCATTACCGGGATCATAAACCCGCACTGCCGGTAGACGCTTCCAAATTCGGCGCGGTCAAGTCAATCTTTGACCTCGCACCTTTATTGTTTTCACGTGCAAGCATCACCCTACCAAGGGACTTTTCCTCCACCATAAGTCCCAAGAAAACCTAAGGGCTGCCCCCTCTTTGAGGATAAAACCAATAGAAAATCACAATTTGCAACCGCCCACACGATTGACTCAACCAATCATAGGAAATGCGAGTCTTCATTAACGCTTCAAGACTTTCGAAAGTCAGTGCGAACGATCTGTCAAACCAGGAAACACCATCTTAGTTTGCACGCAAAACAGTGAAAATGCCGAGTTGGGTTTGGGACCACTGCAAGAAGTCAGCAAATGGACAGATGGCTACATGTCTAGTCTGTGATAGCGTGCTGAAAACGCATGGTGCGACGACACCACTTGCACACCATTTGCAATCACAGCATAAGATAAATTGTCCGCCTGAAAAGAGAAGGTAAGTCAATTTTTGCAATTCTACAGTTACCAACACAAACTGAACTACCTACAAAATTGTAACCACGCAGTCCACTATTCACATTATCTTATGTTTTTCTATTTTTATATTTTACTAAATGGCATTCTCATTTGTGTCATTCCACGCGAAGTCGGACACTTTTCGGAGTAACATTTCGGATTTTGGCGCAACTCGGATATGTTGTAGTCTTCGGGGGTATATGGACATATCTCGAAGGATTTTTCGAAATGTCAAAAATTGTGGATGTTACAGCTCTTTGAAATATAGTGTTTACTTTTTTCCAAAAATTATAACTGTTGAACTAATAAACTGATAAAAATGACCTTTTGGGTGCTTACAGTGGAGATAAAAGAGTACCTAATAAAAATTATTTCACTTAATAAAAACAAATATTTGACCATTTCTTTAGCAATTGTTCTTAACAAATGCAATTTTATAGTTGAAGGCACCTTTTCAAAAATTTGGAAAAAGTAGGAGGATATAGCCCTGTTTTTCCTCTTTACGGACAGTTTTTGAAAAACGTGGACGATTTAAAATTGGCCAAATGAAAATTAATTGAATGTAACGCTGCGTCAAATCACACCGGCTCGACTGGTCGCTCGAGCCGTGCGGTACTCGCAGCGACCGCTGCAAGGTTTAATACCGTTAATAGTTACTGGAAACTCACTCTCTGTCGATGGCACTTATTGTTTGAAACATTTAAGTTGCCATTATTCAATGGAAACCACGAGAAGGTGGTGAGTATTCTTCCATCGGGAGAGGATGGGATGTGATGGGATTATGTTAACGGATAAATATTTTATCGTATCTTTGAGCGTCTTTTGGAATAAATGACCGGTTATGTAATTACTTATTTGATAATTGCTACAACTTTTGATTTGCCACTGTATGAATAGACTTTAGCTTTTAAATGAGACACTGTATCCGTTGGTATAAGAATGAAAGTTTCGCGTTCCAGAAATTGTTTGTGCAAGTCCACGTCTCTCTAGTAATAATCGTGAATGTTTTTGATATTGTTCTATTGCTCAATAGATTGCAAAAACAATTTCTGGAACGCGAAACTTTCATTCACTTATACTAAAGTCTATTCATACAGTGACAAATCAAAAGTTGTACCAATTATCAAATAAGTAATTACATAACCGGTCATTTATTCCAAAAGACGCTCAAAGATACGATAAAATATTTATCCGTTAACATAATCCCATCACATCCCATCCTCTCCCGATGGAAGAATACTCACCACATTCTCGTGGTTTCCATTGAATTATGGCAACTTAAATGTTTCAAACAATAAGTGCCATCGACAGAGAGTGAGTTTCCAGTAACTATTAACGGTATTAATCCTTGCAGCGGTCGCTGCGAGTACCGCACGGCTCGAGCGACCAGTCGAGCCGGTGTGATTTGACGCAGCGTTACATTCAATTAATTTTCATTTGGCCAATTTTAAATCGTCCACGTTTTTCAAAAACTGTCCGTAAAGAGGAAAAACAGGGCTATATACTCCTACTTTTTCCAAATTTTTGAAAAGGTGCCTTCAACTATAAAATTGCATTTGTAAAGAACAATTGCTAAAGAAATGGTCAAATATTTGTTTTTATTAAGTGAAATAATTTTTATTAGGTACTCTTTTATCTCCACTGTAAGCACCCAAAAGGTCATTTTTATCAGTTTATTAGTTCAACAGTTATAATTTTTGGAAAAAAGTAAACACTATATTTCAAAGAGCTGTAACATCTACAATTGTTGACATTTCGAACAATCCTTCGAGATATGTCCATATACCCCTAAAAACTACAGCATATCCAAGTTGCACAAAAATCCGAAAAGTTACTCCGAAAAGTGTCCGACTTCGCGTGGAATGACCCAATTTCGAGGAGGCAATGTTTGCATTTTTGCACTCTACCAAAATTTATTACGATGACGTTTTACATAAAGTAATATTTTGTTCGTCTCCCCTTTGGTAGCTACTGCTTTTAGCCTTCTTAGTATCATTTCTATTATATTAGTGAGATTAACTTCTGGTTCGATATTATATTGCTATTATTGATATTTCACGACACCGGGATAAGAGATGTTCATAATTCGTGAGTCTCTTATTACAACTGACTCTTTTTACTAATTTTGTGACCTACTTGGAATATTTGTCCACTGAATTATAAATTTCTCGCTGTAGTTCGTACTTTGTTCAACTGCTGATAAATTTTCTTGCAAAATATTAAAATAATGGATCATTCTACGCCAAATTGATCACTTTTTTCCCTCGATGCCTGGAATTTTGTTCAAACCAGAATAACTAGAATAGATTGTAGTCCTCGTGAAATTGAGGGGGGGGGGGGGGAGGACGGGTGGTTTAAGGGGACTAGGCAGTCGGTTTTCGTGAGAAAGAGTCTCTGTCCTTTATTTATTTGTAAAAAAATGAAAGCACATCCAGGTGTATCCTTTTACCCAATGTTTATTACTACCATACGGATTGAGAAATAAATGGTAAGAAATTTATAAGTGCTTTAAAAATGGCGCTGCAGGCAGGTAAACATTTTAACGGTTTTTCGTCGTTTTGCCTTAATATCAGTCTTAAAATCTGACGTAATCCGATTTCAAAGGTGAGATTCTTGTTTGTTGGATTCATAGTTTCCGCACAAACCTATAAAAACAATAATTAAATCAAAATTATGCGATTGGTGGCTGAAAAACGGCGATTTTTCCGAGAAAAATTCGTTCTTGTTTGTGCGCTACCAAAATCCGGTGACTTCTTAATTTTTTTTATGAAAATCTCGAATTTTTACGGACCATATCAGAGGTTTGCGGCGAAATGGCACATGCTTTACACATCCTGTAATTTTTTTCAAGTCGATCTGAACCTCCATTGGTTCGCAATCAGGGAAAAACGAAGAGAAAAAAATATTCGAGAAAAACGCGTTTAAAGTTTCTGGGCAAAGGCGACGATATAGGTTGCCGCTTGACGTTTTTAGCTGTCAAATCTATAATTTTGCGAATTTACTATGAACCAAGCGGCATTTTATTCAGAAAGGATAATACTTTTGGAACACGCAATAAAAAAAATCGATTTTTCGACTGCCTAGTCTCCTTGAGGGGTTACGTCAACCTGAGACGCTCAAAATAGCACGAAATTTCACGATTGTTTTTGGATACTGCGGTTGAGAATTATTGCTATACTTCTTCTGCTTAGAGCATGTATTAATGAATACAGGGTGTCCCAAAAATGTCGGACTTCCTTGAAAGGGGTTACTCAGGGGGTGATTTGAAACAACTTTTTCCTTAGCGAAAATATTGTCCGAAGCTTCGTTAAGGAGATATTAACCAAAAACCCCGACCAATCAGAGCGCGCGCCTTCCGCCTGAGTTCCCGCGGTAGCGTTGGCTACGAGGTAGGCGACCGCGCTTGTGCTACGAACGTACGAACAAGCAAGTCGGCATGCATCGAAGGAAGCCGCGTTACACATTTTTTTTTTTAAAGCAGAATCTTAAATAAGAATAATTTGAAGTGAGAGGACAAGAAGTACGTAAATTTCGTTTTTAAATAAGGCATAAACGAAAAGGTAACGTAACAGAAAATGTACGACAAGTGATCGTAATTCGTTATTGAGGAAAAAATCCGTAGTTTAACAACGGCCAACACAACTAAATTTAAAAAATAATATTAGGTGTATGAATAAATTCTTTCCGACTGGAATTTCTATCGCGGTGGTATTCAGAAGCTGCCAGAAAAATGGCAAAAGGTAATGAACAATAATGGAAATTATTGCGATGATCGAGTTGTTTTCATATTTTTTAAATCGAACTGTTATTGTACCCTAAAATCGGAAAGAATTTATTTTCACACCTAATAATCACCAATAAATTAAATAAAACTCACCCTTTCTGGACATTCCTTTCCTTGCTTTCCTTCCCTTTTCGGAAACCTGGCCACTGTACCGATCCTGGTCATCGGCGTCCAGTGCTCAGCTGATCGCAGGGTCAATGTACCGAATATTCACTTCACTGCACGGCTACTAACACTGATCACTGAACCGATCCTGGTCATCGATGGACGAGCCCAGTGCACAGCTGGTTTCAGGTACACGACACCATCCAAGGTTAATGTGCCGAATATTCACTTTACTGCACGGCTACTAACACTGATCACTGAATTTATTTTTCACGGAACGTGTTGTTCCTACGTTATAGGTTATAATAAAAATTGGTGGCCGCGAAAGGGGCCGATTACTGTTAATTACTGGGACGAGATTACTACTATTACCCGGCGAAAAGAAAACTCGTGGCAGACTGTCTCGGGCTGTGCAGCGATCAGATACGGATCCGACCGACGATCGTCAAAACAAAAGCGTAGGCTACGCTTGGTCAAATCGCTCTATCCCACTCGATCTCGTGTTTCGTTCGATCTCTTCGTCGCGCGGTGCGACAATGTATGTGGCAACTTCATCCAAAAACCAAAATACGTGTGTCCCGTCTTTAAAAGTGTGCCCAAATAGGTGACTCGACCAATCGTCACAGCAGCGGACTGCACAGCCCGAGACAGTCTGCCACGAGTTTTCTTTTCGCCGGGTAATAGTAGTAATCTCGTCCCAGTAATTAACAGTAATCGGCCCCTTTCGCAGCCACCAATTTTTATAACGTAGGAACAACACGTTCCGTGAAAAATAAATTCAGTGATCAGTGTTAGTAGCCGTGCAGTAAAGTGAATATTCGGCACATTAACCTTGGATGGTGTCGTGTACCTGAAACCAGCTGTGCACTGGGCTCGTCCATCGATGACCAGGATCGGTTCAGTGATCAGTGTTAGTAGCCGTGCAGGGAAGTGAATATTCGGTACATTGACCCTGCGATCAGCTGAGCACTGGACGCCGATGACCAGGATCGGTACAGTGGCCAGGTTTCCGAAAAGGGAAGGAAAGCAAGGAAAGGAATGTCCAGCAAGGGTGAGTTTTATTTAATTTATTGGTGATTATTAGGTGTGAAAATAAATTCTTTCCGATTTTAGGGTACAATAACAGTTCGATTTAAAAAATATGAAAACAACTCGATCATCGCAATAATTTCCATTATTGTTCATTACCTTTTGCCATTTTTCTGGCAGCTTCTGAATACCACCGCGATAGAAATTCCAGTCGGAAAGAATTTATTCTTACACCTAATATTATTTTTTAAATTTAGTTGTGTTGGCCGTTGTTAAACTACGGATTTTTTCCTCAATAACGAATTACGATCACTTGTCGTACATTTTCTGTTACGTTACCTTTTCGTTTATGCCTTATTTAAAAACGAAATTTACGTACTTCTTGTCCTCTCACTTCAAATTATTCTTATTTAAGATTCTGCTTTAAAAAAAAAAATGTGTAACGCGGCTTCCTTCGATGCATGCCGACTTGCTTGTTCGTACGTTCGTAGCACAAGCGCGGTCGCCTACCTCGTAGCCAACGCTACCGCGGGAACTCAGGCGGAAGGCGCGCGCTCTGATTGGTCGGGGTTTTTGGTTAATATCTCCTTAACGAAGCTTCGGACAATATTTTCGCTAAGGAAAAAGTTGTTTCAAATCACCCCTTGAGTAACCCCTTTCAAGGAAGTCCGACATTTTTGGGACACCCTGTATATTGTATAAATATTGTATAGAAATTTAAAAAAATGGCCGATTTATATGTTATCCCGCGAAGCTCTTCTGCCGTTACGCACATGAGCGGTGTATCAAATTAGGACGCCCACGTTCATCTGATATTATAAACACCATGATCATATTGTTCATTGATAAAATATCTACGATGTAGCATACCACTTTCAGGAAAAAAAATTTATTGTGCAAATGAGAACAAAGAAAAGTGATCGATTTGGCGTGGAATGATCTTAATGTAACATCTCCAATCAAAATAAATAATCGACGAATAATATATCATTATATTTTATTGTAGGAGAAATGAAGACTCAGAATCCAACTCCAATGCTGATAGCAGTGATGTGACTACAGATGAATTGGTTTCAATATCATCGGTTTCGGGTAATGAAACGACAACACCCCCAGAAACTCCCCGACTACCTCCACGATCGCGGAGACTTGGAGCACCTATGGAAGATGCCACCGCATTCTCACATCCATGTAACAGGGACCGCACGGAAATAATTAATCAAGCGCTCGCACAAATGATCGCTATTAATATGTTGCCCGCATCGTTCGCCGACAGTCTTGGTTTCGCGAGGTTTATGCGCGTTGTTGAGCCCGGGTATAAACCTCCCTGCGCCCAAACCATAACCAGGAGGCTGCAAGCACTGCATGACGACATTGCGTTGAAAATCAAAGAGGCACTGGCTTCATTATCAGCTGTTGCCATTTCAGCGGACAACTGGACCTCACGAACTCAAGATGGTTATCTGACCGTACAGGCCAGATTCCTTGACAAGGGTTGGAAAATTGTAAATGTCACATTAACAACAGAAGAAATGAGCGAACGCCACACGGCAGAAAACCTTGCAGTAAGATTTACCCATATATTTTTGGAGTGGGGAATCGAAAGCATTATTAGCGGCATCGTTACCGATAACGCAGCGAATATCGTTGGTGCAGTGCTACAGCTACCAAATGTAGCTGAAAAAAAAGAACTAACATGTAGCGTGCACACTCTACAATTGTGCATCAATACAGGGCTGAGCCTGGAGGAAATAAAACGGGTATGCTCCAAAGCCAGTGCAATTGTTACGCACTTCCGCCACTCAAATGTTGCTACTGCAGCACTTGAGAAAGCACAGGTGCAATCTAAATTAAAAACTTTAAAATTAATTCAAAGCTGCAAGACACGATGGAATTCCACTTTCTTCATGGCTGAGCGCCTTGTGAAGAATACAATTCCGGTCGTCAGCGTTTTGGCCGACAGAAGTGTAACTAAGGAAGCCACAGCTATAAAACTGGAAATGACAGGGACTGAGTGGGGCATATTGACCGCACTAGTCACAGCGCTTAGCCCAATTCAGATTGCATGTGAAATTTTGTGTGCAGACACTTCATCTGTGTCAATGGTGCAACCAATTTTGAACATGCTAGTTACTCGTCACTTACTACCTAACACTGATGATGCGCTTGCGATAGTAGAATTTAAAAATATTGTATCCAATGAATGCAGTACTCGCTTCAACCTCGATGAGAACACAACTTTCGTTTCCGCACGAAGAATTGCATCTTTCCTCGATCCGCGGTATAAAGATTTAATGCATGAAACAAATATTGAGGCAAAGCTTGCGATTAAGTCAAAGGTGAACCGCCAGCTCCATTTAATGGAGCCAACACCTGCGAACGGGTCTCATCAAACTGCAACCAACAGTCGAACAACAGCTATGGACATTATATTCGGAGAGACCAGTAAAACAAATGATGTTACGGCACAATTTCAAAAATACATGTCTGAACCGCAAATTGACCGAAATCTGGACCCATACGTTTGGTGGAAAAATCATGAGCATGTGTATCCACTAATCGCCAAACTTGCGCGGCACTACTTATGTATTCCAGCCACCTCAGCTGCATCAGAACGTACGTTTTCTACTGCAGGAAATATTGTTACGGCAAAGAGAAGCTGCCTTGCACCAGAAAATGTAAATGTTTTCGTTTTTCTCCACCAAAATAAATTTTGGTATGAACCCAAACCAAATGAAACAAACAAATGAAGCTGTTCAATACCTACTTGGACTTGTAACATCTAATACGTGTTTCTTATACATTTTTGTGTGCTGAATACGAATGTGTAAATCGTTTTTGTTAGCAGGTACTAGAAGGAAAGAAAACATTGATAATTAACAAAATTACGGAACGTTGAAGTTTGATTATCGATTTTCTCATACTTTTTTAACTTTCCGGGGCTTGAAAAAATAAAAGAAAGAAAGATTTTGAAATAATTCTAGTTCGAGCTATAGCGATACATGCACTGACCGTGAACATACAATTTTAAGCCAATTGGTCAAGTACATTTTAAAATATCATGGACACCATTTAAAAAAACATAAATTTGAAAAAATGCGTTCAAAGATTTATATATCGATAAAAATCATAATTACGACTAATCTGTCAGCCCAGGACCATAAAGAACATCTTCTTGCTCAAAGAAGTCCTGCTTTGTTGATTTCTCTGCTCTGTCATGAATTCGTGCGTCGTTCTGAGCGAACGATTCGATGGGCGTCTCGAGCATTTCAGTATATTTCGTTGATGACATGTCCTCATAAATTGGCAAAATGATTTTTAAAACTTGATCACTGAGACACGAGTTGACAAATTTCATTCCGCACTTGTACTTCAATTTTGAATCGTAAATGACGGTTAGTGGTTCGAGAAAACTGAATTTCATTTTCGTAGTTCTTACACAAAAAACGATTTTCAGATTCGTATTCAACGCATAAAAATGTACAAGAAACACGTATTAGATGTTACAAGTCTGAAAAAACGCTAAAATATGTAAACATTGTAAATAATTGTAAATAGGATAGTTAACAACTAAGCTAAGTTAGATGAATGTGGATATGTACATGGATATAGGTATGTGTATGGACGAATGTGTATATAAGACTGGAAGGGGGGTAAAGTAAGATAGATAAGACTACTTAGCGAATAAGGATAAAATGTATGAATGATACAATGTTATCCCGTAAAAGGAAGCAAAGAATAAAATTACTACTACTGCTATTAATGAGCATTATGATTCAACATTTAAATATTTTAAATACCCTAGGTCCCTAAATTTAAACAGAATTTATACTTTTCGTTGCAAAATTCATAGAACCAATGATTAATAAAATTCCAAATTTATCGTTTGAAAAACTAATAATTGTAAAGGCCAATATGAAAAGAATTTCACAATAAACTGTGAACAAATATTTCATGTTCAGATTCCTATTCGGTACAATCAGAAATTCGATTGAGCGGGAATATTCGAAGGTTCGAAGTTCGAATATTCGAAGGTTCGAAGTTCGAATATTCGAAGGTTCGAAGTTCGAATATTCGAAGGTTCGAAGTTCGAATATTCGAAGGTTCGAACTTCGAATGTTCGAATATTCGAATATTCGAAGAAATTATTCGTATTCGAAATTATTCGAATTATTCGAATATTCGAATAGTCGAATAATTACAGCTCTAGTTTAAACCACCACTTATAACTATCGAGATTCTTCTGCAACGCTTTCTTTTCAGTTTCAAGGTTATTAATGCTATTTGTAAAAATGTGAGGTTAGATTGAGCACAAGGTTGCTGGATAGGTTAGGATCGGCGATTGGCACTAAAACACTGATTTGCACAGTAATGTGAGGTCTTTATTATAAAACAATGCGCACACCCGGTGTATCCGTAATGTGCGCTAATAAATATGAGCCCCCGTACACTCTATCGTACAATATCACACGTGTGAAAACGTGCCCACGCGGACACGCACAATCGCGAATACGCCGTCAATTGACTGAGTACACGCCGACTGTGTCGCGAACACCGTGTTGAGTCTACTTGTGATTCAAACGTGATTTGAGCACAGAATTTGCTTGTTGAGCAAGGCTTTTGAACACTGGACAAAACGCGTTGTACGTTGCGCACGGTTGTGAACAGAGTGAATCTCAAGATGGATGCGCATTTCCGCCGCGGCGTCTTCTCGAACATTCTCGAGCGTCGATCGACAAGACGGACGCTGATTGGTTGATCGATCGCGGATCGACCGCGACTTCCGCCGCCCAGGAGGTGCTGCGGTGATCGAGAGTGCGGCGGCGCGGAGAACTATTCATTCCCAAACATGCTCCCGCCATCAACAGCTGATTGAAGATGTTGATGATGAATCTGTAACAGGCAAAATTGCCAATTTTGCAATTGGCCTGATTAGTGTTGTTGTGGCGGTCTTGAGCGTCACGACTCGGGTGGGTCCATCCTTCCCTGGATGTAAGGTGATGATCCTCGCAAGTGGCCACTTGCTGGGTGGAAAACGCTCATCTGTGATGAGCACCAGGGACCCGATCTTTAGGTCGTTGGTTGGATGATGCCATTTGGTGATGGATAGTTGTCTCTGCAGATAGTGGGATGACCACTGAGTCCAGAATTGTTGCATCTTCTTTTGAATGAATTGCCATCTAGCTGATGGCAAGACTGATGAATTCTCCACAGACGGTTCCGGAAGAGCAGAGAGTGGTTGTCCAACAAGAAAGTGCGCTGGTGTGAGTGCTGTGATGTCATCTGGGTCATCACTGAGGGGCTCGAGCGGTCGTGAGTTGAGCATTGCTTCTATTTGTGTGAGAAGTGTGCTGAACTCCTCGTATGTGAGCACCGTCTCACTGACTGTGCGCCGGAGATGGTGTTTGACTGACTTCACGACCGCTTCCCACTTGCCTCCCATGTGTGGTGCGGCTGGTGGGTTGAAGTGCCATTCTGTCTTGTCATTGACGAACAGCTGGTTCAAGCGTTGATGCGCCTCAGTCCCCTGGGTGAACATTCTCTTGAGGACAGTGTCAGCTCCAACGTAGTTGGTTCCGCAATCAGAGTGAAGAGTGAGAGGAATACCTCTCCTGGAGACAAATCTCCTGTAGGTGGCGATGAACCCTTCTGTTGTATAATCTGTCACCAGTTCTAGGTGAACAGCTGATGTGGTGAGGCACACAAAGACGCAAATCCAGCCCTTTTGAGTCTTGGCACCTCTTCCTCTCCACGTCTTCAGTGTGATTGGACCCGCATAATCGGTGCTAGTATTGTTGAACGGTCGTGAGGGTGTAACTCTCGAAAGAGGTAGTTGGCCCATCAGTTGATGGGCACGGATCCCCCTTTGTCGAGCACACACAACACACCGCAGGATGTGCGATTTTACTGGCGCTCGCCCTCCAATGATCCAGTAGTTTTGTCGAATCTGGGCGAGGGTGAGCTGGGTCCCTCCATGGAGAGTTTGTCGATGAGCATGGTCTATAATCAAATTAGACAAATGTGAATGACGAGGTAGAATTGCAGGGTGCTTACTTTCGTAGCTTGTGCAAACATTGTTGAGTCTGCCTCCAACTCTAATGACTCCACTCTCATCGATGAATGCGGTGAGTCGATTGAAGACATGAGCGGCTGGCAAAGTTGAGCCTGAGTTGAGCATCTTCATCTCGCTGGAGAAATAAAGCGCCTGCGTTGCTTTGATCCAGAAGATCCTGGCCCATTCTATGTCGATGGGCGACAAGGTGAAGAGCGGCAGCGTGACTGGAGCCTTCTTCAACCTTGAAACAAATCTGAAACAAACTGATGTGATGCGAATAAGTTTGTTGAGAGATGAACATTTGTAGATGAGGTCCCAGTGATATTCAATCTTTTGAATATTGAGCAGCTTTGAAATGCCTGGACGAGCCTCTAGTGCACTCAAGTCTTCGTCTAGCATTGGTTGTGATGGCCATGTTTCACTGGGCTGCGCAAGCCATGGTGGTCCCGTCCACCAAAGCTTATGATGTTCAAGCTGCGATGTTGATAAGCCTCGTGATGCGCAATCAGCTGGGTTTGAGGTCCCTGGAACGTGTCTCCAATGTGCGCCTTGGGTGATCTCTTGAATTTGAGACACACGATTCCTTACGTAGTCCTTCCAGCGTGATGCTTGTGTTTTGATCCATGTTAGTGTCACTTGTGAGTCCGTCCACAGATATGTAGTAGCAATGTTGAGCTTGAGCGTTGCTTGAACATATTTGGTGAGCTTCGCCAGCATCAATGCTGCAGTAAGCTCGAGTCTCGGGATTGTGAGCTTCTTTAGTGGTGCTACCTTAGTTTTGGAGCACACCAATGTCGCGACCTTGTGAGTTGTGGACGGTGATGATACGGTAATGTAAATTACCGCTGCCATGGCGAGTTGTGAGGCATCAGAAAAGCCGTGTAGTTCCACTGTCGAATTGCTGAAGGTGTTGAACCACCTTGGACATGATAGCTTGCGCAAGCTTGTTAAATCTTCTCTGATGATGAGCCATTGTGACGTTACTTGGGAAGGCAGTGGATCATCCCAGTTGAGCTTGTGTAGCCACAACTCTTGCAACAGTGTTTTTGCTCGAATTATGACCGGTGCTAGAAAACCTAATGGATCAAATATTTGTGCTACTTCTGATAAGATGAGGCGTTTGGTGAGCCTTGAATTTGAGCTTGGTTTTGAGGTGAAAGAAAATTCGTCGTTGATCACATTCCATTGAAGTCCGAGAATTTTGGTATTGCAGTCGTCTAATGATATAACTGAGCCTTGGGCTCGTTGGGTTTGAGAAATTGCATCAAGCAACGGAGGAAAGGTTGAATGCCACTTGGCTAGTGGAAACCCTCCCGCGTTGCACAGATCTGTTAATTGGTGAGCAATTGTAATGAGCATCTCACCTGTGTCTGCGCCTCCAAAGATGTCATCAACGTATCTGGCATGTGTGATTGATGGCACCGCCAGAGGAAAGCGATGACCTTCGTCTTCCGCCAACTGGAGTAAGGCTCTGACCGCCAAAAATGGAGCAGCCTTGGTCCCATATGTGACCGTTGTGAGCTTGTAGGGCACCTCCTTTGAATCGTCATCGATCCACAGTATTCGTTGGAGATCTTGATCATCCTCGTGAATCTTGACTTGACGATACATTTTCGTCACGTCTGTGGCAAAAATGTACTTGTGCTGGCGTATCCACAGCAGCACGTCGGTGATGTTAAGGAGCAGATTTGCACCCGTATGCATCAAATCGTTGACAGAATACCCGGATGAAGTAGGGCTCGATCCATTGAAGACGACTCTCAGTTTTGTCGTCTGGCTGTCAGGCTTCAATACTCCATGATGTGGAAGATAAAACACAGAGTGAGTATTAGGTGAAAGGGATGGTGCTCTTACCATGTGACGGAGCTCCTCGTACTCTTGCATGAAGCCTTGATAGAGGTTGCGATACTCGCCGTTCCTATTGAGTTTGACGAGCGTACGCTTCAAGCAAGCATGAGCTGCTTGATAAGAATTACCGAGCAGCTTTGGAGTCTCCTTCAGAGGGATGCGCACGGTGTATCGTCCTGTGGAATCACGAGTGTGTGTCGCTCGAAAGTGATCCTCACACTGTTGATCCTCAGGTGTGAGCTTCATGGGTGCATCTGTGGGGAGCTCTTCTTGAATCCAAAATCGTGTCAGCATGTCTTGTAAAGAATTGTCGTCATGCTGCACGACTGCAGAGTGGTGTGCTGTGACCGTACGCCGGTCCACTGTAACTGGTCCAAGAATGAGCCACCCAAAAATGGACAGCTGTCCAATTGGCATTGAAGAATCACCCTTCTTGAGGGTGGGCTTGATCACTTGTCCATACACGTCTGCGCCAATCACGATGTCTATCGGTCTTGATTTAAGAAAGTCTGGATCGGCCAGCGGAAGGCCATTCAAATGTGGCCATTCTTGACGTGGCGGTTCCACCGATGGTAAACTTGACGTCAGTGCTCGCAGAACGTGTGCTTGAAAGTGCACTGTTGACATATCGTAGTTGGAGCGCAGAGTTAGTAGTGCGACTCCTCTGGTTTGAATTGATGTGTTACCCCCAATGCCAGTGATCGTGATGGATGCATGGGCGCGTGGAATCCTAAGCAGGTTGATGAGCTCTTCAGTGACAAATGTCAGTTCCGAGCCCGAATCAATCAATAATCTGACTGGAGTAGATGACACTGAAGTGATCAGCTGGGCGTTGGCTGTTGCCAACAGGGTAACTGAAACGTATGGGGTGAGCACTGGCGATGATTGGTTGAGCCTCCTTCTTTCTGTTGAGCAAGCTGTGTGTGTCTGCGTTGTGCGCTGTTGTGTGAGTGATGGTGGTGACTGGACGACTGCACCGATGTCTCAATGGGTTGAGCTGTCTGATGAAGCTCCCTCTACTGGTTGCGGTTTCGCAAGAGCAGCGGTGTGAGCAGTTGGCTGTGTGAGGTGCAGCATCGTGTGGTGTTTTGCTGCACAGGTCTTGCACCGACGGGTGGAATTGCAATCCTCTGTGCGGTGTCGTCCACAGCAATTCCGGCACAACTTGTTTGTTGTGATGATCCGTCGCCTTTCCTCCACCGACAGCTCCCTGAACCGTGGACACATCACCACAAAGTGGTCTTCCTTGCAATAGTCGCACGGGTAGCTGTAGGGCGACGCAGCTGGGTGAGCCTTCGGCTTCGTCTTCGATGCCGTGTGAGCAGCGCCCCGGCTGGGGTATGATCTGCTCGGTTGAGCCAGAGGTGTAAGATGCGAAGATTTCCGACTGCAGCGCCGCTTGCGGTAGAGTGAGGAAGTTTTGATAGTTTTCATTCGGTCCGTACTCTATTCAGTGATGCTAAAGTTAATGGCCGGAGTATCGAGAATTTCCCCCACCATGCACATACACAACTCCACGATCTGCGCGTACGTGAGCCCAGTGCTTCGGATGACTTCGGACAATTTCGGGAGTTGAGAGGGACGGTGAATATGAGCCTTTCTCTCTCGCTCTTGAAACGTTGAGATTCTAATGCCGGCAAGGTTGCCGTTCAGGGATCTTTCGTCTTACTTACTCATGCTGTACCTATCACGGACTCCTTCACTCTTACAGGCCTCGGACGGTAAACGGCAACCCTGGTCGCTGGCAAGCGGCACGAGCCACCGTAATGCGATGTTGGCTTCCCGGATATTTTCACTTTCCGACTCAGATATTCTTGTAACGAAAAAAAATTTCGAAAAAATTTTTATTGCGGAAATACACGTTTTAGGATCTCCTGATCACACTGAGACTATTAAAAAAATAGATTTTTTCAAAATCTCGAATGTTTGTTAACACAATTGCGTTTAAATGGCTCAATAGATTTTAATAAAACTTTATATTTAGATTTCATATTTTCGTCTTAAAATCTGATTCATTTTTTAACCCAATCGGTTCATGAATAATGATAGTTACCTCTTATAGTTCTATAATTTTTCATATTATTTAGTATAAATATTCGTTATTCGTAAAAATTAAAAAGATTCTCTAAATGAATCTCACAGGGAATTAAATACTACGTAAAAAAGTTAAATAAATTTTTTCACTATTTTCGCTCATAAAGGATTTTCGTTCACGATACACGTAGGATTTTGCAATATCCGAATTGCAATAAACCGCTGACATTGACGATAGACGCTTTAGCTTACGCTATGGGCACCGATACTTACTTGTACAGTTACAATTATTACAGAGAACAATTTATTAAAATTGAATAAAATTTATTTTCTTATAATTTTCGTATAAAATAATTGACATAATTAATAATTAATGCACATCTGTGTTGTTTTTTGTTTCCTTTCTTTAAAAGCTGTTTTAATCACGGCAATGGAATTTACAGAATCATGACTAAGTTTATTTCTTTTACAAGTTTTGACATCCGTCAGAATAGAGAAAATTCTTTCTGCTTCTGCATTTGAGTGAGGAAGACTCCTTGCAACATTCACGAGTTGTTTCAAGACTGGGAACAGAAGATTGTTATCTTTATCACTCGCAGAATTAATTTGGACCTATATGTCATCAAAGCACAGCTGTGACAATTCTTGACATTGCACTTTGTCGAAAGTATAATACAACTTATTCCATTCTTCTTTTAATTTTAAGTGGTCAAAAGATCCTAATTTTTGTGCAACGTAAATTAAATTTTTCAAGGTATCGTCTCTATTACTATCAAAAAGTGCTAATTTCAAATCAAAAACTTGCAAACTGCCTAAAAATGTATCTTTTAAAGGGAAACGTTTTATTATCTCGGTAATGGCTCTAATGTAAAAAGCTAAGCAAAATTTTTTAATTTCAAGAAACGTTTCCTGGGGCAAAGTATTATCATCGACATGATCCTTCAAATAATGTTCACACTCAACACCGAGGCAAATGTCCTTCAAGTCTAACAAATTGTTACCGGAAAAAAAATCTATGTGAAACATCGAGTCGTTTATTGTTGAATATTCTGGTTTTAAAATATGTCCGCGCAAATCTTGAAACAAAAGTCTAGATTTAGAATATAATAAATGAACGGCTGTCTTGGGGGTTTGAAAAAAACGCGTTGAAGGAATTGAAATAATTTAAAATATATTTAAGAAACAAAAGATAAGCTTTTGTTTCTATTTTTTTTATATCACAAAGTAGATTATCAGCCGTATCGTTTTTTTGATTTTCAAATACTTCCGAAATTAAAAAAAGATTTAACGCATCCCAACATTCCAGAATGCGTGCTACGCAAGCGTGCATGGCTAGCCAACGCGTATCGCACAATTTTAAATTTTTTTTGGCTTATTATTAACAAATTCTTGAAAATTAGCAAAATTCGCCGACCGTTTGGCGCTAATCCTACTAATCCTACTAATAGAATAAATGCGAAAGTGTGTTTGGATGTTTGTTACTCAATCACGTCACAACTACGCAACGGATCTTTCTGAAATTTCGTATACATGTAGTTTAGGACCGGGAATAACACATAGGATACTTTTTATCCCGATTGATTGCATAATTTCTGTAGGAGAAGGAATATCTTACTAATCCTACTATCCTACTAATCCTACTAATAATAATAATATAATATTATAATATATAATATAATATAATAATATAATATAATAAATGTGAAAGTGTGTTTGGATGTTTGGATGTTTGTTACTCAATCACGTCGGAATTACGAAACGGATCTTTCTGAAATTTTGAATATACGTAATCTAGGAACGGGAATAACATACAGGATACTTTTTATCCCGATTTTTTTACCCGATCTGAATCAAATTTTGCATAATTACTCTCTAGAACCCTGCGGAAAATATAGACTACCATGAAATCTGGACATACCACTCTTTCCCCCTTATTTCACTCCCTTGACACTCCGTGATAATCGAAGTTTTACCCGGGCAACGCCGGGTACTTTAAGCTAGTATTAATATAAACTGTTAAATTTCGAATAAATTTTTCAATATAACTTGGGATTTCTGAACATGCTTTACTAGATACTAATGCTGCGGAATGGCAAATACAATTGACTGTTATTAATGAAGGACACCTCGTTTTAAGTTTTGAACAAAATGAGGAAAAGCGCCCGATCATCACTGATGCATTGTCACATGTGAGTCCAATTATATTCTGCACAGGAATTTGCTTTTTGTGCAATGCTTTCTCAAATGCTGAAAATAAACCTTCTGCAGAGCAATCTATGGCGTCTAATTTTAATAATTCTAATAATTCTGTAAAAGCTGCAGAAGTTTCCGAATTTACGTATTTAATTAAAAAAGTGAGCCATTTTACGTTAGAAATATCTGTGCTTTCGTCAACAAATATAGAAAATTTATGATGTCGAGCACTTTCAATAATTCTACTTACTTCTACTTTAGAAAGCACGTTTGTAATAATTTTGTTGCATTTTAAGCGGCTCAAGGTTAATTTACTGGCTATATATGAATCTGGAAATATAACTTTCAGAAGGCCAATTAAATAAGCACTAATGTGAAATGGAATATTGTACTCGACAAAAAAAGCGCACAAAGCAATTTCAGCAATCTGAATCTTCTCGAGAATATTTTCGGGACTATCACTCACATCAAAATCATCAAAAGCAGCATTGTTACGTTCGGATAATTCAGAAACGTTCTCGGCGTGTGATTTTGTACCAAAATGATTTTTTATTTCTGATAACCCGCTACTAATCATATAATTTTTACAACACGCGGAACAATGAAATTTGGAATCGTCATTAAAAACGCGTTGTAGCCAAGGTTTAAAATCATCGCGCTCTAACCATTGTCGAAGAAAAGTTCTCGGAATATATTTGCGTTTCGCTGTAGGAGAATTCATGACAAAAACCCGGGAAAAACAGACAGAGGAAAAAGATAAATAAAAAAAAGAAGAGGAAAGTATATAAATTAATGAAAAAAAAAAAAATACTTGTTTAGTTGATGCCTTCATAAACCACACGCACTGTAGTCCAGTGAAATTAGGATTTGTCTTTGGAATAAATCCCAGCAAGCTAAATTTTGGTACGGGCCTTTATTTGGTCGTTTTAAACAATATGTCAAAAGTCCCCATCGATCCGAGTGCCGCTAAAAATTTTACAGAGGGTTGAAAAAAAAATTAACAGTTTTTCGCGAATATCTCGTTATCTAGCAGTTTTGCGACAAAAATAGTTATTATACAATTTATAGCTTAGGAAATTCTTTACAAGAAAGGTCCTATGAGTTTTTTTCGTAGGAGTAACCATTTCCATGTATGTCGGGTTACCAAGTTTCAACCCCCATACTTTTTACAAGGGAAGATCCCGAACCCAGAAATTCAGAAAATTATGAAACTCTGTAAATATGTAGCGGAAGTCCTGCTGAGTACAACGCAATTTCGTTTGCAGCCGAAATTCACTCCAAGAGGGTGCAATTGACCCCTGAAATTTTTTTTATTTTGTATTATTACTCGCGAACTGTAGGAGATAGAAAAAAAGTGTTCAGGAAAAAGTTACTTCTCTTAATTAGGACTAACATTTGGTAAATTATAGTTTTTACAGTTCTTACGGTGCGTGAGTTATAACACAAAATCTAAAAAAAAAACGGATTTTCAGGGGTCAATTTCACCCTCTTAGAGTGAATTTGGGCAGCAACAAAAATTGAGTAATACATACCTATATATCCTCTACTTATCCCCAAAGATTAAAGTTTGAATTTGTTCACTCGAAGGGGGTGAAATTGACCCCTGAAAATCCGGCTATTTTCCGATTTTTTGTTATAACTCACGAACCGTAAGAACTGTAAGAACTATAATTTACCAAATGTTAGTCCTAATTAAGAGAAGTAACTTTTTCCTGAACACTTTTTTCTATCTCCTACAGTTCGCGAGTAATAATACAAAATAAAAAAATTTTCAGGGGTCAATTGCACCCTCTTGGAGTGAATTTGGGCAGCTAACGAAATTGCGTTGTACTCAGCAGGACTTCCGCTACATATTTACAGAGTTTCATAATTTTCTGAATTTCCGGGTTCGGGATCTTCCCTTGTAAAAAGTATGGGGGTTGAAACTTGGTAACCCGGCACACATGAAAATGGTTACTCCTATGAAAAAAACTCATACAACCTTTTTTGTAGAGAATTTCCTAGGTTATAAATTGTGTAAGACCTATTTTTGTCGCAAAACTGCTAGATAACGAGATATTCGCGAAAAACTGTTATTTTTTTTTCAACCCTCTGTAAAATTTTTTAGCGGCACTCGGATCGATGGGGACTTTTGACATATTGTTTAAAACGACCAAATAAAGACCCGTACCAAAATTTAGCTTGCTGGGATTTATTCCAAAGACAAATCCTAATTTCACTGGACTATATGTCCGTTACGGTATCCCGCCAAAAAAGCCCGCGTAATGTAGTACCAACAATGTACAAGCGGAGCGCTGAAGTAGAAAATCTTCAATTCTTCGCATCTTGCATAGCACGAAACTACCAAAGAATATTATTCTATAGAGCGGAGATATCACAAGCTGAGATTCCTTACTCCACCGCAGGCGGCGCTGCAGTCGGAAATCTTCGCATCTTACACCTCTGGGTTGAGCTACAGGCGGTTGAGCCTTCTTTCCCTTCTGCAGAGCCGCCGACTCCAGCCGTTCTAGCGCCACCACCTTAGCAGCAATAAAGGTCTCGAGCTGCTGCAGCCGAGGGTATTCCTTCGTTGAGCCCACCGAAGTCTCCCACGCTTCTCTGGTGGACTTGTCCAGCCAGCTGGTCGCCTGGTGCACGAGCAGTATGTTGAGCATGTCTTCTGCTGCGCCCAAGGTGGTCAGTGTTTTTTGCACCTTGTTGATATTTGACACGATGTCATTGAGTGATTTTGCGCAGCGTGTGAAGTTGGGCTGGAAGGTAAGCAGCTTGTCCAGCTGCTCTTCGATGAGTACACGCTTGTTCGTGTACCTTTTGCTCAATTCGTCCCAGCAAGACTGGAACGATGAGCCTGTGAGAGGGTACGCATTCACCAGCTGTGATGGCTCACCTTGAACACTGGACCGCAGGTAATGGAGCCGATCTATCTCCATGAGTTGCTGGTCATGGATGATTAAGGAGGTGAATAGCTCACTATAGGCTGGCCACTCAGTGTATGAGCCAGAGAATGTTGGTAAGGCGATCTCCGGCAGCTTCGAGGCCCTTGAAGATGCTGAGCTCGATGCAGCCGGTGGACGCTGCTGTATCGCCTTCACGTCTTCTCGCAGGCGGTTGAGCTGGATCTTTGTAGTGAGGTATATTTGAGCCTCCTGCACTGCCATGTTAGCCTCAAAGTAAGGGTGGTTGATGCACTTCACCGGCCAGGTCTCCTCAAAATGAGCATGTTCTCGCGTGAATGCTGCGTGCAGCTCATCTACGTGGGCTGCAAGCAGCTCCACCTCGTCGACGGACGTAGTGTGTGCGTGGGTGGGCAGCTGCGACTTCAAGGCCTGAAGGGAATCGAAGCGACCCATCTGGGTCTTGGCCTTGAAGACCAGCTGCGAGGGCAACGATGCTGGTGATGTCGCCCTCGGTGGCTTCTTGTCCCCACTCGTCCCCAGAGCCTCGGTGGGGATGGTGAGCACAATCGGTGCTGGGGAGGACGCCCTTGACGAACCCGCCGACTTCGCGACCTTTTGATCTTCTTGATCCGCCATTTCGAAGCACACGAGATGAGCTTGTGAGCCCTCTAACACAAACTACACAGCACTGTAGTGCACAATCACCGATCCGGCTCGAAGGACCAAACTGTAAAAATGTGAGGTTAGATTGAGCACAAGGTTGCTGGATAGGTTAGGATCGGCGATTGGCACTAAAACACTGATTTGCACAGTAATGTGAGGTCTTTATTATAAAACAATGCGCACACCCGGTGTATCCGTAATGTGCGCTAATAAATATGAGCCCCCGTACACTCTATCGTACAATATCACACGTGTGAAAACGTGCCCACGCGGACACGCACAATCGCGAATACGCCGTCAATTGACTGAGTACACGCCGACTGTGTCGCGAACACCGTGTTGAGTCTACTTGTGATTCAAACGTGATTTGAGCACATAATTTGCTTGTTGAGCAAGGCTTTTGAACACTGGACAAAACGCGTTGTACGTTGCGCACGGTTGTGAACAGAGTGAATCTCAAGATGGATGCGCATTTCCGCCGCGGCGTCTTCTCGAACATTCTCGAGCGTCGATCGACAAGACGGACGCTGATTGGTTGATCGATCGCGGATCGACCGCGACTTCCGCCGCCCAGGAGGTGCTGCGGTGATCGAGAGTGCGGCGGCGCGGAGAACTATTCATTCCCAAACACTATTTTCTTTATCAATGTTTGGGGTATCATTGTTAGTAAAGACCAGTGATTTTACCGCAGCGAGATTTGTAGCTGTACCGTCACATGTAAGCGATACCACTTTTACTTTCGAACTGTGTAAAGCTATCAAACACTGATTAACTAAACCTGCAATATCTGGAGCGGATAAACTGTGTATTAAAAAGTAAGCGATAGGAATTTTCCACGAGTGGTTAATAGAATTTACTAAGAAAACCAACGCTTCCCTAGCTAGAACAGGTGATTCATTATCACTAAACGGCATTGATTTCCCTAAATCGACAAGACCTTTACCATCATTATCGGAATGTCTCATAATATGCATGCCATCAAACATAAAAGAAAGAAGCAGAGGATACTCAGCTTTTTCAGCTCTTCTTTTTATAGCATCTACTGCTTCTGAACAAATGCCAGGCTCGCCGTTGACAACCCGATACCATTTCGATATTGTTTTAGGATGAGGAAGAGCAGAGTTAAATTTTCGACGCAAGTACACATAAGCTGCAGGCGAGTAGTAATGTAGAGTCAAAGCAAACGCACGCAACTCAGGACTGTACACTCTTGATACGTTTTCATGCTGCACTTTACGTACTTGTCTTTTCAATAAGTCGGTATTCGATTTACCGATCTCTTCCAGTTGTCCTAATTGATTTTCCGTTAGATATTGTTTCTTCCTTAATTCGGCCATTACCTTTTCCATGGAAGCTATTTTCATGTGGGCTGTACGCAGCTTATTACATATTCGTTTCTTTTCCTTTCTCTCCATCCTTATTTTTTCTTGCAAGTTTTCTCGTATCCACTTTTTGGTTGGAGAATTAAATATTCTTTCAGGTGAAACAGATGTTGCTCTATCCGTACACCTCACACTTGGCGAAACTGTGAAATTGGTTTCGTTTAATGATTTGTGCTTTCCTTTACATTGCATAATTTTTACATACTTATACTAAAAACTTACCACATTCCTTTGGCAGAGAATTACGAATTCTTTCAGGAGAAACAGATGTTGCTCTATCTACATACGTGTTACTCGTTGAAGCTGTGAAATTTGTTTCATTTAATGATTTGTGCTTTCCCCTACATAATCTTTATATAGTTATAATAAAAACTCACCACATTCCTGTTCTTCTCTTTCAACTTTTACTAAAATCTCTTCTTCTGTTTTCAAACGTTTGTATTCACATTCCTTTGGACTAGGTGATGGAGATCTTTTCAAACTGCATACAACCGGATACTCGCTTATTCTTTCTGCAGAGAAGTGGCTTGCCTCTAACTTACAATTAGTGCTATCCATTACATTATCATTTTCTGATTCCACTTGGTTACAATTTTGGTAAACAGTCTGGTCAAATTCGCGGATTATTTTATGTAATGTTCATTTCATACAATCTCCAAAACATTACAAAAAAATGTACTTACAAATGGAACAGCACTTTCTCGCAATGTGACTTTTTGTGGTATGCTTCTATCAAAACCATTTTCAAGAAAATGGTTAGAGCAAACCCGATGATTATCGGTAATGTTTTTTGCTTGCAATTGTAAGGCTTCAACCCATTTTTGTCTTCTAACCAGATCTTTTGGAAAACTAAAACAGCATAGTGTTTCTAATTACGTATTAATGCTTCAGACTTGAACACAAACTTTACCTCAAAATATCTATACATTAAAACCAATATCTCTTACCGATGATACGTCACTCTTCGAGTACATTCTGCTTCTTCACCACGTTTTTTCGTTTTTGCATTTTCGCAGTTTTTCACGACACACTTTCCTATTACAGTACGCATTTCTGTTATATATCTTTTTCTGAGCGAATTTGGTTACCGTCAGTAGCGTGGTAGTAAAAACATACGACGCATCAATCACGCAGTAACGAAATTCATTGACCAATCACCGACGTTCCACCACCGCATGCGCAGTATCGTGTTCCCCCCTTACTTACGCGAGCTTAGACCCCGCAGCTTAGTGCTCCGTCCTTTCTATTCTTAGGTCCATGGCTGCAACGGCTCACTGTGGATCACATTGGCGCGTGCAGACGATGTCCCTGGATCGGTGAATCCTTCGAGGACAGGAACAGCGGCCCCATAATTATCCTGAAACAGATACATATTATTTGTGTTAACAGTAGGAACACACGTTGTTGAACCGTGTTCCTGCAGGACCATACTCAAATCATCGATGTCTTGACCTATTGGTGGTCTCGGCGCTGTGGACGTCCTTTGCCGTTTCGGAGCTTCTTCCTCCGAAGATGTTGTTTGGTATCGTGTGGGTTTCACGACCACACGTTTGGTTCGTCTGTCCATCACAGCCTGTAAGTAAAAAAAGTACATATTACAATACTTAGCAAAGGCGTGTTAGCTGTTTTTTTTTTTCATTGTACATGCATGCATCGCAATATTAACGAGATTTAAGATTACAACTTGACAGCAAAAAAATGCAATATTTTATGCACCAGCTATTCTCATATTTCTCACCTTTTCCATATTATATTTGTATGTATCTTAATTGTACGAAACCTCAAGACGAACCTATATAACGTGCTACTCAATAATTCGAGTGTAACTCGGCAAAGGCTACAACAGTAGAAATCGTGAAAAAATGACACATGCAGAAACATTCGTACCAAACGATAAAATAACCATCACCAGAGATTAACAAGGATACGTGTAAATATGGTTTTACTTGTGAAGAGCAGTACAAAAGAAGAAAATGTGAATATTTTAGCACGTCACTCACCAGAAAATAGTCGTAACTTACCAAAAACAGGAGACGAAACTAAATAGGGAAAAAGATATTTTTTTTTTTTTTTTTTTTTTTTTACATGGAGGAAATCCCTAACGGATATCTCACCTCCGTGGGAGGGGTGAGATTATGTGGGGCTTGCACCCACTAAAACCACCATGGTGACCGCCTGACGCGAGAGGCTTACACAAGGGAGACGGACTGGCAGCGAGATACTTCTAACGATAACACTGTCCAACACGATTTTTGGTCTGCAAATTCCACTTGGCGAATCTTGTAGAGTTTTTCGCCCTGAACACGAATCCGTAAGCAGAATTGCTCTATCACCCACAGTTTTTGAAAACCATGAGCTTTTGTAAAAACACACGATTTTGGGCAATAGTGAGGTATTACGTGGAAACTAAAAACGCTAAAAAGTTCAACTTAGTCTCAAAAGATAGAGGAGAGTTTACTGAATATATCAGTGTACATAGTTGTTAAATTTGAATGTTTAGAATTGTTGTAAATGGCCATCAAAGTTTGAAAAAGTGTCGATGTGCATGGTTTCCACGCAATATTTTTGCATTTTTACGAAAAATTGTTTACCTAGCCCGAAAACGCTACCCAGCATCGGATTCTGTAGACATTTCTGAAGAGGAAACCATGCTGGAAAATTGTCACAACGGTTTTTAACTCGAACTATTCGAGAAAATATCTATCGGCAACACGTTCACGGTGTTTTGCCGCCTGGCGGCCATTGCTCGCCTGGCGCGACTCGTCAGGGCCGTCGCTACGCGTAATCGACGCGCCGATGGTACCGTACAGTGGGTACCGACTTTCTTAAAATAAAATTTTTTTTTTTTAATGGCCGCTGCCGCTGCCGCTGCCATGACCCCGCTGCTCCTGGCCCCGGCCACGGCCCCGCTCCCACTTACGGCCTCGGCCTGGGCCCCGGCCGCGGTACTGGTCCGCTATTATCTCCCGAAGGCTGAGGGCCTGGGCCCTCATAATCTCTAAAGCCGCCCAATTCTGCTTTTGGGGCCTCAGCCTCCACCCACCCTTCGCGTGCCGAGCCACGTGCGGTCCTGTAATAAGTAGTAATAAATAACAATAAATTTATTAGTATTTAAATTTAGACTTATTTTCAAGCATTCTAAAAACTTATACAGTCGGTGTCAAAAGTATTCGTACAGTGACCAATTGAAAGTAAAACTTTGTATTTATATCCATGTCAGTAATAAATTTTATCGGAAAACAATGATTAATCAATATTCTTTGATGTTCGTAGAATAGATTTTGTATAAACAAAATTTTATTTCCTTTAACATATACAACAAAAAAAAAACAGATAAACGCGCAGAAATGGACGCGCAAAAAGTATTCGTGCAGTTGAATAAAGAATTAATAAACTGTGGAAATAAACTAAATATTTAATGTTTTAATAATTTGTGGATATAATAGCTTCGAGGCTACTAGGTATGAAATTTACTAAGTTGGATGTTACAGCATGCTGTATTTTATTCTACTCTTGTAGCAGAATGGCTTTCAAACTTTCTTTAGATATAATATTATGATTACGTATTTTTTTTTACAATTATTTCATCATAGATCGCAAATTTTCTTTCCTAAATTCTGTATTCTTTTTTCTCCATACTGTGAAGTGTGTTTTGGACCCAAATATTTCGAATTCACTAACGCCAACAAAATCAAAATATTTGGGTCCAAAACAGACTTCACAGTATGGAGAAAAAAGAATACAGTGTTTAGGAAAGAAAATTTGCGACCTATGATGAAATACTGCGGGGGGTTCTGTATTTGTCTGGGGCTGTATGAGTGCAGCTGGAGTAGAAGCTCTACATTTCATCGATGGTACTATGAATTATAGAGTTTATATTGACATCCTGAGCAAGCACATCCATGCTAGTGCAAATAAAAAGGGACAAAATGACAATTTTATATTTACCCATGACAATAATCCAAAGCATTCTGCATATAATACTAGGCAGAGGGTTTTATATAACGCACCAAAATATTTTAAAACGCCGCCATAATCACCACATATCAATCCCATATAGCATCTGTGGGATTAATTGGACAAAAAATCTTGTTTATACAAAATCTTGTTTATACAAGATCTATTGACCAAACATCAAAGAATATTGATGAATCATGTTTTCCGTTAAAATTTATTACTGACATGGATATGCAAAGTATTACTTTAAATTCTTCGCTACACCGACTGTAACTTCTTAAAATGTGTATGAATGTTATTCGGCCGTGGCCGGGTTCGCTGCTGCTGGTGGTGGTGGTGGCGGAGCCATGGGCGGTGGCGGAGCCATGGGCAGTGACGGCTCCGCCATATTTAATTCAGCCAGTTCGGCATCAATGTCTAAATAAAAATAAATAAATTTCATCATTAAATGACTGGAAAAATAAATTTTTAGATTAAATGTAGGTATATATTATTTACCGTCCAACAGGGCGTCGTCCCTTACATTTTCCTAAAAAAAAATGAATAAACAATTAATTAGTAAAAAAGATCAAAAGTTCGTGTAAGCTGCGTATGATAGAAGAAAGTCATACATGTAGCGCAAGGGTACGTATTATTCCATTGGAAATTGGAAATTAGGAATTAGGAAATATAAAAATATGAAAACTGAGATGTATGATGTGAAATTATAAAAATTACATTACATTACATTACAAAATATGTTTCTTTTTTCTCATTACTTCACTAGCCTTTCCATTATTATTATTCAATACAAAAAACTGTAACGTATTATAACATTATTTTGTGAATGATTCGCATTGGTAACTAGTAGTAAAAGAAGAAGATATTGCACACGTTAAAGCATATTCTAACTTTCCAAAAGTAAAAAAATTACGCCAAGTACATGAATTATCTTTGTAAAAAGAAGTGAGATCCCCATAAAAAACTTTCAAAAAGTAAAAAAATCACAAAAAATAAAAGATAATAATATAAATCACAAAAAAATAGAAGAAAATATATATCACAAAAAAATAGAAGATAATAATATAAATCCCCCCAAAAAATAGAAGAAAATATACAATATAAAAAAAGTTGTGAAATCAAAATGAGCTGCAAGTACATAAAGATGCTTTCCAACTGCCCTTAAGATGACACAACTACATAGACACAGCTAAAATGCTGTGTTCATACATTCCACTACTCATATCGCGGACATTTTAATTATCCCATCAAAAAGAATCCCAATTAAAAACATTGTCGTAAATTAATTAATAGCTTTACAAAATTAATATACAAAATTCCGCCAATTATAACAGTGGCTATTTATAAAAAGAAAAAATGTATTAAATAATATTAAGCAGATATATTTTTATAGAAATAAATATTTCAATACCAATAAATATTTAATTCAAAATACTTGGCGCTGCGAAACCGAAAAAATGTTAATTGTCTTATTAATAGTAAATTAATAATTTACAATAACTCCCTTACAATCTAAAATACATAAACATATACATATTAGAAACGCAGTCAGATTTATTCTACATATATTTAATTCTAATATCATACGTAGCATATGCACACGCACATATACACACATTCACGAATGCACGCACAAGAAAGAAAGAAATAGATTAATGCAATTTATACATATGTATTCAGTTTAGCAACACCAATTCGGTATACAACACCAATATTGGTATTGCTTACCGTTCAGGGTACCAGAAACCGTACATTTGGAACAAGGACGGATAGACATATGCCCGCGATGATTTAACGCGAATGCTCGAGCTGGTGCGTCAGCAATGAAACATCTCAGTCGTACGAGCAACTTAATAGAATGAAAATTTATGCCTCCGTTGGACATGATGGCCCTGACGTCAGCAATAAATTTCTTAAAGAAAATATTGGGGTCGCGTGGTGTTTGGGGACCTTTATAGATGCCTACCACTATCGGCTTTATATGTGGAATATTTGAAATCCTACATTGGACGGGCCAAATACGAATGGAACCTGATTTGTCCAAACTACATCCGTCGGTATGAAAATCTAATTCTAACTGTCTAACCAAAGATACCGACAAAGTGTTAGGGAGACTTTTAATAATTTCTGTTTCCAGATTGAAATGAATGTATTCCCCTGGTTCCACGACGAATTTAACAACAGGATTACGTGGTGTAGATACAAGTGTTCTAACATCCTGAGGCAACTGGGAGAAACAGGAATGTGTTCGAAGGAGAGATAATTATATTATTTCCTTGAACGTGTGTCAAATTGTTGTCAACGAAACAAGACGCTACCGTTGGCGAAAAGATGGCTCGGGGGAAGTAGCACAGGACGATGAAACTGTATCCTGGATATTAGAAACGCGTGACGTGGAAGTAGAAGAACCGGCGTTTTCTACATTTATATCGCGCGTAGCACTGAATATATCGGGGATTAAATTAACAGGAGCGGACGAACTACAACCTGCAGATGTGCTAGCAGCATCTTGCACGTTAAAAGTATTATCCGCGACTCTACTGACGGTGTTAAGGCTGCCG
Source organism: Andrena praecox (assembly GCA_963932275.1). Lineage (NCBI taxonomy): Eukaryota > Metazoa > Arthropoda > Insecta > Hymenoptera > Andrenidae > Andrena > Andrena praecox. Next base: position 39,524,400 of record OZ010728.1, read on the forward strand.
TCTCACTGGGCGGGAGCTGTGTGCGTACGCTCACACAAGCTAAGTTAAGCGTGTACGTATACGCGTGTAGTAAACAAACCGCAAATTACAACTTTCGTCCTGGAATCGGCAAGAAGGGTTTTTGCGGGTTTAGTTGCCTTCAGTAGACATTCGTGCAGGGTGGTCTGGTTCGTTTGAACGCTGATAACCACCGTACGTTGAAATAATAATGAATTTATGACTCGAAAACTGACAGAATGAGGCTTCAAGGCTTCTACGTTGGTGGCGCCACTGGTATAGTCGAGCTACAGTGGGTCCAGGGACAGTGTGGCCAATGTGTTCCTCGCCGCTGATTGGTGCCGCCATTTTCAGGCAACTTCCGGCAGCTCTTCTGTATACATCAGTATACATACATATGTATGTATGTATGTATTGAAATATGTCGCAGTGTACGGCCGCTACCGTTTCCGGGGCGAGCACACTTCTGTTGGCAGAGCTTTCGAATGACCAGCTTCGCTGCGTGCGCCTCTTTTATACTGGAAAATTGGCGGCTTGGCGCATGCGCAGTGAGTGTTTGTGTTTTATTCGCTTATTATATAATATTATGTTTTGCGTTTTTACCAATATTTACAATGAATTATTCTTGATATTCTTATAATTATTATTTCTCTAATATTTATCTAAATCATAAATTATACATAAAAGTCTTTATAATACCATCGACGAAGTATAGAATAGACCTATCACCTTATGGGACTTGGTGTCACCACCCAAACTGTGTTACCGACCCATAATTTCAGGACTGAATTCAGCGGCCTCTGTTCATGAACAGCGTCCAACTCAGCAACTACACTGAAATGTGTTGAAATGCTGAAAAGTGTGTGCGTGCTTGTATACGTGTGACTTGTTTAGAGGGAGAGTTTGACATAGAGGGCAGGCTTTCGTTTGTCGTTACGCTACGCTTTGGCTCGGCTTGTCGAAAATCTATTTCGGTGATCTGAAAACTATATGGCGCCGAAATATGGCTCTTCTTAAAAGCTTATACAAACTATAAATTGCAAGATGACATTGATTGTTAGTATTTTACGTCTTGTGGAACACTTAACTAACATTTTCGCGTGTCGTACGTCGAAAAATATTAAAACTTGACGCTGTTACTGACAATCCCGCAAATCTCCGCACTCCGCGTATGTCTAAATAAACGGTGCCCATCCTACAACACGTATAAATCATTGAGAACAAGGAATCCAAACGTTTTTGTAAAATTTTGTATTCGTAGTTTTCGGGACCCGATGACATTTTGCAATAGTTTATTTATTACTTGGGAACGGTGGATTAGTAGTTTAAACTCTATGTTTCGTTACAAATTGATTGGCCGTTTCCCCTTATTAACTATTTTATATTTTTAGTTTTTTTATTATTCCTAGATATGTACATATAAGAACACAGCTATTGTACTTTTTAAAGCACCAGTGGAAAAAATGGTTCTGGATTTACGGACGTCGCGACTCGCGAGTGAGATGAAATGGGAGGGAATAAGAGAGAATGAAAGCAAGTGAGAAACGGCACGAAGGTCCTTTACGCGACAAACGATCAATCTGGCAGCGGCAACAAAGTATGATACATTGTCTTCTTGCGTTCTCCGTGCGCCTGATTTTCGCATGTCGATGTCGGTCCACGGACGAGCTATGCCTAAACGCCCGTATTGAAACAGATTTCACTTTCTTCTATAAATTCTGCAAAAGCAGTAATCAGTAGCTAAATGCGGAAAACATGTATGTACAGTGTGCACATGCTAAGCTAATTGTAAGATGAAATTTTTACATTCTCTGTTTCGTCTTTATTCGAGCATTTATGGAAAATTAGTGACAATTTTTTAATAAAAGGAAAATCAAACACGACGTCATTTGGGACAAGTAGGTATGTACATATGAGATGGTGCTGAAAGAAACGAACTATTTCTTATATGAAATATGCCCTTTTTATTTATTTATTAAAAGCTGTCATACAATAGATAAAAATAATATAACTGTATAATATTTGTAAACTCCTTTTCTTCTCACGGCCATAATTTCTTATATAACATCCTAGGCTGTAAAAAGAATAAAATGTATAAAGTGTTAGGGAAGAGATCTTTCAAATAACAATATTAATAGCGTTAGTTAAAATTATCCATTTGGACTATTATACTCTTCGATATAATATATTTTAATTTATAAAGCAGAAAGTTTATGTTTGTGTGCTTGTCTGTCGCCTAAAAACTTTCAAACGGTAAACTCTTGGAACACATAATGTGTCTCCACTCATTATGCCTGGCTAATCCAAATGAACTATTTTCACAAAAAAAAATTAGATTTTTTTTTAGAAAATCAGATTTTAAATTTTGGGCGAAGCCGAGTATGGAGTAAAGCTAGTGTATGTACAGTGCCTCACAGCCATAATCGTACACTCTTTAAAATCGCATAACATTTTTAAAATTGGTCCAATCGACTTGAGTTTTTTTGAGAAGCTAGAATGATTAGTTTGCTAAGTGACGTGTTTCGTTGTTTTGAAAAAATTGCAATCGGTCGGAAAGATAAAAAAAAATTATAAAGGTCGTTTTTTCAACTTTTTTTTCGCTGACTTCGGGAATTTCGCGATTTTCGACCTTAATCTGCGATCTTTAAATGTTTGTCGCTCGGAGTAACGTTAACCGATTTTCATTAAATTTTCGGCATGTATACAACTTACTTAAATCTACAAACGGGTTTTTTGAATTTTCATTACAGGCTCAAAAAAAAGTTGTAAAAAAACGACCTTTACTATTCTTCTGCTATTCCGGTCAATTGCAATTTTTTTCAAAACGTCGATACTCGTCGCTTGGTAAACTAATCCTGCTGGTTTCTAAAAAAACTCAAGTCGTTTGGACCAAATTTAAAAATGTTATGCGATTAGTATACGATTATGGCTGTGAGCCACTGTATGTATATTTCGGACTGTAGAGTGCAGACAGACCTGGTGTAACGTGTGGAGCAAAGGTCTTTGAACCGTAAGCTGCTAAGTATATAGGGTATGTGTCCCAATTACGGAGGGTTTAAGCCAGTTCGCGCAATCATATATTAATTAAACAATACTGCTACATGAATTTCATATTCTGAAAATTAATATCAGTTGATGAACAATTCTTCTTTACGAAGGATTTTTTTTCAAGTAAAAAAAAATAAATCTTTGTAATGTATTTAATTAATCAAAAAAATATGTTTTTGTCCCTATTACGGAGCCCTGAAAACTGCGCCGTCGGCATTACAGTGCCCCCAATTACGGAGCCTGTCCGTATTACGGTGCCCCCCATTACGGAGCCTGTCCGTATTACGGTGCCCCCCATTACGGAGCCTGTCCGTATTACGGTGCCCCCCATTACGGAGCCCGCCCGTATTACGGTGCCCCCCATTATGGAGCCTATCCACATTTCGGTACCTTTGAATGTCGCTCCTAACGTAACTTTTGTGACATAGGGTTACCTAGAGCTATTTTGTTGTAAATATTGTAGTTTTGTGGTAAATCATTTAATAAAAATTAAACATAATTATGTAATAAATATAATTATTTGATTTATTTATTACAACTTATTATAGAATAACAAATGTTTTCAATATTATAATGTTAGTTGTATCACAAAGCATAAAAGTTTTTATCTAAAACAATTTATACATTAGTTAATAATACAGGATGAGTAGGTAGAACCAACACTGAAATACTGTCCCATATATTTATGAACACTTATCTCTAGGAAACTTTTTTTGGTTTTGATTGCTTTTTTGTGTTCTTTGATGCTTTCAATTTCTTTGCCTCTTCTACTTTCTCCTTCTTTATCAAAGCATTTTGTGCTCGAATCTTTTTCTTTAATTCTTTTGCTTCTTCAACTTCTATTTTCTTATTTTCCTGCTCCTTATACCATTGTAAGCCTTCTTCCGATGACATTACGGATGGAATTTTCACCTTACTTATCCTTTTATTCTTTGAAGAAGTTTTGTCTATAGGCCAATATAGAAACTGTTGAGATTGAGAAACAGTACTTGCATTTGAAGTCGAAGCAGAAATTTCAGCTATATTTATACTCTCTTGAATATTTATCACATTACTAGAATTTTCAATATTTTCCAATAGACTATTATGACAAACTTTGTTTTCATTATTAACATGATCTTCAGGAGTTTCATGTTCATGCTGTACATTTGAACTAGTATCAACATTAAGAAGTATTTGTTCAGATAAATCTATAGGCAAAGGAAAATAAACATTTCCTTCATCATTTAGAACAGAGAATTGTAAATCAAGATTAGAAGATACTTCTGGTGCATCAGCTACATTTTGTAAAACAATCAGCTGGAAAAAAATACTTATGTTACCATATAAATAAAAAATTGATTTCTGTAAATACAAATAAAGAATAGTATTTATAGTGGAGCTATCTTATATTATAAATATATGTTTCCCAAAAAAGTGCTTATAAGATAATATGCGCGTCAAAAATTTAATATGCTTAAGATAAATTATGTACAAAAACATCCCTTAAAAAATGAATCTATTAAAAACACAAAAATAAATCACACGTAAATTACAACAATAGGTGTGAATTAAAATTAAACTTGGAAAACTAACACTTATTTAACCCTTTCGGTACCAGCGCCGGATATATCCGGCATCCATCTGATGACCTGTGTGGACCAGTGCCACTTTAGTCGGCATCTCCAATAGTGTAAAAAAAAATTTAGTTAAAAGCACTTTCGCGGAAATGTACGCGGTGCCGAAAGGGTTAAATGTAAATGCTAATGTGTTTTGTAAATACTATGCAATTCTTAATTTACTTCTGGATTCAAAACTTCCATAGGTACATTTTCATTCTGTTGTTCTATATCTGTAACACAATCCATATGTTGAAGGGTGGGTTCATCTTGTAGTATTTGTCCGGATAGTGATTCTATAGAATTATCATTATTGATCTCTGAGCAAACATCAACATTAGTTTTATGACAGTCTGCACGTATGCTTTTCCACACATGATAGAGGTTTGTGTCACCAGTTTGTCCTTCCCATTTTTCAACATCGCCACAAGCTCGAAATTGCTTCAGTGTATCTGGATTAATATATTTCTCAAGAGACTGTATTAGCGATGGTTCTTGATTTATGGTAGGTTCACTGTAATTGTTTGTGGAACGAATAAACAACTTAGTAAGATCTAATTTGTCCATTGCAAATGGATGTAGTCCGCAAGCACTGAAACCATTTGATAGAATTGTTTTTAAATCCATTTTTGTGAACACACTTCTTAAAAGTACAGCAAAATCATGTTTGGCGACACTCAGTACATGATTTTCAATTCTGTATGCATTGACTTCTTTCCTCCAATGAGCTTTCAATGGAGAAAACATGGTAACGTCCATGGGTTGCATTAAGTGGGTGGTGTTTGGTGGTAGAGCGACCAATATTATGCGATGGTCATGACAAAACGCACTTAGTGGTTGCGTCATGCGAGACACATGCCCATCCAAAAATAATATTACCGGTAGCTGTATTCCAGATATAGCAACCCATGGATAAAATTTATTAGCAATGTACTCGTAAAATAATTCCGAGGTCATCCATCCTTTCTCTGAAGTGCCCACATGGAATTCTGGAGGCAGTTTAGCATAAATTGAAGTTGGTACTCGTTGGTAATTGAAAACAACTAACGTTGGGGCCAGTTGACCCGCAGCGTTGCCAGTCACTAAGACAGTTAAATTTTCCTTCTCATTATTATTAACTACATTATACACGTTTTTGGATCCTTTTGCTGCCAAGACTGAACCTCCTTTTGGATTTAATAGCAGAGCTGTTTCATCTGTATTAAAAATTCGCGATTCATCAATATTGTCAAGGTTTTGTTCCTTTAAATAAGCACCAACATCAGTGAACCATTTTTTTAGTGAGTCTTCGGTCACCAAGGCTCTAGCGAGTGATATATTTTCCGACATTCGCTGTGTTAGTATTGGGTGTCTTCGAAGAAAACCATCAAACCAATGTCGGCCTGGTCGTCCATCAGTAAATGAATTTACCTTCTTCGATTTCTTTATTAACACCGCTACACTGTTGAATAAATGGTCTTTTGTTACTGGGCAGCCAAGAGAACACATTTGCAATACCCATTGCACAAGATCTTCTTCTTCTTTCGATGTTAAAACTGTACTTGGTCCAGGTGTGTCACTTTTATATATTTTCTTCGCTTTATTGTAAAGTGATGTTCGTGGCACAGAATATTTTTTGCTTGCAGTATTTATCTGCATTCCAGAAGCGACTGCTTTCAAGGCTTTACACATATCGTCTTTATTATATAAAAACCGTTTTTTTTGTGGAGGCTGATTCATTATTCCAGATCCACACACGCACTTCGTTTTTGACAGTTTGAAACAAAAATGAGGTTATAACGAAACCACGTTCCCGGCTTCGAGGCTCCGAATTACGGACAAGATTGAAAATCTGGCGGTATTACGGAATTTAACTTAAAAATAATAACAAACAAGTTTGTAGGTGCTGAATTTATTGTTTTTAATTACATTAAACCTTTTTCGGATATAATATGCATTTTATACGGTGAGAACAGTGTTTATAATTGATTTATATGAAATAGTTCGATACAACATTTCTTAAGGTTTTGGACAAGAAATGCTATTAATTCACCGAAAGCGTGTTACGCATTTTTATATGAATACTTATAACATTATGACATGTTAAAATTGTCGTTTTTTACTTTGAATCTTGTTCGTGAATATTTGAATTTAATTAAAAAAAATTTGTTTACGTTTGTTTATGCATGGATTTTGTTTCATTGATAATTTTAATAGAAAGGCTCCATAATTGGGACAGGCTCCGTAATAGGGACACATACCCTAGTCATTTGTTTAAACTTGAAATCGATTGATATCGTCTACGGATTCAAGTACCAGAATACCCTATATATCATATTTACAGAGCTTGAGACCATTACTAAAGTTCTATCAAGTATCGTAACTCAATATCCACAAAAGTTCTGCCTTTCTTTCATCTTAGTTCCTCTATCGCTTTATAGTCTGTCATGTTAATACAGATTTAAAAAAATAAAGCAATAGAGTTAACGGGGTGGGCCACGCGAAGGCGTGAAAGAAGGTCTTTGCCATCCCAGAGTATGTTCAATGTTAATACAAATCCAAATCATTCACCGAAAAAAAGGAAAAGACAAAAAAATAACTTATTTTTTAGAAATAAATCCGTCCACCGAATAATGTAACACTGAAAATACTCGAAATCATACACAAGCCAAAATATACAGCATAAGCCAAAACATACAGCAAAAGCATAAGGTGAAAGATACAGAATGAGCATGAATGAAGATAGAAGCAAAAAGGTAGGGCAGGGACTTGTTAAAAAAAGACAAAGTTTTCAAACATGCTTTAATGTCGATAATTTTTAATAGTTTTTACTCAATGATGCTCCCACACATCTTAATTGCTCGCCGAGCCATACTGTATCTTTGTGTATTTTTACCGTTAAAGCTATATATACAATTTCTTTACGATGAGCAGCGCATTCACCTTGAGTAAACCAATTTGGATATTTCTCCTCCACTACACGGGAAATAATCGAAAATAGTTTGTCCAATATGAATGCTTCGCTGCGTAACGCGGGATAATGAGCGTCGAAAACTTTAGATATTATACGAAAAATAAATGAAAAATGTTGCGTTGGAACGCAAAGGTGTCCAAAATCAACATTATCTGCAACAATATATGCGCGAAAAGATATTAGCATTTGCTCGTTGCGACAAAAGCTACTATTACTCTCAACGAATGTGGCATAACATATCTGTGGTTGTAAGGAAAAACGCCGCATGTCACATGTTTTCACTTTCGAGATATTGCCGTTGAAAGATCTAAATACCAATTCTTCTTATTAGCAATGTTTCCTTGTTTTCTTCTTACGATATAAACGTATATTTCCTGCACTTTGCATAATATTCAATATTCGTATAATTAACGTAAATAATAATAAACAAAATAGTAATAATTTACATACACTTTAGGCAGAACGACACAAGTCCACTGGATACAGATCAATTTTTTGAAGGTAGGTACATTATAATTATTGCCCACTAAACTAAATAATATATCTTCACATCGTACATAATCTCAATGTGTGTTAAATATGAATATTTTATCTGCAAACAAAAATTAAATGTTTATGGAATTACGATACAGGGTAAAGGACCAAATTATACTGACACTTTAAGCGTTGACTCTGACATTATCTTATAGTTTTGTACTTATAGACTAAATGTATATGTTGCTCTTGTTATTTATTATTGTTTAATACGTTTACTTGATGAAAAAAATTTGGTCGATCTTAAAACTTTGATTTTTACGTATAAATTCATCAATATTTTATAGTGTGCTGTTTCTAGTAAAATAAAAATATGAAATATAATTTTGCTCATATTATTTTACACAAAATACGTTATAGTATATGCAGATAAATAAAAATAGAAAATAAAAAGCGATCACGAAGGAAAGATACGTCGTATTGTGCAAATTTTGTGGACTTACGTTGTTTTGCCAAATGCGTATTAATTGAATATTGGACTTCGGTTAAATTGCATTATTTTTTCAATGTATAAAATTCGTTTTTATGCATTTTTTTCTGATAAAAACATACATCCAATATTCTACAGTTGAATTAATGCATAAACTCAAATTTTTTGAAATTGTGACATGGGTCGTTTTTCCTTACAACCACAGATATATCACACCGCGACTTCTCGACACTTTTTTTAGCAATGTACCCAGCAAAATATTCAAGCGCACATGATTCTAAGGAGCACACCGATGTTGATAGTTCATCAATATTAATATCAATGTCTACATCTGTACTAATACTATCATCATCGGTGTGCTCTTCAATATTAAGTAATGCAGCATCAGGTGGCAACGTGGCTGGTTCACATTGTGATATAGAATCTCCCGGTAATAACGGTGCGTCGTAATCTCGCATGCAATTTCCAGTATCTAAACTATGATCTAAACTTAATAAAATATTCTTTTTGATCGCAAGACGCACCGCTTTTACCGAGGGATTATGGTTGTGAGTGCCACCATGCATCCGTAGAACAGAGAAGAAGTTTTCTATGGGATCCGTGTTAAGTCGCGACGTTAGTAAAAATGTAATACCTTCTTCTCTTAAATCATTCCACAGTTGCAGAGTGGCATTGATAGATTGCCGTAACCCCAAGAAACATGGAGGTGCTTTCAAACCTTTAGGAGTCATAGTATACCAATTGTCCATTTCATTTAATCGTGAAATCAAATTATTTTGGACATTGTCATAAAGTCGCGAAAGAGCACACTTGTTTGGGTTGGGATCACGAGCTGATCTACTATTTAAATTATCAAATAAATCATTTAAGGTTTCAAAGAAACTAGCCGTGTGTTGAACGGTTGTTGTTTGTATGCTACCTGTTAATGAAGCGGTGAACAAAGCAGACGACACCCTTTTGCTAAAAACTTGGAGAGCAAGCTTACATTTCATTTTATCGAAAGAATTTGGCCTTACATGCTTCTCGGACAATTTGTAAGCTGCTCGAGTATTTTTGTCCTTTTCTAAATTCCACAAACACGTTACATTGGACCACGAAACTATAGATCCATTAATTAAAAAATCATGATTTAATAAATTGTTTCTAATGCTTTTAAATAAATGTAAAAAATCAAACAAAAAAAAAATTTTTTGGCCATTTCGTTCAAAATAAGGATTTTGTATAGATGATCGGTCGTCTGCTATGCTCTGATTACTGGTTCCCTGATCGGAAACAACCGCTCTGACTTTTAAACCAGTTGCATACAAAGCATCTAAAATCTCATCTAAAATTCTAGACAAATCGTCTCTCTTGACTCCTGATTTTGAAATAAAGAAAGCCAATGGTTGTTTCCAATTAGTGAATAGCCCGCGTAGCATAAAAACAAGAACCTGTGTACCCACCGCTAAATTTCGACCCAAAGATCCCAAGTCTTCGAAACCTTCAATAATTTGTTTAGTTGGATGGAAATCTAGACATTTTTTGATTGCCATTTCATCAAACAAGAGTACGCAATTACGATCTGCGGCTTCCATATACGCAGCTTTAATTTTGAGCGCGGTAAACAAAGGTTGGCATATACCAGGCCAAATATCTATTTTCCCGAACCACCGAATAATTGTACCTGGACTCGGTAGATGAAAACCGAAAACTTCGCGCATCTTATTATACAAAGCTGGCGAAGTGTAGTGCATCGTCATGCATATCTGCTGTTCACAACGGGTATAAATTTGTTTATTGTACTTAAATAATAGTAAAAATATAAAAGTTAAAATAAATCCAGAAGCTTTTTTCGCGATCGCTTTCTTCAAGCATGTATCATCTATACTGCCTGAAGAAAGTTTATGTTTTAAACGATCGATTACTCTGCACTTCGCCCGTACTTGCAAGCGAAGAATATTATATTTATTCTTCTCTTGCTTTAACTGTTTTTCCATTTCCATCAACCGTTCCTGCAAATTATTACGTTCTTCTGATGATGAACTGGCTTCAATTTCCATACTTAAGTCGCTATCGGTATCGTTAAAATACATTTTAGGCACGGCATCTTTCCGTAATTGCCCGGACACGTAAAAACTACTTTTCAAAAAATGCCGGCTACATATACACTTCTTTCTCAATTCCGCGTTAGTCATTTCCACCCAATCATCTAAGCCACAGTTAACCAGCCACGTTATGCATCTATCATTGTCATTTACCGGGAATGAATGGAATGTAGTACCGTCAGTTACATTACGGTTTACTAAATCGCAATTAGGATATACACATTTTTTATAATGTGTTTTACGAGTCTGATTCTCCATTACTAATAAATATACAAATTAATGAATGAAGAAAAGAAGCAAATGATGCGAATGATAAAGCGTAGAGAAGTTTTACATACTACTTACTTGGATATTATTTGCCACTATTAGCAAGACTGCTCCGACTATAAATCTTCAAGACGGCTTGTAGGGAACTGACTTTGTTTCGACTGATGATCGTTGAACGGTATCGCCCATAGCCGTCCACCGAACAAAAGAAACGCGTTGCGAGGAAAGAAACTAACAAACGCACTTTTCTGGAGATTCGTTTTCGGGGCGCGGTGTTTAAAATTTAAATCCCAGTCATCTGAGCGCGCGGCCGCACGTGCGCGCACTCACACGCGAGAACCACCGCCGGCGCCGTGGAATTCAACATATTCTTACATTGCTTTAAATCATTCTTCACACAGCGAAACCACACAATTCTTTTACTATCATTGTTTCACACATATTTATTATGCAATCATATCACAGTGGCCTAACATTTAATCATAGTAGAAAAAATATTTTGTCATGTTACTTCATACAGTCGAACCTCGATAACTCGAATCTCAAGGGAAGGGAAAAAATCTGCGAATTATAGAGGTTTCGGCTTATCGAGTTTTCGAGTAACAGAGGTTCAACAAACGAAAATTCGACTTAGAGGCTTTGTGCGACTGTTAGTTTTTTGGCTTGTGAAGCTGTAAAGCAAGACAAATTTAAGGTTTAAAGTTCAATTGTTTATTGCATACCTAAATTAAATATACCTACAACTTATGTACTACATATATAAAAATAATTATATGACACATTTTATGCTCGAAATATTACTCTATTACATATTAAAAAAAAAAGTGATTTTGCTTTGTGCCAGTCTTCTAGTGTATTGTAAATCTTAAAAATTATCCTCAATAGTTTGAGATCTTTATACGAAATTTCGTAATACATATGTAGAAGTAAACTTCGACTTGTAAAGGTCGGAATTCTTCTAAATTCGAGTTATAGAGGTGAAATACATAATTTAACATGCAAAATATAGTTCGAGTTAAGGAAGTTTTATTTGGAGTTGTAGAGGTATTTACAGCGAAGCGGAAGGGAATGAAGAAAATTTTCGTCTTATAGAGGTTTTCGAGTAGTCGAGGTTCGACTGTATTAGCAAATACACTGCCACGGGCATATCAGTGTATTGTAATATTTACAAGAAATATGTGATATACGAATGTTTCTATTCGTTCATTTTATAGAAAATCTAATGAACACTGCTTTCGGGGATGAATCTACACTTCTGGTTCGGTGGACATTTGTAAAAAAATTGCCTCAGAAATGGCAGAATTATAGCTGGGCTTCGAAATGAGTGTAAGTTCTAAAAAAAAATTCTAACTTCGTTTTCGTGGAGTGCGAGTTCAAGTCCATGTTGCAGGGTTTAATTGTTTCATTAGTTTTACTCTTTAAAATAATTTTTTAGGGTTTAATTGTTTTTTTTCAATGTACCTATATCAACAAAAAACGTGCAATCAAAGCAGAAATGTATTCTTGAGATACCGTTCTTACTAGTCTCCAAATATACTTTAAATTCTAATTGTAAGTTATTTAAATAAATTTTTACATTATCACTTAATAATGGGACGTAGAGGAGGAGGAAGTATAAGTAACGGATTCATGCGCAATCGGAGTAATTGTAGGAAGGGCGTCGTGTTTGGCTTTCCTTTCGTCTGGAAAATTTCATACAATATGTTATAAATACTGTGATGAAAATAAAATAGAAAATATAAAATTTTGATTTTTCAATAGTATAGATGATTTTGTCTAACACGCGTTCCCGGTTTTGGCTACTGATCGCTACGTAGGCGCGCGAGCGAGCTGCGGCACGAATAATTTTTTTCGTATAAATAAGCGATCAGGCCCGCCGCGCACGTGAAGGATGCAGTATCAGACGCCCGAAAGACGAGAGCGAGACAATGTATCAACGCATCGTCTGTCTCACGTCTGTCAGCACTCAACCGATGCACCAAACTCATCATTACTTAGCACATACATACATACAGATGTACATACTTAAGAATGTTAGAGACGGTGCAATTTTAATTGTTAACATCCTGTCAAGTTCTAGCCATCTGCTTGCAAAAAGTGTTATTGACATATTTGACTTGACAAGTGCTACGAACTGGAAAAGATTCGTTAAGAGCAAGCGCCTGATTTAGCGAGCTCTGCTTGCAAGACATTTCAAGTCGTATCGATTTTTACCTTCGGGTGCATCGCGTTTCTGGGAACGGCATTTGTTTTAAAAAGAAAGACGAACTTTTCGGGGGCCCGGACCTCAACAATCGATGAGAAAAATGCCGCATTTCGACTGAACGTTCGCTATCGTATTATTTGTTGGGCTTTAAAAAAATGTTATTATATTACTTCTCTCTGTACCAATTTTTTGCCGTACCTTCCTCATACCAAACTGCGTCGTAATTGGTTTCATTTTAGTAGAAAAACCTGACATACAATACAGATGTTTGCATAATGATGAAAAAATATAAAAAAAATATTTTTTTATTAAAGGATAGTGCATATTAATGCCCCTGTATTCCTTCCAAGCGCCGACCAACATGTTGTCATAAAGAGTCGGTAGCTTCTGAACAATTTTAGAAACCTGTGTAAACCTGACACCTATGTTTCCATATTTAGAAGAGTGATAGGAACTAGAGGAAAATACTGTATTGAGTTGTCTCAAGCGTAAATGTTGTAAAACGTTTATATGTAAAACCGACTCGAAAAATCCGATCTTACCATATTTTATGGCAGGAAGAAAGTCAGAAAAGCATGTATTTAGACGCGTAATATAACATTTTTAATAGTTTTCTTAACAGGTTAGTCAATTGAATGTCAGGGGGGCTTAAACTAATTATTTAAAATTTCAAAGACTGTTCTTCGAGATATAAAATAATTAATTATGGCTATAGTCCCTAGTAATAATCCCACTAAATATAAACAATTTAATGAAATAACTTTTCTCCCGCTTGGGACCACAAGTCGATTTTCCGCGGAAAAGAAAATGCGCAGGTTGGATGCGCGTGATTATTATGTGGTCCTCTCCTCGAAATGACAGAAAATATAACCTATATGCTATAACCAACTTCATAAATATACTGTTGCGGCGTAACAATAATATTTTGGAAGGATGTTAAGGCATAAAAAGTTTACAAATGTAGCGTAAAATAACGAAATAGATAATAAACATTTATTGTCATGAAGCATATATGTAGGTTACATTTTCTGTCACTTCGAGGATCCGAAAATCATCTCCTCGAAGTGACAGAAAATATAACCTATGTATATGCTATATGAGAATAAATGTTTATTGGCTATTTCGTTCTTTTACGCTACATTTGTGAACATTTTATCATCCTTCCTAAACATTATTATTACGCCGCAACAGTATCTTTAGGAAATCGGGTATAGCATATAGGTTATATTTTCTGTCACTTCGAGGACAGAAAATCCGCTCCTGGATGTGACAGAAAATATAATCTACATGCTACATGACAATAAATGTTTATTTGCTATTTCGTTCTTTTACGCTATATTTGTGAACTCTTTATGACTTAACATCCTTTCCAAATATTATTGTTACGCCGTAACGGTATTTTTATGAAAATGAGAAATGTAATTATGCGTGGTTAGGAAATTAAAATTTCCATTAGGACAAGAACTGGTGTTTTATAGACGTTTGTTTATTTCTTTGTAGGGTGTTTATTTAGGGCATGTGTCCTTACAATTTTAACAAATAAATAATTACTCTGTTTAACGAGTTGTGTAGACTTATTTTGTCCAGCCATAACCTTATGAAGTGCACAGATCTGTAAACCTGAAACTTGAAGCCAAAATGAATTAGAATTTGACAACATGCAAACAGATATGAATTTGAGAAAAAAAGCTAAAATTACTTACAATCTCGAACAATTCCATAATCCTGCAAACGCGAAAATTGATGCCAAAACCAGCTATAACCTCATCAAACATAGAAATCCGTAAACATGAAAATTGAATGTAAAATCAATTAGATTCTAATAAAACGCATGAATTTGGCAAACATAAACAAATTAAGCTAAAACTTACTATTTCGATGAAATGTACTCAGAAAATGACGTTATTATCCCAGACAGCACACAGACATCTTAAAGACATCGTAAAGACGTCTGGATTTGGACGTTCAGACATCTTTAAGACAGCCGTGAACGTCGTTTTCATGCCTTATACAGGTCTTCTGCACGTCTTATGTCACGAATCAAGACATCTTAAAGACGTCCTATAGACATCCTACAGACATCTTTAAGACGTCTTTTTCAGGCATATTTAAGATGTCGTTTTACAGACGGGTTTGAGATGTCTTTTTACAGACATCATTAAGATTTCTTTTTACAGACATCATTAAGATGTCTTTTTACAGACATCATTAAGATGTCTTTTTACAGACATCATTAAGATGTCTCATTACAGGCGGCTTTGACATGTCTTTTCACAGACATCTTTAAGATGTCTTTTTTCAGACGGCTTTGTGATGTGTCGATAAGGCACAGGTTAGGGCAGTTTTTGACATTTAACAAACGTTATTAAGACTAAATTATTCTAGATATATTGGGATGTATATATTTAAGACGTTGTTATCAATACGATGAAAATGAAATCAAACTAGATAAAAATTTATTTTCATTTATTTCATTACAGTTGCTTTTATTTTTATGATTATTAGATATACCATGCATTTGCATGTAACATCCACTGCATTACATATATTTATGCGTGTGATGTTTACAAATATTGAATAATTTTATTTTTAATTCTTAAAAACTATAAATAACATTATTACATTTCTATAATCAGATTACTGGTGCGTGTTTGCGCGAAATGAATATATAGAATGCACTTACAATAAGTTGTGAATACACATGTAGTTAGTTAGTTATAGAATATACAAAGCAGTATAAAAAAAATTAGTACACAGAATATGAACACGCAGATTATATGCAACTTAAAAAATATATAACAGATAAAACATATGTTAGAGTACTATATAGGATTTTATAAAGTATGAGAGTGCAGACAGAGTAGTAGATATACTCGCGCAGTGGTAGACAAAAGTATACGTACACTGTTTAAATTCACATAACTTGTAGTTAGTTAGTTATAGAATATACAATGCAATATAAAAAAAAATAATACACAGAATATATACACGTAGATTATATGCAACTTAAAAAATATATAACAGATAAAACATGTTAGAGTACTATATAGGATTTTATAAAGTATAAGAGTGCAGACAGAGTAGTAGATATACTCGCGCAATGGTGAACAAAAGTATACGTACACTGTTTAAGTTCGCTTAACTTTTTTAAAATTGGACCAAACGAGTTGGGTGTTTTTACGAAGTTAGAAGAATCAGGTTACTACATATATCGTGTTTTCGCCGTTTTGAATAAAAAAATTGGATTTTTCGAAATAACAAAAAAAACGGGGAAAGTCAATTTTTCAGACTTTCTTATCCGAGCTTCTATTGAAAATTTACAAAATGCCTTTTATAGATTCAAGTAAGATATATGCATATTTCATCTGAATCGGTTAGCGTTGCTCGGAACTACAAACTCTTAAACATCGCAGAATAAGGTTGAAAATCGCTACTACATGTCGAGGTCAGGGATTTTAAAATTCTGTTATGTTGACACACCTTAGAAAAGAAGAGAATATTCATCGTCGTCGGTAAATCTAATGTTAAAGGTGCACTGTGACTTTGAAAATACTTGTACTACTTATAAACATATGCACTTATAATGGACATAATTTGTTGAACGTAGCAGAATATAAGTACACGTGATGTTGCTCAAGCGTCGATGTGTCCAGGGAAGGCGGCAGCAGCGATTTTTCTATAATGTTGCGCTTCACCAGGCTCGTGAATCGTGCTTTGTTGCGGGATGTTGACTCAACTTCAGAGATGCGCAGACTTATTAAGCGCCGCTAAAGAAGAAAACATGAAAGTTTACCCATCATATATCGCTAATAATTCAAACACATCAACAAATAAGATGTAACGTAAAACCAGCCCCCTGGCGCCACAACTAAGTAGCTTGTTGTGCGCTTTAAAAATTACCTATCGTGTGACTCGTTAAAATTAAAATAACACATGGCCCTGCGTCCTATTTCATCGGGAGGCGGCCAGTCCGCATTGATCTTCAGTCAACCTGGTTTTTTATTTTTTTATTTTTTTTTTACGTGGGGAAAATGCATTACGCACATCCGGCGAGATGTTGTGTGCCGGGTAGTGTGGGACTCCTTGCAGGCAGAATTGGGCAAAATGTATTCTAATTACAACTTACAAATTACGATTAAAATGTAATTGTATAGCTGATTACACATTATTTTCTGTAATCGTTAATTTAGGTGGTTGGCCATAATTTTGTCAACTACCTAAATTAACGATTACAGAAAATGATGTGTAATCAACTACGCATTTACATTTTAATCATAATTTGTAAGTTGTGATTAGATTACATTTTGCCCAACCCTTGTCGCAAGTTTACCCACTAAAAACCACCACGACCCCCTCCCTCCGCCACATCGTACCGTCCTGAAGGTGACCCTGCACACTCAGCTTATGCAAAGTTTTTCTGCTGCGTGTGTTGCCGGTCGTACGCCCTCTTCAACCACATTTGGATGTTCCCCTCTGTGGTTTTTCTACACCCTTCGATTTTTGTTTTTTCTGCTGCACCTTCAACAAGAATTTCGATAAGACATTACATTCGATTCTAAATCAATATTATCCATAGTGAAATAAGGGTGATAATTACATATAACTAGTTT
Source organism: Andrena praecox (assembly GCA_963932275.1). Classification (NCBI taxonomy): domain Eukaryota; kingdom Metazoa; phylum Arthropoda; class Insecta; order Hymenoptera; family Andrenidae; genus Andrena; species Andrena praecox. The sequence continues at coordinate 39,542,127 of OZ010728.1, forward strand.
CGCCATTAATGTCGTACTGAACACCAGTTTGCCCTTTCGTCCAAGCCAACTAAACTTCAGGGCCATCTTATTAGTGATTAGTGTGGTCATCGCACGTTTCACGAAATCATAGTTATTTTTGCCACCAAACTTTGATATTTCATTCACCTAAAATTTAAACTTTACATATTTCTTGCATACAAAATATAATTAGAACGTGCTCGGCTAAATTAAAATGATTCCATGCAAGCAGGCAAGAAATGAAACTATACTCTCCAATGCTGAGTGAATTGGGAACTCATAGAACATGTTTTTGGTTCGCGACATGCCAGATGGCCGTACCTTAACGTCCCATTTGGAAAACTGTATATCTTGTAGATACAAGGCATGATATATCAAACTATGTAGATTTCACGGTAATCCAAACTCATTTTAATTTAATCGAGCAATGGATATTAAAAAAAGATGGTGTTTCACATACTGCATCTTCAAAATTTTGTCCATCTTGCAAAATAGTTTCCAAATTGTTTTGGTTTTGGAGTGAATTCACTGGGAATTCCAAATAATTAAATTTATTGAAGAAAGAAATTTCTCTGCGTTGCCCATTGCCAACTATAATGTCCAACACATCTTCCATTTTTCTAAGCCGTTCCTGTGTATCACACGTTATGGCTCTCAGTAAATGATTTTGGGTAATTAAAATTTTTAGTTGGACCATTATTTCTTGGTTGGTTCCTGAAAATTGTTTATTACAGTTCATATTGTTTCACTGTAAGTTCACTGTCCATGATAAAGAAATATTTCCGCATACAATTATCATTACACACATATATTTACTTACTAGCTTCAGCGTTTCCTCCTGAGGAAGCGTTGCTCCCGCCACTTTCTTCCTGGGTACTATTACAATTAAATACTGGCGTTAACGGCGTTAGAACTGTGGCTGAAAATGAGAATTGTTTTGGTTGAAAAGATATAAGTATAACTGTGGATAAGTATAACACGTGCTTCGTTTCTCGCGCCCTCGTCGGCGCTTTAACGAAGGCGCCATACCCCCAAGCCCAACTTACCACATTCAGGATTTCCTTCGGAGGAAGCGTTGCTCCCGCCACCTTCTTCAAAAAGGGTACTATTGCAAGTGGTTGATGCCAGTGACGGTAACGGCGTTAGAATTGTAGCTGAAACTGAGAATTGTTTTGGTCGTAAAGATATATTATAAGTATAACTGTTGGAAACATTGGATGTTTGTGGAAATTTTCTTGAAATTAGATCGGTGCTCAAGAATTAAAGAACCACCTGATGTTCCAATATTATTGGTTTTCATCTTTGGAGCCCTTGGGAGGGATGAAGACTTCTACAGTGACTCATCCTCACTGCTTGAAAATCGTTTAGCGATTTTTCGTCTTTTGTCCCTGTGTTCTGGATCCGACTGTAAGTCACTAGTTTCTTCGGCCCTTATAGCCATTAATCTGGCTCTGGCGTAATCATCTAAAACACCACATAATTCATAAGTAATTGGTGTTATTATTAGCCATTGATTAGTACAATAATTCGTAATTGATATGATTACTTCAACCTACCATACGTTGCATTTTCAAAATGTTTTATACTGTGCACTGGCCAACTTGCCTGCACTGCTTCGCATTTCTTTATTGCCTGTGTCATTCGACTGCGTGGCAAATTTGGCCAGTAGCACCTGTCTCCGTCGATCCAATTTGAAGGAACTGCTTCGACGGTACCATCTTCGACGAATTCGACGATCGCCCATGTCGAATTGCTTGCCATTTCTATGCCAGCAAATGCTCGGTAAGAGAAATAATATAGGGTAACTCGGGGTAATATGCCACAGTTAACTTTGAAACGCGATATCTCGCAAGTATAAATAGATACCGGGAAAAAGATAAAACTATATGAAAGTGCAACTAATTCTGTGTATTGACTAATAAGTAGAGATGCAGATTGATTTGAACACAAAATGTCATTATGTACGACACTGCGACGCCAACGTAGGTATTCCCCCCCCCCCCCCCCACGCGATGTCCCCACTCCACCCCTCCTAATGGTCCCATCTACTCCGACTTTGCGGGACCGCAGCACACGACACGGCAGTTACCGCTGAACCGTCGACAGAAAAGGCACCAAAGGACTTTCGTTGATATTCATAGTGACATTTACCGAGTATTGCACCATAGCGCAGTATTTTGTACATTTTAATTATAGTAGTACATTCTTTTTAGTTTATTTAGTGTATTATTTAGTAAACTGTCGTGTCTTTTAATATTCTTGTACAGGTGTTATAGTTAGCGTTTTCTTCAAGTGTATAAGTGTATAAATATTACAGGTAAGTTCTATATCCATTCTCTTTCGTTACTATATTCTCTTGTCTAAACTACAGTCAGTTTTGTCTCTCTCCTTTTTTACCGCAATAATGACTGGCAAAATAAAGTCAAACAAACATTATAAAATAAACTCAAACACATATTATGTTCGCGCCAAGAGAGCTGCAAATAGGTCCCTTCAGGAAATCACAGCCACAACATCATCAGATGCTACTTCCCCGCATTCATCTTCACCCGGTACTAGTTCACAGTCAGTTTTCCAATCACCACCTCCCGATCTCACTACCACTAATTCCCCATGTTCTTTTAATATCGCTCAGAGTAATGTAGATTTCCTTGAGAATGTGGAAGAAATTAAAAATTTCGCCGCATTCGAAAATTCTCACACCACCACTGACAGTCCTGATTTATCTTCGTCAATAGCACAGTGGGCCGTAAAGCATAATATTTCGCATCGAGCAATCAATGATATATTACACATTTTAAAAGGATCAATTTCAAGCGATTTACCCTCAGATGCCAGGACCCTTTTAAAAACACCGAGAACTTTAGAGATTAAACCTGTCGAACCAGGATATTATTACCATTTTGGTTTCAAATCCACTATTCAAAAACTTGTACAATTTGTAGATTTATCACATATTAAAGACAACACAATTTATATTAATATAAATGTCGACGGTTTACCACTTTTTAAAAGCACTTTGAGTCAAGTTTACCCCATCTTAGCCTGCATTGCCGGATTCAATAAAGTCGAAATGATTGGAATTTATCAGGGGCTTCAAAAGCCCAATGATGCAAACTCGTTCCTAAAAGAATTCACCACAGAGGACATAGATGTAATTAACAACGGAATTCATATTAACGATCATTTATACCACTTGAAAATAAAATCATTCATATGTGATGTACCCGCTAAATCCTTCATCAAATACACGAAAGGCCATGCCGGCTATTCGTCTTGCACGAAATGCTGCATCGAAGGTACCCGTATAAACAATAGAACATGCTTTCCCGAAACACATAGCCCTTTGAGGACAGATGCCGACTTCAGGTCACAAACTGACGAAGAGCACCACAATGGCACTTCAATTCTACAAACTATTCCTCACCTCGACATGATAAATTCCTTCCCGCTAGATTACATGCATCTCATTTGTCTCGGCGTAGTCAAGAAATTACTTTTAAATCTGTGGTGTTGTGGCACTCCCTCTACCAAAATATCACAAGAGTCAATATCCAACATATCATCGTCATTAGTAAATCTGTCTATCAGTATTCCAAAAGAATTGAACAGGAAGCCTCGAAGCTTGGATGATATACACAGATGGAAAGCAACAGAATTCCGTCAATTTTTATTGTATACAGGGCCAGTAGTTTTGTTAAACAATATTAGTACTGATAGGTATTTCAATTTTCTAGCACTCCACGCCGCATGTATCATTTTGTCTCACAAATCATATTTGATTCATATCGATTATGCATTCGAATTATTAGAGTATTTTGTCGAAACATTTAAACTCTTATATGGATCCGAACACATTTCACACAATGTTCACAATTTATTACACGTAGTAGATGATGTCAAAAATCACGGCCCTTTTGACAATTTTAGTTGCTTTCCCTTCGAAAACTTCTTGCAATGTATTAAGAAATGTATTAGGAAGAAAGAGAAGCCATTGCAGCAGATTGTCAAGCGTCAACTAGAGAAATCTCTTTGGAGCACAGAAACAGTACCCGATCATTCTAAATATCCGATTTTCAAGAAAAAACATTTTCGCGGGCCATTAATAGCAAATATTGATATTTCACGGCAATTTAAGAGCATTATTTTCAGTAATTTTACCTTACAGCTCGGGCAACCCAACAATTGCTGCCGTCTTAATGATGGCAGCATTATTATTTTAGAGAATATTATTATGTCCGAAAACAAACAGAAAATAATTGGCAGAAAATTTTACCAATTACTAGATTTTTATGACGAACCGTGTCAATCTTCCAAGTTGGGAATTTTCCTTTCGCGATGTAACAACTTAGGCCCGCTTCAAATTTTCAACGTAACGGAAATAGCACAGAAGTGTATCAAATTACAAACTCCAAATAACATTATAATTTTCCCTCTGCTTCACTCTACTCTTCCGACATACAAATAACATACGCGTGCAATGTTTCTGCTGTATTATTCAGGTTTCGAGGTATTCTGCTTTCAATGTTCATACTTCTAAGCTAAGAATACATACTTACAAATTTCTTATATATTATTTCTCTTGCCGAGCATTTGCTGGCATAGAAATGACCATCAAACCGACATGGGCGATCGTCGAATTCGTCGAAGCAGTTCCTTCAAATTGGATCGACGGAGACTGGTGCTACTGGCCAAATTTGCCACGCAGTCGAATGACACGAGCCATAAGAAACTGCGAAGCAGTGAACGCAAGTTGGCCAGTATACAAAATAAAAAAGTTCCACATTGCAACGTATGAGAACTAAATAATATTGGAACATCAGGTGGGTAAATGGAAAGGAAAAATATGCTGTTCAATTATTTTTCTTACTTTGTGTAAACGATTCTTTCACATTCTTATTCTGTATGTTTTCTATAATGAAGTAAATTCCATGGGTTTGCAAATAGTGGGGCATACTAATCCCAATAAGTGTTTTACACGCTTACCCTTGTTTTTTCGTCGAAGCGTTGCCTGTTATTATTTTACATGATGCGTTTCTGGTCATACCTAGGGGAGTACATAAATAAGGAATTCTCCGTTTTCAAATACGCTAGCATAGCAACATCGAAAGATTCCAACTGCCATTTTCGTTTTCACGGTCAATCAACTTTTCAATTTGATTCCTTATATGTCCCATGTCGCACGTAAATCCTCCCGGAAACGCTTTGAGACACCTTGTATATATATCGACTGTAGCTGCCGTGTATCTTTACTGGAAACACGGCTATTCCAATCTTACCTGAAACTCATTTCATTACGAATAATATTGATTTAGAACCGAATGTAATGTCTTATCGAAATTCTTGTTGAAGGTGCAGCAGAAAACTGAGTGAATAGGGGCACCTCCGGGACGGTACGATGCGGCGGAGGAAGGGGACCGTGGTGGTTTTTAGTGGGTAAACTTGCGACAGGGGTTGGGCAAAATGTAATCTAATCACAACTTACAAATTACGATTAAAATGTAAATGCGTAGTTGATTACACATTATTTTCTGTAATCAACTATACCATTACATTTTAATCGTAATTTGTAAGTTGTAATTAGAATACATTTTGCCCAACTCTGCCTGCAAGGAGTCCCACACTACCCGGCACACAACATCTCGCCGGGTGTGCGTAATGCATTTTCCCCACGAAAAAAAAAAAAAAAAAAAAAAAAAACAGGTTGACTGAAGATCAATGCGGACTGGCCGCCTCCCGATGAAATAGGACGCAGGGCCATGTGTTATTTTAATTTTAACGAGTCACACGATAGGTAATTTTTAAAGCGCACGACAAGCTACTTAGTTGCAGGGAGTCGAGACCGAAGCAGAAACCGAAATTCTGACCGGTCTTGACCGGTCTAGCGACCAGTAACCGAAGCGAAAAGGGACCGATATTGCGACCGTAACAGTGAGAGGTTGCGAAAAGAAACCGAAACTCCAGACCGATTGCCTCTCGGTCGGGAATCTCAGACCGAAGGCCTGACCGCTCTGGCGACTGGTCGGAGTGGTCGGTTGATCGGTCGAGTTAATTTATGGAGAGGTTTCTGTTCCTCTCCATAAATTACGAGTCGGAACGGTTCGGAGCGGTTCGGAGCGGTTCGGTTCTGTTCGGATCGGTTCAACCTAGCTGAATAAGCCGGGAAGGTATGGTCGTATGGATGCTGTTCCTGTCGCTTACACTGTTTGTCACTCTCGTCACGGGTTTGTTTTGTTGATAGCAGACTTTTGCAGTTATTTGTTACTGTAACACTGTCCATTTCAACCTATGTCGATTTGCCGAGATATTATTGTATTTCAAACACTAGTTATGCATTATTTTAACAGAAGTAGTTAATATAAATAAATTATTGTTAATATAGAAATAAGAAGAAAATGATTGAATTTATAATTTTTCGTATGGATATTTTAAAAGTATGTCCAAGTGTCGAAAAAAAAACAGAAGACAGGAATGTAATAAAATGTCAATATATATTTAACAATAGCATAAATAACAAATTTTACAGCAAAATTTATTACAATGTTTCAATTTTTATCTCTCGGAATAACATATGAAAACATTATTTAACATCTTATGAATCAGTTGTATAAGCGTTACATATTCAATTTTTATTACGATATACATGTATAAGAAAGGAGTGTGGTACATCGGAAAATACTCTTGTGATGCGGATGCGAGTAGTACATCTAACGTAAGACAAAGATGGCCCCGTCATGATTGTACGTTGCCATTCTTTAGTACCTGTAGAAGAATGAATATTGGTTTCTGAGCAAAACAATTAGTGGTGAAAGTAAATTGTGCTTAATAAAAATGGAACTTATCTTTCGATGAGTGGTGAAGAAGCCATAATGCCCATATCTCGGTCGTCGCTTGAAGTCCTTCACGTGTCAGGTCGCTGTTCCTCTTCCGTTTCGATCCAATGGGGAGATGATTGCCATTCTGTATTTCCTGTAAAAGAATCAATATTAGTGTGTCAGCAAAACAATTAGTGGTGAAAGTAAATTGTGCTTAATAAATATGAAACTTATCTTTCGATGAGTGGTGAAGAAGCCATAATGCCCATATCTCGGTCGTCGCTTGAAGTCCTTCACGTGTCAGGTCGCTGTTCCTCTTCCGTTTCGATCCAATGGGGAGATGATTGCCATTCTGTATTTCCTGTAAAAGAATCAATATTAGTGTGTCAGCAAAACAATTAGTGGTGAAAGTAAATTGTGCTTAATAAATATGAAACTTATCTTTCGATGAGTGGTGAAGAAGCCATAATGCCCATATCTTGGTCGTCGCTTGAAGTCCTTCACGTGTCAGGTCGCTGTTCCTCTTCCGTTTCGATCCAATGGGGAGATGATTGCCATTCTGTATGTCCTGTAAAAGAATCAATATTAGTGTGTCAGCAAAACAATTAGTGGTGAAAGTAAATTGTGCTTAATAAATATGGAACTTATCTTTCGATGAGTGGTGAGGAAGCCACAATGTAATTATCCCTGTTGTCGTTTTTAATCCTTCCCGTGCCGGGCGATGGTCTTCCTACGTTTCGATCCAATGGGAAGATTCCACTTGTTGTATACACTATACACTACACACGCACTGCACTTACACAACTTATATTATACACACTACTTAATATTAATTAAGAATTGAATAAACTGTTACATCTAACGACCTAACGATCTAACACTATACACTGCACACGCACTGACACTTACACAACTTATATTATACACACTACTTAATATTAATTAAGAATTGAATAAACTGTTACATCTAACGATCTAACACTATACACTGCACACGCACTGACACTTACACAACTTAAATTATACACACTACTTAATATTAATTAAGAATTAAATAAGGTATTACATCTAACGACCATGATGTCGTCAATTACATGCATCTGTAAATTATAACGCAGATGGGACACTACATGTTTCACTCCTGAAAATAATCTCTCAACACTCACTTGTGTGGCGGGCACACTCTGAACCACGCACGCTAATTTATACAATTCTGGTTCCGCGTTTTTCTTTGATTCCCAATATAACAATATGTCGGTATCTTTGGAAACACGCTTCCACGAAAGATAGGAATTTAAAATATTATTAATATTAATCACGGTTTGCGCGGGGGAGCAATTTATAACGCTTTCGGATTTTAATAACAATTGTTCTATATCGTCGCAATCATTCTCGCACACATCAATACTCCTCGCTGCCACATTCTCTCCATTCTCTCCTGCAAGATCATGCAATCTTTTCCATAATGCTACTAACTGTTGTCTCGCCGCTGCTTTATCATCCTCATTCAATAACACATTATATCGCGGATCCATAAAAATTGCCGCACGAAACACGTCGTTCTTAAATAAATCGCGCTCGCGGTTTTCCATGCTGTCATACAATACATTAGATGCGACCGTGTTTAACTTCTTAACGCTAATCTTACATAATAGCCACGCTCGAAAAAAATCGCCCATTACAAGCTGCTCCTCTTGTAATCTTTTGGTTGCAATTTTCGCGGGTTCTAACGCATTTACAAGGTCCTCTACTTGCTTCCAGGTCGCTTCGCTGAATTCTTCGTGAACATAATCGGAAGCAATTTCGCGGCACAAATCTTTCTTATCAAATACCGACTTACACATTTCGTAAGTCGAACTCCAGCGCGTTGGGCAGTCGATCGGCGGTTTTTGTAGACCCAGGGCCTTTAGGGTCACCAACATTGAAGGGAGGCGCAAAAACTTACATAGTTCCCTAACCTTTCGGATAATATCTACGTACGGATCATTCTTAATTACAGCACACACTGCGAGTTGCAGTGTGTGCGCAGCGCATCGCACACCTTTAATTTCTAAACTCGCGTCTTCTGATATCAGCAGGTTCTCCAATGTAGCATCCTCTTCGTCGCGGTCCTCTTCGAATTCGCTGGGATGATCCTCTTCAATGTCTTCGGCCATGAGTTTCACGCACTTCACCATATTACTCGCATTGTCTGTTGTAACCGAATACACACTACGCAAATTCAGTCCATAAGTCGATATTATACGCTTAATATCTTCTTTCAAATTGTTCGCGGTGTGAGACCCGAATATCTCTTTCGCGCATAATGTACGCAACACTATTTTACCGTCCTTAACGTATTGCAAATTTAACCCGAGGAAGGATCGTCCAAGACGCGTCGCGGTATCCACTTTCAAACACACTAACCGGCCTAAAATTTCACTCTGAATATCCCGCCGAATACATTGTGCCCGCGCCGTTATTTCTGACCTAATATTTTCCGCGTTGATTACAATCCTATTCTGCAATCCATCGAGGATTGGATTTAATAATTTTCTGAAGCCGCTGTCTTCCATTAACGTAAATGGACGCGCGTTGACAGTCACTAATTCCACACATGCATCCATCACCTCACTGTCATTTAGCCGCACTGTACACACATCTTTTTTATTTCTTTTCGCACCGTAGTCCACTGTGTCACTATTGCATCTTCTTCTTTTTTCACACACTTTTAACCTAATTAGTTCGCCAAATTCCACAGGATGTTTCGTCGAGATATGCCGCTCCAAGTTTGTGGCATGGTCGCCCTTTGATGTGTAACCGCAAACCTTATTATCGATTTTGAGAATACATTCCGATGTATTACTTGCCTCAATATACGAAAAATACGCGCGAACCGGGTGACATTGCTTTCTACCACGAGAGGTCATATTGCAATCACAATTAAAAAACTTACGAAACTTACGAAACTTATGAAATATAGCGAAATTACTCTAAACCCGAAGCTCTAAAATAAGTAAAATAAGTAAAATAAGTAAAATAAGTAAAATAAGTAAAATAAGTAAAATAAGTAAAATAAGTAAAATAAGTAAAATAAGTAAAATAATTAAAATAAGAAAAATAAGAAAAATAAGTAAAATAAGTAAAATAAGTAAAATAAGTAAAATAAGTAAAATAAGTAAAATAAGTAAAATAAGTAAAATAACTATGGACTTGATTAGCAAGTCGGAATATATAGCGCTGCGTTTATCACAATACGATAACTGGCAGAGATTTTGGGTGTTCACTGAAGCATTGCCAAAGTGACTCTGCCCTTGTCGGACGGATTTCGTTAATATATAGGTAAACGCAGAACTTTTCCTATTGGTTATTGAAATGTTGTGGAGGGCAGGTAAGGGTATCCCACCCGTTCGAAAAAGGAAGTAAGGTGGGTGATAGTTTTATGACATGTACGGCTGCATGGCCCGCGTTAATTAGCGCACCGGTAGACGCTCCATTTATGATCGTATACCTGGTCATTGTTTGAACTACGACAGGGAAAACCATAGCGAGGGAAATGTTAATTCTAAAGTACACTTTCTTGCCTCGTTTTGGTAGAGGATCACTTTTTGCACTCGATGTCAGGGATTTTGTTTAAGGGGTTACATGCACCAGGAGCTGTGAAAAGAGAGGACATTTTATGACTTTTTTTACCTATAAGTAATTTTGTTAATCAAAAATCGTAATGCACTTGAAAGCTTATAATTTAATGAATATGTTCCGAAAAATTAGGACGGTAATTCGTCTTGTTCACCTGGTAGCTGGTGTTGAACAAAGCAGGGAGTTTTCGGTGCAAAAAATATCTCCTGTGGCCCAAAAGAAAGAAAAAAATTTCCTTTAAAGTATGTAAAAGAAAATAGTCTTTATCATACGTTATTTTTTAAATTTTCATTTTTAGAAAAAAATATGAGTGTTTGAACTTCAATTCAACCCCGTAATGCAATTTCTTAGACAAATTTCATCAGTTTTTCAATTATTAAAACCAAACTGTGGCTATTGCAAAAAACCCATAAGATAAAGACTAGATATTGATGTGAGAAATAATCGTGCCAAGTTTCATTCAAATCGGTTGAATAGTTTTTGAAGTATCATTGGCACAGATTTGAGAAACGTAGTTTCTTAAAAATAGCGTGTAAAGTTTAAGGTAAAGGTTAACGTCAGATAATTTTGTTTTTTAAATTCACAGAAAATCGCAGATTCCCGGGTCATAAAATTGGCCTTCCTTTGATGTTGCAGCTTCTGCGAATACTTCGTTGAAAAAATTGATTGTTCCGACCATCCTAGGTGTATGTAACCCCTTAAAGTGAAATATGACGTAGTCCACATGAAATAATGGAGGGTCTAAGTCGCAATTTTTCTGTTTTCGAATTTATTTAAAAAATATAGGCCGCCAAATTTTGCAATTTTTGCCCCTTTTCGTAATACCGAGCGTAATACGTTTATCGTATTGAGTTCATTCTCCTTTTATGCCATCTAGAAGGTTTTGCCTATTTGATTAATATTTCTTCAAACTGAAAAATCATTTTTGTAGCATGGTAAATTATAGACAAATTCTAATTTTGCAAAATTTTCCTCGAAGTTTGAAGATCTGAAACTTGGATAAAATATTACCATGTTTCTTGATACTATACCTACAAAATAAGCACCTTCTTAAGAGGGATTGTTTAAAATTAACGCCGCAATGAACCATCGAAGGCAGCGGTGCCCCCCGTTTCAGGTAAGCGAGCCGCGCGCTGCAGTATTGCGGACGGTTCACCATACCTCTCGCACCCCGTATTACCTCAATCAGGATGAAACATAAAATCGACTGGTCCCCAAAAGTGGAACAGGGGACTTTTGGGGATAACCCCTATTGAAATTAAAACAAAAGCAGTTAAAGAAACTCTTTCGCAGGCATAAATGTCACCATTATGGCGGATACGAGACCAGTCGATTATATGGTTTGACCTGATTGAAGTAATACGGGGTGCGAGAGGTATGGTGAACCGTCCGCAATACTGCAGCGCGCGGCTCGCTTACCTGAAACGGGGGGCACCGCTGCCTTCGATGGTTCATTGCGGCGTTAATTTTAAACAATCCCTCTTAAGAAGGTGCTTATTTTGTAGGTAGAGTATCAAGGAAAATGGTAATATTTTTTTCTAAGTTTTAGATCCCCAACCATCGAGGAGAATTTCGGAAAATAAGAATTTGTGTATATTTTACCATGTTACGAAAATGATTTTCATTTTAAAAAAAATTTAGTCAAATAGGCCAAACCTTCTAGATGACAATAAAAGAAGAATGAACTCAATACGATAAATCAGTTTCAGTTATTAAAGTTCTTAAGCACAGCTCCGTTTTAAGAATAGAGACAAAAACTGCATTTGACGGCCCATATTTTTTAAATAAATTGGAAAACAGCAAAATGGCGACTTAAACCCTCCATGGTTTCACGTGGAGTGCATCATATTTCACCTTAAACAAAATCCCTGACATCGAGTCCAAAAACTGATCGAATTAGCGTGGAATGACCCGTAGAAAAGAATCCCCTTCCAAGTGAGAAATGATCTGCAACTCAGGAAACAATTTCGCTTTCTAAAGGGAGTAGGTACACGGTGCGTTTCTGTAAGATGTTTAAAACGCTTTTATTCGACGTCTCTTGAGCTTTCATAGGGAAGAAAAGCTCGGCTGTCGAGAACGCCTAATCCTACAATAAAAGCAACTCTTCGTAGTTTACCACACCATTCTTAACATGGAAGATGTAGTCCTAGCTTGTTAAAGATTTCAAATTGTTTTCAGTAATTGCTATTTTACTCAGGGCTTTATGGTCGCGATTTAGCCACTCGTAAAATGCAGTTTATTGTTATACCATAGACCTTCATTCGCCAACGAAAGGACGCATCCCGAAATTTTGTCCATGGAACAGGGACTTTTGGGTATACCTAACCCCTATTGAAGTTCAAACAAAAGCAGTTAAAGAAACTCTTTCGCAGGCATAAATGACACCATTATGGCGGATACGAGACCAGTCGATTTTATGGTTTGACCTGATTGAAGTAATACGGGGTGCGAGAGGTATGGTGAACCGTCCGCAATAGTGCAGCGCGCGGCTCGCTTACCTGAAACGGGGCGCACCCCTGTCTTCGATCATACCATCGTACGAAAAACCTTATTTTGTAGACAGTAGGTTAGAAAGATGGTCATACTTATTTAGAATTTAAAAACATATGATGTTGCAGGCAAAATTGGGTAAATAAGAATTTGCCTATATTTTTTGATGTTACAAAAATGAATTTCATAAAATATCATGTGAATAGGCAAAATAATCTAAATTAAAAAAGAAAAGAATGAATGCAATATGATAAATAGTTCCAAAGATAAAAGTTTATAAGTATAGCGCAGTTTCAAAAAGGTATATGCAAATATTGCAAATAGTAATCAATTCACAACTGTGGTTCTGAAACAAATTCGGAACCATCAAAATAATAACTAACTCCCTCTAATTCCACACATCATGTTTCATTTTGATCAAAATTCCGGACATCGACGTCAAAAAGTGATCGAGTGGAATGACCTTCCTGCTATGTTAGTCGAAAAATAAAAACACATAGTATGGTGTTTGTAATATTGAAAACATCATAAATGTTTGCAATTTCATTCATTATATCAATTGGTCCAAATATTTTTAAGAATTTACATATAAATTTAATTTATTGATTTTATTTGTTATTATAAATTTGTTTCATTTATACTATGTATTTCACTGTGGATTGCAAAAAATGCAAGGCCAGGTTACTAACGTGATAAAAAATAATTAAAATATCCTACTAAATAATTTTAATCGCGATTTGCGATTCGCAACCGGGATAGTAACAATTTGTCTTACAAATTTTAATCGCGCGTATTTCTATTTTCTTCCTATTTCTCAGGAGGTGATGAATTCTAGTTGCCCGCATTTCTATCTCTCCCGACTTTGCGTCAACCGTATTGCAATCGGTCGAGACTCTCGGTCGACCGTTTTGCGAACCTCTCCATACATTAACTCGAACCTCTCCATAAATTAACGCGACCGTATTCCTGACCGCTCAAGACTTTCGGTCGACCGGTCCGCTCAGAAAAATTCGCTTTCGGTTACGGGTTGAGAGAAAACTCCGGACCGCTCGTCGCTCACCAGTATTGGTCGACCGGACCGTAAATGCCATATCGGCCGTCTCAGTGACCGCGACCGCGACCGTAACCGAAATTATATCGGTCTCGACTCCCTGCTTAGTTGTGGCGCCAGGGGGCTGGTTTTACGTTACATCTTATTTGTGGATGTGTTTGAATTATTAGCGATATATGATGGGTAAACTTTCATGTTTTCTTCTTTAGCGGCCCTTAATAAGTCTGCGCATCCCTGAAGTTGAGTCAACATCCCGCAACAAAGCACGATTCACGAGCCTGGTGAAGCGCAACATTATAGAAAAATCGCTGCTGCCGCCTTCCCTGGACACATCGACGCTTGAGCAACATCACGTGTACTTATATTCTGCTACGTTCAACAAATTATGTCCATTATAAGTGCATATGTTTATAAGTAGTATAAGTATTTTCAAAGTCACAGTGCACCTTTAACATTAGATTTACCGACGACGATGAATATTCTCTTCTTTTCTAAGGTGTGTCAACATAACAGAATTTTAAAATCCCTGACCTCCACATGTAGTAGCGATTTTCAACCTTATTCTGCGAAGTTTAAGAGTTTGTAGTTCCGAGCACCGCTAACCAGAGTTGGGCATTATTCGACTAAATTGTTATTCGACTAACCTTGGAATAAAAATTTCGAATAAAATGGAGCTCTTCGTGACTAACGAATAAATTTTTAGTCGACTAAGTTTTTATTCGATGAACTCGAATACAAATTTTGAATAAAGTGAAGTTATTCGTAAATAACGAATAAGTTTTTAGTCGACAAAATTTTTATTCGAAAGATCTCGAATAAAAATTTCGAATAAAATGTCGTTATTCGTTATTCGTTATTCGTTATTCGTTATTCGGAGGACCTCCGTGGCGACTGATGTGAGTGTCACGAATAAGCTGCTTCGGCTCGAGACCCATGGTCCTCGGCCCGACCGGTGACCGAGGGGTATTATGGGGCAAGGGGAACGCTTGTCGAGTGTAGGGTGATCCGCCCGATACCCCGTGGCGAAAAAAAAACGATTAAGAATTGAGAAATTTCGGGCTCCGCATTTCTCATCAGATTGTCGAAAAAACGACGCCAAACGATTCCTTATGTTTTTTCGGGGAAAACAACACGAAGAACGACGTAATTCGGACTGTAATTAATCCTACCGATGTTACATTGATTATTATGGGACCGTTCACACGACGATTCTTAAAAGAACAATGAAAATCGGTATCCATCATACGCGTATCGCATGCATGTATCGCTGAGTGAAACCGGGCTGACAACCTTTGTGGGTTCTTCACCTTCTCCTCCTACATTTCGTAAAGGAGCAATCAATTAACTTTAACAAAGCTTTATTCCACCCAATATACATCCCTTCCACTTTTCCAAAATAACATAAATACGAAAATGGGGTAACAGTTCAATTACCATTCCATAAGACCGTAAATCAAAGAGATGTAGCCCTCAGTTAGATTTGTCAAATTTTGTAATTATTCGCTTATCAAGCCCACTAACTTTGTATACATCGCAGTTTCATATTCGATTTGTTATTTGTACTTGTCATCTGTTTGTTTATATATTTAATGGTGTTTAGTGCATCAGTTTTGTAATATTATACGTTATTACAAGATCTTCAACCTCTATTGTGAAATATATGGAACGGGATTTA
Source organism: Andrena praecox (assembly GCA_963932275.1). Taxonomy (NCBI): domain Eukaryota; kingdom Metazoa; phylum Arthropoda; class Insecta; order Hymenoptera; family Andrenidae; genus Andrena; species Andrena praecox. The sequence continues at coordinate 39,557,776 of OZ010728.1, forward strand.
TAACCCTCTGAAATTTGTTAAAATTGAAGATATATGGTACAGGAATACCGAGTAGCCCCCGGTAGGGGTGGTAGGTACACTCGAAAAGCGTTCCCCTTGTCTCATGATCCCCTCTCGGCCCGACCGGCGACCAGAGGCCGAGGGCCTTGGGACCCCAGACGGAGCGGCTCGGGTTCTGACCCACGCTTATTCGTGTCGCTTAGTCGCCACGGGGGTCCTTCGAATAACGAATAACGAATAAAAATTTATTCGACTAAGAATTTAGTCGAATAAAAAGTTATTCGACTAAGAATTTATTCTTTATTTTCGAATAAATTATTATTCGAAATTTTTGTTCGAGATCACTCGAATAAAAATTTAGTCGAATAATAATTTATTCATTATTCTCGAATAACTACAGTTTAATCGAAATTTTTATTCGAGATCGTTCGAATAAAAATTTAGTCGAATCAAAATTTAGTCGAATAAATTTTTATTCGACTAATGCCCAACTCTGCCGCTAACCAATTCAGATGAAATATGCATATATCTTACTTGAATCTATATAAAAGGCATTTTGTAAATTTTCAATAGAAGCTCGGATAAGAAAGTCTGAAAAATGGACTTTCCCCGTTTTTTTTTGTTATTTCGAAAAATCCGATTTTTTTATTCAAAATGGCGAAAACACGATATATGTAGTAACCTGATTCTTCTAACTTCGTAAAAAAACCCAACTCGTTTGGTCCAATTTTAAAAAAGTTAAGCGAACTTAAACAGTGTACGTATACTTTTGTTTACCATTGCGCGAGTATATCTACTACTCTGTCTGCACTCTCATACTTTATAAAATCCTATATAGTACTCTAACATATGTTTTATCTGTTATATATTTTTTAAGTTGCATATAATCTGTGTGTACATATTCTGTGTATTATTTTTTTTTATATTGCATTGTATATTCTATAACTAACTAACTACATGTGTATTCACAACTTGTAAGTGCATTCTATATATTCATTTCGCGCAAACACGCACCAGTAATCTGATTATAGAAATGTAATAATGTTATTTATTTATAGTTTTTAAGAATTAAAAATAATAATGTTATAGTATTATAGTTCATTAATATTTGTAAACACACATAGTAATGCGGTAGATGATATATTCTGTCGTGTACTGTTATGAAACAAATATAAATACATTTTTATCACGTTGGATTTCATTTTTGTCGTATTGATAACCGTCTTTAATTCTCCCACCCCCAATGCATTTAACGTAATTTAGATCCGATAAAAACGTTTTAACCCTCGGTTGTCACACCTACTTTTTCAAACGTCGTTGTCACACTGGGTCAATTTGACCCTGTCAATTTTCAATCAGTTGTTATTTAAAAACTATTTGTTAAATTAAGTCTCAAAAATTCTGAGATAATGTTTGAACATTGTAGAATATATGCCCATCGTTGAAAGTTGATATTTAAAGTGTCATCATGCATAAATAAAAATTTGAAGCAATAAGAGTTTCGACAAAAAGGTATTTGCTTAAAAAAAAAAGCAGGGTCAATTTGACCCAGTGTGACATCCGAGGGTTAATAACAAACTCCCAGGACGTACTATATTCGAGACCGTATGACTCCTCATTCTCGGCAAAGATCTTTAAAAAGAAATTCGTAGGCACACCTCTAACGCATGACTACTCTTAAGCCGGGTCCAGACCTGAATGCGTATACGCTGAGCAGGCTGAGCGCGCACGAATGACGCATGCGGAGGGGTCGAAAGTACCATTGTGTCTTTCTTCACCAACTACTGTGCTTAACTTAGCCCACTCCGCAGTCGTAAAGATGGTGTGATACATAGTTAGCTAAATAAACATACAGCTCAACCCTCCGAGTCATCCTCTTTACCAATACAGAGTGATTGTCCACCGACGCGTGTCAAAGAGTTGCCACCTGCTACCCCGTACCAGGTATGACAGACAAGGCAGCCCGTACAGTTTTTCCCTCCATGTGTTTGATTTTTCTTCCTGCCCCCCCCCCCCCCCGCAAGACATCTTACCAGTTTGGAAAGTAGAAAGGTCATGAAATCGGTATCATGTTAAAACAAACATAGGGTAAACTCGGATAAATCCGTGGTATAGGTTATAACGTGATACCTCCGTGAGTCCCGTAGACATTTCGAACTGTAGGCGTAGGTATATACATTGGAAAGGTCTGTGGGACACTCTTCGTTTATTACAACCTTGTCTTGCTGCTTTAAACTACTTGACACCCCCAATTGTAAGGACGACAACAAGTCATGGTGGTGTGAGGGACAGGGATGCACCACTACAGTTGTTTACCCCATGTGGGTGAGCCATTCCTTTGATGGTGCGGGACTTTACCAACATCGGCTGGGAAGAGCCCGAACATCGCAGCGAGCCTGACTTTCCTTTGGTCGAGGGTCCCGCGGTCCCTTCCTCGGTGTCATATGGCAGGCAAACCTTTCGTCTGCACTACTCTAAACACTCTCTGTCCTTCTGTCCTTAGCTGTCGCGAGCCACGAGACTCTGTCGAAACTGGCGAAGAAGATCGCTAGAAATATACGTTCGACACGTAGGAACTACGGAATTACGGAGTCTCAAGTGAACGCGTGTTTATACTCCAGAGATAAGGGATCCGCCTTTAATTTGAACCACGTGCAGTCAGCGAGCAATACATTTTCTTCCTCTGTCTCTGCAGGAGGCGTATTGATAGCGGATAATACTTTGTAGTTGCTATATTGGTGGCATTTTTCTCACGTGCGTCGAGATAAAAGCGGGCTCAGAGCCAGGCAAAAATTCATTCATTCTTTACGATGGGTAATTTATTATTTTTCCAAGAACGTTTCGACAACATCTATTTGCCAGATTTCTAAAGGGCAATCGATTTTATGGGGTCTTTAAGAATTTTAGACATTGTTCAGTCCGTGTTAATCCGTATATTGCTCTGTCGCCGGGTAGTACGTACGATGGCTTCGGACCCGCACGTAGGTACTGTTGTTAATCGCCACGCCGACTAGCGGGACAATACGGCCATAAACCGCGATCTTAGCGAAACGGTCCGGCCGATCGGCCCTGGTAAGTTTTTGGCAACCATTTCCCTCAACGAGTTCCTCCTCTACGAACGAAGTCACTGAAGGAAAGTCCCCCCTTTTCGAGGAACGGTGTTCCCAATGTATGTTTCATAATTATATTAAAACTACAATTACTTTCATGCATATGAAAAATATGTCACCAATATAGCAATTAAAAAGTATTGTCCACCATCAATTCGCCACCTGCAGGCTGGAGGGACGCCTGGTTCCCGCCTGCGTCGTCTTCTCCTCGAATTGAAGACGGATCCCATATCTTTCGAGTAACCACGCGCTCCAATATCAAAACAAAATCAGGCACAGGCGTATGCAGTGCGAGAAAGGGTGAGGCGCAGGGGGGAGATTATATTATGACCAATCGGACTTGCATTCGTTGCAGACGCAACGTTTTCACCTCTTCATAGTAATATTTTCTCTTTATGACCCACGTTTTCTCGCAGCGCATATGTCAGTACGTACTTTTGTTTTGATATTGTAGCACGTGCTTATACTGAAGAGATAAGAGATCAGTCTCCAATTCGAAGGGAAGACGTCACAGGCGGGATCACGCGCAATGCAGCGGACACCTCATTTTCTACCTGCGTCCCTCCACGAGGCTTATTGCTGCCCCCCCCCCCCCCCCGAGTAATCTCGTGTGATTTTTTAACACGACAGCGAGTCGGCCTGGCTGTATGAATTAAGAACAATGCAGGATGTAGTGAAGAAAAGAAAGACAAATTATTCAGTAAAATAGAGCTTTAAAGTCTATCATATGTTAAAAGCATTATTATTATTCAAAATGTAATTTTTTAAATTTTTGATTATCTGTTTATGTCAATATTAGCAATGGATTAAATTTATTTAGTCTATGCCTTCAATAATTTCTGTAGGAGTTTCGTAAAAATCACCGAAACCAGGAAACTTTGAAGATTTGTATTTTTTAAACAATTTCGAATCTGCAAAAATGAGGACTTAACCCTCCCTAATTTCATATGGACTACCATATTTGTATTTCAATATCATGAAAATCGAGGCATCGAGGATTTTAGAAAAGTATCACATTCTGCCTCTATCTTCCACGCTGAACGCAATGCACTTCAAACTCCCTTTGATCTGTGGAAGAAAACCGACAACGGTCGGCTCAGGCCATGTGCCTTCGCCGGCATGCACGAGTCGGGTCGCATGCGCCGAATCACCACGAATGACCCGTCCACACTAGCATATGCGTTCACGCTCAACCTTTCAGACGTAGAAGCATGCGCCAGGGGCTACCGTTTCACCCGTCCACATCAGAATATTCGTGCGCGCTCAGCCTGCTCAACGTATACTCATTCAGGTCTGGACCCGGCTTTAAATGCCGCGTAACAAGCACGTACACGGCACACACACAGCCACACGCGCCTGCACACTCAAACACATCTTTCTACATTTAAATACATTTTAGAGTAGTACTTGAATGGACGCTGTGTCCATCAACAGAGGACGCTACGTGCTGTCTTCAAATTAGGAGTCGGTAATACAATTTCGCTGAAATACCGTCTCACCCCGAAATGCGTCTTATAGGCGACGTCTTTAAGATGCCTTTACCAGACATCTTTTTACAGACGGGTTTGAGATGTCTTTTTACAGACATCATTAAGATGTCTCTTTACATACGTCTTTATGACGTCTTTCTACAGACGTCTTTTTACAGACGGGTTTGAGATGTCTTTTTACAGACATCATTAAGATGTCTCTTTACAGACGTCTTTATGACGTCTTTCTACAGACGTCTTTAAGATGTCTTATGAGCTTGTTAAAGACGTCTTAAAGACATCTTCTGCATGTCTTAAAGACGTCATAAAGACGTCTTTGTCACAAATCAGGACATTCAGACGTTCAGACGTAAAACAGACTTAAAATGGACGTCTATAAGACGTCGCGTGCTGTCTGGGTGGGCATATGAACAATGTTCAGGATGGAATACCCCTGAAGAATACATTTGTGATTCATGTGGTAATTAATTTTAAAACAAAAAAATAATATTTTTTTTATTAATTTAACAGTTTTCTAACTTCTTTTGTAAAGAAAAATCATGGCCGGAATTACCCCACGTTAATTCCGTTATTCCAGTCAAATGAACTTTTTTGTGTTATTGCTTCCAACTTTGTTACAACGTAAATTTATGCTTTCTCGGTCATACTAATAAAATCTAGACACTTCAAACTATCAATTCATATAAAAAAACTAGCAAATGTGTAAGTTGCTCAAATTTTATAGCGTTTCTTTCTTATATGGCCGGAAGTACCCTACTTTCCCCTGTTTGCAGTATTCGAATTCGAAATACAGAAGCACACGTAAAGCGACAAATACGAATGCGCGTAATATGCGCATTGACTGCCCATGCTTTTATTTTCTGCACTTGCTGCACGCATTATGAGCTAGAAGTTGGAGGATTCTAGGGAATTCTACGAAATTGGTACTGCAATCTCTGCACTCGCGGTATGAATTGCAACCAACGTAACGGTCTCAATTTCGAAGCGAACAACACATCCCTAGAAGGTTTTAGGCAGGGTGGAAACGAAAGATGAGGAAGGAAGCAAATACGTAGCGCGCATTTTTATTTCTTAAAGGCTCTTACTGCTAAGTTTTTCGAACGTGCTCTTATAATGCTAACTTTACAGCTATACTCTAATCCAGAAGACGTACTAGAGCCTGCGGTTCTATTCAATAGCCTTCAAAACCTTGAATTTACCCCGAACGCGGATAATAAATAACTTCATTTTTCCTTTACACATCTGTTTACCAAATTACGCTGGGTAAGCAGCAGTTCGTCCTGTAAAACTCATAAAATATGGTCTTCGCTTTCAATAATTGTCGCTGTTCAAGAAGAATAGAAAAACTCAGGTTGAGAAAATCCAGGAACCAATAAAGCCATCAAATTTCGTTAGCAGTCGGTCCCCGATCCTGAGGACGAAGTAACCGATGTAGTTAGGAAGCGTGCTTCGACCACCGTCCAAAAGTCTCGAATTAAATTTAACGTAATCCATCCAACTGCATAGCTAATTGTAAGTAAGTTTGAACATTCCCGCGCAACCTCACGAGCATCAAACGCATCGAAAACCGTTCCGAGACGTTACTGCGGTTCAAGCGCTGTTGGAATCGGAACGCTATGAATGCGCGCAGCGACTGCGCTGCGATCTATGCGCATAATGCGTCACACGGAATGCACCCTAAGACGTCTTGAAAATTTGAAATGGACGTCTACGCGACGTTTAAAAGACGTCTACAGGGCGTTTATAAGACGTCTCAAAGACGTCTTACAAAGACGTCTACAAATTGTTCAAGAGACGTCTTAAGGTGCCATTTCCAATGCGCGGCTCGCCGCGGCGGCGAGCGGCGCGGCGCCGCCTCAGCACGCCGCAGGATTCGTCGTGCGGCCGCAGACGGCATTTCCTATACATAAGCTTCGCCGCCAGGGCCCCACGACGCGCCGCGCTGTCCCTTTTCGAGCACTTGACCAAGGTCTATTGTTGTATGAGGTCTCGAGGACCGTCTTCGACACCGAATATGGGTTTCGACCCTCGAAGGGGTTTGTATACCATCAAGAAAAAGTGATAAATGTCCAGGATTTTCGCATTTCGCATCAGATCTTTGTGAAAACGACGCTAATCGATTCCGTATGTTTCGTCGATGAAACTAACACCAAGAACGACATATTTCGGAGCATAATGAAGGAAATTAGATAAAAACTTAATTTATATAATTTCTCGCTAGCTTCGTTAAAAATAGTCCGATTTACATGAAATTTGATACGATTTTCATCGGGGAAATATAAGGAATTCATCGGTGTCACTTCCATATCTATACGATAAAGAATAAAGAAATATTTTATTTCTGAAACAGGTATGAATCCTCGGCCGACCCAAGCGAATTGAGGTCGCCGACCCACAGTCGAGGGTGAAATATTCATTTCAGCGTATTAAAAAATTATTTATTGTTTATCGTATCGATAAGGGAATAACAGCAATATATTCCTTATGTTTTTCTGATGAAAATCATACCAAATGTCATGTCGATTGTCCCTTTACAACATCTGGGAGACGGATGTTTCCCGACGAACGCTTCGAAAACGAATAATTGCCTACTTAGTCGTAAAGAAATAAAGAAATTTTGTTTCAAAAATACTACATTGCCAGCTATAAAAGCTAACTGAATTCAGACGCGCAGGTAGCGTTGTCAACCCCCGACGTGCGGGACAATACGCTCGGGACGAAATGCTCTGGCCCAGTGATGAGCAACCCGCGTCCTGCGGGCCACATGTGGCCCACCTGAACATCGTCATATCGGTTTTTCATGAACGATGTTATATTTATGTATTTAATATTGTTTCCACTTGTGGCCCACTTCTGACAATAGGTTGCTTGCCACTTGAGTCTGGCCGATCAGCCTAATTAATTTTTTGTGAACCAGATGTGGTAAGCGGCCTGTAGACGCGTTTAATAATATTGTGCAATATATGATGGGTGCCCCTAGACGGGCAATATCGCGCAGTCAGTGGACTACCTCTTTTCTTCCTGTGTCTCATCGCGAGGCGTTCTGCTACTTGTTCAGAGTTATTTCGTTTCTTATCCAATTGCCAGGGAAGAATTCTTCAATCTATGATAAGACCATCTTCTTTTGGTCATTGCGCGGACCACAAGATTAATGTTCGTCACGGTCAGCGCTCAGAACATCATTCGAATTTATTTTTTACACTGTAACGGAGGTTTATTGCCTGCCGAATATAGAGAGATTAGTTAGTAAAGGAGGAAAATGCCACATCTGGTTCCCAAAAATTAATCAGATTGATCGGTCAGAGCGTCTCGCCAGGGCCCCGGTTTATGACCGTTTTTTCCCGCGAGTTGGCGGTTGGCGTTTGACGACGGTACCTGCGCGGCCGAAGCATCGTACGCACTGCCCATCGACAGAGCAATGTGCGGATTTACTCAGACTGAACAATGTTACCACGTTTTTTACTGGCCTTTAGAAATTTGACAAACAGATGTTCTCGAAACGTTCTTGGAAAAATAATAAATTACCCATCGTAAAGAATGAATGAATTTTCGCCTAGCTCTGAGCCCGCTTTTATTTCGACGCACGTAAGCAAAATACCACCAGTATAGCCACTACAAAGTATTATCCACTATCAACATGCCTCCTGCAAAGACCAAACGCACAATGGCCGTCAATCCCAAGAATAGAGAAAAAATTCATCATACTATTTTTTCCAAACAAGGTGTCGAATCGTATCGGCTACTTTATAACATAAAGTTTTTGTTTCTTTTTTTGCAAAGATGCCTAGAAAACTATCTAGTACTAGATCTGAAGAAGTCGATAAAAAAGTTTAAAACGTCTTCGTGTGTATTGCAATGAGTATATTTTAAAATTCTGCACAAAAAACATACAAACTTTGACACATGTTTACACATACAGCAGAAGTAGCTGCCATGATATTTTTACGTTTTTTAGACCTCATATTATTAGGTTGAAAAAAATATATAAAAACATAATTCCATAACTTTTAAATTCTGACTTGTTTCCTTATTTCTGGGGATTCTGTCCCATTGTGGCGATGGGCCGCGAGGCGGCCAGTCGCTACACTGCTTCTGGAGCAGTGTAGCGACTGGCAGCCGCAGGCCGTTGAGCGGCTAGTAGATTCTGCCGTAATGGCGGAAAACAGACACTCGTCCCATTGTGTTGCTTTTCCAGTAGCCTAGGCTGCTCCTGGAGCAGACTTGCATACACTGTAGCAACCTGCCGCAGTCGCGCGCCGTCGAAGTCGCAGATAGGAGAACAGATGAATGCTTTTCCATTGTACCAGTGTAGCGCGGCGTGCTGAGGCGGCGCCGCGCCGCTCGCCGCCGCGGCGAGCCGCGCATTGGAAATGGCACCTTTAAAGACGTACGGTTTACTGACTCAGGACATTCAAAAATGTCTATAGACGTCTTTAAGACGTCTTTCAGAAAATAGCAGACGTCTTTAAGACGTCTTGAATGTCTGAAACAGACGTCTTAAAGACGGCTCATAGACGTCGAGTGCTATCTGGGTAATAATATTATGGATTGTAGTTTTTCAATATTTGTAAAAACACACATAGTGTAATGCAGTGGTTGATATACTTTAAAGTGTACTGTAATGAAATAAATGGAAATATATTTTTACCAAATTTGATTTTATTTTAATCGTATCGATAACCGTCTTCAACACCGTCCCAATGCATTTAGCCTAATTTAGACCCGATAAAATACCAACTCTCAGGATGTACCATATTCGGGTCCATATGACTCCTCACTTGCCGCACAGATTTTCGGAAAGAAATTCGTACACCTCTAACGCACGTACACCTCTCGTCCCAAAGCCGTCTATAGACGTCCCACAGACGTCTTGTTACCAATCGGGACATTCAGACCTAAAGTCCTAGAAGGGACCTAAAACAGACGTCCCCGGGACGTCGTGTGCTGTGTGGGTTATTCCATACTTTGGTTTTCATTAAATTGATTGATGAAAATAAACGTTCCACGTTCGCGCTACTGCGTGGTAGACACAAAAGCACTCCCACAAAATTGGATACCAAAGGAAACATTTTAATTCCATCGTCTATTTTAATTTCAGAAATATTACGCCAAAAATTCATTAATTTTAACATCGTTTGCTTGTAAGAATATATATTAAGAATATAACTATCTAGTTCAGTTAGATTATTTGTACATATTCCTGAATAACTCATGAAAAAGGTAAAAAATCCGTAGATTTCAGTTTACAATCCGTAGGTCCGTGGATAAAGTAAAAAATCCGTAGGGTTGGGAACACTGGCGAGGCCGCGCTACGCGCCTCGGTCCTGGGGGAAATCCCGCTGCATTGCCAGATTCCGCCGGGAGTGTCTTTCCCGCCAAATCGTACCCCTGTTCCGGTGAAAGCGCGCCGAAGACGTGCGAAATAGGTGGCGCGATTTGGAACTGGAAAGTTACCGATTGGTTCACACCGGCACCGGTTCAACCAATTAGAAGGCGTTTCCTGTCGCGCGCGTCTTGCCGGAAAATTGTGCTTCCGGCAAACGCCAGTCCTCGTCAAAACTTCGACAAGGTGATCATCCTGCCTGACAAGAGACACTCTGAATAAAGATTCTAACTCATCATTCGAATTACTGTGTAGTTTAATAAGGGAACCTGGAACATTCTCCAATCCCTTCAAATGTATCATTGTCGACGACGCATCGTTTAAGATCCCTTATAAGTGTAAAAGTAAAAAAAAATTTCTTAGACGAGAAGTCAGAAATGCAAACAAGTCGATTCCTGACAGAGCAAGTTACGGATCCCTATTTCGGCGCTCCCTAAATTATGAAAGCCTGCTACTTCCTGTCCAAACGCTATTCCGGAAGTTCACATCTTAGTTTCCACCCCCCGATCGCGGCTGCTTGACGCTCAGTGGCTAAACCGCGCCATAGAACACCATGTCACAGATGGAAGTGCCGTTTTCCGTAGCGTGTCTCGGCAGGCAGGAGTGGGGTTAACAAGTTTCGTATTCGGCAGGATTTGGCAGTGTAAGTACTTCTTGAAAACAATAAGAACTTTAGATCGTAACAAATCTTATTTCGCGGTGAATATCGTCAAAATTATCGGTCCAAATAGATTCCGCGTCCGATATGCGCTAAACTATTCGCCGTTCAACGGTCGATCGCATAAACAGATCGAATGATCGCCTCCATATTGCGGAATTCGATGAGCACCACTGAAATGCGCGCAAATCCTGCCATCCTTTGATTCCGCCGGACATAGCAAGTGGTGGGAATCTCAACGGTTGTGGAATCGGTCATTCTTTCGCCGGCTGTGCGTGTGGTTCCTTTACGATTAGTGCATAATCGTAACGAAATAGTGTCTTACTGGTAAATGCGCATTGATATGTAACCACGTCCAGAATTTCGACGAACAAGTGTGTACAATTTTTTCATTATTTACATGGTATCGTAATCCCTCGAGCACAACGCAATTTCTACTTTCCGTGCATGCTGCGAGGGGTGAACTTATTCGTACAGTAAGAATATAAGACGAAAGAAAACCATATTTTCCGTTCTATTATTTACATTTAAATGTGTATAATGTATTAGTAGGGGTTTGTTCTTACGTGCGCCCACGTTTCTTAATAATTCGCTATGGAGACGCATGTGCGGCAGTTGTGGTCGATCCAAATGCGTAAAATGAGAATTATATCGTATTTTTTCGAACAATTCTCCTACGTTTGAATAAAATTTAATTAACGGTCGGATTTATTTAACGTATAACATATTTCAGATTATGTATGGTTTCTAATGTATACTTACATTCTATTCTTCTGGTGGAGAAGTCCCTTGACGTTATAAAAGAAATTTTAGAACACGTTGGTCCGAGTCAGATTATGTACTTCGAATCCACACGTTAGTAGAAAGATTTTGGAAATGTGGGTGCATCGAAGAAAAGATCTCGTTAGTAGCGATAAGGCTACAGGAACAAAAGGTGATTATAGTATTTTACAATTTATGTTACTTTAAAATTCATGTAATTTTTTTTAGCTTCGCTGATAAACGCACGAAACGCAACGAAATCAAGTCGTTCTGGTCGAATGTATATTGCAACGATTGTTGTTAATTCGGCTCGGTTAAAGATAATCGACACGGCAGTGCGTTACAATTAATAATTTAAAGTTGTCGCTAATAATTTGAAATGTTCAATAAGAAAGCAGTTAAACGGCTTATTGAGAGAAAAAAGATTTACTATAAATCTTGTCTTCCTTGCCGCTTGAAAATTGTCGCCAGCCAAAACAGCCCTGAAACGAGGCACCCTCGGCGCCTTACCTTCGAGGACATTGCTTACGCCATCCACAAACCAGACGGGATTTTGCTAGTTTCTTTGTTCAAAACTGCAAAATCTCTAATTTTAAGTTAATCTGATTTGGAAGTTAAAAATTATATTCATCGTTTTGTCTTAGCAAGATTTTTCCAACGGTAGGGGAGAGCGGGAACAAACGTAACGGCGTCATGAAAATAACACGCCTTCTCCCTCCTTCCACAAAAGTTTCCAAAACGTTTGCTTTACATAGTTCTGCGTGTTTAGAGTTTCTTTTCTTTCACGGAGTGACGCTGAGCAATACGACGATTCGTATACCGTGGGCAAGCTGATTTCGTTATTTCGATCATTCAGGAAAGTGTCTCCCCTGTTGGTTTTTTTGTTAATATTCATAGTTAAACTATAGACATTGATTCAATTATTTGTTAGAGCGTTCTTAGATAATGTCTTTATAAGTTCCTGTATTTGATTTCAATAAGTCTTGTATAGTTTGTACGTTATAACAGTTCTATGCTGAAAAACATAGCTGGGGACAAAAGTAACATGTCACTACGGGGAGTAGTTGAATCCAATATTAACAATAGTTTAAAAAAAAAAACCATAAATATTAGTTACTTTTGGGGCCGTTACACGAGATTCCATATTAAATCAAATACACAGTATCAAAGAAATGTTCGAAGCTGGTTATGCTTTTTTATCGTTACCTACTTAAACTATGTTTATTTAAATGTTTGTTTCTATCGTTTCTGATAACAAAAAATCCTATTTTGCTTTGGAAGAAGTGTTTTTACTTAATTCTCCTCAAAATAATTAGTATTACTTTCGTCCCCATGGTATGTTACTTTCGTCCTACCCCTGCAGGACAAAAGTAACAATGACAGTCACTGCGGAAAATTGCCATAACTCATTGACTACTTATCATGGAAGGCTGAATTTGTGGTCAAATGATAGATCAAGAAACACACTATCTTAAGGCATAATTTTCGTTTTTATATCTGTAAGAGGTAATTGGCAGCTAGGCCAAATGTAAAAAGTGTTACGTTTGTCCCCGCTCTCCCCTATATACAGAAATTGCTGTGTACTCTCAGGTCACAGTGATAGAACGAAGGTTGAATTTGTATGAAAAATAAAATGGATTCTGCTGTTTCATAAGTATTTAAACTACCAATTCAGATTTCACGTGAAAAAACTTTTCTAATATTAGAAAATTTTTATATTTTTCTTTGTAACTTTTCTCTAATTGTTTAAACAATTGGTAAAGCTTTTACCATTTAATAGATCTGATTAAAAGAAGTAACTTTCGATTTGAAACATGGTTTCTGTCTCTTGCAGCTTGCGAGTTATAAAATAAAATCGAGAAAAAAAACCGCAGTTTTCAGGTGTTAATTTCAATTCCTTGGGGGTGAATTTAGGCAGCAAAGAAAAATAGCGTTGCGATCAGCGGAGTTTGGCAAAATGTAATCTAATTTCAAATTACGATTAGAATGTAAGTAATTGTGTAACTGATTACACGGTATTTTGTGTAATCGTCAATTTAGGTAGTTGACGATTACACATTATCTTGTGTAATCGTCAATTTGACAACATTGTGGTCAACTACGTAAGACAGTGTCTCAGTACCCGTTACAGAAAAAATATTGTGGAATCAATTACACAATTACATTTTAATCGTAACTTGCAATTTGTAATTAGATTACATTTTGCCCAACTCTGGTGATCAGGAGCAAATTCCCTTCATATTCTCGGAGTTGTAGAATTCTTTGAATATCCGGGTTCGGGATCTGCTCTTCCAAGGACATATAATTATGCGAATTTTGAATTATTATAAGTTATGAAGTACTATAATTAACTTTAATTTTTGTACATTTCTTACTACTAATGACGGTCTATAAAATGCAGTTGTATGTATTTGGATATAATTAGTAATATAGATAATATATTTTTTGTGATTGTATATTTTCTTCTATTTTTTTTGTTACTTATATTATTATCTTCTATTATTTGTGATTTATTTGTTTCATGTACTTGGCGTAATTTTTTTACTTTTTTGAAGTTTTTTTCACGGGTAGATAATACAGTTCATCCTATTTCCACATCTTTATTCTACAAATACTTTTGTCCCCTAGTACGGTATTCAAAACTGATGTCACTGCTTTGAAGGGTAAATCTACACCTCTGGATCAGTGGACATTTGTAAAAGAATTTGCTGCAAAATTGTAACATGGAAAATTAATGTTAAATTAATTTTACATCAGCATATTCTGCTTGTTGTAGGAATAAAATTTTTGAAAGTAATTCCTTTCCCATCTGTTCTTGTGCGTGTGGCTGCTGAGTTAAGTGGATGTCCCTGTACTTTACAAATGATTGAGGTACTGTTGCATCAATATACATATTATTTTGCATATTATACATATTATCATGAATATTTTGCATGAACTTTTTGTCTGATAAAGTGATTAATATTTTTACGAAAATATACTATAGGTACATATTAATATAATTTTTTGAACGATTAACGAGGGTTTATACGAGGGTGTGGACAAATAAAACTGAAATGCATATATCTTGTAATGTACAAGTTAATCGTTTTCAATACGTTACGCGTTAAGTTTCGTGTTTGTGAAATGTTAATTGAAATATTATTGGTTTATCTTACTCACTGTACAAAGTATGCGATATAATATTCCACTGGGTTTTGTGGCTCTGTAGTGGCTGAATTTTTGTTTAAAATACTTTTTAATTTTAAGCGAACTCACGGTTCCTCGGTAATAATACGAGTCCCCTCTCATTCTTAAGGTTACTTAAATTTTTAAATTGTATGAGAGGCAGTTTAAAGGTGTTCACAATTTGTCATTTTAGAATGACCAGCGGCGCTGGCCGTGATGGACACACCGGTTCTCGTTAGATCATCGAAATTAAAGTCTGCGCACACATATCCGTTCCGTGTCAGTTCTGTTCCGGCGTGCCAGTGGTAAGAAGGAGACCCTCTACGCCCCTCTTCTTCTTACCAATGAAGTGTTTAGACCTTAAAGGTCTGCGCACACATATCCGTTCCGTCTCAGTTCCGTGTCAGTGTGCCATTGGTAAAAAGAAGAGGGGCGTAGAGGACCTCTTCTTCTTACCACTGGCACACTGACGCGGAACTGAGACGGAACGGATATGTGTGCGCAGATCTTGAAGCATCACGGGGCGGGTACTGGGGAAGGATGGATGAGACCACCTTTCTCTCAGTACGACGCTCGCTGCTGGGACCCGAGGGAGAGGAGAGGAAAAAAGATAGGACTATAGTTCGTTGGGCTACAGCAGGCCTGCCCCATCGGGTGCAAATACCTCCTGAATTTCTGGGACCCGGGTAACAGCCGAGCGCGGGACTGTTCCATTGCTACCCGTTGCGAAATTTGTGAGATAACTGCATGGTGGTACGAGCCTGCATGGACGGCCGCACACTCATGCAGTTCTCCCGCAACCCATGCTGTGCTTAGCAACCTAACCAGTCCCGCGCTCGGCTGTTGCCCGGGTCCCAGAACTTCAGGAGGTATTTGCACCCGATTGGGCAGGCCTGGGCTATAGGAAAAACACATACAGAATACAGAATGGCTGCCAGCCACGTGTCGGAGAAATAGCGATTTATTTGACTCACTGAATTGCACACACGTTGGGTTAATTAATCGCCCCTGTTTTGTCTAATTTGTGAAAAAAAGTTCTACGGCTTCTTGATTTAATTTTCTCGTATAATATTGTTGCGCCGGGGCGTTTCTACTACAGGCCACCCCGACGCAAAGGGTTGAATGATTACACAGATGTACACGACTAAACTATATTTCCGTATACAATGGTATGACACGTACATCCGAACGCTACGGCGTTCGCAGGCGGGTGACACTCATAGAGGCTCAGAGTTGGGAGGAAACCGGCCTGGCCGAACACCTACAGGAGCGGTGGTAATGTGTGCGTGAGACGCACGATTGGAAACGAACCGACGCCAGCACCAAGCGAGTAACGCCGCGGCCAACCAGCTTCGACAACATATTTCCCGGCGACGCTGGTTGGCCGTGGCGTCAGTTCGTCTCCGACCGTGCGTCTCACGCACACACTACCACCGCTCCCTGTAGGTGTTCGGCCTGGCCGGTTTCCTCCCAACGCTGGTTTCCACATCGTCCCAGAGAGCACGATTGACGATGCCTTTTTGTTTTGTCAACGCGTCACGCGCGGTTCTTATGGTACGGGCCTGAGGCGCTCCACGCTGATTGGCCGCCGCGGGGGCCAAGACGCGCGGCGGGAGAAAGGGGGCGTTGCCTCTGAAAATCGGCCGCCAAATTCACTTAATTCCCAAGCCTGGTATAAGAAATGTATAAGAAATATAAAATAAATATAAAATAAATAGGAACTTATAACCTCCAGGGTTTAGTTTATTCCAAGGTTTAAGAGAATTATGCAAGTCAGCTTTATATTACTGTACACGATTTATTTAAGACAAAATATAATGCGATACATGTACATGTAATTTAGTTGAATGATTATTTAATGTATGCAATTTAGTTGATAGATTATCCACTAGATGGTGCTGACCAAACTAATCGAGGGCGGCAAATTTAAAACTTGTGTTCGGTTCTCCTTACTTAAATTAATTGAACTGAAGAAATGACTAAGATACAACTTCTGTATGTCTGCACACAATTATCTTGTAAGCATTCTGTATACAATTGTGCGCGAAAGTTCCCTAAAACGCTTTGAGGGATTGCTCCCGGTGCACAATGAAGGAGAAAATAATTTGCCGGACACAGATTGGTGGTTGAATCGAGTGTCGGTTTATGGCCGCCAGTACGGCACGTGGTGGCACAGAGTTACAAATTAGGTTCACGCAACACAACGGTTAAGCGTGGGTCTCACAAGACCAAACTCGCGGGCAGACGCGAGTTAACGCGATTTATAACAATACTTGAAAATCCGCACGCGAACACTCGCGAGCGAGTACAAAAGGATAAAACGGAAGCACCGGCACACACGTGCACAATAGTCCAGTGACTATAGGTAACGAGACCGCGAGAGCGAAGCGAGCAACGCATTACGCGAAGAAGAAGGCCTCGGCCAAATTCGCGAGCCCCCGGTCGGGTTCGGCCGCCCCCCTCGCCGATCCCGCGACCCGAGCTACTCGGTCCACCCGAATCACGGAATCGACGAGAGCAGGCAACCAGTCCCATCGTTGGCCGCGTAGTTTAAAATTAGAAAAATATGTACAAGGCTTAATTACTAAGATACACAGAAAATATTTACACGGTGGACTTCGGGACTCGTCCCGAACATGCCGCCCGCCTCGTCCGAGGTCACGACGACGAAACAAGAAAATATACATAAGAGTAATACATAAGAAAAGATACATAAGAATAAGATTAATATATATGCACCGCGGAGTTCGGTAAGTCCGAGGACACGTGATCGGAACAAGAAAGATCACGAATACATAAGAACCGCGGAGTTCGGTAAGTCCGAGAACACGTGATCGGAACAAGAAAGATCACGAATACATAAGGGCCGCGAAATGTTTTTCGCACGCGAACCCTCACGTGAGGCCCGGCAAGGGCATGGCTCGATCGGCACCCCTGCCGCCCGCCGTGACGAGCAGCGTATCGAACCGTGGTCCTGGGCCCTCAGAGATGTGGGAGGTCGTTGACGTCCTTAGACGAGTCAGCTGATGCCCCGTCGGGTAGCGGGCACAAAGTTCCGATGGAGCGTATCGCCGTCTTGGTAGCGGTGCGGATGGTGACAACTCGCACCAGACCATCTTGGCCTGGGTTGACCTCCAGAATCCTCTGGATCAGGATCAGCTGTTCGCAAATTAAAAACAAACCGACGAACCAGAGCAGTAATGCGTAGTAAACGCGTGAACGAGGAGTATCGTAAGAAAAGTTCGTTCTGGCGTGCATCCTGCACAATATTCAAAATCACCGAACTCTTCTTCTCGGGCGCCTCCGTCCCGTTGAGATCCAACTTGGATTCCGGCCAGTCCGATGGGCTGCGTATCAACCATTGAGGTCCTTGCCACCACAGATCGGACGTCTGGAGGTCATTCAGCTCTAAACCTCGCGTTGCTAGATCCGCGGGGTTGTCTGCCGACCGAACGTGTCGCCAGGAAGTCTCCGGCAGCAGTCGCTGGATCTCCGCCACTCGATGCGCGACGAATGGCTTCCAACGGGTCGCATGAGATCGCGTCCAAGCAATCACGACAGTGGAGTCGGTCCACACGACAACAGTCGCACCAGAGAGACTCAGCTCCGAAACTGTTTGCTTCAATAACCTGGCAAGAAGCAAAGCACCACATAATTCAAGACGAGGTATACTTACTACCTTGACAGGTGCCACCTTAGTCCGAGTGACTAACAGGTTCGAACACGTAAGCCCCGTGTTCGGGTCGTGCACTCGTAAATAGACCGAGGTACAATATGCCCGTTCGGATGCATCGCAGAATCCGTGGAATCCCACCTGGGTTTCCGTCGGATGGTAGTAGATCCACCTCGGAAGGTGAACGTTGCCTAAGTTGCTTAGGCTCGCTCGAAATAACGTCCACGAGTCAGACAGACTCGCCGGAAGCGGGTCGTCCCAGTCCAGTCCTGCCAACCAGAGATCCTGCATCAGAATCTTTCCCCTGATCAGAACCGGTGCAGCCCAACCCATGGGATCAAAGAGGCGTGCCAGCTCAGAAAGCACCCTTCTCTTCGTCCAGCAATGTTCATCAGGAAATGGTTGCAAGGACGGTGGTCGAATGGACAGAGTGTCCGATGAAGGGGTCCAGATCAGACCCAAGGCTCCGTGTATTTCAGGTTCCTGGAACAGCTTCATCTTCTCCGTCTCCGATGGGTCCAACAACGAATGGCTGGTGGCCCACTTGCTCAGCTGGAAACCTCCAGCCTTCAAGATCGCAATGGTCTGCCTTTGAACTTCTCGTGCGCGGTCCAGATCACTGCCTCCAGCCAGGAGGTCGTCCACATAGGAGTGCTGTAACAGAACCTGAGCACCGAGGGGATACCGCTCGCCCTCGTCTACTGCGAGCTGTTGCAACACGCGTAAGGCCAAATACGGCGCCGGAGTCGTTCCATACGTCACCGTGACCAACCGATAGGTCTCCATAGGCCCATCGGGTCTCGGGCGCCACAGAATTCGCTGCCAATCCCGGTCATCCGGGTGCACCTGAATTTGTCGAAACATTTTAACAATGTCCGTTGAAAAGGCGAACTGAAACAAGCGCCATTTCGTCAAAACGCTCCACAGCGTTGACTGTAATTTCGGTCCCGAAATCAGGAGGTCGTTCAAAGACCTTCCCGAAGACGTCGTACAAGACGCATTAAGAACGACGCGAATCTTGGTGTCATCACCCTCTCCCTTCCACACCGCATGGTGGGGAAGGTAATAATGGGGACGAACGGCGCCCAGTTCCCCAGACACCATTTCCATATGTCCAAGGAGCTCGTATTCATGCAAGAATTCAGCATACATGCTGCGGGGTCGCTCGTCCCTTTGATGACGCCTCTCATTGCTGAGCAGAGTGCGCAGAGCAGCCGGCCTGGATGCTCCCAATTGTCCGGAAGAGTCCTGGCGGAATGGTAGGCGTACCAGATATCGGCTTGTCTGGTCCCGCTGATGAGTATTCCGGAACAAGCTCTCGCACCGGGTATCCTCCGGGTCTCCAAGAGTGGAATCCGAAAGCTCCTCCAGCTCCCAAAAGCGGCGTAGATCGTAATCGAGAGTATCCTCGACCCGTGTATGGAGTACACGATTCGTCCTTGGCGAAGCTGCTGCATCCTCAGCGGATGCTGGGCCGAACACAACCCAACCAAAGGGCGTATTTGTAGCGGAGGGCGTGCCTCTGGGTCCCTGACGCGTCTCTCCCATTAGGGCGTAGCAGACATCTTCACCCAGCAGGATGTCGACCTTCGTTGGAGTGAAACAATCCCCATCGGCAAGTTTAAGTTCCTGGAGATGGGTCCAATCATCTCTCGAAGCCAGTCGCGAGGGAGTCGGAGGTATCACCTCCCGGGTGACCAGCGCGTTCACGGGAAGACTGAAGGACGGGTCGCTGTCCAAGGTCAAGACCGCCTCGACCTCATACTTCGCCACTCCGACGCTCCTACCCTGGAATCCAGAAAGCGTGACATGCGTGGATCTTCGCTTCAGGCGAAGAGCCTGCGCCATCCATTCACTAACGAAGGACACGTCGGCGCCTTGATCCAGGAGCGCTCGCACCGAAATCGAATGGCCATTGGGGGCTGCCAGCCGCACTCGAGCCGTCGCCAACAAGACCAGACGTTTAGCAGAAATGGAATTCACCGACGCTGAGGTCGTAGAAACCCCTTGAGGAGGGACACTACCTGACTCCTCATTCTCACCAGGCATGAACGCCTCGTGCAAGAGAGTATGGTGCTCCTTGTTGCACAGCAGACATCGGAAGGACGAAGGGCAGTCCGCCACGAAGTGCCCAGCATTCAAACAAGAAAGATAGACTCCTACCTTCATCGCTTGTGCCTTACGATCCCGTGCATGCATTCCCTTGAACTTCGAACAGTAGTTTAGATTGTGCGCGCCATGACACAAAGGGCACTGGCGCATCGGTTTTCGCCCCTTGGAAGGCGCATTCGCCTTAACTGGCAACGCAGTACGCGTCCGTGTAGTCGGCGATTTCGATCTCCCAATCTTCTCCCGTTGATTGGAGGACGTCGCTGCTTCCGACTTCTGAGAAGCGTATAGAGCGTGGACACGCGTTTCGAAAAAGTTTTCGACGGTAGCGTAGCTTGGACAGGCTGAGCGGTCAGTGAAGGTGACTTCCCAAGCCAATCGAGAAGCTGGATCCAGTTTTTCGGTGAACAGGATCACAAACCAGTCGTCCCATTCTGCCACGGGTTTACCTAAAGCCGACAGCGACTCTCTCGCCTGAGCGAAGTCGTCGAGGAGACGCTTGAGATCCGAAGAACGTCCCTTAGCTACCGGTTCGGAATTCACCAGGCGACGCATGTGCCCAGCGGTGAGAATATGTTTATTCTCATAACGTTTCATGAGATTACTCCAAGCTCCGTCGTAGCCGGCGTCCGTGGTGGGAGTCCGTTCCAATATTTTAGCGGCTTCGCCCTTCAGACAGGACTTCAGATACTCGAGTTTCCGGACCTTGGAAAGCCGCTTCGACTAGTGAATCAACGATTGGAAGCGGTCGCGGAAGCTCTCCCACGTCAGAATGTCGCCCGAAAATGTTGGCAAAGGGATTCGAGGAAGTGTAGAGTCTTCGTCCGAATCCGCTTTGACCGACGTTTTGCCTTTCTCCGTGACGGACTGTCTGGCAGACGGATACAGCTCGTTCAGCCAATCCTTCAAAACAACCATGTGTTGAAGAAACGTTTCCTCCACGTCGGCATACTGATCCTGTTTAATATAATCAGAATCGGCGGCCTCCGGTCGTTGTATCAGACGACGATGACCGATCTCGAATGCTGACCAAAGCGCCCTCAGTCTCTCGTTTCGGATCTCCAGCACCGAAACGGTGACCTTGTCCTTGCCCATCTTCCGAATGTTCGACAAGAACCGATCAATCCGGCCCGCGGTATCTACCTGTTCGCGAATAATGGCGTCCATGGCCTCCATGTCTTACACAGAAAGAGACTCGCGAACAGCGCCACGAAACTTTATCTCTCCGCGACCACTCGCGGATAAACGCGAGTACCTCGCACCGAGCGTTCTCAGAAAAACGAACGACGTCACACGGAATGTTCCAGAACGCGCACGAACATCGGCACACACCGATAGAGGCGCGACGAAAGACTCGCACACTTCCGGTGGCGAGATTCACGCTCACCGAACGTTCTCGAACGTGCACGAACACAAAAGCAGAACGTTCTCAAAACGCGAACAGCTTCACAGAACGTTCTCGAAAAACCGCGAGCTCCTGCACGCGATTTCCACAGGCTTTCGTCACAGAGACGAGAAACACACACGCCAAACGTTCCCGAACGTGCACGAACACCGGCACACACCGGTTAGAAGCGCGACGAAAGATTCGCACACTTCCGGTTGCGAGAATCACGCTCACCGAACGTTTTCGAACGTGCATGAACACCGGCACACACCGGTTAGCTTCGCGAACAGCGCGTCGAGAACCTCGGATACTTCCGGAGACGAAAGTCACGCTCACCGAACGTTTTCCAACGAACGCGAGCACCTCGCACCGAACGATCTCGAACAACACGAGCACCGTCGCGAACACTCGAACACTCGAATCCAACCCAATCCAATCGGCTCCGGCTCGAAGGACCAGAAACTGTGCGCGAAAGTTCCCTAAAACCCTTTGAGGGATTGCTCCCGGTGCACAATCAAGGAGAAAATAATTTGCCGGACATAGATTGGTGGTTGAATCGAGTGTCGGTTTATGGCCGCCAGTACGGCACGTGGTGGCACAGAGTTACAAATTAGGTTCACGCAACACAGCGGTTAAGCGTGGGTCTCACAAGACCAAACTCGCGGGCAGACGCGAGTTAACGCGATTTATAACAATACTCGAAAATCCGCACGCGAACACTCGCAAGCGAGTACAAAAGGATAAAACGGAAGCACCGGCACACACGTGCACAATAGTCCAGTGACTATAGGTAACGAGACCGCGAGAGCGAAGCGAGCAACGCATTACGCGAAGAAGAAGGCCTCGGCCAAATTCGCGAGCCCCCGGTCGGGTTCGGCCGCCTCCCTCGCCGATCCCGCGACCCGAGCTACTCGGTCCACCCGAATCACGGAATCGACGAGAGCAGGCAACCAGTCCCATCGTTGGCCCGCGTAGTTTAAAATTAGAAAAATATGTACAAGGCTTAATTACTAAGATACACAGAAAATATTTACACGGTGGACTTCGGGACTCGTCCCGAACAACAATTTAAAAGTGTGCACTGTCATACAGAAACTGTATCTCAGGCAATTAGTTTGAAGGGAAAAGAAAAATTGAACAAAGTAAACTTCTTGTAAACATACAACATACTTTATTATATTTATTTATTTGACACTTTACAGTTTTCATTTTTACCAAAATTATAAATACAATATTTAATAATATTAATAATATTAATAATATTAATAATAAATATTATATCAGACATATTGTCTTTATGATTACATATAAAACTAAAATGTACATGATGCTTTACATAATACGCGATGAAAAACTTAAAATTACGCCTACTATAATATTTATGTAACATATATGTAGTAATATTATATAGTTTTATAATGCACCGCGAGAAACATTCGTTAAAATAGTTTAATACATCATTTACGTTATATGGGCGCTGTTCTACAATATGAATTTTACAAAAGTTACAATCTACTTTGGGTAATAAATTATTATATATATATATATATATAAATAATGTTGTCTTCACCTTAGTGCTTAAGCCGGTGTCACACACTCCGTGAAACCCTTTGTGTATCGCTGGCTCTTCTATAATCCTAGGTATGGCTTCCGGATTGGGACGAGCGTTGTCCATGAGGCTCTTCAGTTGGAACAGTGTTATATGAAACGTGTTTTGGCAATTGGCTCTGCTACTATGCTTGCCGGACACGTTTCGAACTAATAAATGTTTTAAACGATTCTTCAAATTGGGTGGCATTTAGGCTATTTGCTCTACCCCTGTGCTGCCGGATTTGACGGAAAAAGTTTTCCAAGGTATCTTGATTAAATTCCCTAGTATAGACGTTGTCCAATTTTTTGGCATATATTTTCACCATATCCATACATCCTTCCACTGTGGCTATAAAATTCTTCAGTGAAGGTGGCACTATTTTTTCTGTTGTACCTTCGGCCTGGAAATACATATTTTTCATCTTTTGGACATGTCCTCTCCAGTATATCATGTGTATACTATTTCGGTTTACAGCACATTTTAATCCGGCGTTGTTACGTCTAGTCCTGTTTTCATTTTCTTGTTCTTTAAAAATACAAAAAGGAAGACTGATTAAATTAAACTGAATGTAATATATTTGATATAGTATAAATATAAGATGACATCTAGAAAATAAATAGAATATGATGCCTGTGCACTGTACGGACTCTCGTTCCGTTCAGTGTATGGACCGCAGTGCGGATACTTAATATGTTATGTCACTTATCTTTGTTCCAGTTCGATGTTTATGAACTATATCCTAATATATCTTGCAATCTTCTTTATCCGAGTCGCTATCAGGTGTTACTGAGCTTGACTTGGCTTTGCTAGGCTTGATCACGCTTGGCAACGCTTGGATTGAACCGTAACGTGCTGTAACGGTTAGTAACGGTCAATAGGTAATGGCCGCCAAATTTAACTGAATTCAACCAAATTGCGCCAAATGTAGCCTGTGGTCAGCACCATCTAGTGGATAATCTTTCAACTAAATTGCATACAGCGCTGTCTACAGTTATGTATGGGAACTAAACGGTGGTTACGTTTCAAGCTAGAGCTGTTCGAGTACTCGAAAAAAGCGAGCCGAGTACTCGAATAGAACCGAGAACTCAAATTTTTTCGAGCGACTCGGTTTTTTTCGAGCAACTCGAATTTTTTCGAGCGGCTCGAAGGAAACCGAGCGGGCCGAAAGTACCGAACAGTCCGGTGTGTTGAGTAGTTTGAAGCTTGAATGTTTCGAATATTTTAGAATATGTTTATATATTGGGTAATGGTTCGTAATTATTATTATTATTATTTCGACCTTATTACTCGTTAAACAGACAATATAGTACATAAGGGGAAAGTAAGATACGAGTAAAGGCAAGGCCGCAATAATAATGTGAATAATTAAAATGTAAAATTCAAATGAAAATATTCATTAACTATTGAAAATAATTTTTCGCGTATGTAAGATTTATTAATATTTCTTCTTGCGTTTTCCTTTATTTTTATTACTTTTTTGCCTTCTCCGTATGGGTTATATTTCTGTCGAGTCACTGTTAACAAAGGCTGTTACCCGTTAATGAAAAATGAATAAGTATAAATAAATCAAGAATTCAAAGAGTCAAAATTAAGATTATGGGTTTTTCCATGTGTGTCTAGATGAAATCCGAATGTTTGCAAAATATTTATTTATTTATTTGTTTATTTATTTATTCTTACGGGACGTACCCTTTAGATACAATGAAAAAAATATATAACATCTGTACGCCGTGTATACTCGAGCTCATTTTAGAAGAAACTTATTTCGCGCATGTTGAATGAGCTATTCAACTGCCGCGAGGTCTCGGTTCCCCCACTTTACCATGCGCAGCCGAAAGACCATTGGTGGTGGCATAGCCAATGAGCGCCAACATGCGCAGAACCGATCTAAACTCGTCGATCGGCAAGTTCCTTCTAAAATGAGCTCGAGTATAGTTTAGAAACAAAGCGAGATGGCAATTCATGATGTGCCAAAGTTTTTGTTGGGCATTGCCCACTACTGAAGACGCTGCAGAATTCGAAAACCTAGAAGACTTTGAGGATGAAATTAAAGAAAATTTTTAAAAAATTAATCTCCACACCTTTCCGTAGAAAAATAGTTACTATTATTAATTCCCTGTCTTAAGTTACCTACTACTTCCATATTTCATTAATATTTTGATTAAAGTTTCTTAATGGATGACTAAAGAAATGAAAATGAATTTTTCACAGCTGGAAAAACTTTAAAACTGCTGTATATGTATATATCGTGTATGTAGTATGTGTTTCCGACATAATTGTGTTCGGCTATTTTTGAAGTATCAGTGAATATTTTCTAATAACACCACAGTTTATTAGATGTATAATAATAATATTGTTGTAAGTATATTATCGGATCAGCTCTGGGAAGACTACAAGTTCGAAGAACGAAGCGCGGAACTCCCGGGACACGTCTAATTGTAAGCTAGCGTTTTGTCTCTACAGGTGCAACTTATGAATGGTTAAATTTAAGCTTTACAGTCGTCTTAACTGCACACAGATGACCTTTATTCACAGTCCAACGCAACAGAGTTAGTTTAAGCTACTAGAATATTGAGGAATTGTCCTTTCACACGTTCGAAAGAGTTAACGTTATAATTCAATTTCTGTACAAGGTCATGCGACGATAAATACACAACGATTTACACTATTTACAGTTCACTTAATTATATTACATTAGTTTAAGAACAGTTAAGTTGAGCCACGATTGTTAAGCACCTAACTCTCCGAATATCTTGCGAAGCAGATTCGCAGAAGCCGTAATACCGAAGCAACGTCGGAAAATAGCGCAAGCAAAGTGCGTTAGTAATAGTCGGCACGAAAGCTAGTTACAGGCAAGACGTAACTTCGCGAGGCAATTGCGCGATTAAGCTAGGTGCGTAAGAAAGCAAGGTACTTGTGAAGCGTATCGTAGTCGCGAACAGAGAGCGATCCAGGAAATCGCGATCTATTTCCTGGAAGCAAGAGCAGTCCCCCTTCCATCGATTGTAAGGTGGGCCAAAGAGATGGCGTTAACAGGCTGTCTTTCTTGTACAAATATGTATGTATTACTTCGAAAAATATTGACGAAATCTTTGAGTTTTATCTTTTAAAATTAGTATACAACGCAGCGTATAAGCCAGAATAGGCAATTGGGGGCCTTAACTACACTGTTCAACACGTATTTGACTCCGAGATCCTAGTAGAGTTTTTCGTCCCAGACACAAATCTGTAAACAGAATTGCTCTGGTGTCACGTCCCGGGTGAAGGTCTTTGGGGAAAATGACATATGGGGGTTTTATTCGAAGGGAATGCAGGTGCGAATGCCAGATTCGTGGCGCTGCGGAGAGTAGGAATTCCGGCGCGAATACGTGATTCGTGGCTCTGAAGGTGAAGTGGAATTTTAGGCGCGAATACGTGACACTATGGTGTGTAGGATTCAGGCGCGAATGCCAGATTCGTAGCACCGAACGACCAGGGAAGGTTTAGATAGTTATGATCCCTGTGGTGACACCCGTTAGAGCACTTTGTTTTGGTTTCACTAATTGGATTTACCGTTGCATAGGTGAAAGAAGTTACACGTAATATTTCTGAGAAACTCGTCTAAACGTGCGGCTATACACAGGCCATGCAAAAGTATGTTAGTAAACACGGTAACTGCTCTTGCGTTCGCGAACTAGAATCAGCTGTTTCACTAGCTTGTTTGTTTGGATTTTTAGATCTTTCGTAACCAATGTGTAACGTTCGGCTGTCCGGGGACAACTGAGCGTCGACAGATCCCCGAGAGGAGAGCGGCGTCCCCTCGAGTGTAGGAAAGGTGGGGTTCTATTCTACAGGTGAAAGAGTAAAATCTATGGCTTGAAACTTAACAATGCTTATTTATTTAATAAAACTTATTCTAGTAATGATAATAATAATGAATTAATATTGCTTACGATCTATGATTACTTATACTCTTTTTTGGTTTTTTATGTTTTTATGTTTATTCTAATACGCTAATTAATAATAATAATAATATATGTATTAAGATATGTACTTCTGCAGTAAGATCGGTCTGCTGCCGTTTCCGGAGCGGGTCCCAATTCTTTTGGCAGAGTTTTATGCTAGGCTACTGCAGTAAGATCGGTCTGCTGCCGTTTCCGGAGCGGGTCCCAATTCTTTTGGCAGAGTTTTATTCTAGGGTTCTGTAGACTTTGCCTTCGCTAAGCGGCTAAGCTGCTACCTACTAATAGGAGCAACGCTTGAAACCTCCGTGAAGACAAAGTTCTCAACCTTCAAATGGTAGGTCCAAAGAGGAGCACCCGTACCTTTTTAACACTGAGAACCAGTCGCTACCGTTTCCGGAGCGTGCTGAAATTCTGCTGGATGGTACTTAAGCTGCCTCCAGGCACTAGCATTCGTTGGTCGCAAGAACGTATTCGAATGAGCGCGCCCTGTGCTGCGCGCGTCACCTTTTATACCCGAGAATTGGCAGGCTGGCGCATGCGCAGTGAGTCGCTGTTTGTTATTTCATGTTTGTTCGCTTATTACTTATTATTTTGTCTTGCGCTTTAACTAATACTTATAATTAATTATTCTTAACATTTCTATAATATTTGTTTCTCTAATATTTGCTTAAATTATAAATTATGTACAAAAGTCTTTACAATGCGTTTGCGTGGTAATGGAATACAGTTGTATGGTAATGAAGATCGGTTCTGTTTTACCGACAGTCGGTTTTTACCGGTTTGAGTCCCCGTGGGACGTTACACCTCCCCCCCTGGGGGATCTCTCGTCCTCGAGAGATTGGAACGGAGGTGGGGAACGAAATGGGCAATCTTATGTTTATAGGATTATTTATTTATAGGGTTTATATGGGCATGCTGCCCCGGATCCAAACAACGCTAGTAGTCGCCAAAGTTTTTTCCTAGGGTCTGTTTTTGACAAGGCCCTATATGTCTCCCAATCTGGGTCGGGGATGTCGACAGGGATCAACCGTGGCCATTTCCAGGCTGGTACCTCCGGTACTTTGAATTCCGGGGTTGTCGGAAGAACAAGGTCTGGAGTAGTGGGATATTCCGGTGTCTTTGGAAGTATCAGGTCCGGAGGAGTATGAGGTCGTGTCTTTAATGGAATGATTTCATTAGGTTTTGATAAAAAGGAGAAGGTATTAATACATTACCAATTTTTGTGGAGATGTCGGGAGTGGAGCAATTAATGCGGGAATGGGAATCATCTCCGCAAATATTTCCTCTAATTCGTTTTTATCTTTCTTTGCTTTCGATTTGCGTGAGCCTGAGCGTTTCGGCATATTGGTAGCAATGAAATGAAGTGCGGCGCAGACGCGGTTTTAAACAGAACGATTCTTTTTGGCGCCCTCTAGCGGTTTTTATGGAAGTTACAGTTTTCTGCAACCATGTATGTTGCCTATGCTATCGGTCTACTTAGTATATATATATTTTTTCTTAATTCTATGGGTTTTTAGGTTAAGTGTCATTTGTTTTTTGTATATATAAAAAAATAGAATGTTTATTAAAAAAATGAAAGATGAGAGGTGTGAGTATTTACTACATTCTGTATGTGTGTGTAGTGTGTAATTGTAGAGTGTGATGTAGGATGAGATGAATGATAATATAAAAGGGTAAAAAATATATAAAAAGTGTATGTGTTTAGTACATTGTGGATGTGTGTGAGGCGTGTATATGTAAAGTGTAGTGTATAGTATATATAAAAATGATTAAATATTTAATATCTCCCTGCATTCCCTGCAATTACGCACTGGTTGTGCGACGAATAATATGCGCCGACATAATCGGCAAATTCGCCATCGGCGTAAATTCTTCTTTGCGACTAGGTGTCTTTCCAGAGGCTCTTCCTCCAATATGTCCACTTTCTGCGTACACATTACGCAGATTATGTGGTTTTTATAGTAAAAGACATCCTTGTCATATGTCTTTTTTAGGCAAATTTGGTCAGCCATTCTTTATCTCACAGTATTGCTTTAACTGCTTGTACGTTTTTATTCGTATGTATACTTTGTGACAATGGAGAAATCCTTTGTTCTTCCTCCCTTATATAGTCTTCCCATGCAGGGTTGCAACTTTATGGTAAATTCGCCTGTTTTACGCGGTTCTTATGGACGATCCTAGTTTGTTTCGAATTAATTTCTATTTTTAAGTTATTTTTCTCCAGGATTTCGATAATCCGGTAGGGTCCGCTGTATTCCGGTCCCAGTTTTTCTCTTCTTGGTTGCAATAACCATACGTAATCCCCTATATTGTATGTTTGTGGTTGAATCTTTCGATCGTAATAATGTTTCTGGCGAATTTTTGACTCTTCCAGATTTTTTCGCGCCATTTGTCGGATGTGATATAATTTATCTATCAACTTGTCGACATAGTCTGGATACGTTTTAATGTTGTCCGTTGAGGGAATACTGGAAGGAAGACGTGCTTTTCTTCCGAAAACAAGTTCGTGAGGCGTAAATTTCGTGCCTTCGTGAGTACTTGTGTTATACGAGAACATTGCTTGAGGTAACCACTGATCCCATTGCTTTTCTTTTGACACGTAATGTCTTAGGTATTCGACGAGGACATGGTGACTTCTCTCCAAAGATCCATTAGATTGTGGATGAAATGCAGAGGTTCGATATTGTTTAATGTGAAACGCTCTGGCAAATTTCTTCATGAGGGCACTCATAAAATTTGGTCCCTGGTCAGTAAGGATTGCTTTAGGACTTCCAAACTTACAGATGAAATGTTCTGCAAATGCCTTAGCTATATCTTCTGAAGTGACACTTGCCAATGGAATAGCGAGAGAGTATTTAGTCAAATTGTCCTGGATAGTAAGTATATAACTATTTCCTATGTTTGTGAAAGGTAATGGTCCTACTATGTCCATAGAAATCTTATCGAAAGCATCAACAGGTGTGTCTGTTAGTATCATGGGTTCCTTGTTCTTTACTCGTACCAGTTTAGTTTTCTGGCATTCTAAGCAAGTCTTAATAAACTGTGTTATTTCGTATTTCATATTTTTCCAGTAGTATTTGCTTCTTATTCGATGGTATGTTTTTGTAATTCCCTTGTGTCCGCCTATAGGTGATTGGTGATTCTCCTGGATGATCTGGTGTCTTTCTTGCATAGGAGGTGTTAGGAGGGTGCCTTTGCAGAAGATGAATTGGATATCTTCTTGTATGAATATTAGTTCTATTAAATTTCGTAATTGATTTAATAAAATTTTATCCTCTTCTGATGAGATGTATACTTTTGTGGCTTTTTCAGATACCAGGTATGTATGAAGTGACCTCAGTGAATTGTATACGTCTTCTTCCGTTGGATGTTCTGGTGTGATAAGTCCAAGGATTGTGTGCTTCCCTTCCTTGATTTTGACTAACTCTCCGATTCTTAATGGTTGTGGAATTTTGTGAGGTTTTATATTTTTTTCCTTATATAATTTTCCTCCTGATGGTCCGATTGGCCTGCCTTGTGTGTTTATGAATGTCACTACGTATCCTTTGCCCATCCATAAGTGATCTTCCACCTCTGTATTTTGGTTTTTGACAGGAATATTTGATACTATCCTTGGTTTGGCTGGTGTGGGTTGTTTGTGCCGTGGAGAATGTGGGGGAAGAGATAGTAATGGTGGAGGATGAGAGGATGGTGGAGGAGGAGTAAGTATCCTTCCTTTCCTTATCGTTATTGGCGTTATAGGACCTGTGTCCGTGCTGGATTTTGATTTTAATTTCTTCTTTTTAGGTGTATGGTGAGTGTTCTTTTCTGAACTTGATTCCGCGTCTATTTTCGGAGGATCCTTATAATTGTGTTTCGGTATTATGACTGTTTCGTCAATTTCTTCTATTGCATCCTCTTCCTTCTTGATGCGAGGTTTCTTGATGTGAGGGGGTTTATATTTTTGAGGTATCACGACTTGCGGGGGTGCGTGTACTTGGACTTGGGGGGTCACGACTTGCGGGGGTGCGTGTACTTGAGGGGGTGCGTGTACTTGAGGGGGTGCATGTATTTGGACGGGAACGGAAATTTGATGAGGCGCGTAACGAGGGGGTGTATGCGTTTCCGCTTCAATATTCCGTTTCTTAGTCTCGGGACGAGAAGAGGAGGTGTTTGTGCTTTGTTTGTTCCGTTTTAATTTCTTTCGCATTAAATTTAACGCATCGCTTTCGTCATATGAAGAGGAATCGGTTTCTGATGAGTTAACTATTAATTGCTTATGTGGAGCTGGATTTCCAGAGGTTGATGCTGTAGTTTCCCTTTGTCGGGTTGGAAATTGATGAAATTCTTTTAATTTTTTATTTTCATGAGAATTTGTATCTGAATGAGCTCTTTTTGCATGTAATGGTAGTGAAATCGGATTCCTAGACAATGCGTCCGCGTTTGTGTTGTATTTCCCGGGTTTATATAAAATTTTGTAATCGTATTCCGCTAATCTAATTTTCCAGCGCATTAACCGAGATGTAGGATTAGAAAGATTTTGAAGCCATTCTAATGGTTTATGGTCTGTTATTAGATAGAATTTTCGTCCGTAAATGTAAGGTCTGAAGTGAAAGACTGCGTATATTATTGCCAATAATTCTCGTTCTGTAGGAGAATATCGTGTTTCAGCATCATTTAAAACGCGAGATGCGTAAGCTACCGGTAAATCTTTTCCTATTTCCCCTTGACTGAGGACCGCACCTACAGCAATACTTGAGGCGTCTGTCGTGATGTTGAATACTTTATCGAAGTCCGGGAATTGTAATATAGGTTCCTTGCAGAGAATTTCCCGTAAAGTTTCAAATGCCTTCTGTTGTTTGCAGGTCCACTCGAATTGGTAATTCTTCCTAGTGAGATTGGAAAGTGGTCTTGCAATTTTTGAAAAATCTTTTATGAATCGCCTATAATATCCACTTAGTCCTAGGAATTGTTTGACGTTCTTGACCGTAGTAGGTGTTGGAAATTCCTGTACTGCTACTACTTTTTTTGGGTCAGGTTTGACTCCGTCCTCTCCTATTATGTGTCCCAAGTACGAAACTTCTTTCTTCAAAAATTCGCATTTGTCCGGTTGAAGGTGAAGATCTGCTTCTCTTAGTCTATCCATTAGTCGTTTGAATTTAGTTGCATGTTCTTTTAATGTACTGGCGTATATGACAATATCGTCTAAGTATACGAACAGCTCTATTCCTTGAAGCCCAGTTAAGACTTGGTCCATTAGTCTCTGGAAGGTGGCTGGTGCATTTTTTAGTCCAAATGGCATTCTGGTGAATTCGTAGTGCCCGTAAATTGTGGAAAATGCTGTTTTATGTCGATCGTCTGGATGCATTGGTATTTGATGAAATCCAGATGCAAGATCGAATACAGAAAAGTACTTTGCACTTCCTAACTGATCTAGTATATCAGTTATATTTGGCAGAGGATAAGCATCTCCAATTGTTAGTTCATTTAATTTTCTAAAGTCAATTACGACTCTGGACTTTTTATTTCCTTGAGCGTCTTCTTTCTTGGGTACAATCCAGATCGGTGAATTATAAGGCGAAGTTGATGACTGTATGATTCCTTTTTCAAGCAATTCTTTAGTCTGTTTTCTAACTTCTTCTTTATATGCTTGGGGATACCTATATTGTTTTGTAAAAACAGGAACGTTGTTTTCTGTAATTATCCTGTGATATGTTTTGTTTGTTGCTTCCAGTTTCTCCCCTGGAAGGTAGAATCTGTCTGCATGTTCCTTTATTAGTTGTTCCACGCTAGCTCGTTCCTCTGAGTTTAGGTGGTCCAACCGTAATAATTGTAATAATTGGTGCGTTCTATCAGTTCTTTTGTATGCGTTTGTTGTTTCTTCTTCTGCAGGTATTTCTTCAAATTCTTCTAGTTCAACTGACGGTACTGGAATTTTGATGTCCTTTGTGGATGTATTTATAGCAAAAAGAAATGCTACACCGTTGTTATTCGAAACCATTTCCCATGTGTATGTTCGGGTGAATGTTAATTTTCGGAATGTATCCTGTTTTGGATTGTGTATTCAGCACTCGCACATATATTTGACTTCGTGCTCTTGCTGGTGTCGTGACCATTTCTGGATCGATAAATGGAATAATTTCCGTTCCTATTATTATCTCTGACTTCATATAATCGATGGTTGCTCCGTTTGTTTGAAAAAATTCCGTTCCAAGTATTCCGTCTTGTTTGATAGGAAGATCCTCCACAACATGGATAATGATTTCCGTGTTTAAAGTTCTTATCTTGATGTATCCTATTGTGCTGAGTAGGCCGTCCGTAATACCATTAAGGTCGAACAGAGTGTCCGTATAGATTGGTATATTCGGTGAAACAGCACTTCTCTTGATGACGTTGAGGTCGGATCCAGTGTCGATCATCAACGTTGCGTGGTTCTCGCTGAATCCTACATCAGAAAGAAGGATGCTAGGAGGTTTCCTTATTTGCTCCGTTTTTAATCGAAGTATGGCCTGCCTACGTACCATACGGGGTTGTTTCTCTTCTTTTTCCTTCCTATCGAAGTATATCTTCTTTCTGCATTGGTCTATCGTGTGACCTCTAAATTTGCAATACTCGCAGAATACTTCTGGTCTTTGTACTCTTTCTGCATAACTTTTGCTTCGGCATTCTTGTATCGTGTGACCTGGTCTTTTACAATAGTCACAGTACACGTTGGATTGAGGAGCTCTGTTCGTGTAACTTTGGCTTCTACAATCTCGTGTTGTGTGACCTGGCCTTCGGCAATTATCACAGTATACGGTAGATTGAGGGGCTCTATTCGTGTAACTTCGGCTCCTACAATCTTGCGTCATGTGACCTGGCCTTCGGCAGAAGTCACAGAATGTATCGTTCCATGCTTGGTTTCGTGCTCCGTTTTGTGTTCCGCTTCGACTCCTACATTCTTGCGTTGTATGTCCCGTTCTATTACATTGTTGACAGGTTTTTTGCTGCCAGTTGGTTCGTGATATTCGGCTACTGCAAGCGGTGGCAATATGGCCGTATCCAAGGCAATTCGTACATTGGTTACCCTGTGTTATTCCTGCTGCTTCTCTTGCTCGTATCTGGTTTTCGTTATATTCTGCTTCAGCTTTAATGGCGACGTTGATAGCGCGATCAAGATTGCTGAAGGTGTATTCGTGTATTCTATTATGTATTTCAGTTCTTAATCCCGTTAGAAAGGCTTTAATGGCGTTTTGTTCTGCGGTTGTATTGAATTGTATTACATGTGTCGGTACCTCTACTGCATTGCAATGTTTAATCTGAAGTAAGAGATTGGATACGCGACTGCTGTAATCTACCGTTGTTTCGTTATGTAGCTGTGCTATTTTCGATAATTCGCCATATAATTGTATTGAAGTATGTAATGGAGCAAATCGTGACTCTAATACCGAAATGAGATCATCGATTGAATTATAGTCTCCGCTTAATACTACTCTAGAAGCTTGTCCGAAAAGCTTATTCTTTATGAGTTGAACTAATCCATACTCTGCGTTCGGATTAACCATGCGCCGTGCATGTCGGCAGCTTTTTATAAACTGGTGTATCGGTATGTTTCTACCGTCGAAAGAAGGGACTGTGTCCGCAGTGTCGCGTAGGCTAATATGTGGTAGTTGAGAATATGTACTCGTAGATGTATTCATATTAATCTGTGGATTTGAAGGTCCTGGAGCGTCTACTGTAATATTTCCTGGAGTTTCTGTAGTCTCCTGAGTTTGAGTTTCTGTATTTATTGTGAGGTTAGCCATTGCTTCTCCAATTGTGTTAGGCATTGTGAAGTTTTAAAGCCTCTGTAAAATTTAGAGAAAAAGGAAGAAAAATTTCTTGGAAAATACTCACTTATGGAGTGATTTCTCTAACGAAATAGTTCCTCGAAATGAATTTATTCCTCTAAACGAATGAGAAATCCCACCGCTGTCACCAAAAATATCCGACCTGTAACGTTCGGCTGTCCGGGGACAACTGAGCGTCGACAGATCCCCGAGAGGAGAGCGGCGTCCCCTCGAGTGTAGGAAAGGTGGGGTTCTATTCTACAGGTGAAAGAGTAAAATCTATGGCTTGAAACTTAACAATGCTTATTTATTTAATAAAACTTATTCTAGTAATGATAATAATAATGAATTAATATTGCTTACGATCTATGATTACTTATACTCTTTTTTGGTTTTTTATGTTTTTATGTTTATTCTAATACGCTAATTAATAATAATAATAATATATGTATTAAGATATGTACTTCTGCAGTAAGATCGGTCTGCTGCCGTTTCCGGAGCGGGTCCCAATTCTTTTGGCAGAGTTTTATGCTAGGCTACTGCAGTAAGATCGGTCTGCTGCCGTTTCCGGAGCGGGTCCCAATTCTTTTGGCAGAGTTTTATTCTAGGGTTCTGTAGACTTTGCCTTCGCTAAGCGGCTAAGCTGCTACCTACTAATAGGAGCAACGCTTGAAACCTCCGTGAAGACAAAGTTCTCAACCTTCAAATGGTAGGTCCAAAGAGGAGCACCCGTACCTTTTTAACACTGAGAACCAGTCGCTACCGTTTCCGGAGCGTGCTGAAATTCTGCTGGATGGTACTTAAGCTGCCTCCAGGCACTAGCATTCGTTGGTCGCAAGAACGTATTCGAATGAGCGCGCCCTGTGCTGCGCGCGTCACCTTTTATACCCGAGAATTGGCGGGCTGGCGCATGCGCAGTGAGTCGCTGTTTGTTATTTCATGTTTGTTCGCTTATTACTTATTATTTTGTCTTGCGCTTTAACTAATACTTATAATTAATTATTCTTAACATTTCTATAATATTTGTTTCTCTAATATTTGCTTAAATTATAAATTATGTACAAAAGTCTTTACAATGCGTTTGCGTGGTAATGGAATACAGTTGTATGGTAATGAAGATCGGTTCTGTTTTACCGACAGTCGGTTTTTACCGGTTTGAGTCCCCGTGGGACGTTACAAATGGGTAAACACAAATAATTTGAGGCCTGATTAAAACAAAGCGGTTTATTAGCTTTGTTGGAGCGTTAAATTATAATAATGCGTGGGACTTTGAGCATAAATACAATACATTTATATAAAGCAGTATAAGATATGAAATATATGTATGGACATGAATAACAGGTATATAAACCGGAGAAAGAAGTACGTTTAGCAATGAACGTTAACAATACACAAAAATGCAATATGCGTTAGAGAAATAATATGAAATGCAATAAAAGTTCGTTGTACAAAATGTATATATATACATGTAGTAAGCAATAATGAACGAAAAAATATGAACGCAGTAAGCGTGAATAAGACAAAGAGACAGAAATGCAATAGGCGTTTAGTAATTAATAAGAATTACGATAAATGTTTGAAATACACAATACAGATATAAAACCGCAATAAGCGTTATTAACAAAGAAATAATAAATGGTATGGAAATGATATAAGTATAGTAATGTGAAATAGTAATGGCTTACGATATTTGCTGTAGAGCACTGAATTTAATGATGCAGTAAGCTAACACAGTAGAGATATCAAGAGCAATGTAACGAGACACTTCGCGGGAGCGATTTCCGAAGAAGAGCGCTCTGGCCGTTTTGGGCCTTGTATTTATACTATTGTCGGGATTGTTAGGGGTGAAGAGTGTGCGCGGTATGCACCTTGACTGATCTTTGAAGATGCGTCGCAATTACTTATTAATAGAGTCGGTGTTTAGGGGTTTTATGTGGCCTTGTCTTGTACTGGTAATGGGTGATGGGTATGTGCGGTGTGTTCCATGGCACGTACGCCAAATCTGCGTCGCAGTAATGATCACGTGTTGATCACGTTCGTAAATTTGTGTCGCAGTAACATTTCTGGGGTTTTTGCATGGGGCTCTGAAGCGGAATACTCAACCCATTTGGTGGAGTTTAGGAGGTCGTATCGGATAGGGGTAAACGGGGTACTGACTTCTTTGGTCATAGAGAGGGCGTGAGACGTAGTCTCGATTTAAGAGAGGGTTTTAAGGACGAGGGATTTGTTTGAAGTAGATTTGGAGGTCGTAGTTGACCATCTTGAGATGGGGACCGCTAAGGTACATCGTCAAGGTGATCAGGAATCTGGATTGACCGTTTAGAGATAGGGACCACTAAGGTATATCGTCTAAATGATCGGTTGGGTTTGAAAAAGGGGTAAGGCTTAAGTATGAGGGTTTTTGATGGAGTTGTGGATGGATTTGTGAGGAAGTGGTGTTAAAATACCGCGCGAAAAATAGTGGGACGTCACACTGGCATCCTCAGTTTTTGAAAAACATGAGTTTTTGTAAAAAGCGAATGGTTTTGGGCGAGAATGAGGTATTACGTGAAAACCAAGAATGCTAGAAAGTTCAATTTAGTCTCAAAGTATAGAGGAGAGTTTCCTGAATATATCGGTGTATACAGTTATTCAATTTGGTGGTTTTATATGTTTGTAAACGGTCGTCAAAGTTTAAAAAAAGTGCCGATGTGCATGATTTCTACCCAATACTTTTGCATTTTTACGAAAAGTTGTTTATCTAGCATGAATTCGCTACACAGTATCGGATTCTGTAGACATTTCTCACGAAGAAACCATCCACAAAAAATATCGGAACAGTTTTTAACTCGGACTGTTTGAGAAAATATCCAGCGGGAACGCGTGCACGGTGTTTTGCTGCCTGGCGGCAGTGGCGGCCATATTGCTCACTTGGCGCGACCCGCCAGGCCCGTGGCTACGCGGAATCGACCCGGTACCCGTAGATTGGTCCTTAGCTATAGGAGTCAACATTTTTTTGAGTTTTTTTTGGTCTTCGGCTACTGTCGAAGTATCAGTGAATATTTTTTGATAAAAGTACTATTTCTTACATGTATATTACTCCCAAAAATATAGACGAAATCTTTGATTTTTATCTTTTACAATTATAGAATATAACGCAGCGTGTAAGCTACTCGACGCAGGTGCGGAATGTGGATGTCACAATCTACAATATTTTTTATTTACTAAAATTGTATTATTCGCTAATTCCTTATAATTATGTACCTAAGTATTTATATAATACAACAAAATATTATCACAATTTAACTTATGGGTATAAATAAATTTAAAATAATGTACATTTGTTAGTATTTGTCTTTTATCAAGCTAGATTTCTTTGTATCGGGGTAGCATTGTCGATATTCTTCTAAAATTTATAAAATGTATTGTTTGTTGTCTTCGTTTTTTCGTCATTCACAATTTTCAAATTCTGTACAATTTCTAAACCCGCTTTATATTCTTCGTCGTTTTCCCAGGCTGCCGGATATATTTGCAAAAAATTTGTCGATATATTAAATCTGTTAAAATTTTTTTGCTTTCTCCTGAAATAAATTTTTCAACGCTGGCATTAACATAATTTTTCATGTCATAATTTTTTATAACAATTCTTTTAAAAGGAATTCTCACATCGATTTCATCTAACATTGCAACCATACGCCTTTTTATATCGAAAGATAAATCTGCATAAAAAAAAAGATAAACATTCTGGCGTCAAATACCACAAATGGCGACTAAATTTATGTAATCCTATTTGGTTTGCACGTTTGTCAACTTCTTGGTACCTACGCATAAAGCTGTTGCACAAATCTTAAATCCTGATGCGGAGTTTTTTCGGGAATTGGAGCATTAAACCACGCATCAATGTAATATAAACTAGTTATAAATATACATACATCCTTAATTCCTACCATTTCTTTGGAACTTAATGCAAATTCTTCGCGGAATAAATATATCTTTAATACATATATGGCTTTAGCCATCCATCTGGCATGGAGGAAAGCTCCAGGAACATGAAAACGATTTCCTTTGGGGCAAGTTCCACCAAGAAAAATAATCATTAATTCGAGGAATTCCACATAATCGCCTCTTGGTTGCTTCTGCTGTATAGTAGTGAAGCAGAAGTTCAATTTTAATTGTATGTCTTGGAGCTTTCCACTAACATAATCGTCTTCTATACCTGACCGAAAATTCGATTGTTTAATTTTCGGCCAAGCTTTTTGAAATTTCTTAAATAATGGTATTTCAGGAGCTGAAGATTTCGATATTTTTTCTTCGAATACACTTTTTAAAACTATTTCGTACATATGGTGCCGACACGGAAAGTACAATAAAACCTGCCCGACCATGTGCTCTAAAATAACACAAGCACCTTTCAATCGTCCCATAGTTGTAGAAGTTGTATCGCAGCAAATCGCTTGTGCCGTATCTGTTAGTTGCCAATCTTCTAACATTTCGAATATTGCTAACGCTTCTTCTTTACCAGTAGATTCTACTATCGCAGGAGCTCCCAGGAGTGTTTCATTTTGTAGATATGTAACAATTACAGGCAATCTCTCTACCCGCCCTTTGCCAGATGAGCATGGTAGCATTTTCCACCCCAATGAACTGTTATGATTTTTGGTAGATCTTTTTGAAATACTTCCTGCAATTTCGTAGCGCGTTCTGCGCGAAGACGATGGCGCATATGCCGAATTGAAGATCGATTGATTATCAAATCGTTTAATTTATGTCCTAATCATTCGGCAGTAGCAACCCTGCTGGAACTGCCAGTTAGAACCGCATTTAATTTTGAACTGGATCTATCTGGTTCAATGCGGTACTACCTGGATTTCCAAGCAGTGATTTTTGGCAGTTCAAAAAAGAATCCGGTTCAATGCGGATATGCAGATCGTTGGATGAAACAGGATTTGCAGGTCCAAAATTCATCAGTTTCTATCAGCAATTGCCATTTGTATAAAACCGGAAGGTTCGTATCTGAAATTGCGGATTCAATCTGGAAATCCACAAGCTCTTTCGAGTCCATCGCGATCCGGATTGGCAGAGCAAATAATTCACGGAATGCTTATGGGGTTCGAAGAGAAAAAATTTAGCCCGGTTTCCAATGGATTGGCGGATAGAAAATTAATGCGGTTCCTTCCGGTTTAACGAAACTCATATTTCGAAATAATTGATTTGGTTCGAACACCGCTAGGTGGCCGCGATACTGGTAACTGCTCTCGCGGCAGCGATTGTTGCAGTCATACAGTGGGTTCTTAATCTTATAAATTCAGCCGTTTCTCTATATTTCCTTATTTTCTCCTGAGCGGCTTTCCTCAGGTTGTCCTTATCCTCGTACCGCACCGTGACGTCTACGACATACAGCCTATCATGGTCTGTAATAACCAAATCAGGCTTGCGTATGTCGCCCAAGACGTTCACGGAGGGTTCATCGAAGACCGCCCACTTAGTCGAGGCTCGTTCTTTAATAAGGTCTTTTATTTCGTCGTGCATTCTTATTCGACTTGGTTTGGTATGAATGCAGTTCCCCAATACGTGTCCAAGTGAATCTGCTTGGGCCCTGCACCTCCTACAATTGGCGTCGTACTCTTTATTGGCTCTTCTGAGAGCGACTTTCGTGCCACATGAGTTCGTTCTCAGTTTTAATGCGTCTAGAAACCTTGACGGTTTCAGTAGAGTCGGATTAAAGAGCCAGGCGTTTCCGATTCTGTCATTGCAGAAGTCGGTGACTCCATGGCCTTGGGAGTTGTCTCCACTTGTCTGTCTCGTTTCTTTTGAGCCGTTTTCTGGCTGGCTTCTTCCACGCTAATTAAGGTGGTTGGCCACTGGAGTCCTATTGAAGTAGCATACTTCTCTAGAACTCCCTTTTGTTCGTGTAGCGCTCTTTGCACTGCATCGTCTGTGGAGTTTAGCATTTTTATTCCACCTCTTAATACCGCCAGCTTTACGATATTTTCCACTCTTTGGAGTCCTATTCCTCCATGACATTTGTCAGAGTAAATGACTCCATCCGCAGTGCTGGGATGGAGTTTTAGGATCTCCTTTACTGCCTGCTTTATTTCGTGATCAAGTTCTCGTAGTGTCTTGGTCGGTGGTGTGAGAAATCTCGGTTGTGAGAAATGAGCTCTCGGTTGAGAGAGATGAACTCTCCTAATGATCGCCTGATGTCAGACAGGTCGTCGCTAAAGGCAGAGACATCCACCCGCTGGGCGTCTGGTGCCTGACGCGCTGGGGACATCCGTCGTGAGCCAGTAGTGGTGGCCATGACTGCCGGGCCTGGGGCTGAAGGCCCCTCCATTAGCTCGTCTGCAGCCTTTGCCAGCTCGTCAAGCCTGGTGGCCCTGAAAATCTTCAAGAGGCGCTGTGTGGATGGTGGCAGAAGGTCGAGCCACTTGATCCTGAACACATCCTCCGATGCACTGTCGCCTGCCAGGGAGCGCATCTGCCGCAGCAACTGTGAGGGCTTCTTATCCCCCAGCTCGAGCTCGTTTAGAACCCGCTGCAGCCGGCGATCAGCGGTTTCCGCCAGGCGGCTCATGATGTGCGATTTTATATGCTTGTACTTGTCCCTGAGGGGCGGACTCTTCAGGATGTCGGCGACGTCCTGCAGAGCCTCAGCGTCGAGCGCGCCGACGACGAGGTGGTACTCCCCGTCGTCCGAACACACCTGGTGCGTCTGGAAAATTGACTTCACTTGGAAGAACCAAAGCTCTGGACTGGTTTTCCAAAAGGGAGGAATGCGGCATTGTTGAATCGCCTCGACGCGAGGAGCGGCCGTGGCGACG
The DNA here is from genome assembly GCA_963932275.1 of Andrena praecox. Lineage (NCBI taxonomy): Eukaryota > Metazoa > Arthropoda > Insecta > Hymenoptera > Andrenidae > Andrena > Andrena praecox. The sequence goes on from OZ010728.1 coordinate 39,599,638, forward strand.
GCGTGGCCGGTATGCTGCGGGGTTTGCACGTGGTCGCTGATCAGCACGTGGCCGCTGGGCTGCGGCGTTAGCACCGGTGCTTCCTCGACCGTCGGGGCCCGCAGGGGATCCCGAGGGGAGAACGCGACAATGGCATAATGCTGCGACGCATTGTATTTCGCGATTATTAAAGTTTTCGCCGGTCACGTTGCGCGCTATCACTGTTTCTCGCTCTTAGCACTTTGTTTGCGATAACGCTTTTAGCGCTTAAGTTCGCGACCACGCTTTTAGCACTTAAGACCGCGATCACGTTTTTTTGCGATCACGTTTCGCGATCACGTTTTCGCGACGATCACGCCGGGGTCACCAATTTGGTGGTTGTTGTCCACCAATGAGAGAGAAAAGGAAAGGAGCGTCTCGTCCCGGGTCCGCCAGAGGACTCGTCAGTAAGGCTATCTGGCGGAAGCCTGCCTTAGACACGCCGGGTGAAAGGACTGGGGCGAAAGCTGTATATATACGGAAGAGGACGACTGAGAGGACTAGCGGAGGAGCTCTGCTGTGAGTGGCCCTCTGGTGGAGACTGTTTGCCACGTGTCGTCTACTCGAGGCCGCCACACATACTTATAAAATAGGATCAGACTTATAACTCCATCCTTAGATGTCTATTTTCTTGTCATTATGAAGGCCGTTGGCGTGGAACCTGACGTTGAACTTGACAGATGAATTTTCACTCCTTCTTTTTCGCATTTCCTTCCACATAGTAACCATTGTACGTACTTACAATGTTAATCCGTTATTTATGTTACGTCCCTACTTCCTTATTTAAGTGGGATTTTTAGGGAGTTTATATTTTGGATCCGTTTTCGAGTTAGTCCTGGGACTTTACGCTCTGGGATAGTTGAGAGCGATAAGGATGTAGATTAGGATACATTTTTATTCCATGTTTACCTTAATTTGGCCGCCTTGCTGCCTGGTCTATCGGAATGAGCTTCCACTCTATTAGCACGTCCTGGATCCCGTTGGTTTCTGGGGTTTCCTCGATCTTTGGGGCCGCCCACTCCCCAGGAAACAGGGTATACCCAAATTCAGGGGGTCCTGAATTCTTCCTGACGGTAGGTGTTGTGACGGCTCCCAAAAGCTCTTCACCCGTGACGGATGCTTCACGATATAATTTATTCAGTTTACGTAATTGTACTCTTCTTCCCGCACGATGATTCCGCGGCATTCGTCTTTTGGAATTTTTGATACCAATTATTAATTGACCAACAAATCACTCATCACCTTCCGCACCCGGTGCTACCGCGGGCAACGTTCTGCTCTTCAGCGGCACCATTAGCGGAGGCAATAGTGATTTATCCACATTCGCAACATTTATTTAGAAATCCATAATCTCTGGTAAGACCCCGGGCAACGTTCTGCTCATAGGTAATACCATTAATCAGTGCGACCCGTGACCTGTCAATAGGCATTTTTCGTAATTTAATGGGTTTTTCAAAAGACGAACGCTCGATTTGGAGGATGGGGAATTAATGGTGGAAACACCTCACTCACTTGTAAATGTTAACAAAACTTTTATTATCACTAGTGGTTATTGTCACGTTCCGGGTGAAGGTCTTTGGGGACAATGACATATGGGGGTTTTATTCGAAGGGAATGCAGGCGCGAATGCCAGATTCGTGGCACTGCGGAAAGTAGGAATTCAGGCGCGAATGCAAGATTCGTGGCACTGAATGTTCGGAGGGATGCAGGCGCGAATGCCAGATTCGTAGCTCCGAGGTAAGGAGGATTTTCGGGCGCGAATGCCAGATTCGTAGCTCCGAGGTAAGGAGGATTCAGGCGCGAATGCCAGATTCGTAGCTCTGAAGATGAGTAGGATTTTCGGGCGCGAATGCCAGATTCGTAGCTCCGAGGTAAGGAGGATTTTCGGGCGCGAATGCTAGATTCGTAGCTCCGAGGCAAGGAGGATTCGGGCGCGAATGCTAGATTCGTAGTTCTGAGGTAGGAGGAATTTAGGCGCGAATACGTGATTCGTAGCTCTGAAGGTGAAGTGGAATTTTAGGCGCGAATACGTGACACTATGGTGTGTAGGATTCAGGCGCGAATGCCAGATTCGTAGCACCGAACGACCAGGGAAGGTTTAGATAGTTATGATCCCTGTGGTGACACCCGTTAGAGCACTTTGTTTTGGTTTCACTAATTGGATTTACCGTTGCATAGGTGAAAGAAGTTACACGTAATATTTCTGAGAAACTCGTCTAAACGTGCGGCTATACACAGGCCATGCAAAAGTATGTTAGTAAACACGGTAACTGCTCTTGCGTTCGCGAACTAGAATCAGCTGTTTCACTAGCTTGTTTGTTTGGATTTTTAGATCTTTCGTAACCAATGTGTAACGTTCGGCTGTCCGGGGACAACTGAGCGTCGACAGATCCCCGAGAGGAGAGCGGCGTCCCCTCGAGTGTAGGAAAGGTGGGGTTCTATTCTACAGGTGAAAGAGTAAAATCTATGGCTTGAAACTTAACAATGCTTATTTATTTAATAAAACTTATTCTAGTAATGATAATAATAATGAATTAATATTGCTTACGATCTATGATTACTTATACTCTTTTTTGGTTTTTTATGTTTTTATGTTTATTCTAATACGCTAATTAATAATAATAATAATATATGTATTAAGATATGTACTTCTGCAGTAAGATCGGTCTGCTGCCGTTTCCGGAGCGGGTCCCAATTCTTTTGGCAGAGTTTTATGCTAGGCTACTGCAGTAAGATCGGTCTGCTGCCGTTTCCGGAGCGGGTCCCAATTCTTTTGGCAGAGTTTTATTCTAGGGTTCTGTAGACTTTGCCTTCGCTAAGCGGCTAAGCTGCTACCTACTAATAGGAGCAACGCTTGAAACCTCCGTGAAGACAAAGTTCTCAACCTTCAAATGGTAGGTCCAAAGAGGAGCACCCGTACCTTTTTAACACTGAGAACCAGTCGCTACCGTTTCCGGAGCGTGCTGAAATTCTGCTGGATGGTACTTAAGCTGCCTCCAGGCACTAGCATTCGTTGGTCGCAAGAACGTATTCGAATGAGCGCGCCCTGTGCTGCGCGCGTCACCTTTTATACCCGAGAATTGGCAGGCTGGCGCATGCGCAGTGAGTCGCTGTTTGTTATTTCATGTTTGTTCGCTTATTACTTATTATTTTGTCTTGCGCTTTAACTAATACTTATAATTAATTATTCTTAACATTTCTATAATATTTGTTTCTCTAATATTTGCTTAAATTATAAATTATGTACAAAAGTCTTTACAATGCGTTTGCGTGGTAATGGAATACAGTTGTATGGTAATGAAGATCGGTTCTGTTTTACCGACAGTCGGTTTTTACCGGTTTGAGTCCCCGTGGGACGTTACACCTCCCCCCCTGGGGGATCTCTCGTCCTCGAGAGATTGGAACGGAGGTGGGGAACGAAATGGGCAATCTTATGTTTATAGGATTATTTATTTATAGGGTTTATATGGGCATGCTGCCCCGGATCCAAACAACGCTAGTAGTCGCCAAAGTTTTTTCCTAGGGTCTGTTTTTGACAAGGCCCTATATGTCTCCCAATCTGGGTCGGGGATGTCGACAGGGATCAACCGTGGCCATTTCCAGGCTGGTACCTCCGGTACTTTGAATTCCGGGGTTGTCGGAAGAACAAGGTCTGGAGTAGTGGGATATTCCGGTGTCTTTGGAAGTATCAGGTCCGGAGGAGTATGAGGTCGTGTCTTTAATGGAATGATTTCATTAGGTTTTGATAAAAAGGAGAAGGTATTAATACATTACCAATTTTTGTGGAGATGTCGGGAGTGGAGCAATTAATGCGGGAATGGGAATCATCTCCGCAAATATTTCCTCTAATTCGTTTTTATCTTTCTTTGCTTTCGATTTGCGTGAGCCTGAGCGTTTCGGCATATTGGTAGCAATGAAATGAAGTGCGGCGCAGACGCGGTTTTAAACAGAACGATTCTTTTTGGCGCCCTCTAGCGGTTTTTATGGAAGTTACAGTTTTCTGCAACCATGTATGTTGCCTATGCTATCGGTCTACTTAGTATATATATATTTTTTCTTAATTCTATGGGTTTTTAGGTTAAGTGTCATTTGTTTTTTGTATATATAAAAAAATAGAATGTTTATTAAAAAAATGAAAGATGAGAGGTGTGAGTATTTACTACATTCTGTATGTGTGTGTAGTGTGTAATTGTAGAGTGTGATGTAGGATGAGATGAATGATAATATAAAAGGGTAAAAAATATATAAAAAGTGTATGTGTTTAGTACATTGTGGATGTGTGTGAGGCGTGTATATGTAAAGTGTAGTGTATAGTATATATAAAAATGATTAAATATTTAATATCTCCCTGCATTCCCTGCAATTACGCACTGGTTGTGCGACGAATAATATGCGCCGACATAATCGGCAAATTCGCCATCGGCGTAAATTCTTCTTTGCGACTAGGTGTCTTTCCAGAGGCTCTTCCTCCAATATGTCCACTTTCTGCGTACACATTACGCAGATTATGTGGTTTTTATAGTAAAAGACATCCTTGTCATATGTCTTTTTTAGGCAAATTTGGTCAGCCATTCTTTATCTCACAGTATTGCTTTAACTGCTTGTACGTTTTTATTCGTATGTATACTTTGTGACAATGGAGAAATCCTTTGTTCTTCCTCCCTTATATAGTCTTCCCATGCAGGGTTGCAACTTTATGGTAAATTCGCCTGTTTTACGCGGTTCTTATGGACGATCCTAGTTTGTTTCGAATTAATTTCTATTTTTAAGTTATTTTTCTCCAGGATTTCGATAATCCGGTAGGGTCCGCTGTATTCCGGTCCCAGTTTTTCTCTTCTTGGTTGCAATAACCATACGTAATCCCCTATATTGTATGTTTGTGGTTGAATCTTTCGATCGTAATAATGTTTCTGGCGAATTTTTGACTCTTCCAGATTTTTTCGCGCCATTTGTCGGATGTGATATAATTTATCTATCAACTTGTCGACATAGTCTGGATACGTTTTAATGTTGTCCGTTGAGGGAATACTGGAAGGAAGACGTGCTTTTCTTCCGAAAACAAGTTCGTGAGGCGTAAATTTCGTGCCTTCGTGAGTACTTGTGTTATACGAGAACATTGCTTGAGGTAACCACTGATCCCATTGCTTTTCTTTTGACACGTAATGTCTTAGGTATTCGACGAGGACATGGTGACTTCTCTCCAAAGATCCATTAGATTGTGGATGAAATGCAGAGGTTCGATATTGTTTAATGTGAAACGCTCTGGCAAATTTCTTCATGAGGGCACTCATAAAATTTGGTCCCTGGTCAGTAAGGATTGCTTTAGGACTTCCAAACTTACAGATGAAATGTTCTGCAAATGCCTTAGCTATATCTTCTGAAGTGACACTTGCCAATGGAATAGCGAGAGAGTATTTAGTCAAATTGTCCTGGATAGTAAGTATATAACTATTTCCTATGTTTGTGAAAGGTAATGGTCCTACTATGTCCATAGAAATCTTATCGAAAGCATCAACAGGTGTGTCTGTTAGTATCATGGGTTCCTTGTTCTTTACTCGTACCAGTTTAGTTTTCTGGCATTCTAAGCAAGTCTTAATAAACTGTGTTATTTCGTATTTCATATTTTTCCAGTAGTATTTGCTTCTTATTCGATGGTATGTTTTTGTAATTCCCTTGTGTCCGCCTATAGGTGATTGGTGATTCTCCTGGATGATCTGGTGTCTTTCTTGCATAGGAGGTGTTAGGAGGGTGCCTTTGCAGAAGATGAATTGGATATCTTCTTGTATGAATATTAGTTCTATTAAATTTCGTAATTGATTTAATAAAATTTTATCCTCTTCTGATGAGATGTATACTTTTGTGGCTTTTTCAGATACCAGGTATGTATGAAGTGACCTCAGTGAATTGTATACGTCTTCTTCCGTTGGATGTTCTGGTGTGATAAGTCCAAGGATTGTGTGCTTCCCTTCCTTGATTTTGACTAACTCTCCGATTCTTAATGGTTGTGGAATTTTGTGAGGTTTTATATTTTTTTCCTTATATAATTTTCCTCCTGATGGTCCGATTGGCCTGCCTTGTGTGTTTATGAATGTCACTACGTATCCTTTGCCCATCCATAAGTGATCTTCCACCTCTGTATTTTGGTTTTTGACAGGAATATTTGATACTATCCTTGGTTTGGCTGGTGTGGGTTGTTTGTGCCGTGGAGAATGTGGGGGAAGAGATAGTAATGGTGGAGGATGAGAGGATGGTGGAGGAGGAGTAAGTATCCTTCCTTTCCTTATCGTTATTGGCGTTATAGGACCTGTGTCCGTGCTGGATTTTGATTTTAATTTCTTCTTTTTAGGTGTATGGTGAGTGTTCTTTTCTGAACTTGATTCCGCGTCTATTTTCGGAGGATCCTTATAATTGTGTTTCGGTATTATGACTGTTTCGTCAATTTCTTCTATTGCATCCTCTTCCTTCTTGATGCGAGGTTTCTTGATGTGAGGGGGTTTATATTTTTGAGGTATCACGACTTGCGGGGGTGCGTGTACTTGGACTTGGGGGGTCACGACTTGCGGGGGTGCGTGTACTTGAGGGGGTGCGTGTACTTGAGGGGGTGCATGTATTTGGACGGGAACGGAAATTTGATGAGGCGCGTAACGAGGGGGTGTATGCGTTTCCGCTTCAATATTCCGTTTCTTAGTCTCGGGACGAGAAGAGGAGGTGTTTGTGCTTTGTTTGTTCCGTTTTAATTTCTTTCGCATTAAATTTAACGCATCGCTTTCGTCATATGAAGAGGAATCGGTTTCTGATGAGTTAACTATTAATTGCTTATGTGGAGCTGGATTTCCAGAGGTTGATGCTGTAGTTTCCCTTTGTCGGGTTGGAAATTGATGAAATTCTTTTAATTTTTTATTTTCATGAGAATTTGTATCTGAATGAGCTCTTTTTGCATGTAATGGTAGTGAAATCGGATTCCTAGACAATGCGTCCGCGTTTGTGTTGTATTTCCCGGGTTTATATAAAATTTTGTAATCGTATTCCGCTAATCTAATTTTCCAGCGCATTAACCGAGATGTAGGATTAGAAAGATTTTGAAGCCATTCTAATGGTTTATGGTCTGTTATTAGATAGAATTTTCGTCCGTAAATGTAAGGTCTGAAGTGAAAGACTGCGTATATTATTGCCAATAATTCTCGTTCTGTAGGAGAATATCGTGTTTCAGCATCATTTAAAACGCGAGATGCGTAAGCTACCGGTAAATCTTTTCCTATTTCCCCTTGACTGAGGACCGCACCTACAGCAATACTTGAGGCGTCTGTCGTGATGTTGAATACTTTATCGAAGTCCGGGAATTGTAATATAGGTTCCTTGCAGAGAATTTCCCGTAAAGTTTCAAATGCCTTCTGTTGTTTGCAGGTCCACTCGAATTGGTAATTCTTCCTAGTGAGATTGGAAAGTGGTCTTGCAATTTTTGAAAAATCTTTTATGAATCGCCTATAATATCCACTTAGTCCTAGGAATTGTTTGACGTTCTTGACCGTAGTAGGTGTTGGAAATTCCTGTACTGCTACTACTTTTTTTGGGTCAGGTTTGACTCCGTCCTCTCCTATTATGTGTCCCAAGTACGAAACTTCTTTCTTCAAAAATTCGCATTTGTCCGGTTGAAGGTGAAGATCTGCTTCTCTTAGTCTATCCATTAGTCGTTTGAATTTAGTTGCATGTTCTTTTAATGTACTGGCGTATATGACAATATCGTCTAACTATACGAACAGCTCTATTCCTTGAAGCCCAGTTAAGACTTGGTCCATTAGTCTCTGGAAGGTGGCTGGTGCATTTTTTAGTCCAAATGGCATTCTGGTGAATTCGTAGTGCCCGTAAATTGTGGAAAATGCTGTTTTATGTCGATCGTCTGGATGCATTGGTATTTGATGAAATCCAGATGCAAGATCGAATACAGAAAAGTACTTTGCACTTCCTAACTGATCTAGTATATCAGTTATATTTGGCAGAGGATAAGCATCTCCAATTGTTAGTTCATTTAATTTTCTAAAGTCAATTACGACTCTGGACTTTTTATTTCCTTGAGCGTCTTCTTTCTTGGGTACAATCCAGATCGGTGAATTATAAGGCGAAGTTGATGACTGTATGATTCCTTTTTCAAGCAATTCTTTAGTCTGTTTTCTAACTTCTTCTTTATATGCTTGGGGATACCTATATTGTTTTGTAAAAACAGGAACGTTGTTTTCTGTAATTATCCTGTGATATGTTTTGTTTGTTGCTTCCAGTTTCTCCCCTGGAAGGTAGAATCTGTCTGCATGTTCCTTTATTAGTTGTTCCACGCTAGCTCGTTCCTCTGAGTTTAGGTGGTCCAACCGTAATAATTGTAATAATTGGTGCGTTCTATCAGTTCTTTTGTATGCGTTTGTTGTTTCTTCTTCTGCAGGTATTTCTTCAAATTCTTCTAGTTCAACTGACGGTACTGGAATTTTGATGTCCTTTGTGGATGTATTTATAGCAAAAAGAAATGCTACACCGTTGTTATTCGAAACCATTTCCCATGTGTATGTTCGGGTGAATGTTAATTTTCGGAATGTATCCTGTTTTGGATTGTGTATTCAGCACTCGCACATATATTTGACTTCGTGCTCTTGCTGGTATCGTGACCATTTCTGGATCGATAAATGGAATAATTTCCGTTCCTATTATTATCTCTGACTTCATATAATCGATGGTTGCTCCGTTTGTTTGAAAAAATTCCGTTCCAAGTATTCCGTCTTGTTTGATAGGAAGATCCTCCACAACATGGATAATGATTTCCGTGTTTAAAGTTCTTATCTTGATGTATCCTATTGTGCTGAGTAGGCCGTCCGTAATACCATTAAGGTCGAACAGAGTGTCCGTATAGATTGGTATATTCGGTGAAACAGCACTTCTCTTGATGACGTTGAGGTCGGATCCAGTGTCGATCATCAACGTTGCGTGGTTCTCGCTGAATCCTACATCAGAAAGAAGGATGCTAGGAGGTTTCCTTATTTGCTCCGTTTTTAATCGAAGTATGGCCTGCCTACGTACCATACGGGGTTGTTTCTCTTCTTTTTCCTTCCTATCGAAGTATATCTTCTTTCTGCATTGGTCTATCGTGTGACCTCTAAATTTGCAATACTCGCAGAATACTTCTGGTCTTTGTACTCTTTCTGCATAACTTTTGCTTCGGCATTCTTGTATCGTGTGACCTGGTCTTTTACAATAGTCACAGTACACGTTGGATTGAGGAGCTCTGTTCGTGTAACTTTGGCTTCTACAATCTCGTGTTGTGTGACCTGGCCTTCGGCAATTATCACAGTATACGGTAGATTGAGGGGCTCTATTCGTGTAACTTCGGCTCCTACAATCTTGCGTCATGTGACCTGGCCTTCGGCAGAAGTCACAGAATGTATCGTTCCATGCTTGGTTTCGTGCTCCGTTTTGTGTTCCGCTTCGACTCCTACATTCTTGCGTTGTATGTCCCGTTCTATTACATTGTTGACAGGTTTTTTGCTGCCAGTTGGTTCGTGATATTCGGCTACTGCAAGCGGTGGCAATATGGCCGTATCCAAGGCAATTCGTACATTGGTTACCCTGTGTTATTCCTGCTGCTTCTCTTGCTCGTATCTGGTTTTCGTTATATTCTGCTTCAGCTTTAATGGCGACGTTGATAGCGCGATCAAGATTGCTGAAGGTGTATTCGTGTATTCTATTATGTATTTCAGTTCTTAATCCCGTTAGAAAGGCTTTAATGGCGTTTTGTTCTGCGGTTGTATTGAATTGTATTACATGTGTCGGTACCTCTACTGCATTGCAATGTTTAATCTGAAGTAAGAGATTGGATACGCGACTGCTGTAATCTACCGTTGTTTCGTTATGTAGCTGTGCTATTTTCGATAATTCGCCATATAATTGTATTGAAGTATGTAATGGAGCAAATCGTGACTCTAATACCGAAATGAGATCATCGATTGAATTATAGTCTCCGCTTAATACTACTCTAGAAGCTTGTCCGAAAAGCTTATTCTTTATGAGTTGAACTAATCCATACTCTGCGTTCGGATTAACCATGCGCCGTGCATGTCGGCAGCTTTTTATAAACTGGTGTATCGGTATGTTTCTACCGTCGAAAGAAGGGACTGTGTCCGCAGTGTCGCGTAGGCTAATATGTGGTAGTTGAGAATATGTACTCGTAGATGTATTCATATTAATCTGTGGATTTGAAGGTCCTGGAGCGTCTACTGTAATATTTCCTGGAGTTTCTGTAGTCTCCTGAGTTTGAGTTTCTGTATTTATTGTGAGGTTAGCCATTGCTTCTCCAATTGTGTTAGGCATTGTGAAGTTTTAAAGCCTCTGTAAAATTTAGAGAAAAAGGAAGAAAAATTTCTTGGAAAATACTCACTTATGGAGTGATTTCTCTAACGAAATAGTTCCTCGAAATGAATTTATTCCTCTAAACGAATGAGAAATCCCACCGCTGTCACCAAAAATATCCGACCTGTAACGTTCGGCTGTCCGGGGACAACTGAGCGTCGACAGATCCCCGAGAGGAGAGCGGCGTCCCCTCGAGTGTAGGAAAGGTGGGGTTCTATTCTACAGGTGAAAGAGTAAAATCTATGGCTTGAAACTTAACAATGCTTATTTATTTAATAAAACTTATTCTAGTAATGATAATAATAATGAATTAATATTGCTTACGATCTATGATTACTTATACTCTTTTTTGGTTTTTTATGTTTTTATGTTTATTCTAATACGCTAATTAATAATAATAATAATATATGTATTAAGATATGTACTTCTGCAGTAAGATCGGTCTGCTGCCGTTTCCGGAGCGGGTCCCAATTCTTTTGGCAGAGTTTTATGCTAGGCTACTGCAGTAAGATCGGTCTGCTGCCGTTTCCGGAGCGGGTCCCAATTCTTTTGGCAGAGTTTTATTCTAGGGTTCTGTAGACTTTGCCTTCGCTAAGCGGCTAAGCTGCTACCTACTAATAGGAGCAACGCTTGAAACCTCCGTGAAGACAAAGTTCTCAACCTTCAAATGGTAGGTCCAAAGAGGAGCACCCGTACCTTTTTAACACTGAGAACCAGTCGCTACCGTTTCCGGAGCGTGCTGAAATTCTGCTGGATGGTACTTAAGCTGCCTCCAGGCACTAGCATTCGTTGGTCGCAAGAACGTATTCGAATGAGCGCGCCCTGTGCTGCGCGCGTCACCTTTTATACCCGAGAATTGGCGGGCTGGCGCATGCGCAGTGAGTCGCTGTTTGTTATTTCATGTTTGTTCGCTTATTACTTATTATTTTGTCTTGCGCTTTAACTAATACTTATAATTAATTATTCTTAACATTTCTATAATATTTGTTTCTCTAATATTTGCTTAAATTATAAATTATGTACAAAAGTCTTTACAATGCGTTTGCGTGGTAATGGAATACAGTTGTATGGTAATGAAGATCGGTTCTGTTTTACCGACAGTCGGTTTTTACCGGTTTGAGTCCCCGTGGGACGTTACAAATGGGTAAACACAAATAATTTGAGGCCTGATTAAAACAAAGCGGTTTATTAGCTTTGTTGGAGCGTTAAATTATAATAATGCGTGGGACTTTGAGCATAAATACAATACATTTATATAAAGCAGTATAAGATATGAAATATATGTATGGACATGAATAACAGGTATATAAACCGGAGAAAGAAGTACGTTTAGCAATGAACGTTAACAATACACAAAAATGCAATATGCGTTAGAGAAATAATATGAAATGCAATAAAAGTTCGTTGTACAAAATGTATATATATACATGTAGTAAGCAATAATGAACGAAAAAATATGAACGCAGTAAGCGTGAATAAGACAAAGAGACAGAAATGCAATAGGCGTTTAGTAATTAATAAGAATTACGATAAATGTTTGAAATACACAATACAGATATAAAACCGCAATAAGCGTTATTAACAAAGAAATAATAAATGGTATGGAAATGATATAAGTATAGTAATGTGAAATAGTAATGGCTTACGATATTTGCTGTAGAGCACTGAATTTAATGATGCAGTAAGCTAACACAGTAGAGATATCAAGAGCAATGTAACGAGACACTTCGCGGGAGCGATTTCCGAAGAAGAGCGCTCTGGCCGTTTTGGGCCTTGTATTTATACTATTGTCGGGATTGTTAGGGGTGAAGAGTGTGCGCGGTATGCACCTTGACTGATCTTTGAAGATGCGTCGCAATTACTTATTAATAGAGTCGGTGTTTAGGGGTTTTATGTGGCCTTGTCTTGTACTGGTAATGGGTGATGGGTATGTGCGGTGTGTTCCATGGCACGTACGCCAAATCTGCGTCGCAGTAATGATCACGTGTTGATCACGTTCGTAAATTTGTGTCGCAGTAACATTTCTGGGGTTTTTGCATGGGGCTCTGAAGCGGAATACTCAACCCATTTGGTGGAGTTTAGGAGGTCGTATCGGATAGGGGTAAACGGGGTACTGACTTCTTTGGTCATAGAGAGGGCGTGAGACGTAGTCTCGATTTAAGAGAGGGTTTTAAGGACGAGGGATTTGTTTGAAGTAGATTTGGAGGTCGTAGTTGACCATCTTGAGATGGGGACCGCTAAGGTACATCGTCAAGGTGATCAGGAATCTGGATTGACCGTTTAGAGATAGGGACCACTAAGGTATATCGTCTAAATGATCGGTTGGGTTTGAAAAAGGGGTAAGGCTTAAGTATGAGGGTTTTTGATGGAGTTGTGGATGGATTTGTGAGGAAGTGGTGTTAAAATACCGCGCGAAAAATAGTGGGACGTCACACTGGCATCCTCAGTTTTTGAAAAACATGAGTTTTTGTAAAAAGCGAATGGTTTTGGGCGAGAATGAGGTATTACGTGAAAACCAAGAATGCTAGAAAGTTCAATTTAGTCTCAAAGTATAGAGGAGAGTTTCCTGAATATATCGGTGTATACAGTTATTCAATTTGGTGGTTTTATATGTGTTCGTTGTTTTAATTCTAGCTTAGTTTAAGTTTTAGCTAGCACGAGTATCGTTACTGTATTTAGCGGTTTATTCACTGCGAATTCTTTAATAACCAGAAACTAGCCCGAGGAAACTAGTAAGAAGCGAGAATATTCTTTGCCGAGCACTGCTGTTCTTTCCGGTTCTCTTTCGAGCGAGTTCGAGTATCAAAGCGTATGTAAGTAATTAGCGGTTGTCCAGTACCGATTCCAGAAGATCGACTACCAGATTTAGTCGCGTTCGCGGAAACGGAGCTCGCTGAGAAGAGTGGGGAGAGAACAACTGTTTCGCCGGTGATCGGCGAGATGGTGACACCGTCATCACCCGTGGTCGCGGATCACGACAGCCGTAGCGGACTGTCGCATGTCGAGAGACGAGAATTTCCTTAAAGCTAATAAAACGCTCGATTTAACTTAAGTCTAATATACAGTATATACATCTAAACATTCCGCCCGCCTTCGTCGCGGGTACGCGACGAATGTTATTCGCTAGCGCGCGGTGACGCGGAAAGTTCAGGCTTTGATGGCGAGAATTGCCTCGGATCGCTTCCGCCTGGCTCGGAGGGAAAAATGCTGATCTTCGCGATCGGCCGTTGTAGCGTCGTATACGGTGTTTTTACCGTAACGACTCGGACAAGGTCGTCTTTTCCCGGATGCACAGCGGTGATCCGTCCGATGGGCCAGTGTGTTGGAGGCGCAGCTTCGTTGCGCACGAGACAAAGGTCGCCCACCTGTACGTTTGGGTGGCCCGTTACCCATTTGTGTCGACCTTGCAATGTTTGCAAATACTCTGCTGCCCAGCGTTTCCAGTAGTGGTCTCTCATCTGTTGAACCAATTGCCAGCGCGTCAGTCGATTGCTTGGTTCAGCGGCTAGACACGGCTCCGGTACGGCTATCAAAGGAGAGCCTACAAGAAAGTGCGCGGGTGTTAAAAAGTTAAAATCGTCCGGTTCGTCACTCAGCGGAAAGAGTGGTCTAGAGTTGAGGCAGGCTTCGATTTGCGTCAACAACGTAGACATCTCCTCGAAAGTCATCGGGGTATCCCCGATAACTCTACGCAAGTGAAATTTCATGGATTTCACCGCGGCCTCCCAGATTCCGCCGAAGTGAGGAGCGGCTGGGGGATTGAAAATCCACGTAGTACCCATGTCAGCTAGTAGTGAGGCTAGCTCGCCCAGTTCGGAGGTTGCAGCGGAGAACCACTGCCGAAGCTCCTTGTCGGCGCCTACAAAGTTAGTTCCGCAATCGCTACGCATGGAAGCGCAATGGCCTCGGCGAGAGACAAATCGTCGAAACGCGGCTAAGAAAGCGGCCGTGGTATAATCTGACACGAGTTCTAAGTGTAGCGCTCTAGTGGATAGACATATAAATACTGCTACGTAAGATTTTCGCGTGCGTTGACCGCGCCCGGGAGATGTTTTCGTATGAAAGGGACCGGCATAGTCAACTCCCGAGTTGAGGAAAGGTCGCGTAGCAGTCACGCGGGAGGAAGGTAGATTCCCCATTTGTTGTTGCGACGCCTTGGCTCGCCATCGCCAGCAATTCACGCAAGAGTTTATGTATGTACGGACAGCTCGACGTCCACGAAGAATCCAGTAATTCTGCCGCAGCATACTTAAAGTAAGTTGCGTACCACCATGAAGCGCTTTCTCATGGTGATCGCGTATAATTAAAATCGTAAAATTTCCCTTTTCCGGTAGGATAATTGGGTGTCTTTCGTCGAAGTCAAGCGTAGAATGCTTTAGTCGACCGCCGACCCTAAGGATGCCCTCGGCATCCACAAATGGAGCAAGACGCGAGAGAGGGCCTCGGGAGACAAAAGCGGATTTTTCCAAAGTCGAGATTTCTCGAGCAAAGGCATAGCGCTGCACCACTCGAATCAAGGTAAGTCGGGCTACCTCTAATTCAGGAACAGTCAGGTAACTGCACTGACTTGCGAGCGAAGACTTTCGTTGAAGTCGAGAAACAAAGCGAAGGCACCACGCTGTGATGCGATTTAGTTTCTTAAACGAGGAATATTTGACTACGACTTCCCATATCGGGGAATCGTCGTCTAGTTTAGTCGTGTGATTAACCGACTTCGTGCGTGTTTCCTCCGTCGTGCTGAACTCGACCACTCGGGCAGACTCGAAGGCTGTCTGACCTTGTGTTAGGAAACACGGTCCTTGCCACCAGAGAGTGTTGTTGACTAGCATATCTCCATGTATACCTCGCGAAGCACAGTCCGCGGGATTTTCCTTAGTCCTAACGTGATGCCACCTCGCATTTGGCAATGTCGTCTGAATTTCAGAGACGCGGTTGGCGACAAAGGTCGTCCATTGAAAGGGCTGTTTCTGTAGCCAGCTCAATACAATCGTGGAATCTGACCATAAATGTACATCGCTCAGAGGTAATTTCAGAGCTTGTACTACGCGTATTACTAGTCGAGCAAGTAGTGTGGCGGCACATAATTCGAGCCGTGGCAACGAAATTTGCCTTAGAGGCGCGACTCTAGTTTTGGCCGCGACCAGATTAATGCGAGGGGGCTCATCTTCGTAGGACAAGGAACGTAGATAAATTACTGCGGCGTACGCCTTTTCCGACGCGTCGGCGAAGCCGTGCAATTCATAAGTACCGGATTCCGTTCTAACGGCAAGCCATCGAGGTATCCTCAATGAGGAGAGAGCGCTCAACCCGTCGTAGTAACGCTCCCAGGTTTCAGTAAGATTTAAAGGGAGAGGCTCATCCCATCCCAGTTTTATAAGCCAGAGAGATTGAACGAAAATTTTCGCTGCGATTATTACCGGAGCTAGAAATCCCAACGGGTCGTACAAACTCGCGGTTTCCCTGAAGACAATACGCTTTGTAAGAGCGTTTTCTCGGTTTTTAGGCGTAGCGGAAAACAAGAAACAATCTGAAGTGGTTTGCCACTTCAGTCCCAGCAAGGAAAAGGTGCCCTCGAAGTTGCACGACAATTCCGGAGTGACTGCCACATAGTCGTGCGGCAGTGACTCGAGAAGCTCGGGCATGTTCGATGACCATTTTCGCAGTTTGAAACCGCCCGCCTTGAGCAAAGAAAGTAGCTCCTTTTGAAGATGGAGCGCCGCTGTAATTGTATCGGCTCCCGAAATTACGTCGTCCATATAGACGTCGTTAAGCAAGCACGACGCGGCAGAAGGGTACCGTTCAACTTCGTCCGCGCTCAATTGTCTTAGTGTACGAATGGCCAAGTAAGGCGCACACGCCATCCCGTATGTGACAGTGAGCAGTCGATAAGCCTGCAACGGTTCTGACGCGTTCCTCCGCCAAAGAATTCTTTGGAAGTCGCAATCGTCCGGATGCACTCGTATTTGGCGGTACATTTTTTCTATGTCCGCTGAGAACACTACGGGGTGAAGACGCCATCGTACCAAGATATCGAATATCTCCGGAAGCAAATTAGGACCCTTGTGTACGAGGTTGTTGAGCGAGAGACCAGAGGTCGTTTTACACGACGCGTTAAAAACTACACGAAGTTTCGTGGTAGTACTAGAAGAGCGTATTACCCCATGATGAGGTAGATAATAGTGACTCGAACTATCACGAGAGTCTCCCGTGACCATAGTCATATGGTCAAGGGATTCATACTCTTCCATAAATTGGCGGTACGCCGTTTCCAGTTCGGAAGAATTTCGGAATCGTTTTTCGAGCTTTATCAAGAGCGCCTCGGCTGTCGCGCGAGAGAAACCGAGGCTGGATTTTGAACGCGAGAAAGGCAGTCTCACGACATACCTGCCACTGTCATCCCGAGAATGCGTTTGCGCGAAGTGCTCCTCGCAAACCCTTTCGTCATTAGTAAACGAAGTAAGTGGTGTCGATACCTCTTCAATTGCCCAGAATCGTTGCAAAAGTTCTGAGATATCGGCATCCGTCGAGCACTGTAATGTGACAGCGGCTTTCCGGCCAGAGAGCATTCCCCGATCAGTGATCGGGCCAGTAAGTATCCAACCTAGCTTTGTAGCTTGAGCTACGGGTGTGCGAGGAGGGCCATGTATTAACCCTTCGAGTATAATTTGCGAGTATACGTCCGCGCCTAAGAGTAACTCTACTTTCCTGCAGGATAAGAATTCCGGGTCAGCAAGTTCGAGACCCGTCAAGTGCGGCATTGAAGTAGACAATTGAGCGGGACTGGGTTGGTAAGAAGACAGCCGTGGAAGTACCAGGGCCTGTACAAAGAGATTCACCGACTCGTTTTTTCGGTGAAAGACCGTTAGATTTACCGAACCCTTCGAGTATGTTTTGCTTTTCGCCACGCCTATTACCGGAATATTTGATTGAGACCTGGGAAGCCTTAATAGTTGTGCGATACTCTCACCTATCAAGGAAACCTCGGAGCACGGGTCGATCAGCGCCCGGACAGTCACTTCTTCCCCCGTCACGGAAGCCACGCGAACCAAGGCCGTTGCGAGAAGTATTGCAGCGCCCATATTTTGAGTCTGAGCGCAATGTGTCGTCGGAGAGGTCGAGTTCAGCGAGGGAGGTACACCTTGACTAGCAAGTCCCGTTTGCAGAGTCACCTGTGAATCAGTTCGAGAACCAGTACCTTGTTCTAATGGAATATGAATCGTAGTATGATGCTTACCCAGACAGAGTTGGCAGCGCTTGCTTGATTTGCAATCTCGAGATGAATGTGCTGCTAAACAATTAAAGCACAATTTCTTTTGTATTACCCGATCTTTTCTCTCCCGAGGACCCAGAGTTTTGTACGACGGACAGAACAGGATAAAGTGTTCTCCTTCGCACAGCGCACACTTCGGACTCTTCTTCTCGTTGCTGGTCACACAGTGCGTCTTGGGGTGACGCGTCGCCCCGCTGGAGGCCGGCTGCATTCGTCGATCTCCTCGAGGTCCAGATGATCCAGTGGGTTGCTGGCCAGCTGATCTGCTGGCGCTGCCTTCCGACGCCGCTGCGCCCAGGACTTGAGTGCTGAGGAAATCCAGGATCTGCGTGAACGTGGGGTGCTCCTTTGAAGGCCCGAGGGACGTTTCCCACTCCTTCCTTGTTTCGGCGTCTAAACGTTCCGCCGTCAGGAATACCAGCCACGCACTCCAGTGCTGGACCGGTAGCTGCAGTGTTTCCAGCGCTTCCACTGCATCTCGAGTTCCATGCAACAAGTTCCTCAATTCTTGCGCGGATCCATTGCTCATTGAGGGCAAAGACATGAGCGCCTTTAATTGAGCGTGAATTAATAGACGTGGCACATCATACTGATCGGAGATCGCTGTCCACGCGCGTTTAAAATTATTCGCCGTGATCGTCACGTTTTGAATTAAACGTGCAGCTTCTCCCGAGAGACTTGTTTTCAGGTAATGCAGTTTATCTACTGCCGAGAGGGACGAGTTTTTTATTATCAGAGAACGGAAAAGGTCTCGAAAACTTGGCCAGTGCTGGTAGTCGCCTGAGAAGATTGGAAGTGCGATCTTTTGTAACGTTCTCCCATGAGAAGAGTCGTTGCCGTCGGAGTCGGTTCCAGATTGTTCTGTCTCCTTTCTTCGGACAGGGAGAGAGTCCCGAATGTCGAGAAGGTCAGCCTTTTGGTTGAGGTACGCATCTTCGCAGAGGCTCATGTAGTCTTCAGTGAAGTACAAACTCTCCCTTTGGGTTTCGGTGGCACCTCCCGTTAGAGTTGCATCGTTCTTGCAAAACGTAGTCCAGTATGTCTCTAAGAGGTCCACCCGAGATGTGATTGCTCCTCTCGTTATCTTCTTTTTCCCTAGCTTCAGCATGTTCTCTTTTAAATTTGAAATTCGTTTGAACAAGGTACACTGCTCGTTTATAAGCTTATCCATTGTTTTTCAGGTTCAAGAACGTTCGGTCGCTGAAAAACTGCTACGACCGGCACTGTTTACGAGGTCAAACTGGTCGAGAACGTTCGAAGCCTCGTGGATCAACGGATTACGCGACAAATTCCTTTGTTCTTTTAGAGTGATTTTTCAATCACCGCGATAAATATCCGGCTCGAAGGACCACTTTGTTCGTTGTTTTAATTCTAGCTTAGTTTAAGTTTTAGCTAGCACGAGTATCGTTACTGTATTTAGCGGTTTATTCACTGCGAATTCTTTAATAACCAGAAACTAGCCCGAGGAAACTAGTAAGAAGCGAGAATATTCTTTGCCGAGCACTGCTGTTCTTTCCGGTTCTCTTTCGAGCGAGTTCGAGTATCAAAGCGTATGTAAGTAATTAGCGGTTGTCCAGTACCGATTCCAGAAGATCGACTACCAGATTTAGTCGCGTTCGCGGAAACGGAGCTCGCTGAGAAGAGTGGGGAGAGAACAACTGTTTCGCCGGTGATCGGCGAGATGGTGACACCGTCATCACCCGTGGTCGCGGATCACGACAGCCGTAGCGGACTGTCGCATGTCGAGAGACGAGAATTTCCTTAAAGCTAATAAAACGCTCGATTTAACTTAAGTCTAATATACAGTATATACATCTAAACAATATGTTTGTAAACGGTCGTCAAAGTTTAAAAAAAGTGCCGATGTGCATGATTTCTACCCAATACTTTTGCATTTTTACGAAAAGTTGTTTATCTAGCATGAATTCGCTACACAGTATCGGATTCTGTAGACATTTCTCACGAAGAAACCATCCACAAAAAATATCGGAACAGTTTTTAACTCGGACTGTTTGAGAAAATATCCAGCGGGAACGCGTGCACGGTGTTTTGCTGCCTGGCGGCAGTGGCGGCCATATTGCTCACTTGGCGCGACCCGCCAGGCCCGTGGCTACGCGGAATCGACCCGGTACCCGTAGATTGGTCCTTAGCTATAGGAGTCAACATTTTTTTGAGTTTTTTTTGGTCTTCGGCTACTGTCGAAGTATCAGTGAATATTTTTTGATAAAAGTACTATTTCTTACATGTATATTACTCCCAAAAATATAGACGAAATCTTTGATTTTTATCTTTTACAATTATAGAATATAACGCAGCGTGTAAGCTACTCGACGCAGGTGCGGAATGTGGATGTCACAATCTACAATATTTTTTATTTACTAAAATTGTATTATTCGCTAATTCCTTATAATTATGTACCTAAGTATTTATATAATACAACAAAATATTATCACAATTTAACTTATGGGTATAAATAAATTTAAAATAATGTACATTTGTTAGTATTTGTCTTTTATCAAGCTAGATTTCTTTGTATCGGGGTAGCATTGTCGATATTCTTCTAAAATTTATAAAATGTATTGTTTGTTGTCTTCGTTTTTTCGTCATTCACAATTTTCAAATTCTGTACAATTTCTAAACCCGCTTTATATTCTTCGTCGTTTTCCCAGGCTGCCGGATATATTTGCAAAAAATTTGTCGATATATTAAATCTGTTAAAATTTTTTTGCTTTCTCCTGAAATAAATTTTTCAACGCTGGCATTAACATAATTTTTCATGTCATAATTTTTTATAACAATTCTTTTAAAAGGAATTCTCACATCGATTTCATCTAACATTGCAACCATACGCCTTTTTATATCGAAAGATAAATCTGCATAAAAAAAAAGATAAACATTCTGGCGTCAAATACCACAAATGGCGACTAAATTTATGTAATCCTATTTGGTTTGCACGTTTGTCAACTTCTTGGTACCTACGCATAAAGCTGTTGCACAAATCTTAAATCCTGATGCGGAGTTTTTTCGGGAATTGGAGCATTAAACCACGCATCAATGTAATATAAACTAGTTATAAATATACATACATCCTTAATTCCTACCATTTCTTTGGAACTTAATGCAAATTCTTCGCGGAATAAATATATCTTTAATACATATATGGCTTTAGCCATCCATCTGGCATGGAGGAAAGCTCCAGGAACATGAAAACGATTTCCTTTGGGGCAAGTTCCACCAAGAAAAATAATCATTAATTCGAGGAATTCCACATAATCGCCTCTTGGTTGCTTCTGCTGTATAGTAGTGAAGCAGAAGTTCAATTTTAATTGTATGTCTTGGAGCTTTCCACTAACATAATCGTCTTCTATACCTGACCGAAAATTCGATTGTTTAATTTTCGGCCAAGCTTTTTGAAATTTCTTAAATAATGGTATTTCAGGAGCTGAAGATTTCGATATTTTTTCTTCGAATACACTTTTTAAAACTATTTCGTACATATGGTGCCGACACGGAAAGTACAATAAAACCTGCCCGACCATGTGCTCTAAAATAACACAAGCACCTTTCAATCGTCCCATAGTTGTAGAAGTTGTATCGCAGCAAATCGCTTGTGCCGTATCTGTTAGTTGCCAATCTTCTAACATTTCGAATATTGCTAACGCTTCTTCTTTACCAGTAGATTCTACTATCGCAGGAGCTCCCAGGAGTGTTTCATTTTGTAGATATGTAACAATTACAGGCAATCTCTCTACCCGCCCTTTGCCAGATGAGCATGGTAGCATTTTCCACCCCAATGAACTGTTATGATTTTTGGTAGATCTTTTTGAAATACTTCCTGCAATTTCGTAGCGCGTTCTGCGCGAAGACGATGGCGCATATGCCGAATTGAAGATCGATTGATTATCAAATCGTTTAATTTATGTCCTAATCATTCGGCAGTAGCAACCCTGCTGGAACTGCCAGTTAGAACCGCATTTAATTTTGAACTGGATCTATCTGGTTCAATGCGGTACTACCTGGATTTCCAAGCAGTGATTTTTGGCAGTTCAAAAAAGAATCCGGTTCAATGCGGATATGCAGATCGATGGATGAAACAGGATTTGCAGGTCCAAAATTCATCAGTTTCTATCAGCAATTGCCATTTGTATAAAACCGGAAGGTTCGTATCTGAAATTGCGGATTCAATCTGGAAATCCACAAGCTCTTTCGAGTCCGTCGCGATCCGGATTGGCAGAGCAAATAATTCACGGAATGCTTATGGGGTTCGAAGAGAAAAAATTTAGCCCGGTTTCCAATGGATTGGCGGATAGAAAATTAATGCGGTTCCTTCCGGTTTAACGAAACTCATATTTCGAAATAATTGATTTGGTTCGAACACCGCTAGGTGGCCGCGATACTGGTAACTGCTCTCGCGGCAGCGATTGTTGCAGTCATACAGTGGGTTCTTAATCTTATAAATTCAGCCGTTTCTCTATATTTCCTTATTTTCTCCTGAGCGGCTTTCCTCAGGTTGTCCTTATCCTCGTACCGCACCGTGACGTCTACGACATACAGCCTATCATGGTCTGTAATAACCAAATCAGGCTTGCGTATGTCGCCCAAGACGTTCACGGAGGGTTCATCGAAGACCGCCCACTTAGTCGAGGCTCGTTCTTTAATAAGGTCTTTTATTTCGTCGTGCATTCTTATTCGACTTGGTTTGGTATGAATGCAGTTCCCCAATACGTGTCCAAGTGAATCTGCTTGGGCCCTGCACCTCCTACAATTGGCGTCGTACTCTTTATTGGCTCTTCTGAGAGCGACTTTCGTGCCACATGAGTTCGTTCTCAGTTTTAATGCGTCTAGAAACCTTGACGGTTTCAGTAGAGTCGGATTAAAGAGCCAGGCGTTTCCGATTCTGTCATTGCAGAAGTCGGTGACTCCATGGCCTTGGGAGTTGTCTCCACTTGTCTGTCTCGTTTCTTTTGAGCCGTTTTCTGGCTGGCTTCTTCCACGCTAATTAAGGTGGTTGGCCACTGGAGTCCTATTGAAGTAGCATACTTCTCTAGAACTCCCTTTTGTTCGTGTAGCGCTCTTTGCACTGCATCGTCTGTGGAGTTTAGCATTTTTATTCCACCTCTTAATACCGCCAGCTTTACGATATTTTCCACTCTTTGGAGTCCTATTCCTCCATGACATTTGTCAGAGTAAATGACTCCATCCGCAGTGCTGGGATGGAGTTTTAGGATCTCCTTTACTGCCTGCTTTATTTCGTGATCAAGTTCTCGTAGTGTCTTGGTCGGTGGTGTGAGAAATCTCGGTTGTGAGAAATGAGCTCTCGGTTGAGAGAGATGAACTCTCCTAATGATCGCCTGATGTCAGACAGGTCGTCGCTAAAGGCAGAGACATCCACCCGCTGGGCGTCTGGTGCCTGACGCGCTGGGGACATCCGTCGTGAGCCAGTAGTGGTGGCCATGACTGCCGGGCCTGGGGCTGAAGGCCCCTCCATTAGCTCGTCTGCAGCCTTTGCCAGCTCGTCAAGCCTGGTGGCCCTGAAAATCTTCAAGAGGCGCTGTGTGGATGGTGGCAGAAGGTCGAGCCACTTGATCCTGAACACATCCTCCGATGCACTGTCGCCTGCCAGGGAGCGCATCTGCCGCAGCAACTGTGAGGGCTTCTTATCCCCCAGCTCGAGCTCGTTTAGAACCCGCTGCAGCCGGCGATCAGCGGTTTCCGCCAGGCGGCTCATGATGTGCGATTTTATATGCTTGTACTTGTCCCTGAGGGGCGGACTCTTCAGGATGTCGGCGACGTCCTGCAGAGCCTCAGCGTCGAGCGCGCCGACGACGAGGTGGTACTCCCCGTCGTCCGAACACACCTGGTGCGTCTGGAAAATTGACTTCACTTGGAAGAACCAAAGCTCTGGACTGGTTTTCCAAAAGGGAGGAATGCGGCATTGTTGAATCGCCTCGACGCGAGGAGCGGCCGTGGCGACGGCGTGGCCGGTATGCTGCGGGGTTTGCACGTGGTCGCTGATCAGCACGTGGCCGCTGGGCTGCGGCGTTAGCACCGGTGCTTCCTCGACCGTCGGGGCCCGCAGGGGATCCCGAGGGGAGAACGCGACAATGGCATAATGCTGCGACGCATTGTATTTCGCGATTATTAAAGTTTTCGCCGGTCACGTTGCGCGCTATCACTGTTTCTCGCTCTTAGCACTTTGTTTGCGATAACGCTTTTAGCGCTTAAGTTCGCGACCACGCTTTTAGCACTTAAGACCGCGATCACGTTTTTTTGCGATCACGTTTCGCGATCACGTTTTCGCGACGATCACGCCGGGGTCACCAATTTGGTGGTTGTTGTCCACCAATGAGAGAGAAAAGGAAAGGAGCGTCTCGTCCCGGGTCCGCCAGAGGACTCGTCAGTAAGGCTATCTGGCGGAAGCCTGCCTTAGACACGCCGGGTGAAAGGACTGGGGCGAAAGCTGTATATATACGGAAGAGGACGACTGAGAGGACTAGCGGAGGAGCTCTGCTGTGAGTGGCCCTCTGGTGGAGACTGTTTGCCACGTGTCGTCTACTCGAGGCCGCCACACATACTTATAAAATAGGATCAGACTTATAACTCCATCCTTAGATGTCTATTTTCTTGTCATTATGAAGGCCGTTGGCGTGGAACCTGACGTTGAACTTGACAGATGAATTTTCACTCCTTCTTTTTCGCATTTCCTTCCACATAGTAACCATTGTACGTACTTACAATGTTAATCCGTTATTTATGTTACGTCCCTACTTCCTTATTTAAGTGGGATTTTTAGGGAGTTTATATTTTGGATCCGTTTTCGAGTTAGTCCTGGGACTTTACGCTCTGGGATAGTTGAGAGCGATAAGGATGTAGATTAGGATACATTTTTATTCCATGTTTACCTTAATTTGGCCGCCTTGCTGCCTGGTCTATCGGAATGAGCTTCCACTCTATTAGCACGTCCTGGATCCCGTTGGTTTCTGGGGTTTCCTCGATCTTTGGGGCCGCCCACTCCCCAGGAAACAGGGTATACCCAAATTCAGGGGGTCCTGAATTCTTCCTGACGGTAGGTGTTGTGACGGCTCCCAAAAGCTCTTCACCCGTGACGGATGCTTCACGATATAATTTATTCAGTTTACGTAATTGTACTCTTCTTCCCGCACGATGATTCCGCGGCATTCGTCTTTTGGAATTTTTGATACCAATTATTAATTGACCAACAAATCACTCATCACCTTCCGCACCCGGTGCTACCGCGGGCAACGTTCTGCTCTTCAGCGGCACCATTAGCGGAGGCAATAGTGATTTATCCACATTCGCAACATTTATTTAGAAATCCATAATCTCTGGTAAGACCCCGGGCAACGTTCTGCTCATAGGTAATACCATTAATCAGTGCGACCCGTGACCTGTCAATAGGCATTTTTCGTAATTTAATGGGTTTTTCAAAAGACGAACGCTCGATTTGGAGGATGGGGAATTAATGGTGGAAACACCTCACTCACTTGTAAATGTTAACAAAACTTTTATTATCACTAGTGGTTATTGTCACGTCCCGGGTGAAGGTCTTTGGGGACAATGACATATGGGGGTTTTATTCGAAGGGAATGCAGGCGCGAATGCCAGATTCGTGGCACTGCGGAAAGTAGGAATTCAGGCGCGAATGCAAGATTCGTGGCACTGAATGTTCGGAGGGATGCAGGCGCGAATGCCAGATTCGTAGCTCCGAGGTAAGGAGGATTTTCGGGCGCGAATGCCAGATTCGTAGCTCCGAGGTAAGGAGGATTCAGGCGCGAATGCCAGATTCGTAGCTCTGAAGATGAGTAGGATTTTCGGGCGCGAATGCCAGATTCGTAGCTCCGAGGTAAGGAGGATTTTCGGGCGCGAATGCTAGATTCGTAGCTCCGAGGCAAGGAGGATTCGGGCGCGAATGCTAGATTCGTAGTTCTGAGGTAGGAGGAATTTAGGCGCGAATACGTGATTCGTAGCACTAAATTGGTTTGGGTTTTAATAAATAACTCTCATTATTATTTTGAGTGAACCCGCCAATGCAACGAAGAGGGCGAAGAATTTACTATACCGGCATAAGTCTTCGACTCGCCGTCCCCGATATAAGTAATATATTTTACACCATTGCAAGGTGTCCGAGCATTCGAACATTTCGACAATCGAATCGACCTCCATTTTGCCTGAAGACCCTATGTGGTTCGACGGACAAGTAGGTTGACGGGTTTCAAGCCATTCGTCGAATTCAGCCGTCCCTTGTTTCTTTTCCCATACCTCGCATATCTTACAATAGGCACTTTTCGCCATTACGTTAAGTACTTTGCCACTATAATACCCAATTATGGCAGAAACTCCATAGAGGGACGTGAACCCTCGCTTCTTCCACGTTCCGTCCCCCGAAACAGTTAATTGTTTATTATTTTTAATGCTTGTCTTTTTAGACGTTTCTTTAACTTCTTCGTTAGCGGCTTTTTTAAAGAGCACATCACTTACTGTGTTTGCGGAGGAGTGTATATGTCACGCGCCTGCGACTACAAGCGACATATAATATTTTTTTTGTTATGCCGGTTCGCGGGTTGACACACGGAATTTGGTGAGAGGTAAATCAAACACTGCTTTAACCCCTCTAGAAGAGGATGATACTTGGTTTAATAGTGATCTCACATGGTGACAGAGAAGCTCGAGTAGCTACCCAAGTGGGTTTACACAATGGTCGAAGAGCTCAGGCGCCCGCTCGTCTTCCCAGCGACGAGAACACGCAGCTCACGCATTTCGACGATCACGTAGGCAACGAACGTGATGGCTCATTGGCTTTCCCCAATCACGCGAGAATTCGGGGCCAATAGGACTCGCTATACATCTCTCGCTTAGTAACAACGCAGGTCCGTGGATACTCCCAATTGTAAACACGACGATCTTGACGTCCTCTGTGGCTTTAAGAAAGGGCGAGCGCGACATCAATGAACGGCCAATTTCGAACAGTATATGTTTCATAATTACATTATACGTGCTATTATATAAAAACGGCGGCATATCCCCATCAATCCGCAAAATTTTTTAGCTCCTGTCAGTCCCAAACTAAGCACTCGCGTCACGAATATAAAACATCTGTTGATGTTGAACGAGCGTTCAACATAAGGGCACGAAGGAATTTCCTGTGGCATGCACTCTCCGCATGAAACGACCATTTTAAAACCGAGTCCGCATGTACTTGAAGGTTGAAATTTTACGTTATTATTACACACTTTGCACTTGACAAATGTTGAGATCGCCGAAAAAACAGTGTGCGAAATGAACTTTGATACTACAAAGTTTTAATCACGCCCTACTTTCGATAGCTCAAGGAGATAGGTTTCTCGGAAATTTGACTCGGGTTCGTGTTTCAAAGGTATAATTTATTTCTCGCTCCGAACCAGCGTTTCGGAGCGCGCACAGATCGTTGAGACTTGTATTTCGCGTCGCAATGAAAAACTGAACGGCTCGATAGTTCGAGGCCGTTTTCCAAATTACGCGCACCAGTTTGTAACAGAAACCGAAGACTCGTGTAACGTCCCACGGGGACTTAAACCGTTAGATACCGACAGTCGGTAATGTAGGAACCGATCTCCGTTACCATTTAACCTATTTTCTATTACCGTGTAAATGTATTATAAGACTTTTATATATAATTTATAATTTAGATGAATGTTAGAAGAATAATTATTATAAGAATATTAGAAATAATTAATTATAAGTATTAGCAAAAGCGCAAGACAAAATATTAAGTAATAAGCAAGCAAAACACGAAATAACAAACTGCGATTCACTGCGCATGCGCCAGCCCGCCAATTTTCCAGTATAAATAGAGGCGCACGCAGCACAGCGGGACATTCAAGCTACGAATACGCTCAAGTGACGAACGAATGCTCAAACCTAGAGGCAGCTTAAGTTTCAACCAGTGGGATTCAGCTTCGCTCCGGAAACGGCAGCGGCGGATCTCCAGTGTATAAAAGTTATTGGTGCTCCTCTTTGGTTTGCTCATTTGAAGTCATAGAACCTCGTTCTTGCAAAGCCATCGAGCTTCGCTCCGGAAACGGTAGCGGCCGAAGTGCTTGGTAAAAACAAGGTCTGTAGAGCATAGAACAGAACTCTGTCAAAAGAATCGAGCTTCGCTCCGGAAACGGCAGCGGCCGATCTTACTACAGAAATTGCCAAGAGTACTCGAGCTTCGCTCCGGAAACGGCAGCGGCCGAGCTCTGCAATATACATATATCTATATATTTTAAAATACGTAGCGTTAGAGTCAGAAAAACATAAAACCCAAAAAGAGTATATATAGTCGTAGATCGTAAGCTATATTAATTATTATTTCATTGTTGTAACTATATTAATTATTGTTTTATTAAATAAATAAGCATTATTAAGTTTAAAAGCCGTAGATATTACTCTTTAGTCTGTAGAATAGAACCCCACCTTTCCTACACTCGAGGGGACGCCGCTCTCCTCTCGGGGATCTGTCGACGCTCAGTTGTCCCCGGACAGCCGAACGTTACAGGTCGGAAGTATTTTTGGTGACAGCGGTGGGATTTCTCATTCGTTTAGAGAATAAATTCAATTTGAAGAACTATTTCGTTAGTGAAATCACTCCATAAGTGAGTATTTTCCAAGAAATTTTTTCTTTCTCTAAATTTTACAGAGGCTTTAAAACTTCACAATGCCTAACACAATTGGAGAAGCAATGGCTAACCTCACAATAAATACAGAAACTCAAACTCAGGAGACTACAGAAACTCCAGAAATCATTACAGTAAATACTCCAGGACCTTCAAATCCACAAATTAATATGAATACATCTACGAGTACATATCCTCAATTACCACATATTAGTCTACGCGACACTGCGGACACAGTCCCTTCTTTCGACGGTAGAAACATACCGATACACCAATTTATAAAAAGCTGCCGACATGCACGGCGCATGGTTAATCCGAACGCAGAGTATGGATTAGTTCAACTCATAAAGAATAAGCTTTTCGGACAAGCTTCTAGAGTAGTATTAAGCGGAGACTATAATTCAATCGATGATCTCATTTCGGTATTAGAGTCACGATTTGCTCCATTACATACTTCAATACAATTATATGGCGAATTATCGAAAATAGCACAATTACATAATGAAACGACAGTAGACTACGGCAGTCGCGTATCCAATCTCTTACTTCAGATTAAACATTGCAATGCAGTAGAGGTACCGACACATGTAATACAATTCAATACAACCGCAGAACAAAACGCCATTAAAGCCTTTCTAACGGGATTAAGAACTGAAATACATAATAGAATACACGAATACACCTTCAGCAATCTTGATCGCGCTATCAACGTCGCCATTAAAGCTGAAGCAGAATATAACGAAAACCAGATACGAGCAAGAGAAGCAGCAGGAATAACACAGGCTAACCAGTGTACGAATTGCCTTGGATACGGCCATATTGCCACCGCTTGCAGCAGCCGAATCTCACGAACCAACTGGCAGCAAAAAACCTGTCAACAATGTAATAGAACGGGACATACAACGCAAGAATGTAGGAGTCGAAGCGGAACACAAAACGGAGCACGAAACCAAGCGTGGAACGATACATTCTGTGACTTCTGCCGAAGGCCAGGTCACATGACGCAAGATTGTAGGAGCCGAAGTTACACGAATAGAGCCCCTCAATCTACCGTATACTGTGATAATTGCCGAAGGCCAGGTCACACAACACGAGATTGTAGAAGCCAAAGTTACACGAACAGAGCTCCTCAATCCAACGTGTACTGTGACTACTGTAAAAGCCCAGGTCACACGATACAAGAATGCCGAAGCAAAAGTTATGCAGAAAGAGTACAGAGACCAGAAATATTTTGCGAATATTGCAAATTTAGAGGACACACGATAGACCAATGCAGAAAGAAGATATATTTCGATAGGAAGGAAAAAGAAGAGAAACAACCCCGTATGGTACGTAGGCAGGCCATACTTCGATTAAAAACGGAGCAAATAAGGAAACCTCCTAGCATCCTTCTTTCTGATGTAGGATTCAGCGAGAACCACGCAACGTTGATGATCGACACCGGATCCGATTTAAATGTCATCAAGAGAAGTGCTGTTTCACCGAATATACCAATCTATACGGACACTTTGTTCGACCTTAATGGTATTACGGACGGCCTACTCAGTACAATAGGATACATTAAGATAAGAACTTTAAATACGGAAATTATTATCCATGTCGTAGAAGATCTCCCTATCAAACAAGACGGAATACTAGGTACGGAATTCTTCCAAACAAATGGAGCAACCATCGACTACATGAAGTCAGAGATAATAATTGGAATGGAAATTATTCCATTTATCGATCCAGAAATGATTACGATACCAGCGAGAGCACGAAGTCAAATATATGTGCGAGTGCTTAATACACAATCCAAAACAGGATACATTTGTAACCGTTAAACCGCGGGGTTACCGGTGGGACGGTGGAGGAACCGTATCGCCAGCTCAGGACGGTGGTCCAGGGCCGCCGATCGAATGACTTAGTACGCAGAGGTGAGGTAGAGTACGAGAATTTATTCACGCTGATGTACAGAGTATCCCGGCCAGGTCTATGCTGGCAAACAGAGTATGCACGGCTTAAACCTAGACTTAGCCTATCGCGGGTATCGGCGCGTATCGCGGCGCGGATCGCGTCGCGTACTTCGGAGCGTTGGTCGACGATGCGTATCGCGGCGCGTGTCGCGGCGCGTATCTCGATGCGGATAGCGGTGGTCGATTCGGCGAGAGTGGAGAGGAAAGACGATTTGACCCTTCGGTGTCCAGGCGGGCCAACCCTGCCAATGGACCCTGGTCGGAGAGTCGGGGGGGTCCGGTCACCCAGTGGGCACAGCCCGCGGGTGAGTCGGCGACTGTAAGGACGCTCTCGAGAACAGAGATAACTCCGTTCGGGAGATCGATGGCGGTTATCGGTATTTCGTCCAGAGGATGGCTCACGCTGTCCGTCTGGGAACCGTGGAGGTGTGGAGGCGAAAAATGCACAGAGACTCAGTCTGTGGACGCACAAGAACTGGTGCAAAACACGGGCGCTTGGCTTTCGCAAGAACGAGGGTTTCGGCACAAGAACGTGGAATCGCACAGGAGGTCTCTGGGAGAGGCGTACTTCGTACTAACGCTCTAGGCGGTCTCTATCTAATAGGCCTATGCCCTCGACCTTTATGTCCTCGTCCGCACATTTTCGGCAGCGAGAGAGTCTCTCTCTGTGAATCCCTCTCGCGCCAGTTCTCGGTATTGCGGACGAGTGGTGGGGGGCAAGACCGTTGGCGTCGCGCGGTACGCTCTGCCTCGGTCGGGCGCGTGGTGGGGGGTAAGATCGTCGTCCCACCGGCGTAACTCGTTACACATTCCAAAAATCAATATTCATCCTAACATACACATGGGAAACGCACTAGTTTCGAATAACAACGGTGTAGCATTTCTTTTTGCTATAAATACATCCACAAAGGACATCAAAATACCAGTACCATCCGTTGAATTAGAAGAATTCGAAGAAATACCTGCAGAAGAGGAAACAACAACCACATATAAAAGAACTGATAGAACGCACCAATTATTACAATTATTACGGTTGGACCACCTAAACTCAGAGGAACGAGCCAGCGTGGAACAACTAATAAAGGAACATGCAGATAGATTCTACCTTCCAGGGGAAAAACTGGAAGCAACAAACAAAACATACCACAGGATAATTACAGAAAACAACGTTCCTGTTTTTACAAAGCAATACAGGTATCCTCAAGCATATAAGGAAGAAGTTAGAAAACAGACTAAAGAATTGCTTGAAAAAGGAATCATACAGTCATCAACCTCACCTTATAATTCACCGATCTGGATTGTACTCAAAAAAGAAGACGCTCAAGGAAATAAAAAGTCCAGAGTCGTAATTGACTTTAGAAAATTAAATGAACTAACAATTGGAGATGCTTATCCTCTGCCAAATATAACTGATATACTAGATCAGTTAGGAAGTGCAAAATATTTTTCAGTATTTGATCTTGCATCTGGATTTCATCAAATTCCAATGCATCCAGACGATCGACATAAAACAGCATTCTCTACAATTTACGGGCATTACGAATTTACCAGAATGCCATTTGGACTAAAAAACGCACCAGCCACCTTCCAAAGACTAATGGACCAGGTCTTGACTGGGCTCCAAGGAATAGAGCTGTTCGTATACTTAGACGATATCGTCATATACGCCAGTACATTAAAAGAACACGCAACTAAATTTAAACGACTAATGGACAGATTAAGAGAAGCGGATCTTCACCTTCAACCAGATAAATGCGAATTTTTGAAGAAAGAAGTATCATACTTGGGACACATAATAGGAGAGGACGGAGTGAAACCTGACCCGAAAAAAGTAGTAGCAGTAAAGGAATTTCCAAAACCTACTACGGTCAAAAACGTCAAACAATTCCTAGGACTAAGTGGATATTATAGGCGATTCATAAAGGATTTTTCAAAAATTGCAAGACCACTTTCTAATCTCACTAGGAAGAATTATCAATTCGAGTGGACCTACAAACAACAAAAGGCATTTGAAACTTTGCGGGAAGTTCTCTGCAAAGAACTTATATTACAATTCCCGGACTTCGACAAGGTATTCAACATCACGACAGACGCCTCAAGTATTGCTGTAGGTGCGGTTCTTAGCCAAGGAGAAATAGGAAAAGATCTGCCAATAGCCTATGCATCTCGCGTTTTAAATGATGCTGAAACACGATATTCTCCTACAGAACGGGAATTATTGGCAATAATATACGCAGTCTTCCACTTCAGACCTTACATTTACGGACGGAAATTCTATCTAATAACAGACCAGAAACCATTAGAATGGCTTCAAAATCTTTCCAATCCTACATCTCGATTAATGCGCTGGAAAATTAGATTAGCGGAATACGATTACAAAATTTTATATAAACCCGGGAAATACAACACAAACGCGGATGCATTGTCTAGGAATCCGATTTCACTACCATTACATGCAAAAAGAGCTCATTCAGATACAAATTCACACGAGAATAAAAAATTAAAAGAATTTCACCAATTTCCAACCCGACAAAGGGAAACTACAGCATCAACCTCTGGAAATCCAGCTCCACACAATCAAGTAATAATTAACTCATCAGAAACCGATTCCTCTTCATATGACGAAAGCGATGCGTTAAATTTAATGCGAAAGAAATTAAAACGGAAAAAGCAAAGCACAAACACCTCCTCCTCTCGTCCCGAGACTAAGAAACGGAATGTTGAAGCGGAAACGCATACACCCCCTCGTTACGCGCCTCATCAAATCTCCGTTCCCATCCAAATACACGCACCCCCGCAAGTCGTGACCCCCCAAGTCCAAATACACGCACCCCCGCAAGTCGTGACCCCTCAAGTTCAAGTACACGCAACCCCGCAAGTCGTGACACCCCAAAACTATAAACCCCCTCACATCAAGAAACCTCGCATCAAGAAAGAAGAGGATGCAATAGAAGAGATTGACGAAACAGTCGTAATACCCAAACATAATTATAAGGATCCTCCCAAAATAGACGCGGAATCAAGTTCAGAAAAGAACACTCACCATACACGTAAAAAGAAGAAATTAAAATCAAAATCCAGCACGGACACAGGTCCCATAACGCCAATAACGATAAGGAAAGGAAGGGTAGTTACTCCTCCTCCACCATCCTCTCATCCTCCACCATTACTATCTCTTCCCCCACATTCTCCACGTCACAAACAACCCACACCAGCTAAACCAAGAGTAGTATCAAATATTCCTGTCAAAAACCAAAACACAGAGGTGGAAGATCACTTATGGATGGGCAAAGGATACGTAGTGACATTCATAAACACACAAGGCAGGCCAATCGGACCATCAGGAGGGAAATTATATAAAGAAAAAAATATAAAACCTCACAAAATTCCACAACCATTAAGATTTGGAGAGTTAGTAAAAATCAAGGAAGGGAAGCACACAATCCTTGGACTCATCACACCAGAACATCCAACCGAAGAAGACGTATACAATTCACTGAGGTCACTTCATACATACCTAGTATCTGAAAAAGCCACAAAAGTATACATCTCATCAGAAGAGGATAAAATTTTATTAAATCAATTACAAAATTTAATAGAACTAATATTCATACAAGAAGATATCCAATTCATCTTCTGCAAAGGCACCCTCCTAACACCTCCTGTGCAAGAAAGACACCAGATCATCCAGGAGAATCACCAGTCACCTATAGGCGGACACAAGGGAATAACTAAAACATATCATCGTATAAGAAGTAAATATTACTGGAAGAATATGAAGTACGAGATAACACAATTTATAAAAACTTGCTTGGATTGCCAAAAGACTAAACTTGTACGAGTAAAGAACAAGGAACCCATGATACTAACAGACACACCTGTTGATGCTTTTGATAAGATTTCTATGGACATAGTAGGACCACTACCTTTTACAAACATAGGAAACAGTTACATACTCACTATCCAGGACAATTTGACTAAATACTCTCTCGCTATTCCATTGGCAAGTGTCACTTCAGAAGATATAGCTAAGGCATTTACAGAGCATTTCATTTGTAAATTTGGAAGTCCTAAAGCAATCCTTACTGATCAGGGACCAAATTTTATGAGTGCCCTCATGAAGAAATTTGCTAGAGCGTTTCACATCAAACAGTATCGAACCTCTGCATTTCATCCACAATCTAATGGATCTTTAGAGAGAAGTCACCATGTCCTCGTCGAATACCTACGACACTATGTATCAAAAGAAAAGCAATGGGATCAATGGTTACCTCAAGCAATGTTCTCGTATAATACAAGCACTCACGAAGGCACGAAATTTACGCCTCACGAACTTGTTTTCGGAAGAAAAGCACGTCTTCCTTCCAGTATTCCCTCAACGGACAACATTAAAACATATCCGGACTATGTCGACAAGTTGATAGATAAGTTATATCACATCCGACAAATGGCGCGAAGAAATCTGGAAGAATCAAAAATCCGCCAGAAACATTACTACGACCGGAAGATTCAACCACAAAACTACAAAATAGGGGATTACGTATGGTTATTGCAACCAAGAAGAGAAAAACTGGGACCGGAATACAGCGGACCCTACCGGATTATCGAAATCCTGGAGAAAAGTAATTTAAAAATAGTAATAAATTCGAAACAAACTAGGATCGTCCATAAGAACCGCGTAAAACAGGCGAATTTACCATAAGAAAGTTGCAACCCTGCATGGGAAGCCTATAAAAGGAAGCGTAGACAAAGGATTTCTCCATTATAAAAACGCATTCAGACAAGTTCACCGTTAACCACTGTAAGATTATTTTAAAATGTCGGACCAGATATGTCTCAAAAAAATTTATGACGAAGATGTCTACTATTATAAAGATCACATCATTTGTGTCATGTGTACCCAACGATTCGATCTGGTCGAGGAGGAGCCCCTCGAGAAACATTTGGTGGCAAAGAAGAACCTACGGCGATGGCGAATATGCCATTTCTGCCGTAGCACATTGTACATCGCGCAACCAGTTCTACGTTGCAATGAATGCATAAAAATATTAAATCTTTAACACCTTATACTACACACCACACTCTACAGGTACACGCCCCATACACACACACAATGTAATTAACACACACACCTTTTACCTTTTTTTTTATATTATCATATCATTCCATTCTACATCACACTCTACAATTACACACTACATACACGAACAGAATGTAATAAATACCCACACCTTTCATCTCTCATTACCTTTTAATAAACATAATATTTTTCTATATAAAACAAAAACAAATGAAACTTAACCTAAAACCCATAAAGCTAAGAAAAAATATGTATATATACCAAGTAGCAGACGAATAGATTGCGTAGGCAACATACATAGCTGCAGAAAAATATAATTCCCGTAGACTCCGCTAGAGGGCACTAAAAACATAAGACCCAACGAGTAAAATTTAAAATCCGCGCACGCGTAGTAAACCAGTCTGCCATTACGATACGACAATGCCAAGACGCTCCGGCAATCGCCACTCTAAACACAAAAAAGACATACAGGAATTGAAGGACATATTCCGTGAAATGGTCCCCATTCCTCCACTACTAACACCACTCCCAGACAGTCCGGAAAGAATGGTAAAAACCGCTATTCAATCATAAAAATTTCCAAATTAACAAAACCTTCCTCTCTAGTCACGACCTCACACTCCTCCGGATTTAATACTCCCAACAACTCCGGAGTACCCGACAACTCCGGACATTATCCTTCCAAGCACCCCGGAGTTCAAGGTCCCAGAAGTTCCGCCGAGAAGATGGCCAAAATTGATTCTTGTGGACATTCCAGACCCGGACTGGGAAACCTATAGGGCTTTGCCAAAGGCAGACCCTAGGAAAAAGTTATGGCGACTCCTGGCATTGTTTGGATCAGGAGCAGCAATACCATACAACCCATCTAAATAAATATTCCATATACACTTAAATACAATGTCCATTTCGTTCCCCACCTCCGTTCCAATCTCTCGAGGACGAGAGATCCCCCAGGGGGGGAGGTGTAACGTCCCACGGGGACTTAAACCGTTAGATACCGACAGTCGGTAATGTAGGAACCGATCTCCGTTACCATTTAACCTATTTTCTATTACCGCGTAAATGTATTATAAGACTTTTATATATAATTTATAATTTAGATGAATGTTAGAAGAATAATTATTATAAGAATATTAGAAATAATTAATTATAAGTATTAGCAAAAGCGCAAGACAAAATATTAAGTAATAAGCAAGCAAAACACGAAATAACAAACTGCGATTCACTGCGCATGCGCCAGCCCGCCAGTTTTCCAGTATAAATAGAGGCGCACGCAGCACAGCGGGACATTCAAGCTACGAATACGCTCAAGTGACGAACGAATGCTCAAACCTAGAGGCAGCTTAAGTTTCAACCAGTGGGATTCAGCTTCGCTCCGGAAACGGCAGCGGCGGATCTCCAGTGTATAAAAGTTATTGGTGCTCCTCTTTGGTTTGCTCATTTGAAGTCATAGAACCTCGTTCTTGCAAAGCCATCGAGCTTCGCTCCGGAAACGGTAGCGGCCGAAGTGCTTGGTAAAAACAAGGTCTGTAGAGCATAGAACAGAACTCTGTCAAAAGAATCGAGCTTCGCTCCGGAAACGGCAGCGGCCGATCTTACTACAGAAATTGCCAAGAGTACTCGAGCTTCGCTCCGGAAACGGCAGCGGCCGAGCTCTGCAATATACATATATCTATATATTTTAAAATACGTAGCGTTAGAGTCAGAAAAACATACAACCCAAAAAGAGTATATATAGTCGTAGATCGTAAGCTATATTAATTATTATTTCATTGTTGTAACTATATTAATTATTGTTTTATTAAATAAATAAGCATTATTAAGTTTAAAAGCCGTAGATATTACTCTTTAGTCTGTAGAATAGAACCCCACCTTTCCTACACTCGAGGGGACGCCGCTCTCCTCTCGGGGATCTGTCGACGCTCAGTTGTCCCCGGACAGCCGAACGTTACACTCGCGTAACAGAGGTCGACACGGCAACACGTACGTGTTGTTAGTTACAGCGCGTGAACAAGAAGCTAGCAAACGGGAGCCGCTACATCGCGGTTCGCCGAAAGAGGATCAGTCCCCACTCCGCCGATCCCGCGGCCCGAGCTACTCGATCCACCCAAACCACGGGGACGACGAGAGCGGCAGGACCAACCACTCATTGGGTGCACGAGAGCGCGCAAATACAAACTTATGTTATAAGAAACGCTTAAGTTTGCGGATTATGTTGTTGTACAGTATTATAGAAATATTAAACTAAGCGTCTCGCTTATTCATCACGAACAAACAGTAATAAAATTCAAAATTCTATATTGCACTGAATCATCCTGTGGTACACTCAGCTCAAACGATTGTGGCCGTTCGAGATTCGATTGCTTTCGAGCTTACCAGGTTTGGTTTTTCTCCATCGCTAACATTCTACAGTATTTCATGAATATGGTGATGGCACTGCCAAGCCACAGGTTCCCGTCTAGAACACTTCTAATTCATGTTGAAACACCACTGTGGCACCATCTACCTATGATTGTCATAATTTTGTATGTTACTTCATAATTTATTTATTTTTTTTAACGTGAAGTAAACTGATACTTTTTATATGATCATTTAATATGAGACACGTTCGCGCAGTCCTGTCACAAAATTTAATTTACATTGCTTCGGTTATGATTATTTTCCCGTTGTTAACATAAAATAACGGATAGGAGATTTTGAAATAAATGCGTATTTCTTTGCTCTACACATTTCCACTAATAATGAGCGTCTTAGATTTTAATCTATGAAGACTGTTACGAATAAAATACCACAAGACTTTATTCATCTCAGTATTCAGGTTTCCTAACCCTTGCCATCTGTACGAAATACATAACATTCATTTCCATTCTTTTCCTTGTTACCACCATCCCGCTTTATTTATTTGTGTCTTCCATTATAAATCCGTTGATTTATTTGGTTTGGACATTATAAGTTTATCATTTATCAGTGTCAAAATTATGATTTTTTTTTAGATTCATTGCAATAAAAGTCATTTGACATTTATTCCTGGTGTCATTTGGTGTCATTTACGCTACAGCATCGCGAACAGAGCCGATCGCGCAGATTTATATAATTATGACAATCATAGGCAGATGGTGCCACAGTGGTGTTTCAACATGAATTAGAAGTGTTCTAGACGGGAACCTGTGGCTTGGCAGTCCCATCACCATGTTCATGAAATACTGTAGAATGTTAGCGATGGAGAAAAACCAACCCTGGTAAGATCGAATGCAATCGAATCTCGAACGACCACAATCGTTTGAGCTGAGTGTACAATAAAATCATACTGCGTCTTCAATTTTTTCTTCGATGCACTAAAATTCCCATCGCCAGTTTCCGATGTTTTTGGATTAAAATATTGCTTCCTCTTGTTTGGTCTCGATTTTTGTACATTTTTCGATGATCTCAAATTTCGTGTAATTTTACTACGAGTATCATAATGCTCTGAAGCAAGCAAAAGTAAAAAAAAAATCATAGTAAGCTATGTGTACCTCACAGCTCGACGTCAACAGCTATAGTGCTACGTTAGCCTGAAAATGCTTTGTGTTTTCGAACATCAGCTTCCTGGGACCCTCTAATAAAATACAGGTATAGAACCTCACCATACATACCCCACGGCACGTACTTAGCCGTAGTTCCCGGCAGAAAGGGACGAATTTGCCGCGCGTTACATGCCTTTGGGACCGCGCTACCTGCTCTCGGAGCGCACGCCTTGAACACGTATAACTTTGTCAGTTTCAAGACGATTGACTTGAAACTTTCAGAAAACATTTTCAATTTTACAAGCTTCAAAAACCCAAAAATCGATTTTTTCCAACTTTCTGACTAGACATAACCCCTTAGACCCGAGGTTAAATGCGACGCTTAGGATAGATATATTGGCACGGAAGCAGCCATCGGGCACCAATGAGATACGCTCATGACAAACAGTAACGCAGTTTAGTCTGCGACGCTCCAGGGACGAGTCCGGTAGGGCCGTCGTACTGTAGGGTAGAACAGGACATGTCCCGCTGAAGGAGAGCGATATGACTGGGGAAATAACCGTTCTGAACACACGCCCCTTCTGTACGAGTCTGATGAGTAGGACCCTCCCCTTCATGAGGCATCGGGCCGTAACTAAAGTTGGGGAATGATGGACCGAAAGCAGTTCATGATTCCTACACCAAGGATGAATCCGGTGGGTAATGCGGCTATCTGTTGATAAAGCAAGTCCGATAGGACATATCGCCGCCTTGGGGTCCGCTGACACCGTGGGTTGCATGCTGGACATGCAGACGACGGGCCGGTCAAGTCCTCCCCAGCAGCTCGTTAACTAATTAACTAACTAACTAGGTAAAGCCTTACTGCCTAGTCCTCTAGCAGACCCGGGACGAAGCGCATCTCTCTTTTACTCTCTCCTCTACCTTACCTGCCACTACCTCCAAATATCTTCCCGTTCGATGATGGCACTACTGCGGTTTCTGTTACCAAATTTAAAGTTCACTTTCTTCAAGACACGATGCAACATGGCCCATGACATTGTGAGTAAATTCTCTTCTCCTCAATCGCTGTTAACACTTTCGTAAGTGTCGGTAGCTCTTTCCGCTACCAAATTGCGTGTTCATGCTTTTGCGATAGATCGGGCTTTGATCGCTTCGTCGATGGCAAGGTCACGCTTCCCGTCCTTTTATATTCCACCTTGGTTTCCACGACCTTATGGTTCTTACTCCACACGTTCTCGCGCCTAATTTCATTCGTTCCTTATATTTCATTTGAGGACAGAGAGCTTTCTTTTCCTTATAAATGTTTGTTATTTAGGTCCGCTGGCCAGAGTGGACTAGCTGCGAGAGAAATGTTTCCCATCAAATTGGAGTTACACATTACTTAGGCCTTTTACGTTAATATTTCCATTGCTTACCTTTTCTTTCTTATTTTTTTCACGGGAGAAAGTGTGATGTTTTCCATATTTGAAGTATAATGAAACTTTCTACAGAATGCTATGTATCGCGTGCCCCCAGATCACGAGGGGTAGATTCTTGACCGGAATTATACATAAACTAGTAGACCCCATACGATACTATGTGGAAAGAATGGAATGTCAGAGCATGAACGATCAACTCACTCTTCTAAAAGTCCGGTACGCCTCATGTCGCGGATATGGAACTCTAACGTACAAGCATGTTTCCCTGGAAACCTGTAATTGATTATATTCATCGCGTAAGTCGACTGTGCCGACAGGTGACTTAAGAGCGACAGGGATATTCGGCATAAGCAACGGACGGGCCATAAAAGAAATTGAACAATTGGTGGCTCGTTCCTCGCTTATCTTAAGACTACCCCCGAGAATTTCAACTAAGACAGCTTTATGAAATCTTACCACGTTATACGACGCGTTCGATCTAGTCTTACAAGCCGTAATACGAGACTAGGAGCAAAAACGGATTAACCCACATTGAAAAAAATATTTTTTCCCTATTTTATATGATTAGTACAGCCTATTGGAATACATTTTTGCTACTAACTCAATTTTGCAAAATGTGGGTTGGTCAGTTTTTGCTTTCAATCTCAATTAATGTCCGGGTTGCCACTTAACGAGACTGGCAACCAAAAAAATGTTGTAAAAATGCTCGGGTTGGCGTAGTAGGAAGTTAGGAGAACGACAAAGGGCACCGTTAATTTTAAGCGTTCACAGTCACAAGCAGTTATATTACACTATGTACAAAGTCAAACACGTTATAATAAAGATAAGAATATTTACAAAAGGGTTTAAGCGGTTTCATGCAAGCAAGCTGCACTTTATCACAACTAATCGCGGCGGCAAATGCACGAGAGCTGTTTTATCAGTAAATTAGTACTTATTGAAGCGTTCGCGAACAAAGAAATTCACAGCAGAGTGAAACGAGTGCGAATGGAGCAGGCTTAAGCAAGGTGTTTGAGCGAAGTTATCCGTAGCAAGGTTACGAACAGAGAGAGCGATCCAGGAAGTCTCGGTCGATTTCCTGGAACGAAGAGCCTTCCCCTTCCATCGATCGCGCCGCTCCACATGAGCAAGCAGGCCGTTGCCACCGCTTAATTAACGGTGGGCCTGGGAGATGTCGCCCAAATGCTACTTTCTCGAACATTTCCCGCCCGGCATTCATCGCGCGATGAATAGATCTCGAAGTTCGCCGATATGGCGTGGACATGGCATCGTCCGATCGCGTAGCAGTGGCGCCGCTGGGCTCATGTGGAGGCGTCGCGCAACCCCGCAACGTTGAAGCAGTTTGTATCTCGCGACAGCACACGCACGCGAGCAGCAATGCCGATTTACTTCGCGGTAGCAAACGCGCGCGAGCAGTAACAATAGCAATCTAGTTTATCTCGCGGCAGCAAACGCGCGCGATCAGCGGCAATCGCGAG
Organism: Andrena praecox; assembly: GCA_963932275.1. Lineage (NCBI taxonomy): Eukaryota > Metazoa > Arthropoda > Insecta > Hymenoptera > Andrenidae > Andrena > Andrena praecox. The sequence goes on from OZ010728.1 coordinate 39,641,404, forward strand.
CACCATCGAGCACGCGGTTGTGAGTGAAGCGAGTAGCGGTCCTAGCCCAAAGCAGGTGGGGCCAGGTTTAGCGATAAACTAGTTAAAGCGTGTTCGCGGTCTAGCAAGCGACGGCGAACGAGCTAGTTTAAACAAGCACCGTAACACTAGTGATAGTGCGGTACAAGCATCACTTGTCCAAGCAGATAGGGCGAGTCCTTTAAGCGAGTTCGCGATCTAGCACGCGATGGCGAACAACAGAAAGCAGAACGTAACTAGTGAAGCGCACTAGGAATCCCGAGACAGAGAATTAAAGCGCGTTCTCGGATGCGCATATAATCGCGAGTGCGCTATGGTCGTACTCTGTGCCTCGAAGTAGCGGTCGTGTTGACAGTTGGGGATGACCCCATCGAGTGTCCCTGCTAACTTTTTGCAATTTTCGTCCGATTTTCCGTGGGCTGGCTCTGTCCTACTTTCACCAAACGCCGCTTCCGAAGCGTGTGATAGCATGTTTTGAGACTCTCCGTTGCCGCCCGTGTTAATTGATTTGCTCGCGCGGCGGTGATTTACCTCCCGGTCGGCCAAGTTCGGTGACAGCATGTTTTCAGGCTCTCCGTTGCCGCCCGTGTTAATCGGCGTCCTCGCGCGGCGGTGATTTAGCTCCCGGTCGGCCAAGTTCGGTGACAGCATGTTTTCAGGCTTTCCGTTGCCGCCCGTGTTAATCGGCGTGCTCGCGCGGCGGTGATTTACCTCCCGTTCGGCCAAGTTCGGTGACATTATGTATTGCGATGCACGGCCGCCATCCATGCCATGTGTAGATTAGGGTGGTCCTTAATTTTCAACTTCCGAATTTTTTTGGTCTTACCCTCTTAAAATATGATAGTTGGTGAAAAAATGATACGTGCAAAATTTCAGCGACATCGGACAACGGGAACCCTTGCCGCATTTAAGACGAAGTTGTAAAATTACAGTAATTTTACATCAATATCAGATATGATTGTATTTCATTATTTTAAAAATGTGTGTCTATTTTTTTAAATAAAAATACAGTTTCTTAGATATATACCAGGAGTATTTGTATATTGCTTCCTATAATATATTTCTATACTTCCTATGTATCGCAGTATCTGAACCATACTGTTACCTGTGTCGGGTACCTGAGGCACGAAACGCATTCTTGTGATATAAAGAGGCGTATGATCAAAAATTTGGATTCTAATCAAACGGAGATTTCAAGTAAAAAGATTGTTTTAAAAGATGTCAAAAACTATATTAATATTGGCATAGAAAATTTCATCTCGTCACAAAGTCGCAATTTTTTTCTAGATTTCATATAAGTACCGAATTTTTACAAAAAGACCCTTCAGTTTGGGAAATCGATGAAACATATAAAAATGCGTTAGAAATAATAAAGAATTTAAAAGTAGTTAACGACAGTGCAGAACGAGGAGTAAAGCTAATCACCGAATATAATAGCTTACTAACGAAAGATGAAAATAATAAGCAGTTCATTTTACAAGTATTAGAAGATTATCGGCGATGTTATCCAGATGCGAGTAAATCAACTTTAATGAAAGGCGTGTATTGACAAATATGTAATACTAGCTGACCCATTACCCGGTTTCACCCGGGAATTATTTATGATATTTGGAAAATAAAAAAGCCTAAACCAAAAAAATAAATAGCCTATAATCTAATCTAGGACGTGTGTAATGTATATTCAGAATTTCAATGAAATCCGTTCAGCCGTTTAGGCGTGAAAGAAGGACAAACAAACAGACAACGTTTCACTTTTATATATTAGTAAGGATTTTATAAGATATTACAATTAATTTTATAATATGTAGTTAGAAGTTAACTTTGCATAATATTATGTACATGTAAGACAGTATATTTTCATTAAAAAATATTCAGTATTACCTCTAAAACGGCGGAACACATTTATATTTAAATTAACGAAAATAATAGAAATTTTAAAACTTCGTCTTAAATGCGGCACGGGTTCCCGCTGTCCGATCTCGCTGAAATTTTGCACATATCATTTTCTTACCAACTATCATATTTTAAGAGGGTAAGACCAAAAAAAATGAAAAAAAAAATTTGACCCCTATAGCTAAGGACCACCCTAGTGTAGATGTTCGGCAGGTCTGTGAAGTTGGCACCCCCAAATTAGAATTTTTAAAAAAACTCGATGGCATTCGTTTGTCCATCGTTTGTCCACGTTTGTCCAACAAAAATTTTCGTTTGTCCACCCTTAAAAAAAAAGTTATGAAAAAAAAAAATTTCACCAGCACCCCCATGAAAACTTTTTAATAATTTAATGGGGGGAAATGATTGTCCATCGTTTGTCCACGTTTGTCCACCCAAAAATTTTGTTTGTCCACCCTTAAATAAAAAATTATGAACAAATTAAGAAAATTTGTCATCAGCACCCTCCATGAACACTTTTCAACTTTTTAAAAGAGGGATACGATTGTCCACGATCTGGCATCGTTTGTCCACAAAAAATTTTCGTTTGTCCACCCTTCAAAAAAAAGTTATGAACAAAAAAAATTTTTCACCGGCAACCTCATAAAAACTTTTTAATAATTTGACAGTGAGAAATGATTGTCCATCGTTTGTCCACGTTTGTCCAACCACAAATTTCGTTTGTCCACCCTCCAGAATCGAATTATTAATAAAAATAGCGAAAATGAAAGGTACGCCTGAATCGACCACGTAAAAGTCCGATTTTTTATTAATTAATCGATGGAATCGTTTGTCCAACGGCGGTTTTCGGTAGTCTAGATGTAGAAGACGTTTGTCCACCCCAAGATTTCGTTTGTCCACCCTCCAGAATCGAATTATTAATAAAAATAGCGAAAATGAAAGGTACGCCTGAATCGACACGTAAAAGTCCGATTTTTTATTAATTAATCGATGGAATCGTTTGTCCAACGACGGTTTCCGTTAGTCTAGATGTAGAAGACGTTTGTCCACCCCAAGATTTCGTTTGTCCACCCTCCAGAATCGAATTATTAATAAAAATAGCCAAGAAGTACGATACGGTTAAAACGACCACGTAAAAGTCCGATTTTTTATTAATTAATCGATGGAATCGTTTGTCCAACGGCGGTTTTCGGTAGTCTAGATGTAGAAGACGTTTGTCCACCCCAAGATTTCGTTTGTCCACCCTCCAGAATCGAATTATTAATAAAAATAGCGAAAATGAAAGGTACGCCTGAATCGACACGTAAAAGTCCGATTTTTTATTAATTAATCGATGGAATCGTTTGTCCAACGACGGTTTCCGTTAGTCTAGATGTAGAAGACGTTTGTCCACCCCAAGATTTCGTTTGTCCACCCTCCAGAATCGAATTATTAATAAAAATAGCCAAGAAGTACGATACGGTTAAAACGACCACGTAAAAGTCCGATTTTTTATTAATTAATCGATGGAATCGTTTGTCCAACGGCGGTTTTCGGTAGTCTAGATGTAGAAGACGTTTGTCCACCCCAAGATTTCATTTGTCCACCCTCCAGAATCGAATTATTAATAAAAATAGCGAAAATGAAAGGTACGCCTGAATCGACCACGTAAAAGTCCGATTTTTTATTAATTAATCGATGGAATCGTTTGTCCAACGACGGTTTCCGTTAGTCTAGATGTAGAAGACGTTTGTCCACCCCATGATTTCGTTTGTCCACCCTCCAGAATCGAATTATTAATAAAAATAGCCAAGAAGTACGATACGGTTAAAACGACCACGTAAAAGTCCGATTTTTTATTAATTAATCGATGGAATCGTTTGTCCAACGGCGGTTTTCGGTAGTCTAGATGTAGAAGACGTTTGTCCACCCCAAGATTTCGTTTGTCCACCCTCCAGAATCGAATTATTAATAAAAATAGCGAAAATGAAAGGTACGCCTGAATCGACACGTAAAAGTCCGATTTTTTATTAATTAATCGATGGAATCGTTTGTCCAACGACGGTTTCCGTTAGTCTAGATGTAGAAGACGTTTGTCCACCCCAAGATTTCGTTTGTCCACCCTCCAGAATCGAATTATTAATAAAAATAGCCAAGAAGTACGATACGGTTAAAACGACCACGTAAAAGTCCGATTTTTTATTAATTAATCGATGGAATCGTTTGTCCAACGGCGGTTTTCGGTAGTCTAGATGTAGAAGACGTTTGTCCACCCCAAGATTTCATTTGTCCACCCTCCAGAATCGAATTATTAATAAAAATAGCGAAAATGAAAGGTACGCCTGAATCGACCACGTAAAAGTCCGATTTTTTATTAATTAATCGATGGAATCGTTTGTCCAACGACGGTTTCCGTTAGTCTAGATGTAGAAGACGTTTGTCCACCCCATGATTTCGTTTGTCCACCCTCCAGAATCGAATTATTAATAAAAATAGCCAAGAAGTACGATACGGTTAAAACGACCACGTAAAAGTCCGATTTTTTATTAATTAATCGATGGAATCGTTTGTCCAACGGCGGTTTTCGGTAGTCTAGATGTAGAAGACGTTTGTCCACCCCAAGATTTCGTTTGTCCACCCTCCAGAATCGAATTATTAATAAAAATAGCGAAAATGAAAGGTACGCCTGAATCGACACGTAAAAGTCCGATTTTTTATTAATTAATCGATGGAATCGTTTGTCCAACGACGGTTTCCGTTAGTCTAGATGTAGAAGACGTTTGTCCACCCCAAGATTTCGTTTGTCCACCCTTCAGTATCGACTTAATTTTGTGAATTAAATTTATCATTTCCTTCGTCACTTTCTTGAGAAAATTACGCCGGCGTCGATCGACTCGCGTGATCGTATGATCCGCGAGTACAAGTGCCATGGCTGGCACTTGTGACCACTGGTAGAGCCAGTGGTACCGCACTTTACAGCGCGGTGCGACGCCGGACCGATTCAATAGTTTTACTATTGTAAAGTATCATTATCATATATTCTGTTGAATTAAAGTTTTAACAGAATTTTTATATTTTTATAAATATCACTGTTGTCGGAAATACTTTTACCGTTCGTGGATTTGTAATTGTACGCAATTTTTGACTAATGTCATTGTGTACTGTCCACATGCCTGCTGTATTACGGCAATAAGCTGTATAATGTCCTGGACTATAACATACGATGCCACTTAAAACGTATATTGCATCTTCAACTTGAAACTTTTCAGGTATGCTATTTAAAAGTATTCCATCAATTTTGTTTAGTTGGAGACAGATTTCAGTGTCTATGAACACGTATGAATTTGGTTGTCTCTTTAATTGCACTGCTGATTTACATGTTTTACACGTAAACGATTGTGCACTGAAGAATTGTTCAACAAAATTAAGAAAATCTTGTTTAAAATCTTGGGTTGCGAGTGTACTAATTAAATCTACTACAAACATTTTTCTAGACTTGATTTTACATTTGCCGCAGATTCTATTTTCTTCGACACTGCAAACGTCTGTTACAAGTCTTGTAAATAGCTCATTGGCATTTGTAGTACAATCTACAATATTGTTCTGATTTTCGAATATTGTACATAAAATAGCTCCTCGCTCTTCATACACGGAGTTGTTAATATTCTCCAGAGCGAATTTTTTGACGAACATAAAAAATATGACGTCTGAGTTTTGATGTATCCAGTTTTTAAACGTACTATAATTGCAATACGCACTGGTTAACACTTCAACCAATGAATCGAATGCACACGTATTTTTAATATATATTTTTTCGCCATTGAGTTTAACTAAATTGCAGTTATTACCATTTCTTAATATTTCGTTTCTTCTTTTCCTCAATGGCCTGTCGTACGTGAGGTGAATGTCTGGGCAGGAAGTTAAATATTTCCCTCTAGGAGTACTGTTTTCTTGTACATCCGCGTTTGTTTTAACATTTTCTTTATTTTCCTCGTCCTCTATATAATTGCTATTATTACTTGAAACTTTCAATTTATTTGGTTTGGCTTCAATATTTAAGCCTTTCCAATTTTCCTGCTCCGTTAAATAATTATAAGTATAGTTAGTGTTTTGCGCATTTTCGCCAAAATCGCGTGAATCGATTTTTCTTTGTTTTTCTTTTCTCGTCTCAGTTTGCAGCAGTGCAATTTTTTCGTTTGTGCGTTTAATTGCAGCACATTCCAATTTCGAGATATTTTCGATAGATTTGATATGGTGTATTATAAATTTATCGACGCGCAATGGTTTATAATTTGCGCCTAAATCTGAATGTTTGAGGTCTTTAAAATATGCCTCGCATCTAGAGGATGTCGCTACATTCGATGACAGAGGGAAATATCCTCTCATCACCTGTGTCCAGAGAGGAAAATGCTTTGCCAATTTAACTAAATATGTTACTAGTTCTGGACAATAAAAAGCATTACACCTATCTGTCTCTACACTGTCTTTTACAATTTCTTCAGCCTCATCTCTGATATTATTTATAAATGCAATTATATCTTCATTTTCATTTAACATTTCTACATCGTCGTATTCTGTGTTATTCTCGTCGCTCGTATAGGTAAATGACTTTATTCTTTCGAATAAATACGATCGCTTCTGTTCACAAATTACTTCATTTCCATCAGAATCTTTGCCATCGTACTCACTGTAAGCGACAATAAATATTGAGCTAAGCAGTGTACTAAAATCTTCTACATTATCGCACGATGACATTATCCCCGCGCATCGCACAAAGAAGTCTTTAATTTTAGGCTGTTTTCTATAAAATACATCTTTGCTACAAATAATTTTTATTAAATGGGCAATATCAATTCTGATGAACCACCGAAGTGGATGTTGCAAAATTTCGCCACTAATCCATCGATAGCAATCGGAAATGTAATTTTTTAAGCAACGTTCATTGAATGCCAGGCTGGTTGCATTCAAAAGCGCCAGTGAATAATCAGAATCAACTTCTGGAGGCACCGGTGCCCCGTCTCTAATGACTTCCCGCAACCAATACGTAATTAAATTTGTATCGTGCTTTTCTGAAAGCATTTGAAATATTGGTTGTATACCGTTTGCACCCTTTGTAATAATTTGATACAAGAATATATGTTTCTTGTCACCGTTTAGTTTTTCAATTGTTTTTACTAATTTTCCAGTCGCGTCTATCTCTATTTTTCTGTACGATTTAATTAAGGTTTTATATAGTTCCATTTGCATGGGAGACCAGTAAAAACAATAGAAAGGATCCTTTGCGATCTGTTTAATGTACCCTGAGTATTGCCCCTTACATTTCAACTCGTATAATGAATTAATAGGGTCGAGATTTTTATTTATTCCTAATTCCCGTACAATGGCTTCTTCTCTGATTTTCCTCAAGGTACATTGTCGCGCAACATAAGGTGGCTCGGGATCGCCATAACTTAAATCAGATACGGCATCATTTTTCCATTGCCTGGGTTTAATATTTAAAAGTTGTTTCCCTATCTCTACCCTATTTTTTCCTTTTACTGCCCTTTTCTTTTTGTGCGGTATTCCCGAAGCATCGACTGTGTGCACTCTTAACACAATACCAGTGCCAGGAGCCGGTTTATGTAAGCAATGAGCTCTAAATTCGGCACCGCATTCATTACAAGTGCCGTATATTTTCAAATATATTTCCGCTTCCGGAGAATCGAAAATTTTGCTATATTTGAACGTATACGCGCACGGGATTTTCGTTTTTAAAAAACTAGCTTTACAAATAATGTCAGTCCAACCGGGACTAAGTATTTTGTATGATTTCCTGCGAGTACCCTTTTCTTTGTAAATTTTCGATACTAAAAAACCTTATACTTTTTACAATATTTAAAAATATTTATTTTTTGCTTTTATACATATATAATAGGATATTAAAAATAAAAATTAATATTTTTTTCTCCACCCCGGCGTCTGTAGGGGCCTCTTCCTGCTCCTCCTCCTCCCCAGCCTCTATAGGGGGCTCTTCCTCCCCCTCCTCCTCCCCAGCCTCTATAGGGGGCTCTTCCGCCCCGCCCTCTGTAAAAACTTCTCCCCCCTCCCCGGGCCCTATAGGGGGCCTGGGTTGTACGGCCGCCAGAATATGTAATTCTTTTTACCAATTGTTGTAACTGAAACAGTAACATAAAAATTACTTACCGTGTTGCGATTTCATCGTGGTCATTAGTGAAAAATGCCTAGGAAAGCGCTCGTACACTCCGGCGTTATTCTAGACAAGTTGAAGGAGTGTGAAAAGTGTCAAGTGTTCGATGAGGATTATAAATTGAAGTGCCGCACGGATAAAGTGTGGGAAGAAGTGTCCTTTAAAATTAGTGATAAGTTGTCATCAGACACGTTAAACTTTTATTTGAGGAACAATCGAAAAAAAAACGAACACAAACGAAAATTTTTTGTGGACAAACGATGCTAGATCGTGGACAATCGTATCCCTCTTTTAAAAAGTTGAAAAGTGTTCATGGAGGGTGCTGATGACAAATTTTCTTAATTTGTTCATAACTTTTTTTTTAAGGGTGGACAAACGAAATTTTTGGGTGGACAAACGTGGACAAACGATGGACAATCATTTCCCCCCATTAAATTATTAAAAAGTTTTCATGGGGGTGCTGGTGAAAATTTTTTTTTTTTCATAACTTTTTTTTGAAGGGTGGACAAACGAAAATTTTTGTTGGACAAACGTGGACAAACGATGGACAAACGAATGCCATCGAGTTTTTTTAAAAATTCTAATTTGGGGGTGCCAACTTCACAGACCTATGTTCGGCACTGATTTTGTGGATGCCTCAGAGACTTCATCGCTGGAACAATCAGTTATGTTAATCGCTGACAGCATGTTGGCTATTAGAGGCTGCATTGTATTATTAAAATAGCGGTCTGCCTCCGACCTCGTAGAATCTCTCCTCCGTTGTTCCTTAACGGCTTCCAGCATGCTGATTATTATTGTCGAAATTACCACAACGTGCGCACTGGTAATACGTTCCAATCCCCATAGCGGTGATTCCGAATTTGGTGTGCCTTCCATTTAACTCCGCTACAATAAAACTCTTTGGAGAATGTAGAATAATGAATCCCAATGAATTTCACCTTGTAACGAGGTATAACGGTGGGACGCGAATCTTTCCCCCACCACGCGCGCCTAGCGTGGCCCGCCGCTACCGAGCGCGGCCGCGCGCCGAGCGGCGCTCTCGCTCGCGAAGTTCACGCGCGACCGCCTATAAGCCAGTACGGCGGGCCCAACAGGCAGAGTCAACCACGAGTGTTACGAGATATAGGTTGTGCCTCTCCCAGCGATATCTTGTATATCACAAGCTGTATCTCTGCGTATTTTTGACTCCTCTCACCTCCACGGCTCCCAAAGGAACGCGAGTACGCCGACCTTTGGACGCAGGTCCATATCCGCTGTCAATCTTAGACAAGCTTCGCTTGCCCCAGAGGACATCCCATAGCCTCCGTATCTTCCGCGGGTTTTACCCACTGGACGATCGGACTCAAGGCTTCCCGGTCAGGGCCATTGGTGGAGACCACAGCCAGGGCACCAGAAAGACCACTAACCCCACTCCTTGCACTACCGCCGAACCAGCGAACTCCGCGCCGCGCCGCGCCGCGACCGCGACCGCGACTGACGCGCTAGGTTAAGAAATTAGCTAAGGTTTAGAGTAAGCCGCACAGACTCTGTTAGCCAGCTGGACCTGGCCGGGATATTTGTACACGCGCTAGTTTATACAATAAAGCCCGTTCTACACACGACACTTGATTCAATCACTCGACGGCCCTGGACACCCAGTCTGAGCCGGCGAAACTGCGGTTCCTCCACCGCACCCTGAGTGACCTCCACAAGGAGTAGTTACAACCTATTAAAAATATTTTAAATATTTTAATATAACAGAAGCGTGCAAGGCCAAAAGAGTCCCGAAGTAACTCTGTATCGATTTATTTTTCCACTACTTAACCTTTAACCGACACTAAATTACTCAGAATGGCGAGAATCGCACCAAGAAAGGGATCTCGAACTAGTCCCCCAATCCTCGTATTCAGCGTATACGACTACCGCGATGCATTTCACCGCGAACCGTATTGTTGCGATTCGTCGGCCCCGCACTGCCCGTAACTCTGCTAATGAGCGAATGCAAATCATGGAATCATAGGGAGACATAAACTCGCGTAATTTCATCTGGAAGAGGCGAGCATTTAAACTCGTAGGGCGCCCACCCGAGTGCCTAGAGCGGAGCTGGCGCGTCCTTCTCGTTGGTACGGAATCAGGCGACCTTTCGGAGCAACGTACAACCGCCTGGCTCAAAGAGGGCCCCTCTCCGCATCCGTATCAAAGTCCAAGAGCTGGAGGACGACGTGGGTGAATTTATAATAGATGGGTTGTTGGGCATTATTCTATGTGGTAAACATGCCGAATTTCCCTGAGGGGATTTCAGGTTTAATTGGTAATTCTTATCTTCTCCAAGAAGACGCCATCAGGTGCTATCATCAACGGACGAAGGTTACGACCAATCGGCCGATTCGCCTCGTTTCCTTCTGTAATTCGAAGCGAATGCAGAAAGCACTTGCGCTTCATCAACAGACTGAAGATATCCCCAAAGGGCGAATCTCGTAATTCACCCGGAACTGGAGGACGGAATGAACGAATAGGAGGATATTGCATCGTTCGAAGAAATCGCTGATAAAAACCGAAGAACATGATTTTGGGGACTACCAAGTCCATCCCCAATCTCTAAGAGAACAAGTAGAACACAAACACCTGGAAGCAGAGGTATGCGTTGATCATAACGCGCTAGATATTAAAAATGCATTTAATTCGGCCAATTGGAGTGCTATTTTTACGGAATTAAAGAACCGGGAATACCTTTGTACCTCGGGAAGATTTTGGTCGACTATTTTATGGGTGGACTAATAGTCTATGAGGCCCAAGAAGAGTCTGTACAGAGGAAGATGTACAAGGTGTCGCATGGCTCGGTCCTGGACTCCTTGATCTGGAATATATATGCTGATGACGTGGCTCTTCTCGTTTCAGCGACTAAACTGGAGGGAGATGAGAATCAAGTTCAGGCAGAGATGAGTGACATTGCAGACTGGCTATGACATGGTGGCCTCACAATAGCTACGAGTAAAACTTAGATGATGTATTTAAATAGAAGATATTTACCTGATGGCTGCAGCATGCCTTTCTTGGAAGGATCTCTGGTCCCGTCCGGATGCATCAAGTACCTAGGAATCCACTTTGATCCGGCTAAAGAGTACAGACATCATATTGCAACTGTTACGAGCAAAGCCGTAAAGGTCATCTTGGCCTTGAGTAGACTAATACCGAATACCTTCCAGCTGCGCCCGTAGAAAAGGAGATTGTATTATCTGATTATAGAATCGATAATCCTGTATGGGGCCCCGGCGTGAGCACCCGCGGTGAAAGGCGAGGCTTTATTCGAAGCTCCTTTGCAAAGCGTAAAAGATCGGCCTCAATAGAGTGGTGTCGACATACCGGACGGTGTCCCACTTGTTGTGCGCGCTGACTGGATAAGTGCCTATGCACCCGAAAGCAGAAATGCGGAGTAAGGTGTACCTGGAACAAAAGAAGATAGAAGATTCGCTAGACGAAAAAAGGTACTCACTCCTAAGGAAGAAGAGCAGCGGATCCTGGATCGGAAAAGAAGAAAGAAAGAGGTAATTGAGGCTACTCTCGGCGAGTGGCAAGAGCGATAGAATGATGCCATGGGTTCTAGATTGACACATAGTTGCATACCTGATCTTCGGGCGTGGCAGGAATGCCAGCATAACACCTTAGACTTCGCCATGACCCAGGTAGCATCGGGGCATGGGAGTTTTAATTACTTGCACCATAAGATCCAGAAGGCTCCCAGCGCGAACTGCTGGTATGGATGGGAGACTCCACTTCTGCAATGCAGTCATCAAGGGGAAACAAGACTTCGGGAGGATGCTTGAGAGAAGAGGAGACCCAAATGATACCCTCAACGAAAAGGTTTCGGTGAACTTATCCACCCTGACCTGAACGGATCCGACCCAGATCTGTTAAGAGAGTCTGACTCGGACCTTTTATGATGCCCGGAAAGGGCCCCAACTTGAGGCCCCGACCCCAGTGACTAACATCGGCGAAGCTGAAGTACTTTTTTTTTTATCGCTTCTGGCCTAGCCGTACCCGGGATGAGGACGAATGGGTGGTTAAAAAAAAAACACCCACCGATTGCGTACGCGTCACAATACGCATCACTCCTGGTCAAGAAAATTACTCGACCACGAAGAAGACAATTCAAGAAATACGTCCACGGACGAAAATTTTCCCTAGTGATTGATTACCGCCCAATCCAATGACTCCTCTCCAAACCCGGTGAAGTAAATGCTAATGCCGACGCACTGTCGCGAAATCTGGTCTTGCACACTGTTCCAGTCATCCCAAAGAAGAATCCGCCGATGAACCAGAAACTTCCGCAACCTACAGCAATAACATCGAACAATACTGGATCCTTAGCGGAAGGAATCGGAATGCGAGTAAAGACGCGTCACCAAGAGGTGCCGAAGCCGCATTATGAAGAACCGCCGTCGTTTATCCTGCTAGACGATTCCACCCACGCAAGAGACGAACTCTGGCGAGAAGAGCCGCCTGTCGAAGGAGATAACACCGACAATATGGAGCGAAGGGCAAATTCCACCGTTTTCGATACAGATGAAGCGCATACTGGAATTCCTCGATACTGGGGACTATGATCCACCTATGGGGAAAGATAATTATCTTCTAAGTATGAGGCTTAGGAAGGGACGCTGTAGAAACCGAACGCGGCTGCATGCTCCGAGTAGCGGCACATGGCGAAACCCAACACCGATTCGACGCCGAAGCAATCAAGAAATATTTCGGATATATTACCGGCGAGATTCAACAACCACCGGAAGACGATGAGGAAGACATGACCCGGCACTATCACGGAAGTTTGATAGGTCGCATAGGGGCGTGGCAAAGACATACAGAAGCTTATTGGACTGTTGGACTGGCCATGCATGCGGCCAGATGTAGAAGATTTCCTGCGCAGTTATCATACTTGTCAAGAGCAAAAACGCGTGCGCAAAACTGATTAAGGAATGTTAATAACCAATACACTCGCAAGGTCCTTCGATAAAGTGGCACTAAACACAGTAGGTCCACCACCGCTTACCCCAAACGGAAATCGTCACGTATTGACGCTCCAATGTCAATTATCAAAATACTGTATGGCCATTCCGTTACCAGATATACGGGCCGTTACCGTGCCTCTATCACGTTATTGCTATTTCCCGCGGGGCAAGTTTCATTAATAACAATAATAATTAGCCCAAGTGTTTAGGATGGAACGCACCGTCCTTACCAAGTACTTGGAGAGATACGGGGACTGGGATTTACTCTACGCACGAGGCAGCGAATTTCACTTCGTACGAAGTAGTTTACGGACAACTAGCTCGAGATCCCTTTACGCCTATGTCTCGCGAGGAACTGTTTACATACCCTTCTTACGTGCAAAATTTCGTGGAGCGCTTAGATGAAATTCGGGAAACCACATGACAAAATTTAGATGCAAGCAAATACTTTTCAAATAAATGTACAAAAGGAACCTCGTCTTCATGCTCCGCATTGTATGGGTCCATATAAGATCCACGCAATTGCCGAACAGAACAATGCAATATTAATTTTGGACGAGGGTCAGAAACTCATAAAACATTTCGATAAATTGAAACATGCTTATACGGAAGAGAAACCATATTCACGCCATTGGGGCGGTAGACATTTTTTGCCGAATATACGATTGTGTATAGATTAATTGAAAAATAAGTGTCCAAGAAAAGGCATATACCATTTTCTTAAAAATCATGTAAGAGAAAAATTCAGAGTTCACTTTATGACACTTTGAGGTTACTTGGCACCTTTATGGGCCTCGTCCTACGTCATTTTTGGCGGTGTTTTTACAAAAACTCAAAACGAAACATGAAACGATATCGTAATCCAAAATTGGTCCAAAAGTCCAAAATATCAAAAATTCATGCACTAAGTGATTTCGGGGCATAATTCGATGCAGAAAAGGAGTGAAGCAAAAATGCGAGTTTGGAGTTGCAGGTCGCTGCGCGAGTGGCAGGCTACGGCGTCTCGTCTTGCTGTGCTGGCGCACGTGCAGTAGAGTGGATCGAATTCCGATTTTTTTTTAAACTTGAAATGTATTTTCGAGAATTTCTGATAATTGCCAAACCATAGTAATTGGTCAAGTCAGGAATCAATTTATCCGTCAATTTGCCACTACCTTTGCCACCAACTCCTTTCGTTTTCTTCTTTCCGGATCTCAATCTTCACCCCATTCGCTTTTTGACGTGTCCAACGCACTCTTTCTTCGTCACGATCAATTCATCCCCATACGGTTGTATTTCCAGTAGTGATTTGAGAGTTTTCGTATCCCCGTCGCCTATGTAGTTGGCATATTTTACACCGTGAAGCTCCTCGGATCGTGTAAACATTTCGATAATACCATCGACTTCCATTTTTCCAGCGCTTCCAGTGTGATTGCATGCGCACTTTTCTTCGTGTTCTTCGTACCAGCTATCAAACATCTCAGTGCCCTCTTTGCCACTCCAGTAATTACAGGCTTGGCGAAACTTGGATTTCACAACAAGGTCCAGAATCTTACTGGAATATTTTCCAATCAGAGTGACTACGCCAAACAACGATGAGAAACCTCTCCTGCTCCAAGTTCCATCGCCTGAAACGGTCAAATGAGATGGCTCATTTCCCGCTGCAGCATTTTTTTTCCAATTTCTTCCTCTGCAGCCTTTCCGAGGAGTACTTCGGCCGTGGCTTTCGCGGCAGTCAACGCATTTTCCAAGCATGCATAATATGTGCTGTTAGCCATTCCTTGACCCAAATCCATCATGCCGTAAAGAAGAGTTATGTCCTGCAACCCGATTCCTAGTAAACGCATTACAAACACGATTCGTCGATTGATTTCGAAAGATTTGTTCGATATTTTCGGGCCAGATTCAATTTCGGTGGGGCCAGAATCACACACGACACAGAGCTTGAATCCCAACAAGGCAGAAACCTCCCTTAAACACTCGTTCCATTAAGCCCAGCATCTGATACCCGCTGAATGGTTTCAAAATGTGTTCTTGTAGCGGAAACGCATCGTCCGCAACAAATACATATGGCAACAAATCCGCGGCTCCCCCGGGTAGACTACTGCTCCGTGGGAGATTTAGTTCGGCCCGTTGTAATGTTTCATAAATGGACGTGTTGCTAAAAACACCTCCATCTGATATCCGTCTTTGGCACCGCACATTTTAGGATAAAATAAAATTGGCCGAGGCATCAACAACTGCCAGGAGAACGATACTAAACGAGCCATTATAAAAGGAGCCAAAGGAGCGGCGGAGCTGGCAACAGCCTCGCATCGCCTCTCTGGTGAGCTGGCCAAAGGAGTTGCTGTGTTTTTCGCGGGCCTTCCTCGCCTCTTTGGCGCGCTGGCCAAAGGAGCGGCGGAGCTGGCAGCAGCCTTGCATTGCCTCTTTGGCGGGCTGGCACACGCGGTAAGACATACACTTTTTAAAAAAAAAAAAATTAATATTTTGAGAAGAGAGCTAAAAACAACTACAATAAATATTAGTAAAAATTACTTTTTAATCTTATGATTTGATTTCATGCACCATATACTTCCTGTTAAACTCGTATGCGCGTAGTACAGTCTCAGCAACTTTTGGTGCTTGTGAACCATATCCATGGGGAGGAGTGTTCGTATACAAGTACAGGTTGCTAACAATTCCTAGATTGTTCATTAAAGCATCAGGTGGGTAATCAGAGTCATCAATATTCAAAGCTTTCCGACTATCTGCTGTGAGTAGGGTTCCACAAAGAAGAGAATTGTCCAGTTCATTAAATTTTATTTCTTCACTAAATGCCATTTTTATGTATAGAGCCTGTTTTTACTATGCACCATATACTTATAAAAGTGATAGTAAATACTGTTAATATTTTCTCTTTTAAACTACGATAGTCAGTATCACACTGTAAAAATGTTAGGTTAAGTGAGCACGAGGAGGCTGGTGAGGTTATGGACGGTGATTGGCACTAAAACACTGGGTTGCACAATGACTTGTGATGTCTTTATTATAAAAACGTGTGCCAACGGATCGTCGCTGTGCGCACGTGAAAATAGAGGGTTGAGCCCCCGTACACTCTCTTGTACAACAATTCACACGTTTCAAACACGCGGACACGTGAACACGCACAGGTGCGAATACGCGATCAATTAATGAAATTTACACGCCGGCTGTGTCGCGAACACCGTGTTGAGTCTACAGTTGAGATTTTTACGTAATTTGCGTACCGGGTTTGCATATAGAACAGAACCTTTGAACTATGATCAGATGCGTTGTTCGTTGCGCACGGTTGTGAACAGAATGAATTACAAGATGGATGCGCATTTCCGCCTCGGCGTCTTCTCGAACATTCTCGAGCGTCGATCAACAAGACGGACGCTGATTGGTTGATCGATCGCGGATCGACCGCGACTTCCGCTGCCCAGGAGGTGCTGCGGTGATCGAGAGTGCGGCGGCGCAGAGAACTATTCATTCCCAAACACACACGTATATATGTTTGTAAAACTTATAATTACTATTTAACTCCATTCACATTCCTGAACTTATTTCATCTGAATGCCATTTTGACTTAACGTAGTTTTCCATGTTGGGATATGCTCTTTTATATATGTTATTAATTATATCCCAAATAATGGGTTGGTGCTCCTTACATTTTTCACAATTTTTAAACGGATTATCAAAATGGAACATTTTACATACATAGTGAACCGGATCATAGAATGTACATTTGGTTGTATTTTTTGAAACGGGTAATCTTTTTCGCACATGTTTTTCCGTACAATTGCTAATAAATTTTTCCAATGTGATTAAAATTTTGTTGCCCACGTCCTCCTCGCAGTTGCAGCTACTGCTGCAGTCGCAGGTTAGGTTATTTATTAATAATGTTTTAAACGTACTTGTAAATTGACTGATGGATGGGTTGACATTTCTAAAATTATACGCTCGAATCATACCAAAAAAATTTATCCAACGCGTCTTGGTTTATATTATCTGGGGTTAAACTTTGGCAGCCGTATTCTTGTACAATGTTGTACAATCTTTGGAAGGATTGAATTGTAACAAGTTACAGACAAACGTACACAGTTACGGATGAATCATGAACACGTGATCGCGGCCATATTGAATTTTAGCTCGAAAAAATTGGAGCCACCTAGGTGGCAGTTGAAACACTGTTCCAAAATCGCAAATCAGGGTGGCTGCCCTATGAACAAATCCTTATCCCCACTATGACCTACCGTCGTCTCCCACCATGGCCTACAATCATCCCCCACTTTCTTCCCGTAGAAGTGTGTAGCGTTAATAATTCAAAGTTGTGTGACCCGACATGAGAATTAAATGCCTGCCATCAACAACCATGGTGCGGCTGGTCTCATCTCGTGCCTTTAATGAAGTACGCACAACACAAATAGAATTAAATAGGTACCTATTCTATTTCTTTTTTTTTATTTTGCATCAGGCAAAATCGAAAATATCTTTTCAGCTTCAGCGTTCGAGTGTGGCAGACATCTGACAGTATTTAATACAGATTTTATAGTGGGCAACACAAGCTCGTGTTCGGGGTTTTCTAATTTGCAGAAGTCTATCCACGTATTGTCAAATGACAGTTTCGCGCATGCGTTCCTTTGGAATCGGGAAGTGCCAAAATACAGAAAGTCCCATTAAAAAACTACATTAAAAAGGGTTCGTCATGAGCAAGACGAGTCTTAATTTCACTGCTTACGGTGATATAAAACAGTAAACAATTTTCCGCGGAAGGAGTGAACCTCAACTTCCGACATACCTCCATTTACTGCCTGTTCCAAAAAATCCTCAGATTGTGTACCAAGTCCACTTGAGTAAGTGGAACTTGGATAGATTTTACCGAAAAATCTACCATCCTAATAAGATCAAAATGCTCTGCGAGAAGGGGTTTCAATTTTTTTTTGAGAAACATAGTTGCTGAACGGGGCTGCGATTCATGAACAAATGTCTTTCGTTCTTGGAACAAGGCATTGAACTTCTTCAAGACGTTTAGGACATACTCTTGGAAATGGAAATAACCTTTCATGTCATATCTGCTAAGCAATAAGAAGAAATTGTTAGCAGTTTCTGACTTATTAGAAAAGGCTTGCTCCCTAAAAAAATTATGCAAATCGTCCCAGATTTGCAAAAGTCTCTTGACACACTGATGCCTCGCAAGCCATCGTGTGTCGGCCAATTTCAAAACTTTTAAAGCAGAGTTCCCATAACTCTCCTGAAATTGACGGAAAATTGTAGCACGTTTGGGGCTGCTATTAATGAAAGTCGCTACACCCCTAAGTAATTCGTCGCATTCTTTTGGAATCGTAGCACAGGCGACACTTGCCGCCAACGCTACAGAATGGCAAATACACGGCAGTGTAACGACATTGGGGTTTTTTTCAAGTAACTTAGACTGGAAAGAAGAATGCCGACCCGACCCGTCATCACTGAAGCATTGTCGCAACTAAGACCCGCGATGTTTTCCAGTGGAATTTGCATTTTCAGCAATTGATTTTCGAAAGATTTGAAAATCTGTTCCGCTGAACAATCGCTGGCGTCCAGATGAATCAGTTGCAACAATTCTGCTTGAATGGACAAACGACATGGCTCAACATTTCTGACTGCCAATGTGAGCCACTTGTCGTTTGTGGAATCCGAAGTTTCATCTTCGTAAACGGAGAATTTACTGCACCGGACATTGTCGGCAATGCGTTCCGTTTCGCGAAGGCATAAAACGTTTGTAATAATTTGACCGCACTTTGTACGGCCAACTTTCATCCGTTGTAAAACATCAGGCTCTTTGCCTATATCTTGCATAAGAGCAAGGAAATTAGAAGCGACCGATAGAGGTATATTGTGCTCGGCGAAGAAAGCCGCGTACCTAACTTCGGCGATTTTGACTTTTTCACCGAGTGAAACAGTACAAGAATTCTGTGGCTGATCGAACTGATCTTCTACATCAAGATTCGAATTAATATCCCTATTACTATTAATAGCAAACGTTTGCCGCATATTCGCAATATGCACCTGTCTGGACGAGTGCTTGCGTATTTCCGAAAGCCCACAAACGAAAATTTTATTGCAGACTCTACAGAAGCATTTCGACTCGTCCGAAGAAACTTCTTCTAACCAAAGCTTTAACGATTCGTCAGTGTCATACCAATGACGCTGAAAACATTTCCTGCTTTTCTTGGCGGGTATACAAGCCATTATCAAACTAGTTACAATTAATTAGAGTACCGCTATACACTATCACTACACCAACACCGAACACTTGTATAAATAATGCCACTTTATGCACTTTTGTAAAATATGTAAAGGCTAAGACACCAGAGCGTGGAGAGATGCAAGCAGAGATGCTAGCTGACAAGTGACAACGCGCGGTACGTGGGCGCCCAATGCGCTTCGCGGATTGCTTTTGTTTCTGCGCGCGATGTGTCGAAAACGCCGGATCTTTACGCAGAAAAAGCGGGATCTTTACGTAGAAAAAGCGGGATCTTTACGTAGAGAAAGCGGGAAGACAAATTACGTATATCACTGCATCGTACGGACGTATATAAATACATCGTAGTCAGTCAAACAATGTCCTTAAATTCATTACAGTGCTAACAGTTCAAGAGTTAAGCTTCAATTTATATAATAGTTTTATAGTGGATTAATAACACTAAAGCTACCTACACTTCATGTATACCTATTCCTACCACGCCCGGTTAAATGACCGGTCTTTAAAACAACTTATATTTCTTAATATAGAATGAAGGTAATAGCCAATTTGACAGTGAAAAAATATAGTTTCATTCATTTAGAAGTAAATAATGTACATTTTATTCGTTTTCACCGCATTTTTTACAAATAGGCTTCTCGATTGCACATTTTTCACATACGCATTTGGCGTTAGATTACTTGCCTGAGCTACGCTTACCCCTCCATGTCAGTGTCGAAAAGTCTCACCGCTAAGGCGAAGAAAGGTCGCGAGTGTTTGTTTTGACGCGTTAAAGTCATGCCACGCTTGCATTATATACCTTTCAAAAAGTTATAAATACTATTACAAAAAGATATAAATCGTTCAACCGGTCTAATGACCGGTCGTGGTAGGTAAGACAGACTACATATTTTTCCCAGAAAACAATCAATAAAAAAAGAAGTGAATATTGAAAAATGTATTGTACGTATATTATAGGAAAAGAGTGAAGTTTAAAGGCGGTGCAATTACGTTGTATATAGGAAATTCTAGACGAAATTTTAAAAACAGTCATTTGACCGGTCGTGGTGGGTTTAGTGATAATTTATTATCAAATATTTAAAACAAATATTTAGTGCATGACGTTATATTTGTGGTATTACTATTCTTCTTGCCGTGTACATATTTTCAGTTCTCTGTTTGATCCATAATGTCCTTTTAACTCTAGTTGGGAAATGGACTATTTTATATCCTGTTGCGTGGGAAATCAGCAAAGCCAAGGAATATTTTATAGATGAAAAATTTATTAAAACTTGTGCCATTCCTATGACAAAAGCTTTTGGTAACGATAGTACCGTTAAACAATTCCGAAGTGTTTGTTTTTCCCACACCACGGTTTCTAGACGGTTTACAAAGTAAAGATTTGGTATACTGGTTAAAAACAGGAAATGTCCACTCTGCACTGGAACAAAATACGGAACATCCCCACTCTTTGTCTAAGCATAAGCTACTATCATCAAGGTAAAACAAGAAATTATTTAATTACTTTAAGAAGAAAATTATATAAGAAAAATAAATTCATTGAACCTTGTTTCTTTACTAAGTAATGGACTAAAGTATTAAAACTTAATTTTCTCGATAACGCTGTTTTGTGACATTCCCTGTTCTTTCCCCTTACCCTTCAATTATTATTTCAATTATGTGTTTATTTCTGTTTATACATGTATATGTAGAACGGCGGAAGACTAACATCGTACGTCAACCAGCTGCAGCGGTTTTCGATAACGCGAATTGTATCATCTTAATATACATACAGGGTGTCCCAAAAATGTCGGACTTCCTTGAAAGGGGTTTGTAAAAATGTGAGGTTAGGTTGAGCACAAGGTTGCTGGATAGGTTAGGATCGGCGATTGGCACTAAAACACTGAGTTGCACACAGGAATGTGACGTCTTTATTCGTAAAGAGTGTGCCAACGGGTGAGCCGTTGTGCGCACTTGAAATTAGAGGGTTGAGCCCCCGTACACTCTCTTGTACAATTCACACGTGTGAAAACGTGCCCACGCGGACACGCACAATCGCGAAAGCACACTCTCGTGATAACTGCACCCGAACTGTGTCGTGAACACCGTGGTTGAGCTTACCGATTGACTTGAAATGATATGCACACAATAATTGCTTGTTGAGCAACGCGGTAAAATGACAATGAACAAAACGTGTTGTACGTTGCGCACGGTTGTGAACAGAATGAATCTCAAGATGGATGCGCATTTCCGCCGCGGCGTCTTCTCGAACATTCTCGAGCGTCGATCGACAAGACGGACGCTGATTGGTTGATCGATGGCGGATCGACCGCGACTTCCGCCGCCCAGGAGGTGCTGCGGTGATCGAGAGTGCGGCGGCGCAGAGAACTATTCATTCCCAAACAGGGTTACTCAGGGGGTGATTTGAAACAACTTTTTCCTTAGCGAAAATATTGTCCGAAGCTTCGTTAAGGAGATATTAACCAAAAATCCCGACCAATCAGAGCGCGCGCCTTCCGCCTGAGTTCCCGCGGTAGCGTTGGCTACGAGGTAGGCGACCGCGCTTGTGCTACGAACGTACGAACAAGCAAGTCGGCATGCATCGAAGGAAACCGCGTTACACATTTTTTTTTTAAAGCAGAATCTTAAATAAGAATAATTTGAAGTGAGAGGACAAGAAGTACGTAAATTTCGTTTTTAAATAAGGCATAAACGAAAAGCTAACGACATTGGATCGTGGCATTCGCATAACAAGACACACCATCAGAATTCGGGAGACCTCTGACATAGTATTGAATAGTATCCACGATGTGATCATTAGTAATCTGACATTCGGATACATTATAATTAGGTACTGCCCAAACAGCATCACGAACATTGAGAACGCGGTTTTTAGAAATTGAAATAGTCATAAGATCAGGTCTATATTTTTTTCGCAATCTATTGTACTCTATTATAGCCGATTCTTGTGCCTTTACGGAAGATGGATCATAATTGATAAGATGCAGTCCTTGTAATGTGGTCACCCGAGAAAGAACAACATAAGTTTGTCCGCAAGTAAATATTGAATTACCTGCTTCTATAACAGCATTCTGCAAGCTTAGTCCTTGACTTTTGTGAATAGTTATACCATAGCTGAGGCAAATCGGAAATTGTTTTCTAATAACGAACGCTCTATCCATTACTTCAAATTTAACACTTACACGTTCTATTATATGTTCTTGCCCCGTGGGTAATATAATTTTCAATTTTTCGACGTCATTATCAACACCTTGTGTAACTGAAACAAGTTTAGCAATGGTACCGTTGACAAGACCTAGCGTAACATCAATATTTCTTCTAATCATGATTTGCACTCCTACTTTAACAATTACGACCCTTGCAAGTCCCGCCGTTCGGGAGCTATCATCGTCATTGTTCAGTACCTTTGACACCTTTTTTTTCAACTACGGTGCACAATTCGTTGTATCATGAGCAATCAAATGGATTTCTTCGGACGGAAATCGACTCAGCATTGCAGCGTTCAAAACATCACACTGAACACATGTGGGAAGTAAACACACCGTATTAGATCCCACATTAAGCATGTAATCACTTAATTCCTTTAATCGGTCATTACAATTTGTCGCTTTGAAATTTAATTTCCTCGATTCTAAAAGCTTCGTATCCGAAACGGTCACTACTCCGGTCCGAATTCTCGACAAGATCTCTTTGTAAATATTATCACCCTACTGTCGCATGTTTATTGTCAATTCGTCATAGCTAAACAAGGCAGACCATAAATTATAAGAACCTAATCCTCCAACATTTTTCTCTATACTCTTATTGGATAATTGTATAAAAGCAGGTTCTTCGTGAACAGGAGGAAGTTGTAGTAAGTCACCAAATAGCAACATAGGCTTTTTTCCGAACCAAGCATCATCGGAATCTGTAGTATCAAATATTTCTGTAAGTCGCAAATGTATGTACAGGAAAGTTACGTTAGAAACCATCGAAATTTCATCGATGATTACTAGAGCAACATTTTTGAGTTGATCTCGTACAATTTGAAGGGCTGCATCGCTAAGTTGGCTATACTGGGCTGTATGCCCATGTTCTACGGGTAATTGGAATAATCGGTGTATAGTAAGACCATCGATATTAAAAGCTGCGATTCCAGTAGGAGCAGTTACTGCTGTGTCTTTTCCGATAGTCTGCTTGATCCAGTGTCTGATAGTTTTTATTAAAAAACTTTTCCCAGTGCCACCTTCTCCACTCACATAAAGTCTGAGAATGTTATCGTTAGACGTCAAGGACTTAGTAACTTTATCAAATATCCGCTTTTGATCATGGTTCAATTCCGAAATCATTTCTTGAAGATCACCACATTTCATGGCACCAACAGTTTCAACGGGGACACACTCTATTGGGTGATCGCCTTGATCATTTTCTTCTTGTTCCACAGTATTCAACACGTTCTTTTCAATTTCTTCCTTTATATGATCACGCGCTTCTTGAATATCCGTTATTCGTTCGTGATACTGAACTGCTTCTGTCAATTGTGATTCCAGCGACAAAAAAGCTTCCGCATATGTGTTAAATCCATTTTTCAATTCGTCGGTGTTTCTCCAAGGTTTGAATAATAATAATAATTCTCAGGTTGGATTTGAACATTGTACTTATAATGATTGATAAGATACCCTCTTGGCCTTTTTTTTCAAAAACAAAGATGGACAGATTTCATAATATTCAGTTTTTTCAGACGGTCTAATTTTAGTAACGTCATACCACATAGCAAAATCGTACAGATGCATAGATTCTAATTCCTTGGGTCTATTGGGATAGTAATCATCTATGAGGGATGGGCAAAATATGTCTGTGGATTCACCTACCAGATCCTCAATCTCTTTGCGAGTTTTCAATTTCCTACTTCTCAGTATATTTACATCTAACCATCTAATAGTAGTACTGGAGTCAGTGCCATGCAATGATAATCCTAAAAGAGTATCAGCGCATTCAGGCGCTCCACATTCTCTATGATTTAGCATGCGCATTCCAAGGTTGCACAGCAGACTAGCCAATGACTTAGTAGAATTTATTGCTGCCATAGTGTCCGTAGCGTAACTTTTTTCCGGCTTGGACACGTACTTAGTACAGTAACATGTCACCAACCCTGTCTTTTCCCCAATATATTGTATATCCATGTTACCTCTCCAAACCGTAAGAACGGCAGCATTAAAATCATTGATACGAACTTCCTTTATTGAACGTGGAAGATCATAGAGTCTACCTTTCGCTTTCAATTGTTTTCTAGCACCTATAGAAACAGCCACATCCCTTATTATCAAAGTATCTGTAACTGGACGTGGAAATGAAAATCGACATACTTTACAGAAGGAATTTTTAGTTTTTTTGTTGCGTAGACAGTAACTATTGCATTTATGCATTTGATGTGCAATTACCCGTCTATATAATTCTGGCGACACATGCGGTGATGGCAATCTGCAAGTGACGTATTTCATAATGAATGCTGCTACTTCTTCCTTCGAAGATTTATCGATTATAGGAGCATCTTCAATCCAAATTAAAAGATGAAAATGTTGTAATCCCCTGCTCTAATATTCTCTGCGCCAAAAGTAATGAGTGACCTTGCCAATCGGATTGTCGGGCGAACAAATGAAATCCAGCATAGCGTGGAATGTATTATCTATAAATCGAGAAGTTGAAACGGGATCAGAAGCAATGAGTTCGTTCGGCGACATTTTAGCCACCGATGGGCCGTTTACATCACGAAGATATTCTATTAAATCTGTCCATAGCCACTCACTTGGACTGAGCGTGAGGAACCATGTAGCTGGTCCATAATGGTGTATCATACAGTTCAAATCATTTCTCGGTTTTCGCCAATACTGTGCTGTATTACGTAATCTGGAAAATATAGTGTTCAAGTTCGTTTGTAGCTGATCTTTAGAGAGTTGCTCTAAAAAACCAGCAGCTGTGTATTTTTCACGTGGATTTACGACGTTCATTTTGTGAAAAATTCCAGCGTTCAATTGCCGCATATTGGTATCGTGTAATAAATGAAAAATATATTGCATGTTCAATCGAAATTGCGAATGCTTGGACATCAGTTTGGACTTAATGAATTCATGATCAGTCAAACGAACCAATCTTTCTTCATGCTGTCCGTTCACCCCATAAGGATATAAATCTGGGAAACATTTCACATCTAAGTGTTCAGCACGATGGCCCAACGGAATGTCCTGAACTTTAAGCATTTGATAGAGTGCGGCAGCAGATTCGTTAACCCTTTTGTCATACATTGGATAAATCGTAAACTGATCATAATATGAATCAGATTGTGACATTTGCGTCAATAATGCACGTTTGTGGTTTTCATCGATATTAAGTGTTTCACCTTCAACGTCCTCGATAGATTCGTTATCATCATCATTGGCAACAACTTCTTGAAATTCTGTATTTGTAATTTGGCACTCAGCAATAAATCGTGCGATTTTGGTAAAACAATTTCTGAGTATAGAGGATTATTGGCTTTCAACCATACTAAGGCATTCCATACTTTCTTCAAGTCAACTAACTTTTCCCAAACTATTTTAGATTTTGTTGGAACGCCCCGCACCAATATGTATAATTCATGATTTTGATTTAAAGGTTCGGTCGAAGGACAGATTTTTTTTAAATTTTCTTCTAACGGCAAAGGAAGGTGAAATGTTCTCCCCTTTACTTTTGGAAACATATGTTTATGTGGCATATTTTTACGCATTACTGTATCCATTCTCACAACCGTTTGAAACGGTTTAGCACTTTGAATCAGAATTCGTTCGTAATCGTTCAACACTGCTATTTCTGGAACTGAACGTACATCAAGCTTATTTAAAATACATTTTGGTGGTATGGAATCTTTGCGAAATTTATCGTGACAATATCGGCAAATAAAATGCACGTCACCAACTTTGTATCCAATATGATTTAACAATGTTTGCATTACATTTCCCTTATATGTTCTTTTAGAAATATCAAACTTACGAACCTCTCTTTGAAAACAGAGTTTCTCGCAGGCAGGCCCGGATTAAGATTTTTCGGGGCCCGGGGCTATGAAACCTTCGGGGGCCCCCATGGTTGAACAGCGGGGGGGGGGGGGGGGGTAAAAAGATATTGTACAATTAACTTTTAATTAAAATGTTGTTTTCTTATCTTTAATTTTGCAAATTCTTGTATCAAGTCTTCACAATCGATAGATCTTAATAAATCAGATTCAATCGTTAAACGTGCTAAGGATGATAACCGATTATCTAACATCGTCGCTCTATACATATTCTTTATTCTCTTTAGTACAGAAAATGATCTTTCCGCCTCACAATTTGCGATTGGTGTAGTTACAAATAATCTATACGCAATGTATATGTTCGGGAAAATATCAATCATTTGTCGATCGACTATCCAATTTAGCACTTTCAGAGGAGACAGTGAGTTGACTTTTTCGTCTGGAATGTTTGTGTGATTAGAAAAAAAATCTTGAGGTTGTAATTTCAATAATGCAGTGAATTGGTCTAATTCACAAATTAAACTATTTTGCAAATCTTTCGAATACGTCTTCACTAAATTTAAAGCTTTCATTTGCATTTCATCTCTGTTCATAGTTAATATGTTGCATAAAAATCCAAATAAATCAACGATATGAGTATAAGCTTCACTTCGCTTTTTTAACTCTGTTATTAGTTTATCGATTATTAAATAAAAAGTTTCAACTCGAAATTTGTCAGATCCATGTAACTTTGGAATTTCTTTTTCACCATCTCTAAGCTTTTTAATAATTGTTCTTTTACCGAAATTAGAATATTCTTGAACGACAAATGAACTTAGTTCTTTGGATTCATTTTCCATCTTTGTAAACTCAGAATGTAATTTTTTTATAAAATCAACTAATGATAATATCATGTTATTAGCTGTATTCAAGTCCACTTCAACTTTTTGTAAATATATGCTAACTATGTTAAATCGACTCAAAATCCGATGCCACAACACTGCCATAAATACATTTTCTAATTTAATGATGTTAGTCAGTAAAGACGAAGCTTCGTGTCGAGTGTCTAATTTTTGAGCTTCATCTTTAGCTAAGATACTCAGTGCTTTATAAATTCCATCGAAATTTTTAATTAATGCATTTGTAGCATCTGCTCTGCGCGACCACCGAGTGATTGATAAACTCGTAAGTCTAGAGTTTTCTTGTACTAGCACACCCCACCTGTGTGCGGAAGAACTAAAAAAAGTGTAAAGCCCTTGCAATAGACCAAAAAAAGTAGTAGCACATATACATTCATCAACGCTACATTCCCCAACCAAATTTAAGGAGTGTCCAGTACATGGAACATAAAATGCTAATTCATTTTCTTTTTTCAAACACGCTTGCAAGCCAGAATATTTACCGGACATGTTACTAGCATTGTCATATGTTTGTGCGCGGCAATTGCTAATATCTATCTCATGTTCCTTAAGCAATTCTAATATTTCGGTACTCAATGACTTACCAGTATGACTTTTAATTTGTAGAAAACAGAAAAAACGTTCATTAATATGACCATTTAAATAATATCGAAAAATTACGGACAATTGATCGACGTGGGAAATGTCAGGAGTAGAATCTACAACAAGTCCCCAATATTTAGCTTCTTTCACTTCATCGATTATATGTCTCAGAATTTTTGTTGACATTAAATCTATTACCTCTTCGCAGATAGTTTTAGATAGGTATGATGCATTTCCTCGGCCTTTATTTGCATACGTATTGATATGTTCTTTTATAAAGGGGTCAAATTGAGCTATAAGCTCCAACGCGCCGAGATAATTTCCATTATTTGACGAGTTGAACACTTCATTACTACCACGAAATGGAAGACCTCTTTCAGCTAAAAACCGAATAACTGCTACGACCCTTTTTAAAATTTCAGTCCAATATTTCATTTTTGATTCCATCGTAATTACTATATCCTTATTAATATGTGCACTTTCTTGCATGAAATTGATCCAATCAATCATGCATTGATTATGCTCTTTATTGTTCTCATGGCTGCAAATTACTTCATCTCCTTTTTTCCAATTTGAAAACCCACCCTTTACAAACACATTTCCCTGGTCTGATGAAAATAATTTACAGACATAGCAAAAAACTGCCCCTGCGGACTCTGAAAACATTAACCATTTCCGATCGCATTTTTCGCCGTTATTTAGTTTTCGTTGAAAATAATTCGGTGAAAAATATGTACGCTGTGTTGCGTATT
This sequence comes from Andrena praecox, assembly GCA_963932275.1. Lineage (NCBI taxonomy): Eukaryota > Metazoa > Arthropoda > Insecta > Hymenoptera > Andrenidae > Andrena > Andrena praecox. The sequence goes on from OZ010728.1 coordinate 39,669,943, forward strand.
CTCGCTTTGAAGTCTTAAAGTCGGAATGTTTATTTTGAAAAAATTCATATCCTTTATTTAAATATTTTATCCGTTCATTCTGGTTTTCATTTAATTTTAAAGACCATAAGGCAGGATCTTTGTGCAAGACATCTGTGAAAAGTTTTTAAAGGAAATTAGAAAATTGAAGTTTTTAACGAAATTGTAAAGTATAAAAAAAATTATAAGTTGTACATCGAGTACGTAAATATAAGTTATTATAAATGCAAAAATATCAATAAATAAAATACAATTTGTATAGATTTTTTTATATTTAAGATGTTAGTTTTTAAATAGTATTTATACATTTAAAAATCATATCCAGTTTTTATCCAGAAATGAATGCATAAATTGCATATTGTTAAATAAAATTCAAATAAACAGTAGAAACTCAAAAGAGAACTAAAATTTGAAACTAATAATATAGTAGAAGAATCATATTTCCGACGTTTATTAGTTAGATCGTTACCCAAAATCAAATTGGCAAATGAAAATGATTTCTGTGAAATCAGAAACTATTATTCGACATGTTTGAAAGTAACTACATATATCTACGTATTCAACTGTTAAAATTAAAAATTTCTATATAATTCATTAAAATACCTGTCTTGGGCGAATTTTCTAATGCAACAATGGTATCCCTAGCATCGGTTTCACTATTATTGTTTAAGATATCACTACCACAGATGTCTCCAGCAGAATAATCGGCGAGTTTTACATTATTCTCAGATATACCAGTGTTCTCTTGATTATTATTATTATTGCCATTTTTTGAATTTGTTTCATTCGCATCATGTACATCTAATTGAGTAGACATGTGCGTGTTTTGATTATGAGTCAGACAGCTTGAATTTGATTGGATATCAGCTTCTTCGTGAACACTAATTGTAAGTTTATTGGCTTCTTCTGCGTGTTCCTCGTGCTCATCAGCGTTTGATTGAGATGGCGAGAAATATTCTGTTAATTTCGGCAGTTTTTTGTTAAACTTCTCTTCCCCTTTTTTATGTTTCCTTTTCAACGCTCCACTATCATATTTTCTCAACATTTTCAAATAAAGTTCAAATAAAACAATTGGCATAAAAACTCTTCAGTGGTCTGGAGAACACACCATTATATACATATGTATGTATTTACTCTATTCACTCTTTAATAAAGCTGCACAGTTAAAACTTAAAATAAGTCGCGAAAGCAAATCTCGTTAAGAACTTTCTTCTTTGCAAAGCACAGGCAAACTGTTAAAAGTAACAATCGTCTCCGGGCAGGGATCGGCGGGCCTCTCGTTGCTTCGGTTTTGTTTTTCCGCAAATTGAAACACGCGCTCGCTCGCGCGTCGACACACACTGCACGCACACTATAAAGCCAGCTGCACACATTCTGATAGACCTGTCAGCTATGCCTGGCGCAATTATCTCCTATTTGTTATTGAGAAAAATGTTTGAAGTCAAGCTTACTTTATTTCAAGGGGTACATCTTGTAATGGTCACAAATCTTATCTAAACATGCCTTCGAGATTTCAAAGTGTCCTTTGTTTTCTTTAACACGTTAAGCGCACGTCAGTCATCGGTGACTGACAGTATAAAATACGATATAAAACTATAAAAATCAGATTCTATTAATATAGTAATATATGTACCTACATAGTTCTTCTTATTGTTAGAGAACTGACTGAATATAAACGTAAAGCATTTCTAAAGAGTTTGTATTACTTTGTTGCAACCCAAACGGATCTCCGGCCGCCAGCATATCGGTGAAGGCGGAGACCGCGGGCCAAACGGAAAGGAAGGCAAACTCAGCGTGGCGCTTAACGTGTTAATGGAACTATCATGCATTTACCCTGATAATATAAAAAATCGTATTACTTCTGCAACATTGGAGTGGGTGCAACTATCTTTTAGAGATAGAGTAAATCAAAGCATTGACATGTGAGGTCATCATTTCAAATACCGAAGATAAGGTAAGGAACAATTTCTAGACGTTCAACGAAGATAAGTTTTGAAAGGCAATAAATGACCTTGAATGACCTTGAAACACATACACATTAGGTCGATGAATTTGTCACGGAACGGGCAACACATCTGAATAAAAACATATAGTTCTATTTAAGAAAACAAAGGTCATTTTGAAATCTCGAAAGCACGTCCACCTAGATAAGATTTGTGACCATTACAAGATACCCCCCTCGAAACAAAGTATGTTATACTTGAAACATTTTTTTCAATAACGAATAGTTTAGGAAATATGTACTTGCGTGCGAAATTTCAAATGGGATACCTTGTATATGTCTAAAAATACTATATAATTCTAAAAAATGTAAAACATTAAATAGATATCATAAAGGAGGTTTAAACAATGAAATTTTAAAATAAAAACATAAAATTGGAAGTTGTGGAACTCAGACAATTTATTTGATACAACATTTTCAATTAAGACAGAGTGAGCTAATCCCTTAGAACGGGGCCCCCCCCCCCCCGGAAAGTGGGGCCCGGGGCTACAGCCCCCCCTAGCCCCCCCCCTTAATCCGGGCCTGCTCGCAGGAAACGCACGGGATGCGTGGTGTGTCCATAGACCGCTTTGTGAAAGCTTTAAATGCTAAATAATATCGAGATATAATCTCTTCTTCGTTCAAGCTTACGTCAGTATTACTTTTTTGTAACGCTTCAGCTTTTTTCCGAGCTTGCAGTGTTATTCGTCCAAGTGTTTCAAGGTCACTGTCGTTTAAAGCTTTGTCTAAATTATGTAATAGGTGTTTATAAATGTACACTATTCTGTATATCATTCTCTTCAAATTTCGTAAATCCGGAAAGTGAGGTGCCAGAATCTCAAAGGCTAAAAAATTGGACTTACAGCATGCACTTTATTAGAACAGCTACTGATATGGTTATTCAACTTATGTACCTTTTTTAATGAGCAGTCTAACAATCGTTTGAAGAAATCCTGTAAATTATTCAGAATTTCAACATTTTTTGTTTTACAAAGATAACTACAATGCCATGCCTTTGTCGTCTTCTTCGATTGCAATACAGGTAGAACGTTTATAGCTTTCCCTTCCGAATTCAGTATGATTGATTCAGAACCGGTGAAAGTATGGTACGAACTTTCCGCAAAATATGATTCTGAAGAAGATGTATGTCTGGATTGTCCACACAAAGCATTAATCCTGTCATCAACTTCTAAACATTCTGCTGCGCGCGTTAAAGAAACTTCCACTTTTTCTTTACAATCTTTCAACAGTTTCCTCATTTCCAAAATGTACTTTTGCCTAATATGAAAACACCATTTTATTATACGCTCAGCGTCCAATCTACTTGCTTCTCCGGATGGCATGCTAATAATTTTTGAAAGTTTTCTAATATAAGTTTCTTTGTTATTTTTGGTTCCTATATTGTTATTCGTTACAGCAATAATACGATACTTTTTTATTATTTTCAGAACAGCACGACGTTTCGCTACTTTATTATAATTATCTTCCTTACGTATTTCATTATATACTTTCCGCTTTTTGGAGATAACTTCTTTATTTAGCTGATAATAATTTTTTTGCTTTCCGCATATCACTTCTTTAATTGCGTCATAATGCATTTTTTCTTTTTTATTATACCTTCTTTGTGGGCGTTATAATATTCATAATTAGACATTTTTATGCTTTCCTCCCTTTTTTTACAATCTTTGCCCTTTTTCGTGTTACACTTCCCCTTTTTTGCTTTATAAACAGCTCTTCTTTTTAAATTAATTTTCTCTTTCTGCGTTTTATAATAATTAGACATGTATTCTGTCCTATTACTTGGTAGGTACACAGTGCTGATTTTTAACTTCGAAACCAATGGTGGATCTGTCTGAATTACATTTTTTGTATATATGGTGACTTCTTTGTCACTAAGTACTACATTTTGAACTGGGGATATTGTATTATCTGTTTCGTTAGTAATGTAACTTTTACCGATTTGAAATGCAGGATCATTTCCACAAGATGGATTTTTATTAACTGTACTACCAATTGCAGATTCATATTCGTGCACACAACGTGTTAATTGTTGATCCTGAGTGCATGGAAAATATTCTGTACGATTAGATTGAAACATGTGGATCAAATGTTGATGCATCAACGCATGAGTGTACGTTACTTTGTCTGGTAATATTTTGAATAATAACGAGACAGCAAATGCAATCGCAAAAACTCCGCAATCCCGAACGTTAGGTTGAGCTTGCACATGTGGAAATTCAATAAATTTTTCGTCAATTGTACCGTCGTGTTTGGTCAAAAAAGGGTATAACTTCTCAAGATAAATCTTATGATGACGATGCAACTTGCAGGAATTAATAGAATCATAAATATAAACTCTTCTTTCATCATATTTATAAAAGCTACAAATCCAATGCCCTCCTGCATTGGTTTCAAAATTATCGCATTTGTGCAAAATCTGTATGTGATCCTGATTTTCAGGAACTGGTTGAATTGTATCAGGAAATTGAACTCTCCACGTCTCGCGTGGTTTATAATTAGAGTGAGCTCGTAATAATTTATGAAAATATTCAATATGGTCGTCTGCTAACCATTCGCCTTTAATGATAATTTCCATATTATGGAAACTGAGTGGTAAGATATTAATAATACTATTATTAATTATAGACATGACGAATTATATTTTTATTTATATTTCTAGTACACTATATAGTACAATAATATATATATATATATATATATATATATATATATATATATATATATATAAGCGTGGCGGTTATGCGATCGCGGACGCCCAACTTTATTGAAAGTTGTTATACTCGAGACACGGCGCATTGCAGCCTATCGAGTGATGTTATAATAAGATAAGGCGCGATGCAGCCAGTTAAAGTTTACTCGGAATAGCGCAAAGCAGCTTAGCGAGTGTACTTTACTTTTTCTTCGAATATTCCAACCTATAAAAAACGAGAAATTTGTAGTAAACACTAATAATAATATTATACGTATTATTATAAATAATTATATAAATAAATGTAAACGCCACTTACCAAATATAATATTTTTGCTTTTCCTTCTCCTACGAAGGAGAATAGAACGTCCTTCTTCCAAGGGACTTGACACTAAAAAGTATGATAAATTTCAATAAAGAAATAGATGTGTACAGCTTAATTAAATAATAATGAAACACACTTACATGTACGGAAATAAGGATGAATTTTTGGACGCCGTGACATGCGTCAGCTCCGGTCGCCCGCTTTGTTTTTGTTGCTATACGCGCGACCCTAACCCCACATGCCCGTCGGTCAGAGCGAGCCCTCCTCGTGCCAACAAAATGTGCCGCCGGTCACGTATCGCCGCCGTCATCAGAGATCTCTCTTCTTTACCATCACCTTTTGAATATGCTTTCAGCCGTATCCGGACCGATTTTTTTTATATAAATTTAACGTAGAAGTACAAATAAAATAATACTCTTTTCCGTCTTCGACTTTTTCATGTATTTAGAGTGATTTTTTTTACTTTTTGAAGTTTTTTACGGGGATCTTACATACAGCTAAATCTAACGTAGAAGTACAAACAAGCGTTACTTTAAATTTACTTACTGTAAATTTAAACATGTAAAAATCCTTGTTATAACTTCGCTTTATATTTTATAAATGACAAGAAACCGTAATGTTACTTAACGCGAAACATAATGAATGAAGAATTTCGATAGTCGATATTTACTAAAACGTGCTCTTTGATCGTCGAATGTTTAGCTGGCCTCTTGGCCAGCTTCAGCTTCTTGTGATTCTCCTTTCACAATCTTCCACCATTACAACGGCATCTCAAGATTTTAAATATTTAAATATGTGGCCGAAGCCAGGAAATGTAAGTAATAAAATACATTTATTTTTATATATCTTGGAAATCAAATGATTTTTTGAACATAAATGTAGCGCAAAGATACGTATTGTTCAATTTCAAATGGCAAATTGGAAATTCGGAAAGAAATATATACAGTTTTGAAATTCACACTTATAACTAGTAATACAACAATAAGATATGAGACACGTTGAAGCATATCCTATATCCTATAACTTGTAATGCCATATCTGAGTTGAACGTAAAGGAACATGTAAATAAACTACAACATTATGAAAGTCTTTGATAGGCAGTTTGCCTACGTTAAGTATCAGTGGACATAGACCGTAACTGTATAATATAAAATAATAACAAGTAATACAACAAGAAGATAGGACTTCCGTTTCCGGTCGCGAGAGTGGCGGAAGTGTGCGTTTGGTGGTGAAAGTTGTGTGAAGGAAGTGTGAGTGGAGGGAGATTCGAGAGGATAGGGAGTGAGTGGAGAAGGTAGGGGGGAGGTGAGGAAGAGGGGAGGATAAAGGGAAAAGGGCAGGAATAGTGGTTAGGAGGTTAGGTAGGAGGATATGCTGCAGGTGGCGGGAAGAGGTAGGTAGAGGCGTAGGTAGAGGAATCTGGCGGACAGGTGAGGAAGTAAGAAGAGCGAAACAGAAGGCGGGAAATTTGAACGGGGCAAAAGGAAAAAGGAGATAAGATAGTCGTAGGAAGATAAGGGTAAGAGTCGAGAAGACGGCGAAAAGTGTGGACTCGAGAGGAGGAAGGTAAATGGCGGATGTTAAGGGAAACGAGGGGAGGGGGGATGGAACAGGAAAGGAAAAAGGAAAGCTGATAAGTTAGGGAAGGCAAAGGAATGATAGTGGGAGTAGCGTGGGCAGCTATGCGGGTAGTGTGGATAGCTGCGGGGGGAAAAAGAGGAAGGAGAGGGAGGAGGAAGAAGGGTCGGGGGAGGAAAAGAGGAGAGAAGGATTCAAAAGGAGTGGGAAGACTAAGAGATCGCCGGAGGGAGGGGGAAAGGGGGGGGGAGCGAAGAAAGAGAGGAGATAGGGAATGTGGTGGGAATGTTGAAGGAGTTGATGAAGGAGATGAGGGAGGAGAAAGAGGAAATGAGAAAGGAGTTGAGGGAGGTGAAGGAAGAGATGAGAAAGGAAAGGGAGGAGAGAAGAAAGGAGATGGAGGAATGGAGAGAGGAAAGGAGGAAATGGGAAGAGGGAAGGAGGGAGGAGAGGAGGAGGAGGGAAAAGATAGAAGAAAGGTTAGAGAGGATGGCAGAGAGGGATGGGAGGGTGGAGGAAATGATAGGGAAGATAGAGAAGTGGGAAAAGGAAAAGGAAGGGAGGGGTAGTATGGAGAGGGGGGAGGGGGGAGAAGTGGAGAGCTGTTTGTTAAGAATAAGAAGGATGGAGTTAAAGCAGGACAGGAAGGAGAGGGAGGAAAGAAGGAATAATGTGGTGGTAAGGGGGCTGGGGGTAGAGGGAGGGGAGGAGGAGAAGGAGGTGAAGAAGTTGTGGGCAACGATGGGATTGGAGGAGGAGGGGATAAGGGAGGTGAGAGGGGTAGGGAAAAGGGGAAAGGAAGGCAGCGGTTTGATTTTAGTGAAGCTGACGGGGAGGGAAGAAAAAATAAAGGTGATGGAAGCGAGGAAAAAACTGAGGGGAAGGAAGGAGAGGATAGATGATGATTTGACGGAGGAGGAAAGAAAGACGAGATGGAAGGTGGAAAGGGAGGCGGTGAGGGAGAGGGAGGGGGGAAAGAAGGTACAGGTGGGATACATGAAGATGTGGGTGAACGGAAAGATGAGAAGATGGGATGAATTGAGTGAAGGATGGGTGGAGGAACAGGGAAACGAAAGATAAGGGAAAGGGGGGAGGGAGGGGAGAGTAAGGTGGAGGAAGGGAAAGGAAGGCGGAGTGTGTACAGGATTGCGTTCTGGAATGTGGCGGGGTTGAGAAACAAAGACGAGGAATTTTGGAAAGGCTTGGAGGAGTGGGACGTTATAGTGATGAGTGAGACGTGGTTGGGGGAGGGGGGGGGTGGGGAAATATAGAAAGGAGGATGCCCAGGGATATGTCTGGTTTAGAGGGAGAAGAAGAAGGGTAGGGCAATAGGAGGAATGTTGATGGGGGTGAGGAAGGGGTTGGAAATGGAAGCGGAGGAGGAAGGAGGAAGGGAAGGGATCATGACGAAAAAGGTGAGGATGGGGGGGGGGGGGGTGGTGGAGGATAGTGGGGGTGTATGTGAATGGAGACCTTCAAAGGAAGTTGGGAGACATAGGGAAGTGGATGGAAGAAAGGGAGTGGGGAGTGAGGGGGTTAATAGGAGGGGATTTTAACGCTAGTACAGGGGAAGAAGGAGGGCGGGTGTTAGGAGGGGAAGATGATGAGGGAGGGGAGGGGGGAGTAGGAGATCGAAAGATAAGGAGGTAAATGGTGATGGGAGGAGGTTGTGCGACTACTTGGAAGAAAAGGGATGGAGTATCCTAAACGGGGGTGTGGAAGGGGATGAGCAGGGGGAGTGGACTTTTACCGGAGAGAGATCTAGTACGGTGATAGACTATGTGATTGGGAACGAAGAGACGTGGGAGAAGGTGGAAAGAGTAGAAGTGGGAGAGAGAGTTGACTCGGACCATCAACCGTTGGTGGTCTGGGTGAGGGGAGAGGACGAGGGTGGTGTAGAAAAGAAGAAAGGTGGTAGGAAAAGGGGAGAGGGAAGAGGGAATTGGACAGAGGAGGGGAGAAAGGAATTTATGAAGAGTTTTGGGAGGAGGGGGGAGGGGGGATTGGGGAGTGGAGGAGGAGTGGAGAGAGCTGAGTGAAAGGATAAAGGTAGCGGTGGGGAAGTCGGAAGTGGGGGGGGGGGAGGAAAAGGAAGGGAGGCTGGTTGGATGAGGGGTGTAGGGAGGAGAAGAGTAAGGTGAGGAAGGAGTTGAGAAAACGGAGAAGGGAGGGAGGAAATGGGATGGAGTACAGAGAGAGGAAGAGGGCATATGGAAGGATGTGTGAGGAAAAGAAGAAGAAGGAGAGGGAGAGATGGGAAAGGGAATTGGAGGGGGTGAGGACGGAAGGACAGGTATGGAAGGTGGTGAATAGAGAGAGGGGAAGGAGAAGGAGGGTGAATGAAAAAATAAAAATGGAGGAATGGGACGAGTATTTTAGGGGGCTATTAGGGGGGGGTGGAGTGGAGGGTGCTGAAAGGTGGGAGTGTGAGGGAGAGGGACGGAGAGAGAGAGATAGGAAGGGAGGAAATAAGAAGAGTGGTGAAGAGTCTAAAGGACGGGAAGGCGGGGGGAGGGGATGGGATACAGAATGAGGTATGGAAGTACGGGGGGGGAGGTGGAAAAGTGGTTGTGGATAATATGCAACAGGGTATGGAGGGGGGAAGGATGGCCGGAGGGCTGGAAGGAAGGGGTGGTGGTGCCGGTGATAAAGAAAGGGGCCGGGGAAAGAGTGGAAGATTATAGGGGGATTACCCTAACGCAGACGGCGTATAAAATATATGTCGGTATAAAGTACCCGTCGGTACTGGCGGAGAGGCTGAGGGGAGAGGTGGAGGAAAAGAAGCTGCTGCCGCCGAGTCAAACGGGGTTTAGGAGGGGGGTGGGATGTATCGATAATATTTATACACTGAATTACATAATAAACAGGCAAATAGGGAGGAAGGAGAGGAGGTTGGTGGTATTATTTGTCGACATGAAGGCCGCGTTTGCCTCGGTGGACAGAGAGGTTTTAGTCAAGGCTATGAGGGAAAGGGGGGTGAGGGAAGGGCTGGTGGTGAGGTGTGAGGAGGTGTTGAGGGAAACGATAGGAAGGGTTAGGGTGGGGGAGGAGGAGGGGGAGAGGTTCTGGACGGCAAGGGGGGTAAGGCAGGGGTGCCCGCTAAGCCCAATCTTGTTCACTCTTCTGACCGCGGACATGGACGAAGAGCTGGGGAGGGGAGGGTGGGGGGGAGTGAAGCTGGGGGATAGGAAAATTTATACGCTAGCGTACGCAAACGATGTGGCGGTACTGGCAGAGGATGTAGAGGGGATGAAGGGGATGATGGGGAAACTGGAAAAGTACGTAAAGGGGAAAGGGCTGCAAGTAAATGTGGGGAAAACGAAGGTGATGAGGTGTAGAAGGGGGGGGGGGCAGGTGGAGTAAGGTGGTGTGGAGGTGGAAGGGAAAGGAGTTGGAGGAGGTAAGGAGTTTTAGGTATTTAGGGTACACGATAATGGGAAATGGAGGACAGGAGGAACACGTGAAGGAAAGGGTAAGAAAGGGGGCTGCGGTGATGGGGCAGGTGTGGGGGATAGGGAAAAGGAAATTTGGGAAGGATTGGGGGAGATGGCTTTGGCTTTTTGACAAGCTGGTGTGGGCGGTTATTAGTTATGGGGTAGAGGTGTGGGGATGGAAAGGTAGGGAAAAGGTGGAAGGGCTACAGGAGAGGTACTTGAAGTGGGTGTTGGGGTGGACCGGAATACCCCAGGGTATATAGTAAGGGAAGAATTGCAGAGGGGGATGATGAAAGGACGGGCGGGAATGAGGGCATGGGGATACGAGAGGAAGCTAGAGGAGGGGAAGGGGGGAGTTGGCAAGAGAGTGCTGGGAGGAAATGAAGAGGAGGATGAGGAGAGGAAGGGTTTTGCAAGGGTGGGAGGAGGAAAGGGAGCAGTACTATAAGGACAGGGGGTGGACGGTGGAGGAGGTGGAGAGGGTGAGGGATAAGGGGGGGATAAGGGGGGAGGAGTTGGTAGAGAGGGAGAGAAGGTTGCAAGAAGAGGAGAGGTGGGGGAGGATAAGAGAGGCGAAGTATAATAAGTGGTACGGGAGGGTGAAGGGGATGGGGGTACCGGGGTATCTAAAGAAAGGGTGGGGGGAGGATAGGTGGAAGAGGGTAGCGAGGTTTAGGCTAGGGAATGAGATGAAGGGGGGGAGATATTGGGAGGAAGAGGAGAAAAGGAGGTGTAGGATGTGTGGGCAGGAGGAGGAGTCGTGGGAACACGTGTGGGAGGTATGTATCGGATGGGGGATTGAGAGGGGATGGCAGGAGGTGGTGACGGAGGTGTTAGGGGATGAGGGGGACGGGGAGGAGTGGATGAAGAAATTAGAGGAAAGAAGGGCGGTGTGTGTGGGGGGGGGGGGTCGATGGTGAGAGTGGAGGAATGGGAGTGTGAGGGGAAGCGAGCGGAAGCGGAGGTCCGGGAGACAGGGGAGAGAGAGCGAGCGAGAGAGCGAGAATATAGGGAATTAGATTAAGATAAGATAAGATTAGTTAAGATTAAGATAAGCTAGTTTTTAAGTTAATGATAAGGTAGATTTAAGAAAAAGATGTAAAGGAGCGGGATTATGGGAGATTGTAACCCCTAGGGGAACAATAAAAACATTACTACAACAAGAAGATATGGGACACGTTGAAGCATATTCACACTTTTAACGCCAACGATTAGAAATATGAAACACATCTGAGTTAAAACATGCTTCTATGTAGCCAATATCTTGTTGTATTACTTGTTGTACAGTTACGGTCCACGTCCACTAATACTTAACATAGGCATACTGCCTATCAAAGACTTTCATAATGTTGTAGTTTACATTTTCGTTTATGTTCAATTCAGATATGTTTGATATTTCTATTCGTTGGCGTTATAAGTTAGAATATGCTTCAACGTGTCTCATATCTTCTTGTTGTATTACTTGCTATACAGTTAAAGTCTATATACTTCCATTGATAGTGAACGTAGGTAAAGTGCCTCCCAAAGACTCAAAATGTTGTAGTTTACATGTTCGTTTACGTTCAACCCAGAAATGTTTGATATTTCTAATCGTTGGCGTTATACAGGGTGTCCCAAAAATGTCGCGTTTCCTTGAAAGGGGTGACTCAGGGGGTGATTTGAAACAACTTTTTCCTTAGCGAAAATATTGTCCGAAGCTTCGTTAAGGAGATATTAAGCAAAAACCCCGACCAATCAGAGCGCGCGCCTTCCGCCTGAGTTCCCGCGGTAGCGTTGGCTACGAGGTAGGCGACCGCGCTTGTGCTACGAACGTACGAACAAGCAAGTCGGCATGCATCGAAGGAAACCGCGTTACACATTTTTTTTTTAAAGCAGAATCTTAAATAAGAATAATTTGAAGTGAGAGGACAAGAAGTACGTAAATTTCGTTTTTAAATAAGGCATAAACGAAAAGCTAACGTAACAGAAGATGTACGACAAGTGATCGTAATTCGTTATTGAGGTAAAAATCCGTAGTTTAAGAACGGCCAACACAACTAAATTTAAAAAATAATATTAGGTGTATGAATAAATTCTTTCCGACTGGAATTTCTATCGCGGTGGTATTCAGAAGCTGCCAGAAAAATGGCAAAAGGTAATGAACAATAATGGAAATTATTGCGATGATCGAGTTGTTTTCATATTTTTTAAATCGAACTGTTATTGTACCCTAAAATCGAAAAGAATTTATTTTCACACCTAATAATCACCAATAAATTAAAGAAAACTCACCCTTTCGGACATTCCTTTCCTTGCTTTCCTTCCCTTTCCGGAAACCTGTGTCACTGGGTCACTGTACCGATCCTGGTTATCGGTGGACGAAAAGATTTATGGTTGGGTAGCGCCTAGTGCTCAGCTGATCACACTGCGTCCGGGTTAATGTACCGAATATTCACTTCACTGCACGGCTACTAACACTGATCACTGAATTTATTTTTCACGGAACGTGTTGTTCCTACGTTATAAAAATTGGTGGCTGCGAAAGCGGCTGATTACTGTTAATTACTGGGACGAGATTACTACTATTACCCGGCGAAAAGAAAACTCCTGGCAGACTGTTTCGGGCTGTGCAGTCCGCTGCTGTGACGATTGGTCGAGTCACCTATTTGGGCACACTTTTAAAGACGGGGCACACGTATTTTGGTTATTGGCTGAAGTTGTCACATACATTGTCACACCGCGCGACGAAGAGAACGAACGAAACACGAGATCGAGTGGGATAGAGCGATTTGACCAAGCGTAGCCTACGCTTTTGTTTTGACGATCGTCGGTCGGATCCGTATCTGATCGCTGCACAGAAGCGGACTGCACAGCCCGAGACAGTCTGCCACGAGTTTTCTTTTCGCCGGGTAATAGTAGTAATCTCGTCCCAGAAATTAACAGTAATCGGCCCCTTTCGCGGCCACCAATTTTTATAACGTAGGAACAACACGTTCCGTGAAAAATAAATTCAGTGATCAGTGTTAGTAGCCGTGCAGTGAAGTGAATATTCGGTACATTGACCCTGCGATCAGCTGAGCACTGGACGCCGATGACCAGGATCGGTACAGTGGCCTAGTGACACAGGTTTCCGAAAATGGAAGGAAAGCAAGGAAAGGAATGTCCGAAAGGGTGAGTTTTCTTTAATTTATTGGTGATTATTAGGTGTGAAAATAAATTCTTTCCGATTTTAGGGTACAATAACAGTTCGATTTAAAAAATATGAAAACAACTCGATCATCGCAATAATTTCCATTATTGTTCATTACCTTTTGCCATTTTTCTGGCAGCTTCTGAATACCACCGCGATAGAAATTCTAGTCGGAAAGAATTTATTCATACACCTAATATTAATTTTTAAATTTAGTTGTGTTGGCCGTTCTTAAACTACGGATTTTTACCTCAATAACGAATTACGATCACTTGTCGTACATTTTCTGTTACGTTAGCTTTTCGTTTATGCCTTATTTAAAAACGAAATTTACGTACTTCTTGTCCTCTCACTTCAAATTATTCTTATTTAAGATTCTGCTTTAAAAAAAAAATGTGTAACGCGGTTTCCTTCGATGCATGCCGACTTGCTTGTTCGTACGTTCGTAGCACAAGCGCGGTCGCCTACTCGTAGCCAACGCTACCGCGGGAACTCAGGCGGAACGCGCGCGCTCTGATTGGTCGGGGTTTTTGGTTAATATCTCCTTAACGAAGCTTCGGACAATATTTTCGCTAAGGAAAAAGTTGTTTCAAATCACCCCCTGAGTAACCCCTTTCAAGGAAGTCCGACATTTTTGGGACACCCTGTATAGAAATATAGAAATAGAGTGGCCTTTTGCTATAGTAATTGTAGAGACTGCTCTACGCGCTACATGCCTACAGATCAACCGAAAATATCCGCAGAACGAAACCGACGAAGATGCGACGATATCGATTTGGCCAATACTGCGATACAGGCGTAGGGTCCACTTAGTTTCGGCGGACCCTACGCCTTTTGGTGACATCAAAAGAACCTATGTATTCTTTCGCCTCCGCAATCTGGATATCGATGATCTTACGTCGATTCCGTTTAGCATTCGCTACCGCCGGCGCTACCGCAGAGTCGAGAGCGGTAGATGCGGATGGAACAGTAGCAGCGGGAGGGGGAGGGGTGGAGGCAGGAATAGTGGGAGGGGGAGGGGTAGGGTCACGGAGAGGGTTAGGGTCACGGGGAGGGATAGGGGGCTCCGCTCCTGCTCCGTCTTCGTCCATCGCTCTCTCCAGGTTCTCGAAATCCCTGAGAGCCTGCGCCCGATACGCAAAAAAATGCAGGCGCATTCTCTCCGCCCTTGCCGGGTTCACCCACGTCGACGCATACACCTGCCGGTAAGCCTCCCAGATTTGGGCAGTGGTGAACCTATCGCTTGTCCGATAGTGCTCCAAATGGGGCCATAGGGCCCGCAGCCATTTCGCATAAATCGCACGGGTGAAATGCATCTTTCGCCTCATGTCTGAAATGAAAAAAAAAAAAAATAATGTTTCTCATAGAAACAATAATAATTACGGTTAAATTTTTATTAATCCTAGTTCGGCTGACGAATGTTTGAACTCATTCACCGCCGGTATTCACAAACGTGTCTTAAGATTAAGCAAATGCTTAAGCATTCGGCATCCTTTACTAGCTACTAGGGTTAGTAGAGGATGCCGCATGCGTAGCGACGCGGACGCGTGGTCCGTCTCGCGTCGCCGGAGTTTTGGGAAGACCCCGCGTGTTGCCGCGCGGGGCTGTTGAGCGCGGAGTTTGCACTGCGCTGAGGGGGAGGTAGCGGATGAATCGCTAGTTTGCTCCCGCAAAAAGTCCTCCTCCTCGAGCGCGCGACTCCGCGCCCGAGGACGACCACCGTGGAGTTTTAGTGGGTGCAAGCCCCACATAACCCCGTCCCTCCCCCGGGGGGCGGGATATCCGTTAGGGATTTCTCCACGTCAAAAAGAAAAAAAGAAAAAAAGAAAGAAAAGAAAAGAATGCAACCGACAGTTTTTGGTAAATATCTCGGCAACGAAGGTCGAGCGGCGGTAACACGTATAGGAAAAAGTTGTTCAGAATCATGTCCCCGACAACATATCCAAAAATAATTGAAATCGGTGAGGAAACACCTGTTCTGCATAATTACCGAGGTAACGAGTTATATCGAATTTAACGACTGAACTACTTTCGAATTTACGTATGCGGTGTTAACGGAGATCCTTGTAACGTGAACCAGTTCGATAGCTCACGAATGGTCTTTGCGGATCTATTAATTGAACGAAATTGTAAATCGTATCGAGTTACATTCGATTACATGCTCTCCGAATTGGTGTTGCTAAACTGAATACATATGTATAAATTGCATTAATCTTTTTCTTTCTTTCTTGTGCGTGCGTTCGTGAATGTGTGTATGTGTGCGTGTGCATATGCTACGTATGATATTACAGTTAAATATATATATGTAGAATAAATCTGACTGCATTTGTAATATGTATAAGTTTATGTATTTTAGACTGTAAGGGAGTTATTGTAAATTATTAATTAATACTAAGACAATTGATATTTTTTCGGTTTCACAGCGCCAAGTATTTTGAATAAAATAAAATATTTATTCGTATTAAAATATTTATTTGAATAAAAATATATCTGCTTAATATTATTTAATACATTTTTTTGTATAAGTAGCCATTGTTATAATAGGCGCAATTTTGTATATTCATTTTGTAAAGCTATTAATTAATTTACGACAATGTTTTTAATTGGGATTCTTTTTGATGGGTTAATTAAAATGTCCGCGATATGAGTAATGGAATGTATGCACACAGCATTTTAGCTGTGTCTATGTAGTTGTGTCATCTTAAGGGCAGTTGGAAAGCACCTTTATGTACTTGCAGCTCATTTTGATTTCACATCTTTTTTTATATTGTATATTTTCTTCTATTTTTTGGGGGATTTATATTATTATCTTCTATTTTTTGTGATATTATATATTTTCTTCTATTTTTTTTGTGATTTATATTATTATCTTTTATTTTTTGTGATTTTTTTACTTTTTGAAAGTTTTTTATGGGGATCTCACTTCTTTTTACAAAGATAATTCATATTTTCTTCTATTTTTTTGTGATTTATATTATCTTTTTTTTGTGATTTTTTACTTTTTGAAAGTTTTTTATGGGGATCTCACTTCTTTTTACAAAGATAATTCGTGTACTTGGCGTATTTTTTTACTTTTTGAAAGTTTTTTTATGGGGATCTCACTTCTTTTTACAAAGATAATTTCATTTTCAGTAACTTTCCCTTTCAGCTGTTGAAATAATTATCTTCGTCTGCATCGTTAACTGAAAAATAGGACACATTTATTAATTATTTATAATTTATCACACATGCTCAAGATCATTGAATGAATAATTACGTATGCAAAACCCTACCTGCAAATTTGTGCGTACATAGTCTGGCGTAGATCACAGTGCATCACCTTCTGTTTCTATTATCTGTCAACTCTTCGTCTGTATCGTTAACTGAAAAATAGGACACATTTAATAATTATTTATTTATAATTTATCACACATGCTCAAGATCATTGAATGAATAATTACGTATGCAAAACCCTACTTGCAAATTTGTGCGTACATAGTCTGGCGTAGATCACAGTGCATCACCTTCTGTTTCTATTATCTGTCAACTCTTCGTCTGTATCGTTAACTGAAAAATAGGACACATTTAATAATTATTTACTTATAATTTATCACACATGCTCAAGATCATTGAATGAATAATTACGTATGCAAAACTCTACCTGCAAATTTGTGCGTACATAGTCTGGCGTAGATCACAGTGCATCACCTTCTGCTTCTATTATCTGTAAATATATATAATATATTTATAAAGCCACATTTTAGTTATATACTACAACTTAACGTAGAACTTATTGCAGGAAATTTAAATTAAATCCTAATGGTAATAATTCTGCGAAAATGAACGTAGAGAACCAATATTTTTAACGCACAATTCATTGGTGTTGGAATAAAATTAATTTAGAATGTTTATTGGTGAATTGAAATAACGGGAATCGAAAAAATTAATGAACTAATGAATAGCGTGGCAACTACTGTGGATTTTATATTAAAGTATTACGAATGTCTTTCACAAAAGATTGAAAAGCATCAAGGGAGATGTGTTTTCAGCGTACTTTCTTCACTATTGTGACTTTCTCTACATTGCAAGCAGTCCACCATAATCTATCTTCTTAATAATTTTTAATGCTACGTCGTTTGACATATTTTGTAGATTTACCTTATTTGACAAATTTCCAGAAACTTGTGGGAAACAAGATGCTCTGTCTATCTATCTAATCTTCTCCGGACAACCTCCAAGCCTGTGCGTCCCCTTCAATTTTATATCCAAGTCCTGTGCGTCCCCTTGATTTCTATCCAAGCCTGTGCGTCCCCTTCATTTTTATCTAAGTCCTGTGCGTCCCCTTCATTTCTATAAGCTTTACATAAAAACTCTAAATTAAAAATAATTTGCTGGTATAATAAAAATATCTGTCAATTTAAATGCAATGCAATTTGTTATAATATATATTTTGTACATGCATTGTACAAATTTCCAGAAACTTATGCGAAAGAAGATGCTTCTCTGTCGAACCTTCTCCGGACAACTTCCAAGTCTGCGACTCTACACAAAAAATCTATTAAAAAAATTTGGCGTCTCTAGATTTATAAATTGTTCAGCAGCTTTTAAAATATATAGCTTACGACAATTCTGTGTGTGCTTCTACGTTTAGGGATGCTAGTACACCATTGCATTTTGCTGTTGAGAAAGATAATGCTGAAATTACCGAATTGCTTTTAAGTAGCGGTGCTAATGTCGATGCTAAAGGCAACGATAGTGTAACTTCACTTCATATCGCAGCACAGAAGGGGTATTTACAAATCGTCGAGCATCTTTTAAAACATAGCGCCGATGTTAATTCAGCGTATACCTCTACATCTTTGCAAGGTTATACGCCACTGCACTTCGCTGTTGAAAATGGAAGCGAAGATATTATCAAATTGCTTTTAAGCGGAGGTGCTAATGTAAATAGTAAAGGGCAACATGGTGTGACTTGTCTTCATATCGCGTCGGAAAGGGGATATTCGCGGATGGTTGAACACATTTTAAAACACGAAGCTGACGTTAATTCTGCGTATATCTATTCGATCCAGCGTGGTTATACACCGCTGCACCTCGCTGCTGAAAAAGAAGACGAAGAAATTATCAAATTGCTTTTAAGTAAAGGTGCTGATGCCAACGCTGCGGGAAAATATGGTGTAACTCCTCTTCACATTGCAACGGGAAGAGGGTATTTGCAGATTGTTGAGCATCTTGTGAAACACGGAGCCAATGTTTATTCTTCGTCTGGGAAAGGTCATACACCAATGCATCTTGCCGTTGAGAACGGACACGAAAAAGTTGTCAAGCTACTTTTAGAATGCGGAGCTTACGTTGATCCTGAAGATAAGGTCATTAAAACTATGCTCCACTTTGTTGTTAAGAAAGGATGTTCAACGATTGTCGAGTATATTTTAAAGCATTTTCCTGATCTGAATAACGAAAGCAACAGCAGCGTTCTTAACGCTGTGATGTAGGGCTGTGGAATAGAGTACAACAAGATCGTTAAGAACCTGCTTGAATATGGTTTTACCATCGACCCTAAAGAAGCAAATAATTTTATACACGCTGCTGTTGAGAAAGGACCTTTGGAACTTGTCGAAGAACTCTTAGAACAGGGTGCTGATGTTAATACGTTATCCGACCCGACATTGGGAAAAGTTTCTATACCTTTACATGTTGCAACCAAAAACAGACACGAGGAAGTAGCTAAATTACTGTTAAGCTACGGAGCTCGTGTAAACGCACAAGATGAAACTGGAAAGACACCAATATTTTACGCTACTGAGAATGCTGATTTAAAAATGACTGAGCTACTTTTAAATAATAAAGCCAACGTAAAAGATAATCCTGAAATATTGAATATTGCTGTTGAGGAGGATCGCAGAGAAATCGTCGAAGTTCTTTTACAACATGGCGCTGATGTTAACGCCATGTAGTTTCGAGAAAAACGCGTTTAAAGTTTTAAGTGCGTTTTGCTCGAAGTCGCGCGCAGCTAAAGCAAGAACTTTATGAATTTTTTTATTTGTTTTGTAAACTTACGTTTAATCTCCCATTCCGGCTTCGTATTGTATGCCTTCCTTGTTGGTAATTAATTGTTTTTGTTTATTTTTTTCCAGTCGACGAGCTGTTCTGGCCTCTTTTGTTGCTTTAGTAGCATTGATTCGTGCGTGTTTTAGCCGATTCGCATTTTCTTCGAGACAATAGTGGTACCCCTCATATCCAATTGTTATTCCAAATAATCTTTCTATTCTTAATATACTCTCTGCCCCGTCATTAAAAGTACATACTGCAACATTGGTAGCTATTTCAACTATTCTCCAACTACCTGGAGTACATTTGGGTGCAATCTTCCAAATTTTCGAATTGAGACATTCATTAAGGGGGGATCCTGGTGTAGATTACCGAAAATTAAGGAAATTTTGGGAATTTATTTTAAAGAAAATATTTATTAAATCGCATTCGGAGCTATGCGGTTTTAATGCTTGTTGCTTAAACTATATAAAAATTTTTTTTTTTAGTTTTAAAAAAATTGTATAGCAGAAGTAGAACGGCATATGTACAGTGTCTCTGCGTCGAACGTCTGAATTGGCGAGTGCCCTTGTTCCGTTTGTACTCGTCTGAAATAAAAATACAGAAATATTTCTTACTCTTTATAAACACAGTTTGTCGATGGACCTTGAAAATTGAAAAAAAGTTGAAAATTGACAAATTGGCAGCACTTTGAAAATAAAACGCGATTTTTCGCTGGAACATTCATTTTTGTTCATGCAATAAAACTGCTTTAAATTAATTAATTTATTTATGTTATAGGCTCATCGACTAGTACGTGTAATAAACTATATGTGTGTAAAATTGCAACCCGATTAGTCAAGTAGTTTTTGAGTTATTTGACCCGCCAATCGTAAGAAAGTAGTTTCGAGAAAAACACGTTTAGTTTTCGGTACATAAAAGTAGAAAAGGAAGTGATTTTTGGATACTTACAGCTGTTTTCTGTTAGTCTGCTATTCCAGGCCCGTATAATATTCCTTCCGCTTCCTCGAACAACTCGTTTTGCTCGATTTGCAATTGTCTTCGAGCCATTCGAGCCTCATTGCTGCTCCATAAACTGCGGCGCTCCTGCCTCTTCGTCCGCTCGCCGTTGTAAGTGTCGGCGTACAACTTACACTGAGGTCCGATCGTTATTTCTAATGTTTCCATTATATTCAAAATAGCTGCATAACCTTCATTAAATATGCCAGCGGCTATATAGCTGGCGATTTCAATTATTTTTCGGCCTGTGATACAAACCTAGTACCCTTTTGATAACGCGTCGGAGTCATGAACGAACCCCAGTAATTCGTCATCGCACAGCTAATAGTAAATACATTTGTGTTACCTAAACTAAAAATATACCTTTTAGCAGGTATACAATGACTCACATAATGGTCCCGACACAAAAGCCGCTGTGCGCGTGGCGCTCCCCTCAGCGCTCGTATACCTGCGCGCAAGAAATGGGCTGTGGGGCCCTTAAAACATCGAATTTTCAATTCCAACTTAGGGAATATACTCTATGGAAGTGGTACTATACAGGGTGTCCCAAAAATGCTGCGGTTCCTTAAAGGGGGTGATTCGGGGGGTGATTGCAAACAACTTTTTCCTTTGCGAAAATGCCCTCTGAGGTTTCGTTAACGAGATATTAATAAAAAGCACCGACCAATCAGAGCGCGAGCCTTCCGCTGGAGGTCCCGCGCTAGCGTGGCCGCGCGCCGGGCCGCGCTGCGACTACGAACAAGCAAGGCGGCATGCATCGAAGGAAATTGCGTAGAATGGCAAATGAAAAAGACGTAACAAAAAAATCCAACCTTTTGCCATGGTTTGTTTGCCATTTAATGTGAATAATGAATAAAGGATAAATGGATGAAAATCACGTGTAACGTAAAAAGACGAATACACATTTTTTTTAGAAGATTCGAAAATAATAATTATTTGAAGTGGGAGGATAATGAATACGTAAAATTCCTTGTGTTAATAACATATCCAGGTAATGTAACAGGAAATTAACGAAAAGTGATCGTAGTTCGTTATTGTGATCAAAATCCGTAGTTCAATAACGGCCAACACTGTTGTTGATAATGAATAAGTAGGTTTAAAAACTCGGAAGAAAAATTTACGTACGGAAATTTGGAGAATTATCTCCGGAAATAAGCCGTAGCCTGCGTTAAATTTAAAAAATAATAGTCGCCAATAATGTAACTAAAACTCACCCTTTCGGAAATTCACCTGCAGCTTAAAAACCTGTGTCCACTAGGTCACTGAACCGATCCTGGTCATCGCCGAGTGCACAGCTGATCTCAGGTACACGACACCATTCAAAGTTAAGGGTCGCAACGTCAAGTGCGTCCGGGTTAATGTACCGAATATTCACTACACTGCACGGCTACTAACACTGATCACTTAATTTATTTTTCATGGAACGTGTTGTTGCTACGTTATAAAAATTGGTGGAAATGAATTTTTACTTGGCGTTCGGAGCCGTGGGTAATTCCCACGCAAATTCTCACGCTGCAGCACTTGCGTCCTCGTTGTTCGGGGGGTACACACAGAACATCGCGTAATACTCTTGAGCAGAGAACATTTGTCTGCGACGCGATTGCTGACTGCTGACTGACAAGATTTTTTCCAAGGGACTTCTTCTACCCCCAAATAGTTTCTCTCGTTCCATTATGAGTTGACCCCCACCAGGCCAAGAGGCTTCAGGTAAAAAGAAGCCAGCACATTTTCGGAACACACGTGTTTTGCAGAAGTGCAACGAAAACTTTCACAAAAGCCCGCGCTCCGTCCTTCTACTGCCAATGTACCCATTGCTTCGAGATAGAAAACAGACATCACGTGTATCGGTTCGAAAGGGTCCGAAGAGAAGAGAAACAGAAAGTCTTCGAGTTGCTATAAAGAAAAAAATCCTGCTTCCTGTATCCCTTTTCCGATACCCTGAGTTCACGTCTGCTACGAGGCGGAACCAAGTAAGTCATAAATTATCCGAAACTGTAGGAAACCGTTCTCTACCGCCGACTTGCGGGACAATACGGTCATAAACCGCGACCCTGGCGAAATGCTCTGGCTGATCAGCCTGATTAATTTTGGAGAACTAGAAATTACAGAGTATTATCCAGCATCAATACGTCTCGCGGAGAGACACAGGAAAAGAAGGGATAGTCCGCTGACTGCGCGTAGTCCCGCCTGCTTCGTCCTACCCTCAAATTAAAGACGGATCCCTTATCTCTCGAGTATAAACACGTGCTCGAATCTCAAAACACAAGCACGCATCGACGTATTCGGTGCGAGAGAAGGCGGGCTTGAAGTTCGATTGGTCCTGAACTAACCATTTGGGCCTACTTATCTCTCGTGTCTAAACACGCGCTCGAATTTTCAAACAAAAGCACGCGTCGACGTATTCCGTTGGAGAGAAGGCGGGTTTGAAGTTCGATTGGTCCTGAACTAACCAATCGGGCCTGCTTATCTCTCGTGTCTAAACACGCGCTCGAATTTCCAAACAAAAGCATGCGTCGACGTATTCCGTGCGAGAGAAGGTGGGCCTTGTGGAGGAGATATCGTTGTGAAGAGGGCCTCTTCAGGACAGTGGCCGTTTGGGAGGGATGCAGGGCACATTGGTTAGTTTGGGGCCAATCGGACCTCAAGCCCACAGTCTCTCGCACCGAATACGTCGATGCGTGCTTGTGTTTTGAAATTCGAGCACGTGTTTATACTCGAGAGATAAGGGATCCGTCTTTAATTTGAGGGTAGGACGAAGCAGGTGGGACTACGCGCAGTCAGCGGACTATCCCTTCTTTTCCTGTGTCTCTCCGCGAGACGTATTGATGCTGGATAATACTCTGTAATTTCTAGTTCTCCAAAATTAATCAGGCTGATCAGCCAGAGCATTTCGCCAGGGTCGCGGTTTATGACCGTATTGTCCCGCAAGTCGGCGGTAGAGAACGGTTTCCTACAGTTTCGGATAATTTATGACTTAATTGGTTCCGCCTCGTAGCAGACGTGAACTCAGGGTGTCAGAAAGGGGAAACAGGAATGGTATGCATTTTCTTCTTTATAGCAACTCGAAGACTTTCTGCGTCTCGTCCCTTCGGACCCTTTCGAACCGATACACGTGGTGTCTGTTTTCTATCTCGAAGCAATGGGTACATTGGCAGTAGAAGGACGGAGCGCGGGCTTTTGTGAAAGTTTTCGTTGCACTTCTGCAAAACACGTGTGTTCCGAAAATGTGCTGGCTTCTTTTTACCTAAAGCCTCTTGGCTTGGTGGGAGTTAACTCATAATGGAACCAGAGAAGCTACTTGGGGGTAGCGGAAATTGCTTGGAAAAAATCCTGTCAGTCAGCTAGAAATCGCGTTGCAGAAATGTTCACAGCCCAGGAATACTACCGTATGTTCTGGGTCTACGCCCGGAACGATGGGAACGCAAGTGCTACTGCGCGAGCATTTGCGCTAGAATATCCCAATATCGAAACACCAAGCGAGGATACGTTTCGTCGGTTAGCGTCGCGGCTTTAAAACGTAGGAACAACACGTTCCATAAAAAGTAAATAAAGTGATCAGTGTTAGTAGCCGTGCAGTGAAGTGAATATTTCGGTACGTTGACCTGGACGCACCTGACATTGCGACCCTTAACTTTGGGTAGTGTCGTATACCTGGGATCAGCTGTGCACTGGGCTCGTCCATCGATGACCAGGATCGGTTCAGTGACCCAGTGACACAAGTTTTCAAGTTGCAGGTGAATTTTCGACAAGGGTGAGTTTTAGTTACTTTAATGGTGATCATTCATTTTTAAATTTAACGCAAGCTATGGCTTATTTCCGGCGATAATTCTCCAAATTCTCGTACGAAAATATTTATTCGGGCTTTTTAAACAGACTTATTCGTTATCAGCAACAATGCTGGCCGTTATTGAGTTACGGATTTTTATCACAATAACGAACTACGATCACTTTTCGTTAATTTCCTGTTACATTACCTTTTCGTGGATATGTTATTAACACAAGGAATTTTACGTATTCCTTATCCTCCCACTTCAAATAATTATTATTTTCGAATCTTCTAAAAAAAATGTGTATTCGTCTTTTTACGTTACACGCGATTTTCATCCATTTATCCTTTATTCATTATTCACTTTAAATGGCAAACAAACCATGGCAAAAGATTCGATTTTTTGTTACGTCTTTTTCATTTGCCATTCTACGCAATTTCCTTCGATGCATGCCGCCTTGCTTGTTCGTAGTCGCAGCGCGGCCCGGCGCGCGGCCACGCTAGCGCGGGACCTCCAGCGGAAGGCTCGCGCTCTGATTGGTCGGTGCTTTTTATTAATATCTCGTTAACGAAACCTCGGAGGGCATTTTAGCAAAGGAAAAAGTTGTTTGCAATCACCCCCCGAATCACCCCCTTTAAGGAACCGCAGCATTTTTGGGACACCCTGTATATTAAAGCAAAAAAAAAATCGATTTTTACACCAGGATCCCCCCTTAACGTTTTGTGTAAATCCACCTAAGCACTTTTCAAGTAATTGTTCGTCACTCAATGATTCATAGATGGGTTTTATTGCCTCCAGTACAATTTCAGGTAAAGCGGCTTTGTGCTTGTATTCATCTAATGTACCTTCGGCTTTTGCTCTCTGCCAGTCACACCAACTTTCTTCTCCAGGCGGACAATAAAAATGTTGAGGTTTTTTGGCCGTTGATGATTTATGGTAGAATGTCGCCCATATGGCATTTTTCATATTTTCCAATGAGTCAATATTATTTCTTATTGCTAAACCGTAATAAATAGATAGTTCGTCTATTAGTTTGGCAGTTAATTTTCCTTTTCCTCCCAAACTTACTCGTTTGCTCTGATTCGATGTACTTGGTTTATTTTTCTGAGTCGTTGATTCCTCTTTTATGATTGACGTCGATTTTTTATATTCATTGACGACTTGGCGAAGACGCTTACCCATACGTTTTTGGACATGACCCACGCATTCTTTCTTCTTTACCTCGAGGTCTTGATATGGCTGAGAATTCGTGATATTAGAAAAAGTTTTTGTATCACCGTCACCTATGTAATATTCATATTTAACCCAATAGTTTTCTATTGATCTCCGAAACATTTCCACAACACTATCTGCCTCCATTTTTCCAGCACTTCCTTTATGATTTGTTGAACAATGTTCTTGATGATTCTCTAACCACGATTCATACTCAGCCGTACCTTTATTCTTTTCGTGAATTTCGCATTCCTTGCAATAACTGCTTTTTACCACGAAGTCGACAACTTTTCCCGTGAAATAACCAATTAATGTTGTAACTCCGAGAAGCGAAGAAAAGCCTCTCTTCATCCAAGTGCCATCCCCGGATACAATAATTCCATCTTGAGATAATTTTAGTTTATCTTGATTGGCAGATTGTTGAAGTTCTTCTTCAGCAGCAACTTTCATAGAAGCTTTAGCAACGGCTGTTGAAGCTTCTTCAATATTTTTCACAATTGAATCAAAGGTTGTTTGTGCGATACATGATGCTAAATCCATGACACCACAAAAAAGCTGCATTGCCTTCAATCCTTTTCCTAACAGTCGGAAGGCGAATGTGAAGCGTCGATTTATCTCGTATGCAGAGTTTATCAAAGGAGATGAAAAAACACTCTGGATATTATCGTCACACGTTGTACAAAAAACATTTAACTTGAAACCAAGTCCACGGGTACTTGCTTTTAAAAATTTCACATTACCACCACATGTACGACAGACCACACACTCCGAAATAACTGTAAAAACAGCAGTAAACTGTAAAATACAGTATGAGAACGTTGGATCGAATGAAACCTCATGTAATTGTGTCCCGCTAATTTTTTTGCAGCCGAACTAGTGTATTCAGTTTCACTCTCCATCTTGTCTGGCCTTTGAGGAGGCTTCTTCTTTTTAGGGCGTGAAGTTCGTTCCGTCTTACTGCCTTTACGATCTATATAGCAACGTTTCAACATTTTTAAAATCTCAAATAAGACACACAACTGTACGCTTCGAACGATCAAAGACAACTAACGTTCAATTTCAGAAACCTTAGCAATCAACCCTAAATATATTCTCATAATGCTTTACAATCGTCCCCAGGTATATTTTACAATAATAAAAACTGACAAACTGGAGCCACCCCGCAAGTGAAACAAAGGACAGCTACCTGCGCGCACTAAACTCTCGTCGGGCAGTCACATTAGCTGGCCATACACGGAGAGATTTCCCGACGGTTTTCATCCGTCGCGTTTCAAGTCTGCGGATTTAACTGCATGTTAGTGGTGCATGTCTATGATCGATTTACCGTCACAGTTCTCATGACAAACTTCAACCGCGTGACAAAACAGTTGTTCAACATTAACGTGCAGTTTTTGTCTGCAGATAAAACCGACCGGTGCAACTCCATTCAAATCTGCATTACAACTGAGAAAACTTTCAGCAAGACGAAAGTCCACAGTTTCGATCAAATCCGCGGATAAACTAGCGGATTTCATCCATTAACACGCAGTTTTATCTGTGACCGATTTATCCAACGTGATTTGTCTGTGAACTTTCGTTGTATGTTAGTGAGTATTTGCAGTTTTGATCCGCCGCAGACTTTGATCGCGGGTTTGTCCGCGATGGATGAAGACCGGGGAGAAACCTTCCCGTGTGTGGCCAGCTATTTGCTTTGACGACCAAAAATTGAACAAAATTGAAAACTATAAAAATTAAAACGATCGTATACATACCTTTAGGGCGAACGGCTGGTTCAAATTTCAAACTGTCGGACCAGTTACCAGTGTCCACGGGAAATATGCTGCTTAGTAGGATACTCGCGCCGCAGGGTTGCCAACTCGAAATATGACATTACCACCGCCAGTGATGGGTAAATCACTAGAAAGCAACGTAATTTACGTTACCTGCAGTGGTGGGTCCGTATTTTACCTGACGTAGAAAAGTGAATTCTCTACGTGTAGAATAAGACGTAGTAAATAGCTTAACTTTATTACGTTCATGTATTTTACTGTATAAAATCATATTGTTTGAAAAAACCGTTGCAGACTGTGGAACGCCATAACCTGCATGGACATACATGCGCCGTATTCATTAAATTCAGAATTGCAACAACATACTTATTGTGGGATGATAAATTTTTCAACCATCTAAAAACAGAACTGCATCTTCGGATTCCACACCGATTATTGATTTTTTGTAATCTTAACATTTTGCGTTAAGCAAATTATTCGACAATGTCTTTCGAGTTGGAATTTTATAAGATGGATTCAATTTATGAACAAAGTTCCTGAAGTGGTCAGATTCAATAATACTAAATGGAATGTTACATCCAAAGAAATAATCAGCTAAAGCTTTATCAATTTCTTCAGAATCCATGTTGATATATGTAAGAATTCGAGTATCTTTTGCACACCAAAGATATGAAATTTACTAAAAAATTTCAAATTATTTATAATTTTTATAATTACATTCCAATCTTTCTCTTTACAGTAATTTAAAATAGTGTGCAGTAAAATTCAACGCAATAGGTAGAGGTTAATAGTTTGTATTTGAATTTTTGACATTGAATACATTTTCTACATTTTATACAATTATTTACATTTTTTACGCGTGTCACGTAGTAAATTCGATGAAACGTAGTAAACCCACCACTGGTTACCTGACATACGTGTATAATATTAAAATGTCCTGTATAAAATGTCCAGTGGACCTGCCTCGGCAATATAGAGCGTAGTAGGGAAGTTCCCACATCTTTTTCAAGTTATTAGGCTCTTATTATATTGCCGGGGCAGGTCCACTGGACATTTTGGGTGCATTCCGTGTGACGCATTATGCGCATAGATCGCAGCGCAGTCGCTGCGCACATTCATAGCGTTCCGATTCCAACAGCGCTTGAACCGCAGTAACGTCTCGGAACGGTTTTCGATGCGTTTGATGCTCGTGAGGTTGCGCGGGAATGTTCAAACTTACTTACAATTAGCTATGCAGTTGGATGGATTACGTTAAATTTAATTCGAGACTTTTGGACGGTGGTCGAAGCACGCTTCCTAACTACATCGGTTACTTCGTCCTAAGGATCGGGGACCGACTGCTAACGAAATTTGATGGCTTTATTGGTTCCTGGATTTTCTCAACCTGAGTTTTTCTATTCTTCTTGAACAGCGACAATTATTGAAAGAGAAGACCATATTTTATGAGTTTTACAGGACGAACTGCTGCTTACCCAGCGTAATTTGGTAAACAGATGTGTAAAGGAAAAATGAAGTTATTTATTATCCGCGTCCGGTGTAAATTCAAGGTTTTGAAGGCTATTGAATACAACCGCAGGCTCTAGTACGTCTTCTGGATTAAAGTATAGCTGTAAAGTTAGCATTATAAGAGCACGTTCGAAAAACTTAGCAGTAAAAGCCTTTAAGAAATAAAAATGCGCGCTACGTATTTGCTTCCTTCCTCATCTTTCGTTTCGACCCTGCCTAAAACCTTCTAGGGATGTGTTGTTCGCTTCGAAATTGAGACCGTTACGTTGGTTGCAATTCATACCGCGAGTGCAGATATGGCAGTACCAATTTCGTAGAATTCCCTAGAATCCTCCAACTTCTAGCTCATAATGCGTGCAGCAAGTGCAGAAAATAAAAGTATGGGCAGTCAATGCGCATATTACGCGCATTCGTATTTGTCGTTTTACGTGTGCTTCTGTATTTCGAATTCGAATACTGCAAACAGGGGAACGTAGGGTACTTCCGGCTATATAGCAAATGTGTAACTTGCTCAAATTTTATAGCGTTTCTTTCTTATATAAGAAAGAAACGCTATAAAATTTTTATATGAATTGATAGTTTGAAGTGTCTAGATTTTATTAGTATGACCGAGAAAGCATAAATTTACGTTGTAACAAAGTTGGAAGCAATAACACAAAAAAGTTCATTTGACTGGAATTACGGAATTAACGTGGGGTAATTCCGGCCATGATTTTTCTTTACAAAAGAAGTGAGAAAACTGTTAAATTAATAAAAAAAATATTATTTTTTTGTTTTAAAATTAATTACCACATGAATCACAAATGTATTCTTCAGGGGTATTCCATCCTGAACATTCTTCATATGCCCATGGACCACATGGCTATATAATTGTATATAAATCGCGAATTTTTTACTTTTTCTTACAAGGTGGGGGAACTCACGTAGCGTCTTATGTGATATTTTATAACCTAATTTTCAATAAATCAAAATTCTATCATTAATGTTCCAGAAAAGTAGTTTCAGTTTAAATTTCCAGAGACCGGGAAACTTTTTTATAAATAATATAGAATTGGAACACGATTTCTGTTCCCCGAGAATCGATTCCATAGGATCGACCTATACTGTAAAATCGATCCAAAAAATCGAACATTATGGTGCAAAAGATCGATCTTTCGATTGGTCCCTAGTGATGGCGATCCTGAGCAAAGATCGGATCGATTTTAAAAATCGATCTTTTATGAAGGATCGGTTATAAGATCGATCGATTGTGGAAAAAAAAGATCGATCTTCAAAGATCGATCCTAAAACAGTACTTAAATTAACTTCATGAGGTGCGTTCAGCGGACTCAACCGTTGAGTCCGCTGAACGCAGCCATTCTCAGCAGTGATGCAAGATGCGAAGAATTCCGACTGCAGCGCCCCTTGCGGTGGAGTAAGGAATCTCAGCTCGTGATGTCTCCGCTCTATAGAATAATATTCTTGAGTAGTACATTACACGGGCTTTTTTGGCGGGATACCGTAACAAACATGCGCGAACGTAGAGTAATGACGGTTTTGATACGGTTACTCTACGTTCGCGCATGTTTGTTACGGTATCCCGCCAAAAAAGCCCGTGTAATGTACTACTCAAGAATATTATTCTATAGAGCGGAGATATCACGAGCTGAGATTCCTTACTCCACCGCAAGGGGCGCTGCAGTCGGAATTCTTCGCATCTTGCATCACTGATTCTCAGCCTCATTGGTCACATTTATTTAGTACTAATATAGTACTTTTTACACGTAGTCTATTTTTATAATGTCCATTGAAAAATTTTTATGCTCAGATTCTTCAGATATTTATTCTGTTATAAATAATTAAAAAAATATCAAATATTGAACATTAAAATGTAACTAATTGGACAATTGGGCAATAACGTAACCAAAACAAGGACTAGAAAATCAGTATAGAGTCATAGTTTATATTATATTATATATTGTATTATATATTATATATATTTTATATTTTAAATATTGTAGGCTACATAGCATATTTTGTACTTTGCACTTTTATAGTTATACACTTGCACAGGAATTGCACTTAACACAGAATATAGCGTATACGCTATAAGTTATTGTAACAATGGTGTAAAAAGAAAACACGTAATCTAAAGAGAACGTGCTTCAAGAATAAGATAAATGTTCAAAAGGGAGCATAGAATAGAGAAACATATATATGTATCTTTAATAAGAGATAGCATAGTGAAATGTATAAGAATAGAATAAACCTAAACCTAATAATAAAAATTAAAAATCACTCCCAGTAATCTTCGCCGACAGAATGTAGGAACAACAATTTCGACACCTTTGACCCTTGCAACCGATTTCTTTTTTCGGTAAGAATATTACCAGCCTTACTAAATAGGCGTTCCGCTGGAACAGACGAAGCCACAAGTGTTAAATATTTGATTGCAATTTGATAACAGTGTGGATAGATTGTTTTGGTTCCATCCCAATATTTCAACGGATTTTCTGAAATTTCTATTAGTGGTGTATCCAGAAATTGTCTCAACTCCACCGATATTCCTCCAGGCATATCTTTTTCTGTACTGCAGTTAGCTACAACCAATTCTTCGTGAATGCTCCACAAATCATTTTTAGGGTATGGTTTTTTCCCTATTTTTTGAATAGTTGGAGACTTGTTAGTATCTTTTTTTAATGCAAGAATTTGTTTGTTTATTTCAGCGATAGCATTTGCAACTGCAAGCGGTCTGCGAAAGTGTACTTTCTTAAATCGTGGATCCAGGAGTGTTGAAATAGCCAATAATAAATTCTTCTCTATATTAGAGTCATCAGAATGAAACCTCTTAATTAAATTATCGAGAATTACTTTTTGCAATTGCTGTGATATCTTGGTCTTGGGGGTAAATTTTTCTAATGTTTTTATCAGACAATTTACAATGGGGATAATTTTACTAGCAGTAATGTAATTCTCGGCTGACATTTCAGCAGTTACTTCTTCCAGTGGTGATAAAATTATGATTGCATCTTCAATAGTTTTGAGTTCCGTGCTTATGAGCATTTCAGGGATAGATTTTTTGAAGAGCACCACACTCACATATTCCGCAAGTGCAGAAAATCGTTGTAGCATATATAATACAGAATTCCACCGTGTTTCGCACTCTTGTTTTAATTTTAAGACCGTTCCCTCAGTCTGGCTATCTTGCACCTGGACTTTTCTTAACTCATCCATTGCATTTACACTATGTTTAAAATGGGTAACTATTGTTTTCACCTTTTTGACCACTTCTTGAAACGGTACCACTGATCGAATTGAATCCTGTACCACTAAATTGATAGTATGCGCAAAACAGGGCATATGTTTTTTGTATCCAAATTTGTCTCGCACTGCTTTTACTATATTAGCACCATTATCGGTGACAACGGCGACTACTTTTTCTTGGGTAATTTCCCACTTGTCACATATCTCAGAGAGCCTATCGACTAGATACAAAGCATCATGATTTTTCTCTAACCCTTCGATACCTAAATCAATTGATCGCATATTCATATTCTCAATATAGTGAATTGTTAATCCTAAATAACTTTTAGTGTTCAAACAATCCGTCCATATATCAGTGGTAAGAACTACATTATTAACTTCCACAAGAGAGGCTTTTACTTTCATACTTATTATTCTATATTTATCTTCTATTCTGTAACTAAGAGTTTTTCTACTGGGTATCTTGTACAGAGGAGCCACGACATGCATGAGTTTGCGAAATCCTTTATCTTCCACTATAGAAAATGGTTGATAATCTTTCGCTATCATGTATAATAATGCATCAGTAATTCCTGATGCTGAACTGCCACCATCTAGAATCAAGATCTTTATCTGTTATATATTATCATTAAATACATTAATTCAACTGAATTAATTAAAAAAAAGTTGAACCTAACTAACGTGGTATAATTATACTTGGATGATTCCAATGGAACTAATAAAAGTTTACTGGAAACAACCAATCAGTAAAAATTTTACAATATTAATCAAGGAAGATTTTCAAAGTAGAAAATAAAATTAGATGTTGGCCAGGTTCACATTTCTTAATTTGGACCTCATCAGGGCTAAATGTGGATGCATTACCCGCAAAAGAACTAATTTTGCGAAATGCTTTGTCAATCGGGACTTCTTTATTGTATGATTTTGAGGTACTTTGAGCGGAATCACAACCATGTGAATGTGGTGAAAGCACTGGATTGATGTCATCTGTTGTTTCTTCCTCTATGCGACTATCAACGTCATTTTCAGAAACTTGCAGTTTTTTCTGTGACGGTCTTATATTATTAATTTGAGTGGCATGTTTTGTATTTAAATGTCTTGTTAAATTTGTTGTATTGCCATAATGCTTGTAACTTTTTCCACAAAGAATACATCTCGAAGATATCTTATTTTCAGAAATGACAAAATATTCTTTAACCACTGTATTGGTTTTGAATTTATTATTACTTTTACTTGACATTTTTATATCGTCGGAATAAATACTTGCTTTTGTTTTATATTCCAAATAATGAAGATAATACTTTCGTTTTCAATTACTTTCGAAACGTAAAATAAAAGCGGCAGATCTCATTTAACGATGTAATGACCTGCACAAATACATACATTTGATTGATCTCCAATCTTCTAATAATTTTCAAATAATTTTGTGCCCATCTCTGATCAAATGCCATAACACATACCAAATCTCATTCAAAATGAGAAAGTTTATATTACTTACAGAATTATTGCTGTAATACTCCTAATTCCTACATCTATTCAGCATTTACTATTAGTATTCATTTAAGTTTTAGTTTACACGGGTAAGTACAGTATTGAAACTACAATGGGACATTCCGAACACCTATAGCAACAACGGTACATTTGTGTTGGTAACCCGATGACGTCATCGTATAGCGTGATTGGTGTAGGCCGTGGAGCCGTGCAGAAGAAAAAGATCCCCAGATAGCACACATCGTCTATAAGCCGTCTTTAAAACGTCGTGAAAGTCTGAAATACGTCTTTTGACGTCTTAAAGGCGACTTATAGAAAACGTGTGCTATCTGGGATCAGCACCGTAAAAACCGATGCTGTGCCCATTCACGGTGCTCTCAGGACCGTTTTTCACGGTACTGGCTTACAATGGGTGAGGTCGGAGACTCAACTGTTGAGTCATTTCACTAGATTTTACTCGCGTCGACCAATGAACGTATAACTTCAGAGTAACAGTTGAGTCTGCTGAACGCACCCAATATGACTCCGATCAGTAATATTCGATGCGTATTTTACGTAGCCATCACTGTCTGGCACTTACTAAGTATAAAATTAATTTTTTTTTAACCGATCCTAAAGAAAAAAGGATCGATCCTTAATAGATCGAAATTAAAAAAGATCGGTGAAAGATCGATCTTATTTCCCCTAAAAAGATCGATTTTAGATCGATCCAACAAAAGATCGCCATCACTATTGGTCCCCTTCTCAAAGTGACAGAAAATATAACCTACATACATGCTAATTACATGACAATAAATATTTATTGGAAATTTCGTTCTTTTACGCTACATTTGTCAACTTCTCATGTCTTAACATCCTTCCAAAATATTATTATTACGCCGCAACGGTATCTTTATGAAATCGGGTATAGCGTATAGGTTATATTTTCTGTCACTTTAGGGAGCGGATTAGGAAGTTGTGGAGTGTAATTATTCGTGATTAAGAAATCAAAATTTCCATTCATAACGTCATTTTCTGAGTATATTTCATCAAAATAGTAAGTTTTAGCTTAATTTGTTCATGTTTACCAAATTCGTGCGTTTTATTACATTCTAATTGATTTTAGCTTCAATTTTTAGGTTTACAGATTTAAATGCTTGATAGGATGACCTTATACCCGATTCCATAAAGATACCGTTGCGGCGTAACAATAATATTTTGGAGTGATGTTAAGTTATAAAAAATTGACAAATGTAGCGTAAAAGAACGAAATATCCAATAAACATTTATTGTCATGTAGCATATCTATAGGTTATATTTTCTGTCCTTTCGAGGAGGGGACCACATAACTTCAACGCGCGTTACGAAGAGTAACACGTTTCATTTTTTTCTTACGGATAATTGCATGTAGAAAAAATGAAACGTGCTACTTTTCGTAACGCGCGTCGATTTGGTGTAGGTATGTTTTTCAAAGCGTACGTAAAGAGACAAATACGCATGCGCGCATCAACTGCACGCTTTATGCGCTAGAGGTGGGAGAATTCTAGGGAATCGTATGCTCCACCAACGCAACCAATGCACGCATAGACTGACACGGAACGGTTTTCTCTGTAGTCGTTGCGCATAAGGCTGTGGTTACAGTGGACGCGTTTTCGCGCGAACTGAGCATCGCGCGACGCCGCGCGATCCCACGCTACGTCGCGCGTTGCCGCGCGACTCTGCGCGACGTCGTCGCGAAATTTCGTAATAAATATATATTTTTACTCGTATATGACGATAGCCAAATTGGATACATCGTTTTTTTGTACTACAATTTTGATGGTGTTAATAACACTTAAAATAATTCACTTTAAATAAAATCTTGGGGCACGATATTTCATAACAGGATATGAATCACTTTAATACAGAAGCAAACGTCGAAATGAATTTGTTGTTAGAAAGTTTTCATTCGCATTAATGAAACAAAATATTTTAATTGCGAGATACCGATTGTAATTGACATAAAATTGATAAACTGCAGTTGATGATGTTTCATTTGCCAACCGATACTTCAACTTCTGACTGCACACGGTGCCCCACGATTTTATTTAAAGTGATATTAACACCATCAAAATTGTAGTACAAGAAAATAATTATTTTTTAGTTTTTAGGGCATTTTAATTTATTCTTTATTTTTTCCCTCTCGTCTCCGGCCCGATTCTTCACCTCCGCTTCTTCCTCTCTACGAACAATTTTCGAGGCACGTGCTGCGACGAGCAGGGGGTGGAAACTCAAGCAACACTTTTGGATCCGTATTTGCACGCCCTCTAGGCTATGAAAAATTCTGTTGGAACTAAAATTCAATATGGCGGCTCATGCCGGGAAAATTAAACACGCTCAGGATCTGCGTACTGTAATATGTAGAATAAGAGATACATTTGTTGACATGTTAAGAAGATTTGGATACGAAATTCAGGTGTTAGAGAAATTTTGCAATAATTGAATGTAATTTAATATTTCTCATTCGCCTGAAGTTTCTTATCTAAACCTTTCCCATATTTTCAATTATTATTGGCATAATTGGATATTATTTTGCCAACAATAATTGATAATGCCAAAAAATGTATCTCTTACCCTACATTTTGTATAAAATACTTAATTGTAAAAAATACAAGTAGGGGTAAGGATTAGCGAGTGGCTCAGATTTTTGTTTGAAAAATGTTCTTTTTATTAATTTTAACAATTTGCTTACGGGGTGAGGCCTACTTAGAGCGATCGGAACAATGCGCTTGTTTTGGATTTTTCTTCTAGAAAAGCAGGATCATCTGAAATGAAAAATTCGAATAGTTTTAGATAGAGAATGAAATTATGTAGGAGCCATAGGGCCCGATTTTTGAAAAGTTACTTTAGGGTAAAATGGCGGGCGCTGCAAAGTTGAACCATCGATTTTCAACACAAAAGTCGTTTCTTTCTTGACGTGGAAAAAAAAGTAAGTACAAAAAAAAGAAATCCCCCCCCCCCCCGATAGCGCCTACATTTTGGACCCTAAAATAAATTCACAATGGAGCAAGCAAATCGGTTCATTAATTTTTTAGTTTTGTTGGTCACCGAGTTTGAAAACATGGTTTTGAGAAAACCGCGTTTAAAGTTTTGGGTCTAGTTTACATGCAAATAGCGCATTAATTTTTTAACTTACACAGAGTCATCAATTCATGAACCATATATTAACGCTTCTGCGTCAGCTGCCGCTTATAAAATTCCAACAATTCTCCTGCATCTTCTCATCTTCTGCTACATCGATCTTGTAATATTTGCCGAATGGATGTAATTTTGTAGGCACTTTTAGGAAAGTGTAGTTGACAAACTCTGTAGTTGCGCAATTTATCAGATGTAAGACCATCCAGGTTCAGATTATTAATTGCCTGCAACCATTGTTCACTCCTTATCACGTTCTTAGGGAAGCTGTGTCTTTTTACACTGGTGTTTGAAATACAACCTGGCACTACGCATCGCCAATGTACTGTTGGCCCTCTCTGTCTTCTCTCTGCAGATAATAAAATTCATTTTTGCGTCTTTTTACAGCATTTAACGAGTACATTCCAAAAACACATAGTTTTAAGTATAGGAAATCGTTTTTAATATTTTTTAAAGTAAATTGAAAGTTTTTGATAATAGACTTCATAACCAAAAAAAATTTTAAAACATCACGAATATTCAAATAAACAAATGTCTCAATCTAACTCAAACTTTCTTAACTGTCACCCTCTTTGCAGTTGCTCCATCCTTCTGCATATTCATTTTAAATTAGCAAACAGTAAACACAAGTAAACACTATCGTTTCACCACGTTTCACTTACGTTTTGCTTGCTTTCACCGTTTTCACTTATAAGACAGTCAGGGGGTGGAAACTGAATAGGGAACTTACGGAATAGCGTTTCGACAGGAAGTCGAAGATTTTTATAGCTTAAAGGGCGCTAGTGTCGCGGTATAGTTGTGTAGCCGGTATAGCCGGTCGTATATGTACACACACAAAACAACTATACCGCGACACTAGCACCCTTTAAGCTATAAAAATCTTCGACTTCCTGTCGAAACGCTATTTCGGAAGTGCCTATGATGGTCCACCTATCTTTCTTACACCGTGTCCTGACTGCCTGGTTTATCACATTCACACTTCTTATTTATTGTAAACGTAAGTCATATTTATTCTCTTATTGGTAAACTTGTCGAAGGACTGGGACCTCACCGATTTCGATGAGCTTCAGGTATGTTGCAAAACTCGACATTTTGAGTAACTTTTTCCTTTGAAAAAAATTAGTTTCCGATATATTCCTTCCACCCATACTCCTTCCCTCATCCCTTCTTATTCCGCCCACCGATCTCCTTCCTCCACCCATACTCCTGCCCTCATCCCTTCTAATTCCTCCCAAGCTTCTTCCTCCCAACGACCTCCTTCCCCCACCCATACTCCTTCCCCCAACCTTCCTCCTGACACTAAGCGACTCAAACGGAAGAGGAAGAACCAAGAACTCCACTTCCTCGAAGAAAATGAAATAATCGATATTAAAAATCATCCGCGCAAGTGTAGGTACGTGGTAATCAAATTTTTAATTATCGCTTCGAAGCAGCTAGGCTACAGAGCTTTAAAAATTGGCCGTTACTGTATATCGAACCTGATGTTTGTTATCTGTATAAAGTGAATGAAAGTATATGCTCATATACACCCCATTTGTTTCAGGAAATTATACAAATGAATTTACCTAGTTATATTCAAAAAGTCGAACCTGTTGCGATGGAAACGGAGGGGAAGGAAGAAGCGGCATCTAGCGCTGGTCCAAGTTCTGAAAGTGAAGGGTCTAGCAATAGTGGGTTAGCGAACGCGATTGGAAGTAACGCAGCATCCATAAAAGGGACCACGGAAGATGTAACAAATACTGGGGCACAATGCAATAAGCCCATAGGCGACGCAAGGATGTGTAAAATTTGTTGTGACGGAGAGTTAGGAGTAGTATTTCTACCATGTGGTCACATAGTTACATGCGTTAAGTGTGCCACAGGCCAGCCAACTTGTGCTGTATGTAGAGAACCTGTAACTATGAGCGCGTGGGTCTTCTTACCATAGTATTCCACTGGTCATGAATTAAATATATTTTGATATACATGCGTTACAAAACTGTAGTAGTGTGCGGGGCAACCTCATGCCCGTACGATAGGCTTGAATGACTGGGATTCTTGGGGGCCCGAGCGAACCTCCAGTGGACAGTGTACAAGGGGTCCCGTTGGGGCCCTCAAGGAACCCAGTCATTCAAGCCTATCCTACGAGTACGAACCTGCGCCGCACGCTACTACCTACACACTTACAGTTTTCCCTATCCGTGGCGCGCCCACGTTACCATTGGCTTTCGAGCTCCCCTTCCGCGCGGCTACGGTAAACAGCATGGAGGCCTTACTCCCAAATGGCCCGATGTGGCCACCGCTGTTTTAGAACCTATATAATAAAAGTTCCATGGAAACAAGTTGCATTAGAACATTTATTAAAAAAGTTTTAAAAAAATAAAGAAAAGTACTCAACTATTAGGTACTGGTTTTATTTAACAATATGCTTCATGTGTTTATTTATTAAAGGGTATGAAAATCATAACATAAGTAAATATGATATTATATTGTTAAATAAAACTCGTACCTATATAATAGTTTACTACTTTTGTTTATCTTATGAAAACTTTTTTAATAAACGTTCTAATATAACTTGTTTTCATCGAACTATAACGATTCTAAAACATCTACGTAGGTAAGTATTACATATAAATAACATACTCAGAATATAAATTTAGCTGCATGATTTATTTAAAGAACGAAACAATTTAAAGATTCTAATACATTCACGAACTTGGAGCATAATGCATAGAATCAAATGAATTCACTGATGATGAAGGGGATCTCTTCCCAAATGTTGGAATTTCATATCCAACTCTTGCATTGTTACTGGCCGACTCCTCGAAATTATCTGTAATTTTACAAACAGTTGGAGGTGAAGGCTGATAATTACATAAAGATATTATGGACGTCTTTAGACGCCTTTAAGACGCCGCGCGTCGTTGTGCTGTGTGGGTAGAACTCACCGGAACTACGTATTTCATGAATCGACCAGACACTGCTGCTACAGTTTTCCTGTATTTCCTCTGCTAATCTCCCTGGTCCCGGTGGCGGAGGATCTCCTTTCTCATTGTTCATACACTTCATACGATAATAAACCCCAGAAACGACCAAAACAATGCTGATCAGTACAATAAGTGCAAGAGAGACATATGAAATTATCTTTCCTGTTTCTGATAATTTATTTTCTTGTCGTGGATTTTTTGCAGGTATTCGCGACGCCATAAGTACGTCACTGCAGTCTTCTCTCGTATTATTTTCAAAGGAATCAGGTAAAATTTTATTTTCTGCGCCTACGGGCAAAGCAATACATGGGTGACTGTAGTTCCCATTGTTTAATGCGCAGGGATTCCAGCCACTGGTGCCAGATCGGGGACGGGTTCCCGATCTGGCACCAGTGATTCCAGCCCGCTTGCCTGGAAGCATGGAAGCTACTCAGAACCCCAACTTATGATAATAGATGGCCGTTCAGATGATAGAGATATTATTCAGTTAATGTGCTGATACGTAATTAAAGAACTTAATAAAATGAAGAGACCAATAGAAAAACATACAGAAATACATAATTAGTTGTTACAGTAACTATTTGTAATAACTAATTATGTACTTCTGTATTCATTGACACCAGTAACATAATCTTTACCCAGATAGCACAAGATGTCTTAAGGGGGTAGACACGCCACGTGACAAGGGTAATGCAGCGCGCTGTAAACGACAATCTGGCCCGAAACATGGGTTTGAGAAATTACGTTGTTTGTCCTTATATGAGCAGATTTTGGGCTGGGTGAGGTCTGATTCGAAAGAGGAAGGTTCAGTGCAGCGCGCTCTGGTCATGGTTCAAAGAGATTGTGTTGATATGTAATAATACGAGTGTCCAAAGTAGAGAAAAAATCGACAAAATGCACTCGCAGCTTCCATGTATTTGTAGGTCACTAAAAGAGTTTTCTGACTCAAACGATGACCAGAGCGCTGCATTACCCTTGTCACGTGGCGTGTCTACCCCCTTAAAGACGTCCATTTTATGTCCATTTTATGCCTGAACGCCTGACAGCCTGATTTGTGAAAATGAACGTCTGGCCTGAACGTTTTTAAAACGTTTCTAAAACGTTATAGGGCGGTATTCATAAACGTGTCTTAAGATTAAGCAAATGCTCAAGCATGCGGCATCCTCTACTAACTCTAGTAGCTAGTAAAGGACGCCGAATACATAAGCATTTGCTTCATCTTAAGACACGTTTATGAATACCGTCCTTTGTGCTATCTGGGTGGGTATCTTACAATCATGCTGAAAATAAGAGAATAAATATGACTTACCGTTAGAAGAAATAACAATTGTGATAAAACACGCAGTCAGGATAATTGTTGAAATGATGATAGCCATTGTTGAAGCCAGATTGTCGCGGTCCGACTTATCGCAATGAACGTGTTCGAATTGAAGTAGAAAATTTAGTAGGGCACTAAAAGGATGAATATGTGAATGGGTTATATTAGATCCTCTGGAGAGAGGAAATTATTGATAATCCGCCTTTATGAGTATGCTGAGATTCACTTTATAAACAAAAATATGTGTTGCTGATATTGATATAAGGTAGTACGACGCATTATTATAGTATTTTATTACATTTAAGCTTATATTTGGTTTATAAAGCAAATTTGACAATACTGAAAAAGGCTGGTTCTCAATAATCATCTCACTCAAGAGGACCCAATATGGCGGATGCGCAACTCACTAGTGATCCTCTAGGCAGTGATCGGACAAACGCATATCGTCGCTGATTGGTTGCTGCGATTTTGGCTAAAGCGGAAGTAGACAGAGAAAGAAACTGTAAGAAAGAAAGAGACAGAAATACGAATAGAAAGAGACAGAAATACGAATAGAAAGAGATAGATAAACAAGCAGCTTGGAAAGCAGACGATTTAATGAATGTTTAGGTTATGTTATTTCCGGTTTTGTCCCAAAATGGCTGCGGTTTGTCCGATCACTGCCTAGAGGATCACTACAACTCACCTCTTTAGTGCTCCAGTATATATACTCTGTCATATAAGAAGGAACCTGCGCATAGACCTGTTCTGCGCTACTATTGGCTATACCCCAAACCAACGCTCCCTCGGAACCAATGAGCTCATTCTACATGGGTGAATTTGCGTGAATTGCAGAAGACTGGCTTTAAGTCAATCGAACTAGAAATCGCCATCATTTAACGGGTGCGTTCAAAGGACTCAACCGTTGAAAGAATTCACTAGATTTTAGCCAGGAGTTGCATGTGCATTGGTCGACGGGAGTAAAATCGATGGTACTTTGAGCTGAAAAAAGATATCCACAGAACAGTTTCGTCCAGATCTACTGCTATTTCAATTAGGGTTTGTCGGTTTTAAAAAACCGGCCTTTCGCCTCGATCCGGCGGCGTCTTAGGAAACTTCCAAAAAAGGGAAATATTAAAAAAAAAAAAAGAAGTAGCGGTGCTCCCAGACGACATTTTTCAGAAAAATTTTTTTTTGTAAAAATTGAATTGTTTTGTAAGAGTTACTCTGGTTTTTTTTTAAAGAATTAATTTTTTGTAAGAATAAATAAATAATTTCGTTAAAAAAATTTTAATACAAACGAAAAAAAAATTTTCTCCAAAAACTTTAATTTTTACACAAAATATTAATCCTTTCAAAAAAATTAATTCCTTCAAAAAAATTTTTAAAACCTAAAACTAAAACTGTCCATCTCCTCGCTGCCTTGAGCGTGGTTCCGGCGGCGCTTAGATTGCTTCCAACAAAGGAAAATATTGATCACACATGAAGTATCTTTGCGATTTGGACGGGCGTGGTGTCTTCTCGTAGTGTGGTTAGCTGCCTTTCGACTCGGCCAGGCCGAATGTTAGGAAAAATCCAAAAAAGGGAAATATTCAAAAAACAAAGTGTTCGACTTACTGTTCGTACTATACCGTGGCCTCTAATATGTACATATGAGAAACATTATTTCCTGATGTTGCATGACGCGATGGATGCACATAAAATAATTGCATGTTCAAGGCAGGATGGAATGAATCACATTTGAGCAAAGGATCATCTGATGAGGATATAACAACATCAGTGTTGTTTAGGGTGGCTCTTATTTACTCTTGGTAAAATTTTTTTTCAAGATTTTCTTCGGGGCACCCTTCAGAATAGTTCCAAATAATTAAAAAAAAATCTGTGTAAAGTTTCAGCTCGATCGGATAACGGGAAAGGGTGCCCCTGGGCCGTTAAACATTTAAATCATTATTTAACAGCTCGCGAAGTCGATTTTATATAACGTCTTCCAAGTTATTGATTAAATAAAAAAATATGTCAAACAAAAGTTGTAGATCCGGACAAGGAGCATCTTTTTTGTTCTATTACTATTTTTCGTG
Organism: Andrena praecox; assembly: GCA_963932275.1. NCBI lineage: Eukaryota > Metazoa > Arthropoda > Insecta > Hymenoptera > Andrenidae > Andrena > Andrena praecox. The sequence continues at coordinate 39,712,669 of OZ010728.1, forward strand.
CGACAAACGGTTTTCGAAAAAAAAACCGAAAAACTAAAAAAAAACTTTTTTTTTTCAAATTTTGAAAGTTTAAATGCTTCTAGAACGCTTTTTATTTATGAAGGTGAACAAAAAAAATGGAATTTTTATTTTCGAGGACTATTTTTTAAACATTTAAGGGGAGGGGGCATATACCGAAATATGCAAAAAAAAAAATTTCTTCTTATTTTCAGTGTTTGATATGTGATGAATGTTTCCTGAAAAGTTGGGGTCGAAATTCGCAAAAATATCGGAGATATAGACGTCATGATTTCGGGTAAAATGATCAATATATCAAATATCTAATGTCTATATCTCCGATATTTTTGCGAATTTCGACCCCAACTTTTCAGGAAACATTCATCACATATCAAACACTGAAAATAAGAAAAAAATTTTTTTTTTTTTTGCATATTTCGGTATATGCCCCCTCCCCTTAAATGCTTAAGAATAATATACAATACATACAATAAATTCTGAATATAAAAATACATACAATATAAATATGAAAGTATTTATTATGCAATAAAATACAAATAAATATTACTTATTTTTAAAAGAAGTGGTGTAAGATTAGACCCCATAAAAAACTTAAAAAAAGTAAAAAATACGCCAAGTACATGAAACAAGTAAATCACAAAAAAATAGAAGAAAATATACAATATAAAAAAAGATGTGAAATCAAAATGTGCTGCAAGTACATAAAGGTGCTTTCCAACTGCGCTTAAGATGACACAACTACATATACACAGCTAAAATGCTGTGTTCATACATTCCATTACTCATATCGCGGTCATTTTAATAATTTGTGCAGATAAAATGTCTACATCTAGACATTTACCTAGATGTCCGCGGCCTGGAAGTCAAATACTTGGCGTGGCCAGGCAAGGTATTCTCAGATCATCAATACCCATACCATCCCTCTCGCAGGCTTTCAGATAATTTGTCAATTTAAAACTCTGACAATATGAGTACATTTTCATTATATTGCGTTTTAAAATAATTCCAAGATCATTCATCGACACCGATACCTCTCCTCTCACAAGCTTTCAGATAATTTGTCAATTTAAAACTCTAAAAATATGAATACACTTTCATTATTTTGCATTTTTAAATAATTCATATTCATCGACAGATTGTTTATATACAGGGTGTCTTTCCTGTACTTGGCGTCGAGACGCTACCGCGTCTTCTCTTATTTGGAACAAAGTCCTTTACAGCCATTGCTGCAATCCACTTCTGAAGCAGTTCTGCATTATTTAACGGAAATCTGCAAAATAAGGAAGTTATGTTTCAAATTACTGCCTAATACTGAAACAATATTATAATGAAGTTATATAAAATAATTTATGTAAAAACTTCTTAAATTAGAGTGTTATCATTCTATATTGTACTTTGAATAATTAGACAATTGCATTTGGTTAATAAGCATAAAATATTTTATTTTAGTCACTTTAACTTAAAAGTAAGCCGCTTAATTTGAATAGTTCATATATTACTTGCAAAATGATCTGTTTTTATCCTGTCCTTTTCTAGCATGATAGAAGACACAATCAGATTTAAATTGCCCAACAAATGGTAGGAATGCTTCCAGGCAGAAGACAGCCTTTGACAGTGCTTTCTTGGAAACAATTTTTTTCGAAATGATTAAAACATAATAAGGCGTTCTTTGAAGGCACGAAATTCGGGCCCAGACCCATGTTGTGGAGCCATTCTGCAGCTTTCAATGGAAATCTATATGAAACAAACAAAATTTTTTTTTTATTTTCTTAGCAATATTTATTATGAGTACTTACGAAGTTCCACTTAACCTACAAGTAGCATATAAATGTTATTTCTACCTATCCGTGATATGTTAAATCTTCCTCCAATTCTTCGGCACCACAAAACATACACGTCCTAACCATTTTTATTATTACACTTATTAATTTTTACCAGAGTTATGCTAGAACTAGATCACTAAAGAGGTGAGTATACGCATCCGCCATCTTGGGTCCTCTGGAGAGAGAATATTATTGAGAACCCGCCTTTTTGAGTATTGTCAGATTCACTTTATAAACAAAATATGCGTTGTTGATATTGATACATGGTAGCACGACACATTATTAGAGTATTATATTATATTTAAGTTTATATTTGGTTTATAAAGCGAATTTGACAATACTCAAAAAGGCGGGTTCTCAATAATATTCTCTCTCCAGAGGACCCAAGATGGCGGATGCGTATACTCACCTCTTTAGTGCTCTACTAGAACCACTGAGTTATGCCTAGTGACATGCAACGTTGCCAAATTTCCGAAGGGAAGCCGATTCTGTCCCTTAGTGTACACAATGGTGACAATTTTACAAGTTATTATTTAGTTTGCTGAAATGGATGTTGCTTGGTAAAACATTACACGTAAGAGGATGATGGGCTCGATTCCTCATCTATTTGGCAAAGAAGTAGCATGTATCGTAGGTAGAAAGTTTTTAGACTGCCAGGCCGAAGTCTAGGTAAACGCACGAAATTCCTATATCGGTGTTCCAGCACGGGAAGGCGAGGGAAGGCGTTTTGGCCGCCGCGACCCCCAGGTAGCCGCCGGCCGCATAAGACCCTCTCACTTGCACATAAGGCTCTGTCCTTGTTTAGCACCATCCCTGTCTACCGCATGCTCTCCGTCATTCCCGTGCAGCGAATTGGCGCGAAGAGGCTAGTTATTTTTTACGAAGGAGCAATATCGATGGTCCTCACTTTCTACCTACGATACATGCTACTTCTTTGCCAAATAGATGAGGAATCGAGCCCATCATCTTCTTACGTGTAATGTTTTATCAAGCAAAATCCATTTTAGCAAACTAAATAATAACTTGTAAAATTGTCACCATTGTCACTAGGCATAACTCAGTGGTTCTTCATAGGGGGACCCGACATGCAACGTTGCCAAATTTCCGAAGGGAAGCCGATTCTGGCCCTTAGTGTACATACTGTATTCCATGCTGATTTGGCATATTACTTTCGCGCGTGAAACCACGCGGATAGGTAATACATATTTTCGCTGAAGCTTTAGAGCTTTTGCGAATGCACAATGTAATAATGATTTGTACATTTCATTTATAGCATAGTATAAAGTATGATGTCCAATGGTATTCGAGTCTCTACCAAGGAAAGTGGAGGAAGATCAATGTCGACGAACAACGCGAGTTGTTCGCCCATAACGTCGTCGACGTTGAACTCTCCATTAATGAAGTTATCCTCGTACTTCTTGGCTGTACGATCATGGTCGCTAAGTACTTCGCTGATGCCGACGCTTCTTGGCTCCACGTTCGCTTACAGACTGACCGGCTTGGCGAACTTTAGTTGGATATCTTTCGTTCTTACAGTGTACACTGTATTCTCTGTTCACGGAGCTGGAAACGTAGTTAACATTTACTTCGATTACATAAAGGGCGTGTACAGCCGGAAAAGTGACGACAGAATACTAGTGGACCAACTTTTATCGAAATATGAATTAGTCTCGCTAGGCACACTTCTATACGCGGCGGGATGCTTGGGTTTCATTTTGTTAACTACTATATCCCCTGCGAAGATGGAACACCTCGCACTCGCGTACTTCGGCGGCTTATCCTCGCCGTTCCTTTACTCGGGGAGTATAGGGTTCAAATACATCGCGTTAGGCGACGTTCTTATCTCAGTTATATTCGGTCCAATCTCCGTTCTGTTCGCGTTCATGGCTCAAACTGGTTACATTGAATTAAGTACGTTATACTATGCTATACCCCTTGCATTGAACACCGTGGCCATTCTCCATAGCAACAATACATGGGATTTGGAGAGCTACAAGAAAGCGGGGAAAGTATCGCTAGCCACTTTATTAGGTCACACTGTATCTCATGTTTTGTACGCTTTTTTATTGTTGACACCATACGTCACTCTCGTGGTGCTCGCGGTCAGGTATTCCGTTTGGTTTCTGTTACCAGTAGTGACTCTGCCGACTGCCTTTAAAATAGAAAAGCAATTTCGAAGCCCTCATATGATCCAGAGCGTACCCAAGCAAACGGCAAATCTGAATATGTGTCTGGGTATTTTATATGTCCTTGGTTGTCTACTCGTGGATCCACTCCCTTATTTGTAGGGGAGACCGCAAGATATTTTTCTCTTAAAAAAATTTAACTTCACCTTTGACCTCTCACCTTTTTCTCTCATCTTTTTCCAAGCGACCCGAAAGAAACCGGGCGGATTGGATAGAACCAAGCGGATTGAATTTTTCCAAGCGGCCCGAAAGAAACCGGGCGGCTTGGAAAGAAAGCGAGCGGGCCGTAAGAAACCGGGTGGCTTGGAAAAAAGCGAGCGAGCGGACCGAATGAAGTTCGAGCAGATCGAAAACTATTTATCCGATTTATTTCAAAGTTGGTACACATATTCTTAATGGTATTATCTAGAATGTAGCAAATCATTTTTTTTATGCGATAACCCATTCGTATATAATAAATGTTTTAAGTTTGCCTTGTTAGGTAAAAAATGAATAGTGGTATTCACCTTGCTCTCATTCGTACAATAAATTTTTTTCTTCTCAAATTCGTATGCTACATTGTAGATATTCTATTAATGAACACTAGAATCATGGTCTTTCTCATGTTAGATAAACCTGGGCATCATAATTTGATACATCGCTCGCGCGCGTAACAGCGGAGGAGTTTCGCGGGCCAAGAAATAACTCGGTCATTTTTTAATATTTTTGTTCAATATGAAGCGAATTTATGTCATTCTTTGAAGCATTTACGTTAGCGATTCTTATAGAGCTTCATCGTTTCTATCAGAAACAACCAATCCAAGTTATTTTCTGGCACCAGTGCAGTGTCAGTGCAAGGTACCGAATTCGCTAATAGAATAACCGCCTAATATTCTTATTTAATAATCTTATAGTAAATCCTCATGAGTTTCTGCTGTTAAGTGCAATCAAAATGTAGAAGTTCAAAGGGTTCCATTGCCGTTTAAGAAAGCTTTGATTTGGCCTAATGCAATTCCAAATAAAAAAGTCAAAAAAAATCAAATAGGATCTCTACGATATTAACTGTAGGAAACCGTTCTCTACCGCCGACTTGCGGGACAATACGGTCATAAACCGCGACCCTGGCGAAATGCTCTGGCTGATCAGCCTGATTAATTTTGGAGAACTAGAAATTACAGAGTATTATCCAGCATCAATACTCCTCGCGGAGAGACACAGGAAAAGAAGGGATCCGTCTTTAATTTGAGGGTAGGACGAAGCAGGCGGGACTACGCGCAGTCAGCGGACTATCCCTTCTTTTCCTGTGTCTCTCCGCGAGACGTATTGATGCTGGATAATACTCTGTAATTTCTAGTTCTCCAAAATTAATCAAGCTGATCAGCCAGAGCATTTCGCCAGGGTCGCGGTTTATGACCGTATTGTCCCGCAAGTCGGCGGTAGAGAACGGTTTCCTACAGTTTCGGATAATTTATGACTTACTTGGTTCCGCCTCGTAGCAGACGTGAACTCAGGGTATCGGAAAAGGGAAACAGGAAGCAGGATTTTTTTCTTTATAGCAACTCGAAGACTTTCTGTTTCTCTTCTCTTCGGACCCTTTCGAACCGATACACGTGGTGTCTGTTTTCTATCTCGAAGCAATGGGTACATTGGCAGTAGAAGGATGGAGCGCGGGCTTTTGTGAAAGTTTTCGTTGCACTTGTGCAAAACACGTGTGTTCCGAAAATGTGCTGGCTTCTTTTTACCTGAACCCTCTTGGCCTGGTGGGGGTCAACTCATAATGGAACGAGAGAAACTATTTGGGGGTAGAAGAAGTCGCTTGGAAAAAATCTTGTCAGTCAGCAGTCAGCAATCGCGTCGCAGACAAATGTTCTCTGCTCGAGAGTATTACGCGATGTTCTGTGTGTACCCCCCGAACAACGAGGACGCAAGTGCTGCAGCGTGAGAATTTGCGCGGGGATTACCCACGGCTTCGAACGAAAAGTAAATTAAGTGATCAGTGTTAGTAGCCGTGCAGTGAAGTGAATATTCGGTACGTTGACCTGGACGCACCTGACATTGCGACCCTTAACTTTGGGTAGTGTCGTATACCTGGGATCAGCTGTGCACTGGGCTCGTCCATCGATGACCAGGATCGGTTCAGTGACCCAGTGACACAAGTTTTCAAATTGCAGGTGAATTTTCGACAAGAGTGAGTTTTAGTTACTTTAATGGTGATCATTCATTTTTAAATTTAACGCAAGCTATGGCTTATTTCCGGCGATAATTCTCAAAATTCTCGTACGAAAATATTTATTCGGGCTTTTTAAACAGACTTATTCGTTATCAGCAACAGTGCTGGTCGTTATTGAGTTACGGATTTTTATCACAATAACGAACTACGATCACTTTTCGTTAATTTCCTGTTACATTACCTTTTCGTGGATATGTTATTAACACAAGGAATTTTACGTATTCCTTATCCTCCCACTTCAAATAATTATTATTTTCGAATCTTCTAAAAAAAATGTGTATTCGTCTTTTTACGTTACACGCGATTTTCATCCATTTATTCTTTATTCATTATTCACTTTAAATGGCAAACAAACCATGGCAAGAGGTTCGATTTTTTTGTTACGTCTTTTTCATTTGTCATTCTACGCAATTTCCTTCGATGCATGCCGCCTTGCTCGTTCGTAGTCGCAGCGCGGCCCGGCGCGCGGCCACGCTAGCGCGGGAGCTTCAGCGGAAGGCTCGCGCTCTGATTGGTCGGTGCTTTTTATTAATATCTCGTTAACGAAACCTCGGAGGGCATTTTCGCAAAGGAAAAAGTTGTTTGCAATCACCCCCCGAATCACCCCCTTTAAGGAACCGCAGCATTTTTGGGACAACCTGTATTATGTCCATCTTGTCGTATTGTCGACGTAACAGTGATCGGAACAAGTTGAAGTGTATACATCAAAGGGCGACGTGAGGACAATGCCATAGACAGGTGTAAACATGTGTCTTGATGTATACACTTCCATCCAGTGATGCTAGAATCGGGACGGGAGTTCTCGAGAATTTCCCCCACCACGCATGCACACTACGTCGGAGCTGCGTGTCCGTGAGCTCGGCGCTTCGGACAACGTCGGGAAGACGAGAAAGAAAACGAATGTCTGTCTTTCTCTCTCGCTCTTGAAACGCTGTGATCCAAGGAGAGGTGCAAGCGACACGCGGCCGTGCGCGATCTTCTCGAGTGCCTCGAGATACACTTTTCACTTTCTGACATATGTATAATACTCTTGTAATGAAAAAAAATATTGAAAAAAATTTTGTTACGGAAATCGCGTTTTAAGACCTCCTGATCACGTTTTGACTATTTAGAAAAGAGCTTTTTTTTAAATATCTCATATATTTGTTAACACGATAACGTTTAAACGGCAAAATGGATTTCAATGAAACTTTATATTTAAATGGTTCTTCGATTTTTCAGATATACGAACTAAATTCTACATAAAAAAAGTAAAATCGTTTATATATATATTGACTTGTATAACTGAACAATTCTCAAACGTGTTTCCGCCGTACCTTAAATGTCCAGGTATTGGGACATTTACCTTATTTTGCTTCTTCGCAAAAGTTGCATATAAATTCTCAGATGACATGAGAGATAGATGTTTGTCATCTACCTCCATGGTCTGAGCTGTTTCCCCGTGCGCCTTTAATGCCGATTTCGTTACGCAAATGGCATTGACGATGGTCGAACAAAGTCGGTTTCGTTTATTGTTCTTTATGTCGGGAAGTATGGAAAACGATCTTTCAGCATCGGCGTTTGAATTTGGAAGACTTCTAATGGAATTTAATAATTCCTGCAAACATGGATATTTAAATGAGCCTTGATCGTTTCGCATTAACAACACCGTTTTCCAAACATCATCGAAAGCTAATATACAAAGCATCTGCTTGTCTGCATTTGCAAAATTCAGGTGCAATGTCGACCATTCGTTTTGCAAACCGTCTTCGTCGAAACCGCCCAATTTCTGAGCAATAAAGAGAACACTTTTAAAGGAAGTGTCTTTGTCATTATCTACTAATGCCAAATGAGGCTCAAAAACACATAACTTGCTCAGAAATTCGTCATCGATTGGCAATCGATTACGAATTTCGTTTGCAGCCGTTATGTAAAACTTAATACAATTTTCTCGAACGGTTTGGACAACATCGGGTTTGCCTTCTGCAACTAATTGACAAAGAAAAGTGTCACAATCCGGACCTAAATGAATACTATTAAATGCGATTTGATTATCGCCTCTTGAAAAATCTATTAATTTTACTAAATCCATGTGCTTCAAAAGCTGCGGTTTCAAAAAATTACGTAAAATATTATACAAAAGTGTTTTGGCAGTATTTTGAAGCAAATGGATTCTGGTTTGTTGCGATTGAAAGAATAAACTAAAGTCATTAAAATACTCTAGATTCTACTTTATAATTATTATTATTATTAGTAGTAGTATACATTAGGGTGGCTATTATTTACTCTTGGTAAATTTTTTTTTCAAGATTTTCCCTCGGGGCACCCACCAGAATAGTTCCAAATAATTAAAAGAAAATCTGTATAAAGTTTGAGCTCGATCGGATAACGAGAAAGGGTGCCCCTGGGCCCTTAAACAATTAAATCATTATTTAACAGCTCGCGAAGTCGATTTTGTATAATATCCTCCAAGTTATTGATTAAATAAAAAAATATGTCAAACAAAAGCACGGTCGACTGCGCATGCGCGTCCGGTGGCGCGCAACAAGCCGCGCGAATCAAGTCTGCATTACAACTGAGAAAACTTTCAGCAAGACGAAAGTCCACAGTTTCGATCAAATCCGCGGATAAACTAGCGGTTTTCATCCATTAACACGCAGTTTTATCTGTGACCGATTTATCCAACGTGATTTGTCTGTGAACTTTCGTTGTATGTTAGTGAGTATTTGCAGTTTTGATCCGCCGCAGACTTTGATCGCGGGTTTGTCCGCGACGGATGAAGACCGCGGAGAAACCTCTCCGTGTATGGCCAGCTATTTTCTACCATAACTTTGGATCTATGGGGAATTTTTGCAATCGCCTTTCACAGAAACAAGCCTAAAACTATAGAGAACAACAATCTGTTAAAAAAAAAATCGATTTTTTGAAAATTCTGGACGTATGTAAGGCCTTAATAAGCGTACTGCGTGAGCCGAAATTATTATTAGACCGCGTCCATCTCTAAGGAACTGTCGCGCTACGAGTCCTGTTTAGAAATAAAACATTGTTTTATTTCACGTACACTGGTTTCACGTGCTATTCCGAGCCGTCCAGCAGGACACGTGCAAATTTTGCGGATTTCCCCGTGACACATGCGTAGAAATTTTATTTTAAAACCGTGTTGTGTTTACTTCACGTATACAAAATTGTAGTACAAGAAAATATTTATTTTTTAGTTTTTAGTGCATTTTAATTTAGTTTTTATTTTTTCCTCTCGTCTCCGACCCGATCCTTCACCTCCTCTTCTTCCTCTCTACGAACAATAACTTTCGAGGCACGTTCTGCGACAAGCAACAGCTGCTGGACAAAGCCTCCTTTGTGCGGCCGATTTATTTATTCGTCAACACATTACACCGTGACTCCGAAGGTGCCGGGGAATCGGTTGTCGACGCTGGTTGGCTGCGGCCTCACTTATCGACGCTGGTTGGCTGCGGCCTTACTTGGCTTCACGCCGCTTGGCTTGGCTTGGCGCTGGCACGGCGAATTTTCCGCGTTTTCATCTTGGCGTTGATTGGTTCGACCGGTCAACGACGTCATCGCGCGCATGCGTGGACGTTGGTAGGACCCCCTACTCCGTGGTACTCTGCGCCGTAGCTACTTTCCTCACAACCCTGGTGACACGCTCTAAATTTGATGTTTCTACGTCAAACCAATAAACAAAATCGTATAATACAGCTAAATAAACAGTTGCTCCCTGTAAGACAGGGGAAACTAGGACTCTTCTATTGTATCCATCGAAGTCTGCACACTCGGTCCGGTTTCCATGTGCCCAGTATACAATGTTTGAAGCCTCATCGACCGCGATACTTGTTGGTTGTTCGAGATCTATCGCAATCAACATCCTCTCTTTTCCATCCATGTAAAGGTACGTCCAGACGTTGCGCGGCGTGCGCGCGCGGCACGCCTCACCCATCGGAAAGTCTTCGGAGACTGCTTCGACATGAACGATTCCAAAGCAACTTGGAGCTACCTCGAGAAAAGCTCGCAGGGTGATTCTCCAGCTACGCCGGTCACCCGTGGCGAGGACAACAGCCTGCAGTGCCCCATTGAATTTTATGGCTTTCGACCCTCGAAGGGTTCATGTCGAAGCAGTCTCCGAAGACTTTCCGATGGGTGAGGCGTGCCGCGCGCGCACGCCGCGCAACGTCTGGACGTACCTTTACTGCGCAGCATCCTCATCTTCCTTCCAATGTCTGTCCAGAAAAGTAATCTCTTTTCGGAATGTATTGCGACATGTCCTGGTAGTTCTTCTCTTCGTGATTCGATGATCCGAGTTCACCCTTTCCTCTCGCCCCAGAGTGTGTTTCGATGATTTCCAAACAAACGTCACAGTCACAGTGATTTAGAATCAAATATACCTAATAAGCACTGTGAATGTGATATTCGTCTCAGATGGCGACGATTCTCTTCGTGATTCGATGATCCGAGTTCACCCTTTCATCTCGCCCCAGAGTGTGTTTCGATGATTGCCAAACAAATGTCACATACTCAAAGCTTCAGAATCAAATATATCTGACAGAACTCTGAGAGTATGAAATTCGTCTCAGATAATTTCGTGATTCGATGATCCGAGTTCACCCTTTCCACAATACAAGAAGAACGTGTTCATCCTGTCCTCTCGCCCCAGAGTGTGTTTCGATGATTGCCAAACAAATGTCACATTCTCAATATTTTAGAATCAAATATATCTAACAGAATAATGAGAAAGTGAAATTCGTCTCAGATAATTAAAAGAATACCTGGACGAAATATCTTTACAGCTGCTGGACAAAGCCTCCTTTGTGCGGCCGATTTATTTATCCGTCAACACATTACACCGTGACTCCGAAGGTGAGCGGGGAATCGTGGAGAGACGCGTTCTTCTCTTCGTGATTCGATGATCCGAGTTCACCCTTTCCAGAATACAAGAAGAACGTGTTTATCCTGCCCTCTCGCCCCAGAGTGTGTTTCGATGATTGCCAAACAAACGTTACATTCAAAAAGGGGCAGGATCAAATATATCTGCCATCGTGAGGGAATGTAAAATTCGTCTCAGATGGCGGCGATTTCGTAGATTCCAGCGTAGGGGTTGAGCTGTGCGTTCTGCAATGAGATCATTATAATGATTAATGATTATGTACATGTAAGATTGATCTATGTACGTACTATCAAAGATCGGAGAATCAATGTACCCTTACTTGCAGGGAATGAATAATTTAATAATACACACTTACAATCAAAAGCTTGCCAAAATCCTGATCCGTTAACGACATTTTAAAATTATCACGTCTGGTCTCGTCGCCAAGTAAAGCAGTGTGTGACTGTGTGCAGGTGGCGTGCGTGCAGGTTCCGGTGGAAATTGCGCAGTGGAATCAGTATTCGGACAGTCGGACTTCCGATTGTTCTCCAGCAGAGTTGGGCAAAATGTAATCTAATTACAAAATACAAATTACGATTACAATGGAATTGTGTAATTGATTACACATTATTACACATTATTTTCTGTAATCATTAATTAAGCGATATATTTCAGTATCGATACGTAACCATGGGTGCGTTCCAATTCACGCAGTGAATGCAGAGATCGCAGCGTTGTCGCTGCGTGCATTCATATCGTTCCGTTTCGTTATTGCGGTTCATGCGTTCTTGAAAATTGAAAATGCTACTATGGAGAAAGAAACGTTGTTTACAATAATCTCGATACTATTAAATAATAGTGATGAAAGCGGAAATGAAGATGATTGGAAATAGAGAAATTCAAATAATCAAAAATTGTAGAAACAAACACGCATGCGCGCTACGCAGTGACTGCTTCACCTCTGAAATTTCTGGGATTGCTGCACGCTCGTTGCACCGGAAGTGGCATCGTATTGGTGGAAAGTGAGAGAAATTGTAGGGAATCGTACGATGCCACCAATTTCATGCACTCACTGCGTGAATCGGAACGCACCCCATAACTGTAGGGTCACGGAAAAAAGGGAGCCTCGGCGCGGGACTCAAACCCGCGATCTCCAGATTTGTAGCACGCTGGCCAGCCGCCTTAAGGGGGTAGACACGGGTAATGCAGCGCGCTGTGTATACCGACACAATGTGGCCCGAAACATGGGTTTGGGAAGATACGTTGTTTGTCCTTATATGAGCAGATTTTGTGATGTGTGAGGTCTCATTCCAAAGAGGAAGGTTCGATGCAGCCCGCTCTGGTCATGGTTCGAAGAAATTGTGTTAATATCTAATAATATGAGTGTCCAAAGTAGAGCAAAAGTCGACAAAAAAAAAAAGAGTTTTGTGATTCAAACGATGACCAGAGCGGGCTGTATCGAACCTTCCTCTTTCGAATGAGACATCACCCAGCCCAAAATGTGCTCGTATAAGGACAAACAACGTATCCCCGTGACTACATTCCCAAATACGAGTTCCGCCATATTGGCGATAAACGGAGCAAGTCACGTGACAAATTTAGTTCAGGTAGTGGATACAAGATGGCGCCTACTCAGGAGGACTGCCAACGCACGTGGAAACATAGCAAATCTGAAGCGTTAGGTGGAAACATGTGCCACACTAAAAGCGTGATGCAGTCAATGTATGCATTTTCGTACGATTAGAGGTTAGGTTATATGCATTTTAGGCATACATTGACTAGGAACTGCTTGGAACTGTATACATTTACTAATTTAACGCTTTTACCGTGACACATACATCACTTGAAATCGACTTTATGTTTAAATTTTTTCAAGTACAACGCAACAACTGAGAATTTCTTTTCACATTCAGAATAGAATATGGAAATAGCAAACAGCTCCCTCTCGTGTTCACCAGACAGCCGTCGATCTATCGGTATTACCATTTATGTGCAGAAAAAACCTGCTGTAATACCGACCTGCCAAATCGGCCAGGTCACGTGACGTGTCTACCCCCTTAATAAAGTACATTAAGGGAGTGTTTCGGGCCACATTGTGTCGGTATACACAGCGCGCTGCATTACCCGTGTCTACCCCCTTAACACGGTTGTAATGACATTATGCATTTTTCATGACAAATAATGATAAATAGCTATAAAAGAAGTACAACAGTATCACGATTAAATATTGAACTTTATATCACTTATAAGATTAATGTAGCCTTAGACAACAGTTGCAGATGATAAAATATAAGAAGAAGATGATCATTATTATTTTGTTGACTTTGTACTTTACATGTTCGTTTACGTTCAACTCAGATATGTTTGATATTTCTAATTGTTGGCGTTATAAGTTAGAATATGCTTCAACATGTGCAATATCTTCTTGTTTTACTACTAGTTACAACTGCGAATCGTTCACAAAATAATCTTATAATACGTTACAGTTTTTTGTATTGAATAATAATGGAAAGGCCTCGTGAAGTAATGAGAAGAAACATCTTTTGTAATATAATGTAATTTTTATTTTTATAATCCGAATTTCCAATTTCCTATTTGCAATTGAACAATACGTTTCCTTGCGCTAGATGTATGACTTTCTTCTATCATACGCCGCTTGCAATCAGAATTTAAGTGACGAAAAAATTACACGAATCACGAATAAGTTTCTCACGAATAAAACTAACGAATACAGATAGCCGGGCTAGAGTATATGAATAACGATAACGATAACTCTGCTATGAATATATGAATAGTATTTTTTTTATTACTTACATTTTCAGCCATTGTTATATTTTCTAGCGTTGCTTGTTGCTTCGTATGCAGATCGAGAATGGGCTTTCTCGCCACGTGCAACGATGAGGCGAGCTCCTCCGCTGCTGTTTTGTTTTTTAAGGAGCCCGCTTTTGGCATAGATACAGATACATTCTGCCGCGGGCTCTTTGAATTGTTGATTTTTATGCCGGAAATCCACCGGAAAGCTAACAATAAGCTAAGCTATGCTATGCTATGGCATACTACGTTATAAAAAAAAATAGTTTCAATACATTCTTATGGAGCCGTTTCCACCAAACGCTAAGCTAAAACATAGCATACCATAGCTTAGCTTAGCTTCCTGGGGGAATTCCCGGCTTTAAATAAATGATAATATTTAAAAAAAAAAAATCCGAAACTCCACCAAAGTGTCCGACAGTTGAACGTTACACTCGAATTTTAAGGAATTTATATACGGCAAAATAGAATCATTCCATGCACGATGGTACATTCGTTATTTTGCAATTCCGAAATAAATAGCTGCAATTGATTTTGAAAACCTTTGATATGACCAAGTAAGTCAGGCACTGTTTGCTGTTGTTTTTGTAAATTTATATTTAGGCAACTGAGGTGATAACATCTGTTAAAATGGCCAGTTCGCTTAAAAAATTAACGTCTTTAAATTTTTGTTGCATTTTTTCGACATCTCCTTTAACTTCCCGTTGCAAAAATTCCGGAATTGCAGTTCGTAAATTGAAAAATCGCTGCAAAGTTCTTCCAGCACTTAACCAACGTACATCGCTGTATAAAGGCAGGTCTCCATATGATGCATTAATTTCTTCCAAAAAATTTTGAAATTCGCGGCGAGACAGTGCCCTGTTTCCTCCTCTAATTAAATTAGTAATTTTTGTTACAATTTTCATTGTCGAGCTGAGCATTAAAATCTTTCCACACAATGCTTCTTGGTGAGTAATGCAGTGGAATGTGTGACAGGTAATGCCATATTTTTTTTTACAGGCCTCTAAATCCATTTACGTGGCCTACCATTGCTGCTGCCCCATCTGTAACAATGGCAGTACACTTGGCAAACCCACCGTATTTTTGCACTTCCTGGCTAACCGCGTTGAAAATATCAACTCCCTTCGTAGTTCGGTGCATTGGCACAAGTGCAAATAGTTCCTCATGTATACAAAATTCATTATCTATTATCCGCACAAAATTAATAAATGATTTATGTCAGTAATATCAGTACTTTCGTCCAGACACAAAGAAAAATACCGGCACTTCTCTAATAAACATTTCAAATTATTTTCAATGTGTTCATTAAATTCACCCCCGCGCATAGGTGTTTCACCCTCCATCAGCGGTAGCTTAGGCCCGACGATCCCTGAACAGCGCTCCACGTGGTGGCTTAAAACGTTTGATGCACTTATAACTCGCATCTTCTGAAAATGGAATTTGGTGTCCAAATACTCGTCCCGTAGCTTTGGTGCTAATTGTAAATCAGAATCTCTGAAATTAGGGGTATCATAATGGATGCTGTACGATATTCTTCCCCACTGATGATTTTAGTAGCGGATTCTATTGTTTTAGTATTACTACCAATTCAGGCAATATTTCCCACTCTTCATTTGAAATATCTGGTAACTTTCTATTAATTATGGCTATTGTAGCTTTAAATGGCTCTTCTAATAATATAAATCTATCTATCATATGTAGGGACGTGTTTTGGTGGGTGTACTAGTTTATTCCCCCTTGCGGCCCTACTACCGCAGATGATGGGAAGATGCTATATAATAACTCGTACACTGTTGACGGAGTATGTGCAGGGTCATGGTTTAATAAAATTTTCTCGAACGGTTTGGACAACATCGGGTTTGCTTTTTGCAACTAACTGACAAAGAGACGTGTCACAATCCGGACCTAAATGAATACTATTAAATGCGATTTGATTATCGCCTCTCGAAAAATCTATTAATTTTACTGAATCCATGTGCTTCAAAAGCTGCGGTTTCAAAAAATTACGAAAAATATTGTACAAAAGTGTTTTCGCAGTATTTTGAAGCAAACGGATTCTTGTTTGTTGCGACTGAAAGAATATACTAAAGTCATTAAAATACTCTAGAACGTATTTCAAAAAACAGAAGATATGCTTTCGTTTCTGGATTTTGTATGATGATAAGCAGATCTTCCCCAGACTTTGTCTTCTCACTTACGACCAATTCTTGCAGAAAGTGCAGCACACTGTCCCAATTTTCTAAAAGTGTAACTACGGGTGAGTAACGCGATAACCATCGCGTAGTACACAATTTTAAAATTTTGCGGTCAGTAGATTGAAAACATTGCTGAAATTCGCGAAAAATGGCCGAGCGTTTGGGACTGCTATAAATGAATGTTGCGACTTTCCGTAGTAATTCCTCGCACACATCGCGAATGGTAGCGCATGCTGCATGCACTATCAATGCAGAGGAGTGACATGGACACGGCATGGTGAAAAATTTTTCACCGCGAATTTCTGCAAGTTTGGTCTTGAATGACGAGCGACGCCCTGTCATGACAGAAGCGTTATCACACGACAAAGCAAGAATGTTTTCGAACGGAATTTGCTTTTTCCACATGGAGTTCCTAAATGAGGTAAATATTTTATCGGCAGTACATTAATTAATTCTACTAATTCCGTTCGAATATCCAAAGTCTCGGGTGCGACATACCGAACAATAAACGACATCCATTTCTCATTGGTAGAGTCGGATGTCTCATCAATAAATATTGAAAACTTAGAGTTCTGTAAAACATGACTAACACGCTCTGTTTCCCGAGGACACAGCACGTTCGATGTAATATTAGAACAGTTTGTTCGACCACACGTCATACGTTCCAAAACATCAGGATCTTTCCCAACGTCTTGGAAAAATTTAATAATCGCCTCTGCGGATCGATGCGAAATATTTTTCTCGGCAACTAATGTGGCAAAACGAATTTCCGCGGCTTTTTTTTCTCATCAAATGACAAAGGCGATTCCTCGCATTGCGATCTGAAATCGTTCGATTTCCTCACATCCATTCCAATTTTTTCGCAGTTTTTTATGTGGCACTTGGAATCCGCGTGACGTTGCATTTGCGATATCCCGCAAGCAAATGATTTTTTACAAACCGAACAAAAACACGAAAAAGGATCATCGGCGACCTTATTCAACCAGGGCTTGAAATCCTCAAGCCATTGAGGCATAAAAATCTTTCTCGACTCCTTAGCATGCACAGTTATTCGCGGAATTTTTTTAGATGATATATATTTATGTCTCGCTGATTCCGCGTGCCTTTTAACGTTCGACGAGCCGCAAGAAAAAGTTTTCTCGCACGAAGAACAGTAGAAAAGGCTTTTATCATTAGGTATTTCGCCAATCCAGGATCGGAACTTCTCATTCGTTTCCCACAACGGCCGATAAACAGGAGTAGCTTTTCACCTGTTTTCTCAAACGTTTCCATCGTACTTACCACGAAAAAATTGAAAATGTAGGAAAAATATTATATACAAAGCAACAAGCAAATGCAAGCGTATAGAAAAGGGGAGATATAGGGGGCTACTAATTACACACTACACTTCCAACACGACAGATCCGAATTCACGAAAAACATGCAAACAGCGCGAAAGAAATAGTACCCACCACCTGATCTCTAATTCTACTGAAATGACGGTTAAATGTCGCGAAGCGCAACTGCGCGACCCTCCACGAAACGCATCTACACGTAAACGTAAACAAATCTAGAGACGCGGTAGCGTCTCGACGCCAAGTACAGGAAAGACACCCTGTATATGTCGACTGTCGCCACCGCTATCATTTACTCGAGAAACGGCTAATCCAACCTAACCTGAAACTTATTTCATTAATATCTCATCACGCCTGCAATATTTTCTAAATTTAAAGGCATTTTTCTTATGTAAACCGCATATAAGCATAAAATCTGTCCACGCATGACAGAGATATCATAATATCGTCTCGTGGATCTGTCAGAAACGGTAAGATTTTTCTTCTGATTCTCCAACCAAATTTCGTCAAACATAATACGTATATACGCGTTACACGCATCAACGCTACTGTAACGTCCCACGGGGACTCGAACCAATAAACCCAACTGTCGATAAAACAGGACTCACCTGCATTACCATATAGACCGTCGAACATTACTGCGTAAACTAAATTATAAATACTTTTATACATAATTTATGGTTCAACCGAATATTAAAAGGATAATTATTATAAGAATATCAAGAATAATTAATTGTAACGCAAAACATAATATTGTATAGTAAGCGAATGAAACACAAAATAACAAACAGCGACTCACTGCGCATGCGCCAGAGTTGGGCATAATCAATTACATTTGTAATTGATTATGTAATCAATTACTTTCATTGCAATTACAGAGTAATTCCGATTAAAAAGTAATTGCAATTACATGTAATGCATTTAGCAATTACATTATAATTTGCAATTACATGTAATTTTAATTACAATGTAATTGATCTGCACAATTACAATTACAATTGTAATTTTGTAGAGCAATTACAGTGTAATCCCAATTACAATTGTAATTGTGCAGAGAAATTACATTGTAATCACAATTACAATTGTAATTGTGCACAGCAATTACATCGTAATTGTCAGATGTAACTGTGGGGCAATTACAATTACAATTGTAATTGTGCAAAACAATTACAATTACAATTACAATTACGATTACAATTAGCGAATACTTGTTGCTGCGAAGACAATAGCATTTTTTAAAGGTTTGTTATATGTAGATGCCGACATCTTAGTCAGTCATGACTTCGTGAAACTGGTGTAAAAATAGTAATTTCAGTAAAGGATCATAAATTGTAAACAAATTAAAAGCATTTATGATACCGCCTATAATAATAAAGTAATAACAAAAAATGAAAAACAGAACAATTTCTTTAGAAAGAAATATTAAATTTTGTATTTGTTTATATCTTGCTCTTAAAAATAATAATATACCTACTTTATATCATTCGAGGAATTTTCTTTCATTCCATTCAAACTTCATACTGAATGAACGCACGACCGGATACGGTCAACCGGTCCCTAGAAATACTATTTTGATGGTACGTGTATTTTCGGAATCAGGGGACCATTTTACATAAGAAAAAGATAGTGACATCTGCTGCGCAATTTTTTTTATTAATTTTGTAAACTGGCGTAATCGGTGGTCGGCTTTAGTTTTTGAGATATTCATAAAAATATTTTGATATTTATTCGGAATCAGGTACATCTGTGTTGATCGTTTCCGAGATATCGGTATAAGAGTGAGGTGAGATCGTAATCATGATTCATGGGCGTGCAAAAACTTACAAGCAGAGGTTTCTAGGTGTCCGCCACCGATTGCTTCGATTTTTTGAACATGTTTTAGAGGCCGAAATACTAACAAATACATTTTTTTTTACCCGTTTGCATATTTAGGGGATAAACCACTCCTCCAAATTCATAAGAAGAGACACAAAAGTTCCTATTGTTAGTTTCAAGAATATTGTAACACAGTGTTGAATAAAACTTGATATAAATTTAATTTGCGCTATAACTTGCTGTACGCATGATGTTTTTGTCGTCAGTTACATTTGTACCTTTTCTTATGAACTTTGAGGGGTGGTTTCACTCCCTAAATATGCAAACGAAGTAAAATAAAAAGCATACTTGTTATTTTTCAGTCCTCTAAAACATATCCAAAAACCAAAGTAATCGGAGGCGGACACCTAAAAACCTCTCCTTGTCACTATCTTTCGTGTTCCACAGTATTGAACCCTCTTCGTAAAAATTAATTAAGGTGAAGGTCTCGTCCTTCGACCGTCCCTTTCGGTCTGTCTCGCGATAGCACTTTCTGACTACGATGCTGGTTCGTATTTCGGAAGCAACTGTCGGATAGTAATATTACTATGTATTCACTCGACAGCAATCTACAACGCGTCCAGTGTCTGAGAGTTAAAGGCTCCCACAGACCAACGCGAATATTCGCGGCGGCAGCGGATCCAACGCGGTTCAGCAGTTTTTTATACGTGGCGGCTTATGGGCAGCCGCGTCTGATCCGCGTTGGATCCGCTGCCGCCGCGAATATTTCGCCGCACTTTACTAAACGCGGCGGCTTCTGAGTTTGTTCACATCAACGCGAAACATTTCCGCATAGGTTTGGGTGTTGCCTTTAAAAGTCGTTCTCCGACAGTCACTCTCGGACGTAGTGTCCACTTGTGAGAAATACTATCAAGAACTGCTCGCGCGAGTTTTACTCTCAAGTGAACACCTACTTATAAACTATATAAAGGAAGTGGTCCAATCTCCTAGACACATTGAATAAAAGATATGTATTATGTAAGTAATGTCTTTTTAAGATTGTCGGTTTGTTCAATTGTAACTACGATCAAATAGTTACAATTTAATAACTATGGAATTGTTTTGCACAATTGCAATTGCAATGTAATTGCGCTGCAAAATTTCGATTACAATTGCAATGTAATTACTCTCCAATGTAGTTATCCTGCACAATTACAATGTAATTGTCCTGACATTTATAATTACAATTTTAATTACAGTGTATTTGTCCCGCACAATTACAATTACAATTACGATGTAATTGCCCTCCACAATTACAAATGCAATTACAATTACAATGTAATTGTCCCGCACAATTACAATTACGATGTAATTGTCCTCCACAATTACAAATGCAATTACAATTACAATGTAATTGTCCTGCACAATTACAATTACAATTACAATGTAATTGTCTTGCACAATTACAATTACGAACTATATAATTGTAATTGATCAAGACAATTACATGTGGCAATTACAATTGTAATTGTGGTCAACAAAATTAACGATTACGGAAAGTAATCTGTAATTGAATTACACAATTACATTTCAATCGTAATTTGTAATTTGTAATTAGATTACATTTTGCCCAACTCTGGCATGCGCCAACCTACCAATTCCCGAGTATAAAAGAGGCGCACGCAGCTAAGCGGGTCATTCGAAAGCTCTGCCAACAGAAGTGTGCTCGCCCCGGAAACGGCAGCGGCTTTCTAGCAGCAGACTTAGCTAAGAGAATTGAGCTCGCCCCGGAAACGGCAGCGGCCGTTCCTATAGCTAGTATTACGGAGTATCGAGCTCGCCCCGGAGACGGTAGCAGCCGTGCACTGTAATACACGAATCGACGTAAGAGTAAAACTCTGCCGACGGAAGTGTGCTCGCCCCGGAAACGGTAGCGGCCTTCTTGCAGCAGACGTTGCCAAGAGTACGAGCTCGCCCCGAAGACGGTAGCGGCCGTACACTGCGACATAACTCAATATATATATATTAATTAACGAAAAAACATAAAAAACCCAAAAATAAGAATATTTAATCGTAGACTGTAAGCAATATTAATTAGTTATTATTCCATTATTGTTATTTAAATTAAGCGTTACTGAATAAATAAGTATTGTTAAGTTTAGAAGCCATAGATTTCACTCTTTAATCTGTAGAGTAGAACCCCCACCTATCCTATACTTGAGGGGACGCCGCTCTCCCCTCAGGGACCTCGATGCTCAGTTGTCCCCGGACAGCCGAACGTTACAGGTTTTTTGTTGCCAGTTCGTTCGTGAAATTCGGCTGCTACAAGCGGTGGCAATATGGCCGTATCCAAGGCAATTCGCACACTGATTAGTTGGTGGTATTCCTGCTGCTTCTCTTGTTCGTAGTTGATTTTCGTTATGTTCTGCCTCTGTTTTAATGGCGACATTGATAGCGCTGTAACGTCCCACGGGAACTCAAACCGGTAAAAACTGACTGTCGGTGAAGTAGAAATCGATCCGCATTACCATGTAACCTATCTTCTGTTACCGCGCAAACGTATTATAAGACTTTTATGTATAATTTATGATTTAGACAAATATTACAGAAATAAGTATATAAGAACATTAGGAATAATTAATTATAAGTATTAGTAAAAACGCAAAACATAATATTGTATAATAAGCGAATGAAACACAAAATAACAAACAGCGACTCACTGCGCATGCGCCAGCCCGCCAATTTCTCAGTATAAAAGGAGGCGCACGCAGCTACGCGGTTCATTCGAAAGCTCTGCCAACAGAAGTGTGCTCGCCCCGGAAACGGTAGCGGCCTTCTAGCAGCAGACATAGCTAAGAGTACGAGCTCGCCCCGGAAACGGTAGCGGCCGTCTTGCAGCTAGTATTACAGAGTATTGAGCTCGCCCCGGAGACGGTAGCGGCCGTGCACTGTAATACACGAATCGACGTAAGAGTAAAACTCTGCCGACAGAAGTGTGCTCGCCCCGGAAACGGCAGCGGCCTTCTTGCAGCAGACGTTGCCAAGAGTACGAGCTCGCCCCGGAGACGGCAGCGGCCGTACACTGCAACATATCTCTATACATACATATTCATACATACTTATTAACACAAAAAACCACTAAAATCAAAAAATAAGATATATAATCGTAGACTGTAAGTAATATTAATTATTTGTTATCATTATTAGAATAAGTGTTTTTGAATTAACAGTCATTGTTAAGTTGAGCCATGGATTTTACTCCTTAACCGTAGAAATAGAACCCCACCTATCCTACACTCGAGGGGACGCCGCTCTCCTCTCGGTAATCTGTCGACGCTCAGTTGTCCCCGGACAGTTGAACGTTACACTACCACAGATCACGAATCGCGCAGCTTCGCGTATGAGAAATAAACCACACGTCTCGTCAATATATCGAACCCAATTGATATATTCGCGTGCTGCCTTTCTTTTCTATTTTTGTAATGTTTTTGTACATTTTAGTGTACAACATGTATCGCGATGTTAGCTTTGCATAACCAATTGTTTACGTTTCCCTCCCGATGGAAGAGACCACCACTTTCCCGTAGTTTCCATCGAGCGGTAGCGTGCACGCTGCGCGTAATTAATTTGTAAATAGTGCGTGATTCTTTGTCGCAACTTGATATAATTATTGAAAAATCTAGCGAGAAATGTGATTACGTGTAGATTTTAGATCATACTCTGAAAAAATATTTTTTATCGAAGGCTGCTACAGCGTACATGGTACAGGCCAAGAGTGGATTCTAATTTTAACAAAGTTCACCAATTTACAGTATCAAAATATTCATCGTTTAATAAAAAAATTCATTACAGTTCAACAGACCACGCACATTTCAACAGAGATATTTTTTGCATTCGCAATATAATAAATTATGTGGAAAACAGACTTCGGTTATATTTTGAAATTTTGGTTTTTCGTAGGATACTAATCCTGCCGCGTACCATGCATATAGGCTCATTGGTTTGAATATTGGTGCACTAATTTGATTATGCAATAATGCTTGAATTTTTATTGCATCCTCTCTCTGCGTAAGTTCCCGCTGACTCTCCATTACAAATGTGCAATGCTGCAGTTTTTAATAAAAATTTTAATTTGCCGATAAAAATACACATATTTCCAAGGGAAAAATTGTTAAAAAAAAAGAAAAAGAAAAAAAAATAGTTGCTACCGTTGTGGCCACGGAACCTTCTTGGGTGTAGGTTACTGTTGAGTACGCAAATGTTCGTACGTATTTTCCGAACCAGTTCACGTACAATTGTAATGAATGGACTCATGGTCGTGCAGGATGGTACAAGAAATAAATGAATACAAAAACTCACACTAATGACTAGTAACTATATTAGAAGTATAAGTTATAAGTGAAGTTATCTGTTCGAGCGATCGGTGAGAAGTGACCATGGCGTCACCCGCTTACCCTCTTGTCGACGTGAAAGCGGAAATGCCATCGCTGCTAGCGCCGAGAAAAATAAAGCTCAAGCTGGCCCTCTGATTGGTCAT
Organism: Andrena praecox; assembly: GCA_963932275.1. Lineage (NCBI taxonomy): Eukaryota > Metazoa > Arthropoda > Insecta > Hymenoptera > Andrenidae > Andrena > Andrena praecox. Next base: position 39,736,431 of record OZ010728.1, read on the forward strand.
TTAGAAAAAGGCGAAAATTCGCGCGGGAGATCCATTAGCGAGGAACGGAAAGGACGCTTGGGTTTTCCCAATAATGTAGCCTAGCCGCTCGCCATGCACCCTCTCGCCGTGTTTTATGACCCTTTCTTACCCGGCCTACGAAATTGTCATCTGGCCGACAACGGACCAGTGCCGTTACAATCTCTATCTACCCGGTGTACGCATTTTTCCATTATTTTATAAAAATCCATTCGCGTCTCAATCACGCCTCATTCACACCTCAACAGTTACTGTAGATGGTATATATCTGGATTACTACAAACGTTAAAAACTTTAAATTACGATATCTCGAAAACGAAGGCCCATTCAACGGAAAGCCGAAATGGTAATTTCATACTACATGAGTACTACTGTATACTATGAGTATACTACCCCATATACTGTCGTTCCAAAAGCGATTTCCACTACCGCGATGTCCCCTTGTCAGACGACTCCGATGATCCAACAATGGATAATTATCAAATCAAACGAAAACACAAGACTACGACGACTTCACCGCCAGGTCGACCAGTCAAAAAAGGACAAAGGAAGGAGAATTGTTAGTCGAGGAACCTTTAAGAGCCGAGCAGTCAACAGACAGTTTTGAGGTAAATAGAGATATTCAGGTGTCAGTAGAAGTACATCCTCCCCCTAAATCAGTCGTTAGTCAAGAGGGATCAGGACCATCCAGAATGGAGGTCGATACTAGGTGTGCAACTAAGTTTCCGGGTTTCACATATGGATGGCGCTAACGACACATGTAGTTGACATATATGAATGAAGTTGTATTGTTTTCATGGTGTACACATCTGTGAACAATAACTAGTCTTCATTAAAAAATATCGCTACGCAAAAGTATTTTTTTCTAATAACAAAGATGTCGAGTTTTGTACCAAATAAACAGCATTTGCGAGAAGTTTTGCTTTTCTATTTTAATCTAAAACGCAATGCAGCTGAAGCATGTCGTTTGCTCGAGGAAGCCTACGGCGAACATGCACCATCGAAAACTACCTGTGAAGATTGGTTTAAACGCTTCAGAAGTGGCGATTTCGATATTAAAGACAAGGACCGCTCCGGAAGACCAAAAACAATTGAGGACGTCGATCTGCAAGCGTTATTGGATGAAGATGATACGCAAACACAAGATCAACTTGCGGAAGCATTAAACGTGACTCGTCAAAGTATCTCCACCGACAACAACTGCTGAATTTGAAACAGGCATTGCTCGAAAAACGGCCAGAATGGAACACGAGACACGAACGAGTGATATTGCATCACGATAACGCTCCGTGCCATCGCAGTTTCATCGTCAAGGACACCATAAAAACGCTGAAATGGTATCTGCTACCACACCCGCCGTATTCACCAGACCTGGCACCTTCAGATTATCATTTGTTCCGGTCGATGGCGCATGGCTTGGCCGGGCTACACTTGGCCAATTTCGAAGAAGTGCAAAATTGGTTAGATGATTGGTTTCGGCACAAAGATGCGTCGTTTTATCGTCGCGGTATTCGCCTATTGCCAGAGAGATGGCAAAACTGTGTAGCTAGCGAGGGACGATATTTTGAATAAATCATTTTTTGTATTTTTTTTGTTGAAATTTTATGATTTTAATTGATCGAAAAAACCCGCAAACTTAGTTGCGCACCTAGTATAATGTCGCCCACGAATCAGCAAGGACAAAGTGGAGCCAAAACCAAACCGATTGTAAATCGACGGATAGTTAACGAAGATGAGATAATGGAAATCGATGAAGGAGTAGAAGTCCCCAAAAACCCACGTATATCGTGATCCTCCCAAGGTAAATTCTAGCAGCGGCAGCAGCAGTGAAATCAGAACATTTAAGACAGTATTTATTCCATGTCATTCTCATAGAGAACGAAGTTGAGAACCGTGTATTGTTATCAGTAGTCAAGTTATCAGGATAGTTGCTATTGACTAAGCAAGTCCATGAGTCAAGTTTACCTGGCAAGGTACAGACCTGGATATTACATTCTCTTCTGTTTTAATCCTACCACCAGGGGTTTCGACGGATAAAAAACCCAATATTACCTTAATTTCACCAGCACGATGTAACGATTTTGCATTTCGAGGTATCCAACCATTGAGGTAGTTGAATCTCATAAGCTTGTGTTGTATTTTGTATAACATATGTGCATGTAGCACTAACATGGTCAATAAGCACAATGTTGGGATCCAGATGAGTATGTTGCTGCGCAACACCTTGATAATAGAGGAAACACTAGCACGATCGAGTGACTTAGAAGACGTTATGTTGTGTGTCATCACCACTGGTGTTAAATTTGTATGATTTAATACACTGAGAGCAAAACTACGTGTATTGGGCATATGATTGTTTCCTGTCAACAACTCGAATCCAGTAGCTACATTAAATGCTCTAGAGGGTCTAATTCTCGTAAAGTTGATGATACACATGCAGACTAGGATGCATTCCCAGGGACTAGGTATCAAGAATAATAATCCAGTATGTGAGAAAAGATTGGACCAACCAGAAATCATTGAGGTTTGATCAGAGTAATGGATTTTTGTAGAGTTAATACCTTCTAGTACTTTATCCATCTCAGTCCGGTACACAGGTGTCTTCGGGTTTATCACCTTGCCAATACCTGTCATAGAAGTTAGTTTACCTCTAAATATTACATCCTTAGAGACATTACTAGTGTTAAGTATCAACTTAGAGGTATTTTTTCTCATAGGTAACTCTGCAATTAAATGAATCACATCGAAATCTAGAATAGGTGCATTCATACCAGCAGTGTAATCTAAAGCATCTGAGAATCTTTCTCCTAATTCTTGTATAGGGCTCTTAATAATGCGCCCACTTATGTTGACGGAGCACATTAGGGGTACTTTAACCAGACTTAATGAAGCCACTTTGATATACCCACTTCTACGCTGCATGTCATTGTGTGCCTCACAGTTTAACCAAGCACTTATCTCAGGTTCCCACATGGAAATCAACCAAGATTTAGAAAGAGTCACAAGTCTAACTGATCACTTGTCTGACATAATGAATATTGATCTGGTAATTTACTATTGATGTCAGTCCATATCTTTATTACATCTTGAATCCTAATAATAGATGGTGGTAACACCCCGAAATGTGATAACATATGTATGTCTATCATGAACTTCTTATAATTATTCAGATCACTCCGAATTGCATTAATGTACGATAGATAAGTGTTCAAAGATGACCAAGCTGTTACTATACTTTGAGTGACGTACTATGACGTCTGATGTGGGGATATGGTGAGGAGAAACGTCGGTACCTTCGGCGGCCCTATTGCCGCTGCGTATCCAAAGGGATTGGGATCGGTGATACTCAACCAGACTTCTTCGTGCCACACAATACTTTATTCCCCGCGTGGACGGCCACGCAGTCAGAGAGAATTACATCGCAAATGCGTATATCGTATTATCGCTTACTAGAGAGAGGCAGAGACCCTTCTCTTCAGAAGATTCGAAGAGAGTGTTCGCGTCGCTCGCTGCCAGCGTTGCCAGGGATTGTTTGTGGCTAAACACCTACAGGAGTGATGGTAATGTGTGCGTGAACTGACGCTAGCGCCAAGGCAGCCAAGTGGCCCCAACGCGAAGCCAACAGCGGCCAAGCGGCGTGGCACAGCCGTCTTTAACACTAGCCGTGCTGAACAACGTGGCAACACCGCTCATGTAAGAATCGGGAGTCCGACCGAGTCCGACTCTTGAATCTTGGGAGTCTGGCACGTGTTGCGGCGAACTTTGTTGATAGACGTTGATTAACGCTTTTTTTCGAAAAATTGATACAAATATACGACATTTTTTAATAATTACATACCAAATAATATATAAATACTACAATTTTTTGTGGTTCGGTAAATTTCCTCACCACCTCAGGGGTATTACCATGGCGCGTTACCGTTTGAATCATAAAGTGGATGGTTCGCCAATAGCCCTATCATCCCACATAATAAAATAAAATAAAAACGTAACAAAAATAATAATGTGATCAAAACTGAAAACAAAAAATAACAATAATTTGATCTACCTGAAAGAAAACATTAAAAAAAATAACAATGATATAATCTGCCTGAAAGAAAACAGAAATAATCTTTGAAATAAATTAAATAGAATGTTAAATCTTGAAATAGGGTACTAATCAAATAAAACAAACTACATATACAGGGTGTCCCAAAAATGCTGCGGTTCCTTAAAGGGGGTGATTCGGGGGGTGATTGCAAACAACTTTTTCCTTTGCGAAAATGCCCTCCGAGGTTTCGTTAACGAGATATTAATAAAAAGCACCGACCAATCAGAGCGCGAGCCTTCCGCTGGAGGTCCCGCGCTAGCGTGGCCGCGCGCCGGGCCGCGCTGTGACTACGAACAAGCAAGGCGGCATGCATCGAAGGAAATTGCGTAGAATGGCAAATGAAAAAGACGTAACAAAAAAATCCAACCTTTTGCCATGGTTTGTTTGCCATTTAAAGTGAATAATGAATAAAGGATAAATGGATGAAAATCACGTGTAACGTAAAAAGACGAATACACATTTTTTTTAGAAGATTCGAAAATAATAATTATTTGAAGTGGGAGGATAAGGAATACGTAAAATTCCTTGTGTTAATAACATATCCACGAAAAGGTAATGTAACAGGAAATTAACGAAAAGTGATCGTAGTTCGTTATTGTGATAAAAATCCGTACTTCAATAACGGCCAACACTGTTGTTGATAATGAATAAGTTGGTTTAAAAACTCGGAAGAAAAATTTACGTACGGAAATTTTGAGAATTATCTCCGGAAATAAGTGTCTCTGTGTCTCCGTTGCGCTAGTGGGACCGCCGCCAGCCGCCGCCGCCGATCGCGGCTTGGAAAGGCTACCTTTACACGGACGTACCGGGGCGCGTTCCGGCGTGTCACACGCCGCGCGGCACGCAAAAGTACGTGAACGCCGGAGCGACGCTCCTTCGTGCACGCCAGAAGGTTATACTCGCCACTACTTAGAGACAGCGAGTTCGGCCTCATATTTCTACGTCGACTCCATCCACATGTTTTTTCCACGATCTACCGCTGTGGTGTATTGTGTAGTTTCGATGTATATTATCGATCATTGAAACGATTGGCAAGACACGATCGCGATATAAGTTCGCGAAAAGTATACGAATTCCTCGATATACCTGGCTAATAGAGGATATCATAAATGCTGTTACTGTAGGGCACACTGTAACAACTGTTTTTACGAAGCTCCATTTGGTTGACCCGAAGGTGCTACAAATTATGGAAATGGTTTATGACTCAGTTATAACGACTGTAAAATTTTACAAGGGTACATTAAAAGATGTCCAAATGTTTCCCCGACAATGCGACGGCAAATGAAATATCAGTTAACACATTCACTGTTGTAACGATCATAATATTATTACTATTGACGGCAATAATTACCATATCATTGCTTGTTTTAATATAAAAACTAATATTGATAGACAATAAATACATATAGGTATAAGATGCGTGGTTCGACCATGACTATGTACCGATCATGAACAGATTCGGGGTATGGTCCCTTGAACACAGGAGGAGAATCTCAGACCTATCCTTTCTTTATAGGATCCTGAACGGCTTGATTGATAACCCGGATGTTATTGCGCTGGTTAACTTCAACGTCCCCGCTCGCTGTACTAGGCAAACACCTCTGTTCAGGTCACCGGACTACTCCTCCTGGGTTGGTCATGCTGACCCCTTTCATAGGATCTGTGGTATCGCCAATCAACTCCACGAGGGCATCGATTTCTTTGCTGATACTCTTTCCGGCTTCAAAATTAGTACTCGCAGAGCCCTTATTGCGGAAGGCATTCCATAGAGGTTCCCCATGCACCTACTTGTCACTCTACGGCCATCTCTTATCTTTTTTCTCTTATCCTTTTCTCTTTTGTTTGTATTGTTTTTATTGTTTTTATTGTAATCTATTGTTATTATCCCTTCTTATTGTGCTTAATGGGCTTGTCCCGTAAATAAAATTATTATTATTATTATAAGATAACGATGAAGAGATGTAATATGCAAGATGTTTTGAAGAAGGGGGTGGTCTTCTGATTGCTCGTGATGCAGGTCAAATTTTTCACCCACGCTCTTGCGTGGCGCGCAAGAAAGCACCACGCTCCTGCCCGCGTTCCAACCTCGACTCCAGAAGAGTTTACATAAGAGACAGAAAAGGTAGTTGGAAAAGGACAAAACGGCACTTGAAACCAGGCTCGTCGCGCGCCTCAGGATTTCTGACAGTGCGGAAATACTGAGGCGCGCGACGAGCCTGGCAGCCAAGCCTCTGCGAGCTGCTACAAGCGGTAGGAAGTGAACGGGAATTTTTTAAAACCAAACAATTAATTAAATATACCTATTTACTTCCAGCTTTGTGGCTTCATTTGATAATCTTTAGGGAATATGTAAAAAAATTGTATGCAAAAATAGTGGTTATATCCGGAGTTATAGAGCTTAAAATCAAAACCACCATGCGCACTGATAGCATAAAATCAGCCGTGGTAGGTGTTGAAATAGAAAATTAAAAAAATTGTGTAATCTGTACGAGCGTGGCTACCGCCAGAACTAGAATAAATGAGAAATGCTGAAAATTAAAAAAAAAAATGGCAGTTTCTAAAACGGATATCGATTTCTGCAAAAAAATCGCTAAATTGCTTGGGCTTTGTTTTAATGTGCCTAAAACGACAAAAATGTGTGAGCTCAACTTTCTTCGATTACGAAGAAATAATCTCGCTCGTTTTAATTTTAGACGGGTGCTCGAATTTGGAAAACCAATTAGCCACGTGGTGAAGCAACAAGATTTATTCGCTTTCAATAGTATCACGATTTGATGAATCACGCACAACGTTTGTCTCGCGATCGATTCCGAAAAAATAATCAATTAGTAGTGCAATTAATTGAATAAGAAAGATCGGCTCGAAGCCCGAAGCCGAAAAGAGTACTCGTACGGGGAGCAACAACACAGCGTGTTTTCACTCGCGAGACTCGCACAAGAAGGAAGCGGCAGTCTGCCTCGCGAAATCGCGGAAAGGAATCGGTCCCCCGTCCCGCCGCGCCCGCGGCCCAAGCTACTCGGTCCACCCAAACCACGGGAACGACGAGATCGGCCCAGCCGATTCTCTATTGGTCGCGCTAGCGCGCGTAATATAAAGGTCCTATATACACTATATACAGCTTACAAACTAGGATACAAGATAAAACTATGTACAATGTATAAAATTGAATAAAGTAAATATAAGTGGTGTCGAATGAATTAATGTCCTGCCATCGCGAACATGCCGCCCGCCTCGTCCGAGGGCACGACGACGAAAAGTTAGCGCACATATAACTTGCCGAACACGGCGCTGGATATCGGTTGGCCGATAATCGTTTAGGTGACAGCCGGCCCACCTAGAGGGCGCGCCGCCCGCCGTGACGACTGGCCCACCGCAACCGCAACAGAAGTCACGGCGCTTCGGACGCTGAAGCTGAATCTCCAACGTTGGACAGTTCGGTGTTCGTCCACTCGGATAAGGGGCACAGCGTGCCGATTGAACGTGTGGACGTCTTGCTGGAAGTGCGAATAGTGACCACTCGAACGAGGCCATCCTTTCCCGGATGAACCTCCTGAATTCGTGCGAGTGGCCATTTTGTGGATGGTAGAAGTGTATCCTTCACGAGAACAAGGTCCCCCACCTTCAAATTGAGACGGTGCCTCCTCCACTTGGGAAGCTGCTGTAGTTGGTGGAGATACTCCTTGGTCCAACTGAACCAAAAATGGTCGCGTAAATTAGAAATGAGCTTCCACCGAGTCAACCCATGGACAGAGACATTTGTACGGTTAGGCTCAGGAATGGAAATCAAAGGTTCGCCAACAAGAAAGTGTCCCGGTGTTAGCGAGGAAAGATCAGAGGTATCGTCGGACATAGGGGTAAGTGGTCTAGAATTGAGGCACGCCTCTACTTGACATAGCAATGTAGCCATTTCTTCGTATGTCAAGGTGTGATCACCGATGACACGTCGAAGATGGTATTTGGCCGATTTAACGGCAGCCTCCCACAATCCCCCGAAGTGAGGAGAATACGGTGGAATAAAGGACCATTTGGTTCCATCCATGGCCAGTGTAGCGGACACCTCTCCATAAAACACGGATGCCGCCTTGAAGAGGCACTGCAACTCCCCATCAGCGCCTCGGAATGTCGTCGCATTGTCGCTGATCAGCTCAGTGCAGTGGCCACGACGTGAGACAAACCTATGGAAAGCGGCGAGGAAGGTAGACGAGTTTAGGTCGGACACCACCTCAAGGTGGACAGCCTTTGTGCATAGGCACACAAACACAGCAATATATCCTTTGTAGGATTTGTGTCCTCTCCCTTTGGCAGTCCGAAGCATCAAGGGTCCAGCATAGTCCACACCACTTTTCAAGAACGCTCTGGAGGGTTGTAGTCTGGATACTGGTAGGCTACCCATTTGTTGGTGTCCCGTTGCACCCCTGAACCGTAGACACCGCAGACAGTTATGGATAACCCCTTTAATCAAGGTACGACATTTTGGAATCCAAAACCTCTGTAATAGAAAGCAGCGAGATAAAGTGAAATCCCCGTGCACAGTGGTTAAATGAGCGTATCTTGCCAACAGTGTCGCTAAAGGTGAATATCGACTTATGACGATGGGATATTTATGATCGACAGGCAGCGCAGCCTGACTCAATCGACCACCGACTCGAATAAGCCCTTGGTCATCAATGAAGGCTCGAAGAGGAGCCAAGGGAGAAGCCACCCGGACCGACTTCCCTTTAAGAAGATCGTCTCGCTCATCTGGAAAAGTGTCTAACTGCCTGAGTCGACAAAGCAAAACCCTGCTTTCAGTCAGTTCAGTGGAGGTAAGGGGACCAATCCTTCTCCTATTGACATTTTGAAGATTGAATCTGAATCTTCGAATAAGTGCAGTAACTCGTAATAAACGTGAGAACGTAGAAAAACGCGAGAGCAGCTCATTGTGAATCCTTTCACAGACAGTGTGCATGACAGCGGTACTTCTCTCTTCAGAATGAGCTTCCGACGTCAGATCCACTGTTGAAGTGGGCCACTCTGAGGAGTGTCGAGTGAGCCAAGCAGGGCCCTGCCACCAGAGGTTGAGCTCTTGCAACGCGGACAGATCCACACCTCTTGTGGCCAAGTCCGCCGGATTGTCCTGCGTGCGCACGTGTCTCCAGTGGGTATCAGGTAATAAATTTTGTATCTCGGCCACCCGATGTGCCACGAACGTTTTCCAGCGAGACGCATGCGCTCTGGTCCAGGCATGCACAACCGACGAATCGGTCCAGACAATCGTTCTGGCGTCGGGTAGACTCAGCTCCTTCCGTGTGCTCGCCAATAATCGAGCTAATAGTACTGCGCCACACAACTCGAGCCGCGGCACGCTGACAACCTTGACGGGAGCGACTTTGGTCCTAGCAACAAGAATATTAGAGTAGGTTAGACCTTCAAGGGAATTGTGAACCCGAAGGTACACCACTGCGCAGTAAGCCCTTTCTGACGCATCACAAAACCCATGGAATTCCACTTTGGATTCGGTTGGATCATAGGAAATCCACCGAGGGACTCGCACTTCGTCGAGGAATTGTAGATCCTGGCGAAAGGAGTTCCACAAAGTTGCCAATGGTGGTGGGATTTGTTGATCCCAGTCCACTCCAGCGAGCCAGAGGTCCTGCATGAGGATCTTACCTCTGACCAACACTGGGGCGACCCAGCCCATGGGGTCAAAGAGCCTCGCCAGCTCCGAGAGCACCATTCTCTTGGTCCAGGGGGCATCGTCCGAGATTGAAGAAAGCCCTGGACATTTCACGGACAACATATCCGAAGTGGACGTCCAGAGTAGCCCTAACGCCCCGTGCTGGTCGGACTCCTGGAACAACTTGGAGCTCTCCGTCGTTGCCAGTGGAACTAACAGCGCATGGTTGGTGGCCCACTTGCTTAGCTGAAATCCTCCAGCGATTAGAATCCCGATGAGCTGCCTCTGTACCTCTCGGGCCTGCTCCAGGTCATGGCCGCCAGCTAGGAGGTCATCCACGTAGGAGTGCTCCAGGAGCACTTGTGAACCCAGAGGGAATCGTTCTTTCTCGTCCAATGCGAGCTGTCGCAATGCCCTCAAGGCCAGGAACGGCGCGTAGGCTGTACCGTAGGTCACGGTATTCAACCGGAACGTACCCAACGTAAGGCTGGGGTCGGTGCGCCACAGGATACACTGCCAGTCCCGATCAGCTGGAAGAACCATGATCTGCCGAAACATTTTAACTATATCCGTGGAAAAGGCAAATCGAAACAATCTCCACCGGGTCAACACGCTCCACAAAGAGGCCTGTAACTTGGGGCCTGGCAACAGCAGGTCGTTCAGCGAAAGACCTGTAGAAGTGGCACAGGAAGCGTTAAAAACAACTCTAATTTTACGTTTCTCCCCTTCACCCTTCCACACAGCGTGGTGGGGGAGGTAATACAGAGGGGAGACACTGCCCGATCCCTCCTGCACGGGTTCCATATGCTCCAGGCGAAGGTACTCATCCATAAAGTCGGAGTACTTGTCACGTAGCCCTGGATCCTTCTGCTGACGCCTTTCATTATTCAACAGTACTCGCAGTGCAGTCGATCTGGAAGCCCCCAAGGCTGTAGGACCTTCTGGCTTAAACGGAAGGCGCACCACGTATCTTCCGACTTCGTTCCGCTGGTGAGAGGTCTGGAAATGCTCCTCGCACCAGAGTTCTTCAGGACTCAGCGGAGGAGTCTTCTGAACGTCCTCCAATTCCCAAAAACGCTGCAACTGGACCGAGATAGGGTCTTGAGCGCTCACGTGGAAGACCCGTCGTGTTGGAGCATCAGAAACGCCGACATCCGGGGACGCCGGACCAAATAAGACCCAGCCGAAGGGTGTATGGGTTGCTGCAGGGGTGTCCCTGGGTCCCTGGCGCGTCTCTCCCACTAATGCACTGCATACATCGGCACCGAACAAAATATCAACCCGTGACGGTGTATAATATTCCGCGTCAGCGAGCTGAAGGCCCTTTAAATGAGGCCAGTCAGTTGCGGAAGCCAATCTTGAAGGCGTTGGCGGCATCACCTCGCGTGTCACCAACGCAGAAAATGGTAGATTAAAAGAAGAGTTAAAATCCGTGGTCAAGACTACTTCCACTTCATATTTAGCCGTCCCAACGTCTCGACCTTGAAAACCAGCGAGTCTCACATGCGTCGACTTTCGCTTTAAACGAAGGGATTGAGCTACCCATTCGCTGAGGAACGACGCATCAGCTCCCTGATCTAGCACCGCTCGAGCTGACACGGATCTGCCATTAGGGACCACGAGACGCACACGGGCCGTTGCCAGAAGGACCAGACGCTTAGCACAAATAGAATTCACCACAGGCTTGGTGTTAGAGTCTGATTGAACGCCGTTGTTGTGTTCTGTCTTGACCTCGGAAGGCTCGTAAGCGGCGTGTAGTAGAGTGTGGTGTTTCGAATCGCACACCAAACATCGAAATACGGAAGGACAGGTAGACAGAGTATGTCCAAGGTTCAAACAGGAAAAACAAACGCCTACCTTAGTGGCCTGGACCTTGCGCTCGTCTGCGTTCATTCCCTTAAACTTCGGACAGTAATTTAAATTGTGAGGACCCTGACACAACGGACATTGACGGGTGGGTTTGCCCTTTTTAGGTGGGGCATCAGCTTTCACTGGCAACGCTGTCCTGGAGCGTTCGGACGTCTTCGTCCCTCCCTTTGCGTCCCGTTGTTTCGAAGACGGAGTTGGCTCCTGACCCTGCGCAGCGTAGAATGCGTGGACCCTACTCTCAAAGAAATCCTCGATATCCGAAAATTTGGGAAACGTCGTACGGTCGGTAAGTGTGATTTCCCAGTCAAGTCGGGACGTTGGGTCCAATTTTTGAGCGAAAAGAAAAACGAACCGCTTGTCCCATTCTGATACGGGTCGTTGCAAATACGTGAAGGACACGATCGCCTGACGAAACTCGTCGAGCAGGCGTTTGATGTCTGAAGGGCGTGCCTTAGTCACCGGGGCACAATTCACTAGACTCCTCATGCGTTCAGCGGAGAGAATTCGTGGGTTTTCATACCTTTTCTGCAAGCTGCTCCAAGCGCCGTCGTAGTTGGACGCGGTGACGTTGGTGCGCTCCAACATCGTCGCTGCCTCACCCGTCAGAGCCGACTTTAAATACTCTAACTTTCTGACCTTGGAAATGCGCGTAGAGTTGTGAATCAGTGACTTGAAACGATCACGGAAACTTTCCCATGCCAGGAGTTCGCCTGAGAAAGTCGGTAACGAAAGCTTCGGAAGAGCTGACTCGTCATCGTCCACAGCACTTCCGGAAGAAGCACGGCCCTTAGATTCCCGTTCAGAGTCCGGATTTAACTCGCGCTGCATGTCTCTCAACGCGGCCGAATGTTCAAGGAAAGATTCCTCCACTTCCGCGAAACGATCGTTCTTCACGTAATCACTCGCGGACGCCCCGGGCTCGCGTATCACTTTGCGATGACCCAAGGTAAAGGACTTCCAATAGTTTTCTAGAAGTTCTCTTCGGGTTTCCAATACCGAAATGGTTATATTGTTTTTTCCCAACTTGAGTAGGTTGGTCATAAACCTCTCAATGCGTCCGGCAGTTTCGTCCTGCTCGAGGACAAGCTCCTTCAGCGAGGACACCATCGTAGCTCGGAAGCGACCACGTGCACGCTAGTACGACGAAACGAAATTCGGAGCACACTCGGAATCCACACGAACAGCGTCGCGAGGAAGCACAGAAAATAGCTCACGTTTCCGAAGCACTGACCGGAAGTCGCGTAGCAGAAACGGAACGCGCCGAACACGTGCCGTGGAACCTTCTGGAAGGATCGCGAAGCACACACACGTGGACCCTAATCGGTAAGAATCCAATCTAATCCGGAGCATCCAAGCAATCCGGGTAATAGAATCCGGCTCGAAGGACCAAAAATGAGCTCAACCTTCTTCGATTACGAAGAAATAATCTCGCTCGTTTTAATTTTAGACGGGTGCTCGAATTTGGAAAACCAATTAGCCACGTGGTGAAGCAACAAGATTTATTCGCTTTCAATAGTATCACGATTTGATGAATCACGCACAACGTTCGTCTCGCGATCGATTCCGAAAAAACAATCAATTAGTAGCGCAATTAATTGAATAAGAAAGATCGGCTCGAAGCCCGAAGCCCGAAGCCGAAAAGAGTACTCGTACGGGGAGCAACAACACAGCGTGTTTACACTCGCGAGACTCGCACAAGGAGGAAGCGGCAGTCTGCCTCGCGAAATCGCGGAAAGGAATCGGTCCCCCGTCCCGCCGCGCCCGCGGCCAAGCTACTCGGTCCACCCAAACCACGGGAACGACGAGATCGGCTGGGCCGATTCTCTATTGGTCGCGCTAGCGCGCGTAATATAAAGGTCCTATATACACTATACAGGGTGTCCCAAAAATGTCGCGTTTCCTTGAAAGGGGTGACTCAGGGGGTGATTTGAAACAACTTTTTCCTTAGCGAAAATATTGTCCGAAGCTTCGTTAAGGAGATATTAAGCAAAAACCCCGACCAATCAGAGCGCGCGCCTTCCGCCTGAGTTCCCGCGGTAGCGTTGGCTACGAGGTAGGCGACCGCGCTTGTGCTACGAACGTACGAACAAGCAAGTCGGCATGCATCGAAGGAAACCGCGTTACACATTTTTTTTTTAAAGCAGAATCTTAAATAAGAATAATTTGAAGTGAGAGGACAAGAAGTACGTAAATTTCGTTTTTAAATAAGGCATAAACGAAAAGTTAACGTAACAGAAAATGTACGACAAGTGATCGTAATTCGTTATTGAGGTAAAAATCCGTAGTTTAAGAACGGCCAACACAACTAAATTTAAAAAATAATATTAGGTGTATGAATAAATTCTTTCCGACTGGAATTTCTATCGCGGTGGTATTCAGAAGCTGCCAGAAAAATTGCAAAAGGTAATGAACAATAATGGAAATTATTGCGATGATCGAGTTGTTTTCATATTTTTTAAATCGAACTGTTATTGTACCCTAAAATCGGAAAGAATTTATTTTCACACCTAATAATCACCAATAAATTAAAGAAAACTCACCCTTTCGGACATTCCTTTCCTTGCTTTCCTTCCCTTTCCGAAAACCTGTGTCACTGGGTCACTGTACCGATCCTGGTTATCGGTGGACGAAAAGATTTATGGTTGGGTAGCGCCCAGTGCTCAGCTGATCACATTGCGTCCGGGTTAATGTACCGAATATTCACTTCACTGTACGGCTACTAACACTGATCACTGAATTTATTTTTCACGGAACGTGTTGTTCCTACGTTATAAAAATTGGTGGCTGCGAAAGGGGCCGATTACTGTTAATTACTGGAACGAGATTACTACTATTACCCGGCGAAAAGAAGACTCCTGGCAGACGGTCTCGGGCTGTGCAGTCCGCTGCTGTGACGATTGGTCGAGTCACCTATTTGGGCACAATTTTACAGACGGGGCACACGTATTTTGGTTATTGGCTAAAGTTGCCACATACCTTGTCGCACCGCGCGACGAAGAGATCGAACGAAACACGAGATCGATTGGGATAGAGCGATCTGACCGACGATCGTCAAAACAAAACAATAGCGTAGGCTACAGATCGCTCTATCCCAATCGATCTCGTGTTTCGTTCGATCTCTTCGTCGCGCGGTGCGACAAGGTATGTGGCAACTTTAGCCAATAACCAAAATACGTGTGCCCCGTCTGTAAAATTGTGCCCAAATAGGTGACTCGACCAATCGTCACAGCAGCGGACTGCACAGCCCGAGACCGTCTGCCAGGAGTCTTCTTTTCGCCGGGTAATAGTAGTAATCTCGTTCCAGTAATTAACAGTAATCGGCCCCTTTCGGGGCCACCAATTTTTATAACGTAGGAACAACACGTTCCGTGAAAAATAAATTCAGTGATCAGTGTTAGTAGCCGTGCAGTGAAGTGAATATTCGGTACATTAACCCGGACGCAATGTGATCAGCTGAGCACTGGGCGCTACCTAACCATAAATCTTTTCGTCCACCGATAACCAGGATCGGTACAGTGATCCAGTGACACAGGTTTCCGAAAAGGGAAGGAAAGCAAGGAAAGGAATGTCCGAAAGGGTGAGTTTTATTTAATTTATTGTTGATTATTAGGTGTGGAAATAAATTCTTTCCGATTTTAGGGTACAATAACAGTTCGATTGAAAAAATATGAAAACAACTCAATCATCGAAACAATTTCCATTATTGTTAATTACCTTTTGCCATTTTTCTGGCAGCTTATGAATACCACCGCGATAGAGATTCGGTAGCTTTGTACTTATTATGTCAATCCAGTCGGAAAGAATTTATTCATACACCTAATATTATTTTTTAATTTTAGTTGTGTTGGCCGTTATTAAACTACGGATTTTTACTTCAATAACGAATTACGATTACTTGTCGTACATTTTCTGTTACATTACCTTTTCGTTTATGCCTTATTTAAAAACGAAATTTACGTACTTCTTGTCCTCTCACTTCAAATAATTCTTATTTAAGATTCTGCTTTAAAAAAAAACTGTGTAACGCGGTTTCCGTCGATGCATGCCGACTTGCTTGTTCGTACGTTCGTAGCACAAGCGCAGTCGCCTACCGCGTAGCCAACGCTACCGCGGGAGCTCGTGCGGAAGGCGCGCGCTCTGATTGGTCGGGGCTTTTTGTTAATATCTCCTTAACGAAGCTTCGGACAATATTTTCGCTAAGGAAAAAGTTGTTTCAAATCACCCCCTGAGTCACCCCTTTCAAGGAAAATCGACATTTTTAGGAAACCCTGTACAAAAAGTATAAAGACAAAATACCAGACATTGAGAGAAAGAAGTGATCGATTTGGCGTGGAATGAACCTTTTTCTTATGGCGTTTTCGGACGGTCGCACTGGGGCGCACTGAGTGCGAATTTTGGCCAATCGAAGGCGAAAAGTTCACACTCTTCGCTTCCGATTGGGTAGGGTTCGCACTCGGGCCGCCCAGTGCGACCGTCCGAAAACGCCATTAATGATTTTATTTCCTTAATTATTATTATTGATTTATTATTCTATTGTTACCTATACCCACAACCATGCAATCAACATATATAAATTACACACACACACACACATATATATATATATATATAATCGTTGATTGCAAGGTTATAGGTAACAATAAAATAATAAATAATGATAATTAAGGAAATAAAATCATTAAGAGAAAGGATCATTCCACCCCAAAATCGATCACTTTTTTCTCTCAATGTCTATATATAGGTAACAATGGAATAATAAATAATATTAATTAAGGAAATTAAATCATTAAGAAAAAGGGTCATTTCACGCCAAATCGATCACATGTTTCTCTCAATGTCTGGGATTTTGTCTTTAAACAAATTCCAAATCGAGAAAATGATTACTTAAACCCCATGATAATTTCACGAGGACTATAACATATATATTCTAGTTTGGACAAAATCCGAGACGTCAAGAGAAAAATTTGGTCGATTTGGCGTGGAATGACCCAGAAGGGAATTACATTGAAAGTTCGAATATTATTAGTCGGAAAATAAACATCAATCTTGAGGTAAAATTTTTTTCTGGCGTGTAACTCTTCCTCCTTCCCAATCTCTAGCATGATGTAAAACCGCTGATACAACTTTTCTAACCTCGCTTTCGCTCATAGCATTTTCAGTTGACGAAAATGTTGATAGCAGCGATGCTGGAATAAAAGAATAATATTTTCATATTATTATATTATTTCATAATTCAATTAATTCAGAAAAATACCTTTGACTACATTATAAAGATTTGTATTCACGAAAGTGAATAATTTTCCTTCTGATGGTTTGACGGGGTTAAATTTCAGGGCCAGATCTCGTGACAAGCAGAATCTCATTATCTCGCCCACATTTCGGACGATTGTTGTTCGCTTGTTAATGAGATTTATGAATTTTTGTGCCTGCAAAAAATGTTATAATGGAATTATAATTCTTGTTTTGCATACGTAATAGATAAATAAAGACGAAAAAGTAGAATAATTTATTATAAAAGTTTACCAATTTTTGGCGAAAATCTTGATCTGTTTTTATTTTGTTGTCGAACTCTTGAAATTCTTCTTTGGTATTGCAGGGAAGCAATAATTTCCAATTCTGTTCAAAATCAGAATTTACATCACAGTTCACTGTTGTTTTTTTTAATTGCTGGACCGCCAGTTTGAGCTCAATCATTTGGCTACTCAGTTGGCTCATTCGTGTTAATAACATTTGATATTGTTTCTCTACGGTGCGGTTTAAATCTACAATAAATTTAAATTTTATGGTTATAAAAATTGCGTATAAAGTATTGTTGAACGGACGAGAAATTTGCTGCTTTCAATCATTTCTTTATCTAACAGTTTATCATAATTACCTTTCAATGAATTATTCATTTGGTCCTGCAATGCGGTATATGATGAACTCGATGATTGTTGAGTTTGAGTTACCAAAGGAATTTTTTCAATTACTGATGGTAATTCGTCCATTAAAAAATTGATTTCTGGATCACTCCCTGAGCTTTCCGAAATTGGTTGTGTAAATTTCTGTCTCTTTCCGCCTTTACTGGATGAATTATTTTTGTCTTTCTTCCCATGTGCCGTAATCTTCCCTTTTTTTGTATTTATTGATGCCTCATCATCACTACTCTTATCATCGAAATTATCCGAATTTCTGTCGACTGAATCCGTGCCATCTAAAACTTTTAATTTGTCCGAAATTGTTGGCGTAACTTTCTCTCTCTTCCCGCCTTTACTGGATGAATTGTTTTTGTCTTTCTTCCCATGTGCCGTAATCTTCCTTTTTTTTTGTATTTATTGATGACTCATCACTACTCTTATCATCGAAATTATCCGAATTTATGACGACTGAATCCGTGCCATCTGAAACTGTTAATTTGTCATCTTGAAGTATCTTCCTTTTTTTGTTATTCCCAACGTTGAGAGATTTTTTAGGGTATTTGGATCTGAGTTCTTTTCTTGTTGAATTATCTGCATTTGCCATTTTTCATAACGCGTTGCACAGCGCTCACTTATATGATCACAGAAATATATACGTAAAATGATCCGTTGCTTTGGACAATTCGGTACACACAAAAAATGCAACCGCGATCGCCTCGAAGAACGAACAGCCGATTAGTTCAATTTGTTTACGTTGGAAACATATTTGTATGTACAGTCGAACTTCGATAACTCGAAATCCTCTATAAGTCGAACATTTTCTTCATAACATATAATTTTATTACATCGTAATAGATACACTTTTGCATATCCCAGTTTATGGTTTTGATATTATACTTATTCACATATGAAGTAGAGGCATTACTAAAAAATTTTCTCCAACACTATCGCTGAAATCAAATGGGACCATTTTTTTTTTAATATCGGTAATTTTAAATATTATAGTATCCGTATTTCTACCGCTGACATTCCACATTTGGAGACAGTGAGAATTACAAGGATACGAATAAAGTGCCTTTCTCTTCCTTAATATCTTTCCCGTAATTTCGATATTATTCACGTCATCGTTTGGGGATATCCACATTCTATACACTTGTACGATTTCATTATTATTCAATCAAAATGTATTATTCGGAAATACAGTGGATAAAAGCGCCTCTTTATACTGAACTCTTTTAATTGGTATTTTCCTCTCTAATTCTTTTAATTGTATAGTAATTTGGATTGTAGGTGGAATATCAGCTTTTTCATTCCAACTATCAGAGATTTCATTCAATCGACGGCATAATTGGGAGAGAGGCTTATTTCCATTGCGAATAAGTCGTTTCATTCTTCCTAGAGCGTTTTCAAATGGAAAACTAGAAATATTAGATAAAGAACAGTTCATATTTTTAACATCATCTGCAAGATGAATCAGATTATGGACAATTCTCACCATAAATTCTTCGCTATATATACATGGCGCTTTGGTCACAAATTTCTTCAAATACAATCTAGCATTTTTGCATTTATCCACGGCTAATTCTTTAGACGATAATATTCTGCAACCAGTATGAAGGAGTAAGAAATGTCTATATACGACACTTTTTTAAAGATAACAGGTCCTGCATATAACAGCAAAAATCGGTATTCAGTGGCTTTGAATTTATGAAACTCTGTTTGGGATCTAGTCGTTCGTTGAAATTCAGCAGGTACTTTTATCTTTTGTAGCAAATTCGATAGTTGGATCTTATCACAATCATTCAGCTTCAACTCTTTCACATTTCCATCTATCCAATAGTGTAATAGTTTTTTCATAATTCCCAAATACAGCAAGTGCATGGAGTCTAATAAAAATTGGTTGATCATGTCAATGTTCGGATATATGCGAAGTAAAGGAGATATTCCTAAATGATGTTCTGTATTATTTTGATTTCTAAATGACAAATCAGTTCTTTTTTCAGAATTTACCAATGGATAAATTGTCCGATTTTCGAATCTTTCGCCACGTATCGTACATCTCTCACAGGCCCAGTATCCTGCGTGACCTTTAATACATTTCACAACCGAACGTGCAGGTCTGTCACATATAAAAGCTTTGACGGATACAGTAAATGCTCTATTATCTATAGCGATACCAGTATGTTGCAGATCGTTAATTTCATTTATAAATTGCTCCAAATATCGTTCAAGATTGGTTGGCTTTGTATTTCCGCAATATATGGCCACAGGAAAGGGTTAGTAAACATCAGGATCATGAAAAATTTTACACAAGATTGGCCAAAACTGTTTTCTGCTGGATTTAAATAATGGTAAACCATCAACGTTAAACATCAATGGTATATCATTATTTTTATGGATCTCTGGATTTACACATTTTTGAAGAACTTTACTTATCCCAAAATACACAAACTCATCATCGATGCCATTAAAGCTTTCGATGGTATAATTGATGGATGTTGTACCTAGAAATGTTTTGGCTGTCTTAGGTAAATTAGGATAAGAATGTCTCCTTAATATTTTCATCAATACTTCCAACCGAGTATGTGGTATTGGTGGATCCATGAGAGCCCATTGACGAATATCTTGTATGTCGTCATTAAAGGCACAAATCTCTTGATCATCTATAATGTTATGTCCTGCAGCCTCTCCTGTCTCGTCTTCCTCTGATGACTCAATATCATCATTAATTATATGTGGTATTATATTTCGATTGACTGTCTCGTCTTCCTCTGATGACTCAATATCATCATTAACCCTCTAGGGACGGGGATGTTTTAAACTTAACGTAGAATTTTTTTGAGCGTTAAAATAGTCTATTTTATACTTCGGATTTGGAAGCTACTCGTTAGTTTTTTTTTTTTTTTTTTCTTAATTTGTTTATAACAATATAACAAAAAAAGTTTAATTTCGGGTTCTGATGGTACAACAGTTTCTTCTCTGCCTACTAAAGGTCACTATACCTATCAAATCTCGATCTTATTGATGGAACGTAAATAAAATTGTGTTAATCTGAATGGGACTCTGGAGTCCCAGTCGTCCCTAGAGGGTTAATTATATGTGGTATTATATTTCGATTGACTTCCGAGACATTTGCAACATCCGACTCAAAATTTTCTGAATTTACACTCCCACATTCTTCATAGATTCTTCTGGTTTTGGGCATCACTATCGTATCTGCAGCTTCATAATTTACAAATTCTGGGCATTGCTGATCACTGAATAATTTACGCCGCTTACGAAGTCGTTGAACTCTGAGACGTGTGAGTTTACGAGTTTTCAGATCTCGCATATCCGACATCGCAGAGGAAAACAATTAACTTACGGGAACAGTCTTAGAAATAGTATTGGGAATTCCAATTATTTATAATCGTAAAAACTCTATTACGTCAACGTAACCTCTACACGGAAGCTTGCGTATACGTCGATGTCAGATTTGACACTGCGAGAAGCTGACTGCAAAATAACCTCTAGTTTGAGAGGCAAATGTTAGGCATGCCCAACTTAGGCGCGCGCTCGGCCATCCCCATTTGCGCCACGTATGGCAAATGTTAGGAATGCCCAACCTGGCGCGCGCTCGGCCATCCCCATTTGCGCCATATATGGCAAATGTTAGGAATGCCCAACCTAGGCGCGCGCTCGGCCATCCCCATTTGCGCCACGTATGGCAAATGTTAGGAATGCCCCACCTAGGCGCGCGCTCGGCCGTCCCCATTTGAGCCACGTATGGCAAATGTTAGGAATGCCTAACTTAGGCGCGCGCTCGGCCGTCCCCATTTGCGCCACGTATGACAAATGTTAGGAATGCCCAACTTAGGCACGTGCTCGGCCATCCCCATTTGCGCCACGTATGGCAAATGTTAGGAATTCCCAACGTAGGCGTGCATCATTCTTTCCGGATTACGGCCTAATGGGGTAACAATTAGGCTTGCCCAATGTAGGTGTACCTAATCATTTCCGCATTAGGCCCACATTCGTGTTTAGGCATGCCTAACTGAAATTCTAGTCGGGATTGTTTCCTATTTCTCATACATATTTTCTCGGAATGGCACTTACTCCTTTCGATTACAGTTAGTTGTCATAGAACCTGTGATAAAAAGTTATAACGAGTTGTAATCGATCTGAATGCAATAAAAATGTAAATGTATGTATGCTATTTACTTATCTTTATGCTTGCGGAGAAGACTGTCTTCCTTTCCTCGCTTCATAGAGCATGATTTTCACCTTTGATACTGGTTGGTGGAAATATCTAAAGCAAATTCATATATGAAAGAAACATTCATGATGATTTGTAATTAATCCAATTATTTGCATAACAAAAGTATGTGTCATACTTACGCTTTTATACATGTCATTTCCACTTGATATGAAAGAATAGCTACAGGTATTTAATATTAGGAGAGTGTGAAGAGACCCACCACCACCCCCGTCATAGACGGTCCTCTTCACTCTCCGAATGTATCTTCTACATACTTTGTAAACTACATGCTTATACTTACATTTTGGAACATTGCTTATTCGACAGCTCTTCATATGCGCTGATTGCACTCGCCGGTGCAATAGTCACTTTGCATTGCAATTGATTATTCGATGGTTTTTCATATGCGCTAATGCACTCGCCGGTGGTATTGCGATGTTGTCATCGATTATACAGAAACAGAATTTGTTTATTTTTCATCGCATCAATATGAAAGTGACATCAATGGATTCCTCGCATTCTCCCGATTAAATTGACAGAAAATTATTTAAATCTGACTATTTTTAACGAAATAGGCTTTCAATTCTGCAAACAAA
Source organism: Andrena praecox (assembly GCA_963932275.1). Lineage (NCBI taxonomy): Eukaryota > Metazoa > Arthropoda > Insecta > Hymenoptera > Andrenidae > Andrena > Andrena praecox. The sequence continues at coordinate 39,758,794 of OZ010728.1, forward strand.
TATTTCACGTAATTTCCTTAATTATGATCCGAGTTATCTCATTTTTGGGGCCAATTTGGTCGAGAAAGCATAAGGAATCGATTGACGCCACTTTCGTAAAGATCGGATTAGAAATTGCAAAACTTCAGATTCATCAGTGCTTAGTGCGCAACATTGTATGGCCCCGCTGGTTTCGAGCGTCGAAGCCGATGAAACTCAGCGAGACACATGATTGCTGGCGAGCATCGCGTTTGACAACTCTGGCTAAAGAATCACCTTGTACAAATGCTAAGAAACGATAGTGTGAAGTGGCGGCGCGTTTCAATTGCACATTGGCAATACCGTAGATTCTAGGGCCTATAATATTAGCTCCGCGTTACGATGTTCTTAATCAGAGTACTGCATTAATGAATTAAAATATAAATGAATTGGTAAATTAGTTAAAATTAATGAACTGTGCATGATTTTAATTACGCCTAATTTAATAGCACTTGCAAACTGAATTACTAATTGTAATTAAAAGAATACTTTTTATCGTGCAACATGAAGCCACGCACGCAAATGGTTGCGCGTATCGTCAAGAGCATCAGAAAGTACAGTCTTCCAATTGTTGAGAAGCCTGTGGGCTCAGATTATCGGGAAAGACCTACCCACCGCACTGTTTTGCTTTCTCGCTGCGAGCGAGGACCTTCGGGCCCTAGTAGACCGCCCGTTGACAGTCGAGAGCAATAAAACCGACGAGCTAGATAAAATACCCAGTACAGAAAAATAAAATGTTCATGTTTTTGATAAGTGTTGATGAAAGTATTACCGATGAATTTTTTAGGATTTCCCGATGAAAATGATATCAAACATATATGGTGCAATTCGGTCAATTTTTAGTGAACGTAGAGTGTGTCCTAATCATGTATTCAGAAGAAAAAATAACATTTCAATAGGTACATGCATGAAACTCTGAGATCAGGAATTCCGAACCAAATGGGGCATATGTAAGAACTGGCGAAATTCAACAATACTTCATCGTCTAAATTTTACAATTAAAGTATTTATTTGACGCGAATATAAACTCGGCCAGCAAAGTCTTTCTCGATTTGAGTTCTGTAGAAGGCTGATTTTCCTTCGCCATCGAAAGTCCCCTCTTGTCCGTCTCGCTGGCAATCATGCGACTCGCTGAGTTTCGTGGGCTTCGGCGCTCGAAACCAGTGGGGCCATACAATGTTGCGCACTAAGGCCGGTATTCATAGTCGTTGCTTAAGACAAAGATCGTCTTAAGCATTTGCTTAAGTCCCCGTCTAGTTTCATAGTCGACAAATAAGCATCGTCTTAAGCATTTAGTCAAGTATTTACTTTGTCAAGCAATCCTTATTGAATCATGTTTCATAGTCAGTTCTTAAGATGATCTTAAGAACGTAAGTATTCATAGTCGATTAAGAACTTCTTATTCGAGCATAAAACAGTCTTATTCGAGCAAAGTGAGGTTAGATTTTCAAGTCGACGTTTTAGTTGACTTAAGACCATGTTATTAGGCCAAAGAGGATATATAATAAGAGGCGTCACTCGACAAAGACAGAAATAAGCAAGGGAAATCACTAGACAACCAATTTAAATGCCCATTCGGCAATGATCGGTAAACATCGGCAATAATCAGCAAACTGCGGTAAGGTACATTTAGTCGATTTGAATATCCCGCTCGAATAGACAACCAATTTAAATGCCAAGGTCAAGTAAAGACTTCAAAGGTTCCGCCCGGAGTGACGCCTCTTATTATATCTCCTCTTTGATTAGGCGTTAAGACGGTGAAGGACGCGTGTTACTGTTGGCAAAACATGCAGTGTTAATTTCTTCACAGGTTGTTAACGCGTAGAGTAGGAGTTCAGTTCTTATTTTTCGAAGCGTAACGCAGTACCATCTACGTCTCTGCCAGTCTCTGCGTGGTGACGGCGCGGGAAAAGAAACAGAAGATGTATTTTCCATATCATTCCTGATTGGGTATTCCGCTTGCCGAACGTAATATAAGATTTGCTTAAGCATTTGCTTGACTAAGCAAGCATTAAGCACCATTTTCTTGACCAAGCAAATCTTAAGTTCGGACTATGAATACATGACGTCTTAAGCATAGCTTATTCGAATAAGGCCGACTTTGTCAAGAAATTCTTAAGCACATGCTTAAGCAACGACTATGAATACCGCCCTAAGCAGTGACGAATCTGCAGTTATGCATTTCTAACCAAATCTTTGCGAAAGTGACGCCAATCGATTCCTCATATTTTCTCGACCAAATTGGCCCCAAAAATGATATAATTCGGACCATAATTAAGAAAATTACGTGAAAAATTTGTTTATAGAAGTGAAAGCCCGTTTCGTTAAAAATAGTTCGATTTAAATTATTTTCTGTCAATATAACCGGGAGAATGCCAGAAATCCAGTGGTGTCACTTTCATATTGATGCGATGAAAAATAAACAAATTCTGCTTCTGTATAATCGATGACGCATCGCCGAGCAACGGCGATTTCGCGCGGCTTGGGCCACAAAGGTTTTCGTCCGTTATTCGAGCTTCTAAGGTCGTATTCAGATACATTGTATATTGGCCGGTGAGTTTCGCGAGGAGTATTCTCCCACCATACCGTTGGCCTGCCTCGGTGCTCATTTTCTCAATGTTTTCTGACTCGCTCCCGTTCCATCTCGCTCTCGCCTTCGCAGAACAAGAGTGGGCCCGAAGTGGTAGGGATTGCGCCAAGCTACTGACGTGTAGGCCAACCGAGTTCTGACAAGGGAAGATCCCGAACCCGAAAATTAAAAAAATTCTGAAACTTTGTGAATATGTTGGGGATTTCCTCCTAATTACAACGCAATTTTTGTTTGCTGCCCAAATTCACTCGAAGGGGGTGAAATTAACCCCTGAGCATTTTGCTATTTTCCGATTTTGTGTTATAACTCGCGAACTGTAAGAGATAGAAAAAAAGTTTCAAGATAAAAGTTCCTTCTTTTAATTAGATCTATCATTTGGTAAAAAATTATTTTACAGTTCACGAGTTATAACACAAAATCGGAAAATAACCGGATTTTCAGCGGTCAATTACACCTCCTTAGTGTGAATTTGGGCAGCAAACAAAAAATTGCGCTGTAATCAGGAGGAAATTCCCTCCATATTCACAAAGTTTCAGTATTTTTCGAATTTCCGGGTTCGGGATGTTCCCTTGTGAGCGTAGAAATACATACATCAGAATAGGTGTGTGTTAGCTCCGAAAAAATTCAGAAGTGTTATGGTCAAAACATCGATTCTTTCTCGATAGCTTCATCTCGTAGTGGTCTACGCATAGCTTCGTAACGCACGCAACTATTACGCTAAGAATATGAATAAATAACAACCACACGGCTACGTTCAGACAGAGCCGAGCAGCGTTCCCGTTACGACACCATACCCTTCGGGGGCCTAGCAACTCCAACTGACAAATCCACGATCGTCAGATGGTGGTGGCTGATTTCTCCTCAATTGCTATTGACCGGCCAATATATCTGAATACGACCTTAGGATAAAGATATAATGAAAGACGAAAAATTATTCGAAGCCCAAGATGAAAGGCCTTCGAATAAACAATGGAAACTAATCAATACCCGAACCTATATAGAATTTTAGATTTAGGGTACACACCCCTTCCCCAAACCTCGTGTCGATCAGCCACTGGGGCCATTCTGAAGTATATCCTTTTATTTAAATAATGCCCATCTCTGCATTGGACCGTAAAGAATTACTAAAAATCAGGGAGTCAACTGTTGACCGGTTTGGAGACTTTTCCTTATTACATGTTTTATACAATAGGCAGAAGAATAAAAAAGAGTAATAATAAGAGCAATAGTTATAAATAAGTGCTGTAACTTCCGCATTCTGAAATATGATATCAGTAAATCAGTATTTCCAGTATTAGTAAAAATGTTCCAATCTCTCTTTTTTTACTTTAAATAATGTGGCCATATAATTATAACATAAATACGACAGCGATTTCAAGTGATGTATGTGTCACGGTAAAGGCGTTAATTTAGTAAATGTATACAGTTCCCAGCAGTTCCTAGTAAATGTATGCCTAAAATGCATATAACCTAACCTCTAATCGTACGAAAATGCATACATTGACTGCATCACGCTTTTACTGTGGCTCGTGTATCCAGCTAACGCTTCAGTTTTGCTATGATTCCACGTTGGCAGTCCTCCCGAGTAGGCGCCATCTCGAATCCACTAGCTGAACTAAATTTGTCATGTGACTTGCTCTGTATTATCGCCAATATGGTGGAACTCGTATTGGGAATGCAGTCACGGGAATACGTTGTTTGTCCTTATATGAGCACATTTTGAGCTGGGTGAGGTCTCATTCGAAAGAGGAAGTTTCGATACAGCCCGCTCTGGTCATCGTTTGAGTCACAAAACTCTTTTTTTTTTGTCGACTTTTGCTCTACTTTGGACACTCATATTATTAGATATTAACACAATTTCTTCGAACCATGACCAGAGCGGACTGCATCGAACCTTCCTCTTTCGAATGAGACCTCACACATCACAAAATCTGCTCATATAAGGACAAACAACGTATCTTCCCAAACCCATGTTTCGGGCCACATTGTGTCGGTATACACAGCGCGCTGCATTACCCGTGTCTACCCCCTTAAGGCGGCTGGCCAGCGTGCTACAAATCTGGAGATCGCGGGTTTGAGTCCCGCGCCGAGGCTCCCTTTTTTCCGTGACCCTACATTTATGGGGTGCGTTCCGATTCACGCAGTGAGTGCATGAAATTGGTGGCATCGTACGATTCCCTACAATTTCTCTCACTTTCCACCAATACGATGCCACTTCCGGTGCAACGAGCGTGCAGCAATCCCAGAAATTTCAGAGGTGAAGCAGTCACTGCGCAGCGCGCATGCGTGTTTGTTTCTACAATTTTTGATTATTTGAATTTCTCTATTTCCAATCATCTTCATTTCCGCTTTCATCACTATTATTTAATAGTATCGAGATTATTGTAAACAACGTTTCTTTCTCCATAGTAGCATTTTCAAATTTCAAGAACGCATGAACCGCAGTAACGAAACGGAACGATATGAATGCACGCAGCGACTACGCTGCGATCTCTGCATTCACTGCGTGAATTGGAACGCACCCATGGTTACGTATCGATACTGAAATATATCGCTTAATTAACGATTACAGAAAATAATGTGTAATAATGTGTAATCAATTACACAATTCCATTGTAATCGTAATTTGTATTTTGTAATTAGATTACATTTTGCCCAACTCTGCTGGAGAACAATCGGAAGTCCGACTGTCCGAATACTGATTCCACTGCGCAATTTCCACCGGAACCTGCACGCACGCCACCTGCACACAGTCACACACTGCTTTACTTGGCGACGAGACCAGACGTGATAATTTTAAAATGTCGTTAACGGATCAGGATTTTGGCAAGCTTTTGATTGTAAGTGTGTATTATTAAATTATTCATTTCCT